>JALIRH010000005.1:11078143-15878143 GCA_023055505.1 Callipepla californica brunnescens | reverse complement strand
GTCATTGTGTATGAATAAAATATGCAGTTCCTCTTCTGAAATATTTTCTCGCATCTGTGACTTGTGTGGTTATTCTGGACTTCTGTATATTTAAATATTCTGAAATACTGCTGAAGTATTTCATAGGACTTAACTTGTAAAAACGCATCATATTCTTTAAAAAGGCTAGTATTTTGATGATTATTCTGCTGCATCTCACCAGTACACCATAATTCAATCTCTCAGATGTCAGGGCTCTACCAGGTTTTGAGTGGCAACTTTATTTTCCTTCAACGGCAGATATCACTAAAATTTCGGCCAGAACAGCCTACTGTCCATGATGTCAGTCACATGTTTAATTCTTCAGACCCGAGACTTGAAAGTTTATCTTTATTCTCATGCCCTAGCAGCGGCTGATTTCAACACAGCTATTTCAGGTAGCAGAGCAAAGTCTGATTGGCAGTAAGAATCATAAAATATTAGAAGGCATGTATAAACACATTCTACAACTGCTCTTGCTATTGTTTGAACTCAAGTAGTATCTAATGGCTATTACATTTCTAGTATCCTTGTATTCTTTGTTGTATAAACATTCAGAGAGGATTTATATGCTGTGTAAAGATCACAGATGGCTATACAGGAATAGAAGGTAAAACAAATACTGAAAGAGAAACAAATACATGGTTGAAAATGTTATCTAACATACATTCCATCAGTGACATAAGGTTTTCCTTTCTGGAGCTGTTTCTTCATTTGACGTAAATGTGTAAACAAAAAGTTGTTCTGAATTGGTAATAGGGCCTTTATTCATTAATGCAGCAGTCATTGTTATACAGTGGTGGATAGCAGCTGGTGAGAGAAAGAAAAATACAACCCACTGCAGAATCAAAAGAAATGAGGAAGGGAACTAGAGCTTAATGAGTAATCTTGTAAAGAAAGCCATGTTGTAGTATTAATAGCTTAATTAATGCAAAAAGTTACAGAAGCTTTATCTCATTAATAAAGCAGATGAGATGCTTGTTTTATTTATCTTTAATTAATTCTTGCCACAGTTATTTTCCTTCTTGTCCTAGTTGTATGTGAGATTTACTGAAATATGCCAGGAACTTTTTAGCAACAGGCAAATTACAGAATTGCTGCTTACTGTCTAAAATTCTGGGCATGGTTCTATCTTTTTTCCATACTCATGGCCTAGAATAATTTAAGCAAATCTGATATTAATCCTACTAATTCTTCTAGGCTTTGCTTTTAGGATCCTCATTCTTACTTAATTTCTTATCTGGGTCGTTGCCTTGATGTGGGGAAATATTGTTGCTTGTTTTCTGCAACAGCTTCCTTAAAACTGAATAGTGTGTAAAGTTTTTAAAATAGCTTTTTTTTTCATGCTGTAGGAAGCTTTTCAATATTATTTTGTTAAGACAGCAGGCTGAACTCCTCTTCAGTTGGCATAACTCTTTGATAACCATTCTAAAGTCCTTTTCCTAACTTCAGAAGTCTCATTCTGCATAAATGACTTCGTGCTTCCACATCTGTATTTAAAGCAATATTCCTGTTTTGTAATTGAAAGGTCATGTAGTAACTGATTAAAATATAAAGCAATACAAAAATGCAATAGCTCTGGTCAGCTTTTACTGATGCTCAGCAGAAATTTAAAGAAAATAAGGAAATCTAGCAAAAAAAAAAAAAAATAACAGCCTACTATTAAAAGAATAGGAAAAAAATAATAAAAGGAATAAAAAAGAACTATAGAAAAATAAGAATACTAATAATCTTCATATAAGAATAGAAAAAATATTATTTAAATCAGCTATTTATTGTTGTACTCTATGAAGAAAGAATTTTTTGGATTTGAAGTAGTACTAGTTTCGTGAAAGAGGAGAGGGAGAGGGAGAGGGAGAGGGAGATGGGAGGGGAGGGGAGGGGAGGGGAGGGGAGGGGAGGGGAGGGGAGGGGAGGGGAGGGGAGGGGAGGGGAGGGGAGGGGAGGGGAGGGGAGGGGAGGGGAGGGGAGGGGAGAGGAGGGCAGGGGAGGGGAGGAGAGCGGAGGAGAGGACTGAGAGACTGAGTTTGTTAATTGAAGTTTAACGTTGGAGAAATAATTAATTCGGCTAACACAACCTATTTTAAGACATAATTTTCTTCTAAATTATATTTAGTTTCAAATTAGTCTTGAAACATTTATGAACGGTATGATAACACACAGGGCTAGATGATAGGTTTTACAGAACAATAGACCTCTGATTGGAAAGAAATACATTTGCTCTCCTGAAACTTATTAATACTTTCTTCTGGTACAAAATATAAAATAATATTGAAGTAGCTACTAAATGAAGAAAACACAGAAAAGTATAGATACCTGCCAGGAATTCTCAGCATCTGGATCACACCTCTTATGTGGCAAGGGAATACTTACATTAGGGAAGTTAATTTTCCCATATAAAATTGGGTATAATTGTAAAAGCCAGAAATATAAAAAAAGTGAAACAGTTCCCAGTAACTGAAGGAATTTTGGAAAATCACATTGCCAGGTCAAACAGACATGGAGCCTACAGGATTCTTCTCCCCTTCTTTTTTTTTAATATCTAGTAACTGAAATAGTAACATTGCTTGGTAACCCTTTGTCTTTTCCAAATTGATTCTGCTAATTTAAAATTAATATCCTGATAATGAATGTTAAACCCATGTGATTTAGATGCATAGGAGACATCAGTTTACCTGCCTTCAGTACAGGACAAATAGATATTTCTTGTTTTCTGTTACAGAAGATTCATTCTTGTATTGTTAAATAGAATGGTAGAGGTTTTTCCAGTTTACAGTATATTTTGTGCCATTTGTTGGGCTTGTCATTACAAAGCCACTGGAAAAAGATATTCAATAAATTGTCTGGCAATATTTGATGTCATCTATAAAACAATAAAATACTCAACACATTAGAGTGAAGTAGGTAGAGTTTTACTGAAAGACATTTTTCAATTACATTGAATATTGCATTGTTCTCATATATAAGGATTTTAATATTTAAACAAAAATCTTAACTATGTGCTCTGTAATGAGGTTCACAATAAAAATAAATCCTGTTTGAAATTCTGTTTGATCTCTTTTTTTTAATTATCATTATTATTTTTTTACCTGATTTGTTCTATTGCCCCAGGATAATTCACCCTTCATTAAAAATCTTACAAAATGTGATATTAAGTCATGAGTATTTGAACCATGACAGAACACTCTTGGATATAAATGAGCACTTAGTTCAATGAGAGATTTGTAAAGTATCTTTTCATTAAAACAGTAACTGGATTGTATAATCATGGTGATGTGACAAGCTTGTTGTTTGTCCCTGAAAAGCTATGAAACAATTAATCTCCGTAAATGTTAATTCTTTGAGACTGACAAGGAGAACTGGAGTTTGGGGAAGGGAGGAATACAGCAGCAAATTCAGGTACCCCTTCATATCATGTGACTTACACATAGTGCTGCTAAGAAACAATAATTCTATTTTCCAAAACATAGAAATATCCTGGAGTCGTACCATACTTTTAGGATTGTCCAAAGATTAATCTTATTTATTTTCTTAATAATTCACTTCAATTTCACAGTGGACATCAGACAGTTCTTATATTTTCTTGATGTGGATTGATGGAACAAACAAAGGACTTCAAGTAGCAGGTGTAAGGAAAATACATTATTCTAAGGAAAAAATACTCAAGAACACAGGTTTAAACTATTTCAAAGTTTTTCTGTATTTTTTTCCAAACCTGATGTCAGGATGAGAGGGAGAATAAAACGAATATTGTTTGAAATCTTTTTTATTTCCTTCTGGTAGGAACCGGAACTGCAGAAGTAATTTACCTGCCTGACTTCTACATTATTAAATGATGATCAAACAGCATTCTTGATCTGGCCTTGTAACGAATGCTTTTTGTGAGTCCATGGCATTATGTGGAGTTTAGCAAAATATTCCTGTGAGTTGTGTTCTCAGAAGCTGGTGCTTAACTGGATTTTAGTTTTAAATTAGCTAGATGCCTTTAGGCACAAAGCTTACTATTTTATGATCTTTCTGAATCTCAAGAACAAGTTTAAAATGGTGTTCCAACAAGATCCCACTAGTGACCAAAATTAAATTTATGGCATTAAGAAAGGGCATTCTAATACATTTATTACACCTATAGTTTTTCTTGTCAAGAATCTTAGGCAAATAGCTCTAAGCAAAGGTCTTATACAAAATGAACTGATCCAAAGAAGGAGAAATTTCTGCTGCTAATGAGAACCCAAGGCACCAGTTACATTTAGGAAACCTTAATGGAGTTTAGAACTATCATTTTAATTAGGACTAAAAAATATTTCGTATCAAATTATTCCACTAAAATCTTTTTTTTTTTCCCCCTATTCTTCTAATAATATTCACACTGAATTTTAAGCTTACAGTTATTTACTGTGGTGTGGGGTAGAAATCTTTTACATTGATCTTGTCAATTTTCTGGAATTTGATTGACTGGCTCTCTTACCCTTTTCTCTGCCATCCTGTCAAACTTTTAACAGGATTTATATTACCAGCCTACTAAAATTACAGAATATCTGAAAGGTTAATGCAGTACAGCAAGTAGATAATATATTGTACTTGAAAAGTTTAATGTCTTATTCACGGAACAAGAAATGTAACAAGGACTGAGAGTGACAGAAAATTAATCCATTCTCATGACGATGCTCATAATAAGAGCAAATGGTTCCTGAAAACATAATACTTTCAAAATGCTTGGTGAAAATTGAAATTCTGAGCTCCTTCTTTCACTGTGGAATGTGTTGTCTGTTAGCAAATGAAAACCTACATGTTTGAAAGAAACCAAAATCAGGAAAAAACTCAGAACTTTGATAGCTGTTCATTGTGAGTTATGAATCATTCTAAGAGTGGGGCCATCGTGGCAGAACTTTTTAAAGCAGAACCTACCCTTTAGGTTTACTGTATTACTGTTAAACATTGATGTAATCTCTGCATTTTGTTTTTAAAAAGACCCCCAGAAACAACGAATGACATCCATTTTAAAGCAGAAAAGTAGAATAAGTGTATTTTTCTTCTAAACCTGTGTAGATGTTGGTGTGAATCTTTTGCTGAAGATAACAAAATCACAAATTCTTTAGTCAAAATAGCATATACATAAACCTTGCTGTGTCTTAGTAAATTAAATTAACAAAAAAATATATTCTGCTTTTAGAAATTATGTAACTTTACTTAGTTGAATATGCCTCTTTATACAGTGTTAACCATAAAGCCCACATTGCAACATTTTCAACTATTTTAGTCTAAAATATTTTTTCTACTCTTTTAGACAGAAAATGGGATGACATATGGGGTCACTAGTGGCACATAATAATTCTATTATTCTATTATTAGATATTGTCTGAACGATGTGATTTGGTTGCATATGTATTCACTTCATAAACCTGAGAGGAGATGAGAAAGACCTTTAAATAAATCCATAACTGTTATGTGCATTATAAAAATAGATTCAGAGGTCTTCTTGTTTCTACTCATCAATGCTCCAGTGTTGTTGAATGAACTTTTGAAAGATGAATGACTTAATCTTAGAAAATGACTGGAGTTTGAATTTTAGCTAAACTCTCTCCATGATCACTGTTGCTTTGAATAGGCTGAATGCTGTGGAGAATTCATGGGAGTCCAAATCTTTCTATGACAGTTTTGTCCATTTCTTGGAGCACTAGGTGGCCAATCTGTGAATATAGCCATTATGTATGTGAATGCAGAAATATTACTATAAATATTTAGAAGGAGAAATATTTAAGAACCTCAGAAAGTCAATATGAGGTATTCAAACAGAAGCACTTCAGAGAAACTCACAATTACTCAAACTTAGTACTTCTGAAAGCAAACAAAAAAAAATTCAACTCAGAATGTATGTATGAACTTATGTGCATATGTATATCAGTCATTAATTCAATTAGTGAGGCCAATGTGAACACACTACATCAAGGTTATTATAGTGACACTGCAAGAAAAATACAAATATGGATAAATCTGCAACTCTTTGGCATCCCTCAAAATCCATGCTTCCAAATTTTTTTCCAAAAAATTGTATTATCAATTTTTATTTCATTTTGCTATTTGACAGAAATATTTGCAAGGTGATGGTACATTCTGAACACATCAGTTATAACAAAGAAAAGCATTTTGTGGTTCACAGATCATAATCATGGTTTACTGGACACTCTTTTTGAGTTGCAAATAGCCTGACAAAAATTAAAATTCAATTAGAAAAATTGTTCACATAAAAATAAATATTTTGTCTATAAACAATAGAGTTACATTGAAAGACTATATTGAATATATTTATACATAGATTATTTTTTAATTTAATTTATAATTAAAATTTTAAAATATATTCATATCTATATATAGTATATATTCATATATGTATATGTGTGTGTATATATATAATATTTGGATTAGATATAAGGAAGACATTCTTTATTATGAGAAGTTGTGGATATTCAATTCCTGTAGGAGTTTAAGGTCAGAAATTCGAACAAGAGTTTAGATGGGGCTTTGGGCAATGTGTTCTAGTGGCAAGTGTCCCTGACCATGTCAGAGGAGTTAATCTACCTCCAAGGTCCTTTCCAACCTATTCTATAATCCTATTGTTCTCTTACCATTTGGATCATAATTAGAAGAAAAATTTACCTGGGATTCTTAGGAGACTCAGACTTCTTTGTGAATTTAAATTCAGTACCTGGATAGCTTTGGAAATGATAGAGATTTCAATTAATCTTCCATTTCAATGTTTCTGTTGTAGGATGAAAGATAGGAACATGTTAAACTATTTCAACAAGATCAAAAAAATCTCTTCAGCTTCCAACTGTATATGATCCTAGGAACTGTCTGTCATCTTATTTAACATCATAAAAATTGTGTCGTACATAATATTTCACAGTGTACGTCAGCACTTTCATGACATCACAAAAATTTAAGTGTTCCTCTTCAGTGTTGACATAAGAAAAAAAAATGCCAAATAAGCAAGAGAACATTATCCACTGTCCTGAAAGGAAAATTAGAATACAGTTTTATCAGTATTTAAACAAAATATGTTAACTTTCTATACCTTTCCCTTCCCTTTTCTCTTCTTTCTCTAGGACCTGTTATTGTATTTAACAATCTCAACTATTTCACTTGAGGCCTTACAGAAGATTAAAGGAAGATCTTGCAGTACTTTACTGCTGCTTTCTGAAGCTTTTAGAGAGAAACTGCCCTACCTTAGCACTTTTGTGTGTTTGCCTTTTGTTTTCTTTTCTTGAACCACTTTGCTCTATTAAACCCAATCTTGCTTGTGCCTATTGCTGCTGTTTTCCATTTCCCACTTGTTTTCTCTTTTTCTCCTTCTTCCTGATTGCTGAACATATCCGATTTTTAATAGGCAGTGTTGATACTGAAATATTATCTTTCAGTTTCCAATCTCATGTAACACTGAAATTAATGGGATAAAGGTGAGCATGTTGCTTAGGTCTGTTTGTTAAGACAGCATTTGAATTTTCAAGTGCTGCATGAATGAAGATGTTAAAAAGTTATTTGCCATAATATGAACAGATTCTACAGTCAATATAAATATATCATTGGAATATATTTTCAGCACTTGCCATTTTATCTACCTGATTGCTAATGGAATTTAAACTCATAAATAATATCTGTAGAACACTGAATTTCTGCATGATTGACTGCTTCTTAGAAATACTGTTATCTCTATATGAAATAGCTTACAGCCTGACAAGCAAGTACAGATATTTGGAGTCTTTTTTATGCCCATATTTTTCATTGTTTATCTCTAGAAATCAATTTAGAACATAAGTTTTCAGTTCAATAATGTAGCACTGCAAAGATTCCATTATTTTGCTGAGTAATTAGATGGTTTTCTACTCCCAGTTTCTGGGGTCTACTAGAGTTCTTGCCCTAAAATTTAAATGTTACATCAACCATTTATTTCCTGAAGTGTTCTAAGCATTCTTTCTAATATTCTATACACACATTCAGTCTACACTCATATCTATAGGCTTTTAAAAAGACACAACATCAAATACAAATTATTCAAAATTTTGCCTAATTATGAACAGTGTTATTTTGGCAGTGCTAAGTACTGTTTTCTGAGAAAGTTGAGCTTAACTATGACAAGCTACCTTTTCAGAAAATATGTTTTCCCAGAGTAACTAGTAAAATATCACCTAAGTTCTAGGCTCAGCCTTGGGGGAACAAAATAACACAGGCATGTTTTTCACTGAAATAAAACTTCTTGCTGTATATATGCTTAACCTCACTTTCATTTCATGTTCTCAGGAAGAACTGACTGAATTTTAGCACCATTTCTTGTATTGGCTCTAATGGGAGTAGTGCAGCCACTAAAGCTTACAAGCTATTAGATACCCAGAGCAAAAAAAACCATAAAACAGTGTTGTTCCCTGTTACTGTACCCTAAGTCAATAAAGTTTGCTGAACTTTTGCTGCACTGATATCAGCAAGTTTTGCCACTGGTGTTAAAAGGACTTAATTTTACTCAGTATATCAATTACCTTTCAGTAAAAGTTGCTATGTTTTGGTAAGCTCTTTAGTTTGTTAGAAATAAATGAACTGGATGTGCAAGCCTTTGGGCCATGAAGACTGTGCACTACCACAGCAGGAGTAAAACTCAGCTTTGCTTTGTCCAGAACAGTTTCATCATAATCCCATTTATCTGCCCCAAGGTGCAGAAAGTTCACAGTACTTAACAGGTGAAAACAATGTGGTCATGGTCATACTGGACAGAAATAGTCAGTGCTCCCACTTAGGCCACTAAATGGAAAGTCATAAACAAGGAGTTGCTGTGCATTCCCAATTAGAGTGTTATGCTCCATTTTATTGCTCTTTCTGTAGTACACGGTACAAATAAACGCAAAATCTTTATGAAGAAAAGGTGTATTCTTGCTTTTGTGTGAAATGTGCAGCAGCACTTGCTGATCAAAAGATGTTTATCTATTTATAAAATTTATTTGATTTATTAACTTACTTACTGATATGTCTGTCATATTATGCATCTCATTGAAAGAGATTTGCATTCAACTGGACAGTAAGGGCAGATAAATCTCACACATATCTGAGATTTTGTCTGTTTGTCAGCATTAGCAGTAACATCCAACCAACCTGAAAGAATTGAATGATATTTTTTTCCACTTTGAAGTCGGGTGTACCCGCCAATCAGGGAGGAATTGAAGGATAGTTTGTATTACAGTTTATTGATCAGAAGGGCATAAATCATTTTTGTTGACATAGTTACGACAGAAGATAAGAAAACCATTTGTTTTTAAATAATTAGGAACTCAACTTAGATCCCTTCAGGTCTGAGAGGAAGATAATTTTAGAGCAAAGATTTGTGCATTTGTAAAGCAAAGATGAATACCATACAAAAGAAATTTTAATATGCACACATTGTCTTAGTCTTGAGCACAAAAATATGTCTTTTATAACCTTTTCTTCATTTAAAAGACAGGACTTGCTTCATCTGTTGGTATATAATGAGGTACACTGACAGAGTCAATTAAATTTTTAATATTAATAAGTAAGATACCACATGACAGATAGTCAGTTCAGACAGTAGCATATAAGTCTTCTATTTCTCTCAGCAGTGATATTAATAGCTCTTAAATCATTCTTTAATCTTATCTACATATACACATGACTAATAGACAACCACTGAATTTTAGAAGTTATAGATGAAATCAAATGAAATCCTACAATCTAAAGAAAAGAAAGTTAACTTCCCATAGTGCTCTCTTAATTATCTCACAGGACATTAAATGCTGATTGACCTCATCTGAATAGAAGCAGAAAGCAAAAGCTACAGTTGGTGTAACATTATAAATTTATGAATCATCTCTACATGTAGTTTACCTACAGTTGGTCCTAATCAAGTGAGCTTGAGGACTTACTAGAATATTTTCTCTCTTTTTCTCTAACATTTGAAGGTTTACATTTCTTTAGACTGTATTAACTTAAACTTTTCTTCTGCACTTTTTTTTCTCCAGATAAATGCAAGGAGAAGAGAAACAAGGAAATGATTAGAAATATAATTGAGAAGAGTCTTTTTGCTCACAGACTCAAAAAGAGTATTAAAATACTTTCTGCTGTAATCCTCATGATATTTGATATTCACAGTGAAAATTCTTTCTTGTAATCTGAAGCAAAATTTTGAAAGATTTTTTCCTAAAGGAAATCTGAGATTTCATTTGTTATGTGCTAGCTCACAATGCTAGATGCATACTGCCTTTCACAGCAGTGCCAGAGGAATACAAGAAAAGAAATCAAATCTGAAATCTTTTCTGTTGTAGGCAAGTTTATTGATTTTGTTTTTTAAACAGGCCTAGTGATCCATGGAAAATATACATATTTTAACATTCACATTCTCTATCTGTACACTGGGGAAATGTCACTTGCAGAAAACTTCACAATATACTGCATCTTCCAAAAAAGCACCATGTTTCTTTTTTTTTTTTTTTTTTTCTCTTTTATTTATGGCATTCCATTCAAAGTAGAGAATTAATGTACCTCTGAGCTAATAGCCACCACAGAGCCTGGGCAGGTTAAAGATTAGCATAAGCGGTGTAGCTCCATGATTTGTAATGCCCTCTACCATGAAGAGACCAGGTCCAGGTCAAGTTCATTTTCTGCCTCTGTTCTGCACCAAAAGGTGAATAAAGGGTTAGAACATCTAAATTTATATTGCTGAAATCAGACATGAGACTTGTGGAGAGGCAGACCAAAGATGGCAGTTGATTTTGCTTTTGGTTAAGAAAATTCCTGGGACTGTCTCAGTGAAAAAAAAAAAAAGCAGAGTTTATGTGTGTTTCAGAGTTATGGACTCCACTCACCTTTTTGCCTGTTCTCTGACAGAGAAATAAAAGAAAGTTTACTGTGCTGTTACAGAGTGGAAAATTAAACCAAGACAGGTTTTAAAATATTATTCTTCTCTCTAAACAATGCACACAACATCATCCCACAGAGCAGTAAAAATAAGTCTTCAAATGTATACAAGCCCTTGTACAAATGTAGGTACCTTCTGCCTGCGTAACAACTTTAACCATCATGAAGTCACCAGTCAAGGCAATCTAGGAAATTTTTCAGTGGAAGTGAACTTAATATAACATTAATTGCTGCCTTTTGTTAGCATCTTATTACTTTGAACAGAAAGCAAGTATAGATTGTAATACACTCACACATCTCAAATCCATTTATTTTTCATCATATTAGATCAAATGTTGTTTCCATGTGCCCTGAGTGAATTTTAGCTAACTACATGGAATTAAGTATCTAAATCACAAAATCTAATTAACTGTCTTTTTAGAGCCTGTTCTGAAAATGACACCACACCTCAATACCGCCTCCACCCAGAAGGACAAAAGGGTGGCTGTCATAGACAACTCCCTTCTGAGAAGAACAGAAGACCCTGTATGTTGGCCTGACCCTACCCAGGGTGTGCTGTCTCGCTGGGGCATATTTCAGGGACATTTCTAGGAAACTTCCTGGACTGATTTGCCCTTCTGATTATTACCCCTTATTGATAGTTCAGGCTGGAAGTGATTAAGACATTCTACAGGTACACTGGCCGGAAGAAACAGGCCAAAATAAGTGTACCTACTTTGGTAAATGTAAATGGAGAACTGGCTTCAACGGATTAAGAGTGTGCTGAGGTACTGAATGAGTCCTTTGCCTTGGTCTTCACTGGCAGCCAGGATTCTAATATTTCTCAAGTCTCTGAGTCCTGCATCCCTAAACCTCTAGGTGGGGACTGGGGCAGTAAATTACCCCCCCCACACCCTCCACTGTATGGGCAGAGCAAGTCCGAAATTGCCTCATGACACTGAACGTGTACAAGTCTATGGGACCAGATGGCATGCATCCCAGGGTTCTGAAGGAGCTGGCTGAAGTGCTTGCTGAGCTGCTCTGCGTTGTATTTGAAAAAGTCATGACTGTCAGGCTGTCATGGTTTTATGATTTTTTGGTACTGGTATTCCACATCATGGCATCATGTGGTGCATTGGGAGTCAGGGAGAACTACATTCCCCAGAGGACTTTGCAATGCTTTGTATTTTTTCACGTGTTTTCTGCTCAGAGGGAACAGATAAAAACTCTCTGCGGTCACGGGACGTTCTCTCTCTTTCCTCTAGGATCACTTAGGAGTGGTAGGAGTGGGTGCTCGCTGCCGTCCGCCTTCAGCATTAGCATAAGGCCTTCAGTTTATCGCGCACTCTCTCTCTCTCTCTCTCTCTCTCTCTCTCTCTCTCTCTCTCTCTCTCTCTCTCTCTCTCTCTTACTCGTTTTGTTTGATTCATTGGGCTTAATTCCAAATTGTATTGCATTATATTGTGTTAATTACTTCCTGGTGTCTTATTTAGTAAATTAGCTTTTCCCCCTCAGATCGTTGCCGCTGTTTTGTTTTGGGGCTTATCTCCCTTTTTCCCTTTTCCCTTTCCCCCTTCCCCTTGTCCGGGGTGTGGGCCTGTGGGTCTCCTTCCTCGGTTGTCGCGGGGCCTGGCTGAACCAGCTCACAAACCCCTGACACAGGCGAGGTCCCAGATGACTATAGGAAGGGTTACATTGTTCCCATTTACAAGAAAGGGAGCAGGGAGGACCTGGGGAACTAAAGGTTGGTGAGTCTAACCTCTGTATCTGGGAAATCATGGCACATATCCTCCTGGACGACATGCTTGATCACATGAGGAATGAATGTGTGATCCGAGACAGACAGCATGGCTTCAGTAGGGGAAGGTCATGCTTAACCAATCTGGTGGCCTTCTGTGATGGAGTGATGGCATTGGTGGACAAAGGGAAGGCAACTGATGTCATTTACCTGGACCTGAGCAAGGCCTTTGACATGGTCCCCCACCACATCCTTATCTCCAAATTGGAGGGTTGTGGATTTGATGGGTGGACCGCCTGATGGATAAGAAATTGGCTGAAAGGCCACAAACAGAGGGTGGTGATTAATGGTTCTGTGTCCAGGTGGAGGCTGGTAATGAGTGGTGTCCCCCAGGGGTCCACCTTGGGTCCAGTGCTCTTTAACTTCTGTATCAGTGACATCAACAATGGAATCAAGTGCACCCTCAGCAAGTTTGCTGATGACACCAAGCTGAGTGGTGCAGTTGACACGATGGAAGTAAGGGATGCTATTCAGAAGGACGTCAACAGACTCAGTGGCCTGAGTGAACCTAATGAGGTTCAACACGGCAAAGTGCAAGATTTTGCACTTGGGCTAGAGGAATCCCTGGCATTTATACAGACTGGAAGGAGCAGTCCTTGAGAGCAGCCCTGCAGAGAAGGACCTGGGGATCCTGACGGATGAAAAACTTAATGTGAGCCAGCATTTTTTGTGTGTGTTCTTTCAACTCTTCTAAAAGTTAAATATGCATACGTGTACCCATATATACTTTCTTATTCTTTCCTCCAGAAATTCTGCATGTATAGCCCTGTGGCATAGAATGTGTGCTATTGTGGGTACACACACAATAATATACACAGAGACAAATACAATACATAGTCTCCTATTTTTATTTTTTAGTTTTTGACTGTTGAAGAAATATCCCAACCTATTGCCAGACATTTTATTTCTACCTTTATTTGTATCCTTAAATTTGACTTTGTGAGTGAGAGCTTGTATGTGTGCAGAAACAGGATAAGAGAAAACTTGGCTGAGGGTATAAGGGCCATTCTGCAAATAATGAAAGCTATAACTGCTCCTTCCCCACGTAGGAGCAAATTCAGCAATTTTTACTGAAACACACTGACTTTTCCATCCCTTCCACTGTGCCAAGGTCACACAAAGTTTCACAAAGGAATCACAGCTGTTGAAACAAAAGCTCCCTTATCAATAAGTTGGTTTTGCTATCAGAAACAGTATTAGAAACTGAGCTTTCCAGAAAATTGTTGTACTTAGCAACTAACTATTAAACCCTGTATGGTCTACATTTTCCACATACCTTTCATATTTATCCTTTTCAATATGTTCTCCAGCTAGAAAAGTATCATTTCTTCAGCCCATAGCTACAAGCTACTCATCTGGAACCAAGATTAAATCTAAAAATGTCAAATAAAATGAAAAAAGCAGAGGAGGAGACTGGATGCCTTAGTGGGATGGAAATGGTTTATGAAGTCTTTCACCTTTAACTTAGTGATCTGAATACTCTGCAGTCAGTAATCACTGGGAGTTTTGAGCATTTGATAGATGTTCAGTGAAGTATGATAAATAAGTTGTTAAGTCTCAGCAGAGCTGCCTGTGACCGAGGTGCACAATACATAAAAACATAGCATCTGATATTGATAGAATTTTATACTGTCATTGGTGATACAAGTAAAGAACAAAGAGGCTGAAGTATACTTTCTTTAAAGAATTTCTGCATCTATTTCACTAGGATATTATTAATGCTCACAAATTACTGATATTACTGTCCAGCCATCTTATGCCCTTAACAAATTACATTAAAAAGACTCAGCAGACATTTTACATTTAACAAGAATTCAATAACTATATCAAATAGTAATGACTATTTTCCTCAGATTGCCTATGTAATCTTGAGCAATACAGAAAATATAGAGGGAGCCACTGGATGAAATCTCTGAAATCCAAAATCTGTATAAAATTACTTCCACCATACAATTTAAAAAGATTTACTATCATTTACAAATATAATACAATCTAATAATTGACACCATTTATTTCAGAAAAGGTCTTGAAGTTCTGAAATATTTTCTGACTTGCCTATTTCAATTTAATACTTTACGAACTAAGTAGGATTAATGTTCTAAATGTGAAAACTGATTCTTCGGTATAAAAGGTAATGCAGTCTAAGTATTCCCTAAACTGGGGTTCTTAAGATTTTCAGTTTTAATAAGATCTGAGAAGAATGTATTTCAATATATGAAATATTTTGGTACTTCAGCAGGATAAAAATACTTTAATCAGGATATACAAGGAATACTTCAAATTTATAGAAATTTCTACTGCATGCAGTTGAACTAAGGATTAGGAAAGAAGACTGGGGTAAGCAGAACAACTTTTTACTACCTTCTTAAATGCACCAGATATCAAAAGCATGCAAAGATTACATATTTATTTATGTTTGCCCGCTCTCTATTTTAATGCCAGTACATGCATCTCCCATCTTCCTCAAAGATAGTTCTCCCGAGATGTCAAAAGGAATAATTCTCCATTTTACTCTGAAATTTTATAAGGAAATGTTTAGCAGGTCTGTAGCACACAAACAGGAAACATTTAATCCGACAGACATTAGTGTACTTTGATCAAAACGATAATAGATAGACAATTTTTCATTCTTCCTGTTCTAACAAAGAACAAGTATACTGTGTGCATTCATCCACTTAAAAGTCTATTTGTTTCAGTAATTGAAACCAATATATATAGATATTATGATAAGCCCAGAGGCCCTCTTAAGGAAATTAACCTTTAAATTTCAGTTCTGCCTTGTTTTATGGTCATACCTGGTGTGTTAAAGCAAACAGGAAAATAAATCTAATTTTCTTTCCTAATGATGGCTTCATTTTCATTCAGTTGTGGTTTTGTTTTTCTTTTTGTGGTTTATTTTTTGTTTGTTTCTTTGCTTTGTTTTTGTGAGAGTTTCACTTCATGATGGAAAAGAAATGTCTCAAGGTTAGGAAGCCCAAAATACTGTAAAAAAACCCTACAAAAATAATTTAATGCATATATTAAATTAAACACAACCTTTAAAATATATATTTATATACATTTTATTGGAAAATATCGTAATATAAAAGCATGTACTGTCAGGGGATATATTAAAGCATAGAGCTGTACTAATGCCTATAACAGGCACCCAGAAGAAATACTTCCCATAGAAAAATGACTAAGAGAACATAAATTAAAGCTATAGAGATGACACATTATTAAAAAAACTTCATGTCTAAAACAAACAAACAAATCATAAACATTAAGGAAATATAACACATTTTTATCACACAAGGTGACTCAGACATCATTCACAATTTGCTAAACCAAGACTTGTATCTGACTAACATAAAATCCAGAGGTGTGCTGTAAAAGAAACGCACATGGCGAGCATCAGTTTTCACAGGTGTCATCACTTTGAAAGTGAACATTGCATCTTTATTCTCCTCTCCTTTATCTTCCCTTTTTTCCCTTTTCCTCCCTTCTCTTTTTTTCTTATGACTTTTCTTTCCCTTTTTCCTCTTCCTTCCCTTTACTCCTTTCTTCACACATTCATCTCATTATACTACCATTTAGCAGAGGAGAATATCTTCCTGTATATTATATTTCTTTCATAAGGTTAGCACCCATTTACTGACTTCTCAGTCGTCCAGGGACATTAAGTGCTCACTCTTCGTAGATTTTCTTTCGTTTGATTTTATCTATTACTGATTTTATTTATTTATTCTAGGAGATCTGCAGTGCTTTACCTGCAGCACAGTTAATATTATTATATCTCTCATGTGTTTTAAGTTATTTTCTGGTTTAATGTTAAAAAGATAAAGGGTTCTGACCTTAAGAAAGAACAAAAAATAAAAATAGAACACACCCATTAAAGAATGAGCTCTGTTAAACAAAAAACATTAGCTGGAGGGAATTGGTTGTGTAATGATACTGAAGAAAAAAATGAAAGGCAAAATATTTTTTTACCTAGAGAATTAATATTAGTATATCAAATAGGAGAGTCCCAAGTATTGAGACAAGGGCAACTCCTTTTCTTGCAGAACTGGGGTTATTAGTGGATTTTATATTTTCCTGCTGATCTTTAATGTTATCTTTCTTGCATATTGCATTATATTTTCTATTGAAGACAATGAATATAATTATAGAGTCTAGAAGATATGTACACTAACCAGGTCTGTGAAAAATATCTGATGTGATAGTTTCTGAATAACCCATGACTTACAAGGAACTCTTTTCATTAGATAGAATAAGCAGGATGAGGCATAATAAATACTATAATGCAGTTAATTCCCATATTAAAAAGGAGGCAGGGAAATGTAGTGAATGTATGAACAAAGTTGAAGTATCAATTATATCAGAATGTGATAACTAATAATAGTTATTTGCAAATATATTAATACTTTGCCTATGTGTTACTCTACATTCTGAAGAATTTAAGGGTAAGTGAAATTGCCCAGAAGTTTGTATGTTCACATTTGTGTTTGTGATATTATACAGTCTACGAAGTGATAATTTTAAAATGTACTATGTGATTCTCACCATTTATGGTAAGTGAAACTTACCATTTGTAGAAAATATTGACTAAGTAGAATATTCAGGAATTAACTGACATGACAGTTTTAGGAATAATTTCTGAAATGAAACAGAAGCAAAGAAAAAGTTGATAAACTGTAACAGTCAACTCCCACATTTTCTTATTTCTTCTCTTTTGCGTTGTCTCATCATTTATCTTCCTTTTGTGTCATTGAAGGGTTCAGAGATTATTTCAGTAGTGATGTGGAATATTCAAAGACAGCGTACTCTGCTTTGCGTGCAGGAAACAGAAAATAACTGACAGGATATTCCTGACAGATCACAGATATATAAGTGACACTACAGTAGAGCTACAACAACCACAGAAGCAACAGCCATGTATATGTAAAATAAACCAGAAAAACTGAGATTTTGTATCACAACAGTTCATTAGTACAATATCTTCTCATTCTGTACATAGGTCACACCTAAAGTGATGCCTCCTATTTATTTCCATGGAAACTATAATGGATACAAAGAGCACAATAACATCATTTGATAGAACTTTGAAACAATATTTTACAAGGTAGTCATCACTGTTAACTGGTTTGTGCAAATGAGCTGACCTAGACAGCCTTCATTTAATGGTGTAACAGCTGTGCATGACTAGAACATGGCTTGTCTTTCATGTCACTGTCACCACTGATGAAAAACACCACCCATAATCTCGCTCACATTCACTCTTTCATCTCCATAAACATTCAGCAAATGTTGATGAATGACAATGCGTGTCACTCTTTCTGCATGGACAAATTCAGTGACACAACATTGCTTCATATGTATTCATATGCGTCAGATGCCGTATTGTCTGTCTGCCCTTCTGCTCCCATGTGTCTCATGACAACAAAATGTAGTGGAATACAGATGGGAAGGTTCATGCTATACTACTGTATCACCAACATCCATCTCTGACTTTGTGGGCCAACATAATGAACATAATGAAGAGGCATTACTTTTGGAGCTGCCCATGCGGAAACAGTCTGTAGTATGTATCGATTGTGGTATGTACATTTAGCTCTTGATTTTCACATGATAGGTTTCAAGTTGGTGTAGCAGTGCCATCCACACTCCTGCACCTAAGAAAAATAAAAAAATGTAACACTACTTCAGTGCTGGATAAACGTTTCCATGTATCCTGACTCAGATATCGGCCTTTCATTTTAATGATAACTGTAGCTCTGCTGTTCATTCGAAAATCCTTAAATGTACTTAACAACCTGTTTATGCTTGCAGTGTATTGAGTTTATGGGAACAGCCAAATGAAACAGATAAGTGTATTATGCAAAACCATATTCTGAAATGCTAGCAGTTAGTATGTATCTGGTGTAAATTAGTAGACTATTATCCTTGCATTTCATACATTTTAAATAAAACACATTTATTTTAATCTAGAAACAGAAATTTAATGGGAAATCAAAAGGTTGTACAATTGTACGACAAGCATTGTTTCAAATGGTATAGTCAACTTAAAATTGTATTTATTATTTCATACATCTAAATATTTTGTCTGCTATTTCAATCATCAGTCAGCAACTGCAGTTAATCAAACCAATCCATTCTTATTTAAAAATGTTTTTTATCAGAATGGTACTATTTTTCCCTTTTTTCAAAAAACAAAAAAAAACAAAAAAAAACCAAAACAAAACAAAAAAAACACGGAGCTAGTCTGTCTTATCCTGAATGTGCAGCAAGACTTCTATTTATCTTTATGTCACCCGTTCTACTTCCAATATGTCTATCACCATTGCGTTTGCAAATGCTAGTTTTAAATGGCCAGTCACAATCAAGGACACTGTCAGTCTTGTTTTTTCTATCTGTGAAATATTTTTATGTGATTTATAATAATCTTTTTGAATCTCATAAAAGATTTTTTCTTTTCAACAAATACTTTCTCCATACAAGGCATTTACTACATCTACATTTCTCTAGTAGATATGAGCATTAGGTTCCTCCTATAATCCATTTTAATAGTAAATACACTTGTAGACTTATTTCAAGAGTTTTGAGATGGTATATAAGGATAGAGACTAGTAATACTTGTAATATTCTTTTCCTAGATCAGTTCTCTTCTTTTGAGGAAAAGGAATGAAGTTTAATTAACTTAATTTTTTGAAATACTTGGATTCAAGTGGGAGATTTCAGATTACATTTTATAATCAAGTCCAGAGTTTCTTGAAGGAACAGCAGACTGATTGGAAAAAAAAAAAAAAAAAATGCGTAAGTAAAAAGAAGCAAGTCTCTCCCTTCCTTCGTTTTCTGTTCACATCCTACCACTTCTATAATTTATATATTTAGATAGAGTAAGTTAAAGTTAGCAGTTCTTTAAAGTTAGGTTCAAATATTATACTCTTTAAAGCCAGTTATATAACAAAACCACAAGTTTTTGTCTGTGTATTCCTATACTGAAGCAAGCAGATGGAATTTTATTAACCAAATTTATTTTTCAAAAGGAAACAGATTTTTGATCTCCAATAACGGCATAGAAAAGCCTGAAGAAATTATGGATGTAGGTATGTTATCTGGGACATATATATCTACATGGTAAATACCTTCAGGAAAACAAACACGTGAGCTAAACAAGCAGTAAGAGAGAATCATGAGAACACAACTTTTGTTTCACAGTTTATGCTTCCCTTTGACAAGAAAGCTGTCACAGGACAAAATTCCTTCTGTCTCTCTGCTTGATTTTATGGTACAGAAGCTGTGACTTTTACCCCTAAGGCAGAAAACTGTTCCAATACATGAGAGAAAATGCGAATGCTTCAGGGGAAGAACAGTAAGTTCCCTTTCATTAAGAAACTGGCATGCGTATAATGTAAATCTCCTGTGGGTTTGCACACATTTTGTTCTCAGTGGGATGAAAGCATGCAAGCTTCTTTGGATGAAATTAAACAAAATATCATCTGAGTGCATGCTTATCAGTAGCTGTGAAAAGCAAAAATAAAAAATAAAAATAAAAAATTTTATCAGCCTGACTTTCCCTTCTATCACCTGATGCTACTAACTACTTGATTCTACTAAACTGGGAAACCAAAATACAAACAAACAAACAAACAAACAAACTTCTACACTCAAACATTTTATTTGCAAGTCACCTTGTATTTCAGAGGTTACTGTTATCAAGAGAAAGAACAAAACATATCTCAAAGCTAAAAACAAAAACAAGTGCTTTTAAAACCAACTCATCTTGACTCCAAAACAGATTCTATAAAATAGCAGACAAATTCGGGAATTCAACTTCAAGGAAAATCATAGCATGGAAGTTTTGAGACTGAACTGATAGTTTTTAACAATTTTTTATTTTAATGCTAATACTATTATTTTGAAAATCTGGTGTGCTTAAGTAATTTAAACTGAGGTCTTTTATTAAGCAAATAAAACACTTACAAAACCCTATGATTTTGAAGGGATCAAATAGGGACAACAATTTCAGAAAGTCTGGGAACCAAAGCTGTTTAATGTTCAAAGTTTTCCAAATGTCACAGATTTTAGAAAATGTTATTTGAAGTCACAATATGAGTTCAAATTTTGCAAATCATGTCTTCCATAAATAACACCATCGCTGTATTTCAGGGACACCATATCACAAAACATGCTTGTCTATTCAGGGGAGTACAAGTTGTGCAAATAATGAAGAATACCAAGAAATCAAACATGTTCTTCTCTCCAGAAAACAAAAATAATCCCACTTTTCACCAGTTACCTTAGCACTGAACTAGCCACTGAATTAACAGGAAAATTAATTATTGGAAGAAAGTGATGAGGAAGATATACTACAGTATCTGAAATTGTGAAACAAGTCTTTTTTTTTTTTTTGCTTTTTCGATTATCGTTTAAAATGACATATTTTCTTCACATACTAAAGCCAGGGAGCAACAGCTAGATTTAGACAGATGTTTGTTGTTACTTATTCAAACCAAATACATGCAGTGGGCTAACATCTACAGCAGAATTACTCAGCAGTGTGTAACTGAACTCCAAGGAGAAGATGTTTCAAGGGAATATCTTGCACATCCAGAATATATTGCACAGATATTGGAAAATCTAGCTTGGGCTTATGAGTCACAGGAGAAAAAACAAAATGACTTGTAACTTCACTGGAGACAAAGTAAACAAAATCCTGACAATAAAGAGTTTAAGCCTGATGGAAATTACTGGCATGAATCAACCATTGCTCAGCAAGAACTTCTGTAACTTAAATCAAGTCCTGAGGAAATCTAACTTGTCAAAAGTTCTCTCTCCAGCCTTAATTTGCACAAAACTAATTTTGCAATTTTGAATATTATGCATATCACAGCCACGAAGGCCTTAAGTAAAAATTGCAGATAATCATAGAATAGCTTGGAAAGAACCTTAAAGACTATCTCGTTCCAACCCTCCCCCATGGGCAGTGTTGTCACCCGCTAGATCATTCAGATATGTGTATTTATGCATCGATGCAATAACAATAAAACTCTCTTTATATATAATTTAATGTCACTATAGCAATCTATTCATATCTTGTTATTTTCTTGATTTTTTTTTTGTTGTTCCTACAGAATCTTACAGTTCCTAAGAATTTTTCCTACAGTTTTTAACCTCTGTTGTGAACTTCAAATTACTGCCTGGATATCTATTGATTTAAATTAAGAAAACAGGGAGCAGATAGACTGACCTTTTGCCTCCATGGTAAAATGAATGGCAAGTTGTTCACTGAGGGAGGAGAAATGCTTTGAAGGGTTGAGCTCTTGATAGCATTTGTAATTTCTTACACAAAGTTTTCAACTTTCCTAAATTGTCAGAAACCAAGCTGAAATTTTAGCACCTAGTAGTAGTGCTGCCTTTAGATCTAGTCAAATGCTGCCTTTAGATCTAGTCAAAACAGGTGTTTTCTGATTACAAAATACTACTTTGGGGACATAATTTATGATGGTCCATAACACTGGACCACTCCCTCCTTATTTTTGTAATTCACAGAGATGTGTGTAACAGATAATGTAAGAGCACCCAAACATTAGTAGTGGGGAAGTAGAAGGGATGTGTGACCAATAGTTATTTTTAGGGATCATCTTTTCCTTGGCGTCAGCAGTCACTGTCATTAGGCCCATCTTCCCTGATCACAGAAGGAATGATGCATCTGACTCCCTACTTGACAGTGCATCTCGCCACCAGTTTAGATTGGCTTGTCAGTCTATAAGGCTGAAATCTGGGGTACAGGGATAAAAGAAGGCTGATTTTCTGCATAGTGTTGGGAAAGCATGTGGATACGGGAAATGGATCTGGCATCTAAAGATCATGCAGGTGTAACAGAATAAGAAAGAAATAAGTATGTTATTGAGGTAAAAGAGGGAAAATGGTCTCTAACTACTTGCACACCCAAATTTCAAACATCCTTTTTTTTTCACATTCATTCCCTCAAAATACTGACTTATTGTAGGCCCCTGCTTCAGATTTCAAACATAGGGTACATACTGAAGTGACCTTTCTGCATTGCTTTGGATTGTTGGAAGAAACAGAAATAAAATGAGAAAGCATTTCATGGTTTTAAATTAATTGCAACTCCAGGATGGTCTTACTATGATCAAAATAAGGTCAGTCTGATAGAATCTGTAGATTGGTAATAATGAAAACATATTTCAAGCAAGATTTTATGTCAAGGTACAAAAATCAAATTTCAGATCAATGGCATAATAAAATACTACAAAGTAGTTGATGAAAGCTAACTTGGTTCCAACACAAGAATTCATAATGATAAACATTTCTCTCATTTCCACATCTGTCATCCATTTCTAAAGCCAATAAATCATTTAAATGTGGATTTAACTGTTCCTACAAGCGGTTATAGCAACATGTGCTGCACCGAAGATCTTTAACAATAATGCATTTTTTAAAATTCAAAATGATAAAAGAATGGATTGGAGGGTTAATTTACGCTCACGTAATTACTGTGCACAAATACAACTCAACAAAACAACTGTTTTTTCATTTTTTATTTTTTCAACTCTTTCTTACTGGCATTTTTATTCTCTAGACACCAGAAGTTGCTTAATAGACTGTATTTTCATAGGAATTGACAAATTATTCAGATTAAATTATGTTCAAAGAAGCAAAAACCTCTAATCTGAGAGAAGAAAGCAGATATTTGTGAACTGGATTGAACTGCAACTGGAATACTGTAGGTTGAGCTGCAGGTATCACTGAGACTTGTTGCATCCTCAGCACAGTTTGAGGCCCTGTGAGGCATGGCAGGAATGTCGACAGCCCAGCATTTAATAAGAACTGACAGACACCCAGCGGAAGGGACTCAAATACCTTGTCAAAGCCCCCATGTGAATACACGAGGTGGATGCTGGGCTGATCTTAGGTATTTTTTTCTTTTTGTTCCAATGAAGGACTTGGAGGATGGAGAAAGGGCTCAGGAGGAAAGGAAAAAGAGGGTAATGGGGGGATGATAAAAGGCTCATATAATTTTAACTCTTGACTGAAAATTGAAGAAAGCTCAGGGAAGGTCAGAGGGATGACAAGTCCCAGCAAACACAAGCAGATTCTGGTTTCATTAAGAAGCTTTGCATAGCCTGGATAAAAGAGGTGATTAGAGAGTGTGTCAGCTGTAAACTCACTTTATGAATCCTCTCTTCAAAACTGTTATTCATTTAATCTAGTGAAAGTAAGTCTTTCATAATATCATATGTATTTTTAAGAGGAACTACTTAGAAGTTATTCAGAATTATATTCAATTTTATAGTACTGTGGCACTTAATCTGAAGTGGAAACAAGTGTAACTAGTGTAATATAAATACATACTTTTTTACAATGCAATAGCTGTGCTTACTTTATTTGAACTTAGCAGTGATCACACTGTTAACTATTTTAACATTATTCTTATATTAGAATAATGAAGTCAGTCTAAGCATTATAAACAACACTGTAGACAGTATTCATCACTGTTAAGAGCTAGTGGAAAAAATCCCACAATCTCTTCAGTTGTTATAATAATGATGTTGGTTTCCTGTTCACTACAAGGGTAATTAATGAAGAATTTGTCTGAACTGCACATACCAGGAAGCTAAGGTAATACTTCATGTACACATTTCACTACCGCACAACACAGAATGCAGGGTTTGTTTTCTTATTTCTTATTTTGAAAATCAGTCAGGTTACTAAGTAACCAAAATATTGAGCTATAACTATTAGTACTTTGCTGAAAATAAGAATAATTACACAAATTCTTCTGCTACTGCTATCCACATGAGATAGTGAAAATTTCATTGCAGTTTCTGAATGCATTTTATGCATAACAAATGAACAATCAATTAAATATAATTTTTCTTTCTCATTCTTTTTGTCCTAGATGTAACAGTCTGACAAATTAAAAGAGAAAATATTTTCTGTTACTTGCATGGTATCTTCATGACTTCATGTCATGAGATTTCCTTGGACACTGAGTAATACAGAATCCAGACTTTGATTTGTTTCTAACATCTATTTCCATGTATAGCAAGATTGTATACTTAAAGCACTGAATCTGATTATCAGAAAAACAAACCTTTGAATGGGACACTTATATTAGCTTTAGGCAACTGATCAAGAGCAAATGTGAATGACTTTGGGGCTTTTTTCAATTGAGATCAAACCTGATTTTCATGTTGTGTAATGAATTTCTACTTCTGTTGTGCAGCCACAAAGCTCCTTCATACCCATATTTATGTCTTGTCATGGAAGCGGTCCCACTTGGAAAGGAGGTCTCCGGGAAGTATATTCTTTCCTTGCATACCTACATACTGCATGACATGATTAGTAAATCCTTCACCCTTCTACAGTTAAATCCCAGAGATAGTTGCATGCTGAGACAGGCAAATTTGGAAAGAACTGTCTCTATTTCAGTAACTTAATGGTCATTGTAATAGCATTCACATATTTAAAAGAATGAAATTTTAAAATATATATATGTATGCCTATGCCTTTGGCATAGAATACATAGATACAGAAAGATTCCTGTTCAGTATCCTGGCCTTTTTTTTTCTTTAAAAATATATTATTATTAAGCAAAGCTGCCAATTACTTTGAAAATCTGACACCAGCCTGGACTTAAGACAAACTAATCACTTTCCAAAAGCAGTCACCCATAAGATGCAGGCAAATGCTTTCTCAGATACAATAGAGAAAGCAAGGACCTTATTAAATGTACTAAAAAGAAGCAAGGTCTATTTAAACAAATTTGTTAACACTTAGAGTTAAAACCGGTTACAAATTAATTCAAAGTAGACCTGTGGCCAGAACAAATCAATACAGATAAGCCCAGATGACTGCCTAGCAGCAGAATTCACACAAAGTACTGAAATTATAATTAAGGTTGTGTGATATTTGAATTCAGTCATGTATGTTTATTTTCAGTACAACCAATAAAAAAATTTACATCTAGAAGAGAAAGCAAAACATAAGATTTCTAATCTTCTAAGTGCATAACATCATTAAACTGTTTCCATGTGACTTTGTGGCCTGTCTAGTGCTTACACAGTTCCAAGTTCCCTGAGTTGTAAAAACCTGGTTTTCATGAGCTTCTTTTTGTTTTGTTTCTTTTTCTTCAGTTGTTTTTAAACTGTTTAGGATGGGTTGAATACAAAAAATACTTTGCATGAAACAAAATTATGCTTTAAAATAAGTTCCCCACTTTAGATTACAGCTAAATAGACAGCAATACACCATATCAGGCTTCTTCAATAACATAATGCAAATATGCTTTTAAGGAGTTGTTGGTGATGAGATTACTTTACAAATACATATGTTCTGTCGTTGTGCCAAAACTAGCAGCTCATTTCATTTTCAACTCTTCTCCACTGTAAATGCACACATTTACAGTCATGTCTAAGTGGTCTGTGAACTATCAGTCCCACATCAAGAAACCCCCCTTCACATAAAATTATTCCATTTATTCGTAATAGAGTACGTGCCATGTCCAGCCAAGGTGAAACTCCCTCTTCTCTCTTGTATTTCCCTTTCCAACATCTCTCCTCTCCACCATCTGGAAGAAAGTTTTGCCCAAAGCAAATGGAGCAGCTGCTGCACAGCAAAGCTGGAAAGTGGTGAGTCAGAGTTTGGCAGAATCATCTTGCTCCCTGCCACTACCCAGCACAGGCAGCAAATGATCTTCTGCAAGGCAGCAGGCATTCATCATTCAGAAAGACATTTGGGTGGAGGTGTGAGGGACACTGTGTTGCAGGAAGTATTCAAAGGTAATCATTACTATATCATAGTACTAGCTATATTTTCTAGAAAGCTCAATTGAATGAGGTTGACTTTAGTCCTCTGACCGAGCATTTCATGAGGGGACATTCCCAATGGTTTTGATTGTCAAAAGGGATGTGATTAATGCAGCAACTATTTAATTTCCTAGTGCTTATGTTGTTGATGTTGTTTTAATGACAGTAATCTAATTTTAGTTTATTGTTTTATTTCAGAACTTAACTAGAGCTCTTTGTGAGCTGCTGCTAAACGCGCTTTCCTTGCACTGTCTGTACAACTACCTTCTGAAAAGCTCTTTAACTCTCTGTTTAAAGGAAGAGATGATATTTTCGACCTATTCTGGTGTAATTTAAGATAACACACTTTCACACTGCTTGCTTGCATTACTAATTTAACATTTACAGAGAAGAGGGGATAGTCTAATATATTTTAATTTTCTACTGACACTGAAATGTTGAGAAAATATTATCTACAAGAACACATTTCACATTTAATGGAGAAGAAACAAAAAGTCCATAATATTGACCAAAAAATTAAAACAATGAAAAAAATGGCAAACTGCAACAGAAGAAGTCTGATGAGACACCCCCACACTACTTTGTCTGTTCTGTGTTGGTTAAAACGTGCAGCTGATGGATAAGACAAGAAGACTGGCCATGTAGGAGGTATTAGGAGAAACAATTCACAGCCACAAGAAAATTAATAGGACTAAGGAAATGTTCGGATGTTTTAACAGTGGAAAGGAAAGTCTGAAATCGGAATGTGTGCTAAAGTTGAAAATGTAAGATATTACTGCATGTTCAAAATTCCCACTGACTTTAATGCGAACTTTTTATGAGTAAGGGATGCATGTTAAGACATGAATTTGCTTGTTAGAGGTAAACACAAGAGACTGGGAAAACTTCTGCTGTCCCTTCCAATGGACAACAGCTGGTGAGTCAAAGTTTATATGTAGTGAGTCTTCTCCCTACATTTTTTTAAGAATCAAGTCATTCCAAAAGAATAGCGCACGTCGTTGTGTTTCTCCCATCTCAGACCACCACCAACTTACCCCATTGAAGAAGAACACCGCCACATCTGTATGTAATCCAATACATTTGGAACAAGTGGAAAACAAGTGCTGTGTTTGATCAGCAATAGAACTTCTCATAACTCTTTCTTCTGCACAGTTTTGCATATTTGCTATGTGAATACAGAATTATTTATTCACTCTAATATACAATTTTAATCAATTGATAATTTCACTTGTAAAATGTCTGGCTAACAAAGCTTTAACATGCTAATTCTAAAAAGCAGTACAAATTGTCTGTCTCTTACCTATGTATTCATATTTATTTATTTCCTACTAACGAAGAGGTTTTGCTTTGTTAAAAGTTCTTCTTACAGTACCAGACCCTGGCTTTATCATGTTGCATCTCCAGTTCCAACTTTAAGTTTCAGCAGTATTCTTTCACGTTGCAGCTGAAAATATATGCCAGTTCGAGTTATAGCCAATTTGTTAAATTACCCAACAAGTATTTTCCAAAGATTCTCCTAAATGTGATTAAACAGAGAAAATTACTATGATTGCTTTAAATGATATTATTTCTGTCATTCGTATTAATTTGCTAATATATGAAATTTTCTTAAAGACAAATGAAGACTCTCCCCTTCCAAAATAAATTCTATAACAGGAACTGAAGTTCTATCCACAAGAGAAACAATTGAATACCTCAGCCAGGGACTCTGTGCTACTTGGCTCATGCCGAACAAACTGATGAGGGCCAAAATTGGGCAAGTAAATATGCTTATTAATTTGTCCTGCTGCTTTACATTATAAAATGCTAATTTTAGTACTCTTCAATTTGTCTGTTGCAGATCTTGGGCTCAAATGTTCCTTACTGTATGCTTAAAGGTGACTAAAATGTGTTACTTGCTTTGTTTGTCAAAACAATTAGTTCTTTCTGAAAAAAAAAAAAAAGCAAAGCAAGGAGTGTGTTGTTTGGCTCATGAAAATGAATCAAAAGTGGAGGGAGGAAGATTATCATTCACAGGGAAGTTATTTTAATAGTCAATATAATTTGAAGCTGCAGACTGATATTTGGCAGCTGGAGATAGCAGTGTGGTATGAAAAATTAAAATTTGGCCTTTGTTGCAACTGTAAATAATGTGGTTTGGGAATAAAAAAAAAAGGCAATTATGTTCAGCAGAGATTTTTTGTCTTAAGCAGAGAACATTAATCAAGAAAGGAGGGAAGGAGTTCCACTTTGGACTAGTTAACCTTATTGTTCTGTATGCAGATACATGACATTTTAAACCAGTCATAAGGAAAAAAATGCAGGAAGTCTGTTGAGCCCAGCAGTATAAACACCTATTAGAACTACAAAGGGGTAAAGGACAGAAGAATGGCAAACAAGTCCAGCAAGAAAGGGCATCCAAGGATTCAGGTACTGGGAGATGGAGATTCTGCAGTGTTAAAAGAGGGAAAAAATATGAGATTCATATTAGGGAAAGAGGAACATAAGGAATAAAAATTGTAATTCATATGATAGAGAGAATGGGTCATAGATGAGAACTCAAGGCTTTGGAAGAGAACAAGACCAACAGAAAAAGTGCTCGAGGAATTGGCAGAAGAAGATGTGGTGATAAAAACATACAGTATCCTTGAACTTGGAAAGGATCCCAGTAGTCGTGAACTACTCCATTACAGTATTACCTCAAGTATCAGACATCTGTATAGCAATCCAGAATTTCCACTCAGATACCAGTATTACTAATACATGTGTGGGAGACTTCTTCAATGGTGTGTAACAGTAATGTTTTAAATCTATATTTGCTAATAATTCAGTAAAAACTTATAGAGTAACTTTAATTGTGCAACCCCTATGTGCACATACTAAGAAAATTTACAAAATAGCATGCTGTCTTTTTTCCTTCAGTAAGTGTACCTAAGTACACTATGGCTCCTGAAATTAGATCCTTCTGGGACTGAAACTAGTTTGTGCAGTAAACATTCTATTGTCTAGATCCTCCACTCACTGCAGCAGTTGGTAAATGTGGTGTGATGGGAACAAGGGCTGTATGGAAAAAAAAAAGAATGTCTCAATGATTAACTCAGTCACTGCCACCTTGGAGAATACAGTAAGACTCTGTTAACCTTTTGCAGGTGTCCACAAACTGTTTCTCAGTTCTGATTGCCTAATTTGAGGTAGTGACCTGCTTTGCAGAAGCATTCTTGAACTCCCTCAGTGGCAGCTAAAGTTAACAGGATAAGAAAGGTGAATACAGCAGGTGCTAGACAATGCCAGCTTCTATAACAAATATGTCCCACTTATATTTAACATGGACAATTGAAACTTCAGTCTGTGAAGGCGCTCACAGTCTCTCAGCCCTTTTCCCATTTGTAATTGTCCCATACCTATAATAAAATTAACATAATTTATCATAGTGGAGAACTAAGGATTCAATTTTATTCTTTGCAGGCATTTTATGGTACAATGATCATGAAGAACATCAAATATAATGGCTAAGATATGTCTGGTTTTCTTCATCTTCTTTCTAGAAAAGGAGATATCTGATGTGTTTTATTCTGAATTTTTAAAACTTTCTGAGTATTTGTATATGTTTATTTGCTTTAGAAAAGGCATGATCAAACAGTAGACAGTGCTGAGCTGGAGGTGATTTTGCATTCTTCAGGATGTCCACAATCTAAGATGGACCTTAGAACTTCTGTCTCCAGTGTAAAAAAAGTTTTGCTTTCCACAGATAATTGGCTCAATCTGTTGCAGCTGTAAGTTCACTTAGAGCTTCACAGTGTGTTTTACAGGTACAGTGTATACAGTGGTGTCTGTGAAGTCCTCCTCTCTGTTCTCTCCCTTCCTTCCTGAGTGGACTGCCACACTTCCTCTGCACTGCAGAAGAAAGGAGTTTTAGTATGATGACAAAAAGTGATTATATTCTGCACACCAGTTGCAAACCGTGGAGTTCAAGAGAAGGACTGCTTGCGTGGGAGAGCAGTGAAGAGGTACAGCTCAGCAAGATGCACTCTTGAATAAGAGATGAACTTATGAGCCCCTACAAATTTGAAAGTCTGAAGTGCTACAGGCTTTGAGGCCACATCCACAGCACTGAACTGGTTCATCTAAAAGAGAGAGAAGATGATTATTCTAGGGAATAAATGTTGGAAAATGTAATCATGAGATTTTATTTTTTTTAACTCATTTATAATTCCTGCAGAGAGACATGAAGGTAGAAGCTGAGATAAAGTAACAAAGATCAGCGGATAACACTGGAAGCTGGTACTGTAAGGAAAATTTAGACAGGTTTGTCATTTGGAAAATATTTTCTTGGTGGACTATTTCTTTTGGTTTTATCTTCCTTAAGTTATAGCCAACACAGATGATAACTAAATCATGAGACTAAAAAACACACAATCTTGGAGTAACCTATTTTAACATTCATCATCTGTTTTTATAGAGTGAAGTGGAGATTTAATAGAGCTATAAGAAACCAAACAAAATAGAAGTAAATGACAGTGCATGAAAGAACACGGCAGACTAGAGAAAATATAAGAAAAGAAACACGATTCACATCTTAAATATAATAATGAACCAAATAATAATTGTGATAACTATAAATGAAAACAGTTGAAAAATAGTTTAAAGTTCAAATTAAATGTTTTGCAACTAATTTTTTGTATACTGCTACAAACTAATGAAATATTTAAGTTCCAGCATAAAAAATGCAGACAACATTGCAATACTTGCAACACTTACAATACTGATACAAGAGAACAAAGAAATAATGGGAATAAAGAGAAAAAAAATATGAGAGGTACATGCCTGTCTAAACAGACATTTTTTTTTCAGATCAAAATAAAGACTGCGACAATAATGTTGCAACTTTAGAATGTTACAACTTTGAAGAAGTGAGCAATAATAATTTAGATGAACTACAATATAGATCTTTCAGAATGAATAGCAAAATATTGGAAAATATGGAAAAATGCATAACTACATGCATTTAGTAGTTTAGGGTTGGGGAATGACTGTCTAAATTCAAAATTATTTAGATCTTGTAAATTTGGGGTGCAGAACACCCGGAGTGTAACCACAAAGTTCAGTTATAAGGTTGATCTTAGCATTATCAGTTGTTATTTTTTCTTGAAAGTATGAAAATTTTGTTGAAATTTGCTGAAAGTTTAAGTCTGAGAATCCGAAATAAGAAATTTTCTCAAGAACAAGATTAGTTATATTTCCAGAAGAATTTCATGAAGAGGTATGAAGATACAAATGATTAGCTAAACCAAACCTAAGAATGTTTTTTTTTTGGACCGATATAAAAGAGTTTATTTTAAACTGGTCACCCCTACTAATTTCTTATAATTACACATATATTCAACTAAATGCAGAGTAGCAGAAGTATATAATCTGAGACAAATAATTTAATGAAATAACTCAGTAAAAACATTAACAATCGTACTTCAGTCCAGTATAGTTTAATTAGGTGTTTTCTGTTATTTCCTTTGTTTGAACCATGTGACATTTTCTGCCATGCCTTGGACCTGTGAGAAACATAACTTGTGATAAAAATAAAAAATATAAAATGGCTTCTCCTTGGAATCTGACTTTCTCAACAGTCAGTTTTGCAGGGTGCAAAGCCTCCTAACAACATAGGACACAGTAAACTGATGTTTGTCTGAAGTAGCAACTTCAACCCTCTTCAAGATTTCAAACACCTCCAGGATGCAGCTGATGCGTTTCTAGTGATCAGATGTAACCTCTTTCATTCAGTTTAACACAAATGCCATTCTTAAATGGTTTCTATTTAATCTGAATTTCTACATGAGATCAGTTTAAATAATTGTTACTTACTTTATGTGCATTGATGTAATATGGCATAGCATCAACAGAAAAAACTTGTCAACTTTTGTCAATCACAGACAAAACAACTTTTCCAAATTCATGACTACTTGTTGAATACATTTGAGATATTAATATGTATGTACATACATATAGTTACAGGATAGATATACATATTTATGCATATATATATGTATTTATCCTGTTTCATAGCACATCATGTGATATCATAACCCTTGCTGCAGATATAAAAATGATAAAAGGTATTTTTTGACTAAATTATTTGTTCACTATAAATTATCTGCTTTCACTACAAATGCAATCCACCTATTTAAGAACATTTCTAATTTGGAAAAAAAGAGAAAAGAGAACAATCTGGCAAGCAAACCATTGTGTAAATCACTTTTGGTCATTTCTATGGTAATTTTTTATATACACATCTCTCCCTTTAAATGAGATACCACTTCTCTGCCATAAAATAGCCATTATCAAATACAGTCTATTATTTAGAAGAAGGCATACTTCTTTGTTATAGAAGATAAGACACATGTTCGTAGATTCCTTGAAGCTCTAATGTAACTAAGCCTCATAAACGGGTCACTCACTTATATAAACTGTAATAGTGAGTTCCAAAGCAGCCTAGTAAAGCTAGATGCCTGGTTAATTTTAATGAGTATTACTTTTACAACTCCCTTAGGCAGCTTTCAAAATGTCAGTGTGTAGTTACAAACAGCTTGGACCAACACCCGCTGAATTTAATGGGAGGTCTCCCATTGATTTCAATTAACTTTTGGATCATTGACTTTACTTTTTGCACAAGTATTTCTGCAGGTTTTTGATAGTAAATACCATTTACCTTAGAAACACTACATTGCAAAGAATATATTTATATGTCAGCATGTTGCACTGCTCACAAAATACAGTAAAACTGTAGGACTGTGGTAAGTCATACAGTTTTAGAAATATTATTGACTTCAGGGAGAAATATAACATTAAAAGCTAATTAAAGTAATTCCACTACAGAGCTGATCAAGGCTGTTTTAGAAATTTATTTCAACTGTAAGAAAGCAAATGAACCAAAACAGAATCTTTTGCAGAGAGTGGTTGACTTTAAAGAACATAATTGTTGGTAAGGAACGTTTTTATTAAGTTTTGAAACAGTCAGGATAGTATCTGTCATCATCTGTTAAGTAATAAATGCCGCCTTTACTTTATTCTACTTGAAATGTAATTATAGAAACAAAGATAATTCATAAGAGTTTTTTGAAATCATTGATTTTTTTTTTCTGAATAGAAAGTCTTTTCCTATCTTTGGCGATAAAAAATGTGTAAAGTTTCAAATTTGCCTGGTAGAGAAAAACATATTTCCTGCATAGCCCTATTCTGAAGTTTACTATATCTATCTGTTACTGAACTATATTTTAGCAGTATACACATTTGCCTTTTTTCTCCCTAGATACTCAGGTATCATTTTGCTGCAGATGCACTAAATGCTTTAGGCATGCGTTGCTGTCAAAGTCACAAGACAATGCAAACAAAGGTGATTATACTGTGGAGCTCCTTGTGAGACAGCAATCCAGGCAGGTGGCTTAGCCTCAGGAACACAAAATGAAAGTACAACACCTGGGTTATCACTGTGCTGTAACCAAATGTACAGATCCAAAAAAGGAGTTTAAAGGCAGAAGAGTGTTTCACATACTTTTGAAGGAGAGAGAGGAGCAAAAAAAAAACCCACCCAAAAACAAACAAAGAAAGACATGAAGTGAAAATAGAATAAGCAGTAGTTACATTTTATATTGAAATATACTCTAGAAGATGAGTCATCCAGTCACTGTGAAAAAGCACTAACTTGGAAATTAGCTGATACAATGCTGCAGAGGGAAGCTAAGGAGAAAATATCTTCTGGTGCTCTCCCTCTGAAACTGGTAATTCTGAGTGAAGAAGATCAATCCAAACCAAGAAAGTAATTCAGACAAACGTTAAGATCTCCTAAATGTATGCCTTATTATTAGCTCTGCCTTATAATTAGGTTGTGCAGGCACACATATACAGACAAAACTGTAACAAAACAAAATAACTGTGGTGAAGCAATTTAAGCTGTGAAACCTGAGTGGTTCAACCACAGACTGTCATTTAACACAGCTATAAAAGACCCTGAAGATTTATTTCTTCTGTAACACAGGAAGTTCCAGACAAACAGGAGAACTTTCAGTGAGACCAGCAGAGCAGTGGAACAAGTTGCCCAGTGAGGAGGTGTAATTTCCTTCTCTGGAGGTATTCAAAACCCACATGGATGCTTTCCTGTGCAGCCTACTGGAGGGGACCTGCTTCAGCAGGGGATTTGACTAGATGATCTGCAAAGGTCTCCTCCAACTCCTACTAATCTGTGATTCTTCCCCATAAAAAGGAAAATGCAGATCTATCAAGAAGCTGAAACTCTGATCTAGAATCACATTGTGAAGAGAGGACAGAAGTCAGGTACTCAAAAATTTGTAGAAATACGTTAAAGATTTAAAGTTTCATTTTGGATATCATTGAATCCCATTGTGGAGCTGTCTGCTCTTAGTGAGCACTTCATTCATAGTGAAGCCCAACAGTCTGTAAACACATAACCTAACGGAACAAGGAAACACTACAGTTCTGTTGTAGCAATTCACTTTCACGAATGATAAAAAATCTGATGAGGTTATTTCCCTTCTCCTGTCCCTATCATGTTATCCCTTTTCATTTTTTTTAGAAATAAAGCATCTTAACTGAAATACCCAGCAAGAGTACCATATTTTGGAGCTCAAAAGTTTAAAAAATGGAAGAAATAACATTTTTGAAAGAGATACTGTAAAGCAAAGAGGAGATTTAAAGTAACAGTGGATGAACAAGAAATTCTCTTTTAAAATGAAAGGGAAGTAAAAGCCAGTAACTTCTTTAATGCAAGGAAAGCTTAAAGCAAACTAAACAGAAAAGGCTGCAATGCACCTCACTGATAATCTTTTTGACAGTTTGAAGCAGTGATCATTGTTTCTCCTGAACAGATTGAAAACTACTTTTTGTAGTTTAGAGCTTTATGAAACGATAGCAGCACCAACAATGCACATTAACAAGGAATGCTAATGTGCATTGATAAGGCTGCGCTAAAGCATAGTCTGATGGAGGATTGCTGCTGGATGGTATCAGAATCACTCAGTAGCATGCAGCTTCTTCACAATCTTGGCAGTTCCAAGAATAGTATTAGTATTTCAAATTGGATCATGCTTGTTTTTGAACAAGCTCCTTAATTCTCCCCACATACATCATTTTGCTGAGTGTTGTGGAGCAGTCTAGGAGTGCAGGAACTGATAACTCAGAACCAAATTCTTCTTCCTGGATGGTGCACAGTGAATTCAAACTACAAGAGGGTGTTCATTCCTCATAAGCAGATTAGAGCCATCCCCAACACCAAGTGTGGGAGACTGGTCCACTGTATCAAACGTTTTGGTTTTCAGACTGGCTCCAAGTATTTCACTCCACTTGCTATTGTATGCATAGCCCTAGAAGTCCTTTGGTGCAACCATACATCTGATTAGCAAAACATATGCAGATGATTATATTACTCCATGTAAACTTCAGTGATACACCTTTCTTTCTTGCACAGGGATGCTGACCTTTGCTTTTCTTAGTGTTTGCACAATGTGTTCATAATTTTAAAAACAATAAAGTACTACAAAACAGTAACCTAAGATTTTGCTTTTCTCTTCACTTGAAACAAATGAATAGCCTATTAACTCTGCAACTAGTCAGTTAATTTGTTTCTGATTTGTTATAATTTTTGAACATCTAAGTACAGTTCCAATTGTTTGTTTTTAACAGCTGAGAAACAAGAATATTGCTGTGTCCATACTTGTGTGTATGAGAAAGATAAAGAAGAATTTTCCAAGCAGGTGTTTTCAATTCTTCAGGTAAAGACAGGGGAAACTCTGAAATAGAGTCTGCATTGTCTTCACTTCTACTGTTCATTCATGTTAATTTACCCAAACTACAGCAGATCTCTACCTAATAAAATGTAGCTAAGGAAAACAAATATAAAAAGACAATGTTGGATCCCAGAAAGGTTCAGTTTAATCAAAATAAATAACAAGTTGACAAGTGATGTCAGTTTATTAGATTCATTTTTTTTCCAGATAGAAAGTACTGTGTTCTTATACTGTAGTAAACTGCCAATTTTTACATATCAAAAAAAAAAAAAAAAAAAAAAAAAAAAAAAAAAAAAGTGAAAGCAATATGGAATAAGCTATTCAAAATATCATAAAATGGGATTTTTCTATTTGGCATAGATTTTATTTATTTATATCAAATTCTTCATTATGAATAAAACAGTGTGGGTTTGTTTAGCATTAGTGCAGTTTGGAATGTAATTATATACCAAAATAATGGAATTTTCTGCAGTACCGAAGTACCAGTTTTCTTTATAGGCATGTTACCATGTGATTCCATTATAGTCACATATTTTAATTGCGATCCATTTAAGAAGGGACGGTTTTGGGATAATGCTTAAGAAATTTATTGTGAGCCAAATTATTAGTTTTGTATGTCTGCATATTAGCTCTAGATAAAAACTGGCAGCTGACTGTCATGACTTCTAGTAAATTCATTTGTTCCAAATTCGTTTTCCTGTTCAGTTTGGTCATGGGTCTAATTGAGCTAGTGTATAGTTTGGGGGATTTTTTTTTTTTTGGCAGCTTTTCACTGCACCGTATTGCTTTCTACTCACTGAGGAGGTACTCCGCATGTCGTAATGATTAAATTTAACATCTTCATGACCTGGACTTTCTTCCAGTATTAGTAACCACATAGATAATCACTATATCTCAAGTGTACTGCAGGGATTATCTAGATGCCTCAAAAACTCTTGTCTTTCTTGTAACAGATGCATCACTGTGTACATAAGCCTCTGTGTAGTTGTCACACTAATTTCTTCATATTCCTGCTAGTCACCCCTCTGGGCTGGCTTTTTCTGACAACACAGATGTTAAGATCTCTGAGTCTGTTACAGTTGTTTTACATTACACATCAAGAATTGAGAACTCAGGAGGTTTTGGAAAATGTGTGCAGAGGGCTTGCTTTGAATATGGTGACCAATATAACATTTAAGAATTTCAGTCATTGTTCTTGCAACTCAGTACAGAGCTAACTTTGCTTTTCTTTTTAGTATTTACTTTTGCTACATCTCCATTATGAGCTGATTTCCTTAGTCAAATGTCAATAGCTGCCACTTTTTAGAGTTTAGATTATTGATCTTCTTTTCCAACCATGTTGATTGTCTTAGGCAAGTTACTTCCCTGTGTAAAGTAAAGTGCTAAAAGGATCTCTGATGATTTTACAGAAAAGATGAACTTGCTTTTTTTCTGTGTCTCTAGATAACATATTTTAACTGATTAATTATTAAACCACTCTTTATTCTTCAAATTCATAATCAATTTCTAGGATACCTGGATCATATGTAGCTTGTATTATCAAGCTAATTATGTTTCTTTTTTAAAAACCTCATCAATTTACTAGAATTTTTCTTAGTAATTGAACAACATTATTTCACTGTCCATATGAGAGTCTTTCTTCATTAAGAATTCATAACTGAGAATGTAGTTGTGTAATTTACTGGGAAAAGGCCAAAATGTACTTAGCTGATTATTCTTAGCATTCAGGATCACAAAGGCAAGGTATTATTAAAGTAAGTCAAATTAAATATGGGTAACAAGGGAAAGAAACAGAATCACTCTTACTGCCATTTCACTGTTGGAAACTTTATGTCTACTTATTAAGTTACAAGATTGAGTTTAGACAGCCCAGTGAAATATAAAACAAAGCTAGTGCCATAGCAAAGTAATGGCATATACATCACCAAAGCGCCAGCATTTCCTGACTGAAAAATTACTGAATTAATCTTCAAAGCAATATCTTATTTAGAACTGTTTTTTGTTCTGCTTCACAGTTTAAATATATCTTACATCATTTGTTTGATGATGACTATATCCATGCAGTCTTCTTGTTGTTGTTATTTTTTGAGAATCCTGCCTTCCATATATTTTCAGAACAAATAAGCAATAATTTTCCAAAATTGTGAAATATGTGGTACTACATTCCAATCAAATTTAATTGGTGACAGTAGATGCAGAAAACTAAGTCTTCATTATAAAAAAGTAATTGGAAGGCAATGACAATCGAGCTCAGACCCATGGAATCTATTTTGGATTCTGCAGCACTAAATTTAAAAAATAAAGAAAGGACAGAGTTTGTTCTAATAACACTATATTGTGACCACTATAGGCACAAATATAAGTCACATGAGCCACAATTCAGTGCTCTGTGCAAACTTCAACAGTCCTACTAAATCAGACACTTAATATACTGATAATAATGACATTTCCCTGTGTAATTTACAATCCTTCACAGACTATGAGAACTGAATACTAATCTGGATTTACAGTTCCCATTTTGCAAAAGTAAATCTGGGAACGTTGACTACTTTATCCAACCAGCTTTCGGAATGAAAAGGTATATGAGAAGATACCATGGATATCTTTGCATATCCATGTGGGACTCCTCTCCAGCCACTTGTCTACCAGTCTGCACATGTATCTTGCGTGGCCCAGTCCCAGGTGCTGAATCCAGCGTTTGAACACAAGAGGAAAAGAATAGACAGTTTTCACTCCATCAACTGCTGAAGAGACCAGAAAATGTGAAAGTCAGATTTCTCATTGTTTCATGCACTTGTTGAGGATGAGACTGAATTCCTTAAGAGAAACAGCTCAATAGTGCAGGACCATCAAATAGCACTCATGAGCATGACCTAAATGAGAAAAATGGAAGTCTTGGGAATTTTTAGGATGTTACTCTAACTGCCAGCACTGTGCATCGTAATCTGAAAATTTTCATTTTGAGTGCGGAAGCCTTCAAAAGACTTTTCTTCACTATCACTGAATAGTTTCAGTGACCAAAACTAAAGACAATAACATAGCACATTTGATTGACAGGCTACATTGAGTTCTAATCTATTCATTTATAGCTCAATCTCATTTGCACTTCTCCTGTCAATTCAAAGTCTACAGTGTTTCAGAGCCTAATTTTTCATCCACAATCTTCCCTGGGATTAAGTAATCAATAGACCTGTGAATTCTCCTGAAAAATTATTTCCAGATCAAATTATTTCAGATTCTTATGTCCACTCCTGTAACATACTAAGGCACCATTCTGTAATGCCTTGAAAAAAATATCTATTATCTTCCAACTTAAATAAAGAGTGAGGCAGAATAATATTATACCCGTTATATGACAGAGAGAAGTGCAGTATACAGCTTAAGATTCTTTGGGAATCTGCCTATATTTAACTTCTCTATCCATGGATATTAACGGCTAGATTTTGTTAACAGAGGAAGGAAATAATTCAGGTTAAACAAGCATTGTAGCTAATTACCTCTTTTATAAAATTCTCAACTGTAAAAAATTAGCTTCCATTAAAAATTTCATGTACTATATTTCTTGTATTTTCTCCATACTATAAAATTCTTTGTTCTTTGTAGGTAAAAATTACAAACATCTCTAACAACAACAACAACAACAACAAAAAGATTAAATTGAGTGTGTTTTCTCAGATTAGGAAAGCAAACATTCAGAATGTCAGACTGAAGTACAAAACACTTTGAAATTTAAAAACACTCCGACAGCATTTGATCATCTGTCAAAGGTTCACAGAGGCTGGGGAAAGATCAAGCATATGCTTTGGATACAGAAATAGTTGAGTTCACTGCAGGCAACACAAGAGTAGAGCTAGTGTAGTAACAGTTACACGGACATATTTTAATTGTTTTTAGTGACATCTGACTCCAGAATTTGCTACATTCAGGGGCTCAGCTCCTGGTAACATTCAGAATATTCAGTTTTTGCTTAGTTTTCTGTGATCACAACTCTTTTCCTACATTCTGAAATTTAATACTTGTTATTTTGTAGGGTCAACTGTGTCTTTTCAGACACTTTGTAAAGAGAACTCTGAGATGAGGAAAAAAAGATAATGAAATAGCACAATATTTTCAGAATAGATACCAGATAGTATGCAAATAGTCTCATATGCAATTTATAGTCAAAGGGCCAAACGATAAGAAGTTTCTGGCTGAATCAATTAAGGGTTAACAATGAAACTTCTTCATATACCATTACTGAAAATAAATCTCGTATCATTTGTAAATAAAATGTCTGTAGATAAAGGAGTAACCTACTAATTTCAAAGAAGGAAGGATAAGCCCCAGGAATGTGAGAAATTCAAATATATGTAACAGAAAGTTAATAAATAATGTAAGTTTCAATATCTCCACTCTTGATTGCAGCTATATGTCAGGCCAGGTATTAAAGAAATCAAAAACTCCCAAATAACACACAGCTCTGTGTTTCCAGCTGATGGTTACTCCTGGCTGGAAGTCTGGGTCAGCCTATACATGTTACAGCATGGTAAATGCTGAGTGTGTTGATTCAACAGAGCTATCTTTTTTGGCACTCTCTTAGAGCCAATTTAAGATAAAAGTCCACTTCTCCTCTCAGTTACTAACCTGTAAATCAGAGAAGTCTTATAGCCCTGAGGTGGTCTTAAAACTTGAGCCAACAAATGTGGAGACTCCCAGAATTATCTCTGGATTTATCTGAGGAGGTTTGTTTTGTTTTGTTTTGTTTGTTTGTTGTTGTTGTTTTTGTTTTTAAGTAGTAGATGAAATTAGTTTTCAAAATAATTTAACAGATATTCTCTGCAGTGAAATTAATTTGCATGTCCCTCATTAAGAAGTTACTAGTTAAAAGCTCTCCTATTTACTTGAGAAGATTCAAGTTCAGTACAAACATATTATTTGAGTTTTATTTTCAGTAGCCCCTGTGATTACGGTGGTAATGATACCATGAATGAAGAGAGAAGCAGGAAACCTTAAGTGTATTTCTGGGCTTCCGTTTTTACCTACGAGCATTAAAATCGGCTGAAACTTCTTCACTGAGATAAACGACCAAGTTCCACTAGTTTCAACAAGTATTGCACCTATCAAGAGAAAGACAAATGCAAAATGTACTAAAATCGCTTAAACTGAAATATTCAGGTAACCTGGCCAACTATATTCAGAACTGATTTCCAAAGTAGTCAAAGTAAGATTTGCAGAGATTAAATCAGCTTTTTTTACAGATTGTATTTCACAAATATTTTGTTTAAAATAGGACAAATTCTTATTTATTTAATTGCTAGTTATTTGACAAATCAGATATTCAGAAACTTTGTCAGATTAATGCTCAGTTTTTACAGTGCAAATATTCCAGATTACTGTAAATCAGAAAGAAAATTAGAGATTTCTTGTAGTATACTCCAATAAAAACAAATATTTTAGTTGTAGAGATTAATGCATCCATTCTTTTATATGTTTTGTTTTATAGTGCTTTAGTCATGGAAGACCTGACAGCAAGGGGAAAGAAAATAGAGAATATCTACTTAACCAGATAGAATACCATTTCACCATTTCGAACACTCTATGTATGATTCTACAGTGCAGCACTTATAGCCATAAATGACAACACAGAGGCACATTTTTTTTAAATCAGGTTTCTTTCCTTTTCAGAGTCAGAGACAAACTGGACCACTCTAGGAGATAAATTACTGAACAGAGGAAAAATTTCAGACATACCAATCTTAGAACTTCCCAAAGCTGGAATGTGGTCACAGTGTTTATTTTTCAAATGAATCATTCACTATCCAATGTCCAAGAGCCACTTAGCTACCGGATCAAACATCACTGGTATTTATTGTATACTTCTTCCTCACAGACCTACTGGAAGAGGCTTTGTTCTTCTCACAAAAGCACTACTGTGTGACACCTGCTGAATTTCTGTGAAGAGTATAGATACTGTCTTTTTTCTATCTGCTTTCCCACGTATATTTTTGCAAAATAGTTTACAGACTCCAAAATTTCTTGAATCTGTGCAGTGTACAGGGAGTTTTCAGATGGCTGTAGGTGTACTCTATTCATTTTGCCAGACCCTGCAAACAATCAAAATTCTTGAAATAAGTCATACAAGAACAGATGGGCACCATTCATATTGTTTTCCTACTTATGAATAAGTGTGGGAAAGCACTTAGCAAGCAATGAAAACTATGTTACAATGGATTTGAATAAGGGTTATGAAATAGTTTTCATATTTGCAGGAGCTAAAATTCACACACTTGACAATTTACATTCAAAACATAAGTCACTTCAAAAATGTATACAACCCAGAGAATAAACAGAAATATACAGTAATCTGCTACTGGTATGACTTACACAGCAGCATCTCATAGAAAATATTACCTGTTTACTGAGGCCATTTTATTTCTCAGACTACTATCATATCATATAACTACTACAGAAAGAAATAAGATTTTCTGCTGAGGACAAATATACTAAGGTGTTCACATATTTAATTTTATTGGCAGTGTATTTGCATATGTTTCCAATAAACAATTGTAGGGCTTGTTTTTTTAAGCTGGTATAAAACTACGTGGCATATGTCATCTGATGACAACTTCTGCTCTCTGCTTCAGATTGATTATTTACACTTGAAACATTTCTTACCTGAATGAAATAATTTTTTTCCTGGAAGTTGTATCCTGTTCTTTGCTGGCATAATACTAGACTTTTTCATGCTGCATATAAATAACAATAATAATAACAGAAACTGCATTTATTATTTGAAAGAATGATGTATTTCAATATCCAGGCTACATTTAATGGAGGATTATTGAATTTCTGAGATCAGTAGAGTTCTTTCAATTTATGTTTGGGTAAGGATGTCTTGATACTATAGGTCATTGTCGATATTCCCATTTCATAGTCGTGGAATAATAAAATCCATAAAATATTGATGCAAACCATATGCACGAACACTGAAATAATTGCAATACTTTTATTTCTTGGTTACTTCTCTTTTGGTTGTTATGTATGTAATGGAAACCTATACCTAATAGTAGTTCAAAGTCATTTCTATCCTTGGACAGTTGCAACTTTGAATTGTGTTGCAATTATTTTCAATATCTTTGAAACTTAAAGCCCTGTTATTCTTTCCTTTCCAGTTAGATCTATTTCATCCATATCTTTACAGTGCAGTGGTGTAATGATAAGTCTGCAGATTAACCATAGCACCTGTGAAGGACATTACTGACCTCAGTAGCTTTACTTTATCTAGTGGGACATCATTATGAAACTAGCACCATTAACTGCCTGAATAGAAGTCACAAACTAATTATTAACTAGTCATTAACTAGCTAATGACATTAATATGTCATTAACTAGTTCCATTAACAGCCAAAATTGTTCCACACTTCACATTTTACTACAAATTTCTGGTGTAATAATGATAACCTGTGGGACCTATAAATTATAACTATTTTAAAGATATTCGCTAAGAAATTATGGCCTTAATCAAAGAGGTAGTCATTATCAGAGTAATAAAAATGACTCTAGATCGTTATTTGTAAGGAACTTTATTTCTTGCCCAGAAACCTAGTACCAAAAAAAAAAAAAAAAAAAAAAAAAAAAAAACTATGGAAGGACACAAAATCAGTAGTGTTTTAAGAAATACTCATGAGGAGAAAGTATGTGAATAATATAGAATGATATGGTTTTGGAGGCTGGACAACAATTAGCTAATAATGACATGTGGTAAAGTTAGCCCACAAATCTGAACCGGATATTGTTCTCAGTCCAAATTAGACCTGGAAAACATTCTTTCCATTTATGTATTATATACAATTAAATCATACACAGTGACAAAAGTTACTAAAGAGTTAGTTACACTTATAATTTATGTACTTTTCTCGTTACATCAAAGAACTGCCACGTTCATATACTTTCATTTTTATGAAATTATACTATTTCAATTTTATGAAGCAGTGAACTGTTGGGTATAGGTGAAGCTGTAGGCACTCGCTAATGAAATAGAAAAAGTTTGCAAGGGCAAATACCTGGTAGGCAGAAACTGCAGTGCAGTGTGAATGGGAAAAGAGTAACTAAAGATCAAAACATTCCTTAATTGTTTATTTATGATAAAAATTTTAATCGCCCTGTGTCTTACACAGAATGTACAATGGGACTGGTTAATTGGGCTAAGAAATGGCTAGCTCTAAACGTGAAAGCTCACTGTAATTATAATGCCTGCACCATGTTACCAAAACTCTTTTGTCACATGTGATCAGAGAATATTGTTTTGCTTTTATATACATATATATATATATATATATATATATACCTTTTTCTTCTGTTAAAAAAAGTTATTTCTACTATGAATGAAGTAATCCAAGGCCAGAGCCTTAGCTGACTACTGATATCATGTGAGACAGATTTTCATGTGGATTTCAAACTACTGTGGGGAATGAAAGGACTACATAAGTCTGAATAACTTGCAGTGATTCGTTCAAAGCTTTGTTTGTATCTGCCTGTACTAAACCAGACAGCAGGAGCCCTTAGTACTGCCAGGAAATAAAATGGCCTCTAATTGCTTACATTTTGATTGCAGGCTTTACAGAGCAAATCCATCACATAAAACATATCCTAGGTCACTGAGCAGTGCAATGGTCACATAACTACTACTAAGAAGGACAGCTGAAGAGAAACCTTAAGTCTTACAGGCTAGCTAGGTGGGGAAAAAAAGTGGAATCTCATTCTCACTGATCCTTATTCACATCGAAGTGGCTGTATAGCACACACAGCATAAAGAGGGACGAAGTGGGTGTAAATTACAGTTATAACTATGGTGCAGCAGAAGTAGTGTCAAAGGATCGTAAAAGACCTTTATTGCAGGCAAAGATTTGATAGCTGCTGCTCTCGCATTTGTACCTGAGCAACTCTGAAACTATGTATCTGTCACAGAACAGCCCAGGGAGACTATCCAACCTCCTTAGCAAGCAGCCCTCCGCTAGTACTGCCTGCAGTTACTCAACTTCTGAGTGCTACCAGCTGTAGCAAGTTTGTTCAGAAACAAGGCAAGATGTATTATAGGAGACCTAACCAAGTAATTGCCCCAAAGCTGATCTAGCCTCACTGTGCTTAAGTATAAGGTCCAGTAATTGGCAAAACCACTTGATATGGAGAGGCATGAAAGCAATTTGAATGAAAAGAACAACAGCAAAAAAAAAAAAACAAAAACTATGGGATCAAAAACTAAATGGAAAAATAAAATAAAAATGAGACTGAAGATTAAGTAAAGAGGCAAAGTAAAATGCATGGCTCTTGTGAAGAAGAGCTGCGAATAGGTGATATGTTTCCCATAACACTGTCTATATTTGATGGGTTCACCTTGAGTAACAGGGCAGCACCTTTCACTCTCCGGGAGTTTCATTCTCTCAGAAACTGAAGGTGAACACCTAAGAGAGATAAGCTAGCATAAGGAATTTAATTAGGAGATTTGAAATCTTTCCTGTCCATTTTTTTGTTTTTCCACAAGACAGAGCATTTTATTCTGGTTGAACATAAATCAAAATAAACCCTCATTCTGGGAAGGACAGAGAAGCCTTATTGATTCAGTAATGAAGTTTGGGTCTTGTAAGTGGCTTCCCTTCAACTCAAGTTTTATAGCCATTTTGAAGTTAAACTCCCCTCCCACACACAGGCTCACTGGGATGCTTCAGTAGGAGGTCAGGTATCTTATGCAAATTAAATTCAATTCCTGTTTTTACTACTCATTTAAACAGTGGTTCCATTATGTAGAACTGAAGCAACTACACAGTTGGCTCTGTGGCTGAAGGATGTGAGCTGTCCATCTTCCACAGTAGCTCCAGGCAGTCTGTTAAATTTGTATAGACAATGATTTCAGATCATAATGCATATACGAATATTCCAGAAAGACAAGATTTTCTGTGCGTATAGATATAACTCAGAGGAGAAATCACTATTTCCATATGAAAATGTTAACCAAGTTCCTATACTAAAGTTGTGCAGGAGATACCATCCAGATAAAAAATTACACTGACAGGGTTTTTTTTATTACTACTGCTATTAAATCTTAGTCATTCTGCAGCCAGTTAGAGAACTTCTTTGAAACTTGGTTACATTTTGTTCATCTACCTAGATGTCCATGAGGTGCAGCTTAATAGTTAACCACTCAGATAATTCCAACTCATATTTGCAAGCACGGAGACAGTAGCCTAGAGCATGAAATACTGCTTGTACTCACTCTTAAACATAAGAAATATGAAGAAAGAGGTATCTTCAAAGAAAAATCCTCAAGAATCTTAATAAATTAAACAAAACATTTAAAATAGTGATGTGTCATGGCTTTATGATTTTTATTATTGGTGTTCCGCATCATAACATCATGTAAGACACTGGAATTTAAAGAGTTGATACTCCAGTTCTGTGGGTCATTGACAGTTCCAGTTATACCTGTCTCAGAAGAGGGGAAACACTACATACCCCAGAAGACTTTCTGCTACTCTGCATTTTTTCTATTTTCCACACAGAATGAAAGAAAAAAACTATTCACATGTCACATTACATTATTCTTCCCCCTTTTGGATCATTATAGCACTGGGGGCTACCTAGCCGTCTCACCTTCAGTGTTAAAGTAAGGCCTTCAGTTTTCAGACACTCTCTCATTTTAATTGATTTATTAGCTCAATTCTAATTATATTGTATTATATTGTGTTATTTTACATTCCAATATCTTATTTAGTAAATTAGTTTTCCTCATCAGATCATTGCTGCTGTTTTGTTTTAGGCCTGTCTCCCTGCCCTTTTCCTTTTTCCCTCTTCCCTTTCCCAAGATGTGGGTCCCCTTAGTCATGGAACTGGGCTGAACTGCAAAACATTGTCATGGTGAAAGCCTTTTGTGTTTATTTCAAAACAGTATCTATTTCTGAAATAAAATGCAAAGTGGGCTTGAAATAGTGGATTACATAAACACACAATTAGCTATTTTGTGCGAGAAATGCTGAAATTAGAAATACTTAATTAGAAATGTAACAGAATTTCACACAGAATAAATTTCTTTTATATTAATAGCTACATTCGACTCGGTATTCTGTTTTCAAAGTGTTTGTACTGTAGACTTCAGAGAACTGGTTGCCAGGAATTTGATAACAAGAACATCCCACTCCTTAAGTGGATACACTTTTTTAGCAGGGAAATCATCAATGTGAGTTGGCTCCCTGAAGCAGTTACTTACAGGTGCTTGAATGAGATTTCACTGGATTTACTACTTATCCTGTTTTAATGCAGTCAGTTATGGAATTTAATTATACAGTGCACCAGGGAACTTATTCTTTAATATTTCATTTTTGAGAATCTAAGCAAGTAATCTGTGGAAAGACTGATTTCTACTATCATATTACTGTTCTGCAGTTTTTCTTCATTGTACAGCAGAAATAAAAAGAGTAAAAGTAAATTCTGTGATTTCTGAGCACTGAGTATATTAATTAACACTTTGTTACATGAACTACATTGTCCCCCCAGACAGACTCCCGTGTTCCTTGATTTCCAATATCTAGCATTCAATTAGGCTTTGCAACACAGCATAAAAAGATTACACTGTTAATTTTTAAATGAAACCTAAAGGCAAGTTTAATTTTAAGAAGCATTAATTTTCATGGAGAAAGACTTCAGTGGTTTGTCTTATTCAAGGATGTTGATATTAAAGCTGGTATTTAATGAAACAAGTGAACAAATGGAGGGAAGTTTGTCAATGAGTGTTTGTCAGTTTTGCTTCTTTTCCTTGCAGGTCAATGACATTTGCCTGCAACCATCTCTAATGTTGCAAAGGAGATCTGGCATCACACAAGATGCTGCTGCAGTCTTTGTTCAGCAGTATTAAGTAGTCACACAAGTGTGGCACGTTAGGAAGAGATGAGCAAAGCATTGGACTAAAATACAGTTATTATAAACAAAATAAAAGAATGCAAATAGCTTATCTGCACTTTTTTTTTCTTTTTGAAGATAAGTCACACTACAGGAGGAGTTCCGTGTTTCAGAGGCAGCACAAAATATACATATTTTGTATATATATAATATATATGTATTAACAGGAACATGTCAACAAAGTACTCTAGATCAGCTGAAAATGAAAGACCACAAAATGCGTCAAAGCCTTTTTGTTTCCAGTCTTGTTAATCTTAGAATATTAATTTTAGATTAAAAATTTCAGAATCATGAAAAACATCCTTGGCTACTTTGGTTTTTGTCTTTGCCCAAGTTCAGCAATACTCAGGCTGTTGCTGAGATAAGATTGCTTTAGCTGGGCCAAAATAACTGAATAAATAAAAAAACAATACAATACAAAAAACTACAAACCTGAAGATCAACCATATTTAGGTCTTCCACCCCAGAGCTCTTCCTCCTCCAATCAACTATCACTGACTACCACTGGCTGGGTAGGGGTGATACTGGAGAGGTAAAATGTCACAGTGAATTTATCTAGATTGGGCCACAACTCCACAGAGAAAATATTTGTGACCCTATAATTCCTTCAAATAGAGCCTAAATCTGTGTCTCCAATTATCATATGTTGGAGCAGACAGAAAAATTACTTTGGAACTCACTTGATTGAGCTTCAGTGAGATTAACATTCTGCCTGCGAAGTATAAGTGAATACTTTGATTGCCATTACTTTCCTCTGGGAGGGTAAGATAAAAAGATACCACATCAAGCCTTTTAGCTGAGACCATATTACAGAAAAATGGTTTAGAAGTAATCACATTAGTTCGGCTATTCTTTCAGGAGGGCCTACTAGCAATCATGTCTAGTATTAAACTCATAAAAAAATAGATGGCAAGGTATTGCAAACACTCAAAAGGAAGATTATAGTTTAGTCCTTAAAAACTTTTTTCTCACTGACATGAGTGCAGTTGTACCAGTGAGAGTGGGAAATCAGTTCACCTTATCAGTGCCTGGAATGTGGCTCACTGCTAGCATAACATTTGCTTTCACAGTTGCATACCAAAATGGGTCAAATACTGTGATTTGCCCTACACAGATTTTTGCATGCTGTCTCTTCAGGTTTATTTCAGTTATCTTTGTTACTAAGTATATGAACTGGTCCTGTAAGGTCCACTTTTAATAATTCCTTTAAAGAGACGGTCTCATCAGTTTTCCCTATTAAACTCAAAGACTTTGTAAATAATCTGCAATACGATAGTTTCCATTTGCAAGAATCAGGTTATGGCCGGATCATAAGAGTAAAGTGAACTTCTCATCTTTCATCTGAAACAACAGAAAGTGGTGATGCTTGCTTTCCCTATCTTTATTCATACAGTACACAGTCAACCCCATCTGTTTGTTACATGATACACAAATTGGTTCAGGCCTTTCCAAAATGTAGTTGCTCAAGCATTTAAGAAGAATACAGACTAATTTCTGGTTGTTTAGGCTGTTCTCATCCTACTGGAACCCAATGCCTTTTGAGAATGCAGATAACAAGTACATGTGAACCTAAGATAGTGACTGTACACTTGACATGCAGAAAGAGAGTCATGCTTTAAGCTCTTGGCTGGCAGAGATAATAACCAGACAGATCTTAAGACAAAATGTACTACTATGTAGATGAAATATCACAAGACTGTAGTACAATTTCTGAGAAACAGGACATTAAATTGCATAATTACTTTGCATAAAGAAAAAAAAAATATATATATATAGATGAAAATAAGTTTAAAAATAGGAATTCAAGATTTTTTTACTATCTTTATGGAAGGAAAGTTCCCTGATGCTGAGTTTATTCGTTACAGAAAGACAGAAGTAATTTGTTTGACTACAGCTCAGGTAGTGTCAGCAATTTCATTGTAAAATAATTTCTAAGAGGGCTAAAGCTTGAAGATAATAGCTTTTGGGGACTGAACCACTTCTTTAAATGTCTCTGCACAAGTAACAAAAGATAGATTTATGTATATATCTCTTTTCTTTTTTTTTGGGGGGGGGGGGTGTTTAAAGAAGAATAAATATCAATTTCAATGACAGCATTTCACAACATTTAAAGGGTTTTCTTCACTCATTCTTTTACATTTGTTTCAGCTGCATCACAGAAAAATACAACTGCATCCCACTGAACTCCTAAAAGAAAAGCAGGAATATATTTATTGAAATAAAATAATGATTAAAACTAAGAAAGAGACTTAAGTTTTGAGACAGTAGGATAGACTTGATTATTTACCACATGGAAGGTAAGGCAAACACATACAGGAGGCTCTCCTGTTAAGTCACAGTCACAAGGTTCAGAGTAGACCTCTCCTTTCTTTCTGAGCTCCTCAAACCACAGAGGTAAGGAGCCCAGGTGCAGATGATTTACTCCTAGTCTCAGATTCGGTCAACATCTTATATCTGAGAATTATGTATGCATAATCAAAGATATAATCCTAGTGAAGCTGGTAAAGCTTAAAAGATTGGTCACCAATTATGGGCATTGTGAAGGCATCTAGATAGAATCATAGAATAGAATCACCAAGGTTGGAAAAGATCAAGATCATCCACTTATCGCCAATAATTCTCACTAAATCACATCCCTCAACACAACATCTAAACATTCTGTGAACACCTCAAGGGTTCATGAGGCAGCACACCTCCATACAGGTAGGGTCAGGCCAACATACAGGGCCCTCCGTTCCTCTCAGAAGGGAGTTGCTTCACTGTCCTTTCCTTCCTGGTGGAGGCAGTCTTGAGGTGTGGTCTTGACCACCTCCCCATAGAAAACTGCAAGCAGACCTCACACCGCATCCTCACTCACCTCTCCTTCAGGTTCCAGGGCCTCAAATCTATTACACAGAGGCACCTGGGGAACTGAGGTAGATCATGATGGGGTTTGCCTGTGTTGCTGAACTGGAACCTGTTTCTATTCCCCCTCTTCTCTTGAATTGGCTCCCTCTGCTTGACTATGTCAGGGGAGAGGGTCCATCACTGTTTGGGGGGGGTGTTACCCTGGTGTCTTTCTCACAGAGAGTTACTCCACCAATCTACCTCCTGCTCACACAGCCTGATGCTCCTTAATCTCTCTACCTCCTCCTTGAGCTCTGCCACCATAGTGTGCACCTCATGCAGGTGGAATCCCTGCTGTCCTTCTCCAGTAGCAACAAACTCAGACACTCACTGCAGATAGAGACCTTAACAGCCACGTTTCTGTGGGGGCCCTCTGTCTGGGTCGACACAGTCTTCTTGGTGCAAGCCTGCTGTCTGGTGGATACCACGTTTAAACCTGCAGTCTCAGAGACTGCCAGTAGGTGAGCTAGTCTCCTGAGCAAAGAGGGGCAGCACTTAGACGCCCTGCTGCTCGACACACTTCACATACCTGCTGCTGCAGTATGGTATGGCCAGTTCAGGCTATGCTCACACACTGACTTCACCTCTCTGTTCTCAGTGTTTGCTTGCCCTGTGTGCTCTGTGGAAGCTAACTTCTGCTCTCCCTGAGGCTGCTTATAGCCTAGCAGCCTGGGCAAGGCCAATATGTCGAGGTGTAAGGAATTTCTGCGCAAACATAATCTCAAGAGACATTCCTACCTTAAGGGAGATCATGTCATAGAGCATAGTACCATGTAGGAGAGCTCAAGGATCTCTCCAGCTTTGGCTCACTGTTTCCAGGGTAAGATGACTGACTCATAGATACCCTGTTTTCAGGCAGATGCTCAGTTGGCCCTCAGCTGTTAAATAAGGTGTCTGCTATTAGCTCTGTTAGCCCCCATGGATTGAGACAAATCTGTTCTTGTTCATTTGCTTTAGTATGTTAGCTCATTGTCTTTCTGTGCAAGGACAGACCAAAGGAGGAAGCTGGGAGAGGAAGAGGGTGGAAGGAATACACCATCACAAGCTGACACAGGGTTTTTTTCTGTAACAGGCTGCCCAACAGCTTCATTTCTTGATGCTTATTTAGAGAAAATAAGGGGGTAGCTCAGCTATTCTCTCTTTCTCACCGTACCCACAACTTTAAGATTTTCGTAAGCAAATAACTTAACAGTAGCTTTTAAATCTATGCTTTGGTGTGGCCACTCAGGTTCTGCTGCTAAAAATTAAGTAGCTGAGACTATTCTTGTAGTAGCCTGTGGTTTCCTGGGGTTAATATTCAAAGTTACAATTGTGAAACTCTTTTAGGCTTTGCACACTTCTTTTCTACTTTCATACAATTTTCAGCTAATGGAAACTGGGATTGTGTGTGCTAATAGGAAGTACAGGTTGGTGATGTTAAAAGTGTAGGTGTTGCTTTCTGGAACTTTAAATTAAAAATTTTCTACTGCAAATGTCTTCAACATATTATTACTTTAACTTGAATAACACTTAAAGAGATTTAAAATTAATTAGTTCCCAAGCAGCTTAGAAAGTAGTGTGGGATTTTTCAGTCAATGAAGTAAGAAACATGATCTATTTAAGCAGAGACATTCTAAAGTTATTTAAATTGTAGAACCACTCAGTATCTCTCGATGATATACAACAGCAGAACATTTTATGCACTCCTTCATAAAAATGTAAACATTAGAAATAAATTTAATGACTACAAAAATCCCATGCAGAAATAATTGGTCACTAGACAGTGCGAAATGCTAAAGGAAAACTTGTAGTTCTTTATCACACGATTCCCATTTGAAATTAGTATAAAATACACATAATTTCTCCTTTCCCCAGCCACAAAGCAATAATAGGTGGTACCAAAAACCTCTTCATACTGAGAACTAGTGAGTGTTCTGCAGTATCTGAACCCAAACCTGTTGATCCCAAACTTCTTTTCCATCTTTTTGTTTCAAAGTCCCTGAGGCTCATATATCTTTCAAAAATTAATTTGCTTCCTTGCTTTGCAAACTGAATTTCTTCCAAAAGGTCATTAAAAAACAATGTCTTGACTCCTGCAGTTCAAAAAATCTTATTCCATGCTTCAGAAGCATAGCAAAACTTGAGAGTAATTAAGTTCTGTCATTCTGTCCCCTCCCCCCTCCTGATTTTAGTTGATGGCATTTTGAAACTAAACTCCAGTAGAGTGAACTGTGTCAGCTGCTGATGCATTGAAGAGCAGTTTGGCTAATACGCAGATTACCTCCACTGAACTAATCTCCCTTACCAGTGCCAAGTATAACATTAGAAAATTCCACTGTGTGATGAGACTGGGATTCCTGACTTGTCCTGTCTGGGAGCTGAAGTCCAGGTGGGTTATTGTTTGCATGTTGATTGATTTATTTATTCCATTAAAAGCAGTACTTGTGTGTTTTTTTTCTGTGATTTTTCAGGTGCTTTGAGCAGCAGTTAATATAGAAATGGATTGTCCTGGAGTAATTATTTGGCAAAATGCGTACCTGCGCTTTTCAAAGGGGAAAACTGATGCAGATTTCATTGAGTTTTTCTTCCTTGCTGTACCATAGGCCTCCTCTGCAAACTCTGTCCATTCAGGCTCATTTTCCTGGGATTAGTTGTTTTTCCTACCAATCCCTGCATGAAACACAATCAAAGCAGCTGTCTCTCAGATCTGTATGTTGAAAACTTGCAAAGCTCTGAATGTCCGGTGATTTCAAAACACTAGCTCACACTTAGGTAAAATGTCTTCTTTGATGAACATAGTCTGGTGGTCAAGCTTAGGAAAGGACACAAAGGAGTCTGTTTATACTCCGTAAGCAAATATTGTGCACAGACCAGATTCACTGTATCTGTTATTTCTTTCAGCACGTTCCAGTAGTAACTCCCTGCCATGTTACTTATGTTGTCTTGTATTTCCTCTTGGAAGAATGCTAATCAAAATATTTTTCTGAAATACCTCTTCTGTTACTTCTTTCTTCTTCTTCTTCTTTTTTTTTTTCCCTGTGGTAGTTATGTCATTGTCTGTTTTCATTATAGGAAAATACATTTGTATCTTTTTAAAATAGTGATACTGATCTTATGTTACTGTCTGATTTTTTATTCATTATTTTATTAAAAACACAGCACATGCCACATCTAGAGAAGAAGACAAAATACTTGTTTTAAGGTGTTAAAATACGAAGACAAAGGGACTTCTCACATTTTATAATACATCTTACTAATCTGGACAATAGGAAGGGACAATGGAAAGTTACCAGTTCCATTTTTAGGAGTCAAGACACAAAAATGAAAATAAATAAATAAATAAATGCTGGGAAAAAAAGTACGTATAGTTAAAGGCATGAATAATTAAAATTTTGTAGAATAAATGAGCCAATACCAAACTGCAGTATGCACAATGACTCCTCTAGACCAATTACATTTTGCAAGCATTAATTACTATTTACAAAAAAAAAAAAAAAAAAAAAGACAAGGAAAAGTACGAGGAACAAGAAGGATGGCACTAAATCCTAATCTAATGAAAGAAGCTGTAAATGAGCAACAGTTTCCTTCAACTATTTCATGTTTCCATTGTCTCTTTACAACCAATCATTCTAAGCATACCTTCACTAAACAAGCTCTGGAGAAAAAGTGTGTCTGAATATGAAGTGAGGAACAGCTGAATTAGGTAGCAATAGGTGATGGTATTGAAGAGGATTGAAAAATAGACACTGTGCATCTCAGGGCAGATGTCGATCAAAATTTACTTTCATGTGTGAATAAAAGGAAGCCTATTGGTTTATACAAAGTAAAGCCTTAGGAAATTATTTTATTCATCATGGGGAAGACTTAAGCTGTGATGTTACTGTGATGAGCTTTGAGTAATGCAAAAAGTCAAGGGGAGAGAAACATTTTGGAAGACATGACCAACATGAAATGTGTATCAGTGGCAGAGTACTTTAAAGCCTGCTGTTGATTAGCCATCTGATCTATCTGATGAAGGGGCCTTAGTGACATTAGTGGCCTTAAACCTGTAATCAGAGTCAGTCACTGGAGATCTTTTCAACAGAAAGGAGGAGTAAACTTTTAACTTATCTGGGAAACTGCAGTCAGTATTAGAGTATGGAGAATTCTTAAGCTTTCAAAAGTTAAGAGACTTTCAGAAAACAGAAGAGACCAGTGACTCTCTCCAGGACAAACATCTTTTGCCTTCCTTGTCGTCCAGCCCTGAAATTCTCTGCCAGTGCAGAGAATTCTTCTGTTCTGTGCTGACCATTATATGCACATATTCAAATTTGTGTTTAATATAATGTGCTTCAGGATCTGCATTTGCCAATCAGCATATGAGACAAAGTGTTTGTTCTCCTGCCTCATGTCTGAGAAACTTTTGGGAATTCCTGGGTGAACTCTGGTCAAAGAGACTCTTTTCAATGATTGGATGCTTTCTGCCTGTGTTGAAATCAATCCCTTCTTCCTCACCATGTCCTATCCAGACCTCCTTCTTCTCAGGAATGGGAATATGTTGGTTTTCCCATATGCCTTAGCAGGCACATGATTTTAACCTTTCTGTTTCTTGGTTTTGCTGGGATTTTCTTCCTATTAATTTTAAAAAACTGTCAGGGACACCAGAGAAGGAGTTACACAGAGGATCAAGAAAGAGTGATTGCCAAGAATATATTTGTATGCCGTCATCTATGTACATATATTTTGCAAAATCTTGTGCTGTGCTGTTATATAGCTTCCCTGATTATTTATCTTCTGCAGCAAATTATAATAGAGCAACTATCCAAGAGTGGCAGCAGTATTGAGAACCACAAGCACTGAAAATTGTGAATTAATTCTTCATAAATCATTAGTTTAGTTTAGAATACACAGAAAATATTTTTTAAGTACACTTCTTTTTTTTTATCCCACTGTTCATGGGACTGATTTTCAATATTTTCTTTATAGCAAGAAATTTAACCTTTTAATGAAGACTCAAATTTTATACACAATCAGAAGACTGCAGGATAAATTTTTAAAAATAATATCTCCCAACATATAAAAGTTACAGTATCTGGAACATATGTCATTATTTTTTTCTTGATAAGAATAATACAATGCTGAAGAGAAGCCTTCTCAACTAGAACTTCTATTGGTCTAAGTTCATATTTTTCCACATATCAAAGCCACATGAATCTGATTGTTGTCTACACATTAGGTCCTTTTTACAATTTTTGTGAAATGCTCACATGGACCTAGAGGTGTGGAGAGATTTTTTTTAATACCAGTTTAATATCTGCTTTCTCCATCAATATGAAATAAAGTGTTCAGAAATGGAACTTCAGTTCCCAAAGAAGGAAATAAACTATTCTTAGTGATAATACTATCTTTTACTTGTTTCAATGCCATTAGAAAAAAGTGGAAAGAATTTTGAGGGAGGGGATGCTACTAGTTTTCCTGTTAAGAGACTGCTTATCCTGAATTTTATTTTATTTTATTTTATTTTATTTTTGGGGGGGAGGGGGGAAATAAGAGAAAAAAAAAAAAAAAAACAGCTTTATTGAAATCTTGTGGTGAATGCTTTTTTTTCCCCAGGATTCTCTGAAATCCTCTTTACAGAGCATATCTGAAAATAATATTTATGTTTCTTAGTTATTTCTCAGTGTTTTCTTGACTGTTTTACTATCTTATAAATCATATATCATAAGGTGCATGTATTGCACAAATATCTTAAGCATCACATCTCTGTTTGTTTTTTTTTACTTTTCCATAGGGACTGGGAAAAAATATGTATTTTGTTGTATTAATAGTATAGATGACAGATTTGACATCTAGCATGCTTTTTCTGAATGTTCTTTTTGCTTAATTACCAATGGCTTCAGTTTACTGATGGTGCTATGAAGGCCTGCTGTGAGGTTCCAAATATGTATGTGTATTTAGATAAGTAAATGTGAATCAGGCAATAATGTCTTTTAAAGAAACTTTTGAGTTTCAAATATTTGCTTGCTGAGCTTTATTCCAGCGCAGACAACCAACATTCAGTATGTTGTGTCTGGATTAAAAGATATATAAACCTATTAAAAATTAATAACCACATACTTTCTTCCTTTATTGTTCTTTTCTTAAGCCAAGGAATTTTTTTCAAAGGAGAAACAACTTTTTTGACCAGCATTTAGATTGCATTAATAAGGTATTAATTGTCTTCTATTTGAAAAGAGGAAAAATTGTTTGAAGAGAGTTTGAAGCTATTGTCTTTGCTGCCGTTTGAGGGTAATCTTATTTCCTTGAAGACAAAATGTGACAAAACCAAATACAGAAAGTAAAAAGAAATGACTAGAATGGCATAAAGCTCTGCTTCTTTTGCTGACCTTTATCGTTTTGGTGCTTAACAAAAACAGAATCAAAGCACTGCTGAAGAATATCAAAAGCTAGGAGGCCTGGCAAATTTGCACCAATATCAGACTGCCTGAAGTATTGTTTTTAGCTACTTCTTTACTCTTTTACAAAGGTACTGTAAAAGTAAAGTTTTACTAAGTTACTTCCAACAGAAGGCAAGGAAGGTAAAGATACGATAAAAGATGAAAGTGAAAGAAAAATGAGGTTTAGAGAAGGAAACTCAAAAAGTTTTGTGTTATGCTTTAGTGTCTAAAATTGTTTGTCAGAGAAGAGTGATGATTTTCTTTAATTCACTTTAGTCAGAACAGCTTGCAGAAAGTGGATGATAAATCCTCATTTGGTGCCCAATGGAAATCAATACCCCATGTGATCAAGGGCATGGCACCTATAACAGAATAACTCATTGTTTCTATTCACTAGAACTTCCAGTACTAATAACACACTATAAACTTCAGTCTTCAAGATCTTGCCTACTGTTATCTGTCATGTGGATGTAACTTGCAGCATCTAATGCCAGCTTAACCATGTGGACCTAGGGTATATGAGCTGACATAAATTATCCAGATATGTCTCCAGAAAGGCATCAATTCTCTGCAGGACCTGTGTCAAGTACTGCAGCATTGTAATATCAGATAGCAATAGAATTGAATAAATGCTTCTGTTTTGGTACCTGAATGTATAACACAACTTCCATTCTTTCACAGGCATAAGTGGTTCTTACATTAGTGTTTATTTTGTTTATTTTGTTTCAGCAGTCAGGTTTTCTGTCTTTTCCTATTTTTTAAATAGCATTTTATAAGAAGCAGAGTTGGGCCCCCACTAGGGTGGAAACTACTAAATGTAAATCTGTCTGCAGAGTATGCTATGCAGGAACTTTTGACTACCAATCTGATCTCTGAAACTGGCAACAAAGGATCAGGAATTCTGCCAAGAGCTCAAAATAGAGAAACATGATGAATAAGCTGAGGATGTTTTTCACAGACTTTAATAAACTGAAGCTGATTAATCTTTCTGCTCACACAAATGAAAAGGTACAGTTTAGATGGCTTTGGCTGACATTAAAAGTGACTTCTCTCCTTAATCTTACACAAACATCTTCAAACATGTTTGGGGAGAGGAAGTTGAGAGTAGAGCAGAGTAAAGAAAAATCTACCTCATCTATAACCTGAAAGGAACAAAACTTGTTTTAGTCTTACCAGCTGGGCCATCTTAATGGACATTGAACTAGAGAAAGAGGGCAGGGCAGCATTTTTATTTTTTTTTGGTTGTTGTTACTAGCTAGATTACTTACAGGAAACATTCACTCTTTTCTGAGTATATCTCGTGCAAAGGAAGTTTTGACCTTACAAATTATTTTATTTAAAATGTAATGCATATTAATGGGAATGAAAATGATACTCAGTTTTAAAGGTTTTGAGGCAATCTAGGAATATAATGCAGTATTCCTTTTTCACACAGCACAAGGAAAAGTTTGAATAAATAAACAACAAAAAAAAAGGTCTTTTCTGAATTCAAATCTCAATTTTCCCTTAGTTTCAAAAAAGGCTTTAGCATTTTAAAAACTCACCTTGTGTGCTGACATGATTTATTTCTTGTTAGGATTGTAATTCATACTAATTAAGATAAACTGATTCTAATTAACTGAAACCTGGTATTTGTAGACTGAATTTTAATGTGTGCAAAGGACACAGGAATCACAGATTTAAATTTTTGGATAAACATAACTCATGCTTATTTAAATAGGGGTCTCAGAAACTTAGCAGTAAGTTAAATATCATTTGGTATCTTTTAGAGTGTGGTTGAAAACTAGGGGCTAGTGGAGCTACCTCCACTAAAAGACACTAGCAAGTGTGTAGAAATACCTGAGTAAGATTAAGGTTTAGTTTTAGCTGATACTGAGTATTCATTTGAATAAAAAAGAGAGAGAGGATATCAGGAAAGCAAGTGGAACTGATGGTGGAATAGTCTCTCACCATCCACTCTTTGACCATTCAAATCTTAATGTGATATTTGAAGTTTTTCTTTTCTTTTCCTTTTTTCAAATTGCTCGCTCTCCGAACTTTACTTTTTCTTTCAGATTTAATCTACTAAACAAAAGAAGATTCTGGGGAGGAGAGAAAATACTGAAGAACAGATTTTGCGTTCTGCTGGAAAGGTTTAATTTCACTCCATTTGATCAATATAATATCTTAGAACTCTCTGTCAAAGAACTGAAATTCATAAATACTAACCCCTAAAATCAACTCTATACAGGATAGCCTTTAGAGATCAAACTTTTTCTTTAGAAAATAAAAGATGATCTTTATTTACCTTGCATATGTATTGTGTCAACAACTAACAGAAGTGCATTCCTACAATTCATACAGCTTTTGTTCTTCAGTGTCTTCCTCAAGGGCTACTATTTTTTTTTCACATGGCAAAGAGATAGGAATTAATCAGTAGCATGTTTGTTAACTTATTCACTTTAAAAATAGAAAAAGAAACAAGAATTTCTTAGCAACCAGAAGTATATACAGTGAGACTGTCTCATGAAAATATATATTACAACTGTTACTCACCATTTTCTTCCTATTATCTCATTTCATGTTTTTCTTGAATACTCTCTACTTTCCAACACTGTCATATGGAAGTATGTTTTGTATGATTATAGTCACCTTGATGACAAATAGCTGCTTTAGTGATACTTTGTTATCATAAAGCACTTTACCCTGGCATCCTGCACCTCTTTATCTATATTTCTTACTGCTTTTATTCCCAGCTGTCCTAGAAAAGTAAAAAATTCAGATGTGTCAGCCTTCCAATAATTCAAATTGATAAGTCTGTGCAACCACAAGGGAAAAGTAAGCTTGTCTTTGAAAAGAAATATAGATTTTTCTAAACTGAAGAATTTTAGCAGAATATTTGCTTGCCTCTGACACTATTCTCTCCCTTGGTCTCTCCTAAGGCAGGTGAAATAGCCTAAATCAACAATGGTATTTAGGGTTCTCCTTGAACTTGGACTAAAGTCTCTACTGTAGCATCTACTTTTATATAATCTGTCAGTAGCTTGCACAAGCCCAAGAAAGTCCTGAGGCTACTGGGCAACTCTGCTTGCAATGTCCTCCAAAGCATGTTACATGTATTACAACTTTCATGCAGCAAATAGAGGCAGGTGACCTATGGGACTTCTCTGGGCTTTGGGTCTTTCTCTTCCTTCCTTCCTGCTTCCCCCATGTTCAGGTAGAAGGGAAGGAAAAGCATGAGGAAATATTGCTGTAATACAGTACCTTGACTGGAAAATGATACAGACATTTGAGCTGGCTTTTGAATGTGATTCAACTTACAGTGTCAGGAAGGTGAAGGTTACTGATGAATGAGTGATATTTGGAGAACAAGCATGGAGTAAAAATTTGAATTTCATCTATTTCCTAAGATAATTGTGGAGGTTTCTTTTTGTTGCTACTCATGAATTAGTAGGAACCTGTTTGTTTGGTTCTTTTGTTTGTATTTTTATTTTATTTTATTTTTTGAAGTGTAGCAGGATTTGTAGTGTAGTTCTAATGGAGACACTGAGATCTACATTACAAGAGATTCCTTCTCCCACTTTCCTTTGTTATAGAGGTTTGAGAAAAGGATGGAACCATGATCTACTTCATTTCAAGTGAATTTGTGCTCATACGAGCCCTGAGCCAGACAAAATCAATAAGTGCCATATGGGTTTCTTCATTTAACTCTTCTTTAAAGTGCTTCCTTTTGAAGGAATGTACTGCAGGGTCATTCACTTCAGTTCTTTCATTTTGCACAATTGTTTGTTTTCTTAGAGAGCCATAAAGAAGTATTTCCTTTACAAATTAGATAAGAATGAAAGAGGAGAAACAAAATAAATCCTTACTTGAATAAAGATGTATGAAGAAATGTTTTATGCTGTTACTACAAACAGAAATGAGCTCATTTGGGGTGGTAAGTTAATGTTCCTTATTATGACTTTCAGAAAAAACTGCAGTTATTTATGGAGTAGTGTAGTGAACCTGTGAGCAAAGCCCTCCAAAATACTGATGGAACATTTCCTGAACCACATCTCTAGCATCTAACCTTGTATTTCAGAAAGGAAAATCAAGTAAAATTCCAAAAACTAACTAACTAAATAAATAAAGACAGAAAACGTTTTTGTTTTCTTTAAGAGCCATAAAGAAGTATTTCCTTTACAAATTAGGTAAGCAAGTAAAGAGGAGAAAAAAAAAAAATCGTTACTTGAATAAAGTTTCTCTGAACACAGAGAAATAAATAATCCAAAGTATATGTGAAGCTTCTTACACTCATAACTAGGCATTACAGCTCAACCACAAGTGCCAGAAGCTGTTTACTACTACGTGGACCACGCATTCATTTCAGACAATTTACAAAGGAAATAAACATGGACAGGACAAAATTTTCTTATGACAACATGCAGTTATTCATGAGGTAAGGTCTTACATAAAACAAATACACTGGGGAAATAAAATATTCTTTCTAATATCATATCCTGAATAGGCAGCAAATCTTTCATCACAGTACAGGAGTGTGTATTATTCAGACAAATTAAAAAAAAATAAAAAAATAATCTACAATTTTTATTGGAGAATTTAAGCATGTATTTTGTGTTATTGATTTTGTTTTTTTGTTTGTTTGATGGTGGATTTTTTTTTCTTCTAATAAATCAGAAGTGAAAATGATAGACTTTCAGTGAATTGAAAGCTCATTAAAATTGACTAATCTGCTTAAGGATGAGGACAGGTTTTCTGGAGTTCCACAGTCAGCGTGGTAAATTGTGTGCCTTGCTGAAGATAAGATGTTTATGTGGGAAATAGTTGAAAAAATGAGAATCTAAAGCACATTGTTTTGGAATTGTGTGTACATATGAATCACTTTTTCAGTAATGAACCAGCAGATGATCTCATGTAGGGGTGTAAGAGGTTGTGTACTTTCCATCTGGCACCCTTGAGCCTCTTTGTAGTGGTGAGTAACTCACATTTCTGCAGATGGTGGCAAAATAGTTACTCTTCCTTTTGTGTCTGTGGTTTGATATATAGAAAACTACAGAAATACCAAACCAAGAGCAATTTATTCTCAAGGAAACCGGAGGTCCTCTTTTAGCCTTTTTGTCCTAGTCTGCTGAATATCAGACTGAAGGTGTGAGAGGTTACACTGCAATGTGGAGGTGATATAACTGCATCAATTCTGAGAAAACCTGAACAATTTTGGGACATGCTCCTGAACATCCTGTGGGACTCTTAGATTCCTATGTACACTGCTAGGGGCAGTGGGAATCTCCAGTGTGGTTTGCTGTCAGTGACAGGAGTCAGCATCAGTCAAATTCTTGGTCTTTAGACTTTTTGTGTAATTTGGTTGTTAATCTGAAATCTTCTTATCAATGGCTTTGTAAATGAAACCATTAATGACAAAGCAGAAGTAAAATAAATGTAGCAAAATCAATATGTGTTAGTATTTGAAACATAGTTATCTGATTGTTCCAAAAAGAAATAATGTAATTGTATAGATTCAAAATTATGGTCCTGTTTTTCATATCTAGGAAACTTTAAAAAGCAGGAACTCTATAATCATAATTCCATGTTTTAAGACATCACGTATTGTATTAAAAAATTCATTTAAAACAAGCATATCTTTTTTAAGTGATATTTTATGTACCAAACACAAACCATAGAATAGGCAAACTCATTCTAATTTGCCTTGCTCAAAAAAATGTTTTCCAGCAATTGGAGTAGCAGTGAAATATCTAGTTGATTGCTTATAACAGAAACATGGAAGAATCCCAGTTAGTCTGAGAAATTATTTCCGTAAAAAAGTACAAAAAGTACTCCTCAGATAAAATTTGAATTAATTCTGCCAACTATGTTTTAATCTTCTCAAGATAAGCAGTAAACTGGTAAAAAGCAAATCTAAAATTATATCTCCAGTCTTAAGGGAAGAAATTAATTATTGAAAAATTTGATCTCTTGTTTCTTGAGGTATCATAATCTATTTTTAATTTTTAAAAGTTCAGCACTTCTTTCAAATATCATTTCTGCTTTCACTTTCTTTTGTTATTCATGTGTTAAGCAAATGTGGATTTTACACACCATTTTACTCTGGAGAAAAATACTAATAACTGATAGCTCAGGTCTTAAATACTGAAATAGTATGTCAAGTCTGTAGAGTATATGACTTGAAATCCTATAAACATATAAAGGAAGAAAGCTGGGCAGTACTTTTTGGGATCATTTATTGACAATACCACTCAAACTATTAAAGAAAGAAAACATCCAGCATTAATTAATGTTAAGTATTTTTAAGCATGTCACCTTCTAAGCACATCCCTATTCATATGCCTTGCATACTTTTCCACCTGAAAATAAACAGAGTAGAAACTGTATTTGAGAGTTTTCTGGGCATCAAACCACCATTCTTCATCAGAAGACTAGAACGATTTCAGGTTTTCCATAACGATTTGCTTATAAGTACTGTGGTTATACTGATCCTGATACTGTATAATTGTGTCAATTTTGAACAAAACTTGTGTCATTATTGGGATAGAGTTCTTTCAAACAGACTCACAGGAGCTGAACCATTGTTGTGTTCACAGATCTGAAAATGACACAAGGTTGTCAAATTAGCTGTGATCACTTGGAACACCTTTAGAGATGACTATTGCTATTTTCAGTGCTCAGGTGCCTAGCAGCAAATGATGAACAAAAGCAAGTAGTGCCTAGAATATTTATCATTATAAAACAGTACAGAGACAGCTTTCACAAAGGTATATTTTTATTATTATATTATCAAAGCAACAAAGAATGTTCAGAACTAGAATCAGCAGACACTGAAGTATGGGTAGAAACTTATAGGCACTTTTATTATTTATTAAAATTTAAAGTATTTGTGTGAAAAATAGAGTAAAGAAGTGCCACAGGGAGGTAGATACACTAATTCTTGATTCACTAATGCTTGTTTTATCCAAGAATCAGATGTGGATCCTATTACTTTCTCAAAAAATGATTACTCCTGTTTTCCATATGTAAAGGTGATGGCTTAGTTCAAAGGAATCATTTTAGACATCATTATAGCAAGGAAGATTCTCTTTTTAACTTTCTAGATTGATGGAGTGTTGAGGTTTAACCTGGTTAGCAGCTGAATACCAAAGCCCTAGGGGTCAAGCTTGAGCCTCCCCTGGTGATTTCTGCCAGACATGCAGACTTGGAGATATTCTTGTAAAGTGCTATTTTGATATTAGCTGTGCTTTTTGACCCACTAGAAATGCAGCCTCCAGAAAGCATATTTCAATGGGGAAAATGTATGTAACTTTCAAGTCATCATTTTTCATGGTAAAAGTAGCAAGCATCAGAAGTAGGGAAGAATTAATTCATCTGCTTTGCTTCCATTGCTAGTGTAGGATTACTCTCAACAAATCTGTCAAAAGCTCTCTCACAGTTCTATGCGATGGTGCTGTGGAGAATGGTGAGGAACAGCTTTATCTTATACATCCTTTAGCAGTACTGCAGCAGACTTTGGACATAAAAAGAAAAAAAAAATAGCATGTATATCACAGAATCATAGGGGTTGGGAGGGACTCCCAGAAGTCATCTAGTCCACCCCCCTATACTAGCAGATTTCCTTACAGTAGGTTGCACAGGAAAGCATCTAGTGTGTTTGAATGTTTCTATAGAAGGAAATTCCACAGCCTCTGTACAGCTAGCATCTCTGGCCAGTGCTCTGTAGCCCTCAAATTAAAGGTTTTTTCTCACATTCATATGAAACTTTCTATGCTTCACTTCATGCCCATTGTCCCTTATCCTGTCACTAGGCACTGTTGAAAAGAGCTGGTCCCATCTACCTGACTTCTGCCCATTAGATATTTATAAGCATTGATAAGATCCCCTCAGTCTTCCCCAGCATGAGCAGCCTCAGGTCTCTCAGCCTTTTTTCACAAAAGAGATGCTTGACTCCCCTCATCATCTTTGCAGCTCTCCAGCCTCTATCTGGAAGTTCTCTGTCTTTCTTGAACTGGTGAGCCCAGAACAGGACACATGAGGCTTCGCCAGGGAAGAGGAGAAGGGGAGGATAACCACTCTAGTGTATATTATATATACATATTAATATATATAGGTAACTCTGCAAGTAATGTCTTTCATTAATTTCCATGGAAACCACAATAGAGACAAAGACCACAATAATACTGTTTGATAGGGTAAGTTCTCAGCTACAGAACACTGTTTTTCAACATAATCACAATTTTTGACAATTTTTCATTTTTGCCAGCAGAGAACAAGAGCTTGCATCCCATGCTTGTAAAAATCTTCATGTGCATCTGGAACATGTCTTTTACATCACTGTTACCACTGCTGAAATGCACCACTCACCACCTCATTGTGCTCACATCCACTGTTTGATATCTATATATGTACAACAAACATCAAATATGTCCATGGATGTAATTCTTTTCACATGGAGAAATTCAATGACAAACCATTCCTTCATACACACTTCCATCTCAGATGCCATTTTCTCAGACCGCCCCTCTGCAGCCATCTATCACACAGCAGCAAAATAGAACAGAATATTGTCTGGAAGGTTCAACTGTTGTACCACCACCATCTGCCTCTGTTGTTGTGGACCAACATAATAGGAGAGGAGGCACTGCCTTTGGAGCAGTCCTCACATATAAATACAGATATAGATACATAGAAAATAATTTTGATTTAGATATATGTTCACTATAGAAAACTTGGAAGGCTCTTCAATGAATTTTTCAGATGCTATATGTACATCTACAAATGTTTTCAGTTTCAGTTACCTGCTCTTGTGCTAAAGCTGCTAAGAACTATTTTGATCCAACTAAAATTTTATGTCCCAGCCATGCACACGAAGAATTTAAGTGTGTGTGTGTATATTCAACTCATTGGCAGAATATACCATAATCCTTTCTTTTGGTATAATTGGGCTGTACTTTTCAATAAAAAATAAAATAAAATAAAATTCCTTAGAATACATTAGATTTTATTGTCAACATTTTTTCCTTAAAACAGACTGTTGTATATTTTTCAAACAATGTTTTAACCTGAGCTGACCTCCTTCTGTATACAACATTAACAGGAAACTAAGAATGTAAAATCTAAATTCTGTAATCTATCTTTAAATCATTAATTATAACTCTGTTTTCCAACTGAGAAGAAAATGATTACTTAATAATTGCTCTTATATTGTTGCTTTTCTTTATTTTTGATGGAATACACTTAACGTGTTAGCAGTTGAAGAAAAAAATTGTTAGAACACTTGAGTAGATCCTACTGCTATTTTGGGGTGGATGAAGTTACTTTAGTCTTTTGCCTAGACATAATAAATCCAATATTTGAAGAAATTAACAAGAAAACCCTGGATTCCATCTATTTTTCCTTAATTCATCAGTATTTTTACTGCACAAATATAAAAACAAACAAATAAAGACAGTTATCTTACATACTAGGCTCTGAAATCAAGCAATTGTTTTCTGGAACACTACTAATAGTGAATGTTTCTGGAATAATAAAAAACAGATTTACAGATCTTATTCTCAGTCTTTCAGTGTTGAAACTAGATAGCTCTCTACAGGTAAGTTTTTTTATGTGGCAAATATTGCAAGTAAAACATGCAAAAACTATTTATTTTGTACCTTAAAGTGTTTGCAAACATAATTAATACCATAGTAAGAACTTCTATTCTGTTGGTAAATGAAGTAAGCAAATTATAATCTAAAGCATACTTTTTTTTCTTTTTTTATAAAACACATTGCAATTTTGCCATAAACTTAAATATACAATGCAAACTGATACATTTTTCAGCTGTACTCATTTCAAAGTGAGTTAAAGTCAAAATGCTTGATGTTTAACCTTCAAACTGCCCCTTGAACTTTTCCCAAGCACCTCAATTTTTTTACTAGAGAAAGAATACTGATGAATAATCCAGAAGGTAGTGGTGTAGTTTCAAATTGGTCAAATAACTATTTTATCTAGTAGAAATTCAATATATCTTTAACAATTATCACGAATTCTACCAACAAACAGTTTAATTCAAAACAAGAGTACAAAATATAGCCCAAATCCTAGAGGAATTCTTAGGTTTTCTTATGATGGTTGAGTTACTGGAGAGTAAGAAAGAGGAAGAACCTGTTTCCAGGAGAGACTGCCCTAGCACTGGCAAAGATGTTCAGATATGGCCTTATTGCAAATCACCCAAACAAAATTGTTACAGGCATCAAAGGACTTCTGCCTGCAAGACCTGAGAAATGTGTGTTCGACAATGAGTTATCATATGTCCAGAGTGATGTTTTGTTAGCACACACATTGATCTCTAAGGATGCTCATGATTGATGCTGACACCATAAAAGCAAAAAAGAGGAACATAGCTCACACAGAACAAAGATATCATTATGAGACATTCTGCACGGAAATAGTTACAACTTAACTAAATCATTCTGAGCAGATTAAATGTTTGACGTAGTGAAAGTCTGTGGTTCAGCTATACCACATTACTTTTTGTTCAAACTGGAACTAAAATTGACTACATATGAAATTCACTTTGCTAGTTTGCAAGTTGGTGAAAACCTTAGCATAGTTTGACTAGACCAATAAAAACCATATTCTTTTTATATCTGTGAGCATGGTATGAAAGAGATGCTGTTAGAAACCAGAGCCTCATTGGATCCTTGGTACATTTTATAAAATGTTGCTAACATCTCACCTGGATTCCTAATTATTTTGGTGCCTGTACGACAAAAGAGTTTTCTAGTTTCTATTTGTTCATGAAATATATGGCAATCTGGTGTTCTGATAATGGCAATTTACTTTACTCACTACAGTCAGTTCCTCTAGGGTAATATTCTGGAGGGAGATGGTTGTAGGGTTTGGAAATAGTCAGCTTAGGTTTGGAGCATGCCTAGAGCAGAACTTGCTGTTGATGTGATTTAAAGACAAATAAAATCCTGAAAAATTATTTCAGACATTCATCTACAAAGTGTTAACAGTGCTGTATTCACTGTAAAATAAACAGATTTAGTTTTATTTGTATTTAAAACAATTTCAAATTAATTTGAAGAATGCCTACAAATACTAATTACACATTCAGTTTCCTTCTGTTAATCTCAGAGGTTTACTTTTTATAAAAATATTTAAACCATATTTTTTTGCCACAGAATTTAGCTGATTTATTCCAGTAGATAGTGGAATCACCCAGAGCAGGAGTGGTGCCTACAGATTATGTTTGTGTCCTCTTCTCATGAATCACAATGCAGTGGTCTACTACAAATTCCCTGCAAATACCCACATATTGTTTTTCCTCTAACTTGAGTCTAGCAGAAGATAAATTTCTTTACTCTTTGCTAAACAAATGCTAATCACCCTCCCTCCCTCAATCTTCGAAACCAAAACTTTTGATTTTAATTTTCATGCTATAATAGCACAGTTTGAAACCCCATAGCAAATCTAGGCTTGAATTGGGCTATTTGAAATGAATTAGTCTATTTAAGGGCTATTTTTACCTGTTTTTAGGAGAAAAAGATATTTTGTCCAGTGATCTTAGATAATACAAAGTTATTATACATTAGTGCATCTGCCAGGAATGAGGTAATCCCACTTAAAGTTTATTTCTCCATTTCCCCTAACAACTATGACATTGTATTGAGTCCTTTCTTATTATCTCTAACTTTGAGACAGGTTACAGCAGTAAGGAATCAACACTACTTATAGTATGACTGGTCCAGACAAGTTACTTTTTATCCATTCTATGATGGATATGATGCTCACCATTACAGGAGCTTCTTTATCAAAGAAAATCAGAGTCACTTTGATGAAACTTGAGTGTTCTAAAGCCTAATTTTATTCCTTGATATCTCATACATCCAGGCAAAAATAACTGGGGTAATTTGGGTGGTATTCAATGTCTCCCCTCAGACTATTATAAAACACAGGGATTTTTCTGAAGGTTTATGCATTAGTACCCCCAATTCCTTATTAATGCATCAGATACTTTTTTTTTTCTAATTTGTTCATCATCTTGCTTTATTGTGAGTTTGATTTCCACCTTCTACTCAGTACATGGAAGAGGCAAGTCTTGCATTCTGAAGGACCACATCTACACTCTAGTAATATTAAATCTCATTTTCAGTTTAAATTGATGTATCTAAAGGAAAACACAACAAAATTTTAATTGCTAGGAGCAAGATAAATATTAGAGAATAGGTCAGCTTTTGCAGATATTACTGCTCTAGTCCACCAAACAGAAGCAGTTTTTGAAGGTTATCACAACTGACAAATGTGATTAGGAAAACTACCTGACCTTATTTAAACAGGAGCACAGAACACTCTAAGTGCACTGTAGTTATTACTTTATGTTTAAGTGTGTCAAAACCCCACAGAATCTACTTAATATCTTATCATACATCACTAATAATTAGAGGAAGGATTATACTCATACCTTCAGAGAGTATTGAAAAGAAGTAGAGTTATCATATTTTCATATAGGCTGCAAGGCTCATCAGCCATAGAAAAGAATGTAAAGCATCTGCCACAAATAATTTAGAAAATAATTGTATTTAAAGAATTGTCTCTTTGTTGCAGCATATGGAAGGAAATCACAGATATAGCATTTTGCAAAAAAGCATTAGAATATCTGAAGAGAAGTATTCGTACATTTATATCCAGTCAAAATAAATGAATTATTTCATTCCAGAAACACTGTAAAATCAATTGCAATGGAATTACCAGGTCACATCCTGAACCAGTAAGAGCACCTGAATGAAGAAACCCAGATTCACCCATTCTCTCTGTTCCTCTTGGTGGTGCTTCTGGCCATGCTTCTGGAAAAGTGTATGCACTCAGAGCCTGTGTGGTTTCCCCACCCTTCCCTTTTCCAGTTCGAACCAGAGTTCACCAGAGTTCAAACCAGAGAAGGCTGCATTCCTGACCTCGACCTTTTCTCCAAACTTGCTGGGAGGGGTGAGTTAATTCATTTTCTCTGATATCTTGTTCTATCGCGCCTGTATCTCAAAGAAAGATTCGGTCGTTACCTTTATTTTCTTTACAGCAATTAAAGTTCATCTAACTGCCCCCAGAAAGTGGCCAAAGAAGACAGGTAGGGGAGAGCCTAAGACAAAAGGACAAATACAGTGATTCCAAGTAGGACACTCTCAAGCTTAAATCTCTTCCAGATCACTGAGCCAGATGAAATTTCTCTTTCCAGTCCAGTGTCCAGTGTCCCAGTGTAAACCCATCTGGGAGAATATACACAACTGAAGCATCTAAATATATTTATTGATCAATATACACAAGAAAACACTAGAACTAGACCCTTGGGTGTCCCCCAAGGGTCGGTATTGGGGCCCGTCTTGTTTAATATCTTTATTGATGACCTGGATGAGGGGATTGAGTGTACCCTCAGTAAGTTTGCGGATGACACCAAGTTGGGAGGATGTGTTGATCTGCCTGAGGGTAGGGAGGCCCTTCAGCGGGATCTGGATAGGCTAGACAGTTGGGCTGAGGTCAATGGGATGAGGTTCAATAAGGCCAAGTGCCGGGTCCTGCACTTTGGCCACAATAACCCCATGCAATGCTATAGGCTTGGGGCAGAATGGCTTGAGGAGTGTATAGAGGAAAAGGACCTGGGGGTGTTGGTTGATGCTCGGCTCAGTATGAGCCGGCAGTGTGCCCAGGTGGCCAAGAAGGCCAATGGCATCCTGGCCTGTATTAGGAATAGTGTGGCCAGCAGGAGCAGGGAGGTGATCATCCCCCTGTACTCAGCTCTGGTGCGGCCGCACCTCGAGTACTGTGTTCAGTTTTGGGCCCCTCACTACAAGAGAGACATCGAGGCCCTGGAGCGTGTTCAGAGAAGGGCAACAAAACTGGTGAGGGGTCTGGAGCACAGGTCTTACGAGGAGCGGCTGAGGGAGCTGGGATTGTTTAGTTTGGGGAAAAGGAGGCTCAGAGGAGACCTCATTGCACTCTACCACTTCCTGAAGGGAGGCTGTGGTAAGGAGGGGGTCGGCCTCTTCTCCCAGGTAACTAATGACAGGACAAGAGGGAATGGCCACAAGTTGTGCCGGGGAAGATTTAGATTAGACTTGAGGAAAAATTTTTTCTCTGAGAGAGTGGTCCGGCACTGGAATGGCCTGCCTAGGGAGGTGGTTGAGGCACCGTCCCTAGCGCTGTTCAAGAAGCGTTTAGATGAGGTGCTGAGGGAATTGATTTAGTAGCTTGGTGGGTAGGGATGGTGGTGTGAGGAAGGTTGGACTAGATGATCTTGTAGGTCCTTTCCAACCTAATGTATCTATGAATCTATGAATCTATGAAACTACCAAGCGCTTAAGCATTAGTATGTTCATCATCATCCTTGATGGGTCTCTTCAGGCCAGGCAGCCGGAGTCACATGAGAAGGTCAGAATCCCTGTCTCCTTTTTCTCCACTCTTATTTTCTTAGGCTTTTCAGATGTTTTCACATCAATATTTCTCCCTGTGAATCCTTGAGTTGCTAATTCTGTCTCAGCAATTGCACTTCTATCTTCTGCTTATCTTCCATTTACAGACTTTCTCAGAAGTTAACACTGATTTTCTTGGTTTTACTAAGCCAAAGTTATGCAGTCATACAGCACTGAACTATGGTACAAACAGACTCCAAAGCCACTGGGAGGATTGTTAGTAAAAAAAAAAAAAAAAAAAAAAAAAAGTGACACCTCTGAACCAGTTTTCTGAAAAAATTACTGCCAAATCTGTGATCACTGTGCAAATTCTAAATAATTATGAAAAATATACTTTCCAGTTTTCCAATTAGAAAACGAAATAAATTAGAGATTCAGTGACAGAATTCTGTACAGTATTGGAAAACAAACAAACAAACAAAACATATTTCATGGTATTCTTAGTGGTATATATTTTAAGCTAAAAAACAAACAAACAAATGTATTTTTTAACAAAGCTTCAGAAAATGGAAGACAGAAGGATTTCAAACTCATTTTTTACAGAAGTAAAAACAGTAGTGCAAATGCATACTCCCAAACTAAATGCATAAGTATCTGGAAAGGAGGACACAAAACTTTATAGTGATTTTCTGGATTTCATAAGTTTGACTTACAGTGCATGAAATCACAGAAATAGTCACAAACTCTCAAATGGAATCAAAAGTAAGCTTGAATATTGAAGGGATGAGAAAAGCCAGCATTGGTGAGTGGTCTTCTGACATTCTAGCTGACAATAACATTTTAGTTATGGGTCCTTAATGGCAGATCACAATCCCTTTGAGCCTACTGAGGAATTTTGTTTGTAGAAAAATTACACTATGACAGCTATACAATTACTTGACCAAATTCATTCCTTTTTTGAAACTTAAAATTATCTGTACTCTGAACAATTTTCCTGAGTTCTTAAAGGATGTCAACATTACTGATAATTTCTAGTCTGAACAGTAATTAATAAAGCTTACTTGCCACTTCAATTCCTAAAGAGTTGCTTTCCACAATTACAAAGAAGAAATCCAAAAAGTTTTCCACTCTCCAACTTATACACCAATTCAGTAAAAAACACAAATTTTCCAGTGTGGGAATACAAGGAAAACCATTTAGAAGAAAAGAAAAACAAACTCAAGTAGGCTGTGCAATGGCTGCATGATGATGACCCTGATTGAAGAGTACATGGCTAGGAATGACTCATGACTCTAATTGGATAAGCACCTGCATACACAGTTCAGGATTGTTCATGGAGTGATTTGTAGACATGTAAAGGCAGGTGGGAAAGTTAAAAGAGAAAATTTGTGAGTGTATATAAGGGATGTTGGAACATGAAATAAATGCTTTGGGCCATACACATCTGAGTCTGTGCCTCAGACGCTGCACTCCAGCTAACTTTTTTTCAGCATACCTTAAACACTTGTATCAGGATAGGATGAATCTCATTTAAAACATACCTTATTGTTTCTGTGGCCTATACAGAAAAACTAGTCTAAGATATCATTATCTGATCTAAGGTAATGATGATTACATAAACTAGGAAACAAAACTGATTCATCATAAATAATATGATGATATACATTTCTGTTTTTTGATATGTTTCATTCCTCATACCTCACTTCTATTAATGTTTATTATCTAAATGTTAGTCTGATGTTTACAAGCAGCTGTACTAGATGCACAAAATAAGGTACATTTTTTTCTCTCCTTCCCAGGCTACAGAAATTTTTGGAAAATTTATATGCACAGTAAGTTCCAAGTTCAGTAATGCTTTCTAAACTGATTAGTACATGCTTAAGTGTAAATGAACTCAGTGCAGTCAGAAGTAAACTTGAATAAAAACAGTATAGGGCTATGCCTTCCACTAACACCAGAAAGTAAGGTTATCATCATAATTGCCTAATTACAGGAAATCATTAAGGGATTTTAAGAATTTCTATTCTAGTAGACAGACTTTTGGCTTAATTTTAAAGCATTTAATTTAACTATGCCAGTATATTAAAAACAAACAAAAAAAATTACAAGAAATGAAAAAAAACCTGTTACATGTAAAATGTCATAAAATGTCATTTTCACCATCTATTTTCCCGAAGTGTGCATGATCGCTTCTGAACCACATGCCAATCCACATGAGGAGATAAACGTGACAGAGAAAAGAAAGGTGATTGAAAAGTGTTTGGATCTTGCAGAGAATTAAAATCCAGCTATCTGTTCAGACAGCGCTAGAAACTTAGATATTGATATTTTCACACTTGTCTAAAGTATATTTTCATTACAGCTCAAGAAGTTGAGACAATAACATCATGGAAAGCCTAGTAACTAAGGATAGATGGAGTGACCTTTGCTTCAGTTTTAAATTTGTGCCTGTTTGTGTCAAGGGCTGTTTTCTCCTTGTGGCCTCATACCTCTGGGTCTGTATACAGCAACTCCCAGCTGTGTGGAATTATATCAGTTTATTAAGCCTATACTTTTATGAAAAATTAATGTGTGCAAAACTGTAATAAATGGTATTTCATTGTCTGAACTGATTGCTCTGAAACGTTATACTACAAGGAATTACTATCTTAAATGTGTATCTCATTTAACTGGAAGTTTTTGAAAAAAATACTTCATTTAAAAAATCTTAAGAACTATTTATGATTGTGCTAAAATACATAGTAGTTTTGTTAGCTGAATTAAAGAATATGTTAACTAAACATTTGCTTGTTATAAAAAGCAGTAGCAAGACTGTGAAAACCATAGTGTTCTGTCTTGACCTATGACTGTCTTCCTTCCTGTTAACAAATGCTTTTATACAATTAAAAATTCACATTCCCAATTTCTAAACAAGTAGGTGAGCTTCATTTGCACTTGAAATTGATGGTGCTTCGTTCTGGTAACTACCATGACAGTGTTGCAGAATACCTCTCACAGAGGTGGCACAGAAAGGTTATTTAATTTGATCTGGGGAGCTGACAGCATGTTTATTCACATACTGTCAGACGACAATGTATGGTACCTAGAATACTGGCTAATTGCTGCACTGATGCACTTTCCTCTGTTCTTTTCCCTTTTTCCCTTGTCTTTCTTGTCTGTAGTATTCCCATTGCCAATAGCCAGCCACAAAAGAAACCATTTCTCTGCATAGACTACTGTTTAATAGTTTGTCTCCCTCTAAATTTGTAGAAGAAATACAATGTTTCATTGCTTATTTCTTCTGGAGAATTCAGTAGGATACTTAACAAAATTTCAGGCATTTTAGTTGTTATTCTGAGAGAAAAGTATAAAAATCAAAAACTCCTTTTGGGAATCAAGCTATGTTAAATTGCCCAGCCCACTCTGCTGCTCAGTTTTTTGAAGATTCTGACGTAAGTTTGGGTATCTTTGAGTACACTCCTGCTTAGAGGAGGCATCTGGCATCCACGTACTGAGCATATTAACTGTTGTCTTTTCTGCAGCCTTTCTTTATCTGCCCATGCTATTTTAGATATGTGAGAAATCTTTTCCAATAGAAGATTTATTTCCTTCAAAGGTCACCCAAATCCAAAATAAAATTCACAAAAGTAAACAAATATATAAAACTAAAAATAATATTTCAAGAAATTTAAGAGTATGATTTACTTTCTCAGGTTTGTGTGTTGTTTGGTGAATTCCATAGCTTTTTATGAGGATGAATGTTGTCTCATTATTTCCAAGTGACTTAGTATACATATAATATGGTGTTCAACATACCAAAGCAATTATTTTAAGAAATCAAATCATACATGCAGTTACACACATACATTTATATATACACAGAGCAAATATACACTTTTAATCCCAGAATTTATCCCCAAATGTTAATCCTAACTTCTGCACACAGCAGAAAATCAAGTAAGGCATGTTTTATATCAGCTTGCTGTTCAATGCACTTTTATGTGTTTTGCATATTGGAAGTACAGTTTTGCACGACATTGGTCAATGATGTGAAATGCCTTTTCTCTAGTGGTGAGCCTGGGAGCGCACATATTAACTAGTGCCTTTGCTGTTAGACCACAACTTCTTTCAGCTAAACAAATTCAACTTCCCAGTCATAAGTACCACGTCTAATTAAATAAGAATATATATACATAAATTTCATCTGAGTAATGAGGCATCTGGCTCTTACCATAGCTTCATCATAATTCAGGAATCACGAAGAAAAGGATTAAATCACACCTATATTCATAGTAGAAGTCATGCACAAACCATGAATACGCTTTAAATTTTCAGTGAATCACTCACTAAGTTCAGGGGAGAAAAAAAGGATTCTGATACCAATACTGACTGCACTCCGAAGTACCAGAGGTTTCAAAGGTATGAAAGAATGGAATATCGACTACAGAATAATCCAGACTGAAGGCAGGCTCTACTCAAACATGCGTTACTCAATCAGAAACTCAGACTAGTAAATCTAATATAAACATCCAAATGCTTTCCAGAAACCAGTGATTCTGTTCTTACCATCTGGAAGATGGACAGGAGACATCACAGGGTCCACTAACTGTTAAACCATTCATTCTTGGATATATAAAGAAGAGAATACATTTTCAAAGTGTAACATGAAGGTCAAGATTCCACTGTTTATATTAGAATGGATGATAGCAAGTTGAGGAAAAGTTCATGTTTTTTCAGTGTGGTGGAATCTATACTGGTGAAGAGCAGACTCATAGCTTCCATTTTTTGAAAACCACTCCTGAAAATGCGTTACAGATATGCCAAAGCATTAATTTAATGACCAGAAATTTCTTAAAAACTTTGAATTCAAGGTGTTGAATTGAAAAAATATTACAGGCAACATGTCTACATTCATAATAATATTGTATTTGCTCTGTTGATCTCATAAACACATTTTCACTATGTTGCATTTTTGGTGTTAATTCAGAGTAGTTTATAATATATTTGCATTTATACTGAAAGGAACAGAAAATAATTTATCTTCATGTATTATTTGTTTCAGTTCTAGAAATTTCATGAGACTGTGATACTTGGAATACTTACAGAAGACTTCTGCATAGCTGTTAATCATCTCCAATAGATGATAATTCCAGATTTCTCCAAAATGAAAGAGCCTTATGGAAAACAGAATAAGCTCCTCCTCCACTTCCCTTCCCTTTTATTTAGTTGTCAGTTATTTAGAATTGGAGTCCTTCCTAGACTGAGAGTCATGGATGTATTATGCTAAATTCAGTGGCAGGACACATTTAATCTTTTTTTTTCCATATACCCTAAGCTTACATTTGAGGAAGAACAAAAAGCTTAATTAATTATGTATTGAGACTCTTCTCCACAATGTCAGCCCAGGATGATGACAAATGTGAGAGACTTGCCAGCAGTATGGCTACTCCTTTAATCTCTGTCTGTTTTTCAGCTGCCAAGAAAAAATCCCTCAGCCTAATGTTTATAGACTCTGTGCTCAATGTATATAGACATTTTACATTTGAAAGGATTAAACGGTAATGGATGATGAAAATATGCACTGAAACAGTATTATCACAAAATAATACCAGATAAATTACATTGTTCTGCTCTAAAAATGGGAAGTAATACACATAGGCAATTCAGATGTAACAGATCTGTTCACTCGACTGTGAGGAATGTCCTCACCTAAAACAGTTTTCTCTGCATTTATGAATCCAGGTATTTGCTGTTTGTTCTGAGAGGTTTTTTGTGCAGGCAACTAATTTCATATCTTGTAGGGTCTTTAACAATTTGAATAACATACATGTCACTCACCCTTTCCGTATCTGACCAACGTTAAAATTTTAACTAAGATTGTTCCTACATCTCCAATCAGAAGTGGAATTTCACTGGGATAGTTACTCAACACAGGACTCCATGTTTATATCAGATACGTAGATGACTTACTTATCTATATCAACAAGATACAGGATCTGTTGATCCAGACAGCCATTTCTACCAACATGTATATCATTTTGTATGAATACTAAGTCTTTAAACTGCACAGTTAACAGTTTAATACTTTCCACTATTAACTCAAACACAGGGGTAGACCATGAGACACACGAAACCTTAAGACACAAGAGTAGCAAATTTACTATTTATTGCTATTATTACTACTATTCATTTAAAATAATTGTGCCATTCACAGATGTGTATTTACAGCATGTGTAATAACTGACAGGAAAATTCCTAATAACAAACAAAGTGTAGTAACTATACAGTGACAAAGAATGGGATAAAAAGGCATTTTGAAGAAAACATTATTAACTGTGTATTATGTGGCCAAGCTTCAGCACCCGATCATAGATATAAACTCATTTAATTTACTGCATTTGGATCTATTGCTCTAATACAGTTAATACAGGATTGTTTAACACAGTTCTTGTCATAAAACCATGGCATTTTATCTCTTATTAAAGAAGAAATGAAGATTGTCCAGATCCCCAGTCCTGAAAGGTTTGCATGTTTCTTGGCACAGGAAGATATGAAGTTGAAAGGAATAACTTTTCATGACCAAATACCCAGATATTAAGATGTCTGAATTTGAGGATATAGGTCAATGTGATTTTTTTCTTTTCTTCAATGTGATTTTTATTTAATAACTCAATATTATATAAATTAAATATAAAATCTTTCTGACTTGTATGTCATGTCCAGAAATGTGTTTGGGAAGTTCAGGAAGAAAACACCTAACTTGGGTTTGTATCATCACTATCGGTTGATAAGAAAATAAAAGCTGACTTGGCACTACTGTTTGGAAACAGCCTATGTATCCATTTGTCCTTATAGTAAAGCAAACAGAGTAGAAACTCTGTTCATGTAATTGAATAAGCAAGTATAAAAAGATGCCAGCAACCAAGAATGATTATAACACCTTATAACTTCTTATATAGATTTAATATTATATATATAAACACAATTATTGATGTATGTATATGTGTACATGTAAGTATGAACCCATATATATTTACATATCATAGAATCATAGAATATCCTGAGTTCAAATTCAGTATTCTATTTAAAAGCTTATTCAAAAGTGTATCTTACAAACCTCATTCTGAGATCAGCCACTCCTCACAGGACATGTATTCCTGTCCTGCTACTAGCGTTCTCCTCAGAATTCTTTCAAAAACCTTAACATCCTTTTTAGATTGAGGAGGACAAAACCACACACAGTATTCAAGACAAGGCCGTACCAGTGCTAAATAAAGCAGGAGATCCATGCCCTGTGGACAGCTGGCTGTGCTGCTTAATGCAGGTTTCCCTTTTGTCTGCCAGGGCACACTGCTGCCTCATACAGAACATGCTGTCAGCCAGCATTCCCAGGTCCCTTTCTGCTGAGCTGCTCTCAAGCCTCTTGTCTCCACCTGAAACTTACTCCATCCCAGGTGCAGAATCCAGCATTTTCCTTTGTCAAACTTAATGCTCTTTATAAGTGCCCAAAGCTTCGATGCATTTTACTCCCTCTGCAAGGGTCATGTCTCACCAGAGAGTCAATATCTCCTTCTAGTTCTGTATCATCAGTAAACTTGCTGAGTATGCATTCCACTCCTGCATCCTGATCATTGATAAAAATATTGAACAGGACTGGCCCTAGAATTGAGTCCTGGGGAATACAGTGGTGGCCGAATGCCAGACAGAACCCCCTCATTCACCAAAACCCTTTGAGCTCTACTATCAATCCAGTTCATCAACCATAGCATGAACCTCTTTATCTCAGATTTGGACAACTTGACCAGGTGAATGCCATGAGGAACAAGTATCAAAGGCCTTATTAAAATCCAAAAAGGTTTAACCTGCTACCTTCCATTCATCCACCAAGCAAGTATCCTTTTCATAGAAGAAAATGGAATTATTAAGGTAGGACTATTCTCAGGAATCCATGTTGACAATATCTGACGATAGCTTTTTTCTTTAAATGCCTTTCAGTATTCCCCAGATCTTCTCCATAACATTTTCAGGTACTGAGGTTAGAGTATCAGGTCTGTATTTCTTGAATCTTCTGTTATGCTCCTTTTGTAAGTGTGTATAACACCGGGATCCACCTATAACATTTGCTAATTCCAACAGTTCCTACTCCTACTCTTAAATGGTGTATTAATGGACTCTTCCAGACAGATGAATTATTCTATTTCTGTCCTCATAACTGAAGAGAGAGCTGAACAGCCATCATAAAATAAATACCTCTTTTTTTTTTTTTTTTTAGATGATATGGTCATGAACTAGCTGAAGAACAGATTATCTACCGATGTAATGAAATTTAGGTACAAATACACCACCACATGCAAAAACTGAGCTGTTTCATTAGCTCCCATTTAGGTATTTAACAGTGTACAGGAGTGTTTCCACTCTAAAACATTTATTCCGTAATTTTAAATAATACATGCAACATTAATAATATAACATCACTTTTACACACACAAGAATTAAATATGAATGTTCATTTCCTTCATTTGGTAAGTATACATGTCCTCAAAATACCAAATATGTTACTTTTACAGAGTACATTTCTTTGTTTAAAAAAACTTATATGCTACACAGTTACTCTTCACAACAGTTCTGAACAATGTTATGGTATATAATATCTGTATAGTGGCCTTGTTTCAAGAATGCACTATTAATATAGAACTATTAGAGTTTAAAAATTTTCTATACATACATTCTTATTCAGCCCACTAATTTTTTGTTGTTGTAGTTGTATTTTATAGACAAGAAAAGTACATCTCATTTTTCTTCACATTCCGAAGACTGAAATTTGCATTGTCAGAGGGTAAGTCAATCTTAATCACTCTTTCCACGGCATCCTGGATCTGAGCTCCTGGAAACTACTAATCTTTTTGTCATGGTTTTATGACTTTTGTTATTGGTATTCCACATCATAACACCATTGAGTGCATTGGGAGTTAAAGAGTTAATGCTCCAGCTCCATGGATCATCGATAGCTCCAGGTACATCTGTCTCAGAAGAGAAGAACTATATACCCCAAAGGACTTTGTGTTGTTTTGCATTTTTCCATTTTCCATTCAGAGGGAAAGATAAAAACTGTTTGCGTGTCACAAGACATAGACTCTTTCCTTTTGGATCGACCCAGCAGCAAATGCTCACTAGCTCTCTCACCTTCAGCATTTAGTGTAATACCTTCGGTTCTCAGACATGCTCTCTCTCTATCTCATTTTATTGATTTATTAGCTTCAATTCCAATTATACTGTGCTATTTTGCATTCCAATATCTTATTCAGTAATTTAGCTTTCCTCCTCAGATCAGTTGCTGCTGGTTTTTTTTTAGGCCCATCTCCCTTTTCCTTTTTTCCCTTTCCCTTTTCCCCTTCCCCAGGGCATGGGTCCATGGGTCCCCTGCCTCAATCATCCTGGAAACAGGCCAAAGCAGCCCAGAAACCACTGACACTTCTTTTGATAACAGGTAAGATTGAGTCCCTCCATACCCCTACGCCAGTCCCACACAAAAGTGAGTCACTATTTATTTCTGGTGCTTCTGCTTGGCTCAAGATCAGATGGCTCAAAAGCAGTCCTCAGCAAACCCATCTCCATCTCAAGTGGAGCAGGAACCATCTTCTTGGTGTCAGGACTCAATAGATTCCATTCCTTTCTTTCTCCAGATTATCCACTTGCTGTTCTACTAGGAAAAGACTTTGCCTTTTAAGACTGGTAGCTCAGCTCTGCAGAAGAAATGCTGTGGGGTATCAGCTACACAACCTCCTGTTATGCGTAGGTCTTCTCAAATATTTTGCATGCTAATTCTCACTGTTCTATTGTTTAAATGCATGCTAAATATCACAGAGTAAAAAGACAACAGGACAATTTTTAAACTCTCCCATTTTAAAGGTAGGCTGTGCTTACACACAGAGATAATACTCAGAAATAAGCTTGAGTTCACAGAATTAAATGAACAGCTATTGAAAACTTGAATTCTTTCAGATTTCCAAGATCAGTTATGTCCCTACCTGTAGGACTACTGAAAAAAACACCGAGCTTATCAATTTACATACTTTTTATTTAACAGAAGTATGCTGAAATACTTATTGGCAAACTTTTCCAATATTTATGCATTTCTGTTGAACTTTGTGCATAACTAAGAATTCCAGTTTTTCACTGGATCTTAACCGAGACATGTCTCCCCATTATGCTAAATACTTTCCAAACAGAATAGATGAGTTCTCTACTTTCCATAGTTGAAAAATCATTGTTTTTGCACTAACTGGAATATGAATGAAGAACCAAAGCAATAATTCCAACATCAATCAGAGTATTATTCCAGTTCCCTTGACATCATCTCTGCTGATCTTCCATCCCAGTGTGTCTTTCCATTCTAAATAGGCAGAGAAATCCTCATGAGCATACTTGTGTTAAAGTTTAAAGAAGAATAAGGATCACACATATCAATGCTCTCTATATGGAAATATTTCTTGTCACACAAAATGGATCTTTTCACTGTTTGACTGTCAACCCCTTCCTGATCAAGCCAGACAAGGCCAGCTTCTGCTGCTTTTCCAGACTCTTGGCAGTCTCTCCTCACATCTGCACATCTTGCATTTACGAGTACACAGATTCCAAACTGTCAGTGGATGGAAATAATTTTGAAACCCAAAGTGAATACAAATGGATTCCCTATAAAAGGCTTTTATTTCTTTGTCAAGTGGTAGAGTTGCTAGTACAGAAGCTTCCATTTTATACTTCCCCACTTCCAACAGCATCACAAAAGGCTGGAAATGTCCCAACAGCAAATGGATGTAGGTTTTTTTTTTTTTTAATTTTATTTACACAAGGCAATTAATTTTTTTTTTTCTCTAAGATATTTTGTAATATAAAAATAAACTTAAGGAGAAAAATCTCCTGATTTTTTCCTTCATCTTTTTCAAAAAAGACTTTCAAACAACAACAAAAATTATTTCTAGTGTATTTATAGTACACTGTCATATGGGAGTGCTTACAGTAGCTACAGATTACAGTATACAGTATTGGCAATGTAATGCAATCCATTTATTCCTCATTATATCTCACTCTTCCAAAAAAAAAAAAAAAAGTTACAGCATTGAAGTTCAAGATTAGTTTGGTTTGGAGCACACTAGCCTGAACTGGTTGTTTATTCTGGATGCTGCCTAACTGTGATCTCATATTTGTGATGTGAGATTGACATCTTGACAACCGAGCAGAAATTCACAACATTTCTGCCACAACTGGGCTTTTAAAGTAAAACCAGATTTCTTTACAATAAATTTATTTTAGGCAAAATGTAAGAGTTTCCAAGTTTCTCCACAGAGCTATAATCAAAATTGCCAGATTTCTTACTACCTTAAAAATACACAACAAGAATAGAAAAATGAAACTCAAAAAGAGGAGAGAAATATTTTCTGGCATTATCAACACCAACACCAGGAAAAACTTTTATTTTTTTGTTTTTTGCAGCTGAATGCATTAGTGCAGGTCTCCTAAATCTGTGCCTAGCCAAAAGCAGCTGACCAGAGAGTCAGATGTAATGAAGCCTTTTAAGCAATCAGCAAGCAAACCACAGAACTGGCAGTATATTGACACTGACCTTGGTGAAAAAAATCTCAGCCTGGAATGCAAACCGTTATGTTCTTTAAGTATGCAAATCCCTTGGAACATTATCATAGAGATAGTTATGTTAGTAACACATCCCAGATAAAGAGAGCTTTTCTATCCATTGTGTATTTCGATACAGGAAGAATAAGTGCATTCATTAATGAGAAGGTATTACAAGACTGAGAAAAACAGTGTCAACAAAATTCAACTGGCTTTTGTTTAAACCCTTGAGAGAGACAAGTGTCAGCCAATCCCTCACCCAAGGCTGAACAACTTGATGCTGCCTGCATAAAAAAGAGGTTATTTGACCTACTTTTGTCTTCTGGATGAAAAATGGACACTTCTGTCTGCTGAAGGCTTTAGTACTTCCAAAATAGCAGGAATCAAGCGAATTCTTTCTTCTTAAAATAGCTATGCCAAATCTATTCTGGATGATGTAGATCAAATTACGAGATCATCTAAAGGAATCATGCATATTCCACTGAATGCTGATTAGGAAAAGCCTCAAGTTACTTAAGCACCATATGGCATAAGGCAAGTTTGAACAAGAAAATGACATTGTTCAGGACACCCTTCCCTATGTATATAAGAACATTTATAAAACCTTACAGCAAGTGCATGTTTAGTGTTTGATGTCACTTTCTCTTTTCAGTTTTGATGTGTTGTGTTGAGCAGCAGTAAGCATTAGGAGTCATCAATGCATATCAAAGGTAGCCTCAAGAATGCGTTCCATTGTAAAACACTTTATTTATGACTTGGTTTCTGCTGCTATTCTTAATTGTCCTCCACATTCCCTGTAAAGCAACACAGCCAACTTGTGGCCTGCTGGCCTCACATGGACTAGAACAACCTTCCACTTGCCACTCCCTGCTCCATGCTATAAAGGGGAAGGAAACTCCTTAGCTTGATCTGGCCATAGGTACATACCTATCACTCAGCAACAACCAAACAGCAATGTGCAATTAACACTGTTTCAGCTGAAACCAAGACAAGGAAGAGGGCACAGTGCAGTGACAAATCCACCTCTTGCTCCTGCCACATACATTCAGTCAGATTAAACCCATGTATATACAATGTTGCATGCACTTGTGCTGATTGTAAGTGCAGTGTAAAGTGAAAGAGTAAAGTGCAGTGATTACTGATAAGAATATTTCAGCCTACCTAATGTCACCTCAAAAGGAAAGAGAACCCTAAAAAAAGAAAAATCATGGATGAAGAGAATTCAGCAATAAAAGAAGCACTTTTTGGTAGAGACAAATGATATGGCGTTGTATTTAGTATTTAAGGAAATCAGGTCAGTTTTCAAAACTACAAATTCAATATATACTAAGGAATACTTTGTAAACCAGAATAGTGGTAGTGAAGAAAGTCTAGCATTTTTAAAATAATAATAATACTGGTAATAATTAATTGCAATTCAAAAGGACTCTGTTATAAAAGCTAAATATGTGGTCAATCTGATTATTAAAAAAAAAAAAATCCATTTACTGAAGGTGAGGTTATTAAGCAATTTATGGAAAGCATGTATTGAAAAAGATGGTTTGTTTTTTTTTTTTTTTGTTTTTTTTTTAAATCAGTTTGTCTCACTAGACTGTACTCATGCAAACTGAACAAACAGGAAAATCTATCTATTTGGCAATAAATAAATTACTAATGCTACAGAAATTCCTAAGCTTGCCATTTTAAAGTGGGACTTATGAATTAATAGAAAGCAATCCAACAACTCATGTTTGGTGAAATATCACTACATCATAGATCAAAACTAAAAACAGATTATGTTGTACAAATCATCAAAGCTATGAATTTCATGAAGTCCAATGGATTGAATCGTTGCCAATTCCAGGTGCTCTTGAAAAGTATGGATACTGATTATGGGGACATAATTTACTTTTTCAATGAAAGTTGTCTAGTTCAGGGTGAAATAAAAAATATTTTATGATCTGCAAAATGAAATCAAGTCAATTGTGGGACGGAATGAAAAATTTTACCAGAACTTGACAATCAAAAAGGCTCACAGATTTAACATTTGTGGAGGATTTGACCACTCATTTCAATGAGTTAAACGTGTGTCTTTGATGTGAAAATCAACGTATCTATGCTATTCTTGACACTGTAACAGCATTCAAAATGAAACAAGTTACAGCAAGCTCAAGTTATTGCAAATATGTTACACAATTTGATACATTGGCTAAACTCAGTCCTATGAAATGCAACAAATGTGAAGAGGTAGACAAAGAGGGAGATAACAGGACAAAGAGTCCAGGAACAACAACAACAGCAAACTATGGGATGCCATTATTTGGCTATGAGTTTTAACCTACTTTTCCTGACTATGTCACTGTTCCAAAATCCTCCTGACACAGCAAGAGAAGTGCAGATTTATTGTTAAGTTTAGCAGCTATTGAGGTTAAACCCCAAAGCTTTTAGGTAGATAAATCAGAAAAAGCCTCTGTAAAGTAAAGGTAAATTCTTTCTCCTGCTTGTCAGTGTGTAATTTATTATCTTTATTGCCAAGGCAAAATTCATAGTTGATTTGAAAGCAGTTTGAGGATAATGGCACTGTTACACAAGTGCAGATTTCTATCCACTAAGAGAGCTAAGAGTAGTCTCACTGAACTTAATCAGCATTTGAAGGTAATGAATGAGTTTAATAATTAATCTATTGCAATCTCTGATTTTGAGTCTATTCCTTTACTTCAACATGGACGGAGTATGATTGTTCGAGAAATTCAAGATCTTATCTAGCTCTTACTGTATCGTGCCTCAACTTTCGAATTATAATAAGGAAAAAAAAATCAAAAAAGCACATCTGAGCTATCTGCATCAATTATAAGAGGTGTCTGGATCTACTGCTACAGCCCTTAATGAATAAGAAAAACTTCTGATTCAGAACTGGAAAGATTTTCCCTTCAATGTACATTTCAGGGGATTCTTGTATGTAAAAATAAAGTTTTAACTGCTACACATCTTACCTGTAAGACTCTCCCAGTCCAGAAGACAAAAGAGAGGTTAGGATGGAAATGTGAGCTCAGTTACTTCAACCTTATTTTGTTAGTCCAGAAAAGGTCACCAGATGTTTTTGTTTGTTTATTTGTTTGTTTGTTTTAAATTTATTTAGGGCATGGACTTTTTTTCCCCTCAGAGATTTTGCTCAACAATACTTGTATTGTAAAATGGTAATATAAGTATTTCTTACCAAGGTATCAGGCACATAATATCACAAGTAAAAACTACAATAAACCATAAGGCATTAAAAGTGACATATATATGCTTCTATAATTTAAACTAATGAACAATTAAAAAAAAATAGTGTTTAAGTGTAAGAAAGGTGTTTTGCTGCCAATGTAAGTATTTTACTGAAAAGTATATTTATCCATTTGCATGTTCATTGTGTTAAACTAGTAAATGTTCTTTAAAGGGCAGTATTGCTATTTAATTCAGTGTTTGAGAGCAGCATCATACATCAGAAGGATTTTTGAAGTACAGGGCAGCTGTCCTACAGCAGTCAAATAACCCCAGATAAATGTGATGATTCTGTTAAAAGATGAACTGACTATTTTGCATAACATGTCAGGAAACCACTATAACAGAGAACTGAGCTAGGGTTACATAAACAAATACCTTAGAAATCTCATTTAAAAAGAGAAAACAAGTACAAAGTAAAAGACGTGCTTCAATGATCTCTTAAGTCTTAAAAAAAGATTTAAAAAATTCTCCCATTTGAATCCTTTGTACCAATGCTAATGTTCCTGCTTCTGTTTCTTCTTTCTCTTTGGCTTACAAAGGAAAAAGCAGGTAGGCTCTCTCTTGATGCCTTCACTTCCTGGTGGGCATAAAGTGAAGCTAATGTCAGGATTTAGAAATGCTTGTCACCAGCCTGAGAGTGGCAATGGTCTGGGCTGGGCTGGCAGAGCCCTCTAGCTCAAATCCACTCCCTGATATGCTTCCAATTCTCCTGCCACAAACAGACTGCTGGCATCAGCAACAAAGTATCTGTGTGCTATAAACTGGCACATTTGGCTGAGAACAGACTACTGTGCACAAAAAGAAGGGAAAGGACATCAAATATACTTTTTGTTCTTGATTAATACTGCTCTTTCAGCTTAAATGAAGACTTTTGCAGCTGCATATATCATTACTTTTCAATAGAGTAGAAATAGCTTGCAATTTCTTCCTTAGTTCTTTCCCTTAGTATTACTTCTATATTAAAGGATAATGTCTGGTTAAAAAAAAAAAAATCAACAAATAATGCCTGAACAGTAGTTTATATATTAGTATTTATAGAATTTCAGTTACATTTTGTTTTCTTAAAGGTAACATCTAAAAAAATATTGTTGGCAATGAAATAGAATAAGAACAGAAAATTCGTAACACTATGTAAGAAACATGGGAACAAATGCATGGGAGAATATTTGTGTGTTTGAGGACATCTCCTCAGGTTTAAACTTCTATAGGCTGTTATACAATTCCCAGCTAACAACACAGAGATGGAATCCTCATATTTACCATAAAGGTTATGTTCACAGTGAAGCTTGTCTTTCAGATGCTCATTCATTAGTTTTAATCACAGCATTTATAGATTAAAAACAAAATTATTTCAGTAGCACCATTTGACAGTTCATTAGATGTATTACTAACTGTAGGGTTAATAAAGTCAATCCAACAAAGTTTATTAACTGTTGCTATGATACAAAGCTAGAGAATTCTACCTAAAATAAGTCTAGAGAATAAGATGCTGAGGTGAGACCTCATCACAGTCTACAGCTTCCTCACCTGACCTGTTTCTCCCCTGATGCAGCTCCATGACATTCCCTCAAGTCCTGTCACTGTCATCACAGAGAGAAGAGTGCTTTCCCTTTTTTCCCCTTTTCATAGCCCTCCTTCAGATGCTTCCTAGTGCTTCTAGGTCCTACTTAGATTGTGTTGGTCTGAACAGCACACATTGCTTGATGTGAGGCTGTACCAGCCAGAGCATAATAGGATAGCCCCTTCCCTCACCTGCCTGGAAGTGCTGTGCTCAATGTACCCCAGGGTACAGCTGGCCCTTCAGCTGTCAGGACACACTAATGACTCATATTCATCTTGCCATGAACCACCACCCCCGGATTTCCCCCAGAGCTATCATCCAGAGTTTCAGTCTCCCATTTACTTTTGGGATAAATGCTGCAGTCTTTCTGCAAAAGGACACAGCTTCTAGTTTACAGAGACCAACCCCTAGATCATGTTGTTCAGCTTAAAAGGTACTGAATTTGGGGAATCTGAACTGTCCTCTGCTCAGCACTAACTTAAGTGGATCTTTAGCATCATCTATTGCAGTTATTTTTATAGTCTTATTGAATGATGAATGACAGAGCAAGCAGTAGGAGATGGGAAAAAAATTGTTCAGAGGAATAAAAGATAGAGCAATAACCATGAATAGGAAAATGAGAGAGGAAACTGACAATGATATGTGTTAGTGAGTTTGATACCAAGGGGAAAAGTAAGTATGAATAGATCAAGTCACTGTACTCTTGAAGGAAAAATTAGTTAATGGTAAGGAGTTAGATTTGATTGTAGGAATATAAGGAGGAAGTATTTTCTGATAGGAAAACTGAAAAAAGTACAGGAAACTGGGGAAAGAAAAATAAGATAATAACTATTCTCTGCAGTTTGTGGGGTTAGGATGAGGGGAAATGGTCACAGAGTGAAGCATATGCATGGGAACTTCTTTATGGTAAGGGTGATGAAGCACTGGAACAGGCTGCCCAGAGAGGTGGTGGAGTCTCTTTGTCTGGATACGCTCAAGATCCACCTGGACATCTACCTGTGCAACTTGGTCTAGGGAGCTGCTTTGGCAGAGGGGTTGGATCAAATGATCTCTATAGGTCCCTTCCAATCCCTACAATTCTATGATTCTTCATGCAAAACAAAACAAATCATTTATTTTCTGAAGCCATTATGATTTAATGAACCATACTTATAGATAAAAAAAATAAAAATCATAGTATATGGCCAAAAAAATCCCGATGCTCTTACATTTTCTCACCCAATGGGATAGCAGACAGCTTTTATTTATTTACTTATTTACAGAATTATTATAATTGGGCAAAGTGGAATCAATTTCCTTCTCCCACCTTTCCAATTTTGGCCAGGAACTATCTAGCTTCATTTTCTACTAATGCAGGGTTTTGACATTTGACAATTACATACTTAAATAAGCAATGAGTCAAATGTTCAACTGTCCTACCACATTTTAGAGAGACCTTTGAAACAAAACAATTCTTTGTCATTTCTTAGAACACCAACCATTCCCCTCTGGTTTTTCAACATTATCTTCAGTCTCTGAGGAATAGCAGATTCCCTTCAAAACAGAGTTATTTCTGTGTATTATTCAATACCATAAAGTTGGAAAAGAAACAAAAACACACATGCAAAAATAAAGTGGAAAAATTAAAACAAGTAAGTGAAAACATTGAAAGAGAGACACATTTTTCTCATATGACTACAATATGTCTTTGAGGATGTCTGTAATGAAGCTTTTAGAAATTCAGTCTAGGCATCACCTAGAAATTAGTTCTTGAGAAAGAATGAGGCACATATTCAAGCTAAATGCCACATGCAGGATATTATGAGACAGTGCAAATACTAATTGCATCTGGAAGCTTGAGAAAAATTACCTAAGAAAATGTGATATAAAAGTCATCACAGTACTGCAGTAATAGTATTTCCTTTTCTATGAAAGTTAGAAAATGAGCACCAATCACAGATAACTTGTACGGAAAGGTAATCTGTGAAGCCACCAAGAAAGGTGTCCCATAGATTTTTTGATCAACATTTAAATGAAAAAAAAAAAAAAAAGCTTTAAATGAACATGTTTAAGAGATGATTGCTACTGCTTCCTGAAGTGTAAACTTACAAGTAAAAACCCACCATATATCATAAGACTGAGTCATAGGACTATAGATATACAAAGTAGAGGTGAAAAATCAGTGCAGACTGCTTTTTAATTATCAACCAAAGGATATACACAATACATAATTGTAAATCTTTTATTTTGTACAACTAAATTAATATCAGCTCTGGGATCATACTTTGGGCCTTCATTTTCTACTTTAAAGTCATTTTCACTCTTTCATAGCTGTCGGATTGTTTGCAGGATCCCAAATGAAGGAAGCCAAGATTCTGTATTTAGGAAAGTTTGCACTTATGGGACAGGTATGTGTCCCTGTATTATAAATGTGCCAATCAGAAACAGGCTTTTAGAATCCAAGAAGCTTTTAAAAATGCTACTGAAAAATGTAGCTATGTTCTTCAGATAAATGTGATGTTTTATTCAAAGAACATGCTGGCAAATGTCTTGCTAACTTCATCCTACTGGCAGAATATACATAACCAAAGAGACAGACCAGGTATTCCCAATCCATAATAATTGTCCTCTGTGTACCCATGGCATTTTTCAGATTCCATTACATGAAAGGAAAATAGTAAAGGCTGGGGGTAAATATGCTATTTTTTCTTAGAAAAGAAATAGAGAAAGCTTTTATTTCCTGTATTAGAAGTTAACCTTCATTTCTCAACCAATTAGGGACACTTCTAGAAAGTATAGCAGTAAGAAAATAGCATATGTAGGATTATGTGCAGTGTTAAACCACCATTAAAATTAAATCCTGATCACTAACTTCTGTTAAAATGAACCAACTTAAGTTGAAAGATGTACTTTCTGTACAATACTTTATTAATAATATTATATGTTAATGTGGTTAAGAGTTCTTCAACTTCACACATTCATAAATTATATGTGTATTGTGCCAAGAACTTCATGTCTTATTAAGCGATACCTGAAAGAAGCAACAGGCACAGAAATTAACTTTCAGTGGTAGGAAAACAGAAGTGCCTTTCTCACATTTACTGTTTAATAAGATATAATGCAATCAGCAAAGTACTGCCATCGATCTAGGGCTGACATATTAATCACTTTTTAAGGCTAGATTAATTCAAAAGTGTAGGATATAATAAAGTCTCTCATCCTGTTTCTACTCTTCCATATATGACAAGCAGGGCTCTACTGTTTCCACAGAAAGCTACTGTGAAGACTGTTTCCATAACTTCTTACGTGGACCATTTTATTAGTGTAGGCACTTCTCTGACTTTTACTCCTTAATCACACTGAACAGCTTTCTTTCTCTCTCAGTGATGCTCAGTTGTCCCACCTATTTCCACTGATTCCACTTGGAAAGGCTCACTGTTTCTTAATAGATTTGAGTCTTCAGCCACTCCTAAGACTTTCAAAGACAGTTTGTTCTTTCCCATGCTGATCACCCATGCACAGATGAAAATTTAAGTATATCTAAACCTTTACATCCTTATATATAGCAAAGTCCCCCTGATATGATATATTTAACAAATTTGACAGCTGTGCACCTTCCACTAACAATATAAATCATACTTCTAGTGTTTCCTCTAGTTCTTGTCAGTTAATCCTTAGCAAACCTTTAGATCAAAGCATACATTTCTTCAGGCAAGCTCTGCAATATCTAGCAGTGTCTACACATTTTGTATGTGTTTTCTTAAACACATACAAGGACTAGTAAATGCTGAAGAAACAACAAACCATACCACAACCACTGTAAAGCACAACTATTCTGTTCTGATCAAACCAGGGCCAAGCAGCAAAAATGAGTGGTTTGAATTTTAACAAATGGAAACTTCTCAGAATTATCTCTTGAAGAAAGTTATAAATATCCTGAAACTTTAAAGGCCAACTCTATCAGCAACATTGACACTGAGAAGCACCAAAGAAGAGACACTAGAGTATAAAATGTCTCCTGTAGCAGCTAAAATTCAAACTTAGCAACAGTTGTTCAGAGTTTGCAATATTAAGTTACTGATTCTTTGACGCATTACAGAAGTAAACATAGATTCTTTTGATATGACGAAGTCTGAAGTTTTTGACATAGCAATTTGACATCACAACTAATTAAGGTTTCAGAAGCAAGTTAGAAATTGACTGACAGAACTCTCTAACGTGTTTACAGTATAGAATCTCTTCCTGATAAGTACTATGTGTTTTATTTATTAAAAAAAAAAAAAAATTCTTAACGCACTTCTAAAATTGTGTTTAGATACTCACCAGTTACAAATATGCTTGGCCACATCCTTAAAGTCTTTTCTGAATCTGGGTACACATGAATCCATGCTGAAGAAAAACCTTTCTGGAGTACAGCATTCAGGCTCTGAAGATCACCTGAAACATCAGCTGAAAAACATTAGAAAAATTTTTGGTTTTTTCTGAGTCGTTTTCCTGGATACAGTATTAAGTTGCTTTTGTGTTGGATTTCTTGAAGATTTATTTCAAGCAGAGCTGGCAGATAGTTTACCATTTCCAGTATATTGACATTCCAATATGGAAAAGAGAAAATAAAGTTGCTAGGTGACAGCAGTATATTTACTGGAACTCTAGGAGAACCAGGAACACTACAGAAAACTTTGTATTTCCTTCTTACGTTTGTGATTGGTGTTTGCAGAAACACAAAGTTTGGAAATGTAGAATCATGGGATGTAAAATTTTTGATGGCATTTATTTCAGAGGAATAAAATGGAAAATTGCATGCATTCCTAGATACACAGATAGAAATGCTAAAAAGCTGGTCAAATTGCAGTAGTGCAGGAGTCAGTGATAAGGTGCCTGATGAAAAGGCCGTTTTTAGCCTAGAATTCTATTTGATCATGGAGCAAGACAGCTAGAGAAACTTAGATGGAAAGGGAGTAAGGTGGTGATGTTGGGGTTATTTATCCAAGAAACTTGTGATGCAAGAAGTCGCATCATTTGTCCTTTCTCCTTAAGAAAACTAACTCTCGAAAATCATGGTTTCTGCAGGAAGGAAACTTTTATACTCAGTGGCTCACATCACAGAAAGCACTTTCAGATACTGCTTGAAAAAGAATAAATATAGTTGGTTTTACGTTTGTCTACTTTTTCATGGTGAAAGACAGAAAGGTTATTAAAGTTTATTAACAATGGAATTGGTATCTAACATAGATGTTAATTTGTAAAATAGTTTAGGACTATCTGTGATACAAGATCAGTAGTCAAACTATGAACCTATTCTGATTAATTTAGCAAAAATACATTATTATTCTTATCAAAGTCAGACTTCATTTTAGTTTTGTGTTGATTCTGAGAGAGGATCTAGTGTTTCTCCTCAAGGAAAAGAGATAAAATATGAAATTAAAAGTCTGAGGCATGCTTTGTGTACTGTTAGTCCTGTGCATTCACTGAAATTTCTGAGATAGTATTTGCCTACAAATGTAACAATTACCAAACTGGAAGTAGATACATATTTCTGCTAAGTGAGCATACAGATGACTAGACAGGAACAATTTAGAGAGAAGACGGTTTGCCTTTTTTATTGCTCACAAAATACCAGTACAGTTTAAAAGTAAAAGCATTTAAAAATAAATGAATAAATAAATAACAAAAAAAAAAAAAAAAGAAGAAGAAGAAAAAAGAAAGAGAGAGGGAATAGGAAATTAAAAAAAAAAAATGGATTCCCTGAGAAAAGGCCAAATAAAGGCTATACTTTTCATCATGACCAATGAGCCTTCTGAATGCTATAGCATTCAGAACTATAGGTGGAGGTTTTGAGCATTTGAATGTTATATGAAATAGATTTTAGCTTTGGTTGCTTTTATTTTTTTAATTGCATTCACTTTTCACATCTAGCAAAGACATGCCCCTCCATGCATATACCTTTGAGGTTATTTTTCATAGACATTTCTTCGATGTTTAAATATATTTTTTTCATGTTTTAGTGTTATTTTTGTTACTTTTTGTCCAGAATTTCATTCTTCTTTGAAATATTCTCTCTTGTATATGAAGTGACATGAACAGATTTGTGACATTTGGACATCTTGGAAAGGAAAAAGAGAAAAATTACCATTAAAGTCATGTTTATTTGCTAAAAAGCACTCTAGTTTCATGTTTTAAAAGATCCAGATTGTGTTTTCCAAAATTGGATTTTGGAGGAATTGGAGTGTCAGTGGATTGAAAAATACATTTCTTATGATGTTGCCAACAAATACTGAACTTCCTTACCTAAGATTTGCCTTACTTTTAATGCAATAGTATATCATGTTTACTGAAAACTTAGACTAAACAATGTAAAACGAAATGCACTGGCGAAGAAACAGCAAGAATAACATAGATGTTCCATACTGTTAAATATCCTTGAAGTAGTGATCAGGCCTTTGGCCCAGATTTCTAAATTTCTTTTGAATATTTCACATTTCTAATATCCATATTGGCTAAATGTCCAAATACGGACATCTTCTGCCATTGTGCTCTGCACTTCCAACCTCTCTCCATGCAAGGAGAAGCTGCAGGCTCTGAAGTATTCCCCTGAGAAGATCATCTCCCTCTCCACAGCCCACACCCTTGTATTGCCTCCTCCTCCTCTACCCTTTTGCCCCTTGTATGAGCAGGATATGGAGCACAGAGAGAATCCCTGTTCTCCGAGACCAAACACACTTTTAATCTGCACAGCTTGGTTTGCCTTCTGGCGGCAAGCAGCTGCAGCAGGCAAGGCTCCGAGCCAGGAGCTGAGGCCACACCTCACATCCTTTGATCTCCCTGGCTTTCCACAGTCTCCTCAACCAGATGCAGCTTGTTGGTAGGGCTCACAATCTGCCCACCAGGTGTACCTGGCACGTTGAGACAACATGTGGAGAAGATGCCACAATACTGCACTGCAAAGAGGAATGAGATCTGCCAGCCAGGCCTCCCTGTTGAGGATTCTGGAAGAGCCCATTTTGTGGACTTCTGCTTTGAACTCACATCACAATGCTGCCTCCCACATCTGGAGCCTGAGGTAAAGGAAGATGAAAGTGATCTGGGAAGTGTAGGGGCTTGTGAAGCACGCTGGGAATGCTCCTAATCTGCAAGGAAAGCTCACAATTTAGCCAGCTCCTAGTCTAGGTTATTACAGCTCATGATTTGTGATGTTCCTTGAGTGTGCACATTGCACATTACCAGGCGTGCATTTGATGTATGGTGGAGTGTTTGCACATAAACAGAAGGTTGCTTAAGAGGTGCTTGTATTAATTATTACAGACAATGATAATATTTAAGAATCATGCTGGTATTGATGTGAGTAGTTTTCAGAGATATTGATTATTCCCTTACAGTGGGTTAGTAGGTTTTGGAAATGTTAAATATGTTAAACTCAATCAATAAATTACCCAGTGAATGTTCCCAATGGCTTTGAATCAAGCTGTTAGCGCATCAAAAGGAAGAAAAAAAGAGGAAAATAACCAACAAAAACTTCCATCCAATTCTATTAATCTTTGTAGTTAATTTCTTTAAAAAAGGGCGAGTCAACATGAAATGAACCACCCAGCCTGTTATGCTGAAGACTTGACTGCTTTCTCCATCTCAGGCAAGTTTATAATCATGAACATTAGCCCCAGTATTCAGCAAAAGAAAAGCATTTGATTAACTGGCTATTCTGAACAGGGATGAATAGAAATCTTCAGGCAACTGTCGTACATTAGTATTAAAGCATAAACCTTTATTCTTTGCTGTTGCTATTCTTTTTCTGACCTGTGAATTTTATTGTCTTTATGGGTTGTGACATTATAATGTTCCCTAAATATTAGTGGTAGAGGAGGTAGAGAAAACATATTTGCAAATATATTATAATGTAAATCTTAGTCTCCCTGGTCTTTTTAGAAGAACAAAAACCTATACATAATTAATTGTAATTTTGATAGAAATGACATTATCACCATACTCATAAATACCCACAAGGCAAGGAGTGTCCCTGGGGGAGAGAACTGGTTCAATAATGTGATAAAATGTCCTCATCATGGACAGTATTTATTGCCCTTGTCTCTTGAGAGATGATTAAAACAGGAGAACAGCAAATAAGCAGGCACAAACCATTTCTGCTGTGCTTGTTCCATACTTTTGCTTCCATTTGTTTAAAATACAATATGTTAATACAGAATCTGAGAGTGTTTATTTTTCCACATTCTGCCTTGTTATTGTTTCTTGTTGCTTTGAAGCAAAATTACTACAAAAATAAACAAAACCTTAATCTCTTTTAGAAAGTCCTACTACTCTAAACTGCAATCTCAATCACTATAAGCTACCTACAAACTCTTCAATTATAATTTGGTTCCTTTTGTCCTGCTTTCATGTCCCATTATTTGTGAGCACATTCTGTTTTCTTACAAGCTAATCCAGCAGAAAATTAAATAATTACAGTGAAGTATATCATACTTTATTTACTTAGTTTATTTTATAAAAAATAGGAGCTGTTGTATTGTTCATTTTTAAATGAGCAACAGGTTGGTTTATTTATTTATTTATTTTTAGTTTTCTGAAGGCTAGGAAATATTTCCTGAAACACTGACTTCAGTTCATAATCCTGTTTTAGCAAGCCAAAGAGATTTAGAGTTTGAAAAATTTGAGTTATACACTCTGCTAGGATGAAACCTGCAAACAGATTCACTTTAGCCAAATTGGAAAATCTCCCATTGACAATTTCACCTTTGGTTTTGAAGTAGGTCTGTCAGCTCAGATATGATTCACAGCACCTAAAAACAAATCTCATTTCTGCAATGCACAAAACTTAGTTGTGTTGTTAAGGCATCAGCATTTCAGTTCTTAAGTGGTATCTTATTAGGTCTAGATATTTGTTTTGACTTTAATGGCAAAAAATCATTTGTCCAATGGTTTTGCACAAGACAATCACAGCTTGCTGTTTCTCCATACTATATAGTTTGTTGCAACACATGTAATATGAGAGTATATAGATATGTCATACATGACTCAGGATGCCCTTCAATTTAAACAACAAAATGTAATTTATTTTTTTAAGTAGACCTTTGATGAATCTACCAGTGAACAAGGTAGTTGGTTAGTAAGTCATGCTGCTAGTTAAAAAAGAATTTAATTTCCTGTGCATAATTTGTCGAGTATGAATAGTTCTGTAAATATTTAATAATAGCTTAACTTCAGAATGAGCTAACATCTGCTCAGTTTTAGGTGAAAGAAAGTAATGTAGATGATTCATATTCTTTTTCTTTGTCTGTACTTTTTTAATGATAAAGATATTTCATATCAGACTTACTGCAGCAACACTTTTGCTACTCACTCTCCCAGTTATAAATCTGCAAAGTATTCTAATTTTTTTTTTCTTTCAATTTATGATTTACATTAACTGAAGATACTGGTGCAATTTAAATATAAATTCACAAGCCTGAGTGAAAATTTATCATACATCAGATTTTAATACATAAATTAAGAATAAATTTTAGTTGTTACCAGTGGAAAAAAAATAAAACTTCACTTAAAAGTTTAAATACATCATTTATTGAAAATAAGTGTTTTTAGTATTTCATTTTTAGTGTTCTTAAGCATGGAACATTTATACAACAAAGTTCACTTCAGAAAAATCTTAACTTATAATGTGCACTGATCTGTATGTATTAATCTCCTATCATAATCTAATTACTTATTCTGAATAATAGGGCCATGGCAGGAAGGAAATGCCATTTTTTTGACTTCTGAAGACAAAGAATAGCTAATAAATTCTCCATATTTTGAATGTTAAAAGGCATTTTCATTGATTTCCTACCTCAGTTTGCAACTAAATATGAGTCTTGTAAGCAGCAATTAACCTGTTACTGTATAACCATTAGACAAAGTAATGATATAAGTTTATCTCACCCACACGGATAGGTGGCAAATTTTATCTGGTATTCTTGAAACCTTTCTGTTTCCTGGAAAGCATTGTTAGGACATGAACTTCTTTGATTTGAGAACAATTCTGGCAGTGGACTGTCTGACAGTCAGTCACCAGTGTATTCCCCAGGACTCAATTCTAAGTCCTGCTCAATATTTTTATCAGTAATCAGGATGCAGGATTGGAATGCATCCTCAGTAAATTTACAGATGATACAGAACTAGGAGATGTTGATCCTCTAGTGAGACATGACGCCTTGCAGAGGGAGTAAAATACATCGAAGCTTTGGGTAATCATCAAGAGCATGAAGTCCGGTAAAGGAAAATGCTGGATTCTGCACCTGGGATGGAGTAATGCTGAACACACTTTCAGGTGGAGACAAGAGGCTGGAAAGCAGCTCAGCAGAAAGGAACGTGGGAATGCTGGCTGACAGCAGGTTCTGCGGCAGTTTGCCCTGGCAGACAAAAGGGAAATCTGCATTTGAGGTGCATTAAGCAGCAGAGCCAGCTGTCCACAGGGCATGGATCTTGTGGTATATTTAGCACTGGTATGGCCTTGTCTTGAATATTGTGTGTGGTTTTGTCCTCCTCAATATAAAAAGAATGCTAAGGTTTTTGAGAGAATTCTAGAGGAGGATGCTAGCTGCAGGACAGGAAGGCATGTCCTGGGAGGAGAAGCTGAACACACTTTGGTTGCCCAGTCTAGAGGAAAGGATGCGGAGAGGCGATCTCACTGCTCTCTGCAGCCCCCTGAGGAGTGGAAGCACAAGAATGTGCTAAGTTCAGCTCCTAGAAATTGATGGAAATGGCAGAAAGATAAGAGGTGTAGAATGTACATTAGGAATGATTTCTGTAATGTGAGTGTAGTCAAACATTGGAATGGGCTTTTGAGAGAGGTGGTTGATACCTCATGCCTGTCAGTGTTCAAGAGACACTTAAATGTCTTAACTTTTTGTTAGCTCTGGAAGGGTCAGGCAGTTAGATGATCTCTGAGAATCCCTTTCAACTGACTTATTCTTTTACTTTATTCTAGTCTGTTCTATTCTATTTTATTCAAGACTGTTTCTAAAATCATGAAACTTTCTGCAAGCTCAAGGTAACACTGGCTGTTCAATGATATCCTAAACAGCTTTTTATCAATTCAAATTCAAAATTTAAGGGATCATGTCAGAGTTCCTAGTTCTTCATTTCATTTCCAATAAAAACAGATTCCTAAAGTGACAGTGTAAGACTCCTCAAAAACAGAACAAGAGGTGTTCCTTGGAAAAGAGAGAGAGAATGTAGCCATATGGGAGAAAAAGACAAAGTAACTACACATTTTTAGGTCAGATTGATTACAGGTTGCATTTGAATAACTTTTTTCTTTCTTTCTTTTTTTTCTTTTTTTTAATTGATCTCTCCACATTTTTTTTTTTTTTAAGATGGCTTCCTGATTTTTATAGATTTTTAGGACCAGCATTTTTACATGGGAAAACTGCAGAAGTCCAGATAGAGCAGAACTTGGCAGGTCATAACAGGATTCACACACATGGTCTGCAGTCAAGACCTAATGGGTCCATGACCTGAGGGGCAGATTGCAAAATACCACTCAGCATAAAGCAGAAACAAGAGTCCTAGAATTATAGAATCATTGGGGCTGAAAAAGAACATTAATATCATCTAGTCCAATTATCAACTCATCAACACCATGCCCATTAACAATGTCACTCATTGCCACATCTGATCATTCAAATTGCATTCATGCAAAGAAAGAAACTGATTCCAGATTATGCTGTGACTGGGCCAAATGGGTAGGACAATTATAATGAAATAACGAATAAGGAGCACCTTAAGCAAATATTTAAGGAATCTTTTCAATGTGGATTACATATATTATTATTTTTCCTGTTTTTATTTTCAAGCCTCATTTTCAGATTCACAGTTCTAAAAAATTATTTGTTCTAGAGAAAACATAAGACAATATTAAATTTGAGTTATAGGACATCAGTAGTACAATAACAAAATTCTGATCCTTCGTGTACTAACAGAAACTACACAAATGTAAAACTCTGAGTTTTTACGTCATTCTTCCTATAAACATAATTTTTAATTTTCAGTAATTTTTCTCAGTGTTTTGTTTTCTGGGTTTCTTTTTCTTTCATTCTAGTTTGTTTTTGTGTAAATTGGTCTTGAGACTATTTTATAAAAAAGAGGAGTCAGAATACTCTTAGTACATTATAAGTTCAATTTGAACAGTATTTCCTTCATAAGCATATAAAAAATACGATACTTTATTGTGAGAACTTTCATGACAAGTTCCAGTCTAGAGTTAACAGCTAAGTTGTAAAATCTTGACAATGGGAGTTAATAATAGAAATGCTATCAGACATTTAGCTCTGCTTACTAGGTACTGTTGGAATGATTTGCTAAGTTATATATAGGCCACTTTAAAGTTCTCTTTTGACATTTTCCCTTTATAAACACTGACAACAGGGTAAGTTTCAAGAAAGTGGATTGTTCGAATAAAATTGACTTGTTCTTGTAGTCTCATACCCTGACATTCAGTTCAGTTTATTTCTTCCTCGTGATCATGCTACACTTGGAAGGAGAACTACTTTTTCCTGTTGAACTGGGCAATTGGCAAAGCAAAGGCTCTGCTTAATGAGACAGAACACCACGGATAATCAAAAGTAACTACACATTTTCTAAGATAAGAGTTTGCTGTGTGATATTAAAGTTAAGCCAGTGTTCATTTTCCAAAAACTGAGAAAAATGTATTTCACCTTTTTTTTTTCTTAAATAATATTTTTAGTGTAGAGGGAAGCAGCTCTGTATCACATCATATATTTTGCCTCTTTTTTCCTAGAGAAATGATCGTGTACATGGCCTTGTGGAATCTGTGACACAAAAGCAGTGAAAATTCACTAACATTAAGTAAAAATCCTTTCAAGGATTTTCACCAAATTCCTATTTTTTGGATTATTTTTCAGGATTATTTTTTAATAAATGAAGTATTCATAAAAGATCAAGGTTTAACCGTAACCCCTATAAATTTTCTGTTTCACATTATTTACATTAGGCTAAAAATCTTTTTAGTAGCTAAACTCCATTGTTGGTTCCCAGCTATAGTTGTTATGAATTTTAAACTTCTGGAGCATTGTATGTGTTATATAAACTGGAATTAGAAATACTAAATCAATATAGAACACCCTGGAATTTAATTTTCCAAACCAGTTATTAAAATTTGCTTTACGAAATATGTAGGAGATGCAATTTCTGTAGACTGTAACTGATACTGTAGTAAATAATTCCAGACTTTCCTGTTTACCCAAAGATTAATCTTTTCTTTTTTCCATGTGATAGTTACAAAGATTTTAGATTTTGTAGAGCAGTCTCTATGATCAGCATGAGAGTCAAGGAAAGTTTTTCATAATCAGTTATGTATCTAGATGTATAATCTTCTCATATGTTGTTTATAGTTATAAAATACTATAAACTAATAGGATATTATTTATTGTTTGACAATACAGTGGTTTTAATTAAGATGGCAGGAAAGTTCCAGTACATATTTGCAACTTGCAAATCAGATTTGTAAATTTTGTTTATGATGAATGAATTTACTGTACAATATCACCAAATGTGTAAGCAATGTTTGCTATTGTATTGTCAACAGTGCAAAGTTAAAAGAGATGTTAGTTTCTATTAATCACACCATCATTGACAAAGTGAAAGTTTGCTAGGAACTAGTGAACTCTATTAATGTTTCTTCAAGGTTCAAATATTGTATGCATTTTGCTTAAATAAGACTACAGCACTAATTGTTCCCATAGGCACAGCTCAGCCTCAACAGTCTTAATTCAGAAGTATTTAGATTACCGAAATGCATGTCACAAGCTTTCTCCCTGTTATTTGCTCTGGCAGTCAAAACCCTTGTTACTCTGCAGACTAAAAGACAACTAGTGCAAGGTGTAGGTCTCTGGACTTCCATACAAGAGGAGCTCTAGATACTGATCTGGTATCTACTTCCAAAGCAATGCCTTTATAACAACATTCTGTATGAACAGGGTTTGCTGACCACTCCTGGCCTGTGCTCTACAGAAAGAAGAGCAGGTCACTTCTGCTATTCTCTTGCATCAGAAGAATCTTTTGGAAGACAGGAGACTCATGAGTTTGCTGTTCTTTTTCCTTTGTGTGATAGCCAGTTTACATAACTTCAGTTTCAATGATTAAATTTAAAACACAATATGTTGATTTGTTTGTCTGCCAATTTATCTCTGTTGTTGACTTTCGGGAAACTTTTAAAGTCTCTAATAGGAAAGTAATTTAGGTGAATTTCATCCATCCATCCATCATGGGATTTATCTCACCTTATTAAAAACTCTTTAAAGATCGTATAAAATGTTCTTTACTGTGCCAAAGCTGATAGTTCAAATCCTGACTAAATGCGCTGATAAATTTGCACAATTTTCTTTGTATATCATACTTGGCAATAAAAACTGGCAGATTTTTTTTTTTTTAATGGAGCTTCAAATTCAGATTGGAAAGTTAACAAGATAATTAACTGGATCTGAATATGAGAAATGTGTCTGTGAGTCTTGAAGCTCCTGTGCTTTCTTAGTGTTCTAATTATCAGTAACAAAAGACCATACACGGCTTCTGATTGTTTTCAGTTTGTTTTACTTCCTATTTTGTAGGATATGCATGTTAATTGTGTGTCTTACATTTCATTTTATGCCTGTTTCTTTCCCATCTGAAAATAAATTTATCTTTCAATTACTAAAGGTGGTTCCAATACTTTGAGAAAACTTCTCAGAAGAGATCATTTAGAACTGATCCATATTTATACAAAACAGCACCATGCTTTAGATGAAAATAAAGCTCAGTTTTGTTTAACAGTACCCACTTATCATTGTCATTAGGCTTCCACCACTGCTTGTGTTCTTCTGACAGCATGCAAGCTATCATAGTAATTTGACCTATATTCACGGAGGAGAAATCAACATTCTGTGAGCACTTCTGTCAGAAGTGCAGCTACAATCAAGCCTAAGACAATTCAGGAGAAAGCTCTAACTTGCCATAAAAGCCTCATCTGTCCTGCCATCATCACAGTACTCTATTGTGAAGTCTTCCATCACATAGAGCGTTTGAATAGCTTGACATCTCTTCTAAATTTCTCAGGCTTACGGGAACAATAACATTCTAGAAATTGAGCCTTGCAGCCATGAACTTCTTCCTCATAATTCTGAAATAACTATGGTTTTTGAGCTATTTCAGTTTTCTACTTGGATTTTGCTACTCAAGAATTTGGTGGTTTATCATAAAGTATTTGAGTTTCATGTATTAGAGTTTGAAGTGCTCTGAGGCCACAAGTTTTTCCATATGTAAAGACAAATAATTACAGTACCATGCTTCTATCATCCATTTCAAATCTTCCATTAAGTACAGCAAACTTTCCTATTTACTGAATATGCTACAATACCGGCAAAACTATTCAAATATTGATATAAATTTTATAATAATGCATTTCCAGGCTGATGCCATGTGACTGAAACTTTCATGAAATTCTGAATGATGCCAATTGTAAAGTTCCTAGCCTACTATTTTCATTAGCATTACAGAGTTACTTCTCAAGAGTTTGGGAAGCTGGATTTATTTAATTTTCCTTAATCTGAAAGATTTTTTTGGTAAATAAACTGAAAAACTGAACTGAGATTATTGATGCAATGAGCAGTATTTTCCCCACAACTTCTGATTACAACTGCAAACAAAAAATAATTATGCTAAATGAACATATTTTACCAGTGGATACCTATTTTACTTTCAGAGTCTGGGGAATCAAGGGAAAGGAGTAAGTATTGAGTAAATTACTCGTGTCAGGCAGGATCCCTAATGTTATCATGGCATGTTCGGAAAGTCTCAGAGGTAAATGGTTAAAAGAGGTAAACTAATCAAGAGATAATAGCTGGTAAAAAGGAAATTGCTTCTTGCTGAGAATCACAAGGTAAACTATTTCTAATCAGTCCTTATTCAGAGATAAGACTGCTATACTGCCCAACAGCTTCTTTTTCTGACTTTCCCATTGTGTTCTCCTACTGATTCACTCCTAAGTAATAATACAGTTCGGATATGCTTCTCTCTCTCCTCTATATTTGCTTCCTTAGCTATAATTCAGCCATTCAAAGAGAGATGAAGAACTTCTGATGTCAGAGTGATCAGTTTTGAGTCACACTTTGAGCAAACAACACTCAAATCTGTGACCATTTTTGGTGGGGCTCCAAACCAGTTGCCTGTTAATTCTAGATGTCTGAGGCCATTTTCCTTTGTCATTCAACTCTCTGATTTCTATTTTAATTCCTATTATCAATGATATCCATATGTCTCGGCATTTAACATAAATAAAAAGACATGACAATATCCAAGTTTCTTCTGAGGTATATCTGTACACAGGGTTAAGCATCACCAGGTTATTAAACTGTAGAAACTTACTAGGTTGCAACTATGCAGTTTCCCTCAGACAATAAATAAATGTAGTATATCAGGTTAGACATAGATCTGACACTAAGTGATTGTTCTTTTTCATGGCTGAGGGCAACTAAAACTGTTCTGCTGAATCACTGTTAATACAATTGTGACCTTCATTTAATCAAATAAGCTGCCTTAAGTCTCATTCTCAGCTTGTACCACTATACATAGTTCTTAGCTGTCTGCAAAACAGTTTCTGTGATATTACTGATACTTAAGATTACTCTTCCTTTCATTTCCAAATTCTCACTGAAGATTTGTGCAAATACTAAGAAACAAGGTCAAACAATTGAGAAAAGAGTAATTAGCTCTAACCTACCTATTTCTCTCTTCCACTCCTTTTCTTGTCCAGAGCACTAATACTTCCCACAACATGGCTACTACATCACAGTAGTTTCACTCATCTCTTCACTTGTCACATTAAGCAATACTGTCAAAGATGATATAGTACTGTATTTAATATCTCAAAATTATTTCTACCTTTGCATTATGGACTTCAGTTATGCAGTACACGGTCAGTTAATTTAGATTAGTCAAATCTTTTTCAGGTCCTATACAGACCCTAAACAGATTTTGAGGTTTAAAGTTTGCAATTTAACAGAAAGGAGCAAAAATGTCTTCATGATCACAGACAACATTTAAATTGGATATGCTGACTGATTGACACAAAATATGAATATCATTCTTAAAGACTTATCTTAAAACTGGCTAGATATAATCAAAACATTAGTTGGGAAATATATTCTGTTTATATATATGGTCAAACTGTCAGATACTCATATTTTTTATTACTCAGTTTTTTAACATTTATTATATATTAACATTTCTCTCCTCAAGAGGAAAAAAACATTGTCCACTCCCTACAGAATTATGCGCTTGCATGCAAAAATAACATTACCTTTGAAACAGCATTTATGCTTCTGTGCAATCTGTTACAGTGATTTGATAAATGAAAATGTGACTAGCCACTACATTATAAATACATCACAGACTATAAAAAAAGTTGTCAAAATAGACAGTTCTGTATTGCTAACATTATGAATATGAAACATGGAAGATTCTTAAGCAGGAGGGAGTAACATTCACAATTTATTTAGAAAATAATCCAGTCTGATTAATGAGCTAAACAAGCAAGTGAACAAAAACTATAGTGAAATTTAAAGGGTAGACATGTTGATATGCTTCTGTTCACATACACAGCAGAGAAAGCAGAAAAATACGTTTTTCTTCACAAAAACCCAGTGGAGAGTATGGAAAACCAAAAACACAGTGTCAGATTGACATCAGAAGAAAAAAAAAAATTCCAAGACCAGAAGACCAGAAAGAACCATGTATCTATAGCTTAGGTAGCAAAGATTTATATAGAATTTGTGACAATTTTTCACATTTACAACATGCACAGTGTCTGGCTAGCAACAAAACATACAAGAAATTCCAAAATCTCTAAGGCAGCAATTGAAAAAGCAACTGTTTAGGGATTCATACTCCACCCAATTACTTCTAAGTTCAACCCATTAAATGAAATGCTAGGTATTTTCTTGTTTATTTTAAAATTACTGTGTTCCGTAATTCTCAATCCTGTGTTCACCAAGAGAAAAATATTATAGTGGTTTAACATGATAGGTAGATGAATGGTACAGGGTCTTTCATTAAATCATCCGTAATTCACTGACACAAGAGTACATTAGAAGTCATTGTTCTTACTCAAGTTTGTCTGTGCATAAATGAACAGAAAGAACTACTAAAAGAAAGAGGGACAGAACATTTAATTTTTATCCTAATTTCCCATTCCCATAGAAAACCATGACAAGAATAGTAAAGAACATGAGAAATTCACATTTAATACAGAACTAATAGTGTTCTAAGATTTGATTCATTTTAACATTTGAATCAGAACTGTTCATATAGACTTTATATAGTATTTACACTACACATTGCATTTAAATTATAACTCACAAGAACTCAGTAGCTAATATATATTTTCCTCAGCTTTTTCAAAGACTCAAATAAAAGGAAAGATCATCAGCACAAGAAATTTAAATTTGACTGCTAATAAGAATTATTAGCATTAGGATACTTATCCAGACTATCCATGTTAATAGGTCTTTGGATATTTACGAAAATGACAATAGTCTTAGAATGCTCCAAAATTTATACACACAGCTAAAATAATCTATTCTGCCTCGTAGTCAGTAGCCAGATGAAACAGCACTTTCATTGAGATAATACAGACAAGCACAGAAAAGCAACTGAGTATTGAGGTAATACATATGAGTAAATTACTTATTTTATGAAAGAGTTTACTGATACCCAATGAAGAATCACAAATAATAAATACAATTGAACAAAATGAGCCATGAGGCTTAAATAGTTTACTAGCACAAGTGGGCTTCTTACAGAACTAACTTTATGCCTGAAAGAAACAATGCATATAGATTTCTCCTTCTGTAGAGCATATTATTTTTATTTATTTTTCTTCAACTTTTTATGCAGAGAAAAAGTTTTATATCATATGGAAAAACTGCAAAGCTGCTTGTGGCAAGTGAACTTGGCTTTGAGTGATATTTTGACTGCTTCTGTTTGTACCTAAGAGAACATGGAAGCTAGAAATAATTAAAAGAAGCATGCCAAAGAGAAGTAATTGTTGCTGTATACCTTTAAGACGAAAATAACCCAGTACTGAACAAGATATTCTAAGGTTTATTTTCTCTGAAAGCTAATACTAATTTTATGGATATTTACAATAATATACATGCTGTTTAATATTTCTGAACACTAGGCAAACGTACTTCAAAAATAACTTCTAAAAACATTTCTTTAAACAATGACAACCACAGACATTATTTAGCATCTTCTACTAGTACTTTTTTTTCCATCATTCACAGTCAGAGAAATAAATGCAAAATGCTGATGAGAAATTCTGAACCAAATGTAAGATGGCACTAATATTCATTTAAGATATCTGCTATTACTGTTAGATGTTTCCAAACTCACATAAGAACAATACATTCACCCCAAGACACACAAATAAAGTTATTTAACATTTTATATTTTGACAGGAAAAACATATTAGTCTATCAGTGCTATGCAAACAATCTGTACTGAAACATATGTAACAACTTTCTGAACAAAATAATCATATGTATGCTAGTGCTTTGGTGTGTAGTACTCACAGTATTAAGACAGTTAGTACAGAAATGTTTCTGCTGCTCTCACAATTAGTTTCCTCTAAACAACATTCCATACTGTCTCAATAAGAAGTCTAAGGTTGTTTCTTTTAGGAGAAAGAACTTCAGAATACCTTACTGGCATGAGGATAGAAAATGAGAAAATATGAGATTAATGGCTTAAAATAGGCAAAATCTAGAGTTCTATGGAACTTTAAGATGTGGGAGTACTCCCAAAATTCCAGGTCTATGTTCAATCCTGACTGTATGTTATGTCAGAGTTCAACACTTTTTGTTTCACCGCCTTCTGAGCTAGCACATGTGTATGTACACATGTAGGTACATACACACATCTGCACGTACACATACATACACATGTATTGTTGTATGCAAATTTCATGCTTATTTCTTTTAACATGTAAAAACTGGAGGACATACTAGGCTTCCTATACTCTCCTCTTTTGACCAAATGGGGAGTTATGAGTATACTCTAAACTTTATACTCTTAATATGATGGATTTATCAATTGTCTTCAATCCATTTTGACATTCCACAATGTTCTTCTTAATTCCCAAGCAAACAGACAAAAAAAAAAAAAAAAAAAGCCTATGTATATATATATTGCAATTATATTTCTTCATGTAGAATTCAGTATATACGTTATTCACATATCCAAATATCAGGCTTCCAGGCCAGGCTGAATTAATGCAATTACATACCCACAACAAAGATAGAACACTAACAACAAAAAGAAATAGTACTGTAGGGCAAATAACCCCAAGAATAGCACTCAAAGAAAATAGTGCGAAAGGTGGTATATTTTTGTAGGCTTAAGTGGATGGCACACAAACAAATAGTAAAAAGAGTGGCTCACCTTGATGATGGTCAAGGCTCACCTTGATGATGGTCAAGGCTCACCTTGATGATGGTCAAGGCTCACCTTGATGATGGTCAAGGCTCACCTTGATGATGGTCAAGGCTCACCTTGATGATGGTCAAGGCTCACTGATAACTCTGCCAGGGAGGGATCTCCAACAAGAGATCCTTCCCTGGTGATGGTCAGCCCTTAAATGGGGTCTTGGGAGAGGTAGAGTCAAACTCCACCCCTTCCAATCACACTCACTTGTGCCCCTGCAGCTGACTCAGTGCTCATCTCAGGTGATCAATCAGTGGTTCAGGCAGTTCTCATACAAGTGCCAAGTAGATCCCAAGTATATAGCACAAGGTGATGAGAAGTGCAGAACAGGGAATCTAAGTAACTGCTAATATGATACATAATTCTGTGCTTAGCATTTTAGAACAGAAACAAAAAATAAAGTCTTGCTATCTTCCTGCTTATTTTACATTTGATTATACACATACTCGCGTTTGGTTGTAGCATAAATCACTCAATTACTTCACAAAAATACAACCTGAAATTTTACAGAACTACCATCTTTCCTGCACCACACAGTGCAACACAGTAGCATCTATTACATACTTTAAAATTGACTTAACCTGATAATTAGTTCTCAGAAATGAAAAATACATGAACAGAATTATTACTTTTCATCTGTTCCAGAGGGAATGAGTGTACAAACAGCCATATTTAGCCAGTAGGGTGCCTTCAATGCACTGATATGCAAGAAACTCATTATCTCATACTAGCACAAATGTTTGGGTGGGAAAGACTGTGGAAACAAGAAAGTTTTAGAACTTGAGGAAACCAGAAAAATCCATTCATATAATGAGTGGAATTTCTCAGCTGGATGAGCACAACAATGCCAAATAAGTCTGTCTGAAATGACTTATGCTGAAACTACCAGGAAAATTTGCTTCCTGATGCAGCAAACTGTACAGGCCCAGCTCAGAATTTGAAAACTTAAGTTTAATCCCTTCCCTTGTTTCAGAAAAATTTAGTCTACCATCCTTTCTTGCTTCAGTGCTGCAATAGAGACTTGAAAACTGAGGTGCATGCAAGTTTAGGTATTTGATGGGCTAAGTTTAAGAGATGCTTTTAAGTTTGCCATTTTAATTATAAGCCTCAATCCTACTTAAAGCTCTTTGCTTCTTTTAGAGGAACTAGACATTATTGTACTGCATGCCTAAGCTCTCCTTACTCCTTTGGTAGAGTCAATTTCCTTTAAGTATTTATAAGGAAGTACATAACTCAATGCTATAATGAGAGAGAAAATACCACAATAATAGTAGTGACAAAGTCTTCAGCTACAACAAATGAGAACAAGACCGAATACAGCAGCCACAGATACAAAAACAACAGAAAAGAGCTGCTTACCTTTAGCTGCCAACCCTTAAATGAAGTCTGGGAAGGGGTGGATTCTGGCTCCACTCCTTCTGTTTACTCAGGTATATTGCATGCACTGAGCTCCCCAGGGTTGGACCTGCCTTCCCACCAGGTACTTTATAACTGTTTCAGGCCACGACTTAGCATTTTTGCTATGATATCAAAATCTAAATTCAGCAGAAACATTCTTAGCATGTGGCTAACTTGTTGAGGTGTCCTCTGTGGGAGTCCGTGTTTTATCTCCTGTAAACGTGTTCAATAGAAAAAATCACATTTGAGCACTACCTGGGCTGCTTACACTGAGGAAGGTCTTTTCGACCCAAAAGGAATATAGAATTTGTTCCCTGAATTATTGGACACTGGAGAAAACAGCCAGGAAAAAGAAATCTTATGGTCTTCACTGTAGTTCTTCTGTTTTGTCTTAAACAAAAATACTAATGTCAAATTTCCTTACCTGAAGAGCCACTTTTTAGTTTAACATTTAATAACATGATTTAAAATGTGCATATGTTGAACATTATTTGATAGCAAAAATGACATTCCCAAAAGTCTGTGCAATGAAGTATAAAGGATAAGGCTCAGTAGGGGTTTGGGTTTGTCTTGTATGCGGCAGATAAAATATACTTTTCTTGCAAGTGTTCTCATTCTTTCCACTCTTCAAGCTCTTCAGCTACAAAAGCTGCAGTCTGATTTAATAGCTTTTCTTGCAACTGAAAATAAGTGTTTCAAGTCTTTAATATGTGTCTCAGAACTGCTATTTTTTTCTGTCATTTAGTCCTGTCAGGTTCTTCACATCTTGACAGAAAGACCAAACAATCATTTGCTTGCCAACTTTCCCTTTCACACAGAAGAAAAAGAATAGAATTCTGTTCTGTGCACCAAAAGAAAAGATAAAAATACTGCAAATCTGTAACTGGTCAGGAATGCAAAGATAAAAAAATAGGCAGGATGAAAAATTCCCTGATTGCAAGTTGACAAAAAATGTTGAAAAAAATGCCAATGACATTTGCTGAACTTGTTGGCAGGTACTGAGTATTTCACAATCTCTCTCCGTTTGGTCTTGTTTCTATCATGAATATAGAACTCCTAACTTCACCTGAATTAATATTCACACTACTACAAAGTTGATTTGTAATAAGTTTTCTATAAATTATTTTTATCATACAATAGAGTATAACTTTCCACATGAAACATTTACATCATGTAGCATAAATATCTTCAGACCTCAAAACTAACTGTTTTGAAAGTCATTATCTATTTGACCATTTTCAGTTGTCTTTCTTTCCTTCTCTTTCAGATAAGTTCTCTCTGGGGACAAGACAGGTTGTGGAACTGCTGTTCTACAGGTACAGGGTCTAAAGACATAGCAGATACAGAAACTAGAATGAACTAAATTAAAGAAGCATGCACATGTGTATTTGTAGCTAATTATTTTGTCTAAGAACAGTCAACATGATTTCAGTCACTGAGTTTCAGAGGTAGAAAATATTTCTAATTGAGTGTGAAAAAAAAGCTTTAATCTGTGTTCTACAGATTAAGTAAATGGAGGGTAGCGCTATCAGGTGATACCCTTGCACATAGCACAGTTTTGAACATAAAGTACCATAAATTAGCATACTTTTAAAACTGATATATATTTTTCTCTGTGAATGATGAACAAGGAATGAACATAGTCAGGACATTTAAAAATTTTAGGTCATTATAAAAAGTTGCTACAGTTCATGAAGCATTTAAAAATTGAAAACTTTAATTAGATTCAGGAGGAATAATCTTTTTCAAATGATTATTTTTAGAATGAAATTGGAATTTAAAACTTTGCGCATCACTGCAATTAGTCCATTAATGACACCTACTGCAAATCGTATGACACTAGTACACAGACAAAATATGTATTGACATACAGCTTGAACATCTACATCACAGGACCAGATTCAACCAACAGTAAATGTTTGAGTAATTCATGAGCTCTGATGACTGTATTATCTTATTAATGATGGTTTTTTTGTTTTGTTCTTGTTTTTTGGTTTGTTTATTCTTTTATTTGCTTGTTTAAATTGACTTTTTCAATTGCTGGGAACATTTTCTGGGTAGTTAGTTCTTCTTACTAAGTGACAGGGGAATTCAGAATTTGTCTGCAGATAGTGTTCTTTACCCATGCAATATTCTGGGGTTTGGTCATTGCTTGAAGGACAACCTTATGTCTGGAATCATATTATTAGATTAGAATAAACTTTTTCCTCCTTTCCAAGAACAAAATTCCAAATGTCACTTTATAGATGCACTTGATTCAAAGAGTTGCAAGCAAGAAAAGTAGAAAATATATTTTTAATATATTATTTAGTAAAATTTAGCCTTATAATCCAGTCTTTAGTTTAAATTTCATTCTAATTAACTATTACTACATTAATATAATTATTTTTGAATGAGCTGACTCATGGAAATATATTGAGTGCATCTGTGTAAGACTGTTATGATAATTCTAAATACTGAAAAATTTGTATAGGCAAGATTCATTTGATATTAAGAAAAAAATTAAGAGTGAAATGGTATAGAATGCATTAGTCATAGCATTAATTATACTGATGAAGAAATCCATTAATCTAGGATTAAAAACCTCTGAGGCCTAACAGCTATTACTACAAATTAAGAAGAAATATTCTTCTCATCATATTTTCTGTGTTCTTTCTTCCATACTAGCTGTAGCAAAGTGATATATTTCAGAGACATGGCTCCTAATAATTCATAGAGTAGAAATGCTGGCAGAAATTGTTCACTAAAGCCCTATGGGGATTGATTTTCTTTATAAATAATAAATGAAATTGTCTAAGTGTCTGCTTGTACCAGAGCAGGTATATCTTCGATTTTTGAAGTAGAATATAGATAAGATATGTAGAATAATTTATAAAAATTTTGAGGCATTTTTTGTTTGTTTTTTGTTTGTTTGTTTGTTTTTTGTTCTTTAATTGGTTTCATCACAGACCATCTGTGTCAACTATCGAATGTTCTTTTACATCGTTTCCTTCAACCCTCTGACATCTCTTCATCTTACTAAGTTCTTGCTGGCACTTGACTTTTCTATCAGCCACCTACATGAAATCAAAATTCTACTGCAATAATAATAAAGTATGACTTACCTCATGCAAATGTGACCAAGACTACTGTGGTAAGCTATTCCTGAGGAAGAATATACTACTTGGCTGTTAATTTCTTTATTCATTTTATCCATTTTTTTTTCCTTCAGATCAGGTGCAAAGAATGATTTGGTTAAATTACAACAGCATTTTTCTTTCATTTTTGGATCAGTCCTTGTATTCATAGAAAAGAAGTGATCAGCATTACCATACAGCTTGAACTCAGAGAACGTATGTCAGGAGATATTTGTGAAATAAATCCAGACAGAAATAACATTTAAATTTCTGAAAAATAAAAATCTTATCCTTGTGCTAGAGATACACCAAAACATTGAAGTGTCACCTTAAATTGTTTCAGAGATAAAATATCTATTTGCTAGAGTGGGGAGGAGTGCATTATTTAAAATCAGATTACTTTTCAGCCTGTTGACCTTGCTATAATTTGTTGCATTAGGACCCCTGACTGCGTTTTCTATCTCAGTAGTCCCAGTGTGTAAAAAAAAAAAATTATCCACCATCTTTTTATTTTCCCCTGATCAGAAAAAGAAAATATATTTCTTATGCTATTCTATAAAGGCATATTAAATTAGGCAAAATTTGCAATACTTTGATCATTTTCATTCTTTGAATTCCAGAATTATTTCAGTACCCTTCTTAAATGCAGAAATCTGAACACCAAGATTCAACAATAAGTATCAATGCCAAGTACATACCATCTGCTATAAGATATTATCATCTGAATTAATGCAATAATTATTTTATCAGCATATCTAAGTAAAATATCATAAATAGCTAATTAGTAAGTTTTTTTTCTGAAGTCTCCGCTTTAAAAAATACAGCATCCAGCCTTCAATTAGGATTTTTTTTCCCATGCACAGGCTTCACATCTGCCCATTGGAAAATGCAGACTGTCTTCTTGTGTCCCCACAAAGTTGTTTATTCTATGTTGGTGGCCATTTCCTTTCTTATTTTATACTTTCTTTTATTTGCAATCTCCAGACAATCAATAATGACTTTATGTTACAATATTGTTTTATTTTGTATGTTATAATATTGTTGTCTTTTGTCTCTTGGGACTACTTCTTAAATGAAAGTTTGGAATAATTAGTAGTCAAGATCCAATCAAAGTGCTACCCTTTAAGTGCACAAATTTAATTTGATGATGATTTCCCATTTCCAATTTTTAATCTATTTAAAATGTATTCAATTTCTCAACTAATCTCAGATTCACAGAGTCACACAGAATCACGGGAGTTGGAAGGGACCTCTGTAAGTCAGGTGGTCTAACCACTTTGCTAAAGCAGGTTTCCTACAATAGATTATGCAGGAAAGTGTCTAGGGTTTTTACTTTCTTCAGAAAAAGAGACTCCACAAACACTCTGGGCAGCTTGTTCCAATGCCCTCAAAGTAAAGACATTTTCCCCCATGTTTGTATGGAACTTCCTGTGTTCCAACTTTTGCCTATTACCCCTTGTCCTGTTGCTTGGTACTGTTGTAAAAAGCCTGGTCCCATCCACTTGACTCTGGCCGATTACATATTCATAAGAACTGATAAGATCTTCATAAGATTTTCTCTGTCTTCTCTTCTCCAAGGCTGAACAGTCCCAGGTCTGGTTGGCAACTGAGTTGTAGGATGCATATTCTCTCTCTTGGTCAATTGCAGGGAAGTTTCCACGGACAGGAGAAAATTACACACCACAAGAAAGGCAAAAAAAGCAGGCAAATGTTTTTGCAAAGCCTTTGTGTAAACTGTCTAGTTCTTCTTGGTTGGGTTGCCTATAGTAATGACACATCCAACATAAGTGAGGCAGTCCAGTGCTGGCCTATCAACAACAGAGAAGCCAGGGCCCCCAGCAAGGCTGAGCTGCCCCATTCTGGGAGTAGCCTGGAATGCAACAGATGTTGAGACATTCCACTTAACTTCATTGTTCCTGACACCCCTTTGTCCTTGAATCTCACAGCAAACTTTGCAACAAAAGGAGTTTTATATAGCATCTCACAGAGCTCCAGTCCCCTCATAGTCTTTGTAGTCTTCTGCTGGATTCGCTTTGGAAGTTTCTTGACTTTCTTGAACTGGGGAGCCCAGTAATTAGGCACAGTAATCCAGTTGTGGTCTTACCAGGGCAGAGAGAGGAGGGTAACTTCCCTTGACCTGCTGGCCGCACTCTTTTTAATGCACCCTAGGATTTCATTGGCATTTTTGGCCATAAGGGCACACCACTGGCTCATGGTCAACCTGTTGGCCACTGGGGACACCCAGATCCTTTTTGTAGAAATCTCTCCCAGCCAGTCAGCCCCTAACCTGCAAATGGCTGCAAAATGCCATGTTGTATTGATTATATTAAATTCAAATATCATATTATATGAAGCAGTACAAAATTCCAAGTGCACTAAAACATTATTGTCTTCATCAATCATACCTGTAGTTCAAGTTCATTTTTATGAGTTCAGTTTTCTGTAAACCCATGCCAATTTGCTTTGATACTTCTGCCTCAAGCCTATTCTCACCAGCCTGTAACATAGTTTAGAATAGACATCAGACAGACATAATCTGTAATAATATGCATTTCCAACATACCTCTAGAAAGCAGAATTTTCTAAATACCATGACATTCCCAGGATCTGAGCTGGAGAATTTTCTACAAAACACACTCTTCCACATTTACATTTGTTTCACAGATTTAAAAATAATATACACAAACACTTCCTCCAGTAAGCCAAGCGAAGTAAGATATTCCAAACTGTATACTTAATGATGAGAAGATGAAAGAACAAACAATATATTCTTAACGAAATGACTAATGAAGGCAGTTCATAATGTACAGAGAATGAGGTTGACAATCAAGTATTTTTACTACAGTCAAACATTAGCTTTACTCTCATTCTCTAGTCTTTTAAGATTAATAGAAACTGTTGATCTATATACAGCCTTGTTTATTTGGGATCAATTTTATGTCTGAATGTGCCAGTAAAAATATTAAAATATTCTAGTTTCTGGATTTTGTCTTTTTTAATGGTATCTTTTATATCATTTAAACTCCATTTATTTCTCCCTAAATTGGCTTGACTTTTAAGGTTCTGCAAATTTAATTTTAGATTGAGCGATTATGTCATTTTTAAAACCTAGTAAAATATTCCTGATGCCCTCAGATCCAAATCTAGATCCACTTTAGAAAATGTTTCTGATTGAGCTATCTTTGAAGATTTTTATTATTCTTTTTGTCTACATTTATACATTCTGGAAGTTATGATAGAGAATATGAACACATGCACCCAATGACTATACATAATTTGTAATAACAAGTTCCCTGACAGTTCCATGTACAGTTGTGTACAGTAGAAGCTGTACACAGTACAGGTATAAACTATATGAACAAATTTTAACTTTTATTTTTTATACTGACTGTATACTGACTGTAAATGAAAACACAGAAAAGCAGGCACATTTCTTTCTGAAAGGGCTACTGATACAAATAAAATACAACATGATATGAAGAAAAATATGTCAATCACAAAGGTGGTTTCAAGCCTCGGATGCCACAGAACACAATACATTTTTCTTGAAAAAATGAAGGACTTTCTTTTTGGAACCAGAGAACTGTAGATGCCATCTGGCTTCAAGTACCCCCACTCAAAAAGGGCCACCCAAAGCAGATTGTCCAGAAATCTTTTTAGGATCTGCAAGGAGGAGACTCCACAACATCTCTAGGTGATTGTATACCATATACCTCAAAACTTCGTTTCAGGGAAAATCAAGAAATTCCAGAAGTGCATGTGTCAGCTAAGCAAATTATACTTTTAATCAGCCATTTGTTTTCTAACCAGTCCCATTGCTTCATCTTCTTCACCTAAATTCCAGATAAATTAGGAGAGAGACCAACTTTTGACCTCAGAAAAACCCAGAACATCAAAGACAGCTATTTCAAAGCATTTCTAACTATATTCCCCCTGCACACTCTTTTTTTTCTTTATAAGCAGAATGGTATCCAGTGTATGCTTTCTTCTTTACTGTAGTTATGCTTTCAGACTATCATCTAGTATAATCTAGTATAATCTACATTTTCCACCACATGATGATTTGGATGCCAGGTCACTGTCCATTCCAGACGGGATGGCAGAGTGTAAAAATGTGCTATATATTGCATGGCAACATTATGGCATGATTTAGAGGAAGAGATGGAACAGTTTGAGAGCATAAAGTGAAATGTGAGAGTTATTCTAGTGGAAATAACCACTACTTTTGTGTTAAGAATGTAACTGTAGTGTCCACTTCATCACTGATTTTGTCTTACAGCCTTTAAGATCACAGCCGTTACTGAGAAATATCTCTGTTTGGGCTAAGCAACTAAGCCCAGCAGCAGCGGAAGAGTTACATTTCTTTCACTTAAATAACTCTGGAACTCAAGGAACAAGCATGCCTTTATGTCTTTTGAGACTTATGATGCTTTTAACACATGCCGTTATAAAAATGCTTTCATCTTTTTTTTGTATTTATTTATATCATAAGAAAAAATGTTTGCACACCTAATTATATAAAGCATAAATATTCTCTTTGGAGTAATGTAATCATTTGTTTCAGCAGACCCAACCTAACAGACACACAAATCTCTGTAAAGGTTAAAAGCTAATCCTGCATGCTATGGTTACATCAGGGGAGAATAACGCTATATTTCTGACCCTAATTTTGGGACAATCCCCAAAGTGTTGGATCTCCATTTCCCCTCATATTGCTGCATCAAGGAGAAAAAATTTTCAAACTATCTGCCTGCTTTAAAGTGTATCAAGCCAGAATGTGGATGGGACTGGCTCTAAACACAGCAACTAACAAAAATACAGATTTTTCTATCTGTTAGCTTTTCATGAATGTCAGCTATGTACCACTATCACTGATATTAAACCTGCAGTTTTTAGGGCTGTATCAAGAAAATAATTTAAGTATTCACCTCTGTTTAATGTCAGTAAGGAGGAGTTGCTATCTCAGATGTGGTTTTGCTACCTCATTAATTAAAGGACAGTTCAAATAAGAACTGTTTTAACTTTCAGCTAATGAATAGAAACTGTCTCAAAATTAAGCTGTCAGTCTGTAAGCTGTTGATTCTTTGAGCCTGATAATAGAAATAGGAAAATTAACTAGAAAGCACAAAATACACCAGACATTTCATGCAGCAGAAAAGCGCAAATAAAAAATAAAAATAAGAAATATTTTAAAAAGCAGAAATCAAATATGTTTGTATATGAAAATACACTTCAAACTGAATATGTTAAATAAAACAGAATTAAAACAAAGAATTTAGACTATGGCTACACAGCTCCTTTGCCTTGCAAGTCTGGATGCGAGGGCTGCTCCAAAAGTAATATCTCCTATTTTATTATGTTGGAACATAACGTCAGAGGCAGATTTTGCTGATATAGCAGTAGAAGCTGAACCTTCCCAACAATATGCCATTATGTTTTGTTGCTGTGTGACAGTTGGCAGGGCATTCTGGCAAAATGGCGTCTAGCATGGAATTGCAAATGAATAAAAGGCGTGTCACTGAATTCCTCCAAGTTGAAAAAATTGAACCCATTGACATTCTTCGAGATTTATGGAGACCAAAGAGTGAATGTGAACACAGTGAGTGTGGCTTGCAGGCACTTGTCTATTGCTGGCAAAAAAAAAAAAAAAAAAGCATATCTACTGGTGGTGAATATGTTGAAAAATAGATTTTTATAGCTGAGAATTTGCTCTATCAAACTGTTATTTTGTTCTTTGTCATATTTCCGATGGAAGTAAATAGGAGGCATTACTTTTGGAATGACCTATGCAGATTTCATTTAGCATGTTAACTTAGATTAACTTAGAAACAAAATCATGTACATTAAAAATTAGGAGATCTGTTTCAAAATGCCTGCCTGCTTGCAAGCAGTCATCATAATCAGATTTTACTATTTGTTCTATCTTCTGTATTTTATCTACTCTCTGTATTCTCTATTCTATGTACTCTCTGTAGCTTCCCTTACAATTATAAGATCTTTTAAGGAAGATTTGTGTGTTTTGTTTCAAATTTCTACCTAACAAAAAGCCTCAATACCAGTGTGAAAAATAATGTAATAAGATACAAGACATGGAGGTTAAGCACCTTTATCAAATGCCTCCTTTTAATTATGGCAAGGATAATGAAGGAAGCTGCATCTGACAGTCTTGGAGGCCACTAAAAGTACAGCAGTCTATGCTCATATCACTAAGCAAAAGCTCAGACCTCTTCAAGGTTCCATCAAGGGACTTCCAGAAGACCTCATCAAGTCTCTGAAGAAGACGTTCTTGCTGTATGTCGAGATCCCTAAGGCTGACTTATTTCCATGATAATATGTAAAATAATGAGGATCCCTGTAATCAAGAGGTATCCAACAGTGAAGAGATTAAAGTGCAGCACCTTAAAAACAGGGCACTCAACAGGGGATTATTTTCACTGTCTCATGCTGAATTATTCTCTTAAAACAGCCTGGCTAAATGAACAAACATTTATATGTGTTATCATTAATTCAGTTGTATTGGCATAGTTGAATTCTTCAAGGAATGAAAATAAAGTTTTCATTTTATGGGCTAAGATATATGTATAGATATAAGTATTCATTAGTGTAACAGAAGGATCACTATATCCAGTACTTAAATCTTGTGAGTACTGAGAAAAATATGTATATATATTTACTCCAAGTGTGTGATTTTAGGAAATAATAATTAAAACACTGTCTCCTACAGTCGTTGCAAAAGGCTAAAGCATTTCAATGCAGAGCCAAAATTCTGCTTCTGTTCCTTCCTTCATTTGGTAATAGAACCTAAAAGAAAGCAAGAATTAAAAATCTAATGGTCGGAGGCACTGAGATCTACAATCTCCCCTGTTCTTTGTGCAGAACTTTATGGGACTTTCTTCACTCCTTTTAAAATGTAAAATGTTCAGATGAAACCTAGCTACTTGCTATAGCAGAAGAGTTTGAAGCAGAAGGATGATACTGTAATATCAGGGCAGGGACAATAACCATCTAGTATATAAATAGGCAAATTTACTCCATTGTAAATCTAACCTATAAATGCATAGTTCTACAAAAAGATGAATACAATACAAACTGAGTATTCAGAACAACAACTAAAATTGCTCTCCACGAGTCAGCTTTCAAAGCAATATATTCTTTAAAAAATCTCTGCATTTTTTAATTATCATAATGGTATCAGATTGCTATTCATTTTATACTTGGTTATTAAGGTCAGCACTTTCCAAAAGATTATAAAGCACAGAAATTCACTGGAGAGCACATTCTTTTCTTGAAACTTAATGAGTTTTGATTTCATTTGCTTCCTTCAAGGCTGTCTGTCCTGGCTGTAGCCAATATACTATCTTAACAAATTAAATAGCAATTCACATATAATAGAAAACGGGGAAAAAAAGAGATGATTCCATGCTCCATAGGTTTACAAATGCTAGTAATAATTCAAGATATTTTTTATAATGTTAAATAATTTGTTATCTGTCTGTAATAAACAAAATTAACCCTGACAAAGACACCTGAATATGCAACATTTCCATGTAACTATTTTGATGATATATCCAAAACCAAACTTCTTTTAGAAATTACATGAATATGAGATATATTCAATCTGAATTATTACTTCATTCCTGATTCAGGCTGTATCCAGCAACAGCCCCGACAACAAAGTACTGATAATGAACAGTCATAAAATAAAATGTAATTGTATTTCAGGTAATTTTCTTTCAAATTAAAATCCAATGGAGATTATAAATATTTACATCAAAAAGATAATGCTAGAACATAAGAAAAAGAAACAGAATTTTTTATTTCAGATTTGTCATTTTAAAAGTAACCTAAGATTTTTTGTGAAATTGATTGGTGAAAATGCATTCTATTTGGTAGTTTAAGACATTATAATTTGAGAAAGGAGCATTGATAGATTTTGCTTTCTACCTTTGCAACAGAATCTCTGCTGTAATATGTTTGCTTTCTATATTTTCATCTGAAAAGATATAGCTACAACACAATTATCTGTCCAATTTAAACACTTATGTGCATTGCTGAATCTTATATTACGCTATTGAATGGGAGAGAGGATTTGCATTAAAAAGCCTTTCTCCCACTGAGAAAAATTTCAAAAGTACTTCATTCAGTGTCTTAGACCAGACTGCCAGAGGGCCTCCCTAATTTGTAAATATTGTCTATTTATAAATGACAACAATATTAACTATCTTTTGAAAAAGCCAGCTCTTGTTGATGAATTTGAATATCAACATATTAAAATCTGCTCACATCTACTGAACTGGCTCTTACGGATTTGGAGTTTAGCCGAAATAAATAAATATTTTTTTGCAAATATTTGCAGACATGTCAAAGAGTATTCCGTGAAAATATGATACGAGGACTGTTTACTATCCGAGTGCTAGACACGAACAGTATAAACAGTAAAAATGAACAAGAAAAATACAGATTGAAATATTTTTATTTCTAACATATCTCATACAACTTTCCAAAAATAAGGACAGAAAAAAAAAGATACATGCACTCACACAACGTGCAAGACTATTATCCAATACCCAATGACATAATATAATTATAAAAATCAGTTAATAAAAATATTCAAGGTGTTAAGATTCTATTTGCTTCCAAACAGGCTGTGTTTGTCATTAAAAATGTACCTTAAATAAAAAATTATATGATTTTATGTGCATTAACAATTTATGGCAATAGTGCAACAGTAACTATTCTGTTGTATTATTATTAAAATCTAAATATTTAATTAAGTGTTCAGTATGTTTGTCTAGGTACATTATACTTTTTCTCCTACTGTTTTACTCAGCCTTTTTGCCAGATGATTGTGACATCAACAAGCAACCTTCATAACCAGACCCAATTACAGAACGTTAGGACAAAGAAGCTGAGCTAAAGTCCTGGAAAGTTTTCCTCAATTTTTATTTATTTTTATTTTTTTATTTTTGTACAATACCATATTTCCACCAATGCATATTTGTTTCAGAAAGATAGGTTCCAAGAATTTGTAACAGAAAAAAAACTCTTATAGCAGAAATGCCTGTGAAATTTTTACAGGCAAATGGACTTATTAGCAAAGTGATTTTATCTCTTATCAGTGCTTAGCATGGTAATCAAGAGTAAATAAAAACGTTAACCAGTATAATCCCTTCTAAATCTATTGAATTCTATGTATTCATTTAAATAGATGTGTTTTATTTAAATACATATATATTTTGTACACATATAAAAATATGTATAAATAACTAGTCTAGTGTGAAGGAAGCTGTTAGTACTGCTTGAGTCCTTGTTAAGAAGTGGTTACACAATAGAAGCTGAAAGCACAGGAAGTAACAATCTTGGCAGTCTATTTGGGGAAGCCAAAGACAGATTAATCATAGCAAAGTGAAGTATTTCTGCAGAATTCCCTCAGAAGAAGGGCACACAACACCTTAAAGAATTTTGCAGTGATGCTTCTCATGATGCATTTGTATGAGCTAAACTGTAAATTTGGCACCTGACTGTCATGAGGAGTGGCACATAGCTGTACCACCTGAAGAACAAGAAATGACTCAGAATATTACTGTTCATTCCTTCCTTATGGAGGTATACATTACTTTGAACTTTATTTTGTAGAACAGCTAAAGTGTCTTGCATATCTGTTCAAATGCTTGAGCAACTCTCAGAGGAGAAAAAGCCCACCTGCTTTCAACTCAATTCCTAATTGCCTAGAGTGTCAGTACAGATCCACACAAATAAAGACAAGGCAGCCCTTCAGGTTATTTTTGTCACTTTCACAAGCACTAAAAGCTGGAGTATAAATGTTTACTCTCATTGAGAAGCACTTCTCTTCAAGAATAAATCTAGATTTATTTTAAAAATGAAAATGCTGTCATTTCTCCCTCTGTTTTGTGAGTTAATGAATTCTGTCCATTTACAGCTAGGCTTACGAACAGTTGAGGTTGTCTTGTATTGTATGACTTTGTTTATGAGCGAAATTTTAATATTTTCATTTTTTTATAATTATCATTTATTGTAATGATTATTATATAGGATCAAGAAATACATCAGTAGACTTTCAAGTTCTTTCACTTGTAACTTCTTTTAAAAGAAAATAATTTCATATCAATTTTTAGAACAATATGAACAGTGAACAGTAACATGAATTTGATGTAACATCCTCCGCTGCACAGATCAGTTGTTAAATTTCTGTTCCTAGACTACATATATACATATATACATTTATATAATATACATATATACACATCAGAATATTAACAAGAAGGCTTCAACCTCTACTGCCATATCACCAACATCTGCCTCTGACTTAATAGGCCAACATAATAAGATAGGAAGCATTCATTTTAGAGCAGCCCTCATATACTATGATTGAAAGGGAATACTAAAGAGAATTCCATCCCCTAAGCTCATGGCATCATGTTTCCTGAACAAAAGAGAAATGAAAGAAGATGAAGTGAATGGGGAAACAAGTCCCTGAAAATTGTACACATTGCAATACAGTGATTACAGACACCTCTAAAGAGATGATGGCACCAGAAGGTTTAGCAGCAGGTGTATCAGAATTAGAAGTTCCCTTCTGGCTACTAGAAAATGTCACCTAGCCTCACACTGGGATCTCAGAATTAGTTAAATAAGCTTAACACAAACCTCGAGTTAGATGCTGAGGTCATAATATTCAGAGATAAACTTTCAATTCTAATGGTCAACATAACATTTGATTTTGAGAAATCTGAGATCCTTACAGGAATAAAAACACTAGTCTGCCTCTTCCAAATTGGAAATGATGGACATGCTAATGCTGAGCTACTCTAATGCTGTATGCAAAAGAGCCAGGGAGCAAAGAGAGAAGAGGCAGTCTTGTGACTCCCAGTCAGTTTTATCTTTCCCTATGAAGAGAAAATAGAAATAAAAAAATGAAGTCTTCTGGTAGCTGTAGTTCATTCTTCTCGTCTGAGACCAAGAGACTGGAAATATCGACAATCCATGGAACTGCATTAACTCCTTAACTCCCAGTGCACTGCATGATGTTATGATGCGAAATACCAGTGACAAACCACAAAACCATGACAGTGTAGACTGTTTAAGGTTATGATCTGATTTTGCTCTAAAATAAATCAGAAAATCACCTGCCCTCTTCTGCTCTGTGGGGACAACTTTAACAAATAGCAATAAGTAGAAGTGTGCTGATTTAAAATGACGCAGATCTAAAATGACTCTAGACCTCAAAGACTATGGTGTCTACCCTGACTAGGTATAAGGAGTAGCTGATGATAAACACAACTCTTTCTGGGAGGTGATAATGTTGCTTATTCTTGGATGTTTATCATCCTGGATATTTTAAAGGTTTAATCTTGTGACCAATGGAAAAGAGTTTCCTACTTATTTTGCTCAATTTATCCCAAGAGGAATTCTGACCTTTTCTGTATGTGCAGTCAAAATAATAAATACATGCAAACAAAGGAGAGCTGTATATAAAACAGAGAGAAAGAGCCAAATTCACAACAAACATTTTTTGTAATTACTAACTTGCCATTTTTCTCCATCTGATATGTTTCTGCAAACACATGGGGCACATCTTACAGCATGTTTATACCTGGGCTGAACTTCTCCAGGGGAGTTCTGACCTTCTCTCTTTGTACTTCACAAGCTGCCAGCAATGGTGGTGTCTAGCAGAAATCAAAGATAAACTGCCTGCCTCACATATTGGAAATGTCTGTCACCTTTTCCTTCCCAAGAATAAATACATCTCCCTTTAGTTTGGTGTAGTCTTTGTTGTTGATGTTTTTTATTCTCTTTTTTTTCCTGGCAATGTTCTCTTCACAAGCCGCTGCCTACTTAAATTGCTCCTTGTAACTAAATACATTTTCCGTGGCAATGCTATTTTAACGTCTCACCTGTAGCTCTATTTATATTGCTGTTGTTTTATAACTCTTTCATCTGCTTATGCAGGCCAGGTATCAGTTTTGCAGCCTCAGCAGTGGCACCTGATTATCATCGCAGTGAGCTCAAAGTTGAAGTATCCTGACATCAGATTCTGGAGTGCTCTTTTGCACCATATCTTGATCACCTCTAAGTCACAGAGAAGAGTTTGAACTCTCCTGTGCAAGATGAAAAGATCATTGCTTAAACTCAGGAAATCTGTATTTTCTTATCTCACTCAGATCAATCTGATCTCTAGTTGCTGCAATTGCTATTAGCTTTTATATCAATCTGTGTTTTCATTTGATTCAGCTCTTATGCAGAACCATTTCCAACTCAAGAGCTGTGAGAAGCAAATAGATTCCAATAGATTTCACCACACAAACAGAAAAAAAGGAAAACAAGTAGGAGTTGGATTTAACTTTCAATTAAAAAATAAATAAATAAAAGGAAAAGCATTTTAGATGATTCAATGTGCTCTAGACAAATTGCTTTATAAAAACTTGAAAAATGACCAGTTCTTCACCATAACAGGTTATAAGAAGGTGAATGATGTTATGGATAACTTTTAAATCCCAAGTGTATGGGAATCATATTCAATTCTCCCTATGTCTCTTTACATAAAAAAATCTAGAGCAATCAACTACACAAAGACAAAGCCATATTAGAAAGACATTCCATGAAAACCTATGGTTTAGCTTATTTCTTTTCCCTCCCCATTGATTTCACAGCTTAAAACTATAAATAATAAATCTTCATCTTGAAAACCAGATGTTAGTGTCTGACCATTCTGCTCAGGCGTGTAACTGTTGAAAGGCTGAATATCAGGATAAAAGCGTAATTTGTCCTTTTTTGTGTGTGTGCAGGGTGTCATTGTTTATGCAGGTATCAGAGCAAACCTCCATGGGGAAGAATTCTAGAAGTCCAGACTTCTTTTTCCTTTAAAATTCCGTTAGATCTTTTAGGTCTGCCACTTCATACATAAGGAATTTTCTCTTAATATTTTCTTTGTCATGCTTTCAAAAATTTGACATTAAGTTACTATTTTTTCCATGTACATTTAATTCTCAAGATTTCAGGTGATAAGAAGCTTCTAAAATTAGTTCTCAATAAAGGTTAATACAACAGGACATGTTCAGATCACCATAGCAAATATATTCAAAATTGCTTTTTAAAAAATATTTGCATAAGATTTTTAAAGAGCTTTCAGACAAAAAGTGAAACATGAAATATCATGACTTCTGTGTTCCAAAAAAAAGAAAAAATTATGATCTCTTTCTCAGCTTCATTATTATTCTTAAAGATCTCTATGTTCTTAAGAAATCATCATTAAAACTTTTGCTATCATCTTCATTATTCTTTAAATCATTAAAATTAATTGTTTCAAAGCATATAGATTTATGCTTTGAACTCTATCCATCAATATTTAATCAACTTTTTTTGCTCACCCTTTTGTTTAATTTTGAAGCCTTTCATGGAGTTGTGGTTTTTTTTAATAGAGTAATTGCATGCTGCTGCACAACTGATGTGACTACCCCCAGTGACCTGAAGTCTTACTCCAATGCAGTACTGTACTTCAGGAAGCAGTAATACCTTCAGAAAAAGAATTGACAGTTTTAGGATTTGACCATGTAAAAACAACCTTCAGTTCATACTGGATGTCTTTCAAGTTTCTGTTCCTAAAGTCTCTTCTCATTCCTTAATATTACGTGTTTTATGTTTTGTACTGCATGTACCAATCTTTCAAAAATAGATTTTACAGAAAAGAAATGTCACCAATAAACTTCTATATTAAGCCATGTAGAAAAAATGTGTTTTTCTTTATAAGATCACAATTGTTTTTTCCAAAGGAAGGTCTACATTTGCTTTGCATCATCTTCCAGCTCATACTGGAAACAGCACATTCTAGCCAAGTCTTTGGCTTCATCTCAGCTGTTTCCAAAGTGAGCCAATAACTGATGTCAAAACACTCATTTGGCCACCACATGGTGTCTGTCTTCAGTTCTTCTTGAGAGCCTTCCAAACAGCCTCTCTGAGCTATTTCAGAACAGTGATTATCACCTGTCCTGGTGATTTTCTTAAGGTGCAAATGTTGAGGTTTCAACTGCAAAACCAACCTACACAAAAGAAATTATTATAATGTGTTCTACTCTTTAATAGCATAAAACTGCAGATACTTTACAAATATTTTGTTTGCATTAAGAATTGCACATATGGTTATAGATAATATTGAAACTGATATTTGATGCTAGATGTATGATAAAAAGTCAGAAAATAATAGAATAAAATATGCATAGCTTGTATACTTATATATTACTGTATAAGAACCATAGAAATGTAGAACCCTTAGAGTTGTAAGGGACCTTTAAAGGTCATCTAATCCAAGTCCCCTGCAATGAACAGGGATATCCAACAATAGATCAGGTTGCCCAGGGGCTGATCCAGCCTCGCTTTTTTAGGGCATCGACCACACCTCTGGGCAATCTGTTCCAGTGCCATATACCATCCTTACACTTGAAACCATTTCCTCTTGTTCTATCACCACAGATCCTGCTTAAGAGTCTGTTTTCTTCTTTCCTATTGCTCCTCTTTAGATATTGAAAGGCCACTATATGGTCACCTCACAACCTTCTCTTCTCCAGGCTGAACAGCCCCAGCTCTTTCAGCCTGCCCTCATAGGACAGGTGTTCCACCCCTTGGATAATTTTTTTGGCCCTTTTCTGAACGTGCTCCAACGGGTCTATGACTCTCCTGCACTGAAGTCTCTACATCTAGACACAGAATTCCAGGTGAGGCCTCAACAACTTAGAGGGGCAGGATCACCTTAAGTGTAATCATTAATAACAGTATACACATTTAAAAATGTATATATAAATATTTAGAAATGCAAGTGTATCTTATATACATTAATAAGAGCAATTATGAATATCATATGATTTATTAAAGCAAAAACTGGAACAAGATCTACAAAGAATGCCTCTTCTTATTGGGTCTTAAAACTTTCCTGTAAGAGAATGTTCAGTTTTCTGGGTTACTTTCATAGAACAGTTTCCAAAAGGGCTACTTTTCAGACAGTAAAATGAAAATACGGTTTTGGTTTAGAAGGGCAAGTTCCAAGTGGCCACTGATCCCGGTACAATGATCACTGCAGAAGGAGACAACCTGAGCTGTGAATCTCTGAGGTGTAACATAATCATCACGGGCCTAAAAATTTGTTATTGGTATTTTTCTCTCCTATTTTTTTCTGCATCTTTATTATAACTACTTTTTGTCAAAAAGTTATAAATAAAACACATGGAAAATCTTCCATATGTGGGACAAGACATAAATAGGCAAGAAACAACATTGCTGCAGATAATGAAGAAAAAAAGCAGGATTTTCTGCAATGTCACAAAAATACATATGAACAATTTCCTATCTTAGGCATCAAAATTTTTGTCAACAGCCAATTTAAATTTTCTATTGTTGTTTATTCTTTTAGGCTTTTTGCCCAAACTTGATTTTCCTCCCTTGTTCAGATTAAAGAAAAGAGCTGAATACAGATCTTACCTCTATAAGTTTTGGAAATCATCTGTCTCAACTGTGATGAAATTTTGAACATACACTGCTTCAGGCCCTAGGGAAAGGACCCTGTTCAAATGGTCTTGCTCTCTTACCTTGTAAGGTTTAAGAGTTCTGAATAGCAATGCCTCCAGTGGATATAAACTTTTGAAGTTCATTTATTCATAATGTTATAATTCTCTAATTCTCTAATTGTTCAACCATTCCACTGAAACATTAAAATTCTAATAGAACATTTTTAATACTGAACATGAAAACAATGTTAAAAATACTTGTTGATACATTTTCAGCAGTCAAGTAAAATGAGGTCAAAAATCAAACGATGTTGATGTAATTGCTCCCAGGTATTCAATTTAATGGAGACATCGAGAATATTTAGTCAGTCACAGTGAGAAGACTATTTCAACATGCCTTTTTGAAAATGTTCTTTAGCTCTTATATAAAACTGCAATTTTAATTGTATAGATACAATGCCACAAAATTAAATTGCACAAAATCATAAACATGTGAAAAACACGTCCTCAGAGAAGATACTTTCATGCTACCATTGTTTATAAAATTTTAGATTTAATACCAGGATTATTCACACTGCGGGATCATGCAAAATACATTTTTAAATTATTAATTAATTTTAATTACTTGCAGTTTTCCGAGTCACCTTACATTTAATCAACAATGTAGTTGTTTCCTTAAAGAAAAATGCTTTTAAATTACTTAAAGAATTCCCATTTAATGACAGAGAATGGGCTGTGAAAGTTTTCCTACTTGAAGAAGGCACATAAATTGTAACTGCTAAAATCAGGAACTACTTAGAAACTCACTTAGGTTTTAAATAATGTTATTTGATACAACAGGTAAGGCCTTCTCAAATCTGTGTTTCATGGTCTTACAACTTATGTGAAAAGCTTCTGTAATATTTGCCTTGCAGACATTTTGGTTTCACGTTAACTTTTCACTTGTTTGTGTTTACCTTCTTACTAAGAAAAAAAAGGTGAAGAAAAGCAGAGCTGCCAGCAGATTTTTATACGTGTTATTTTCACACTGATTGCTCCTGGCTTCCTGTATGTAAACGAGACAATTACAAAATTGTTACCTATATGTAAATATGAACAATATGAGAACATCTTTGACAACAACCAAAGCAGACCTCTTCAGTGGTACAAATAAAAAAATGACAAATTAACAAGATTGTCTTTCAGCCTTTTACTTTCACAAATGAATTAAGGATTGTTGTTCTCCTACCAAAAGAGGTATGTGTAAAACAAAAATCAAATGGCTAGAGAGAATGACACAAACTTCATTCTCCCATGAATCTATACTACATATCCCAGTAAGCAAGCTGAAAGTGAAAACACAGAAGAAACTTACCTATGTTACTTCCACAGCAGTTGCTACCTCCAGTTGTGTATGTATATATGTTTGGTTGGTAGTTCAGTTATGACTCTTGAAACTGATTTCAGTTATTTTTCTTATGAAATCTAACTCAGTAGCATCTACAGAATGTGGAATTAGATTTCTGCTGTAAAATATATCCAAGTGATGATCATCTTTACTCTTTGCAGCTGCTTCCACTTGATAAGTCCTCTTCCACCAGAAGTAATTAAAAATGATGTAACAAAAGTGCACAATAATTTTTTGAGTCACCATGCAGCACTCTAACAGAATACTAAATCGTTATGATAGTAGAACAACAATATGATATTTTAAATATCCTGACATTTCTCTATCTGCCCAGTTCCTGATCACTGATTAGACTTAGGAAACAAGAAGAGGATAGGATTTATTATAGTATTAATCAGAAAGTTTTTTTATTGGCCAAGCACTTTTCATACTGTCATTTTCAATGGATTTCTCTGACAGGAAAGGTTATGAAATTTTATGGTGAAAAAGAAAAATAGAAAAAGAAATATAATTGGTTTGACTGAAAAGTTCAGAAAGGTCTAAGCACATTGGACATTTGAACACTGATTTTATTCTATTACAGGGTCACATTTTGCAATGACAGAAAAGGCTACTCAGCACCACAGACGATTCAATTTCTTGTACTTTGCATGGGCAGCAATATATCTTTTTAAAAAGATATATTTCAATAATCTTTCAAATCATTTGTCTGTAACAACTGCTTAGAACATTGAAATCCATTAGCTTATCAAAATATTTTTTTTCTCCACAGCATGTAAAGCTTCATAGTAGATATTTTAAACTTGCCATTGATTTTCCAAGCAGTTGCAAAGAGCTGGGGTAAAAGGAAGGTCACATTTTGAAGAAAAATGTAAGGCTGTATGTTCTATTAAGAAAAATAGGTGTCAGATAGTATTTTTGTAGATTGCAAGCTTTTCATTTTCAAGCCATGTTGAGCAGTGTTCATTTCACTTCATCACAGTCCACAATAATACAAAAAAATTCTTTACTTTTTATTAAAGGAGAAATATAAGATTTGTCAGTCTTGGAAAACTAGTTATTCATTTCAATGACTGCAGCACATGACTTGCTTTTTCCCCTCTTGAACATAAGTGCTTACATTGCTATTTTGAAGGAAAAAAAGTAAAACAATGGCGATGTTTATGCCAGAGTACTAAAAAGAATAGTTTTTCCTGATACAATTATATTTTTCATTCCAAATAGGTGAAAAATATCCAGCAATGGATTTAACATGAGCTGAACTTCAAGATTAGAGTTAGGTACCACTATTATCCAGATATCTTAAGCACATACAGAAAATTAATATTCTTGAAATAGTCACCCACTTGAAGCTTCAGTTTTGAAGTTAATGACTTATCACTGTAGAGAAGGCAAGTTACCATTATCCTTAAAATTAATCATTAATTTGAAGATTGTCTGGAGTTTTTTCACCTAACATTGTGTTGTCCTCCACTGAAACTTTGTGTTGTGTCTCAGGAGAATTTATGTGTTTTCCTTTCTTTGCTTAATGTAGATACATTATTTGCTTACCAGAAGAATACTGTTTCGACAGAAAAACTGGCATTTTGGAACTTCTAATGCCTATAGTTGAAGAGAAAATTAATTCAAAGTTCTTTCAGATCTAATTCCAGAGGACTCAGTTCTGTGAGATACTGTTAAAAATATTTCCATAATGTGAAAGAGCAACATCGCTTCTTCTTAGATCAATTTAAAGAAAAAAATCGTAGGAAGGCAGATGCAAAGTTTTAATATGAGCTTAGAACAACTTCCTGTTTTTCATTAAAACTGTATTCTGAAAATAAGGAAGAAAGCTATTTTTTACGTGAAAAAGAGAGTTAAATGATTGTCTGAAAACAGTATTTCTTTTTTACCCCTAATTCAGGAACTTCAGTAAATCAGGCTATTCTTTACATCTACTGTATGCAATACTAAACTTTCTCAGCATTATTATATTTTCTGTTGTATATGACTATTTCGTTAAAAAAACCTGAAAACTTACATTGCAGTTTAAGACAATACTGAAATAAATAGTAAGTAAACAGTATAAAAAAATAGACTATAAACTAAGAATCTTAATTCAACAAGAAAGCTGGAATAATTTATTTTCTCAAAATTTATACTGGCTTACACTTTAAAATAAGTGTGAAGTCTAAAAAAGATAAAAAAGAAATCAAATTTATCAATGGCTGAGAATAAAGTAGCAAATTAGAACATTTTCTTTTCTTATAAATGAAACCAAGAACATTTTATGAACAAAAAAAACTAGTTTTGATGAACAAGTGTCCCTGGAAACCTCTGTGAATTTAGTTTTAAGTTAACTCCAAAATAAAGAAATGAAAAGTAAACAACATGAATACTTTCCATGGACAGTCCATAACTCAGATAGGACAAAGCAACTAAGAATTTAGATTTCCTAAAGAGCTGGCCAGAATTTATATTTGGGCATGCCAATACAGGAGACAAATTGTGATGTAATTCATTAAACTACCTGAAAAATAATGGAAGATACAGACCTTTCAAACAGCAAAGGAAATACTTGCTGACAAAACAATCTGAGATCAATTTTCAATATATAGATGTGACTAGGCATCTCACCAGAGAACACATTTTGTGCCAGAGCTGAAAAAGTAGAGAACAAAAACTGATTTTCTTGAGCTGGCATGCCTAGGGCCTTTGTGACTGCACATTTAATAGGGTCCTCCTATCTACTGCCTTGACATCCATTGCAGGTAATGAGAAAACATATTCCTTTTTACCAAATATTTCTGTTGAGAGACTGGGAAAAGGAGGAAGAGTAGTCAGCTTTAGAACTGTTTCCTCACCACTCTTATTCCTTCCCCAACAATTATGCAGTTCTGTGTTTGTATGCCTCTCTCAGCCAAATAGGTCTAAGAAGCAGAAGCAGATATCAAATGAAAGTACATGGCACTGGCACAGTCACTGTTTTCCTCCTGACAGAAAGGAAATTGCCTGGCCTCAACACCCTAATTCTAGCATCTGGAATAGTAGTTCTGCCACATGACACAGAACAAGTCACACATTTAGGAAGAGGTGCTATTGTGAGATTCGGAGGTTTCTTCTTTTCCACCCACATGAAGCCATGATTTCACCACTCTCATCAATGTGCCACTCTAAGGAACTATTTGGTTTATGTGTGAATTCAGATCTGCTATTTGGATACAAATTTGTAAGGAATATCTAACAATTCTAATGCAGTAATGACAATACTGTGATTTACCTTTAGATTATAGAGACCGTAAGAGATGTTTTAACTGGAGCACAGTTAGTATAAAGAAAAAACACAGTAAGTATACAGAAAAAAAGATTGATAACACAATAACTTAGAAAACTGGATTAACCTGGGGACTCAAACGCAGGTGCCAATCACTTTGATTAACAACACAGGGATGGCTACTCAGCATGAAGTTACTCCACAACAGCCAATTTTGCTCTTACCATAAAGTGAGAAAATTATTTAACACCCAGTTTGGAGCTTAGGAAGTACCTGGTTTAACAATGGGAGATGATTAGGCTACAAAACTGAAGCCATGTAAGTCACTGACTAAATCCCTTCCAATCATTTTCTGCAATGGTTTTACCATGGTATTTTCTTTCCAGAGATTTTCATTTCTCACCTTTCCCAGGAGAAGTTTTGCTTCTCGTTTCTACTTCTGTACCTTGTATGGTTCCACCAGTTTCAAAGACTATTCTGTATTTCCACAAGATGACAAAACTGTCTTGACAATACCACACAGTGGTAAAGTTTTCTTGTGAGTGTTACAGTGATATTTCCTCTGCTTCTTTTTTTTTGTCTTCCTCTACTTATATTTTATTTTCTTTGTTTTGTTTATTGACATCATCAAATAATGTAAAGCTTTGTTTCTCTTTAGTAATTTTTCAACACTATATATTATTTTATCTATAAGCCTATTTTATTTATTTTTATTCTTACTAAGAGTATATACACTGAAACTTTAAGGTCTTATTGTGGCTCTAACAGGAAGTTGGGATATTCATAATTAATTTTTCAAGACAATCTCTATGTCACCTCAATCTGTTATTGTTGTTGTTGTTTTATGCTGTGATTTGACAGATTAAATGTCATTACACAACCTTGAAAGGCCAAATTATTTCATTTCAATGTATACAAAAACAAATCCTTGCCATAATTGTCTTAAATTAATGTTCATTCAGGAAAGTTAACATCATCCTATTCACTACTGTTTTTTTCAAGATAAGAGCAATGTATGTAGAATTTGAAAGATGGAACAGATAGAAATGACTCTTCCCAATCAACTTTAAAAATCTGATTTATATTGACAATGACAAGGAACTATCTATTTTTATTTCTGATTCTGTACGTATCTAGAGTACTAAGACAGTTTGCTATATTAATATAACACTTTCTACTTCCTAGTTTACTTTCATGTGTACCTCTGCAGATTGGAGAGCTAAGTTTTTCTAGTGAAAAATTAGAAAATACATCTACAAAATATTTACTTTATTTTCATCTATTTGTCCACATGCACTAAATGCACTGTTTTGCAGAACTCCAATACAAAGCCTACAAAGGTATATATATGGTTATGTATATGTGTATATAAGTATGACTAGGAATTCTAAGAATATATGAGGGATAAAATAAATTATTAAAATAGAAATTGCACTGCAACTCCAAACCTCAAGGAAATAAACATAGCCATTCTATATGTGAACCTAGCATACAGAGCACCTGTTTCACTAATATCTAGTCTCTTTCAGTTTTCACCTACAGTATTTTTATAGTCTCTATATGCTTCCTACTTGAAAACTGGATGACAAGGACAATGAATGATTTTATTTTGGATTTCCTAATTAAACCTTCAATGACAGTATACATTTCAAGTGCATTTATATGTGAAAGTTTAGAAACTGTGCATATTATATCTATTGTGTAACCAAATCTTTTTGTTAGAAAAAAAATGAATGTTTCTGGAACACTTTATAAGGAGCTTGTGTCAGAGGATTGGAAGTCAAGGCTTGCTGTTAATGCACGGGAACTTTTCTTAATTGTACTATTTACTAAAAAATTGAAGACTGAATTTATGGGACTAATTGAGCATGCAATGAATTTTTAGATAGACACTGCTTTAAACAGGTATTCATAATTAAAAATTTTACTGTACATAACACAATGATTGTCATGTTACTAACAGAGCTGCTTCTATTCGATAGTGAATAAAGAAAAGCATTTATCTCAAATATTAAAACAAAAATCCCTCAATTTTTATTTAAATCTTCTATTAAAACTTCCTCTCCTGAATAACTTATTACTAAAAAATTTAAAGAACATGAATTATGTGCATCATCACAGTTAAGGAAAACTTAATCAAGATGATCTAGACCACAGGCACTTTGTTTTCTTCTAACTGGAGGGATACAGTTATTGCAAGGCACTAGGATGTAATGAAGTAATTTGGGTCATTCAAATCTGAATTTTCATAATTTAAAATATATGACCAGCTCTAGATGTCTTCAGTTTGTACATAAAGATAATGCTGCCACTAACAGTATTCCTAAACTAAGTTACTGCACTTTTTGTGGAAGTTTTTGTTTGGAAAATGAAGTAAAACAAAATTTGTCATTATATTCATGATAGTGAATCATTAATTTTTGTTAATCAGCAGTCATCTGTGAGACTAGACTAATAGATGGTATGTTCAATGGGGTTGTTTTATTAGTTTCAACATATAAGGTCAAGAAAATTAACTATGACCTTTATCAAAAGCATTTTCATTTATATTTATCCCTTGGTACTTATGTTACTTGATTCAAGAGGGGAAAATTAACATTTTTCCTTCCACAGAATGGAATAGCTATTAATCTTGTTCAGCATAGAATTTCCATTAAAAGTAAATATCTTCCTATTCCACAGGACACATAAGAATATATAGTAATTTTACATCCATATGGAGTTTGAACTTCATATCTTGGCAGCTACCTGCATGGAACTTCTGTTGATGATTTTCTTCTGCTGGAAGTACTTCTCTTTTAAAATTTGCTTTACTTTTTTTTTTTTTTTTTTAATTAAGTTACCAAAAAAAGGAATTGTTGGGAAGAAATGAAGTAATAAAAAAGAAGAGTTAGAAATATACATGTGGTGAGACTGAGATACATCTAAAAGGAAACTTAAACCGAAACTACTGCATTGTTAAAAAAAGTGAAGAATTTATTCTGATTAAAAATTTTAAAGACAAAATATTTCCTTAGCAATGCTTTGTTGCTGTAATGAAAGATCTTCTGAAAAAAGGAAAAACCTCTTGCTAAGGTATCTTGAGCTACACTTGCCTTGGAAAGCACAAAATAATTACTTTTTCATGTGCCTATTCTGAAGATTCTTGTCAATACTGAAAATACAAGTGTAACATTCATTTTCAGATAACCAACTAACTTCTATTGAAAATGATTTGCATGTATTTATTGTTGTTTACTGAAACCATAGCTATATGCATTATCTAAGGAACAACTTCAGTTTGGATCTTTAGTCCCATGGTTAGTTTTTCTACCTCTGAGAGAGTAAGTACAATACTGATTGAGGTAATCCTTTTTTTTCCCTCCATAATTCACAATGCTTTTCAAGGATTGTCACATCTTTCATACACTTATGGTACACTGCCAAGAGCAGTAAATCTGTACTGAAGCAAACTGCCACATCTCTAACTGTAATAATGTGGAGGTCAAGTTACTAGCCAAAGAACATTTCCAATGAAGAAAATTAGAATGCAGGTATGAAAGCAGACTGTACCTCCTTCAAGACAATCCCTTTTATAGCCCTTGAGGATTAAGACTTCAGAATACTTTGCATGGTGCTGCCACTTATAGGTATAGACATATCTGTCCAAATTTTTCCTGCTACTGTTGCTAACAGTTATAATGAAGAAGAAAATGTGAAGATTCATAGAGGAAGTTTTACCTGTTATGATTTAAATACACTGGGCTTTTCACTTAGAAAAATATTGGAAGTATACATGGGAAAAACATCAATTTTGCTTGGGCTTTTGTCTTGAACTGTATGCTAATAGGAACATTAACAGGTTAAGTTTCTTATTTCTCTTTCTTGTATGGGTTAAAGACGGAATTTGAATTCCTGATCCTAAATAGGCAACATGGCAACACAGTGAGTTGCTGGACAGAACAACTAGAAGTACTCTATCTCTGCACAGAAAAAAGAAAAGTCTGATTAAGGACATGACAGTCATTACTAACCTTGACCGGACTGACCATGAAGCACTGCTCTTTACAATAGCAGGTTGAAATCCCAAGGCTCCCATGACTTGGCCTGGTCAGGAAAATGCTACGTGGTATAAAAAGTAGTGAGACAAAGATTAAAGAGCTCCACAATTCCTATTCTTCAGTTTCGCAATAGCTCCTTCCAGGCATGCCATCTCTCTGCACCTAGCAGCGGGTTTTAAGGGAAATGCTACCCTCAGCAGAGGAGAGTTGAGTTATCTGTTACTTGAGTAGAGAGGACAACTCACCTTGCCAGTAGGAAGACCTCAGAGAATCCTGAAGAATATGATGGGAGTCTGCTTTCTAATGTCTTTGAAGTGTTATACAAACAAAAGAGGTTCCCACTGACAGGGAAAGTGGATTAACAAAGTGTTACCTATACTCATCTTTAAAGGAGGAGCTTGAAGCAAATCCTTCTGAAAGACATTTTTGGACACATTCACTGAAGGAAGGTGACTGGGAACAACCTGCACCTTCAGCATCTGAAAAGGTACTTGGCTAACCCATCTCTGAAAAAAAATAATAATAATAATAATAACTCTAGGGACAAGAGAAGAGTCTGCATGTTATTTATCTTGACCTTAGCAAGGCTTTCAACATGATCTCCTATAGTACCATTTAGAAAAAATCTAACTGGAGGCCTGCTCTATTGTAAGTTTTGCTCTTCAACAGTTGTAATGGGGCTGATATGTCCAACAGGATGTTTTCATCAACAATCTGGATGTGAAATGGACTACTCTGTCAACGGTTTGTGAGCTGGTTCGGCCTGGCCCGGCGACAACTGAGGAAGGAGACCCACAGGCCCACACCCCAGACAGGGGGAAGGGGGAAAGGGAAAAGGGAAAAAGGGAGATGAGCCCCGAAACAAAACAGTGGCAACGATCTGAGGGGGAAAAGCTAATTTACTAAATAAGACACCAGGAAGTAAATAACACAATATAATACAATACAATTTGGAATTAAGCCCAATGAATCAAACAAAATGAGTAAGAGAGAGAGAGAGAGAGAGTGAGTGAGTGCCCGATAAACAGAAGGCCTTACGCTAACGCTGAAGGCGGACGGCAGCGAGCACCCACTCCTAAGTGATCCTAGAGGAAAGAGGGAACGTCCCGTGACCGCAGAGAGTTTTTATCTGTTCCCTCTGAGTGGAAAACAAGTAAAAAAAAAACCAAAGCATTGCAAAGTCCTCTGGGGAATGTAGTTCTCTTTGACTCTTAATGCACTACATGATGTTATGATGTGGAATACCAGTACCAAAAAATCATAAAACCATGACATACTCCCACTAGCAATGTCTCAGAGGGACCTTATCAAGCTTAAGAAATTAGTTATCAAGAGCTCAGAAAGTTCAACAGTCAAATAAAAAGCTTTGCGCCCTATATCAAACAACTCAATGCAGTGTTGTAGATAGGGGGCAGACTAGATGGGGAGCAGCACTGATAGAAAAAGCAGGAGGCAGGTTAGTTGGTTTCAAAATGTCCTCTCCAGCCTAAATTATTCTGTGTCTGTTACTGGTTAGTATGGAATGGCAGCCAAGCTCATATTCTTATGTCTACAGAGAACAAGAATTTGTAGAGGAAAATTTGTAGTTAAGATGTAAAGCCTCTTTTTAAAATCAGAGATGGCCTGCTCTCTGTACAGTTCTTTTCAATTACTCTTTTTGCCTACAGAAAGATAAAGTTAAAAGGACCATTTCAAACAGACATACAAAAAGCCAAAGCTTTCATTTCCTTTTTGTAGAAAGAAACAGATCCCTAGGAAGGCTTAAAAAGTGCTGCAGCTAAAAACATTTTTTCAGTGAAAGTTGGGTTAGAAAAACATGTCAGATAAGTTTCTCCTCCTACTGAGGGATTTGCAATTTTTAATTCAGGTTCTCTGATAATTCAATCTAAAAAACGGGGAACAAAACCCTAAATACAGGCAAAAAAAGACAACACTGGCAAAAAGACTTGGTTGAAATGTCTGTAGTTTAACAGAAATTTTATTAACCTTGCATAACGTTGGTCATAATTATTCATTCTTTTTAACTGACAGCCCTAACATAATACAAGTTAAACTTAGACAGAGGACATCATGTATATCAAACACAGTACCTCCTTATAATAGAGATATTATCCTAATGACCAGTGCAATAATTTGGAATGAATTCCCATAGAAACTGAGGATTTGAGATACCTGGCTCCAAAACCAAGGTACTTCCTCTACCATTTTCTCTAACAAGTATCTACTAGATTGCAACAAAATATGAGTAAGTAATTAAATCTTACCAAACATTACAGATTTTTTGTGATGCAGAAAATAAATTATATACGTTATGCCGCAGTTATGGAAATCATTTAGATATTCAAACAATAATGTCAGAATACAGTCCATGTACAGATGATCTTTACTGACAGAGTACTTCAAAGGTTGTATGAATAGTCTTTGTAAACAATGCAGTTTAAATATTTACACTTAAATCTACTCAATTATTTTTTCTTTTTTTTTTATAATGAATTCCCCTATTCTGCTTAAAAAAAAAAATCCAACTGTGAACCTTAATTATAACTCAGACACTCTATGTCATTTCATCTACAGTAACTCTTTTTTGGATGAAGTAACAGGAATGGTTTTCCAAGGAATCACAAAAAAAAAAAAAAAGATCATCACAAAGTATGTTTACAAAGGTTTGCTAGCTTGTAGACTTGTAACCACCAAATAATAGTTTCCTATCACTTGTATAGAGTTTTGAAGATTTTAAAATACTGTCATATTTCATTCTTTTATGTGTTGATAATGCAGAATTTGTAACAGGAACCAAATGTAACCTTAAAACTAACAATCATTAATTATTTTTTTAATGATGTTTAATATTAGTATGGTATTTGATTCTACTCACACCAAAAGAGGGCCACTATAATCTCAAAGTAATTATTTAAAACAAGTTTTATATCATATTGAAGTCATAACTGGAGATGATTTTTCATACTGAAAAAACTCCTAAATTCAAATTTCAACCAATGATGAAGACACCTATTAAAAGCACAGTTTAGGCTTAAATTACTAAAGAAGTTTTCAGTGGATTTTCTAAATGTATTATAAAGTGCAAGAGAGATAAAAACTGAAATCAGGAAATTCCATTTTACTGATTCCACTTACTTAAACATAAACAATACAGAAACCCAAAACTTACCAGTATATTTTTTGTACAAAATTAACAACTTTTTACTGAAATTTTGTTTATTTATTTATTTATTTATTTATTTTTGCTTAGAAGCTTTGATCATTAATTTTAACAAGACACAACTCTAGGACATTAGAATTGTGCTTTGCAGTATTTCAGGACTTCACAGAATTGTATAAATGGTAAAAAAAAGACAAGAAAATTAGGAGACACTTTCATGTATGCATGTGTTCTAGAGCCTGCATCTGTTAGTCCAGTGACAGCAAACAGAGCAATTGTGAGAGATGGCAACATTTTGGTTCACTGGATTAATCCTTACCTCTTTCAGGACAAAAAATTACCAAGCTAGATATAATTTACTAGGTACTTTAATAGTAAGTGTCTCTACTATTAAAAGACGTAAGACATAAAAGACATTAATATTTCTAGCCAGAGACAACATAAATAAAGGCATTTGGGTATGTGACAGCTGTGCCTGATAGATAAGAGAAGCATTGTGAAACGGTGAAGAAGTAATTTTCCTGAAACTAATTTATAGTCACTGCTTCTATAAAAATGGAGGTGTAGGGAGCTGGGTGAGACATGAGGGGTAGGAAAATCAGTCCCAGCACTCCGGGGAAAATTTTCAATACTTATTCTGTGAATATTCTGAATTGTCAGAGTGATGCCTTTATTTCAGTTCATTTCTCAAACTTTTTAGATATTAATTAATACAGTAAAGAATTTTCAAAGAGATTCAAAATTTATTTCTTTCTTGGACTTCAAATACATCACAACTGTGCAGCTGCTATAAGCAATTCTGTTTGCTATATATAAAGAACAGGAATCCAAAAAGTGTTTATAACCTATAACTTCACTCGAACTCCCAAACACCTAGTAGCCCTTTGGCCAGAGAGGATTATTAGTTCCCTTAAGAAATAAAAGAGCTAGGGAGTGAACAGTGCACTGTTGTTCATTTCTGAATGTCACTCTGGGTTGTGCATCACCAGGCAGCATTGCAAAAAACAAATGCATTTTTCAAGTATGAAAATATGAATGTCAATTGTCTGGAAGTTAGTTTCACAAAATCTCACCCCCTTCCCAAACTATTAGTTAGAAAACAATTACAAAAGAGAGAGGGGTCATTACTTCAGTAGCAAAGCAGTAGTAGTAGTGAAATCTAAAATAAAATTATCTTCTGACATAATATACACTTAACTCTTAGGAAAACCTACTGAATTGCTTATATATGAGGAGACGAAACACAGTTTTCTTTAAATTGTAAAGAACGACCTCCCAGAATCAAACTTTGTAATTACCTGTAAGAGCGGTAACTGTTATCTCTGTGGATACTAAAGTGATCTTTACAAGAGTGCTTTGTGTCTTGATAGATTCACTGTAGCTTTGTGAAAAAAATGTTTATAAATAAAGCAAAAATTTAAAATGAAGTTAACTACACAGAAGCGTAAGTTGCAGCGCTATCAGTGGCAAGGAGCATTACTAAAGAACTAACTAACGTGGCCTAAAACCTTTTCACTCTTGAAAAACCCAACTTAAAAATTAAACTAAAGCACAAGGCCTTGCTGAAGGAATGGGTAACCATGTCTCCAATTGCACTCTGTATTCCTGCAAGAGAATTTTGACTTTCCAGAAATCCCTAACAACATAGAACATTGGTTTCTAACTTCCAGGAAAGCAATTAATTGCATTTTCAACTGGGAAGAGGAACAAGGCCATCTGAAGCTCTCAGTATAAAAACAAAACTAAATAGTAGAAAAGAAAGTGTGGAGATGTGGAAAAAAGCTTTTATGGGACTTTAAATAGCACTGCAGAAAGTTGCTGTTCAAATATATCATCTCCTTCACGCCCATATAGATATGGTCGTTTCAGAATACTTCCTGTATGGAGGAAAGCTCTTTTTAAACCCCAATGTCTTCAGTTTCTTGTTGTTTTTAAGACACAATGTATATTTACAATGATTTAATAGCTAAGGATTACCACAATTATTCTGTGATTGTCACCATAACAAAGATATTTCCTGCACCATTTTGCATCCTTTTTTGCTACTTCTTCCCTATCAGCCAGCATTCAGGGGATTTTCCTGTTGTTTGATCATAGAGGAGCACTCTCACAAAGTCCCTGAACTCATATCCCATCACATAGAGCATTATGGATACTCTATCTAGCATTGTGTACATTTGCATGTAAAAGCATGCAAATAAACAACTCTATTGGAATAGCAATATTAGAGTGAGAGCTGAGTCTTTCAACTGTACCTACTAGTCCAAGAATTTGTATGGCTCTTCTATTTCACTACCTATATGCTAACCTATAGAACAGGTTCTTAGCAGCTCTTCTCCACAATATTTCAAATACATGTGCACCTCTGTACATGCACTCACAAAGAGGAGGCAAAAGATGTATTGGCACTTTTTCTGAGACAGACAATCCTCCAAACCAGCAAAGATTAAATTCTTTCCCACAAATTGCACTATTTAGTCCAAGAGTAACACTGAACAAAGAAGAAAGGAATGTGTAAATAGTTTCCTGTTAGGAAAGCTTTGATTGTGGCACCATTTGATACATGTATTCAAAGCACAAAACAAAATATGCCACACTTCTGGTACACTAAATTGAATGTTTTTCTTTTTTTCAATCACTGAGAAATGTTATTTTGAAACCATACAAGGAAACATATGCTTATAAATGTTTTGTTTAGGCAATCTGACATGCCATAAAGTATGTCTGTCAACTCTCCCAATGGTTTACTCCCACATGCTGTTGACTGGTGGCTATAACTGAAGCAGAATGCCAATTGTGGTTTCTAAAACTGACACACAAGAGGGCATACAGAGATAATGGAAAAGTTAGCACTTCTTGTGAGCATTTCTCCAAGAATAGTTTTTTCAATTTTATTGTCAATTTATTTTAAGGTTGGGGGTGTCTCCCACCAGCACTTTCTCCTAGTGAAGGCTATTTACTATAAAATATAAACACACTTTTTCAAAAGCTATCTGCAAGCAGGCAACCAGAAGCAAGAAAAGTAAATAAACTGTTGTAGTAGGCGTGTCCAGGGAATCAAGGTGTAACATGATAGTACCTCTCTTAGCTCTGTGAATGATGTGTGATGCATGCTTGAGGGGCATAGACAATGTAAGATTAATATATAAGAAGTAGTTGTGCCTTAATAAAACGCCATTTTCTGTATCATCATATTGGTGCCTAGTAGTGCGGCCCTAGGTGTTTGCTAGCCCAGCCGGACCGGCCTCCTAAATGGGACAACAATAAACATTGTCTCAGATGTCTTCACCATGTAATACTGGGATTAGAATAACCTTGGAGAGAATTGTCCAGATGACATTACAGTTATTCCATTTTTTCACAAACATGAAATCACTTTGCAGGTCAGTTCTGTGTGGGACACCTGCAATAAGTACAATAAGAAAGAGGCAGCAAACTGTTAGGTCAGTAGACGCATACAGAAACTCCTTTCCTGCTATCTGGATGCCTCTTAGTCTATCCAGAAAGCACTACTTTTGGACACTCCATACAGTACTGACTAATCAGTGTTTCCGTATGGTAACAAAACAATTTGAGAGGAAAATAATACAGACAGGGAAAAATAACTTGACTTTTTATATATGTGTACATATGGAATGACAAAAAAAAAAGAAGTCTGGAAATTTTGAAGAAGATCTACTTGTAGCTTCTCATCAGGTAGAATCTTGCTATATGAATTGGCAGCATAATAAATGTGATTATGAGATAGAAAAACTCAAAGAGACAATCATTTCTCTATCAGCTGTGCCAGGTACATCTTATTCAGGTTAGAATGCATCAGCAATAGGAAAAATAGGCAAACTGTTAGAATTCAGAAACATTAAGAATTGCAGTAGGTGGGTAAATTAAAAAATATCTGATGATTTTACATGACAGTCTTGCAGTGATAAGCAGAATTAAACAGCTCTTTTAGCCTAGTCTGTGAAAGAGAATCCTTGAGAAAAGTTCTATTAATAAGAATAATAAGTTTTACTTCCCTAATGATCATCTTGCTATAATGTAAAATTTTCACTGCCTACATCAAAACGAGGAATATTATTTCATATGTATATGTGAAATAACTAGCAAAAGAAATCACAATTTATAATAAACCCTTCTACAAGAATTGCAGGAGCAAGAAGCCTAGTAGACAATCTGTAGATTTACTTGTTATCAACGCTCTTTTGAAAAACAACAGCAAGCTAACAAGACAAATGAAATATAACTTCTTTTTGGTAAAGGGATATCCACTGTGAGTTACTAAATACATAGAAACCATGATTCAGATCATGGCCATTTCTCAGCTGAAGGATTGGGGCCTGGGGTACAGATAATGTGAGGAGAGTACACATGATACTTGCCTATCCAGTCTTATGACTATTATCTTACTGACTCTACTGGAGAAACGAGAGTTTAACTCAAAAACAGAATGGTTTCTACATAAAACTTATAAAATGCTTTGAGATTCACAACATATCAGAAGTAATTATTTCAGATTTCTTTCTAATCAAGTGACAGGAATGACACTGAGAACATCTCATACATTAGTAGGTAAATGTCAGACAAAATGAACAATACATCATTATGTTGGATTATACCATTATATTAATGATATAATTAGGCATAGGACAAGAAAGTCTGTTCAGAACAATAGTCTTCATATTACTGGTCCTATTAAACTAAACTACAATCTACTTAAAATATTAAAATCTACTTCAATGAGACCATTTGGTTAATGTTCTAAAAATATAAAAATAGATCTCTATTTGGCAGTCAAAGCGTTTCCTCAAATTAAAACACTATCCATGAGACAGGGCATACGTAAAAATTATTAATAAGTTGAAATTCAAAATTCCAGTTATCTTGTTTGTTATCAAGCAAATTCAAACAGTTAAAATTTAATAACATATAACTACAGAAATTAAATCTTTCTCATGCTACTGCAACTAATTAAAAGTTGACAAGATAAAGCTATAGAGACGCTTTAGGTGTAATAAACTGGGATTATTAGTATAATCTGCATACTGTGTTACTTAAATAGCTTTTAAAATAAGTTGGTGTTATGACTACCTTGTCTGCTCACCAGAGTAGAATTAACTCACTGGATAGTACAAAAACTGGAGAAATAATTAGCTGCTATTTAATGTACTCTGTTAAATAGAACAGTTCGAGGGGTAAATTCTAACAAACAAAAAAAAAAAAGTTACAGTGCATGCCAGTCACTGTATTAGGAGACACTAACAGTGTAGTTCTGAGAATACTTGTTAAATGAGGAATTTAAGTAAATCAACATTTGTAGTATCTGGAATTAGTGTACAGGCACACTAGGGTTTCAGACAGTAAAACTCAAAAACCCATCAAAAGCAAACTTTGGTTGACTTAGCACAGAGCTGAGTTATTCAGATGTTATTGTTACATGAGACAGGGCTGATAGAACTATAGAAACAGCTAGTAAGAGCTGTATGTGTAATTTATTTACAAACTGCAAGCCAGAGAAAAAAGAAAGTACCATAGCACATTATAAAGCTAAAATATGTTAAAGTCCTTATATTCTCATACTTATATGTATTTATATACATGTCAACAAGCATATCAAAATAATAATAAAAGGGATCAAATGTGACCTTCTTTTGCTCATACTGCAAAAGGATGTGTAGTAAAATGTATTTATTTTCCACAAAATTATAAAGGAAAGGGATTAAGGAAGAGGGGAAGAATGAAAAGAATTCCGTGCTTGCAAGTGTGAAGCTTTGTGTACCTGAATGTTGATGCATAAGTAAACTTGAACAATAGTTAAGTAAAACAGAGCATTTGACCTTCAGCTCCTACCCTTCACTGTGAAGTAGTTCTAATTGTAATGCATCCAGACCCGACACAAGAACGATGTGGAGTTGTAGGAGGAGGTCCAGAGGAGGGCCAAAAACAAAATCAGAGGGCTGGAGCACTTTTCCTATGAAGAAAGTCTGAGGAACTTGGGATTCTTTAGCTTGGAGATGAGAATAATCTTGGGAGGCCGTTTTGCAGTCTTACAGTGTTTAAGGACTGCATGTAAGCACAAGGAAGTTCTTACTTCCATGTAAGAACCCACCACCTACAGTAGTAGCACAAGGCAGAATGAGTAGGAGAGCACACGTTTAGGTTAGATGTTAAGAAGAAATTCCTTACTCACAGGGTCACGAAGCAGTGGAACAGGCTGCCCAGAGAAGCAGTGAGTGCCTCATCTCTGGAGATATTCACGGCCAGACAGGATGTGGGCCCTAGGCAGCCTGATCTGGTGGGTGACAAATCCACCCACAGCAGGTGTGTTGAACTACTTATCTGTAAGATACCTTCCAACCTAGGTGATCTAATATTTCTTATGTTCCTTTTTTTCCTGTAAAGCTTTATGCCTTAAGAAAAAATACTTTTCTCATGGAAAAGTATTTTGTTAAAAAAAAATCCTTTGAAATCAACTTTCACCTCAGAAATGATTAATACCATCTTCTTGTTCAAGAAATAATTGAAGACAACATGAAGAGAGATGAGATGAACCATAACAGTGTCACTGAAGTTAAAAAGTTAATTCCAGTCCATTCTTTTTAGAACAAATGACAATAGAAAAAACTCAAAATTTCTCATTTTCACTCCATTACCTTTGTCCAGCCTTGTGTGAAGTAAAGTGTTCTATTACTAAAAGTTATAATTTTATTTAGCTATTTGGTTATCTGTCATCTGCTTTAAATTTACTCTGCAGTACAAATAGCATATTTTTGTTGATTGTTTCTAAAATGTAAATACACAAAGGATTCTCTAACACAGAGGAAATACTAGTTTTTTGAAAACAGCAATGGATTGAAAAATATTTTTTTAATCATTTTACATTTCAGTAAATCACAACATAATTTCCTCAAGCATCTCTAATTGTCAGTACTGGTATAATACCAAGTTAATCAATCTTTGATATTCTTTTTCTCCCCATGAACAATGCCTTGCAGGTGAGGAATGTTTTTTATACAGAATAAGAATGAATAGATTAAAATGATAGATTAATTGATACTTATCTGAGAAATGTTAACTATATCCTGGGGCAAGAGATACCTTACAACTCTTTTTCTGGTCACCAGCCTCTACAGAGCTTCAGAGCTGGTCAGCCAACCGTATTTATTACCCTTCTAAAGACAATGTAAGATTTGCTGAAGTGCTACAGGAGCCAGCAGTAAACATCAGGGGAGGTTAACACTGCCAGGGCTATCACACAAAATCAGCCAGCCAGACTCTGATCTCAGTTTCTTTGGAAGAAATCCAATAGAAGACAATGGAGTTGTGTTGCATGTGTAGTGCTGTAACTGAGATTTGAATTGTTCCTGCAGAATTTAAGGGTGTCTGTAAATGGAATTTGGTACTGTTCTATAGGACTGACTATAATGCTGCAAACACAAAATGTTATTTACTATTCCATGTTCATATCTATTTCAGAATCTGATTGTCACTTGAAACTTTGGCACACAACTGGATTAATTTAATGACAGCCTATATATTCCAGGGTTCTTTAATTAGTTATGGACATGCACAACCTGTGCTTGACCATCTGATGTAATGATTCCATAACAAAAGAAAAAACATTTCTGGAACACTCCTTAAAATTAGTCTGCCAGAACAGATTTCTGTAATGGTAATTTTTTGTAAATAAATTAATGAGTAAAGTGAATTAAAAGTCCTGTTTTGTCAAACAAAATAAATATCTTCAGAATGAAGGGAAATGCTTAGGTGTGCTGGCTCTTTTTGTCCAGTGAATGTAAAATTTGAAATTGATATTCACATTCATGTTTCAACCATGATGATCTTTTCTTTTGTGATATCCAGTAGGGCTAATTCTATTTATGTATTTTTTCTTCTACAAAACATCTACTCCTTTTAAACAAAGCCATGCATGTTGGAAGCAGACCTATTATTTATCTGTAGAAAACAGAAAAATGGCCACACTCTTTGCTGAAACATTATACACAGTTCCTGGGGAAAAAAAAAAAAAAAAAAGACAATAGTGAACAGCTTGGCTTTCACATACTTCTTCCTATTAAAAGCAAATTGAAAATTAAATCAGCATGGCTTTACAATAACACTACCTATGGATTTGAACTTCATGAGGTTCAGCAAAGGCAAGTACAAAGTCCTGCAACCAGCTTGTGGCAGCTCCCACTATTAGTACAAGCTGGGGAGCAAATGGATTGAGCACAGCCCTATCAAAAAGGACTTGGAGGTACTGGGGGATAACAACCTGAATAGGAGCCAGCAATGTGCCCTCACAGCCCAGAAAGCCAACTGTATCATGGACTGTATCCAAAGAAGCATGGCCAGCAGGCTGAGAGAGGTGATCGTGCCCCTCTACTCTGTGCTGGTGACGCCTCACCCAGAGTACTGAATCCGAATGTGGACGTATAGGAGAGACAGTCTTGTTGGATAATGTGGGGGGGGGGGGGGGGGGGGGGAGGGGGGGAACAAAAATCATCCAAGGAATGGAACAACTGGGGCTGTTCAGCCTGGAATAAAAAAGACTCTGGGGGAGACCTGATGGCAGCCTTTCAGTATCTAAAGGGGGACTGTAAGAAAGGACAGCAGGATCTGTAGTGACAGGATAAGGGGAAATGGCTTCAAACTAAAATAGGGGAAATTTGGACTGGATTTAGGGAAAATGTTTTTTACAATAAGGCCAACAGGAACAGATTGTTCATATAGGTGGTCATGTCCCATTCTAGGAAACATTCAAGGTCAGGATGGACGGGGCTTTGTGCAACCTGAGCTGTCTGTAGGTGTCCCTGTTCTTAGGAGGGAAGTTGGACTATGTTGTTCAACTAAAATAAAGTTTCCTTCCAACTCAAACAGGTCTGTAACTATGAAATTAACTAGATAACTGTAAAGTTTAGTCTTTTAAATCAGTGCAATATGAAAGTGGATAAAATAAGCTTATTAATTCAACATATTACAGCAAACCTGTTGCTTTCATTCTTGGCTCAGTTGAAATTAGAAGTTGCAATTAGTTGTCATCACATGGCTTTTTCATATTTCAGTACCACATAATCCTCAGCAATTTGAGATCAAAATAACACTCAGGCACTGCAATAGTTACAATTAGGAGCATGCCGTTCACCAAAAAAAGAAGGCAGCAAAATTATCTTTGGAAAACATTTGGCACAATTTGGCTGGTACTTCTGAGCACTAAAAAAAACTACAATAAAATGTAATTTGAACTGAATTGAGACACAAACCATGAACAGATAATAATGTAGAATATACTTTGATTTATGCTTGTGGGCTCTTTCAAAACGATGTCAACTGCCATGGATACCCAAGTTTAAGACAAGCTCATTCAATTGTGCTGTAAAAGCAAAGGCTGTAGGGTTTCCGGAGTGAATAATGTGGTCCATACAGTCATGTGAATGAACAATATATCTGTTCCTAATTTATACATGGTTGTTTTTTTTTTCCCAACAAAATTTGTTTGAAGCTTTTCTCTGTGTAATATTTGTTTGGATTCTCCTTCCCATGCAATGGTTATTGCATGTGACTCAGAACTATATTTTCTGAATTGTCTTTTCATTAAGTATTCTTAGAATTATCTTCCTTTGCCTCCTTGTTCTGTGAAGTGATAACTTAAATTCTGGTATCAAGATATGAGAGAATAACTAGTGTTTTTGTTTTTGATATATTTCTTGCTCTCCCATTAGTTTATTCTATTCAAAATTTAGCCTAAATTTTATCCAGCATAAAAAGAATTCAACAAGATCCTTTCAAAATTTAGCTGTGGTTCTAGGTATCACATTTTAAGATGTAGTCAGTATAGTTCTGTCAGCTAAAAGTAACATCATCTTCATTTTCACTTTCTAGTTGAAGCACCAGAGTTAGTTAAAGAACTAAAGTAACTGATAATAAAAGAGTTGTAGTGATAGATATCTGCTAAAGAACAAGGTATTGTTTAGCTCATCACAGAATATCTTAAGTTGGAAGGGATCTTAAAGATCATCAATTTTCAACCCATCCTTCACCCTAGGGTCCCATCCCACTTGGCCTTCAATGCCTCCAGGGATGTGCCATCCACAACTTCTTTGGGAAAACTGTTCCAGCATCTTACCACCCTGAAAGAAAAGAATTTCCTCCTAATATCTAACCTAAATCTCCTCTCTTTCAGTTTAATGAAATTATTCCTTGTCCTATCACTATCAGACCATGTAAAAAGTTTATCTCCATCCTGATTATAACCTCCCCCCAAGTACTGCACGTCCAGATTATAACATCCTCCCAAGTACTGCAAGGTTGCAATGAATTCTCCTCAGAACCTTCTCCAAGCACTCTCCCTCGACCTTTCTTCATAGGAGAATACATTTTCCAGCCCTTTGATTATCTTCATGGCCTTCTTCTGGACCCACTCCAAAGCTTCACATCTTTCATGTGTCGTGGGCCCCAACCAAGTCCTCTGCAGGTCTGCCATCAACTCTTCTCTCAGCCTACACATATCAGGGATTACCTCAACAAAGCGCAAAACCTTGCATTTGACCTCCTTGAATCTCATTACGTTTATGTGCGCCTACTTTTCTAGGCTGCCCAGATCCTTCTGGATGGCTACCCTTCCTTCTGTAATGTCAACTGCCCCACTCAGCATCATAAGCAAACCTGCTGAAAGTACACACAGTCCCATTATCTGTGTCACTGATAAAGACACTGAAGAGATCCCAGGATGGACTCCTTGGGGACACCACTCATGATCAGCCTTTACCTCAGCCCTCTTGCCATGACAATCCAACCAATTCTTTACCTACTGACTAGTGTAGCCTTCAAATCTATAGTTCTCAAATTTAGAGACAAGGATACGATGTGGGACCATGGGAGAGGCCTTGCACGAATACAGACAGACAATATCAGTCGCCCTCCCTCAGTCCACCAATGCCATGATTCAGTTACAAGGCCACTGGATTGGTCAGGTACTACCTGCCCTTGGTGAAACTGTGACTGCTGTCACAGATAATCTCCCCGCCTCGCATGTACCTTAACATCTCTTCCAGGAGGATTTGCTCCATGATCTTCCAAGGCACAAAGTTGAGGTTCACCAGCCTGCAGTTTCCCAGGTCATTCTTTCTCACTTTCTTGAAAATAGTAGTGTTGTTTCACCTTTCCCTGTCACCAGGGACTTCAACTAACAGCTACAACTATTCAAATACGACAGAGAGTGATTTGGCAACCACATCAGTGTGTTCCTTCAGAACCCCTGAATGCATGTCATTCAGCCCCATAGACATGTACACATCTGATATCATGATGTGTGCCTTGACTTTGTGTTCAGTGAGAGAGATTTTAACCCCCTGGCCCCAGCCTAGAGGTTAAGGGACTCAAGAGGGTTGTGTCCTCACCTGCAGCACAAGCTCCAGTACAAGTTTCTGGGCTTTTCCAGATGCCACTGCCCACTCCATTCTGCACATCTTGTGTGCTTGGCATCAGTGTTTCACACCAGTCAGCAGGGCCATGGCCACATCTTCCCACGGGCCCCATCACGTCACTCTGGCAATGGCATGCAGCCCCAGGAATGTACAGCAAGAAGGTTTATTCAATAAAAGTTTGTGTTTCCTTTTGATAGTTAACTCGGTGATCTAAGAGGTCTTTTCCAACCTTAATGATTCTATAATAATATGATTCAATAAATCCTGACTTCCAGAGAAGACTGAGGCAAAGAATTCATTGAATACTTCAGCCTCTCCATGTCTGTCGAAGCCAGTTCTTCTCATTTATCAGAGGGGGTATACAGTCCTCTTTGCCTGTCTCTTCTGACTGTATCTGTATCTTTAGAATCCCTTCTTGTTGTTTTTCACATTTGTCATCAAATTCAATTCCATCTGCACCTTGGTTTTCCTGGTCACATCTCTGCACATCTGGTTGGCATGACACTTCCTCCCTTCTGTAAAAAATAAGACAGACCACAAATACTAGTTAGGAGTAACTTGGCTAACAAGAGTAAGTTTGAAACAGAATTATGTTGATTGTAATTTGAAAATGCATGCAACCCTATTTTCCTCCAAAATCTCAGCAAGGCTCTGAAGTTTATTGAGTTTTACTGCCTGGAGACTGGAATCACAAGGGGAATAAATCTTGACTATTAACATAGTTAAACTATCCTCAAGATCTGCTGTAAAACCATCTGCAAAATAAATCTCCCTCCCAACTACATACGTATCTTTGAAGAGCCTTTAAAGGTTCACTACCCTAGTGAATGTGTGTTGAACAAACAGATGGAGACATTGCCAGGCCACAGAATATATCATACACTGTAAAAAGATTATCCCCTGAGAGCCCGCCAACCTAATTAATTTACTATATACACTTTCCTGTCCCTTACTTCCCATCCAACCATTCAGGGGAAATGCTAGACTTTTCTGTATTCATCCACTTCAATTTGGAAAAGCTATTATAAACAATGCCGAAGTCCTGAACTTGCTAAGAGCTAATCAAACAACGTATTATCCTAACTTTGCTAAAAAGTGAAGTCCACTTTTAATCACTCCCTACACAACACTATTAAAATTCAGAATTAAAAACTGAATTTTTAATAGCCTTTCCTTGAACTTCCCATTCCCTCTTTCCTTTTATGTAACACAGTTAGGAAACAAGAAATCTACTCTACAAATAATTTCATCAAGAAAAGTTATTTCATGTTCCTAGTTTATCTCATAATAAGTTAAATTAAGATATTTTCACTTCTCAAAGTGATTTTTGCTTCTTTAGATTTCACTCTGCTCTTCCATTTCCAATGTATTTTCCTAATTGATGCCAACTCTTCAAACTCTGTCTATCTTAAATGTCTAACAGTAAACAGAAACAGTATTTTTATTTTGGTCAGCATTCTGTTTCTATTTAACTCAAAATCCTGTTTAATAATAGAATTTCTAGGTCGGTCATGAAAATAAAATTTAAGAAAAGCAAAAAATATTTTCAAACACATAAGAAGCAATTACTATATCTTTGTTGTAGATATTTGTCAACAGTTTACATGCTGGTTTGGTCCAGTTCTGTGATGACTGGGGTGGAGGGACCCACAGACCCATGCCGTGGGAAAAGGGAAGGGGAAAGGGAAAAAAGGAAAAGGGAGATGGGCCTAAAAACAGAATAGTGGCAATGATCTGAGGAAAGCGAATTTACTAAATAAGATATCGGAATGCTAAATAACACAATATAATACAATATAATTGGAATTGAAGCTAATAAATAAAATGAACCAGAGAGAGTGTCTGATAAACCAAAAGCCTTACACTAACAGTGCGCCCACTTTTGGGCAGATCCGAAAGGAAAGAGCCTATGTCTCATGACACACAGACAGTTTTTATCTTTCCCCCTGAGCGAAAAATGGAAAAACACAAAGCAATGCAAAGTCCACTGGGGTACTTCTGAGACAAGTATACCAGAAACTATCGATGATCTGGAGCATTAACTCTTTAACTTCCAGTGCACTACGTGATGTTATGATGTGGAACACCAATAACAAAAATCATAAAACCGTGACAATATTTTGATGAATTACCAGCTTTTAATAATTCTGCAGAATATATTCTCTCTCAAACCCAAATCCCATTTCAGAAATCTTTAACTCCAGCAACATAATTTTGCTGCTCTTTATTGATTGAAGTTGGAGACCTTTGAGCCCAGCTGATTTTCCTGGTGGTTTCAATCGATTAACACAGAAATGACATTCCAGCTGAGCATTTGGTGGTCAATAAAATCCTACTTTTTATTGGGTTAGTATTTGAACTGTCTGAAATATTAACTTCACGTTCACCCAAGTCAGACAATGAGTCAATGATAGACACTGAATTAAAACCAAGAATATATCTGGAGACTAACTAATCACCTCATGGGTTTCCATCACTTCTTGTAGAAGAAAAAATCTTGGAATACATGTAGAAAAAAGTGAGCTATGAAATTCCAGTCTGGAATTCCTGCAAAAACTTCATTACCTTGGGAAAAAATTAACATTCTCAAATATAAATGTGAAATTATCCATACCTTCATATTCAAGTACTTACTTTACTAAGATGCTAAATGAACAGCCTCTTAAAAATTTTCATTTCTATTGCTTCCTGCACTAAAAGATCAGCAAGATGATTTAGCATTTTCCAAAAAGACGAGTAATTTCCTTCATTGTTAATAGGTTACTATAATGTTGAGAATGTTACCACATTGGGGATTTAAATAAGTGATACATCCTTGTTATTATTCATTTAATATTCTATTTATTTATTTATTTATTTATTTATTTATTTATTTATTTATTTGCTGTGTGTTTTAGCATAATAAAACTTACACTAAACTAAACTAAATTTTTCCCTCTTTTTAACTTTTTCACACTACAATCAAGATCACTGGACAGTTGCTAACCTGAAATACACCATTCAGGCAGACATCTTTCTGAGAATATATTTTATTCTAATTATCATGGAAATTTGAAACAAAAAAATTATAGTGACCATATCACAAGTAGTGCTGTCCAAAATAAAATTCATATTCGGAGTCAGTTTGTCTGCTACAAATATGATTTTAACTTTATAACAATGATCACTTCCATATGATGCTGGAGATGATTAAGATAGGAGGGATAGGGAAATAATTGGCTGGAACAGACCTTTTCCTTTCTTCTTGGTAGAAAATGTTTTAGCAGATGCCTATTCAGAAGGAACTCTTGCAGATCTCTGGAAATAAAGCACATGAAGCTCACTACCTTAACGGCCAGTGATAAACACTGTAAAAGAAATTTTATTTTGACTAGTACTAAGGGACATATCTTTAAATCTCCACTGCAAATTACTCACCTTAAAATTATATATAGTGAAATAGATTATAATATTTAACTATTATTTGACAGCCATAAAGTGAAATTTCTCTGTATGGTAGAAATTTGGTTTCTTCTGTGTTATTGAAGAGAGCCATTTCAGTGAGAAACCACTTAGAAATCCTCCTTTGTGAAATGGAAAGCATAGTTCTTCAATGGAACCAGGGAACAAGGCTGAACTTGACAGTTTCCTTGGCATAATGACAGAACTATTACTGTTGAGCCAGAAGAAGACTGCAGCCAGTGGAAAACGGAAAATAGATTTTTCTCAAGTTGTGCAGGAGTCTTGATGATTTTAAAGCAAAGTAACAGTGAATTTGGCTTCTAGGTGTTCAGAAAGTGGATATGTTTCCACTTATTAAGTGTACTTTTGTAAGAAGTAATGCACAGCTATAACTGAACAATAATTTCTAATAAATTTATGACTTAGCATTGTACAAATGAGTGATTTAATTTAATGGCAAGTCAAAGATGTAGAAGTATTCTGGGGAAAGTTCAAGATGACATTTTTTTAGCATCTTACTTCCTGCCATATCACAGTTGAAATTATTTCAATTACATTGCCAGATTTTATCTAAAGTGTAACTGAAAGAAGAAACAGTGATCAGTGTTTCAGACGTGGATTATTTCAGAATGAACTGTCTTGACTAAAAATAAAAATTCTTGAGTGTTTTTTCTCTCCAGCACAATAAATAATTCTTATAATGCGACCAACTCACAAGGATTCTTTCATTCTTGTGAGGCTCTTTGAGTATCTGAAGACCATCTAGTAACTGAAGGGAGCCTACAGGAAAACTTGGAGAGACTTTTTATAAGGGCATGTAGCGACACGACAACAGAAAATGGTTTCAATCTTTAAGAGAGAAGATTTAGAGTATGTATTAGGAAGAAATTCTTCACTGTGAGGGTGGTGAGACACTGGAACAGACTGACTGGCAAAGTTGTGGATGCCCTCTCCCTGGGAGCATTCAAGGCCAGGCTGGATGGGGCTTTGAGCAACCTGGGAGGTATCCCTGCCTATAGCATGGGGTTTGGAACTAGATGATCTTAAAGGTTCCTTCCAACTCAAACCATTATATGACTCTGTGCTTCTCTATTATACACACAGGCTTAGATAAATTAACTGCGCTGAACAATGTAGAAAAGACGTCTATTTCAAAACAGATAATTTTATTTTGTTGAAGACAAGTACTCATAACTGACTGATATTAAAGATGCTTAACAAAGTTTGCCTTACTGCCTTGACAAACTTGTCTCGTCTCTGGACAAAGATTGTCAAATCCAGCCTGTTTGAAAGAAGGCACCTCAGATTCAATAAAACTCAAACTCTTAAATGAAACTTTGTTTTGCAAGGCAGTAGGGGGTGATGATGGGAGACAAAGGATCATTACTATCCTCTGAAATGTAAATGGCCCGTAAAACAAAAATGTGCTATCCCAACTTCATTTTCCTAACAGAGAGCGATGAACATTTAAAATAATATAAGATACTCTGACTGACTTTTCAACATGATGAACTTATTGCAGTCAGCATTTTAAAAGTAAAATGTGCATCAAGGACTGATCATCACAGGCCTACGTATCTTCATTTTAGGCTTATCCCATACTGGGTTGTAACAAAAAACAAACAAACAAACAAACAAAAGTAGCCTAAGTGAATTAAATTCAAACTACCACAGCTTTAATGGCAAAACTATATTGGAAGATGCAAGACAAGCAGCAGCCAGAACACACCATAGGTCTGAATTTACTGCTTCAAATATTTAAAAAAACAGACAGATTTTAGCAAGCATGGTGGCATTAAACCTGTCAAAAATTTTTCCAGCCTGGATACCTAATATGTTCTAGGACTCTGTTTCTTGAACATCAGCGCACCAACAATCCAAAATGTTACTTTCACCTTGGGTACATTTAGTGGGTCGTCGGATCCTGATGCAAAAGAACAGTGTACACAAGCAGCACACTCAGACATAAATATGATCCTCAGGCTACATATACTCAAACATTTAACTTCAGAGAATGGCTACCTGAACATCTTAGTCATTTCTTAGTCCCCCAGACTACTATTGTGATACTATCAAGAGGCATTTGACTGAAGAATTAACAAGACCAGAGCCCAAGAAGGATTTCACAAAGAAAATAAACACTTCATATGTTGTGTTGCTTTTCTTATTTATAGCGGTAGTAGGTTTTCTGAAGCCAGAAGGAGGACTGACTATCTCACGAGTACACTAGTGCAATGTACTGTGAAGACAATCTGAATCCAAGGCTGAGACCTACCACGTCTTCAAAGAAGGTTAGAAGGGAGTACTGTGTAAGAAGGTACTGCTAATAGCATTAAACAGGGAATGGACTCTTACTTGCACTTACGAGGTGGTAAATCTGGACTAGAAAAGATCCAGGTTTCTCTTAGAAAAACTCTAACCTGTACTCTTGTCACAGCGTTATCCGTGACAAGGACACAAGGGAAAAGAAGAAGGGAGAGAGGGAGGGAAAAAAACCTGCACCTTCCCCGCGCTCCGGGGGTAAGGGGGAGGAAGGGGAAAGGGTACGGTGACAATAGATGGGTCAAAAAAGAAAGGAGGAACGATAACCTTATTAAATCTAACAAGGTCGAACAATTGGGAGAGACAAAAGTTCCCAAGCCACGTCTGAAGGCTTACGTTAGAAAACCTGCAGAGGAAGCACGCCCGCCCGCGACCCCGGAGAGAGGCTGGCGTCCGGTCCGGAGCTCCGCCCCTCCGCCGCTCCCCGCCACACCGTTAACTCTTGTACTCCCACCATGATGTTCTGATGTGGAATACCGGCATCAAAACCAGAAAACCACAGCTCTAAGAAATGGAAAGCTGGAGGTGAGGTGCCTGTGAAGGCAATGCGCGCACAAGCTGAAACATAATTCGTCTTTCACAGAAAAGTTCTGAGTTTCCAACTGTGTGCATCTTAAATGCGTAGCTGGTAAGCAGTGGCAGTACTTAACTCTGATTGAAATGAACTGAATAGATGCATTGAATATTGAAACTGATAATTACTTAGATTATGAATTTGGACAGGTGCAGATGTTTACAGTGCTATTCCCTAACACATTTATTTTCCTGATATTCTGTTCCAAGTTATATTGCTACTGCCTAAAGGAATAACAAATTGTAATAGCAGGATTTTTTGTGTAGCTAAGTGATCACAGCTGTGTGTTACGGACTTTGTCTCCTTGCTCTTGAAAACAGTTTGAAAGCCTTGACCTCTACTTTGCGAGCAACTTTTTACCATGAATATCAGCCACCTCCCTTGAATGACAACCTTCTTAAGTTTACAAATATTTAACCTTCTGTGTGTAAACACTGACTTTATCTGAACAAGAACTTATATTACAATGTCTTACTTCCAGCAAATCCACCAGAATCTCCTCCCATAACAATGCAGTGTTCCTCTGCATACAAGGAAATCATCAAGTTCTTAAATTTTAGAAATGTCAATAGAAAAATGAAGTGGCAGAAGTGATTACAATAGTAATGTTATATGCAGAACAGAACACTTTCTCTAGATCATATTATAAAATTCTGCATGCTTGACATTATCCTTGATTACTTTGAAAAGTGAATAATCTGAAGAAAATTGAATGGCCTTTTGATATATATATATATCATATATATATATATATATTTTTTTTTAATGAAACATCTAATATTGGTGCAAGTCAAAATAGGGAGTCAGGACAGAGGATAGGTAGAAGACTGTAAGGAAATATCTTAAGAAAATAATCAGTAATATGGAGATCACACGTTAACTTCTTCAATTATTACTCTGAAGTGGATGAATGCATATTCAGAAGTATTACCTGTCTTTTCCATCCTTGCTTAACTTAATCATCATTTCTATGCTGATAAGATGGTGTGTGAACAAAGCTGAGATTCTTGAGAGATGTAAAGTACTTAGAGGTCAAAAAACCTAAAGAAATGAGTCTTAACTACAATGTCCAACATGTTAAAGGATTACAGGGTCCTGCTCTTCTCCACTGAACGCAAATGTGCTTACAATATATAGCAAGCACAATGGATTTTTTGTGATTCACTGTGTAACTAATGACATACTATTGGCATGCTGTGATGCCAATGTCATACTAACAGTAATCTAGACAAATGTGAAAAAAAGCATAAAATCTGTTTAACTGACATCTCAACAGCGTATTTAAATCACTAAAAAAAAAAAAAAAGCTCACTAATTATTATAAGTTTTAGTTAACAACTCTATAGTTGTTAAAAAATGAGTATGTGCTTCATATGTGGAAATACATTCAGTTACCAATGTAAGTGCTTATTGTCATATAAAGGAGACCTGAGGAAGAAAATAAAAGGAAGGATGGAGGGAAGGAAGGATGAAAGGATGGAAGCAAGGATGGAGTGAAGAGAGTAAGGGAAGAAAAGAGGAAGGGAGGAGGGAGGGGTCTCAGTGAGGGAGGGTCTCAAATGAGACCTGAATAAACTATAGCTCTAACCAGTATATTCAAAGAAAAATTAGTGCCTGGGTTACAGTCACAGCTAAATGTCTTTTCAGTAATTTTGCATAGGATTCTATTTTATGTCTCATTACTGCATACAAAGACTAAGTGGTGAGCTTCCTTATAAAATTTTTAGATTACAGCAAGAGAGGAATGTAATGACTTCTGAGAACTGGACTAAAATGTCATATGTTTTCAATAAATTGAAGAGTTGATTTGGAATTAGCATAGCAAATTTCAATATATATAGTGAAAAATACTACTATTTGTGATCAAATGAAGAAAATAAAACAGTTCATATCCGGCTAATGTTCTGCAGATTATAATTACTCAAAAATTACAGGAAATAATTTATTAACTTATGCAAGCATATTTTTGTTTTATTAATCATTTCTATTCCCTCCTTCTTCCCATGGAGTATCCTGTACACAGGATGGAATTCCAATCTGAGGTAGAAACAGTATACCTGTAGATTCTGACTGAACAAATAAGATCACAGTTCTATAAAAGAAGATCCAATAAAAATGAGCATGGAATTTAGTTGTGGCTTTAGGAACTTGCTAAAACTGCAAGAGTCCTGAAAGACCACAAATTAATATATGTTGCTAAGTAATTATTTTTTTCGAGGGTGGAAGGGCAGTAACAGGAAGATTCCAGTGAGAAAACTTAAGAATGAAGAACATATAAATAGTACTAATACTATTTTGTCATTTAGATGTTGTACTGAAGGATATGGTTTAGTGGGGAAATACTGGAGATAGGTGGACAGTTGGACTAAATGATCTTAGAAAACTTTTCCAACCTTAGTGATTCTATGATTCTATTCAATTTTTTACACTCAATGTAACAAGAAGAAACTATAAACACACATTCTCTTCATCTAGCCATATGCTATTATAGAGAAGGGATAAAGAAGGGACAGGGAAGGAAGACTTTTTTTTTACCCAATGCCTTCAACATTTTCATAGTTTTAAAATCTTAGGAAGATTTCACAAGGCAATTACTCTCATCTTTGTTTCTATTCTTTGAACATATTTTCCGATACGATGGTGAGCACATGCTTCAATAGTGTATATTCTGCAGTATGAATAGGGCATCTAGTTCATTTGTGTCTGTATCTGTATCAGCTGACCATATTTTTGATCTTGAACACTGATTATTATAGCCCTAGAAATCTTGTAACGGTATTAAGTTATTAGGATAAAAACAAACAAACCGCACTTTAAGACTCTGCAAGACTGTTTTTACTATTGCTCTCAGAATTTTGTATCCTCATTCTGACATACAGAAACATACTATTGACAAGGTGAGGCACGTCTTTTCATAGGGTATTGGCACAGAAACACATCATGACTGCTTTTCTATGCATAATAATGTAAAACAAATAAAATCAATGTTATCCAGGAAGAAGAGATAAGAAATGTCACAAACATAGGCACTCAAATGATTCTGTAATCCTCTTTGAGGATGCGTAGTAAGCTGTATACCTGAAACAAATGTTATAACTTTGGAAAGATTGATGTACAGGCCAATACTGGACATGGAAAAATAGGGATGCAGGGCAGTATATAAAAGTACACAGCATTTACTTTTTAAGGAGCGAATTGAAAAGAGTATTTACAGTTCAAGATAATTAATCAACTACATAACATTGCAAAGCAGCAACAGAGTCTATCTGTAAACAACCAAAATAAACACAAAATAAAGCATGTCACTTACCCTCTAAGTCAGGAATGACACATGGTACAAACATCTACATAAGGAAATTTTAAATTGAAGATGAGCATTGCAAAATCTGACTTTCAGGGAATGTGTCATGTTATCAAGCCTGTGTAGGGTCCAGATAGAATGCATAGGGAATCCTGTCTGCCTGTTTGCATGCAGGAGATGCTAGGAAAGAAGCTTAGGCAGCACTGGTCAGAGACAATTATAGCCAACTGAGAGAATTACAAAATATCCAATATACAATTTGCCTAATTCAAATGGTCAAAGCACTCAAGACACTGATGCTGGACAGTTTGGCTCTAAGAAGTTTGATAGACTTTAAGAAAGGAATGAAATCAGTTGTTCTAAGTTGCATTAATTAATTAATTACTAACTGCATCAGAAAATGTTACCTTGTATACCGCTGGTATGGCACAGCCCTGGGAATAGTCAGGGGTGACTATGCTGCAACTTTCTGCTAAGCCCTTGAATACCAGGGAAAATCTAAATCATAATAACAGTTTGAGAGGATATGTATTGGAGATGAGGTTCTCATAGAGGGTAATCACCCATTAATTGCTAGCTCGTTTTTCAGAGGCAAGACTTGTTACAGAGGTGAGTTTTGCCTCCCTCTACCTCAGTGCTGGCAGGATCAGTAGTAGAAAAATAACAGTAGCAGAAACCAGTACACAGACTGCAACAAATTTGTATTGCCGCCACAGGACTGCTTGTTCCTCTCTCTTGCAAAAACAACAGCAAATTAAAAACAATGTGTTGTATATTTTTTCTTATGTTTGAAATATCCTTGATTTGTATACAGCCATTATATAGTCTGAGCCTTAGTCCTGTATGCATTTATGGAGAAAAATAACCATTGTAAATTCCTTCATTTTATACTACTCACAAATCTATTCTCACCATGTTGACAATATATCTGTGAATCATATGCATGTAAGTGAGGTGTCCAGGAAATAAGAGAAGAATGATACTATTAATTAATTTATGTCTCCCAGAAGTCCAGAATCACTATCCTGGTGAACAAAGGCATGTACTGTGTACACTCCAGGAGGAATGCCAATTGCAGTAAAGTAACTCAGGTGTCACTGTGGTAAATACACTTGCATTTTGCCCATCGGTGCTGCTTCTGTTACTGCTGCCTATGGTAGATACTGAGAGTTTATGGAGAGTCTGACAGGAGAGAAAGACAATGCAGAAGGAAAACAGAGGAGAAGGATTCCTTTGTAATCAGTCATGTATCTGGCATTTGTCATCTGTGTAGTTTTTCTCCAATTGATTAAATTAAAGCTTTGTCATAGACCTGAACACCAATAATGTCAACCTTGAAAATATAGGCATGTAAGATCCAGAAGAGTCAATAAGAAAGGTCAGGAACATGCTCGTTTTGTAAGAAAACCTGGATTCTTTGCTTGAAGAGATGTATATAGAAACAGCAAAAGACAAGGTATTCTATAATTATGTTCATGCTGGTTTTGCAAGTGGCTTGTTATACAATTTTAATAGAAGACAAAATGACAGTTAGAAACACTTCATTTGGATTTTCTGCAGTTTTAATGAAAAAATTAGTATTTTGCAAGTTCTGTGGGTTTTGTTATGACAACATTGTTGTGCTAGAATACTGGAATGCTTCTTTTAACTGAAGTTTTGCATTGTTTAGCATTGTTCTTAAAGATTTTTGTTTACAGCACAAACATCCTTGTGCTATCTCCTCTGGGAATTTCTGTCCAAAACGTGCAGCAATTCTAATAGTTAGGAATCTGTCCCTGTTGTCTTCTAACATGGAGCAAGTGACATTTGAATGACAAGGATAACTGGAAAGACAGAAGTCCTGGATTTTTTCCTGAACTATGTTGGATTTGTAGTTCACTAAAATACAACTTCTGCATCCTCAGCTGAGGAGGAAACTTGTCTCTGGTGTGAAAAAAAAAAAGAACAAGAGAGAAGGCTTATGAGGAAAAATAGGATGTCAATGTTACCAGACATGTTCCTACAGTTTCAGCTGGCTGCTGGCTAGCTCAAGCCACTTGCTCTAATTCCTTTCCCTAAAATGGTCAAATAATATATTAAATATCATTTTAACACTAAGTCTATGTTTTTGGGTTTCTTTGTACCTATTTTCTTTTCCTGTCATAAACGATACAATTCCCTGACTAGTTCTTTTTCATGTCCTAACTTTGCTCCCCTTTCTTCTCAAAACTTTTCCACTCATTTTATTCATTTCCTGTAGTATACAGAAATATTGTGCAATTAAAACCATGGAAAATTATATATGTTGGCTACTTGTAAGTTTATTCAGTCTCTTATATAATTTTCCTGCTCACAGTTAATTGGCATCCACATTTATTTGAAGCTGTTTTGGGACCATCTTGACTCTGCACAGTGTCTACTGTGTGGTATTCACACAGCATTCGAGAAGCTGGCACCCAGTTCCTTCCATAAACACAGGAAATGATTCAACAATATACTTTCCCGGAGTGCTGATGAGCTGGGAGAAGATTTTTTTCATCAGAAGTTTGTTAATAAAACGCTTATGTGGTTCTCTGTAGGATACAGATTTTTTGTGGCTATCAAAAGCAGGATAAAGCTCAGAGATAAGGACTCTTACACCTCCAATCATTATGACAATAAGAATCATATCTTCTGCCTTTCAAAGTGCAAGGCTGACATATATTGATACTTCAAGCTTAATGTCATGTTTTGTTCAAAGACAAATCTATCAACACACTGAAGAGACAGATCATAGTAGACAGGGCATGCTGAAAACTTTTTTGAAAGTCTTTTTGCTAACAAATGTGTTTTTTTATGTTAGAGTCATTAAACTGACTCACTCACAGGCATCCTTCTAGTTGCTCTATATATTTCTTATCCCTGTCATATTGAAATCCGTTTTGTAGAGAAAGCTGTTTATTCATCTTCAATGTTGCTGAGGTTGTCATAAGCATGGATAAGATGACAAGTGCTATATTTTAGACTAAAGTCAGCAAAAGACCATGATTCAAAAGCAGCTCAGTTTGCAGTTGTAAACCGTATTTTTCCTTTTCAGTTTTACTGGGTTAAAAGTTTGTTACTGCATTTGATGCAACAGCACTGAAGCATATGCTTTACTTTTTTCACTAACATGCTTCTAGCTCTCTATCTGACTACATTACTGATTTTAATTATAATGACAGCCCGTGTTGAGGCAGAAATAATTTGGTTTCACTCATCATGCAATTAGCTACTGTTTTGATAATGGAAATAATCTGGAAATAACTTTAAAATAAAACTACTTATTTTTGTACATATCTGGGAAGCGTCTTGCATTATGCTGTCAGTATCTGTGGACCAAAAAAAGAAAGTTTAAGGAAGACTTACAGACCCTTAACAGACAAACATGGCTTATGCAAGGGGACCTCTGGAGGTCAGATTTGATTCCTGGATCCCGTAGTTTATGAGCCAGTCTTTAGAAAAAAAAAAAAAAAAAAAGGTTATTTATTTCACTTTGTGCTAATACACTGGAGCATAGGCAAAAGAAGTTCAATAATAACTAGGTATCAAGCCAGCCATCTATGCTGAGCACTCAGCAACCTTCAGCACAGAAACGGAACTTTCTCCATAGTGTGAGGATCGTAATGTACATAACCTTCCAGAACTGATATCATAGCAGATAGTCAATAAGTCCCTCTTATGTAACTTATATGCTTTAATAAGTAAAGTGGACAGATGTCCATAACTTCAGTCCACTCAGTACTACTGTAAGGTGCTGTGCTATTACTAATTCTCTTGTTGTTTGTGGTGGTGGGGTTTTTTTTGTTTTGTTTTTGTTTTTTACTATCTTCATGCATATAAAAAATGGATAGTTTCAAGAACTTAGACAGACATGGAGATAATGGAAAATCAGGAGTATATATAAAACTATATATACACATATATTTTCAAAGCCATGGGAAAAAAAAAATCAGTCTAGTGCTTTAAATACCTCTAATGGCCATATTTTTTACTGTAAAGTCTAAACTCTGAAGCATATGATGTATTTGAACAGTTATACCTAAAAAAAAAAAGACATATTTAGTGAGTTGTACATGCAAATGTTCTGTGAGACAAGCAGTACACTCAAGATCTCCAAGAGGAACTCATCTGTTAATGCCAAGATGCTATACAAGAATGTGTGAAAAATAAAAATTCAGTGTCTGGGAAACTTCACTCTGTAAAATCCACCAAATGTGAATTTTTTCTCAGAGCTCTAGACAATATTTGCTTTAAATGACATGAGTCATATTGTGCTGTATTATTGGGTATTTGTGCAAAAAAAAAAAAAGAAAATAAAACAAAGGAGTTGCTTTTGTCGCCTGAACTACATACTTTAATTCTGAAATACTCAATACAAAATCTAACTTTTCAAAGAGAAAATTCTGCTATTTGATGTGTATTTGAAAGACTAATATGAAAAAAAAGTAGATTTTATGGAAAAATAGGTTATACACTGTGATTACTGAATTATTTTAGAAGCAAGCTAAAACAAGCTTTCAATGTGAATTATATTTTATGATACAGACAACGTATTCTTTTTTATGTAGCATTTCACTTTTCAAGTTTTGTTTTAACAAGCAATGTTGAAAACCAGAAACTCTGGAACTCTTTCTTTTCTCCACTTCTTTGTGGAGGAATACTGAAGTAAATGAATGAATTTGCACATTAGTTTGGTTCACAACATGCAGCACCCTATCACACACTTAGATCAACAGAAGAAGGAATAAGACACAAACTGCTTTTGCTTTTTTTCTGTGCAGACAGATAAGTTTTCAGTGTTTCCACCAGGTTAAATTTCCTGAGGAATGCACATACTGTTTCATCCTTTTACAGTATTTGCAAACTTATTTACATTTAGCCTAAAGACATGCTTACTCATTCAGTTAAACTTCAGACCTTTCCAAACATGTAAGGAATGGACCACCCTGCAGGTAGCCCTCTTTTTTTTTTTTTTTTTTTTTTTTTTTTTTGTTCTGAAACCAGCTGTGAAAAGCTTTGGACATGCACTTACCCTGACAGATGTCCTAGAATCTTCAAGAACACAGAGAATTATACAATAATTTTTGTTTATTACAGTGCATTATGTTGTAAGTAGTAGTCAGAAAATGCTTCTCCTCTGTAGTCCAGATCTTTACAGTTGTAATTCAATTACTGTTTAAATTGTTACATATTTTGACAGTAATATATACCAGATCCAATTTCCAGGTGAATCTATATTATTTTACATAAGTCAAATATATAAAAATCTTGTGTAATAACATTCACTCAGCCTGAGCAAAGGAAACATTCAGAACTTAAGAGCCACGAGCTTTAAATTTTTTGATGTAAAGAAAGGTGAGCATTTTTTGGACTCAGTATACTAGGCAATTTTGGGCTTTTTTTGAGTATGTCAAAATGTTTGTTGGAGCATTAGTTTTAATAGTACTTCTAATATTTCACTAATTAGAGGAGAGGAGAGGAGAGGAGAGGAGAGGAGAGGAGAGGAGAGGAGAGGAGAGGAGAGGAGAGGAGAGGAGAGGAGAGGAGAGGAGGGGGAAGAAGGAAAACAAGCAACAACAAAACAAACAAACAAAAAACCCTTGCACTCCATTCTAAAAATCTGATCATTTTTAAGATGATACTCTTGTTTCCTCTGGACTTAAGAGAATACAAAACTGTGAGATATTCACTGGACATTTCTTCCTGTAAGATTTTCTGAGGACAGAAAGAAAAATAAGTCTACTGAAAATCTCCTTTGGACAGAAGAGAAAACATAGAAGAAACAGACAAAGGAATGAAGGAGCCAAAGAAAAAGAGCACAAAATCTAGCTGAAGGGCTAGAAGATGACAAAAACATAACTGTTGCTCCTTGCTTCAATGTAAAGGGTGTGTCTGCTTAGGTACTTGCATGTATAACATTAATGAGTTGGGGTAACATTAAATGCTTTCCCGCTTTTACCCTACTGATAAAAGTACCTATATTGATTATGTAACAAGGAAGTGTATATCTAATGCAGAACATTAATGTTCTTGGACACTATACACTGTTTTTGTTAGTTTATCAGAGGAAGAAATGAAAAATGAACCTTTTAAGTGCACTGCAGCAAATACTGTGAGATATTTTGAATGTTGTCTGTAATGTAGCTGCCCTTGTATTTACAGCTGCAATTTACTCCATTTATATTAGCAAGAGGAAATTTGCTTAACATTTAACTTATCAAACTGATGTACTGAATTGCTAGTGAAAGCCACTAAGTTCTTCAGTGCAAAACTATTAATTCTTTAGCTCCTGTTGCTATTTTATATGTACTTAGAGATACATTCTCCAGTTCTCTTTGTGTCATCACTGTTTTAAATACTTTGTCAACTAATAGTTAAGGGCTATTTGTGGCTCGATTTTGCACAAAGATATTTAAATCAGACGTATTCAATATAGTATAAACTTGTGGGAAAATCTGATGCAGTTTAATATTTCAGATCTTTATAGTGATAACACCAAAACTCCCAAGAAAAGCATAAACTCGCTACTAAAAATGTCCAGGATGAAGAGAAGTAATTATTTATGAAGTATTTCAGCAGTAATTATTTTTTTAAGTATTTTAGCAGGAATCATACACTGACTAAAAAAAGGGGAAGAAGACAGGCTGAAGTTACAAAACAATACTTTTTCATGAACTTGAATTCAGTTAACTTCTAGATTTTTTGTCATAGTATTCTGGAAAGGCCTACTTAGGATCTGGGCTTTTAAAACTACTGGATTACATAGTGAATACAGTGAGTCACTGTAATATCTTGAAACTGAAGAACCAAAAGTCACACAGGCCAAAACCACCGAAATAGTGGATGCAGAAAATAAATTTCCCCTCCAAAAGTGAAACTCAAAAACAAGACCACAGAACTGCTGTCTTTTTCATATGCTCTATCTTGGGAAATAAATGTGAGGATATACTTCTAAAAAGCTTCTAAATATGTGTAGTGAATAAATTCAGTGTAATATCCACTTTTTGACATTAATACATATGAATACTCAGATGCTTGGATACACCGACATAGGTCAGCAAAATCAGAAAACAGTTGTGAGTAATTACTATAGAAAACTAAGTTTTGTAAGGAGAGTGAAGAGGGGGGAAAGTCAAGTTTGTTTTAGATCTCTAATTGTTCGTCGATGTATGGCACAAAAATAATTTCTTTACATATTTTTCATTTTAAAGAATTATAGACACTTGAGCTGAAATCCTATTTTGGAACATAAACTCTTTAAGTACCATTTCCAACAAACTATTTTGGGAGCAGAAGCTACTAGCTTGGTCTGAATATAATGTCTATTGAAACTGAACGTATCACGAAGAAGTGATGCAAAAAGAAGCAGATTATTGCCTGTCTCTGAGAAATAAGAAAAATAATCTTGATTGTTTTAAGAGAAGAGAGGGAAAAAAGGGAAAAAAGAAAGAGGGATTTGAGCTAAATATATCAAAAATATATCAGGTAAAAAAATGTATTTGACATTTCTGATATTTAAACCTCATTATTGTGATTCCGTATCAGGTCTCAAAACAGCTCAGAAGAAAAACATTCGAATATGAAAACTAACATTTATCTTAAACAAAGTAAACTTTAATATTGAATCGATTTATTTATCCATCATGATATGCCAATGATGTTGCCAATAAGATGTGTATCTGATCTCTTCTGAAAGAATCTCAAGAGGAGAAAATAAGAATCTCAAGACTACAAACATGGAGTTTCTGTGGAAAGAAGTAACTAAAAATTTGAATGGGATTAAGGCTTTCAAAGCTGCATAGAAAGAAAAAGCAAACTGTAGAATTCTAAGATGATAGAAAATGCATTTCAAAGTGTAATCATTTTCCTGGAGTCATTCAAGTTGTTGGTTATCACTGAGGTGTTTTTGCATCCAGCTCAGTGATTCACGGAAGAGATGGAGGAAAAAGTCCAGGAACAATTTTTATATCATCTATTCATCTGACTCCTATCATCCTCCCCAGTAAATTAGAACATTATTTTTGCTCTCTTTTGTTTTGAAGGTCATATTTCACCTCTACTTAGAGGTTTAAATCTAACCTGCCAGCATTAAATTGTAGAGTATTCTGTCAATTCCTTAACACTTCCTTTAATTAAGAAAATTGAAGAATTCCTTGAAATAAAAATAAGTAAATAATAAAAAAATTATTTAGCATGTAAAAAAAGAAAGATTTCCCAAATCCCTCAATGCCAGAGTAGAAGTAAAACATGACTAATTTATAGAATGTAGGGAGATGCATTTGTTTTCCTATCTCATTACTGAAGACTATGTGGAATATCCAAAAAAGATTTAAAAAATTTTCTTCTAGAGTCATATTCAGAAACATTACTTAAACACCTAAGTTCTTTGTAGCATTAATGTGAAAAATTAACTCTTTGAGAAATGAATTTGTAACTCCTTTTATGAAAAAATATCTCATGCAATCAGAGGGATAAAAAAAAAGATGTTTTTTGCAATCTTGTTTATCTAAGTCAGCTACAACTTTAAGGACAGTATTCAGAGACAGATGTTTTGTCCTTGACTGATGCCCTTAAATCATCCTCTCAGAAAGTGGAGAATGTCCTTATCAATTTCAGATACATCTTGAAGCCATGGTGAGGCTTACAACATACCATTGAAGTTAGAGATTAGCAAAGGTGGTAGATACCCTGTTGCTGAAGGTGAGATATAAGGCAATCAATATGCTATTGCTGAGACTAGAGCAGCACAGAGCTGGATCAAGAAGGAAAAACAGTTTAGCCTCAGGACAGAATTCCTAGTCCATAATCATAAAAGATGATGTTTTAGCGTGTATTTTTGAATGGAAGTGATCATGTTTCTCTTTCTTTGGCGTATCTCCAGTGCTTTCACTGTGGACTGAGCAGAATTAGAAAAAATTTCCTACTGCTGGATCCTGTGCACAGAAAGGCTTTTTAATGTGTGAATTATACTTTTTTTTTTTTTTTTTTGAAAGCTAGATTCTTGAGCTCATATAAAAGGAAAAGACTTCTGAATACATGAAATAGAAATTGATGAATAGTAGGGAGTAGAATAAAGTAGTATATTATTCCTTGGGTAAATAGAAGTAAATAAATTGCCATCTTTTAAACTCTTATTGCCTGAGTGATGACATGGGACATCTGTAAATCACTGTGTTGAGAGTAGATATACCACCAGGTTAAAAACGATATAATTCTCGGCATAACTGCCAGTCTAACTGCTTACATACGTGCTTTAGCTAATGACATGTGTTTGACAATGCAAAATTAGTATAAACACCATTCTTTTTTGGGTTAAGGTGAATTCTATTCAGTTGCCATGGAAAGTTATCATATCTATGATGATATACAACAATTTGCTATGCTCTGAAAACACAATTTTTACTCCTGTACTTGTGGAATTCGGCTGCCAAATTGCTGCCTGAGCTCCACATAAAGTGAAAATGTATTATTTTAGCCATTTTCTTTAGCTTCCCATTTTAGAAAAGAAGATTAGTCTCACACTGTAAGTATAAAATCTTCTAAGCATTAGAAGAGATGATTCAGTCATTGATCAACAAAGATTTTAGGAAAATAGTATCAGAATTAGTTCAGTTTTAGAACTTTATGCCTATTACAGCATTTAGTACTTGCTGTCAGAATCATTCAATTAAACGTATTTCTTAAGTTTCATTGTCACCCTAAGTCTACAACACATCTTAGATGAAAGTAAAGAAACCATGTGACTGTCAGTATTCAGTACATTACATTCAGATAACTCAAGCTGAGTAGTATATGAAGAATGTAAATGAAAACCTAACTTTAATATGCTTCACAGTAAGAGTTAATACAATTTATAATCATTTTTGGGAAAAAAAAAGAATTTCTAACTGAAAGTTTCTCATTTCTGTTTTTCTTAATAAGACAAAAGCTTCCCACATCTGTAAAATAATGTCATTTTCCTTTTTATGTGATCTGAGTACTGCCAGAAAAGAATAACAGCATTAATAATATAAAGTCAAAAAAAAAAAAAAACCAACATGCAGAACAAGAGAACATGAATGTTAGTTTTAAAGAAATAATTTCATCCTAAACTGAGAGTATTTATATTATGCTTTGATTGAATTTTAGCTTGTAGAGAAAAATATGAACATATCTCAAACTACAAACTTAACATGTTCCTTATTTCTTCCAAATCTTTTACAATGACAAGAAGATGAAAGAACAGTGATGATATCAGAACAGTTCAAATTGCACTGAGGTAAACTGCCACAAATAAGGAATACCATATACCCCAGGATTAATTGAAGTGATCTATTACTGCCTAGTGATTATTCCTCTTATATGACCACTTATATAATCTGTGTAGAGATGTACAATACATTTTTTTTTCAGCTTTTCTCAGTTCACTCCTTGCCCATCTATGTAAGAAAAGCAGTAATTCATTAGTGTTTGCTCCATTTTTCAGCAGAATACTAACATGGGAGTGTTTTACTCTGTTTTCTGCATTGCTTGTTTTGATAACTGGAAATTGGATAAAAACTCTGACCTATTCATTTGCGAACAGCAGTTTGCACCTAAAGAAGAAAATAAGAAAATAATATTGTCAGAGTATTTAAACTTTGTTTTACTTTCATTTTTACTGCCATTTCTACTTTCATTTTTACTTTTTACATTCATTTTGAATGAATGGGCCTCATTAATTCTTTCTGTCATTCATTATTCTTCAGGAAATGCACTAAATTTTGATCATCACTCCTTAATTGATGTAATAACTGACATTATTGAAAAGTTCTTAGTCATAGAGCTCTAAGTTCAAAAAGAATTTTCCAAATCTCTGTCTCACTCCAGTTAATAGGAGGGAGAGGGGTTTATTTTAAAATATGTGTACCCAACTGTGAGATTAAGACACAAGGAGTCAAATGTTAGCCCAACCAGTTAGGCTTAGGGAAATGGAAAAGGGCAGACAGGCAATAGAAAATAGATAGAAAATAAAAGCAAGACGTCTTTGTAGAAAGCAAGAGAGATATAGTCACCATTGGGATTCCAGCACAGCTCGTTGTTCAGACACTGATCTTCAGTGGTGATGGGTTATCAGAGGTTGTGTTGTTCCATTGATGACGACTTCTTAACAACAGGACAAACTTAATTTATAACTCCAGAGTGGACAAGGCAGGTCTCCTTAGAGTGGCAGCTTCCGGTCTGTGGACCTCAGCAGGAACTCCTTTGTTCCCATCTTCCTGACCTTGACAGAAGATAAGAGGGAACAGGGAGATGCCAAATTGTATCATGCCTTCCCAGGATACAATGGTATCATCCCTCAGTCTCCCATACCAGTTACTTGGTAGCAGGCCAGATCTTCCAGTAGTAAACACTTCTGAGCACTCTCTTTCAAAGGCAACACCTCCAAGGAAATGCTTTCAAATGTAAAACTGTCCACAATGTGATGCCTGCCTCCACATGGCAACACCAACCATTCGCCTCCAAGTTAAGTCAAAGTCTTATCTCAAGAAATGCCTCAGAAAGTGAGCTTTGAACCAAAAAAGAAAGGAAGGGTTCATACAATCTCTTCTCTCTATTCTGTAATTTTCTTCAGAGTAGTCAGTTGTTTTGACAAGCCCTTGGAGTAGCCTAGTATCACATGTCAAGAATACAGCTCATGTGGAAACTGCTGTATTTTAATGTTAGGGCAATTAAGTTGCTTATTTTTATTAGGTGTTATTTAGCTTTTTAGTACTAGACTGAGTTTGCAGGCTAAGTTATCCATACAGTAGCTGTAAAAGTAAAACCATTCAGCAGTCAGAAATTCAGAACAGTTAAAATAGAAAGAATGTGAAACTTTACATTTGATAATAGAAGTCCTTGCAGTATTTTTAAAATTCTGAAAGAAATGGATATTCATGTATATTTCTTAACATCACTGGCAATTAAATAGAATGGGAATTGTTATTCTCATTTTGTAGCTTAAGTAGAAAAATAAGAATAAAATAATGTATAAGAATAAAAATATAAAATTATAGAAATGCTGCACAGTAGAAATATATCAGAGAGTGAGCCGCAAGCATATAGACAAAGATAGTATTCTCAGGTTTTAGAACTAATGTTTTTTAAACACATATGAATCTTATCTCAAGATGTGCTTTAAAAAAAAAACAACAAAAGATAGGATTTATATACCCACCTCTACAGTTTTTATGATAAATTTGACAATTCAAAGTATTGCAGGGAAAAGTTTGATAAAGTTGTTCATACATATATTATTATCTAAAGCTTTATAACTTAGTTAAGCATTTCATTCTCTAGCAAAATGCTGTTACTGCCACATAAGCTTTTATTAAATATTAGCAATGATAATTCTCTTTCACTGAAATTAAGCTACATCATATTTAATCAGACAGTAGTTCTCTAGGACTTCAGCATATGAAAATGGAAACTGAAGAGAATATAATAAATTTAAGATGATTGAGCAGGAAAAGGTAGAAGAATACATGGAAACGTAATGAAAAAAAGGGAGCACACTAGGGAGAAAAAATATATATAGATTTTTCTCCAATAAAGTGTGCTGAGAAAGATGTATGTTATTATGAATGCCAGGATGGTATGGATATGGAACTGGATGCTGTCTAACTCTTCAGTAGTTTAGTGAGAATCCAGAAATTTGTTTCTGCACACTTAAAGCATTCACTAGACTATACATTCATGCTAAACTATGTAATGCTTTAGAGCAATACAATGGAACATTTTACACTCAGTGTTTTGGACTTCCTTAGGAAAGCACAAAACTGAGAATCTAGTGACATTTACTGAGATACAGTATAGAGGACTGCTCCTTAGAAAACATGAAATTATATCACTAGCCTCTGAGATCATCCAAAACATTTTTTAATTTTAATACTGGAATTAAAGCATCTCGTAAACACAAGAAATAAGCATATTCTATAGAAATATAATTCTGTTTTCACTTTATTTTTTTAGTTAAAAAATCAGCTTCCAGCATCATTTAAAAATCCCATTTTGTGCTCATGCACAGTGCTCATGCTTTACTTGTATATTCATAATCTGATTACTGATTAATTCAAAACAATTATGAAATTTGCTAGAATTGTCTCTGCTTATTTAAGCTACTTCAGGCATTACAATTATTTGCTACAGAGTCTATTCCTAACTAGTACAAAAAACTCTGTGAGCTTTTGAGTGGATCTTTCTATGGCAATATTCAGGACAGAAGTTTCTACCACTAGCTGAAGTTTACTGTAATTCTCAGGAAAATGTTTTTCAGGAACTCCTGACAAAGACTATACACATGATTATTTTCAGTGAGCAAGCACCTATAATAAAGAACAGACAGATAGTTTTGAAGAAAAAAATGAGAAAATATTCAAATTGTCTTTAATAAACCTATCCAATATAGAGGTGACCTGCTGATCAATTAGAAATTGTTTAAGAAGTCTAATTAAAAACATGTGAAGTTACCACAGTAGTTCAAGCTAATAACACAATGGACCTTCCTACTTTAATTTTCCTAGAATTTGTGTGACACTAAAAATAAAGCTGTACTTAACTTTTCTCTTTAGAAAGCTTACCCAGAGGCAGTGTTGAAATTTTTTTTTCCTAAGACCAAAATAAGTTTCAGTTTGTACAACTATAACTGTCTTCTCTTTTTTCTCCTCCCACCTTGTATGTTTGTTTAGTTTCTTTAACACTTAAGGAGCTTTACTGGGAAAATTCAATTTTAAGATTGCCTGTAGAGCATACTTTTTTTTTTTCCAAAATTTTTGTCTTAGCTATTACTATTTTCTCTAGCTCATAAACTAGAGAAATTTATGCTTGTATTTCTTTTAAAGAGTACTCAAGATGAATTTAAAGACTCCAGCCTCCCACTGGTTGACACATTCCTTCTGCATCACTGAAGACTCCCAGAATCTTAATTTTAATCTTTCTCCACCTTTTCTTAATAAAAAGAAATGCAAAACAAACAAACAAATAAACAAACAAAAAAAAAACGCAAAAAAATTAAACTGCTTTGGTCCAAGGCTGAACTTATTTTTTTGCAAATTTGTAAGGTCAAAATTTTGTAAAAACAGCTCTTAAAACTAATGTAAGTTGGGTTGCATTGGTTTTTTTTGTTTGTTTTTTCTTTTTTGTTCGTTTGCTTTGGTGTATTGTATTTATTTTTCTTCAGTTATTTGCATCTGCAACTTTCCAACTACAATTACTCCTATGTACAAACAATATAGCCTAAAAACTGGTTTTAAAAATCAAAAGGCTTTTTGGGACCTGTTTGAAATACTGGGAAAAAATAGCTACTCCTTTCATTATGGTTGCCTTGCTACAAGTATTTAAATCATCACTTTGTAAAGCACTTCAAGGTACTTAGTATGAGTGGTGCCTTGCAAAATAAATTACAATGTATTCTCTTCTGATCTTTTTCTTTTCTGCTCTCTTTCAGACTATCCACTTGATAATAATCTGTCTGAGAAGATCATCATAATTTCAAAGCATTTCATCTTTTGCTCCACATTCTACAAAACTGGAAGATCTGTGGGAGATCTGTGAAAGCTTTATTGTCATCATGTAGTAAGTCATTGTGAAAATATGTTAAATCTTTGTATTATTTTTCATTCTTACCTGATGTTTTATTTCCTTTCACGTCTGTTGTTTTATGAGTGCTTTCTGGGTGGAGAACAAACTAAGTTGTTGTACTTCAAATGCTTACTGTTCTGTGATATTGATATAAGGCAAGGAGAACTGAACTTCTACTAAAACAAAAGTTTGAGTCATGCTCTTGCTTTTCCTTGTAACGAAGACATGATTTTTTATCATATACACTCTATTTTATATCATCATTCCATTTCTAATGCAAGAAAAAATGCTTTTTCTATTTTTCCTTCAATGGATGATACATTTTCAAATGCATACTTTTCTTAAGTATAGATATGATTGTAGAAAGCAAAAAAGGCTAAAGAAGGGATAGGTTTCTTTTTTCAAGTTTCAGTTTATGAAAATGAGAATTGTTTTTATGAAAAGACAAATCATTTACATTATGCCATCCATACCTACAATTTATCCATCCCTTTCAAAGGTAAGTAATGTAGTCAAAAAGTTATTGAGCTTTCTGAAGAAATAATGTTTCAACATTCAATTGATGAAATTCAGTTCTTTTCTGAACAAAGGTCAAGCTAAAGGACTATAATTTCATTCTGCTCAGGTGTCTGTGTGTGCTGAGTGTACATATATGTGTGTGTTTATATATATATATATATATATGTATGTATGTATGTATGTTATTTGGCTGTTCCAAATCAGTAGAATAGTCAGTTTTCCTGTAGAAGAGGTACAAATCAGACCACAAGTGTATATCTGTAAATCCAAATGGAACATGTTTCTTACACTTTCATCTGGTGCAATTTCTATTCACAGAAATTTCTATGACAATTTCAAATATTTAAATTAATATATAAATATTTATTTCATTTCTTATCTCCTTGTCCATTTCCCAACAGAGAATGCAAGACATAAGAATACTGACTTACACATGGAACATGTAAAAGACAAAAATAACAATAATAATTCTGAAAAATTATAATGAAAAGACAATTTCATTTTTTAACATTCTTTTGTTATGAAGAACTCAGTTTAGGAATTTCAGCTTAAATATTGAAAAGGTGGAACTGACATCAGCAGTTGGAATGGCATGGAGAGAGTATATTACATTGCTGTTTTTTTGCACAGGTTGAAAGTAATAAAGACATGATTCCAACAGATGTGACATTTCTTAAAGCCACTGTCACCAGCATTACTCTAAACTTATTAGTGTACTTACTGATATGCCAACTCCTCTTTTTATTTCAACATGACATTTACTACTGCTTGTGAGAGAAACTGATCATCAGCAATCGAGACAAACATTTGATGCAGTGAAAGCTGCAGGATTATCCTATACCATCTTGGGATGAACAGTATTTTTTAACAAGTTAATTATTTTCCATGGACATGAGCACTGCAAATGTAAACACACATTCTGTTTCAGTGAATTCAATAGAAGGTAGAATAGAACTGAATATACTTTTAGTTTTCTGCTGCCTATTAATACTCAAGATAATACCAGAGAAACATGTTCCAGAGCCTCACATCCAATCAAATTGTTCTAAATCAAAGTACCATTTTTATCTTTGCCACAGTTGACTATAGCCTAAAAATAATAAATGACTCCAGAGGAGCCTCTACTTTGAGCTTATAGAGTACTAGGAAGAATTAAAGTATTAGTAGTTCAGTAATTACACTTAGACCAATAATGCAATTTCCATAGGGGTATGAAAGATTACTTTTGCATTAAAAAAAAAATAATCATCATAATCCAATAAAAATGCAGCAGAAGGAATAATATGAGGATGGAGAGGAAGTCAAACTAACAGAAGAATCGTGAAAATATTAGTTTGATTCAGTTTTGACAATTCAGGTCTTGGAATAGATTGAAATTTTCATTTTTTATAGTGCTTTTTTCTTCTGAGGGTAATGCAGAACCTTTTACATGAGATCACAAGCCACTACCACATGACTGAAGGAGTGATGTTTTCAGTTGGTACAACTTGGAGATTACTATTCTTTCCTTGTAGCCAGTAAAAGTGATTATAATCTACTGATTATAAATAACCTTGTTAAAATTCTGCCCAAAGGAATAAAAGTAGTTGCTTGATTTTTCAAAAAGATAAAACCATTAGTAAAATATCCAAAGGAATATAAGGAAATAGAGCAATAACTCAGAAGTAATGTATCAGCCCCTTGATCTCTGTACGTGAATTGCTTCCATCTAGTCTTCTAATTATTTCAATGAGCCTTCAGAATAGAATTCAACGCAGAAATATTTTAATGTCCACCTAGCATTTTATCATACTGAATTAATTTTAGATCTCATTCTCAATAGTTTCAGTTATTATTTAGAAGCTGTGTCCTGCAGATTCAGTTAATCGTTTTAATGCTTGGAACATACAATAGGTGTAAGCTCCTGGAATGCCACATAAGTGCACTGAAGTCCCTTTGGGCATCAAAATCAAAGAGAAAGTTCAGACTGCTCCTCAGGTTGTAATTAGCCTGAAGAAAATCTCCAGAGTCTGCTTAACTAGATATGAAGGTCTCTCTTTTTAGGTTAAATTGTGCTTCTGTCACACAAATGGTTCACTCAATCTAACAAAATTCAAGCAGGCACTGGAAAAAGAGAGCTGATCAAGCGAATCGGTTCATTTTCTGATCATCTCGTATTAAAGCCACACTTGTGCTTGAAAAGTAGAAATATTTTAGTAAAGACTAAACTCTGTGACAAAGCACTGTATTCAATGATAAATAATTAATTTCTGTATCTGTGTGTTCTGTGTGTTGGGCCAATTGTGTCAATGGGCCTGAACAACAAAAAACTAGATAGAACAGATTACAAGCAGTGAAGTTTGTATTTGTTAATCTGTACATTTATGATGGTCCTCAAAAAACAGCTGAGGACAGAACTGACATAAGCAGTAAACTGTTGGTTTGCTCTTCCAGGTAGCTGTCATCTGTAAAACTTACTTCAGATTTACGGTTCATTTTGAAAGTTCTCATTTTCAAAGCTTCCCAGCCTGAAAAGTTGAACTGTGTTTCAGAATTGTATTGTCATGTTCTCCATTCCCATTACATTTATCACTAGTGTTATCTCTCTCGACTCATCTGGCTGGGTAAAGTTGAAGCCATTAATGTTTTTCCAGGTGAAAAGGGTAACTGATGGTGGGTTTACATCACCCTTTTCATTTACAGAAAATATACAAAGTCTTGTTTCTTCAGATATAGGAGTATCAAAATATGAATAATTGTCCTTATGATTGCAGTTCCATCTGCCCTCAGCTTGAATGTGTATTATGAAATTTTTTTCAGATCTGTACTCTCATTGCTTTTTCAGGCTGCAACTCATGATTGTTTGCCACCTTGTCTCAGTTTCTCTACTTTTTTCTGCCACTTCTGCACAGCCAAATCTCTACCAAAAATAACTACTGTGTGCATTGCTTAGCCTGCTTTGGTGTTTTTTAGAGGAAATTACATTTGGGATTAAGTCAGAGAACACTAAAATTTCTAGAAAGAGTAACCATTCCCTATAATTCTACAAGGGAACCATGGCAATTAAGCTTTCTAGGTTAAATTACTTTTAATTTAAATCTATGGTCTAAGGTGTTTTTTTGTTGTTGTTGTTTTGTGTTTTGTTTGTTTGTTTGTTTGTTTCTTTTTCAGAAGAAGCAGAATATTTTCTTCAATCTGTAAATAGTCTTACTAAAAAAGATTGCAAGGAAGCCTTGTGCCATATTCGCTATACAAGCTTACTGTAAAAAGAAGCTTCCCGTCTTTTATACTAAAGGCACAGTAATATTTTTTTTCCTCATTTTAGTAATATAAGTCAAGAGGCTCATCTTTATTTGCTGTGGTTTAGCCCAGCAGACAGCTAAACACCCCACAGCCTTCCACTTGCTTCCCTCCCGTGGGGTGGAGGAAAATCGTAAAAAATATAATTGAGATAAAAACAGTTTAATAGGACAGAAAAAGAAGGGAAGACAAATTATAAAAGAATATACAAAACAAGTGATGTACAATGCAATTGTTCATCACCCACCAACTGATGCCCAGCCAATCCCTGAGCAGCAGCAGTCCCCACTAACCAACTTCACCAGATTACATCTTCAGCATGACAGTACAGTGTATGGAATAACACACTGGCCAGCTTGAGTCAGCTGATCATGTCAGTTTCCACTGCATTGTAACTCATTGCAAACAAAGCAATATTCTGCAATTAGGTGATAATAAGATCCATTAATTATGCATTTTATTAGTCATTGTATTTTGTCAGTTGTGAATTATATAACTTTTTTTTTTAAGTGCCTAATATACTTACTTGCCAGAAAACACTTCATTAAGATATATCTATACTTGATTTCAAAGTGGTATAAGCTTCTGTAAAACCTGATCCAGGTTAAAAATAATTTCTTCCTTACTGTGCCTTAGTATTCAGAAAACTCAAGGAAATCTATTCTAACCTTTATTGAGAGAATAACAATTTAAAATTAATTCAACAACAAAGAGGATTACAAGAAGTATAGTTCCATGTACGCCTTACTATTTTAATCTAATTTACAATTGAGTATCCTTTAAAAGCTTTGTTCTGTAATGAATTATTTTTACTGCAAAATTTCACTCTGGCCTTTGATAGTATATGACCTTCTAAGTACCATGAAAGCATCGTAGACAGTGTGTCATATACATGAACTGAAAATAACAGAGAAGGATCACATACTTCATCATGCAGACCCTGAGGCAGCTGGAAATTGTACAGACTGAAGAAAAAGACTGAGAGTACAGAAACAAATCAATCTCCATCTATCTACAAGAATGTCATTTTCACATTCTTCACTACAAATCACTTGTGTGTCTCATTCTGACAGAAGGGCTTAGCAAATGCTAAACATTTGTATTTTGAGAGAGGTTTTTTTTTTTTTTTTTGGGTTTTTTTTTTTTTTTTTTTTTGTTATTGCTGTTTTTGTTGTTGTTGTTTAATCTATAATATTAATGAAACACCTGATAACTTCTTTGGACTAGATCCAAATAAAGATACCTGTCATTTTACAAACCCATGTCAAGTCTTACATGATTCAGCAATGAATTTGCTCATATTTGTCTACTTAAGCACCATACCAGAATCTTAAAGGCCACACACAGTTAGATAAAACACAAAATACTTATACACTTGAACAGATAATCTGATTTATAATAAATATTTTGCTTGACTTTTTGCTTGTTTGTTTGTTTTTTGTTTTGTTTTGCTTTGTTTTGAGCTCAATTCCTACCAATTTATGGGACAAATCCCAGATGAATTGAGATCAGGCAGAAGTATCAGGTCCAGAAAAGTTTCAAGAATTGTAATACAGCAGTCTGTTGTGGCCTTTCATGAAATTAGAAGTCATGTTTATTGGTGTTCATTGGGTTTACCTCTCTACTCAGCACTGTTAAGACGAAGCTGGAGTGCTCAGTCCCATTCTGGCCTCCCCAGAGTAAGAACATGTGCATACTGGAGTGAGTCTAGTGAATGACTATGAAGGTGACCAAGGCTGTGAAGGTGATTGCATCTCTGGTGAGAGGAGAGGCTGAAAGAGCTGGGGCTGTTCAGCCTGGAGAATAGAAGTATTGTGGTGGATCTTATCTGTGTGTGTAAATATTTGATGGAGGATATTAATGAAAGGCAGAGTCAGCCTCCCTTGAGGTGCCCAATTAAAGAAAAAGAGGCAATGGGCACAAAACAGAATACAGGAAATTCCATCTAAACATTGGAAAGTAAAGGCATTTTTTTTTCCTGTGGGGATACTTGAACACTTGAAGTTTTGAAGTCTCAGTGCTTGGGTTTATTAGAAACACCTGTAACCTCCTATACTGAGCTCTAGTTTGTACAGGTTGCTCAATTACATTGTCTCCAGAAGTATCTTCCAACCTCATCTATGTTTTTGTGGTCGTACAGGCAGAGTGACTTTTGGAAGTATAACACATATTGGTTTCTTAACACATATTGGTTTTCTTAAGTAGTTAAAGGCTTCTAACCCCTACAATTCTGTGATTCTGTGAATGTTAGATTGTTATATTTTATATCCAATATAACTGGTTAAAATATTTCTTCTAACATTTTCTATTTCTCTATGGCTAAAAATTCCTCAGAAATTCATTTTTGAAAGAAACATTTGTTGAGAACTTTGTGGGATCCTCCATCCTCATCTGGGAGGGCCAGAGGGAAAAAAAAAAAAACAAAAACAATTACACTTCTTACAACTTAACAGGAAAAATAAATCCAACCTCACACATAAGGGGAGAAAACTGTGTAAGAGATGAACATAGGAACAGCGAGGTTTGTTGCGATTTTTGCATGAGAAAAAGATATTGCTTTGTTTTGACCTTTCTTTTAATGTGCCAGCTTCCTATCCATCAAACTAAAACACATAAGTGCATCTCCCCATTGCTTTAACTCATTTTTTTTTAAATAAAATTAAAGAAGGTGTTTGAATTATAGTTCAGAATTCTAATACAAAATTACTGTGGCATCTATAATATTCTTGCCAGATTAATGACTTTTGACATGCCAGTAATTCACATTTGAAAGACAGTAAAAATATGTTTAGAAAAGATTAAAGTTTTTATGAGATCTTACTTTTAAAGTTACACGTAAAGAAACTTTGAGGCAACGTTATGAATATGAGCAAGTAAAGGCACAGTCCCTGGTATACAAACAGCAGTTGGAGGGCATATATGCTTATTTACATAATTAGATATGAGTTAGACTGAGATAACCATTGTGTAATTATATATGCAGAAGAAACATTTGGTACAAAAAAATCAAAAACCTATGTTATATATCCAGTACAGAGGTTGTATTGATAATAATATGATGGAATAATGAATATAATGTTAGGTTCTTATGTGTTACATTTTGTCACTATATATCAAAGTGCTTTACAAGAAGGGTGAGTTATTTTTCCTTTTCATTCATTAATCTATTTCTCTTGTTAAGAAAAAAATGTGAAAAAATGTCTGAACCTGAACAGGGTGCAAGTAAATCTGTACCACTGAACAGCATCAGGACTGTTTTCATATGTAAGCTACTACAGCTGTGTAGGATTGCAGCCATCTTACGACTCCTAAGATAAGGCAGGATGCTAAGTGGATGCCCCAAGTGCACTCCTCTATGCAGTACACCACCACATAGCAAAAGTTGCCCTCTTGCATTTACATATCAACAAAATAAACTTTATTTTTCACATGAAGTTGAAAATACCAGAAAGAAATGAAAAAGGTGATGTGTTTGCCAAGCAACTCACAAAATGCAGACTTGTTTCTGATGCTATGAAACAACCTAGTTTAGCATTTGGATCTCTCCATCATATCAGTGTTGATGAAACAGAGTTAATTGCAGTATATTTTATCATTACATAAGTAAGTTATTTAGAGAATACACTCAGTCTCCAGTGACAATTGACTTCATATATTATTCCTCAACTTCTATTTATATTTGCAAGCTGAGATTAAAAGTGGACAGCTATGGAAACATTATATTACATGTGCAAAATATAGATATGTATTATTACTTATACATTACATAAGTATTATGTATACAGAAAATACATCATAATTTATTGCCATGGGACCATTTTGTGTCCAGAAACATAAATATGTTCAAAAGTCTTTTGCTGGCTTCCAAATGCAGTGATCTGAAGGCAAAAACTTAGTCAGTGAGGTTCTGATTGCCATACAAGAAAGTAAATAAGGAACTTGTCTACTTTAGAATTGACCTATTTCAGCCTGTTCCTTTTTCTAACTACAGTCTAAAGCAGATATACTAATCTGATCCAGCACAGATGTTCTCATGTTGGAAAAAAAAAAAAAAAAAAAGAAAGAGATCACCTGTCCTCATTTTTTTCACCCGGCTTCTTTCAGTCAGACTTCTGAGGCAGTTTTACCACAGGGCTTGCAGCCAAGGTTCTAGATGTAGCAGGCTATAACATCTACTGTTTATGCAACCCTACCTTGTTTAGCCTACACTTCACAAAGCAAAGTCTAAATTTTAACAAAGTTAAGAAGACAGTCTAATTAGGAGAGAGGGTTTTTTGAATTATTCATTCCTGCCAAATCTTTCTTATTCTTTCAGCTACAAAATTCCTCTCTTCTGGATAGCTGGAATTCCCCTTAGATAGAAAGGTACTTTCAAGAGTACCAAAAGGGGGGAAAAAAAAAAAAAAGAGTAAATAAAGAAAAATTAAAAATTACTTGCTTTTGTTGTGTGTAATAACAAATGCCAGATGTAAATCTAAGCTAGTGTGTGAGTGATTAATGAAATATGTTCTTATACTTTATTAAAGTAACCAAACAGAAACCCTGAAACAGAATCTCTGGTGTTTCAAAAGATCATAACTAATAGTCTTTGAACTCAGGAGAAACAAATCATGCTAGTGATGTTGCATGTATGTCCATAACGGTCTGATGATACAGGCAAGTCAAGGTTTGGAGGGAGAGGTTGTATCTTGTATAAGGTTAACTGCTATATTTGGAGAAAAATAAAACTAGCTTTCTTTCCAACATGAATTCCATTAGCTATTTGGAACATATTACTGAAGGATTAATTGCTATGGAAAACAAGGTTTGGGGAATTTCAACCTTTCTAAACTAGCTGCTTTATTACAGGACTTCCTGTTGAGAGAAAAGATGTCTATAAGCAGAAAAATTATAATCTGGCATATCATATATAGTATAGTGTAATGAAACCTTAAAAAAACTATTCTAGACTTATAAAATTTAAGAAGAATATAATTATTTTCTGTTTATTATTCTAGAAAATACTTTCTGTGTTCAGTTCTCTGCTTTAGGAATTTACTATTATAGGATCATAATACCAAAGGAAAATACAGTTCAAAAAAACCTCGGAAGATCTCTAATTGAGATATCTGTGCAAAATGGGTTCAACTATGAGATCATAATGGGTTGTTCAGGATTTTATTCAGCTATGTTTCTAAAACCTTCAGGGATATAGGTTGCATAACATATCTGGGCAATCTCCTTAGCTGTCCATCTCATAACAAAACAATTTTTCTTATATCCAGTTTAAATCTTTCCTGTTTCAACATTCTGCTCCTCTTGTCCTTCCTGAGACTGATTCAGTCCTCTCAACAGCTTCTGCACAGGCATTGGAAGGGCAGGGCCCTGTTAGGTCCTCCCCCAGAATCTTTTCTCCAGGCCTTCTCTCAGCTCACATCCCACAAAGGATGTGATGCATAGTACGTATAATCTGGACTCTTAGAAAAATCTGGACTCTTAGATTTTTATGTATAGTGAAGTTACTGGCCAGTGCTTTTTTTTTTTTTTTTTTTTTTTTTTTTTTTTCCCAGAAAACCATTATGTTTCTTAAATATATTGCCTTTTTGAGATATTGTAGCCAGCATATGCAACAAGAATTCAAAGAATGTTGAAGAGAAATAATTGAATTGTACCATTCTTTGTTACACCAGCTGACAAAATAACCTTTTTACCCTAAGTCCAATACCTGCCTAATTTTGCATCTACTTTTTAGCTCTTGTGCTCTTACATAGGCAGCATTTCTATGTATTTCTATAAAAAACACTAATGTAAGAAAGGAACTGCTAACAATTTGATTGTCCTTAAAACTCTTTAAAAGCCCTAGAAAATGAAAGTCTGTAAACAAACCATTTCAAGCTTGATTAACTACCACAGTATCCAAGGAAAAACCTGACTGATACACTGAGGGTTAGAGAGAGAGCTATCTAAGCAGAAGTATAGGGATAAAACATAATAAAATTAATGTGTCACCAGGACACAACTGAAGCCTGGTTTTGGCATTATAACGCCTCACCTCACAGCACGGAGCATGTTGTTGATAAGTAAGTTCTGTTTGAAAACAAATTTGTTTCCTATCCAAAGGGAAGTTGCAAAGAAATAAAACAGAGGGAGAAGATAGAGAAAGAAATTAATGTTGCCCTAAGTTTTAGTAGATTCAAATACATTTTTAATTCTTAGTTGTTATTATTGCCATTAGAAGCAATTATAATACATTCTAGAACAATTTCATGGCACATTCCCAAGCTTCAGCATTTTCATTACCGTGGTAAATTGCCAAATACCTGGAAACCATAATCTGAAAACTGATGAAAAGAGATGATGAGATATTTGCATTTCAGCCTTTTAGAACCATGCAAAGTGACCGTGTTTTATTATTTGAAGTTTAGAAAGTATGTTTAGGAAATGCATTTTGTTTACACTTTAAAAGTATCCTTTGAGTAAATAGTATCATTGCTATATTGCATTTAGGAAAAAAGAATGGTTCTGTGAGAGCTGTTCTCACTACTCTTTACTCTGACTTTCTCCTATTCTGTTTGTGAAAGAAGACGGTTTCCTCAAATGACAAATTAAGAGCAATAATTTTCACACTTTGCACTAAATTAAGTGTAAAGGTGTGTACCTTCACGCTAGATAGTACACACCTTTTATTTCATCTACTATCAAAAGCAGGCACGACTCTCTTTTCTGAATTCCAAACAGGAATTTCAGGAAATTCTGTCTAAATATAAGAAAAGCCTTTTTTACAATGATGAATTTTGCAGTTTGAGATCAACATTTGCATGTGTTCAACAAGTGATATAAAACGCTTTCCTCTATTCTCTCTCATTGTTTAGGAAACTTAGAAGACCTTTGAACCCTTTGATTTTGTAGAAAACATGTAAATTTTCAATTCTTATCATGGTTCTCTAAATGTCAGACTAATAAAAAGGTGAGATACTAGGGATAAATATTGTCAAAAAATCAAGGTGTCTTAAAAGGGGCATCAAATTCCTGAGTGCAGCTACATTGAAATCATTATTAGCAGTGCCTTAGGATCATATATATTTTTAATCAGTAAAATGAGGTATTACACACAAAAAAACTTTTTTTATGTGGCCTTTTAATGAGTACTTGAACAATGAATCACCACCCAAGAGATCTTTTCCATGGTGCAATAACCATTTTGTCTAAGTATTTTAATTTTTCTGTGTTTTCTTTCTCTTGTTAAAAACTTTTTAAGAATTCTCCTTTAGTGCATGTAAAATTAAGGTGTTTAATATACCTTTCAACTCTTCCATATTCTCATGTTATTGTATTTGGCATATTTGGCATATATTCTGGCATATAGAGCAGTGTATTTTTGTTTTGACTAGTTTCTTCCATGTAAATAGAAGCTGTATTTGTCTTTGAATCATCCACCATATTTTTAGTTTGATTTGGCTTCCCTCCAATTGTCAGAGATAATACAAATCCCACCAAAGTAATGCTAAAGGATTTAGGATTGTCCCACAAATATTCTATAGTCTTAAATGGTTTGGTTTCATTTTTCCTCTAATAAGCATTGCCCTAATAAGCATTAGCATATTTTTCATCTTTGGATCAAGCTTGGAGAATGAAGAAGAATATTTTTACTGTATTTGTGATGCTATGGTCCTTGAACTTCAGCAATCATATCTTTCCTAGCAGATGTTCTTTAGTTCCTTTTATTTCTTGACTGAATTTTGAAGATGATCTTCCTCCTAGTAGAAATCTGGAGAATTGTGAACAACATTCAATCTCTGTAATAAACAAAATATGAGACTTCTTTCTATTAGGTAGGTGTCCTTTCTTCTCGATTGTCTTAAAAGCTGTTATAAAATATGGCCTTTAGACATCATCATTGCTGACTTGGCAAATGATTAGTAGAGTTAGGAAGATCTTGGTCAATCTGAAAAGGTACTAGGATTTACTAATAGAAAGCAACAAGTTATCAGCATTTAAAATCAAATAGAAGTTAAAGATTTTCTTTAAAGAAAAAAATAAAGAAAAACTTTTAATTATATTAGTCTGCAGTACTTCCTCTTTCCAGAATAAAATCCATATTTATTTTGAAACTCTGCAACCCCAGACATAGCAGGGGGGTTGAAACTAGCTGATCATTGTGGTTCTTTTAATCCCAGGCCATTCTATGATTCTGTGAAACCTTGTTACCACATGTCAAAACCTTAACTACACATTTGAGTTCTACAAAAACTTTGTAACAGAATGATTTGCTTCTATGTTTTGTAAGAAAAGTTTTTGTTTCATTTCAGAACAAAAACAAATGGATGCTTTGGAATTCTCTTTAAGATGAAAATAAATTGCCTTTACTATAAATGCTGGTCCCTGATTAAAGAGTTAATATTAATGTCAGTTTCTGTCTATTATCTTTTATACACTTCTTTTTTAAAAAAATATCTGATTAATTGTTCACTATAAATTCATGCATTGTATTTCTGCACAGTTTGTATTGCAAGTTATTTTCTGTGATAATTTTTTTTTTAATTGCATTTCTGACACTAAACTTGTTTGTGGGTCCACTTCCTACTTATTACATTTAGGGGAAAAATAGAGAATAAAAAATCTGCTGTCTGTCATTTTCCTTTTACATAGGCTGCTCTTCAAATAATATCTCCTATTTATTTCCACTGTAACTGCAATAGATTGAAAAGGCCCAATAACAGTAGTTGATAGAACAAATTCTAGCTACACAACACTATTTTTCAACATTGTCACCACCAGTAGATGTGTGTTTCTGTCAACCATAAACAAGTGACGGCATACTGCACTTGTAAGAACCTGTACCAGCAAGCGTGACCCTCTGCTGCCACTGTTGAAACACACCACCACACCACTGCCTCACTGTGCTGTCATCCACCGTTTGGTCTCCATAAATGTCCATCAAGCATCCATGAATGTCAGTGGGTGTCATTTTTTTTTCATGGAGAAATTCAAAACTCAATTCCACCACTTTGCTTTATGTGCACATCCGGGTTAGACCCATTTTGTCAGACTGCCCCTCTGCTGCGATCAATTTTGAACAGCAACAAAATTTAATGGCATATTAGTGGGAAGGTTTGACATCTACTGTCATATCACCAACATCCACCTATGACATCATGGGCCAATGTAATAAAATATGAGACATTAGTTTTGGAGCAGCACATTATTATTCTATGTCTTCTGATACATGTCTACATTACTATTCATGCCTGATTACAATTGTCCCCATTTCTAAATAAAAAAGAGCAACTTAAACCTTTCTAATGTTACAGGGGAATCATCTGTTAAATGCTTATTTAGAAAAACAGTGTGGTTACCAATGGGGTAAATTAATATGAAGTCATTTAAGTGATTGCTTTACCTGAAGCTGACAATCGTTTTTGGTCACCTGAAGATAATAATTAATAATGATCTGATAATTATTCAGTGAAATATGAAATCCTATATAAAATATGAATCAACTTGGTAACACACAATTTCCAATACAATAACTATTCCTGTGAGTTGTGTTTTCTTTAAAATACTTTTTCCGTACATAGGAGGTTACCCATCTTCTTCCAAATGGAATGTGATGACTAGTTCAAGTTCTCCTATACCTGATAGATATAACTTCAGGCACCCTTCCCAGTTATCTACTAGAATTTCTTCTAATTTACTGATATAAATGGCTTCTTGGTCTTTATGACTTTGTGTGTGTGTGTTTTCTTTCTTTTTCCTTTTTTTTTTTAATTAAACTTGTTTTGATATTTGTCAACTATACAACATCCTGTAATGCTACTATATCATTTTTATTCTTTCAGCTCAGAAGTTCGATATGTTCCCTACATAGTATATCCCCAAAATGTGTCATTTTGAAGAAAAGAATGTGAAAATTTTATAACTAGGGCCAAGCATAGGAAATCCCTAACGTTTTTATTAAGATCTAGTAGTTTCTGGTCACTTCTGAAGGCACAATGCTATACTTCATGATTAAAATATCTTCAGGAAAAATAAAATATTCATTAACAAAATACATATGACAATTGTCGTGTTATGGAATATACATAATTCAAAAAAAATGCATTCCATGCTATCACATTTAAGAGGTACAAAGTGCAAAGGCAAAAAATGAGATATGGATACATAGGAATGTTGCATTTCATATCACATTTTATCATCCTGTTTTAAATAAGAGTTAAGGAAACATCCTTGTATCAATTTATACTATAGAAGTATTTTTTCCATTCTTTTGTTATGAAAATTTAGTTACTGGTAATTCTCTTTTTAACTGTAACCTCAACAGAGATATTTACAGATGGACTGTGGGTCAATTTAGCAGAAAACTAAAGGTAAAATATCTGTCAATATTGCGAGACATTTTACACTTATATATGTAATTTTGTAAGTTGCTTTTTTTATATTTGTGTGTATATATATAGACATGCATATATATGTACACTGACATCATAAAGAAAATAAGGAGCAGTTTTCATTGGAAATTGTTTTTTTTTCCTTTGTTTTAGCAAAAGTTTTAGAATATACTAAATGAAAGCCTTCATGACCAAGTGAAAGAACCTGGCATCCAAAACATCCCAACTGCTGCTGTTTTATTAAATTGGACAGTAAAAAAAATCAGTTCACCATGATCTCTGATCTCATGACTACTATTCAGTGAGAACTAGTATTGACATGCAAGGAAAGCTCATTTTTCAAATACTGTCTCTGTCTTGAATAGGACAGCAAATTGAGATCTCCTTATACCAGTCCATACCTTTATCCAAATGGAACACTTTTCTTCTATGATTTCAGTATATTTTATTTGACTTTGATTCTCAAATTTTAATGAATTTCTAGAAGGTTCAAGTTATTTAAAAAGTTATTGATGAAAACTTTGTTCTGAAATGTGGTAGAAAACCATTTTTTAACATTTGGTCAAAACACAAAAAGGATTAGGAAAATTCAAATAATATCCAGAAAGAAAGCCTGTTTCAATTGACAAGAAATGTTTATCAAAATAAGGCTACACATCTTTTCAGACATATTTCTTGATAATTCATGACATACTTACTTCTAGAACTTTTTCTTAGAAACCAAGATTCTTATAACAAGAAACACTCCACTAAATATGTAATTAAAGGTATATTACTTGATACAAATCAAATGTCTAATACTACAGATATTAAAGAAAGCTTAACTCTGAGAATAGGAGACTGGAGTTTACTTCTGGAATACAGTTATCTTCTAGAAATAGAACAAAATTATGAATTATTTTGAGAAGTTTGAAAAATATTCATACACTGTAGCTTGTACATGAGGCACAAAGAAAGTGACAGACTATCCTAAGGATCAACATTTTTGACATCATCTGCGAATTCCACAGCTGACATTATTTGCCACTTTCTTGTGACAAGCCAATGAGCAGCCTGCATAGGCAGTCTTCTCAAAGAGACTGTAAACTTTTAGCGTTACTTATAAAGTCAGACATCTAATGAGAGGAGTTTCAGATATAAAAAAAATGTAGAAGTTTCTCCATTTAGAATTTTGAGCCAATGTTTCTGCATCAGTTCAGCCTGGGAAACAAGATGATAACTGCTTCTACATTGTTTCTTCCATATTAAAATTTAGACCACCCAGTACCACCATAAAATCTTTGCTTACCAAGAACATAACAATGGGTACTGCTTAATGTAGCAAATGCAAATATCACAGAACCAATGATTTTTGACAGACATATTATGATCTATGGGCAAGTTTATCAGTAAGTTACATGACTGTTATATCTGTTAAGTTGTGAGTAAAAGTTTTTGTGCAAATGCAGAAAAGATTAAAGTAACAAATCAATCAATTTTATGCACAGAAATATTTTTAGAGCTAGGACCTTTGTGTTTCACTGTCCAAGTCCCGAGGATGGATTAAATGAATCTGATATGATTATCTTCAGGGAAGCTTTTTTTTTTTTTCCAGATGTAATTTCTTTTGAAGAATAATTTTCCTCTAATAATGACAGACTTTCATGCAAAGAATAAAAGTTCTTTTTCTTCCTTTAAATGAAAAAAAAAATTGCTTAGGTCATCTGCTTTACTACTTTTCACCTCAGAGTCAAAGTGTTAAACATTTCTTGGAAGATGGCATGGATAAAATTGAGATGATCAAAAGTTAATGTTTTTCAGGAAACTGAGTGTATAGTACATGTAGGGTATAAAATATTTTCAGTAGCAATTTCTTTCCTGACAACATTCCTAATTCTATGAAGTTATCTTTCACTGCACAGAGGCTAGAAACTAAGGGTTATGGAATAGGATCCTCATTTACAAACAGAAATAATTTAGAGAATAGCCAAGAGAATAACAGCATCAAATATATAGCATTAAAATTGCTGTCTTTTTATTCTGTAGTTTTATTCCAGTATTTCTGTTATGTGTTTGAGCTTATTCTCAAAGCGGGTTTACATCTGGATCTATAAAGCATTATTTTGATGACGAATTTCAGCAGGAGTGAAAAGTAAAATCTTCTTAGATCCTAAGGTCCATGTAACCAAAGAATAAGATTTGATTTGGCTAAGATTCTAGACTAAGTGACATAAGAATGAAGAAAATGAAGTAAAAGGGCAGTCAAAACTTTTAAAAGGGTTTTGAAATAGTTAAAGTAGGAAAATATTAATTGTGTTGGGATTCTTCCATAAGTGAAGAAATCCTTCAGTAGAGTCAAGGAGCACACGATCCTTCTTATCAAGTCATTCATCCAGTATACATTGCTTCAATACGTGTTCTGATATTCTGCACTAGATTATTCATACAGTAGCAGCAATTAGAATTATTGAACATCAGTTGGAAAAATTTGCTGTTTGTGTAGCAGAGGGGAAATTTGTTTCCCAATTACATTCGCTGCCATTCCACAATCCTACTAAGGGCACCACCTCAAGAATACAATAAGTCTTTAATTTAGAATCCTAAACATACTTTTACTCTAGGGTAATTTCATGTTCAGTAACTGCAGTCAACCTACAATATATTCATTAAAATTTAACTGTTGTAGGAGTGTAATATAAATTTTGCTGAATTACTTAAGCTTAATGAATAAATAGCAACTGTTTCTAAGTAATCAATAAGTGAATGTAAAAGAGTATGCTTCCTTTTAAAAGCCTTTTTTTTCTTTCTCATAAAAGCCTAACACCAGTGAGTTTTCTGCAGATGGAGATGTGTTCAAAGCAGAATGTTAAATTCAGCTGCAGTGAGAGTTAGAAACTGATAAGATAAAAATTTTTGATGAATAAGAAAAAAGAAAAAGCAGAAGATTTAATTACCATGTATGTAAGAGGCTCCAAAAGAACTATAAATGCTAGAAAATACTAATAAAGCAATTGACAGCTGGTGGCTTTTTTTTAACTGCTCACTGCACCACCGTATTGCCAGCACCTATGTTTACGATCAATGACATATTACTATAAATCTGCTCAGCAATTGGGTGTACTAGAAACATTTAACATCAGACAGGCTGTTGATTTAAAAATCCCCCAGAGTGTTGAGTGGTTTTATTATCAGTGCTGTTTGTTATATTATCATAACAACTAACTTTCCAGAATTGCCTTCATGCTGCAGTGGTGGTTCTTTCACATCTGCCTTAAAAAAAAGCACATTTCTTTGACCATTACAATCTGTTGGGTATTTTATGATTTATTATGTGTTCCAAGTATAACAGCTTCTCTACCTTGTATTACTTCACACCATTGTTACTATACACATACTGCATTCAGTGGCAAGCCTTACTCAGATGATCTGAGGATGACTGTTGATATGCATAGGGACACTTAATTTTAATAATATTAATTTAAGATGTGAAATTATATTTGAAATTAAATGTAATAGCTCAAATTTGAATACATTCAGTATGACTTTCCATTCCATTTGTCTCAGACTGGAAAGGCAGAACAAATGATTGGATCAAAAACAATCTCTGAATTTATTATCAATTGCTCTTGTCCTCTCTCCTAGCTTCGAGCATCTCTAACTCAGTGGCCAAGTTTCTGTGCTGTATCCCAACTATCCTTTTCTCTTATACCAGTTGTGAGAAGACAAATGAGAATGAAGCTGGCTACAAAAGCACTTGTGGTGATAAAATAATTCTTCATCTGTGAATTTAGTATATTTCTCAGGGCATAAAACTATGTCAAAGCAAATTTAAACTTGATCCTGAAAATAGCAGCCCTTTTCCTTTTCAGGGCCAAAAGACAAAACCCACAACAATAATCATGAAAAGAATTAGCTTAATACTTAAAAATAAAAATATGCCCATTCCAGAAGCATGTAGACAATCCTCATCCTTACAAACCAAGACCTGTTAGAGATTGCTGTTTATAAAATAAGCAAAGGAGTCAGTATCATATGACACATCATGATAGGTATTATTATTTGTAAAGAATGACGTGTTTATAGAGAAGAAAAAATATTTTCATGTGTTATAGGTTACGTTGAAGACAAGATTAAATGTAATTTATGTTGCTGCTTCAAAGTACTAGGAAAAGCACATGTTCACTGCTTCCAGAGCAAAATAATTATTATCTATCATTGATTTTATCCAGCATTTTTGAAAATGATTGCAAATTTCAAGTGTATTTCCACTTCAGTCCTCATTATAGTAAGAGTAAGCACAAGATGAAACTAACAAATAAACAACATATTTAAGGCCAATATGGCTTAGATCTACCCCAATCTACAGTGAATATTAAAACTTATCTTCAGATTAGTGAAAAGCTCAGTTTCTGCCACTTAATTAGCACTTTTTCATTTTCTGTCATAAAATTGTAGTGCAGTACCAAAATAAAATGTAACTCCTTTATGTCTTTGACCTTGAGATGAAGAGAATTGTTAGTATTTATTATCTGCTTTCAGTAGAATCACACTTTCTGGTCTCTAGGAATAGGATTGGAGCCCCTCTCCATCACTACTGTAACATCACTGCTTTCAAAAAACATAATATATCACACTTCTAAAGGACTTGAGAATGAGGACTGAGATGTTTGAAAAGCTTACGATAAAATGAAAGCCTAACAAAAACCCAGCCCTAATAAATACTATCAAAGTTTCACCTGTGGTAATAGCGGTCTTCTATCAGTTGTACATGGCTTTTAGATTCAGAAATTGGTCTAAACTACTCCATGGGGAAATTATTGCACAGGTTTCAACAGTCCATCAGTCTCATTGTAATGGGAATTTTGTCTTCAATTGAGTGACACAAGCCCAACACTAGCTACAAACATCAATGAGTAAGGGAACATTGCCAAGTAAACAGAACTTCAAAAGTTAAAAGCTATGAGTTTTAATAAACTCACCTATATTCCAAATTGCAGTTTATTTTGACAAAGTTGAAAATAATTACCTGCTTAATTATCTTCACCTGAAGCTACCGTTGTAAGGTGTTTTGATACTATTGTGAGAAGCCTTGCACACGTATTTAGAGAGACATATTTAAATATTCATTTATTGGAATCCAACATTGTTTTCTGTTAATGCAATGTCATGGAGTGATTAACAGAACATGAGAAGCAAATTTATTAGTTTAACAGTACTGCCAAAACTAGTAAGATTTTCAACATCCACCAGTAAATATTTTCAACATTAAACAGTTAAATTTCTTCCTTTTAAATACTACTACGCCACAAATGGGGGGAAGGAAGGGGATATATCCTAATAATTGATTTGCTGATCATGACTTGACAAAAGAAATCTTCAATGTAAAAATGATGTAATGTTAAGTAATTTGTCATTTTTATGACAAAATATTGTGGATTCTTGCAGTTAGTAATTGATCAACACTGAATTCAAAAAGGACAAGTTTGTCCAATGGCTCCTTGTAAGTTTTTATAAGTTGTTTTTTTTTTAATATGGGGACAAATGTGAAAATCATGAAAACTAAATTTATTCACCAACCTGAAGGGCTTTTCAAATGTTATGTTACTCTCCAGTTAGAATTTTAGCATAAAGCTATCTTTGAATTTTCATTATGTAATTTTTTTCCAGTAATTTTTCTAGAAGCAAAAAAAACATAGTTCACTTTTTCATCATTCAGTATAGATGCATCACAAGAAAAAGATAAGCTCCAATAAGCATATAAAATATGAAAAGGCAAGTAAAGTATTTAAGAAGATGTCTTTAAGCAGAGTCTGAAAAATCTAACATAAAATCACAAGTCATCTTGCTCCAGTTATGAAGAATATTATTCAGGTGAAATCAAAAACAACACAGAATATTTTCTAGATTTTAAGACTACCATGATATTTATTCCTATTATGAAATTTCCTAAGGTCAAAAAGAGCAGTTATAATGTTAGTAACTTGTACAAGAAAGTAATATACTGTTGACATACTTCACTAAAATTGATTGTGATTGCTGCTTTCCTGAGGAAAGATGGGAAGACATCACTGAATCCTAAGTGTTCAAATGCTCAAACCATCCGCAAGAGTGTTCAACAGAACTGAAGTTGATTAATAGGACATAGAAAGCAAATCAATTAACAGCTTTTTCAAGTATTAAAGTCTTTCAAAAAAATTCATACTGATGGATCTAAGTACATCTCACTGCAGTGATGGTCTCATCTCTTCTCAAGAGCCAATCATTTTTGAGTAAAATCATTACAATTATTACAGTATATAGAGTAGAAAGACTGTTCATTTTGAATTTGCTTTAAGCAACCTTTAAATCCTACAATGGTTGTTTAGGAAGGCAAAGTGAAACCTGTAGTAGACATCAACTAAAAAGACATCTCTTAGTAACTCATTCCTAAGGTTTTTAGTACAATTTTGTCCAACCTTTAGCTAAACACCCCTCTATTCTTTGATTTTTTTATTGTCCCTTCCCTGGATGTAATATTAGGTGTAATGGCTTCATTTTACAGCAGCTGTGAACAGTAGAAGTGATTAGGAGTGGAAATCAAAGAAATTGACCTGCATATCCTCATATGCAAATAATTACAAACAAATAGGCCAAATACAGTTTTACTTACTAGAGATCGCATTTTACAGCTCAATCAACAATACTTATGTTGATTAAATTTCTTCACCAGTTTTCTTGCCTTTCCTGTTTCTTTTACGCTATGCCTTTCCAAGTTCTTGGATCTGGAATTGAAATATTTCAATTTCTGTTTTACTCTTAAAAATTAGGACCTTTGATATCTATTATATCAATGAAACACCTGATGATGGTGCATTCAGTTCATATTTGGAAAACAGAAAGTGTCACTTAAATTTTTCTGGCAGAATTCTCCATAGAAATTGTTCATCTGCTCCCAGTGTGTTCAGAAAACAGTATGTGAAGTGACTGTTCAGCTATCTAGAGAAAGACAGTTTCACCACCACAAGAATAAAATATGTGACTAAAACACCAAAATTTGTCAGGAACTCCAGCAATGCACACAGAATGAATAACTATGCTGCAGGAGATAGAACTGTGCTAGCCAATCTTCAGGTTTGCATATACAGTGTTGGAATATCTGTATCAGAGGTCTGCACATAATTCAGATGTTTGTATTAATATCAACATTAAGTCTACAAATGAAAGTTGAGGATTTATACATCCTACATTCCTGGTCTGTTACACAGATAACTTGGTGCTTTGGGGAGGGAACCATCTTTTAAATGACACTGTGACACAACTTTGGTTTTGTCTCATTGACATATTGAGCTCCTGACATCCCTTGTCCATTGCAGACAATGGTAAGCCCAGCACAGGTAGAGCAATTTCTCTTGCATCTGTCCATCTCCTGCACAAAGAAACACTTTTTGTTGGACTGCAACAAAGCTTAAGTTTAAGGGCAGTTTCTGCACTTCAGAAGATTCTTAAAGATGATCTTTTATTTGTGACACTCTAATCAAAACGGTTTGGCTGTGAGCTGTCTACAATCCAGGAGTAAGCCCAAGGAATCAGAAAGTCAGAATTTCCCACGAAAAAAGCCAGTCTCTATGATGACGTCCCTGAAGCCTTTTCTTATTTTACCACTCTGTATCATGACACTCAGGTTAGGAGATAACAACAGACCAGTAGCAAATAAGTAGCTTTTAGATTTCTTGATCTGTACTGAAGTGGAGAATAAGAAATTAAATTTCAATTGATTACTGCAGCACTGCAATAAAGTTCTTGTGAAGTGAGTGTCTTTCAAAGTCTCATTAGGTTTTCTCCGAATCAAGACATTTAAGCCAGCACTGTATTGGAAGAAATAAGGAAAAATACAATGGAACAGGAGAGACAATAGATGCTCTGAGTAAAATCATCTTCCCTTAGAGGGGCATTTCTAAAACAGATACTCCCTCAGGGACTATTCTGAAGCTGTAAATACACAACACACATACTCCTACACATGTAAGGCTCGCACATTACAGCATGAGATAAATATAAACTTTGTTCACATGTTCACATAAAGAACTGTAGATAAGTGTTTAGCTTATTTTAGAGTATCCAGGGGGTTCTAATGAATAAGTTCAGAATCTTTTTAAAAGTGCTGTCTAAATCACTTTAGTCTGTAAAATTATTTTGCAAGTACTGCAAAAGAAAGATCTTGTAATAATTTTTCTCTGCTTTAACTGAAAAGAAAAGCAAAACCACTCCATTGTGACCATTACTCCAAGATTGCTGGTACGTTTATTACTCATGTAGGAAAATTAAGAATTTGTAAAGGATATGAAAATAATAATAGAAGAATTATGGGAGAATGTGAGAATATTGATGTAAAAGCAAGTCAAGTATTCCCAAGACTCCAAGCCTTTTCACTCTTCTATCTCACAACATTTTTTCTATCCTTTGCCTCCATTATTGGCTACTCAGTCTGGTCCAATTCACAATACTCTGTTCTTCCGTTAGTTCTTCCTTTAGAAATAATTCTTCCCTAAAAGTACCCATCTCTAAAAGGTATCAAAAGACAGCTCAGGAAGAAAAGAGCATCTAAAATAACTCAAAGCAGGGAATCAACAGCTGTGTAGCCATGCTTATGTAGCCTTATAAAATGGAGAATGGGTAAATAAAATTGTTGCTAAAAAAGGATACACATGAAATGAGATTGGTCAGGAATAAAAATCCTTGCAATCTAATTGGTCTCCTCCTCTAATGACCTTCAGTAACTCTTGATAGGCTCTGCCAAGCCTGAACTACAGGCTTTCAGTTCAGACAAAACTCCATATCTTCATGTCACTTTACTTGTGCAGTTAACTCTATTTCACCCTTGCTTTATAAAAATAAAGAACACTTACTATAAAAATGTCTATACTCCCATTAGCAACACAAGAATTAATCCATGCTATTTGAGATTTAATTGACACATAGTAATAAGTCAAGAAGTACCGTAACTCTGTCTGTGATTAAAATTGAATAGAAAACCTAATTATCTTACCTAAGGAACCAAAAAAAAAAAAAAAAAGGTAACACCTCCCATCTGTAGAATTTTAATTCTCTAATTAAAAGAATAGAAGCTTTCTACTTTAATCATCAAATGGTACAAGGGAAAACAGATGTGTTAACTTTGATAATTAACTCTTCATAAATTATTGCTGCTGGGCAAAACAATAATTGTATTTGAAAGTTTATTTTGTCTTTGTAGGACTAACAACAAGGCAGTGCAAGAACTTAGAAAGACTTTGCTTGTACAATTATATTTTTGTTTAATGTCAGAAAGTTCTCTTCAGACACTTGGAAGAAATAAATTTTGACCTTGTTTTTGGATGAAATTAGAATATGATCAAACGAGCCACCAACTTCTAGCACCAAATTCAGTTCAAGGATTTGGTACTCAACTTCAGCATCTGAGGCACAGACTCAGATATGGACAATCCAAACTATTTATTACAGGTTCTAACATCCCTTATATGCATTCACAAGTTTTCTCTTTTAACTTGCCCACCTGTCTTTACATGATAATAAAATATTCCACAAACACTCCGTATCCATGCATGCAGTTGCTTATCCAGTGAGGGTCATGAGTCGTTCCAAGCCACACACTCTTCGTCCAATCAGGGTCATCATCACACAGACATCATGCAGCTTACTTGAACTTGTTTTCGTTTTCTTCTGGAGTGTCCTTGTTTCTCAGCCTTCCTTTCTCATGCTGCTTATCTTGTTCCACAACTTTTCCTCTGAACATCTTTTCTTCTATTCCCACACTCAGCAGTGTTGTAAGAGTCAGCTGGAGAGCCATCACTTCATTGAAATAGTGCTGGAAAACAAAAAAAAACATTTCAAAATAATAATTTTCCTATCCTATCTCCAGATCTGGAAATAATAAACAATATTCAGTTCTGCAAAAGTAGAGATATTTAAATTGCCTGCCCACACAGGAACATTTGTATGTCAAATAGGTTATTTAGGATTCTCATATTTCATAAAAACATGTTCTTAACTTCCTTTTTCATGTCTTGTTTACACTGTAGTGTACGCAGTGGAATTACATGTGTTTACACACATAAGGGTAGAATAAGCACAAGAAAATTGTGAAAGACAATTCTACTTTTTGTTTTATTCTTTAAAATCAAAGTAAGTGTGGTAGTCAGACAGATCTTTACCAATTACTGCATAAAAGAGTTCTGACCCTAATACAGCAGAGTCTTTAAAGACAAAATACCTCCTGGTTCCTTTCCCTCCATCATGATCGCATACATATCACATCAGCTGCTCCAAGAGAATAATTTTCAGTGAGATCAAGTGTCTGTTAAACTTAGTGAGAATTTACAGTAACTATGAGTGATCTTCCTAACCAGAAAACAACTGTTATTCCCCTGATCTCAGCCTTTAATTAGATGAAAGTTACTCTCAGTGCAATTTCTGTGACCAGTCTTTTTTTTTCTCTAGAAAGACAGGGAAATAGAATATCTACCCCTCCAAGACACAAAAATAAACTGTACACTGCAGTGCATAAGCTATACACGTGCAAAAAGCAAAAATTCAAGTATCTATTAATCATCACAAAGTGTTGGAGATGAAAGCAACATGAATTTAGACAGTCAGATCAGACTAGTGGAATGGGGAATCAATAGATGAATATGGTTTATGGAAGAAGAGATGTTCATGGACAACACATATTTAATTTATGGAAACTGAAGATATTTGTTTTTAGTACCATTAGGCTCATTGGTAAAATCTGAACAATTTAAAAAAATGTTGAGAAAATGCAGACTAATGCCAACTCTTTAAATAAAAATTAGTTTCAATGTTGAAATAGTACTTTACAAGATAAAATAACTAGACAACAATATTCCATGAACTATATATACTTACTCCAATGGATTAATTACAATTCTCATTCGTAAACAGATCTCATGAAGACATCTGCTTTGAAAAATATTGCAGTTAACTCTCAGTTTGATGAACTTTGATTTAGGTTTCTCCAAATCAAACAATTTAGAAAAAACATAGCTTTTTCAATAAAAAAGGCAATTTTAGTATTATTTTTAATGTACTTTTAAACAGCAGTGTCAGAGCCCAGCCATCTTCCTTGCCATTCTGCAACCGGCTTTGATGGCTCCCCTGAAGGGGCTCCCCAGCCAGCCCAAAGCCACTATATTTCATGGCCATGCCCCCCTATGCAGAGGACCTGGCTAACTCCAGTCACTCTTCAGTAAATCCACTCACTCTTGACAGGACACAGCATTTCTAAAAAAACACCTGAATTTTCAGTTTTATTAAACACTAAACAGCAAATGATCTGTCACCATTACAAAGCTGTTGAGGAAGGACAAACATGTGAGAAGAAGAATTCATATACAGCATTTCAAAATGGTGTAAATGAAACTGAAGAACTCTATTACTGTTACTGGAACTGGTGTAATCATTAAATGTACAAATGAATAAACTAAGTATCTCCCTCATAGACATATGATAGAAAATGATAGCCAATGGAAGAATGTACAATTAATAAATTATCTGTTCAAAGGATGTTTATAGTTTTGATTCCCAAGCAATCTGAATTTCCAAGCATTTTGTCCTTCTTCAATTTGTAGAAGCCATAACAAACCACTCCATTACTCCGAGGGGAGCAAAATTTAATTTGTGTTATCCAGTTCCAGCCCTGGTCTGCAATTTAGGATGATAAAATGGTGAAACTCTTAAAAAAAAAAAAAAAAAAAATGGAGAGAGAGAGAGAGAGAGATAAAAGCCCAGTTCTTTGTCTAATCAGTATAAAGTAAAAGTTTATACTTTTTATGGCCTTAGGAATTTTGCATTGTTTTAAAAACTTTCTAGAATCGTAGGATATTCTGTGATCTTACTATCTGTTATTTTCATTGTATTGAAATCAGTGACAAAACATCTACTTCCATACATCTTTTTTCTGCCATTTTTACACCTCACAAGAAAGGCTAATAATAAATAGAATTTTAAAAAGCAAGCAAGAAAGATAGAAATGATGAGCAGATTTTCCAATGCTTGTGCTAATCTTCCTCTGTAAAATTCAAAAGGGTATGCCTTACTTGACAGAATTGTGTCCTCAACAAGCAAGTAGCATAAAGACCTTTCACATTTCCTCAGCAAAAGTGCTATAAATCTGAAAACGCCTTGATGACTTAAAGATTACAACAGACACAAGAGGTAAAAACAAACAAGCAAAAAACAACCCACACACAGACTCCTTCACCAAAATAAACAAAACAAAACAGAACAAACAGCAACAACAACAACAACAACAAAAAACATCACTGCCAACAACAAAGTAAATAAATAAAATGAGAGAGAAAAAAAAGTGTATGTGACTCATTGATTAAGGAGTGAGAGTACTACCCAGACCTTAATGAACCACAACTTGTTGGTTGAATTCCAACTTAGAATTTTGACTCTACTCCCTGGAGGAAAATCTCAGGGAAAAGGAATTCAGTGATGTTCCATAGTCACTAGAGAAGGAAATAAATCTCTCAGAAGGGAAAGGCATGCACCTTAACAAGTTCTTGATGAAAGCTTTTGTAATCTGAAATTCAGATCCCATTCTTCCAACAGAAACAGTGGCTGTCTGTAAAAATATAGTGAACTACAATACAAAGAAATTGAGTCTTCTATCACTAATGTGAAGTTCAATGAACTTTTTTCCTTTTTTTTTTTTTTAATTATAAGTAATGAGGAAGGTAATTCATGATACTAAGGAAATGCCTAAGAAAATCTACATCAACATGTCACCTACATGCATGTGTGTATGTACCTAAGTATAACCACAATTACAGATACTAAGTTTTAACTAAGAAAATCAAAACATTGTTAAAGTAATCTATTTTTTTTCAACTAGTAACCCATAAAACATGGAGTTCTGAAGTCCATAAAATTCTTATTCATCAGAGTATTATTCTGCTTTCTCTTATTCAACTTACCATGCTTTTGTCTGATCTTGATTAGGAAATAACATTTCAAAACACTGGCAGTGTGGGAAATGCTGCAGCACAATTCATCAGATGTATTTGTGGCTTGTAAGAAATATTTCCACATCATATATTTTGTGATTGGAAAATGAATCATACCTTGATAGGTGAAGGACTACAAATAAGTCCGAAATGTGGCTCTGTAACTTTACTCTGTTTTGTAGTGTTGTAACTAGGTAATTATCATTTAGGTAATACATTTCCCTTGTAAATTATTAACATTTTCACAAAAGAAGGACACAATATATTTCAGTAGGTGAGAAAACTGATGTAGAAAGGAAAAGTAAATAGCCCATAGACACTCTGTTGACACAAGCCTACACTAAGAATAATATCTGGGTCATCTGAGTCTCTGCCTTAACTATTGGACACAATAGGTAATACTTCATCAAATAAACATGTTAAAATTATCTTTTTGAACTGGGATTCTTGTTAGATAATGAGAATCTCTAGCAAAAAAAAAAAAAAAAGTAGTCATGGATCTCAAGCCAATACTGCTAAATTCTGTTCTTATAGGTATAATAGAAGAAATTTTTTTTTCTGAAAACAGAAGGACCTATGCCATTACAAATTTCTTTCACATTTCACCCAGGAGGAATTAGTATCCTGGAAAGTCTTCCTGTTCTTTTCTAATTTTGAGCATAATTATGGAAACATTCTTTCTTTCTTTCTCTCTGATTGTTCATACTGTTTGACAGAAAAACAGAAAACAATTTTCTAACCTGAAGAGATGGTAGCTAAATTGAGAAGACAGTTGAACTAAAACCAGGCTAAATTATAAAATTGGCGGAAAAAAGGAGAAACTATATATTGGACAAACATGTTGACAGCTTATTGATTCAGGAGTATTTGACTGAGAATCAGGCACTAAAGGTTGACTGTGGACACATTATTTTTAAAAAACAAAAAGGAAAATGAAGATCACTGCTACTGAAAAAAAAAAATTATAATCTGCTATACAGATTGAATTGCAAGACCTAAACACTAATTTGATTGAGCCTGTAAGACTTTAAAGTAAAAGAATAATCTTTGCCAGATTTTTAAACTGGGTATTGAAACTCTTGCTTTTTGCAAGTTTTGTGTTTGTGTAAAGACAATTTCATTTACTTAAAAGAATTCCATACAATATTAAGTCCACATTAATGGCCTGTAGATTTTGCATCTGTCACCCTCGTATGTTAATTTTATAAAATATGAAATTTGCATTTAAAAATATTTCATTCTTTTAGTGTATTCTTATGATTCCCTTCTTTCCCCTCACCATATTTTTTACTTTTTTTTTTTTCTTTTTTTTTTGTTATGACTGATACAGGGAAAAATGATGTACTAAGAGTACTGAACCAACAAGGGGGATATGAAAAGCAAACTACAGAAATCAAAAGATTTTCCTCTTAATTAAGTCACAGTGGAAATAATTAGTCACTTTCTCTCTGATATTGTCATTTTTGATTGCCATAAGCATTATTTTGAATGCAGCAAATCAGGCAGTGTGGTTGCACTTTGCAATAATAAGGGAAACAAATCCACAATCATTTTTTGAGAGTTTTTATTTTCTTGGATCATATTTTATCAGCTGTCAGTACTTAAAGGTGGCCTGGGACAAATGCAAAGCTGATTTTCCTTCATCCTTACTTCAGTGTAGAAGAATGGATTCAGATTCTACTAGCTTAAGGAGGAAAAGACCATATATATCAACAGGGACTACAACTCGGAAAGCGAAGTTGTATCTGCACACTGGTTTTGTTTCATAAGTGAACTTGAAAAGAAAACCCAGTACATTTTAAACTCTTTTTATTTTGATATTTGTGATTCCTTTCTGTACTATTTTCAAAAATAGGTGCTTTTATTAAACATATCATTATGAAAACAAAATTTTGTTTGACACATGAAAATAAAACTTTTGTTAAATGTTTATTTTTCTATATCTGTTAAAAATTATTGTTATAACAACCAGGAAGTATTGCAACTTTGAAAACTGACTTGTAATTAAAAAAGATGAAAAAGGAGTAACATTGCTTATTGCCAGACATTTAACTTGAAAGAAAATGCAAAAGCCACCAAATGAATGTTGTTTCTGCTGTTACAATTTACTCTGAATACAAAATAATTATAGCTATTGACAGTGAAAAGGGGGAAGTTTTATCAGTACATCCATTATGCTATTCACACATTTTTGACTGTTTGCATTTTTATAGTTTATATTTCATGATTATAAATATATTGTTGTAATGAAACAGAAATCTATATATTAGAGCAACATTTTATAATATTTAGCTCATGAATAAAACATGAAATAAATAATATTCCTTCATTAGTTTTTATATTATAAATAATAACAGTCACAAGCACTTTTGCTTCTTTTTCTTTTTTTTTTAAGGAATATTGCTGAAGGCAACGCTGGAATCCCAGCAGAGAAACTAGCTGAGAATATTCCATCTCCATCAATTTTTCAATAAGAATATGAACAAGTGTTGAATTTGGAGAATCACACCCAAACTATTTGTATGGGTATTTCATTTTGCTTTCAGTCATACTCAGCCTATTTCATATTCATTCTTCATTCATGTCTGAACATTCAAAAGTTCATAAGGGGAAAAAAAATTACATCAAATGCAATTCCTTCGTATCTCTTCTAAATTGGACTCTACAACGCAGCACAGCCTGATAAAACCAACGGGTGCTGCTCTCCTGAAGCTGTCAGTAGTATAATATTTATTACAAACTGAAGCTACAGGAAATAAATGGGGTTTTTGCAAAGGCTGTTCACATTTTCTTCAGGAAAAAAATATTATCATTCAAAAGAAGCAGAGACTTGCCTCTGGATCCCAAAATCTCCACCCTCTTGGTCCAAAAATGTAGGGCCTAAGTTCATGATTGAAGTTTTCATACTAGTGGTAATACATACTCATAACTAAAACCAAAGGCAAGTTTTCCTCTGAAGATTGTATCTATGGAAGTAACTAAATAAGCCAAGCCAGAATCTGAGCATGCATTTTTTCAGCCCAAACCAAGCAGAAGCATGTTGCTGTTTTATGTCAACAGTTAGTGCAGGTGGTGGACATTATTCTCAGTTTGAAAGATTCAGGTATGAAACCAGCTAACAAAGGCCGGTGTTGCACAAGTTCCTACTAGTCCTGTTTAAAAAAAGATTGATGTTTTTTTTGTTCCTATGTAGGAAAATGATCTCATTTTGAATTAAAATAGTTCTCTGTTTCGTGATCAATTTCACACAGCATTGAAAATGACTTTACAAACTACAAGAAATAATTTAAATTAGAAAGAAAAAAAGAACACCACCACCACTAACCAATGTATTTTGTAACTTTGCTTAGAATAGGACTGCTCTTTTCAAGACTCCTTGAGCAGTCCTGACAGAAAGGCATCTGATGACTCAGCTGTGGTTTTGAGCTCTTCTTTGCAACCAAGGCAATGCATGCTCACACAATTACACACATGAATGTGATAAAACACAATTTAATCTAAAATCTTCACTCAGTCATTAAATCTTTCAGTAGCTTAATATATTCAGGAATGATGCTGTGGGCTAAACCACTGGAGCCAAGCATTAAAACTATTATAAAATTCCACAGTATTTTTCAGCTCTAAACTACAGTCTCTTCTTGAGAGTTTCAGAGAGCTTGTGATTATTTTATATATCTACCAAGCACAATTCGGACCAGTCTTAATTACTTTCAAAATTGTAGTACCATTTACTCCTAGCAACTGTTCATATTCAAGTCATAAAATAATATTTTTTAGAGTAAATTATGTTAGTAAGTTAATTTCGACCTCTGCGGAGACAGAGAGTGAAAATCACATGAACAAGCTGTTAGTTTTATTTTAGCTTAAAGATTTGTTGCATATTATACAGCAATATCTTAATTACTACCCATTGTTACATATAGATTAAAATATGACTGTTGACCTGTAAAATAACATATCCTCCCTCTTCCTCTCTGTTTTTTATTTCTTTGATATAACTACTAGAGAAGCTAATGGTTTATATCCTTCACAGAAAATTCTATCATGAGTTCTACCTTTAATTAATGTTGAATATGCATGTGTGTTTTTGTTTTTTTTTTTGTGGTTACAAAACCATATCCTTTTTTTTTTTTAAACCAGCAAATTCAGTTTTTAATAGTTGAGACTGGATAAATCTGTCAGCTTATACAAAAGGGTAAAACATAAGAAAACTGTAAATCAGAATAAATAAAAGCCCTGACTCTTGGGTTTCAATGTTTAAATAGTTTGAACTTCATGTATACGATAATTTCAGTGACGAAATTTACAACTATATAACAGACAAAAACTGTATGTTTTATGAGTACTATAGGCTACTGTAAGAGAATATGCAAGGTTGTAATATTTCAGATGAGATTCTACATATTAATTTATTGTCCAACACCTAATAATTTGATAATTTATAAGCCTCGTATGAACTCCAGTGGAAAAGAAAACAAAAGAATAAATGTTACTTTAAATTATATCCTTGCTTGAAAGTTATTAAAACAAGGGAGGATTGCTAGGGCAGGTGTCCAGTTTTACACAAAATCACAAATTTTATGCAGGTCACAAGTTTTAAGGCCTTTCCTCTGAAATTTGAAGAAACGAATTCCCTTTCCTAAGAGAAGTAGTAGAGACTACTTCACAAACATAACAGAATCACGTTTAACTATGTCTCATGCAGAATAGAGTTATAATCTCATTCTCTTAATCATTGCTATTTTGCAGTGTAAAATATTTAGAAATTTTAACAAGGGCATGTTTTGTTCCAAAGTACATTGTCTTTAGAAAGTGTTCAAAAGCTCAAGAATCTTTCCCAAATACTTAATATTAGTAAATTTTATTCATTTCTTTCTAAGCAGAAGCAATGATTATATAGGACAGGGAGTATGATAATCTACCCAAGACAATTAAATTTTGCCATCCAAAAAAAAAATATATATATACCTTCCAAACCCAAATTCCTTGCACTATATAGGGCTTTAATCTAAATTCCATGTTTTCTCTCCTTTCAATTATACTCCTCACCAACTCGCTTTAAACATGAATAATGCAATAATGTAAAAACATCCCCCCTGGTCAGAAACTTACATCATTTCCAGCATAGGCAGTTACTGAGGGCAATTATAATACCAAGGTAATTACATAGAGGATCATGTGAACTTTGACAATCCAGTGAATGGTATTCCCCTGTAGCTTACAGACTAAGCAAGCTGAAGTCTTTTCTAGAATGAAAAGTTTCTTTAGGTAGCTGAATCTACCCTCTTCTGTTTGTGTATGCACCTTCTTCTAAAAAGCTAGAAATATTGAAGCACTTTACAAAAACAGTTGGTGTAAGCTCCCTAACAAGCCATAAGCTAACAGAGTGAAAAAAATACAAAATCCTGAATTCTTGCGTAGTCCAGGATCATATTCCTCTTCCCCACTCACATAACCAGAGACATTTTCAAGTGAAACTAATCAGAGCAGATGCCAAGATAAAAGTCAGCTCTGGAAACCTAGAACATATTTATGTCCAGCTGTCAAAATGTTGTTCCTCGTTTGACATTCCATTGGGATGTTGGTAAAGGTACTGACTAAAGAACCCATTATGACCCATGTACTTGTAAATTACATTCCTTAGACAGACAGGAGAAATTCTGCTGTTTATACTGTTCATGGCTTAATTTCATATAGCTCTAAATCTTGAAAGATCACTTTAATATTTAGTCAATCCTGCCGCTATGTGTGGCAAATGATGAGTTATTACAATTGTATTCATGATGGATGTAAGAGGGAGTGATAGTGTGAGAAAATGTTTGACTTATAACTTAGAATAACTTGCAGCTACTTACACTGAAAATCTGTAAGCTGTATCCTGAAAAATTTGCAACACTGGATCTTACTTATGCTAGTCTAGACATAAACAAAGCAATTATGGTCTTTATGAAACCAAATTCTGAAGATTAAAAAGCACCTTCTGGTATATGGCAGGGTCATTGAAAATCCAGGTAAACCAGCATAAAATGTTGATGGAAAATGACTGGAGTCTAACAATATTCAGATGATCTGACACTGTATAAAACAGAGGCCATGAAGATGACTTCCTGTGTTAAATTCGAACATTTTACATCAACATTGACCACTGGTGTAGTTGTATCTTGTGAAAATTTTGCTCATCCTAGTCTGAGGAAAAACAGCTTTTACAAACATAATTCTCCCTACAAGTGAAGTCTTGTACAAAGCTTAGGTTTAATAGATGAAACTAGCATGATTTTGCCTTTTTTCTTTCTTTTTTTTCTTTTCTTTGTGATTGATGATGTATTCCAAACCAATTCTATATTTAATCTATCAACCTTTGTTTAAGCTTTATGAAGATATATTGTATTACACATGCACATCTCTATATGAAATTAAGTTAGAGGAATACTTCAACATATTTCAAGACTTCACACTTAATTAAGATTTTTGAGAAAATATAAGCCTCTTAATGTCCCACTAGTTAAAAAACATATTTTTCAATAATGGACATTTTAACAGACAGAAAGCCAGACTAACTGAGAAAGGCAGTTTCTTATAGAAGACAGTGTAAAAAACAAAACAAAACAAAGGATTTTGAATACTGACTTTCAATTCTATGGTCCAGAGAGAAATCATTAAAGACATTAAAAATATTAAAAGTAAATAATATTTTTCTGCACAGTCTTTTAATAAATTGCTGTATCAATTGCCTGTAAATAAGAAGTCAAAAATATTATTCCTTTCCTGTCAAGCTGATGGTTTATGATTTTACTGGTTTCTTTTAGCTCCTTATTAGAAAATGCAATTTTCTGATCAGTTTCCACATGCAGATGTGTTAACACTTCATATGTTATCTTTCAAATATGCCCATATACATCTCCATTGGTGTATATTTGTCTATAGAAATGTAAATGAATATATCAAGCTTGCTGGATCAGGCTCTGAAGCAGTGACATTTCTTCTCTTTCCCAAGGATCAAAGACATGAAGAGTATGATGAGTATACTCTGAAAATGGTAACTTTACTGAGCTCTTACCTGACAAAAATAAATAAATAAACAAAACAAATTCTCAGCATTGAAGGTGGGGCCACTGGGAATGACCTACAGAATGCTGAATGAATCTAAGATAGTCTTGTGTTTGTTCCTTTGTGCCTTCTTTCCTCCCACCCCTAAATATGTAGTTCCCTGCAGCAATTTTTCTCCATTAGCATATTTTTCTCCCTCTTGACTTACATGGCAGCACTCCAATATTTACTTCATTATTCTCCGGTAATATAGAATATTTTCTGGTACTAAAAACTTTCATTTGAAGACTGTAACTTGGTTTCAAACAACAAAAACACAGGAAGCTTCCAAGGATCTCCCACGACAATCTGAAACTTAGTGGGGAAGCCCTGGTTTGTTCAGGGCAACACTGAGGAGTCAAAGTTCATTATTTAACAGTCTATTTAAGCTTCAATCAAACTTGAATCTGTGGTTATCCCTGTCTCAGGATTAATACATAGTTGAACAACTCTTTTTGTCTCCCATCAGGGGGGAAGTAATCATTATTGCAACTCATTTGTGCTTGGGACATCTTAAAATTTCAATATAAATATGAATCTAATTAAGAGTCCAACACTGATATTCATCTGTGTTAACATATAGACATTTTACTCTGACATTGTTATAAAAAATACATTAACATGAGTGATGCAAGAACAACAGAAGCCTTGGGGTTTGGAAGAGCTTCAATAAAACAGTGGAGACTTGAAGAAAGAAAGAAAAGGAATCCCACAACATCCTATGATCTTTCTTTCCATCCGAGACGCTTACCAACACAGAGTTTGTTATCTGTATCATCCTCTGCATGGGGACAGTTCAAAGTTGTTCCTTTGTAGAAAGAAAAGGAGTTTCTTTGTGCCTCATTGCTTCCCTAACCTCTTCTTTTTCTACCACTCAATTTGTAAGCAGATTTTGTTTGCAAATTTGAGGATGAAAGCCACTGTTCTTTAAGAATTTTTACCCCTTGGTGTAGGTGTTGTACAGCATCTTCAAACTGCATTATTATGTATTTGTCATCTTATATGTCTGCTTCCACTTTTGTCTCACTCTTTTAACATATCCTTCCATTTTTCTGAGCAAGCAGGTGATGACTACCAAATGTTAAGTTCTCTTTTTACTCAGGCTTTATTAAATTTGACACAAAAAAAAGTCTATTTTTTCTTTTGCTGTGCCTTCTGCTGCACAGTAGAAATAAATGCTTGGCTACTGTAAGACAAATCTGACTTTCTAGACCCACAACTTGCCTGATATATATATACAAAGTAGCTCCTCTCTCCTATTGCACAATTTCTTGAAGCCAGAGCAGGTAGCAAAGGTGAAAGAAATATTTGACTGCTGAGGAGCTGTCAGAGCCCTCTCACTTTTACTAACAGTAACACCCATAGTGTAGTGTAATCTTTAAGCCATCACTGTTTGGGTCTACAAACACACAAAAATGTCCTTGCACGCACTTTCACAGGAGGGAGTCTGAATTAATGTAGCCAAAGTAAGTCACTTTTCAGAACTGTAATTTTATATATGTCTGTTGAAGTGAGTATATCATTAAAAATGCACTAAAATAGTAGCAGGACAGCTACCATAGAAAATTCATGTTGCAAAATTAGCCTATCCATTTTTCACAATATATAATCATGCATAAGAGAAGGTTTCTTGTAGGAATGTGGGATGACTCAGTGTTAAATTATATGATGGCTGTAACTGTTTAGGACTATTCAGAATCTAAAACATAAAAAAGAAGTTTGAAAAACCATAATGCAGTGGAAATACAGAATGCGGTAGCAACTATACAGAGTTATAGATATTTTTGCATGAGCTTAAAATGCTTACATGGGAAGCATTTATTCTACTCTCAGTAGCAGGAAATAAGAAAAGATATTCCCAGCTTTTGAATTTCAACTAGAAAATTCCAGTACAAGTATATCATGGGAAAATATCCCAAAGGCCATGGCTTGTGCACTAGCTTAGCTTTAAAAAGCTTACCCTGTGTTTTCTTTATTTTGATGGTTAAATAAACACAAGAGATTTATCATTGGTTATTTTAAAAGTGCTTTCATTTTTGAGATCTGTAGAGCCAATTGGTTTTACCAGAGCAATATCATATCAGCCTGTTCCCCCAAAAAAGGGAAATATACCAAGCAACAATTATTAGTGTTGCATAGAAAGTATAAGAAAAAGTTGTTTACAGGTTCTTAAATGAAGAGGAAGAAAGAGAAGATAGGAGAGAAAGCATGTGAAAAAGTAAAGACACATTACAAAGACAAAAATACATGAGGAAAAAAAAGGAAAAAAAAGAGAAAAGATAGGAGAGGAGAGGAAGTGAGAAAAGTCTGTGTAGTACCCGCACTTAAATATAATAAGAAAGCACGGAAATTACTGAAATTCATACTCCGTAACCCTGAGAGGGTAGGCACTTTGGTCTCACTGTATAATTTAATGGATTTTTTTCCACCCAGAACTGAAGTAAGTCTGACACAAATGTGGACCACACAGCAGAACTTTAATATTTTAGTCATTTATGTGAATTTTAGAAAAAGATTTTGGAATATTGTTTTTGTGTTTGTTTGGTTGTGTTTTTGTTTTGTTTTTTTGTGATAAAATTGAAATGATCTTCCGAGAAGAGTAATGAATTTATGAAGGAAGTGAGTCTTAATTAAAGAATGTAGTGACTTCAGAGAATGAGGAACTCACAAATGTTTCTCCCACCAACTATTTCAGTCCTCAGTGAAGTCATGATTCCCAGGAAAATATAAAAACTCCTTTCTCAGGAAAGCCAAAGCCTGGTTGAAGATTTCCTGTGCACTTAAAAACAGGTATTGACTGAATTATTGACAAGAGCAAGGCTCCAAATTAATGATGTTATCTACTTGCAGCCCTGGCCTGAGCTGGCGCTGGTCACTAATGTCTGTCACCAGAATGAGTCTTGTAACAGCTGAAGTCATTTTGTTTAAAGCAGAAAATAAATGAAAGCCACAATGGTGAAAATGCAAGAAATGTCAAAAACTGAGTGTAGTTAATCAGGAATTAAAAAAAAATACACCAGTTGCCCTTTAACAGAAATTTGACTTATTACTAACAAGCAAGAAAAGCTTGGAAATAAATTTTGCATACCTTTTGAAAAACAATAGTTTGTTATATTAAAAAAAAAACACCAACAACAACAAAAACACAATACAGTAAAAAAAAATGTATCAATACCTTATGTTCTTTCTGGTGGGTAACTTGCTGTTATAAGAAAAAAAAACTCATGACAGCTGATCTGACTTTTTTTGGCCTGCTCACAAACTCTGAACATATTGACATTTAGATTTCTAAACTTACCTACTGAGTAGTATCTATCAAAAAAAATTTATTTGTGGCATGTTTACAAGTCTATTATGAGACTTTGAGTATTAAATCAATTTTGAATGGAAAAACAAAAGTACCTATAATGTTCACTTTCTAAGGTTTATCCCTTCAAATACAGTATTGTCTGGGTTCTGGTTTAATCTACAGTTAATAAAAATATCTACAGATATGAAATTCACTGGAATGTCAATCTCATACTAGCATTTGGCTATTTTCATACAAGTTTCCATCAGAAAACACTGTTGTTGGAATAATTCTGGAAACTGAACATAAAAAGAATGGTGCTTCTTTAATGTATTAGTGTACTTGGTTTCTTTCACAGTATTTATTCTGCTGAGTAGTTAACTGGATAGTATTAGATAGGTTGACCCTCTATTTCTAAAGTAAGTAAATACATCTTTATTTTTGGATTACAGTAGAACTTTAATTACATGCAGAACATGTAACTGTTGCTGGCATTTACTCTCTAATTTTTAAGATAAAGCAACATCTAATTTCTTCTTAAAAACAAGGCAATACAATAAACACTTCACATTCAAAACAAATACTATATTTGACAATAGTTCTATGTTCAAATTAACTAAGATAATTTCTGTAATATTATGATAACTGAATACTAGGCAAATATTTTGCATGGTCCTTCATGGCTGTGGGAATATGGAAAAAGTTATATTAAAAAAAAAAAAAAAAAGAAAGAAAGAAAAAAAACAACACAAGAAGAGGAATCATCTGAGCATATTTAATTACAAACACATTATACTTTCCTACAAAGGGGAACAGTGTATCAGTGCATCTTGAATGGATCTGCTCTTTGAAAACCAAATATGGGGAAACAAATATATTCTAATCTTTCACATAGATTCATAGATACATTAGGTTGGAAAGGACCTACAAGATCATCTAGTCCAACCATCCTCACACCACCATCCCTACCCACCAAGCTACTAAATCAAATCCCTTAGCACCTCATCTAAACGCTTCTTGAACAGTGCTAGGGACGGTACCTCAACCACCTCCCTAGGCAGGCCATTCCAGTGCCTGACCACTCTCTCAGTGAAAAAGTTTTTCCTCAAATCTAATCTAAATCTTCCCCAGCACAACTTGTGGCCATTCCCTCTTGTCCTGTCATTAGTTATCTGGGAGAAGAGGCCGACCTCCTCCTCACCACAGCCTCCCTTCAGGAAGTGGTAGAGTGCGATGAGGTCTCCTCTGAGCCTCCTCCTCTCCAGGCCAAACAATCCCAGCTCCCTCAGCCATATATGTAATCACAAAGAATAAATTTGTGTTCCCAAAAAACTAGTCTAAGATGAAAAAATCAGATTTATCCTATATAAAAACTCCATGATGAGAAAAAATAATTGCATAATAAAAAACTTTGTCATACCTTTGACGAAAATCCTAAACTTGCAGAGATTATAAGGGTTAAAATAATTTTATCTCCCTCTTCATTTTTACATGTGAGTAAACAACAAGGGAAATCAGAAATCCTGTGGAAAATCTTCTGTCTTCTTCGCATTATCAGACTGTATCAGAAGAGCTGACAGTGTTCAGTGGCTGTTCAGTTGCTAGACTTGCCTTGATTTCATTACATTTAGATGGTAGAAAAGATCTTTGTGAGCATGTTTGAGAATCTGATCTCTTATATCACAAGCCTGTACATTCTGCTTATTCATTCCTGTACTCTAAAAGGTTCTCAGTCCAGAGAAAGACTTCTTAGAAGACTTCAATGGGTATAGTTACATTTGCATGTTCACTGATCTACATGTTATTGAAAGTCAAAGTAGAGAAAGGTTTCTCAGTTTAAGATGACTCCTTCATTAAAGGTCTTTCCTTTCTCCGTCATTCAGACTCTTTCCTGTATTTAACACTCACTTCTCTCCAGTCATTAGCTATAGTTTGTGTCCAGAGTAAATGCTGGGCCTCATGTAGTAGCTGTGATTGATTCCCTAAGAGTATTGTCTTTATTTTTGCAAAGTTGCAATCTGGAGGGTATAACTCAAGGAAACATTACACGATCAAATACCATACTTGAGCATGAGCACTCAGAAGCAACATTCTAGAGGGTTTCAGTTTATTTAGAAATAGAGGAGAGAGAGAAATAAAATTAAGACCTTTTGCTCACAAATGTTAGATGCCAAATTCATTTCCAGAACCCCGGTCATTAAAGTTTCTATAAGTGAAGTGTGCTCCAGCTCCAACTGGGCAAATGATGTTCTCCCAGTCACGTTTAACGGTCACAGAATAATGGCCGTGTTTATATGCTCAAGGCTTTTCTAGGCGAAGTATAATTCTTTTTTTTTTTTAATTTATTTCCACTTTCCATTCTACTCTGCAACTGATGAGAATGTCTTCAAAATTTCTGAATGTTAATGACACATAATTCAGTCAAATTTTTCATGCATGTATTTTCTCTCATATCCTCTTTAATTTATTTATATTAAAGAATTAAAGGAGATTAACGAGGTTCTTTTTTTCATACACTTATTTTTACATTTAGAATGATTCCCAAGATGGTTAGCCTTTACTATTAGTATTACTCATTTTCTTAATAACTAGTGTTACTGCTTGCCTTGAAATTCATTCCACTTCCTGCAAGCTTGGCTTGCTTCACAGTACTATAAAGCGTATTTCAGGCATCATGATACCGCTTTTGGATTGAATTGTTAGGTCGATTGTTACATGGTGAGTTAAGTTAGTGGTGCAAATTTAGGATGCATGGATATTAATATTATGGATTATGGATTACTCTCTCCTCAAAAATGGGGGGAGAGTAAAAGAAAGTGGCATTAATTGGGGAAGGAGAACAGAAATATTCAATTAATGGCTACAAATTTAAAATAAAAATGGTAAAACTTGGAAGTCAAATGTATTGATATATCTAGAAGTAAGATGTTATTATGTTGATTTAAACTTTTTTTGAGTAAAAAGTATATTAGAAAAGGTATTTTGTGTGCAAAATAAGACAGACTGTTTTATTTTAGATGAGCAAAAGAATGTTTTAATTTTTCATCTTCACTAAGAAAGTAAGAAATTAAATTTCTACTGATCCAAACAGAATTTTTTGCATTGCTTTCTAATTTCACCCACAGAACCATAGAAAAAATACTCAGTTTTTCACAAGGCTCTACATAGAAGAATCCCCTTGCTGATGCAAGTCCTTCAAAAGCTTAGTTCTTGTCCACCTCTGTAAAACATTTTGGGTTCCACAGGTCAAAGGTATTGAATAATTGCAAGGCATTACTGTATTTATGGTTACCCTTAGGATATAAAACATAAGAAATTTTTGTGGCCTATTATTTCATTCTGCTTCAGTGGTCTGCCTGACTATTTCTGATGTTGTTCACACCTGTATAGACTGAAGAACAGTTGTCTAAAATTTTTTTTACTGAGGGACCTTTCTCAGCCTGAAAAGGCCATTTTAACTTTCCCATCTTCTAGACATTTGTATACTGAAGCTTCTAAACAATAAGCTCACATTATGCTCCATAAATATTCAACAATTTTTAGCCTACAGTACAATTGCACTGGTGATATGCTTTTCAGATTTCATTATCACATTCCACTACTGCTGTGAAGGCTTGAATGAGCCACTCTGCAAATACATTTAGTTTGCAGATCTGGAGACGGAGACCACTGAGCAGAGGAGTCAATGAGAGGACTTTATCCATCAGTGGAATAACCTATGTGAACTGCATTATTTTGCCAAGTAAGGAGAGTCAGATATCATGTTGCAAGAAAGCTTTAAGCAAAGATAAATCCAAGGATTTATTGTTATTTTTTTGCTCTTGTCCCTTCAAAGAATGTATATAGAAAGTAAAAGGTCTGGTTTGATCAACTAGATTTAGAGGTTTGTCTCTGTAATTTGAGGATAGAAACACTTACTTGTTTCCCCAAGATCTACAATTATTTTCATGTAGGCATTTGTACTTACCTATTGATGGAAGAAACAGAAAAAAAAATCTGCATGAAAAACTAATTATTCTAAGTTCTAAAAAGTCATGCTGAATGTCTTGGACAGGAAAGACCTAATGAGAGACATTACATGTATGAGGTAGAACCAGTGACAGGTCCATACTGAGTAAATTTTAATCACACAACGCTGGTCACACATGCACACGGTCAGCCACCAATTGGTTTCAGACTAATGCAAACCTCTGTAGACCTCCAGTTCAGTATACTAAGTTTTTCCATCCTCTTTCCTGAAACTATGTTTTTAATGTAAACAGAAGAAAGGAATATTATAAATTTTCTCCAATTCAGTGGTATCTTTGTGCTAAGAAATTATCTGATAGAGCAGCTGCTATTACCTGTTTCAGTTTCCATATACAGCATTAATGACTCGCTTTCATTTTTTTGACTGGTGGGAACAGTGTAAGTAAAGTAATCATTTCCTTTGCTGTTTCTTTTTGGAGTGTCTTTTTTCCCCTCATCAAGTGTGTTGAACAAAAATGTTGCTTTGCTCTCCATGAAGCCATAAACATCCAACTTCTCTCCCAAACACACTGCTGCTGATAAACTGTAGTACTATTTGCCAAATAACAAGATGCTATATAGTTTGGCACGAAAGAGCTGTTGGCTGTAGTAAGATGTTTCTCACGTAGTGTTTCAAAGAAAGTTGCATGACCTTTCAGGCACTACACACATAGCTTTTAAATTGGAGTACAAATACACAGTGCTCTTCATTGTACACTGTGACCAGTGTGGCAATAATTACTTATTATATCTACTCTGTTATTGCCAGGGCTATATGACTATACTGTGATCTCCTTGCTGATGAATTCACATTCTGATCTTCATTTTTCTGCTTCTCCTGCTCTATAAGGAAAGAATGAGGCAATAATAACATCTTTATTGTAAGATCTCTTAGAATATTAAAGTACATTGACGCCTCCTTCATTATCTCATCAAGTAATATGACAAAAAAATGGTAGCAGCAGATACTTTCCTCACAATAATAATAACAAGAAAGTAATAAAAATGCCCAACAAACATACTACATAAACTCTTCAGAGAAAGCAGATAAAGAGAACCAGCTGTATTATTTGCAAACAATTTTGCATGTACAGAGGGACTCTGGAAGGAAAGAATTTCAGAATTAGTCAGTAATAGGCAGACTCACATTGTATAGCTACATAGAAAGCTAACTTCGGAAGGAATTAATATTGTCCATCATCCTAAACTTGCTTTTTCCCTAGCTTTTCAGCAGTGATCACCTCAGTCCCAAAACTCTGTTGTGGTTCACTGAGATACATAAATCTGCAATATTCTGTATTGAAGATTGAGCTTGTCTGGAGCGTAGCAGTCACATTCAGTTGGATGATTTGTTTGTGGAAAAAGTGTATTTTCTGATTGAATCCCATTAAATAAGTTCCTATTTGCTGAATATTATTCTGCATGTCTGCAGAAGCATTGTTTCTTTTCTGTGCAAGTTGAACATGCTGCTAAATAGAAATCTTCAAGAATGAATACTTTCATACAAAATTCACCTTTAATTTGTCTCACACATTTTGCAGCATTTGCTTAAAAAAAAAAAAGCAGTATTTTAACAGTAACTATTTCCAGAAAAGAACGTGAAAAATATGCTGTAAAAGTAACATGAATGTAGTCAAAACAAAGTGCTAACTTATGAGCAGTTTGCAGAAGTTTTCCTGCATCCGCATATCTCCAGTTTTATGAGCTGTATATTCCAAATAGTGGCTGCATTTGTTTGAATACTTAAATGGCAGTAGGTGTTTTTCTCTAAGCAAATTAGGGGATTTTTGCATTTTCCCTTATAGAGAATCCACAGAAAACTTCAGTCAAAAGAAACCAGTAGCAACAATCATAGATTAAGCAGTTTGTAACTATCTGACATCCTGATTTTAAACAAAAATTCAGTGTCATTTGGGATTTAAAGATTTTTTTCTTCTGAAGTTTTAGTTAGGGCTTTCTTTGTTTGTTTTTTTTTTTGTGGTAGTTTCTCTGCTTATTTATTCTCCTGTCCAGTGGCTAGGACCTTGAATCAAATGGGGGTTTGCTTGCCTGGCACAGAACCCTGGTTCTGTGTTCATTCTTTCTGTCTTTCTTACAAGTAGGGTGCACAATGAAATACTTCAGTGTCCACTATGACCCACCACCTTCCCAAAACTCCCACCTCTGTGCTCTCAAAGCAGAATTCCACTCTCTCAGGGGGGTTCAGACATACTATACTGTAAAGAAACAAATGACATGACCTCAAAAGATCCACCAACCCACAGTGCTCTGCTCACTCAGGCAAGGAGTGATTAACTCAAATGTCACATTCAGTATCTCCTTTCTTCCATGGAGCTAACACCTGTGCTGAGCCCTCAGGTTGATTCAGCAGCATGCCAATAAAGTTAATCATTTGAATAACTTCATAAATTAAGAGTAATGTAAAATTCAGCAGGTTATGAGAAGTAGTTTTAAATACCCCTCCTGGGAAAATGCAAAGAAAAAGAAAGCAATTGTAAAGGCGGTTTGGTGGTAGGGGGAATAATATTTGCAGAATAATATAGAGGAAGCATTTTTTTGAATGTGAATGGAATTATCTGCTTTTACAAAGGCCCACCAGTAATAAAATTAATGGTCAGTAAGGAATTTGCACTATATGCCCCATTGAATGGCCTTAGGTCTTAATTTCCTTTTGTTTCTTGTGCCTCCAAGAACAAGAGTAAAAGAGGCTTTTTTTTAATTTTTTTTATTATTATTATTATTTGGAGGGTGGGAGGTTCACTGGCTACATCTGAATTATAAAAAGAAGAAAATTAGATGTCTTGGGATGTAAATGGTCACTGATTTTTTTTAACCTACATGAGTCAAGCACTTATAGCTGTTGATCAGACTGTCTTTTGTCTTGGTTTTCACTGGAACCTGTGTGTTAGAGCTAAAACTTGGCCAAATATGCAGGTAAGAATGTTTGTGGATCCTTGATGGGGAAAAAAATAAATAAATAAATAGTACAGAATAAATCTCTGCCGTTAAAATGATGGCACTATACTTCCTGAGAAAATAGTGATTGAATCATAAGAGCTACATAATGATTTTCAGTCTGCACTGAGAATTCAGAATGTGACAACATGATAAGAAGTGAGAGAAACTGGAATTTTCATTATAGCTTGCAATATTCTTTCTAAATTCTAACTTAGCTACTGGAAATGTTTGCAAATTGCAGTGCCTTTAAATGCATCTATTTAAATCAATAACTTTAAAATTGCCAACTTCCACAGAAAATGAATAGTGAGCAACTAAAACAAGCAAGTGCATTTTTATAACTTGAGAAGAGGTATCAGCTTGGATTAAGTTTTGCCACTCAAAATACTAAGAAAAATGCTAAATACATTCGAAAAATAAAACACAAAACAGGACAGCTTTTCCTTGTGATATTAACTTTGCTAAATACTATGAGTGTGAATGCTTTCAAGAAAACTTGTCCTGTCTGATAATCACTACTTTTTTTTTTTTTTTTAATTTAGTTCTTTTGTGCAGGTTATCAACCTCATTTATATTTAAAGAAGCCGAAAAAGCCTTCTCTATTCTACTTGCCAGAAACAGGCTTCAGCTGTAGGGAGGATGAGCTGTGTTTACACACAGATGAATCCTTTTATAGCTATTTGAATTAAACCCAGCATCTAATTTTCAAGATCTCCAATTTATATACAGATTCTAGAGTTTCTGTTTCTTGTGCTCCAAAAGGGAATTATTCCATCTGTCTACAAGTGTTAAAACTATCAGTGTGTTGAAAACTTTGCTGCGTTGGAGCTTCACTAAGCGTGGCTTTTCCAATTTTCTTTTCCATCAGTCGTAATATGAGCCTATGAATCTTTTTCAGCTCTGAAAAATCTACAAGTCCTCATACAATACCCCTTCATCTCCAAATAACAAACATTTTCTGTTCTGGACAATTTGAATGTAGTAACTCAGTAATATTTTACACCTAAGGATTGATATATTTAGAAAAGAGTGATGTATTTTTCAAAGAATCTCTGAGACTACTGTAGTTTCACTGAGGAAAAAAAAATATATATATATATATATATATATATATATATATATTTGTGGGCTGTGTTGTCCAGGAATCTAAAGCCCATTGTCCCCTTTGCAAATCCACACAAGTTCATTTTTCAGGTAGGAACAATTGCAAGGAAACATTTCCATACACTGGCTCTCATTGCTGTAGTGCTTTGTATTATAGAAAGGAGTTATAGACATGAGAAATATAAAATAGTTCTCTTCAAAAATGTAAAAAGTCTGTATAAGCATTAGATATCTCAGTAGGTTAAACAGTTCTGTTATCCTGAATTTAAAGCCAGCATCATCCTAGTTAAATGGGAAAAAATCATGTGCATGGCTGCTCAAAATTGTTGTCAAAATCCAGCAAAGTTTTCTTTGTCACTGCTGGTCAAATTGAAGAAACTGTTGCTTTCCTTTCTACCCAGATGTTTGACTTAGCAGTTTCTATACTCCCCTCTCCAAGATAGGTCCTATCAAAAGTGGACACTGAAAAAACTGACCCCATGGGTAACCAATAGAGAATAGTTTTCTGTAAAGGAATCTCTATTCAATAATGACCCTGAAAAATTTACCTGTCCAGGGCCCTCCTACCAGGCCATACAGACTATTTCAAGAGGTCACTTTTTCCAGTACCACTCAAAGATCTGATTACAATCTGCTTTTTCTCAGTTAAGTAATGGTCAAAGAAATAACAATAAAAATATCATTCACAAAATAAGTGGGAGATTAGAAGAGTTGGATCCTCATTTCTCCAGCAGTTTAGGTAACACTCAAAATATTTTTTCTCTAGTAGAAATATGGAGGAGTGCAGCAGAATTGCCAGGTCACAGCCTGAACCAGTGGTTGAACACCAGATGAGAAGGCATGGGTAAGCCAGAGATCTTACATGCAAGCAAAGGATCAGAGTGACCTGGATCCAGGATCTACCCCTCCTCATCCTCATTTATGGGTTAGCAGATGAGGAAGAAACATCTCTGTAGGTTGAGATAGCACTCCTCTTGAGCTGTTACTGGTCATTGGAAGAGGTGAGCTGATTTTTCTTTTTTGTTACCTGCTATTGCTCTGTAGTGTTTGTATCCCATTAGAAGGCACTGCCATTGCTTTCTTTTGCTATACAAGGAGTATCAGAGAATCTCTTGGAAATTTGTTCTATTCCTTACCCTGGTAGAGTAGGCTTACTGGCTACAAGCCACTACCTAGCCTTTGCCAATCCCAGATAAGACTCTCACTTAAAAACAGATACTTTTTCCCTTTCTCAAATCCTGCATCAGCCTTTGGCTGAGCCCAGTCAGCTGGCTTTCTGACTTTAATACTTCTTAAAAGATATCTAAGTCTTATCTAGATCAGTATTAGTTTCATTGTTTTTTATTGACAGCAAACAAACAAAGCTCCCTGGCATATATTGAATGTTGTGTTGTGAAATAGCAATTTGTATTTGCAGTTGCTGTTTACCTACATGCAGAGATCAATATCTGTTGTATTTTGTTCTCTCAATTCACAAAATATGGCTTCAGAATGTAATCTTGTATTATCTACTCCTCATAGCAAATCAATCCTCCCATGTAAACCTGCCTCCTTAATTCAAACTCAAAATCGTCAGTTTTGTACACTTTTTTCCTCCCAGTGAAATAGATAAAACACTGAAGTATATTAGAAAGATACAATATGGTTCAGAACAACAATCCAGGCTTTTCTATGGATGTTTTGACTATCTTTTTCTGTAATGAGCAAATCAAATCCTATAAATTACACAGCAAGCTAAATTTAGGTTCTAAAGCAACGATCCTAGCTGATCCACAGAAAATTTGCAATCTTCTCTAATTTAAAGGGAAAATCAAACCTGTTCTCAGGGCCACCAGAAAGTTAAGGTCTTCTTCAAGGCTTGTTGGCATCTTAACAATGTAATTGAACTTCAAATCAGAATTTTGCTATATCATTGTCCTTTGAAGAAAAAAAAAATCTCTGATTTATTTAATCTTTTTTTTTTTTCTGTTTGAAGACTAACTTAGGTAGTCCATCCTTTTTATTCATGTTATATGTTAAGTGCATACTGCAAATGAATGTATTTGAGGTAAGAATGTAACTTGCTGATGGCTTTGTGAGAACTTACTTAAAAATCCATACAAGATTCAGACCCATGTGAAGGACTAGTGTCTGGCCATTCATGCCTACAGTAGTCTTTTTGGGGCACTTTAGGTGGCATTCTTTTTAACTTAAACACCTAAAAATTGGCAGTCTAGAATCCATCTGTCCGGATCTGAGTAGATAAACTGTACTCTGGAATCATATCCCTCTCCACTGACTAAATAATGACACTGAGTTATACTGCATGCTTACTCAATCAAGCAAAGCTATCTGAGATGAATCTTACTACTATTAAAATCTATTAAGTACTAGATAAAATTTTTAACATATAGTACATATGAATAGATTATTTGTAGCCCATTCCCAAAAGAGAAATGGCCCTTGTCCATCCCCAGTGTAAACCAGCTAAGGGACTTCTTTGTTCATCAGTTTTCCCCAGGGAATTTTCTTGTAATATTTGAGTAGTACAATATGATGCCATTCACAGAATGGCTTCTTCCTCTCACTGAAGCTTATAATGGAGAATGAAACACTTCAAGACAGGTCAAGAAAACTGTAAACCTATATTGCCTCTGAGTGTGTATGTTTTTTCTTTGGTGTGTTGCTTTTTTCCATACAGATACAGTCTGAAGAAAATAGTTGCAATTTTCTGAGCTTCGTGATAACTAAAATAATTGTACTTCAAAATACATGGCAGAATCAAAGTAAAGCTTCAGTTATTAAATGTGTTTATGCCTCTCTTAATCATATCTCTTATCACATTCTTGTCTCTGCTACTGGCTGTTATCACTCCAGCCCTGAACCTCCCTTTGTCTAGCAGCAATCACTGTAGCCTTCTTATTTCTGGAATTTAGCTGATCCCATCCTAACTGCCTTTTGTCCTCCATTGAATGTAATTTGACAACTCAGCTTTTCTATATCTGTTCCTTTACTCCATTCTCTCCCTTTAAAAGGATATTGAATCTCCTGTGTTTTCCTCTTCACTTTTACTAGATGGTTCTTATTTTCTGTGGACTGAAAGGGCCCTCAAGGCAGACAACAATCAGAAACCAGTACCATATCCAGTGTTTATTTTAGATGAGAAATTTATATTACAGCCAATACGTTGACATTTATTTTTCTGTTTAAGTTTACAATTTTTCTTTTGTATCATGGGAATAGCTGATTTCATAACAGCAGAGTACTTGTGTTGTCACACTATTTTGTCACAGAGGATCTTCAAGGAAGGAGCCTGCAGAGCATGCTGAGTCTGGTGTCATGTGCATTTTGACAGGTCACATATTGTTTTATTTAACCTGATAGAATTTTGCTGGTAGATAAGTTCTAAATGAGACTACCCTCTAGCACCATGAATAGTCATGCTATGCGCACTCTATCACTAAAGCATTCTCTCTCTCACAATCTCAGAATGGTGTGATAAAAAAAAATAATAACATGTTGGCCATGTCCCCTCAGCCCACCCTCCCCACCAAATAATAATCATAAAAAAATCTTAGAAAAATACACTGAATGTTAAGGATCAAAGAGATTTAATATATGTTGGTTTGTTAATATTTAGGGAAAATGAGAGTTTGTGGTTCTAGGGTAAGAAATAAGGGTACTATAAAAAGTGCTTCATAGTTTTATATGGAACCTCAGAAAACATGGAATTTTGTATTCGTTTACTACAATGTTCTTCAGTGAAATCCTCCCTCAGGAGTCATCATTTCTGGAGGTTCCGCAATTGAAATGGTATTTGCATAAAGAATACAGAACTTCTCAGAGTTATTTGGCAGGAATCACCCAGCTGTCCTGAGGTAACTTAAAAGATTTTGAAAGTACTGAAATAAATAACTCTTGAGATGTCTCCTTGGAAATGTTTAGAAGCAAAATAATATATCTTCACCTTTTAATCAAGGAAGTATGCTTCCCTCTCTTTTTAGGGAGTTATTTGCAACTGTCTTTATCCAAACTCATATATTTGGTTCCATGAGTTTTTCAGGTGTGTTATTTACTACTTACTTTTCCTCTTCAAAGCACTATGCCTTTTCTTTCTCCCCCAACATGTTTTCCTGTATTTGTTCTGGTAAAGCCCTAAATGATTTTTCTGGGGGGGGAAAATAGGAGTTGTGAAGGTCTCTGAGACAAGATGGCATCCAGCAAAGGATGGCCTCCAATGGCAGGACCAGCATAATAACATTATTTAGAATAGTCAGTTACCTCTCAAATGGGATAATGGTTAGATGTGACAATCTGAATAGTCTTAAAACGTGGATATGGTGAAGGAAGTAAAAAATCAAACTAAAAAACATAACATGGAGAATATAACTAAAGGAAAAAGTAAAGGTCAGCTAGGTTCAGAAGTACAGATTTTTCATTTGAAGAGCACATCACAGATATGAGTGTGTTGCTTCCAGCATTACATTAAAAGTTTGCATAAATAGATTATTAGGTAGACATATGCAGTACACATTCATGTTTCTTTACTAGTTTCTATTCCTAAAGCATGGCAAGCAGTCACTTAAAGAATTAATTTCAGTGAATTCTTCTAATGTAACTATGTAATAGATATGAACAAAGCAAATCACACAAAGTGTTATTTGCATGAAGTCCTGATACTATACAACTGCCAGAAGATACAAAGAACAGTGTCAAAGGGCACTTAGTCAAATATTTGAGCATTTAATACCAATTACCCATACATTTTAGGCACATATTCAAACACTCAACTATTTGATCATTATAATTATTGTAAATTCCATGTCTCTGGAACATGCCAGATTCCTAATTGGAAGGAAGAAAATTATCTTGAGGCATGCTCTGACAAAAGAAAAATAGCCTAGAAACAATGCTCTTTTTGTGCTACCTACAATATCTTTTTGCTGTGTACACAAAAGCACATTAAATCTTTAATCTGAACTAGAAGAAAAAACTTCCTGATACCTTAATACTTTAAAAGCCAAAGAGAAAACTTACCATTTTAAGTGGCTTTATACACAACTGAATCTGTTTCTATGCTTACTCTCATTATACACTGCAAACCAACACTTACTCCTCTGTTCAGTAATCTCCCTGAAAATAAACCAGCAAGGGGCCAAATGCTGCAAAGTAATGAGGTGCCTCGTACACAATGTAGACTGGAAATTAAGTCTAAAGAACACTCAGAATAGCCCTCACTGTGCTGCAATCCAAACTACCACGCTGACTCATGTTTTAACATTAAATTCCAGAAATGCCTATGAATGACACAGCCGAGCAATGTCACAATGCCTTGCCCACGCCTTCCTTACATATCTAAGTTAGGATTCAAAAATATGGTATTTCTTACATACGTTCCCAGATTAAGTTGAGAGATATCATCTGAGCATATTTAATACACATTCAGCTTTTATTTTCAACCCAAATGCAGCTGAAAGTATCTACAATCTTTCAAAACATGTCCTCTCTCTTCACCACTGTGAAGTTTTAGCTCAGTCCCTTTCTAAACCAGATGCAAGGAGTGTTTCTATCTTTTACTTCCTTGAGTATGACTAGAAAGAAATGGGGAATGATGGAGGAAACACCTAGACTGGAGTATTTCAATACTTAGGACAGTTTCTAATGAACTATTCTTCACTGAGTGGGTTTTAGAATTTTTCCAGTCCTTTAAACACAGTCTGTGTTTGATGCCACAAGATCAACCACTTTCTGAGTCTAGTACCCAAATTGTAAGGTTGTGGCATCATGTTCTGTCTTGTACCTTTCTAGTCCCAGGCTGTTTTTTTCTTCAAATAAGGGGGGTGGGCTTGAATTTTTCAAGACAATAAGGAGATATTAAGTCAAGGCTTCTGTTTCTAGACCAAGCACTCCGACTATTAAATTGAAGTTCTTCATACAACTGTATTTAAGACACAGGCTACTTTCTTCAAAAGAGGTGCCAGGTAGTCTGACTCAGTGACAAAATTAATAACTCAGTCACCCACTCAATTGTTTATTACTCAGCAGCTAAACACACGTCGTGTTATTCTAAATGTCAGTCTTGCTTTATCCAGGAATTGCCTAGGAACTCAGGTTTCTAGTACAGAGCTCTCCCCTGGGAAGAAGGCCATAGAAGTAATAACAACAAAAAGTGCATTATTTGGTCTTTTAATGACTTTGATCTTCCACTGTTCACAAAATAGTTTGCAATTTGTTTTACTTCCTAGTATTCATCTAGTGTTATTTTTTTATAACTAATTAGTATTGCTGATTCTGTCCAGAAAAATTGAAAGTTACATTCATGACTTCCTGCAGCATTAGAAGAATTTGTGGGTCATTAATAATGTGCACAAATATTTTCAATTTAGTAACAATCTAATCAAGGAATTTTTATTTTTATTTTATTTTATTTTTATTTTTTTAAGAAATTTGTTATGATGCCAGTGGTCTTTATGGAAGACTTATCTTCCCTAAAGTCTTCGTCTGTAAATATGTGCATTCATTCTGCATTTGAATATAAATTACACAAGTTTGTGACACTACAATCAAAGCAGCAAGAGAATTGTGTCTCTGTAAGAAGTCATGCAATGTTTGTCCAAATTACAGCTAAAGACTGTTTTGTTATTCTTGTCAGCCCTTCTTACTTGTGAGAACTAGACTGCACTCCATTTTCACAGAATCACAGAATAGTAGGGGCTGGAAGGGACCTCTAGAGATCACGGAGTCCAACCCCCATGCCAAAGCAGCTCCCTAGACCAGGTTGCACAGGTAGGAGTCCAGGCGGGTCTTGAATGTCTCCAGAGGAGGAGACTCCACCACCTCTCTGAGCAGCAATATTTCCTGAACAGAGTAAGTGTTGCAAGTTTACCAACCTTTTTCATTGTAGTATTTCTGCAACTTTAAGTTTCCCATTACAGAATGGAAAGTTGACAAATTAGGTGTCCTTTGAAAGATGTGGGCTTCAAATAGCTTAGGAAACACGAGAGGGGCCTGGAAATGCTGAAAGGCAGGGAATTGAGCTAGTTTTGCATGCTAAATGTTAAAAGACTTGTGTATTAAAATGATACTGGGGTCTGCAGCTGAAGCAGTAGTTAGTCTACAAAACAGCCAAGTTGTTTCCTGAAGGACGACAGGCTGGCCATGAGCCAGCAGTGTGCCCTGGTGGCCAAGAAGGCCAATGGCATCCTGAGTTGCGTTAAAAAGCATGGTCACCAGGTCTGGGGAGGTGATCCTTCCCCTCTACTGTGCCCTAATGAGGTCTCACCTGGAATACTGTGGGCTCCACAGTACAAAAAAGACAGGAATCTACTCGAAAATGTCCAGTGAATATCAAAAAAGATTATAAAGGGTGCACAACACCTCTCTTATGGGGAAAGGCTGAGAGACCTGGGTCTGTTCAGCCTTGAGAAAAGAATACTCAGAGGGGATCTGATCCACGTCTATAAATATCTACAGTTCAGGAGGGAAAGGGACACGGTTGGACTTTTCTCAGCAATGCATGGTGACAGGACTAGGGGAAGTGGACACAAGCTGATGCATAGGAAGTTCTGCACTGTCAAATGTGCATGGGCACTTCTTCACAGTAAGGGTGACAGAGCACTGGAACAGCCTGCCCAGAGAGGTTGTGGAGTCTCCTTCTCTGGAGACATTCAAGAACTGCCTGGATGCCTACCTGTGCAATCAGGTCGAGGGAGCTGCTTTGGCAGGGTGTTGGGACTCAATGATCTCTAGATGTCCCTCCTAACCCCTACAGTTCTGTGATTCTCTAAGGCAGTTCAGGAAAAACATATAAAAGATGCTTTTATACTCTTGTACCTGATCTGTATCTGTGCCACTCTCAATCGACTCTCAATCCAGTTTCTGTATGCCAGAAACTTTTTTGTGAGCTTTAAGTGAATGTTTTGTAGGAATCACAGCCTCCATGTGTCACTGTTTTGAAAAGCTCTACCCAGAATCATTTGAAATTCTTCAGTGCGTGGGAAGATCCTAGCCACAGTCTTGATCACTCTGAGTGATTCCTTATTCTGCAGGGATCTGTGGTCCCCTGTCTCAGATCTTAATTCTCCCACTGAGAAAGAGAGAATCTGTTGCAAGCTACACTGTTGTTTATTTATGCTAAAAATATATGTTACTCCAATCCTTTCCTTTTAAATTGCAGTCCACATTAGTTTTTCAATGCATTCCCATGTGAATGAGACACATTAATGAATACCATTTGTCCCTGCTCTAAGATGCACATGAAATATGTTGTGTAAAAAAGAAAAAAAACCTACTGGTAGCAAATTTGTCTGAGTTCACACTCTAACATGCAAAGAAAGAGCAATGTAATTGAACAAATCACAGTGTGGAAGTTTCAGACAAATTCACCAAATGATCACACTATGAAACTATAATGTTTCTTCTGCTTTTATTGTTGCCTGAATTGCCAAATTGCCATTTTGAATGCATTAGATGATGGTCCCAAGGTCATTACGAGAAAAAAAAAATTCTTTTCTTGTATAGATTATGGCTCCCTATTGCTCATTCTACACTTCTTATGTGAAGTAAGTACAAGTCATACAATAGAAACAGAATTTAAATTGGAAATAAACCATTTTTCTTTTGTTTTTCTTCATTATCTTTTCACTTACTCGTAAAGAAGTTATTTCTCTCTTCTACTTGAATGTCTTTTCAGTGTCAGCTTCTTACTAAAGTTTTAAAGAAACAGTCCACATGCCCTCACGATACATAATATTTTGGTATTCGTTTCATCTATACCTTATACTACAGATAAAGTCATATCAGGAGCCAAGTTCTTCTAGCTCTGCTATGTGCCATTTCTGAAGGCATATTTCTTCTATTAAGAAGTGCTTTGTCAAATCATGTTTTAAAGAACTAAATTATCTTCTCATTGCTCAACAGGTATAACAGGATTCAAATTTATTTCCAGAAGTAAAAAGTGTTCTTTTATAAAGATCCCTTGTCAAGAATGAGAACTGCTCAGTGCTTTAGGAAAATTCAAATTAAAAAAAAAAATCAAGAAGCATCTTAATTAGCACTACCATTTCAGAAATAAAACATTATCACACCATATCTGTTTAGCTTCTTAAGAAACTGAAACTCATAAAGTAAACAGACTATATGACAGTGATTATTAAACACTGTGCAGACTTTACTCACTAGATACAGTACACATGGAACACTCAAGATAAGACCTTGAAGATATTTAACCAGAAAAAAGATTAAGGCAGAGGTAAGTATAAATAACATCTCTTCAGAATATTTTAACAAAGTGTGGAACAAAAAATAATATTCATATATAAAACATTACTGACACCAGATTATTAGAATTTGGTCAGCGATTTGTTTTTCTTTAAGTAATCTAAATAAATGTAATTTAGCAAATATGATATCGTTCATTTACTGAAAAAAATCCTTTAACTTAAAAGCTAAGAAGTTCTGCTAGTAATAAAAATAATATTGCAATCTGTTGCAACATTAATCCAAGTGTAACCACTTCAAGCTTGTAGTCATAATTGCTTTAGTAATGTTTTCCCATACTGTCTTAATGATTTACAGTAGTCTCATATTCTTGGACACTTCAACCTACTACTCAGGTAAAGAGTGCAATTTGTAGAAAAAATGCAAGACTGAACCTTGGCAAAACATGCATTCACTACTTAGTGCACAAAATACTAATGGCATTTTTCTTTTTTCTCAGCTGTGTTTAGCAACAGGATCCCAGAGCAAATCTCAAGTAGTTGATTCCTAGTCCTCCTTTTCAGACATTTGCAGACACTTTTTCAGAGATGAGGACAGATTGAACCCCTACGTTTTGCAGTCTGGAACCTTCTGCACTGAAGGAAATGTTAAAGGTCGTAACCAGATATTTCTGTCAAACAATAATCAGAAAGTAGGATCAGAAAATCCATTGGGCAATGATCCTGCTACTCATACACAAAGTGTGAAGAACAATGCTTGTAAAATAATTTTTTCTGTTCTCATAGAGGTAATGCACAGTCATCAGGTACTGAGTAGTCTAACAGGAAAAAAATCGGTTTGAACACCATTCTCTGTTTGCATAGGTATTATTTTACTTTCAACCATTCTCATGAAATACTGTGCCATCTGCAGAGAAGTTTGCCACCATTTCTTCCCTACTTCATTTCCTTAGATTTCTTCCCAAATTGTAAAAACTTGATTTATGGAAAGAGGATGTAAGGATTCCTCTCTTATTTCATAGTACTCTCATAGTTCATGCAGCACTGTCTTGAAAGTAGATACAGTGTTAGATGCTGAATAATATACCAGAGGGCTTCTGGTTCCTCTGAAACTGAATGATGTTTGACCTCAGAGTTAATTTTTCTGTGTTTCAGCTCATATTACAAATAGAAGATACAGATGCAATTAAATGAGGCCTGTGAGCTACATCATCAGCCATTTCAAATTGTGTAAATGGCTTTTACTTTGCTGCTTTTAGCTTGTATTTTTCAAAATCTGTTTTAAGCAGGAAAATTAATTTTGTTCTGGGAGAGAAAAACAGACAATGAGAAAATAAATCATTACTAGTGTAGTGGAAACATAATTCCTATTATTCTCTTTACATTCTGTGTAAAATCTTCAGGGCACACTGTATTTGTATTTAGAAAAAAAAAAACAAAAAACAAACCTTCACAGGCTTGTAATTTCTTACGAATATATTAGGGTAAAGAAATAAATGAATGTATGGCCAAAAATAATAGTGGTCCTTTAGAAAATACTGATCAAGAAGTAGCGCATTGCTAGAGCAAGTGGAGCCTGCTCTTTTTTTTTTTTTTTTTTAACCCCTACAATCAGTAATCTCGGTGTTTAAAGTGTTTTGAGAACAAACACCACAGGTAGCAATATGTAGCTTAAATTTCTTCACAGCGCAGCTAGTTACAGTGATATCTTCATTCCTGACTCTTCAGAAATGAAGGAACTGCCATAAATGGCTTTCAGGAAGGCATGCTTCTTTTTTGCATAGTACTGCAGGTTGCTTGGGATATCACGAAGCTCTGAAACAGTAATGCCAGTTTAAAGGGAAGATCATGACAGCCATTATGTCACGACATTATGGAACAAGTACTGTAGGCTATTTAAAGCCCGTTCCTCTTCTTGGGTTTCACAGATAGCCTTAGTAAAACAGCTATTGATTTCAGTGAAAGCCGTTAAATGCTTGCTTGCTAGCTAAAGAGCGAAGTACAGTGTCATTGTTTAACCAGTTCAAACGACTCTCCCAAATACCTGGGAGCACCGGATAAGATAATATTTATACATGTTAAGATGGAAAGCCTGATTCTCCACTGCCTTTCACTTGTATGTTCATTAAAACTTGAGTGTAGCTTCTACTTTGCCAAGTCCTTCACTTCAACCAATCTTTTGACCTCTTAATGTTTTCAGCCTGGTGAGGCAATTGGCTATCTGCCAGGGCTGCTTGGAAGTCTGAAATTCACAGATCAACAGATTTGGTGGGAGTTTAATAGACTTGTTCTTCTAGATATATCTATTAGTAGTTTTTAAATATTTAATCAGCATTTTTTATTTGAATTTAGTTTTTAAGTGGTTGATCCAAAGTATCTTCAGGAATACTCCAGTAGGGTAGACTGGAGAGCAAGAAGCTGAGTTCCAGTTTTGTTCAGTGTTAAAATGTTTATTTATATTTTCAAAATAAAGGAAAGCTAAATGTGATGCTTTCAAACATACTATGAAGCTCCCCCTTTTCTGATTCAAAAGCAGATTTTTTTTTTTTTTAAATTTATTTTGAATGGGTATGTCTCATCATAGTTAAGGCACTCTCATTTCCAGCGTGAATATTCAATTGGCATTTTTGAATTGTAACTTTTGGGTTTTTTTTATAGATTGTCTCTATTGAAAACATTGTATACCAACACATAGAAGAGATTTTAGTCCATGGCCGAGTATACTGATACTAGACATTGAGGATTTACTGATACCAGATGACCATGCCCTGAATTATCATTCAAGGAACAATTAGCTTAAAATAAAAGGACAAAGTACATGCCACAACTGCAAGACACTTTTTATGAATTGCTCTGCGTATTGTTGACTCTTGACTGCTATTTGAAGCAGATAGTCGTTACACTGCCAACAAAAAGCCAATCAGCCACAGGAGGTTGCCAAGATGTTGAGCCCTCCCCTGGCAAAATCCCTTTTCTACTGACTATCTTGCAACCCAGTAAGAATAGCTTTAATTTCTCAATGGAAAAGGCTTCTCAGGCTTTGAGGAAATAGTATATCAGCCTTCTGAATGGCTAAATATTATTTTGAGTGGGAATCAGAACCCGTGATAACAGTACTTTCCTTAAGCAAAGAGGAACATCTTTTCTCAGTGTTGGAAATAGAGTTAATTCTGTATGTACACGAGATTCATCTGTTTCATATTTATTCTTTTAAATCCCTTAGCAAAGTATCTAATGAATATATGCATGAAAATTATTTCATTGAGGAACAGAAATTTTAGTTCTGTCTTCAACAAGAAAAAAATAAGATTCAGTTATACAAAAAAGTTTCTATAACAAAACAAACGCTTAGTATAAAAACTTATAACGCTTAACTAAAACTTAACTAGAATTTTTGTTTAACTTGAATTCTCCATGAGCTGTGACTGCATAAAGAGTAAATTAAGGGATGCACAATAGCATGGTAATCTGTGAAACAGGTACAATGTGTTACTGCTGTGAAACTTAGGCCATTCTATCTCATGTCTCAAAAATCTTGAATCTGTCCAGAATCAGCCTTCTATCAGGCACAACCACTAGCCCTGATGCTCTTAAGTCACTCAAAATGTGTGTGCTGCCATTTGTCTGTGTCATTACTCTATCCCATGTAGCATTCACTCCCAATGGTTCTGGAAGGTCTTTTTGTCTTCTCTTTAATAATTCTTAATTGCCTCTAAGATTTCATTTTCCTCATTCTTTTCATATGAATTACGGGAGAAATCAACACCTTCTAGTTCCTATCCTCCACCTTCAGCTACTGGTTTTAATATGTGTGGGTTTTTTTCCCAATAAACATTTGTTTGTGAATGCTTTTCAGTAGAAAAGATTCCAATATTTGTAAACACTTGGAGTTTGGATTTCTCAGGAAAGCTTTTTAAGTTAGCACAATCTTAATAATGTAAAAGTATTAGTAAGAGAAAAAAGATGAACACAGTTTCTTTCAACTTGCACTTCTGTCCTTCATTTCCTTTCTTTCGCATTGCACTACTGAAATTACATGGACAACAATTCTGCTTTGACTAAATTATGGTGATTAAAGGCAGGCACAACACAGTTTATATTCACTTATTCATTTAATTTTTCATGTCAGATGGGAAAAAAAGATCTGTTTTATTCTCTTCTAAACTCTTTTAAATACATTATCCAAGAATAAAATGACTCGTATTAGTATGTTTCCCAGAACTGCTTGTCAGACAAGATTTATTATTTTATTATTTTAAAAGTTCAAGAACTTTTTGTTACTGGGAAACATTCCTAGCTGCTCCATGTATAAACCAATACAAATACATAACTAAATGTTCTCTAAAGAAGCTAGAGGATGGAAGGACACTCTGACAAATGCTTAGGCTAAAAATGAAAGGGAATATGGTTATGAGAAGAACACTGTAATACAGAAGAAGTGATAACAAAAAAGGCCTTTTCTCTTTACCAACTTTGCTTTGATTACCTTTCATGACTTATTACCAGCCAGATCTATGCAAGCAACTTGGGCAACCAGGCATGGCAATGCTTGGCTCTTGGATGTGTTCTGCTTAATAGGGAATTTTATGTGTTCGCATGAACAGAATAGTCAATATTTCTGTATAATACACTGAAGAATGAGGTCTGCTGTTATGAGCATGCTGATCTGGAGAGCCACTCGTATAATATGTAAAAGCAAAAATCCTGGGTGAAATCTTGCCACTTTTCTTTGATGCAGTTAGATATGAAAAGGCACATCACTCACATGCAATACTAATGACAAAATCCACAAATAAAAATATGTTTGGGATTTTCTTATTAGAAATGAAAAAGATAGAAATGTTTGAGACTATGAAATCAAACAGAAACCTCTTTAGTGCAAGCCAAAATGAAGTTATTTCAGCTAGTAATGATTTCAGACAGTAGAGATCCAGGTTGAGCTTCAGTAAGAGCAAGTGCCAGGTGCTCTGTTTTGGTGACAACAACCCCCATCCAGTGCTACTGGGCTGGGGCGGTGTGGTTGGAAAGCTGTGTGCAGGAAAACAGTCTGGAGCTATTAGTCAACAGTGGGCTCTACATGAGCCAGCAGTTGCCCATGTGGCCAAGAAGGCCATTGACATTCTGACTTGAATCAGAAATAGTGTAGCCAGTCAAGGCTGGTGAAATTATTTTTCCTCTGTATGTGGCACTGGTGAAGCCACACTCAAGTACTGCGTTCAGCTTTGGCCAACTAACTACAGGAAAGATATCGAGGTCCTGGATTGTGTCCAAAGAAGGGTAATAAACCTGGTGAAGGGTCCGGAACATGTGCCCTATGGGGAGTGGCTGAGGGAACTGGGATTCTTTAATCTGGAGGAGAGAAGGTTCTTAGTAAATGAACTACAATTTTGCTTTCTACAACTGCTTGAAAGGTTGGTTGGACTATATGATTTTTTTCCAACCTTAATGATTCTATCATCTGTAATGTTGTGACATGGCCACACTATGTCACATGGCCTTGATGCCTGAAGTAAAGGTCATTGTTAGGGAGGGTTCATAGTGCAGGCAAATACCATGAAACATGACACAGGTAAATGTACATATCTTAATTTCACAGCCTTATCGTTTCCTGCAGAAAAGAACATTTGGTCTATTTACAAAATCTCATCAAGACAAGGGGTGAATCCATGAGATATATGGATATTTGAGTGATAGCACCACCAGCTCAGTTGGATCATCTGGTTAGTAACAATGCTGAATCTTAATAATAAGGGTAGGTGAGGGGGTGATTTGGAAGAGAGAGGGGAAGAAAAAGATGTAAAGGAATTTATTTCCTTTATTTTCTTTCTTTTCTTTTCTTTTTTTTTTTTTTTTTAGTCAGATGTTCCTTTGGTATGAAAGAAACAGAAAGAGCAGAATATGTAAAAACAGATGTGAACCACAAAGCCTCCTCACAGATTCCTTGAGAAGGAAGACATACATAAAGAGCAGTATGTGTGTCCATTAAAGTACAAACCGATTCAGAAAGAGGATTTGAAAAAATATTACAGTAAGCACATAATTCACCTCAAAACTTGAGATGCATAAAACTACCCTAGAGTTATAGGGAATTAGTCTTTCTTGTATGATTAAATACAGTCAGTGTTGGCAAATATGAGGAAATCACTGTATGACTGATTAGAGTACACAAAATTTGACAGGAAAAGTAGTACATTTCTTAGACAAAACTGATAAATTGGAGCATGGGAGAGAAGCTGGTAGGCTAAATTACAGTCCCAGACCATTGCAGATACGTTTAGACTATCACAGTATTATTGACATAAAATAAGACCTTCCTTTTCATCTGAGTATTTCATTCACTCCTTCAGTACAAAATGCTGTATGGTGCTCAGTATAGGTCCACGAAAATTCTAACTGCCTGTAGCCTCTCTAAGTGATAAGATCAGCTTTCTGCCATACTTCTGAGTCACCTCAAGGAAAATGCATCCCTATCCTTGCAGTACTATTTTCAAGGATCATTTCTAATCATTTTATGGTCTGAATTGTTCCTTTTTTCTTTTTCTTTTTCTTTTTTTTTTTTTTTTGCAATTCTATTGTTGCTTTTGTACTTGCAGTCCAAAAAATCCCTAAAATGCCTAATATTTTTGCCACTTTTGAATTGCCTAGTTGTATTTATTTTAGTTACTGTTTCTCATAATTTATTTTAGTTACTTTTTCTTGTAGAGATTTTCATCTGCACCTTCATATTGTTTTTTTGTTTTGTTTCGTTTTGTTTTATTTCTTCTTTCAATTTCTAACACAAAAGAATATTGACTTTTAGTATCAGGAGATAATTGAAATACATGCTTGAAATTTATGATGAGAGGGAAGACTCGTTTATGCTTATGTAGTTACTATTCACTTATTAAGTATGTAATATTGATCTTTTTTTTTTTTAATAAAGTGAAATTTTGCTTGTTTTATATAGAGCTTGTGATTTTTATTTCACCTTTTGCTATTATGATCTCCTCAGTCCCTATTATCTTCCTCCGTTTCTACTCACTTCAGCCTGTCTCAATATATGCCCCTAAACATATTTGTTATTTTCTGGATTTGATAGGCTAACATTTCAAACTCATCTCTTCTTAATAAAGTGTATTGCTGAGAGCAGCTTCCCACTCAGTCATACTATCTACCACTCATCCTTTTACACAGTTTAGAAGTGTCATTAAAATAAAAGCATATGTTCTGAACTTAATTTCATGTTAAATTGTTTCATGACTTCTTTCAAATATTCATACATTCAGCACATCTGAAAAGATGAGTTGGGTGGTCCCTACTGCTCTGTGGTGGAGGCAAGAGTAAAACATCATGTGTGATTTCAACACCATTTAGTTATTTATTGATAATCCAGAAGCAATGTGGCTGAATCAGCATTATCTTCACTGTAAGAGGTCTCTGGAATTAACTCTTCTGTTGCCTATCAGCATGAAATTCCATATCCTATCATTCTTTTACAATGGAGATGCCTACAAAAGTCTATCAAGTCTTTGCATAAAGAATAGCAGTAAGATCTGTCCCTCAGGCAATACTTTTATTTGCTTCTGATATGTTAAAAATACTATCACTGGGCATTATTGCATCTTTGAGTCCGACTGTCTTTATTTTCCAGCCTAATTATACAACTCTCCTACTCAGATTGTTTCAAAACTTCTCCAGTTGGGCATGTTCTTCATGCACAGTATCATACAATATTTTTGTCTCCAAATAGTTGGTACTGTCACTGAAATAAGAGCTTTTTTATTCACATTTCAAACTATAGCAGTCTTCTCATTAATTCTAGTATAAATTTCAATTAGATACCTGTTGCACATTATCACCAATGTATATGAATCAAAACACCAGTAAAACACAGTTGTGTTTAAAGCTCAGTCATAAGTAGTAGACTGGTGTTCATGCACAGCATTTTTCCCACAAGTGGCTAAATTCTTTTCCACCTTATATAGTGGAATTGTATACTATTTAAGCCAGAGCTGAACTTAAATTCTGCTGAAGTATCTGAACTGTTTGCACCAAAGAGGCCCAAAGATAATTTTCACTGACTTATTCCCAAGCGGCTCTGCTGAAGCTGGTTTCATTGCATAGGCCTGACCAGAATCTAGCTTCTGTTCTGTTCACTTCATGACAGTCATTCCTTTGGGTGTTATGTTAGTTTAACAGAGTCAGCTGCTGATCCCTTGCACTAAGACATATTTTTTTTAGTGATCCCACTGACAAAAGCACCTTGTTTTCACTGAAGAACAACCAGCCTATACATGACAGTGATATGAAAATGATCTGTTACATTGTCTTAATCTGTTCTTTCCCCTTGGGAATCAAACACCTTGTTAGATGTAAACAGAGCTCCTTGGCATCAGTCAAATGCTGTTGAATCCTGAGGGAATATAAAGCAGTTTATTTCTGTGGTAGGACAAATACTGTACAAGTTGCTTGATGCTCCTAAGCAATGCTTGTTTGGCCTTTTGGCTTATCTGGGCTGCACTGAGTGAAGAGGAATTGTCAGTGCTCACAGGACTGTGTATAAAAACGCATACAATTATTTGCCATAACTTGAATTACCACCACACCCCACCCACCCCACACCCTGGTTTCAGCCCAGCCAGCATTAATAATGCACCAGTGTTAGGTTGTTGCTGAGCAATGGATACACACCAAAGGGCAGGCCAGGTTGCTCAGTGGGAAGAGCCACTGCCATGACGATGTGGGGCAGGGGGTAGCCACAGGGTGGGTCGGGACAGGCCACATGCTGTCGGCAGGCTGGTTGTGACTGTCTTATGCTATACACTAGCAAGGAAAACATCACCATCTGCCAGGGACTTACGGGAGCCTTAGCAGCAGCAACAGATACTGTACTCTTAAACAGTATGCCCCTCACTTCTCCCTACTCAGTCCACAGATCCATAGCTACTGAGCCTGCACTGTGCACCTGTGCTGGTGACTGAAGGCCTTCTGGCTCCAGAGGGGACATAGATGACTTAAAACACCAAGCAAATACCCCTCATATATATTATTTTTACATCTTGAGGGCTCCATGCCCATGCATCTGGCTTAGCCTACCACATTTTCATTCAGTTGTTGATCATTTTGAATCCAGATGAGAAAACAGCTCATTTGAATTCTACACAGCTTGTTTTCTTCTGCATCTAATTCATTACCTGATCACTTCTAATTAGAACTGCTGAAATGGAAGAGTTGTTTTGTTCTGTGCCGTTAACAGTAATTTCCTTCCAGTCAGGAATCAAGACTATTCCTAGAACAGTGATAGGCAAAAGAATGTTGAAAAGTAGCATTTTTCAGAAAGAAGAGGAAAAAGTTTAACATAAATAAAGACAACATTCAAGTTTTCAGCTACAGAAATCTTCAGAGTTGTCAAAAGATTTTACTTTTATAATATTTTCTGATATTTTAAAATTTTCCCTTCCCAGAATTTCCACAATAGATGGTTTTCTGTAGTAATAATAATAATACGTTCCTTTCTTCTTTTTACACTGAGCATAATCTATAACAGCAACCAAGTCTGCCTACAGATTCACAGGCCTTGAACCACCAAGTTTCTCAGTGAGAAACTATTGTATTTTGTCACAGTTAATTATAAGAAAAAAGAAGGTAAACCAAACCATAGTATTATTATAATTAAGAAAAGGGAGATAGGTCAAAAGGATGCCTCCACAGAGTTTGGGGGCTTTACGTTAATTTCCTCAAATCTATATTTTGCAGGAACTGTTGCTGTTGTCATGGGTGGAGACAAATTGTACAGAGGAAGGAATGCTGTTAGTTGAGAAATTATGGTTTGAATGCATAAACAGAAACGTGCACATAAGCAGAAGGCAAGATGAAGCTCCGCTTTTGGTTAAAAAAAAATGCCTGACTTATGCCAAGTAATAATAATTACATTTAAAGAACCTCTGTAGGCTACCAGCTTTGAAGTGTGCAGAAGGAGAAAAGTAATGACTGATAAGTGTTTGTGAGCGTTCAATTCATAATGGCCAGAATAGATAACTCAGCCCAGTTTGATACTAATTAAGGACTTATTATGACTCTTTCAGCTAGTTATACAGTTATACACTAAAATTACACAATGTGACATAGCTTTTTACTACGTTTCCTTGAACATAGCAGGTGAACATCACTGTACCTCAGTAATTTAGGTGTCATTATACAATTAGCTGAAGTGCTTGCTTGCATAATTGTAAACCAGCTGTGTCATTTTGAGTTGCATGTTGCACTTGTAACTGATTTGTAACATAGCCAAGATGAGAGATAGTCTCAGTTCTCTGCTCATCTCCTGTTAGCTATGAAACAAAATTGACTCATAAGAAACAGTAGAATATCGTTAGGTGGTTTCATTAATCAAATTTACTTAAAGTATCTTAAACATTATTCAACTAACAGATAGATTTAAATGAATCTGTCATAACTTTCACCTCGTACTTTGTACCTTTCTGTTAGCCTGGCTTTGAATTGACTGCCCTGAATTAACTTGAAATCAAATCAGTTTCAGCGTTTTCTCTAAAACAGTTGTCCTCTGACTGTGTCTGAACATAAGAATTCTCTTTTTCTAGTTCTGCTATTACAAGATGACTTTGAATTTGTTTCATTTACCCTTAAATGTCCAACAACCTATCAGTTGAACATTGCTCAATCTCATTCTATTCTTCAGAATATAACAAGATTTAAAATTGAAGTCCCTACTCATAAATCAGCAGAGCTTCATGGAAGTTAGTCAAGCAATACTGATTTGTATCATCTGATGAACTGCCCCTCATGCTGGTTCTCAACTTTTGTGTCCTGTATGCTGCACCCAGTCTGTCTCATGTGGTGCTTGGACTCTACAGTTAACTTCGGGGAGCCTGGGATTACTTCTTGATTGTTACACAGACTTAAGCTGTTCTCTGATTGATCTCAGTCGTCTTGCTTCCACATACAGAACCATGTTCTGAGATGTTTGTGATAAACCTTCCCTGCCAAGGGCAAGTACACATGACTTGACAGCATACATGATACCTGCAAGTTTTTATCTTAAATCGCAGAATGAATGCAAGTAGATCCAGTTATTTTTTTTCAGGCTGCTGAGGTCTTTACTCATGCAAGTCCCTGTTTTTGTACCCAGAACTAAACAAAAAATTATCTAAAATGCAACAGAAGTGAGAGGTGAAGGTATATGCTTTAAGGATCAGCATCACAAAGTTCCTACAAGGACCTGCCTGCAGTAGCAGGCAATCCTTGTTTTGGCAGTGGTGTTTTGTACTGCATGGGCTTCAGAGTGAGACTGTATTTTGTTGAAAAACATTTTCCTCATCCTTCCAAATTAAGTGCCAAGTTTTGACAGGAGAGCTGGCAGGTGATTACATTATGTGAAGGTGATTATGTAATTTAAGGATTGCCACGGTGTTATCTGAGAGGGGGACACAAGGGAAACAAAGAAGGGAGAGAGGGAGGGAAAAAAACTGCACCGTCGGTGACCCCACAGCAGCCCGAGCAGAGCCGTGAGCTCCGAAGGGGGGGGGGGGGGTACGGAGATAATTGACGGGTCTGCAAAAAACAGCGGTACGATTTGAGAAGGCACGGTAACTCTACCAAATCTAATAAAATGGAACAATTGAAAGAAACAAAGTTTCCAAATCTGTGAGCTTACGTTAGGGAAAAACTGCAGGGGAAGCACATGTGCTCCGCTCCTCTGCTGCTCCCCAACACAGCATTAACTCCTTAACTCCGAGTGTGATGTTCTGATGTGGAATACCAAAAAACACAAGTATCCAAACTTCTGTCAGCTCAAGAGAAGTTTTGCGCAGTATCCAGGTAGAGTACACAGTGTATTACTTCTGCCACTACATTCCTTGAAAGAAAGGTATTCTTTACAAATTATGCTAGCTGCCACATTCTTTTGGTTCATGTTAGCCGATCTGTGGACCAATCAAACTTCTCTAGAAATCAAGACACAGATAAAGCCCAACATAAGCATATCTCATAATAAGCACACTTCTACAGGATACAGCTTCTTACATGAAGGTATGGAACTTCTATACTTTTAAGTTCCAGTACTGAACTACAAGCAATAAGGACTACCAACAAGAACAAAACTTGTCTGTTTTTAGCTTATATGTAGCTAATTTAGCTTTATATTCCATATAATCCCACACAGGGGCATCAGGGGTTGTTAGCTAGCTGAACATGAGCCAGCAGTGTGCCCAGGTGGCCAAGAAGTTCAGTGGCATCCTGGCTTGCATCAGAAATAGTATAGTCAGTAGGAATAGAGAGGTTAATTTCTTCTTGGAAAGAGTGGTTAAGCATTGGAACAGGCTGCCCAAGGAAGTGGTGCAGTCACTGTCCCTGGAGGTGCTCAAAAAATGTGGTATTTAGAGACTTGGTTTAGTGGACATGGTGGTGATGGGTTGACAGTTGAACTTGATATTCCTTGAGGTCTTTCCCAATCTTTATACTTCTATGATTCTATGATACTTGACAACGAGCCAGTGTTGCTTAATATGCCAGAAAACAAAGTTAATTTTTTGTTTCTTACCCTTAATTCTACTTATTTTCTCTTCAGATAGTTCTTGTGCTTGGAACCTAAATCACAGAACCTGAGATGCTCAGTTCTGCATTGATTGTCCTTTTCAAACCTCTCACTTGTCTATATTCTATTTGGAATCATTCTTTCATTTCCTTTATCATTTAATGAGAGAGGATGAAAACTGCCATATGATAATTCATGGAGGATATTCTCCAAGCGATTTGAATTTTGTTTATAGTGCTTCTTTTTTCATTCACAAGTTTGAAGAGTTCTTACTCTTGATGTTACCTTGCCTGAAGGGGTTAAAAGACAAGTTTACTCCTCCTCCTCTTTCAACTTCATATGGAATTGTTTATACTTGTTCCTACTATAAACCTGGGAAGAGCATTTATTCTATGGCTAGGAGACCTCAACAACTCTCCTGATTATTGTCTGTCTCTATTTTCCTTTTTAGAAATCAAATGAATTACTGGCAGTGCATTCAGTATTCTTGTCTTCGTTTTATTATATCAATAACTTCCCATTTGGATTTATTTATTTTGGCTTCAGAATTACCAGTGGGTGGCCTTGGATTCTCTCCAATATTTAGTGAAGATGAGATATAACAGCCTGACCAGCATTAGAAAAAGAAACTGGATAAGAAGGAAATGGCAAAATATTAGATTTTCATAAATAAATACATCTGGAAAATTAAACCTTAACTTTGTCACCAGTTTTCCCCTTTGGCTTACTAGCCCAAGGTTGTAGATGCTTGCAATTCAATCATTCTTCTCTACTATAATTCCTTCATTAAATAAAACAAAAGTTTCTGTAAAAATACACATTTGGCCCCAAATCTTGAAAATAATAAAGCATTTTTATTATCATTCGTCATTCTTAATTTTCTTCATATGAATAACCGGAAATATTCAACAATATCTTCTTTAATTTCGTCCTAGGATGGAACAAGATTGGTTTTTACTCTGGAAAGATTTAGCATATTACTCACAAATATAATAAAATAAAAGTCAGATGTAGCTTAAGTCAAGAGCTCTTTTATTTATTCCTTCTCCTTTCTGAAACCTTCCCAAAGTCAATGGAGAAGAAAAAAAGTCCAGATAAACAGATCTCATCTTTTTCCATGTGTACTTTTGATGTCCTTACAGACAGTGTTTTGAAAATTTTAAATTAAACTTTTTAATGTGATCAGAATATTATGTAACAAAACCATGAACACATCTGAACACCATGTCTTTTGTTGAAAAGAGAAAGATAAGAAAAAGCGAAGCTGACATCATCAATGCCAACAGAAATGCTACATCAATTTTAACGAAGACAGGATATTTTCCAAAGACTACAACACTGGATTATTCATTTTAATTTTCATGATGCCCAAAATAAATTCCAACACTAATGCTTCCCAAAATTTCCAACAAGGTCATTCTGGTGTATTGATGTGTTTTAGCAGGCCCTTTGTAGTATCAAGGTCCTACAAGAAGGGATCTATGCACCTATTAGGTCCCACTCAGCGTTTTAAATAATCTCTGAGGTAAAATTCCACAGTAAAGGATCATTTTCTATCATGGGAACATATCTTTTATGTACTTAGTGTCTGTGGTTTTAAATGATCCAGATTACGTTGTGCAGCTTACTCTTTATGCTCTCAGAGGAGAACAGAGGCCTCGTATGATCATCCAGCTCCTTATAAGACCACAGCCACCAGACTACTCTTCTTGGAGTCTTTATGTCACTTTGAGAGAAGACCTTCACATTTACTAACTCTGTCTGATCAGTACTGGCAAGAGAGAGAAAGTGAGTACTGGAGAAATACAAAAAAAGCAGATATGGGGGAAGAGAAGAGATACAGAATAGAACATTAAAGCCAAATAGAACTTCACATAACACACAACCCCAGAAAGAGTAGGAAATGTAAATTAGTTCTTTACAACAAAGCTATTGCAAGCGTGATGAAAAGAATAAGCCTAAAACTGTTATTCTCACTGCTGAATATACTATGATAATTTATTACTTATTGCTGCATTCCCAAATCCTGCAAAAATTTTGTGCTCACAGGCAAACCTATAGCGTTTGAGATATGTTTAAAGATCCCTGAATTAGACAAAGTATGTTTAAAACCTCATGCGGGCAGACCTCTCTCCCTGAACATGGCTATACCTTTAGAAGCCTAGGTATAAATTATTCTAACAAATGTCAGCTGTTGGAAACCACAGGGGATTTTTTTTTTTTTTTTTTGCAGTATCTTTATGAAAAATTGAGTGCCACTTAGCGTAACTGTGTGATCTTGGTTGCTTAACTGACTTCAAGGGATTAACTTCTTTTCATAGATACTCCCTGGGATTGAGGAAAAGACAGTCAATGGACTAATGCATGGCACACAACCAGGTGTAGGTTTGAAGGGTGAGCTATCTAAGCTTGATGACATTTGAACAGTTTTAACTGTGCAGTTTTGTAGATAAATCAGTCTTATTCTGCTTTGTGGGCTGGTAGCCAGCATGTGAGAAAGGAACTTAATTACCTGAGTAGGCTGAATGAAGAAACATAAAACAATGGTATATGTAGGAGTTATAAAATGTGTTCTTTACACTGTGGATGTTTGAAAAGGACAATCAGTGCAGAACTGAGCATCTCAGGTTCTGTGATTTAGGTTCCAAGCACAAATGACTCCTAGAGGACTTTGACTCTCCTCCTAAAAGCTGACCAATTTCCTGAGAGACAAAACCATGCAGAATTATATGTTTATTATTTTGGCTACAACTATTTTCTTTGCTGCTTAAAGTATAATTATGGTTAAAATGTCTCAGAAAGTCTGAGTATTTTCTTTCAGCTAACAGAAGGCTTGGAGAGTGAATTGCAAATCCAGCACACCTAAAAACTTTTGGGAGAACATACCCATCAGTATTGCCTAGCCCAGGTATCTTCAGTAACCCTGAGAATCATGTGAGCAGTGAAAAGTTGTGGTCAGAGGGCTTATGTCCTGAGACTTACTGACTTCTATAGAGCCTCAGTAACACATGAATGAAATACTTACAAGCATCTGAGCATTTCTGCGGCATGGCTAAAAATGCCTTTGTTGTTTTCTTAACCACCTCTATCTGTAATTAGCTGTTCCTGTAGAGGCAACTGCCTTTACAAAATACAGATGTGTATGATTTCGATTAGTAGTTAAAATAATAAAAATAATCCAGAAGAAGCATTCATTCTCAGCCTCTAAAGCTTGTATATACTTTTATTTGGTAGGCATATAGGGAAACCGTACAGGCAGTATTTTCTCAGGCATTTTAAAGAAAATGTATTGCACTAAAATAGGTCACAGAGGACGTTCACTGGCTGTGAAGTTGAGATGCAGTCATTTAATATTTCTTAACACTTCAAAAATGTCTGTACTGGAAATCTATTTCATGCTAAAATTTTGGCTATATTATGTTGGTTTTTTTATTCAGATACATTGTTCTTGCCAGTGTTACCAGCCAGCACTGGTCATTAGAACACAACAAGGGCTGTTTGCAACAGGAGCTTTATTTTTCCTATTAACATATGCACCATAGCTATTCTATCCATCCATATAACACACAATATTTTTGCCTTTAATTATTAGACTGAATATTGTGTTTTTTCTTCATGGCACACCAGTGACGCATCACACAGTGCATCTTGTAATTAACAAATATATACTTAGGTTCTCGTATAACATGACTGTTAAATAAAAGCCTGTACTTAAAGGAAAGGATTTTGTAATTAAAAGTTACCAGAAAACTACTGGGTTTTTTACCTTTAAAAGAGCTTATGTATTTTTTGACTTATTTTTTTATTAATCATTCTGGTCAACTTTCATTATAAGTGGGTGACAAATCAATTTGAAAAATACAGAAATTGTGTATTTTGTACCCTTTCCCTGCAACTACACACACACACACACACACACACACACACACAAATGTTATCAGGCAATTATTTTTTTCATTAAGAAAGCCCTAAATATTCTTATATTATTCCTCTCTCAAGATATATTCCTTAGCAACAGAAATTAGTTTATATTGGTTGCACAAGTACAGTCTTCCCTATTTATACATATATCACTTTTTAAAAATTACTTTTCATAATAAATGTAAAACACATTTGACCCTTTCAGGAAAACAAGGACTATGTATCCAGTGTTGCATGGCAGTATACAGCACACAAAGCAGATCTGAAAGTGGCTTATAAATGAAAAAGAAATTTGGTGCCTTTCACAGCCTTGTTGCTAAGGCAATGAAAATTCCTTGTAACATTTGTATGTGTGTGTCCAGACACACGCACAGGCAAATGTACACATATCTCTTCTCCTCTGTGGCAGCATTTCTGGGTCACCCCCATATTCTTATTGATACTAAAGGTAAATTCTAAGCATTTTATTTGAAGCAAGATGTGCTTTATCTGTCCATCCCAGAGAAGCATAGTTAATCACACCCAGTTTGTGGGAAGAAGCAGTTTTCCAAAGCACTGCTTCTGTACAGAGCTAATGGCAAAATACCAGAATATCAAATGTGCTCTGACCTTTCTGTACTAAAGTTTAAACCCATTTAGCCATTTCTTAGGAAAAAATGTTATGTATTTACGTAGCAGAAGTAAGAGGCATTACTATCACAGATAAAATAGCATTACTAGAAAGATATAAACGAATAAATGAGTAAAAAAAAAATGTTCTTTCAAGGGTCATCTTTCTCCCTAAACCAAAATGACGGAAGGTGGAATATTTTCTAAACAAATTGAATTTTACTTTTTTCCTATGAAAATATGTAACTATACCATATTAAAAAGAAATGTATATCAATTAAAAGAGAATGGAGGAGAAAAGGATAAAATGTGCCAAGCAAACAAGCAAACAAATAAAAAATACACAAACGAAAAAACGTAGACCTATACACTTGGTAGTCATTAATCTTGATTATCTGCTAAGCTTCATGCATTTTATTGTGTCTCTGCAAGCATATCTAAACTCAGATGGTCGGATGCTTCCCTACTTACAGAGAATGTCCAGTGAGTATGAAATGGACTCTGACCACTCAAACATTTCATTTTTCATCCTACTTTCTCTGTTAGTGATATACCACCAGTATTGATTTGATTAATGAAGTAAAAAATACTAACATTATAAAATAATGAATAAAGATGTCAGTATTCCTATTTAGTCAAGTATCTGCATAACTCAGTGAATAACATCCTGATTTTTGGGCAAGTAAGCAGGAAACAGTATTTTACTATACAGTTCCTCATTTATTGAACTATTATGCTGTGCTTTGTTCATTTTATGCTAACAGTCATTTCAGCAACTTTCTTTTTGTATATTGTTCTTATGCAAAGGAAAGAGTGTTCAGATTTGTTCTGCACTTGATATCTAATTTACAAAATGGCTTGAGAAAACCTTCCATTCATCCTAAATTTAATGCATTGGTCAGAATACACACTTCAGGGCTATTTTTTAGCTGTATCTCTTTCTAAATGTATACCTTTAATTCACAATAATTCCTAATTATATTAAATGTAACAAGATATATAGTTACTTTATTTACATGTATTCATACATACATACATCATCAGTAGATATTCCACTTCTTGGCCCTTAAATGTGGAACTTATTTCACTTAATCTTTGTTTCCTTTTTTTTTTATGCACCACTGTTCCTTCAGTTTTTCATAGCTATGTCCTTTCCTGTGATTTTTGAGGCCTATGATTTTCTTCAGTGGTTTTTTAAGATAAATATTCCCTGAGGAAAAAAATCATAAACATTAAAGAGTAGTACAGAAAATGCTAGAAGTGAGGTGGACAGTGAGGTGGATTGAGAACTGGCTGACTGGCAGAGCTCAGAGGGTTGTGATCAGTGGAGCAAAGTCCATTTGGAGACCTGTACTTAGTGGAGTTCCTCGGGGATTAGTGCTGGGCCCAGTCCTGTTCAACATCATCATCAATTATCTTGATGAGGGAATAGAGTCCAAACTCAGCAAGTTTGTTGATGTTATAAAGTTGGGAGGAATGGCTAACATACTGGAAGTGTATGTTGCCATTCAGCGAGACCCGGACAAGCTGGAGAGCTGGGCAGAGAGGTACAGGATGAGGTTTAACAAGAGCAAGTGTAGGGTCTTGCACATGGGGAGGAATAACTGCATGCACCAGTACAGGTTGAGGGATGATCTGCTGGAGAGGAGCTCCGAGGAATGAGACTTGGGTGCTCTGGTGGATAATAGGCTGGCCATGAGCCAGAGCTGTGCCCTGGTTGCCAAGAAGGCCAGTGGCATCCTGAGGTGCATTAAAAAGGGCATGGACAGTAGGTCAAGGGAGGTGTTCCTTCCCCTCTACTGTGCTCTGGTCAGGCCTCACCTGGAGTACTGTGTCCAATTCTATGACCCCCAGTACAAAAAAAGACAAAGTTATTCTTGAAAGAAGACCACAAAGATGATAAAGGGCATGGAACACTTCTCTTATGAGGAAAGGCTAAGAGACCTGGGTCTGTTCAGCCTTGAAAAAGAAGACACAGAGAGGATCTGATCCACGTCAATAAATATTTAAGGAGCAGGAAGCAAAGGGACAAGGCTGGACTCTTCTCAGCAGTGTGTAGCAATAGGACAAGGGAAAATGGCCACAAACAAAGTTCCGCACAAATGTGCATGGGAACTTCTTCACAGTGAGGGTGACAAAGGAATCAGGAAAGTCAACAGATAGTTTCAGATAGAAAGAATCACAGAAACACAGAATTGTAGGGGTTGGAAGGGACCTCTAGAGGTCATTGAGTTCAGTCCCCTGCCAAAGCAGCTCCCTAGCCCAGGTTGTACAGGTAGGCATCCAGGCAGCTCTTGAATATCTCCAGTGAAGGAGACTCCACAAACTCTCTGGGCAGGCTTTGTCACCATCACTGTGAAGTTCCCATGCACATTTGTGCAGAACTTGCTATGCTTCAGTTTGGGGCCATTTCCCCTTGTCCTATCACCACACACTGCTGAGAAGAGTCCAGTCTTGCCCCTTTGCTTCCCACTCCTTAGATATTTATAGATTTGGATCAGATAGGGAGATCACTAGCGTGCTAGCGAGATCACTAGCAGATTTTGTAAAGACTTGTTGTAAGCATATTTATTATTTCCCTTATTTCCTTCTACTGAAAAAAAAAATATATATATATATATCTGCAACACCAGTGAACATTTTTTTAAGTGTGTGAAACTTTTCTTCAAAAGAAAATGTTGGTGTTGCAAAAACTTCCCTTAAGATAGGGAACAACAATTTTTTTTACAGCGTTTCTTTTACTTAAAGCCAGGACTAAAACAATTGTGGTCTCTACAGTCACTTTTAACATTTCACACTTTGCAAAATGGGGTGAGAATGTAAACAATCATATCTAAATTAGCATCCTGAATGTACTAGCTTGTATATTCTGTAAGTTTGTTTAGATTTGTTGCTTTGAACTAGAAAGGCATGATATATATTGAAGAAATTTTTCAAAAATATTCCTTCTGAAGTGATTCCATTTTAGGATAAAATGCTGCTCTCCCTCACTCGCAGATGTATTACAATAACCTTTTTTTCCAGCTGATCTATAGGTTGAGGGAGCTGAGTTTCTGGAAAGCTAAAAGAAACATGACATTGCCCATAAATCACAAAGGTCTCATTGCAACTATATTAAATAATTAATTTAGTACACTAGAAAACATCACAGCTTCCTTATCACCCTGATCCACCTTCCCCATCTCCTCCTGCTAACTGAGCTAAAAGACAAGGTCGAAAGAAATAATCAGTAGCCAATCCTCTGTGAACAGCTACAAAAAAAAAAAAAATCGGTCTTATCCCCTGTTAATTCTGAAACACAGGCAGGTGGTTGGTCTGGTAATGGCCCTGATCCGCAGCGAGTGCAGGTCAGCATTGCGTTACTTGAATACAATTAGACCAACTCACACCATCTAAGAATACACTTCAGGATTTACTTTAGCTGATGCCAGAGCCAACAAAAAGTAATCCTTAATTCTTAAAACCAAGGTCAACTTAGGCAAGCAGTAAGTTATGGCTTGCTTTTGTTTGTTGATCATTCAGAGTGTTGTTGTTTTATATTTTAATGAGAAAAGAAAGATAGGCGCATTTAGGTGTTTCTTTCAACCCTTAAAACATTTGATAGGTCTATGTAGACAGTTGATGCTATCTTCAAAGGCAATTATGAGAAAATACACTCCATAAATTGTACCTCATGGTATAAAGATTTTAACTTTTTTTTCTTTTAATAACTGTAGGGATTCATAAAGCAAGTATATGAAAAATTAGAATCCATATTTTGCAAACATTTCATTATGCATGCTATAGGCAATCTAGAAAAGATAGGTATGACAATGATTAGGAATGGATACATTATTGCTATATCATAATGCACAAACAGGTTTTATGTTCTCCTGCACAATATTAGACTCTCAAATTTATTGAGTCACAGAATCTTATTATCACTCAACTTTAAAATTAAGGCACCAATTATTGATTTGTATCAGGAATAAAGAAGTTCCCTTGTCACATTATTTACTGATACATTGAGTATTGTTCTAATGAGGTATAGGAGTAGGAAATGGAGTAATTAAGAATTATTTGCATGCATGTAAATATGTATATATATAAATTCTTTTTTCTGTTAAGATCTTCAAATTGACAGTCAATTTATCTACTACTAGCTGCTAAGAAACATAAAATCATAAACATTCAACAAATCTGCTCAAGCAATTTTTCATTTTATAGAGTTTAAAGATAAAATGCATATGGAGTATAGTTGAAAGTTAAAATATATCTATGATAAAGGGATGCAATCATATCTAATACTTCTAGATATCACAAGAGTTCAAGATAGAAACTACTTTGGTAGCTAAAAAACATTCAACTCTCTAGCTATGAATAACTAGCAACTTACTTCTAAAATATGTGAACAAATGCCCAGCCAGTAAGTTAAACAAGTGGCTGAAAGTGGCAGTTGTGTGTGAGAAATTCATTTTCACCTTTCCATGCTGCAGATTACATGTGTGAGAAGTCTTGTGAGCTTGTTCCCATGAAGAAAGCTTGCAGAATCATGTTTTCTGTGTATTTGTTCATTCTTGCTTGTATTTCATGTTTGCAGGGATCCTCATATTCATGAAGAATAATAGTGAACATTTTGAAAGGTAGATATGTCTAAACCTATTTTCAAAGTAATATATTGCTCAGGAAAGAAAATGCACCATATTCTGATCCTACCATTATAGTCCCTCCTCAAAAAATGCAATTGTACAATTGAGCTGTTTGGTTTCCATGTGCATGTCTTTAGAAACTTTAATCAAGATTCCTGAAACAATTCCCTAAAAATTCCTCAGTGTTATTAAATTGATTGCTCATTTCTGCAAACTATTATTGATTAAGGCAGATGATTTAAAAAACTGATCATTATTGTATTGCCTGTTTCATTGGGAAAATGACAGAGAAAGGACAGAGACAAATGACAATATAGGAAACATACAATACTGTGATATTTTGGTATATACTTAGGCAGTCAGTTTTATGAATCACAGCACACCAATGCCAAGATATATCTAAACTGTAAATAAATGTCTCCTAGAAAAACAGAGCTCACTAAATGCATGTACACTTGTGTTTAAACAAAAGAAAATTGAGTAATACAGAATGTGATTTTGGTACTGTATTTGTAAACCTTTGATTTGAGGCTCACAGCTTTTGTTCTAAATTTCAACACTATAGTTTTAAATGTCATATAAAATAGACTAAAATTAACTTCTGAGAATGGCTAAAATACAAGGGCTGCTCCGAAATTAATGCCTCCTATCTTATTATGTTGGTCCATGATATCAGAGGCAGATTATGCAGGTATGGCAGTAGAAGATGAACCTCCCTGCCAATATCCCAATTACGTTTTGTTGCCATGTGACAGATGGTAGCAGAGGGGGCAGTCTGACAGATTGACATCTGACGTGGAAATGTGTATGAAGCAAAAGTGTGTCAGTGAATTACTGTATGTGAAAAGATGGCACCCGCTGATATTCATTGACACTTACTAAATATCTATGGAGACCAAACAGTGGATCTGAACACATGAAGCAGTGGGTGTTGCACTGCAGCAGCAACAGCAACAGCAAATTTTTACATGCACAGCATTCAGGCTCTTGTTCATCACTGGTGAAATGCATAGTTAAAGTTGATTAACTTCGTTTAAAAGTAGTGTTTTGTAGCTGAATATTTGCTCTACCAGACAATGTTATTGTGCTCTTTGTATTCATTGTAGTTTCCATGGAAATAAATAGAAGGTGTTACTTTTGGAGTGAGTTATGTACTTTCGTTGACAAAAACATGTATGGAAGCATATGCATTGAGTATTATTAGCTCTTAACAATTGAATTTGGCATTGCAGTATGTTTGCTATCAATTATTACTTCTGTTGTCCATAATTTTTTTTTTGAATGGAATTCTCATTTCTGTCATACAATGCATTGTGATTCATTAATTGTGAATGAGCATAATTGAATGAATATTCTGATACTCACTGCATCTTCATAGTAAAAAAGCATTAAGATATTCTATGTTATAAATATAATTTTTTACAACACTGTTTATGTTATTTTTACTGCTCAAATTAATGAAATTATTATTTTCAGCTTCGTTAAATAATGTCCATGAGTCTGTTATTCAGTTTTTTAAAAAAGCTGGAAGCGTCTGAATAACAGAAGACAAAATATCAATAACATTCAATCCAAAATGATTTTATTTTTCCCCTTCAGTCAGACCAGTAAGCTTACCAGATGTGGGAAACAGGGCTCAGAGTACCTTAGCTTTTCTTGCCTGGAAGATGATGTGAGATGATTATGTGAGATTTCTTAGACATGACAGCTCAAGAATAGATAGAGAGACATTATATTATACCCCATCTTCTGGATATATTGGGTAAAATCATCCTTTGTTCTTTATGAATGGAAGCTAAATTGCCATGATGTCTGGTCTTGGGTTATGAGTGAGTTAATGGGAAATATTCTATAGATTTTTTTATTTTTTTTAATAATAAAAAGACATTTGTATGTCACAAATGCTGATCCACAATCCAGCTGAGTTTTGCTGTCTTTCCTCCCATAATCTGGAGAAACAATTAAAAGGAAATGATGATAAATTATGGAACTCTAAGGCAAAGTCTAAGTCATATTTACTGGTGAGCGCCAATTTGATACTACATTAAAATGAACATATGCAAAAAGATGCTGAAAATAAGAATTTTTTCAGTACAAGGCTAACTCCACTGTTAATAGTCCTGAACTAAAAACTGCTCTATCTAAACCACAGTGTAGAGAAACTAGTCCTAAACTAAAAACTGCTCTATCTAAACCACAGTGTAGAGAAACTACTATTAGGCCTGGTTTTGCTTTTATTACACCATTTTCATTTGGCAATTCTAGTGGAAATCAAACCCTTATCTTAATATGTACATTCCAATTTATCTTACTAGTAGTGTTCATTATTTTCAAATAAAGCATGTAGGAGATTACAGCCATATATCTTATTTTACTTAAAATATATTCCTTCTATCAAAAAGAAATGATAGAATAAACCACTAAACTAAACTACTCCTTTACTGTGAGGGTGGTGAGACACTGGAGCAGGTTGTCCAGCGAGGTTGTGGATGCTGCCTCCCTGCAAGCATTCAAAGCCAGGCTGGATGGGGCTCTGAGCAATCTGGTCTAGTGGGAGGTATCCCTAACTATAGCAGGAACAAGATGGAATTAAATGATCTTAAAGGACCCTTCCAACCCAAAGCATTCTAATTCTGTGAAATGATTCTATGACTTAAAGCAAGCACTTCATTCCACCCTTCTATGTGCCTAGTTAGTCACACCTTTTCTAAGTTTTATTGGAATCACTCTCAATTCAGTTTTATCTTGGCACTAGAGCTTTCATCTAGAAGACCCCAAAGTGAGGAAAAGAATAAAATTCAGCAAATGCATAGGCTTTCTAAATTCTGCTACAATTCAAACAAGTTTATATCTGTATTTCCTGTCTCAAAATGTTTTTACCCACACTAACCTTGTTTTCTGTCAGTGCTAAAGAAATCAGTAGGACTCAAAGACTTAAGTATAATTAATTCCTTAGAACTTATTTTATTTTCCTAAATTATAGCAATACCACACTGCTGTTCCAAGAAATAGAAGATAATGTATATGTTTATGTGGATAGGATAATTGTTTTACTCTGTTTATAATACAGATTAAACACATCAAATTGGAATAAATATTCTTACTAAATTCAATTCATGACATGGTTTTTCATGGGCAGTTAGGAAAAAGTTTAGGCAGTAAGTCTTACAGAAAATAATTGCTTATATTATTCTAGTTTTAACTTATTTTTGCATAATTAAATACAATTTACTCTATGTTATAACTATATGTAATAACAGGTTGCAGTAGAGTTTACTCAACAAGTGATTTGTAGTTACTCTCCGTGTGATTCATTCATCTGTCCAGATGATCTGTTCATTCGAGATAGGAATCTGATTAAATATAGATTGGATGTAAACAACCATATCCTATCTTTCAAATAAATTACATGACACCTTCTATAACAATGTAAGAACATATAAAAATGGTAACACTCTGAGGAGCTAATACAGTTTGGGTTTGGCACAAAAAATACAGCTGAATTTTACAGATTTTGATCTTTTCTAATTGCTTATACTTCCTATTATTTGTAGGTGATACAGTGTATATAGAAGACTAATCAAATAATTTACCAATATTTACTATGCTAAAGACATTACATTACACAGAGGAGGGTTGAGTGAATAAAAACATAAGACTTTGTATTTGGAATTTCTCTTTATGAAAGAAGTAGTTGTCTTGAAACATTAATTATTGTTTTTAAATACATACCTAGTGTGCTAGGAAATGAAGAGCGCACAGAGCACACATTGTTTCTTTCTCTCCCTGCTACACAGAACTGTACACTTACACGATTTGACACGTTCCTTTTAAAGTCAACATTTTGCATCTGTCAATACATATAGTGCCTAAAGCAATGTAGCACTAAAAGAACAAAAAACAAACAAACAAACAAAAAACAATACAACTATAAGAGAAAGGAAGGCTGCACAGGCATTTATTTTTGGTGGTGGTGATATTTTTTATTTAAGAATATCATAGTTTATAAAGAAAGCTCTCAGAGCAGAATGCAGTGTTTATGTGTGCATTTTTTTACAGATTATAGTCATTTAAGAGAGGCTTTGTGGTAAACCCTTGTAAAATGGGATGTATGGATTCTAGTAGAAAAGAGAAGTATATATTATCACAGTTTGTAGGAAAGTTTTATTTTTAGCTTTATTTTTAAAATATGGACTATATGTTTATGAAAAAAAAAGATGTTTGGGAAGAGTAATAGTGAAAGATAAAGACCATTTTTAAGTTTCTGTACAACTTACTGCATGTTTCTATATCCTTAAGAAGATTATACTTTTTTTTTTTTTTTTTTGTAACAAAATTCTATTCATTTTGAATATTTTACAGCATTTTCTCTAGGTAAGAAATATATTTTGTCAAATAACATCAGTTAGAATTCTTTATAGAATTAATAGCAACAGCTTAATAAATTATTTTATGATAGAAACCAAATCAGCAAAACTTTGTTTTTTAGAACTGTATTATCAGTAATATTTTAGAGAAAAGAGTTATTCTTTATTTGACAGGTTGATCTCTTGAAGAAGGAAAAAAAAAGACATTGTTGGAATGAAAAAGTCATGAAAATAAGCCCCTCTGGAGTTCTCCTTCAGATTTTACTTTCCAGAAGCCTTTCTGCTGCTTTAATTATGATGAACAGATATTACACAATTTGCACTGTATTCCACATGTTGTTTCCTGCTGACAAACCTCCACCAGCAGTCTGACCACATATCAGATCTGGATTAGATGCTAAAAAGATTTAAAGAGATAGAAGCTGATATGTGAAGTTTAATCTCTTCTTATGTCTTAAGAAGGACTAGCAGGGCTAAATTTCCAAAAGACAAGATAAGGAGCCATGTGTGTGCCCTAAAGTGCGATGGGGCAAAAACAGATAATTTTGCAAAGAAAATCAGTAGGTATATACATAAAAGAATGTGTACAAATTTGGAGAAATATTCATATGCAAATAATGTATGCATAAATCCAAATATTTTATAGAAATAAAGGATCTTTTAAATGCATTTGATGTTGCAGAAAAGTAGAATTCTACATGTACACAATTTCTATAAAGGAGATTTCTAAGGAAAAATGGTAATTCTACTCTTTAGAATAACTAGAAACTCTCTACAGAATCATCTAACGTTTTAGGATTTTCACAAAATAGGTTATACTTCAAAAAGTTCCTGAGCCAATTGTCCCATTTTCACTGAAATCAATAGCAATCAGTTCTGGCTCCACACAAAATACTCAGTCTCCTATAAAAAGTACATTTTGTTCTTCAGTGGTGAAGTTAAGATGTTCACAACCTCACACCACAAAACGATGTTCCTTCATTTATGATAATTTAACACTGTATCAACAAGCACAATTAACAGAATGACGAAAATATATCAGGATTGAAAATCAAAGAACCTTGTAACATATTGTTCAGGGAACTTTCAACAATCTTTAGACAGCAAGGAATATCATGCAACTGTGGAATATATCCACACCATGGTGCTTGGAGATACCTAGTTAGCGTCAAGTACAGTAGCTCCCAAACTGAAAGTGATGTAGCTCTACCAGTATGATTTGCACCCTCTATACTTAGTCCTGTACGTAGGTGAAACGAAGGAGAGAAAACACAATGCTCCCTGTAGAGGAAATGCTAAGTTATGACCTGAAACATTGATAGAGCACCCGGTTGTCAGGGCCAACTCCGGAGATTTCAGTTGCATGCAATACACCTGAGTGGCCAGAAGGGGATGGAGCCAGGATCCACCCCTTTCCAGACTTCATTTAAGTGTTGGCAAAGGCACCTTCCCGGTGATCTTTGCCTACTGGATGCTTTTCAAAGGCAGTTTTTCTTCCTTCATGGTCAGATTCCCTCTATGATAACCTGGAGCAAAACTTTACATCTTACTTTCTGCTGGGTTGTGCCTTAACCAGGCTATGTGCAGCATTGTTTGCATGACCATGTTAAGTGGCAAATCTTTGATTCAGTACAGTGTGGTGTAGAAACATCCTGCTGTAAAGCAGCAGAGAGGGGGACAGGAACTGCTAGGGATATCACTTCTGTTCTTTAGGATTGTGATGCGTGATACGGCTTTTCAGTGTCAAGGATCATAGTAAGCAAAATTAAATATTCAATGGGAAACAACACAGGTAGTGTTATGAGGTATCTCATCACATGAGATTGATAGATGCAGGTTCAAATCTTCAGTTCTTACAAGTGGATATCAGTAACTTGGAGCTGCTTTGATTTATATTTGAAATGATTTTTTTTCTCCTTTTTTTTTCAGCCTTCATTATTCTTTTTCTTATTATCTTTGTTTTTAACATCTTTAGTCTATCTGCCCAAACCTCTCTTTAGCTTTCTGCCAATGTTAAGGCGTTATATACTGTTTCAGGTTGTGAGTTAACTAAAAAGTTAAACCTTGAAGGATAATGATCTCATTATGCAAGACTTTGTTTAGGTCTCATTTAAAATCATCAGGAGCAGAATGTAATAGATTAGGAAAAAAAAAAAGCTTAATGAGGAGATGCTTAATGGTATACAACTACATGAAATGTTGGTGGGAGAAGTGAAGATGTGCATTAAGAATAAACTCATTGCTCTATTCAAATATAAAATGTATTCATAAGTTAAAATGAACACAGACATGAAAAGGAAAGGGATTTCTTTCTGTTGAGAAAAAGCTGTCTGGAAACTGTGCATGACACTTACTATTTCTTTTTCTAAAGATGTAAAACCACAATATTATATCAGTTTATCCTTTCATTAAACAGGAAAATTCTGGGAGATGGGAAAGGCAAGCTTAGGACAAAACAATTTTCAGTTACAAACTCAACACTATTTAATTGCTGCTCAAAAGAAAGATTTAAAATAATTTCTGCAGTTTCTAAAAGGTATGTGTTATCACCATGAAGCTGCTTTTTCCTGCTAACTGGAAGATACACCACTGTAATTACTAAAATGCTGGTGTGAAACAGTAATCCAGATTATTGTCTCAAAGCATTGGTTGGGACATTTTTTCATTCTGTAGTATTATTATGTGTTCAGGACACGGTTCTTGACAGGGACAAATAGAAGATTTATATTTTGGTGACTGAAGATAGTTACAAAAGCAACAGATAAAAACTTCTGAAGCCTTTCTCTTCAAGATGTCACAGTGCTTTGTACTGGAAAAGATCAGCTTTTAAAAGAGATGCTGAAGAGAGTGAGTATTAGTACAATATAATCTTTAAAGAAGGGGAGTAGGTCTACAGCAGTGAATTTGAATACTTAAAAAGTAATTAAGGAAAGAATGAAGAAAACCATTTATCTATGTTGTGCCCTAGAGAAAGTGGCAGATAAAAAAGTTGCCTGACTAGCAATTAACCAGGTGCAGGTTAACCACACTTAGAGGTCCTGGATTTCTTGTTTTTGCTAACTCCCTCTGTAGTGAATACTTCTACAGAGTATGGACTTTGATTCTAGGATTGCTTTTCTTATTTAACTATACATCTATCCATTTGTTTTGAAATGAGAGTTCCCTAACATTTCATTTCTAGAGGGAAAAAAAAAAGCTTTATATATAAACTTCATATGCTTTATTTTCTGTAACGAATTTCACCAGTGTTCATTTTCTGAATATAAAGAAATGTAGACATCAATATAAAAAATTGTATATTTTAATGTCCATACATGAAGATATATGTCTAGACACATATAATAAAATGTATTTCTCACAGCCACTCATCTACTAAAAGATATTAAACAAAACAGATCAGGTTATTCACTGTATTGCTCATAGTGAGAAGTAGCATCAATTGATTGCATCAAAAGAATTACAGAACTATGGTTGAAAATAAAGGTTAAAGACTGAGCTGAACTAGCTATTTTGAAGAGGGTCAAACATCTTGGGCAAGTGAGCATTCATCCAGGTATGGAAGAAACTGACCCATGCATCTTTCACATATTTCAGCACTGGAAAATGAGATCCATTGGGATCTTTACAGGTATTTTACTTTTCTAGGCCACACAAAAGTTAAAGATCATCTCCAATCTTCTTACAGCCCTCCAATTTTCTTACAGTTCTGTGTTCTCTCTCTTCAGATGTGCCCAGCCATTTATTAATACAGGCAGTAAGATCCTACCCAGAGCTTTGCAATATTCTGCAAAGATATACACAGCCTCTGAAGTGCTGCTGCCAACACTGGTCTGTTGCTTACTCACTGTAGTTCAATCTAGATCACCTCCATAGAAAATACAGGTGACCTAGAGCACTTGGAAAAGTGCAGGTGAAAAAAAAAAAAAAAAAATAGGCCAGCCTTAAAGGAAACACAGACTGGGAAAAAAAGAAAAAAGAAAAGAAAAAACCCAATGTAAAGACACATTGTCCCCTACTGTTTAGAAATCTGAACCTAGAATGGACATCTAAAATCAGCTAAAACTAAAAAAATAAAAATATTTAGCCATCTTTCTGTAAACCAGATGAGACCAAGATTTTGTGAACTGTTCATTTTCTATAATCGAGCTGCAAAGCAAAAGGCAAATTATCTGCATGTCATGCTTCTTGGAAATAAATTGTATTCCCAGTAGCAGTAAAATGGAAACCTTGCCTTTAAGATATTTACAAAAGCAATTTGAGAGGCATGGGGTTTGTTTTTTGTTTTTTTTTCTCTGCAATGACATCTCTTTAGTAGCAGGCAGGATTTTGCTCTTTGTTTTGAGTTTGTATAATATCTTACTGTGCTTAAGTAACTTAGAGGGTGAAAATCAACCTGATGTAACTTCATTTCCCTCTGAAAAATATAGCTGTATTTTCCTTAGCAAGCTGGTATTCAGAGGTGTGATATAGCATCTGAAATAGAGCACTTTAAGGATCAGAGAGAAATGTCACCCTTGGGGTACAGTGATGCTGAGAAATACAGAAGCCACAGCTCCTCACAGAGGAACAAAGTTTAAATAAAGATACCACAAACCCAGCAATACTGGGTCATGCCAAACTGAGAAAAGTCAAGCAAATGTGAATGGGTGGTGTTTAACTTGCAGTCTGTCAAACTGCATCTAGTAAACACCTTTAACAACAATAACATTAGTGTGCTTGTCTAAACACTGAGAATATATATTGTTTAGAGGGAGGCATAAAAACAAAAGGCATGTTTTTGAACCAAGTTATTTTTTTCTTTCATATCCATATATGTTTTTTACAGCTTAAAGTTTCAGATTCAAAACTCAAAATCAATTAAGAGAAGTAACTACTGAAGTTTCTATATGAATTATGATATTCTAGTTAGGGTCTCGAATACAGGAATAGAGGGCAACCCTAGAAATTAAAGATGAAAATACAGTTACAGAAACAAAAATAACAAAAGGTGAATGTTTTATCTTAAAAAAAAAAAAAGTGTAACTGAAAATTAAGGTTTTTTTTGTTTGTTTGTTTTTTACTGCTAATGATGTATCCATTGAGCATATAATGCATCTGCTTCTGTCTTATCCACTAATCAATCTGATCTGCTGTGACTGTAACCCTTATTTGTAGGTACAGTGTATGGATCTGTAGTCTGAGAACTGTTGGCATAGGCAGCATATTCTTTGCAAGACTGCTGGATCAGTTTCCCAGCTATTAGTCACTTAAATTCACATGGTGTCTTTGTTTTTGTCTTATTGGATGAACTGAAATTCATTAAACAGGATGATAATGAATGAAAAATGACAAGCAAGAATGCAGAGCAAAAATTCTAATTTCTTCTAGCTATTTTGAATGTGAAAATCAGATCTATTTGAACTAATTTACATTTTGAAGTCTTAATAAGCTACACAGATTTCAATTACATCTTTTCTCCCTGAGGAGAAAGAATATATTGCCTAGTCTTTGGGAAATATTTATTCCTACTTAGGATTAATCTATGGTTAGGAAGACTCGAGATATTACTGTTTGTGCAAGAAAAGCACGACTAATATTCATTTTTCTCTTCAAAAATCCTATACTTGACGGAATCATGTTCTGGAGATACTGTAAAGCGTGTGCTATTCAATGCAACTTTTCACTTTTAAAGATCTTAATTCTAATTAAACATTGTATTAACAACCAGATGCAGACAGGTTTTCCTGCTTTCAATCATACAAATTTAGTAATTCAGTGGCTATATGCAGATTAATTTACCTAGAACTTAATGGAATTTACCCACAGAGTTTCAGTTCATACTCACGCTCACAGAGCTATGCTGAAACTCCATTCACATTCCATATATCCTTGCCTGGTGGAAAAAATAGTTGCACATGCATGTGATTGCCTCTCTGGATCCCTTTCAAAGCCTTCTTTAGGAATCTGAATACGCCCTTCTGTGGGAAAAAAAAACTGCAGAAACAAAAAAGGAATGAAAACTCTTTAAGACTGTCTTTCCTCCCAGAAGTTTCTCAGAACTCAATTGAGGGCTTCAGATACAAGAGATCCTAAAGGAGCACGAAGGATCAAAGCCCCCAGCATCAAAACATTTTGGTTTCACCTTTCACTACACCTCCTACTTACAGCCATTGGTGTAGAAACAGTTAAGGAGAGAGGGAGGAGATGCAGCTCTGGGAAATATGTTAAAATGGAAATTCCACTGTACAGGGAGCCTGGCAGAAAGGTTATATAAGTACTATTTTTCTGGTTTGATCCCCACTGGGAAAATGTGCACCTTTCACTCTCTTAATGTCAGCCATCCCAGAGAAATTGCAGAGTAGACAGAGCTCTGAAAGCATTGTGTGAGTTATACATATATACGCACAAATACACTCAAACATACTGAGAGCATAGATCGGCGGACTATGATTCATTCACTGTGAAATCAATGGATTACTGCTGTGTAACCAAAGGTAAAATTTTGCTCATCATGGACGATTCATTTATATTGTGTTCGGCAGCATTTTGTCAAAGGGTAATTGAAAAAAGTGAATGTACATTATGCATGAATAACACCACATATATCACAGCAGCACTTTACGTACAATGGAAGAGTTTGAAATGTGTTTGGTAGTTCTATTAATATTTTCATTTAAAAAAGGGAGGCTTATGTTATGCTTCACTTTATATCTAGATCAAAGAAGCTTGTGATGTGCCTTATGATTCTAAATAAGATTGTCTGTCCCCATGGTTTTCATATTGAAAAGGAATTACATCAATATACATCAATTGTTGTATAGATGTTTAGTATAATAAATGGATCTTGGTATATTAAGCTTTTTAAATTACACCTGCTCACATTTTACTGATTTGTGAGAGTGTCTATATTGACTTACAAATAATGCTCAGGGAAGTGCATAGATGCACTGCCTCCTTACGAGCAAAATCACTGAAAAGCTCTTGGAAGAAGAATGCTTCTCAAACCCTATGTAGTGTAAATAACTAAGAAGAGGTCAGACATAGCATGCCTTAGCCTCTCTCCTGATGCTTGAACTATAGGTGTCAGAGTGTTTCCACTTGTAAGGCAAGATGAAGAAAACAAACAACTGTTCATAGTTATTAATTATTTACAGTACAGTAACTATCCCACATTTGTATGAGCTAAATCTATCCAATGTGCAATTAATTAGATGTGACGATCAAAGCTACTTGTTCCTTTTGATGATTTTTTTAATAATGTATTTTTAAATGTTCTGTCTTTTTGTGCCAACAAAGAATAATAGAACAGCATGTGACATGTGACCATAAATGTTCACAATGAGTTAATGCAACACATGCTAAAGTTGAAGCTAAATAAGAAAACTTAACACTGATTTATTCCATATGAAACCTAGAGAAAAATATGCCAAAGAAGACCACTCAGAACATATATTTCTTTAAATGAACTTTGTTCATGGGTTATGATTGTCAAAGTCTGGATTAAGACTGTCAAAACAGTGTAAAAATGTGTGTGCTCTGAATGAACATTAAAAAAATGGATATTTGAGTAATTTCTATGTTTGTTTTGTTGTTGTTGTTTTGTTTTGTTTTTTTACAAGACTCTTGACATCACAGAATTATTGCTATGCTACATTTTTAATATCAAGAAAAGGGTATTTTTGTCCTAGTGGTTCTCATTCTGTGCTTGGAATATGATACTAGGAAGTCCCTTCATCGCAATTCTTGATTTCTGGGTCTGGGACTGCACTTGGGAAAGTGGATGATCCTGGAGGTCTGTCTTTTAAAAATGTATCTATTTATACTCCTCTTATTGAAACAAGAGTGCAAGAATGGTAATAAGGAGTCCATCTAGCCCAGTATCCTGTGTTCGATAAGCAGACAACAGAGGTGCTTATGATAAATGTTAGTATAAAGTTAACAGCCGAACGTCTGGGCCCTGAAGGTTGTGATCAACTGCACCGAAGTCCAGCTGGAGGCAAGTCATTTTGTACATCAAAAGCTGATATTGAGGCCATTGTTGTTTACTGTGTTCACTAATAACTCTGGGCACTCCTCATGGGAGGAGAGGCTGAGAGAACTGTGACTTTTCAGCTTGGAGAAGGGAAGGTTCAGTGGGGATTTTACCTATATATATTATTATTATTACATGGGAAAAAAATGAAGATGAGGGAACCAGTCTCTTCTCAGTGGTGGCGAGTGACAGAACAAGAGCCAATGGGCACATGTTAAAACACAGAAAATTCTCTCAAGACTATTGATACAATGCATCAGCACATTATCTTCTTAAATGATATTTGATATTAAAAATAGAACAAGAAAAAATACTTGATTTGAAGTCATGTATCCGTTCCACTCTTGCAGAGTAGCTTTGAGTACATAGAGTCAGCACAGTTTCCACTGTTTGGGTCGAGGTAGAGCACCAGCTGTAACAGCTAAAGAGAGTATAGCAACATGCATTAGATTCTGATGCTGTCTCATATGAAATTTTAATTATTTTTGTTCTGACTTCATTAACCTACTTTTTATACCTCAGAATTTTACAATGAGTAATTTAAAATACAGTCCTCAGTTACTCTGTGATCTTGGCATCTAGAAATCAAATTAATTTAAAAAATAGGACTTAAGAATGCTAATAAAAGGTGTTCTTTGTGTTGTTCTTCTGAGGGTATGAAATGAAAATACTAAAACCTTCTAACCACAGAAACACAACGAAGTTTTGAAGTAAACAGTGTTTGTATAGTAAAGTAGGATTACACAGACTCTTAGCATTGCACTTTGAGATAGATCAATGATATGATTCATATGACTGTTCTACACTTAGATGACTTAATTAGAAGTACAGTTTTGTTACATCTTTTACTTTTTCAGAGTAAATAAAGGTCAAATGTCAATGGTGTCAGTGGCACACTACTTGAATGTATATATCTGATTAGCCAACAATTCAAAAAGTTCATTTTTCTAAGTTTTGCTCTGTACATTCAAATAAACAAGGTTCACAGTTGGAGCATTTTCTTTATACTGTTAACCTTCTTTTATTCTACATGATCCCTAAAAAATACTCAAGAGTCTTACACCATGCCTAGAGTACATTCGTGAGGATTCTAATGACAGCAGTGAAAAAGTGAGTTTCGTGGCCATAGATCTAAAAAGAACAACACCATGAGAGATAATTAAATAAGCCATCTAGAACTGGACATCTCTTTTACTTGAACGATCTTCTTGTTCCTATTTGCCATAGCCAAAATACTTATTATGATAAAATGGGTAGGATATGTTAACACAGATGTGATTAAGAAGACCAAATAAAATCTACTTATACAGAGGAAAATATAAACTCTATAAGCCAAGATAGACAAAGAGGCTGACCAGTCACTACAGAACAATAACTCATTTTGGGACCACTGTCTGTCACAGTGATGGTAATTTAACAGTAATATTTGTGTTTTGAACTTAGTTTCATACATTCCTCATCATCACTCTGGTGTTTCCTTCCTCTTAATTCATCTGCCTGATATCTTTTCTACACCTTGGCGGCTGAGACCATTGAAATCAGAGACCATTTTTAGCACTTTAGGATATAGAGAATTTTCCAGTTCTATTTAGCATACTTTTCCAGTTGTTCTCACATTGCCATCAGGAAACAGACAATACAGGAATACTCACAGAAAGTTATTTCAAGGAATAGCCAATCCCTGCAATTCTTCATTAAGCAGTTTAAGGACAGAAGTTGTTCAGTTTTTAGAATATCTAGGAAGTATTTAATTTGTCTTAGCCTGTAGTCTTAGTCCTCTTTGCTAAACAGCACTGTCTCATTGCTAAGTATTTCTTGCCAAAAGTTTCTGTCCAACAACAACGCCAAGATGCATACACACTAAAGAGACTTTAGAGCAGGATTTTCTTCAGTTTCTGTAGGGGGAAAAAAAATTAAAGAAAACACTGTTGTTTTTCTTTTTTAGAGAAAACATCTTCATTCCTGATACATCACTCATAAAAGAACTAGAAGGGGGCATACCTGTGTGAGTCTGTCTAGTATTTCATTAATTTCAGAAAATATATTAACTAGTGAAAGTGTCACCATGGTAGTAAGAAGCCAAGCAAAACATTTACTTAATAGCAGAATAAAGTGCATACACAAATAAACCATGGATGTCATGCTTAGAATAGACTCTATTACACAGACTAGCTTGAAGAAGTATTTGAGGAATTTAACCAAAGGGAAAAAGCAGTTAAAAAAGGTCAGTCATTTGCTATGTTCCTTTTTATTAACTGCATACTTCACAACTGGAAGTCTGAAAGGTGTCTTCCTAAGGAATAAAGTATGGGAAAGTTTTCCCTGGGATTGCAGGTAACGCGTTTTTTTTATCCTCAAATTCATTTTAATTAAGAAAGACAGTCTGCACTTTTCTACAGAATGTAAATATTTGAGTGTAAATTTTGCTGGGGATCCAATTCTGCAACTGCTTCTTAGGAAGCAGTTTTCTTCTGTGGTAGCTACAGAATTTCTCTTTTGATTTAAATAGATATATTCTATAATAAACAAATAAACGTAACTTGTGGTAATCCGTGAATAGCATAACAAACTGAAGCCCTTGATCTACAGAGCATATATGGTGGCAAGGCAGTACAGGCTTCTCTTTATTGCTGTTTTCCCACTTACTATCAGCATTTTCAGCTAAAATGTTAGTCTAATGAGCAAGTCTCTAGAAGTACATATTTTTCCCTTCTGAAATTTTAAATGGGTACTGTGTCATTTCTGCATCCTAAATGCAAATCTATGCTGAACTAGATTAATCCACAAACAAATTTCTTACAGCCAGCGAGAAGTAGAAGGTAACCTCATTTAGTCTCCACTGAAATGGGTCAACTTCAAGCCAGTGACCTGGCAGTGAAAAATCTATTCTCGCTCCCCTGGGCATCCATCATCCCAGATAGCCTTTTTACTCTGCAATTATTTATTTCCACTGAACTCAAATGCCTCCTATGATGCTTGGTAAGATACAGGCAATTTAACTTTTATATTTGATATTTCATCAAAATACAGAAAACTCTTTTGAGGTCGGAGCTTTTATTCTTCTGTGTGGTGAACTTCGTAATTAGAACACAATTGTAGAAAACACAATTTCCAAAAGAGAGGAAATACTGTCCATTTTGTATGAAGATATGTAAGCAAAACATTTTAATCTGATCTAAAGGTAGCAGTCAATATTGACACATACTTAAAAAAAAGGACAAGGTCTTCACAGCACATTTTAAAAATACTTTGCAGTTACCATAATGCAATCAAGTAGCACTCTTATAGGCACTGTAACTTATTTATGGAGAATCATTTTCAAATGACCCCACATGATTGAAAACATCCATTTTCATCAGAAAGTCCGGGTGAATTATATCGAAATCATTTTTATAAGCATTTTCATTTACTCAGTAACATAATTTAACAGTCCTTGTCATCATGCAGCCTAAGCACTTAGTGTAACAGTATCTTTGACTGTCTAAATCAAATGAAATGAGAAGGCTTGTATACAGTAATACATGCAGTTTATTTAATGTAGTTTCTGCCTCCCCCACTCCCTGGCCCAGTAATGAAATAGAGATAACAAGAGTATTTGAAGTACTTGAGTTAAAAACTTAGCTCCTGCCAGCTCAAACATAGTTACTTATTGAATATAAAAAGTTAGTCCATTCCTGTGAAAGCAATGAGTCTTTTCCAGCATGCGTTTTTCCTTTCATTTTGCAACTGATTACGTGAGAGTTATAGCAATCACTTCATGAGGTACAAACAATTGATTTTGCTTCCCTGACATATCTCAGTTCTGACAGGGGTGATAAATTCTTGCGTAATTTTTATCTGGTCTTCTTTGCATTGTAAGTTAAAAATGCTGGTGTAAAAATGTTTCTATCTTAATACATCCTTTCCTTAACAACGTTTCATTTGAATAGTGTCTTAATAATATCAGATATAAATAGGGAGAGATGAGCTGTACAGCAGAAAAATGGTTAAAAAGAATACTGGATGCACAGCATTTATAGGAAGAAAGTTGCAAAATGAAGGCCTCTTAAAAAGAAAGACCTCCTGTTTATGTTGAGGAAACATTAGATAAGATATTCTGCTGATGGTTGGTAGATTTTCAGTAAAAGTTCAAAGGTTCAGTGAATTGCCCCATTCCCAGACACATAAGATAGTGGCTGTAATACTAGAGAAATCTGAACAGAGAAAAGTCAGTAATTTAAGAGCAAAGAAGTTATCAAAGACAGCTTTTTATTATGTACTGAGATCATGATTCCTATTACTGCCATGAGATGATAAGTATGCATAAAACACAACAGAAATATTCTTAAAACCTGTTAAAAACAGAGGAGAAGATTGGCACTACAAGTAAAATGTCTGCCAAGGAAAGGCAGGATTACATATAATTTTTCTCCAAAACACACTGAATGCATTGACTTGGAAACACAAAACGTAAACAATTTCCCTCAATTCTTCTCTCTTACTGGACTGATCTCAAATTAACTGAAACAAACTTCCCATGGATATTAACTGATCAGTTTGTGTTGGATTAAATAAATAAATAAATAAATAAATAAACTGCAGAAATTGCCTGGTACGGCAGTAACTTTCAATATCCTAACTGAATGTTATCTCTGTACACTTCTGAAAGTAAACACATTTCCTCCTTTCTTTCTTATTCACCATCTATTGAACTCAACCCAATCCACCTCCCTAATCTACTTTTTCTTTCCTCTTTCTTCTCTCTGCATAAGATCTTGACAAACATCCTTTCATTCAGTTTGAACTAAATTTTTCTGATAAACTGGTTTGTAGTTGACCATAGGTGGTGTACACATTTTATTACATAGCTTGTTTCTGAGACACTAGCTTTATAAAAATCGTCAATATAAAATAATAGAATAGTAGAATTTTATTTTAAGGGCAATTCATGCCTGAAGGCATGTTTTGTGATTTACTGTAGGTGAACATAAGATGATATTGCAATTACAAACAGAAAAGGACTTAATATATGTCTTGTGACTGACACTTTTATGTATGTTTACATTCTGAAAATGGGATATACCGATATCGATTCTTACTTAGATACTATTTTGATATTTTATTTTACAGGCACTGACCTTTATGTGATCCCAGTTATATGAATATGCTGTATTCTTCAGTGTATTCAGAGTGTTATAATATTGGTCTGAATGAATACTTCCAGTGCTCATTATTGAACATAATAATTTACATAGTAGTGTAAGTAGTGGATAATTTACATAGTAGTGACCCTATCTGAAGTGCCATAGCTCTGCTAAAGATGGTATAGAATAGTAAAGATAATATAGAGACTGAAACTTAAATATAAGACACAACTCTGTTATGGAAGATGGTGTGTTAGATTTGTCTTAGATGTTTGTAAAATATTTAATGATTTCATTCAAAAATGTGAAACTAGCCTGTACAATGCAGCTTTGTAAAAACAAAAGGGCTGAAGAAGGCACCAAACCATGTTATGTATGTTTACAATAAAAGAGAAGCAGAAATTCTGAAGTGCTGAAAAATTGAGAGAAGAAGCAGGTCATCAAATCCTATTCACTTATGCAGAACACACACAAGAAAATGAGAACAAATTGGTAAGTTTTATGTTGAACATATTAACCCTTTTATTTTAATGTTTAGACTTAGTAATGCAACTTCTTTGCATATACCAGAAAAGAAATGCCAAAGTTCTGTGAGGAGGATGGTGATGGAAACCCAGATCAGGTAGAGTTCCAAGTGGAACAATGTGGAACAATGAGCTTTCAAAAAAGATTGTAGATTTCTTTCAAGTATATGACACTTGTTTGGAAATCAATCCTGATATTATTAAAATGAGATAAAATCATCAGTAAAAACAAGGAATCTTCATGGTGGTGAGATCCAAGGGCTCAGAGCCCAGAGCAAAAGAGATATACATACTTATAGACATAGGACTAAACCTCAATGAGTTCTACAGGTGAGCACCAGATTCTCAATTCAATACTTTTGAAAGTGTTAAGCTTAGTTACTAGTCAAAATTATAGTAGCAGAAGGATTGGGTATAATATTTTATACTACTGAATAAAACTACAGACTATTGCGATAATGGAAAACAGCTATTAGTTTTACAAAATACTGAAGTCATCTAGCTTTTTAACTACTTGGATTTACAAATCCTAAACTAAGACATAACCAGAGATTAATTTAAGTTGGAGAAGTAATGCATGAGGCTTACAACACTGTAGATACCAGCTCAATAAAAATCCCTTTCAGCCCTACAGGACACTGAATTCAATTAGGTTCTAGAATTGTATGTATATATATATTAGTGCTGTAGATTTATAGGCTGTGACTCTGAAACTAGTGTTTTTGAAAGGACAAGTGACCACAATAAACAGAGAAGAATGATTTGGTCCCAGTAGAGGCCATGAAAAATTTTTAAGTAATTCAGAGTATTATAGTACAACAGGAATCATTCTATACTAAATTAAAACTGGGCTACTATTCCATGAACATTAAGAAAGTCCATGGCTTATGCAATGATTTACCTTATTCTTGACGTATATTAGTAGCAGAGACACTGAAGCTCTCTCTGTTTTACTCTACATTTCTTCAGATCTTGGCTTCAGCCAGAATAGAGTTTACTTTCTTCTTAGTAGGTGGTATAGTGTTGTGTTTTGGATTTGGGATGACAATAATGTAAATAACACATGGATATTATAACTGCCTCAGAGCAGTGCTTGCACAGAGCCAAGGACTTTTCAGCTTCTCATGCTGTCTGCCAGTGAAGAGCTGGGAGCACACAAGGAACTGGGGAAGGACAGAACCAGGATAGTTGATCCAGAATGGCAAAGGGACGGCCCATTCCATATGATGAACTATAAACTGGGGGATATGGCCCAGGAGAGCAGGCTCTACTACTTGGGGAGTGGTTGAGCACTGGTCACAGGGCGGTGAGCAATTGTGCTGTGCATCACTTGCTCTGTTTATTCTTTTTGTTGTTACTGTTTTCCCATCTGTTTATTTTTATTTCTTCTTCTCTCGTTGTTGTTGTTGTTGTTTTTTAATTCATATTAAACTGCTTTTTTTTCAGTCCAAGAGTTCATTCACTTTTCAGATTTCTCCCCCACCCCACTGCTATGGGTGGGGAGTGAGCAAGCATCTATGTGGTGTTTTGCTGCCTGCTAAGTTAAACCACAACAAACATCAGCTCTTCTTTCACTTCATTCAGCCCTATGCAATACTAGCAACATCCCATCTCTGAAAACTTTAATTCAGTGAATTTCAACCAGCTTTGGGATTAATGGAACCCACAGGACTAATTTCAGCTACTCAAAACCAAGGAAATTTTGTTGCCTATTCATAACCATCTTTTAGCACTATGATATATTAACAGCTTCTAGACTCCAACATTTTTTGTTCTGAAATCCCTAAGCCTCAATATTCTTAATTTATAGCTAAAGGTACAGCTTAAGAAAATGGGGTTTCATAATCAAAGGAGAGCAGATTTCATTCACCCCTTTTTGTTTGACAGAGAGGGATTCCCTACAGCATTCTTATATCAGCACTATGAATATTTAAATCAATGCCCTAATCTCTTTATTTATCGCATTTTCCTATTTCCTCCCAGAAAATATTGCATTCACATATGCACTTGACTTTTTTTCTACAAGGTTCATACTTAGTCTTGATTAGATTTGAATTATCAGTGTCTAAATATAGAACACGTATATTAGGGCACCCAAATACATTCCATCTTGAGGAACATTGAAGATAAGTGGGGTGCTTTGGTGTGATTTTTCATACATTAGCACAAACCATTACTGTAATTTCTGTCCAAATCTCAAATCAAAATACCAGGATTGTCCTTAACCTTGTAGTTGGTTTCATTCCAGTTAACCAATAAAGCACAAAGAAAGGTAAACAACATAAAAGCAAACTTCACTTAAGGTGGGTTTTTGATGATTTAACGTGTGGGTTTAAAACAATCTACTTGACTAGCTCTTAGCATGAGACGGGTTAGTGAAGAAAAGTGTTGTGTGGAAATGGGTCTCATATTTGAAGGGAATCAAAAATGTGTCTCAAAACTTCACATACACAGAGTCAAATTGTAGGATCAAAATGCTGTAAATATGAGGGTGCCTCACCCACATTCATTTTGAGAATGTGTTTATCATTCTTGCTAAATTAAAATAATAAGAAGAATAATAAAAAGTAATAAAATAATAACATGATTCTTTTTTACATCAGCTGTCTCTGTTTATAAGCTCAAAAAGTAACTATTCAAATATTTGGTTGTTCTGCCTGCAGCCCTCACTGAAAAACAGGCTGTAAATTGAAACATTAGATAATATTTTAAGTACTCTTTCACTTCTTTTCCTTTCTAGAGCTGCCTCAAGCTTTCTTTGCTACTGCATATGTGCATTTAGTGGATGTCCACATATAGCTATAGCTCATATGTCAAAGGTTTGAATTGCCTCAGTAAACTCCTTTTTGAGGTTCACAAGGCACACAAAGGATTGTCAAGGAGATGAGATTATCTAGTATTTGATTGTACCAGTGCTGCTATATGACTGTTATTTTCACACTGCAGCTTTGAAAGTCTTGAAAAGCACTATGAAAGTGTACTTAATCAAATAGTTGATGTTATTTTACACAGTAAGAACTCTCTAGGGTAAGAAAAGAAAGTCAATAAAAATAATTAAACCATGAAAAGATGAATATTCTTGCTCATATTTTGCCAGGTAAGGATATGTATTCAAAAGCAATTCTAAATAATTGCAGATGATTTGAATAAAATTGGTTTAGGGAAAAAAAGTCCAGCACTCTCAAATATGCATCTTAAACTGACTACTCATATTTTCCCCTATGAAGACAGGTGGGCAGAGGGGAGAGGAAGTGAACAGGTCTGTTCAATTCAAAGTTGCAGAGAACAGAAGTAAGAACAGCCAAAACGAGCAGGCTGAATTGTTTTTTACTTGCCATATCTGCATTTACAGGAGAAAAAAAAAAATCTAGGATGAAATTGTTTTTTTCTTTTTCCCAAATGCTACAACCGATTGAGATGCCTGGGAGGTCTTCCCAAAGTGCTGTTGTAATAAATTGAGGCTAGATGAGGAAAAGGAGGATGACTGAAGCAGAGCTTCTACTTATTAGCCTCCTTCTCTCTTTGTAAATTAGATTTATATAGGGCATAGGCTCTGCGCTTTTTGTGTAGGAAAGAACTTTATTCTTACTGTAAAACAAATGTCAGAGCAGTTCATATTTAACTGGCTGAGAACTTGCTTGAAACTGCTCCTGACCCCATTACTGAGAAGATGTGTTTGCCCTCTGCCACAGAGGCTCAGTGTTTATGGGCCCTTGATTGCCCCTGAGTCACAGACTGCAATTGTGTTCAGAAGTGGTTTGGTTTGCTGGCTGGCTGCGTTGGTTTTTTTTGGTGTTTTCTTTTTCTTTTTTTTCTTTTTTGTTTGTTTGTTTTGTTTTTTAAAGCTGAACTTGGTGTAGCAATTGTAACTGTCTTTTTCTCACAGAGACCAAGCCATAATTATCTTTGCTATCCTCTGAGACAGAGCAATTCAAAACTGTGATTTCAGTCTTTAAAGCTTTATGTAGCTGAAGTCCCTATGCAGTGAGATCAACTTCTCTTTTCCAAAACAGGAGCTATTAGTCCAAAGTACTTGAGATAGCATTCCTTGTGTGCATTTCTGGGTTGGAGGACACTTGCGTTCAGTATTTACTTCTTAATAATTGACTGACCCAGTTCATATATCAGCTCCTGTTTATTATATATATGGCAAACAGGTTGAGATCTACGATGCTAAGCTCTGTGATAGATTAGTGGGAAGAGTGTTAGTGCCAAAATGCCTTACAGAGAGATGATGATGATGACTGAGAGGGAATGTAACTTCTGACTGTCTTATTCTTTTAAAGCAAAGGTTCTCAAATACAACTGTTTGGTGGCAGTTTCATATCAGTTTTCTATTCCAGTTTTTAGAACTAAATCCGAACTTGATAGATAGGTATTTCTCTTTGAAGAAAACTATATAATCCAAAGATTTATTATTTTTTATTATTAACAGTTGAGCTAAAATTTGTTTCATTTTAGGTGGTATCATGAGTGCAACAATATGTTAATAGATTCTAGGGAGCACCAAATGTAGAATATATTTTCCCGCAATGATTGTGAGACTGAAAGTTTACCGCAGGAGCACAAAGTGCCATGGGCACTGAAGTATGATTTCAAGTATTCTATTTCATAACTGTCCCCTAGGTTAGCACAGTGTATAACTATGCACAAAATGTAGTAATTTTCATTAGTACAGCATATCAAAAATGACTCGGGGAATATATATCCTTACATTTGTAACAAGGATCATAATAGCTTTATTGACATATTTTGAAGAGAAAAAGATAGTGAGAGAAAATATGAAAATGTTATATCAGGAAGCTATGTTATCAGAGTGACTTTGTCAATATTAATCATGATATTAGAGTCTTGTTTCAGAACGTAAAATTATACCTATCAAGAAGACTTATGAACACACTTGCTTGGACATCTTTGCTTCGATGCCTTATCTGAAAACCTAAGACTGTTCATTTGATAAAGAGTGATAGTACATCTCTTTATTATTAATCTAAAGTACTTATTATCAGCATAGTATGAATTTAGTAAAAAATCTAAATCAAAAGCCCCTCTATTTATCTTTACTAGCTACTTTTGAGAGTTGCTTCTGTCCCACATATGGGAGGTACATGCAATGAACCACTGCTGCCCTTCTTCAGCCACTGAGAGATGAAGTTTAGCTAACAGTAAACAACATGCTGCTCTGGCCTTTCATTGCTTACTTCACAAATCAGCTGCAACATGGCCATGGATTTGAATGATAGTTAATGCTATACTTTGTACTATTAGAAATGTGGTTTACAGTTGTTTCTATTCCTTACCTACAAAACCTTTAAAACATTCCCTTTTCTAGTTCTTTTCAGGAACACTACTTTCAGTACGTTTACTTTATAAAAATCACTTTGAAGCAGTCTTCACAGAAGGAAAGATCATTTGGCCCAGAACCATTTGGATAAGGACTTAGTATAATTCCATTTAGGGTCTTCAAAAGTGCCTCAGAGATACTCAGTAAATCTATCAGCTCTGTCTGTTGTGGAAATCTACAATGCCAGAGAATTTTGATATTAAACTTTCCAGACAGATTCACTCAAAGCGATCACTCCCAGGGTGAAATGTCTTGCATATATTATTTGGAAATGTACTTAGTATTTTTATACTGCAGTGTGTATCTGGTCTTTTAAACAGAATTTGGTTGATATATCTCAGTGGTGTGAACTGTTGGAACAACAATTCAGTATCTTCAGAACTCAGTTTGACTTTTGGAGAAAGGTCATGACTTTAAGGTCCTTACTGATAAATAGTGCCACAAAGTAAGCTTTTACCTTCTGAGAATCACAGTGTGCTTTGCAAACTTAGAGTTATACTCTGTCTCTCAGATAAAGAACTTCTAAAGCTATTTCTGTAGTTCTCCCAACATACGATAAACCTTTCTGTTAGGACTGGCACAGCAATGCTTTCAGTTGACCCTCTCTCTCAGCAGTGCCACCTCTCCTGGACCATTTCGGTAGTGATGGTTTGGGGACTACACTGAATGAGGGAGCACCACTGTATGACTATTCCTTGCTTGATAGTGCTTTACTATTTTTAAGAAGCCACTGTCATTTTGCCTTCTTTAGGGGAGGTAGGAGTACACAGGAAATCCTCTGCTATGTTTTTTAAAAAAATGCAACTCCCCTTAGGAGAAGAAAAGGGAAGGAGAGAAGGAAAGAATGAGAAAACAGAAAAAAAATAAAGGAAGAAAGGAAGGAGGGAAGAAAGGAAGGAGGGAAGAAAGGAAGGAGGGAAGAAAGGAAGGAGGGAAGAAAGGAAGGAGGGAAGAAAGGAAGGAGGGAAGAAAGGAAGGAGGGAAGAAAGGAAGGAGGGAAGAAAGGAAGGAGGGAAGAAAGGAAGGAGGGAAGAAAGGAAGGAGGGAAGAAAGGAAGGAGGGGAATGGGGGAAAGGATGAGGTAAAAAAAAAAGGGGGGGAAAAAGAAGGAGAAAAAAGAGGGAAAAAAAGGGTGAAAATTAAAGAATGGAAAAGTAGAAGAGAAAAAAAAAAGGAAAAGGGAAAAAAGAAAAAAATAGAGGAAATAAAAAAGGAACAGGGAAAAAGAAAAATCTGGGAACAAAGTGGGAAGGGGAGAGTGGGGTGGTGTATGAGGGGTAGAGAGCTACTCCATTTTTAGCGTGGTTAGGAGAAAGCGGGCTGTTCACTTGCTCAGCGCTCTCGGACTTGCCCAGTGGCAGTGGCTCTGCTTCGACAAAGGAGCGGCCGGCTGCTGCGACGGCAGAGCCAGCGGGCCCCGAACCGGCAGCAAATGAGAGCCCCAGGAAAGAGGCTGGAAGCAGCGCAGGGGACGTCTCTCCTCGCCACGCCTCACCTGCAGGCAGCCGGGCCCAGGTGCGCGATAGCGGCCCCGCGCGGAGCCGCGGCGAGGGGAGGCGAGGAGGGAAGGAGGGGAGGTGCTCCGGGATCGGGGTCCGCGAGGGCCGGCCGGAGCACGAGAGAAGGGGGAGAGAGAGGGAGGGAGGAAGGCGGAGGAAGCGAGGAGGGAGGGAGCAACGAACCGTCGCAGCTTTCCCACTCTCTACGCTGCTCAACTCCTCAACTCTCCCGTTCTTTGCCTGGACATGTCTTGAGAAAGTTGGATCTCTCATTTCGCCTGATTTTTTTTCCTTTTTATCTTTTTCTTTTTTTTCTTTTTTTTTTCCTCTTCTTCCCTGCTCGTCTCTTTTTTCCCTCTCGCTGGAGCCGGAGCCGCGGATGGCCGGCTACCGGAGCACCGCGCTCTGCCGGCAGGGCCGGGCGCCGCTCTCGCTGCGCTTCGGGGCCACGCTGGACTCCGGAGCCGCGGGCAGGCGCTAGTGCTGCGTGGGCAGCGGGGCTCTGATCGCTGCTTCTCCGAAGGACGGGAAAAAGAAGGAGGGGAGGGAAAGGAAAGTGTGTGCGGAGATGAACTGAGCTGGAGCGGACTTTGAGAGGAGAGCGCCGAGTCCAGCTGGTCTGGTGAGTTCTTTGTTTAATGAGTTTGTCAGTAGCGGGATGCTCGGGAAGGTGGTTCTCGTGAGTCGCGGTCCACCAGTGAGCGGCTTTTAAGGAAAGAGGGACGAGGCTGTTTGCGCTTCAACCCCGTAGACGCTGCAGTTTGAAACTGTAGCATACCTATGTTCCTGCATATGTGCGTGCACACACGCGTGCGTGTCTGTATCTGCAGGCAGAACTGATCCGAGCAGCTCGCAGCTGGAGCCAGAGGCAGCGCAGCACCGACCCGCAGCCCCGCGCGCACCGCTGCCGACCCAGCGCAGCGCGGCGGCGGCCGGAGCTCGGCCGCTCCGTACCGGGCTGCCCGCCGGCGCCGCGCTGTCTCAGCGCGTTGCGCTGTGCCGTGGCGCCCCCTGCTGGCCGCTGCTGAACTGCGCCTGGGGGCCGGGGCGGCCCTGGGAGCGTGCGCGGGGGCTGCGGGGAGCGCCGGGCTCTGCTAACAGCGCCCTTCCCCCCCCCCCCCCCCCCCGGCCGCAGCTGCTTTTATTTATTTACGCGGCTCATAAAAGCCGTGTCGGGGCTAATGTGCCCCCGCCGGCTTCCCCCGCCCGCAGGCGCGAGCCCGCTGCGCCGGGATTCCCCGGGCAAACGTTTGCTGGTCGCGAAGTGCCATCACTTATTAATGAGCGGTGGAACTCTCCGAGCAGCGTTTGGCAGTGTTTAACGCTGGGCCGGCCGGCAGCAGGAGAGATCCCTTCCAGTCCCCGTGGCCGAGCTCCGGCTCGCTAAAGTTTCTCAGTCTCCTTCCTCGGCGTTTCGCTACACTTGAAGACGCCGTAGTCTCCGTCGCCCCTCCCGGCGGGGCTACGGTTGGAGGCACGCTCCCGCCCGTCTGCGCTCGGCCCAGCCCCGGGCGGGGCAGACCCGGGGGTGCGGGGCTGCCGCCGTGTCCGCGGAGCGCCGCAGAAACGAGTTCCGGAGCGGCCGCGGTCCGGTGCGGCGGAAGAATACGGCGCCGCGGCTTGGAGGGGGCGGAGGGCAGCGGAGCGGCGTGCGGGTGGCGAAGAAAGAAAAGCTGCTCGGAGGAGGCGGCAGCATGCGGGGCTGGGTCCGGCTTGCCACACCGCCCCGGAGGCACTGAGCGCGGTGAGGTGGGGGCTGGGAAGTTGTGAGAAGTTTAGAGTTGGGCGGTTGGGGTGGGAGCGGTGGTGTTTAGGAGAATGGGGAGGGGGGCTCGGTGCCAGGGCAGCGGGTGGGAGGCTGGGGTATGGGGAGCCCCGCTGCTTGCTCGTGTTGGCCGGCGGGGCTGGAGCAGGAGGAGCGGGCGGGACGCAGGCGGCAGGTTGCGCGGAAGTTCTGTCGAGGAAACAAAAAAAAGAAAAAAAAAAAAAGGGTGGTGGTGATAATATTTTCCCCCCGAGGCAAGGTGTCTTGTCTTCGTTTGCGTTCAGTGGGCCATTGTGAACTTAATTCCCCCGGGAACCAACGGGAGCGGTTCGCGGCGGAAAAGTGTCCCGGGGTGGTGTTGGCCCTTTGTTTGCACTTCGCCCGGCGTCCCTCGTTGCTTTCCGCCCGCATTCCCCTGAGCGATAACGAGCGCTCCCTTTACTCCGCACCCTCTGTTTGAGGGTGGCGGTCTCAGACGGCAGATCTCCCCGTTGGCAGTACACAGTACCCCCTGGCTGTAAAATTTATGTCCTTGATGGGAAGAAAATGCGTTAAAACATTTCGAGGTAATCTTGGCTTCCACCAGTAGCTTTCCTGAAGTTGAAAAACTTAAGAGTTGCTCCTGGGTGTTGCATGGGAAATAGGACACTTGCATCTATTACACAGCCGATCTGCTGTGTATTTGCCATGTACCTGTCGAAACACGTGGAAATACTCAGCTGTTTAGTCAGTGAAATACCTTATTTCGGTACTGAAGTGACTTTATTTCAGAGGGTTTTGTTTGTTATCTGAAATCCTGAGATCTCACACTCAGGGCACTGGATGATGAGCTCCAGTAGTAAGTACATCAGTCTTCTGGGTTGATAACCTAGCATGAGAAAAGAACTTACGGCCAAGTTACCACCAGTTTCAGTGAAAGCAAGCAAGAAAAAAGTATAAAGCCCCACAAATTTATGTCTTTTGTTAATTTTAGTTAAAGCTGAGTGTTGGCTCCGTAAAACTGTTTTTGTCCTCATGAATTTTAGTGTCATCGTGTTAAATTTTGACCACACTTATTAATTCCCAAAGGTCTGCTTTTCCCTGTGCAGTGGGAGAGCTCAGTACAAGATACACTGCTGACTGTCGTGTACAAATAGTCACGGTTCTCAGTGTGAAGCCATTTTAGTCAGTGTCTTTGCGTGCTGCCTGAATTCAGCAGTTGTGTTTTCCTTTCTAACACTAGAGATCTCAACTGCATAAATCAAAGCACCTCATGAGTGTAACTCCTAAGGTGGTGAACGTAAGCATGAAACTCTCTGGAGTTCAGTCACAAGTTGAAACTGTTACATTAATCTCTACAGCAGTGTACATTTTTTGAATAACTTACCAGCTTTACTAATACAGTACTCCGATATACTTTCCTCATGTGTTGCTTTTCTGTCTGCCAACACACAGAAACCCCTCACTGGTGTCTCTCTTCTTCCTCCCAGAAATAAAAAGCCCTAAAAAAAGCTTTTTCAGCGTTGATTTAAAAAGAAAAGTTTTAAGTTTTAGTTGGAAGCTTGAAGATGTTGAAGTAGTTGAACAGTAGTACTTTTTCTCATGGGGCTACGTGAATAATTGCTTCTAAACAATTGGAAGAGAAGGTCTAACTGTAGAGTTGTACAGCTCACAAAGCCGTGTGATCTCCCCTTCGCTGCTACAATAGATGCCCTGTCATGATGGTTTAGTTACTGCAGTAATAACTTTTCAGACTGTATTTGTATCAGATGGCATTACTTGCGCATGCTGATCAAAACTCGCTTTAAAGTAAATTGGTGGTGTTTTGATTAGTAGACACAACTTAGTGTTAAAAGCATTGCAAATTAGAGAAGCTGATGCACACGTGTCAAAAAGCATAGAAGACAACACACCAAAGTGCTACCACATTTGTTAAAAGTTAGTGGTGGCTTTCAGAAGACAATTAGCAGCAGTAGCGCTGGTGCCTCTTCTAGTGCTCTCTGATGTTTGCCGAGCTCATTGTTAAAGCCATTTGCAGGGTCATCTTCTGCCAGTGTAGGTGATGTCACTCTGCAGTGTGGACTGGCCGACCTTGGGAGTAGGAGGGCAAGAACAGTGGCACTAAAGCTTATGACATCCTATTTGGCCCTGTTTAGGGTCATTTTCTGCCTGTGATTTTCATGTGATTGATGAGGGAATAACTCCTGCAATGTATCCTGTTAGTACCTTACATAGAGCTTGTTTTGCCTGTTTGGCATGTTTCTGTTTTACTCTTTTTGCTTAAAGTTTGAAGTCTTTATCCTGCAAACATTCTGCTAAGAGAAGCATTTTGCTAAGGGGAACAGTGGTATATAAGACCTTGATCTTATCCAAATAGTCTGCACTTTTAAGTTCTCAGTCTGAGTTCGGCTCGTCCTCCCAGTTTCTCTTGTTCTGTTGTCTTTATTGTGAAGATGTTGCATATTTTTAAGTTGTATTTTTTCCCAGTTCTGATTATGTTAATGAGTTGTATCACTTTGTTAATGTAGTAGTTCATAAAACTATCATAGATTTCCCTACAGTGAATATACAGATGTATATATATCTTCCACGTAGAATATCCAAGTTTGTGGGAATGTAGCATTCCTGAATAAATATAATGTGCTTCTTAGAAACCTTGAGCTGTGATTTTTGTTAAGCAAGCAGTTGCATTATGTCTTGAAAATGGGTGCAGAAAATTTTGAAGTGGTGATAAAAAATTGAAGAGTTTGAAGTGTAGCCTTTAGCTGAAATGTTTGTGAAATTCAGTTATTCTGAATTACTGTTGTGAGTTGTCTGAGTTTATATCTAAACACATTATGAGAACATTCAGATAAAATGCTACTTTCCCTTTGTAATTAGTTGTCTTTGCATTTTTTTAATAGTTAGGATATTTATCAAGATTATATGTTGATAATCCTGGTTCAAGAATTTTTGGTTTCTGGTAACTCTGCAAATTATGACAGAAGATGGGAGAAGTGAAATGTAGCAAATATCTAGCTCATCTTTGTGTAATGTACTCCACTGAGCAGCTGAGTTGAGGGATGCTATTAAACTGTGGGTTGTGACTCAGCAGACCTTGGAATTTGCTGCTACAGAACAGACCCTTACTAGTGGTTGCATTAATAGCCTGCCTGTTGCCAGTTCTGAGCAGACTCTGCTTGCAGTTACTACAGAAAATAAGCAAGAGTACATAAGGTATTATAGAACAGGAAAATATTTGTAATAGTAAAACCTACACATGTGCTCAACTTAGGATTTTAATGGAGAGCTCGGAAATCTTAGTGCAGTCCAATGCATCATAGTCAAATGTGCCTGAGATAAGAAGAGCATAAGATTAAAAAAAATAATAATAAAAATAGACAGGTAGTGTTTTGCTTAATAAACACAGTGATTCTGACAGCCTGTTGCCAGCTGTGAGTTACAGAATGTTGTAACACCAGAGATGTACATACTCTCTGCTACTGAATTTTAATAGGGTGTAGGCCCAGAATACATCCAATTTGGGCAAGAGTGCAAAATGAGTGGTGAGAGTTTAAGGAATTGCATGGAAATGATTTATGAAAAGCTACCGTGGCTCTGAGAACATGAGAAGTTTACAGAGAAGTGTTCTTACAGGTGGGAAAGATAGGAGAGTAACTTCTGTTTGCCTAACTGTACTCCTCCCCTGAGCAGCTGCTTCCCACTCCTTTTGGAAGGCTTTCACAGAGGAAGCTGGGTTGTTTTAATGCCTTATATTATTTGGTTAGAGTGGAGGTTCTTTCACCTGTTATGGTTGCAGGTCTCAAAATTTCCACTGTGAGAGTTGTTTCTCTTGATTACTTAAAGTGATGTAATCATTTCTGACATATCTTTTAGCTAAGTCTAGTGACTTCTTAAATTGCTTGGAGTTTAAAAGGTATTGATATCAGTTATTTTCATGGAAAAAATAACTGCAGTATGTGTTTATTTAGGAGCATGTTAAGAATGAAGCCCTGGAGACCCAAGTGTCTTTTTAAGGACAAACCATAGTGTAGGAAAAACGGTAGTTATTGTTAACCCATTGACATGGTAGTTATTTCAGTGTCACACTCATTTGCCCTACCAACTTTTCATTCTCCCAGGGCTTTTAAGTAGGGGTTCCAGCTAGCAACTTAGATTTTGTTGCTTGCTATAACCATAGTCTTAATCAAGAAACTTAATGTTTGGAAGGCAGACCACTTCTTTTTTCTTCTGAAAGGAGAATGACTTGGTTTTCATTTTTTTCAGTTTTCCTATAGCTTTGTGGGTCTGAGTCTTAAGACCTTCTCCAACTTCCTCATTTAGCATTTGCTGTGACCAAATTAGCTGCTTCTGAAGATTTAGAGTGAATTGTTTACACAAGCAGGTTAATTTGTTGTAATTCTTCCTAGTGGGTAGAAATGGTCCATGGAGTTTCAGCCAATGTGATCTTTCAGGTATCTAATTGAGCAGGTAGGAATGAGAGAAGAAAAAAAAAAAAGAGAGAAAATGTGAGTGGGTGAAGAAGGCAGCATAATGGGATAATTTCAGAGCTGAGATAAACAGAGGCAGTGAGGATTGGCACTGAGGAGAATGACAAAGGTAGGGAGGGGAAAAACTAGGGATAAAATGTGGGAGAAAAGACCAGCAAGAATGAGAGAAGAGCACAGTTATGAATTAGTATTGGTATGTATGACATAATATATTGGTTGTATAACAGCCAGAGAGGAAGATGCTAAAAAAGAGGTAAAGGAAAAATGTTTAGGATTTGGAAGAAGGTGAAAGAATGTGTGCTGCTTAATCAAATTAGTCAGGTTCAAGTTAAATTGCTTTTCATTTACTGGAAATAAATTTTTCTCACAATACATTTATTTATTTATTTATTTATTTATTTATTTGAAAGCTTTCAGGAGTAACGACTTTGACTGTAGATGCCAATAATGAGTATAGTCCTGAAAGGGTAAATTTCTGAGCTTTCTACCTTTCTTTATGCATAGTCTTGCCTGGATTTAGACAATGAAAATTATGGCTTCTCCTTCAAAAAAATAGTGCTGATGAGGACCTGTCTCTGTGTCTGTCTTGCTGTTTTTGGCTCTTTCTCTGTCATTTGTGGAGTGTGTTTAAACAAAACACATCTTAATAGTTCTTCCAGTTATTTTAATAGATTCATTTTCCAATAGCTCTCGATGATAAATGCTTGGATCTATTCAGAGAGAGGACTAAAGGATTTTGCTTCCATCCTTATTGATGGTTTTACAGCTTAGTGGTGCCTCATTTTTTTTTTTTATTTATTTATTTTTTTTAAGTTGTATGCACTGTTATCAACTACTCTTATGTGGGTACTCAGAGCTGGTGAGAATACAACATCTATGGAATAATTCTCTACTTATAACTTCTGTCTGTACTTATTACAGCAGGAGCTTTTAGTATATGTTGAAGAATCAAAAGAAAATCCATGGTAGTTTCAAGCTACATATTACAGTTTACTTCTGCATCATTGGACATAATTCATTTTACAGTCTAAGTGAAATGAGGGAGAAAAATTTTCTATCAAAAAGCAAGGTTTCATATGAACTAGAGGTCTGGAGTGAAAGCTCAGTACTCCAGATTCATTCAGATCAAGTTTGCTGACATAGTAGACAGCACTGATATATTTCTTCTAATAGTCTTGCTTTGTGAAGTGTTTCAGATGCAGTTAACAGCATGTTCTTATTGTACCATGATAGTAACTCTTAAATTTTGTCTTGGGGGTTCTTGAGATTTGGGGGGAATTTTAATTCATCTGCTTTTCTATAACTAAGTTGTGTTGAAACATTCTGCAAAAAGAATGTAGCCTGGATGTGTACCTAATAGTTTTCTTCAAAGTGAAATTAAATAGAAAAATTATCTGAGTAATATTTGAACATCTGTGAGGCTTAATGCTTCTTTTTCTTGTTTCAGGTTCTTTTGTAATTGCTGCCATGGGGAGATACTTGACTATGCTCTTGCTGCTGATGCTGCTGGTGCAGCATATAGGAAACTGTGAAGGAAATCAAATACCACATCATGTTTCATCAATGCAATTTACACAAGCACAGTATAATGCTACTGTGTATGAGAATTCTGCAGCCAAAACTTACGTTGGACATCCAGTGAAAATGGGCATTTATATTGTAAATCCATTATGGGACCTAAGGTACAAAATTATTTCCGGTGACAGTGAGAACTTGTTCAAAGCTGAAGAGTATGTACTTGGAAACTTTTGCTTTTTGAGAATACGGACCAAAGGAGGAAACACAGCTATCCTTAACAGGGAGGTAAAAGACCATTATATGCTGACTGTTAAAGCAGTTGAAAAAAATACAAATGCTGAAACACGCACGAAAGTCAGGATACAGGTTCTGGATACAAATGACTTGCGGCCTTTGTTTTCTCCAACATCGTACAGCGTTTCTTTGCCTGAAAACACAGCAATAAGGACCAGTATCGCAAGAGTCAGTGCAACAGATGCAGACATAGGAACTAATGGGGAGTTCTACTATAGCTTTAAAGAAAGAACAGATGTATTTGCTATACATCCTACTAGTGGTGTGGTAGTTCTAACTGGTAGGCTTGACTACTTGGACACTAAGCTTTACGAGATGGAAATTCTTGCTGTGGACCGTGGACTGAAGCTGTATGGTAGCAGCGGCATCAGCAGTATGGCAAAACTAACTGTTTATGTAGAGCAAGCAAATGAATATGCGCCTGTTATTACAGCTGTTACACTGACTCCATCAGAATCAGACAAAGATCCAACTTATGCCATTATAACCATAGAGGACAATGATCAGGGTTCAAATGGGGAAATAGCATCACTGAATATTGTTGCAGGTGATCCGCTTCAACAGTTCAGAACAGTGAGATCTGTTCCAGGAGGTAAAGAATATAGAATCAAAGCCGTTGGTCCAATTGACTGGGAGAGCCACCCTTTTGGTTACAACCTTACCCTTCAAGCTAAAGATAAAGGAAATCCGCCACAGTTTTCATCTGTAAAAGTTGTTCATGTGACATCACCACAGTTTAAGTCTGGTCCTGCCAGATTTGAAAAAGAGATATATAGAGCTGAAATAAGTGAATTTGCCCCTCCAAACACACCTGTGATAATGGTGAAAGCTGTGCCTAGTTACCCACATTTAAAATATATATTTAAAAATACACCTGGCAAAGAAAAATTTGATTTAAACATTCATACAGGTCTTATTACCACTTCAGAACCCATAAAAGCACAATACTCTTCCCATTTTGAACTTGAAGTTGTGACAAGTGACAGAAGAGCTTCTGCAAAAGTATTAATTAAGGTACTAGGCATGAACAGCAATCCTCCTGAATTTACTCAGACAGCCTATAAAGCATCCTTTGATGAGAACGTGCCAATAGGTACAAGCATTGTGAGTGTGAGTGCAAAAGATCCTGATGAAGGGGAGAACGGTTATGTGACTTACAGTATTGCAAACCTAAATCCGTTGCCATTTGTGATTAACCATTTCAGTGGGATTATTAGTACCTCAGAAGACTTGGATTATGAATTGATGCCAAGGGTTTACAATTTAAGGATTCGAGCTTCTGACTGGGGTGTACCGTATCGTCGAGAAGTTGAAGTTCCTGTGACTATTATTTTAAATAACCTGAATGACAATATACCTCTGTTTGAGAAAATAAATTGTGAGGGAACAATTCCCAGGGATCTCGGTGTTGGAGAACAAATAACAACTGTATCTGCCATTGATGCTGATGAGCTTCAGTTGGTAAGATACCAAATTGAATCTGGGAATGAACTGGATTTATTTAGCTTAAATCCAAATTCTGGTGTATTGTCACTCAAGCAATCGCTAACAGATGGCCCAGGTGCTAAAGTGTCTTTTCACAGTTTGAAAATTACAGCTACAGATGGAGAAAACTTTGCAAAACCATTGTATATCAACATCACTGTAGCTACTAGTCGCAAACTGGTCAGCTTGCAATGTGAAGAAACTGGTGTTGCCAAAATGCTTGCAGAGAAGCTCTTACAAGCAAATAAATTGCACAGTCGTGGAGAAGTTGAGGATGTTTTCTTTGACACTCACTCCTTGAACATGCATGCGCCTCAGTTTGGAAGTACTCTCCCCAGTAGCATTGAGGTAAGAGAGGACCAACCTGTGGGCTCCAGCATAATACTTATGAATGCTACTGATCTTGATACTGGCTTCAATGGAAAGCTAGTATATGTTATCTCTGGAGGTAATGAAGATAGCAGCTTCATTGTTGATATGGAAAGTGGAATGCTGAAAATTTTGTCTCCTCTTGATCGAGAAGTAAAAGATAAATATAATCTGAATGTTACTGTCTACGATCTTGGAATACCACAGAAGTCTGCCTGGTACCTTCTAGAGATAAGAATTTTGGATGCTAATGATAATGCACCAGAATTTCTACAAGACAGCTATTTTGTGGAAGTGAGTGAAAACAAAGAGCTTAACAGTGAAATTATTCAAGTTGAAGCTACTGATAAAGATTTAGGGGCTAATGGAGAAGTGAAATATTCTCTTCTTACAGATACTGACAAGTTTGCTATTAATGCTGTGACAGGAGTTGTGAAGGTTGTAGGGCTTCTAGATCACGAAGAACAGCATGTCTATTTCTTGAAAATAGAGGCTAGGGACCAACCTACCGAAGAACCTCAGTTATTTTCAACAGTTGTTTTAAAAGTGGCTATAGAAGATGTTAATGATAATCCTCCTAAGTTTATCCCTTCAAATTATCATGTGAAAATTCGAGAAGATCTTCCTGAAGGAGCAATTATTACATGGTTAGAAGCCTATGATCCCGATGTAGGCCAGTCGAGTCAAGTACGATACAGTCTTTTGGACAGTGGAGATGGCACTTTTGATGTTGATAAACTAAGTGGAGCAATACGTATTGTACAAAGACTGGATTATGAGAAGAAACAACTTTATAATTTGACTGTGCGGGCCAAAGACAAAGGAAAACCCATTTCATTGTCTTCTACATGTTACGTTGAAGTTGAGGTAGTTGATGTGAATGAGAACTTGCACCCTCCTCGGTTCTCTGTATTTGCAGATAAAGGCTTTGTAAAAGAAGATGCCCCTATTGGCTTCTCAGTAATGACAGTATCTGCTTATGATGAAGACGAAGGACGAGATGGGGAAATAAGATATTCCATCAGAGATGGGTCTGGTATGGGAGTTTTTCGAATAGATGAAGAAAAAGGTAAGGTGGCTTCCTGTTGTTTTTGTATTCTAAGTAAAATAGTATGCCAGCAAAGAGGTGAGACAAGCTGACAAAGCAGACAGGCTGTATTGTCACTGTTCAGAGAGATGTTGTTGGGAGAAAAAAAGAAAAAAACACAAATAATGGATATTATTTAATTATGTATAATAATGGATCTATTGCTTTGGTGAAATTGTGTGCATATATTTGATAAGTACTTTTCCTCTGGTATGCTCATTTTGATCCAGCTTGCTTGCAACTGTTCTTAGGTCTTAAAATCTCTAACACCTGACAAGAAGAATACTGTTGATACAGAATAGAGGTCTCCTTCATATGAATAGAGTTGTCTATTAGACAGTGTGGAATATGAAGTCGAGGGATTAAATTGCTTTCTGCCCAAGGAATTAATTCTGACATTTTCATGGTTTGCAATCCTGGACCACATCTATTGCTTTGTTTGGTAGTGGTATGCACATGTGATACTTTAATACCTGCAGGTTTTTACAGTTATTTGTTATAGTTTTTATGGGTGCCCATTTGTATTAGTAATCAGTAATTCGTGGACAGGCTCCTGTTAAAGAAAGCTGGTTTTTAAAAGCTTATTTGAATCAAGCAGATTGAACTGTAGACATCTCATTAATGATGGGTAAATTGAGAAGCAGCTGTCAGAATTACTCCACTGTCATGTATTCAGAGAAAAATATTATGGCTTTAATAGAAGTCTAGTGCTGACTTGTAATATTTTGCCTGCACTGCTCTGTAGCTACTTGTTCTTTTATGTCTGATAAAGCATTGATATTGTGCTACTATCTGATGCGGGCATGCTTGTGAAGAGGGAGTTTTTTGTTGTTGGTTTTTTGTTTTGTTTTTTTTTTTTTTAATCTTAGGGAACAAATTCTTCCTAAGACACTTGAGTGGGGAAGAATGTGTTTATTTGTGTTTGCTGGGCCTGTTTATTTTTCTATTTTGAATTAAATCAAGGAACTGATGAAGGAATATAGAGCATCTAAAAGCTCGACAATGTAATTTAAAATCTGTCTTGTTTTTGTTTTTTTTTTCTCCTCTAAGAAATCAGCAATGTTGTTACAAAAAGCAATCTTTATACTTAAAAGAATCTTTGTCATGCTCTTCGAAATGGTCTGGCCTTGATACGGGGAACAGGTTGATAATTAGCCAAGAAAGCGCATGAAAGAATGTATGGAAGAGGAGATCTGGCAAGCAACTTGGTGACCTTTTCAGCTTGCTAAAAGGCTTTTCTGATTTTACCCTCAAGTTTCCTTCTGTCTTTGAGAGAATCACGCTACCCTTCCCTTCAATTTGATAAACTGGATTTAGGAAGCTATTTTGTGTTAACTGTTGGCTAAGAAAAATCCTTTTCTCTCTTGCTTCTTAGAAGTCAAGGACAACAGTCACATTTACAGAAAAAAACTAAATTTACAGAAAAAAACTAAGATGGTTGATGTTGTTAGAAACATCAAATAGTTCTAGGAGTAGAATTGTAGCTGGCTTTCAAGTTGTTTCCATGTTATTATGTGGCACTTGTTTTGTTACATAATTTTTTTTAAGCTATTATTGTTACGCATTTCAGAAGGTCCGAAATTGTATTAGTGGTTTATATTTTTATCCTTTATTCTGAAATTTTCAAGGGGGAGCTTAATGTAACTTTGCCACTACTTTCTGAGGTTGTTTTTTTTTTTTTTCCTTGAATCTTACCTTTGTCTTAGATCAGGTAATTTTCATAGGTTGGTTATCGGCAGCTCTCAGTAGTAAATTTGTTACAGGGACCTCTACTGTACTCATACTTAAACTCAGGAGCTGTTTTAATTACTTTGTGCAATTGCTTCAATCTATTATGCTTATCAATAAGACAGAAAAAGTACACTAAGAATGAATTTGGTAGTGATCTTGTATTAACTGTAATATTTTTTGGCTCATGGTAGGGTAAAGCAGATATCAAGATGATTGCAACAGTTTTTGTAATTCCTTCCCATCTCACTTTGTTTCAGTGTAAGAAATAGGGTACACTAGTAATGTGTAGGCAACCTAAAAGGAAGCATTTTTCATATAAAGTGTAATACAGTCACAGAACTGATTTCCCCAGGAAATTATAGCTAGTGAAAGTATGACTAAACTAAACAAATTGTTTTAATGAGTTTAAATTGAGGTTCAGGCTCATGTTATCTCCATCTTATAAATTGTTAACTGGAAGCCAAGTGAGGAAAGAGGGAGATTGTAGCTCAGTACTTTGCCTGTTCTTTTATCTTCTAAGTGTCAGCAGATTGTTGCTTCAAGAGAGTCAGAGGTAACCTTACAGAATTTGTCAGGTTTTCATAAGCACGTCTAAATGGTAGAATGTTTCTTGTTTTCACTGCTACTTTAGAACTTGAGAAGGATGGACAATCCTTTCTGTTTCATAGATTCATAGATACATTAGGTTGGAAAGGACCTACAAGATCATCTAGTCCAACCATCCTCACACCACCATCCCTACCACACCAAGCTACTAAATCAAATCCCTTAGCACCTCATCTAAACGCTTCTTGAACAGCGCTAGGGACGGTGCCTCAACCACCTCCCTAGGCAGGCCATTCCAGTGCCTGACCACTCTCTCAGAGAAAAAATTTTTCCTCAAATCTAATCTAAATCTTCCCTGGCGCAACTTGTGGCCATTCCCTCTTGTCCTGTCAGTAGTTACCTGGGAGAAGAGGCCGACCTCCTCCTCACCACAGCCTCCCTTCAGGAAGTGGTAGAGTGCAGTGAGGTCTCCTCTGAGCCTCCTTTTCTCCAGACTAAACAATCCCAGCTCCCTCAGCTGCTGCTCCTAAGACTTGTGCTCCAGACCCCTCACCAGTTTTGTTGCCCTTCTCTGAACACGCTCCAAGGCCTCGATGTCTTTCTTGTAGTGAGGGGCCCAAAACTGAACACAGTACTCGAGGTGCGGCCGCACCAGAGCTGAGTACAGGGGGATGATCACCTCCCTACTCCTGCTGGCTGCACAATTTCTAATGCAGGCCAGGATGCCATTGGCCTTCTTGGCCACCTGGGCACACTGCCGGCTCATATTGAGCCGAGCATCAACCAACACCCCCAGGTCCTTTTCCTCTATACACTCCTCAAGCCATTCTGCCCCAAGCCTATAGCATTGCATGGGGTTATTGTGGCCAAAGTGCAGGACCCGGCACTTGGCCTTATTGAACCTCATCCCATTGACCTCAGCCCAGCTGTCCAGCCTATCCAGATGCCTCTGAAGGGCCTCCCTACCCTCAGACAGATCGACACATCCTCCCAACTTGGTGTCATCCGCAAACTTACTGAGGGTACACTCAATCCCCTCATCTAGATCATCAATAATGATATTAAACAAGATGGGCCCCAATACCAACCCTTGGGGAACACCACTCGTAATGGGACCCCAGCTAGACTTAACTCCATTAACCACTTTGCTGTGTACATCATCTTAGATGGGTTGCTGAGTCATCTGTACAGAATTCCTGATGAGATAATGAAAATGAAGCTGCTGGTTATCACTGCAGTCAGTGAAGGGTTAACTGCTGTCTTTCACTCCAGAGGCAAAGTGGGAGATTGTACAGGGAGAGTCTGTTGAGGAGTGTTGCTGACATTCAGTCTTGATGCTAGAACTGAAAGTATGTGTAAAAGCTGATAGATTAAACCAGACAATTCAGTTTCACAACAGATGAATGAATCTAAAGAATAACAGAAGCAACTGCTGGAGGAGAACCTGCAGCAGAAGCTACATAAATTTAGGCAGCTGAGGGAGCCAGCAGACTGGAAGTATAGGTTCCATAGGACAGTGCAGTGTTTGTAGGCAATGGAAGCCTATCCTGAAACCTACTCGTGAGAAACAAAGGAGATCTCAAACTGAATTCCTGTGCCTCCCATTGTGTCTAACCAGCTGTATACTGGAGCAGTCAGACTTGAACCCTTGTGCTCCCATGTGTGGGGTGTTACACACAGATTCTACACTGTAAGGTTTTCCTGAAGGTGATTTAACTAAGTTAATAAACCATGGCTAGTCTTACAAACATTTTTACCAGATATTTCCCATTAGGTCAACTGGTAAGGCTACCTATCAGCATTTTCTACACTTCTACAGGTGTGGATGTTTCCCAGAGCATAACCTGGATCCAGAGTGGCATATGGCAGTCTGAAGTTTGTACATTATGAACTTACTGCTAGTGTTTAATCAAGTAATTAAGTTACTAATAACCAGGAATCCAAATGTTTGAGGGGTTTTTTTTGTTTGCTTGTTTTTTTCTGTAAAGAGTGTTTGTGTGTTACAGAATAACAGCAATTCTAATAATAACAAGGGATTAAATAAAGTAATTTAGTTATTACTTTGGTAATTGGCAGACTGAAAAAGACACAATATCATGCTTGATTAGAACAAGGATCTGTCTAACCCAATACACCATCTCCAAAGGTCTGAAAACAAGTGCACAACAGACATATAATACTTCTTTCTAATAGATTCCCAAACTGATCATTTTCTGTTTGTGGAGTTCTTGATTTAAATAGGGTTTGCAAGTGTTCAGTAGATCCAGTGGATTCTTTCTTGTGTAGTCTTTGCTTAGAACCATGTAATTTCGAGAGTTGCCTTACTACCATAATGAGAAAAGATGATTTGTTTTGATAAAGATTGTTAAAGGAGCAAGTAAAAGATATGAAGGGGGACATATGGAAGAATATTCATTTTATTGCACTATCTCCATTTGCGTAAAATACCATCAATAAAGCTTAATGACTGGGTGATGCTATTTTTAAGATTACCAGGACCATTTCCAACAGGGAAAACAGCAGTTTGTTACAGAGAATGAATTGAATTTTAATTACATAAAGCAAAATATTGAATTATACTCTTAAAAGGTACAGAGCATTGCTAACAAATAATAAGCATATTAATGTTTCCTTGTACTGTTCTCAAAATTGCCTTAGAGTGCAGGGTATGATGTTTTCTTTTGTACGTAATGGGCAGTTTCATATTCTGTAACTTTACTGTTCATTGTTTTTTGAGCATTTTTAATCACGATTAGCATTTAGCAAAGGAAAGAGTGGCAGTTGACACAAGCCAAACTCAGTGATATTTCAGTGCCTGGGAATGTTCTCTGGGATTTTTGTACTCATACATCTGAAAAGCTTTTGAATGTAGAAGAGGCATTTTTAATAATACTGAAACAAGTATTGGTTTGGTTTTATGTAAGTTGTAGTTGGGCAACCTTTCAAATATGGGGCTTCACATTTAAGTGAATACTTCATGTTGAAATTTCAACCTAATGAATACTCCAGTTTGTTACTTCATTTGTGTATGTCATAAATACCAGGACGTACAACAATTTAATTTCACTCAAGTTAATTTGAAGCAAACAAACAAAACCTAAATATTCCTGAATTTCCATTTTTCTTCTGTGTGTATTCTGACCGTGCTGAGTCAGAGACATATGGAGACTGTCTGCTCTGCTTGTTCTGAATAGCTGCAGATCTGTCAGATAGGTTATAGTCCATGAACACTATTAAGAGCAATAGTATTGAGCAAGAAAACTATGAAACTGTAATTGATGAGGTGATGTTGATAGCCAGGAGAGAATATTTCCGAGTGGGATTGATATCATGGACTGTGAGAAGGTGTTGTAAAATCTAGTCTGTTTGCTTGTATTTGGCAGTGAAATTTCCTGCTTAGCTTCTGTCTGCAGATACAGTCTCACTGGCCACACAGATTTTGGTGTTAAAATTCCTAATGTGAATATTTCAACTAGATCAATATGAGAAGTAAAGGGGAAAAAGGCTTTCTCCTAAGAGGGGTTTCTCATAGTGTTTTCTCATTGCAAAGTTCAGTGGTTATATCCCTTTGAAGAAATAGCTGGATTAGGAGGTGCTCTATTTCTAAATACTAAATACTTCTTGCTTTAGCTGGTGTTAGTGAAGCTCCAAGTGCAGACTAATCTCCCAAGTTTCTGATTAGCTTCTTGGGTTTTTTTACACCTCACATCAAATTCTGCACTTCCATATTATGTTGTTGGCCAAATTTATGTTAAGTGATCTGCTCTTGCAGCTTAATTCTTTCTGTGACTGAGCTATAAATGTGCCAGTCAGAATGTTTTAGGTTGTTCTGATGCTCTTTGTTCAAAATGAAACAAAACTTTCTGGAGTGATTGTTAGGTTCTATAGGCTGTAACTCAGAATTAAGTTCTTAGGCATATGGATGTTGATCTGGAAGGTTATTCTTTTAATAAGGGGCTGCATCAGCACTTCAGTTAGCCATTGAGATCTAAAACCTTACTGTAGTATATGTGCTCTAGAGATTTGGGTGAAATTTGAGATGAGAGTGAGAGGAGTTTTATGCGGGGTATTCCTTGGACTGTGGAATTGCTTCATCAGTCAGTCGCCGCATTTACATTTGGAATTCAAGTGCAAATTATTATACTCATACTTTGAAAAATATTATGAAGGCAAGCATATTTTATTTATTGAATAATCTATGATAAAACTCTGAAAGGAATTCAAGTTAGTTTTTTAAATTTGTGATAATGTCTTTTATGTATTAATGGGATTAAAGAGTATGGATTTTTTTCTTTATTGAAAAATGTTGGCATTGTCACTAAAACAAGCGTACGGAACAGCCCTTGTTCTGGAAACAGGGAGCAGCGTAGATCAGAGATGCCGAAAGACATTCTCTTGGATTTCCATGCAAGAAGAGTTTACTAAACAATAATTTTAAAGAATATCTTTAAAAGGGGGGGGGGGGGGCAAGCAAAGAATAATTGATAGGTGCTTCATCTAGAAAGATATTTCTGCATAATTATCTGTTCAGTGTTTTTTTTGTTTTGTTTTTCTAGCGGCATGTCTTATTTTATGCTGTAACTGGGCCTTTCTTCCCTTTGATAATGAATTGGAAAAGAATAGCAGCACAAGAACAAGCTGTGAGTTGACATGTAACTTGGATGAGGTCTTTTTGTTTCAACTCTTCCTCTGGTACTACTGCCTTTTGCAGGAGAGCCCTTCTTGAGCTCCTCCAGAAGAAACATTTTGTTGTGGCAGTAAATAGTGAAGCCAGCTATATTACCATGCCCACCCTTTCTTTTAGTGCACTAAGATGTTCAATGATAGTCAGGTATCCAATGTATAGAATAGAGCTGAAACCCTAGCTCAGTCTGCATAGTGAAAGACAATTGCATCTGTTTTGTGTGGGACTTTTAAATGGAGGAGACATATTTATGGTGGCTGATTATAGATATCTTAAAAATAGTCTACGCGATTTTAGAAAGGGATATTATTTTCTTCTTTCTAGGTAATGATACCTGATGGTTTGAATGTGCTCAGAATCATCTTGAAAATAACAGTGAAGATTACACAGTGGAAGATCTGTGTGACTTCAGGCTATTATTATGGCACTTCACTTCAGTGGTCTTGAGCCAAACTTGGGCCATTCTGCAAGAAACAAATTGTTATGTTTAAAAAAAGCAAAAAAAAACCACCCCCTCCCCGAGATTTGTATACTTCAGCTGTGCCTGGATTGTGTAACAATTTGAGTGAAAAAACATTTGTTTAAAATTTCATGCAACTAAAATATATTTTCCACCTATTTGTTATGGTTTTAAAAATGAGGCATTTGGCACATAGATTTCCTATTGCTAGACAGCACAAATAGCTGTAACAGCAGCTTACTAAGAATAACTTGTCTTTAAGTCTTTTTTTAGAATTAAGGAAAACTTGAAACTTTTTTTTTTTTTTTTGAGAAGCGTAGAACCAGCTGAATACAATTTGTATCTGTTCAAATAACTGATATTTAGATCCAGAAATGTGCTGTCAACTAGTGTGGGGACCAGTCCTAAGTTCTTTGCTATCCAAAAAGCAATCCAGAAAGCTTTTCCCTAAGAGATAACTGTGGGTGTGTATTGTATTGCTTTATTGCTGGAACCAGAAGCCTGGCTGCCTGGCGCCTGCATTTAGTCATGTCCATGTTCTAAAGCATTGCCTAGTTAACCTGTAATCGGGGCTACATTTTGCAGCTTTGCACTACTGTACTTAAGGTCTAATTGTGTTCATTCATGCTGAGGTCTGTCAGTGAAGGTGACACTGGCATAATATGTGTGATGATTCTCATACATTTAGTCTTCTGATCAGATGAGTAAGATGTGCTAGACCTAAGCAGGGCATTTGAAGCTAATGTTGAGTTTCAGTTTAGCAGAGATTAAGGAGGGCTTTGTTTGGACCAGGGTCACCAAGGTCCTATCTGTCCTGGAGCTAGCTGATAACCTCTCCTTTTTTTTTTTTTTCTTTTTTTTTTTTTTTTTTTCCAGGCTTTGAAGGAAATTATGATTTGCTTTTGTAACAGTGGTAAATCGCTAAGTGCTATTTGATTGTTAATGCTGCTTTCAGAATGTGTCTTCAGAAGAATTGGAATCCGTTTCAGACAGCGGTATTCATGGTGTGTTTTGCTTTGGCTGTGGGATCTTCCAGAGCAGTTTGGGAGTTTTCTTAAGTATCCTGCTGAGCAAAACATTACCTCAGAGTGACCAAACAGAGATTCTGAACAATTCCAACCTCCTCTTCTCCTGCTGAAAGTGAGGGATTGTTTTGCTGTGAAAGGTGTTGACTGGTTTACAATTTGGTTTGATGAAAGCAGAGCTGCCTAGGGGCTGCCTCTCTGTAGGAGATGAGCCCAGGCTGAGACGCATGTGGTCTTAAAGATTACCTTATAAGCAGCAATCAGTTCAGGCAGCAGAGTACATATTAAGGGCCTATTAACTTGTTTAGGCTTCTCTTTGACTTGAAAAGCACTTGTGAGAGAGGAATAATAAAAAGGTAGGGTTGCCAAAAGCTGTGGAAGGTGCATCTTGCCGTATCACTGTTGGTACATCTGTTGAATTGGGGATTTATTTCCTACTAAGCATCTGCTTAGCTTTTGAAGTACATATTAAGGTCAAAAGTGAGGAGTTTGAAAATGATTACATAATGTTTATTCTTTTCTTTGAAGATTTTAAACTTTCATCATACAGCATTTGGACGTATTTAACAAAGGACAAACCTACATGAGTACTTGGCAAACTTCCACAATTTATAACATGCAATAGTTGCTGCTTTAGATCTTGGATCTAAAAATACTTCCAGCCTTGCTGCATCTATAGTTTGTGGGCCCATTTTACAGTATATGTATAATTCTTGCTACATCTGTGACTTGATTGCATTAGTCATCTAAATGTGACCAAGAAGGAATTTAACTCAGCAGTCTCTGCGAGACTCAACAAAAATAAATAAAAATAAAAACCTCTAGCATTTCAGTGTTGTCAAAGAGGGAATTTTGGAAAGAGAATCTAGCAATAGACTGTGAGCTGTAATTTTCATGTTCAGAAAGCAGGCTTCCCCAAAGTCTGTTTTAATCATATTTCTAGGAGGTGCAGAAATAATTGTCAATTATTTGTGGACAAGGATAAACTATATTCATACTCCTTGTAGAGAGCAGACTGCTGAGCTAGTGGATGCAAGTGTTCTTGACCTACCTACCAGTAGTGACACTATTTGAGCTCTCTCCACTTAGATTTGTATGTCACTGAGGCATCTCTGATACCAGAAATGCTTATACTTTTTAGAATAATCTGCACTGACAAGGATTAGTTCCAAAATCTGCATGTATGGTAAACCAAGCTTTTGGGTACTTATACAAAAGGCTATTTTTATTTTGCTGATATTAAAAGCCTGAAACCACCTCTATGCATAGTGCAAATAAAAATGTCCTGGAATTATGTATTTGTATGTAAATTTCTACAGAATTTAAGGATTTTTATATAATGTAGTATAGGTAACAGAACCTTCTGATTTTAGTGTAACAGTAAATGTGCGTGAGTGTTACAGAAGTGCTGCAGTTGTATGGTTGAAGAAACGAAGAATTTATAGACAAAGTGCTAAAAATGAGTAGAGGCTTCCATGTGTTGCCTGTAGTCCTAGTGGTATTTATGCACAGTGGGGGTTCTTGGTTGATCAGCTTGAAAGACTTGCAGTATAAAGAAGCTTATGATGGAATGTATGAATGGAGTTTTCTTTGCAAATTTTTACACTAATTCTTTTACGCTAATAACAATCTCCTCAATTTCTCCAGTGCTATGAAGGTGGTGTGTATAGCTTTCTCACTGGGGATACATCACCATTCTACAGATCTAGTTTTTCCCTTAAATCCTTTGCATGTAGATTTGCCATGACAAGGTATATCCTGTCTCTATGAAAATTAGAGATTGCTGTCTAACGATAAGGGCTTAATCTGCAGCGAATCAGACATGTGGAAACTTCTGTCTATGGAATTTTCTGTTTGATCTGAGAGGAATGCCCTTGCTGTGCCCTTCCTGTAATGAAAGCAAGGTAGAGTGAATCAAAGTGATTCTAGATAAGACTGGAATGTGTTCATTGGTTATACATCTATTATATTTGTTGTTACAGTTCTGGATATATGTATTTTACTGCTTCAGAGATTAGTAGCATAGTCCATATTTTTACATATACCTATTTTTTCCTGTTTTAGTTAAAGAGGTGTAATTTAATTGATTAAATTCCCGAGGTAATTACTCAGCTTTGAGTCTGGAAAGTGTCACGAAGACAGATATTGTTAGCAAAATGTTGAATATCCTATGATAATACAGCAGGTTTATTGTTACTGTAAATAACATCACCCTGTTCACTAAATCCTCTGTCTTAAAGATTTTTGTATGTGTGTGTGTAACATAGTGAAGAATTGCTAACAGTTTCTTCTCTGATCCTTTCTACTCAAACAGTTAATGATTAACAAATGTCCAGCTGCCTGTGCAAGGAATGTTAATTACTTTGGGTGGGGAAAAGAGGTGACTGCCTTTGCATAAGGAAGTCTGGTATCATAGTTCACTTTAAAGGTAGTTTAAGAGAGTGTTATAGTACCAATTTCAGCAGATTAGTCAGAAATGGAAAAGTTACCTATGTCTCTCTTCAATATGTACTTCCACACCCATGCTACAACTAGTACAGGTAATATTTTTGAGCTGCTTGAATTTGTGGAGAACATCTTAAAGTAAAAAGCGTATTAAAAGGTGTTGCTTTTATATATAGGGAAGACATGGCTTGGAGGGGAAAAAAATAAAAATATAAACATTTCATAGTTCTCCCTAATTCACGCCACTTCCAGTTAGCTTCCCAAAGGGAGGCTTGTGTAAAGTGAGAATAGAAGCCTGGAGGTTAAGAACTGTGCTTGCAAATATTAAAAATATACTGTGGAATGAACATTTCTCAATTTCCCTTCTTGCTTGCTTAAAAAATACTTATACTGAATCGTGTCATTTTGGACTTACCTGGATCTGTCCTGAGGATGGTAACAAAAAAAGTACTTAAAAGATCTAGTGAGTTGTTGTGGAAGGATGCCTTCTTTAAAAAATAATGTAAAAACAAAGAAAAATACAGATGTTACTGTGTTAGTGTAAGATGATTTGTGAGGTTGTCATTGACTCAAGTCAATTTTGATGTGCCCAGTTTAATAATAAGAGGATGATGATTACAGTGAGAACAGGATCACTCCAAATTTAATCCCTGTAATCTGCAGTAAATATTGACCTAGCGTGTGATGATACGAACAAATAAAGTTAGAAACGTATGCCTGTAATTCCAAGGATGTTTAAACATCCCTTTGAAATTTGGTTGCTCAGTCTAATTAAGCACAGGAAATGCTAGTATTTTTGAAAACTGTCTTGCACAAATATGAACATTTGAGAAGGTTGCACGATGCAACTCTACCTCTAGTTTCTGCAAATTTTGTGGATTTCTTTTAGAAGAAACGTAATCTGTGTCTATGTGTTATACCAGCTAATTATAGTATTGGTGCTCTTTCCTTTACACTGTGTGTAAAGTGTAGAAAGAGTAGATCTAGTTTTTACTCTGTGGCAATTAAACTTGTTGTTTGGCCAGGAGTTATACATTCACATCATTCATTCTCTTTGGTGTTTTTACTAAAGGTGCAGTGTTATCTTCAATGAAAAATGCTTTTGTGGGGAGTAACTAATGTAGGTTTCCAGTAGAAATTCTAACAGAGATGCTTTGTGGTCTGTTCATCTAAATGCTTGTAGGTTCTATTATTAAGCAATAAGTACAAAGCGAGTGAAACCCTACATTTTATTATTTTTCTAATAGTTAACATTCCTTGGCTTCTGATATCTTTAGTTAGTTTTCTTTCCTTCCAGATAATTTCAAATATAAGTGTGCAGGCAGTTATCTATTATTTATGTGAAAGAAAATAATAATAATTAAAAAAACTGTTAACAACAAAAAACAACCACCAGGGAACTTGCAGATAAGTAAGCTTGACATCTGATAAGTCATTTCTAGGTTTCTCTAGGTGCATCTCTCCTTTTTAGATGTTAAAAATTGATTGTTCAGTGTGTTTGTAATAATCTACTTAAATGTGGAGGATTTCTCATCTACTTGTTATGACACTCATAACCAAAGAAAATGAATTTTTCTTTTAAACCTCTTTTAATTTCTTTGTCTTAATGACTTACCTGTCCTGAAGTTTGTATTTGTGCAAGAACAAACAATAGCTTCTTGTTTATTTTGATTCATGTGCAAAGGCAAATAATGTAAAATTTGTAGCACAAGTACTGGTTGGTGTGGAATCTCCTCTGGATACATGAATAAAAATAAAGTGAATAAATAAATGGATGATTTGAAGGTTCATAAAATGGAGTGTTCCAGAACAGGGACAAATGTCTTTTGATGTCACTGGATCCTGGATGCTTTAATCTTATGACTTCATTGATTTGCTTTGTTCTCTTCACTCCATACCCACAGGTACTCCAGCTCCTTGTTGTATGCACAAATCTACTTGGGAACAGCATTTCTGTTGGCAGTTATTAAGTGCTGTTGTGTATATAGCTACTTGGTGAAGTAACATGAACAGCAGTAGCAACCCAGCTTGCAGTTTTTCACTGCATACTACTTGCCTTTTCATGAGTATCAGTATCCTTTCTTGCTCAGACCTGCTTGGGGAACTGTCATTGTTCGCCAACAGTTTCTGCGCCTGAAAATAGGCTGGAGACTGAAAGCTTGAAGCAAAATTGCAGTAGTCCAGCATAAATTAATATAGCATACATGCATATGCTAAACTACCAGTTTTGCTGTGAAGCAAAATGACTGGTGTTGTGAAGCACAGCTGTAATTGCTTCTTCCTGCACAATGGGACTGCTCTGTCAAGCTTGTTAGGCTTTCAAAATGACTTTTATGGAAGTAATATGAGGTAGGCTGCAATTGTTCCAGCTGCAACCAAGAAAGGAAGCTGAGAAAAATGCTCAGTATGCAGGAAAAAGATTCTTGGGATGCATGCAGCAATCTTCCTTATTTAGGGCAGTCATTAAACTTAGGGTTTTACAGACAGAAAATGAATATACTTATTTCAGAACTGTCCAGGTATTTTAATAGTTTGCAGAGGTGTAAACAACTCCATCTTTCTGGATCAACAAACCAGTTTCTATACAATTAAACACATTGCTGTGGTGTGTAATTGCCTTTCATGTGCATCTCATTATTTTTGTTGTAGCCTCTTCTTCTGCCTAAGGGGGACCCAGGTTAATCTGTCAACTCCAGTTAGTCTTGAAATTCTCGAGGCCATTTGCAGAGGAATTTTCCCTTCAGAGGCTCCCCATTTCCTAGTAAAATTTATTGAAGTGTTAGTACAGTTACTCGTGTTGTCAACAATTCCTTAGAACTAGGAAAGCTGGCAGTTAAGGTTTACTGAGTGAAGGTGCAGTTTTTAAGTACCTGCTTATTCATTTATGTTTGAGTATATGTACAAACTCTTATAAACATACCAGCATAAATTCATCCTTTATGTTTCTTATACACTTGGAAGTATACACACACACGCTCAAAAAAATTTGACTAACCAACATACTGCTCTGGGTAAACAAACACTAGGCCTGTTAAACATCTTTTCTGTTATTTCTGAATTTCAGACAGCTTCTATCAAAGTTCTACAATTGCATGACCAAGAATTGAGAGTAGGATTTAAGATGAATAGTGTAGCTGCTGTTATTCCAAGGAATTTTTGCTTAAGTGTAGTTCTGCAGTTGTCACAAAATTAAAGCAACTGTATTTCTTGGAACACAAAAACCAATTGTCTAGCTGAAGGCAATCCTGAGTAAGAGATAACTGGAGCTGTTTTACATTAGATTTCTGCAAACTTTGCTCATCCAGCAGAGTGAGATGATGCTTTTGTGGGTACTGAAAGCAGTGTTGGGCACAGAATCTGCTGGCAGTTTGTTCTGTTTTCACTAATATTCCATAAACCTGTTGTAATGCTGATGTAGCTTCCATAGTGATTTTTCTTTCAAATATTAATAACAGATTGTTTTCAAGCTTTCTTTCTCTTCAGAGAACTATAGTTTTTGTGTGGTTGTGTTACAGTAACTTCTCCAGTTGTCAGAGAAGTTAACATTTAATTCCCCTAATGGTACAGTGGGGAGTGGTATGTTCCTCTACGCTGAGCCTCAGCAATATGGAACTTTACTCTGTATAACAATTACGGTGCCTGTCCAAAACATACAAGTGATCTAGCTAAAAGAAATAAGCTGAAGCTATTGAAATAACCATAAATGAGGCTGACAATAGGCACTGTCTGCCATTGTCCCCAAAGAGTTTTTGAACTGGAAGTAATCAGTTGAGTTCTGAGCCAGTCCCATCAGGGATCTTCTAATTGCAGAAATTCCCCCTCATCACCCCGTGACTTCCTGAAAGTTCAATCTTTGTGGACCTTAGTGTATTGTTACTCTTGGCCCGGAGTATGTATTACCAAATCGTAATTTCTGTTCATAATCATTTATGTAGAGAGTTTTAGGAACATGTTTTAGAACTTTTTCTCCCCTTTATAACAGAATAAGTATTGCTTTCAGTTCATCTGACTTGTTTTTGGACAAGTGTGCTGAGAGCAATGTGGCAGGAACTGCAAGCTAGTATGCTGCTAGGTCTAATTATTTACAGCTTTCTTTTGAACAGTGGTTTGTTCTAGTTTGCCTGCTTCACTGGGAAGTGCAAAACCTGTTTTCTTGATGTTTTAAAATACATTCTGTGTTTGCTACAGAGCTTTAACTGTACATATCTTTTCTCCTAGCTCTTTGTACTATCTTTAGGTGCTTGGTTAACTGATAGCTGCTTTTAGCTATTGGTCATTCTATATTTCTGTTTTCAAATATCTGTATCTATCTTGTTTGTAAGCTGTGTGTGGTGGAAATCAGTTGTGACCCTGTTTCTCCTCTTAACACAATTCAAATTACTGCCATCTGTTCAGAGTGCAGAAGTGATGCATAAACAGCTCTGTCCTTTAAGTTTTATGTTAAGGCCTGGGTTTGACCATATGCTGGGGTTGTCTGGATGCCAAGATTTTGTCCCAGAATAGTTTTTTACTGTGTTTACATTGATAGCTTCTACACATTTGCAAAGGTGAGTCTGCCAACTTTGACATGACACTGGTGTTTGTCTGTCCCAACAGCAAGTCTCTGTTGTTGCATTAGTGTCATATGCAGAAACTGTTTTATTTTTAATACGCTATATTATGGAATTTTGGAGTTTTGGAAACTTTGGAAACATAATCAGATTTTCTTAAGTTATTGTATTTGGTTATACCTTTTATTACATCTAGCTAGTTTAGTGGACTTAGTTTGAGATGCAAACCAGTTCAGAATTCTGAAATCATAACTGATGATTTTGTGATAAAAAATCGTAACATTTACTGTGATTCAGGCTTTAATTCAGTTTGGCGTTATTCTGTTAATATCTCAGAACCATTCTAATGCTGATAATGCTGTTTTCTGTATTATAAGTTCTGTGTGCTTTTAAGGCCATGTAAGTTCTGTGGGGATATTCTTTCCCTTTAACCTCTCTGAACTTGCAGTAATCGGTCCCTGGGAAGAGAGCAAGCGTTGATGGACATGACTTGTTTGACATTCTAGCAGCTCCACAGGGAAATGTCATCTACTAGTTAAAGAACTTGTGCAAATTCATTACAGTTACATCAGCTTGCTAATAGTGCTAGTGAGAAGTTACTTGAAACTTTCTAAGCCATGATTTATGTTAGAAATGAGCTATTTGTCCTTGAAACAGTAAGAGTTGCTTTCCATTTAACAATGCTGTCTGAGCATGATTTTTTAAGCTGCTAGTACCCAAGACACAACATGAAATGAAACGAGCTTTCTATTTCAAAGAGCTATAAATACAGAAAATTCATTCAGTTTTCTGGGTCTGCCTTTATAAAAAGTGACGAAAGACTCATGATTCCAGTATATTAGTTTCAGCTTATTTTCAGTGGGCTTATTCCCTAGCAATTCCTGGGAGATATTTTTTTCAGAGTTTTCTGAAGCAAAAGTTATGTGCTTTATTTTGTCATTATCCGTCTTCAGTAGTTGTGAAGAATTATTAGTTATAAAGAAGAAAGGATATATTTTTTAAATATGGAGCGAGGCCCCTGTATGGAAACTTAATGGAAATCAGAGTGTGATTCTGTGATTCTATGTAAAATATGAAGATGTAATAAGCTGTAAATACTAAAGTAATTCTAGTGATGATAGTTGCCAGTTGATACTACTTAAGGACATTCAGGGTGCATATGAAAACATTAACTTTGTAGCCTGCAAACATAGCTTGTTGCAGAATTTGTTGAAGTTTGTTGGCTTGGGGAGGTTGGCTTTTTGTTGTTTGTTTTTAAATTGCTGTTGTAATATAGAAAACATTGAAGTACAACTAACCAAGGTACTTATGAGAGGTAACTTCCTGATATTATTTGAAAAAAAAAAAAATCAGGATGTAACTTATGGTTCAGCTTTACTCAGGCAAAATAGAAAAAATGTTGAAAAGAAATAATGAAGCTATTTTAAACTAAATGGAGTTCTTAACAATGCGTTTTCATATTCCTCAGGTATATTTGCAAACATGTAATTTGAATTCTTCATGAGTTATGCAAAATGCAATATTGAAGGCTTGTTGCTAGGTTACAGACTTGCTGTGTGCCTAATTAGATGCTCTTGGAGAAGAGAGGAGAGAAAGCAGTGAGCATTTCTCTCTCACTCATGTGTGAGTCAAAGGCAAGCAGTAGCTGCTCAACCTTTCCCTTGGAGCTGCAACCGGGGATTATTTGTATTCTGAAACAATACAGTGTAGCCTGTTGTGTGACTCACATGCACAAAATCTGATATGTGAGGGGTTTGCATTGTCAGTGATAAGTTTTAAATTGCTCTGAAGTTCAAGAGTAAATCGTTTTTCTCTCAGTGGCTGCTGCTCTTCTGTAGAGGCTTCCTGTTTTAAGTATGTGTGTGAAGCAGGTAAGAAGGGATGGCAGTTTTCCAGCTCTGTTTATTTATCAAAATATTTCTCCTAAAAGACAGAGGTTGTGTATCATTTTTAAAAGTTCACACTGCCAGGCACAGGTCTTTAGTATTTCATGACTCAGAGTGCAGAGCCTCTCCTGGCATGCTGCCATGTTTATACAGTGGACAAGCTGACATTTCACTTCTGCAAAAGGAATCTCATTCTGTTCCTTCTAAAGAAGGAGATTGTTTCAAGTTCACAGGATGGAGATTTTGGTCTTTTCAACTGACATTTTAAGTGCTGACTAGTTCCTTGTCTCTGTGACAGGGCATACGTGAAATCTTCAGTGCTTCAGGGCAGTTAGTTTATACAGTGTGAAGACCAGTGTTTTATTATGATGCCTTTGTTTGTTTTGGCTTTGTTAAGTCATTATTATTTTACTGATCAAATAATATTAAATTTTACTGGTGTTGGATGCTGTTTTAGAAGAACTGTAGTCTGGGGCTCAGTTGTTCCTCAGAAACCAGTGCTTGGTAAAGACCTTAGTTACAGTAGACACAGGAAAGTACAGTTTTTTGTTTTGTTTTGTTTTTCACTTGGGAATTCAGTATGTTCCCTATTTCAAAACTTCTTCCTTGCAGAAAGTCCTATGGTGCATAACACTGCTTGTTAGTGTGCATGGCTGCGCTTGGCTACTTCTTCATGCCGGTTTTTATATAGTGACTATAGTGATGGCCAGAGGTTATCTGGCCCATCAGAAAAACAGAAATTGACTGGAGGACTTCTAAAATTGTTCCAAAAGTGGAAAGAATCTGAGGTATGTCACTAGTCATAACTACTACTAGAATCACAGTATATACCAAGTACTACAGGCTGGTATAATTAGTATGCTTTTTTTTTTTTTTTTTTTTCTTTGCTTTTTTTCCCCATACTCCCCAGGTCATTTGAGAAATGGGGGGAAAAAAAACAACATATGTAGTATACAGTATTGCACTTGCCAATTGTCCTTGTTTGACTATGCCTCTAGAATTTATTTGGGGAGAAAAGAGGACAAGAGTGTGGATGTTTCTCTTTGAGTTGTCCACAGACTGCTGAGAAGGAAATAAGCACTGCATCATCTACTCCAGATGCTGTTTTGTTGTTGTTTTGTTTGTTTGTTTGGTTGGTTGGTTGTTTTTTGTTTTTTGCTTTAAGTTCTATCAGATCTGGTACAATCTCTGAATTCATACAGTCTGATGTGATCTATTTCATTGTTTAAAGCAACTCAGCAAAGTTTCACAGAAGTTAAAGCAGAAATTTGACCAGAAAACCTACAGACTCCTGGCAGATGAGGTTCTTTGGACCCTTATCTAGAAAAAAATTGGTTTCATAAATGCTAGTAACTTTCCGATTACAGAAAGTAACCAGCCTGTACAGATACAGGAGAGATTCAGGTGATAAACAGCAGTATGTGATAAACTGTTTATCACACACTCATTCTGTTTTTAACTGAAAAGATTGTATAGTGCTAGTTTCTCTTCCAGTGATTGATAGTTTGGTCAGACCTCAAGACAAAGTTGCAGGCTGTGCTGATGTGTATGCATTCTAGTGCCACCGAAACAGTGTGTCTCTGGTTGGAACAAGCTGCATCTGCTCACTTGTAAGTCATTAGCCTGCATTGGTCTTTTGTTGATGTTTGTGTTTAATCAAAACCTGTGTTCGTGCAGTTGTTAAAATATTTGCTATTTAACCCCGGAGATGGCTTTTAAAGCAGTTGAAGAAGCTTTTTGATTTGCCCAGCTTATTAGAATTCAGTTTAATTAAGTTTGTAATCAGATTTCAGGAATTGTGTTCCAGGCCAGGGATTTCTCTTAGTTTGTTTTAGCTGTCACTCACAGGGCAAATTCAACTAAACTGCATTTTCATGCTTTGCTGAGAAATGATTGCAGGTTTTGATTTCCATTACAGAATCATTAATATTGTTAATGAGAGTTCTCATGGATAAGCACACTTAAGGAGGATCATCCCTTGGAATTGGGGGTATTACAGTTTGAGCATTTGTTAATTAGACAAAATTGGCTTATACAAGACTATCAGATTTGAGATGGATTTATATGTTTATTTTTAAGAGTGACTTTGGTTATTTTGATTTGGGTTATGGGATTAAAATTGGAAGTAGTGTTAGTTTCTGGAAAGACTGAGTTTAATGTTCCAGTTTTAGCCCAGTTGCCATATTCTAAAACCAGCCTGTTCCTCCTTACTGCTTGAATTCTATTTTATTCGTTTAAGACTTTCACCTTTTAATGAAATCAATAGAAAAACCCTGTTGCATCAAATAGTAATAATGTCTAGACTAAAATTATAGATATATGAAGATTGTGAAGTCAACTCTGATGTCTTTTTGCAGATGACTGAGAAACATGTTATCAGAGCTCTTTTGTTCTTCCCTTTTGTGGTTAATGACTGATGAATAAAAATATTTTTATCCTAAGCACCTGTAAAGCTTAAAGATTACGTATCCAGCCAAGTAAAAATGTTTTTGGAATACCCATTTCATCATATTTTACGAACAATAATATTTACAGATCTTTGGGATTGCCATATATGTTGAAAGTTCTCTAGTGGTACTCTGTGGGAGATTTATGTACTCGTCTTGCTACATAAAAAGCAAATGGTTTGTAAAAGTTAAAATTGCCGATTTGCTTCAGCTTAGAGAATGGGAATTTTGCTGACTAAAGGTTTTTCTTCAAATGGGAGAAGAGTTAAAGAAAGACGCACTGAATACATAATAGAAATACTTGATCTGTATTCCCTAAAAGCACTTTGTACCATTTGAAGAAAACAGTGAAAATACTTAAAAGCCAGTGCATGCTGCTGAAATTGATGATACTGATTAACATCTTGCTGATACCTAATGGCTCTAGCTGAGTGCAAAGTTAAAACAAATGAACTCTTTCTTGGATTGATTGACTTGGATTGACTTTTTTGATGTTTGAGTTCCCATCAGTTTCCTGTTTACTGTCTTGAGAACCACTAGAGCTAGAAGCCAGTAACTTTGTGAAATGCATGAGTATTGGCTTTCATAATTTCATGCTGTAAAAACATGAAAAAATATAAAAACAGGCTGCTGTAAGTCAAAGCTTGCAAATGGACTAAGTTGGTAGACCAATAATACTTCAAGGACTAGTTCTCAATCTGTGCCTGGGCAGAAGTATCATTGTTACAATGTAAGCAAAAGAATAGTCATCTTTATTCTTATATTTTTTTAAAAGGTATAGCACTCCTGAAGTTTACATGCATTTGTATTCATTGTTGTTGCATAGAAGTCAAAGATGAAGCTGCGAGTATTCCCATAGGCAAAATAATGAACAATTTAGTATTAAACTTGCTGAAGCAGAAATTACTTCAGTCAAAGAAATGAGAAAAGGATGGTGTTTTGTAATGGCTGATGGAAGGTCAGCTTGTACACTAGCTAGAGGGGAAAAAATCCAGGTTTCTGCTTTCTGGCAAAAGAGCTGATGCAAGAGCTGAATTAATTCACGTTTTGGTACTCAGTGACTGCCCCCACTTCATAAAACCTCTGCCCATGTTTGTGCATTGGGTCAGTATCCTGCTCCATTTTGTTGCTGAGTAGCAGCAACATGAAGAGAGCTGAGTCATTGATAGTCATCCCATCCCTGTCTGCTCTGGGAGCTGTGAGTAATGAGGGAGAACTTGGTGCAGGGAGCTCTACCACTCCTCAGCAGGTGAGCACAGAGTGGAAACTTTTGCTCACTGTCTTGTCTTCTTTGACGTGGCTTTTGTACTGGAGGAATGTTATCTTGAGTCTTCATCCATAATGTACTCAAAATAATCCCCTTACTGTGCATAATGACAGATAAATTTTCCAACTTGCATACGCAGCTGTCCAGTACATCTGTTTTAAACTGTAAGTGGGATGATTATTATTAGTCCTTTTTTTCTTTAAAGTAGACTTCATCTCTAGGAAAAGTTTGTTCAGGAATTAATCTGTTATTAAGCATTAAATGTAAACAGGTATTGTGGGTATTTTTTACATATCTGAATGCTCATGAGATATTTTCTCTATGTGTTTTATGTTGCAGTTTGAGATTGTAAGCAGCAGAGCACGCAGAAAATTGTTAGTCTACAGTTCTGTGTCTGTTAAGTGAGATACATGATAAAAATGGTAAAGTCATTGTAGTGAAAAACATTTCATTTTGTTTCTACTCGTGCAGAGAGTATGGGTGGCCCTGTAGAAAATGAAAATTTTTGAAAATAAGAGCCTCCCCTGTTGGGTAAACATCTGTGTTATATGATTTATTTGGTGGTCAGGTGGTCAGATAGATAAAAGACCTTTCATTGGGCATTTCTGCAGAAGTCAGTGTAAAATCTACATCAATAACACCGGACATGCATGTTTAATTTGAAATGAGAAATGAAGTGATAAATAAAGCTGGCCATGTTTATTCTGTTGTACATCAGTGCCGTTGCTTCCCCATAACGTTTTTATGTATTTCTTCTTGAAATACTTGTTTTGGTGTTGTACTCTTTATTTTTCTTCCCATTTACTCTTTTTGAGTATGAACACACTTGGGAAGTGACAATTCACAAAGGGAAAAATGTTTTTGTTGTTGTTGTTGTTTTGGGGGTGTGGGGTGTCTTTTTTTCACTTGAGGAAGGCTAAGATAACTGAAGTAGTAGAAACGGCAGTTGCCAGTTAAGAAGATAGCAGGAGAGTTCCATTACGATGAGAGTCTCCTTTTCTGTTTCTTTAAAATCAGGCAAGGCTATCTTAAAATGAATCTGCCACTTCTGATGTAGCTAGTGTTAGGAATGCAGGACAGGTGTAAAATGATAATGGTTGTTCAGTGCAGCACATAATCATGCCCACTGTGTTCTGCACAGATCACAAGCAACACAGCGGCATTAATGGGATCCCTGCTAAGAGGGAATTACAACAGCCAGTCTGGTGTTTGGTAGGGCATGAAGGTTCTACAAAATGTTCTGGGGCATGCGGGGAATCTACCCAGATTGAAGCTGAAATGCATTTGTGCCATATCAAGCATTAGGTTTACAGGTGAGGCCAGAATAATTCACATGTTCTTTTACTCTTTGGTTCAGCCAGACGACTCACCTGAGACTTGGAAAGGGTGCTGTGAGTGAGAATCCTGGTAATAGGGTGTTTGATACTGCATCTCCTTTGAGTGAATAGATTTATGGTGTCCTATTTAAATTTATTCTTTACATTAACATGAGGAACTGTGTAAGTAGCCTCAGCACAAACCTGGTGGCTTTAGAGGATTTATTTTTTTATAACAAGACTGACACACAAAAAAAAAAAAAATTCTGAGGGAGGCTGGAACTGTAAAATGTAAGTGTCCTTACAATGAACAACTTAGTTTGTTTTCTGATGGTGTTTGTCTGCAAAGAAGGAAGTTATAATGCCATCGGTTTGCTTTCAAAAAAGCTGTTATAGACTGTGTGTAATGTCTGTGTATTTTCAAATTGCTGTGTTACCTGCCCCTCCTTTTTATCCCAGTTCTGGTCTGAGACTGTATAAAACCAATTTCCACACTGACACCTGGTGGTAGTTCTGAAATTTTGTGTTGCAGTAAATGCTATACCTGACTATACTGCAGGTTTAGGTATTAGGTGCTATGTACTACAGCCCTCCTGGAGTCTTACTGGAAGCTTAAAATATAGGATTATTGCCATCAACCCTTTATGCAGCTTCCCACAGAGCAAGGAAATAATGAGCAAATGAGTGATTCCTCAATATTTGTCTCATTTTGCTAAGCTTAAATATTGCATTCAGGAAAGGGTGTCTTCGGTGTGTGAGGGAAATTAACTATAATTTCTTTCCTGAAAAATTGTAAAAGCATAGTGGCATAGTTTATTGAGGTCCTGTTTTACTGACTGTATGTTGCAGAGAGGAAATTAGCTCAGACAAGGGCCACATCGCACATAGTCACATCGTGTGAATATATCTAGAGTCCTGGAGTCATGGTGATACTTTGGCTCATCTGGGTGTTGCTAATAATTTGGTCTACTGTGTGTCAATATAATAAATAAATAAATTGGCTCCATGACGGAGCCTTTCAAGATAAACACAGCAAATGGTTGCAAGGTATTACTCTACCCATATCCTGTTATGTAGCAGGTTCATGAACTTCCATTTAGAAAATATCTTAGATAGGATGACATGTAAGAGCAGCTGGATCAAGAAAAGGAAAATGCAAATTTCTATGGTGTCATGGCTGTATGAATGCATTTGATATTAACCCTCTGTCAAATTCATGCCATGTCACGACTTTTCTTTTTAAATATAACACACACTGTGAGCATACTTTGTGGAGTAAGTTGCTTGCAAAAATAGATCTGAGTTTCCTTAACAGTGGATGAAAACTTGCGTCCCTCGTGATTTATTTAGTTCTGGTTCAGACTAACTCCAGTGTGAGGTTTGTGAATTCTCTAGCTGTTAAATAATAGTTTATTTTATGGATGTGAAATTAAGCTAAGTGTTGCTTTTTGCTGCCAAAGTAATGGCAAAGTAATGGTGGTTGGTCTTAATGATATGAAAGTTTGTTTCAGATCTAATTTTTCTGTGAGATTTCTGTGTGGATGTAGATACACATATTATGAAAATTCAGTTAAGTAATTCATTCAGTTGTGTAGATAAGAATGTTCTACATTTAAGTCACTGCTCATTAATATGGATAATGGTAAACAGTTCAAGAGTTTGGCATCCAAATCAGATAGTTTAATATGGTATAAAATTCACTATAATCAGTGATGAATAAAGAGGGTTATTCAAGTCCCAGAAGACAGCAAATTATTCATTATATTGTGTCTTTTAGGCAAAATAGCTTTTTTGAATGGTGTTAATTGATCTGATAAATCTCAGAGGATAGTAGAAATAAAGTACTATACTGTTTAATTTTCTGTAATTCATAATTGCTGAAAACTGCTGTAGTAATTTTATTTTTGTGTTTTCAGGTTTGTTTTAATGTTTGTGTCTGTATAGTAACACAGTTTGTAGAATCAATGTCAGTTCTTTTGAACTTTCTCATTTTTTAAGCTTGTTGTTTTTCTGCTTCTACACACTTATGTATATTGAATGATTTCTGTTTCTTTCTCTTTCTTTTAAACAGGCATTATTGAGACTTCTGATCACCTGGATCGTGAGACTACTTCACATTACTGGTTGACAGTTTATGCAACAGACCAAGGTGTTGTGCCTTTATCATCTTTCATTGAAATCTACATAGAAGTTGGGGATGTTAACGATAATGCTCCTCAGACAACAGAACCAGTTTATTACCCAGAGGTCATGGAAAACTCGCCTAAGGATGTATCTGTCATTCAGATTGAGGCGTTTGATCCAGATTCTAGCTCAAGTGAAAAATTAACATACAAGATTACAAGTGGAAATCCACAGGGATTCTTTTCAATAAACCCCAAAACTGGTAAGTACAAGACAGTTTTTTTAATATATGTAGGAATGAATCTGTTTTTGCGTAATACACAAAATGGACAAAATCTGACTCTAGTTTAACACTGTTACCAGGACTCGGGTGTTTGCAGAGATAACCCGCATCACTATAACCTTGTATCGCTAAATGATACAAATCAGTAAGAGTATCGGAGAGTGAAACAGGTTGTTCAAAGTATTTTATTTTTGCATCCTACCAGTTTTAAGGTGGTTTACCTCTTGAGTGGCTCAGGTTTAGTCTGATCAATGCCCATTTGAATTTGTAGTGCAGTAAATATGCTCTTGGGATCTTTTAGCTTGGCTTTATTGAAATTGTTTTTAGCAATTGCTGTCTTTCAATTTTCACACACAATTTTTAAGCTGGTTCCTGCCCCTGCTTCTTTCAGTTAATGTTAGACAACACAGTACAAGCCATTTATTAACTGCAAATTCACTTGTCCCGGTCCTAAGGGACTCTTTGTTACTAGCTCTTGCCATTGTTGGGACAAAATCTGGGAGTTAAATTAGCAGGCTGATATGTAGTGAAAAAGGTGCAACTTCAGTGGGTGAGTTCGGAGCTGATTGGAAAACTTTGGAAAAACATACTGAGGGTTTAACGGGAAAGCACAATACAAAAGCAACTGACCTATTTCCAGAGAGGAAACAAATGAAAAAATCCATCTTAACTGAAGCTGAAGAATAAGCTTAAAAACAACATAAAAGTTGCTCACCATCCCTTGCTTATGAGTGAGTGCAGAAAAAGTAGTAGCTGTAGTGGATGTTGTTTACACACATCTTACCTAATTTTACAAAAGAGGTACCTGGGTGTAGGGCACAGCTTATCTTTTCATATGTTGCACTTATTTGTACTGTGACCAGGGACTTTACAGGAGACATCTCCTCATACACTCATTCATAAATTTCTCAGAATCCAGAGTTTTTTCGGTTAAAAGGACAAGGAAGAAAGGCAAAAAAGAAGCCACGTTCATTTAGCTTTGGCTCATTCATGGAGAGAATTTAAGGAGACTTAAATAAGCAACAAAACCTTATGAGTGAGAATCATGTTTTGACAATTGGATTATTTTTTACAATAATTTCTTTATGGGTATGTTCTGCATCTGCTTGTGAGACATTGCCAATGGGCATGTATGAAAAAACATAAGCTGCAAAAGGTCTTCTAGCATAGTTAAGGCCTGTAGCTAGTATATTTACAGAAATGTTTGTTTTAGAACAAAGGCAACCTGAAGATGTAAAAAAAGAAAAAATCAAAACCAGAGTGTTCTAAAGTCAGTGCAGCGACTGTTTATTTTTATTTCTCTTTCCTTTTCTGTTCACATATGATCCAAAATGAAATTTTTTTCCGGTCTTCGTTTCTTTATGTTTTTGCAAAGTACTGTTACGTGCTGCTTTGATAAAGCTTGACTCGATGAATGATATTGATTTAAAAGTAGCAGAAAAATTGCCTGAAACTTACCTGGAAAAAAGCTGACTGGCTTTTGTACTCCAACTGCAAGTGAATGTAAGCTCTACCTACATTTACGCATTAATATATAATTGGCCAACTGATTGGGGGTGTCAGGTACTTTTTTTTTTCTATACTCTTTTTTTTCTTAGTCTTTGCTCTGGTCCTTTCCAACTCACCTCTGCTTTCCCTGTCATTGGATAACACAAAGCCATGGGAAACGTATGGACTTGTCTGCCGCACTCCAGTTTCGGGGTGAAACGACATCTTTATTTTTTGTATAGAAAATAGTGCAGGAAGAGATTGTGACTTATCTTCAGACTGAGTTTGTAGTTTTCCGCATCAATAGATTACTGGTGATCTCATGCATATTAAAAAGAGGGCTTAAGGTGTCTTGGACACTAGATGTTGAAGTGATGAGGAATACTTAACAGAGTGCTAATAAAGATTTTCTATCAAGAGAGTTTCTTGCCAGCCTTTATTTTGGCATTGTGCTGCAGAATTAAGCAAAGTGGTCCAGAGGACTTCTCTCAGGTCCATGTTAAAGGGGAAAAACGAATGAAAATAAATTAAGTCAGAATACAAGAATTGAAAAAGAAGTTCTTCTAATTAACATTCAGCAGAGGAAGATGTTGTCATTAAAGGCAGTTAAAATCACAGTGGTGGATATATTTCCTATTACCTGCTAAGAATAATGCTAGACAGACAAAGATAAACATACAGAGGAGGGAAAGAAAACAGGTGGATGGTCAGAGGAGAATATTCTTGCTGTTTTCTGTTGTCTTCTGTTGTGTTCCCAGGGTAAGCTGAAATTCAATGAAAACTTAAGTAGCTAGATCAAGTATAGCATCTTCAAAGTACATAGAACATTGGATTTCATGTGATCTGATGTGCAGTATTCTTTTTCCTGGTGTGTTTGGTTTGGAATAGATACTGATGTAGTCAAAGCTCTTCTTGATCACTGGGGTTATCAGGTTTGTTACTTTTCAAGTATCTCATCTGTCTGCTAGAAAGCAGATGTGTTTCACCCAAATAGATCTTATTAGGGGTAAAAAGCTTTTTCTCTGGATTGTTAAAGAGCTTAAAAATCACTTCAAAAGGAATCTGTTCTTGTAGTTATAACACAGTGTATTTTCTCTCCTTCAGTTAGTTAGAACAGAATATGTTTGATTAGAATCAGTGAGATCAAATTGTGTCTCATTTGCTTTTGCAAATATGTCACCATTTTTTACCTTGGAAGCTATCATGCTGTAAGGTATTTGTCAGAAGAAGAAAAACCTTCACAGGGCCTCAGGTTTCCCTTCTAGTCAAAAGGGAGATAGAACTAGAATATGGATCAAGTTGTTAACTGTATGCCATTATAACATTGAAAGTTGCAGAGTAAGAGTTAAACATGTGTTGCATTTATTGCTTTGGTTGCCTGTTCAGCCTCAGGGGCAAATCGAGGTCTGTAAGGACATTCCATCCAAGTAAAGGAAAGATGAGTGTTTGGATTCTTAAAATATGTGGTCGGTGACTAAAAATACATCTCAGCTGATGCTGCGTTATTGTCTCCTCTCTGTGTCAAGGATCCACCTTCTTCTGTCTTTTATAGAATTTAACACTATGGTGCATGGCTAAAACTCTCACACATTAGAGTAATAGAGTTTATAAATAGCAATAACCTACATATAACCTATGTCAAGTAAAATATGTTTTTCTTTTCTCCATGCGTGGCTAGCTCTTTGCTAGCATTTATAGCGTCCAAAATAAGATTAGCATGTCTGTCTTTGTGCAGTATGCCTAAATTTTAGATGGAGAAATTGACATGGGTCTATGTAGGAAATAGTTCATCTGTCACAGGAAAAAGATCGTTTTCATTAAAAGAACTACTGATTAACTGATCTATTACAAAAAAAAAAAAAAAATGCTGCTTGCTAAAGTGTTATAATCTGTTTGCATAATTCTTAGAGTGATCTGTTTCAGAGTCTTCACTATCACTTGAAAATATTTTTATTATTTTAAGTATTTATAAATAACTTCATTGAAAATAAACATTGCTACATTTTTTCTTTGCATGAGGACATGATATTTCACTTTTTAAAACAGACTATATAGCAGTACAATGTATGACATTTTGCAATCTTTTCAGATATTCTTGGCCTTTGGTTGAAGCAAATGAAATTTTTTCTTAATTTGGGAGTTCCCATATAATGGAGGAAAAAAAAAAGGATGCTGTACCATCTAAGCTGGCCAAGTGTAATGAAAATAGTCCAACCTGAACTATTCAGTGATTCTATATAAACTGTAGTAAAACTTTACAAGCTATTCCACAAGAAGTTAAATAATTAAACATGGAAGGAATTGACAAAAATTATAAGAGATCCAAGTAATTTGAAGTGTTTGGATATAAAACGTTGGAATTGGCAGAAACTGATGTTTATTCCAAACACGCGTCCTGGGACTGAAATACTTAGTCTTACCTATTTAAAGTGAATTTGAAAGAGCACAAAATATCAGGAAAGATTTGCCCTTCTAGAACCCTCATGTAGTGATCTAAAGCAAGGGATTATGTAAGAGTGAATAATTTATTTGTTCTTCAGTGCTCAGTGTATACTGTTGTGTTTGTTTTTTTTATGGTATATAATAGAAAGTAGTTCAGTAATTCTTTACTGTTGATTGTGGATGTGGCTCTTTTGCTTGTGAGGGGTTTTTATTTGTCTGTTGGTTTTTTGCATTTTGTAATTGCCTTCTAGCAAGGTCACAAGTACTTGAGACAATGGAATTGACTCTGCATCTGTTTTCATACAGATTTTAATGTTTTGCCATGTCGTTATTTAAAAGATGGATACTCCTCAGTGCTACAGGCCTTGTCATATTAATGCATCAAGGATTGCTGAGATAATGAGTCTGAAAGAATTCTGTACTGCTTTCTTGTTGGTGGTAATATCTGCAATGGAATGACAAAATAAAAGGACTTCCAAATTCTCCTCAGTATCACAGAGCAAGAGATTCAAATCCTGATCAGATATCCAGAGACAGGAGGGAAGACCAGACTTTTTTTTTTTTTTTTTTTTTTGTCACCTTGTCCATTATTCAGCCCAGAAATAATTTCTTATCCTGTGGAATAAATTTTCTTTTGCCAAATAGATATGCTTCTTTCCACTGCCCTGGGACTTCTGCTAAATTTATTGCACTGAGTAGATTTGGCCTGGGGAAAGACAGTAACTAACATTTTCTCCAGAAATCGTTCCTCACTTCAGAAATTGAAAACAGTAATAGCAAATGAGGTGGGCAGCTATTTAATGTTGTGTCATGTAAGAATTTGGGATCTGATTTGCAGAAATGCTGAGAGCAAAAGCGTAACTTCCTATGCCTTGATATGAGAATTGGTACATAGCTTCAAAAATTAGACTTGGATTCATAACCTGGACAGGAAATTAACCAAGTTAATTTTGGATGCTCATTTCACAGTACTTCAGTTTTCCAGGTATAAAACAGGAATAATTGCACTACGTAATTGCATGGGAGTGTTGTGATATATCCCAATTCATATTTATGAAGCACTTGCAGTATTATCTTGAGAATTCCACGGTCTTTCCTCTGAGGAAATTAGTAATCCAGTGGTATAGTACTTAGACCATTTAGATAAGGCCTTCTTAAGTGGGGGATTCCAACACAAACACTGAGTAATTACCTATTTTGTAATCTACTGCATCCTGTGCTCTGTGCATTAATACATACATACAAGAAGTGAAATTAAGATGACTTGGCAGTCTTGACTCTGAAAATTTTGGGTGATTAAATCTGAAATTAAAAATATTTTGTATAGGATTGTATATTACTTGATTCAGCTTTTGCTCCTAGTTTTTTGGATTATTTTTTTTCCCTATGTTCTCTTTTAGTTTCTTATGTTTTAGAAAGTACTTATACTCAAGAGATCCTGTGGCAACTTGGGGTTTTGGCAGTTTGCTTCCTAAAATTATACCACACCTCAAAACATGGATTACAGAGTTGATATCAACCTTCAGTCAGTGTTGAATTAAAGATCCGCAATCTTTAGAGCTTTGAGAATTTATTAAACGTTAGCTCATGGAGAAATCATCTGCCTCGCTCAATTATAAGTTTTACACTCTTTGTAGCCTTCGGCTTCTTGTGAGCGTGGCTGATTTGAAGACTGAAGTGAAATAGGAAATGGGTACTGCTGTGTACAACTTCCATCAGTTTCCGATAGCACGGGAGAATGACTTAGTGAGGAAGTGAAGGGGCAGTGAGCATACAATAGCATGGGCTTAATTTTAATATAGGAAATCTTTGTTGTTTAACTATGTTTGTTTTTTAATTCCAACTGGACAAATATTTTAGAACTTAAAAGAAGTACTGCTTCATTACACACAAACGTGATTCAGAGTTAAAAATAAAACCCCCAAACACTGAAATTGTTGTTCTTACTACCTTAGCTCTCAAATAGTGCCATGCTCAATTATTGCTCATTCATGTCCCAGACCTCAAAGAGTGTGTAGCAGCCCAAATGTGCCCAACTGTTTGCTTGGCACGTGCAGAGAAAATAAATAATTTCAGAACACTATCTCTGTAAGAGAGATTTTTTCTTTATTGAATGTGTAAACAGAATTAACCAAAATACTTGTTAAACTTCTGCTTTAACCAGAGAGGTATACATGCGTAGATATAATATTGTATATACATATGGTTGAAAAGAGTTAACTCTACAAAAACCTACTTTTAGCTTTCTTTTAGAATATTGTTTAAAGCATTTGAAGAGCTTTGTTGAACTAGTTGTCTTTTTGAGACTGGGAAGACAAGCTTATATATGTGAAATTTTTAATAACATCTTTATGTTCTTTCTACAGTATACTGGGGTTTAACACTTGAAAAGATAGTTTTTCTTTTTAAAAAGGAAAACTAAAATTGCAAGTACTTATTGTGGAGTTTTCTTTTACTTTGTAAATGTTGCTGCGTTTTTACTGTAAAAAGTAATATTCAATTATACCTTCTCAGAAAAAGTAGCTGGTAAAAATAAAGGGGAAACAAAGTACCAGTGCAGTAATCCTTTCTTTCTCCCCTTTCTGTCCTGGAGCATCAGAGTCTTCAGGTCATATCTTCATTATGTATACTGTGTAATAAATGACATTTTAAAATAAATTTTTCTCTACAAAATCATTATTTGATTTTCCCATGTCCTGATGCAGAAACAATATCGGAGACATATTTCTATATATCATACATGCCTTTTGAACTGGAATATGTTATGTGAGAAATTTGTTGATGAGGAAGTATTAAGAGTCACTTGCCAAGTCCCACCTTCACACAGACTAATGGCATTTGGAAGTATCAGTCTTTCCATAAGCTCTCTGAGTGGCATGACTGTAGTGGAGTTTGTATATGTACTAACACAGTGACATTAGTATTGATTGATTTCCTATGAAGAAAAATTTATTCATTTACAAGTAGTGCCCATATCAACAGCTAGATTGGCTTGATTTTTGAGTGATGATGATCAATAGCGAAATAATATGAACTACATCTAAGTATCAAGATGCTCTATTAGATGCTGGTGATGTTTTACAGTCTTTACACACTGTGGTCCAGTGGGTGGTCTCACTTGTGTAAATATAGTCTTAGATGTGCCAGGATAGCTGAGATCAAAACCTGACCTTTAAAATGCTTTCTTTCCTTAGCTGCTATAGTAAGAGAGACCACATATTAAACCAGTACTTCTGCTCAGTTTTCTGGCATCCTTTAGGGTTATTTCAAAACTTTTTACTCAAAGGCATTTCCTCATTATGGAATGACAGATGCTAAAACTTTTAATTAGACATTCTTATTTCCTACTTAGTTTTGAACACACCAATAGAATTTTTCAGAAAATGTAAAACAGTTCTCGTGGTTTGTAAAAAATAAAATCTCATAGTACTAAATACTTTCTACTCTTCCCTGCAGTAAGATGCTTCTTTGTTTGTAGAATTTAATTAAATGCCAAGAAGAGTTCAGTAGTTTGTCATATTACTAAGTTGTTCTCAGGCACTGCTGTCATTCGTGATTATTTGCTGTGACAGTACCAAAACCGATACTCTTTAGTGGGCATTTTATCTATCTTAATAAAAACAGTTGAATTGCATGACAGCAGTTCTGACATCAAAGCAGTAGGCGACATGGAAGCCTTCTCTGATATTTTCTTTGATATTATATATTCTTAATTACCTATAATAACTTTTATAATCTCCCATTAGGTTGTTTATGTAGCAAGGTTCATTGCCGTGCGTGAAGGCTTGGATTTTTTATGATTGTACCTTTTAACTTCAAGTCTCATTGAGGAATGCTTTCAGTTAACTCAGTGCAGAAAGATCTGAACTTTGTTCAGCTACCTTGCATTTCAGACAACATTTACAAACTATTAGCAGCTTTACCAGCAAAGTCCAGAGTTCTTTAACTTTCCTTTGTGAATTTGACTGTCTTCATTAATCCATGTTCCAACAATTTTATGGGAGATTAATCATGCAATTGTAAACTGTGACAGAGGAAGTGACCTCAGGACTAACCCAAATTCTCTAACAACTTATTTTAAATATTTCCCTCAAGCAATTGTGAATTTTTATAAGCAACATAAGTCAGTGCTAGCCATAGTCAGCTAAAAACTTTTATTTACTTGCTCAGGAAAAAGTTTGGAAAAGGAAAGGAGCATCTTTGTTCAAACGCTGGTAATGCAGCGGGATTATTTCAGGTTTACAAAGATCACTGAAGATGTTGGGTAGTTTTATGGAAATAATTCTACACATGCTTCTGAAGATACGTGTCTCAAAATGACAGAAAAAAAGAGTGATGGAGATCAGTTTAATTAAAGAATTTATTACTGATGGAATTTTCATTCTAAATGGGTATGTCCTTAGTGTAATAGATTGTGCTGAAAGCAAGGGTCTTTGTGCAAGGTCAGCAAGGGCATAACAAAAACTTACAGTTTTCTATTGATGATAAGAGCAAGGTTGTTACAACAGGAAATTTATCATCATTGCTACTAACATCCTTTAAATAATCGTATTCAGGTTTTGGGAGGTTTTTTACACTCAGAATTATTTTAAACATTAAGTACTTTTTATTTTCTGTGATTTCATCTTACACTGCTGATGTCTCTCACTTTTTTTTTTTTTTTTCCTTGAGTACAAGAGAAACAAACTAACAAAAGAATGTGATTGACAGTGAAACTGACTATTTACTAAGTACCCTCAATTGTTCAGAATGCCGAATTTTAGGCTTAGGTTTGTTTTGCCCATGTTTCTGTGGGCTGTGATGTGATTATTTGTACAATTATTTTCCTAATCAGTTTTGATAGCAAAAGAGTTACTGCATAAGTAGTTATTCTGTTATCTTAGTAAATATAGACTGAACGTGAAATACTTCATGACTAATTAGAATACACAAAGCTATATAGAGAATTTTGTACACTTGAGCAGTTTCCTATAATTATATAATTACTAAACACAGATTTTATACTTCAGCCAAAGTCTTGTTGAAGTTCCATAATGTTTATTGACTTATTTAGGGAAATTGTTTTCTTCTTCCTTATACCATACATCAATAATTTTTGGTGTCTTGCTTGCCTTTGCTCTCTGCTTGCATTCACCAAAATGAATAATGAGCACTCTGATCAGCAAATTCCAGATCTTTGAATCTAGCTGCTGTTAAAATATTCCAGGGGAGTGTTCTTAATAAGTACAGTGTGCACACAGTGCTTGCAGGAAGTTACACTTTGTAGTTGTTGGGTGGAGTAATTAAATTGCCCAGCTACTGATTAACTTTGTGACTAGCAGTATTAAATATCAGCCATAAGATTAAGTAATTTACTTCTATATACAAAGATTTCAGTCTGTCCTGTTAACATGTAACAAACTCGTAAGCACTGATATTACTGTACCTCAATAAATGCCTCATGTGCTGACACAAGCAAACTCTGATGGCCTACGGTAGTTAAACAGACATGGGTTGGATCAAGATCTCAATAATTTGTTTATTTCTTTTCATGGAGTACTAAGCAAAAAGCAAACCATTTATTCATCAGATGTGCCAAAAATGATTTTTGTGGACAAAATCCAGAGCATCTTTATTGGCATCTGAAACAGGAATAAGGAAATGCCTAAATAAAAGAACACAGTCTGAAAAATCAGTGGAGTCTGAAATTCTGTAAGGAATTTTAGATCTTTCAGCCTCAAGTTTACCTAGCAGCATGTACAGTGTGGGAAAGTCCTGCTGGCTTGTGATCAGTAGGAAATCCCACATAGGGTCATGATGGTATCTTTATAAGAGACATAATTGGCCATCAACATACAGAATGCTTGCTGTAGTTTACCCAGTATGTTAGGATTGTGTTATGCAGTAGTCAAAACTAAATTATCTGTATAGCCACATGTGAATTTAAAATCCATACTTAATCTCTTACAGTACTGCATATATTAAGATACTGTAAAGAAAATCGCAAGATAATTGTTTTTAACATTTGTTGGCAGTTTGCCGTTTGAAGCTCAAACTGGGGGATGGAAGCGTAAGTAATTAAACTGATAGAAAGCTTTAAATTGAGTTACATTAGTGCAGTTTAGGAAAATCATTTCTGCTGACTGGTTATGGTTTGCTTTCAATAGGGAAGACAAGAATCTCATCAAGAAAATGGGACTGTAAAACTGTGACCTCCCTTATCAGATCTAATTCCGATGTATCTGATGAAGTTGTTCAAAAAATGTTGTATCTGCTTTCCATTTCCTTAAGCCTTCAGTGCCAATGCATTCAAACACCAGAAAGGCTGTATTTATTTTCATACAGTACAATTCAAATACTGTTGTACTGCACTGAAACTAAGCCTATCAGTTCAAACTCACTGGTAGCAGTTGCCAAGTCTACTGACCTGGCTCCTGCTTCAGTCTTCTGGATTGTGGAAGGTTAGCCACTCAGCTGCTCGCTCCATTAGGGAGGGGGAGAAACTGGGAAAACCAGAAGAGAAAGTTTGTGATCATGATAGAGGCAGGGGTACTGCTTACCAACTACCAACACTGGCAAGCTGTAATTTCAACTTGAGGGAAATTAACTTCCTTCTTTCTCAATTAAAATAGTTTGGGGGAATTAGAAACGTAAATATTAAAACAGCAGCCTTCCTTCCCTCCTTTCAGGGGCTCACATTCTGTCCCTTCTGCAGCTCCCTCACAAGCAAAACCACCTATGCATGTATCTTTACCAATTGCAGGGTGTTTTTTTGTTGTTGTTGTTGTTTTTTTTATTACAAGGTGTCCGGAACCTTTACTGTCTCATGATGAATGGGCAGTTGGCAAATGTATGTATTTTTCATACTTATAAATGTGTGAGTGTAGCAGAGAATATTTGATGCTCTTCTAGCAGGGCTAAAAATTTTAAGCCTTCCACCTCTTCCTGCAAAGATCATTATTTCTGATACTCTTTTCTTTTTTCTCTTTGCTGAGACAGTCCTTTCTGTAAAGGCGTGTAATAGCATGGTGTTAATATTCTTAATGTGGTGCCTATCCACTGTTGTAGTTTTTTTAAAAGAGTTTGCCATTTCAGTATTGATTGGAGGCTGTTGTTGTTGAAGTGTTCTTTTTCAGATATGGGAGTGAGATGCAGAGGTAATGGAATGTAACTAGGCACTGGGATGAAAGCTTATGTGGGATACAATAAATCTCTGCTAATATCAGCTCCCTTGTGATATCTTTTGCTGTTGTTCCACATGCAGCAGTATTATTTCTGTTTATGTAATTTAATATGTACTTGCATTTTTGCCTATTTTAGCACCATTAAAAATGCAAATCTGAAATGAATTGTATATGGCTACAGTTCTAGCTAGTTTGATGTCACAGTAAACCTCAGGCAGACTGTAGTTGTCCTCAGAATGTAATCGCTAAAGAGTGAGGAGGGAGAGCAATGCAGTTGTGTTAACCTGGTTTGGTTGTTTTTTGCATTTTTTTTTTTATGGATGTTTACAGTTAGTTTCAGTTCATTACTGCACCTCTCCAGCTAGTGAGGCAGAACAGCTGTGATTTTATCCAAAGACTAAATTATTCAGCTGCTGCTATGAAAATGTTACTGTTGAGGTGGGTTTTGAAGTATTACTGAATGAAGAGATTGTACCAATTTAATAGAGATACCATTTACTCATCATTAGCTTAGAAATGTTTGTTGTAAACTCTGTTTTCCCCAGTTTGCCTGACCCATCTTGACATAGTGTGGACTGATTTCCAGGTGGAATAATAGAGATGTAAATTACTGGAGCTCAGTGTTCCTGTTGTGTTTTGGGAGCAGAGAAATAGTGTTGTGTGATAAGGAGAGGCAGAAGGAAAATGAGAATGTATGACTGCAAAACAAGGCTCTGTGAGTCAGTTCTGCTTATAAATGAATGTTTTGTCACAGTGACACCCGCTGTCATTTCTCTTGTTCAGCAGTGAAGAGATTCTCCACACCATGTAATAAGGATTTCAAAACTGATTCTGTTACACACTTCTTCAGAGATTAATTAAAAATCATCTTTCTTTCTCACTTCTGTGCTTGGCAACATTGGTAGCTAGGTAGCCTGGGTTTGTCACAATTCCAGACTAGGTGCAACAGTGTGTGTCAGATGTAACACAATATACTATTGTGCATTTAAGGACAGAAGTTTGGCTTTCCTGTTGTGTTGCCTTTTTTTGTGTATTTAAGACAAGTATTTTAAAATATTTGATCAGAATTCAGAGGCTTCACTGTAGGTGAAAAATATAGGGTTAGTGAGAGGTTTGTGGTAGTTTGGGTGGTGCAGGTAGCATCAGACAGTATGCAGGAGGTCTGTAGTGAAAACATGGAGGACATTTCATAGTAGCAGTACGGATGGCTTTGCTGGATGTTTCTTAGACAGAATAGGGGCAGCTAACCTGGGGATAGGGTCATTTGTTGATCAAATGAGAATTCGGTGTTTGCAGAGGTGTGAATTTTCATTTGTTAGTATAGAGCGAGGGGTAGGGCAAAAAGATAACTGAAGTCACAGGAAATAGAGGGATTTCCACCTAAAAGTTTGAGAACTTTAATTCTCAGTAGAAAGAGCAGAATATTGGCTCCTGTAATGAGGAGCTAACTTACATGAAGTCCAAGGTTTTTCCCCAGCTGCCTGAAGGGGCAGTCACAAAAGCCAGAGTGCTAGAGTCCATAGGAATGCTGTACTTCACTGTCACGACTGTAATTCTGTACAGCTCTAACAGCTAATTAAATCTGTCAGTGCCAGACTGAGTATTTAGAACATGCTGACACTTGGAAAAAAATGAATATCTTTGTAATTGCTGTAATCATGTCTTATACGGTGTTAAGCTGTAGGAGATAGAATTTTCACTCAAGCTGAAGTTTCACTTAGGAAAGTGGCAAGCAGTAAAGGGTTAAATAAAAAGAATGTCATGCATGTGTATGTGATTCTAAATCCAGAAGTGTTACATTTCCTTTGTTGGCACTAGTTTCTGCTGAATTTACAGGATATATATGGTGAAGACTAAGCCCTTCTGTTAATGGTCTGAAGTGTTTTAACAGCAGTGTGGCATGCTTGGTTGAAAAGGTTGGAAGATTAAACAGATGAAAGCATTGCATGTTTTGTTCATACCGAATATTTGTCGTCTTAGCTTTTTGAGTTGTCTCGACCATCTTCATTAACAGACATTATATGTGTAATTAGACTTACTTTAATAGAGTAGAGTGCTTAAAGTAGTGGCACTGTGGATGTGGTTCTGTTTGGAGCACATGCAATGAAAGATTTTTTTTTTCCACAGCTGGCATTTATATAAACAGTGGTTCCAGTCTTTATGTCTCTCATTGGGAAAAAGTGAATAAAAAACTGCTGAAAGGTGCTGTCTTTTCTGCTTGCCTGTTAGCAGTTCCCTACTTGCTGCCACCGTGAGAGATGCAATCTAATATCGTTCAGTGAATATGCAGTGAATAGTGGAAGTATATTCATAAAAATGTGAACACATTGAGATAACTCTGCTAGAATTATTTTTATTTTTCTGCTTTTTTAGATCCTCCTCATCCTTAATGCAGACAAAACATTGTTTAAAATACTAAGTGTATAATGGATTTGATAAAATGACAAACGAAGTTCCTTGAAAAACAAGGGCAGATTTGGCCATAATTGAAACGACTGTTGTTTGTACTATTTTTTTTTATTAATAATTGTTTGAACATTTGACAGCTGCAATATTGCTTTATATATGTTTTGTTCATATTATTTAATACATGCTGTTGGTTTTATTGGAATATATAGGATACAATTTTATTTTGACAAAACCTTTGGGTAGCTATGCACAGATGGTGTACAATTCTGTTTCTATTTGCCTTCCCTGTTAAGTAGAAGTGTAATGTTTATTCATGGTGCTTTTCTTACTTAGGTACTCTGTTTTTATCAGTTATGAGGCAAAAATGAAATGTTTTTGTTATACTTGACTAATAGCTGTATTGTGATAGCATGTGCTGGATTTCTAGTGCAGTAAATACGGGATGCTTTGGACAGTAGTGGCTTGAGTCGGGCAGAGCTAGTCTTGCTTCTAAGCTAATGAATATTTCTTTCTGGGAATTGAATCCAAATGGTGCTGTTAGTTCAGTTTCTTTATTACACAAAAGCCATTTAACTATTCACAGGTACAAGTTGGCCCCACAAATACCATCAGTGTGTTCACTTGGCACTGAGCCTGAGCTAGCAAATCTCGTTAGACCTGGGCTGTTTTTTCATAGAGCTCTCTCTCTTGTATCTTTGCATGCCTGGCACAGTTAACCCCCATCATGGGCAAGCCATTCAGCTGTAATTGAAAGTTGACTGAGCTAAATTCTGATGAAACCCAGTAGCTGAAATTTTGAACCTGATGTTATGGAGAATTAATTTTGCTAGGATATTTTTATATTTAGATTTTTACTGTGTTTTCCACCAAGTCTATTTCATTTTCTTAATTTTAAAGAAAAGCTCATTAAACCTTCCTAATACTGTGTCAAACTTTTGTCAAATTCATGCAAGAAATGTAAAATCTTGCACCAAAAAGTCATCCTCTTTCGCTGTTATTGCTGCAGTACTGAGTCCTCAGTTTTGCCAAATCAAGGTTGCACATGTGCATGCACGCACAGACTACTTACTATTCCCCAGCATAAGTGTATCTCTTCACATCATCCATATTGCTAAAAATACAAGTGGATATTTCTCTTGAGGTGATTATTCAAATTATTTGCATAGTGTATGTAGTCCCTCTTTGAATAAGAAGGTCTGCCTCTTTGAAAGCTAGACTTCTAGTGAGAGAAATACATCCATTACTGCTGTCAGAAATGTGATGTGCTGAGTTGTGTTGGAAAACAGAACTGCATCTATTGTATAAGGGATACTACAGCTCAGCTTCCAGATAGCAAAGTACACTTTTCATGACTCTTAAGGATTGGAAACCCTTCAACCATTCCTTTAATGAAAGTTTAAAAATGCAAAAATGGAGGAGACCACCTATGAAGAAATTAACTTCACATATATCAGTGGCTGCGAGCTTAACATAACCCCCATCCAGATTATTTTCTTGGTGAATCTAACTAATTATTATTTCATGTTACAGGTCTAATTTCAACCACATCTAGAAAATTAGATCGGGAGCAGCAGGCAGAACACATACTGGAGGTAAATCTATTTTCTTCTCTGATAAACAGTGACTCTAAGTTCTTTTTTTTTTTTTTTCTTTCTCAGAAAGTTTTCTATACTTGATTAATATATGAAGACTATAGAGAGCTGGATTTGGGAAGTAGTTTGCTTTTGTGTTTATGAATTACACTGCATTGCACAATACTATCTGTTAAGTATGTTGGGATGTTTTGTTAAGAATTAAGATACAGATGTAGGCAATTTTTTGTTTTTAAATCTGCAAACTAATATTTTCTTTCCACCACTACAAAGACATGATTGTTACAAGGATGTTTCTTTTTTATTTCTCTTCTTTAATTATTGGAATAATCAAAATCAGCCTTCAGAATATAGACAAGGAATGCAGAAACTTTTTTTATAAACATTGAGAATGCAAACAGATTGAGTAGACATTTATTTCTGCATAGTGTGTTTATCAGTAATGTAAGTAGATCAGTTGTTAAAATGTGCATGATAGATTCAGAATCAGAACATGAAATTTGCACCAAAATTATTTTATTTTAATTCGTTTAATTGGTCATCTGGAATTTATGTAATAGATATTCTTCTCCTATGACGTGCAATGTGAAGGTATTATCCCTCACCTGTGGTGAAGACTTGAGGTAGAACTATCACCATAAACGCTATAGTTAAGATTTGGACCCTCTATTGTGTTTTTCCTTCAGAATGACAAAGTACTGCCACATGAATAATCAAAGCTACCTTTAAAGCTTCTCTAGTTATTTTTCAGACTTCTGATCTAAGCAAGTCTGGACATTCTCAATGTCTGTGAAATCTGTAGAAATGTTTTCTGATAGAAATGAGCGCAAAAAAAACTATATAGACTTGGGGAATAAAGCCTCGACAGCGTGAACTTTGCAGAATTCCAGTGTAGATACAGTCTTCCTGGCTCTTTCTGTCTCTTTGGTATACTGAAAACTGAAGTTAAAGAGCTACTGGAGCAAATCTTAACTGTAGTTTTCATTTTGGTAGCAGCTTTGGAAAGAACCCTTTGCTCTCAAGAAGCAGTAGGGTGGAATTTCCAGTGTGTTTCTAGTTGAAGCAATAGAAGCAAAGTGAATTATCTGGCAAATCTGGTTTAGTACTGGTATCTAATGACTTTTGCTTCTGTACATACTGTACTGACTTTTCTGTTGGATTATACAGTTAAATAAAATGGGCTGTGGATCATTCTCTGGCTCTGAAGACACTAGGCATAGCATGGCTTTGACTGTGTGTAAGATATCCTTAGAATAGGTGGTGGTGTCCAAGTTGCCTGTTGAGAGTGGTGCCTGAATTATATGAATTCTTGAATTGTACCTAGACAATATCTGGGGGAATGCTGTTTGTTTTGGTCATAACTTCTCAGAGTTCATACTAGCAATGTAAAAATACAGACAACTGTGTGGTAATGCTTTTATGCCTATGTTCCAAATCCTGTTTGGTGTCATACTGTTGACACAACCAGTAAGAACAAAACTTTGCCAACAACAACAACAAAAAAAAAGGGAGTAACTGCAAATGTATTGCAAGATAACGTGTACGGAACTCAGGATACTTAAAGGTTGCAGAATTGTACAATGAATCACACAATGGTACATAAATAGTCTACTTTCAGCATTCTCTTTAAAGATAGTGAGTTAAGCTGATTGCACTTAGTTTGAAATGTTTACTGCCTAGTGGTATTCATTGTAACTCATCATTCTTTGTTTTGAATCCCAGCTGGTTATTAAAGTTTTAAATATAAGTTTGCAAAGCATCCAATGCCAAAATCCTTAACTGCAGTGTGATAGTGACAGCATGGCCCAAAGTAGCTGTTTTCTCATTTGTTTGTTTTATTCTGACATCTTTGAAAATGGGTTGGAAAGAAACCCAGAAATGCACAGAATGGTGAAGAGTATTATAAACCATCTGAGCCAAGTGTTGTGCATCTGGCTAATTAATTGAGCATTGAAATGTTGACCAGATGGGTTAATGGGTTTATTCTTTGTTTGCTATTAAAATTTATATTTGATTGCACTCCTGCTTATGTAGTAGTAATTAATATGTCCCATTCATTTTATTCCCAACTTGTAACTATTTTTGAGTGCCAGTTGGATAGCTTATTTCTAATGAAATTGTTTCAGAGCTAACTTCATGTTATTTCCTCATATCTTCGTGTTCTATTTGTTATATCAGTAATGTCTCCTGTTCCATGTAATCAAACAACTATTTGCCTTTTTTTTTTTTTCTTGGTTCAGGGCAGTATTATGACAACAAGTTATTCTGTACCCTGTGAAAATTCCTCTTCACAAATTTGTGGGTTTTGTGAACTGGAAGATATGTGATAGTGTTCAATGTTATGTACTTAAGTAAACAGATAATATATTTTGAAATCCTACCATCTATTAGAGACGACCATGGATATTTCCATTTCATGTCACTTAATGTGTTTTGTCATGATTAATAACTGTTATCACTTATACTTTCTCATTTCTTACATTCCTACATGCTTAGAAATTATACCCACACTTATTTTGTATTTCTGTATTTCTTCCTAGAAAAAGGTAGGAAAGAACCAAAAAAGAGCATATCAGATCATGTGCAGAAGTAAAACTACTGTCAATCACATCAATAGTAAATTCCTTTTCTAGTCAGGGTTTTAATCAGGGATTCAATTGTAGTCTTCAGTCAGTAGACCTATTTTGTATCCATGTTGTGCTTTTTTGTTGATGAGAGTGCAGTCAGAAAATGATGGGCCTGCTTCTGTAGCTCTTATTAACCACATACTTGCAGGGGTGGGAGGCAGAAATACCACCCTCTAACTGTTTTCTTCTTTGAAATAGGTTCTAAATTAGCATATCAGATAGATGCTCATATTTAGTGCCTTATTAGTTTATAGTTTTGATAAATTATTGTTAATTATAATATATTATCAAACAATAATAATTAACAAATATATATTAATCAGTGAGGGGCTAAATAAGTGAAAGTTAAAGTAAAAAGGTAAGATTCCTACATTGTTTCTGCATCAGTTTGGTCTATTTCTACTACATAATGTCTTTTCTATGTTTTTTAGCTGCAAATTATGAGATATTTTACTGATTTTTTCTTCACTGTCCATATAACTATCATTGTATTGGTTCTAGAATTAACACTGCAGAAGATTTCTTACTCATTTTGTGTCTTTTTGGTAGAAACTGACTACTGCTGGAAAATCATTTCCCATTTCGTGTAGGCTGTGGAAATAAATTGTGTGTTCCTTTAAAAGCCTATTTCTTATGCTTATTTCAAACAAGTTAGTGATTTTATGTCTTTGAAATACAGTTTCTAATGCATGGGCCTGTCAGATTTTGGAAATTATAGCCTTATAAATTGCACCTTTTAAGGTGTAAAATCAAATGATTAAATTCAAAAGTTGCAAGGAGGCATTAGGGTGAAAGTATGTTAAGATATTGCAGCAAAACTTATCAGAAATGCTATACATGTATGCTGTTCCTGTATTGAAAAATTCAGTATTTCTGTTACAATGTTACAAAACAGTGGAATAGATTTAATATATATATGTGCTGCAAAGTAAAGGAGTCAACTCCTATGTGCCAGATATCAAGCATCATAACACTGGGGTAGTAGCTGAATAAAGCTTTGTAGTTCTTCCCTAACCATTTATCATATTCAGTAGTCTTTAAGTAACTGAGGTTAGAGGATTACTCTAGAAATGTAGGGAAATGTGATTTAAAAAGAGCATTATTAGAAAGACTGCAGTTGAATTGAGCACTAATCCTACTTTTTTTTTTTTTTTTTTTAATGAAACTAGGTGACAGTAACGGACAATGGTATTCCTCCCAAATCAACAATCGCACGGGTGATTGTGAAGGTTTTAGATGAGAATGACAATAAGCCTCAGTTCTTGCAAAAATTCTACAAAATCAGGCTTCCAGAGCGCAGTAAGCCAGAACGAGAGAGGACTGCTAGGAGAGAGCCAATCTACCGAGTTATTGCAGCAGATAAGGATGAAGGCCCCAATGCAGAGATCTCTTACAGCATTGAAGATGGTGATGAACATGGCAAATTTTTTATTGAACCGAAAACTGGAGTGGTTTCATCAAAGAAATTTTCTGCTGCAAGGGAATATGACATTCTTTCAGTGAGTCAAAATCTCATATATCATGAATATGTGTTCTTTTATCTGTATTCCCATCACTTTTTGTTCAGTTGGCAGATGAGAGACTGCAGTATCTGAAGAAAGTTAGCATCAACAGATCCAGAAGTATTGTTTTTTATGGATTGGTTTTCTTTAAAGGACAATTTCAGATGTCTGTATTAAGAAGAATTCAAGAAGCTGCTGCTGTTGTCCAGAACTTGACAGATAATGAATAGGTTGAGGGAGCATAAACAATCATATTGACTCTCTTTCAGGAAGAAAGCAAAGTAGAAGTGAATTTATGGTAGTGTTTTAAGCTACTATCAGGTTCTACATGCTTTTTCTCTTTTTACTCCCCAGATAATGAGGGGCAAGCAGCACTTCAAGAGACACTTAGCCCGTTTGGATATCTCTCAGAAAAACAAATGTGTCTGAAACTCATTATTACTTTTCCATGTGTGTGTCATAATGATTTATATGATCTGTAGCCTAAAAGGTGTGTTTATTTCACAGATTAAAGCTGTAGATAATGGTCGACCACAGAAATCGTCAACTACTCGGCTTCACATAGAATGGATTCCAAAGCCCATCCCACCCACAGAGCCCATTTATTTTGAGGAAGAATTTTTTTCTTTTACGGTGATGGAAAGTGACCCAGTTGCTCACATGATTGGCGTAATAGGTGTTGAACCTCTTGGAATACCGCTTTGGTTTGACATAACAGGTAAGGCTGCCTTAAGGGCTTTCAGTATTAGAAACAAATGCATGGGATTCCGAGGTGCCAGAAGGCTCATTGCAGCTTCATTTCTTAATTCTAATCAGAATTTGGGCATCCTTCGGCTGTTAATATCTTTCTTTTTTTCCCTTAGCACTTATTCTGTTTGAATCAAAATGAATATTTTTATCCATGTCACTATATATAAAAAATAAACTTACACTGCAGAGTATGTTCTGTGTTGCAGATTTGGAAATGATTTGTAAATATTGTGTCAGTGAAATTAAGACAACTAAATTTCGTAAGTTATGGGATAGAGAAAGAAACAAAATGCCACTTTTCTGCAAATGGGGATAGAATGTCAAGAGACATACTGTTCACACTGACTTCTTTTGGGCTGCTCCTCAGTCTGCTTGCTTTGATTCAGTAATAAAAGGAAAGCTTGTTTTTTCCTAACCCCAACAAATTTCATCCTGTACTTATTCCTACAGTTGTAACACACCTTAACCTCTACTATTGGAAGTGGTGTTTTGGTCAGTAACATGACTATACATAGGTGCTGTGATCATAAAATAAATAGTAATTTTTTAAATTTAGACTTTTTATTAGACCTCTGAGCTCCAGGAATACTATAAACACACTAAATACAGGATACTATAAACAAGTTCTGACCTGTGTTGCATTTCAAAACCAAGTCAAACAGCAGTGCTTAGTATCAAGAGAGAGACTGTAGTAAACTGTTTCTGGTCTTAACTTAGCCATATGAAACTGAGTATTTCAGTTGTAAGGGACCTTTTCACATTATTTACTATTGAAACTGTTATTCATGATTAAGGTATGAAGTTGCTGAGGATGTTGAAGAGAACTTCTTTTAAAAATTATTTCTTATGCGTCTAATGATTTTAAAGGTCTGCTTTATTGGTACATATATTCTAGAGGGTTGCTGAGAATAGTAACAGTTAAAATCAAAGTTTGTAAAACTGATACATGAAACTGGAATATGCAAATACTAAAAAACTACTTGAGGATGTTCTCAGAAAACTTTTCAAGCTCTTCTGAGAACAGACACCATTACTCCCTGAATGCATGCTTCATGAATGAACAGCATGTGGCATGATTGATATCACTGCCAATGTATAAATATTTACAAAGAGTTTTCATATGGTTCTCTTTAATATATTCTTGGGGAAAAAAAAAAAAAAAAAAAGGTTTCTGTCCAAATTGATCTTATCCCAGTAAGAAGAGTTTGAGTTTAAACAAAATGTGGGGACAGAGATCTGTAAATTTGTATAAAAAGAGCAAGAAGCTAGAGACACCTCCTTGCATTCTCACAGGGGCAAAGCTATTTTTAATAGAGATATATTGGGACTGAGATTACTCTTTTACACATGGACATAGGAGCAGAAAAGGAGAAAATACAAAAATAGCTTAAGTTAGCAAAGATGAAGTATGAGAATGTTGTTTGTGCGCCATTTCAAGCAAGGTCATCCAGTAAAACAAAAAAACATCTGTAAACCAGAAAGAGACCACTAAAGGAAAGGTTAAGGAAGGGATGTTGTTGGGAAAAGGTGAGTAGTTCACAGAGATGAGGGAGGATGTTTACTCATAGAAGAGGTCTTTTCTTTTTAGTCTAAGTCCAGAGTTTCGGACCTTGGTAGTAGAACTTGTTAACTAGATTGGGGATGTATTTTTCTGTTGGTGATTTTATTTCATTTCAACTGCTGTGTACTCTTGAGTAGTATGTCCATTTGAAAAGAATTCTGACGATAGTTTTATTTTGATTTGCTGCTGTAAAGCATACAGCACACTTTGAACATTTAAAGTATTTTTATTTTATGCTTAATGCAGAAAACAGATGCTATTTTTAAAAAGACAACTACAGAAAACTCCAAGGGGAAAGAACAGGACTTGTCCACAGACTGTAACATGAACCATTTTATTTTGACTGCTTTCTTGATCAGAGTGTTACGAAAAGTTTGATATGTAATCATGTTGTCAGCTTATCAGCTAATCTTATAGGTAGTCACTGTACTGCCCTCTTTTACTGTTTCTAATAGCATGAATTGACATGATTGACAGCTTTCCTTTGTGTTCTGTGCTTGCTTTCCATGCTTTCTTTCTTTTTGGCTGAGCCAGGAGACAAGCTTGCTAGTGAAGTATTTTACATCTTTCAGATGGCTTGTGACCTGAACTGTACAGCAGAAGGTATCTGCTGAGATCACATAATTTATTACCAGATTATGAGATCTGAAACGAAAGCGTACATTTATAAATTATTTATTTTATTAACCCTTCGGAAATCAAAGTGCTCACAGTTGCATTTGTGACAGGTTCGTTTTTGTTTTGTTTTGTCATCGTTACATTTACATGGCATCATTCAGAACTTCAGGTTTTGGCTTTGTCCAAAACTGTTGCTGTTACACTTTCAGTGTACCATACACAGAAGTTCGGGTTGAGTACTGCTTCACTGGATGAATAGATACCATAACTTCTATAAAAAAAAATAGGGGAGTTCTTTATGATTTCCTTGAAAAGGAAAGAAGGAAAAGATGATTACAGAGCTTGTTATTGCATCAAGGGAATTAGATGAAAATGTTCATTCACCCTGCTTTTCCATTAAAATGGCAGTGACTCCACTGAAACATTAAACTCTCCTCGCCATCTGAGGAAATAGTATTGCATGCCAACTATATGAGTTAGAGACTCCCTTTCTGAAGTTGACATCTCAAAGCCAAATAAAAAGTTTCACATAAACCTGCTCCAAGCAAAGCTGCTGCCTTTCATGCTGTTCAAATCATATCCGTTCACATGATTTGGAAACTGCTGCTGGACTAGGAAGAGGAAATGTTTTTTGATGACATTTTATCGTTGTCCGTAATTCTTAACTATCTCAAATTCAGTGAAGCAGAATCCAGCCCATCTTTACTAAACTGATATGTCTGTCATGAAGTTGAACTTCCTGAAAGTGAATGGGGCCCATGTCAGTATTTCCTGTTCTGACTTAGTATAAATTTCCCACCTTGGAATTTTACCCTCACTTCTTGCCTTGACTTTTTCTGAAGACATTCAGTGATTGACAAAACACAGCATGTAAAAACTCGTAAAAAATTATAATCAAATAATGCATGCAGATTATATCTGAATGCTTTCCTTATGCAATTTAATTAGAAAAAAACATGCACACAGCCAGGAGGAATTGGTCTGCCGTATCTAGCATTGGTTTGACCAAAATAAATATTGATTCCTCCATTTTAGACAGTTTATTGAGAAGTCTAAAGCAATTCCAGTTAAATGGTAGTATTTATCATTGTTAGCAATATTTGGACTTAATGGTTGTTGTATGCTTACAACAACATGCTCCGAGTGGTATGATGATCAATTAAACGTTTAAATGGCCAAGTGTAGCTATTGATCTACACAGTTATTTAACTATATTTCAAAGAGTAATTTGAAAGTTTTGCAGGGAAAGATAGCTTGTTTCAGAAAAGGAGATAGGCATATTTAATCACTGATTATTAAAATATCTGAGATCTTACCCTAGTAGAGGTTGAGTAATGAATTCTTCAGATACTCTCCTTTGATATGAGTATCCTTTGGAGGTATTAGAGACTTTTCACCTTGACTATATTCATATACAAGTATGGTAATTTATACTCTGATTCAAGAGACATAAATTTGACAGCATTTCTGATTTGGAGTTTTTGTTTATTTTATTACAGAGAACGTTTTTCTGTATTTATCCTGAATGTCAGCCCATAAAATAAAATTTCACCTACTAATTATCAGTTTCCCACTATTTGTTATCATAAAATTCTGATAAAAAAAAAAGAGAATCTTGTCAATTAATCTACCTACTAACTGTTTATAAGCCAGACAAATCAGCTTCATCCAAAACTAATCAGTTTTAAATATCTGCAAGTAGCAGCATATTGTATTGCCAGAAAAAAAAAAGATGGTTTTAAAATAAGTGTGTATATATGTATATAATTCCACCTTCATTAAACATCTGAAGACAGGACATGACCATATATGAAACAGTAAAGTAATTCTGTGTTTTATGAACCTCTCCCTCTCCTAATTTCCTGAACAAGGTGGCAACTATGACAGTCGATTTGATGTGGACAAGGGTACTGGAACTATCATTGTCGCTAGACCTCTTGATGCAGAACAGAAATCAAATTACAACTTAACAGTGGAGGCAACAGATGGAACCAGATCTATCAGCACTCAGGTAATGGACTTTCTAAAGAAGTGTTAATAAAAGGAGTGATTTGTAGCTGCATGGAGGGGAGAAGTTACCTTTAATCCTTATTTTATTTTTTGCATCCTTTTTACAGTGTATTATGTGATTACTTAGCTTGGATGTTGAAAGACCACTAAGATTTTCTGATTTTTTTTTTTTCCTAAGATCTGTGGATAGCAAATCATAACTATATCCAACTACTGCATTATGAAACTGAATTGTTATTTGTTCCTTCTGCATGATGTGCTTATAATAATAAGGTTTAAAAGACAGCATCTGTGTGTATCATCTAGAGTAACACTTTCAATGGAAGTAGAGATTGCTGCTTTCTGCAGAGTGTTCGGCAATCTCTGACAAGACAAATGTCTTTAAATCACTTCCCTACTAAGGTCCCGTAGTGGTGGCAATTGTTTGCAGTTGGACTGATAGGAAGTTCTGTAAGGCATAAGCCTCTTCTAACCTAATGGAAATATCTCTTAGTGAATTGAGATTAATATCCTGTTTTTCCCATGTAGTTTCTTCCCCCAGCCCAAAACCTGAATATAATTGGTTTATCAGAGATCGGTGTGAATATTGCTGTGGGCATAGAGGAGTACTCTTTATTTCAGAAGGAAAGGAGTGGACTGATTTACTGAATTGAAACTGTTGCATTTGGATGATGATATTATCCATGTATGTGTAATTGACTTACTTGTCCGTTATGGACCTAAAAGCAATCTATACATTGCTGCTTTTATGTTCACAGAAAATTGCTTTAATTTTTTTTGTTCAACTTTTCTATGGTTATATGTTCTTCGGTTGTTTCATCCTATATGTTGTGTGTCATCTTCCTTCTTTCAAAGAGCATACTCTTTGTGAACATTAAGGATTTAAAACAGTCTTTTTATTGAGATCACCTCATTGATAGGTCAAATAGACAAAATGCTGTAGTCAAAGTTTGCAGGAATAGCAGTTTCCTTTGAGATCTTACTTTTCTTTTAATGGTGGTGACTGTGAGTGATATTCCATGCATCTCTCAATACTACAGTAAGCCTCCCGGCAGAACGAGTCAGAATTCACTGCTGCCCTAGCCCTGGTGCCATTGCTCATGATGCTGATAGCCCCCAGAAAAGGTTTGGAGAATCCTGCTGTAAATTTATTTCCTAGTTGTAGTAAAAATATTGAGCAGATTCATTTCTACCAAATCCAAAATGCTGGAAAGGTGGTATGACTTAGTGTGGAAAAAAAATAGAAGAATCCTAAATCCAGCTAAAAGAGAATTTGATTTGCCAGGCAAGTCAGAAGACAACTGGAGGATTTTATTTTGTTGGGTTTGTTTGTTTGTTTGTTTCTTCAGGAATTCAATCAAAATGCCACCGTGCAGTGTGTTAGGCTAACCTGGGGGCTAGTAAGTGATGCGTGGTCTCAGTTGACTGCAGACATTTTACCTGGTGCTGCTGCTTTTATACAGTTGAATTGACACTGGCATCCTGAGCTGTCACATTTAAGCCATAATCTGTTTCATCTGCTGGAAGAACTCAGAATTGTGAGGTTGTGAAAATACTTTAACCTTCACCTCTTCCCCTGGGTCATGTGATTCATTCAGTTTTTCTCAGAATTACACAGTGAGGCTTTTGTCCAAATTCTTTTAATGAATTTGTTGTTAAAGCATTTCATGAAGTTGGGTGAACATTATAAATGTTTATCACAACAGTCCTCAGAAGAATTGGAATGCTAGTCATGAATTTATAGTCCTTTACTTCTGTGATTGCTTTTTAGTATGACTTTCTTTCATGTCTTTACTTTTCTTCTCTCAGCTAGTGTTGGCAAGAATAGAGCTTGTGGTTTCTGTTACAAGAACACAGAGACTTCCTTCCCATTATCCTCTTTTTTCCCCTGCCTGTTGGATAAGCACAAGTTAGCTGTTGCTGTTTGAGTCTCATGTTACTGTGGTATGTAGATTGGGAAATGTGGATTAGTTCAAACTCTGGAATTGTTGGTGCATGCATGGGCTCCTGGTTTTAACTGTTTCTCTTATCTCCCTTGTAACTCATTGCCCACCCAAATGGATTCATCTGCTAAGACAGCCCTCAGGACTAGAGTTAAGAAGATAAATTTCTGGAATGAGGCTTACCTTCAGGGCAATTATAAATGTTGATATGAAATCAAATTTGAAGGTGTTTATGTCTACCAGTATGTATGTTCCATTACTCAGTGTAATTGAGATTGTGATTAAAGTTGGTTTGTTGACGCTGTATAGAATCCTTCTAAGAGCTGATAAACAGTAAGCGATGACAGGCACAGTAACTCTGAATACCAAGGACACACATTTGGATCAACAGTATGAAATATGCAGCTTTTAGCTTGCAGAGTAGTTGTAAACATTTGAAATACAGTACACAATTTAACAGGCCTTGAGTAACAGCTGATTAAGTAATTTTGTGTTTTGACTTAAAAAACCCAATGACATTTTGAAAATGTTGAGGAAGGGGACAAGAAATGAAAAACATCAGTCTCATTGTGAGGAAGTTGTGTATAGAACGGACTTCAAGCCAGAAGGCTTTTGTTGGCCTTGGGCCCCTGACATCTTTCGAGTATTTGACTCTTTGAAGGCTTCAGTTAAATAAGTTTTTTGAAAAGTACAGCAGCAGTAGGCGTGGAGACTGTTAGAATTTTGTATGCATCTAAATGCCAAATGCGTGATGCAAAAAAAGGACAAGCAAATTCCATGCCTACAGTAGTGGTATTTGTTTGACAAATGATGTTAGATTAGGAAGGAATATAATTTGAAAAACAAATCAGTGTACTTATGTTTTCAGATTATAATGTTTTGGTCTGAAGTAGAAAAGGCTATTCACGGGATTTGAGAAGCAATATATGAACTATTGAGTTGCTTTTTGAAAGTAAATAACAAATCTTGTTTTGAGCTATGCTGCTTCCAGACTTCACTGTCTATCAGTTCTTTTCATTAGAAGTAACATTTAAAATGGTGTAAAGCTAATTGCAGCATTTTGCCTACTGCTGTGCGATTACAGCATATTTAATCTTGCTTTATGTAAAAATTATGTGGATGTTATGCTCTGGGGTTGATCATTCTTCATTGACTAAGCATGCTTTTTTGCATGTGATCCCCACACTGCTCCACAGAGACATTTTGGGAACAGAATTTATATTTATATAGTATATATACAGCATTTATATAATCTCTGAATGACATAACTTTTTGCTTCTGTACTTTAGTATAAACATGCCAAAGTAACTACAATGCCATTATGAATGAAGAGAGGAAAAGATTTAAATCTCAACAAGGAATCAAAAGATGAAAAATTAGATTAGAACAAAGGGACATCACTGTTAAATATTACACACTGTGTGTGTTTAATCAATGGCACGTCGCTTCTCTGCACACTTCTATTGCACACTAATAATCTGTGCATTCCTATGCAAATTTAGACTTTGCCAATCATATAGTCAATAATCCTGGTCTACGTTGTTCTATTTCCATATGACCAGACTGTATTAGTCTCTGTGAGATCTGCTCATAGGCTTGCACACTTTCACGCTTCTTCACTTCCACACTGTTTCATTTCAGCAGTCGCATTGTGATCTGTTAATGTCATAATTTTCTATTCTGTGCCTCTTTATATTAAACCTCTTTATTTAGAGAAAATATTCATATAATTCATTTGAATTTAATCTTACAATAATTTCATTGAAATTTTACATTTTACTTTAGAGTAGCACAAGCTCTTCAAGTAGTTACTTTGTTCTCAAGCACACAAACCCATCTCTTTCTGTATGAGCCTTTAATGACTGTGTTCAATTTTACTTTTGTATTCTGTTGTCTTTTATTTAATATGAAGACCTCAACAGTTTATGTGACAATTTGGCCCCATCACATTTAAAAGAAAATGCACATGTAGCATCTGTCACTTAGCATCAGCAAAAAAATCTCAGTCTTGAAAGCAAGTTTTCCTTGTCTGTTTGTATAATTGTTTTGGATGGAAGATATCCTGTAACCTCATCTAATTCAGATTCTGTTGGCTCAGAGCAGAGCAAACTGCAAAGATGCAACAAGTTCAGGAATTCATCCAGTTCTGTGCACCTGAGATGGCAGGGCTTCTATCTTTTCTTTGGATGTGCTTTTATGGCAGTGTTTGGCAAAACTTTTTGAAAAGAAGTGTTCTTATGTCTAATTGTAGTTTCCCGTGCTGGAGCTTGTGAGTGTTTCATCATGTTCTTTCACTGCGCTCCTCTGGATTTTAGTGGCTTTCCACTGATTCCATTTCAGTCTGTCAAGATCTCTTGCTCTGCTGAGCTTCAGATAGTAGTGGATCTATAAAATCACAGACAAGTTAAAGGAGTGATCACCTTAGTAAAGCAGCCCAGCATACGGTTAACCTTCACAGAATCACAGAATTGTAGGGGTTGGAAGGGACCTCTAGAGATCATCGAGTCCAACCCCCCTGCCAAAGCAGCTCCAGGTTGTACAGGTAGGCGTCCAGGCGGGTCTTGAACATCTCCAGAGAAGGAGAGTCCACCACCTCTCTGTGCAGCCTGTGCCAGTGTTCCATCACGCTCACTGTGAAGAAGTTCCCATACACATTTGTACAGAACTTTCTAAGTATCAGTTTATGGTTATTTCCCCTCATCCTATTTCCACACACTGCTTAGAAGAATCCAGCCTTGTCCCTTTGCCTCACACTCCTTAAATACTTACAGACATGGATCAGATCCTGTCTGAGTCTTCTTTTTTCAAGGCTGAATGGGCCCAAGCCTATCATGAACCCTTTCCTCATGATAAAGGGCATGGAACACCTCCTGTCTTTGTGGCCCTCCATTGGACTCTTTCCAGGAGATCCCTGTATTTTTTGTACCTGGGAGCCCAGAACTGTACACAGTACTCCAGGTGAGGCTTCACCAGGACAGAGTAGAGGGGGAGGATCCACCTCCCTTGACCTGCCGGCCATGATCTTGTTAATGTATCACACTTGCTCTGATTCCTTTATGCCCAGCTCTCCTGCCTGCTCAGGTCTCGCTGTATGGCAGCACAGCCTTCTGGCATGTCAGCCATTCCTCCCAGCTTTGTATCATCAGCAAACTTGCTGAAGGTGGACACTATCCCCTTATCAAGGTAATTGATGAAGATGTTGAACGTGTTGAGTTGTACTCCCTCTAACCTCCAAGTTCAATCTAAGTTTCTTTATTTTTTCATGTAAAGGAAATAGACACAAACTTCAATAATGATTTTAATTTAAATTAATCAAATTTTACTCTTTATCTTTTTACTTATGTTTTTCCAAGCCTGAACACCTGAAGTAGGTATGGAGTAAAAAAAAAAAAAAAAAAAGCTTTTGAGGTACATTCATGTTGAGAACATATCATCTTTGGATGATCTGTGTTGTAAACAGGCTTTTAAGTTATCATTTATACAACATATATCAGTTTAGTTTAATTTTTATTGAAAAGTGGATTTTGTAGTTTGTTAGCTATCCATATTTAGTTTCATTTTTAATTTTCCTGAGCATGTAAATACTCATAAACTGCTATGTAAGTGACTGTGTTGGATCATGCAGTATTTTATTTCAGTTTTTCTTCCAGGACGCATAAAAATGTATTGTATTTATTTATCTCTAATCAGACAATCTAAAAAGGACTATTTAAGGTCATATGCTTTTCACTCTTGCTGTTCATTTTCCAGTTGAATTTGTTCCTGAATGTATTTAAAGCTTTAGTCTAAAACACATCTTGGGTCACCTACTATTAATTTTCTCTCTACTAAAGATCTGTATTTATTCTAACTTTTTATTTTCCATCTCTAAATAGTTTCTAGTCAATGACAAAAAAAAAAAAGGTCCTTTGTTTCCATAGCAACCTCTTGCAAGGGATTTTGTCATAGTGCCAGAGAATTAGTTGTTTTTCTATTTGTTCTGTTTCATGAGAATTCTGGTAGATTTTCCTTATTAATAGCAGTGATAGTTTGTGTTTGTCATATTGGTCTGTTTCAAACAGTGTAAAACTATATATATGAATATTTCCCCAAATGTAATATATATTGGATTTATGACTTTTTGATCTGAAACACCAAAGACTGCATGTAGTAAAAAAATCACAGGGCTGTGCTTACGTCTGCAGATGCCAGTGTGCACCATGCACACACAGACCCCCTCTACTATCTGACAGAGGAGCTCAGTGTTATTAATAGTGCATGTTAAACAGGAGTATTGACATCTTTTTTTATATTATTATTATTTTTCCTGTGATCCAGCATGAGTGGCTCTATCTTGTCCTGCTGAATAGTTTTCATCTAGCAGCTTATTCCATATTTTCAAATGTCTACCTTTTTAATTTTATTTTCTGCCAGGTCACTCTTTTTCTTTGTGAAAGAAACTGAGGCAGAATTGTATTTTAGCATGAGCTTCTTAGTTGTTTCTTATATTTCGTGGTGGTCTTGTTTACACATAGGTTGTTTTATTGTTTCAGATAAACTTGAAACTTTTTACTCCTTGCATAGCATTTCATTCCATATCCGGCTTCTAATACTTAACATTCCATACTTGCCCTCTTCACCTGTGTTCCTACATTACACATTATATGTCTCTCTATTCTTTTTTGTCTGAGTGAGATTCTCCATGAAAATACTCTGCCTGATGACAGTTATTTCAGCAAGCAGAGTGGGTAGTATCCCAGTTTGGGGGAATATCTTTGTATTTTACAGTATAGATTTATCCAAAAGTTTTGGACCCATTTTATCATGTTCCCACATTCTGACTTCAGTTCATCAGTCTGCATTGTGGAGCCTCCAGAGTTTGGTGCAGCACTTCAGTGCAGCAGTCTTTCTGCTGTTACTTAGAATATAAGTCCTCTCATGTTCTTGGAAGCTATTTTAGACTTTGAGAAGATGAGGCAGATTCAGATTTAGTGAGTTCCATCTGTAACTCTTCCTTATACCTCTCTCCTCTGGAGGAAAAAAAAAAATAATAACGCATTGGAATTATATGCATATTATAGTCTGATTTTTAATAATCCTCTTTTTCATTCCTGTTTACTAATTATTAAGGCTTTCCCCTCCTCATTGTGTAATTTCAGGTGTACATCAAAGTTATAGACACAAATAATCACAGGCCTCAATTTTCTGCTTCAAAATATGAAGTTGTTATACCTGAAGACACCATTCCAGAGACAGAAATTTTGCAAGTTAGTGCTACAGACAGAGATGAGAAGAATAAACTGATATATACTATGCAAGGCAGCACTGATCCCATCAGCCTTAAAAAATTTCGTCTGGACCCTGGAACTGGATGTCTTTATACCACAGAAAAACTAGATCATGAGACCATGAACCAGCATATTCTCACAGTAATGGTAAATAAGCACAATATTTGTTCTGTATTCTATAAGAAGCACTTTTTAAAAAAATCTTTTAATTTTATCCCTAATGCAAACATTGTTTTGTATATTTAATTTGTATTTAGTCCTTGACTGGTAAAGATTGAACCTTGAATAATTACTAACATTTGGTGAACTTCTGAATTATGAGTGATAATTGCTAACTGTTTCAGGTTCGAGATCAAGATGTTCCTGTAAAGCGTAACTACGCTAGGATCATCATTAATGTTAGTGACACAAATGACCATGCACCGTGGTTCACCAGCTCTTCCTATGAAGGCCGTGTGTATGAGTCAGCAGCTGTTGGATCAGCAGTACTTCAGGTTACAGCATTAGATAAGGACAAAGGAAAAAATGCAGAAATTGTGTATTCTATTGAATCAGGTATGTTGACGTTCTTATATCTTTAATTTCTTTTTAAAATGGTACTTGATCATGCTTTGTTTCAACTGTAGGCATGTAAAAAACAGCTGTGAGAGTACGCATTCTATTTTGTGTCATGCATTTAAAGATATAATCTGAGAACGTTAAAAGAAAACTACAATAATAAGTATTCATCTTCTTCTCTTAGTTATTCATGACTCCCTCCTGATGATACCTTTAAATTCTGAAAGAGTATGTGTTCTTCAGAAAATAGAGAAATTCATATCTAAAATTCAGATCTGAAAGAGTATTCTTTTTGAGAATTTATGGTATAAGCAAAGCAAAGATGTGATGAAAAGAATAAAATTATGAGACAAGTCCCTTGGTGTTTAATACATTGTGAAAGAAGGGAGCTCAAAAATAATATTCATCTACTTCTGGAGAAATAACCTCTAAATTGTCACAGTTTAAGTTAAAGTTTCTAATACAAGTAGCAAGGAAGGGGTTAATTTGCTTGGTTCCCTCTGCATGATTTTAAATTGGTATTGCTGTTCTGGTTCAATAAAACATATAAGCATTCCTTTAATAGCCAGTCAGTTTGTCACTGAGAGACCTGAGATTGTAGGCCAGAGAAGAACATTGGATGCCACTGCTTATTTTTCACTTCATTGTATCTTCCTGAACTTGCCTATAACAATAAAATTTAAATGATGGTGATTTTTGATAGTCTGATTATGGGATGGCACTGACTGAGTTCACTTAGCATTTCAAAGTGAGTTCCGGATCAGTTTGTGAAATCTAGATCCAGGCCTACCTAAGGTCCTGAGCTATTTAGGCACAGTGCCTGAAAAATATGTTATTTAATATGTTATTTAAATTTCATTAACAAGATGCACTACTATTTTCAAATTAGATTGTATTTTAAAATACAAATCTCAGCTGCAAGCAGAAGAAACTGTATATTAAAGGAAACAGTTGCTAAAATTTGTTTAGTTATGGCTGAATTGCAGAGCGATATGCACAAATGTATTGTTTTTGTTTGAGACCAGATACTTTGCAAAGGCATTGGTATTTTTTATTGTAAATATTTTCCTTTTCTTCCATCGAAGTGTTGACTTGAAAACACACCAAAGCACTGTGAAAATGAAGCTATAATTGTGGTTGTTTGAAGAAAAGGAACATATTTGATAAATTACTTTATATATATATTCTGTAACTTGCAGAGAGATTACTTTTTTCCCTAGGCAAGAAACAAAACTTGCTTTTCCTAGTTCAGTACCTGTTTTAGGAATGGCAATATACTGCAAGAAAAAGATTCTGTATGTGTGCTATCTAAAATGAAGTTACATGCTGTTCGCTCTTCTTTTCGTCTAGCTTTTTGTAGGAGTAGATTTAAGACATTCTTAGGTTTGTTTTATAGGAAAGTGACCAACTGTGAGGCTGAAGCATTGTAACTGATGTTCTAAGCATATGGATAGAACATTCCTCAAATGTTTGTAATGGCTGCCTAGATTTGTAATGGGATATTCTAAGAATACCACTGTGTTTAGAGCCTTCACTTCAAAAAAAGAAAGAAAAACAAAAACAACAAAAAAACAGTCTCTTGCCTACTTGTATGCATAACTCAGAAGTTCTTAATTTTTTTTTTCCGCGCTGAGATCATGGCTCTAGTAATATAAATTTATAAGGAACTACAGTGCTAATCTTACTCTATTTAGTACATGAGCTGAATATTTTGTGCAGTATATATTTGCAGTATATATATCAGCTATATATTTTGAAAAATGCAGAGAAATGGTTATCAAGTGTCAGCTGGTAATACTCAGAAAGTATTTTTTTCCTAATAATTAGTCTCAGGGAATAACATACCTATGTGTTAACATAAAATTAGAAGAAATGTAAATTTTGGTCCAGTTCAGAAAGATTCATTCTGAAGCAGTAATTTAAACAATACTCACACAAACAACTGAGATTCACAAGTGTCATTAAAATATTTTTTTTTCAGAGCTATCTAGTTATTCTAGATCCTGAAATGTAACATGAGCTCTGCTAATGTTAACTTCTGAATAACGCTTACAGAATTTTTTCCAGAGAGGCTACCAATGTTTGTTAAACAAAATTAAGAAACTTCAGCATTCCCTATTTTCTCTCCAGTTTGTCTTTTTTAGTACATGGCAAATAAATAATCGTTCTTTAATTTTCTTAATTACTTTATTTTTCTTCTCAGGGAATGTTGGAAATTCCTTCGTGATAGATCCTGTCTTGGGTATGATTAAAATTGCAAAGGAATTAGATCACAGTAACCAGGAAGAATACAACTTGATAGTAAAAGCTACAGACAAAGGAGATCCTCCAATGAATGAAGTGACCTCTGTGCATATAGTTGTTACAGTTTCTGATAATGCCTCACCAAAGTTTACAGCCAAAGAATATTCTACAGAAATCAGCGAAAGTGCTAGCATTGGCAGTTTTGTTGGAATGGTTACAGCATACAGTTTGTCTTCTGTAGTTTATGAAATAAAAGACGGTAATATAGGAGATGTCTTTGCTATCAACCCAAACTCAGGTGTCATTGTTTCACAGAAGTTACTTGATTTTGAAACTTTGCCTGTTTACACGCTAACTGTGCAGGGAACAAACATGGCTGGTTTGTCCACTAATGCAACAGTTTTGGTACATCTTCGGGATGAGAATGACAATATACCAATTTTTATGCAGTCTGAATATACAGGACTCATCAGTGAATCAGCTTCAATTAACAGCGTGGTTCTGACTGACAAGAATGTCCCATTAGTAATTCAAGCTACAGATGCTGATAAAGAATCAAATGCTTTGCTTGTTTATCAAATTGTTGAACCATCTGTCCGCAAGTATTTTGCCATTGATTCTAGCACTGGTGCCATTCGGACGCTAATGAGTCTGGACTATGAGGAGACAAATATTTTCCACTTTTCTGTCCAAGTACATGATATGGGCATTCCACGTTTATATGCAGAATATGCAGCCAATGTTACTATTTATGTAGTTGACATCAATGATTGTCCTCCTGTGTTTTCAAGAGAGCTGTATGATACAACCATTTTAGTTCCAACCTATAAAGGTGTGAAAGTCATCAATGTAAATGCCACTGATGCTGATTCAGGCATTTTTTCACAACTAATTTATTCAATCATTGAAGGCAACATTGGAGAAAAATTTTCAATAAACCCCAAGACTGGAGACATAACAGTACAAAATACAACTCAGTTACGAAGTAGATATGAATTAACAGTGAGAGCATCTGATGGCAGATTTGCAGCCACTACATCTGTAAAAATTAATGTGAAAGAAAGCAAAGCAAGCCAACTGAAATTTACACAGAGTTCCTACTCTGCAGTAGTGCAGGAGAATTCCACTGAGGCAAAAACAATAGCTGTGGTTACTGCTATAGGGAATCGATTAAATGAGCCTTTGTTTTATCATATTCTAAACCCAGATAGCAGATTTAAAATAAGCCCAACTTCAGGAGTCCTTTCAACAACAGGAATACCGTTTGATCGTGAACAGCAAGAATCATTTGATGTGGTCATAGAAGTAACAGAGGAACATAAACCATCAGTTGTTGCACATATTGTAGTTAAAGTCACAGTGGAAGATGTAAATGATAACGTTCCATTTTTTGTCAATCTTCCATATTACGCTGCAGTTAAAGTGGATTCTGAAGTAGGCTATGTTATTCGACGTGTCACTGCTGTAGATAAAGATACAGGCAGAAATGGAGAAGTGCATTACTATCTTAAAGAGCATCATGAATATTTCCAAATTGATCCGTCTGGTGAAATCTCTCTGAAGAAGAAGTTTCAGCCTGACACAGTAAATAAGGAGTACCTGGTTACAGTAGTGGCAAAAGATGGAGGAGAACCTGCTTTTTCTGCTGAAGTTGTAGTACCAATTACAGTTATGAATAAAGCTATGCCAGTTTTTGAAAAGCCTTTCTATAGTGCAGAGATACCTGAAAACGTTCAGCTCCATAGTCCTGTAGTACATGTACAAGCAAACAGCCCAGAAGGACTTAAAGTGTTTTACAGCATCACAGATGGAGATCCTTTCAATCAGTTCATGATCAACTTCAACACTGGAGTGATAAATGTTGTTGCCCCTCTTGACTTCGAGTCTCATCCAGCCTACAAACTGAGTATTCGAGCAACAGACTCTCTAACTGGAGCACATGCGGATGTGTTTGTAGACATAATAGTGGAAGATATCAATGACAATCCTCCGGTGTTCACAGAGCAGTCTTACACTGTAACTCTTTCTGAGGCATCAGTCATTGGAACATCTGTTCTACAAGTGAGCGCTACAGATGCTGATTCTGGAACAAACAGGGGAATTTCCTATTATTTGGTTGAGGATGATACTGAAAGTCATGACTATTTCGACATAGACAGCAGCACTGGACTCATTCTCACAACGAGAACTTTGGACTATGAAAAAATTCAGCAACACAAATTACTAATAAGGGCCATAGATGGTGGTATGCTGCCCTTGAGCAGTGACACAATTATAACTGTCGATGTGACTGATATAAATGACAACACCCCTCTTTTTAACCAATTGGTTTATGAAGCTAAAATCAGTGAACTGGCTCCCCGTGGACATTTTGTGACCTGCGTGCAAGCCTCAGATGCAGACAGTTCAGATGCTGACAAATTGGAGTACTCCATTCTGACAGGCAATGACCAAAAGAATTTTGTAATTAATAGTAAAACTGGCATTATCACCATCTCAAACCTACGCAGGCAGGCACTAAAGTCACATTATATTCTTAATGTGTCTGTTTCTGATGGAGTTTTCAGGAGCTCGGCCCAAGTTCATATAACAGTAACCAGTGCCAATATGCACAGCCCTGTTTTCAGCCAGAACGAATATGAGGTTGAACTAGCCGAAAATGCTCCTTTGCATACCTTAGTGACTGTAGTTAGAGCAAGAGATGAAGATTCTGGTACTTACGGCCATATCACTTACCACATTGTAAATGACTTTGCCAAAGATAGATTTTACATAACTGAGAGAGGGCAGATATTTACCTCTGAAAAGCTTGACCGTGAAACGCAAGCAGAAAAAGTAATTGCCATTAGTTTAATGGCCAAAGATTCAGGAGGAAAAGTTGCTTTCTGTACAGTTAATGTAATACTTACTGATGACAATGATAATGCTCCACAATTTCGAGCAACAGAGTATGAAGTAAATATTGGATCTGATGTTCCACGGGGAACTTCTGTCATTAAAGTCTGGGCGTCTGATGCTGATGAGGGTACAAATGCAGACATCACGTATACTATTGAAGCAGAGTCTGAAAATGTTAAAGAGAATTTAGAAATTGATTCTTTGTCTGGTATAATTACAACAAAAGAAAGCTTAATTGGTTTAGAAAATGAGTTTCTAACCTTTTTTGTTAGAGCTGTTGATGGCGGATCCCCTCAGAAAGAATCAGTTGTTCCCGTTTACACTAGAATACTCCCATCAGAAGTGTCTCTTCCAAAATTTTCAGAACCATTTTATTCTTACATGGTTTCAGAGGACATTCCTGTTGGAACTGAGATAGATGTTATCAAAGCAGAGCATAATAAGACTTTGGTGTATAGTCTGATTAAAGGGAACACTCCTGAAAGCAATAGAGATAATTTTTTTGTGATTGATCGACAGACTGGAAAGCTGAAACTTGAAAAGAATCTTGATCATGAAACAACTAAATGGTACCAGTTCTCAGTGCTAGCACAGTATACAAATGAAAATTATAATGTTATTTCCTCAGTAGAGGTAAGCATTCAAGTAAAAGATGCAAATGATAACAAACCAATTTTGGAATCCAATCCATATGAAGCATTCGTTGTAGAAAACATGCCAGCTGGAACAAGAGTGATCCAAGTAAAAGGAACCGACTTAGATTCAGGACTTAATGGGCAGGTCACTTACAGCTTAGATCCTTCTCAAGAACTAGATGTTATAGAGTCTTTTGCCATAAACATGGAAACTGGCTGGATTACCACTCTCAAAGAACTTGACCATGAAATGCGAGACAAATACAGAATTACAGTGGTTGCATCTGATCGGGGTGAAAAAATTCAACTGTCTTCTCTGGCTGTGGTTGAAGTTACCGTTACAGATGTGAATGACAATCCTCCACGCTTTACTGCAGAGATATATAAAGGAACAGTCAGTGAGGATGACCCTCCTGGTGGAATAATTGCCATCTTAAGTACAACTGATGCTGATACAAAAGAAGCCAATAGACAAGTCTCTTACTACATTACAGGTAACTCTTTGAGTAATGCCAGAAAAAAAATCATTTGAGGTGTCCTGGAATGATGTGTACTATAACTTAATCCTAATTTTTGAAACATTTGAAACTGCAAAGAAAGAATGGGTATGTCTTAAAATCCAATATCAGGGGGGATGACTAGGGGAAAAAAAAGAGTTTTGGAAAACAGGTCTTTGGCTTCATGTTTGACAAGTGCTTTGCTCAACTTGCTTCCCTAAATTTTCTATTTAGTTCACGTATATCGTTTTATAAAGAAATATGTATTTGCATTGAAGTCGGTGTTGCAGTTAAAAAAGGAACCAAAGAAGAACAAAATAATAGTGTTGTTTTCCAGTGGAGTATTCTAATGTTTTTCTTTGTGTCTTACAACATTTTCTATAATGCTAAATGAATTTCTGCATTGATTTGTACAGATTCTATTGGCAGCAAGTTAAATATTGTATGATAACTTACTATTTCCGTCTGAAAAATGAAACTTTCAAATACACCTACTGAAAGTGGCTGCTCCATTTGCATTTAAATTTTTATTTTCTTTTTAGATGTAATTTAGTGTTGATAGAGTAATGGTAACATTCTCCCTCTTGTTTTAAATTAAAGTTTTGCTTTCATATTTTAGGAGGTGATCTCTTGGGACAGTTTGCTGTTGAAAATATACAGAATGAATGGAAAGTTTACGTCAGAAAGCCCCTGGACAGGGAAGAAAAGGACCATTATCTTCTAAATATTACAGCTACTGATGGAACGTTTGCTACTAGAGCTGTGGTGGAGGTTAAAGTCCTTGACGCTAATGACAATAGCCCTGTATGTGAAAAGGTAGGCATATTCTTCAATGTCCGGTTGCTTCTGTAGATAAAATGTTAACTCACCTTTCTCTGAAATTGCTTCTTAGGAGACAGACAAATGGCTATTCCTTTAATGTTGGTAGCAGAGCTCTGGACTTCTAAGAATTCTGTCAAAGCAATTGGGCAAGTTTATTTAAAATTAGTAAATAATCCAAAGACAATTCACTGATGTATTTTTAACACTAGCTGGGTGTATTAGGATAACTTTAGGTCATTTATCTTGTGTTAATGCATACTTTCCCCAAGGGAATTGTTTCAAGCAGCTCCTGTTAGATTTTGTGTGCTGTATTTTCCTGAAAGAAGCAAAGTCTGAAAGAAGGCTGAAGAGCATTGCTTAGTTGATATATTTGTGAAAAAGTGTTGAAAAGCCTGGAATGTCCAAAAATCAAAAATCTGTAATCTACAAATGTTTTCTTTTTTTACTAAGTCATCTACTTTATCATATATTATAGTCTGCAAAAACAGATATGAAATATAACAAATGGGAAAAAGAAAAAAGGAAGGAGGAAGCAGAAGCGCATTATAAGAAAAATCTGGATTTTCATAGCCCCCTTCTTTTTATTTTAGCAATGGGCAGAAAGGCAAAATGTTTTCATGTTTTGGGAAGGATCAAATATACAGTGACTGATTCTTTTTGTTAGTCTGTGTTTATGTTGGTCACTTGTGTACAAATGTATAGTTAACTACAATTTAGTAAGTCAGTGTTTTTAGATTTATTCCTTTGATACTACTGATGTTATCTATAAGTCTCCGTCTTTCTATATGAGTTATATCGTGCTATAAATGAGCTATACGAGTGTTTAGTGCCTTTTAAACTGGAAGCTTCTATTTCATGAGCTGCTACATAGAAGACAGGCATTGGTGTCTTCTGGATTGAGTCCAACCTAGACAAAATGATTTACCAGAAGACAAAAAAAGGACATTGCCAAAAATTCAGAACTCCTAACTTGGGAATACATTTTATTACCAGTTAATCAGTTACAAGTGTTCAGAATTCTCAGCTGTGTTAACACTCAAAGAGTCCCAATGGTTTCAGTAATTACCTTTGAATAATGTAATAAATGTCAAGTAATTAATTGGAAAATCGAAGTTCTTATCATTTTCAGTATTTCATCCTCTGATTCACATCACATGTTTCCCAATGCTAAAATAATATTTTGTCATCTGCCATTCTCTCTTTGCATCCCCTTTCCAAGCCTGTTTACTCCGTGTATTAAGTCTTTGAATGAAATTCAAAACTTTTTCAGGCTTTATACACTGATACTGTTCCTGAGGATGCCCTTCCTGGCAAACTGATAATGCAAGTATCTGCTACGGATGCAGATATTCGTTCCAATGCAGAAATTACATATACATTACATGGCCCTGGAGCGGAGAAGTTCAGACTCACTCCAGACACAGGTAACAGCTTTATAAACAAAAGCGTAATCGTGACTGATTTTTACAAAATGTTTTATGATTACATTAAGACACACATAAGTGTCAGTATTTGAAGCTTTCCATTAAGAGTGAATATATTGTATGAATTTGTAGTACACAAGTAATATATTGATTAGAAGTTGGGGAAAAGGCAAGTATTTAATGCATGAAAAATTGAAGTAAATAGGGCAACTGCCAGAGACTTCATGCAGAATTGTGATAAATATATGCCATTAATTCTGTACTATTTGTATTGTATTAGTAGCAATCACAGTTGATAAACTGAAAATAAGATAATCTTCATTCGGATTCTCCCTGCCAACATTTGGTTTGGCATGTTAAATGGGCTGAGGTTAGAATAAGCAGTATGTTTCCTTTCCACAGTAAATGCCAAAATTGGCTCCAATTTCTTTTTGGAATCATTATGTAATAAAGATAAGCTTTTATCTTCCCTGACTTTGGTTTTCATGGTATTCGCTTCTTCTGAATTATTATGTAGGTCAGTGCAAAAACTGTGCACTGCAGGAGTAGTTAACAATAAGAAAAGAAATCAACAAGGTAGATAAAAAGATACAGCAGAAATACAGAGAAGGAAATAAGAACACTCTAGGGACAAAATAAATGAGAAGGATCTTACTTCAAGGAGATTGACTTTGAACATCACCCATGTGCTGTGTTAACAGGTTGTTACATAAATTCAGACTGTTGGGGCTAGCATACTTGCAAACAGTATTTCAGAATGTTTTTTGCATCAGTCAAAAGGAGTCTTTTGAACTACTTTTGACTTTTTTGAACTACACATTGTTCCTGTTATGTTTGCTGTCAGTTTGGAAAGAAAGTATGTGTTTAGACTTCTAGAGATTTTGTCTCTAGTAGCTAGCTAGGTTATATTTCATGGTGTAAATAGCTCTGTTTATCACAGAATGTTGGAAGATGAGGGTCAAGTCCATTGCTGTGGACAGAACACAGACAGGAAAACTACGTGGACTTTACAGTATTTGAATTTTCTTTATATGATAACACATTAATTTGTGAATGCATGTACATTGTCTCTACACTGTTGGGTACTCTTGCTTTAGCTAATTTCTCCTTCAGAAGGACTGGAAAAAAAAGAAGTGTTACAGTATTTAATCTATCAAAGCAAAAGAAGCAGGTCACTGATGAAGTTATCCTCAAAAAGAAAATTGTTATTTTGTTTTGCTGAGTATAAAGGTATTAGAAAATAACATGTTAGGAATACGTAATTCTTGCAGCTTGCATGAAGTTGTATTTGTTATTCTGTTTATAGGTGAACTGAAAACATTAATGCCACTGGACCGGGAGCAGCAAGCAGTTTATTACCTTCTAGTGAAAGCCACAGATGGAGGAGGAAGATTCTGCCAGGCTAATATTATTCTGACTCTGGAAGACGTGAATGATAATGCCCCAGAGTTTACAGTGGATCCTTACTCCATTACAGTATTTGAAAACACAGAGCCTAAAACACTTTTGACGAGAGTGCAGGCAACGGATGCAGATGCAGGTATGCGTTCTTTGGCCAAAACTTTTGCCATGATCTCAAATTAACAGTAATGTTTATTTAGTCTTAACCTGAAATGTGTTAACTCTTTCAGGGGAACTGACAGATGTTCAGTACCTCTCAGGGATGGACTCCTGAAAGATATTTTTAGGTTTGCTATATTATATATCTCCCGACTTTTGTGTGTTGAGTAGCTTGGAAAAAATGTCTCTTCTCTCTCCCCACAAAAAAGAAGAGAGGGAATAGACAGAAAATAGGATATTTGTGGCATGATAAGCTGTTATGATTGCTTACACTCTTTTACTCCCGATGCAAGGGTGTAAGCTCTGTATGTTTGTATAAATATTTATTCTAAGATTTCGAATGTGCATTCCTCTGGTTAGCCATCGATGATCATACTGTAAAGAGAACACTGCTCATTTATAGATTTATGTGCGGACGAGATGAACTTATAGATTCATAGATTCATAGATACATTAGGTTGGAAAGGACCTACAAGATCATCTAGTCCAACCTTCCTCACACCACCATCCCTACCCACCAAGCTACTAAATCAAATCCCTCAGCACCTCATCTAAACGCTTCTTGAACAGCGCTAGGGACGGTGCCTCAACCACCTCCCTAGGCAGGCCATTCCAGTGCCGGACCACTCTCTCAGAGAAAAAATTTTTCCTCAAGTCTAATCTAAATCTTCCCCGGCACAACTTGTGGCCATTCCCTCTCGTCCTGTCATTAGTTACCTGGGAGAAGAGGCCGACCCCCTCCTTACCACAGCCTCCCTTCAGGAAGTGGTAGAGTGCAATGAGGTCTCCTCTGAGCCTCCTTTTCCCCAAACTAAACAATCCCAGCTCCTTCAGCCGCTCCTCGTAAGACCTGTGCTCCAGACCCCTCACCAGTTTTGTTGCCCTTCTCTGAACACGCTCCAGGGCCTCGATGTCTCTCTTGTAGTGAGGGGCCCAAAACTGAACACAGTACTCGAGGTGCGGCCGCACCAGAGCTGAGTACAGGGGGATGATCACCTCCCTGCTCCTGCTGGCCACACTATTCCTAATACAGGCCAGGATGCCATTGGCCTTCTTGGCCACCTGGGCACACTGCCGGCTCATGCTGAGCCGAGCATCAACCAACACCCCCAGGTCCTTTTCCTCTATACACTCCTCAAGCCATTCTGCCCCAAGCCTATAGCATTGCATGGGGTTATTGTGGCCAAAGTGCAGGACCCGGCACTTGGCCTTATTGAACCTCATCCCATTGACCTCAGCCCAACTGTCCAGCCTATCCAGATCCCGCTGAAGGGCCTCCCTACCCTCAGGCAGATCAACACATCCTCCCAACTTGGTGTCATCCGCAAACTTACTGAGGGTACACTCAATCCCCTCATCCAGGTCATCAATAAAGATATTAAACAAGACGGGCCCCAATACCGACCCTTGGGGGACACCACTCGTGACAGGACGCCAGCTGGACTTGACTCCATTAACCACTACCCGCTGGGCACGGCCCTCTAGCCAATTCTCAACCCAGAGAAGAGTGAACCTGTCCACACCATGGGCTGCCAGCTTCTGCAGGAGAATACTGTGGGAGACCGTGTCAAAGGCTTTGCTGAAGTCCAGGTAGACTACATCAACAGCCTTTCCCTCATCTACCAGTCTGGTCACCCAGTCGTAGAAGGAGATGAGGTTGGACAAGCACGACCTGCCCTTTGTGAACCCGTGCTGGCTGGGTCTGATCCCCTGATTGCCATGCACGTGCCGTGTGATCTCCCTCAAGATCAATTGCTCCATAACTTTCCCTGATACCGAGGTCAGGCTGACAGGCCTGTAGTTCCCCGGATCTTCCTTACGGCCTTTCTTGTAGATGGGAGTCACATCGGCAAGCCTCCAATCTTGCGGGACCTCTCCAGATGACCAGGAATGCTGATAGATGGCAGAAAGCGGCTTGGCAATCACCTCTGCCAGCTCCCTCAGCACCCTTGGGTGGATCCCATCTGGCCCCATGGACTTGTGGCAGTTCAGATGGAGGAGCAGGTCTCTGACTGTCTCTGCTGGGATCACAGGGGGTGTATGATGCGCTTCGTCCCAGACTTCCAGGTCAGGGCGAGGAGTATCCTGAGGATAACTGGTCTGTCTGTTAAAGACAGACGTGAAGAAGGCATTGAGAACCTCAGCCTTTTCCTTATCCTCTGTGGTTACATTCCCTGCCGCATCAAGTAAAGGAGGGAAATTCTCCTTAGTTCTTCTTTTACTGTTAATATATTTATAAAAGGATTTTTTGTTCTCCTTTACTGCAGTAGCCAGTCTAAGTTCAAGCTGGGCTTTTGCATTTCTAACTTCCTGCCTGCAAATCTTGGCAAGTTCCCTGTAGTCTCCCCAAGTAGCCTGTCCCATCTTCCAGAGGACATATACTCTCTTTTTCTCCCGGAGTCTCAACAAAAGATCTCGGTTCATCCACACTGGTCTTTTTCCCCTCCGGCTTGACTTACGGTACTCAGGGACAGCCTGCTCCTGTGCCTTTAAGATTTCCGTCTTGAGGAGGGCCCAGGCTTCCTGGACCCCTTTACCCCACAGGAGCGAGTCCCAAGGGACCCTTGCAACAAGCGTCCTGAACAGGTCAAAGTCTGCCCTCCGGAAGTCCAAGGCAGCAGTTTTGCTAGTCACCCTCTTGATGTCAGCAAGAATAGCAAACTCTACCATTTCATGGTCACTCTGTCCAAGACGATCCCCAACCTTCACATCTCCTACTAGTCCATCTCTGTTAGTGAAGAGCAGGTCTAGCAGGGCACTTCCCCTGGTAGGTTCCTGCACCAGCTGTGTCAGGAAGCAATCTTCCACACACTCCAGAAATCTCATGGACTGCTTCCTCTGCGCGGTATTATATTTCCAGCATATATCAGGGAAGTTGAAGTCCCCCATGAGAACTAGTGCTGGCCATCGTGCAACATCTACTAGTTGCTTGTAGAACACCTCATCTATCTCCTCATCTTGGCTAGGCGGTCTATAACAGAGCCCCACCACGATGTCACTCCTACAGACCATCCCCCTGATCCTTACCCACAGACACTCCACTTGGTCGTTTCCAACCTCAAGCTCTTCAACATCAAGACACTCTTTGATATAGAGAGCTATGCCACCACCCTTTTTTCCCCGCCTATCCCTTCTGAAGAGCTTGTAGCCATCCATCCCAGTACTCCAGTCATGGGAGGGGTCCCACCATGTTTCCGTAATAGCAACAAGGTCATAGTTTGCCTGTCTTACAATGGTTTCAAGCTCTTCTTGTTTATTGCCCATGCTGCGTGCGTTGGTGTATATGCACTTCAGCTGAGACACTTGCCTCACCCTTTGTTCCAGCACAGCCCCCCTGGGCTCTTCACTGGGAAGCCCTGTTATATCCCCTACCCCCATCACAGCTAGTTTAAAGCTTTCTCAATTAGTCCAGCTAGCTCCTGGGCTAGAATTCGTTTCCCCCTTTGGGACAGGTGTATTCCATCAGTGGATGACAGGCCAGGAGCTGAGTAAACTGCCCCGTGGTCAAAAAACCCAAAGTGTCTGTCTCTACACCAGCCTCTCAGCCAATTATTCATCACTTGTGTTTTCCTAGCCCATTCCGTGTCCTTCGCTGCCCCAGAAGGTATGGAAGCAAATACCACTTGTGCTCCCACACCTTGAACTAATCGTCCTAGACCCCTGAAATCTCTTTTCATAGTTCTTAGGCTTCTGTGAGTTATTTCACTGCTATCTGCTTGAACTATGAGCAACGGATAGTAGTCATTGGGGTGAATCAGATCTGGGAGTCTTCTAGTTATGTCTCTAACCCGGGCCCCAGGGAGACAGCACACTTCCCTACGGCACGGGTCTGGTCTGCAAATGGGGCCCTCAGTACCCCTGAGAAGGGAGCCACCCACCACGATCACCTTTCTTTCCTTCTTGGCAGCTGCAGTCTCAATGCATGGAGTCGACTGCCTTGCCATTGGTGACTTCTAAACTTAGAAGGCCCCTTTCAACTGAACTACTCCATTCCAAAGCATATGCTACCCTATTAAGATTTTGTTGTCTCTGAATTATAAGTATTTAAGTGAACATGAGCTGAAAGTGGCATCAGAAAGAGTAAGTTCTTAGGCTTTGTTATTGTAAGGAAGAATAAAGCAGTGTAGTCTTTATTTTTTTATTATTTCCATACATCAATTAATCAAGTAATAGATGCCTCACTCCTGTGGAACAACAAACTTTCTTTGTACTATGATAAAGATAGATTGTTCAACTAGAAGGTAATAGGCAGATGTTTTCAAATTTTCTTCGTCTTCGAGACACAGGAACAAAATACTTGGCTCAAAAGCAAACTTTTTGATTGCTCTTCTTTACGGAAATGTTGCCGGAAGTTATATTCCTGTCAATTTTGGGTTATGGTTCTTAAATGAACTTACTGGAACTGAGTCTGCTTATTTGATACAGCCAAACTCTTGCATATCCTCCCATGTTTTTTTTTAAGCCTGCTAAGCAGATGTTGTTGTTCTAAAGTTATAATTAGATTTGTATTACAAATCATTCCACATTAGCTAGTACTGTGACTAAAGCAGAACCACGCTTCATGCTTTCTTATCTGGCAGAAAATTGATGCAGTGGAGGCCTAGTTTAACTTCTTAAATTAATTACATATTTTTGGAAACCATTCTGTCCTTGACAGGAGCCATTATCTTATGCTGAAATTTACTGTAGCACGAGTGATAGTATTTAACATGCATATTTTATTTCTGTAGCTATCCGTTCTGTTATTTTGTTGGTGTACTTTGTCTGCTGCTTCATATTCTGCAATTGTTTTCAAAATACAGGGATGAACCGTAAAATCCACTATTCACTGGTGAACTCTGCAGAGGGACAGTTCTCTATTGATGAATTCTCTGGAATCATCCGGCTAGAAAAGCCTTTGGATCGGGAATTGCAAGCCGTGTACACACTGACTTTAAGTGCTACTGATGAAGGTTTACCTCGAAGACTGTCTTCCACAAGTAATCTTATAGTTTCCATTTTGGATATAAATGATAATCCACCTGTATTTGAGTACAGGGAGTATAGCGCAAGCGTGTCAGAAGACACAGTGGTTGGAACTGAAGTTCTCCAGATCCATGCTGCAAGCAGGGATATTGAAGCCAATGCTGAAATTACGTACTCCATAGTCAGTGGGAATGAACATGGAAAATTCAGTATTGATTCAACAACAGGTAAGAATGCAACTGGTCTCGCAGTAATGCTTGTTCAGTCTTATCCTGAAATGATATTTTAGTCTAAACAAGAATAATGCCATATTATGTTCTGCAGTAATTCGACCAAATATGTTGCATGATCTATGCGCGTTATGCTCACTGTAAAGGCAGTGCTGCTGTTTGCTCACCCATTTCAACAGAATGCTTACTAAATGAGAAGAGAGTTTAGTTATCACTACTATTTATTATTTATTTCAGTTATATTCACATAGCTGGCAAAAGTAAAGGTTTCCTAGCTGAAATGTTTCTCACCCAGAGGGGAAGATACGGTTCTGTCATTACAAAAGCCTAACAGTCTTTTCACAAAAGCCATGTAATCGGAACAAACATCCAGACTTGGTAAAAGAAAGATCAGAAATGAAATTGGCAGGGAAAAGTAGTCATTGGCCCATGAAGGCAGTCATTCCAGAGGAGCTTGATGTGTCATTAAAAAAGTTTGGAGTATTCTATTCAAGTATAAATCCAGCATGACTATGGAGACTTCAGGGTTACTTGTTAGTCAGATTTAATCTCTGGAAGCACTTAGGTTCTTTGGAAAAATTTACCCTATTAATGACAATACTTTGTTAAAAATTCATGTAAACATCAATTATAGCTTTGTTTTCTTACATAGTTATTTTTCTAGAATTCATTTATGTTGAGGTTTTTTGTTTGTTTGTTTAATTTTGTTTTTAAATAATCTCTACCTGAAAGTTAATAACAATTATGCAAGTGTGACTGCAATTACAATTCTTCCTACTGCTTTTTCCAGCACGCCCACAGTGCTGTACAAGTAATTTGTCAGATTAACTTCTTCAAAGTTTTGAAATGGTTAAAAATTCCAGAGAAACACTCTTATAGCAGCAAATTAACACATATATTAGTGACTGAACTCTTTTAACTATTTGATTAAGAACTTGCACTTCAAGTCAGATATTCCTATTGATGAGAAGTCGTGGCCAGACACCACTCTTACTCCCTCTGTGTTGTCTTCTCCACGTCTGAAATTAATATTGGTGCAAGGAAAGTCAGGCTAAAGGTATTTTTGTATTTTCGGTTAACTTTAATTAAAAATTAAGGAATTTTAATAAAAAATTAAGGTGATTTTAAAGAGGAAGTCTTTGATAGTAGTGACAACAGCTGACCTTTTATGTGTAAAGTCTGATCATTTCACTGTGTAGCTCCAGCTTTACAATGACAAATCAAACCGTGAAGAAGCTGAGTATTTATCAGAACAAAATCAGAAGTAGCAATGTACAATACTGCTGTAACAGTGAGTTTCTGTGTTGTTATTTCCTCCAATAGGAGCCATTTTTATCATTGACAGCTTGGATTATGAAAGTTCTCATGAGTATTACTTGACAGTGGAAGCCACAGATGGAGGCACACCTTCATTAAGTGATGTCGTAACCGTGAATATTAATATAACAGATATCAATGACAATACTCCAGTGTTTAGCCAAGACACATACACTGCAGTAATCAGTGAGGATGCTGTGCTTGAACAGTCAGTCATTACAGTATGTATTGTCATTTTTTCCCTTGAAATATATGTTATAACAATCATGCTTTCAGTCTCAAAGGAGCAAATATTGATTAGAAGATGGGCATAAATTCATAGAGAATATTGCCGCTGAATGAATTGAAATTAATTTTGAAAAAGTTTTGGAGCCAGGGACTGGCTGTGGGAAAGTAGATAATATTTATATTTTGTTCTCCTTCTGAAAACAGAACTAATTTTCTGATTTTCTTCAAAAATTTAAATGATGTTGGTATGTTCTGAATGTTAGGATTTTTCTCCTAAGAAGTGTGTATTATCATTAAATATTAGATGAAAACAATTATATTCATTTACAAGATGAGTTTGTTTGAATGATGATAGAGTCTATGTAGACCTGTTTTAAATGAAATTCTAATTTCCCTTAGGTTATGGCAGATGATGCCGATGGACCTTCAAACAACCACATTCATTACGCAATAATAGATGGCAATCAGGGAAATCCTTTTACAATTGACCCTACAGGGGGTGAAATAAAAGTCACTAAACTTCTAGACCGAGAAAAGGTAAGTTTTATATACTTGTTTTTTGAGCAGTTGGGATTATTTTAGATGTTTTTTTTTTTTTTTTTGATGACTACAATTTTGGGATTATATTTCTAAATTGCCATTTTAAATGTTCCAAAATTAACATGTATGTCACTCCAAAAGTAATGCCTCCTATTTATTTTCACGGCGACTATAACAGATACAAAGAGCACAATAATGCTGTTTGGTAGTGGAAAGTCTCAACTGCAGAACACTATTATTCAACTTGATCACCACCACTAGCTATGCATTTTTGCAAGTGATGAACAAACGCTGTTAAGCTGTGCTCATAACAGTTTGCACCAGCAGAGGTGACCCACTGTCACTGTTACCTCTGCTGAAATGCACCACCCACTGCCACACTGTGCTCACATCCACCATTTGGACTCCATAAATGTCCAGGAAGCACTGATGAGTGTCAGTGTTGCTATTTTTTCCTCATGGAGCAATTCAGGTACACGTTTGCTTCATATATACTTCGATTTCTTGTTGCATAACAACAAAATTTAAGGGAATATTGTTGGGAAAGTTCAACTTCTACTTCTATGTCACCAGCATCTGCCTCTGAAATCATGGACTAGTATAATAAGATAGGAGTTACTATTTTTGGAGCAGACCTTGTACAACAGCGACAATTGTGAACACATTAATGTTAGTACCTTTTGGGACAGGGTAAGGGGCATCTGTGGGGAGAGAAAAAGGATTAAAGATAAAAAGACAAGCTTTACTGGAGGTTTGCACTAAAATATTTCTTCAAAGATGAGTGTATTCTTCTTTCTTTGTTCTTCAGTGAATGTGTGATTTTTTTTTTCTTTTAATAGATTTCAGGATATACGTTGACAGTTCAAGCTTCAGATAATGGAAACCCACCTAGACATAACACTACCACAGTTAACATTGATGTTTCTGATGTAAATGACAATCCTCCAGTATTCTCAAAAGGAAACTATAGCATTATCATCCAGGTAAACCAGATGTATGCAGCAGAGCTCTAGTAATCAAATCAGTAACATTATTTGAATGTTAATTTGTGACTTGAAAAAATTTTGCAGGATATGATAAACCTAATGGTTCAATTTTATTTTCAATATTGTCATTTTGTAATTAAGTTTATCAGTGAGACTGTGTACTTGAACAAGTGTTAAGAATTACAGAGTCCATATTGTGCATCCTACTTAGAAACTTAGCAAGTGGATTGTGTTCTTTTAGTTTGTGTGTCTATGTGTATATATAATATATTGAATTTGAATTGAATTTATATATGGTGCTCTTAAAATCATACAGTCTTAAGAAATTTTTACTGTTTTTATCATTCTTCACAGAGGGAAGTATTTTTTCTTAAATAGTTTTGTCATTCTTATTTCACTGATAGTGATTAACTGATTTGACAGTAATTTGGTCTTTTGTATGAAAAATGAATGTCAGTATATATCTTCAAGTGCAACAAAACTAATGTGATTATGTTATGCATTTATAGGAAAATAAGCCTGTAGGATTTAGTGTGCTTCAACTGGTGGTGACAGACAAGGATTCTTCTCACAATGGCCCTCCTTTTCTTTTCACCATCCTGAGTGGAAATGAAGAGAACACTTTCCAGGTTAACCATCAAGGAGTACTGACAACAACTGCTGCTCTGAATCGCAAAGTGAGGGATCACTATTTACTCCATGTTAAGGTAGGATATACTATTTCTAGCTACTTGGTAGTTTAAGTATTAAACTTTCTTCACTTGTACACAAACTACCACCTTTTCCTGTTACTTGGAAGATAATTTTCTGTCACAAGATCCTCACATGCTGTATAATTATTTGAGGCATGTCTGTTGCAGTAGTGTCTTCAGAGACAGTCTGCTGATTTAAATGGAATAGTACTACAGATTGTCATGGTTTTATGATTTTTTTGGTACTGGTATTCCACATCATAACATCATGTATTGCATTAAGAGTTAAAGAGCTAATACTCCAGCTCCATAGATCATTGATAGTTCCAGGTATACCTGTCTCAGAAGAGAAGAAGCAATACATTCCCCAGAGGACTTTGCGATGCTTTGTGTTTTTACGTGTTTTCCGCTCAGAGGGAACAGATAAAAACCCTCAGCGGTCACGGGACACTCTCTTTCCTTCAGGATCGCCTCAGCAGTGGGTGCTCGCTGCCGTATCGCCTTCAGCGTTAGCGTAAGGCCTTCGGTTTATCGGACACTCTCTCTTGCTCATTTTATTTGATTCATTAGCCTCAATTCCAATTATATTGTATTATATTCTGTTATTTTACTTTCTGATATCTTATTTAGTAAATTAGCTTTCCTCCTCAGATCGTTGCCGCTGTTTTGTTTCTAGGCCCATCTCCCTTTTCCCTTTTCCTTTTTCCCTTCCCCTTTCCTGGGGTGTGGGTCCGTGGGTCCCCCGCACCAATCGTCACGGAACCGGGCCGATCCAGCCCGGTAAACCGCTTACACAGATTTAATAGCAAGCTGAATTAAACTCACTGTTAGTGTACAGTGCCAGTGAAATGTTGACAGGGTGAGTTTTCATGGTAAGGCCTTTCACGTGACTTAACATTACAAAAAATGCAAACCTTTTTTTTTTCTCCTGTTTTTAATCTTTTCCTGTCCCTTTTAGTTCAGTAATAAATTAAGGAACTGTGACTAGGGAACTTAAAATTGATGGGCTAAGAATAGTAGCCCTTAATTTTTAAACTTCATTTCCAGAGCTATATTTTAAGAAAAGTTCTTACCTTTATTTCCACATGACTTTATACGGCCTTTAAGTCTCTGTTATTATCATATGTAACATTGCATATAATATCTGATAAATGTTCAGAATTTTACAACAGGGTGTAGTAAATTTTGCTTGCGTTAGGGTAATAATCTTGGTGTATTTATATAAAGTCTATCTCTCCTCTTTGGAGAAGGAAAATAATTGCCACAGGTATTGTGATTTGTTGTTTGAGTCTCTGAAACATGGTATTAGGAGACATGAGCATAAGAAGTAGCATAGGTAAAGGCTCCATTTAAGTTTAGTTTAGGATTAATAATACAGATTAAAAAGGAGTCAGGGACATAAGTCATTCCACTGTCAGTTATTTGCTTCTCAGTAGTGATCTGCTAATGATCTGGTGAGACAGATCAGCCTTCAAGCAAAGGCTTTATTGTCCTTCCTAGGTTGCATGGGTCCAAAGCAGTAGTAGAGGTGGGCTTTGTCACACTTGTATTGATTGTAGGTGGCCAAATGGACTGGAATATCTTGGTCATTTACAACTTTGGTGATCCTGTGATCCTATGATCTATATGTAATTTGCTTCTAAAGCATATTCTTGTTGTTGCACATGGCTTCAATTTTGACTGCTGTGTGGATTGTTAGACTGTCTTTATCCCACTTCATGATTCAGCTGCAGATTCTGCCCATCTTTAATGAGTTTGCCTATTGATAAATACAAGAGATCAGTCTAACACCTTTCTCTTGTTAGATTCATTCCTTTCATTTCCAAGCCACCTAGACTGTAGAATACCTGTAAGCATCCTATCAGTACTTCAGCTGTCTTTGTCTTATCTTTAGCACAGCACTTGATCAGTGTCATTTTTTCTAGAGAATGAGTAAAGGGAGAATTTTAATGATGCTTAACAGCTAAACAAGCATCTTAAAGCAAAATACTCATTTAGAACAAATGCTTTTTAGAGATTGTACATCGGTGTTAGACTATACTAATGTCATGCTATTTTTTTTGTTGTTGTTTTTATTCTGTCTTGTTCATTCTCAATACTTTGTACCTGTCTCATACTTTGATTTAGAAGTTCTCTGCCTGGATTCTGGAAATGCATTGCTGTCTTTCAGTTGCCATTTATCATCACTTATTAGGACCATTTTTTAAATTGACATAGTGCTGTAGTTTGCAATTAACTTTTCTTTAGTGAGTCACCATGCACAAGCATGAAGGTATCTAAGACTAGAACTACCATTTCCATATCACAAGCCTTCAGCTTCGATGACACACATAAAAATAGGTACATGAATTTCTGGGAAAAATATTCTTTCCTCTTTTCACTAAAATAATTTTGTTTTGGTTAGGGTTTTGTTTTGCTTTGTTTTTTGTTTTTGAAAAGCATCTTCTCTAGTCTTTAATTTCTGTATTTTCTTCTTGCAGCTCCTAAGTTAACATCTGTGCATGATCCATTGTTGCTTGGTTTTGTTTTTTAACTGATCTTCACTGGCCCCGCTTTTCTGTACTCAGAGCTTTTTCTTTCTGAATGGATTGCTGAAGCAAAGCTCTTCTTCTGTTTCGGGTTTAGCTGAACACAGAAAACCCTTCTCCTACCATACACACACATAAACCACCACCACTAAAAAACTTTCACATGAGCCTTTTCTTTTCCCAACATGTACATGCCACTCGGATTTGTTTTCCTTTGGAAAAAAGGAAATAGACTATCCATTAACAAATGTATCATAGCATTAGTGTGTGAAATCTTCAGCTATGAGTCATATGGTCTTTTGTACTGCACTCCAGAAGTCTTTAGTTTAAAACTGCAGCAGATTTTTAAGTATCTGCACTATTGAAAGATACTTTCTCCTGGGACTCTTCTCTCCTACTTGCTGTCCATTTGTTACAATTTTGCTCGCTTGTTTGTTTTAAGTATTTTCGTGTTTTCTCTTGGGCTTTTGTGCTGTAGATAAACTGCCTGCCTTGTCTTGTTTCCAGGCAGAAATCTAGGCAAAACAAAACTTTGCCAACATAAGCTTGCTCCGTCTCTCTGTCTCTCTCCTTATTTGTGCTTGGGTAACTAGAGGTCGAGCTTCTAGCCATGCCTTTCGGAATTACTGATAGCAGTGTATAGTTCTGTGAGACATGCCTTGCCTTTTTAAGATGCTACAGTTTTGTACACGTATTCAGACAATCTTGTGTTCAGGAGTTACTTTCTTTTGCTTAAATCTGTCTGAAAAATAAAAAGCAATTCCTCTGCGTTGATCTGCAGAGTTGTTACAGCAACATGTAGTCATGGTGAAATTATTGTAACATCTTTTAAACAGTGGAGGATATCTTGTATTCTCTGAGCCTTGCATATCCGCTTTGTTCCTTCACATTGTATCCACATCTTCTTCTACTGTTTCTTTAGTCTCAGTTTCAGTAACTGGTGAAAGAGCTAGAAAGGAAACAAGAACTGAGAAATGTAAAGGGAAAAAAGTAAACCCAAAGGAATCCTGTTTTTATTATTTTTATAGTAATTTTCTTCTGTTCTCTCATCATCCAGTGACAGTATATGCTATTGTCAAAAAAGGATGGAAGATAGGCGACATGTTTAAAAGACTTCAAAATTGAGTTAGACTGGTTGTGTTAATTAGTATAATTGCCTGAAGTAAATAACATCACAGGTTGTTTTTTTCCTCTCCATGATTACCAGTCATGAAAGACAGTATAATTAACTGTAACTTTCTACATACATTGTTTTTCTTTTGCAGTTCTCTTTAACATACTGCATTTAGATTGCCTTCAAGGCCTAAGTGGTGAAACTTGTTAGAAATTTAGAGTCCATGAGTCATTTTGAGTTCTTAATTTGTTTCCATGTTTGCACTAAAAAAGCTTCAAGCACCATCTGCTGTCTGAAATCAGCTACTGTGCATTTCCTCTGCATTTGCTGTAATAGTAGGCTTTCTTGCATATGGAGGTATTAAGAACACTGTATCCTTTTCATCTTGGAAGAAGTGAAGACATATTTGGGTGTGTGCACTTTTCTGAATTTTCAGAATTAACTTCTCATAAGCTTGAATTCGCAGTTTTTTTTAAGCATTGACCTGTATTAATTTTGTATATTTATGTGTGTGTTTGTAGAATAGTACAGCACTACTGCATAATGTACACATACCTGCAAAAGAATTTAATGAGATAAAGCAAAAAATCTAACTGTACCCTTGTCTTCTACTAGGTCACAGATAATGGAAAGCCACCACTGTCATCTCTGACATATGTTGATATTAGAGTTATTGAGGAGAGCATTTATCCTCCAGCAATTCTGCCTCTAGAAATCTTTATTACAGCCTTTGGTGAAGAATATTCAGGTGGAGTCATTGGAAAAATTCATGCAACTGACCAGGATGTTTATGATACTTTGACTTATAGCCTGGACCCCAAGATGGAATCTATGTTCTCTGTTTCCAGTACTGGAGGCAAACTAATAGCACATAAAAGGTTAGATGTGGGACAGTACCTCCTAAACATCACTGTTACTGATGGAAAGTTTACAACTGCAGCTGATATTACTGTGCATATCAAACAAATCACACAAGATTTACTAAATCACAGCATTACAATACGCTTTGCAAACCTTGCTCCTGAAGAATTCATTGGCGATTACTGGCGCAATTTCCAGAGAGCTTTAAGAAACATCTTAGGTGTGAGGAGAAATGACATCCAGATTGTTAGTTTGCAGCCTTCTGATCCTCCTTCACACCTTGATGTCCTCTTGAACATTGAAAAATCTGGCAGCTCTCAGCATCCCATGAGAATTTTGCTCCACAAGATAAACTCTTCTGTGCCTGACCTAGAGGAGATTCTAGGTGTTCGGATAATTGATGTTTTCCATAAGCTTTGTGCAGGCCTAGACTGTCCTTTGAAATTTTGTGAAGAAAAGGTAACGCTGGATGAGAACATCATGTCAACTCACAGCACAGCCAGGCTGAGCTTTGTCACTCCCCGTCATCACAGAGCAGCAGTTTGTCTTTGTAAAGGTAAGGAGGGCAGAAAGGAAAACGATATTCTTCAAAAGATTGTTCAGGTTTTGAACAATCATCCATAGGGGAAAATGAATGTTACAGGAGTAAGAATGTTCTGTAAGCTACACTGCAGCATTCACTAATTTTATTTAAAATAAGGAGTAATTATTCTCTTAAAATGAGATAATGAGACTTTATATGATATAAGCTTCTGGGAAGCGATTTTTTTATACTTGCATCTTCATTATCCATTTTATAAAAGCATTTCTTTCTTTTGTTGCTCTCCTAATTGCATGAATAATGGCTATTCAGTCTTGTATGCAAAGAAATAAGTTATTGCAAAGAACTTGAGTATGTCTGGGTTTCTGCTAAGAGAAAGATCTCATTCAGCTTCAAAACTTAGCTGTGAATGAGAGATTGAACTGGAAAATTAATGTACATTAAAATAGATGAAAGTATCCAGATTTATAATAAATGATGAATTTGTCTTTGGCTCTCAGGAAAATGAGATGGCTTCTTAAAATTATTGATTACCACTGCTGGCTGAACTTAATCTGCAGTAAATACTTAAAGCCCATTCCTTTTCTCTCTCAAATACACTCGTCTCCTCTGCTTATGTTTTATATCTATGCACTCTTACATTTTTCATGATGTGTGATAGCTGAAGTAAACCTTAAACTGCATCATGACTTTTTAAATGTTTTCAGTTGAACTGAGTGATTAATTGAGATAACTGTGAACACCAGCCATTGTACACACTGTTTGCCGAGTCTTTGTCAATCATGTCTCATAACTGTTCTTCACTTCCTTGTTGCCTGATACCGAGGAGTATCATTTGGGTTGCCTTCAGCTCCTGTTGATTCCTGTTTTCACAGAATAGCATTTCTGCCAACAGAAGTGAAATAATATATTTCATTTTACAGAAGGGAAATGCCCTGTAGTGAATAGTGTATGTGAAGGAAACCCATGCCCTGAAGGTACTGAATGTTTAGGAGATCCAAAGGAGGAAAAATACACCTGTGTTTGCCATGACAGCAAAACTGGACAGTGTCCTGGTAAGAAATTCGCTTTAAAAAATTTCTGCGTAAAACCATATTATCTTCCATTCCTGTGGTTACACGTCATATTTTTCTGTATCCCTCAGCATCAGTGGGCTCTGCTGTAACATTCAGTGGGAACAGTTATGTGAAATACCGTCTCATGGAAAATGAGAACAAAGAGGAAATGAAGCTGACAATGAGACTTAGAACTTACTCTGCTCATGCAGTTGTTATGTACGCTCGAGGAACAGACTACAGTATCTTAGAGGTACATATCTCTACTTTTATTCATACCACCATTTCTGCAGAGTTGTTACAATTGAGTGCTAGATTCAAAATACAGGTTTTTTTATACATTCTGGTTGCCAACTTTTATAGAATTTTTTAATGTGTAAAAATAATCCATTTTCTTCAATGTTAAAAAAAGTGAATTAAAAAACTAATATTTAAATTTACTTGCTTATAATACTCTGTATTACAAAAAAAAGTTCTTATAACATGAGATATTAATCACTTAAAACACAGTATACTGCAATATTTTGATGACAATCTGTGAGCTCTTTACTGTAGGAAAAAAAAAGTACTATATGCATTTTAATTAGAAGGATCATATAAAGCAAATCACAATCAGTGTGAATGTTTACTAACGTTGTATTCTAAACTGCACTTTATGGACAGCACCATCATCTTCTTTCTGTAGCAAACGTAAACTTTTAAGAGGCAGCAATATTTTCAAATTTTACTTTCTGCAGGGATTCTCTGTCTGTGGTCCATTTGTTGATGATGTGTCTTTCCTCTGTAGATTCATCATGGAAGACTGCAATATAAGTTTGATTGTGGCAGCGGGCCTGGCATTGTCTCAGTTCAAAGCATTCAGATTAATGATGGCCAGTGGCATTCGGTATCTCTTGAAGTGGATGGAAATTATGCACGACTTGTTCTGGACAGGGTGCATACTGCATCTGGTACTGCTCCTGGTACACTTAGGACACTAAACCTAGATAATCATGTGTTTTTTGGTGGTCATATTCGGCAGCAGGGTGCGAGACATGGCAGGAGTCCTCAGGTTAGCAATGGTTTCAGAGGCTGCATGGATTCTATTGTACTTAATGGACAAGAGCTCCCCTTAAACAGCAAGCCACGAAATTATGTGCACATAGAAGAATCTGTTGATGTGACTCCTGGGTGCTTACTTTCTACCACAGAAGGTTGTTCAAGCAACCCATGTCAGAATGGAGGCATCTGCAATGCCCTGTCGAATGGAGGTAAGCTGTGCTGCTAGTTTTCAAAACTGCTTTTCCACTTACCTACCTTTGAAGGTCACAACAGTTTTGTAAATAATTTTTGCTTTTCCGAAGAGTTGTAGAAACTTGGATGTTAACTAGGGAGGGAGGCTGTGTCTGCCTGTGTTCTGGACACTCTGTTTCACTCTGTTTTCTCTATCTCAAAAATAATGTATTTGATTTTAGGTTACTACTGCAAGTGTGCTCCTTTATTCATGGGAACTCACTGTGATGTAAGTGTCAATCCTTGTGCTTCAAATCCCTGCCTTTATGGAGGTACTTGCATCCCAGTCAGTGATGATTTCATCTGCCAATGCCGAGGACAGTACACAGGCCAAAGGTATGTTTGTGTGGGGTTTTTTTGTACAAATGAACCCCTTACAGCATAGTATATAAACATAATGCTTTTTTTTAACTTTATCTCTTTTCTAACTAAAGCTCACACTTCAAAATCCTCTTGAGTTGCTTAATGTCAGCCCCTGTATTGTAGCCTTGAGTCCCACTTTGTATAATACTATTTACACAACTTACAGTAAGACAGTGGCTCTTTTTGTTGTTAACTATTTTTTTCCTCTTTTGAAGGTGCCAGCTGGGTCCATATTGCAAAGACAATCCTTGTAAAAACAGTGGCAAGTGCATTGACAGTTTGGATGGACCTGTGTGTGAATGTGAAGCAGGCTTTCGGGGAGAAAGGTGAGTATAGCATTCCACAGAAAAGTTTTATAAATATTTCTTAACTACTCAAGTTGATTGAAATCTAGAATGGTGATGGAATTGCAAGTTGCCTGGTAGTGTACAATATTACATATTAAATACATTTAGAATTGTTGAACAAGATCAGAACAGTGATTACTGATGTAAACTAACCATTGTTTCTCTTTCTGATTCTGGTAGGTGTCTGACTGATGTTGATGAATGCACAGAAAACCCATGTCTTAATGGTGCCCTTTGTGAGAATACTTACGGTTCATATCACTGTAATTGCAGCCATGGATTTGGAGGAAAGCACTGCACAGACATTGTTCTTAACAAATATGTTTCAACATCTTGGAACATTAGTTTAGCTGAAGTAATTGGAATTATTGTTTTCATCGCTGGAATATTCTTGTTAGTTGGGATTTTTGTTGTTTGCCGCAAAGTGATGAGTAGAAAGAAGAAACACCAACCAGAACCTGAAGACAAGCAACTGGGAGCTACAACAGCATTCTTACAACGACCTTATTTTGATGCAAAGTTGAATAAGAACATTTATTCTGACATCCCACCACAGGTTCCTGTTCGTCCCATTTCATACACTCCAAGCATTCCAAGCGACTCCAGGAATAATCTTGACAGGAATTCTTTTGAGGGGTCTGCTATCCCTGAGCACCCAGAATTTAGTACTTTTAACCCAGATTCTGTACACGGCCACCGGAAAGCTGTAGCTGTTTGCAGCGTAGCACCAAACCTGCCACCTCCACCTCCCTCCAACTCTCCTTCAGACAGCGATTCAATACAGAAGCCCAGCTGGGATTTCGACTATGACAGTAAGAAATTTTCCTACTTTTGTCATCTCTCAGTTAAAGGTGCATGTTTGTGGTACAGGTTTAATAGGAGTTCAAAGTCTGTCTGTGCCTACTGTGGTAAAATCCTAATGTTTTTTGTTTGTTTGTTTTTTATTAGTTCTTAAGCCCTATCCAGCTTCATACACTACTAAGTTTTCTTAGATCTTAGAAAGCTTTAATTACTAATGCCTTTTAATCAAGTCTGTTAATTGCCTTACTTGAAACTTTTTCTTCCAGCTAAAGTAGTAGATCTTGACCCCTGCCTTTCCAAAAAGCCTCTGGATGAAAAGAGCTCCCATCCGTATAGTGCTAGAGAAAGCATGTCTGAAGTCCAGTCTCTTAGCTCCTTCCAGTCCGAATCATGTGATGACAATGGTATGTAAACTCTAATCATTCTGTACTGCTGCTTGCATTCATTCATAATGTCTCTGCACCTAAATCTCTTAGTATTAATAAGTGTTGCATACATCTAATATATATTAATACACAATATATATTAGTGTTTAATACTCAAATCTGTTAGTGTTTTTTGCCTATCTTAAACTTCATGTTAATAACTTTACCTTAACATTCATTCCAGTATTAGAATATTAAGTGTGAATGTAGCACAAGGTATTCAGCACTGTGTGTTAAAAGCACATTCAAATTTAATAATTAGTTATATAAGAATACAGTGAATTTAAAAAACAGCCTTCACCTGTGCAACTATAACTTCAGTTTTGACGTTCAACTTCTAGTAAAGTTTTCTGGTGTTACAGTTTCATGTGTTTCCTTCTCTTTTTCCTGCTGCGACCTCAGCTCCTATATGGATCAGATCAGTTCTGAGTGAAAGCAGAGTTTAAGGGATTGCTTGTAAGTTTGATTACTTTAGTAATGAAGGAAGCTACAAAAAAGGAATATTATTGCAGTAGAGCAGTATACTTGGCTTTCACCATGATTAAAATTAATTAAAAAGTTCCTGCACTGAAAAAAAACCAATATTAAGATAAAAATGTAAATCTTTTAATACAACTCATTATACTTATTTGAGCATTCTGTTACTATTATTGATTAGAAGTCTTATTTTTCCATTGCAGCAGATGCTTTTACTGTTCAATCTGAATGCATCTATATATTCAAATATATTTCAAACTGATTGGATGAAGACATAGTTGTCTCAATTTAATTCACTAAGTTCAGGTGCTCTGACTATTCCAATTCCTGCTTTTGCCTGTATGGCAGCAAGAGTTTAAAATTTCTTTAGCTTAGGAGTAAAGAAATTCCACTTCTTAAGTTAGAGTGGTTTATTCTTTAATAGCAATCTGTTAATGATTGGTGAAAGTAAAATAGTATGCTTATAGTACTCATTTATCAGTAGACTTAATATCAACTTTTTTTTCCTGTGGTATTAAGTGTTGTGCAGTACATGTTCTCCCTTCCCTTCATCCCCTGTATTTCATACATGTCTACAGGTATTTCTTGTAATGTATTGATTACTCTGTATCACTTTAAGAGAAATAGCTGTAGCATCATAGAGATTGTTCCTTCCTCCTTTTTTGATAGATAGTGAATTTATTATGAGTCTTGCAAACAAATTGCATGTGCTTACCTCATCCTACCCTGTAAGGGAAAGTCTTTCTCCTTTCCAAAAGTATGTTGGGGAGAGGAAGTTATAACAGATTAACCAGTTATTATTGTTATTTAAAAAACACATCAACCTTATTTTGGTATTCCTACTATCCTTTCATTACAGTGAAAGATTCTACCTCTCTGTTGAGGGGGAAGAAAATAGACGGAAGCCTGCTTCTTAACTACTCCTTAATACACCTCACAAGAGCATTTGTGGGGTGTAGGTTTATTGCAATCTAGATGAAGTATGGTAGAAACATGCTATTGAATAAATATTAAAACAATTAAAAACAATTTTGTCCTTGTGCAGAATTTCAAAAATAGTTATAACAAGTACCTTGTGATATTTGTACAGAAAAAAAGTCAGGTTCAGAGATGTGTTTCATGTTACATACAATTGCTTTCTAGATAGTGTGTATATATGTATATGTATTACACCAACATTGTTCATTGATAAAGTAGTACACACAGTATTTTTGTATACCTGTATGCTGTTTAAAGTGATACTAACCATAGGTTTGTTTTAATTTGCTCCTTTTATACCTTTTACAAGCTTCCGTAGTGACTGTAATACACCTTGTCAATGCTGTTGTTGACTCGGTGGAAAAAGAAGGTATACAATGTTTTCATATTTATTTACTGCTATGGCAGAATAATGCACGTTTTTCTTCTAGTAATGTATTTGTAGCAGATGAGAGTTACAAACTGTTATTTACTTATACTTTCTCAAAAGCATTAGTAAAGAATATAGTGTCTGTATTTGTATTTTCATGTGTATGCTGTGTGTACCCTGCAGGCATGTTTCAGTGTGACTTCCTGAAAAAGAAAAAATGAATTGGCATAAAAAGATACTGGTGCTTACTGTTGTCTGACAACATTCATGATAAAGTTTCTGGCAGGCTGAGACAGCAGAGGCAATTATATACACCAAAACAGATGAAAAAATCAGCAGCCCACAGTTCGATTTCTTTCCCTATCTACCTTTTCAGCTTTGGCAGAGTAGAACATAAGTAGCCTGATACACACTTTCCACATCTTTAGATGAGTTAGTCTATAGTAGAAAATGCTGACTTCAAGTATACAATTGAGGTGCATAGACACATACATCCCTCCTAGCTTAAGTAGTTGCTTACCTCGTGTTCTTACTGAGGTATCTATAAGGCATGTTTGTGTGTCTCTATGTATATATGCACACTTGTGCATACCCATTTCTACATTAGGAGGCAGCAAAAAAATATTATCTTTATAAATATATATAAATATATATAAATATATACTATTTTCAGTGTATTTTCTTGCTGACATTTAAGAAACAGACTGTGCAAAACATCAGTAGTAATAGAAGTGCCACTGAGCCTATACAAAAACTGACCTCTCAGTAGACTTGAACAGCAGTGGAATTGTCAATAGCTTGCTCCTCTAGATCTCCTCTGCATGTCTGCAGAGGCTACTTCTGAAGTGATACTCACAGCATATGTTTCTTGTTTTTCAATAAAAACAAAATTGTCCTGCTGAAAACAAAGCCATTTTAAGGTCATAAAAATATTTTACAGTAGCTAAAGATTCTGTTTGGCTCATTGTTTATGAAGTACATCATCTTTCATGAATGCAGAGACACAAAAAAGTAGACAAATGGCAATGACTTGTAATCACAGAGTAACATATCATCAGTGTTCACAAATAGATCGTAGTCCCCAGTGCTAAAAAATTGTAATGCACAATAACTTATGAGTTCCAAGATTAGAGGCAGCAAAAGCTAAGCCTATGAAAAATATTTAATAACTTAGATTTTTCTGAGATTTTAATACATAGACATTAAAATTGATGGATTTAGTTCAAGACAGTTGGAAATACCATTCGCTGTTTTGCTATCACTGCAAGAAAAGTACAAATATTTTATGTATTGCAAACCATCAAGAAAGGATTAAAGACATCTGGCTCACCTGTTTTTTAATGCCTAGAAGTTTCTAGGCTCAATAGAAGCACAAGTTTAAAAGCACAACAGGTAAAGAGTTCTACTTTGGAGCATCTCAGAACAGTGTCAGTCCTTGCTCTAGCCTTCAGCAAAGGTCAAGCTTTTGGACAGATGGCCTTTTCCTCAAGTCTCAAAAAGTATCCTGGAAGCATCAACTGCACAGTTTCCTCTTAGGACAGTTGTAGGCATGTATTCCCTTCACTGCTGGAAGGCTGTAACACTATTGTTTTCACAGTGCTGAGTGCAAGAGGAAATAAGAGTTCCAGTGTAGCAAAGCATCACCTAGAAAGATGGGTACATCAAGTTCTAGTTTGCCTCTATCTTATACTGAATGGTCTTTGCCTCTGAAGTATGAACAGTCTGCCCATTTTGTTCAGTCTTACACCCAGTTTCCCTAGAAAACCAAAAAAAAAAAAAAAGCTGTCTTTTAAGTAGTCTCGTGGTAAGAAAATTCTCCTGGTGATTAGACCAGAGATATTAAAATATTTTAAGGGTCTCAGACCCTTATGAGAAGAGATAAAAGTATCAGTTCTTAGGAGATGACTCTGAGATCAGAATAGGCAGGCATCCCTCCTTTCAGACCTGTATCAGGAATATAGATTCCTCAGAAAGAACAGTTTTAAAAGTTTAAAGTTTGTCAGCACAGGACAGTTCCATGCTGAGCAGAAGTTGTTGGGGTTACTGTACAGCAAGAGGCAGGTCTCCCTGTGCACAGTATGTAAAAGCTGGATGAAGTGGAAGTTCCATCTCCACATGAGACAGTAGAAAGTACAAGTCCTAATAGACATAGCCCATGTATTAAAAGCCAAGGGGATTTGAAGAAAGAATAGAATCAGACCAAGTCTTGTTACCCTTTAAGGAAAGTTCTGAAAACGATGAAATGAAAATTTCAACAGACTGCGGACTACAGTTGTTGCCATAACAAGATATGCCATAACAAGATAGTGTCCTAGGTGGACTTTACACTGACGCAGCAGCAGTTCTATAGTTCAGATCTAATAAAGGAGGATCATAGGGGAAAAAAGCCAACTTTAGTACTACTCAATAGATAGGCATTTACCTAGAGAATACTAAAAAACAGATAAAGGTAGCATCTTAGTGAGAGTCATTATGTTTGTCTTCATATTGGTTCCAGTACTTGGTTCCTAACAACAGATATTTTCTCCTTTTTCTTCTCATTCTGCCAACTAAAGAATCTTTTGCTGTTCCTGACCTCAGCAATTCAAGAGGTGACTTCTGCATGCAGTTCATTGATATGCACCAGAATATTTTTGTTAATACTTGGCTTTAACACAGACTTACTATCAACTTGCTTGCTGTGCATTTGTCTGCAGTGATTGCTCTTTTTACTAGATTTGCACCCTTATTCCAGTTCTGTATTATTTTTCCTTTTTGGTATTAATGTTAAAAATACATTACACACATGCATATTTTAATGACATTAGGCTTACACCTAGTAGTTTTCAGCAGAGCAATAAAAGCTTATTCAAGGGAAGGCTGCCATGCACGATTAAGCCTGATTTTGCTGTTTTGCTCCTGTATTCAAGTGGAACATCTTTATATGTTGTCAACAAGAAAGGGATTTTATAAGAGGTGTGGAAATATGGAGAGGTGCCATTTTTTTGAGTTTTACTATAAAGCTAAAAGCACATCGTGAAATTAACGCTAAAATTCAGCCAAGTGGTAAAGTCATTTTAAATAGCCTGGATACTTTACCAGTTAGGAATTACTTCTTTTACACATGAAAAGCAAGGTTTACTTTTGATAAATACAACATAAGAAAACTGGACATTGGTTAGCGAGCTAATTCTAATTACTCAAACAACAATTAAAGAGTTTTGCTGCACCAGGGAAACTGTTGGTTATTTGCTGTTGAGTGAACAATTCTATACCATTATATATTGTAACAGCACATTCCATAGATGACATACAACTCTTCTCATTGTAGGTGAGATGTCTGAGAAAATCAAAATCTTTAAATGTGAATGATGCAATATCTAGTGCATGGCATATGTAAAGTTGTGTTGAATGTATTCTGTGGAGCCAGGCAAACTGCTCTGCAATTAACAAGTAATGTTCTAATCACAGTGACTGCATTGACGTAATACATGCATTGACTTCTCAGCTCAGACTGATGATTAACACTATGTTTTGTATTTAAAAAAACATTCACTTTCCAGGTTATCACTGGGATACATCAGACTGGATGCCAAGCGTTCAACTCCCAGGTATCCAGGAATATCCAAATTATGAAGTGGTTGAGGAGCCAGCTCCCATGTATACAGATCCTAATGCCATCGATACAGACTATTACCCTGGTGGTTATGACATAGAAAGTGATTTTCCACCTCCACCTGATGACTTCCCTGCACCTGATGAGCTTCCACCATTACCACCAGAATACAGCGACCAGTTTGAGTCAATACAGCCTCCCAGAGACATGCCAGCCATAGGTAGCTTGGGTTCTTCTACAAGAAGCAGGCAGAGGTTTAACCTTAATCAGTATCTTCCCCATCACTATCCTGCAGACATGTCCGAACCTCAGACCACAACCAGTGGTGCCAGTGGCAATTACAGAGAACCTTATGCTCCTTACACATTAGGGTACAATAGAGACTTTGAAGCTCCCACTGTAGACAACATGTCCATGTCTGTGTATGCTTCCACAGCTTCGTGCTCTGATGTGTCAGCATGCTGTGAAATGGAGTCTGAAGTCATGATGAGTGACTATGAGAGTGGAGATGACAGTCATTTTGAAAATGTGAAAATTCCTCCACTTGATTCCCAGCAACATACAGAAGTCTGACACTCACATTCAACAAAGTGCCTGGACTCTTAACAGACTTAATCAGTTCTAGAACAATTTTCAAGAGCTTTTTTTTCCCCCACCCCCTTTTCCCAGCCTAAGTGAATGCTTCTGTTTCAGTGAGCTAAACTGGCATGATGGCATTGGATCATGCAGTTCATTTCACTAAATCAGCTTTTTTCAGTTTCCTGACCTACTATAATCGGGCAGTTCCGAGAATCCCGCTGACTGCGTCATTTTTGAACATGTTTTTTGTACTTGCATTGTCTATGTTAAAAAAATCACATACCACTTCTCCATATTAGCATGGTGCATATATTTATATAGTTCTAATAAAAGTTAATTTCCTCCTACTTTCTGTAAATTTTATGTACAGTTTTGATTTTAATAGTTTTAACTAGATTTTGTAGATATTTTGTGAATTTGTTTTCCACTGAAACTAGTGGTGTTTGTGTGCTATTAAAACTAGCACCCTGAGTTATTATAATCAGGGCATCACTGTATTATTCCCCCAAAACCAAGGTTTGACATTTCATTATAAAAATTTCAACATGTTCACACTACTCCAATTGTACATAGGTTAGGTCTGATATTTTTCTGGGTCAGCTACATGGAAATGTCTTAAATGGGTTGCTGTATTTTAGAACTGTAAACATTTTTTCCCTTCTTGGAAAGTGTGTTGAAGACCTTCTGCATACCAGTTTAAAGCCAAAACCACCATGATACAGTTTTTATAGAGTCTGTATATTTGTGATCTAATGGTCTTGTAAAGGTTTTTACTGAAAATTACCATTAGCCAGTCTTTCTTACTGACAATAAATTATTAATAAAATACTTTAGCTTTGCTCTGTGTATCTCTGTTATATAACATACAATTGACAAAGCATTCAGTGCAGCATTTTTAAGTCTATGTTTTGTACTGTATTGAGTTACCTGCTCCAATCAACACATTTTTCTCTCCTCAGATCAGATTGCAGTTGTTAGAGATGCTCACTAGATGGCAGTGTGTACTTAATGGTGTTTTAAACAGCAATTGGGCCAGTATGAATAAAAATTGTTGGGTATCAAACTTCAATAGCCTTCGCAGTAGTTTGCATTTCTTTTAAACATATATCATCAGCTATTATGTAGCTTACTGAGTAGTTTTTCTATATGTTTCTAGTTCCATATATATGTGTGTATACATATATACACACACACGGAAAAAAAACCTATGCATTTTACAGTTGTTTTCTCCTCTCTGAATTTACATAGGTAGGGATTTGTACTATGGCAGTTTGTACTATTGGCTATGTAATTCCACACTGAAATTTGTATGCTACTGTCTGAGCTTGTGGGTTTTTATGCAATATTTTAATAGCAGTCTCCTGCATTAAACTTACACTGGATACAAGTCAAGAGAGCATACAGTTCCTGTAGATTGACCAACTGTTTTTCTGACCAGAAAAGAACAAAGGCTCTAACAAAGTTCCCAGCTTAAATTCACTCTGACCATGAGTGAAAGAACTAAGATAGCTTTCTTTTACTTCCTGCACAAGGAACACTAAAATTCATAACAGATACCCTAGCACATCAACATGTTCTTTAACACAGCTAGAAACTTTTTCGCCTCCATTTTTTCTACATCTCAGAAAATTCTTCAGCTTGGAAAGGTACAACAGTAGAATCTGTCAGGTACAAGAGAGCTAAACCTAGGCCTTTCACCACTTGAAAGACCAGGATATGGGATCTGTCTTTGGATCTTTAATCATTTCTGCACAAAACAGAACAGCCTGCAGCCTGGCAAGCTGTATCATGGAAATAGATGGTGTGTTGTGCCGAGCTCTTGCCTGCCATGAAATCCGTGTCCTCAGTGTTAATTTGCTGACACGCAAGTAAGAGTCTCCTGACGTATGTAAAAGAGCTAAAATTAATGGGCTCAAAACCATGTTCTGGTTTATGCTGCAGTATTCATCCCCAATAACAGTTTTCTGGCATCAGTCCCATTGTTAAAGCACTTATTTAATAGCTTGAAAGAATTTTACAGAACTGAATAAAGGGTATAATGCTTTCCATATTAAATTTTGATCACTGCTTAACCTTTGTAGCTCAAGAAGAGATGGATGTTTTGTGGCAGTTCTGTTCAAGATTTCTTACTATCTGGCTCTCAGTAGAAATGGAACCTCTGAACTCAGTAAGATAATGCAAGTACATGTACTGTGTTCATTTCCTATTATGATTTGAGTAAAGATGAAAACCCTACATCACTTTTCTTAAGTTAATGGTTTACAGTGGAAATATTAGAAAAGAGAATTTTGAAAGAGATGTCAGGGACAGGAATCAACACTGAACCATAATTTATCAGTACTGAAGGTATTGTCTCATTACACTGCAGACAGCTCCAAAACTAAACCAAACCAGAGGAAACCTTATGTAGAAAAGTATCACAACACTCTTTTCTCTATGCAAGGCCAGAGTTGTTAAACAGTATGCAGCACAAATTTTGTACTTCACAGCAAATGAAAAGATCACTGCAGAAGCAACAGGCAGTTTCAACTCCACAGCGGCTTAGCAGCTGGTGTAAGACCCTGTTAAACATATGCTCCCTTTGTAGAAGTACCAGGAGCTATTATCAGCCAACTCAAGTCCAGTAAGCACAACTAAACCTGATTTCCCAAATACTACCACAGTACCACTCAAGAATATCAGTGCCTAAGTCCTAGGAGTCTGAGCTATAATAAAACCATCTCCACAAGTTAGCACTGATGGAATGACAGGATAGTTCAGCTGCATGTGTAATGGATTCATCAGTTCCTCCTCTTTTCCATCCTGTGTACAACTACTGCCACTGGTTTGTTCCTGTGGTGGCTAGCTCAGGACTATTAAGCAGACTACTAGTCCTACAAAAGGTTACTCTTTTCCTACTAATGAATGTCCTTCAGTCAGACATCCATCTAGATCACACAAGTTGCTGCATTAAAAGGAAGGGCAGAAAAAGAAAGGAAGAAGCTGAATCTCTTTAAATAGCTGCTTAAATGCTTTAAGTTCACTCCAGCCATTCTCACTGGAAGGGAACCTGTTGCCAGAGGCAGACTGTTTTCCTCCCTGATTACAGGGAAGGGAAAAAAAGTCAGTGACATGGCACACATTTGAAGCAGTGAAGTAAGATGCAATTTCAAAGGTTTTGTGGTTGTTTGTGGGAAATCTACACCACTGCACAATAAACTCTTGCACAACCATTAATAGATTCTGTAAATGCCAAATACAGATCAGCTGTAATTTAATAAATTAGAACTCTAAAATTATTTTTACTACGGGAACCTTCTATTCCCTGCATGTCAAGCAGCACAAGGAATATCTGTAATATTCATAAAATATAAGTGTAGAATACATAAGCACAGTCTAGAACACACCTGCAGTATCTGAGTACGACAAAGAATCTATTCTCTAGAAATAGAAATTGCCTTTTCTAGACTGTTCACCATTACACCACAAAGTTCATGCTTTCTCTTCAGAAGCTACTAGATGAAGTCTGTTACTTTCACAGACAAACCAGTGAAATACAGAACAGATAAATCCAAGGGTTGGACTAGATCATCTCTAGAGATTGTTTCCAACTTCAGAAATTTTGTGATTCATAGAAACATAGATTCTGTGGCAACTCAATATTTTTATCTTGTAACAGCATGAGACAAGCTCACTGTTTGTTTTTTTTTTTTTTTTTATTTATCTTTAACCACAAAAAAAATAAAAGTAAAAAAAAAATCTCACAACTTTTAAGGAGTTGACATGTCCATACTAAAAGGTCATAAAGCAATATCCTGCATTTTCTTTTCCATGCTGAAGAGTACCAGCTCACTCAGCCTCTCCTCACACAAAAGCTTCCAGCACCTTGATGATCTTACTGGCCCTTTTCTGGACTCTCCAGATAAGAATTTCTTGTACAGGCGAGTATGGAAGTGGGTATTTTTCTCCTTATTTATTTTATAAAAACACATGAGCTTGTGAAGTTTAAAGTTTCATTGATCAAATTTGGGTCAAACTTAGTACGGTTCTGTCCAAATTGCATTTTATTTGGACTGTAGGAAGCATTATAATTTTGCCTTAGAGCAGAGAATGAACAAATTCTACCTGGTTAACAGTATGAAGTGAGAAAACCGAAAACAAAAGAAACAGACAGTCCTAGAAGACTTCTCTCAGGGATAATGGGTTTAGGTCCCTCCCCTCCTCCAAGGATATTTTGTACTAAAACGGAACTGAGAAAATGAACTCAGATTGTCCTCCAGCTTCTACTCTGCCCATTATCTCCACGCAGCAAGTGCTATCCCACAGAGAATTCCTACACTTGTAGGAAGAGATACAAATCTTATTGACTTAAGCCAAAAACAATACCAGATCAGGTATGCTGAAGCAGTCAAGGTCTCCACACAGTCTTTGTGCTTCACAGCAAAGCTCTGCACTCCACGCACAAGGCGCGGACGGTCCATCACTTCTCAATTTTTAGGATTTCTAGCTGCTACAAGCCCTCATGAAAACATTGATAAGATCCATTGATCCAAGCACATTGAAATAGACATCATTTTTGGCAGCACTACACCTTTCACAGCCAGGATCACAATTGTAGGGGTTGGAAGGGACCTCTAGAGTTCAACTCCCAGTGGGGATTGTGATGGGACATAAAAATCAGAAGCATAGGATAGTATGTAGCATTATAAAGAAAAGCAGGAAAGCAAGATCTTCACCTGGATTTTAGAGACAAAAGCCTACAAGAAGGCTTATTAGACGTTTCATCTTTCACACAAGGTAAATAAATTTCTGATCTAACTGATAATTGAAAACTTACTGGTTACCAATGCCCAATATGCATTTGCTAAATCTGATCCATGAAGGCTTTATAATAATGACAAATTTAATGAACTTCTGCACAGAAAAAAAAAAATCTGACCTTTCCAGCAATCGTATAGGAGTTAAGACTATCAGTAAGAACATGGGATTATGAACAAGCAGCTTTGTTTAATTAGTTCCCAAAGCTGAACTGTATTTCACAAAAGACCTTTGTAAGCTTTCTGCTACAGATCACTTCAGTTTCTTCATATTTTCTTGTATGTTTGGAGAAAAAAAACCTTCACAGTAAGAAAGAGCACTGACAGGCCCAATTAACGATGCTATGATTCATTCACATAATCCCCAGAGTACCAATCTAAATGAAAACTCAGAGGGATTTCAACTTTGAAGAAACACAGAAGGAAAGACTGCACTGCATCAGAAGGTTTCAGTTTTCTCATTTCCTAATTTTCTGGATAGCACAGAGTCACTTCCAGCATAAGATTTCAAATTTCTCTAATTCAAACCATGAATACCATCTGATGGCCATATAGACAAATGTACTTTCTGCTTTAAGTTTCTGGGGGAAAAAAGTCCTCAAAGAAAATAGCTAAAATTGTAATTAGTCTGATGAGCAGAACTTGGTTTTACATATTAAGATTGTGTTAAAACCAAACCCTATTCTATCCCATTGAAATTTCATAGCTCTCACCTCTAAAAACTCAGCATAACTGTTGAGAAACATAAGGTGAGAGGAATGTTTATTTTGCCTTTAGAGTCTTGGAGCATTTAAGTCACATCTTTCACTGGTCACGCACACTGGAAGCTCCTGCTGAAAAAGCCAGAAAGCCTGGAGTAACAGGAAAAGTGAAAGTTGAAAAACTCATTTTGCATCCCAAGATAACAACAAAAGCAAGAAATTAACAGTAGGAGCAAAACTAAAATAAAACTACAGTAAAAACTCAGTTCAGAGCCGGTCATGCATAAAAGCAAAATGTGAGAAATTTTGAAGTCAGAGAGGACAGCTGCAGAAAGTGAAGAGGAGCTGAATTTTTACTGTTAAGTCCAAGGAAGTATATTCTAACAGTAATTTCAAAATCTCTTAGTAGGCCCCACCTTATGCTTTTATTTTAGACATTTAAATTTGTAACCCTGAGGTTTCCTTTGAATCAGTTGGGTAATTCTTGCTCAGCATGCAAACTTCTCTGGCAGCTTCATTGTGGAGCTGCACTCCTCAAATTGAAGTCCCAGCTTACTCGGGCAGTAGCTGATCTTTCTGGGCTGCCCTTGATATCATTCCCTTTAAGGAAAATCATTTCCTTTTAAGAGGGCTAGTAAGTTAAGTACCACTATACAGCTGCCACAGTTTTCCTATTGGCCACCCCAAAAATCCCACTATCAGGATTTAAGATTATGAAGAAGTGAGGCAGCCTGAAGTTTAAGCCTCCTCAGACTCACGGAGACAGCAATTCATTCCCCTCCACTACCTCCATTCAAGCCGAGGTTCATAAATCCCATTCCTAAAACTGCTAAACTGCCCACAGCCACTTTGCAGATTAGAAGTCCCAGTTCCGCCCTTCTGAGCCGCATAGCACAAGCATACAGGGGTGAGGACTGAATTTCTGCTCTCAGAAAGCAACAAGTGCAGAAAAGATATTGCATAAGAGGCTGACATTCAATTCAGACTGGGCATGGGCTCAGACACTACTGAATCACTCCTCCATCAGGGAAAAAGTACTAACTATGCTTCACATTGGAATATTTCCCTATTTCTGTAGTAAAGCACATTACCTTGAGCAGCTTTAATGGTTTATCTCCCTGTGGCTAAAACTAATCAGCTTCCTTGGGGAAAAAATGCAGGAATATCCTCTCTTGTAATCATTTTGAATTGCTGTACCAGAAACTTCTTTAATAAAAATCAGCCCATTTTAGGACCCTATACACAAAAGAGTCATCCATTACATTACAAAATAAAAATAAAAAATAATAAAAAAAAAAAACTATAAGCCTGGCTGATACCTCACAACCAGCTTAAACAGAGTTGTAAGAAAAGTGTGCAATGTGTGAGTTGTCTGTACAGAGTTGGAGATAAATGATGAAATACATACAGAAGCTATTCTGAACAGTTCTGCTCAAGTCTGGAGACAACTGTACAAGGATGAAGTTATTTAACTTCTATAACAACCATAATTAGGCTTTGCCATGAAGAATAGCTAGACACATCAACATCCATTAACAGGCCAACACCTAATTGTCTTAAATAATTTGAATTCACTGTCATTAAAAAGAGAAGACAATTAGAAGGTGGAGACAGGCTGAACAGTGCCCCTCCCTCCATCAGTGATCAGGTTCATTGACCACCTGAGGAACCTGAACATTCACGAGCCTATGAGTCTTGATACATCACAGAATCCTGAGACAATTGACTGATGCAGTCATCATGTCACTCTCAATGATATTTCAAAAATTAACAGCAGTTAAATGAAGTTCCTGGTGACTGGAAGAAATGCAGTGTTGCACTCATTTTTGAGAAGGGTAGTAAGGATGACCCAGGGAACTACCAACCTGTCAGTCTCAGTGCCCAGAAAGATGGTGGAGAAGACCCTCCTGGAAACTATGCTAACGTACACAGAATACAGTAAGGTGACGCGAGAGAAACAGCATAGCTTCACCAAGGACAAGTGGTGTCCAACCTAGTGGCTGTGTATGGTGGCCTTTGTCAGTGGATGAGGGAAAAGACACTGATGTCATCTATCCGGATTTCAGGAATGCATGTGACACAGACCCTCACATCATCTTTCTCTCTGAATTTGGAAGAAAGATATGGATTTGATGGGTAGACCATTCAATGGATGATGAACTGTTTGCAAGATAGTACCTAGAGAATGGCAGTCAATGGGTCAGTGTTTAAACAGAGATCAGTGATGAGTGGCAACCCTCAGGGGCTGAGACCAATACTGTTCAAAATCTTCATCAATGACAGCGGGTTCAAATAAACCCTCAGCAAGTTTGCAGAGGGCAACAAGCTGTGTGGCCAATACACCTGAGATGCCATGCACAGACACCTAGACTTGAACAGTGAGCCCAGGAGAACCTCATTAGCTTCAACAAAGCCAAGTGCAAGATCTTGCAACTGGGTTGCAACAGCCCCCACTATCAACACAAGTTGGGTGCTGAAAAGATTGAGCACAGCCCTGCTAAAAGGGATTTGGATGTACTAGTGGATGGCAAGCTGGTCACAAGCCAGCAGTGTGCTCTTGCAGCCCTAACAGAAAGCCAAACGATGCCACGTAGTATCAAAAGAGGGGCCAACAGATCAAGGGAGGTGATTCTGTTCCTCTTCTCTGTACTTCCGAGACCACATCTGGAATGCTGTGTCCAGACATGGCGTCCTCAGTACAGGTGAGACACAGACCTATTGAAAGGCATGCAGAAGAGGGGCACATAAATGAGCCAAAGGATGGAACACTGCCCCTACGCGGATAGGCTGAGAGAGCTGGGACTGTTCAGTCTGGAGAGGAGGAAGGATCCAGGGAGATCTGATAGCAATCTTCCCTTATTTAATGAGGGTTTTTAAGATAAAAGGGGACAAACTCTTCAGCAGGATCTGTTGTGACAGGACAAGGGAAAAAGCTTTTAAATTGAAAAAGTAGTGATTTAGGCTGTACGTGAGGGGAAAATAAAGGTTGGGTGGTTTTGGTTTTTTTTTTTTTGTTTATTAAACACGCAATAGGGTAGTGAAGCAGCGAAACAGTTTGCCCAGACACGTGGTGCATGTCCCACACCAAAGACATTCAAGGCCAGGCTGGACCAGGCTCTGAACAACCTGATCTAGCTGTGGATGTCCCTGTTCATTACAGGGGGGTTGGACTAGATGACCTTTAATGTTCCCTTCCAACTCTAAGGATTCTATATCATGATCTTTTCTTCTGTCAGCCTGGACAACAAAGATAAACCTGCTTCACTGTTTTAGGAGCAGTAAATCCTTCTGCTTTACTGAATCAAATCAAGCCCATTTGTATATAAACAAAGGCAAAAATGAGATTCATGGCAACAACAAGGTTTTTACTGAGGAACCATGGGGGAAAAAAAAAAAAAAAAAAAAAAGACAGATCTCCTAGATAAAATCTGATATTAATTATTTGAAGAAGGCATCTTGTGGTGAACTTCAGAGTAATTCACAATTAATTTATTGTTTCATCCTTCCAACATACTCTTTATCACAGGATTATTTCTATAGTAAATTACTTCTGTAAATACACATTATTTCTCTGATTCCCATTTGTGTTGGTATCTCAAGCACTCTCACAGTATGCAACTTCCAAACCTGGCCTTGCCAATTACTCCTTCACTGCATAACATATTCCATGAGCAGAAGTAGTTGTGGTACACAGCATGCAATAATACTGTTGAAAATACAGAAGAAAAAAAAAAAAAAGAAAAGCTGAATTCATAAACCTATAAAAGCACCACAAGGTAAAACTGCCTACCACCATTATCACAAAAAAAAAAAAAAAAAAAAAAAAGTCTTTAAAGTGAGCTAGAACCAGGAGCTAAAACGCAACACAGATTTTACAGAAAAGTTGTTTGGCACAAGCTTGCTAATACATGACTTGAAAGACAAAGAGGAGATCAGAATAGCAAAGGAGTAAGAAAGGCTATGAACATCTAGAAGGGATCTCTACAACTGGAGCTTGAAGCTATAAAAAGTGAGGAAAATAAGAAGAAACAAATCCTGCGAAGCACAGTGCAGGGTAAGATGAGCCAGGAATGTTTGAGAAACGGTTTGCAGATGTCAAAAATTAAAGTTTGCTTTTTAATGCATTAAAAGCAGAAAATTCTACCAGACACTGTAAACATGAAACCATGATCAAGGTACAAGTCTCAGAAATCAAGACTAGCAGATGTTTTCAGCACATCTATTCACTAATAGAAGAGGTTGAACACAGTCCCTGCTTTGTAACATCTCAACCTAAAGTATCACACAATTCTTGGAAATTAATGAATGAGAATAAACAACATCAAAGGTAATATGGCACTGACGCAGCATTTCTAAAGCATTTGAGCCCATGTTACCGTAGGCACAGCCAAATAAAACTGCCACAGGATCACAAGAATAATAAAGAATTACAGATAAAGACAAGATAGCAGGCCAGATGCACCATGTTCACATAGATGTAGCATATAAGAAAAAAAAAAAGTGAATACTAATGTCAGAAGCACCAGTAAACAGAAATATTGAGCTGGTCAAACCAGGCAGTCTGGTACACTGCTTGTAACAGGACAGCTGACTCAAGCAGTCTGGACATTTGTAGATTCTCTATACAATCCTTTACAGCTTATCCTGCTTCTACAGGTAAGGGACAAAGGAACACTTGCCAACATGGCCATTATCGAAGTGCTCATCCAAACTGTTTAGTTTTACCTATTATAAAAGCAAATCTCACACAGACACTGCAATGGAAAAATTGTATTCAGCATCAGAGGACAAAAGCTGCACATTTCTGCTTTCATTCAGATAGCTGTAGTACAGTGACACCAATTCATGATCAGTTAAAAAAAAAAAAACAAAAAAAAACCCTCTACTAGAATTACCCAAAGATAACCAGATGAGTTGTTTCTGGGGAAAAAAATAAAAAAGATTTATGCTACAACAGGCCCTGACTGTGAAAGAGAAGAATGGAAATAAGAGTTCTTTGCATAAAGCAGTGTTTTCATCAAGGTTTCCCATGTAGAAAACAATAGTTTAAACAGCTTGGAGTATTGATTTAAAAAAAAAAAAAAAAAAAAAAAAAAAAAAAAAAAAAAACAGATGAGAGCAGTGCTAGTGTCTTCTCCCCACTTCTGTAAATTATTTCAATTTTGTTTCCTTGCTTTTTTGTTAAATAAACTAAACAACAGCTTTTCTTTTAAGATAAACTAAAGATTCACTTGACCAAAGGTGTTTGGTCTTTTTTTTTCCTCCTCTCTTCTAAATGCTTATTTAGCAAGACAAAGTAAATTCCCCACAGCTGTACTAAATGGAACTTTCTGTTTAGTGTCTTGACCAACTAGAACTTACCTTTACTTCTCTGTTCCTGAAACTGCTTTTTCTCTCCATTGCTATATAGCAACACTATTAGCTATTTCCTACAGTGACAATCCTTCGACATTTTTCTAAGACAAAAAACAAGAAACTGATTCCTGTGCTAGGAACAGTGGTACAGAGTCCAGTTGGAGGCCTGAACTTAGCGGTGTTATTCAGGGGTTGGTTCTAGGTCCAGTCCTGTTGAACATCTTCATCAACGACCTTGATGAGGGGATAGAGACCACCCTCAGCAAGTTTGCTGATGATACAAAGTTGGGAGGAATGGCTGGCACACCCAAAGACTGTGCTGCCGTTCATCAAGACCTGGACAGGCTGGAGAGCTGGGAAGAAAGGAACCAGATGAGGTTTGACAAGGGAAAGTATAGCATCTTGCACCTAGTGAGGAATAACTAAATGCACCAGTACAGGTTGAAGGATGACCTGCTGGAGAGGAGCTCTGAGGAGAGGGACCTGGGTGTCCTGATGGATGACAGGTCGGCCATGAGCCAGTTGTGTGCCCTGGTGGCCAAGAAGGCCAATGGTATCCTGGGGTGCATTAAAAAGAGCACGACCAGCAGGTCAAGGGAGGTGGATCCTTCCCCTCTACTCCACCCTGGTGAGGCCTCATCTGAAGTATTGTGTTCATTTCTGGGCTCCCTGGTACAAAAAAGACAGGGAACTCATGGAAAGAGTCCAACAGAGGGCCACAAAGATGATAAAGGGCATGGAACACCTCCCTTAAGAGGAAAGGTTGAGAGAGCTGGGTCTGTTCAGCCTTGAGAAAAGAAGTTTCAGAGGGGATCTGATCCACATCTATAAATATCTAAGAAGTGGGAGGCAAAGGGATGAGGCTGGACTCTTCTCAGCAGTGTGTGGTGATAGGACAAGGGAAAATGACCACAAACTGAGGCATAGGACCTTCCTCACAAATATGTGTGGAAACTTCTTCACAGTGAGGGTGACAGAGCACTGGCACAGGCTGCACAGAAAAGTGATGGAGTCTCCTTCTCTGGAGACATTCAAGACCCGCCTGGACACCTACCTGTTCAACCTGGGCTAGGGAGCTGCTTTGACAGCAGGGTTGGACCCAGTGATCTCTAGAGGTCCCTTCTGTCTCCTACAGTTCTATGATTCTGCAAACAGGACTTTAAAGAAGTCACTGTCACAAGAGTACATGGCTTTAATTTGCTGACATTACAAGAGAAAGTAATGGGCAGCAAAACATTAACTGCAAATTAAAATCCATTACTACTTCAGTTATTAGCTGTTATACTTCCCGTATCAACTAATTTTACATATGGTTCACTGCAAAGGCTAAAAAACAAGTGACAGTGATACTAAGATAGCAGTGCAGCATTCTTAGTGAATATAGACTAAGTATGCATAAAATGCAACTGAATTACAGTACTATTCGCTTCCAGGGAATATTAGAAGTTAAAGCTGGATCCTCCTAATATTCTTTCCTAAGCACTTGGGTTACTGCACAGTAAAAGTAAGACAAGACATGGTAGACTGTCTTTTTATTAGAATTTACAAAGTGAGACATTTGTTCAGTTCAGCTAATAACAACTGCCTATTATGGTAGATACATTCGGGACTTGACAAGATTTTACCCTTGTTTTTCTATTTCAGCTCTACATTTGTGAAAAGGGTTAACATAACCAGGTAAGTATCCAAGAGCAACACAGGGCAATGCAAGTGCTAATACCACAGGTTTGGGAAATGCCGGTAACTGTTACACCAGCAGTCCACTTCTAATAGTCTATAGCTGGAGTTTCTTCCAGAGCACTTCACAGGCCTCTCTGTCAGCCCAAAACACAAAGACATGCTCCTAGCACATGGAGAAATATGTTACTCTTTGTAGATCAAACACTTCTGCATCATAGTCCTTTGTAAGTTAAACCTCACCACCACAAAGCGTACCTCCTTCAAAGTACACTACTTGATCAGTAAAACAAGAGGGGCAGAACCCTTACAACACTGTCTCATGTTCAGTTCAAGTCACAATGCCTACATGCAACCAGATGGTCCAGCAACTTACAGAAGTGCACACTGATAGCCAGTTGCTGCATTCTCAGCTGCTTTGGAATAATAACAGGTTAGCAAAATTTTCTGGGGGGACTAGAAAATTCAGATTTCATTCCTCCAAAAGCCAGGTTCTGCCCTTCATTAAGGGGCTTTTGCTTTACCTCTAGGCTCTTTGTAGAGCACAGCCCAGAAGAGGAGCAGCCAGGTGCCTGGCACCACAGCAAGGCAGATTTCACAGATTTTCCCTTCTTTCTTCTCTTCTGCTGTTCACTCTGAATAATGCTGTTACCTTAACACAGCTGCCAATCTCACAGGTAGCAAGCAGAGCCACATTCCAGCATTCATACTTACATTCAGCAGAAGCTGAATTTAACCAGTGCTGCATATACAGAAATTCTGATTGCCTAAAGCTTTTTCTCATATCACAAGGGGCCGCTGTTAACTGTTATGTCGAGACAAGAGGATCTGCAAAGCACTGCATACATTTTCAAGCAAAATTAATCAAATCAGAGCAATGAAATGGAGTGACAAGAAGCACAGAAACAGCTCCTAAGCAGTAGCATGTAAGGATTTATTCCAGGTAAAAGATATATATATACATATATACATATATATATGTATATATGTATATATAGTTTTATTTGCAGGACCTGGCTTGCTGCTACGGCTATCAGGGAACAAGAATCAGCATAGCAGTACTATGATGCTTATTGAGAAAACATAGAATTACAAACAGCACTTGAACTGACCTTTAGATAGTACAGATGGCACGCCAACCTGAATTAGTGAAACTGGATGTTACACAGCAATACTGTCATGGTTGCTCGGCATACAAATTAGCAAGGGAAACTCTTCCCTGGGGAAAATGAACACGTGAAGGCTCAGGACAAAAGTAACATGCGTGAGAAGTGCAGCCACAGCCAAAATGTTGCCTCTGACATTGAATAGCACTGGACAGATGAAAGACACACAAGGGACCACTGTGCTCCAGCTCCCAGGATGACCTCAGTCTCCAGGGTTGAGCTCATCATCAAGCCCTGAATATATCTGGTCTGACATGCTGAGAGCAATACTGCTTTTAGGATTATTTATACTACCAAAGCAGCATGACACACTAAAGGATTGCACTCTGAAGCTTGTACTTAAATATTCCCTCAAGTATCTAAAGAATATTTATTCCTAGAGATAATTAAGATATAAACATTTTAAACAGACTGGAATTTCTCCTTCAGTTTGCAATCACAACAGCAGACTGGTTCCCTGCACTTAAGGCATCAGTCCAAAGACATTTCCATTATTGTTGGTTTTTTTTTTTTTTTTTTGCATGTTTGTTTTTTTGATCTGCTATTGATTTAGGAGCTAGCCCAGCTGAGCTTTCAGCCTCTCAGGAGGAAACCAAATACACTGCACCTGGCCTTTTCATCTCCATGTCTAACTGCACTCAGTGCTGTTTGGATAGGAGAAATAGGTACCACATAAAAGACACACTTGTGAGAGCAAGAATTCCAGAACGCTTCTTAATTTGGACTCAAGTACAAGTTGTTGCTCACATATCAACAAAATGCTTGTCCAGCTGCAAGGAGGAGGCCCTCCACCCATTTTAGAAAACCAAGACAATCTGATACCACAGTACATACAGGACAGCAACCACCTTGTTTCTCTAGGGCAAAAAAAAAAAAATTAAACAAGAAAGGCTTATCATACAATTGCACAGGCATTCCTGACTGTGCACACCAATTGAAGTTGAATGTTAGAAGGATCAACACGCAGTCCAGATTTTATTGAACTGTATCAATGTATGTTATGTCTCATCTTTCCTAGGACAGCAATAAGAACAGAAACAAGTCACCACAAGACCAGTACTGCTATCCATTCCTTAACCATACTTATACATACCAGCTTTTCCACCTCCTTAATAGCAAGCAGAATTAGCAGATACAGAGACTGATCTTTTGGTTAGTCAATCCTCACATCCCACCAGGTAGCTGCAGGCACACTTCATCAGATTCCAGTACAGCCTGGCTCTTTGGAAGATTCCCACCTCACACTCAACTCCAACAAGACAAAAGCACTTCTAGCAGCCCACCTGTGTAGCAGGACTTTACCCACCAGACCCTCTCCTTTGCTTTGCCTGCTCAGAAGCGCAGGTCTCACACCCTCCCCACATCTGTGATCTATATAGACTTAATCCTACTCTTCAGGTGCAGCCCAGAGCACTGAGGATGCTAACTCCTATTAACCCCTACAATACTAAAATGTAGCATTCAGCACACATTTCAGGGAGAAATAAATTTTCACCACAGATCTGAAGAAAGTACATGTGACAACTTGGAAGAGGGGAAGAAAAAAAAAAAAAAAACACCAAACCCATTTCCCCACCCTAGACTTGAAGGATTTGTGTGTTCAGTTAGAAAAGAAAATAAAAAAGAAATTACATTCCTTTTACCATTAAGAGCATGCTGAAACAGCTCAGAAACTACTGTAGGCCAGAAGAACAGTCCTCTCTCTTACTAGTCATCTGATCTGATAATTTATCCCATTCTGATATAAACTTTTTCTCTTTCAAAGATATATGCTGCAGTCTGCCTAAAGACCTCTACGTTTCCTTCAACCATGATCCCACAACCATGAATTTCCTTATATCTGTGTATTACACATTCCTCTCTCACTTGCACTCTACACAGAACGATAAGCAACATTACATTACCCTTGAAGGGTTACTATTTTTCCCCCAGCAAGTCCTCATGTTAGGCACATCTAGCTTATTAAAGAAATTCTCTTCTTCCATTTACTTAGTAAGAAATTAGGTCAACAATAACAATGTTTTCCAGTGTACACATTTTTTTGCTTGCTTAGAGTTTCATTTCTTAAATTGCTCACCTTTCTCTCCGTTGACTCATCACCATCACATACACTGACTTTTAGCATCAGGCTGAAAGTTCAACATTTTCCAGTTCTCTGTCAGCTAACAAATCTCATAAATCCTAACATCAGCTCTCCTATGACTGATTCAACTTTTAAAACACACAGTTCATTGGTTTTAACAACATATTCTTTCTCTCACACCAAACACATTGCACTATTCCACATGACACCAAATGCAGAGCCGTCTTCCTGAAATAGCAGTCTTGTAGTTGTAAACAAGGCAGAGCTTGTAGTAGGTTCTCTGGAGTCACTACTTCATTTACAAAACAAAATATTACATAAAATATTTCTGCTGTTTTTCTCTCTCAAAAAAATATTTCTTCCTTCATTATTCATTTCATTTTTAAAACATTCTCCATTTCCCATTGACAGACATCTCTGGATGTCATTGGCTCTTTTGCTTTAATTGTTTATGTGTTATATCATCACAAAGTAGATCATTTTCTGTATTGTACTAATGCTCTTCAGGTTGCATAGACATAAACACAAGAAGAAAAGTACCTTAAAAAGATCACCTAGGTCCAAACCCCTACCAGGTAAGCGACAAAGCACAAGTACAGCTCTGATCATGGCCAAAATGTGCTGTCAAAAACAAGCGAGACCTCCTGCCACCAAACATTCTCAGTACACTATGCTAGAATAACCAGAGCCAGCCTCAGTCTGTATAAACAGGCTCTGCTGTTGTAGGGTGAATACCCTGAAAGAATAGTACCCACACAAAATAATGAAAGTGGACAGAGTGCTTTTGTATGGCTTTTCCTAAGTGTATAAAGAGAATTAGCAAAATTGGAAGGGCTCACCTTCACTGAAGATAGAGGCTTGCCTAGAACTCCATACAGGAGGGATCTGAGATCCTTCCCCAGTGGTGGTCAGCCCTTAAATGGGGTCTGGGAGAGGTGGAGCCAGATTCCAGCCCTTCTGATCACACAGGTGAATTGCCTTCACCTGTGCTCCTGTGGCTGACTCAGTTCTCACCTCAGGTGATCAATCAGTGTTTCAGGTCATGATTTAACAGTTCCCATTCAGCTGTCTTCCCCCTACCCTCCTACTGTTCATTCCATATTCTGACCTCTACACTGCCTTGTGTTCATATAGACTCACACACAAGACCTTCACAAGATCAAGGAGCTCATATGAGACAGTAGTTGAACTTACCAACAGAAAGTATTTAATTTATGCTGGCTAATTCCCATCTTCCCTTACAAGGCACATGTTGTGGCACTCTAAAACAGGGAAGAATTTTGTTATCCTATCTTGTAACCAACCCATGGCAGACAGACTACCTCTGTCTGCTTACACCATCTATGTATACATATAAATACCCCACCAGGGCAGCAGTTACAATAGCAACATTGACCCAACATGATTGGAGTGAGTATTTGCTGATACTTCTCACAGACAAGCACCTGACCTGGATACCCTTCTCTCCTAAGTCTCAGCTACCTGGACATTATTTTACTGGCTTATGCCTGCTTTGTAGACAGCTACAAATTCTGGAAGGTTTATGTGTTATATATATCAGAAAGAGCTCAGCATTTCACAAGATGGATAAAAAAGTACCATGCATAAGAAATAATGACTTTTTTTTCCTGACAGCTAATTAGTATCTGACAACTGTATTCACCAGAGGACAAAACTTTATTTCCTTGATAACAGGACTGAAAAAATAAGAAGGCAATACAAGCTATTTGTCTTTGCGGACTATTATAACTAAAAGCTGCCATTCAAGACTGCATCTGTTCTGTGAGCAGACTGAAAAAAAAAGTGCATTGGTGCAGTCCTCTTAATAATATACCTATGACCTCAAAGTATTAATGTTAGAAGAAACCTATAGCAATATACACTTCATTACACAAACAGCAATTTAAGAGAAATATACTAACAATCCTACCAATGAAAACAGTGCTTCTTCTAATACAATTCACAATAAAGTTAATGCTTAAATATTCATAAGCACTGTAGTGAATACTGATCTAAGCTAAATTTTAGGTTCATCTAGTTTACATTAAAATTTTCTTCAGAAACCTAGTAGGCAATGCAAAGCTAATAACATATAGGGTAATAAGAAATTAAAATCATTGACAAAATAAATATATATTCCATATTCATCTCCATGATTTTGCTGTTTATGCCACTTTAGACACTGAAGTCTTTTTCCTCAATTCATCCACCCATTGTTTCTTCTTTTCAGAACCTCAGAAATGCCTAAATACAATATCTGTCTGGTATAAATATCTTTTGTATTTAAGCTGTCTACCGTTCAAAATGTGCTTTCAAATATCATTTCCTATTCTCTACACACTATACTCAGCATACTGCAGTCATTTCTCTCCTCCAGTGCCACAGTCAAAGAAGATACTGTGCATTTTCATTCCTGGATCTCCAAAATGACAATTCAGATGCTATGGCTGCCCTTTGAGGATTACACAAAGAAAAAAATCTAAAACAACTCACCCCTGAAAAAAATCTCCATAAACATATTTTCAAGAAGCCAGCAAGGGAAAGAAACGAAAGGTGAACAAATTCCCATTTTGGAAATAAAGAGCAGTAGAATAGCAAATAAAATTTGTAACATTCACCTGTTACAGACCAGAAATGGTCAAATCCTGAAATAAGTGGAAAGAAAAAAAAAATGAAAAGAAAATATCAGTCTCTTAACAAATTAAATGACAATAAGAACATCAAGAACAAGAGACAGAGTGAGACAGGAATAAAAAAAAGTACACAAAACAACAGAAATGAGAGTACAGCAGGAAGAAGAGTGTGACAGGCTCAGAGGTCAAGAACAAAAGAAAACAAAAGTATGTTGTGGTGAAAAGAAAGCACAGAAGAAATAGATGCCCCATTTGCTTTATCAAACTGGTCCCCCACAGTGTTTTATCAATCAGTTTCCATTGCATGAAGCAAGGAGTTCAGTTCTCACCTTCTTCACAACTCTTAATCCACCCAAGTCTTTAACAGATTCTGAGCCTACTCCCTGCTGTGCAAAACCCCGTGGCTCTTTTCTCTGCTTACTAATGTAAATACACATCCAAAATTCGGTTGCACTGTGAGTTTGTGGGGTTTTTGTGTGTTCGTTTGTTTTTTGTTGCTGAAATTCCTTCAATTCAGAGTGAAATTTGAAGAAAACTAACAAGCGCAAAAACATTCAACTCCTTTCCTCTCTCTATCTGCTCTATTACCTATTGAAGACAGTATGTTATGTGCTCTTTTTTCCTATCAGACTGGAAATACATATCCTCTTCATCATAAACTTTGCTTCCGCTACACTGAAACTCACCTTGTGCTTCAATGACAACATATTTTCTGGGCTGCTTCCTCCAACTTGTCTCTGAAATAAATCAGTTGTGCAAGTAAAACACTGCATGCTCATTAAAGGCAGTAGCATATATACACTCAACATGATCATGCTAACATGGGTTAATCTGAAGTTATACAGCATAGAGGTATTCAATAGCTAGTGACTCAGTGAGTAAAACTGACTTTTTTTCAAGAGTGCAGTTTCACCAAGAAGCATGAGAACTTGCCTCACATCTCTGAAAAAAAAATTGTTTACAGCATCCCAGAGCTGTCATCTTAATCTAGGTTGTCTCCTACACATAGCAAATATAAGGAACAGTTAATCTCTGGACTCATCCTAAATGGGTCAGTGTACAATGAAGATGTACCAGTTTTGCCCTGAGTCTTCTCCAAACTTTTTCCATCTAGCCTTTCTGCACTGCATGGCAAGAGTGCTCTTTATGTACAGGGATCGACACAACTGCAAAAACCACATGAGGAAGAAAGTGACAAAAGGAAAGTTCTATGCTACCTTCAGCAAGCATCACTTGTTATAGTCCCAGTTCCACGGCACTATGATCAACTCCATCAGACACTGGCATTTTGTGTACAGACTAGATTGGAAACAAGGATTATACTGAATGAGGGCTCCTGAATTCCAGAATATTTAAATGAGTAAATATTCCCCTTCCCCCCACTACTGCATATAGATATTTTTATCTGTCTTAAAGTAGAAAGATGACAATGGGAAATCACATCTGAAAATTGCTTCAGTAATTACTGAAAGGATAACAGTAAAATCTGGAAATGAAAGGAAATCACATTACAGATAAAAAAGCCAACAAAACTGTTATAAATACCATGACATCAACTGTACTTAATTTACTGCAACTCTCTATGTACTTTTAACCACTAACAGCGTATGCATCAACCGAATAAGGGTGTCTGTGAAGGTGTTAAGGTATGCCATGAGTCAGACATTCAAAATACTACTTCCACTTAGGTTGTTTCTTTATTTCTCTCCTTTAAAGTTCCTAAATGTTGCTCAGTGTTACATAGTAAGCTTCCTCAGTAATTCCTTTCACATAAGCAGTGTTGACAGATTATTAACTGTGCAGAAGACAAATGTAGAATGAACTAAGCCTGACACTCATTTTGTGTGGACTATGCTACAGAGACATATCAAATTAAGGAGTAGGATATTAGTAAATAATAGCAAAACCTTAGCTCATAATTTAGTGAATGTTTGTTTAAAAAAAAAAAAAAAAAAAAAAAACAGACATGAAAAAGATGGGTGATAAAAATCAATCAGTAAAAAAGAAAGCTATTGATCTTTCTATCACTTTTCTCTGTATTGGCATTCTCAAGATAAATCAAAAATGTAATCTTTTTGACAGTTATAAAGAAAACTAAAAAAAAGAATCATAAAACATTAAATTATATGCTCAACTTATTGTATCATTTGAAGAGTAAAAAACATCAGGATTGCTTTCAGATTACTTATTTTCCCATAAAATCACAATCTTTTAGTAATAACACAGAGGAACAGTTAAATGCGATCCTTTCAAGTGATATTATGCTTATTTTCTTTATCGGACAGATAGCTATTCACCAGAGACTATCTAAGGTGGATTCAGTCCACAAAGAAAATTCTTGGTCAGTGGAGATATAGAATAAAATCGCTCTATAGAAGAATAAGAAATAGTAATAACTCTACCATTCACATATGCTAGTTGTAGTCTTGATTTATGTCCTTAAAGATGGTTGAGCAAGCCACTCTGTGTCTATTACTTCCTTATTATGTCCTCTGAATTTGCTACAAAATCCTAATAAAAATGTTTTTTTCCTTTGAACACTGCTTTGTTCCATTAAATGAAAAACACTAGTTTATTTCATATGAAATGCTGAATAATGAACAGTTATCAGTGGCTCAGATCAAATAAATGTAAGCAAAATTAGTCTTTCTAAGGGATAATACATGGATAGCTACTGCAGTTTAAGTAAGTTCCAGCATTTAGTACGACTTAAGTGCCGTTATGTATTTTCCCCTCTTCTTTGGTGGTATATTACTCAAAAATACCTAACTTTTGAAATGCCATTCCTCGCTAATGGCTCTATATAGTTTCCTCATCTCTTACAGAAATAAGAGATATGATTATTAGTATTGACTTCTTACAGTGTTATTGTCATCACTTCAGGTATAAATAGGAGGATACCATATGAAGGGTCAAACACTGATCCTCCATTTGCACTAATGAAATCGCAAGTTTGTTCAAAAAAATGCAAAGCAACTGTGCAGCAAAGAAATAACAGTGATATAAGTATTGCTAAATGCTGCCATAAAATTGAACACATAATCAGTACTAATTCAGGTAAATCCCATAAATTCAATGTGTCATGTGTGCTATCCACAGCATTTCATACTTTTTGTATAGTCTGAGACATTGATAAGACAATCTTGCATGATGGTTCATTATCCTTATATGCAAATAAAACAAAAAGCATAAATATTTCCATAAACAGAATCAGAATTGTATGGGAAAACAATTTCATATATGTAGTAAAGAATTTCAAATTTAGAGAACAATGTACCTTCAGAAGACCATATAGCAAATCACCACTAAAATTAATCAATCACATCAACTATAGATATAATCAATATAATTGAAATTGATAGTGATAAAAATTGCTACCTATTATGACCCAGCACAGATGCTCTATGAGTAAAACCTCTTAATTTTACACTCTGGATATTGCTGCATATTTAAGCTATTTAAGCTATATCAGCTTCCTTGAAATAGATGATTACTAAACTCTTAATTAGACTGGTCATCTAAAAAGAGAGGTATTACAATTAGATTACAGTGTAATCTAATGAAGTTTTTAATAGACACCACAACTGCTGCGCGAGGAAGTAGGATATATTAGCTACCTTTTTATGGTGGTTTTATAGACTTTGGAAACCTGCCTACAGAGGCACATCTCAGGTGTGAATAATTTACTCTGATGAGCAGAGCAGGAAGATATACTTAACATCAGCTAACCAACTAGTTCTAAATCTTAACAAAATGAGGTAGAAAGAATGATAGGTTTTTGAAGATAGAAGACTTAAAATGATCTACCAGTAATCACTTCACAATGCTTTATGTGTAATAGACAAAATAGCATTGGTAACGATGCTAGTAAGTAAAATGTCTGATTAACTCACTCTCAACATATGGCACTAGATGCAGAAAAAAAAAAATAAAATTCTGTCAGTTTATGCCTCCAAATTTCTTAGCAATTGCCACACAGTGAATAAGGCAATTTGCCACAAATAGACATTAATTTCTGTCCCTCAGTGTCATAGAACATGATTCAGTGGCTCCATTTTAACCAGGTGTGTTAAAGTACACACGCTAAGCAAGCTATCAATTGCAAAAGGGGAATTAGTAAAAAGGAAAAGAAATTAGAAATAGGGTTAGAGTTAGGCAAGAGAGCTGTAGCGGCAAATCCTTACTGCTACTTCCATTGGAGTTGCTAAGGGTTAACTGAGAATCTGTGTTTGTAGCAAATCCTGCTAAGGCAATTATGGATTCATTTGCCAAAACAGGCTGGCCAAGAAGATTGCTCCTAAAAACTTAGCTTCTATGGGACCAATTCATTTTCTGGGTATGAGAAATCCAGACATCCAGATTAAAGTGCAGGCCTTTTCCCTTCAGAGATCATATAATTGTACTACAGGTTTCATTCTTGTTATTACCTTCTTAAATAATTTGAATGTATTTGTTTTACTTTTCCTCCTTAAGAATAATCAACAGGATTAACACGTCTCAGTGAAAAAGACTATCCACACTGCTTTCCATATCAGGTTAAATTCTAATACAAGATAAAGTGGTAGCAATACAAACTCCTTTTACAAATGAAACAACACAGAAATCATGATAATCTTCTGACTGCATAGCTTAGCAGACTATCCTGATGCTGCTGTGTTTTGATAATATTCAAGGAAAAAAAACCTCAATTCATACATCAGGAGTAAAAGATAAAATCTGATTTTAATATCAATAGATATCAATAGCCCAATTACATTCTCTTTAAGGACTCTAAATTTCAAAGGTGCTTGGCACCTTTTTTTTTTCCTAATTACTTAATGAACATGCAAATTGATAATTTAAAAGAATGATTGTATCCGGCTCTGTCATCTTAAAAAAAAATAATAATAATTCAAGAGAAAAAAAGTTCAAGCATGCAGTTATTCAGTGTTAGCTTCAAAAAGCCAGATAATTCCAGGTTCATGTTAGCTTACAATAGATGTCATTTATTTCAAGCTTCTTACCAAACAGATCAGCACTCAACAGAACAAATTTACCCTGAATGTTCTGGGAGGTGATTTTAGTGTTGTTTTTTTTGTTTGTTTGTTTGTTTGTTTGTTTTTTATGTAGAGATATGAGTTTGCACCTCTATCTGTTATGAGATTAGAGGCAGAATAAAAAAAAACCACAGCTTTTCACAGTTTGTTATCCATATCAGCTAAAATGTGCATGCTGTGACTTCATTATTTCACCTCAAATACACATACAAGGTGAATTATTCATCTTGCAAAAGTGAACTTGTCAAAAGCTTCTGGTCTTAATTATCTTTCTCCCTCAATTTAATGAGTATTCACTCCAGGCACAAGGCAATCTCTGCACAGCTTAAGAAGTCCTGTGAGGTACTGAAGGAGGTCCTCAAGTACAGTTACCTCAGCCTTCGGCCAAACATTTCTGCCTGCTGCTACTTCACAAATTCTAGAGGATCAAAGACCATGCTTACTCACTTTTCCATAGGGATAATTCACAGAGGCTCCCAGCTAAATACATGACTATGAACAAGAGGAGCCAATTGAATGTTATCCAGTTGCACATGTGTGAACAGAATCAAATCCGTGATCCATAGTCACATAATAGACATTATTCTGCTTGTAGCCTCCTTGACATATTCAAGTCCATAGCAAGCTCCAATCTGGGATATGCTCAGTTCAGTAGTTTGCCAGAAAAAGATGTTAGAAGTCAATACACAGCACGCTTGAAAAGCAGCTCTCTAGAGCGGGAACATGAACCAAATGGGATATGTAGGATTGATTTCTGAAAACTAAAATGAAACCACGAATGCAGTCAGCTATTACTCACCTCATGAGCCTAGTGTTTTGGCAGCCAGCATACTCTTTAGCCTCTTAGTACATCTTTACGCTGCTGTAAGTAATGCTAATTGAGCTGCACCTACACTTGTTAATACTAAACCTTCATTTGTTGATTAGCTATTCTCAGCACACTGTTTCATTTTCCAGATGCATCTCCTCTCTTATTTTGCCTTTGCACAGTATACGTGAGTAATCTAAAATTAAAATATTACTTAAACTTTTAATGCTAGGCAGGTGCACAGCATCTATGTGCAATATTAAAAAACTGTTAAGAAACCATACAAATACTCGAGACGAAACAGACATCCCTTTAGAAAGGTGAGTGCTAAATACACCTGATAGTTGAGTTTCCAGTAGTGCCAGCTGTGATTATCTATGATTGTTCTTGCAGTAAGCTAAAACCAATTCTCTCTTCAAAATAAGTAGTTTATCTTCATTTTGGGTTATATACCTTGGTACACTTTTTCTCTGATCATTATTATTTTTAATTTTTCTTCATGTTCTTAGAATAAGTAGACTCTTGCTCCACAAGGAGTAAGATCAAATGAGTAATCAGTTACAGAAACAAGTGCCCCATAGAGTATAGATGTGTTTTGCTCACTCACAGAAAAGCAAAACTGCTTCTGACAGGTTCTTAGCAATAGCAGGCTACATATTCACAGGTAGGTCAATAGTCACATACAGAAAGAGGAGTTGAACTCATCCAGCTGGTGAAGGGGCTCTCTAGCCACGCAGCACTCCTTCTCAGGAAACAGCCTAGGTTCAATAGACACTCAACCTTCAGTGGCTAGTCTTTGCGCGAGCCCAAGGTAGCTCCAGGCTGGGTCCACATGTTCTGATAGCATGAGGAACACAGGTGCAAACAATTTGCTAGTGCTCCCTGGGTCAACCACAGCCCTTCACCCAGGTGTGCAATCACCAGTTCAAGCTGTGGCCTAACAGTTCGCTACACTCCTCCCCTTCACAGTGTGGATAGTGATTAGGCACATTTGGAGATGTGCCCATACATTTGGATTACAACATATAAAATCAACAATTCTTACTCAGAAAATGTGAAAATCATAAATCAATTCACTTGCATGCAGGTTTAGTAAACAGTTGCAGGATCTCACACAAGGTTTGTAGTTGTCACAGGACCACAGATGTTGCAGTATTTATCCAATAGATGTTTCCAGAATGTCCAGCTTATTCTTTAAGAATGTCCACCACTGAGTGTCATTGAAGAGCAGAATGTTTCAATGACTCTTCAAAGACACTGAAGCATATCAGAGATCAGTGATGTTGCTCCTTCTTGTGGTCTTGTGGACCACGGATCTCAGGGAGTAAAACAGTTACCAAAACAGGCAAGTCCACTCTCCAAAGTAAAATATGTGCAGTATTGCGGTCCTGGGTCGATATTTTTCCCTGAACCGGGACATGCCCAGTCTGTCTGTACCACACCCTTTGGCCTGATACTGACAGCTAGATGATTATATCAGGCCTGAGAAGAGATGGCTGCAAAAGCAACACAGTGTTCTCTTCATAATGAAAAAAACAGGGATTGTATTATAATTTGTGATATCCTTGTATCAATTACTTGCAGTTATCAATCCCTCCTCTTCCAGTAATCTTCCCCACAGCACAACCACTTCAGTCCTACCTGCAGCTCCCAAGGTCACTTTGCCCTGTGGGACCCCAGGGCAAGGTCCTCAAAGGCAGGGAACAGAAGATCATTCAGCATCACAACTTAGGGTTTTTCAAGCATACATAATTTCCCTTGATTTGGATGCTAATCAGGGAGGCACAAGTTGTTTGCAATATACACAGAGCACTGGATTGCCCATCCCTGGGTATTTCATTTAAATCTCTCAGCATACCGTGGATTCATTTGGTCCTCCCCTGCAGGGACTGAGATTCTTCTGAACAGTCCACTGTGCAATCCGAAGTGGCAGCCCTTGTCAGACTGCCTAGCTATCCATGCAGATGTTCACTGCACCATCACCAGGCTCTTCAGTTACAACCATCCACGCTGCTCACAGTTCAGTCTACTGACTACTTCGTTGTCTGAGACTGGTAAGGAGTGTCAAATCAACATGAGACTATCAGCATCATTTTGCGGACAATTTTACATTTGAAAGCATTTCTTTGGAGCTACTTGCCTTTGAAAGGGAGTACTTAGGAGTGTTAATTGGCTGAAGACTTGGCCTAGGAGCAAATAACTCCAGCCTTAGTATGGGAGACTGGGAAATGATACCATTGTATCCTGTGAAGACAGGACACAACCTGGCATCTCCTTGCTTTCTCTTATCTGCTGACTTAAATTTGCAAAGCCTTGAGGACGGGAACAAAGGACTTCCTGCTGAGATCCCAAAGCCAGAAGCTGTTACACCAAAAAGAGCGGACTCGACCACTTTGGACTGTAACAGTTTGTACTGTTGTTAGATATCATCAACTGAACAACACCACTTCCGACGACCTATCACTACCGAAGATCAACAACTGAGACCAAGACACCGCTAGATTTAGGAGTGGTTAACCGTTTTGCTTTGCTATCTGTCTGTCAGGCTCTCTTTCCCTGTTTTCTATCTTTTCTCTTTATTTTCTTTTATTCTTTTAGTCCTCGTAGTAGCCCTTGCTCAGAATTGTTTTACCTGTAATGCTTATTAATCGTAATTAGCCAATTTTACCACCAAGTAGTTGTTGTTAATTGTTAAGAAAGCTCTCGATAAATTAATGTTTATTATTCCTCCGAGTCTTGGACTTCATCGCAGTAGCGACCCCTTGCTGATTAGGGGAGCTGTGTCTCAGAAAATGATTCACCTCCCTCGAAGTCCCCTGCGTGGAACAAGACATTTGTCCATTCACGTTTTTTAATCAGATCATTTCAGTTGATGGATGGTATATGAACACACACTATTGGATTTCCTCTGCTAGAGGCATCTGTGTACCAGACATCCTATGGAACTGATTATTTTTCCCTCTTGCATGGGACTCTTCTTGGGTAGAATGATGAAAACCTCCTGGGGTGCATCACTGTAGTACATCACTGGGCCAAATATTTTCTGCAATTGTTCTTTCAGTGACAAAGAGGACAAACTGCTGCATTGTCCCAGACAGGTAACACAGTGTACCACCATTTGGGCTTGGGCCACCCCATTTCAGGACAGATCTTCCACTTACCCTCAATAGACAGCGTTGCATTTACTCTTACTTCTGCTGTCTGTGTTATTGATTCTACCACCTGCAATGAAAAAAAGATAGACAATAACTGCCTCAATCATATTGCACCTCTCTCCTGCTCTATGCCATACCTTAGTCCAAAAACTAACTGGGATCCAAACAGAACCCTAACACTAGCACAGTTCCCAACTGAACCCTCTCTGAGTCACATATACATCCAGTTCAGCAGAGAGAGTGGAATCAAATACACGACGCACCTGTGCTTGTTTAACAGCTGATTTTGCCTATTGAAAAACATCCCATTCTGTTTTACTCCAATCCCACAACTGACTTTTCTTAGTTAATTGATACAGAGGTCTTAAGACATGTGCAAGATGGGATATGAAAGTTCTCCAATATGCAGAATTCAGTAGTTAGCCAAAATTAAGCATCGGTTATAGTCAGTTAGTACGTTATAGAAGTGGCCCTTGATAGCAATACAACAAATCAAATAGGATATGTAAGACTGGGAGTGTGTGTTGGGGGGAGTTTTAAGTGGATTTTCCTAGGAAAAAACAATCGTATATGACATCTCTCCAGATATTACCTCTTTTACCAAACTAAAATGGCTCTGTCTATGAGTTCTAAGCAACACAGAAACTGGGAAGACAACAGAAGTAAAAATGTGACTGTAACATATCTGGTTTTCCTGCAGTTTTATGTGTAATTTCCAGTTAGCCACAACTCTGATACCTTTTATCCAACTGAAATGTCATGGGAAACATAAAGAATATGAGAACAGCTTACTAAACAATCCTAGAAATCTGGGCAAAACCAACCTCCATTAGTTTTGCTGCTCATGTAATAGTTTGAATTTTATTCAGTATTATCTCTGAATAGCATCTGCATTTAAATTCTAACAAAAGATTTAGTTTCCAAAAATCTCCACACCTACAGGGATAGTTGAGTAGTGCAATCAATGCCCTGTGGATACTATAAGGCATCCATCCCTAGATAGAGAAATAAATGGGAGACTAAGTCAGAAACCCATTAAGTTGATTCTATCGTGGAATAATGGAATACATCAGATAATTTCATAGCAATTCTCCTAAGCAAGTTCTCTTTGATGAAAAAATAACTTTCTGTTATAAAATTATGAGCTTAGCACAATTAGTTCCAGGAAAAAATCACAACCTTGATGGAATTGTTTTCACTAAGTTATTTTTACTCAAGACTATTTCTGTGAATCCAGAATCAATGACAAGGAACTACTTGTCAAGAGAACTTCTAAAATAATTTCCATCCAATACATCTCTTGCAATAGGGCAAAATGTTCTCTATCTATCCTGTTCTCCTTCTTCAGATATCACTTATGAAAATAAAATCCAAGTGTAGCATTGCTTTTCTTCTTATATTCTTACATCTAAATTTGTATCCTTTCCTTGAATTAATTTTCTCTCTCAGTCCTTCCCGTAAGCCTGCTTATTCTCCTCAGTGACATAATGGGTAGCCAAAATCCACTGTAATCCTACATAATTTACATGCTGGTTGTGCATTATTCACACTTCATTTGATCTGCTGTCATTCTATCCTAAAATGGCGTCAAACCAAGATTCCTTTCTTCAAGAAGAACTAAAAGAATTTGAAAATATTTGTAATTGAAAACAATAACTGAAAACCAATTACTATTCATTTGTAGTAACTGTTATTGGTAAAAACTGATAACTACATCTAATAGGATGCTAAATAAGCAAAAATTAGCAAAGATTAATTTTAAAAAGTGCCACCACAGAAAATAGGCTTACTACTACTTAACTAAATCAATCGAACCACAATTAATCAAAAGCTCAATCCTGAAAGAAGGCTAGATTTGAAGAAAAATGCCAAGCATTAAACAAAATGCGTGCATTAATTGCTACATTTGGGTTTGGGTTTAATTATTTCTAGAATCCCCACATTACCATTCTTGATGATGTTAACTTCCTACTGTCACTGTTTCCACCTCCTCAATTCATGAAAGTGATGAAGATCTGAAATTTTCACATTACAGGATGTGGATAAGCTCTAGTTTGCTTATCTGCTATTTGTGGCACAATGTGCTCATTGTCCCTCTGAAGTCAATGGCTTCAGAAGGAACATAATCAGCCAGAAACTGGAACTTCAGAGTTAAGAAGCTTGCTGCTTTGTTCATTACTCTCTCCAACAAAATCTAAAAAGATCCAGTAGGACTGCTGAATGCAATCAGTGCAAAACTTGATCCTTTGGGCACTAAACACCTTGAGAAAACAGGATGATTTCCGCTTCACTCATTTCAGCAAGTAGTCTTGGGGGTGCTTCCAGTTGTTTACTAGAGTGTATCAGAGACCAGGGAGAGTGGCTTTCTGGATGTGTCATCTTCTTTATGATTATAGTAATTCCAAAAAAATAAGAATATATCTATTTCTAGAAAGAAAAACAGTGGAAAAGTTGGAAAAGGTATGTTACCAAGTGCAAGAAAATGAAGTGAAAAGCTTTGAAAAGCTCTTGTGGAACATTACAAAGAAAATGAAGTTAAGTAAATCTTTTTCCTTACAGTTACAAGTATTGTCAAGAAAATTATAGCAAGAAAATTAAGTTATAGAAAAAAAAGTGTAATTAGTCTGGTAACAAGTACAATAGTGTAAACATCAGAATCTCGGTTTCTGACTCAAACTTATTACATACATACCCTGAACACTCAAAAGGAATTTAAAAAAGAAGTGTACCATAAATTGCCTGAAGATTTCGTAAGATTAATTTGAATATTTCTTCTTTGTCATAATAGTATGCAGTAAAGAAACTGCATAAGTTGGGTGGGTGAAACTCCTAAATTTGAGAATATCTCATCTTTTGGTGTGAAGTTCAAAAGGTTCAATATGTGCTGTGAAGACTGAAGATAACTAATAAAATATCAATTAACAATTTGGTAATGATTATCTCATAAACCAGTAATTCCTCAAGTTTCTATATAGCTGAGTTTCAACAGTTCTGAAGTAATTCCACAGCTGTAAAATGAATCATGTTATCTCATCAGATTATTAAGTATCACAGATTGAGCTATAAATATGACAAATTCTTATATTAAATAAAACCTTTCATAGGAACTTAACATAGAAGCATTGTACATATAAATAATCACACTCATGTGAACTGTTTCTAACATTTTTATGAGTAGAGACTTAATGTGTACTTTCTAGACTGTTCAAATCTAGGGAGAATAAATAAACTTAATGGTAATCATTGTAATTTTCAAGGAGCAATGATTTTCAGATTACTGTCTTTCATTGCCATGCACATTGTCTTTGCAGGGCACTTTTGCTTTGTAGATTGTCATTTGTTTGTTTTAGAATGCAAAACAGCTTCAAAGGAACCAGATATATTTTTAAAACATGAATTACTGATGTCATACTTTTAAACCAATACATTTAACTGGTATCTCCTTAGCAACTGTGTGTACCGAGTGATGTTTAGTGTTGGATTAATCACGAGGACTTTTTGTTTTGTTTTCTATTTATTTGTTTTTCCATTTATCTTCATCTTTTCTGTACAGATGTTAGAGGATTTTTTGATGGAAGATGGGAGCAATTACAATGAAACAGCATCCTCTCAAGAAGCAGAGATCACATGTTAATAAACACGTCTGTTTTATCATCCCAGGCCGAGGATTCAAGAATGGAAGTGAAATGAAATACTGGAAATGAAGAAATTATGTTGCTGGGTGAGGCTGATTCAAAAGTGGAAAGGTTAAGCATGAAGAATGGAACAAAGCTGGACAAACAAACTGGATTTCACAGAAAGAAGAGAGGAATGTGTGGAGAGAGGAAACATCAACTCTAAATGAAGCTGCAAGATGTTACCTGTTAGATAAGCAGTCACCTACGCATACATCTTGTCATGAGGACGCATAAGCTGGCAGATCAAATGAACACAATCAACCCTGAATAGGATTTATGGAGAGGGACAGGATGCAGATAATGTTGATGTTAATGATAATTTTTGGAGCAGGTGAGACCAAGTGTAGCAGTACTGCTGGCCACTGACTTCAGTAATGTCTCATGGTCCCCCATCGCCACTACAGCATTTTTCTCAGCACACACAGTAAATAAAACAAGTCTCTTCTTACATATCCAGAATAATATTGACTACAGTATCACACTGGATATTCTCATTGGCAGTTTCAGAAAAGATGTCAGGCTCCATGTGAAGGCAGAATTGCCCTCTCACACACTGTTGTCCCTGAAGCATACACTCTGGTATATAGAGGCAGAGTGGTATTTCTCAACCCTGGGTGTATTACGTTTTTCCCAAATACAGGAAAAATTTCTCAGGACAATTACTTGTCCCTTTGAAGAGCACTGTGTTTGCTTGAAAAAGAAAAGTGGCTGACTACTGAGCAATACTAAAGTGGTTGAATCCTTCCTAAAGGACCACTGGTTAATCTGTTTAGTTATTTGATGAAATCATCACATTTGTTGACTTTGATATCACCTATAAGGCTGAGCTACTTTTGCTGAACTTGCAGTTTGCTCTGTGGCTATACTGACATGTGTCTCCTAACTAGCTAAGGAGGTAGTCTGATGCAACATATTGGGAAGGAATTAAAAAGTTATGCCAGAAATTGTCATGAAACCTCTTTTTGTTTATTAGTGAAAGAAACACAAAGACTCCCAAAAGTATATTTTCCCTTGTTGGTGCTTCCACAGGGTTTTCTCATGGGACCTCCATAGTTTTCCCTTATTATGGAATCACTAGGGTTGGAAAAGACAAGTAAGATCAACAAGTTCAACTGTCAGTCCAACCCCACCATACCACTAAACCATATCCCTCAGTGCCACATTTACACATTTCTTGGAAACTACTAGGGATGGTGACTCCACCACCTCCATAGGCAGCCTGTTCCAATACCTCACCACTCTTTCTGAGAAGATATTCTTCCTAACATCCAACCTGAAACTCCCTTAGTGCAACTTGAGGACATTAGCTCTTGTTCTATCACTGTTATCTGGGAGAAGAGGCTGATTCCCACCTCAACACAACCTCCTTTCAGGTAGTTGTAGAGGTGCAGACTTCCCTAAGCGCCATTCTCACCAGAAAAAGTGGACTTTGCTTTGGACTTTAGTCACAAGCCAAGGAGGGAGTGAGGTATGGCTCTGTACCCCTGTGGGTCTAAAATGCAAACATATGACTGAACATCCCAGCAGTGAGAAAAATGTCAGCAGCCCCCTCACGGTGCATATGCCCTTTCTTTGCAGCTAAACTCTGGGCTGATCCTTCTGATTAAAAATATCTGACCTTGAAAGACTTCACATTTCTTTCTGGGCCACCCCTCCCTGTCCAGTGAAACACCCGTGGAGGTCTGCTGAGGACCAGGCAGCTCTGTCTGTTTCCACGTGTCCGACCTGGATCTGGCAGCCCCCTGCTGCCAGCTCTCCCTAATTTTAATCTTCTCCCACAGTTTGATAACCTATTTTCTCTCACCTACAAGGACACACATTCGTCTTCTTTCTATGTAGGAACATCTGTAAGGGGACAGGGGCGCGGTGTGTGTTCAACACCCAGCCCAGAGGCTACAGTGCCGCAGCACCTACTATAGTCTCCCCTCTACTTAGAGCTGTGCTCTGCACAGCAACCGGAGCGTCTGCTCTGTGGTGCCTCTGCATCTCCCCGTGTCTTTTGTTCACAAAGAGTGAGGGGATGCCAGAATCGAGCAAACCAGAGCTTCCCGCAGGAACAGAAAATCCTCCTGCAGAAGCTGCAGTGCTCCGAGCCCTGCAGGAAGGGGGCTGCCCTGGGGGAAGCGCTGCCACCGCAGCCCCGGAGGTACGAGCCCGCCAGTGCTATTTTTATCGAAGTCTCCTGGGCAGGGACAGTAAGTGAAAAACCCGCAATAAACGCTTTAAAATGGTCTTGACGATGGCTTCAATCATTCATCACCAAGGACCGCCGTTGTAGCTATACCATTTCCATTTCCATAACCGAATGTCCGATCTAGTGGCGAAGGCAGAGCCCCATTTCCCCCCATGGATTCCCGAGGTTTCGGGTACCCTTCCCGCAGCAGCCTGATAAAGCGCCGGGGAGTCGGTGCCCGCCCGCACACCTGTGCTTGGTGGAGCGCGGCGCGGAGCCAGCTCCTCTCGCAGCCTCTGCTGCCTTCAATGGGCGAGTTCTCAGAATACTGGAAACCGCTGTCACGTATGCGAGAAGCCTCAGAATCCTCGTTTACAGTCGGCCCGTTTTCTTCCGCAACGCGTACTCAACGAGGTGCACACAGTAGCTCCCCATTTCCTCTGCATTGCTTTTGGGAGTGGCAGACACAGCCCACGCGAGCTCTCCCTGCGCTGCGGGTTGGGGGGAGGAGGGGGGGGGGGGGACGCGGGGGCTGCGGGCAGCATCGCCATCCCCGTGCAGCGGGACACGTGCCGTCCCCGGCCCGCCCGCAGCGAGGAGCTTTTTATAGCAACGGGAGCAGCTCCGAGACTGGGGTCCTCTCGCCTCGCTCGCGCTACTCCGCGAGTGAAGCGTTAGCTGCAGACGGCGGAGAAGGGGAGGAGAATTCAGCGCTCGCCAAATTAGGAGACGGAGTTAACCACGAGAACTAAAAAAAAAAACCCAAGCGCCACGCAGCGCGAGTAGCGAACCCATCGATCCTTCTCCCCGCCGCTGAATGAAACAGCCGGCGCTGAATGGGCGGCGGGGCCGGATGAATGAACGGGGAGCGGGGTCCGCGTGAATGGGGGAACGCGGCGCGATGAATGAACGGGGAGCGGGCGGGGACGGATGGCACCGCGGGGGGGCGCTGTGGCGCCGCCGCCGCCCGGCAGCTGGAATCCCCCGGCCGCGCACGTGTCGGCGCGGGGGCGGCTCGGTGTCACCTGGCGGCAGCGGTGGCGGCGGGAGGGGCGGGGGAAGAATATAAAAGTGTCCCGCCGCTCCGCGCGCACACTTCGGGGAAACTTCATAGGAGGAGCGGCCATGGGCGGCTCCGTGCTCTGTTAAGAGCGGGCAGCCCTGCGGCGGAGGGTGGCTGCTGCCGTCCCGGTACCCGCAGACAGGAGGGAAGTCCGGTCGGCTCCCGCCCGCCCGGGGACGCGGTGGCAGAATGAGAGCGAACGGCAGTGAGCTGAACGGCACCGTTCTCCCACGAGACCCGCCGGCCGAGGGCACCCCGCGCCGTCCGCCTTGGGTCACCTCTATACTAGCCGCCATCCTCATCTTCACCATCGTGGTGGACCTGCTGGGCAACCTCCTGGTCATCCTCTCGGTGTACCGTAACAAGAAGCTGCGGAACGCGGGTAAGGGTCGCTGGAGGGGCCGGGGGCCTCTTCGTTCTTTGGGGGAGAACTTTGCCCCGGCACTCAGGGCGGGGCTGGGCGCTCCTCAGGCTCCTCCCGAGCCCCAGCGGTGCCGCGTGCCGGGACCGCGCGCCTCGCTCCCTGGCGGCTGCGGCTATTTTTAGCGCCAGGCACCGAATCGCGGGGCTATTTTTAGTACTCGGCAGCTCCCACCTCGCAGAAGAGGAAGGCGAGGAAGCCTCTAATAACGAAACCGAGCGCAGTGCTGGGGGATGACACGCTGTGCTACTCTTAATGCTGTTCTGATTGGGTTGCCTCGAGTTAAAGAAAGTCTCTGCTTTGCTGTACTGAGGTTGTAGCCTCAAAACGAGCCGAGTGTTGAATTACAGATGCTGCAGGATTCAGAAGAGAAACACACACGTGTTTCGTTTTCTTTGGTTGTTTCCTCCTTGCTTTGTGGAATGAGAGACGTCTGACAGAAAACAGGTTTAGGCATGTTCCAAAAAAAAAATCTGCAGTTTTGACGGAATAGAGTCTGTGATGGTGTACTGAGTAAATCCCTCTTAGTTTGTGGATTATTGGTCTGACAGGCAGGAACTTCTTCAGATTCATTCTGCTTTATCACGTCAGGCCAGCTGCTGTGCACGTGTACCAGATCTGTGCACTCAAAACCCCATTTATCTTACCCTGGAAGAATATGGGAGTACGTGAAGGGAGATGTGTCGTTAATGAAAGCAGGATTTCACTCCATGACAACTGAGATACTGGCTTTACTTTTTTTTTTATTTATTTGTCATGACTGGCTGCCAGATTATTTGGTAGCTACTGGTTTAAAATTCGTCTGAGGGGGAACTCGATCCCTGGCTTTGCTGTGAGCTATCACAATGAAAGTGGCTAATGTTGGACTCCAGTAAACAGTGGCACACAACTTTCTAAGGCTAAGCCAGGTAATTCAAGTAGATTGTATGCTTCTTTCATTCAGACAAGATACGAGAGTGCCAAAAATGAAGGCAAGCTGATTTGCTCACCCGCCCCCTCCCAACGTGGTAACCAGAAGCTGTATACTCTTGCTTTCATTGATAGAAACTGCTTTTGCTAAAGCTGGTAGGGCTAAACTGTGTGATACTCATCATGAGATCAGAATCAGAGGTCAAGTCAGCATTTGACTACCTTTGTTTCTTGAGATTTTGAGTGAGAAAGGGTAGGAATACCCCCATGACTGAGGATATCCGCGGGGGGGGGGGCGTGTTGGAAAAGGGTAATCTTCTCCCACCTTTATAAACATGAACTTATCCACTTTTGTGGAGTGTTTATAGCACAGATACTTCTGGTAACAAGTCTGAAATAAATGTGGTGCCTGTTCTCTGGAATCGTAACTGAATCATGGGGTTTTCTGTGTGCATATTCACTACTGTAGTTTTTGTGTAATCTCTCTTGAATCTCGACACATGCTCACTTGCTCATTCTTACTGCGTTTCTCATTCTTGCCTTTTCTGTCACAGTGGCTGTCATGAACTGCAGCAAACTGGCAACAGTCTTCTCCTACAGCTAGGAGAAGAGCATTCTTCTGAATACAAATTATTTTAAGACTGGAATATGAACTAGATACTGTTCTACACTCTGAAGTAAATGATTATTGAAAACAAGTAGGTGCTTAGTTTATCGTGGGAAACTTAGTCTGTTTTAAGGGGTAAAAATAGTAAAAGTAACTTTGAAGTATCTGACCAGGTAGGTTACAGGTCCTTTTCCTCAAGGGAAAGGTTCTTAAAATGCAGATAAAAGGAAACTTTGCAAAGGCAATACTAAGCCTTAGAAATATGTGCAAACTACTTTTGACTAATCTGGTGAAAACCTGTACCTGGATATAACTTCATTCATGTGAATGCTGCTGTTAAACTTGACACTGAATTCATAATTGTTTAATTCATAAGGTGAGTATGACTAAGCATAACTCTTTAGAAAACCCTGAACTATAACTGTGAGTAGGAAAGAGTGTCCTAATTTTTTTAACACTAATTTAGGTTACTTAAGTAGAGATTACTTTGAAAAAATAAAAATTATGTGTAAATTAATCATAAGTTGCAAACTATAAAGACATACAGTTTTTTTACAAAGCCATAGTGATAAACTTTTGACTTTAGAAACTTTACAACATCCTATGTTAATAAGTCTTGCTGGCCCACTTTTTGAGGATAAAGGACTCAGGATGAAAATTCCACTGGAGAAAGGTCGGGGGGGACAGAAGATTCCTCCTGAAGAAAATACCTAATTGAAGACACTCTTCTTTCTTTGCAAGAAAAGACTAACAGAAATGATGGTTGTTTAATACTTTGTCAAAAAGGTGGATTTGGTGAGGGAATTCATCTTTGCATCTCTATTATAGAAATATATTTGGAAGATTTCTGCAAATTGAACCTGTGGAAGTATGATTAAAAAAATGCACTGGGAGATAGTAGACTAGAAAAAACCTTCTCAACAAGTGGTATAACCTTCGTGACAGTCAGAAGGTTAGTAAAAGACACTGAGGAGTCAGTATCTCAAAGAAGTTTTCTCAGCAAGCGAGGAGTTTCTGATACTACAGACTCCTTCGTAGTCACAAGCATGACTTCAGTAGATGCTCTTCTAGACAAAGAAGCTGATGATGCAACTGGTAGGATTCTTTTTTATTTAATGTATTTGACTTGTAATAAGTTTCATAGTTCTGGTCTGTTGTTTTTTGTTTATTTATTTTTTAAATGGTGGCTTTCTACTCTGAACAGGCACCTGACACGAATTCAGTCCTTACAGGAACAGTTGCAATGCTGGTCTACAAAGACTGAATTTGGTTTATGATGTCTGATCTTTCAGCTTTGAAAGAAATCTCAAGGGGAACATTCAAGGCATAAGGATTCTAATATCCACATCTTGACAGTGTGTCCATGCAGCTTAAACTTCAAGTTGGTGTGCTTTCTTCATTTCAAGAAGAATGAGAATACATCATTTTAAAAGGATGTTTGCTGTAAATCATATGTTTCATTTCCCATTGTTAACATTAAGAAATCAGAAATAAGGTCATTCAACAAAAGTTCCACCTTTAAATATGAAGTATGAAATAAGTGGCTATAGGGAAGATAGATCAAAGAAATACTAGTGGTTTTTCCTGTTAGTGACTTACAGTATCCTTATGCCTTTGCTGTTACCCGCACCAAGAAAAACAATGCATCAAGAACAAAGTGAGGGAACAGTTGTAGGTCTTTAACTGTGAAGTTTGGTTTTGCGTGTTAACTTGTAGTTAATGTACACCTACCATTTTGGTTCTGGAGGGGTTGGGTATTCAGTGATTGCAGCACTCGACCGTTCTTAAGGCCAGTGAATAAAGCTCTCTGAAGGGATGTTGTCCCTCTTGTTCTTTGCCTTTTGAAACTATTTTCTTGGTCCAATGGGTTGCCTCTTCCTGGTTATTTTTTGTCCTGAGGTCCAAATGTGCCCCAATTATCCCTCCAGAAAACTTCTGTGACAGACAGGCAAGACAATAGCTCCTCTAATCTCATCCTGGCTCTTTTGTGCCTTGTTATCTTACAAGGGACTAGTGCCAAACTTGTAAATAACTCTTGCTGCATCAGGGCAGAAAGATGTGTTCACACCCTTCTCCCCCATCTCTGTTCTTTGCTAGGTGTATCTACCTTCTCCTGGTTTCCCGTGTCCTTGGCCTAAATATTTTGATAAGAACTGTAGCTTTTAGTACTACTGAAGAAGGTGGAGAGGAAGTTATGCTGCATAACTTTTCCAAATGAGATGGAAATGAAAAGGGAGAAACTTGCATGCAAAATTTGTCACATCTGCATTATGTCCAAGCAGTTAAGTAAAGGAAACAGTGCTCAAAAGAATGAGTTTGAGAGTGGTCCCTGATCAAAATCTGTTAAGATCAGTGAAGTCTCTGATGAAATAACTAAGGAACATAGCTACTTAATACCATTCTTTCTGAAGATCCGTTATTTGTTAAATAGCATGGCCACTGCAGAACTGGGAGTATAAACTACTAGAAATAACTTTATCTTGTAAGTTTTCTAAATTGGCTTTGTCTTTTATAAAATTATATACTCTGAGCAGTGCAAGAACATGCTTGAAAAATGTTCTTCTCAATGCATTTTCTAGAGTATGTATTTTCTATTTAAGATGGGACTAGCTTTTGATAATCAGTTGGGAGATCTCATGAGCCTTATCAGAATGATTGTTCTTGATGATGTTTTCTTAGTTTTAAAGATATTTTTTAACATAGTATCTAATGCTATCATTTAATGTAATAAATGGAACTCTTGCTGTTAATTCAAACTAATGGAATTATTGTTTTTGTTGCAGGTGATCCTTGGACTTATTTTTGTGTCCTGAAAGAAAATGAGTAGCCTGACAAGTACTTGACTCAAGAGATAACTTACAGAAGATCAAGCTGTAGCACAAATTAAGGGTTCTGATGAAAACTGAGGTGCTGATGGCATTATTTCAGGCATGAATTACTTCAGATATTAAAAATGGTAAGCCAATTGGGAGGGGAGAAAATGTCTAGAGGAGATTCCTAATCCTGGCAATTGTTGAACAGAATGAAGTATAAAAATACAGTTTAAATAAAGCTGTTCCTCAGAGTGGTTTTCATGAATAATTTACTGAATCAAGGGTTTTCCAGAAAACTGCTTAAATGGCACAATCCACTATCAAGGATAGAGATGAATATTTCAAATATTAATATTCCATTCTTACCAATATATTTCACAAAGCCAGCCATGTATGCCTTCTGCAAGTTTCCACTTTTGTAAGCTTTTCATGGTGGTGCTTCTTCTGGTTTGCTGCTGCCATTGCTTACTTAAGTGCTATACTGTTTTCTGGCCATTTTTAGTTGTTTTTGAAGGGGTTCTCCCTCCTCTTCATTAGGATGGCTTTTCATCTTTCGTCTTTTCATTAGCTGTCTTTTATCTGCTTCTAGTCTTATTCCTTCGTTTCTTTTTCTATTAGTTGCTTTCCTATCCTGTTACAGATATTTTAAGTGTTTCTAGCCAAAGCCATGAGCAGCAAGTCTAGTTTGACAGTAGCGCTACTGATGCTGGGCTTCTAATGCTAACAGGACTATATCCAACCTGGTATTATAATAAGGTTGGTAGGACGGTAACAATTGCTGCAGCAGTGCTATGCATTACGGTATAAATTATGCATTACAGTATAATTCTGTGACCTCAGTAAAAATCGTGGCAGCCTTGCTGTTGATACGTTTGTTTTTTTTTTTTTTCTCTTAAGAGTGAGCTGCCACAAATTCCACATTAATTTTGCACTGTTGAGTAACAATCCCCAGATTCTGTTTCAGGAGCATGAGTGTTACTAAGAATTCTTCAGGATAAGAGAACACAACTTTGGTAGTGTTTACTTATTCAATGGCGAAAAAAAATGTATTGAATAGCTAGAAATGCTTGAGAAAATAGTACAAATACTGTTACTTGAAGTTCTTTCAAAATATTCTGAAGTCGCAGAGGCAGCATTATAGCTGAGTAGGGTAAGTAAGGCTCCTTCCTTACTATGGGTTTTTATTATCCTTTTTTCTCCATTAGTTTTAAGGATGGACGTGACATAGCAAACCAACACATGCCTTAAAGCCTTGAATTCCTATGGTGAAAATGCTGCACACTTTTTTTTAACCTATTCCACAAGTAGATCTGAAAATGAGGTGTAATCAGCAAGTCTGTTTGTAAATAGCTACTTCTGTTGGTTTTAAATGGTTTTGTAGTTATGAATGACCAATAAATGTACAAAGCTTCATGTCCTATAGATTATTATTTTTTTTAAATAACATTCATTACCATTAAAGAGAAGGCAAACTTTCCTTGCACCAGAAGTAAAGTATTCCAAACTCATTCTGTTTACTTTATAGGTGACCTAACAAAGGTCATGCTGTAATCTAACTTTAGAGGAATAATCATTACCTTATTGACTTTGTTCTAGTTGGGTGAGATATCTAACTGTTCCATTTAGTTTAACAGAAATACCATTCTACTTGCTCTACTTAAGTTTCAGCAAAACCATAAAAGCAAAATATACACTCTAGTTATCACACTGACTGCTTTTTTGAGGTACAGATACAAGGTTAACAAAACTTAACTGCATCTCAGTTGGCAAAGATCAGTTCCTTTCTTGTTGCTTGATAATGTGTGAGATCAGTAACAGTGCTTTTGCTAGTAGCCCACTCCTGCTGGGACAAAGTAATGAATGGGTACGAATGCAAGAAACAGTTTTGAAAACTGATATCCAGTCACACAATGGAGAAATTCATTTGATGTTTACCTCTCTTCCTTAGCTTAAGTGATGAAAAATTTTCTACTCCTTAGTCTTACCTGATGCTTAAAAACACATTCTTCTTCCTGTCTGTGTTGGGAAGCAAAGAAGAGATTTCATTCACAGCTGTGAGTGAGTATTCTTAGTCTATACCATACTTGTAATGGGCTAATTTTAGAAATACTTAAAGATAACAATTTGTGTGAGTTTCCCTCACACTTCTGTCAAGTAAGACAAAGCTGTTCGTGAGGTGAAGAATTGCAATGCCTTTTTGTCTTCCTTCAAGCACTCGTACAGTACTTCTTTCTTGAGTGATAAATCCACAGACATTTCCAAAGACTGGATTTTACTAAAAGTTTGGGAGCTTTGTATTATGAAATATTGATGTCTGCATAAACGTGAATGAACTGGTAACTTGTATTTTTATTTCATTTTGGATGAACTAACTACCTATAAATAAAAAATCCTGTTTGTGTTATCAGCTTATGTGTATTTTGCATTCATATATCCTATCTTAATTTTAATGTAGGTAATGTTATGTTTTTCTCCAGATCATCTCTGGATATGTAATTGTGGTGTCTGCCTCCTATAGAGTATTTAGGTTAACATTATTTTAATTTATTTTACAAAACCAGGGTTCTTTCCTCAAATTTCCATTATGGTGTATTAAATCTTCAACCTTCCCTGAGTTTAGGTTACTAAATCTTTTCCCACATGCAGTAAAGAATTGAAAGGGACCTTCTGGATGGAGTCCAATTACCAGCTGTTCTAGACATTCATACAAATCCTTTCAGAATGTCTTCACCTTTTAAGTTACAACTATTTCCTTATTACATTGTGAGAAGGGTATTCTGAATACCTGAATGTATTTTGTATCAGTGTCTTGCACTTACTAAATATGTTATGTATAGCATTGCTTAGCATCTCTCTATTCTTTTAATAAAGAAGGAGAATTAAAAATATCTTATCTTGGCTCTTGTTTGGGCTTTCTAACCCAAGTCAAATATCAAAATATCAAATTATTAGTCCTTTAGCAAAATAACTTTTTATCTTCTGTGAGAGAGAACTGCCTGAGGAGTATGCCTCATCTCTAGAATATACCTTCCCTAAAAGCAAAATCCTGGTTGTACTGTTATCAATTAGCAAATCTCCTACCAAGGTCATTGCTAGTCTCCTTTCACTTCTTTAGCTACAGCACTTGCCCAAGGGTGGTGCTATAGCTATAGGCTGCTATACTCTTAACATTCTTAAACCCAAAGAGCTGTAAGCACTTTTAACTTCTAGTTAACTTTAGATCAAAATCCAAATACATTGTCTATGTTTAATTCTGTCTTCCTCTGTGGTAATGTGAATACTTTTTAAAGTTCTGCTGCTACTCTGGGTGCTACCTTTAGCTAAGTTCTCTAGTGAGATCCATTGTTCAAAGAGATTCGTTATATTTTTTAAGAATTATGGAGTCAGAACAGGACCAAATTCCTTGAGATAAAGTTTATTACAGATCAGGGTCATTGTATTTATAAGTGCTTGATCTACGTATCTTGAGGTGGGTGCATGATGTAAATCAGTTAAGATTTCATTTACAGTTGGTATGCAAGCTATGGAGTCTGCAAATTGGTAGGTCAAGAAGGCACCTAGGAATTAAATGAAAGACCATATTATATCACAATGCTATCTACTCAATTTTTTTCCAACAAATGGATTTTTATGTTACTGAGATCAGGGTCAGTTTGTATGTATTACAGTTGCCTTGTCAGATCACATCGTTTTATCCTTGATACTATATTAGCCTTCTGCATTATAGTTACAGTTCTTTAACACATCAATTAAGCAGAATAAATTTTTTTTTTTTTTGCGGTAGTCTCATTGTGCAGATTGGTGGTTCTGTTGCCAGTTACATCATCATCATAGTCCTTTGGAAAATTATCAGTATGACTATCTCTTACACTGTCTCATTAGATTTTTTTTTTTTGTTGTTGTTTTTCCTTGTCTAAGGAACCCTACTGGTGAGAACCATCATGGTGGTTCATAAGAACATCTTATTCTCCCTTCCAGATGCTATAGCATGTTTCATCACCTGTTGCTAAGAATTTTATTGGCATTGCCTTTGTCTTCTACTGGGGATTTGCAAAATTACTTTTATATTCAAGCATGTATAAATCCTACAGTTCTTTACCATGCTGCACAAGGTATCAAAGATTATTTCATTTTATGGTATACCTCAGCTTCAGAAATTTGCATAATAGATGCATCTATGAAGAAATATTTCCTCTAATTATTTGTGCATTTTTACAGAAACTACCTTTTCATTTCCCCCTTCCCCCCCCCTTTTTTTTTCTGCTGTAAAATGCACTGGCATATTATAACTCTTATTTTGTTCTATTGTTTGTGAATATACACACTCTCTAGAAGGATCTCTAATATGTAGGAGAACAATACTAAGCATGTCTAATAAGAAGGAAGGGCAACAGTGATTCCACCTCTTTCCTTCACCTAGACAGAGGTGGCTGGTGGGTGTAAATAGTGTAAATTGGAACAGCTTCAATGTTTCTGTAATTCATGCTCACTGCAATGATTCCCACAGGCGTTTTTGTATTGGTGAGTGTCATCTGAACACAGCTTTCACTGTCAGGCTTATTCCATCTATTCTCCATTAAAGACTGTCGATCTAGCTGTGGTCTCAGTCTGGCTGGGCACTCCAGGTTTTCATCTCCTCTGTATACAGGTAAGTACTGAGAAGACAGCAGAACCAACTTTCTTAAATACAAATTTGTATTAATAATTAATTTGTATTAATAGTTTATGTTAAATACATAAATTAGAGATGGTCAGATTTCCTTCTTTCTTGCAGGAATGGTTTTCAAGCATTGTTTTTAGCAAATAATTGGGTATGTATATTGCAGTTTCTCTTAGGAAGCTGTCATTATCCTATCTCTGTTTTCCTTTTTTCAGCACTTTTCCTCTTTTTTTTTTTTCCTTGTCCATTCAGCATACCTCACTACTGAGAACTTTTGTGGTTTCAGATAAGATTATCAGCTATGAACGTTTTGTTGATTGCTCGAAACTTACCTCAATTCTCACAGTTTTTATGGCATAATACTTGTATTGTACATCAACACCCTCTTCCAACAGCATTTTGTGTCTGCCTGGCATATCCACTCTTGTCCAACTATTCTGGATGCTCCAAGGAATTTGGGCTGTTTCTGTTCATTCTGTATTTACATGTAGGAATACTAGTATTCCACAAGTGAGTGCTTCTTTTGAAATTATTCCTTGTAATCGAGAAAAGATTATTCAGTTGACCAAAGCTTGCATTTTCATCCTGTTGCTAACGTTTGCAATGATCACTATCTACACCATGGCCTGAAGATATGGCTAAACCTGACATACGTAAGTGTGGGGATATGAATGCACAAAAAAGCAAATAATAACTATCCCAGTAGAAATAGATTTTGAAGTCTGTTTGTTAATGGTGCTTGTTTTGTACAGGAGTACCCCTTTTGCCACACACACCACACACACACTTAAAAAAAAAAAAAAACAACAACAAACAATAAGACATAATTGTAAGCTTTTCTAGTTGGGTTTTCCCTTTACTTTCCTCAGTCAATACAGTGACAGGACTTTGCTACCAGGATGCTGAGCACACGCTTCTTGTGTACAGATAATGTCAAAGAACTCCAGCAAAGCAGTGAATTGATTTTACAATTTGCTTATTCAGAGTTAATATATTATTTTCCGCACTCATGTTTATTTGGAAAGCTTTCTTGGTCAGATTCAGCTTTCACAAAGAGCAGTTTCACCTGTTTCTGTATTTTGTATTGCTTGTGACCATTTCTGGTGGCGGCTGGATGTAATGTTTGCTTACTTTACTCAAAAACATTAAAATTGCTTGCAAACAGATCTTCAAATCATGATTATTTTTTTTCATGTTATTTTTTGGTCTACTTTCTTAAACAGGTTTTCTAATGAAATAAATAGAATTTTCACCAGTAACACTGGGTGGCAGCTCCATCATATGTTTAATTTAAGCTTAATTCCATGCTGAATACGTGATTATAAAGATTACATTTATTTTGTGGTAGCATTTCTGCATATTCATACGATAAGTACATATATTGTGTGTGACCAACTATTTATTGTGGAAACACTAAAAAAGTAATTTTAATGTGCTGGAACTTTAGTAGAAATAAAGAACTATCTAATGATACATTTCTAATAATTACCTGTAAATTTAGAGATTACTTTCTGTATTCACAAATTTCAGATGACCCAACAAGTAAGGAACACAGTACAACTGGAAAAATTAGATTAATGCCAAGTGTAGTAGGGCAATAAATAAGCAATAAGTCTAGATCCTAACTTATTCTCACAGGTGTAGTTATAGAATATTATTACTAGTTAACAACCACTCTCTTTACACATGTGTGTGTGTGACTAGTCAGGGTTGGAGTTTGTCCAAAAGGAGATGATTCTGGGCATTAGGACCCCACATGCACCTAGTGATTAGATGTGTAGTAACCGTGGTACTTGGAGTGGATAGGAAGGGCATCACTGAAAATTTGCAGTTATTTAATGTGATTTTAGTCCACAGGATGACATTCAGCTAGCAGCCTCAAAATGGTGCTGTTCTCTCGCTTTTTTATGCTTTCTTTGGACCTTTTAGAGCTCAGAAAATTTGGGGCTGAGTTTTTTACAAATCTGATAAGAGCCTTGATTTTGATAAGTGGCTTGACTCATTTGCTCTGGGATTAATTTACTGGATACTGTAATTCAACTTTTTAGCTCCAGTTTGGAGTTAGTTCTTCCCAGTCACCGTGCAGAACAGTACTGTTACTTCAGGGCTGCATCTTTAATGATGAATATGTATGGTGCTACACCCTATCACAATTCTTTTCAAAGGGAGGCTTCCAAGAAGGATTCCTTGTTTTGTGCAAGATATCTTGATTCCACCAGGCTTCTGTTTCAGGGCTCCAGACATTTTAGATCACGTTATTAGGGGAATCTTCTTGTCTGACCAGAATAATATAGCATTTTTCCTCTCTTAACTAAAACAATTAACTGCATGTTATGTGGCATACTCTAAAGTACTGAATAATAGATGCCAGTGGGCATAGTTCATTTTGTCATTTTCTCTTAACCTTTATTTATCCAGAGTTTTCAAGCAGATCTTAGTTGTTTTTCCAGCTCTTCAACAGCAAATGGCAGTGAGCTCTCTGATATTTTTATTTGTGCTCTCTCAGAAGTCAGACTTTAAATCCACTGCTGACATTCTATCAAAAGGGTATCTGTTGCCCTTTTCCTATTGTCTTCCAGAACCATCTTCCCAATCCTCTCTAGACATCACTGATTCTATATCTATCTTCGTAGTTCAGAAGTGACCTTTGTCTTTAATAGTTGATGTCAATACATTAAATACTAAATTTCTGAGCATGTGTGGACTTGTAACCTCCATTTCTTGTTCTCTCTGGGACTTTTGTTCTTACTGTTCTCTTTTTTTTTTTTTCCTTCTGTTAGTTATATCACTCCTTTTGTCTTTGTTTCTAGTCAAAGTTTGTAATTTCTTCTATTTCTCTAAATCCTCTCATAGATCTTGCTTGTTTACTTAAGTTGTATCTTTAAACTGTTACTGTAGAAAATAGCTAAATTCATTGGCTTCTGTCACTTTTTACAGTCCCTAGGCATTTTTCCTACATCTGTTTTCTACACCAAATACTAAATCATCTAAATCATCTTAAACTAGGAAACAGTGTCTTTAAAATTACAGTTTAGCACACATTAAAGTTATGTTTAACGTTGTTAAGTTTAGCCTCTACACTAAATCCTTTTTAATTTTTTTTTTAAACTTTTTTTAATGACTCGACCTTGCCTTCAAGATTTCATAGTGTCCTGACACTGTTCTATGAGGAGGAGCTGTGGAAAATTGATTAATATGACTCTTGAAATTAGTCTCAGTTAAATGGAGCAAATGGTAGAATAATTTTGAACCTGAAACTCATAGATGTCTAAAACTCTCATTTGCTACTTTTGCAGAACAAAAAAAAAAGGCAAAACATTCGTTTCCTCTTACCAGTGATTTATACAGCCACCTATGGTCTGGGTTGGAACTGTCTTCTTGCTTGATACACTGTAAATTCCTTAAAGCAGTGATAGTTCTGGAATGCGTATATTTTAAAGGAAGATATGAATCTTTACAAAAGTAAAAATGATTCATTACTGTGATTTCAAAATTATGTTTTGGAATGCCCCTAGCCCTTCAAAGAACTTAAGGCACTGCACAGTTAGGTTTGTTTCAGTAATAGATGCATTTGTGTAAAGCATGCTTAGTTTAGTGCATTTGGGCCTAGCAAAATGGAAATTTTCAGCTTCACTGACTTGGTAGAACTACGCAAGAAAAAGTCTTAAGGATTTTCCTTATTCTAGATTGTTGCTTCCACTAGCAACATCTTGCCTCGTGTTCTTTTTTTTTTTTTTTTAATTATTCATGTATTATGAAATATTTGCGTATAATATGGGAAGGAATCATATATGTAATATTCACGGTGTTAGACTGCTTTATATGATGGAGGCCTGTTATTCCTGTTAAATGTCTGTCTAAAATAATGCAGTTCTGTCCCTTCATACTTGGATGAATACATTCCCTAACGACAGTATAGAATACTAAGTTTCTTTGAATTCCAACCATTATATGTGATTTCTTTTATTCTGTATTCTATAGAGTTGAGGGAGAAATTTTTGAATTTATCTTCTGGGCAAAACATCTGTTCTGAACATGGCAAATCGTGATTGTTTTCCATCCTTGTAGCCCATTACATACAGTCACAGACTTTGCATTAGACTCGGTTGTCTTGTTATTTTTGTATATATAATTACATATTTTCATTTCTGACTTTCAAGTTTTATACACCCTTGCTTTTTATGAATGATCTGTGAGTCTGGCAGTATACAACTCAGTCTTGATCTTCCTGCATATTTTTACAGTTATTTTTGTTTATGAAATTTTTATGAAAATGTACCTTGCATGTTGCAAGAATAATAATTAAAACACTTGAGTTTTTCTCCAAATAGCCTTTCTTATACATGAATTTTTTTTCAGAAAAGTTATTCAGATAATGTCCAGTATTCCTTGGAAGAGCTTGAAATAAAATGAACTGTGTAATTAGATGTTCTCTCATGATCATGTATGGAGGTAATTTCCTACTTAAGTTTGCATAGTTGTTTTTGGATGAAGTGGTGTATTGAAGATAAACATTAGAAAATGTTGGGTTTATTTTCTTTTAATTGTTCCCAAACATATTTTGAGAAGCATCTACTAGATGGCAGAGCCAGTAGAGTTTATAAGATTGTGATTCACATTATTAGCTAGCTTCCACAGAGTAGTCCTTTCAGTGAAAGTGTAACTATCAATTTGTTATTGGATTACAGGTCTCTGAGCTGACATAAATTTACTTATGTTATCTGCCTTGGAAAATACTGTCATTTCTAGTTTTCACAGTTTTCATAATGTTACTGACAAAATTTGAGAAAAGTAATGGCAAAATAACTCTGAGGACTTTTCAGTTCTTTATAGGTCTTATCTCCATTTACTCATCTTTTAATCTAGGCACACCATGGAGATAATCAAATTAAACGTAAGTTTATCACTAGAGAAGCACGGTTCAAAACCTCGTGAATTCTTTCAGCTCTGTCAATCCTTTTAACTATGCCATTTAATTGACTTTTTTGCCTCATATTTCTTAGCATAACTAACAATAGTTTGCATATTTTCACTATCTATGTCACATGATAGTTCAAATAATGTCTAATAAGCTCCAGAATGTATCTTCTCTCATTTCTTATTCCAATGTCTGAAGTTGATGAGGTTATTTACAGGATTAGCTCTAAATTTTCCATTTTACTAGTGAAAAAAATGTTGTAATCTCTTCTACCATGTATCAATACCTTTACATAATGCTGAAATCAGAAGCTTCTCTGAAGATACTGGATTCTGATGAAAGCAGGAGATGGGCTTGAGTTCCATTTTTCTCCTTGCTGCATTTTATGTCAAATAACTTAATGTTATTTTGAAGTATTTGAAATCAATGATTAAGCCCCTCAGCTTGGTGAAAAACACACTGCCATACTTGATTGTGGGAAAACCTAAAGTAACTTCTATTTATAGACTGCTTTGTCTGTTTTGTTGTATGAACAGCATGTCTGTGAATATTATGTGTATCATGTACTATTGAAAGTAAATCTATTGCATAACAGCTCCGGTATTACCCACAACGCCACCCCTTAGGGTAACTATTTCATCTTTTATTACTGCTTGCAGTCCTTTAGCTGCAGATGTTCAGATTTTCTTCCCTTTCAGTATGTGAAATACATCTATAGATACATTTGTCTTCAAATCTGATCTCAGACTAAGTTTCTCAGACTTTTTTTTTTTTTCAGTTCAGTGTCACAGTTCGTTTATCAGATGAAAATCCAGAGCTGTCTGCCCCATTGAATTTAGCTATGTCGAATTTTTACACTGAATTGATGATTTTAGTAGTAGTGGCATTGCCTGCATTCTATTGCTGAGAGTGGGGTTTCTGAACTACTGCAGAATTTGGTAGTTTCCACCTTAATCTGTTTTAAATCAAATAAATGTACCTCAGCTAATGAAAATGTTCTCAGTTTCTACAGCTGTGACAGTCAGCTGTAGCTGATGTTACACACTCCCAGTCTTTTTTGCTTATTTTAAAGTCAAAGTGCAAGAAGCTCTGGTATTTTCTTAAACAGAATATACATCTGCCTAATTGATTAGATACTCTCGGGTAGATTAAGTTGCCTCCCTCTAAAAGTCTTTATTCTAAGCATTTGTACATAATCTCATTTTAATCTCTTCACACACTCTCAGTATGTTTGCATCATTGCAGAAATTTCAGAGAAAACTGTATTTGGCCAGAAGCACTCTAGACATCTTTATTTAGAGCTGCAAGCTCTAAATTAAGACAAATTTATATACTAGGAGCTGGAGCTTTGCAATGTGTTATCCACATGCACACCCTGCATCCACTTTTACTTTCCCCACCCCTTTGTCAAAGTCTGTGACACGCTAGAATTCTGCAGCTCAAAAAAAAAAAAAAAAAAACAACTGAAATGGAAAGCAAGTAACAACCTCTACTTTAACTGCTGAGTACAGAGAACAGCAAGACAGTTGAGCACTACGGGAATAAGGGTGTGAGGAGCATGTGTCCTTGCACTGTTATGTGTGTGCACAGGGTTCTGAGGATCTTTATTTGCAGATGGTCTTCCTTTTCCCTCCCTGTTATGGAGGGAATTTTTGTGTGTTGTGGGCACTTTTGACTGGTGAACAGCTCATTCTGCCCACTTCAGGAAAATCTGGATATGTTAGCAAGACTTCACGTTTTACTGAAGACTTTTTTGAAGCATGGTTCTTGCTGTCTTTCAGGTATAATCACTGCATAGGGAATGTTGATGAAGTTCCTCTAGTTGGTGTGGTTTGGTTTGGTTTTTTTGCTTGTTTTTCAAGTACTGTTTTTTAATTTTTCTTTTTGTGCTGTTCCATTGCAACTTGAACTTTTTAAGGATGGGAATGCCCCAGTCAGACAGTGGTTATGAAGCTGGCATATGTTCAGACGCTTTGCATATCTGGTGCTCAGCTGTGTGCATCACCATTATGCATTGAACTAAAAGCCATTATACTGATTTATTTTGTCTCCTTTTTTTTTTTTTCTTGTGTCTCAATTGAACTTAGAAGTGAAATGTTTTTTGAGAGTAGAAGATATCCAGGAAATTCAAAATAATGTCATAAGTTTACAAGTCCCAAGAATACTTCAGATAGTTCTATCTTCATCTTATGTCTACACCTCCAAAAAAGCAGAGCATGATTGATGTATTAAACATCTAGGGAAGAAAAAAATTAGCTTCAGTGCATTACACTTAAGACAGAGAGACGAATTTATTTTGTTTTCTATATCTAAATGCTCAAGGCGTGTTTTGCTCAAATGACTTGACTCTTCTGATAAACAAAGTGTTTAAAATGAATTTCCTAAGACACACGTTTTTAACAATAGTAACCGGAAGATTTTTCATGTCTCTGTATCTTAATGCCTAACATGTCTGTGTTCCAGTCACTCAAATAATAAAATAAAATAATAATAATAAAATAAAAAATCAGTTCCAACACACTGCATTCCCCTTTGGCTTATCCTTAGCTGCTTGAGTTGTCACAAAAGTTAAATTAATAGAGGCAGCTGCATTTCATCAAAATAAAGTTTGAGATGTTATTATTTGAGTACTGACAGGCTGTGCACATGAACTACAATCCAAAGTTCAAAAGGACCCTTAATTGCTGTATCTTCTGGGATGTATTTTGTATTAATTTCCAAGTGATCTTACTACACAATTCTAGTGCTTCTTTTGCCCTATTATTGAATAATTTTTATATGAGAAATCTTCCTGATGTTATTAAACAGATGGGGTTTATCCAATGGCTAATGGAAGCTTTGCAGAAGACGAATTCAACTGTTTTCAGCAAACAAATGACTTCACTTCCTTTCCCCAATCTTGCTTTTTAAGCTAAATGTCAGTTTCCTCCTATAATTTCTGGGGGTTTGACTTTCAGAACTTTTGTGAAAAGAGATGGCGTTAATAGCCATTGGATGGTCAAGTCAAATTTACCTGAACATGTATGCTTTGCCTTTGATTATAATTAATACCTGCATGAAGCAGAAAGCCTATTCTGACTCCAGCTATATTGCTGTTTGTCAGAATGCAAAAACATCTCACATCAGTTTTTATTATTATTTTCTTCAACAGTTTAGAAATTATGTAACTGCAGTGATGTTTACCAGATTGCAGTGGCTGTAAATTATCTTTTATGTGATGATGGCACTTGAATTCTGAATGAAATACATGAGCATGACCTTAAAACAAATAATTTAAGGTGATTAAGAACTTAAAATATATATAGACTTGGCTTCTAGCTGGAAATTTTGATCTGTTTCACCCTTTTCCTTCAACTTCTTGGGCTTTTATGCCCTCAGAATAAAATGTTAATAGCTCATCATACTAGATGTGTCAAATTCTATTGGAGTAAAAGCAAATACCTATACCAGGAATTTCAAGAAGTTATCTAGTCTGCCTCTTGTCCTGCATAACAGGCTCCATCAAAGTGATCCTGAAAATTATCCCCTCAGCCAATTCATTTCAGAATCTGCTTGTTTACTTTTGTGCACAGACGTCACGGAGTACAGACTGAGTGCACCTAATACATGCAGTAACTGCTTTCTTGTTCTCTACAGGAAGTTCTGTTTCTCTTCTAATGTCAAGGAGCTCAGCTCTGTGAAAGAAAGCTAGCTTTGAAGGCAAGAGGACCTGGTTTTGATCTCTGACATCTCAAGAGTGTTTTTCAGCTGAGGGAGGTGGGAGGTGTTCTGACCTCTTTTGACTCCACCCAGAATACTGCATTCAGTTCTGGGGCCCTCAGCACAGCAGACATGGACCTGTTAGAGCACGTCCAGACATTAGAGAAGTGAACAAATCCTGTGAAGACAGGCTGAGGGGAGTTTGGCTTGTTCAGCCTGTGGGGAGACCTCATCATTGCCTTACAGTATTTAAAGGGAATTTATAAACAAGATGGAGACCAACTTCCTTCATGGTCTGATAGTGATAGAACAAGGGTGAATGATTTTAAACTAAGAGGGGAAGTTCAGTAGGTGACATTTTTTTTACTTGGAAAGTAGCGAGGCACTGGAACAGGTTGCGCAAAGAAATTGTGGAGGCCCCATTCCTGGAGATGTTCAAGGCCAGACTGGATGGGGCCCTAGGCAGTCTGTTCTTGTGGGTGCAATTCTCCCAACAGCAAGGGCCTTAGAACTAGTTGATCTTTAAGGCTGGAAGGTTCTTTCCAATCTTTCAAAATATCATCAATCTCTGACAAGCCTCTTCATAATGTATCTGTGTCACATACAAGGATTAAAAACATTAAATTCACAATAAGGAATAAAATAATATGAGAAATATTCACTTCTCCTTTATCCTTCACCTAAGACTTTATGAAGAAATCTCTCAAAAGACTTTTGCCAATTTGAAACTTCGCTTGGCAAAATCTGTAATTTAGAGCTATGTTATTTCATGCTTTCTGATTGATTAGCATTTCTTAATAAGAAAAAAACTTTTTAACGATGTTGCATCAATTTTAAGAATATCTTTTCTTAATATATAGTTTGAATACAGTAAAATTTGGCTGAACCTTGAATGTTAAAACTGAAGGTTCCATATCTTCTAACATTGTCTTGAAAACAGTCTTCATCTTCTCTTTGAGGTTGTGTGGTTTTTTTAGTTTTTTTTTCTTCCTGGAAGTTGCCAGTATTCTACTGATGTTAATGATCCATAAGTATATCAGAATATTCAGAACTTCATTATGAAGTCTCAGTAAGATTGATTCACCTTTGATCTCAGAATCTTTCTTTCTTTTTTGGTTCATGTGCATGAACTTTATTAGTATTTGTAATGATGACTTAGAAAAGCTCCTTGGTCTGTTAATACTTGAATAGCTTTAACAGGAACCAGCCTTGGCTGATTAGACAAATCTCTGCCTAGGACAGTTCAGTTTGCTTTTTGCAGTTGACTTCTGAAAGATAACAGAAAAATAAGAAAGGCAGGAAGCATTTTTTTAGTTGCTTTTTGTTCTACTGATTATAGAAAGGGTACATTTTGTTTCTTCCGCTGCTGATTTCTCTGACGTTTAATTAATAAGTTCCAAGCATGAGCTAAACATATGAATAATCCTAGAAGGAAAACATTCTCTTCTACCTAACAAGCCCTACATAATTTTTAATGATTCTAGTACTGACAAAAATCATCCAGCTTTTCCACATATGACTGACCATTTTTCTTAAAAAAATTTTATCAGCCATTATTTTAACGACACATGATGATATTTCTTCCAGAAGAAGAATTGTTCTTTAGTAGATTACTCTTCCTGTTAGTTATTCTTGCTTAATCCTGATGTCTGATTTCAAGAACTCTGTTTTGAAAGCTTTCCATCAAATTATGCAATAATAATGGTTAATATATAATTGAATCCAAAATTATTTTATATATCGAAAGGAATTAATCCTAATGTTAGAACAGTTAATTATGTACCAAGTAATGTTATTAGTGTTAAAGTTCTGATGCTTGAACTGGACTAACATGTCAATGTTTAGTAAAGAAACTGAACTTTTACAGTTGAAACCTAAATCAAATAAACTGTTCGTTTTGATCCAGTTTTGTTAGGGTGTTTTCCTAAACTCTTAACCTTAATCAACTTCTGCTTTACAGTCAGTGGATAGCTCAGCCCATTATCTTTGCACCATTCAACCTGTCAGAATTTATTAGCTTGCCATCAATGGAGAACTCCCTGTACAGCCAATTGCTTGTTTCTTCTTCAGCAAACTGAGGAATTTTGTTAAAGAGCCATTTTAAGCAAAGTATCTGATTTATACTTCCTTTGGCAGCATTTAGGCAAAGGTTCAACAAACATCAGATTTTTACAGATTACAGAGGCTTGGTAAGATCTTATGCTTCTCAAGATTTTGAAAGTAAGCCATTAGCAGTGATTTTGGCAGTGAGTAAATACCACGATAAAAATAATATTTTATGATTATTGCACTGAACATTGTTTAGAACTTTTTTCCCCTTAGGCTGATTATCTTCATTAAGATACACTAAAAATAAAATGATGTAGCATCTTTCAGTTTACAAGTTCTGTACTAGACATTGCTTGATGCACATACAGCATATTTTTCTGAGATTGTTATGGGCATTGAAACATTCTTCTTCTGAAATATAATAAGCACGGCACATTTTTCCTGGATTGTCTGCACTGAGATTACCAATATCCTCCTTAACTGAAAATTTGCTATTTAATTTCATTTGATTGCAGTGCTACACATTTTAAACAATAAAAATCTTCAGAACTGTTTTAAGTTTAGCTACAAATCAGCTCTAACAATTGTGAATCTTTTCATGTGGCCTTAATAGGAGAGGAACAATGAAGTAATATGCCATATGTGGGAATTCCTTCTCCTGAATGTATCCTCCTCTACAAATATTTTTAGAAAGTTGCCTGAACCTGGGAAATAGGGAGTTCTGTCAAAGGAATATGCACAAAAATAGTGGCAGCTACAAATATTTAAAATATAAGTAATATGTTTTGGATATTGAACAGCAGTGTAGAAATCTTACCTTGCACTCGGTTTACTGGCTTGCTGTGTTTATTTTTAATTTCAAACACTCCAATCTATCTGTTTTATTTTTATTTTTTATTTTTAACTAAGAATTGGTATTTGGCACTAATTTTCTTTTATCTATGATTTATATCATAGTTATGCTCTTTTTTTGGAATGTCATTCATGTCTTCTGCTATAGGGTACCAGCCAAACTACTTCAGTTCGGAGTATACTATCAGAGACTTCTGTAAAATCAATGAATGCACCTCAGGAATGCTTGTCAGCTGAGAGTGAATTCTCCATCATTTTACAGTGTTTCAGAGGTTAAGAGAGCCAAAGAAATGGTTAACAATAATGGGTACTGTTATGATTTTTCTTAGAGTCAGCATTTTTCATTAAGCTGGCTGAAAGTGGCTCAATTCTACTAGGAACTACTTCTGATTTTTCATTTTATTACTGAAATAATCATACTTATAAAAACCTTAACATGTCTGTATCACTGAGAGAAAGATGAATGCCCATTATAATAGAGAAAGAGCAAATTAAGAGGTTTCATTAAAAGGCAAGAATTAGTGATTATCCTGCTACTCTGTGAGACTTCTTTACAAGGATACCAGAAGCCAGAGTAATGCATGTTAGAGATGCGAGTTGGAGCAGAGGTTCAGAGGGACGGGAGTGAAAGACACAATGGTCATTAGTGTAGAACTACTGACTGTAAATGATAAAGAACTGAAGTACCTGTGAGATCATCTTAAGGCAAGAAAACAAGCAACTGAAAAAATCCCAGACAGTAGAATGATGTGAAAAGGGAGGCCTACTAAGGAATATCTTTGAAAAAGGAGAAGAATGTCACGTATATCTAAATAAATGAAATTCTCAAATAAAAATGTCTATGGTCAAAATATGCCAGAATCATCAGAGAAGTGGTAAAGCACAGAGATTGCTTTGTGCTTTTATAAAGAAGATATTATTGCCACTTTATTTTCAATGGGTAAGAACCAATGGAAAGATTTGGAACCTGGAAAGTAGACCTCGGAGACGAATATTAAGAAGAAGAACAAAGCTAGATCTGGAAAAAGAAAATAAGGAACTTTTAGGAGATCCTGTGATTTTTTTTCTCCAAGAAATAGTAAGACCTGTAAAAAAAGTTAGTGGAAAGAGAGAGAAGTGCAAAATGAAAGACAGTCTTAGAGAAAATGAATTATTAAGAACAAAAAAATGAAGAGTAATTACTTGCTTTAGAAAGTAGAATGAAGATGTGTCAGAAACTTTAGAAGGCTGTGAAAATTGCTTCTTTTTACTCTCATTACTATTTTTAAAATGATTAAGGGAACAAAAACAAACAAACAAACAAAAAAATCCTCCACTATGGAAAAAAAAACTTCCAACAAACAGCCTGATGCTAGCAGTCTCTTATTCTTCATTTCTAGAATTCTATGTGCAAACTTTACAGATCAAGGTAAAGACTTGTCTGAGCTTCCAGTTTATAAATGTTTCAAACTGCAGAATATGTATTCTAAATACAAAATTGTTTTTGACTCTGTTCCTTTCAAATAATATGAAATAAAATATTACTACTTCATAAATAGCGTTAATACATTTGCTTGTTCTTTACCGATAGTTCATTATATTTTATATACATTTTTTCTATCTGTTTAAAAGCAGAGAAGTAGAAGGAATTGAGTAACAATAGAAGAATATATGTTTCTTGGTAATCTAGCTTTTTTTTTCAATACTCCTGTGTTTATTCATGTGGAAAATTGTATCTCACACTGCTGTTGCATAGAACTATTGCAAACCATTAAGGAACAAATGTGAATATTTATTTCATGAAACTTTTATTTGATGTGTTTTTCTGTTGCATTTGCACTATATGATGCATTTAATCTGGGATTGTGGGATGTCTAATATAATCTCGCAGTTTTGAAGTAGTTTTAACAAGGGTTTGGATATACTTAGCAGGTGTATGATGAAGTTGCCTGTCCATTATTGCCAGTTACAAACAGACTTCCAAAGATTTCTGTTACATTTCCTTTTGTTTGTTTATACATATACATATACGCATATGCATACGCATACACATACACATACATACGCAAATGCATATGCATACATATATAAAGGATTCAGACAATCAATGTGTTAGCCATAGATGGTCCCCAGATTATTATTGATATGCCTCAGTTTCACAGACATCTCTTTCACAGTCCGAAGCAGATAATATTGTGAATGGGAATGTAGATTATTTTAGAGGTATAAATACACCATTAAGTTTAAGTATTCCGTGGCCAAATATTTAACAGCTGTAACAAAGTTCTTTATTTATCTTGTTATACAGCATTGTGAGTCTGACAGATGATGCTGGAAACAGTATCTTAAGTCAGATTAACCATATTTTTTCCTAAAATGTATCCAGGAGTTTTACAAGTCTGACAATCATTGTCCTCTGATTCACATTCTGTGTAAACTGATATTTTCAACAAACATTTAGTTCAAAATAAATTTAGCTTGCAGAAGTATATGTGGAAGCCTTTTTCTCTTCTGTAGGAAGGTATTACATTAGTATTGTGCACCTTCCCTTCTCATCAGGTACTAAATGCTAAATTTACTGAATGACTATGACCAAGTAACTGATTAGTTTAGCAGACCCAAGACAAAGAGTAGACTGCAAAATATTTAGAAGTGTTTATGTTATGACAAAACTCAGTCTACTTCTAAAAGAAGTCATAAAGTCCTTAAAGATGAAGGCAAAAGGGATTACAAGAAGTGCTTCAATTATTTCAGTCTTGAGGCCCTATTGTTTTCCACTAATTTATGAACATATAGAGAGTATTTCTGGTAGTGTCTGCATTTTTCAGCAGCTGAGTAAAATCTGTAATTTTATTTCTTCTTTCTCCATCTGTGGTTTTTATTTATTTTTGTCTTAATCTTGTTATAATTACTTTGGTTTCTCCACATAGATACTGCAGCTATTAGGTAACTGGAGCAAGTTCCTTCCACTCTTACACTCAGCAACTACAGGGGACGTGGCATCTCCAGCTAGACAGAAGATCCTGGAATGTCAGTCTTGTATTCAATTTTCCATTACTTTAAAAAATTTTAAGCAATTCATTGTCATAAAGCAATCTCATAACTATGCAAAGTCTTAATCTGTAGTGCAGACAAGATTTTTAGATGACTGACCAATTTATTTTAAATGACTCACACAAGCTTTGAACACTGTTCCAACAGCATGAAGCTGTTTTTTAATTAGGACTAGGGAATTCACCACATACCCGTTCTCTTTAAATTTAAGCATTATTTTCCAATACTTTATTTATTTTACAGTGTGTTTCTCTGTCAACACTTCTGATTTGATACCAACTGAAAATATAGTAGAATTTCATCCTTACTTTCATAGGGTTGTAGAATGGCTTTTTTTGGAATGGATCTTAAAGACCATCTAGTTTCAATCCTCCTGCCATGCACAGGATTGTCAACCACTTGATCAGGCTGTTCATCCAACCTGGCCTTGAACTCCTCCAGGAATGGAATATCCACATCATCTCTGGGTAACCTGTTCCAGTGCCTCCCCACCTTCTGAGTATTTTATTTTATTCTAACATCTAACCTAAATCTCCCCTCTATTAGTCCGAAGCCATTCCTCCTTATCGCTATCAGACCATGTAAAAAGTTGGTCTCCCTACTGATTATAAGCTCCTTTTATGAACTGAAAGGCCGCAGTAAGGCCTCACCAGAGAGATCTCCAAATATGAACCTGTTTTTTTCTTATTCAATGGAAAATAGATATTATAGCAAGTTTTATGCAATAATTTTCTTAATTTTCATGAAAACCTAAATAAATAAATAAAATAAAAACACCAAAAAGGCCATGAGCTTTGCTTGTTTTTTCTTTCAGATTTTATTTCTCTTTGAATACACACCTATGTAAATGTATTTGTGCACATTTACTTGCATTTACAAGCTTATTTTGTTATCAGTTGTGCTCCAAAGTGCAAAGGTTTATTAAAGCCTTCTTTGATTCACTGAAATGAAAGACATCACTTTATTACTTCATTATTACTAAATTAATGTATTATGTTGGTGTTCATATAAAAAAAGCAACTGAAATGCAGAAATGAAATGAAATGTAGAAATCTTGTTTTTAGTTTAGGATATGTTATTATCTATATTTGTTGAACTGATAACCCAAGTAAAAACATTCAATTATTTAAAAATATAAGAACAAACAATTACAATAAATTAGAACAAATACTGGTGGCTTAAAGAACAACGTCTGTTATTAGTATTTAATTTACATTGAGAAAAATTCAGAACTGCAGTTGAAACTGAAATAGTAGATGAAATAAAGTAACAATTAGGATTATGAAATAGTTTCATGTTTAGTTATATGAGAATTCTGAGCTCCTTCACATACCTCTTAAAAGACACACCTTTTTATTATTAAGAATATTTGTGTAACTTGTATACAGACTGTATACAAGATGGGAAGATGCTCTAAAGCAGAGAACTAAGACGTTTTCTTCTCTTTTCACTACTATGCCATGTTAGTTTGAAAGTGAAGGATGTAAATTACAGACAGATTTTATTAACCAAGAGTTTAAGGAAAATACCAATACTGCTGTATAATCTGAGAGGTGCTACCATGAGGAGTAGCTAAATCCTTGAATTTAGATTTTCTTAGTACTGCACTGCCAGAAAAGATTGACTTCATCAGTCTGAGAATGGGAAGAGGCAAGAAATGATGACATGTACTCTAGTTCTTTGAACAAATATGGAAGCATTTAAAAGTAGGAAGAGCCATGAATGTCACCATTAATAGAAGTTCGGAAAAGTTATAGAAATTGTGTATCCTGAGCTGAGACATGTAGAAAGAGTTAATAAATTTCGCTAAAGTAGTGCTTGGAAAAGACTTTCAAATCCAGACTCCTCTCACCAAATCTCAAGCAGCAAAATCCAAGCTCAGTTTTGTTTACACACACTAGGTTTTAGTCCAATATAATTATATAGTAGATTCTGTCAGAATGTATGTTTCACATAGAAGATTAGAAACATTATATTGTTTAGTCTGGTTTCTTTTTAATAACATGCACTACTTACTGACTGCATCCAAAAAGTGTTCTCTGACTGCTAAAAGAGGTCACAATAGCGACATTTGAAGCAGCAATTAAATGGTTCTGATAATCTGTTTGCCAAAGTGCCTGATACAGATGGGAAAATGCCATATGCAAACCATGTAAGCTTACTAAATATCCACATTTTCAGTGAGTTCCAATCTATTTGTTGTATTCAGTCTAATTCAGTAGTGTGATGTTACTTCAACTCATCTGAAATTTTGAAGATATGACTTGTCCTCTATTTCTTATTTTAATAAATTTAAGTCCTACTGACCTCAACAAGAAAACTTTTCTTAATTTTAATTTAAGAATTGAGTCTGATATTAATTCTTCATTAGGAAATAATTTCAGAATAGCTATTTAGGTATAACTGAGGCTTCAATGTGCATTTAATTAAACCCTCTATAAATTGATTATTGTAATTGTTCAAAAATCCATTCAATTAGTTGTAATGTCTGCTACAAGACACTAGAGGGAAAAAATGTTCCACATTATTAGAGCTTTAAGATGCAAACCAAAGTCTAATTTGCTCCATTTTATACATCACTTCTCAGAACCAGAATGCAATTTCTTGTAATAATATTTGTTAAAGATTTTGTAGTTCTACTACAAAGTGATTTATTGTACAGTTACTGAGCCACTGAAATAGAACTCAAAAAAACCAGGATTCCTAACACTATTTACTGAGCAGTCTCCTGGTATTAAGGTATGATAAAGTCTGATTTTGTAATCCTTACTGAAGCTGACAATCTATTAAAGTATGGTAACATTTTGTCCAGAGTGTAACAATGGGTCCTTTTCATTCCCTTCTGTGCATGTAGTTCTTGTGAACATTTTCTAGGTATGTATTCATTCACAGAAATTGCAGTTCATCATTGCTAGGAAACATCTTCATTTTCACAAGTACAATTTTAAGTGTCTGATCATCTTTCTCCCAGCTAGTTTTCTAGCTCCTTTCTTGAACTCCACTGTGTTCTGCTTTTCGACAACAAAACAAAAAGAGTAAAAAAAAATATTTACCTAATATTTCTATGAAAATGAAGATTTGGTAAATATTCAGTTTACCAAAGCTTTTAGAAAGTTCAGTGGTGGTTTCTCCCAGACAACATTTAGTCATGGCTCACGGGAAATACAACATATATATCTCATATATGTGTATGTACTCCTCAAACTATGCCAAAAAGCACACTAACCAAGATGCTGGAGTGGTTACGATACTAAAAGGAATATAGAATTATAGTATAGTAGAATGTAATCTACTCTCATTTTCTGAGTACTGTTAAGTTAAATTTCAGTTATTTCCAGAGTTTTCAGAACAATACATGTTTTATCACATTAACTAGTTATTGATTTGCTCATTAATTATAATTGATACAGTTTTTATAACTGTTCCTGTGTTTTGTTTTTCTGTTAAGACTGTTTTATGTGTCTGCACTGCCAAAAAATGTGACTGAGTTTTCCAAAGAAGCCCAGGGAAACTAGATTTCTGGTTCCCACTGAACTTCAGTGAGATCTCAGCATCCATACCACTGAGGCTCATTTTCAAACCTCATTCTGAGCTATGAAGACATCTGCTACCTTATTACTTTGATTTCTTCGCTTCAACTGACAGCATCTCAAGTGAGTTAGTTTCAGGAAATGGTGTAGGAATATTCTATGTAGGGCAGAAATGCATGATGATCTGTTTTTTTATATTGACATATGCAAGGAGCAGAGTAAAAGGAAGGGTAAATCAAACAGAAGTGCTGATCAGGAGAATTTCTGAACATAATTGGTTACCCCTTGCTTGAGCAATACATTACTGTGAGAAGTGATGCTGTGCTGGTTTTACTAGGTAAAGGATGAATGGACAAGTAAAGAAGAATATAAACTTTTGTTTGATACTCATTTTGTAGGTGAGAAGGATGCAGAAACATTTGGAGTTGGGAGGGAGAAAAAGATGTCACAAGCATAATAGTCATCAGACCAATGTCTTTCAACTTTCTTTTTCTTTTCCCTAGAAACAAGTGAAGGAAAGAATGGTAAAGTTTCAAAAGTTTCCACATTGATGAGATTATATTCTGAAATAAAAATATATCTGAACATGAAGGAAAAAAGCACTACAAACAGATGAGTTCATCTAGTCACCTGAAAGTAGATCATTTCATATAGAGAAAGCCAAATGTAGAGTTCAGACAAAATTCTATAGACGTAGTAAAAATAATTTGGAAGATGTATTATTTTTATTTAACCTTTTAGAAATATGACTTTAGAGGTTTTTTTCTTACAATTCTCATGGAGGGATTTGACTATTAATCAACTTGTGTAAGTAATTAGAAAAATCAAGGCACCATATATGTAAAGAAAATATGATTATCATGGTATACTGTATAAAAGGGAACCCAATGTATTGGTCAGCTTCACACCATTTATCAAGTAAACATGACTACTTAGCAAGACTAAAATGTACCAGACAGTGATTCTGGAAATAAGTAATGTGGTTATCTGAAAACATATCTATGCAATTGCTGATGCAGTTTTTAAATGTCATCTTCAGTTTTATACGGACACAAATCACACCAGTTAATAGTAATGAAGCTGATGTATGCTCAACAAGGGGAAAATATATCCCTAATGCATGAAACTTACAACTGAGATTTCAGAATATATTAAATAGTTTAATTTTGTACTATCCATTAACATAATGCTTTCTAACATTCAACAACTCTGGCCACACTTTGAGTTATAATCCAAAAAAGTACCTAAAAAAACCCCTTGGTGTGTAATAGTCAGGCTTATGCCATATACCTGATATAGACTTGAACTTCTCTGTTATAAATACAGATCTCTATCACAGTTATCTGTAGTTTATTTATTGCTGGTGTATTTGTAACAGGAACAACTTGGCATTATGTACTGTATATATTTATTTATATTTGTATGTAAACATGAATACGTATATGCGTAAGAAATTAAAAAAAAAAAACATTTATTTTCCTCTAGCAGCTTTGGAATTATAAATAGAAGTTGTAAAATCATTAAGCTAGAAGGGAATAAAGGGATGACCCTATGGAAAAGACTGCACATACCCAGGAAAGCTTTTTTGTTTGTTTGTTTTTTTCCTGTAAATTCCGATTTTCAGTGAATTCCTATTTCCTAGACAATTTTTAAATTTGCAGTGAATTTGTCAATTGCAATTACAGTGTTTTTCCTGTGTTGAAATCATAACCAATAAAGCTTTTGTTATTGAGCTCAAAACTATGTCAGTTCTTAATCACTACAGATATTTCTGTATAATCTAGAAGAAACATAAAAATATATTTTGTTAATCTACTAACAAAGATTAAGTGCAATTCAAGCTGGATTAACCTGCATTCCACAAAACTGAATTCTGCTGTATTCAGAGTTAGGCTTTTCTTTCATAGTACAGCTGATAATCCTTAATGGCACAAAACATTGCTGAGAGAATTAGTACTGCTGTAGCTGAAGATCACTACAGAAGCAAAAATGAAAGATTTGGCACGCTGTTTCTTCATACTGCTACTACTGTATTTCTTTTAGGATGCAGCAAAGTGGCACATCTGCTTTCTATTTATATAGAAATTATTTATGTTTGTCTATTTTAAATGCCTTCAACAAAGAAATACTTCTACACAGAAGGCTGTTTTTTGATATTTTTAGAATGTTTATTTTTGGTCCAGTCAATCTCATATTTCAAGAAAGTCTCACTTTTAAATAGATATGGCACAAACCTGCTTGGATTCCAAGATCCTAAAAGTTCATGCTTAACTTTTTCCATATTTTTGGGCCATGCCTCTTAAAGTCATCTCAGACAAGGCGTGAAATTAATTTTCTAACAATTAAGAACATAATAATTTATAGAAAGGGTCTGATTCTATTTTCCTTTTCCCCATCTGTTTCACAGCTTTTCTTTGCACATTCATCTTACATTGTTAAGATACAAATGTGGTACTTAAACAGAGGTTTCTAATACCATCTGAGGCGCCATGAGGTATTTGAGACAAATGTCTGTATGGAGCTGGGAAATATAAACAGAACATGCATGGCAACCATCTCCTGAAGCTGCAGCCAGAGGCTAGGTGCAGTTCCCTACAGTCTCACAAGATGCCTGTGTTTAAGTAACTAAGTCCACTCCCTGCCAATATTCTGAGTGTTTATTATCAAGGATTTTTAAGTACAAGAAACATCAAAGAATTGCAAGGTCACTTAAGGTGCAAGTGACCTCTTTGGATCCTCCAGTCTCCCCCTTCTTCTTCAGCAAGGTCAGCAAGAATAGGTTGACCAGGACCACGTGTAATTACATTTTGGATGTCTGTCTCCAAGCATGGAGACTTCAAAACCTTTAAGGGCAACCTGAGCTAGTGATTAATCATCTTTACAGTAATAAAATATTTTCTAATGTTCATCTTTATGAAGCCACAGGAATCTTCCTTATGGCAAAATTATTTAAGAAATTAATGGTATCCATGAATTAAATATTTTTAATGATGGTTCTGGCTTGGTCTTTGCAGAATTTTTCACAAGTTGTGAAAAAGTAGCCCACAACAAGTGGGCATAATTCTGCTGTCAAATATGCAAATTCAGTATGATTTAATCATCTTGTCTCAGAAAAACTTAAAGCCAACTGTGAATTTTCAAGATTCTGTCAGTCTTCCTTGGCTGTGATTAATTCTAGAGACACATCTTGCATACAGATATGATCCAGACTTTTATCTATACTTTGTAGCTTAATGAAGAAGAAAGGATTTAGAAGTCTAATTCCCCCAACTTTGATTTCTGTCTATATAAAATATTTAGGCATATTGTGTCAAATAGAAATCTTTGAGGACCCCAAACAACTTAACTCTACCGTATATCCCTTCTTTCCTGGAGAATGTTTTAAAATGAGTCATTCTGATTTAGCTGGTTACAAGCTGTTAATTAAGTGCATAAGTCATCTTTGTTCCAGGTTGCAGTCTTGTACGAAGAAAAGGATTATGGATTAGCAAAACTAGTTAAGAAAGACTTTATCCTAACTTACATAAGTGATCTTTCTTTAAAAAAAAAGTATACAGAAGAAGAAGTATATCAATATATGTTGTTGCTAACAAACAGGATTCCAACTCTTGACGATTAAAATAATCTTCCAAGCACTATAGTGCTTGTATGTGCATATCGAATACATAAAAACAAATATTTCTTGGACTTTCAAGAAAATTGACCAGAAATTTCATAGATATTGGACTGACGCTGCTCCCAGTATTTGTGAGTACATAAAGACTCCTGAAATCTCAATGTCTCATAAAAGGAACACCTGTTCAAGTTACAGAATAGAAAGATGTTCCTATGGCAAAGTACTGTAAACTCTAAGGCTACACTGGTTGTGGTCGGTAGCTTTTGTCATGGAGGCCTTAAAGTGAGAATCATACATGCTTAATTTTTGAGTTCTTTATTGTTAGTGCATATTGTTAATAAATTGCCAGGGACCAAGAAATATGGGTATCTCATATAATTACAGATGAGATGACTTAAGAACATTCTAATCCAGCATGAACACATATGAAGAAAAATACCACTGTAAAATAGTCCATAGTACAACTGGATTTCTCTGGACAAGCGGATATTCTCTAGCATTTATTTAAAAAAAACAACACATACAGATCTAAAAATGTTCCTATCAACTTTTTGATATTTAAATTATTTTTGTTGTTGCTGTTAAATAAAAGGCAAAAGTTAAATTCATCTAGGATATGAACGGGATATTAAGGGTTTCTGTTCTCACCAATAATAACATAGATTTGAATAGCACATGTATCTGGGTTTTGGATCTGATATGAGATTAGAAGTTATTTCTTTTATATCTTGTTAAGGAGACATTTTAAGAAATGTGTGACTTAATATTTGAGAAATTGCACAATGGCTTTATTCTTCAGACCTTTAAACCTGTATGTTTTCCTCCTGATTAGGGTTAGGGTTAGTTACTGTGATTATATTACTGTGGTTAAGTTACTGTGATTATGTTAACTCAAGCAAATTAAAAACTTCCAGTGTCCAGGAAGTTTTCTTTCAATACAACTTTAAGAAAAGATATAGAAATATCATGTAATGGAATTGCTTCTGTTTGTCTTGAATGTACCAGAAGTTGAACAATATATTTAACAACAGTACTTCTGCAATGATCATCACAGTTAGGATTCTTGTCTAGTGTGGAGCCCTTTTTGGAGATTGTGACACAATTGCATATTATATTACATTTTTCAAAGGCTAGTAGCAACTATTTCTTATATGAAATACAATCAAATTCATTTTAGCTTTGCATGTGTCATTAATAGATGCATCTATTTTTTAACTATATTACATAAAAACATAAGCACCAGAAAGTGTCCATGACTCAGTGATATTCTTTCAGATCTCTATTAGACTAGCAAATATGAAACATTTTACTTCAGAGGCTACTTTTCTTCATAAATCTTCTACCAACAGTTCATCACTGAAAGAAAGAAAGGAAACAAAAAAACCAAACCAAAATGAAACAAAACAAATGACCATAGTGTGATTAAGGTATTTCCAAATGCCTCATGCTTCTGTTTTTGGAGAAGACCTCACTTTTTAGAGCTAGCATGTTCTCTTCTTCTTGCCTTAAACCACGGGAAGAAGAAAGCAAGAAGATATTAAAGAACCAGAAAGGAAACAGAGGAATGGAGAAATCCAGCATCATACTAGAGGCATATTTAACGTTGAACATTAAAATACTATGCTGAACTTCAGCGCCTGGATGAACTTGTGCTAAGATGGAGAAAGATCTGCTCCACTTCCTTCCTGTACCAATGATTTAGGAACGCTCTCCACAAATGCAGAGCAAAAGTAATCATTTCCACTGTGAAAAGGTATATGATTTCTAGCATTTCTTGACAGTGAACTGGATGTTGAGGAGATGTTCATGCAATTAATTAGTATTACACTCTTGACTATTATCATAAGTGACAGAACTGTTATTTCTACATCCTTCGAGGATAGTAGTTTTTTTGTTTTTTTTTTCATTCACAGGTGATTAATATTCTGTGCATTTTAACCTATTTTTACTCACACAGATATAGGCAGAATGGGGAAGAGAGCTTGATTGTTGAGAAAAATGTTATTTTTTCTAAGTGTTATGTGAGGACAGCAAAGCAAGTATTAACAATTTTTTTAAAAATGTGTTTTTAGTGTTTTTCATTTGACTTCATATCTAACAGTAATTGATTAAAATAGCATGTGTAATACCAAGAATACAAATTTTGTCCATGGAGTTATACATAATAAATAGATAATGGAAAAGATGAACATGGGAAAAAGATGAGAAAAGTGGAAATAGAATGCTAGAACGAAAGGGTGTTTTGTTTGTTTATTTATTTATTTATTTATTTGTCTAGTTCAGAGATAATCAAAGAGCTAGGTATGGAACACAGAACTATGCTGTTAGTTGTATGAAAATTCATGGCTCCTACATACCTTCAGCCCTAGAACAAATTGAAGAAAGCAAGCAAACCACTTTGTGCAGATTTTCACAAAGAAATGGACTCTGGTGTGTTCTTTGGAACACAAATTCTCTTTAATGTACAGAGTACATCTCTTTAATGTACAAGCTAATGTCCAGTTCCTGTCTTCACAGTAGCAGCTTGATTAATAAGAAGTGAGCTTGGTAATAGCTGTCTTATGCTTCTGAACAACTTGCATCCTCACAACAACTTTCTTATTTCTTTTCCAAATAGATCTTGGAGCAAAACTGTACCATGTCACATTGGGCAGGATTTACAATAAGAGAATAATAAATGAGAAACAATACCATATAATTTTCCTGTTAAGACCTCTAACTTAAATTTAATAGGTTCTGGAAGAATGTATTCCTCTGTGGCAAAATCTTTTCTCTCTCTGCTAGAGCTGGATTGATGGACCAATTTTATGATCTGCAACAAGATCAAGTGCTAGGTCCTGGACTTTGGCCACAACAACCACATGAAATGCAACAGGCTTTGGGCTGAAAAACTGCATTGAAGAAAAGTCTCAAAACTTGTATCACAAATAGTGTAGTCAACAGTATCAGGGACATGATCATTCTTCAGTACTTGACACTGATGAGGCTGAAGCTTGAGTACCAAGTTCAGTTTTGGGCCCCTCACTAAAAGAAAGACATTGAGGCTGTGAAGTATGATCAGAGAAAGTCATCAAAGCTTGTGAAATGTCTGGTGGAGTGCAAGTCTTATAAGGAGCAGCTGAGGAACGTAGGATTGTTTAGTCTGGAGAAGAGCAGGCTCAGGAAAGACCTTATTGTTATTTCCAACTCCCTGAAATAAGGTTGTAGTGAGGTGGGGGTTGGCCCTAATTACCTGGGAGGTAATTAGTGACAGGACAAGAGGTAGTGGCCTTAAGTTATAGCAGGCAAGGTTCAGGTTGGATATTAGAAAGAATCTCTCAGAGAGAGTCATTGGAACAGGCTGCCCAAGGAAGTATTGGAGTCACCTTTCTTGGTGATTTTCAAGAAAATGGTAGTTTGGACGCTTTGTAGTATGATTTAGTGAACAAAGTGGAGATGACTTAAAAGTTGAATCAGAGGATCTCAGAGGTCTTTTCCAACCTTAATGACTCTGGGAACCTATGATTCTAGGACTCTTATTTTCTTCCCCTGTTTTTTCATTTGTCTCAGAAACTAGTTACATAAAAAACTTTTGCTGTGTTGTCATATTTTCATCTTTTTTACACACTATTTTTCCCAGGTTCTTACTCCTGGCAATGCTCGCTTATCAATGAAATAACCTCCAAGTTGACCTGATGCTCAGACAATTCATCATTGGAGGAAAGGCTTGGAGAGCAAGCTGAGTTAGATACTTGGTCAAAACTGCTTAAAGTGCTCTTGCTTTTTACATTTTCTGACTTTTATACAGATAGATTTCCTCTTACCCTAGAAGAAAAGGGTTGGATATATTTTTTCATTCACTTGAATTGGCAGTTTGGCACAGGATTATATTTTAATTCCATGAAGACTTAAAATAGATATTTTAGGGACTGTCTTCAAGATGAAAAGCTTAGCAAATTGTCTTCTCTGACTAAAGGTATTTTTCCTTTTTCTCTTACTTTGCATGCTATATTTTTTAATACGGTGTTTCAGTTTTGGCTGGGACTGAGCTTTTGTTCTTCTTGGCTTTAGAGAGTCTGGTATGATGCCATATTTTGGCTTTTGTAGAAAAACAATGTTGATGTCAATGCTTTAGTTATTGCTGAGCGGTTCCATACAGAGTCAAGTATGCTTAAACATTCTGTACTGTCCTGGTAGTGCAGGGAAATGTGGGGGCATGAGGATTTAGGGCAGAACTAGAGCAGCTGGCCTAAACTGGTCAAAGAGAAGTTCCATACTATATGACATCACATTAAAAAATAAAAACTCTGGAGAATTGGCCAGATTGTCAGCCACTGCTCAGAGACTAGCTGGGAATCAGTTGGCAGGTGATAAACAATTTTTTTGTAAATATGTATTATACATATCATACCTATTATAATATAATATATAATTCATATATTATTAACATCATATGTATTGTGTGATAATATATATTGTATGAGATATTATAAATATATATCATATGATATTATATACCATTGCAATTTATTTTATATTATCATTACTATTATTTTTTTCCTTTTTCTTTTCTATATTATTAAATAGATTTATCACAATATGCAAATTCTACTTTGTTGCTGGTTTTTTGGGTTCTCTCCCCCATTACACTAGGAGAAAGGATTGAGAATGACTGCTGGTGACTGAAATGATTGAGTTGCCTGCTGGGTTAAACCATAGAATAAGGGCATATCTGGATGAAATTAAGACCCTGGAAGGAAGGAGAGAGGACTTTATCTCTCAGAAACAGTTGAGTAGGGTCAAGAAAAAGAAGCACCATGCAAGAGCCAGGCACAGGAAGACACTGCTAAGAACTGAAAGCATATCAGGCCTAAAATGGGGAAAAGAGGACCACAGGAAACCGTAATAGTGCTTGAGCTGAAGTAAATTAACCCTAGAAGAGACCCACCTTGAAAGTGTGAAAAAAAGAAAGAGGGAGAAGCTCATTTCTTTTTCCTTCTTTCCCATCTTAAGTGGTTTTCTTTATTGAGCTTACTGTAAGGAGAAACTAGATTTTTGATCTCTGACCAGCTCAACATGCTGCCACACCAGGCTTACAAAAAGGTTGATCTTATTAATAAAATATGATTAAAAATGTCTTAAAGAGCTCACATTGTTGTATTTCTGATACTGGAAATTTTGTTAAAATCCTCTTGTACTTCTATAAGATATGAATTCAAGTCTATTATGAAATGAATATAATGACAGCAGATGCTACTATTCTTCATCAGTGGTTGCAGTTGAGATGCACAAGTTCAACAGAAAGGTTTGTAGGAGGTGTTTTTATGTTACCAAAATAGTTCCATCTGCATTGTGAACTGACCAGTTTTACTTCACACAAATGAAAGCTGTTAATGTGGATGCATATATATGTTGGAAAAGTGAAGAATCTTTTGGGGAGACCATTCTGATGTTACTTTTTTAAATACATTTATCTGTTAATATATACATTTTTGTACTCATACATGGAAATAGCTAAAGTGACTCTCTGAGGAATTCGAGCTATCATTCGCTTCCTAAACTGTTGGAGGAATCTTAATCTTTCACCTACAAAGCTAAATGCAAATGTTTCTGAAACTAAAGGAAGAAAACCTAGGAGGCTTTAGATGAGATATGGAATATAAACACCTTTTGTTTCTTTTTAATGCTCAGTCCCTTATTTGTTAAGTGACTGTTGATGTATATTAACAGTCACTTGTAGAACATTTTACAGGGATAATGTTTAAAAGATGAAGTAATTATTCCTTATTAGAAAAGAAAGGGGCTATTTAGAGTTGCATTACCACTTGATCACTACTCTTATTATACTTCTCATAACCTTCATGTCAAGTTTTGCAACGTAGTAAAAATACACTCTGACATACAGATTGTACAGACCTTCTTTTTTGGCATCCTTTCAGCCATATAAATTTAGATGCTTATCCTACTTTTCTTGATTTGTGCTTTCTTTTTAGGATTTGAACTAGAAATGTTGTTCTCTGCTTTGTTAAATGCTGATAAATAATTAAGTATGTTGACACACTAAAAACCTATACCTAAAAAAAGATGGAGAACTCAGGAGTAAGGTTCAGAGTTAGAACATGCTAAGTTTTTACTGAATATTTAAAAGGATACTATCTTTAGCTGTCTATATTTAACCACTCATCTTACTTAAAAGATTTTTTTTTGTATGATTCTCTATAACATTGTCAAAGATAGAAAGGCTCAGAAGAGAACAAATTGGTGTTAATAAAGGAAAGGGGTTCCAACAGGCAAGATTTTATATGCATACTATTAAAAGACTAAGATTTTATTGGTGGTTTGGTTTTGTGAAAATCTTTACAGAAGAAATAAACTACTCATCATGGGATCTTCACTCTCCCTTAGTCCATAGTTGTAATTTTTTCATTTTGAGCATTAGAGAATTCAGATATTAACATCCTTGGCCTGCCACCAGGCATATACAAGTTTCAATTCTTTGTCTTCTTCTAGTTTCGGATAGTAAACGTATCTCCCATGCTATAGAAGTGTTGTTATTGTGAGTTACTTAAATCAAGAAAACCAACTAACATTGCAATTAAAATAGTGTTTCATTAATGAAAGATTTCATATTTTCAGTGTGGAAGTCTGCTTATATTTAACTTCATGGTTTTTCCTACTTACTTTCTCATAGAACATAATATAACTTGGAGGGAAAGAGGCTGTATTTTTCCATTTTCCAGCACCAGCCCTGAATGATCTATGAGATTTTGTGCACATACAAAACATTGTATTTTACATGTATCCATCTCTGACATTTCCCACTTTTTCCCTGTCTTCCATTTTAGTCTCAAAGTGCAGTGAGTTTTATCTAATCTAATATCTAAGTGATAGCACCATTTTCTGTCCTTCCATTTATTTCCAGTCTCCAGAGCAAATGCAACTGAAAGTGGAAGACATGACCATATCTTTATGGTGCTATGATGCAGCTGTGTGATCCTTTGACATCAGTAACATTCTTATTCTAATAGTTTTCATACAGCCCAGTGAACTGAAATGACAACCTTAGTGTTCTGTAACATCTGGGCAATATACTGTTGAAAAACAGGCAGTTTTTCTTTTCCTCCCAAACAAATTGTAAAAATGAGAAACAGAAAAGATCAAATTCCCTTATGTAAAAGTGGATAGGTTACTCAGGGAAATCTAGCTGATTTTTGAAATATTGTCATCATGGGAGAAACTGATGTTTAAAGGGAATAGATGCCATGACCTTGAAGTCACACAAGCCCAATTATAAGCAGAAAGTCAGGCCAGATATTGGTGCCAAAAACCAGGGTTGCAGTCTATGTCTGCCTGTGCTGGCTTCCATTTCCACCTGCCAGGCAGCAGGGTTTGCTGATTCTCTTCAAGGTCCATACAAGCCTTTTTGATATTTTGTGCTATGTTCATCCTCTTCCTTAGGTTGAATAGACAGAACAAAATCAAAGTTAAGAATTATTTAAGGAGAAATAGATCTAATTGGATTACTTGGCATGACTTCTGCATTTTGGTGAAGAACATCCACAGAACTGGCAAACTATATATTTATTCGCTGAGAGCTGTAGAAGTATAGTGATACTCATTTTTAGTATCATGAAATACCCATACAGCACTTCAAATTTTCATCATCCATCAATTAAACTGTTTGTACTGTCATCATATACTGGAGATTTGTCAGTGAAGTTTTTAAAAATTGAGTTGTTCATTTCAATTTAGTAAAAGTCGCTCATCTGTTATTCCTAAATTATAAACCCAAAAAGGAGTATGACAATTCCAGTGTAATTAAATCTTCATACTGAAGTAAATATATATTTGCTAGATGTTACTCTGATGAAATTGTAGAGGTTTCAGTATAAGAACAGAGAATCACTTATAATTTGCTGCATCTAAAGCAAAATATCTTAGAAATGAATGTACTTTGTACATCCTTGAGGCAAAATATTTCCTGACAGCATGTCATTTAACAGAATGATAAGTGTATCTTTAGACTTGTTATTAGCTCAAACTGCTAGAATTTAAAATCCTTTTTCAACCTTCATTTCTTATAAATCTTTAAAAGGATCTGCACCCTGACCACTATGAGGTCTTTAAGATCAGACTCACAAAAGGACTACAGTCAAGTCCTGTCTATTCCTATGTTAGGTGCCTAGATGTGCAATGACAGTCTTGGCCTTTATTTAATGCTGCTTTTCTCAGCTGCTTTATATTTTATGGCACATAAATTTGTCCACTAGCTAACAGCAACCCCCCCTATCAGCACATCCAGTAATACCTGTCTTGCTAGTGCTGAGTTGTTTGGTGTTCCGAGCACTTGCTACAACTGCTCCTTGGTTCAAATTAAGTACTGCTATCATGCGAGAGATCTGATAAAAAAGACATTTTCAGAGCAGCCCTGTCATGCCAACAGAACTGCCTGAGGTAATTTATATCCCCAAGTCTGTAGCACTCCTCCATCATATGGACTTGATTCTTTTCTCTGCCTAACAGTATAACTTTCCTATAATGAGCAAAGAACCAAGATTAGCACTGACAAGTACTTCTAGAATGGAAGAAGGAAAGCAGCAGCAGTTTCACTCGTGTGTGTACCTGGACAACAGAAAACCTTGTTCTCTGCATGCCTGCCAAACTACTAAAATAATGGGTACAAACTTTAGCTACAGCCAGCTTTTATCTGACGCCATTTCTTTGTGCTGATTACTGTATAATCTCCTAATGTTGTTTCCTGCCAATTGTTCCATGTAGTTAATTTTCTTGACCAGAAGATGGCATAAGCATTTCAAATTACATTGCTGCTGTAGCTTCACTGGATGTCTCTGTATGATAATTACTATAATCTAAGTGCAGTATAATTTTCAGATCTTTCATTCATGCTGTGCTGACATTGTCAGATATTCTTCAGTTTGCAGCACAACGAAATGAAGTATTACAGCGTAGGTTGCTCTGATTACATAAGTTTAAAAGAAAAAAATCTGTTCCTTCTTATCTTTCAAATATACTGTTATGCAGTTTTCTAGCTTTTCAGACCTTTATCATTCAGCATCCTGAATTTCCATCAAATAAAGATAAAAGTTCAGGCTACTTAGGTGCTTGCAGTACCTAAATCTCTCTGTGACACTCAGAATTTCTAGTTTAGCAGATTATAAATGATTCTAAACTGTGAATATTTAATACTTTCTCCTCAGTGCTCACGCACTCCCTTCTCAACATCATTAACAGCTGTAGGCAATTGCCATGTCTGTAATTACACAGTTGGCTTCATTAGTATCTATCACAATTAAATGAGAGTGGCTCTGAAAATCTGTTCTATTATAAGAGATGCACCTTCAAATGAGACTTTAAGAAAATTTCTAAAAAATATAAAATCTCTTTTTTTTTGTTGTTTTCAGTTTAAAAGGAAGGAGAAAGAAGTTTTCTCACAAGTATTAAAAGCTAAAACATACATTGTGGCCTTTAAGCTTTTTATATTTGCTTACATTAACACCTGCAAGATGAGGGTTAATTTGGTAATCAGAAACAAAAACCCACAAGCCCATCACGCTATTTAAATTTAATGTGCATGTGGACTTGATTCAGGCCAACTTTATAAATAGTGTCTTTAGCCTAAAAATAGGCTTTTCAGATCTAAGGGAGTTGATATTATGATCTGTAAAGTGAATGAAGCTCTCAGGAGTAACTGGAGCTTATGTAATATTCATTCCTACATTTCTGCTCAGCTGTTTTGTGCCAATTTGATGCTGAGCAGCAAGGGTTGTTAGTTTCTTAAACATTTAAAAACTTCCTCAGTGAAGACAAGACTGTCTGTACTTCCTTGTTAGATAACCTCACTTGGCTTTGGGATTTTGCTTAAGAAGCAATGACCACTTGTCCCCTATTAAATATTTTTTTGTTTAATAGTTTTTATTATATGTTACCTATGTGAAAACTTGTGCTGCCAGGTACAGTAAATTTTTGATATTAACTTGATTCTAGAAAGCTTCTGGACAGATATATCTTTTCTTGAACACACATGACTGTTTAAGGTCATGACTGTTTAAGATCGCAGGAAGAATGGTTGCTGTGGATGTAGCTCGGATCTGACTCCAGAGACATGAAAATTATGAAATATTCACTAGACAATCACAAAAACAGCTTTCACTTATTGATTCTGTGGTTAGTTTTGATGTTTTTAAAAGTGAAACACCCACACTAATAGAACAACTTTTAGGGCAAAAACTGTTCACAAGATATAAAACAAAAATTAGAACTGTCATCTGTCATTGAGACACCGTTTTGTTCATGGAAATGGCTATCCACAGGAGAGAAACACAGGAAAGACCAATAGTTTTTTTTCCCAAAATGTCTGTCTAGGGAAAGAAGTCTAGTTCATAGGAACAAAACATGTCAAACTAAATACTATTTTTAGACTTCAGATTTTTTTCTTCATAAACTAGCTTGTTGTATCATTTCCTGTGGTGTTTTATATACTTGAATCAGAAGCTTACTCACTCCTACCATGCTGTTGTAGAGTTACAAGTCTTCTGAACTGCATGTTTTGCTAGCTCTCAATCAGCGCCGTTACTTTTGCTTGATACAAACATGTCACTATGGTGCACTGTTCAGTTACTTCTGAATTTCCTACTTCTCACTGTATGTTTAATATCAGCATGCACCTAATATTAGCCGTTTTCACTTAGCAGCACATAAAGGCAGCTTCATATTCTGAGCCAGCATTGAATTAATGAGAAACATTTTAAAGTGCTGTGAAATTTGTAGCTATCCTTGAAGAAAATCAGTAAAAAAGTGATCAGAAATGAGTTATTTGAAATCAAATTTGGTTCCATTTAATATATAAAAATGATGAACATGAAACAATTGCAATACAATATTTGAATAAATCACAAATTCTAGAAAATCTGCTTTAAATTTATAGCAGAGCATACGGTTAATTAAGGCTAGTTATGAAACAGTCAGAAATGACAGCACATCTGGCAGTATTTAAGAGCTAATAAAAATAGACAATCAATAGGAATGGCATGGAATGGGAAGTTAGGAACTACCTTTGGTCTCATAACTGTTTCAACATTGCAAATATTTTTACTAACCTCTTTCTACAAAGACACACTTAACAAGTAAACATTAAAGAGAAAGCTTAGCCAGTGGTCGCTGAAACAAAAGCCTTGTACTTGACTTCAATAACAGCTGCACAGACTGTTTAGTTTTGCCTGAAAGCAAAAGCAACTCCAGTTAGCATAAAGACTTCATGTTCCTCTCTGCTAAACTTGGTACAACCTGAAGCATTAATTAAAATTAATTGAAAATGGGAAATGTAACACTTATACTGCAAAATGTAGTGCTATGATTAAAACATGATGTCTGGAAAGCATTTGTAACAAGAAGCCAATACATTATTTATATGATAAAGAATTTGAAATAAACAGAAATAATGACTTAGCATCCAGTATTAAAAGGTACAGAAATATCTTTATAAAAAAGGAGAAACAGTAGCTTTGCCATTGTAGCCAGTGAAAGGACATCTTCACTACAGTACGTTCAGATTGACTTGGTACCAAAAAGTTCTGTCTGGAATTTCTAATGACTTTAACACTTCGCAGTTCATTCCTTAGGTAAATAAGTTGTTACTTTTTGTCACTTTTTACTTTACCTTCTTTTTTTTTTTTTTTTTTTAATGTCCAAGCTCAAAGTTTTGAAATCAAAGTATTTCACTTGAGGAACTGAGTCTATGAACCCCCCCATCTCCTTCAGCGTTCAGCTTTCCAGTTTAAATCTATAAGAGACACACAACACCATTTAGACTAAACAATTGTAGTGCATTTCCATCAATATCCTGCACTTAAATTACTTGAAATTTCTGCAGACGTACTAATTCCTATTAATTTCTGGATCCATTTCATATTCTATCTAGGGAATATCAATCCTCGCAGTAATTCATATGTTATGCAAATGCTACTTGCAATTTATGCAGCATCATATAGTTTTTATTTGATACCACATTATTAATTTTGACATTGGGGCAATTAATATACCTTGTATTTTATGATTTGCCAAGGTCACAGTTTTTATATTCAATTTATGCTGTCATGTGCTCTTGGAAAAGTTCATTTGTCAGGAAAAGTACTTTTCTATTACTTTACTGTAGTTTTTTTTTAATTTAGCAGGTAGGTCTGATGTTGCTACGTGCTCACAGAGCAAAATAATTTCCTTTTTTTAGTAGTAATGGAAAAAGTATTTAACAGAACATTGCCTTTGATTGTGTCTAAAGGCACAGCCTGATAAACTTGGTGACCATTAGATTATCTTCGCACATGCATCTGTACCACAACAACTGCTTAAGCTCTTTAAATTGCAAAATGAAGAAATTAAACTCTACATTGTTTGTATGGCCAACTGGTGTTAATGCTCTGTAATGAGTTCTATACTTAGATAAATCACATTTTTTCACAACAAACTAATCTCAGCCTCTTAGGAGGAAGAATACTTTTTGTTCAGTGAAGAACTATGGAAAACTTTGATGTTGTGGCTGTTTGTTTTTTTTTGGGGGGGGGGGGGCTCAGCATGGAACTTTAGCCTTCATTTACAGCATTCTGTTCAACCCCAACCCTGAGGATATAAGCTGATTTCTTCCTAGATCTTTTTATTTTTATGATACCACTACAATACCAGTGCTCCATAAACACAAGTTTTTATTTTCACACTACATTATTAAATGTTAGGGATTTTTATTGAATATTTTTCAATAATAGTGGATGCCTAAATCAAGGCTCATATTTTTAAAGTAAGAGCTACATAATGTGTGAAATGTCAACACTATTTCAGATCCAACATCAGAATCTGAAACTTTGAACTTCAAAACATACAACGAACAAAATAAAATCCAAGTAATTTTTACTTGAAGTTTCTATATTCATGAGGAAAATGCATCAGAGCTTAAGTCTGAAGACAGGCATCCCCAAAAAGCAAGTTATATGGACTCTTTGCAAACAAGTATCTGGTTTCCCAGCAGTCTTCTAGCCCAAGGCAAGACTTGACATGCTAACCAGGAAAAGGCAGATATCGAGTTCGGTTTCCATGTTCATGAATTTTTAAAAAGATAGGCTCCCAACCTTACCTGCTTGCTTCCCAGTGCCTTATGAAACAGCTTTTGTTTTCAAGATTTTCAGGGTTTGTGGGACTATGGCAGCCAATTGAAAAGAATAGCTGGGATTACTGGGATCTCTTCCTAGACCCAGTTTTTTTCATAGCATTTCTAAAATAACTCAAGATAAGAAAAAAAAAAAAAGCATTACACCTTTCTTTTATTCAAAGTAGGGCAAAAAGATAACCCGTGCTTCTTTCAACATATCTCTTATCAATAGCTGAAACTTTTGCCTCAGGTGTGTTAGTAATGGTAGTAATGACAGTATTCATTTAGATCACCAGCAGAAGTTGTAGTGGACAGCAGAGACAAATGTCTGATATGAATAGTCTTAACAATGCAAAAAGTGTATAAGCAAATGTAAACAGGATTCTTTAAACAAGGTCCCTGCTCTTATTTCCATCTAGAGTTTATCTGTAGGCATTTCTTCAAATATACAGCATTTGAGGCTGGACAGGATGTTTGAAAACTCTCCACTACCAAATTTTAATCCCCTCTCTATTTCTCAATTCATAAGTTAAACACAGAGCTTTGAGTTTTATCAGTATTTTGATTCATGCTTGTATCACCTGCCAATGTATCAAGGGAAAAAAATTCTGAGAGTAACTTTTTTTTCCCTTATTCTCGTCTACTTAAAAGGATCTTGTGTGTTTATGCTGCAATGATCAGGAATTGTGCTGTAGCATACGGGTTAAGCATATTTCAGCCCGACAATGAATTCACAAGCAAAAGGAAGAAACTATGGAGACCACAGAAAGAACAGAAAGAGAGACATCTCTAAATCCAGATACAAAATCTATGAGAACTACTGTAGCAATCATCTAACTGAGGCACTTATCCCAATTGCTATGAGTATAAATGCCAAACATAGTATTTCATGCAAGTATCAGGGAAAAGAGGAATAAGTAGAATCCTGAGCTGTATTTTTATCCACATTTTTTTGCACAGTTAATATTTCTACACAACCACGTAAAGCATAAAAATAATGAGAGAATATGTATTCAAAATTTTTTCAAGAAAATACTAAAAATATTTTTTGAGAAGTTAATGTTCTTTTTTCTTAAAGCATTTTTATTTGTATTTTTTATGCTCAAGATAAACACAAAAAACAGTTTGTCAAAGCTAATTTGGATTATTATTGAGATAGCAATATATTTTCATAGAGGTTACGATAGCTCATATTTTATCTTCTGTGAATAATCTTAAGAGTTCCAAAACACAGTTCCAAGCACGCACTTATACATCAACATATTTGTATACCTATACACATGCATGAAGATGTAAATTTATATGTTTCTGTTGATATGGATGCAAATAACATGACACGTATATGTGGTATGTAGTAATTATTTTTAAAAAATGAAGAGAAGCTGTATCAATGTATTTTGTCACCTTCTCCTTAGCACTGGGAGGCATTCAGATGGGTTGTTACCAGAGTAATAATCTCTTAAAAAAAAAGAGAATATATAATCTTCACTAAAAAGATTAACTCAAAATTAATGTAATTATGACAGATTCCTTTTTCTTTGAGAGTTCTACCATGAGCTAATACACCCACAAATAATGTCTCCTTGTTTTAAGAGAAGACTGAACTTTTTAGTTAGATTAGAAAGTGGCTTTAGTCTGTGGGAGAAGTCATGGTCATCATCTGGTATAACTTGTTTTACTGAAGACTACATCTCTCAGTTTAGGAAAGACAACTTACTCTGTGACTATCTAGACTCTTAAAAATTCTTATTATAATTTCCAGAGATTCTACTTCCCAAAATATGAATTTCAATTATATAGTTAAGTGCTATCCAGAAGATTCAAAAAGGTGACATCACTTTAATGGCAATTTGAAATACAAATGGAAAATCAAACATTCATATCAGAACTGAAAAAAAACTATGGGGTAACATAAGGAGAGGGAATTAAATACAAGATGATTGTAAGTTTTGAAATATATTAGTGATCATATTTTTAATGCTGATTTTTCAAGAAAGATTACTTATTTAAAGCCAAAGCAAGGCTTTAAGTTATGAATATTTTAATGTGATATGAATATTGGGTCTCTGTGATTAGGAGAATCCAGATAAATCAAATGATAAAAATAGTAGGTCATGGTAATTAAACCCATAGACAGTTTTCTTTTAGATGGTGCAGGCTTAAACTAAGCATCCTCTTTAGATTAAGAATGACTGTCATATCTTAAATGTGAAAATTAATTTCAACCTAGAAACTAGAACTTAATTACATTTAAAGTGTTTCACTAAGTCTGGTCATTAATATTTTGAGAGCAGAAGTAATGGAAAAGAGTAAATGAGATACTAATACTTGTATTTTTATGTTTATTTTACAGGGAATATATTTGTGGTAAGCCTGGCAATTGCAGACTTGGTCGTAGCAATCTATCCATATCCACTGGTCCTCACATCTGTATTTCACAATGGATGGAATCTGGGATATCTTCACTGCCAGATTAGTGGCTTCTTGATGGGCCTAAGTGTCATTGGATCAATTTTCAATATTACTGGCATTGCTATCAATCGATACTGCTATATCTGCCACAGTCTCAAATATGACAAGCTGTACAGTGACAAGAATTCTTTGTGCTATGTTGCTCTTATTTGGGTCCTAACGGTTGTTGCTATTGTGCCCAACCTGTTTGTGGGATCTCTACAGTATGACCCCAGGATTTACTCATGCACATTTGCACAGTCTGTGAGTTCAGCATATACAATAGCAGTGGTGTTTTTCCACTTCATGCTTCCTATAGCCATAGTTACTTACTGTTACTTGAGAATATGGATCCTTGTTATTCAGGTAAGACGAAGGGTTAAACCGGACAACAACCCCAGACTGAAACCACATGACTTCAGAAACTTTGTAACTATGTTTGTTGTATTTGTACTGTTTGCAGTCTGCTGGGCTCCTTTGAACTTCATTGGCCTTGCTGTGGCTGTGAACCCAGAAACTATAATCCCTAGGATTCCAGAGTGGTTGTTCGTATCTAGCTATTACATGGCATATTTTAACAGCTGCCTTAATGCCATCGTATATGGACTCCTGAATCAGAACTTCAGAAGAGAATACAAGAAAATTGTTGTCAGTTTTTGTACAGCAAAAGCTTTTTTCCAGGACAGTTCTAATGATGCAGCAGACAGGATGAGAAGTAAACCTTCCCCACTGATTACAAACAACAATCAAGTGAAGGTGGACTCTGTGTGAAAATGGGAACCTTATTACTTGCACTCCACAGCATACAAATAAAGAATCTGTTTTATTAGACTTACTGTGAATATTATAGTGAACTCTATTCTGCATTGAAGGCACTTCAATCAAAATCTTTGCATGATATTTGGGAATCCAAGTTACAGAGCCTTTACATACAGACCTTATTACATAGTGGTATATCTTTCATATAACAATACAGTGATATCCTTGTGGGAATTACCATACAAATTATGCATGGATACTTCTTTTTTTTTCTCTCAAATGGAGATAAAGAATTAGAGATAGAATGAAACAGAAATATCCATATTCCTGGAACAATGAAAGCAGCCACAGAACTATTCCCAAAAATATAAAACTATTTCCAAAAACACAAAACAACTTTTTTTTTTTTTTTCTGAACACATAGTAATTCAAAAAATTGGAAAGTTCCCCAAAAGAGGTTCTGGGGAGATGGCTCCTAGAAACATAAGCAAGGAAGGACCAGTGTTTCACATTTCTGTGTGGTATGGAATTTCTGAGCCTTTGCAAGAATACTTAGGCTTTTAAAAGTGACAGTGGATAAGGATGGCATTTTTTCTGGTTAGTTGAGTCATAATCTCATTACACCCTGAGAAATTACAAATGTTTACAGAATGAGCATGTGACATCTTTCTCTACTCAGTCTCCTGGGCATAGTATAAGATTTATAGGTTATTTTGTTCTCTGCTATAGATAGGATTTTCAAAATAATCAGTGTTTACCACAGTTATGAAAATAATACTCACCTAGAACAATTAAACACATTTAAATAATAAAGAGCAAATGCTGCTACAAGGAGAAATACATGACTCCCAAGACAGAACCTGTTATGTGGACTTTCCACAGACAGCAGGTGCCTTTTCACTGAGAGGAAGCACACTGTGAAATAAGAAAGTATAGCTAGACAGCATGTCTCCTGTGACAATGTATCTCCGTTGATAATAAAGTCCTCTGATGGAGGAAGGAAACTGACAATAGGATTCACCTTCAAGATGACCTTATAGAGAAGGAATATTTAACTCTGGAAAGATACTGCAACTGTCATACCTTTTAGTACTCAAGTGTTCATACCTGTACCAATGTTCAATTACACTTGAGCTTTTCCAAGCCAATTCTAGTCACTTCAACTGTACTAAGAGTTTCTGCATAGCATATAAAATGTTTTGAAAAGCAGACTTATCTAAGCAATTCATTTGAATAATTACTTGCTGTACTGGAGATTTTCTTGAATTTATATGTCTTAGAACGCAACAGCGACTCTATATATTTCCTTAAGAAATCTAACAGCATCTCCTCTTTCTTGGATCATAGAATAGTGTATATTTGACTTAATATTAACAATGAACTAAAGAGAATTCATTTGTATTTACTTGAAAACCCCACTGACATTCCGTCAATGACCAGCTTTTTACCTTAAACATAGGTGCCTCATGTTCTCACTTGGTTATGTCAAGCTGGCACTGAATAACATCGTAAAACCCTGGAGATCAACTATCCAGTCAGTGAATTGCTGAGGTGCTTGACTCATCTTTGTTTACATTTGACAGTTAGAACCACTGTGTAAATAACCAGTTTTCTTCTATTGTGGTATCATCATTATGATGCAGTATGATACAAACAGCATAAATTATATCACAGTTTTTTCACTGTGATTTCATCCTCAGAGGATGCTTAGCTCTGTTTTGTTGCTTTGTGTGTATTGATTTCAGAATAGGAAGAGAGGCATGACCACCATGTAAGAAAAGAAATTCTTAATATAAGGAAAATCAATATTTAAATTTTTACAAACTTGCCTTATCTGAAGTGTATTTTCAATGAAAATGATGTCTTATGATGCTTCTAATAAAGTAGCATAAAGACAGTTAGCTTAATCATCAGTAAACTTAGAATTCTCAAATATTTTTCACTTGCCATTGACAACAGAAAATGTATATGCTGATCATGTATACATATTTATGAGATGATTCAAAATTGTGGGTTTTCTGAGGAATTAGTCCCCTGTAATTCACAAGTGCTGAAGTATATTTTTGATGACAATGATAATGGTTTGCTATATGCAATAAAACATATTACACCAAAGGTATATATTTTATTGAATAGGCCTGTAATAAAAATGGAGAGTGTTTTTCCAGATCTGATATTTTGAAATATTTGTATAATATCTAAATCACAGAACTGTGCATGTTGGTGATGTTATGAGCTGATAAATATAGCAATAACTTTAAGAAATTAGTCTCATGCTCTTCTTTGGGGAGGGAAGTGTGTTAGGCTTTAGCAGTGTAGTTTGAATTAATATGGATGAAAAAAAAAAATGGGAAACACCTGCTGCCCTCTTTAAATTACTTCTACTCTTCTTCCATTCTGAGATATGTTAATCAGGGTGTACAAAACAGCCCAGTGCAAAAGTCAAAGAGTACTATCATTTAACTGTAGTAGTGATTTTTTCTAATCAGATTTTTTCTCTCTGAGGGGTCATAGTGATTCATGTAAGTCAGTGAGCAGACTTGTCAGATCATTGTTGTGCATGGCACTGTAAGTTAGCATCTCTAAATATTTCTGGTTAATATAAAAATGATTGATGAAAATAATTGTAATTTCCTTCCATTGTAGTGAGATGTAGCTAGAAATGTATCCAAATTTCATTGCTTCTATGAAAGTGAAGGAGCCATGATGTGTTTTTGCAATTCATGACAGTCATTACATTTTTCCTGGTATGAAAGGCATATTTTATGTTTGCATTATTTAGATCTCTGTCTGGTGGATAGCACTGCATTTCCTTACCAGCCATAAGGCCTGGATGAGTTTAAATCTGAAAATCAAGTTAGCAGTCTGCCATGCATGTAAAGATACTTCCCTTCTGTACTTTCTATTTATTTCTGTTTTGAACACAAATGAATCCAAAGGACTTCTGGGAAAAAACAGTGAATCCCCTGCATGCATGACACTGAAAATTCACATCCTAATTGACCCTCACCTTATTCAAAAAAATAATTTTTCTTATATCACAATCTTGAATATATTGACATTCTGAATGTGATATCTCATCTTGAATCCTTATAGACTTTTTTATTGTTGTCAACATAATTGCAAACTTCCTGTTAACAAGGATATCTGGCATATCCTCATTTTACCAACAGAATTATTAATGAATACATTAATATTATTTAACGGGCATTTGTTATAGTTAAACTGTTAACTACATGCAACAGCGTAACTTCATTTGGTACAGCTCATGTAAGATGACTCTGCACAGTTTTTTCTTCTCCTAAATTAGTGGAAGCACATAGCTATGAAGCAAGCATGTTATTTTAATAGCAATAATATATAGCAATGATTTCACAGAATCACACAATCACAGAATCGTAGGGGTTGGAAAGGACCTCTAGAGATCATATAGTCCAACGTCCCTGCCAAAGCAGGCTCAATTTCTCTATTTTTCTTTCTCATGTATTTCAGAAGCTAAGTCCTTAAATCATTCATATTAAATATATTATTGTAATGAAACTGTATTGCACTGTATAACACATAATTACATAATCAGTTAACACTGACCCTTTCATTCTTTTGGACCATTATAGAAATAACACAATATTAAATCTGATTATTGCTGGCAGTTTGAAGAGTACTGTTATTTCTCCTACACTGCATTTGAAAAAATGATAATAAAAACATACATAAAATATAATAGGTAAACACATAAGTACATGTGGTCACTGAATTTAAAATAGAGGCTCAGATGAACGACTCAGAATACACATCAGTGTGTTGATGTTAGCCTTTAGACTTTTTTTTTAATATACAAAGAAAAGTAAATTCAACAAAGTACTCATATGTAGATCACTCCAAAAATAATGCCTCCTATTTATTTCCATGGAAACTACAACACATACAAAGAACACAATAACACTACGTGACAGAGCAAATTTTCAGCTACAAAATGCTACTTTTCAACATTGTCACCAACAATAGCTAGGCATTTTAACCAGCCATGAACAAGAGCCTGTATGCCATGCTGTAAAAATCTGTGCCAGCAGAAGAGGAAAACTGTTAATGTCACCACTGCTGAAATGAAACACCCACTTCCTCACTCTGCTGCTTGGTCTCCATTAACAGCTTGCAAGCATTGATGAATGTCAGTGGATGACATTTTTCCCTCATGGTGAAATTGAATTCCCCACCATTACACATATGCACTTCAGTGTCAGACTTCCTCTGCTGCTATCTGTCTCATGACAACAGAATGTAACAGAATATTTATGGGAATGTTCAACCTCTATTGCCATACCTCCAACATCCCCTCTGATGTTGTGGGCCAACATAATAAAATAGGAGGCATTATTTCTGAGCAGCCCTCATATTAATGGTGGTCACCAACTGTGTTTTCCAAATTCAGTAACATGCCAGTAATTCAAACCATCCATATTGCCAGACACTGACTGAAGTATATGTTATTAATAATCCATCTTGACTTCTATTAAACAATTAATAATGGCATGGACCAATGAACAGGTCTTATTTCCATCTCACATAAACCAGCACATCTTCACTGGCATATGACATCTGAGGATTTTGGCATATTTGATTTCAGTAATATAGAATTAGCTACTTTTCATTGTTACACAAGAAATATTTGTTCAGTTTCTAAGAACTTAGTATAGATACTTTCCTCAGAATAGGTACTGGCCAAAATATACTGGGATAAAAGGAGTTTTATTCTGATTTAATAGTTAGGATGTATAGAAATCAAGAGAACTGATCCAATACAGATCATTTTGAAACATCATAATTTATTTGCTACTAACCAACAACTGCTAATAAAATAAAAGTTAAGGTTTAAAAATATGGTTCAGACAAATCCTAGGAAAGTAGAGTAGGATAGAGAAGGACAGGACAGCCACTCAAAGTGTAAATTACTAAGCCTAACTAGGCTTAATAACAACGGAAAAAATTTGGTCCTGAATGAAATCAAAGTGCTGTAATTATCTTGTATTAGATAATTTGTTCACTTTTTAATGAGTCATTACTGAAGGTGTAAAAAATCACAACAGAAAAACTCTATTGAGAACTTTTTTATTATTTTTAAAAAGTTAAGATAAAAGGTTATGTAGATCTATGGATAATAGATGCATGATTTACAACCTTCAATTCAAGCAAAAAGACATATCACACAGATAGTGTATAGAAGTAGATGTTTACAACCAACATAAGGAAACACAGCAGTTACATTAAATTGACTATAAAGCCATTATAACCCCAACTTCTGTAAAAGGCAAATATGCCAATAATTTTTCCAATATTGTCTAGACTTTCTTAACAGTTTCATAATACATAATGTCTCTTTCATCATAAATTTTACTTAAAGATAGAATTATTAAGAGATATGAACTGCTTCATAATATATATGTACACACAGATCAGCAGCATTCCAGAACAACTGGAAATTCACCTTCTTCAAAATTAACCTGTTCTTTTCTATCTCAGACCATAGGCATTCACTTCTCAGTTTGGAATGTACCAAAAGCTTAACTCTCTCTATAGCTATTCCTATACCATCTATCTACACCAGTGAATATATGCCATAATTATTGACCCCAGAATGTCCTTAAATGTCCTTGCCTTATTAGGATCCATTTTGTCCACTTGTGCCTTTTTGAGGAGTTTGATAAAGTAAATACAATACAATGTTTCAGTAATAATCATCCTCAGGAATCTATAATCCAGTACAAGCATATTGATTTATAAATTGAATAAAACTTACAATTTTCAAAATAAATTTTATTTTTTTGAAATGCTCATGGATTTTATTATTGCTATCATTGGTTCCTCCACATCAGGAAGCTAGTTTCTGTACTAAATAAATTGAATAGTCACTAGAAGAAGGGCTGCACTCAAAGTCTCCAGTAAGCAGAAACAGGAAGAAAAATCAAAATTAGGGTAAGTACCACTAAATATCAAACCAATTTTCAAAAGACCTTTTATCTAAGTTTTTATGGGAAGACCTTGTTTCGGGAAAAACTCATTATTATAAATAACAGTAAGGAATCATCCACATGTTACCATCAAAATCTTCTTATGGGAAAAGGGGAATTAAACCATTTTTTGAAGGAAACCAAGGTTTTATTTCTACTTTAATTAACGTTTTCATGGTCTAATAAAAAATATGCCAGAGCAATTCTTAGTTCAGTTGAAATTGAACTGCCCAATTTCAAATCAGCTGCTAATTGTACAAAAGATTAAATAATAATATAATTAAAGTCATTACATATAAAACTTCCTAGTATTTGCCCCTGTTATTGTATCCATCCTTCATAAGTACCTTTGCATTGCTTTAATTATCTTATCTGTTGGGATGAAGAAGAGACTATATTTTTTTTCTTTCTTTTTTTTTTTGCAATGATTATAGCCACCAAAACCTCCCAGTCTGGAAAGGAGAAGTCCAGCATGGGTGCTGTTTCATGTTGTAAACTAATTTCTAACACTTTTGTTAAGATTCTTAACATGTCTGATGGGAGTCATGAAACAGTCTCTCCCTCATCCTACAGGAGATAGCATTTGAAACAAAAGAATTATAGCCAGCAGTGAAATGTCCTATGTTTACTGGGGTGTCTTCTGTCATGAAAGGCACAAAGAATAATGAAGATACAGGACAGGTCTTTTGTAGTTCCAAATGGACTTAGAGACCTACTCTCAGCAGGAAATCTAAGAGCCAGGCAATTAGTCTTTCATGACTTTTCTTTCTTTCTGTTTTATATCTTCAGAATAGGTCTCGCAGTTTATTGATATTGTTAGAAAAGTATTGTCTGGGAAAACAATAATAAAAAGACTATCTTATACAGTTATTTTACTGCTGTTAAAAATGAAATATTTTCAGAGCAATTAGTGCAGCATGCTGGAGGAATTAGCTAATTGGGAAGTTTCCTTAGTAATTCAGAGAAGAAGCAATTCTATTATTCTCAGTTAATTTATCTTCTCAAAATACTTCACTGATGTCTAAGAAGTGTTTTCATAATACAGATAATTCTATCAAGCAAGTTATTTCTCATCAACTAGCAAAGTTTGAAATAAAATTAAGAAAAAATCTGACTTGTCAAAGAAACAACTGAGTCACAATTACATTGACGCTTTAAGGAAAATATGGATAACTTATAGAATAAATTTCAAATAATAAGAAAAATTTTTCAGACTTTTCTTCTTTAGGAACTAACTTCCACATATATGTATATATGAACACCCATAACTCATCAAAAAACAAAACAAAACAGCTGTCTCTGTATTTCACAGATGAGTGTGTATGTTCAGTAAGGCAAGCCACGAAACTATTGAGTACGGTCATAAGTGTCACTGAGTCAGATCTGAAGATAAATATTAGTTATTAAAAACTGATAATCTAAGCACAGTTAAGGACAGAATGATGACAGTGTTAAAGAGTCTATTCCCTTCCATCTTATAGCTCCCCTTAAAACACTGAGAGCTAGGTTGAACATGAGGGTCTCATACTGCTACTAAATAATTGGTTTCCTGCACTCAGCTCTTCTTACATTATCTCAGATTAGCCAAGGAGTCTGAAAGTTAGAGGGTCTTCATGAGGGCCAGCTTTATCTGAACTGGAATTCCTAGGCTCCATAGCCAACTGCTGCCACCATGATGGAGGCCAGCTGCCAAGAGGGTCCCTCACTATGGCAACAAGAAGCAGACAAAATATCTGCTATCAGGGCTTTGGGTACAGGCCTGCCTTGTCAACCAACTTCCACTGAGCTGTTATTTAACAGCTTTTAGTAGGAATTCAGTGTTCCCTTTTCACATGGGAACAACCTGCACATCTGCATGTCAGACCGCTCTCTTTTCTGAATCTTTGCCAAAATGGCTACGAAATGTTTCCAGGCTGTGCCCATTACAACCACTGTTTACACAAAACAGAAAGATATCTGGATATGTTAAAAATGAAGACTGAGGTTATTTTCCAGAGTACTGGAGACAGCCATACAACCCATGAGCAGAATTATGGTGTACATTCACAAGCATTTTCTGAAGAGAAGTAATCCAAGCCTGATCAAGCCCAATGCTGCAGCAGACAGCGGCCGAGTAATCACATTTACTGACGCAATTAATGGTGATCCTCAGTTTATTTCTATCAGCAGCGTACATTTATACTATTCTGGATTACAGCATTCGCGCATCATTACAGCTTCTGATTGGTTCAAAGTATACAATGGTGCACCTGTTATGTGTGTTACAATTGTCTCATCTAGTTGTTACTTTAATCGAAGCTGCTGTGCGTTACAATTGTTTCATCTAATTGTTACTGTGGTTGAAGCACGCATATTCTCCTTCTATCTGGTACATGCCTTTCTGCTGATTCACAGTTTCTGTTCTTGTCTTGTTCTACTTTTCATACAACAGCAACCTTTATGGCAAGGATTGATCACATGTCTTTTCAAAAATCCCCTACAAGATGCCTGGCAGCAAAGTATTCACAGCAGTTTTCTGTGGGGTCTGGTGGTGGGTCTGCTTCCTGAGAAGCACATGCATCACAGAAAATTGGATAAGATTAAAGATCAGTCTGTAATAGGAAGACAAACAGGAAGACAATTTCCAATTAAAGTCAAACATTTTCTTTCAGGTAAAACATGGCAGACCAAGCAGCATACCAGCTCCTGCTGCAGCCTGAAGGCAGAGCAGTGACCCAGCTGTGACTAATATCACCACAACTAAAGCAGGAACTGAGGTGAAATTAGAAACCAAATGTCACCACTGGGAATTGGTCATGGATCGTCTGCGGACTGCCAAGCAATAGTGAAGATGGCCCTCAGGCTTCCAGTGTACATCTGCTAATGTCAGCAACAAGGTGAGGGTGTTGATATCTTGTGTATTTAGGAGAGCTTCCCTGTCAGACTGGGAGCTTGACTTCCAAGCTAGCCAGGGGTTACACACAAAAGGTAGCTGGGCAAGACCATTATACTGACAGAATCATCAGCCTGTGTAAGACAGTTTGGGTGACAAGGGTGCTTTAAGCAGATAAACTTGCTCACCTAAATTTAGATTTTAAGTTAGTGTGAGGGGAAGTTGGGTGAGCTGCTCAGATTAACTGCAGCATGGATCATGGTTGCTTGAGTATAAAGTAGATGGATGATTTACCTGTGGTTAATTTGGGTACTTCTGCTGGGAAAAAAAAAAAAAAAAAATGCCCTCAGCAGTCCTATATCATTAGCCTTATGCCAGCACTTAGAAATTTTACATGAAAATGAAAACAAACCCCAAATTTATAAACATACTAACTTATCTTAAACATAATTGACAAATTAGGTAGTAAGATTAGTATACTATCCAGCAACTAGGAAATTGCACCACATCACAGAACTTGCACAGATGCCTTACTGTGGGAAAGGCTCTAGGAGAGTATCCCCAGTTGCTCCTATTAATCCTAGTCTTTGCTTTATTGTGTGTGTCATCACCATTACTATCTGCTTGAAGCTGTTGTATTATTTGTTACCTCAGTACTATCATTATAATAAAATGGACCATCTGTAGTATCACATAAGGAAGTGTCTCAGTATTTAAGGTTATGACTAGGAGATTCATATTCACAGAAATTGACAAGAATTAGTGCATTCCTATTTCATAAAAAAAATATTCCCATGATATTAAAGTATAAAGCTATGTATTACCGTAGCAAAGATTATTTGTAGCATGCTGTGTAGTACAATATAGCTGCAGAACTAATCATTCAAATCAAATACCAAACTTAATACAATGAAAACAGGCTTATCCTACAACAGGTAACTCTAAGTGTGGGGTTGCTTGCCAACTTACAGGTATTTTTAGGTGTCTTTGTTTTACTACATGATATACCTATCAAAGAGACACCTGGAAATGAGTGCCACAATGTAATTACTCATCTTCTAATCTACAGAATTACCTTTTAGAGGCCAAAGAGTCCCTTACTTCATTTTACTTAATTACACAGTCATGCGTTGTGATCTTGAATGAGTTGAATGTGTGGATGTCTGCAGTGCCCTGAAGATGTATCTATAATTTCTGTAACACTTTTTATATTGTGGCATTCATGATACTTATTTTATAATGATTTCTCAGTATGAGGAGTATTAAAGTGAAGTAAATTTAATTACAATATTCACAACATATCTGCAAAGAATTTTAACTGAGGATTTTTTAAATGTTTTCTAAACTTTTTGAAAACTCGCAGTGAGAACACATGGTTTAGTGGGAAATATTGGTGATAAGTGGAAGTTTGAACTAGATGGTCTTAGAAGTCTTTCAGCCTTGGCGATTCTACAATTCCATGCAATTTCCTCTGGCTTTGTTGTTCAAATATTCCACTGCTTTTTTTTCTACTGCTTAAGGAAGTTTAGAATTTGAAATATAATATTTAAAATACCAACTGGTACCCAGAATTTCCTTTCAGGTTGACACATCAAATTGATTTGATAAGTCACATTGATGTTGCTGATCCTAGATTGTGAACGCAGGCATTTCTATTAACAATACCCCCTGTATACACTAAAAAAATAATAAAAATAATAATTAAAAAAAATCTATTTTCAGGAAGCTTGGATGTGGATTTTTCCTATGAGCTTCTTGTAAAAATTTCTGCTAGCAGAGTCTTGTGACAGAGCACTTGGAGAAAATAAATAAATATAGACGATGACAACAACTGATCAGAATTCACTTAGGTATTCAGGAAACTATTAATAGAAAGTCTTCCTAAAGTCTGTCCAGCTCTAATATCCGAATGACTTAGATTAGAATAAAATTAGATCCTAGTTAGAAATGAAATTTTATTAATGTTGCCACAGTACCCTGGGACTTTGAGTCAATCATTCCAGAAATCCAATTTATTGCGGATATATTAGTGATTCACTGAATAGGTAAACAGTTGCTGTGGTGAAAAGTGCTATGGGAGTAGTTAGATAGAGGATAGAAATGTTTTTTGTTCATGTATTTGCTTTAGGATATTAATTTCATGCCCAAATTAAAGCCAAGCAATGCTATTTGCATTAGCCCTGCTGTAGTGCAAAAACAAATCACTTTGTTGTTATGAGAGGCAGTCTCTCTTCTTAGAGGATATAATGAAAACCTCTATTTCTTGGACATATAAGCAGATGAGCCATCACCATAGCAACTGAAGGACGTATCCATTGCGTCATTCTGTCAAACAGCTGTTCATGTGACTCCAAGCTCACGTCCCTTACCTCTATCTGAAAGCAGATTTTAGTTCTGCCTTCCAATACCATCAATATTCACTTGGATGCTTTCTGCTTGCCACAGTTGAGAAATATAAAGCTACTTAAAGTATTCTTCTTGTCTTGAAGGAGCAGCAATGATAGTTGTCTGTCAGTATACTCAAAGTTAATGAAAAGCGGAAGTACTGAAAAAAAAAGAACATTTGTTTGCAGGAATGCTACTTTCTCTTGTTCTCTGTTTCCTCTTGCTCTTTGTCGTGTTTAGTGATTATGCGTTGTCTTTGTTACAGATCATTATCACAGGTTCTTTGGACAGCTTCCAGCAGTGAGTATGACTTACTTAAATGCAGTATTTCCCTTCTAGAGTTCTGAAAGAGGCTTTGTATTCTCCACCAATATGAGAATCATACTACAAATGTCTTATAAATCAGAAAGCAGGAACAAAATGCATAGAAGTTATACAACGTTACGTGTATGTAAACTCCCTGTGAGTCTGAGTGAGTCTGTCAGACTGCTGTACAAGAAATCAGGCAAACCTTGATGTGTACCCTAGAGTCAGTTCATGTATGATCTGTAACATGCTTTTTTTCAGCTAAAACTTGCTTGGTTTTTAATCATGACCCAGAAGCTTTCAGGTGTTAGAAACTTGAGCTCAAATCCAAAGAATAGATGTTTCCATCTCTCTTTCAGTCCTCTTAGTAGTTCTTGGGAAAATGAACATTTCATTCAGGAGTGGGAGATAAATTACAGTCCTAAATCAGCAAGACTAACAAAGAAACAATTAAATGATAACTTTATTAATATTTGTAGGCTTGGTTACTTCACAGTAATGTTCAGAAAGCTTTCACACACAGATATTTAAACTGCTTTTAGCGCTAGGAGAAAACTTTCAAATATGATCCCTATTAATGATCTTATGCTAGACCAGATCTGCCTGGTTAAAAATTTGTGTCAATAAATATGCCACATTTCTTCCCAATCTTCCAAAGACTAAGCTCTCTTAGTTTTGCTTTTGCCTAGATATTCATCAGAGATCATTTACTCCATCCTTTTCAATCTGAGAGTATAAACAGAACACATTTTCCCATTAATCACCTTATAAACATATGTACTCTAGGAACCGTTATCTTGACTAAAACAGAAAATAGTATGTAATCACCAAACCCTTCAATAAAGGACTGTCAAGTCTTTACTTTTTCTGTTTAGTGAAGAAAAAAAAAAAAAAAAAGATAATTGGAAAAAAGATTTCAGCTTTCTGAAGGCCACACAGTATTTTCCAAAATGTTTGTGCAAGATGTTTTCATTATGGAAACTATCAAATACTAACTTTAAATGTAAGCGTCATGTCTTTATCAGATGTCACAGTTAGAAAATGTAAATGTCGTTGTGTTCAGAAAAATCAATATTCCAATTTGATTCAGATGTGCTGTTGCTTCCCTTATTTTATAGATCTTCAAACATTAAATCATGTTAGTTTTCATTTGTGAGAATATTGCAGATATGTGTACCAGATATATTTAATGCTTATTGTTTTATATTTAAAACTTGACGGCTTCCAGTACCTCTCCTCAAAGCTGTGACTTTGCAATAGCAAGTGCTAAATCTCAAGAGGTGTAACCTCTCTACTAGTGGTTCCCAAAGAATGTTCTTTGGCAGATGATGTGCTGTAAATATAACAGAAATTTGGCAGCACCCCACATGCATTTCCATTTGCTTTTAGCATCTTATTTTAAAAGCCTGAGGAAGGGAGCATCACTAGGAATGAATACCAGGTTACCAACCCATGCTGCCCAGACTGAGGGCAATTTGGGGAATCTCCTCCATACTACCAGTTTTAATCCAAAAATAACATGTATCCCAAATGTCAAAAATCCCAACTCCAATGACTGGATTTTTAAGAGCTAGTAGAAATTATAGGGCTAGTATTCATCATGAATATTTGGCCAGTTATGCTTGGAGAAGACATCCTGATGAGACTGCCTACATATTCCTTAGTATCAATTAATTATCTTTATTTCACATATTTCCAAGCAGAAAACACTTGAAAAATGTGCAAACATATTTACAACAAAACTGCATGAAACAAGAATTAGAAGTGTATTAGTTGAATAGTATTTAGAGTTTGTATGCTTCTATTTGCTTGAAATATCTTAGTTAAAATGCTAGAACTAATGATTATCCTTAAAATATGTTTTCTAGATTGGACGTTCAGAATAAAAAGTAGTAAGAAGTGTAAAAAGTAGTTGATAATGTAAAGCTCATGCATATCAGTGGTATATACCATGACTTTTTTTTAATAATCACTTATTGATTTCTGAGATGTGTAAGTTTACATTTAAGATTCCTTGTATTGGTGGCCATTGTGAAGAAACAAAAGGATACCTTCTAGACATTTATGGAAATCAAACAGTTGTTTATGAGTACAGTGAAGCAGTGGTGGCATGTTTCAGCAGTGGTGACAGTGGCAGTCTGTCATTTCACTGGTGCAGAAATTTACGAGCACGGCATCCAGGTTCTTGTTCAACACTGCTGAAATGCAGAGCTATTGGTGGTGGCTGTGCTCTAAAATAGTATTTTGTAGCTGAGAATTTACTTTATCAACTAGTGTTATTGTGTTTGCATCTGTTGTAGTTACTACAGAAATAAAGAGGAGGCATTACTTTTGGACCAACTTACCTATTTTTCAACTTTCAACCTTGTCCATAATTAATTATACTTGGAGGTAATAATCCCTGAAGTTTAGCACAGATAGGAACTGTTTAAGTGCTTGCAATGATTCTATGAAATTATTGAGCCTCAGGAGGACTGTTTTGGCAGTAGTCTTAACTGCAGCTATCATCTCAGTGCTGTCATAGTATAGCTGTGTTTTAACAGTTATTTCTCTTTTCAAACTACCACATTCCATTCTCTGTCCATCAGGGTGAACATTTAGGTCAGCCAGGAACTTCACTACCAAGAACTATTCAGTGTGACTCTTACTACAGCCTAGATGCTGAACATGTGTGGCTCTTGTCATAGTGCACAGGTGGGATGTCACTTTCTGAAACTTCAGCTTCTGTTTTGTCTTCCAGCTCAATGCTACATCCAAATTATTTAATTTTACATTGTAATCTGTATGTGCCTCTGTTTTTTGTTTGTTTTTTTTTTTTTTGCAGACAAATTAGTGGCATGTGGTGTTTCTGCACTGCAGAAGCATCCCTAGTGATTTACATAATAGGAAATTTAAATAAATGCAATTTTATATAATAAATATATGGTATTTTTCCCCCATTTTCACTTTTATGTCAGATATAGTTTTTTTCAGATATACATTTACATTTGGTCTCTCTTCTATGGTGTAAAAAACTATTTCAGCACAGTGGAAAAACATAATATCTACAGACTTCGTGATTACATAAAAAATTTTCTAAGTCAATTGAAAATTGTTTTGCAGTCTTATTTTAAGGCATATAGACAAAGTTATATCTCTTAAGTACATTCAAAAAGCAATTGTTTTATTGCTGTTTGTTCTGTTAGTTAAATCTACAAAGACTTTTGCTTTTATTTAACATTGCACCTTATATAAATTGATTTTCTAGGGTCAAGAGGAAATACGTAATACCTAGAATTTTCAAGAGCTTGATGATCTACAGTCTGGTTTGTTCCCATAGCTCACAGGACACAAAACACTTCTGTAAATAACAATTAAAAAATAAAAAGGGAAAAACAAGAAGGGAGAGACAGGTTGTCATGAGTTACCTGTAAGTAAAGAATTTGGAGTTGTTTCCAATATATTTGGTTTTGTATTTTAGCATAATATGTTCCCCTTTTCAAAAATTGGGAAATTATCCTGTTTCAAATCCTCATGCAACAGTAGAACCTTCTTTAGTGAGTTCAGTGAAAGATTGCTGCTGATGAAAATGAAAGTGGCCTATATTAGATTACTATTATTTCTGTGATTTTTCACCAAATTAAACAGTTTTCCAAGATCTCTCATCATATATATGTTCTTATATGTACTTTACCTACATTCATATTTCTGACAAATTTACTTTGTGTTAGTGCAGGGCCTTTGGCTGCAGTGTGTGACGCAGTCTTCTCTTTTACAATGTTGTTAAGTTATATTCTGTTCGTTATAGCATCATGTGACAATGGTAAATCACAGTTTAACATGGAGGAATCAAAGGCGTATATTTTGTGTTTCCTGCATTAAGCAGTCATGTGTCAAGGGCACTAACAATCCACAAAGACATTAGAATTTCATTCAGATAAGAAGCACATGTTTGTGGTTAATGGCATTTCTTCAAATACCTGAATTTAGCAATTGCCATTTATTTTGATACTTACTGTTGTGTTCTTCTCCATTCTTCCCAATATCTTGTTGAAACCATCAAAAGTTATCCATTTTTCTGCATGTGTTGACACAGAAGCATTTCTGTTCTACTAGATTTCCACTGTTTATTCACTCCTGAAGTTTTGATTGGTTTTATTGGGTATATATCTTGCCTTTTTGCTCTAAAATCATGACATTACCTTATCATGTTCATCTTGTCACATATTCCCACCTTCTATTAACATTTATGTTAAAATTTTCATGCAGCTGCCATCTAGCTCTCTTCCTTCTTCTTTGCATTGTATTATAGTGGGAGTTGTTCATTTTGTAACACCGATTGTAACATTTCATTCTTCTTTCTGGTGCACCTGTTCAGAAGATTTACCCACCAGGATTTCCCCTTCACAAACTTCTTATAAGCTTACTCAGAAGCATCTGTTCAATGTTGCCATCATTTTGATCTGTAAATTCTGAGAATTACCAATCCTCATTCCAGGTGAAATAAACATTTAATAGGGATTTATTCACATTATACGTGTTTGTTTAAGCTTCTGAAAATGTGGAGAAATAAAACACTCTTGGTTTAATATGCAAAGCGTATGCACAGTATTTTCAAGTCTCACACTGTAAAATGTATTTAGAGATAATATGTTGAGGAAGCAGAAGAAATGTGTGGAAAGTTAGAAAAGGTTTCAAAAGGAAGATGAAGTATAGTCAAGATGAAATAAGGTATAATACAAAGTTAATTAAAATTTTGTTTGCGGTTCCATTTTTTAAATTCTCATCTTTGAGAACCTGTTCTGGGTTATGTAAGAATTCAGCAGAAACTCCTATAATGCAAGGTCTTTATGAAAACCATTTTTTATTATGATTCTTTTTCCTTTGTTTACTGCTACTAAACTGAAAAATAGCTGCAGGCTAAACAAAATGCATAGGGGCTGCAAACAATACAAATGTGTTTATTGTTATACTCAAAATTAAAAATGAATTTATTTCACTGAACATGTGTTGATTCTGAATGGTTGTAACTGTATTTTTATTGTTTTTACTATGAAATACTGATATCAGATCTTTTACTAAAATGTTTGCAAACTGTTAGGTTTATTATGCATTATGTTAATCATATTAAAATGTTTTTAAGGCATATAAAACAGGTAGTTGTTCTCATAGATTTATTTTGTAATGAGAAGTTGCAATTTCAGTGTAATATGTGGTAGTAGTATGTAAATTAATGGAATACATAAGAAGAAACATAATTCTTGGCTGCAAGCCTGATAAGAGTTTACCGATGTATTATAATGGAACCAATGGCAGATGACAAATTCTATACAATTTCAGGGTATTTCACATCACCTTTCATACACACTTTAGCTAGGATTACTGGTTTTCTCTTAATCAGCATAAATTTTTAAGAGCTACTCTCAGTATCTCAGACCTACAATATATTACGAAAATATAGCTTATTTTCTTTAGTAAGGTACAGTAAGCCCTGAAAAAAAAAAAAAAAAAAAAAAGGCTTTGTCTTTTTTCATTTTATCCTTGCTGACTTGTGATATTTTCTAGCACTAAGAAATTATATTTATATTTAATTAAGTTATATTTAATATTAATCTATTGAATAGACTGTTTTTCTGACTTCTTCATCATTATGTGGTATTCTTTTTTCTCCATATTTGTGCTTAATTTCAGAAACAGTTATTATTGAAATTCATTAGGGAGTGCTAGAGTCCAGGTTGTCCTCAGACTTTTCTAGACAGATCTACTCTCACTCTGCTTTGCTCTCAAAATTGAGCAATCCCTGGAGCTTTGATCTAAATGAGGCTGAAGAAAAATATACTGGCATACAAGAACCATGGGAACAGGTGGGATAATGCAGACATTTATGGATGCAATCTTTGAGGGAAATGTTTGTCTTTTCTGCTGTTCCTTTTTAGCTTCTGTGGTAATCCAAGGGGGTAGCTGCAAATGCAGATATTACAGAGATAGGGCAGAGGTGGGTAAAAGTACGCAGCATCATTTATCTCCTGTAACTCCTTTGAAAGAAAACTCAGGTGTCATACAAGTGGATTTATCACCCTGCACAGATTGTTTTTGCCTGTTTATGTGTGCATTTCCCCAGTAACAGTTTGTTCTGATGCTATCAGCAGATGTATGAAGTGTAGTAGGAAGTAAAAAGTCTTCTAGAATGGTAATTCTTCTCTTTCCTTTCCTAATACACAATGGTGTACACAAGAGAATTCACCTATCTGCTAATCAATACAATGCAAAACATAAGGGCTTCCTCAGTTTACCTAAAATATGGAATTTCCTTAGCAAACAGATACAAATCAGTTGTGCTACTCAAAATTGATCAGAAAAACTCCTAGTTTTCAGAATACTTGATAAAGCAGAATTGAAAGCCACATACTAATGCTGCTGAACATCACAAAATAGCCTGAACCCACCCTACACTCTTGCTTACTCACCTATTCTATATATTCATTTATTTAATAAATTAAAGGTAGAATGAGATGCAACAGAAAAACTTTATTTATTCTTGAAATCCAAAAGATTTTATCTGGAATTTGACAAAGTAATTTCATCTAGCAATAATAACAAACAAACAAACAAACAACAACAAGAAAGGGTCTATGATTAATTTCTGCTGAGCAATACTAAGTTTAATAGCATGAGTGAAAAGCTAACTCCAGAGAAAAGCTGAATTAGTGACCTGAGAACTCAGATTATATCTATACTTATCTATATCTGTATCTGCATTTATATCTATCTATATACGTATACATATACATATATACAATATATACATATATTGTGATTTGGAGAGGTAAACTGTTGTGAGAAATAATTGTATCTGAACAAATTCATGTAAACTGGTAGTTCCTCAGAACTTACTTACGGTTTGCATACTTTTCAGTAATACCGTCTTGGGTCTGCACATTAATAGATCAAATAGGTCTTACATTTAGAAAGGCTGCATAAAAGCACAAACCCCCCAGAAATGTAACTTACCACTATTACATATATGTTACAGGCCTTGTAAAAGTTCAAGCTGTCATCCAAGTCACCCAATTAGGTTGTAGACCTGGCCTAGGATTTCAAGAAATGACATCACTCTTCTCTGTGTCCTTCCTCTGATAAAAACCACTCAGAGTGAGGAAGACTCATCATCTGTAGCATCTACTGTCATACTTAATACATATAATCTTGAAAAGAATAATATTTATTGTGCACAGTCAGCCCTACAATAACATCTTTCATGTGAAGAGCAAGATGGAAAGTATGCACTGGTGTTAAGGAAAAGTTTAGTTTCCTTTTCCTTGTCTTAACAGAAGACAGCATATTTTAATTGCATTATTGTGCAGTAGTGCTTTCTGCAGGTTAGATTACACAGGGGTAAATGACAGACATACTAATGTGGCTTCTGAAGTTTAACATGATTACAGTATTAACAGAAGGATAAATAATATATACAGACTTTCTGACCTGGTGGTAGTTTTTTTATATGAAACAGACCCAGTTATTTCTCTCCTCCAAGCTTCACTTTCTGACACCTTTTTTTATCTTGTAAGAACTGTCTCATACAAGATATTGAAGTTCCCACCATTTACAGAAGACTATCTGTGATATAACTGCCAGAGATTTTAATTTGCTGAATGCCTGTTCAGGAGGTTTCCTCTATTGCTGCTGGAGGATAACAACAGCAGAGTTTATGACAAGTTGTATATGGTTGGATAACTAGTGAATGACTTCTCATTCAACTCTGCACTTTAAATTGCGATGCAATATGAATCCAAATGCTCAGAATTAATTTCTTCAAAATGCAAATGTTATTAATGAGAAAATAATCAACATTCATTAGAGGTAACTTCTTGCAGTGACAGATGCAGAATTAAAAATATTTTTGTTTATGATTAGATGATCTTAAAAATTTACTAACAAAGGTTAGGAAGTAGATAACAATCTGAAATGCAAATCAAATCAAATCTGTTATGGTTATAACAGATGTCACACATCTATGCTTCAAAAACAGTAGAAAGATAGAAGAAATTGTTTAAGAAATTAAGAGGCTGTTCGGTTTATTTTAGATCAATACCTGAAATGGTATTGATCTCATTTTAAATGGTTATAAATTTTCAACTTCACTTTTAAGAATCTATTAAAGTAACCATTTTTTGTTCAATAAAAATATGAAAAGCTCTTATTTTCTGTCTTTTATAAACCTGTTACACAAAACTCAGATCAAATTTTACATAAAACTACAATGAAATTTTAAATTGCACTTGTATGAAAGAAATTCTGTTTTTCTAAAGTGATTCCAATTAGTCAAATGAGGAAAAGTATTTTTAGTTTGTTTGTTTTTCTGTTTCTCTTGATAACCATTCTGGGTAAATAATTTATTAACCAAAAGTATGTTCTCTTACTGGAATTCAAAAATACTGAATCTAGGAAAAGTTTAGAACTGTATTTCAACATGCAGTACAGTTGCACTTAATACATCAAATCTTTATACTTTTCCAGGATTTAATGTAATTTATTTATTTCTCTTTTTCTTGACTTGAAACATAATTAAAGCACTGTAGCCTAACTAAACAATATCAGACAAGTGTGCAGACATATAATGCAGAATCCATACATAGATTCAAACACATTTCCATCCGAATGAATTTGCAATCTGAACAGTGAAGATACGATGAGAGGATAAAAGAACACTTATTGTCTCATATATATAGTAACAAAATTGATACATAGAAAATTGTTAAATGAAATTGCCAATAGGAAGCATGAGGAAAATGTTGATCGCCAGGATAACAATGTGCTTAGCTACCTTCCTCTCACTTGGTAGGTTACTTCATTCTGCGAGCCAAAGTAGCCATGATCTGGATGAGTATGCAAATTCATCACAATTACAGTTTTACTCTTTCTGAAAAGCGGACCTGAATTAGTAATGGCTTCTTGCAAATGTCACTTATGGGTTTTCTTTGTTTTAAATGAACGGACAATTATGCTATTTTTAGCTCTGAAGAGTACTCACAAAATCTGTATCTGTGGGACAAGAGCAGCACTTCTCTCTCCACAGCCACTAAGAGATGTTTTAACAGGAACATTAGAATGATAATATTACAGCTAATAATGTTGATTAGGTACATGGGCAAAACATTCACCATATTCATAGATGAAGCATACACGAACAGTTGTATATTCACTACCATGCAGTATCTTACTGTACTTAAACTGATGAATTAAAAGTGATCATTTTTCCTTAATAAATTTCACCAATTCTTTGATTTGATACAGCTTGTTTTGAAAAGCATTGCTTTCGGCACTGGGGAAAAAAAATAGGTCACAGCTCATCTACATTCCAAAATGCAGTTAACTCCTGTTTCAAAGCCTGTAGCAACAACTTTGGAGTTGAAACATTAAAAGGACAGTGAGCTTTTTTATTATGTAAGTATGAGAAAGCAAGCACAAACAATTAGATTGAAAATATACTTAATTCTAGGAGTCCATATTATTACTGTTTTTTATTATATCTTCCCTTTCCTTTAAATGTAGATGCAGAAAAATGTTAGAAAAGAATCTAGATCATAATTAGAACAGAGGAAAATATTATGTGCCCAGACAGAGGGAAGACCTTAATTGAATATTCTATCTGATGCACTAGATTTATCGGAAGCTCATTTACGAGAGATCACCACCATAGCAATAGCTAAAACAGAATCGGGGGGTTTATCAGTTACCACAATTTGACATATAAATAAAATCAGGAGTTGGATACTCACAACCACACTGTGAGACTGTCAAAGTCAAAGTAAATATAAGGACACATAATTTACTCTCTGCTTTTTCTACAGAACGCCAAACTTTGGCAAAAAGATGATTCAGGTGTTTAGGGCAGTAACTTCCTGAAACATTTTACAGAAGATGAATCTATCAGAGGTTCTCTGTCGAGTTTTCCTTTCTCACTTGTGGTTTCAGCTGTAGCTCCCCAAACCCTGTCTTTCTGTTAGCTGAATTGCTACCCACTCTTTGCATATATCAAAAAAGGTGTATGCTTTGTTGTGTAAAAATTAACTTGATCTCTCCAAGTCCTATGAGACAGTTCAGTAACTTCAATTCATTTGATCATAATGTATATTCACTTGTTCTCCCATTTTACTACCTAGGAAATAAAACAAATAACATTAATTTATCTTTAGAGAGATGTGCTTTAGACTGCTAATCCAGATATGGTTCTCTCCGCTCACTCTGCCTCTAGGATGTTCATTCAGAAGCTGAAAATCAAATTTACCTTGCTAAGATTATGCTCTTAGTTTAATGGATATTTCCTTGTGGAAAAAGGCATCAAATCTGAGAGTTAAAGAGAATCTTTATTGTTCCAGATGAACCTCTAAAACCTGATCCAATGGAACTGTCTTCATATTACAAAGAAATGGATTTTAAATGAAGAGTACACTATTTCCATTTTTCCAATTATTCAAGAAAAAATTCCTATTTCTAATGAACTAACTCTTCAGTCAGATAGAATACTCACAAGTAGCTCAACATCTAATTGTAAAAACAAATTTTTAGTATAGAAAAGACAGGTCTCTAAAAAACTGTAATCAAGATCATTTAAATTTCATATCTCATTTGTGATCTTACTTCAGGACAAAAATTCTATCAAATCCTAACCATATTTCTTTATTGATCTGACATTGCATCATATTTTCTGTTTTCAAAAGATTTCATCAATTCAAAATAATTACATATTCCACCAAAAGAGTTTTCACAAAAAGTAATAACCTTTGTTGTATTTTAAGTTGCTGGCACATTTTTCCCATTACAATTCTGTGAATTTTAGAAATTGAAGTAATCACACACACACGTAACAATAAGAATGCATTTTTTTCTTATGGCATATTTCATCTTTTCCAGACTGTTTATTTGAAGTATAATGGCAACCTATTTGTCATTTGTTTTATTACCTTGGTTACTGTCGTGCCATTTGAAATATTATTTACAGGCCAGCTATCTACAGCTATGACATTTGGTGTTGACACATGCAAGATTAGACTTAGTGCCAACTATAACAATGCTTCATGGCATTTTGAGAAAAGATTTTGGGGACGCGTCTGAAACACAGACAAAACCACTGGATACATGAGAATTCTTGCAGTCCCCAAGAGTGTAAGGAGTCCCTTCTAAAGAGAAGAGGAAGGAAACTGAGTATGATGCCTCTGAATTTCGTACCTGATGATATATATCATCATGCAGTAGGCATGATAAAAAGTTAATCTCTTCAATTCCATCTTACTACTTTAATTGAGGGCTATAAAAAAAAAAAGATTATTTATTTATGTATTTATTTATTTAAGGGATAATTGTGAGTAACTAGGATAAAAATGAATTAAAGTCAAGCTTAAACTCAGGTATAAACAGTGCATTCATAACAGGTATCAAAAGCTAGATATTAATGTATTTTAGAAGTTAAGCTTCCCTCTTGTAAGCTCACTTACAAAAAACAGTCATTCAATGAATGGTTGAATATTATTCTGTTGTAATTTGTAGGGGTGGTTTAGGAGCTGGAACGAAGTACGACCTATAGCAATTTGGACTGTAATAGTGATATTTCACCAGAATTAACTTTCCTTTTGCTGAAGAGGTACCTGTAATAACTCTTGCTGCCTTTCACAGCAAGGCAGCCTGAGCCTCTTTTATTCTGTTAAGCAATTAATTGCCTTACTCTATTGCTTTTAAAACATACATGTCTAACCAGCTAATTTTATGGGTTTTTTGTTGTTGCTGTTGTTCTTTTTTTAATGTTTTAATGAAAAAGAATAATAAAAAATTTTTGTTGCTTATCTACAAGAAGTTATATGCTCATATAACTATATTGTATATTTTTATGTGCAGCCCAAGACAATTTCTCTGCACTCAGTGTGGTTCAGGCAATACAAAAAAAAAAAACCAAAAAAAAACTACTTGAATCTATTAGACATGACTCTCATCTCAAATAACAAATGTAATAACCTATAAGGAGGGTGTTTTCCTTAATTCATTATTGTTTTACAACCTGTAGTTTTTTCTGTATTCAAAAATTCTCAGCAAATGCTTTTAAACATTCAAGTTTTTCTTGTTTTATGCTCTTCATTTTTCTCTTAACTGCAATACAGTCATGGACAGCTGGAGACATTGTTCTAAATATGTCAACTATCCTGGTTTCTACTAAGACAGTATTGAAAACACACCACTGTCATAGTTACTGCTGAGTGATAGGAAGACCCCCAAGGCTGGCCTGAAGCTCCTCAGAGGCAGCGTGGGATAGGGTGGAGCCAGGACAGGTGGCCTGAATTAGGCAGAGGCTATTCCATATCACCTGACATCATTTGGAAGGCCATAAAGCTGCGGAGGTGGTGGGAAGGGGCAGATTTTGCTTTGTGAAGGTGGTGGTGATCTTATGTTGCTGTTCCACATCCATCAATAGATGGTGAGTAATTACACTGTAGTGGTGTATATTGTTGTTATTGTATTTCTGTTTCCATTTTTCATGAAGTAAACTCAATTTTAGTGATAGTAAGTATCCTCAAAGTCTACTCGATATTATAGTAAGAATTTAATCCTGTGTTATCATTGTTTACACATATTATTAAATATTGTTGTCTGCTATATTTCAAACAATTGGTACTATGTGCTATATAATAATGTGGTATAATATAATGTGACTTGTGTCCTCTGGCAGGAGACTACCCATAGGGATTTAAGGCAAGTAACTGGGGAGATGATGTGCCTATATGTTATAAGTAGAGTTTCTAACTAGGTTTAATATATTAGTCTTTGTATTGTAAACCTCTATAATGATGGAGGTATGTTTCTGGTTTTCCTGATAATAAAATCAGATTATAAAGGCTTACAGTTAAAGTACTTTCTGAAACTAAGAACTTGCAGTACTTCTATGAATCAGTTTGAGCCTGGATGTTTTCTCATAGAGAAAAGAAAAGGTTTTTGTAATGAAGGAGGCCACAGGCTCCTTCATAATGAACTAAACTGAATTAAAAAGTGGTTTATATGACTGCTTTGCTAGACTTTGGATTATCTTTATCATAATTTACTTTAATTGCATGTCTAAGGGAGGAAGGATTAATTACTGTACTGGAAATTTGTGAGATGCCTTAATTGCTTTTTATAAAATTTATGGTACACCTGAGATTCTGAAGAGAGATCAGGGGCTGATATTTTAAGTAAATTCATAAACTCTTCAAACAGTACATAAATCTTTAAAAAATAAAAAGTGGAGTGTTTACTAAGCATTTACTGTTCTTGTTTCCTAAGGAAATTTCAGGTGGCAGATACCCTAGGAAAGTGGGACTCTTAATTAACTAGTAGCTTAAATTGGTTAACACATCATTGATTGCCTTTACTTCAGTCCAGCAAAAGGAGACATTGTTGTAATTTCTTGGTAACTGTCTTTGATAACCTGATTGTTTCATTTGTTTTGAACGCAGTTTCTTTATGAAATACGTAAATCATAAGTGATGCTTTGGTTCACTTGCTGAAAAGTGACTAGACATTGTGTGTTCTCCCAAGCCTGTGAATATCTTAAAGCACTATACATAATGCGGTTACGTGGAGGATCACGAGAAATCCATATATTGTTGATCTTCTACTTGAATTTATAGAATAATGCTACCTTAATATCTATAGTTTGAGGCTTTTCTTTGAGTGGCATCAAGTAAGTGTTTTTAAAGAAAAGCTGGGAAGAAGGAAAAAAGAAAAAAACAACAAAAACTATGAGCAAAAGCATTGACTGGTATTTCTAAATTGGTCTCTTAATGTGACACAAAAGCAGGAATCGATATTTAGGGACATGTATATCTAAATCTGCTTGACTCATGCACTATTGCCTACTTATCTGTGATTCTCAATACATTGCAACTCTTCTAAAAATGCTAAAATGGTATTTAAGGCTGGCTAATTAAAGACAAACTTTTTTTTTTAATTGAGTATGGTTAGTTTTGTTTGGAATTGTACTGCATTTTTTTTATGATGTCCAGACCAGGAATAGAACTTCCTGTCTGGATTTTCAAATCTTCAGCAAGCAGGTCTGTAGATGAAGTCAGAATTGTAACCTTATGTCTAGTTTGTTATGAATTGGCTCTGATAACAATGTAAATCATCATACCTTCATGAATTACAATGCTGCAAGTGCGTGCCTTTTTTTGCTCGTGTTATTATGATGTTTGTTGATCTGAGTAGGCTGTCACTACACTGGAGTTTGTGAGAGTACAAATGGAATAAGTGCTTTAGCATGTTACTGAGCAGTGTACCTAATACTGTATCACTCCTATCAGCCTTATGTGACTGACTGGTCCCGTTGTAATGCAGGGTACTTTAATGTGAAGGCTCTTTTGGATGTGACTGTGGTGGTTTTGCACTAATGGGCAGCTAAGCAGCATCATGCAGCTTTTTCACTCCTCCCCTCAAAAGGATGGAGGAGAATGAGAGAAAAGAAGCTGAGAGTGAAGATAAATACAGGGATGTAGTGGGATTGTCTGGTCACAGTCTGAACCAGTGAATGAGCATATGAGTGAGCGGAGCGGAGGAGCCTAGGTCTACCCGACCTCTCGCTCTCCCTCTCGGTGGTGCTTCCGGGAGCACAGATCCGCTCAGAGCCTGCGCGGGTTGCCCCCCCCCGGCTCTCTTCCTTCCGGCGCGCCAGAGTTCGAACGAGAGGCGGCTGCATTCCTCAGCCTAAACGGTCTCCGGGAGGGGTGAGTTCATTTCCCCCCTTATCTCTAACATCTCATTCTGTAGCGCCTCTACCTCAAATAAAAGCTCTGTCACCGCCTTTGCTTGCTTTACATGGGAGGTCACTTGTCAGTTGCTATCAAGGGTGAAACAGTACTAGCAAAGGGAAGAAGGTAACAAAGCATCTTGTCCCAAGATGTCTGGAATTTGTCTATGAAAGAACTTGTATGAGAAGAGAAATAAATACTTTAAACTCTTACACATGAGAACTGTTTACAAAATTTTGAGAATGCCCTGGAACCTCTTGGCTTGAATGTCAAGGACTCTAAGGTTTACTGTTGGCAGTGCCATTAAAGTTTATCAGCTTCTGTTGTGTAAGTTCACAAAGTATAGTGATGTAATAGCTGCTGTCAGAAGTTGAATATAATCCATTTCTAATGTTTGTTTCTATCCATAACATGAGATGATGTATATTTGCCAGATGTCTCTTTACTGTAAGTGAAGGACATAATATTTTTTTCCCCAATTCCAAAATTTTCTTTGTCTTCATTAGTGAGTCTTCATTAATAAGAATTAACCTCTAAAAATTTTACAGATTATGTTAGAGTGGGATCAAGTATTAAAAATATCACATACCTTAAAGGTGTGAGGAGAAATGAATTGTTTTGGGATGAATAGCGCTGATTATTAACAAGCCTTATTTAAACCTTATGTTACAGTTAGTTATATGGTGATATAACTATATTATATATGCTTGCTATGTATTTTAGTGTTTTGTGTGCATATATATTTAAATGCTATGTGACATGCTACGCAGACTCAAAGTGTAGTAGAATCATTAAAGAAATCAGTCTGAGATTTGACACTTTTTTACTCAGCTGACATTTTACAGGTTCTCAGAATTCGAGGAGACTGTGACTAAGAAAATATGACAAGTTGTCATATGGGAATGCTCCAATCTCAGCAGCTAGATGTGCTTATCAATTCTGAATTAATGCTACTAGGGAAGCTCTTTGGAGATTCATAGGTTGCTATTCCTTTTTTTTCCTATGATGTTCTCACATGATCTGTAAGTCTTCTGTAAGAAAGAGGAAAAATACTTGTATGAGTATTTGGTTTGCTGAGTTTGTGAACTACTCTACATAAAGTAATCAATTGCAACAGCAAACAGTAAGACATATCCATTATAAGAATGGATTAGTTTTATTTTTGGTTAATCCATTATTTTGGGTTCTTTAGCGTAAAACCAGGTCTAGCTTCTCCATATTCTGGAAAAGTTAGTGTATTTAAATATTTGTTTTGAAAATTTTTATATAAATGAGTTATTTGTTCTCCTAGGTTCAAATTTGGTTCGTATCACTTTGCATTTTTTGGCTGGAAGCAGATGCTGTAGCCAGATATTCTAAACAGTATTTCTTAATAAGGTGAGATGGCTCTTCTAAGAGGAGAACTGAGGACTCTGTTTAAAAGTTAAGAAAAACCTGTTAAGGTTCTACATCCTTGTAATAATTTTGAATTTGTTTTGCTGCAACATATTAGAGGAAAAATAGTGAAGGAAGAGCTGCTTTGTTTTTTCTTGTTTTTTACTATTCCTGCTATGTTTTGGGCTGCTTCATTTTTACATAGTTTTAGAACCAGTGTAAGGATGTTATTTTCAATTACTGACTGTTTCAGTGCTTTTAGCACAAGAATCATGAAGACACTAAGCCACTCAGATGCTAAAGGGAAATCTATATATACCTAAGCTAGATGTGGGATGAAAATTTCCAGTAAGATTATTGTGTTAACATGAGCCTGATTCTACCACTGTTGCATCTTCTGAAGCTTTTATTATTATTATCTTTTTTTTTTTTTTTGAAGAAAAAAGAAAAACAATTTTGTTTTCTAAAGTTAGTATACACACCTGTAACTATTCTCACTTATTGGTATAACCACTGAAATAGGACAGCTTAGTTCTAATCTGTCACTGTGAAATTGGAGAATATTTTTGTGACTTGTAAAGGAGATCTTCAAAATTAGTTCCCACAGGGACTCTTTATTGTGTAGTTGTGGTAGTGAGTGCTTGAAATATCACTATGTGGGTGGTAGGTTGGCATGTGACTATTTACAATGGAAGTCCTTATTAAAGAAAGGATAATCTAAATTTAGGATCTTGGAATCCTTAGAGTGGAAAGGGACATCAGAGGGCCATCTAGTCCAACTCCCCTGCAATGAACTGGGGCATCACAACTAGATCAGGATGCCCAAGGCTTCATCCAGCCTCACCTTGAATTTCTCCAGGGAGGGGGGCATCTACCACAGTGTTAGGTAACCTGTTCTGGTGCCTCACAACTCTCACTGTAAAAGACTTCTTTCTTAAATCTAACCTAAGTCTACTCTCTTGGAGCTTGAAGTCATTTCCCCTTGTTCTGTTGCCACAGATCCTACAGAAGAGTCTGTCCTATTCTTTCCTATAGCTCCCCTTTAGATTCTGAAAGGTTGCTATCAGGTCACCTTGCTGCCTTCTCTTAGTCAGGCTGAATAACTCCAGCTCTTTCAACCTGTCCTCATAGGAGAGGTGTTCTATTACACGGATTGCTTCTGTGGTCCTTCTCTGGATGCTCTCCAACAATTTATGTCTCTCCTGTACTGAGAATTCTACATCTGGATGCGTTACTCCAGCTGAGGACTCATCAGCGCAGAGTAGAGGGGCAGGATCACCTCTCTTGACCTGCTGTTTACACATCTTTTGCTACAGCCCAGAATATAGTTGGCTTTCTGGGCTGTGAGGGCACATTGCTGGATCATGTCCAGCTTTTCATTTACTCTTACCCCCAGGTCTATTTTGGCAGGGGAATCTACTATTTTCAAGTTTTGATTCATTTTCTTAAAAAACAAACAAAATCAACTATATTAACATCCTTTCATACCAATTTGTTTACTTTGATTGTAATACAAAGTTGATTTAAAGAGTAGAATAAAGCCAAGGCGTGAGATGATGCAGCAAATTCAGATGGTTCTATTCCTATTTTTATATCTTGATTGTGTGGACTTCTAGTACTGCTGAAGCCTAAGCTCCAGAGAGATTGCAAAAATACTATATGGTTCTTGGAAAGCATATTTTTAGGTATTTTGTATATGTCTATGCTTGTATAAATGCACTTCAAGTACAATGTTTCTCTGCCTACCTCCTGCTCCTTCTTATGTGGAATGGTCTGTTGCTATGACCACTGCTGCTAGCCAGCAGCTATTTAAATCAAGGAAAATGCATTCAGTCACTGGATTTCATTGTCTGAGTATTCCCAGTATTTCTAATTACTTAAGTATTTCATTCTACTTAAAATTTCACATGACTTTCCCACACGCAGTGTTAATTTAGATCCTTTTTATATACTTTCCTCCTTTAATATTAGAGAGGTTCTTAAATACTTTCATAGAATCATATAACAGTTTGCGTTGGAAGAGTCCTGCAAGACCATCTAATTTAACACCCCAATGCCCACTGCCATGGGCATAGACATCTGCCAGTAGATTCAGTTGCCTAGAGCCTATTTCAGCCTGGCCTTGAACACCTTTAGGGTTCACCTCCACATTGCCCACAGTTTTTCTGGGCAATATACTCTGGAAACACACCATCCTCTGAGAAAATAATTTCTTCCTAGTATTTAATTTTACTTATTACTACTTTTATTAGTAGTAATACTACTATTATCTACTTATTTAATTTAATATTATATTAGATATGATTGGAAGAGAGGAGTTTTCAGAATCTTTGTTTTTGAATTAACATGTGGAATGAGGCAACATCAAACAAATTACATAAATATTCCCTGCATTTGTTTTCTTCTTATTACATTCCTTCTCAGTGTTTCCATTTATTAACTTCCCCTTCCTCTTTCTCAATTGAACACAGATCTTTATCTATTTTATGCACTACAAACGTTGAGATATTAGAAGATTGTAATTCTCCTGGAGGATCTGTAAGTGGGGAGAGCGCCCTTAGCTTCCCAGCTGATGCTGGATTCTTTTTCCTATCTAAACAACAGTAAATACAATCAGTTACATAGACTCGATTTCCTATAGTAGTTAAGGACCATAAAGCATTGAGAGTGTCCTATGATTTCTCAGTTACTTTAATCTGTTTCTGCATTCTTTAATGGGAGCATATTACAGTCCAGAATAGCCATACATGGGATGTTTACATACCCTCATGCCACTTTTTTTTTTTTTTTTTTATCTTCTCTCTGGTGTGGGCAAAAGATTGTAACTTCAGAAGCATAAAGGGCCTGAGCAGCTCACTCAGATTTCCTTCCCTTCTTCTCAATAATGTGTTGTTCTTGTCTGTTGGATCTTAGACAAATGAAGATAAAGAATTGTTAAGTGACACCCTACCTATATTTAGAGTACAGGGTTCAGGGGTACATCTTATTTCCTAGGCCCATGTAAATCTGGTATATTTTAGATAGATATGAGAATGAGACAAGAAATCCCTGTCCATACATTACTTTTTCTTCCTAGAAAAGAACTCCACACGGACTCTTAAAGAATTGCAGCATACTACAGTCAGCTACAGTCAGTTTTTGAAGACTAGGACCTGCCTTGCGATGCGTATCTTGCATGAACAGACAATCTCTCTTCAAGGGAATTTTCTCATAAGTAACTCTAACCTCTTTTTTTTTTTTTCAAGTGGTCAAAAGGTCTACCCTGTTTTCAGAATCTATTCATGGTTTTAAATTACATACTTTAGGAAATTCAGCTTGAAAGAACAGTGGTCTATTTAGTAGGAAATCAAATTTCTTTAGTAAAATAAGAATAGATTTCACTTAAAATGAAAGATTTCCACTTAAGTCTTCAACTACGATTGAAAAAGGTGTCAACCCCACCTCCCAGCACAGTGAGCATTTTTTTTTTTCCTATTCATTCCTGATTATCATGCCTTATTAACAGGAGAACCACTGAAGGAACAAAAAAAAAAATCCAAAATGCAAGATTCTGCTAAACCTCATTCAGTGAGGCACGATTCATTTTGCTGACACTAAGTATATGAACAGTTAAATACAAAGGGGTACTACAGTAATCAAAAAGCAATAAGTCCACATAGGAATAAGATGTCATGTTTCATTTTTGCAAATGACTTGGCTTTCCAGACTGTCAGAAGTTGAGACTTTTATGGTCATGAACAAGTGAAGACTGACTCCAACCAGTGATAATTTGGAAACAATTTATTCATGAATGTTTGCAGTGCTCCATAACCTTTGACTACATTTTGCTGACATTCCTGGGCAAATAAGGAGGACTCTAAGGAAGCTACATAGTATTGAAAGCTTCAGCTGGGGAAAAAAGTAGTCCTGGAAGTAGTAAGGGGAGCAACACTGTATAGCAGGGGCTTCCTTCAGTAGCTTGCATTGTGAACGTTACTTTCTACCTTTTTAAATTACGTCCACGTAATGGGCAATGGCTGCACTTAGGACTGAAAAAACAAAACAAAAAAAAAAAAAAAAAAAAACCTAGCTGAAAACCTGCTAATGCATTCAATTGTGTTTGAGGGTGATGGTCTTCCATCAAGGCTTAAAATCCGCTAGGGGGCTGGGAGGGTGAAAAATGTTCAAGTAATGTAATTTTTATCACAGCTGTTTCAAGTTACTCACATCCTGAAGATGTAATAGGAAATTCTTGAGGCTGAATAAGCATGGAGAAAAATGAAAAATTAATCAAATGTCCCCTTCGATTTTTCAATGAACTTAAATGTTATTTTGCATTTTCATTTGAAAATAAATATTCAAAATATTTACTGTTGATGCCCTGTATCTCATAAATCTTCAGAATTTCCACTTCAAAATGCAGAGAAGTCATTAAAAAAACTATTGAAAATTAAAGAAATTTAATGCAGTGTCATGAATTGTTGATGAAACAGATAAACAAAGAAGTCATCTTCTGCTTTCTGGCTCTGGAGTGTTTCTAATACTTCAGATCTTGTTTTCTATCCTCTTTCCTGAAAATTGAATCATTTTTCCACCCTTTTCGTTGATACAAGGGGCTAAAATTTTTTAACATGAGAACATTTTACAATCTTTAACATTTCTAGGAAAGCGAAAAGTACAAAACCAATTATTTTAAGACCATCATAAAATACAGTAGTGTATTACATTTAACTTTCCCAGTGCTGCGTATGATAGATAACTAGAAGAATGTAGATTCTGTATAACAATCAGAGAGATAAAAGGAATATTTGCATAAGCTGTCAGAAGGCTACTGAGGAGTTCCCAAGGCCAATCAGAACTCTCCTCTGAATATTTTTATAATATGTTTTTTATTGCTCTTTAAAATGGTAGTTATCTGGAAAACTGGTGTTTACATTAATAATAAAAAAATAGAAATGTTTGAATCAGGCTGGGAAGGTGGGGCGTAGGCATTATTTCCTGTCTTGGGGCAAAACATGATTTTGTATAACTAATCTTAAGTTTAGTAGAAGTTTAAATGCTAAATGTTGCAAACATGTAAATTGTTTTCTACCGAAAATACTGAGTTGTGGAAAATATTCACTGTACAAAAAAAAAAAGTTCCTTTTCATCCCTTTCATACCATAACGTATCACCAATGGTATGCAAGAAGTGTTCCTTTGCAAGAAAATAAGCACACACAAAAGCACTTATCCAAGACACTGGCTGTTTCTCCTCAGTGTTGTATATTTTTGTGCTATTCAATGTAAATTGCTGTGCTACTCTTTCATGCTTATGTATTAATTTTCCTGGAATACAGGTATGTCTAACTGCAAGACACAAATGTTCTTTGTCATTTAATAAAGAATAAAGATGTTCTCTCTATTTTTGTTTTTCTTTGCAGCAGGAAATCAATCAAGGGAAAGAAGTAGGAAGGGTCTGGTGAAATAAGAAATGTGTATAACCCAGAAAATATATTTAGGTTATGTGTTGAGTAGTTTTTTCTATGTGATGACAATACTGTCTAATAATAGTTGATTACTATGTACGTGCCTTGAATAACACTTGAGAAAAACATTAGGAGCTCTGTTGTAGAATTACATAAACTGACTAGGATTATTACAGTACTTACCTCATATCTGCAGCTTGCACTGAAAGTAATGCCTCCTGATTATTTCCGTGGAAACTACAAGTGATACAAAGAACAGAACAAGAGAAAATTTCAGATATTTATTTGATTTGATTTTTATAACTGGTATTATCTCCTTGCTTGTCGCTTTTCTGATCTGCTTCCAGATTATCAAGTACCAAGCAATGTAGAAGCAGGAACCCAGAGATATTGAAAACCTCTGTAGTATGAGGAGTCTGATATGACTCTATGAAGGGAATTAAATAATAGTCCACAGATACAACTTGAAAAACATTTATAAAAGTTATGCTAGAGGTCAGAAAAACTCCAAGTTTCTTCTAAAAATATGGCAAAACAGGGTAGCAAATGTACACACAAGAAGATATTAATGGCAGGAAGAAAACTAAAACAAACAACATAATGTACAATTGATGACCTGGAGCAAGATAAGACTTTCTGTTGTGAAATCATTGAAAAGAATTTCATATAAGGAAAAAGGTTATTACTCTTTCTCAAGTTGCTTGGAAAATAAAGCCAATTAACTGTCTGGAACTAGCTGAATGGGAATTGAAATATTTCAATTTACTCTAATATCTTTAATTTTTCAAACTCTTTAATAATATCATCCTTTTCTTATGGGGAAGTATCTCTTTAAAATTACGGCTTGAATCATTTTGTTCTCATTATTTTTCTGGGATTACTTTTTTTCTTATTTTTATTTTTTTACTTTATTTTTTTGTTGTTAAAACTGTATATGGCGTCTTTAAAAGTATAATTCAGCCAAGGACTGAAGAAGCTACAAAAGAAGAGAATGCCTGGAACCTATGTGACTACTCTCAGGCCATGATAGGAACGTCCGCTATGATCTTGAATTGAATGAATGTGGATTTTTTTTGCTTATATATATAGATTCATTGTTGTGATTTGTGTTTTGTAGTATTTTTAGTCATGGGAATGTCTGCATATTTTACTTTAGGTTCTATTTGGCCCAGGATGAAGTGCTGATAAAATTCTTTCTGACCGAATGAACACTTCTGTATTTAATTTTGGTAGTAAGGTCTGTAAGCTTGTATGTTGGTTGCTCCAAAAGTAACACCTTTTATTTATTTCCGTGGAAAGCACGACAGATACAAAGAGCACAGAAGCACTTTGATAGGGCAACTTCTCAGCTACAAAACGTTATTTTTCCGCATAGTTGCTACCTGTAGCTATTTGTTTTTGACCAGCAATTAAGTAGAGTAAAATGGAGTCTGCTAATTCAATTTTTTTTTGGGGGGGAAGGGAGACACGGGCTGGAGTGACCAGCTATTCCACTGCAGAAGCACATCACCTCACCAGGCTCATTCCCACTGTTTCTTTGCGCTCCATAAGGGTTCGACAAGCATCAATGAATGTCAATGGGTGCAATTTCCCCCACAGGGTGGGTCAATAACACACATCTTTTTCATATGCACTTCCATCTCAAATACCATTTTGTCAGTCTCCCCCTCGGCTGCTATCTGTTGCATGGCAACAGAATGTAATGGAGTGTTGGGTAAAAGTTTCAACCTCTATTGCCATAAAACACCAACATCTGCCTCTGACTGTTTGCAAAGTTATAAAGTAATAGGCATTACTTTTGGAACAGCCTTCACAATTTAGAAATGTTTTAATTATAATATGAAAGACATAAGTGTCAGTGTTACTATAAAGGAAATTTTAAGGTGGAAGATCAACAGCTTGTGGTGATGCTAGTTTGAGCTTTGTTGCTTCCATAAGTCTGTAGTGATGCTCTGGAGCACTGAAGTAAGACTGGTTAATACTTGGATAACTTGGGGAGTAATTCTTTGTAAAAACATGAATATTTTATATCAGTTTCTCCTTTACAGTATTTTGCAGCATCTTTAATTATATTTAATAATTTTTGTTAGTATCTTGTATTTTCTCTTGATCAAAGCATTTTTAATATAGACATGTCCTAGTTTTTAGATGTGATGTTTAACCTCTTCTTCACTCCCATGAATGCATTCTGAACTCTGAAGTCAGTAGATAATTTAGGGTTGGTAGCTGGTATGAGGCTTTTCTTTGGAGTCCAGAATGTTTAAATATATCTTAAGAAGAGAAAATGGAATAAAGCTCTGCAGGTATGACTCATAATCATGTAGACTAAATCTTATTTAGTGTCCTACATAAAGACATATTTTGGGTTGACTGTGAAAAGGCTTTTTTTTTTTTTTTTCTTGATATGTGGAATAAAAGATATAGCATAGGAATTAAATTATTACTCCTAACAAAGTACATAACCTTCCTGACACTTTTTCAATAGGACTTTGGTGTGGGGTAGAAAAGAAAGCTTTAACAATCAGCTGTCATAAAATGTGAAAAATATGAGTATCTTCCAACCCTACAACTGGTCAGGAAGCACGAAGAGCTGACTTTGCTTTTTACTGACGTTAAAAAACAAAAACAAACCAACCAACCAACCAACCAAAAAAAAAAAAAAAAAAAAAAAAACAAAGAAAAAAGACCCCCGCAACTGACAAAAAAAGGTTCAGATAAAAATCAGAGGAACACTATGACCTCTTGATGTAGCTGTACAGCGCAGTCAGTTGTTACTTTTCTAAGTGTTGTACGCAGAGACTGCAACAAGTTTTTGAAAAAGAATGTCAGAGAGGTCAGTTACTGCTTAATGACATCTTGTATCACTGTTCTGAGTTTGTTTACTGGTACTTAACTACTTCATTTTGCATAAAGGCATATATTAAACATCTGGGTTTGCAATAAAATATAACGTATTGCAACAGATAAGTATTTTTTTCATTCTAATCAGGTTTTCAGGAAAAAAAATTATAGCATCTTCAAGGAAAAAAAAGACAATCTTTCTGGATGGAGTATTTGATATATAATCTAGACTTCAGTTAGATATGAAAAGTGCTTTGATAGATTTTTTGTAGCTTTCCATTTTAGAAGGAAAACTTTCCCCATGATTTACTGTTGATTATTATTCCAAGTTCTTCTAGTGTTTATTACTGCCTTCTGAATTTGTCCATTTGTTTTCCAACCCTAAAGGAAAATTGAGATAGAGAATCACTGTTACTTAAATACAAATTTCTAGAGTGAACTTAAAATCTTGTTTAAATGTTTAACATGATTCACTGGGATCAGAACTTCATTCGTCTTCCTGAATAATACTGTACTTTTGAAACCATGCATGTATGTCTTGCGATTTTCATTTACTAATATTTCCAGTTATTAATATGGTAGGAATAACTTCAGGTTAGGTTAAGACTAAATATTCTACAGGTTGACAAACACACATTTTATTTTCGATGTTGTGAATAAGTTCTATTCACATTTATGTCATGGTAATGTCTGATTTCCTGTACCTGACATCTTGTGTTCACAGTAAGTTTATTAATGATACCATCTCTACCATATATCTGAATGCAAATGATTAAACCTGGCCTGAAATAGAGCAGTTCTATTCTGAAATTTAGAAGAAAGGGAAAATACTGATGACAAAAAAAAAAAAAAAAAAGGCTAGCGGAGGCCTCCGAAAGGAAGCAAATTCAACAAAAGAAGTAAGGATTATTTTCTAGCTGTGATAGAATCTTTTGTTGTCACATCAACTGAAGTTACAAAGAACTTGCTGTACAGGTCAGAGGGGAAACTATACTGTCTGGAGAAGCTGCCAAAATACAGAAATAAAATAAGGTTCAGGACAGAAAACTTGAAAAGCACTCTGCTCCATTTCTAGAACAAGCTAAAGCACTAAGTCCACCGAAGCAAATAGCTGTACAGCAATGTTTTCTGAAATGAAGTATCCACCACAGAATTCGAAAAACACATAATGTGATGGATGAGCAATTGGCTGCTGGCACAGGATGAGCGGGTTATAGTAAATGAGGTAACATCATGCTGGCAAGTGGTTATTAGTGGAACTCCTCTTGGCTCCATTTTAAAGCTGGTTCTCTTCAATGCTTTCATGAATCTCTGGTATTCAGGAACTGAAGGTATATTAACTTTGTAGATGATGCAAAACTCAGAGGAGCTGATGATTCCCTTGTGTGTGAAGAGGCCTTGTGGAGAGATCTTGCCATACTGGAGCACTGGGCAACAACCAACCACATGAAGTTCAACAAGAGCCTGTGTGAAGCCAGGAACTGGGCTCAGTGTTTCTTGTGGGTCCCTTCCAACTCTGTATATTCTGTGATTCTAAAGTCTTCATTCTGGGCATCTCAGTTAAGAAACACTATTCGTGTTTCAGGCCACATCACATGTGGTGTAATTTGGGACCCAAGTGGACCCCTCTTGCCCTGGCTTCACAGATGCAAGACTGCTATGGCTTTGTGACCTCAGGTCCATCAGAGGAAAGGATGAACATGTGTTTCCAATAGTACATGCACACAGAGTGCTAACAGTTGTCCACACAGACCACTGCAAAGAGAAAACACCTTGGAAAAAAAAAAAGTCTGATAAAGGAATATGTTGCTTGTTGCAACTTAGTTATAAGGATTTTCAGCTGAATTCTCTTAAATCTTTAAAGTAAGAAAATCATAATATTATTTGCTTCTATTTACTAGAGTTCCTTTTCATACAGTCTCCTAAAAATAGTTTCATTTTTTTTAAACAATTTGTGACATTGCCTTATCTTTCAGTTATGTCACACTGCTTCCAGATGAATCTGAACATTTGTCATAGCAAAAATGAATACAGCACAAAGTCAAATTTTATTACAGGTTAGAGCTTTGGCTTTGGTTCTCTCTTTTACCACCAGAAGCTTTAAAAGCACTTACGAAATGATGATACAGCTGGCTGTTTCTCCTTGGATCTTGCAGCTCTATCTCTGGTTACATACATCAACAATTTGAGCAATGTTCTTTATCTCCTACCTTCAGAACAATTGTCAAAGTTTAATTCTAGCATCATGTTAGCAGATATGTTGTGCTCACAAGGCTGGGGACAATTTTGGTTGTGATGGCATAGTATTCTGTCCTTAATGTTTTTCAATGAAAAGCAATGAAACTATGATGTGATTAGAATATTAGAGACTTTCAGCTGGAATGGGCTTATGAATACTGAGTCTAATGACTAAGATGCCTCTAAAATGTTTAAGTGTAGCATAAGTTAAAGCTAGATAGAAATGATTACCGTTAACTTAATACTTTGGTCATGGACCAACCTGCTTTTTTCAAACATTTTCTGTAAATTGTAGTTAAATTGTTTTCTGCATATTGTGTCAAATTTATCCATCAAAAAATTATCAATTGTATTGTTTCTGCCTCCTAATTAAATGAATGAAGGACAAATAAATAGGTATTAAAAACTTAAAGTTCTCTGACAAGATTTCATCAGTTCTAGGGTTAGTCTTGTTAGAGGCATCATAACGATTTTACTCAGTTTTTGTAGGTCCATTCTAACAAAACTATCCCAATGTGAACTTTCAGGTATAAGGTGAAGACCACATGAATATTAATAACTAATAATAGTAATGTAATTATCTGAGAAACACGGAAATACCTTGAATATATGCATGTCACTTTTTATACTATTCAGACAAATCTGTTATATGCATTTCCAGTTTTGTGTTATTCTTCATATCACAGGTGTGGTGCTTAATTCAAGTATGTTTAATTAAATGTTCAACAGTGTGAACCACATCTGTTATCAGTCACTTTTATAGTAAGTAGATTGGTCCAAATATAGTGCCTCTTATTTCCATGGAAGAACTACAACAGATACAAAGAATATGATAACGCTGACAGAACAAATTCTTGGGTACAAGATGCTGTTTTTCATTCTAGTCACTACTGGTAGCTGTATATTTTTGCTAACAATGAAGAACCTGCATGCCTCTGCTATCATGGACCTATTTAATAAAATAGGAGGCATTACTTTCAGAGCAGTCCTCATGTTATTTGTTTGCTTTTTTGGAAAGAGCAAAGAATAATTTCACAAGTTAAAAAATCATGTCTTTTCAAAGCTATTTCTCAGGTTAGTTATTTAATGTGAAATATATGCTTTTAATTTTATAAGTGTTGGCATTAAAATCCTGATAATTTCAGTAGTAATTGATGATAATATTCTACCCCTCAAGTAGAGCAAGAATTTCCAGAACTATGGTAAATTTTGTATGTGTATATTCAAGTCCACAGAACTACCAGGAGATTGAACAGTCTGGCTCAGAACAATGTAACATTCTCATTCTAAAAAATAGGAACATCACACCTCAGTCCCTTTCTTCCAAATCAGCCACTGTTCTATATTCAGCTTGCCTTGGTGTACTGCCACTGTAGCAGTATCTGTTATGTGGAAGCAGTCAATATCTTTTCTGTATGGTGATAAAGTGCAATATAAAAATTCTGATAATGTCCCCAGAGATTTTGAGCTCTAAACTGCTGATTTTTCTCCCCGTCAGGATTTTTAAATTGCTTACACTGATTTACACAGTATTTTCAGTGCAGAACAGATAAGTAATTTTATAGTCATAAGAATTTATGTTTTAACATGAGTTGTAAAATTAGAATCAAATAAGTTTAAAGTTGTGCAAAACTATAATCCATATCTTCCATCACTCAACGATGAAAAATACTCTGGAACTTCATATATTAACCTCCTCAAACCTACTGTTGCATGTGTTTAAAGTGCATATTACTCAATATTGTTACTCTTGCATGGTGGTATCTGATCATATGAATCCTAGCCTGGTTACTTTTCTCTCTGAAATGGACGAACCACCCAAGATTAATCTATGAAAATTAGTTTGTTTACTTTGCTTCTGTTAAATTCCTTGCATGTTAAATACAGCAATGGAATAAGAATACTCAATATGTTATGATTCAGACTGTGGAAAGGTTATTTTGCTTTCATGAAATAGTTTGGATTCATTTTCTCATTGATTCTCTTGATCTAGAAGGATTATAATGCCCTGTGTCAGATTTCGTTCTATAGCTATTGTATGAATCACAATCGTATTCATGGTACTGTGTTCATATTCTGGATATTTAGAAAAGAAGATTAATATACAGCATATATTTACATGATGCTTGGAAAGTAATGCTTCCTATTTTATTATCTTGTCTCATGATGTCGGAGACTGTTGTTGATATGGCAGTAGAACAATTTCACCAATGTTCCATTACATTTTGTTGCTGTATGACCGATGGCAGCAGAGGGGCAATCTGACAAAATGTCACATGGAAGTGTGCCACTCAGGAAAAACTTGCACCCATTGTTACTGACTGTCAATGGAGCCAAAGCAGAGGAAGTGAGGACAATGAGGCAATAGGTGGAGCATTTCAGTGGAGATGGCTGCGACCATAGGTCACCTTCACTGATACAGGCATTTACAAGTGTGGAATGCAGACGTTTGTTCATCACAGGTGAAAATGCAAAGCTACTGGTAGTGACTGTGTTGAAAAATAACATAGTGTAGCTGAGAAGTTGCTCTGTCAACTAGTATCACTGTGTTCTTCATATCCATTGCAGTTTCTGAGTCTTCCAAATAGGAAGAGTGACCTAAATAGATAGAAGGATATTTGATATATCAGTATTGATATGTCAACCTAATTATCTTACGTTGGGTAGTGTCTGAAAGTAGAATCTCTACGCATTTTGAAAAAAAATTGTAATTTGCCTGTTTACATAGCATTGAATATAAATTTAATTATGAGTACAACATCACATTTATTTAACTTTACCAGTAGTTATGCCTACAGATGTTTCATTCAGTATGTAGCTGGCTCTTGACTGTGAATGTGTTCATAGTGCTTCAGGGAATGGAACATTTATCTGTGTTTAAAGCTTTTGTACATGACCATAACAGAGATAATTGAAAATGTCATACTTCTGATTTCGTAACAGGAGCATATGTTCTGGATCTCATTTATTCTTAGTGTGACATGGATATTTGCTATAAATACATATATAGGATCAATTTTAAAAACTTCTATTATATTCTGTTTTATTTTTTCCCATTTTTGTCAGGCATTGTCTTTCAAGTTAGTGAAACACAAAAATATTGTTTAGCTGGATGTAGGTTCTTTCTTTCATCTCTGATAATAGAGTTAATTTACTAGCTATTCTGGAATCCATGCCATTCTCACTTCTCTAAACTTGTTTCATAAAATCAGCTTGGTGTACATGAAGTGTTGAAGGTGAGATATGTGGTTTGTTTTCTGTACATGATCTAGTCTGTTTTAAAGACACCAAATATTCAAGATATGCATTTTACTATAGCCCCCTGTGCTTCTGGATTACACAGATGAATTATTCATACTTTTCCTACATCTATTAGTGTGCTTTTTCATAAATTATAGTGATAGCCCTCCTTTCCAAATTAATATTGTTTTCATTGACATAGAACTCAGGAACTTGAATATTCTTAGGTGAATAGGCTAGCAAAATATCTACAGAAAACAATAAATCTACTGTTCCCTGAAGTTCTAACTGTATTTTGAGAAGGTTCACTTTAATGAATTTTTTCCTTTGCTTTAATTTGGAGAAAACTGTGCTTGAGTGGAAGAGAAAGGAGTAAATGCTGTGATATGAAAAGTGCAAGAAATAGTATGGGCATTTGGTGGAAGAAAGGGATGTCTTGCTAAGGTAAAAACAAGAAGGAATATGAAAGAGGTCTGAGTTAACTTGGAAATGGGAAGGAGTAACTTTGTTGCTAGAGCAGGGAAGAAACTACTATGGTTGAAGTATTCAAGGTAAGAGTGGTTTGTTAATAAGTTTCCACGGTGAGATGGCTTTGACAAAACAAACATAAAACAGGGGAATATAGGACAGAGAGAACTGTCATACTCAGTAAGTGCCAGCTGGGATCCACAAATGAATTCAGAAGTGTTAGCTAGTAATCTTGGTGATTGTCAATCTGTATTCACTCTGGTGAGGCCTCCCTGTGAGTACTGTGTTCAGTTATGGGCCTCTCAGTACAAGAGAGACATTGCGGTGCTAGTGAGCATCCAGAGAAGGGCAGCGAACCTGGTGAGGTGTCTGGAGTGCAAATCTAATGAGGAGCAGCTGAGGGAACTAAGATTCTTTAGTCCAGAGGAGGCTCAGGAAAGACCTTATAGCTCTCTGTAAGTACCTCAAAGGAGATTGTAGTGAGGTGGGTGTCAACCTCTCCTCCTGTTTAACTGATGGGACTAGGGGGGGTGGCCTCAGTGGAGATTCAGGTTTGATGCTGGGGAAAAGCTTCTCTGAAAGAGTGGTCAGGGCCTGGAACTTGCTGTCCAAGGAGATGGGTGAGTCACCATTCCTGGAGATGTTAAAAAGGAAAAAAAAGAAGATGATTTAGATGTTGCACTAAGGGATATGGTGTTGTGGGGAAATATTGGTTGTGAAAGTTTGACTGGATGATCTCAGAGGTCTTTTCCATGCTTGGTAATTCTATAATTCTAATACTTGTGATATTTGAACATGAACCTGCTACAGCTGATCCAGTTACATCTGTAGCAACGTGATTTGTCTCAAGGTTGGGATGACAAAGTTTGTCCTCCTCCCCATACAACTTTTTCTTAAATGCAACATGAACTACTGGTACCCATCTTGCATGCCTGTGTTAAGTAGAAAACAAGTTCCTTTGGTTACAGATCCCTTACTTAGATGAGCTAAAGCTCTAAAACTCCTTCACTGACTAAAGAAAGATTCTTGGTAATCTGATTTTCTAATTTATGAATATAGTTTGAAACTGGAAGCATGAACTTGTTCACAGTGTCATCAGGGCTTTTCAAGTGAAAGCTGTTTCTTCAGTCAAACCACTCACATTCTGATTTGTTTGTGGACAAAAGGAAATGTTTGTATTTTATTGTATTAATATTGTTGACAATGAGATTTATTTTAGACACTAAAAGCTGTTGTCAACAGTTGTGGGCCAATTTGGCCCAGTTCTGTGACTAATGGGGTAGGGGACCCATGCACTCATGCCCGGGATAAGGGTTAAAAAAGAGAGGGTAGGGAAACCAGCCTAAAAACAAAACAGCGGCAGTGGTCTGAGGAGGAAAACTAATTTACTAAGATATTTAAGTGCAAAATAATACAGTAAAATGCAATATAATTAGAATTGAAGCTAATAAATCAAATAAAATGAGAGAGTGTCCAAAAACCGAAGGCTTTATGCTGAAGCTGAAGGCGAGACATCTAGGGAACCTCCACTGCTGAGATGACAAACAAAAGAGGAAATTTGGGGCCTTGGGTGCAGTTTTATTTTTCCCTCGGAGAGGAAAATAGGAATACAAAGTCCTCTGGGGTATGTTCCCTTCTGAGAGCCAGGTACACAGAAATTCAACAGTCCACGGAACTGGAGCAGTAACTCCAACTCCCAGTGCCTCACATGATGCTATGATGTGGAATACTGATAACAAAAAAAAAAATCATAAAACAATGACAGCTGTATTTTGTGGAGAACTCTGGAACTTAGTATCAGATATCAGTTCACTCAGATTCATTTTTTATTTTAGTAGATTCTTAGAGTTTGTCTTATCTTTGCAAACAGTCTATATAATGTAGAAAAAAGTTACATTTTGAAATTCAGCTCCTCAGCTGAACCATATTAAAATATTTGATTAGGGTATTAAATAAATCCTCATCTTTCTATTCTTAATTATGATATTAAATTACTGCATTTCAATTCTTTTAGCAGGAAAAAATCAGGCCGAACAGGAACTAGATTTTAATTTCTTACCTTTAATGTTCAGATGAAACAAGTCAGTACTATATATTTAACTGTCACAGAAATACTTTTTATAAATACATTATAAACTAAAACAAACATTTTTCATCTGTTCATAACATCTATGAAATTGTATGCAAAAATATTATTTGATGTAGAATATTCTATGATTGTTGGTAACTACTTCCGAAACAGATTCTTTTCATGATATCTAAGAAGGAGCAGGATACTTTTATTAAAACTCACTGCTAATTAATGAGCTGGTGACAAACATCAATCAATTAAAAACAAAATCCAAAGATAAACCTTTCCAATGAGGGAAGCATGAAAGAAGGGATATTTCTGAATGCCAAGCATCCTGAAAAAGTCTGTGGCAGTATCTTTCTTTGGCATGTTTGGATAGATTAGTGCTTATTAGTGAATTTTATGTAAAGTAACTTTTTGGTGCCAGTCTCACTCCAATTTGTAGGAGGGAGAAGAGGTTCTTTTTTAAAAAATATGTATGGGTATACCTGATAGCGAGATTAAGACTTGGGTCAAATGTTAGCCCAACCAGTTTATTACAAATCCTAGTTGCTTAGGGATAAGGGGAAGGGAAGAAGGGTGATAGAAAAGAGAAAAGAAATAAAAAGCAAGGAGTCTTGGTAGAAAGTGAGAGAGAATCACAACTGTGGGTCTAGTGAGGTTCTCAGTTCAGGTGCTGATCTCCTGTAGGGGATGGATCGTTGGAGATTGTGTTGTTTGGTTGACGATGATGACTTCTCTTTTCCTCCTTTTTTCTCTCTCTTCTTTCCTCTCTCTCTCTCTCTCTGCATGTGAAGTGTGAATCCTTAATGAAGGTGTAATTTGTTTTATGAGTCCAAGGTGGTCTAGTCAGCTCTTTTTGGAGAGAGGCAGCTCCTGGCTTTTTTTTTTTTTTTTCTGAATCTGCACAGGAACTCTTTTGTTCCCATTTTCCAGGCCTTGCCAGCAGATAAGACAGGGGTAGGGAAATGCCAAATTCTATCTTGCCTCCACAGGTAATGGATACAATGGTATCATTTCCCAAACTCCCGAACCGGTTATCCAGTCACAGGCCAGATCTTCCACCAGTAAACGCTCCTGAGCAAAACACCTCCAAAGAAGTGCTTTCAAATGTAAACAATGTACACAAAGGGTTGCCGGCTACCTAACACCCGTCTAGATAATTTGCAGTTAAAGTCTTATCACCAGATAATTTGTCAGTTAAAGTCTTATCACCAGAAAGGCCTTATGAAGCAAGCTCTGAGACAAATAAAAACAGTTTTTGTCTTTCACAGTGCCAAACACAGTATCTTGAAAACTGAGGTAGATTTTTAACTTGCAGTTCTTAGTAGTAAAAATGAGTGCACTTATATTTTGTAGACTGGAATAATGCCTCTTTAACTTGGGGAAAATCAACTTTTGAGGATAATTTCTATGAAATCTTCAGCAGGAGAATACAATATAATTCAAATGTTTCTTTGTGAGCCTTGGGATTGTTGAAGAGACTCTGAGAGTGAAGTTCTTATAACATTACAAGATGTATTTTATGATGTATAAGATTTTGCAACATATCTGAGTACAAAACACAAAATGCAGGACTTCATAGATTCTTTGTCCATCCTGTTTATGACTGCTGTAGCTTCTCTTTTTCTGGTGGTTTGATTGGATTTTGGTGATTAATTTTCCTGCATTGTTGATCCTTTTTTCTTGAAAAATCTTTGTAGAGACCTGATACAAAAATTACTACAGTCTGGCACTTTCTCTCCTTCCCAGCACCTCTCTAACCAAAGCAAAAGAAGCATTTTGAAGTAACTTTACTTCAGATGTGTAGTAATTGAGATTCAGTCAGCAGAAAGTTAGTTTTTCTCTTCCTAATGTAATGTTCTGTTCCTCGGTTGATTCTTTGAGCAGAAGCTCACAGCTCGGAACATACTACAGTTTAGACCTGTTCTCTTCTAATTAGTATTAATCATACAAATTCCACAGAGTATTACCAAAAATTCTGTCAGTCTTTTGCTTTAAAACCATAGAGTCTGATAAAGACTGATAACACTCCAAAACAAAACTTCCACTGCCACATGTATGGTAATTGGATGATGGATTAGAATTGTGTGTATAGAAGCTGATTCTTTTTCCAAACAGTAAGGTAGCTCACAGGCTTTTTGGTTATGTTTGAAATCAGTATTCACTTGTTGAGCATATTAACAGACTTTGACATAAAAACATTTAGAAAACTAGTAGCATTACTTCTGTACTCATTCCTTTTTATGCAATTCCTGTATGCTTTCAAAATAAACATATTAAAAAGCTTAATATTTTTGGAAATCTTACTATTTCTAAAAGATGCTAAATATTTTATCAAATTTTGAATTTAGACCCAGTGGCTCACAAAAATGTTATGTACAAATGCAATTGCTTGCATGATGGCAAGACCTCTGTATTATTTATTCTTTTATTGTTTACTTAGGTTTAATTAACAGTTTTCAAAGTAAATTTCTCATAGAGAACAATTTTGCTGTTACACTGACAGAATAGTTATGTTAGAAAGACTAGTTTTATTACATTAATGATTTACCCACCTATTATTTTTAAAGGTGAAAAACATCGTTGTATATTTAGTATATCTAACTAAAGCTATTTCAGTCAGATGCAACTATGTTAGCTTTTTCAAAATCCCCAATCAGTAATGCAATTTGACTAAAGAATCATGGCTTCAAAAATTTCATAAGATATTTTTAATGTGAATATTTTCATTTGTATAGATAAGTTAGAAATTTTCCAAAATAAAGCTTTCTCTGCAAGAAAAGTGGTGTTTTTAAGAACCTTAGTGTTGACTGTAATCATTGCCTTCTGATAGCACATATGTTGGAGTTATAACTCCAAGTATATGTGTGCCAGAAAAGCTGCAGTTTGGAAACACCAGGGCTTGTAAAGAAAGAACTCAAACTTATTGATGATCTCCTTCAAGCTTGTAGTGTCGAAAGATAAAACACACTCCCTTTGAAGAGCCATTAATTGCAGTTACTAGTGTGTCTTAGCATTAAATTGAGTAATAGCTAGATCAAAAACTTTAAACTGTGTACAAATGGTTATAAAAAATTAACCTTATTCTAAAAAGAAATCAAGTTTCCATTGAGGCATGCTCATCACTACATTCAAATTTTGGCTTTATTTGAGGTATACTTCACGGTTAGCTGAAGAAATCTTATCAGACTTTTAATCATAGGCCATGTTATTACTGTCCCATATTGCTCAGCTTCCATAGAGAAAACTTGGGAAGACTGTTTTGTTTTTATTAATGAAGAGGGAAAACAATTTAAACACTTGAAAGACAGAAATAAAAGTGAATGCATTAAAATGGAAATTGCTTCAGCACTGTACTGCTAAGGATTTATGTGGCTGAATTGTAAATATAACCTAGTTTCAACCAGATATTGTTAATCACAAGTAGTGATAATAACAGTGTTGTTATCAGGGGAGAATAAACAATTGAGAATGATGATTATAAATGAACAGCCAGATCTTGTAGTATCTTCTTTGTCAAAATAACCCCTCTGGATTGTTTGAGGAGTTCTGTCTGAACAGAGTTGCAGGATTTAACTCTAGTCAGTGATTTTCTAGGTGACAAGAGACTGATAAATGGAGACATAAAATTGGATTCTCCAGCAGGGAATTGCTAACAATAGTGGAAGAGTAGGGGTAAGCTTAGGAGGAAAATATAACACTTCATAAAGCATGTGGTATTTTTTCTCCCCAATCTATATTTTTATATTGGTAGGCTTTTTGCCTAACCTGCCTTTTGCCAAGTCCAGACTTCAGGCTAGACCATGACTGTTTGTGTATACTAGTACTCATACTCCTACCCTCTATCTCTGAAAGCATCCTTTTCTGCTTCACCTTACTAATGATCCTTTGATCCACTCTCCTCTGCATCTCCATTTGTCAGGAATGCGTGATTAAGATAGTAAAATGGACATTTTTTTTTTAACGCAAACAGCTATAATGTCTCTAGGTCCTGATGTTCTGATGATATATTTTCTCCATCCTTAGTTAGCTTTGCTATCTAAGCTATAATAGAGCAAGGTGTATGTTGCTGCATTTCTATCCTATAGTTATGGTTATATAGATGCATCCTATAACTGGGGAATTCTGAGGTTTTTTCTTTGGATGCCATTTATTCCCCTCTCATCTGCCCAGAGGTAAAGGCCGTCAACAGGGAAAAATTTCCCTCTCCAGAGAAAGGCAGGCATATTTTTTTGTTTTTTTGTTTTTCTTTTTTGGTATATTTAACAATGAATTTGAGATGGATTTAAGCAGGTGTTTTGTGTTTGTTTTTTTTACATTATTATTAATATTTTATTTTATTATAATTTTTTGTGTAACAGTAAAAAAGAAGGATCGTAAAACTGTAGAATGGCTTAGACTGAAAGGCACCTTAAAGATCATCTAGTTGCAAACCCCCTGCCATAGACACAGCTGCAGCACATTAGATAAAGCTGCTTAAGCCCCCATTCAACCTGACCTTTAATGTCTACAGGGATGTGTCATCCGCAACTTCTTTAGACAACCTGTTCTAGTGCTTCACCACTCTCTGATTAAAGAATTTCCTTCTAACATCTAAGCTAAGTCTCTCCAAGTCTTTATCCACTGAATAGCACTGTCTTCAAATCCTTATTTCTCCCGTTTTCAGATAAGGACGTAGTGTGGAACCTTGCCAAAGGCTTTGCACAGATTCAGGTAGATGGACATCAGTTGCCCTTCCTTTGCCCACAGATGCCATCACTCTGTAATAGGAGGCCACCAGATCGGTCAGGCATGGTCTGCCCTTGGTAAAGTTGTTCTGGCTGACTCAGATCAACTCCTTGTCTCAGATGAGCCTTAATATCTCTTCCAGGAGAATCTGTTCCGTGATGTTTCCAGGCCCATGGGACAAGCACAGAGGCTCACTAGCCTGTAATTCCCTGCGTCATCCTTTGTCTCTTTCTTGAAAATGGAAGACATAAATTATGTGTGCATGCATATTAAGTTATTTCTATCATATTACTTCTATTTCTATTATATTATATTTTTAAGTTATTATGTGGCTCTGGGCAGCCTGGTCTAGTGGTTGGTGAGCCTGTCCATGGCAGAGGTGTTGAAACTAAATAATCTTTGAGGTCCTTTTTAACCCAGGCCGTTCTATGATTTTCAATTATGTCTTTTAAAACATAATCTTGTAATTTGTAAGTTTACACCTGTTGAAAAAAAACCAAACAAAAAAACCCCCATAAAACTTAATATCCATCACAGTGCAACTTAGGACTCTTTGGACTTTTCTGTGAATAGAATTATTTTTCTTAATTTGTTTACTTTAAAAGATTAAAGGTCAGAAGATAGTGTAATTTTGGCTGAGAAAAACAGAGGTACTCACCTTCTGTCATTGTGATTTTCTGTTCTTTTATATAGCAGATGTCATCAGCTGAGGGGACAGGAATATTGGCAGTTATCCAACCTTTGATGAATAAATGAGCAAAAGTTATACAGTGTATATGAAGGATTAAAAATAAAATGGTGACAAATGTCCAAGTGGGAATGACAAAGCTGCATTTTTTTTCTAGTAGCAAAATGGACTAGGTTGGCATCATAACATTAAAGTAAACGTCAAATTTTACTAGCAGTTGTAGTGCTTTCTCAGGTATTAAGGGCAATTGGCAAGGCATTCAATACAACTGTCTCTCCTGTGAAGTACGCAAATTCCAAAATATTTGCTTAAATTCAATATGAATTCACGTGATGTGCAGATACACTTCCTAATGACACAATAGATTTTGCTTTCCAGTAGCTCTAAACAGGTAATTTTGGAGAAAGCAAGAAATCTCAGATGGCAAATACTGGAATGGCTCTCTTACCAGTTAAACTGCTCTGAGTTATATGGAAAGCAGGCCTGGCTTATAGGAAGTTAGAGGCCAGGTTGTTGACAGGTAATCACTAATGTTTGGGAGTTAAATTCTGCCTTAGCATAGAACTTCCACAAGCTTATAATATCTTAAATAATGAAGTGTAGACTGTAGTTGCTGATGAGATAGATCTTTTCCATCATTAGCATTTCCATTAGCATTCCCTAAACAACTGCATTAACAAATCAACGAGAAAAATATTGGGCTAATTTGTTTCTTTATTTTGTCCAGAAGGCTCAGTGACTGTCTTAGCTGGGATACATTTGGTGATTTGTTCAAAGTGATTTCAGGTCACTCAGCTACATATCTCAAATGTTGCATCCAAAATTCCACGTATTGATAAGTTCTCATTTATCCCAACAATTCATAGTTTATCTTCTAAATCAACTTTTATGATCTTTCACTTCAAAAGTTATAGAACAAACTACAAACTCTTAGATAGTCTACACTTCTGTGCACTAAAAAGCCACAGGATGTTTTTCTCAGCAGTGATTGTTGTCTATAAGTGCACGGGAATTTCTTAAATTACTTGTGGAGCTCCACTGGTGATGTGCTCTACCGCTACCTACTGTCATTACATGTACACACATGTCACACTTTGATGGAGTTACTGTCATATAATACTTCTGCTGCAGTTTGCAGTAAATACAGTGTATTTGCTTGTATTCTTTCTTTGTATTTATCGTACTGGTTTCAAACAAGAACAAACAAATCATTTGTCAGTTTTTGAACTACTAATATTTGCCCGATGGGAGTTCCCCTTAAGGACCATGCAGCATTAAAAGGCCTGTGCAACACCTTTGTTCAAAGAAGATGAAGGCTATTCTAGGGCACAAGAATACTGAATAATATCAAAGAAAAACGAGGAGAGGTGCATGTTTAGCCTTTGCTACTTGCACAGTCCATTACAAGTCTTTCAATAGTTTCATTTTAAAAGAAGCATCTTCTAGGAACTTGTTGGCTAAATTTCAGTCAGATCATTTGTAGTCGATAGAATCTGAGAAATTGATTTGCAAATAAGAATATTGTTTGTATCTGTATTGACCAGAGTGGAATTATTATAACAAGGGAGGATTGATGCAGGAAAGACTTCAAATGTGATTGTGAGTATGCAAGGAATTTATTAGTAGTATGAAATAATAATAAAAAAATAAAGAGTAAACCCACTTTGGAAAGCAGTTTAGTTTGGAAGAGGCAATCAAAGGGAAACAGGAAGGAATTCAGTGCAACAGAAGTTAGATCTAATGTTGAAAAAAGAGTGATTATGCTATAAATGAAAGAGTTTTATAGAACCAAATTTCAGACCAATGGAACATCTACTGGTATAGCGTAGGGAGTTCAAATCACAGTGTGATGACTACTGGAATAAAATAAAAGTGAATTTAATGGTACAAGAGCTGAGAAATAATATATAACATTAGCTGGATTATAAAAACTACCTCATTGTAATATTTAGCATCTTCAGAGAAATGGGTTTTTATTCTGCTAAAACTTTCATTCTATTAAATGGGATTTTTTTCTGATGTACCATTTCCTAATATATCATGTTATAATCATGGAATAAAGATACGAAGGACAAAATGGAGAAGTTAAAGCAGGAAGGAGCAGTTATTTTTCTTTTAAACATCTGCACAAGCCAAATATCTGGACACCTTGTATAATTATTAAAGACTTCCATATTCAGAAACATTAAAATCAGATATAGAATACCTTCATAAACATAAAATTAAAGATGAAGATTAATTGTATACAATTTAAATTTAAATTTCTGTGCAGTCCTGAGGTAAACGGTTAGATGAATTAATTCCAGTATGATAAGTCACTGTTAAATAATTTAGAAAATAGATAGTACACTCACAGCAAAGGAATTACAGTTCTTGATAAGCTTTGAAATTCACATTTAGGCAATTTAGATACCAGTAAAACCTGTATTTGTGCAATTACTTCCTCACTAAATGACCAACAAGAAATTTCAGGTCTACATAATTAAAAAAGCACATTGTCCACATCTTCCCTGATGTCCCTTATACTGCCTTTATCAGAGCACAATTAAGAGTCACAGCTCATGTTTTAACTAGCTGAATATTTTTAATGCACAGAAAATATTATTTGTTAATGCAAAGGTTGCTTTATTGGATATGATTTTAGATACAGTGTTCCAAAAGAGCACCCATGCTTATTTGTGTCTGTTTGAGGCATTATAAAATAACCGTCTTCCACCTACATAACTTCTAATCTCTACTAGTCACCGTGTTCTGGTCTGATGTTAACATTCAGTGTTTAAGAAAGTATTGACTTATTAGAAAAGGCCTAACAAATGAACTCTTTTTCATTACATTATTTTCAGTTCTATTATATCATACTCCAGTAAATCTGATGTTTATGGAATATTTACATCAGGTAGTTTTTTTAATCTTCAGTTTGCACTATTACTTTACAGTATTGAAGCAAAAGTAATTGATTCATCTTAAGATTCAGAGTTAACAACTGCACAAGCCTTAAGGCTTGTACAATTGTTGTTGCCTGAGTATACTGGATATGCTGCATGTCACACAGTGTAAATGCATCTTCTCAAGCAAGACAAAAATTGGCATAGTACCCATTCAAGGTGTTCCTGTTACTTTTTTAGTAAAGCCAACATAGCAAATTGTATGAGAGGTCCTCATCACATCACTGCAAAGCTAATCCCTTTTTACTTAAAATTTTGAGGTAATGCAGTTCTGATAGCTTTCAAATTTGCTTTGTCCCATCAGGAATTTCACACACGTGCACCTCATTTAAGGGCTGACTGCCATGGAGGAAGGATAGCATATCAGAGATCCTTCCTTTGGAGTTCTTTCCCTATGAGCCTAGATGTTTAGACAAAATAAGCATTCATTTTTCCTTCCTTGTGTAACGTCTCCTTGTTTGTGCTGGACTCTTTGCCTTTACACTTATTAATACACACACACACACACACACATATATATATACACACACACTTGCAAGGAACGTTGTGTGATATAATAACGTGTCATATAGTTATCATGAGATCACAGTCTGCTTTTCAGTGCACGTGGCTGAATACCCTTCCCAAACACATAATCAACATAGGCAGATAGCCGAGTTATGTATCAGGAGAGGGTTCTGTGACTAGCAAATGCCATTTGAATGAAGCTGTCCCTCACATAAAAATCAAGTAGTAGCAAATGAAGTTCTCTGAGAATTTTGCACTACTTGTTGGAACGTTTTACTATTGTTCCTTTGGGGTTATCTGGTTTAAAAATAATAATAAAAAAAATTGCAAAGATCATTTATATAAAAAGATGGAATTCTAACCATTCAGAGTAACTGTGGCAATTGACAGGGGTGATCATGGAAACGACTGCTGAGGGGTAAATTCATTAAGAACCTCATCACAACAAAATACGATATGTTCTCTGAAAATAATAAAGCAGATATTTTCCATGGCAACTCTTTCAAACACGTTTCAGTAGTATTTACTTTGTAGAGCAATTAAAATATGTTTTTGTAATAATGCCCCATTGTGCTTTCCCATGATAAGCTATGGGACAAAAAAAAATCTGTTTCAAGTTCCACTTGTAGCAGAAAATAGTTTTAAGAAAGCATTGTAATGGAATCAATGACTCCAGCTTTAAAATGAATTATTGCACTTTCTTGCTATTTATCTCGTCTTTAAAATAATTGCATATGGTAATGTCGCGTAGGTAGCTTTATAACACACACTGACAGTACTATACTAATTTTATGGTCGACTCTGTGGCAACTATGAAACAGCCATTATGTACTTTGTAGACGCTTGTCATGCTCAAGATATCAGCTATATTCTCGCTTTGGGTTTAGAATGGTGTCTTTACCTTCAAAAGTCACAACAATATGAAAGATGTAAATGACTGTTTAGGATAGTCCAAATTCTAAGACTCTGAGAAACAGACAGATGGAAAGCTATTGTTACACAAGAGAACAGTCTGCTCCATGTTCTGATTATGGAAATTTTTACTGTTATTTCTGAAAATTCACACATAAAAATATGGTCCTAGAAGGCAGATAGCAACTGCACAACTGTATATTTACCAGGCTGCTGTGTTGATTTTAGAAGTGTAATCCTAGGTTGCTTTTCTCTTGTTTGCTTTTGAAGTAGGTCTATTTGCTGTTTTACAAAATGATTTACGTAATGGTCTAAGGTTTTGCAAATTTTCAGATAAGTTTAGGATCTCATCCTATATCTGACTTTACTGTTTTAATTTCATTGTTTCTTTTTTTTTTTTTTTTTTTTTAATGGATAGCTTAAGCCCTGTCACTACTCTCTACTTGTACTCTGAAGTTCATTCTCAGTTTGTCCTTGGCATGTCCGTAACAAAGCATAGTTCTCCACAGTCAGTGCATTTTCTTCTATCTAGGTCAGAACGAACATGTTATATTATAAATATTTTAGAAACTTTATTTTCTGACCGAAATGTACTACAGTTATTCTTAGGATTTTGGTGATCATTTGGAGGCAAATAGACCTTTATATTTTATGAGATTGTTGTTATTTGAACTATAATGCAAAACATTTTGGAGTACGAAAACACTGCAGTGGAATGGCAAACCAAATTTTAATGGCAGGAAGAAAGGCTGAAATACAAAACAGTAGCTAAATCACCGAAATAAAAGTCTTGAAACTCAGAACTAGGTGCTCAGAAATGCTGTGGTGCTTAGGTGTAGCTTACTTCTATTGAAAAAAAATGATAGTAATGCATTATCCAAATAGAAGGTATTACTCTGTTCAACAACGGAAAGTAGAAGTATATTTGTGGAACCGTCATGAATTAAATTCTTATTGTGAGGACTTGCCTAGATCTTTAAAGAAAAAAAAGCTCTTAATTATAAAGTACTTGATTCATTCAGCTTATTTCTCTATAAAGGCTCCAAAATCATCCAAAAATAAGTTTATAACTGGGACAATAGTCTTGAAATGCATGCCCAGTAAATTGTGTAGATGCACTGATACCAATATTTATTTCTGACTGAATTATTTGTTGGTATTAGTGACATTATAGAGAAATGTAATATTTTCTTTCACTGACACTTGGTTGGTGGGAATAGCTTTCCTAAAACATCAGTTTTAATTCTGAGTTGGTTTGCAATTTCATGGCAAAGTCTAAGTGACTTTTGTGTTGGAGATTTAAAACTTCTCAACAGATATCATTCAATGTGAATTTTACATCTAAATTAAGACCCTACGTGCAGTATAGTACAGTTTGCCTGTTGGCAAACCAAATGTCAAAACGCCTAATGAGAATTCATATTGGCTGCAAATCACATTCACTAGGTCCTTTCTTTAAAATAAGAACAAATATTGAATACATGGCTGCAATGCCAATTTCTTATCCAGTATGAATCACTAGAAATCATGTCAATGTCTGGATGTAAAATAGGAACCAACATGATTATTTTTTGAAATGAAAGAATGAATAGGTTTGGAAATCTTCCTTGCTTTAATTTTTTTAATCAGTGTCAGAGAGAAACACACACTTCCTTTTGTGCTACTGAGTGTGAGGATTTTTTTGTTTTTTTTAATTTGTGGCCTATTATGTTACTATTATTCACATTATGTGGTTGTATGAATACACACACATTTGTATAGAATGAAACTGTTGGTTCTGTCTGGTTTCATGTAAATGCTTTGTGTCTGACTATTAACTTCATTTACACACATATAAAGAACATATACATATAAATTTGATGTTTACCTAAACTCTCTTGTTTACCTACTGGGAAAGAATCCTCAGTGGATCCACTAAATATGGCAACCTTGCTGCTAAATAAGATGTAGTATTAAGATAACAAAAATACATCCAGAAGTTTTGTTCAGGATTCACTTCAGGGTATTGCAAACAAGTAACTCTTTTGTTTAAGTGGCATAAGATGATTTAAAGCAGTATTTCATGATCCCTCTCTTCCTGCATAAAAGAAGCTTAAACTACATTGTCTTGGATACATCCACACTTCCTCTACAACACTAATGCTAAATTGATCCATGAAAACACAGATGTGTTTAGGACAGAAGACTTGCTTTCTTTGCTAAATGCATTTTAAATGTACAAACAAGTATTAAAAATACTTGTTCTTTATGAACAGTATAATTCTTGAAATGTTTGTACTGCTAGCTCATGTACTGTCATGGAATCAGCCAGCTGTAGTCAATGAAATTTCAGTAGAGAAAAATCTGCCCTGAGAAAGCAAACTGTACAACCAAGGCTCAAAGCCACAAAAATTGAATGAAAGGAACCACAAAACCTGTTTGTATATATAATATAGCCTTACGATTGCAGTTAATATTACCACTGGGAGGGATCATTCTAGCAATTTTTTCTTACTGAAAATAATTTTTGTATTTAAATATAATCTGCCATTGCTGACTTCAGTCATTTTGACTATACTTTTAAACTACTCTATCTTCCCTTTTTCTGAAACATTTTTTTAATATATGTACATTTATTTTTTTACACTATTCAAAATTAAGAAAACATCATTCTACTCTTAACTACTGTCATTAATGGAAACAACTACACCATCCACTCAAGAGAGGGAGAATCATAACATTATTCATTAATAAAATAAAAATATAATGTATTGATTTGACGGTAGCTTAACAATATTTGATGGGGGAAATCCATAATCTTCTTCATAATTATTATCTTTAACTGTTGTTCTCTTTATTCTGTTATGAAAAACACTGTTAAAATTCTATTTTGTTGTTGTTTGAAAAGTATCTGGGGGTAAAATATATTTAAATAATGTTTAAGTGTCCATATAATGCAACATTCCCATTTCTGGTAAATTTGAATTTTACCTTTTTTGGTTACACCTCGAGTTGTAATGGAAATTACAATGTATTTTATGCATCATTTTCTGACAGCATAGCCAATCATTTTATGCAGAAAAGTAGAAAGTAGAAAGGCTGGATACTTTTACCACATTCCATAAGGTTCTCTAATTTTTAGTACCACTGTTTGCATTGATACAGAAATACTGACATGAAACTTCACTCCTGTGCTGTGCAGACTCCTAGAAGGGAAGTCATGCTGGTCCTTCTGGATTGAAGAAAAATGAATTTGTCACGTTTCAACATTCTGAAAGCATCACATTCATTGGTGTAAACAGATGTACACTCATGTCTTCTTACTTATTACAAAAAGAAATATTACAAAAATATTTTTCTTAAGAAAAATATTACAATAAATTTTTTACAGAATGCATAGGGCATAAACAGTTGTCTTTGAGTAATGCTGAACTGAGACCTCCAGAATCACTTCATATTATTCTCCCTTTTGTCAATTTTACTGCAGGCATAAATGAATGAATTCTGAGAGATTAAATTAATGCAGTCTTATTTTACAGAATAAGTATTAATTAAACCACTTCATTAATTAATATGAGTACAATCTTGTAGACCAATGTAAATATTATATTCAAATGCTTTGTTAACGATAGAAACAGATCCCAGCTCCTTATCTAAAGGTACAAAGTCTCAAGAAAGACAGCTGTTCTGAATTTTTGGCTGTGTATCATGCACTTAACACCCATATAAATGAATTCACATCATTTGAATGTGAATTCATGTCCCTCAGCTGTCTAGATCAATGGCCATCTGATAGGATGACAGAACACATTCACCAGGTTGGACCATTGCTTGAAGACAGACATGTCAAGATGTTGCTGGTTTATATTTATAGCTTGTAAAATACTTTAAATCTCTAGTTTGTAAGTGAAAGCTTTAGAGCTGAATGTCACCATGAACTAAATCACATCCTTTTACAACACACAACACAGAAGAAAAAATATATTCAGAAGCAGAAATAAGGAATGGAAAGAGGCAGCTGTAGATACTAGTAAGTTCAACCATGCTGAACATTAGGAAATTCTGAGAGCCTTAAGTAGAATACAAATATGAACTGGAATGTCAGTTTGACAGGAATCAGTATTGTCAGAGGGGCTAAATGACCAGCAGATAGAAGAGTGTTGAATTCCAGTGGAAATAAGTAGTATTGCCATTAATACTAAACATCACTGAATCCAAGTATCTATAGAAAAGGCTACTTATAGCTATAGGCAAAAAGTTTCAATAAGTTAATTTTCTACTACACTGGTATCTAGCTAACATTATTTTCCAGTAAACTAGAATTTGAAGGATTTATAATCGTAGTAATTTCAACTCCTGTGAAACTTTTTTGCTTTCAGTTAAATGTATTATTTCATTATTATACTAAGTCTTCTTTTTAGTGATATCTACAGTGTTAGATTCTTCATTCACTTTTAGAAACATTTGGCTTGTTTATCAATGTACAATTTTTTTAGGTTTCATAATGTTTAAAAAATGAATATATGAGATGTGATTAAAATGTTTCTAGCTGTTACAGTCAATGTATCTACTCTAAAATATATAGACTGATAAGCACCTCATCATTAGTTTTTGTTATTTTCTGTCTTGAATCTTAGGATTTGCCAGTTAGATTACTCAACCTGCCAGACTGAATTTAATGATAGACTGTGTGGGATGTGAAGTTACTTTACAGGATTAGTGCCTGACTGACACGGTGTTTTCATAAACATGAACCTGCAGATCTGTTTTGGAGTATGGAATATAGATCATTGCACATGCATAGAGATAAAACAAGCTTGTAAATGATTCATAGGAATCCCCAGAATCCAAGACAGTAAAAATTGCTGCTTAAAAAGCTCAGTTAACTTAAAATATTATTTTTTATCTGAAACCAAAGAGTTTTTTCTTTTTCACTTCAATTTGGGCCACTGAGTTTTATTTCTAAACTATTGTTAAGCGTAAATCACATTACTAGTAGAACTTATTGATTGAATGCATCAATTTACTGACTAAAGGGTAGCATAAACTTATTGGAGGCATGAAATTCATCCTCAGTCAAACCCTTCAGTTTGCTCTTAGAACTGCTTTAGTTTCACATTAATGTTTGCCTCCAAACGCATGGTTTCATTTTGCTACTGTTATTCTTTCTTAACCTTGTGTTCATTTTTTTTGCATCTCTTCTGGCTTGAATTTTAAAGGATTCGTATGCAAAAAGTGGTTTTGACTTTAATAGGGGTGTTCTTATTTTTCCCAGACAATGGACAATTGAATGCACAACTCATCTAGAAACACTGATAATAGGATGAATCCATATTTAATTATTTTCAAAGTCAACCAGGAAGCCGGACTTTTATGTTTCTGGTTGATTTTCACTGAACCTAAACTACATTTTATTTTGATTTTTTTTCTGGAATGCACAGAAATTTCTAGACTAGCTTTCCAATTTCTAAGTGGAATAAACACATTCCTCTGTGAATCAACAGTCTCTAAAATTCATTTTAAATCTTGGCCCACTGATAATTAAGTATAACAAGTGCATGCAGGACACTGCCAGCATAGTTTGGTTGTGAGTTTTGAGCCTGATCCTGTGCTTCCATGACTGTACTGCATGCTACAGGACTGTGTGGAGCTGCTTGAGCTAATCAGAAGCAGAGTAGCATCTTCCTGCAACTATTTAAACTGTGGGTAAAGTAAGTAGAACTCAGTTCCTTGATATTGCAAGGAAAATTGATGGACATATTTCTGCCCTTTCAGATGCCTGAAGGTGCTGCAATGTGACATGTGGATATAGCCATATTACTGTCTTTGCAGATCTAATAAGTTTCAGCTGTCCTCTTCATCCTAGCAGCCTTTAAGACTGCAGCAATACTTGTGTCCTTCTGCTTGTTTGTTTGTTTTCATACTTTTATTCTATAGTACTATATTCCACATGTTGCTACTTCTTAATCCTTTTTTTATTTAATGGGAAAAATAGTATCTTATGATTGTGTTGTTCAACAAATAAAATGCAGATTTTTTTGTGCATTTTATTGGTGAATCAAAAGTTGTTCAGTGATAATCTGTTACAAAGACTTTTGATGCTTCCTTCTGTATAGCTGCAAAATAATGCCTTGGCCTATAGTTGGAACATGACTGCATTTTATTTTACCTGGATCACTTTTCATCTTCTGAAGACTGTAGTGATTTGCCCATATTTATTCACGTGGCTTTATTGTAGTTTTCAGAGAATTTAAGTCTTGCAAACTGCTGCAGGTTTTGTTGCTGGATCAAATTCAGACTTCAGAATCACCATGAAGATATTATAAAGACATAGTTAAACTGCAAAACTGATCTCTTGTTTGGGAGCGGGGGGGGGAATGAAAAAAAAAAAAAAAAAGAAACAACTTGGAAGGCAGCTAGGCAGGTACAGCTTACTAGTAAATATGAGCTAATTATGACTAGAAGTTGGACATTGTGAGCACTGAGGTCAGTGTCAAATTTCCTAAATTCTAACTTCAGTGATGCAGAAGCATGATATAAGGTTATATTTCTGCTCACATCATTAACAAAGAAATGTGATGGTAGTTTTAACACTAAATTATTAATAATGCATTGTCATAAACAAATTGCTATCATAATTATGCAATCTTATTAAAATGTAACATTGATAAATTGTAAATATCACCCTTTCAAGAGAAATATTGCCAAGATCTTGAGGCACAGCTTTCACAAGGAAGGAAGTGAAGATGAAATTCTTTCTACTTATTCATTAACACTGGAAAGTGAAGCATGCCATATGTTTTGTGGCTTTACATTGCTGTCTCTTCTCTCTGTTTTGATGTTATCATGAGAAAAAGTTAAGTCATACTATATACAGGACAAATAATTAGTACATGTTTTTATCTCTATGTAGATGCAGTTACCTCTATATAGGCAATTAATTAATTGGGGTTTAAATCCTACAAGCATATTTAAAATGCAACTGGTATTATTCATCCAATCACAGTAATTCTAACTGTTTTTGAGCGAACTGTTACCAAGAAGTCTGTTATTTAAGAAAGATTACTAGAAGAAAGATTACTAGTGTCTAGGGCTTTTCTCTGGAGTTTTATTTATCATTTTGGTGTCCTCTCTGTCCTGGGGTTGATTATGCCAGCCTTCAGTACACAGGTGGTGGAGCATCAGTAATCAGTGTACCAGCTTCTTCAGTGGATGGAGATTGCTGCTGTCGTTAGGAATTTCTTCTTCCTCGGTCTTGGGGTGTGCTTGCACTGTTTGTTTCTATAATCAAAGTCTGCTTCCTTTCCATTGCTACTTGACCAAAATATCAAAGAAGCATCCCACATTTTTCCTGGGCCCTTTTAATCCATAAGTTGCCACTTCAGTATGTTAAACTGGCAGAGATCTCTGTATAGTCCTTTGCTAGTGAGTAAATTGGTACAACAGCAAAAAAGGTATATGGAGACCTTGGCAGCTTTTTTCTCAAAGACCCTGCAGAATTTCAAATCAAGCCTAGTAGCATAACATTTTGCATGATATGATGAAATACGGTCAGGTGATAATTGCCTTCTTCATCTTATGATGATGACTGAAAGACAAAGAAAAAATAATAATAAACAGGTGCATTCAAGAAAATGAATGAAAAGAATGCAGGCCATTCAATTTATTGTACTGTCTCTTTACCAGTATGCCATCTCAGTTTTAGTTCAATATATTTGTTTAATAATTAGTTCCTGTCTCACAGTTGTTTGTCTTACCATTGTAAGGATTAGCTATGTCCTTCTCACCATAATTCAAATGTGGAGAAGATCTTGAAATAATGCAAAGAAGCAACTCTGAGGGACAGTTCTGGATATTTTTTAAAGCTAAAGTTGAAAACAAATGGCTGGAGAGGCAGAAAATGGAACTCATTGACTAGGAGATCCCCATTTCCTTAACCACATATAAAAATAATATATATATTATGTAGGCTGATGACTTTCCCTTATGTTTCCTTGTAATGATCCGAATCAGTTGATAGCTTCTGTTACAGTTCTTGACTGTTGCCAGTGTCCTTCACACACAGCCAAATACGACAAGGTATGCCTAATGTGATTTCTGCTGGTCTATTTTTAGACTTCTAAGATTTACTTACAGTCAATCATTTGTGTTAATGCCTTTAGTATATTTTCCACAGCTTTTCTAAAGTGTTTTTCTTGGTTTAATCACTGTATTTTAATTGATTTTTAAGCAATGGTATTATTAGAATGAACACTTCTCCAGCTTTAAAGTAAAAAAATAAATAGCGTGAAGTTTATTCTCGGAAATCATTCCAGTGAATTGGAATGCTTGCTAGGTCATAACATGAAAAGCTTTTACTTTTGATAAGGGCCTTGAGGACTGGAAATCTGAAGTGTAAATCACAAAAAGTGCATGACTCCTGGTTTCTTTATGGTCATTTTGGCATTTTTGATGTTATCCGCTGTAGTAATAAGATCAGATGTAATGAATGAAAAAGTATGTGGATTACATATGCCTAAATATAAGTGAACTTTAGTTGTCCTCCCCTTTCTGCTTCTGCAAGGACACAGGCTCCTTAGAGCCTCTTTTTCAAATTCTTCAGCTATTGTGATTACATTACAGCTTTTGAAAGAAACATACATAGAAATAGAAATGAAGAATTCTGCCAGTAAATCAGTATGAATAAATGAGGAATCAGATTGAAGGAGTGGCGTGGATGGTTACAGTAATTTATTCTTGGACTGATAGAGTCATGAACCACAAGAGGAAAACAACAGTCAAGAAAAACAATGCCAAAATTAAATTGTATCACCCATACAGACATATATTGTACCATAGCAACCTACATCCAGATGTGCCAAGGGTAAGTATGTGGTCTCTAGTTACAGCATAACAGTGAATTGCATTACATGGAAAGTGAACAGCACACTTTAAAACACTGGCAATGCCTGGAGGGCTCTGCAATGGCAGGGAACTGTCTGGCTGGCAGAAGCATATGTATGGCCAAAGCAGGTGAAATTGTCTATTTCTGATTCAATTGTCAGAGAAAGTCAATTTTCCTTCCTTTCTTCCCTTCCACTTTCCTTCTTTCTCTTCTCATTTTTTCAGGAAAAAAGAATTTACTCATGATATTACTGAAAGATATTTCAGAGAAAGCAGTGGAAAAACAACCACAATAAAGAATACTTCTAATTAGTTGGATATTTAGGAATAAGGTTCCTCCAAACCTCATGGATCAGTAGCAGGAATGTTGGGGCATCCTATTCTTCTAAGTTTAGCAAACTAGATGAAAAAGACAACTCACATATTCACAACTTCATGGTTGAAAAGAATAATCACATCTAACTTGGGCTGTGGACCTTGAATTTCTCCCAGGAAGTCTATTAAACCATAATATTAAGAGAAAAACCAAAACTGGTCTCATATAAAAGACATTAAGGAACGATTAGTCTAGCGTTCTCCCTGGAAACACTGTATTTACCCTTACAGACAGGGAACTGCTTCTAATTTAAAGCTTGAATTTGTCTAAAATCAACTCCCAGCTATTAGGTCCTATTACACTTTTTTTTTTACACAACAAAATTGAAAGCATTCCATTACCAGATTAATTTTTTCCTGTGCATAGGCAATTTTCCATGGGCATTCCATAACATTTCACTAAGCTCGATAAGATGAGCTCCATAAAGGCGTGTTACACTTCTTCATATTATTTTTGGAGCACTGATTTTAAATATCTTTATGATTTCAGCACTCTTCTCCAAATACGGTTACCAGAAGGGGATGTAATAATTTAGCAGCTGGGTCATCAATTATTTATTTATTTACTGACCACAAAACTGTGCTGGGAACTTATCCTTAGAGAATTATTTATAATTACAACTCAGCATGTTTCCCTCTTGAGAGAGATTCTGGACTTTCAGTAGGTCTAATCAGCTTTATTTGCTTCCTTGTCTTTGAGTACTATGTAAACACACTGGTGCTCTGCAAATGCTACTCTGGGATGTTTTGGATATTAACATCTCAGTAGCTGACAGAGGAAACTAAGGAGTGCCAAATAGAGAGTTGAGATTTAGAAGATTCCACTTGAAATAATCTAATTTATTCATGTTTTGCTGTTTTTAAATTTGTCAGTGAACTTGTGAACCTATTTCTAGTTCAGTCAGCCTATGAATTCTATCTAATATTTATCTTTTAAATAAAATGCACATAAACAAAGAAATCCCTATGACTGTAATCATGAATATGATAATCTTCAGGTAGTTTGAACAGCGCTAATGAATTAGTGTAAGGAAATCAGCTTCTCAAGGAACTCTAATGGCTAGAGTCTCATAGACTCTTCTTTGATCCTAAATTAATCACACCATTAGATGAAGGTGAATTCAGGAAGAAAGATCTTCTTTGATTCCTTCTATTATAGCGTTCCAGGTATATCCATGGAGAAATTAAGAATCTTCACATAAACTTAATCAATGTGGGCAGTTATTCCATTTTAGTTATCCTGCTCTCCAAAATTATGGCACAGTGTGGGAAGTGAGACATGCCTGCACTTGGATTTATTTTTCCCCACGCCTTTTTTTATTCAATGGGGTTTCAGGTTGCTGCTTTGGGCTGCAATTGTAAAGATATTGCAGTGTAGTTCCCAATCAATCCCTTTTCTCTGCTAAGGCAGAAACATGTTGCTCCATTACGTTTACATAGGAAAACTTGGAAGCCATCTCTCTAGGTTCCTGGCATTAGGTACAAGGTAAGAAGAATTTAGAGGTTTTTGTTTTGTTTTGTTTTGCAATTAAACTCCCCTCTCCAGGCAGACTGCTTGCTTCCTGTGTAACCTACTCTAGGGAACCTGCTTTAGCAGGGTGGTTGGACTAGATGATCTCCAGAATTTCCTTCCAACCTTTACATTTCTGTGATTTTATATAATTCTATGATATTCAACATGAGGTCACGCTAAATGATTTATAACTCCATGTTTCTTTTTAACCTTTTTCTACATCAGAGTAATAATAATAAGCAGCCTTCTGCTTTTGTTCAGTACTGCCATTAGTTTTCCATAGCACCTCCACTGGTTCATTTCAGGCTGTAGAAAATAAAGAAAGCAAACAAACAAAAAACAGAAACAAAAAGTCAAGCACCTGTTGACTTCCACGAGTCTGAATATTTACCTCTGTGTTTGAAGGGAAAAGCAAACTGTAAGGGGCACTCAACTAGGAATACATTGTTCAATTCCCAGTGGGCAGATGAAAGCGAGATGTGAAATCAGCAGAATTTACTGTTTGAAGTCATGTAGGATGTAGTATTATGTGACAGACCAACCGGGAAACAAGCATTTTCATTGGAACACTGGAAAAAAGTTTTATATATATATAAAATTTATATATATATAAAATTTATATACCACTATATATATAGTGTTCTTGATGGATAATAATGACATTAAATGTTCTGTTCAATTAAAAAAACATACATATGTAGCAGAGTCTGAAATAAACTGGGGCATCTCAGCCTACTACTGATGGTATTCAGAAGCATACACTTATCCCACAAGCACATAGTCACATCGATCAGCAGCATATAGTACATCTAGCTTGCTACCCTTTCATTGTTATTTGAAAACTTTTAGTTTCTAACCTGAAATTTATCACTGCCTTCCTTCTTCACTAAGGCAATAGAACTGAAAGACACTACTCTCAATCAACAAAAGTGTCTCTCACATATCCTTCAGTCTTTTTTTCCGTGGTGAAAACGTCTTACATTTGTTTAATTAAGGCCAATATGATTGGTCATAATAAAATCTTGATATTTCCATTCATGATACCTTAGGTAGGGATATTCTTGCATTGATTAGGTTCCTACCATTCTTACTCTTTTTTTTTTTCCACTTTCAGCCCTTCTTCTGTTCTCCTTTCTTTTCTCTTTTGTTCCCTTCCTACCTCCCTCCTTCCCTCCCTTTCTTCATTCCTTCCTTCTTTCCTTTTTGTGTGCATCAAACACTTGTTCAGTTTTCAAAGTTAGTTTTATTTAGACACATTAGCCAAACTTGGCAACGTACATCCTCAGGTATCAGAAATCAATGTAAAATATTTAAAAACTACATATGTATAAGGAATTTTTGTTCTCAGCATGAATGGGTTCTGTGTGGTTACTTGTCATGGCTTTAGCTGGGAGAAAAGGATTAGCAATTTATCTTGCCTGCAAATTTTGACTAGAAAAAGTAGCATGACTTCTCTGTGAGGAATATCTCTTGTTCAAGATGAGGAAGCTTGGAACAAATTGTAACCTACAATTGGTGAAACAGGTTGACTAATTCTATTTTTGTGTAAAATAAATGCATGGTTTCAAGCCAAGTAGGTGCTTTTAGGACAAACTGAGACAGCTGAGACATATTCTGAGGTCAAGACAGGACTCAGGGAACCATTTATTAGAATAAGTGTAGTGCAGGGACATCAGTTCTCCTTTAAACAAGGATCTGGAGATCTCCTTGATAAGTACTACTATAAAGCCAAGGAGATCTCAAGAATCTGCTTGAAAGTTTCAGCTCCAAAGTTTAGGCCCACAGACATCCAAAGCTGGATTCATCACAACTCACAGTAGTTAATGTTTTTTTTTCCCCTGGTTTGAGTACTTGGTTATGTGTTTAAAGCTTGAGTCCCAGAAGTGATTGTAGCCCTTCCCTGTAGTTGAATAAACAACCATAAACAAGATGCAAGCCTAGTACATTGCAGAAAGATCATCTGACACTTAGGACAGGAATCTCTAGAAAACCATCTGAGTGAGAAATTGTATAAATTACCTGAGTGAGAAAAAAAAAAAAAAGAAAAAGAACCAGGTTAGGTACCTAAATTTAGGCAGCGTGAGTAACTCCCCAGGAAAGGGGAAGGGGAAAAGGAAAAAGGAGATGGGCCTAAGAACAAAAGAGTGGCAACCATCTGAGTAGGAAAGCTTATTTACTGAATTAGATATGGGAATACAAAATAACACAATGTAATGCAATATAATTGCAACTGAAGCTAATAAATAAAATAAAATGAGAGAGTATCTGAAAAACCAAAGGCCTTATGTTAAATGCTGAATGCAAAACAGCTAGCAAGCACCAGCTGCTGGGTTGATCTGAAAGGGAAAGAGCCTGTGTCTTGTGACATATGAACAGTTTTTATCTCTCCCTCTGAGCAGAAAAAGGAAAAGACACAAAGCAGCACAGTCTTCTGGGGTATGTAGTTCTTCTCTTCTGAGACAGGTATACCTGGAACTATAGATGATCCATGGAGCTGGAGCATTAACTCTTTAACTCCCAGTGCACTACATGATGTTATGATGTGGAATACCAATAATAAAAATCATAAAACCGTGACACACGTGCATATTTTTCTTATGTCTTTTATAAAATTCATGTTGATTACCATTTTCTTTGCCTTATCTTTCCTACTTTAGGCTTTCATATTCTCTAATCAACACAAAATTATCAATACTTAATTTTGGCTTTTAATTTAAATTTTGTGTTGAATTATTCATTCCTGCTATTTTTTTTCTTCACCTGTAACATTACCAGACTAAGAAAATTCTATAAATTTTAGGATAGATTAATTTATAGGAGCCTTTCTTCTTTGTGTAAACTGTGTTCTCTGCCAGTAATCTATTTGTATTTAACACTGATTTTTTGGGTGTTAATCTGAATCTAGATTAATGCCAATTTCAGCTTCGTTGTAATGCTGAGTGGAAGGCAAGTTAGAATTAATGAAACACTGCCCTCTTGTGCCTCATCGAAAAGCAATTTGTGTGGTTTTTGTTTGTTTTTTAGTAGTGTAAAGGGTATTTTCACAATTTTAATTCATATTTTGCTCACCTAGTTCAGGTATTCTCATCTTCATCTTCATGTTTTTGTAGGCAAAAGATCAAGAGATGATTGCTGACAATTTTTATTATTAATGGATGAGTAGGAAAAAAATCTGAGCAGAAATGGCAAGATGCAGTGTTGTATAGCTGAGAGAAGTGCATGCAACTAGAAATAAAATAAATACTTAAAAACATACTAAAATAAAGAAAAATGGAAAGGGAAAGAAATGTGAAGATTTCTCTAAAAAAATTACTTGTTAAACAGTAAGCACTATCCCAATTGCACATTACAGATAATGTAAATCCATCATTTCATTAAAAAGATAGCTGACATGTTAAGTGGTGGCTCTGGAAATTCTAAGGAGGTGGCTACAAAACCAGATACGGGAAGAACACCTATGCTTTCTACTGTGGAGGAAGGAAAACTTTGTCTCAGCTTTCTTCGAATCTGCCCCATTCCATTGCTTCTAACTTACCTTTGTTTCAGAACCTCCTGAGACCTGCACATGAATTGAAGAAAGACTGATGCCCCCTGTAGATAAAAACCTTTGGCAAGGTCTTGTAAGGTCTTGCTAGGTTAGGACTGTATTTAGAAGACTCCATACTGTGTATATTTCAAAGTCAGCCTGCATGTGGCAAAAGGACTTTGAAAATATACAAGGTCCTTAACCCTAAAATCTGATGCATCAGTATTAATAACTGTTGGGAAATGCCTTAGATCAAGAAGTCAAAACTGCTACTGCTGCTGTTCTCAAGATTACTCATACAGACTGACTTGAGAACAAGAGAGAAGATAAAGCAGAAAAAGAATCAATAGTTAATTTCTGGTAAAAAAAAAAAAATGCATATGATTAATTTGTAACTCTAGCTGTAGGTTGGTTTGTCACACATAGATATTAAGGTTGAAAACTGAAGAAAGAGTTGTCAAGATATATAGAAGACATGTCTGTTATTCATTAAATAATATGTAATTACGTAGTGCATATAAAATGTGTAAGATTGAATTTTCTCATTGCACTCATCATCTCTTTCAGCACTGAGATATTTTACTTTGGCTCTCAATTAGAAAGCGTAGTTAAGAGATTTTGTTAAGTAATTCATTTCTGTATGAAACCAAAAGCCATGCATCTCTGATTTGAGCCTATAAATCTTTTCACATGGTATATTAATCATTTATTTATTTATTTTATGAGAACAGCCTTTTGGAAATCCAGAAATATGAGCAGTATACTAACTTTTATATTTATATATTTATGATCTTCTGTCTCTATTCTGAAAAAAATATTAAGATCTATTCTGAAGCTGTTTGTGTAAGACTTGTACCATATTTTGTACAATCTCTCAACTCTGACTTAAGGTTTTCGTATCACATAGTGCTCAATCCCCATTCTTGAGTTATGTTTCACTATTATTCCAAACAGTGTTTCAGTGCTTTGCACAGTTGAAATTCTGCCTCTACTAAATCTAAAGAGGATGGAAAGAGAGGTCTGGGGTATGTGTTCATTGTTTCTCACTATGGCAAGAGGAAGAGAGGAAATGTTGATTTCCACTTAGTCGAGAGAAGAAATATAATCTGATTACAAAATATGTAAAAAAATGAAGACAACATTCAGTGTCAGGGGCTTTTCCTGAGTATAGAAGTCTGATAAAATGTCATGTACAGTTGAAGTTGCCATAGGAATCTTTAAATATAAACTACAGTATTGAGAAGAGCTGGAAAATTGATGTATTTTACTTTAAAATACTTTTGTTCTTAAAGGCCAGTTTGACAAATTAGCAGCTATCAACAAATATACATTTTGGAGATCTTTTGATCTAACAAGCATACCAAAGAAACTTCTAAAACTACATCAGATTCTGGAGACATCGCGATATATCTTTAAATTTATCAAGATAAAAACCTAATATTTTTAATCCAGTACTAACAGTACAAGAATATAAATAAGGAAATAAGTAATAAGGAAAGAAAGATATAGAAATAGAGTTTTACTGAGCAAATCAGACATTTAGCTGATAATCTGCAATTCTGAATGAAAAAAAAAAAAAAAAAGGATGAATCTATTTATAGTCATTTTTTTTCAGTTGCAACGTACAGTCCTTCTTCCATGGGCAGCCTATTAGAGTCTGCAGTGGCTTCTTCTCCAGCTGTGTGCTCAGGGATCCTTCCAAGAAAAATCCAAAAGCATGACATGCTAGTGACATGCCACTAGTTCCAATGGTATATCCTGACTGTATGCACATAATCTGAATGTAAACTGTAATACAGACTAGAGCAACTCTACTGTTTTCATTTGTTAACCTCCATCACCTAAAGTCTCTCTTCTAGAAGAGCCCTTTTAAAAATATTCAAAACACATATGAGGGAAAATGTTACTGAGTCAATAGAGTCATTTTCTGAGTGAGTCATTAGTTGTACTGTCACAGTTTACAGGCTGGAAGACCCTTAATTCCCAAAATATCTTGAAAGCAGTGCTGTAAAAATATTTTAACTAGAATGAACTGAATATGAAAATTCTAGATGCTGTGAAACTGTAAAGGCTAGAAATTGAAGGTAATAAGGTTCAAATCAGTTTTCATCTTCTATGTGTGTTAACAAAATTGTGGATGGGACTTTTCCAGGTTTGTGAGGTACATAAGACTTGATATCAGCAGCTGTACTTTCTTTAAGAGCACTTGGCTATTAGAGAAATTGATCATTATATGGTTTTGCATTCAAGGGCTATAAGGACTTCAGTTATTCCAACCCCTATAATTCTGTGATTCCGCAATTCCAGGAATGACTGTAGAAGATGGAAGCTTCTTTTCATTCACAACACTCCAATATTGGAATCTCTTTTTATTACAGGTACAGACCTGGGTGTCTGGTGCTACCACATGCGATCCTGTGTCAGGTCACTTGAGTACTGTTATAATTGTCCCTTTGTCCTTGAGCTGAAGAGTCTATTTGTCAACTATTGTCATGCTCCAATATGAAGGAAGGAGTCGAGGTTCTTTGATGATATGTATATGTATACCCAATGGCAAGATTAAGACACAACAGGGCAAATGTTAGCCCAACCAGTTTATTACAAATACTAGTTGCTTAGGGATATGGGGAAAGGAAGGTGGGCTATAGAAAAGAGATGAAAAGCAAGGAGACTTGGCAGAAAGCAAGAGAGAGAGAGCATCACCACTGTGGATCCAGTGAAGTCCATAGTCAGTTGATCTCAGGAACTCCTCTGGTCACTGTGGGGGATGGGAGAAAGCTGGGAAGCTTCAAAGCAAGTAGGCACTGTGGGTTGGGGGGTTCTTCCAAAGAGGTTTTCCCCTCAGGGAAGTCTCTTCTCCAAAGCCCTTGGCTTAATGGCACTGAGAAAACTGGCAGAGCAACTCGACACACCAGTGAGTTATGTCAAGCAGATATTCCCCCCATTACAGCACTGGGTGCATGGGGAATCACTCCACCAAACATACACCCCTAAGAGAGAAACGAATATATATTTAAAGATACAGCACATACATATTCATTACGCTCCAAACTCTGGTTATTGAGGGTATTAAACCTAAGGGTCAATTTTGCTGTAAATATTCAAACCTTGGAGGAGGAGAGCTCCTCACCATTCCTGTAGGTGTTTTGTTTAACAGAGACATCTGTTTCATTATCTTGTCAGGACAGCAGGATATCTGTCCTGTTTTCTTATCGACAAGTTTAGCTGCCTCCACATTCTTGTATTACTTTGATTTATGCTCCTCCCTCCCCATTTCTCAGTTTTGTTCTCTGTTTGTGTAACATATCTGGCCCAACAGATAAATCAGCAGTGAGCAGCACCTTTGTTGCCATGTACAAGAATTACTGTCTTTCACGCTGATCAGCTTCTCCAAGCCGCACCCCAAAAAAGACTACTTGCCCCTATTTATGCTTATCTTTACAACCATAAACAGAGACACTGAGGCACCATGACAACCATCTAAATGATTTGCAGTCGTCAGTTAGAGTCTTATAACCAGAAAGGCCTCATGAAGCAAGCTTTGAGACAACAAAAGCAAAAAGTTTCTGTCCTTCACACCTATACAACACAATCCAGAACTATGAATTCAAGTGTGCTCAGCTCTGTTAGGCAGTAATATTGGAAAGATATAATGCCCTATATTATGGAGCAGCAGGAGCACTTTTTGATTTCTTTGATCAAAAATCACTCTACCATTGAATGTTGTTTTATTGTGCATCCTGAAGTCAGTTTGCTATAAGAGGTCTGTGGGGACCTTAGTTGAGTTAGCAAATCTCCCTGATGCCACTGCAGAGGGAATGAATAGCAAATCTTCCCAAATGAGTCTAGATATCTAGTCATGTTAGGGTAAACTGACAAGAAGATGGAGGGTGTGTATAAGGAGACACACTTACTGATCAGTTCTTTTTTCCTCCACCTGTTAAGACATTGTTCCAACCCCATGCCAAGTTTATGTGTTACTTGTTATCTGAGCTAATGTCTGTCTCATATAATTTCATTATCTACATATATCTTACAAGTAATAAGATTATAAATACTTTTAGCCTAAAATATTTTCCTGCCTTAACTAAGGCATACATATTTCATTAACTCTTTATTTATTTATTTATTTATTTATTTATAATCTGAAAGGAAATTACTGAGTATTAGGAAAGCTCTGCAAATGTTCAGAAATAGGCTGATCTCCTAAGGTTTCCTATTTTGAACTCATCATATTTGAGGAAGACCTGTAAACTGAGTGGCCTTGAAGCAATTACCACTGTGTAGGATTTTGATTTGGTAAGAGCATTGCGGCACTAATTGCACACTTAAAAGGGCCTAGATGCGCTACTGTGAGAACCATTGAGGAATACAAGCTACATCAGATTTCTGTATATTTTCTAATGCTGAATATCTCTCCTTTTAGAAAAATATTTCACTTTTAAGCGAATTTTAAGATTATTAAAAAACCTGGAAAGGGAGATTCAAGGAATAACTGCTTATCCCTTCCAAATTCATTCAATATAAAGTTACAGGATGTTACATATCCTAGATCAGTGTCTAGTCACTGATATTATATAACATGATTCCTATTTTGTATCAGATGTGAAATACAATGAAAGAAATAGTGTTCATTGCAAGCAACAATTTTAGCTCTACCTAAGAAAATCAGCCATAGGTGTATGTGTTGTGCATTGTTCCGTAAACAATTTGAGACCAGATTTAATGAAACTCATTCAGTTGAAGGCTAGTTACAAGGAGTTAGTGAGAAATTTGTTGATGCATAGAACTAGGGAGTGAAAGAGTCGTGGGCTTTCTGAGTCCCTGTGACTGTAGCAAAGTACTTGCTCATGTTGTAGCCCTGTTGACCAGCAATTACAATGTTGCCATTGACAGTGAGAGACCATAGGTTTTAAATGTGACTTGCAAAGCCTTGTAATAGGCACTTGTTAAGCTTGTTACCCGTCTTAAATTGCTGTGAGAACGTGTTGTGTCTTACTAGAAAGTATCTCCTGTCATGAGGTGGAGCGCAAGCTCGGGGTAATAGCAGAAAACAGAAAAAAAAATGAACACAAGCTGAAACCAGAGAGACAAGAGCTGTAAATAACCCACTAACAGTCAATTACTGGTATTTGTAGAAATGCAACCCCCCTGAGAGCTTGGTAAAGATGATTTAGGCACAAAAAAATAGAACATCAAAGAAAATTTTAAGGAAGAATTGAGTTGAACATGAAAATAGAGCACCTGACCCTGCCTGCTAAAGTTAATGCCAGCAAACAAGGTCACACAGCCTGGAGGTGGGAGGCTGAGGTCTAAGTAATTGCTTAAAGGCTCAGACATCAAATAGGAGGATAAGATCACAACACCACAGTGAGATCAGATCATTTTGTAGTATATATTCAATTGAAGCTGTACATATACCTCAAGAGTATACCTCTTCAAGGAACACTTTGCCAGCCAATCATCAAGGGCTACATTTAGTGTGTATGTGCATGTATGTATGCAAGTATTTTTGAATGGATTCTGTGTATTTTCTCCCCCTGAATGAATTGCTGCCTGACAATAAAAGTTCACTGAATACATCTGTAGTTAGCTTGTTACTATTTTGGCTAACACTTTGGTAGATTTGATTTTCTATATTAATGATAAATCAAGAGCTCTCTCTCTCTCTCTCTCACACACACACAAAAGCCTTAATCCATTTTATGTATACATTTTTCCAAAGCCAGTAATTCCTACAAGTGTATGCAGAAGATGTACTATGATGAATAGTTGGTTTTGTGTGGAAAAATATGGAAACAGGTAACAAAACAAATGTCAGAATATTTTTTTCACAATCTTATTTCAGTGTGTAAGGTCTCCCTTACAAATTCAAATAAGTAGCTCATTGTGCTCAATATTTCTGTAGGTGCTAGCATTTCCAAAATATGGTGAGGATATGGATAAAGATGAGTAAAGACTTCCACATCAGAGCATGATTAAATACTTACCAGACATTGGTTACATATGTTATATGTAGTATTATGACTTATAGGCATATTTCTTTATAGATGATCTGACATATCATCTGAGGCATAATATTGTTACTATCCTAGTCTATACTGGTAAGGACCAACAAGGCTGCTTCTGCTAAGGCAGAAGATAGCTAAGAGTTGAAGAATACCAGAAACCATTAAAATGACTTGTGAGAATGTATTGAGGTGATTAAATTATTCAAAACAAAAAAAATAGTTATGTTTTCTGAGTTAAAAGCTAATAGCCTTGAAACAACATGGAAAGATGAAAAATTATGCAGAATGTTTACGTGAAAAGATCAGTCCTGAGATACGTTAAGAGCAAATGTAATGAAACTCTGGAATTTTTTAATCAAGGTTACCCTCCAGTTTCTCTCTTGTGTATTCCGTGCCCTTTAATTTCTGAAGAAACATTTTGTGAAAGACATCAAACATATAAGCAATCAGACCTGCCAGGAAAGGAAATGAAGATAAGACAGGGATAAGTTTGAATCTCATTACAATTCCTGCCTGGGAGGTGATTGTTAACCTATTTTCCCTCTTTCAGAAACCATTATTTGTATGAGTTAACAGCAAGGAAAGGAATGAGAGGGAAACACAATGAAGGTCTTCTTAACCTTTGAATGACATCTAACCTATATGTCTAGTTTAACTTGCGGGAGATACTGATGCTATTGATATTGTGATCATCTTTAGATGGAGTAAAAATAGCAAAAATTTATAATTAATATAATTAAAATAATTATGTAAAATCAGGCATGTTGGTACTGTAGCTAGAAGTGCATCGTTTTATGTGAAAAATATAAATAGAGCTGTTTCTACAAAGTCTTTTATAAATTCTGATCTCTCATCCTCCTACTGCTTTTCATTATGTGATAAATAACATGTAAATCAGTGGAAGAGTAGGTCATGGAATATGTGAGAATGCAGCCATAGCTAAAGTTTACAAAACAACATCCTCAATACACATACTTATAGTTCCATATTTTTTAGCACTGTTTATGGAATTAATATGTCAAGTGAGTGAAGAGGATGTGATATGAACGGTGTGGTTTCTACCTCATCATCTAATTCCATGTGAGAAATTAAAAAAGAAACCACATAGAACAAGATTTTATACTTTTTGTGGTGTTTTCATCTTGATAAAAATCATAAGACATACTTTATTTTCATCCCACATGTGCCCAGGAGAGGTACAATAAAAAAAGGTACACTGGCTATCATAAGTCTTCTCAAGCCACATCTGTATTCTTGTTTCACTGGGTGAAAAGGAAAGAAGTAGAAACAGATCTGTCCTAACTTCTCAGGAAACATACAAACTATAATGATTTAGAAGGAACATGGTAGTACCCTCAATATTATCCGATATTATCTTCTATTATTCACCTCTTTTACCCTCCTCATTAGTCATACTCTTCACAAACTACTTCTGTAACAGACAAGGTATTGAAAGAAAATGTTCTAGGTAGAAAATTAAGATCAAACAAACAAAAACAAAACAAAACACCTTATTTATACAAATAGATCTGAAGCTATTGTTGTGAGACAAGAAGGATAATTTTCTTTCCTTCTGGGACCCCTTCTCCACATTCAAGTGGAAGAATATTCAATGAGCATTATAATTTAAAACATGCAAAAACTGCATGCATTTCATTCTAATAACAGATAGAGAGGCGGCTGTGTACTAAAGCTAATTCAGATAGGCTCAGAAAAGTGGCTGCAGGCTCTGACAACTTATCTATTAACTTTCATAACATCTTAGTACTTTACAATAATTCACATCTAACATTTGCATTTGTTACTCTCAGTTTTTGATTCCCAACAAGCACTTCTTAGATGACATTATTAATTAGAGTGTAATCTTCCTCAACAACAACCTTTATAATCTCATTCTGCAGTGAAAAAGAACAAATTGAGGGTAACTGGAATTTGGAATTGAAAGAAACAGTGACAATTTTCTGTTCTAAGGTTGCTGAACATACAGCCTGCAGGCATTCTCACTGCAGCTTCTTCTTCTTTGTGTGCTGGCCATGACTACACATTTTTCAATTTCAATTTCCTTTCTGAAGCCATATGCTTCCAGAGAAACATGTTTTGCTGCTATCATGGTTCTCAGACAGAGAATATATTTTTATTTGGAGTAGCTCAGAAGATTACTTGCAGATTCGGGAACTATAAGAGAAAGTTAGGATGTCAACAATGTTTCATGGGCTTATTCAGTTAAGGCTCTTCATGCTGATAATTCTTCATCTTTAGAAAGAAAAACAGTTATCCCTTTATCTGTGTGAAACATAACTGAATCTGAATACGGGAGAATGTATCTGCTGTGTTCATAATATACAACAAAGGAGAAGCTACTACTCAGAAATAAATAAGAGAAAAAAGTGCTGAACTTTCAGTCATCACAGCCTCTCCATCAACTTTTTTGTTGTTCATATGCAAATGTCTGAAAGAAACTATGTATGTCTTTAGACTCTGGTTGAACATCATGACCAGAAACTATCCTTGGAGACTTGATGAAGGTTTCTGTGGATAGAGTAGTAGTCACGTTAACTTTCTCAACTTTGTGAGTTCTCTGAGCAATTCTACCCTGCAATGTGTTACAAACATACAATATAAACATTGAACCAGCCACTAGATAAGCCAGCTCATATGCAGGTTAACATTGCCATTACGGTTTCATGATTACTAATAAAATCTAACTGCCTGAAGATTTATTCTGCTTCTCAGGAGTGAATGAAAGTTACAAAATCTGACAAAATCTAGTACATGTAGGACAACTGTTCTAGATCTGCAAACATTTGAGTCTTGGCCACTGTATTTTGCTTGTTCTTTGGTAGTCTAAGTGCATCACTAATGCACGCCAAACACCAAATCATGAATTCTATTCTATTTTCAAATGGGGAACACCTATGTATCTCCAAATGGTCACATGCAATGTCAACTAGCTTTCTAAAATCAAGATTATTCAGCTTCTAGATGACTTAGTTTGAACATTTGCACCAACAGTTTTGAAAGACAGGAGCAGTTTACAAGTTACATGCTGTTAACATTTGATTTTAAGCACTTTCTTCTTTACTACATTTAATGTTTGACAACAATTTAGCAAATGTAGAACAAAGAAGATACAAGTTGCTGATTTGCTGGACAAATGTCATGTGAAATCAATTTTCTGGGTTAAAAAATAACTTGTATATCCTTCTTTCCTTTGCTAGAAAATAAACGTATCCACTTCTGAAATAATCAATTTTGAGATTCAGCAAAGTTAAGAAAAAAATCTTGGAATTTTGCTGTGGATGCAGAAAAGTATTTATGAAGCTGAGCTGATGCAGAGGGGCTTATCATTCCTAATTCAGCGATGCCTCATTGGAAATTTCTGAATATAGCAGTTTTCATGTTATTGGCATTTCTCCTCTCATTTTGAAAAGTAGCCATGCAGATCTATATTTTATTAGAAAAATATACAAAAAGAAAAAAGAAAAAGAAGCATAGGAAACTAATGTATAGAATCCTATTATGTAAAACACATTTCAAAGACAATGAAAACAGTATATATTTTCAAGCTAAAACCTCTCTTATCACACCACAATTTTAAAGAATGCAAATATTACTGAAAAAAACTTAGTACAGGTTTTAGAAGATTTAGTTTTTTTACATGTTCCATGCATATTTGAGATGGATTTGTGTCGTGCTACTTGCTAAATATAGAAAAATGACTCATTTCCTTAACAACTAGAGGGCTTTTTAACAAAGCTTAAACTTGAAGCTATCCTAGTGTAAGCAGAAAAAGAAAAGAAAAAAAGGAAAAAAAAAAAACACCATTATATTGGATTTTTTTAATATATTTGGGGAATACAATTCCATGCAGAAGTTTAATTACTATTTGTGTGAGGAAGAAGTAGAAACTCTGAGGCATTTCACTGAAGAATTTTATACAAAATGAACAAACAAAACCACCAAAACTGTGATTTCAGAGATGTATTTTCCAATTGTTTATTAATGACCATACCAATTTGATACATAATTCCACTGTATGATTTTAAATTGATAGTTTTTATAGTAAGCAAAGCTGAATGTGAAGTTTATGGTAAAATGAACCTCTTTAGAGGGAGAAGTCATACAATGTCTTGCTGTTGCCCATATATAGTTAAAAAGCAAAAGCAATTTAACCATATTAGGCTAATATTGCTAGACAGATTCAGTTCATGCTTCAACTGTCAAAACAACTGCTGCCTTCGTACAGTTACTGATGTTGACATTCCTTTGAGCAACTGAAATATTGCAGACTCAAGATGGAGTGGATGGTGGTGCTTTATTCTGGATAATTTTAAATCATGACATTAGATTAACAAAATGTACTAAACTTTTCAGATATTCCCAAGCACAGAAATGTTTTGACTGAGTTGCATGACATAGGACGTACATAGGTCATTCTGAAAGTAATGCCTCCTATTTATTTCCATAGAAAATAAAACAGATACAAGGAACACAATAACACTATTTGATAGAGCAAATTCTCGGCTACAGAATGCTGTTTTTCAGCATGGTCACCACCATTAGCTATGTATTTTTCTGGAGACATTCAAGACCAGGTTAGATGGGGCCCTGGCCAGCCTGATCTCCTGGCTGGCAACCCTGACCACAGCAGGGGAATTAGAACTAGGTGATCTTTAAGGTCCTTTCCAATCTGAAGCGTTCTGTGATTCTATCATTCTATCATTTATATACTGTTCATTATATGATAGATATACCATTTGTATGAGGGACAAGAATTCTGTCTCTTACGCTGCCTACTTTATAACACAAAAACAAGTGGAAGTAGAATGGCTAAGAAATCTTTACTTGTAAGAGTCACATATGTGGTAGAAGTTGAAAAATACATTTGGTGTCATCCACAAACTTACTGAGGGTGCACTCAATGCCCTCATCCAGGTCATCAATAAAGATACTGAAGAGGACTGGGGAACACCAGTTGTGACTGGTTCCCAGCTGGATTTAACTCCATTGACCACCACTCTCTGGGCCTGACCCTCCAGCTAGTTCCTTATCCAACAAAGACTGTACCAGTCCAAGCCACAGGCTGCCAGCTATATATATATTTTAATTGTCAGCAGAACAGCAATCATCTGTTGCTGCTGTTCATCCATTCGGAACCTTAATTAGACTGTAGTTTCTCTAGTAACACTGTTGTAATCTGCTTAGAAAGATGCTATCACTTTAGATGAACCTTCCTCAGGTAAGGAATGTGCATACATATATATTTTAGGCATATATATTTGGTCTATAAAAATGCTCCAAATTAGTAGCCATCTTTGCATGTAAATTTAGTAACTACTTTGTGTAAAGTAATAATTAGTTTTAAATATATCAATACATATGCAGTGAGTATGGTCTACAAAAAGCCAAAGAATTAATCAAGGTTGCAGTAGAAGATTTTCTAGTAGTTCACTGATCTGCTTGCACAATATATGGAGGTATCCGTAAGTACTCATTTGAGGTTAATTACTGTGAATTTTTCAGGGAAAAGTGAATTTGACTTTGATGTAGATGTTCCATCTTTGTCTTCTATGGGTAAACAAAACGCTTAAGCTATTTAGTCATACTCTGAACATTTGCATGTTTGAGTCCTGACCAGTGTAAGTATCCATTGCCCAAATTAGTCTATTATCTTCAGCATACTTAGCAGTTTCCAACTTCCACCTTCCTTTGGGCAACAGTTTTGCACTCTATCTTTGTATGACTATATAATAAAACGGAAAGCATCCCAGTCGATGAAACACAACTTTCTGACATATGCCTATCAGCAAGGTCAGGCATAGCTTTGTATGTTATCTGGGGGAGAAAAAAGACCTTTCTTGTCTTATTTTTCAATTTCCAGAAGAATGTCGATATGTAAGCATTCACTCCAAGGCTATTTTTCCAAACCATGAGCATCCACTTAAAGTATTTTACAGCAAATACCAGATGATGAAATTCTTTGTTTTATGTATCATTTTGTTTTTAAAATGCAAAATATATTACATTGTACAGAATTATATACTTGATACACCAATATACGTATGAATGTGTATGTGTGTGTGCATGTGAATACTTGAAATGAAAACCTGAATCATAATCATCTGTGATGTTCTGAGTTTGTGTGAATGTTTGTTTCAAAAATCTAGAGTTTTATAATCTCTTCTGGTACAGTACTCTGAATTTTTCTTTCAGTAAAATATATGAGAGTACACAAGTCAGCTAACTAGATCTTTTTCATCTAAAAATAGCATATGCAAAAAAAAAAAAGAAACCAACAAAAAAACACTTTGGTTGATTTTCTAGTAGAAAAGAAAAGAAAAGAAAAGAAAAGAAAAGAAAAGAAAAGAAAAGAAAAGAAAAGAAAAGAAAAGAAAAGAAAAGAAAAGAAAAGAAAAGAAAAGAAAAGAAAAGAAAAGAAAAGAAAAGAAAAGAAAAGAAAAGAAAAGAAAAGAAAAGAAAAGAAAAGAAAAGAAAAAAGAAAAGAAAAAGAAAAGAAAAAGAAAAGAAAAAGAAAGTTTCCAGTTGTACTATCAGTACGTAGAAGAAATTGCATATTGTGTGATGTATGCACATTAGATGCTTTTGAGTACTTGTTCATTGATACGTACTTCTAAAATCAGAATTTATGAATGCCTTTGGCAGGGAAAGTGTATACATTACGTGTTCAATAACGCTACTTATAAAAGATGTTATTGTTGCAGTACTAAAATATTTTCTGCTTATTAGTTCTTACATCAGGATTCTGTCTTCTCAACTAGTTCTTTAAAAAATGTAATTTGGTCTGATATCACAATTAATAAGCATATAGAGAAAATGTAAGATACTCTAAAAAGAAAATAAACTGACATTCACACTGCAAGCTTCAGAAATTTAATATTTCTGTCATAAGTATAAAACAGATTATTTCATCTAACTCTCACTACTGTCTTCAAATAGCAAATTAAAGTTTTATTTGCTATGATCATTTCTTCATTCAGAGGACTAAAATTCTAAAGCTCACATAGTATACTTTTTATTTGTTTTGAAAATCCTTTTTCCTTATAATAATTAACCTAATAGAATTGGTCAAAACCATGAAGAGGAAAACACTGCGGGGAAAGAATAAATGCAAATGACTTCTAAGAGTAATTATTACAACTTTTGAAGGGTCTCAAAAATCCTTTCTATGTCTATAAAAAGATGCCCAGGATCTCCCTTTTGATCTATCTGAGGTTGTCAAAGATAGTTGATGAATTTGGGTGGAAGGAGAATAAAAAGTAAAAGAAAAAAAGAAAGGCAAAAAGAAAGAGGCCTAAATATACTTGGAAAAATATATATATACATACTCATAGGAAAAAAAAAAGTCAATCTGGTGATCCTGCAGTTAAGCATTAAATAAAATGTCAGAAGTATACTTACAAATATGAGAAATAGGTAAACATTCGATTAGTGGCTTTAAAGAATAATTAAAATTTTAAAAGCTGTGAAACATTCTTTTGGTTACAGACACCACATCACACATTTTTTACATAAATTACAATATTGGTATGATTATGTGAGGCAACTAGATAAACATTGTTCGTAATGACCTTGGAAAATTCAGTTAGTTTGAACGTATCACACCCCATATGTATAACTTATTAAAATACAAAACATAACCTCTTCCTTACTAGTTAATTTTAATAGTTGGAAGCTACTATACTCTTTGAAAACTCAGTAACTGCAAAAGGCTTTTGAACAGTCTCTGTGAGAGTCAGAGATACTGTGAAGTCAAAGAGTCACGGAAAACTCAGATTCCTTTACAGAAAGGAAAGATTTTCCCACTTCCCACAGAAAGTCTCTGATTTTTAAGACATCTACTTTGAATGAGACTTCTTACCAAAAAGATAAAATAATGCTCCACATACATCCTTTTAACACAATATACTTTTCAGTTTTGGAGTATTTTAGACTAAAATGAGTACCAGAACAGAAAACGATATAAGTGTTTGCTTTCCTGCGGTCTATTTGAACTCATAGCAGTGGGGTTGAAACTAGACAATCTTTAAGTTCCCATCCAACCCAAGACATTCTATCATTCTCTGCCAGGCATTTTTTCCCCTTTTATTTGCAAATCTCAATTACATTAGCCACTTTACAGTAGCATATGCTCTGTGCTAAAGATATTGAAATGAAATTTGGTAAGCAAAGTTAAGAGACAAACCACTAACCATTCTCAGTATTTTGTTGCGTTTCTAATCCTACATCTAACCACATAGATAAGTATCTTGTCAAACTGTCAATTATTTTTATGTTCATATTTGTCTCTTGCAGCCTTCTTCTATAAATTTAGACAGACAAGGAAGGATTGCTGTACAGGGTGACAGAGGTGCTGTACTTCCTTGTTCTGCTCATGCACTTGCAGAGGGAAATTTTGGTCATGCAGAAGAAAAAAGAATTGCTGCACTATGTGTCAGCACTCTTTCCTTTTCTCATGACACAACACTAGCCACATGCCTCTAGGCAAATATGGCACACACGGATAGAGTAAGTAAGTCAGCAATATGACAGTGTGATACTTGGGGTTTATGCAGAACTTACACTGAGCCAATGTTTGTGGAAGATCTGGTAATATGATGACTGTTGCAAAGCAGGTTGTAATGACTCTAGAGATGGGTAGCTAACATATTTCATCTGAAAAACAGAGAAAGGCAACTCCAAATTCCTAGCATAGTTTATTAAATATTTTAGTTTAGAAAGAAAATTTAATACAAAGTTTATAGGTCTTAACTTGTAGAAGATACTTAAATATCTATGTAACTAAAACTCTGTTATGAAAACCAGAAATACTTGCCATATGGAGATGGCATATACTGGAGAACAGACGCCTTTCTAAGTATAACAGTCATTAAGTTGAATTTTTATTTACAGGGCTGACATTTCTTTGAATTATTTTTGAAAGTAGTTTTCTTCTTTGCTATAAATTTTAATTTACTTTAGAAAGAGTAGTAGATGATAGCATTTTTTTTTGTAGTAAAGTCTAAGATTTTCATTGAGATCTTTTTTTTTAGTTGTTAAATTGTTAAGGTGATGTTAAAATAAATTTCAGTCTTGAGTTGATATGTTTTTAGAACAGTGTATATGTAAAGACTGATAGCCTTCCTAGAGTAAGGATTAACATTCTTTCAATTTTATCAAACGGAGAAGAAATAAGTTATTTGGAAATAAGTGCAAATAGTTTTACAGACATATTTTAAAATAATTTCACAAGAGCACTGCAGTCCTTGCTAATGATATGTGGCACAAGAAAGATTTGAGAGAGTTCCTTCTGTTTTCCCTTACTTTGCCATAACGCTTTTGCAAGCTTTCAGAGCAGAAAGGGTAAGGATCAGTGTAACCCAATACTTTATAACAGGCACTAATGTGCTCTGTGTATGCACACAGTTTCTCGTTGTTGCACTGAGTTGCTCTACGCACTATTTTTTATAAATCTTTCAAGGGCTAGCTACTTTTTGTTAGAAATGGTTATATTCTTCAATCTTTATATAGAAATGAAAAAATATAACTGTCTTTGAGAAAATGTGCTCTACTCCAGCTAAAATTACAAGAACAAAACAGGTTATTCAGCAGGGGATAAAAAAAGACTAACCATCAAGAGAAAACTATTTCTTACAATAAGTACTGTCCAATAACACAGCAGGAAATGCAAATTACACAAGCCAGAGAAACCTAAATTGCAGCAGTAGCAAAATTTTCTCCATAAAACAAAATTTGAAGTGTCTGAGAATGGATTAGTAATATTTATCTGATTGATCTGGGCAAAACCGTATAATTTTAAATACTGATGCATCTGAGTACACAGTTCTTAATAACTTACCCTGCTGGTTGGTCTTCAAGGAGATTTTGGTTGCCAAACCATGTTTGATGAAAAGGTTTCCATCAAGCTCAGTGAGGAAGAGTCAGAGAAAAAGACTTGTGAACCACGAGACCAGCTGTTAAATCAGAACTGTTGATGAAAAATACCCAAAGAAGAAACAGAGATTAGCATCAGATGTACTCCATCTATGGAGGACTTCTAACAAACTGCTTTTGACAGTGTAGTCTTTTTAAAAAGAAAGCATAATTAACCATGAGTTTCTGGTCTCTGGTTCAGAATTGAATACAGCTGCTCTTAAGGATAATAATGAAAAGTCTTTGCTTTATTCCTTACACAGATGTAAATGTTAAGACATTATACTACAAATAACAACAAACAATGTCCCAACATTTTCCTCGCCATTTACTTCTCTTTCAAATAGGACTGGAGAAATACTCACAATCTAAGAGTGCTGTGAGAGTTTGTTAGATGACACTAATGACTGAATCATTACCTCAAGTCCCATCAATTTCTGATGTTATAAATACTGTAGGTTATAACCCCAAACTGATCATTTGAGAGGGGAGATAAAAACTCCTATTAGGTATCAGTTTGGTAAGTAACTGTGACTAGACTAATTAGCTTCTTTTGCCTGAAAAAGGGGAGAAGAAATATGAGTTTATTTTAAGATATCTGCCATTCAATCAGCCTCTGCTCACTAGAAATAGCTGGAATAAAAAAGGATAACTTGGACAAATCTTTTTGTGACTATACCTTCAAATCTTTTAAGTAATCTATACAATGAATGAACAATATGTTGCTTTTCTTTTTGGAAGAGGGGTGTTTTGTGGAAAGATAATGTTTGGATTTTTTTTCCCCTGCTATATATTCCAGAGTTTCCTGAACAGTGTTGCACACCACTTGGAAACAGTTTATTTTGAGCCCAGAATGGTTGTTCCCATAAGTTTTCTCCCTAGTTGTTGGAACGAGGACGGTACTTGAAATAAATCACACAAGTTACAGAAATTAGCTCATCCTCAGGTCCAGCGTGAGTGTAGCATGCTGACCCAAATTGCGCCTTTTTTGAATACCTCAAAATGCAGGTTTTAGGCATAGACCTAAGGGGTTATTTAAGAATACTTCTGTTTATAGTAACTCATTTCTCCTTTTGTAATATTTCTTATGGATGCAGTTTGCTATTCTGATTAGCCTTATGATACAATGAATCTGAAGCACATTGTATGACATATCAAACATGAACTACACATGATTTATATTGAACCAACTTCCAATGTGTTGTAAAAATAGAATGTTTAAGATAAATTCTTCAATTTTGTTTCATATGCACTCTCATTCAATAAAATGAAAAGGGAATAAGTGAGGATATAAAAAGTATTATTTTTCTTTCCCATGCTTTTGAATTGCATGTTTAAACCAAGAGTTACTTCTTATGAAAACAATAATTTAATTCCTATTTAAAATAGATGTCTTTATACTTGAACTAAGAAAACTATCACAGAATCTTTTAAAAAGTAAGAATAGTAAGAATAGATAGTAATAAGTACTATCTAGAAAATCAGTAAGAAGAAAATAAGATTCTTCAGAAACATTTTAGAAGGTTTTTTAATATTTATTTCTAAACAATAAACATTAGCTTATTTGCAAGCAATATCAGTATTTACAGAAATGTAACAAAAAGTTGTGTTAACCTACTTTACCAAGGTACAGTCAGTAAATTAAATAAACTTGAGGACTGGTTTAGAGAATTTGGAGTAAGAATGAATGGATTCATTTCAGGTAAGTAACAAAGAATAAGTATTAAACTTAAAGAAAATTTTACTTTGGTGTTAAACTGTATTAATGGAACATTTGAAATCTGCGGCGTATAACATCCCTTCTCTCCAGAAACCTTGCTGACTTTTTACCTCTCTGTTATATTCTGCATCTTCTACTCAGGAAAAAAGTAAAAAAAAAAAAAAAAAAAAAAAAAGTATTTCAGTACAATTTCTCATTTAAAATGTTATTACTTGCCTATTTAAACTTTAAACATCTGCTGAATTATTTACTAAATCAGGAACTGAAAACACTGTATGTGTTTAACTAAAAAAAAAAAAATACCTCTTTACTTTCAACTAAATAAAACTCCAGTTTGGTTTTGCAAAACAGCTTTTCCCCTGGTTGTACCAGAATTTGAATTTAAATTTAACAGGATGATTCTCAGTATATTATCTTATTCAAAAATATTTTATATCTTAAATTTACTGCATTAACCTAAAAGTTCTCAAGTAGTTTTGAAAGACTAAAAACAATAAAAACAAAACCAACATAACTTTCACAAACCCAAGATACTCTAAAAAAAAACAACAAAACAACTGTTGTACGGAGGTATGTTTTCCGGGCTTTTATGTACATATACATACAGATACAAATTCACATTATGTTCTTAGTATTACTGCTCTATTTCTGTGCACTTCGTATTTTAGATTTCCTTACATCAATTTCTAGTGATACTGAAATCTAGTTTTAATTAGATTAGTAATTAGCCAAAGTCAAAACCAGTATGCAATATTATCTTCTAAGAATGATGTTTTCTGTAGAATAATTCAACCTTCAAAGGAGCGAATAAACTTCTATTCCCTCTATGATATTGAGAGTTTTATAGGATGCTTTTTCAGTTTAAGCACAAAGCATGCAATTTAGGGTGCATCATGTGAATTTCACTAGTTTTTTTCTTTTTTGTTTTGTTTTGTTTTGTTCGTTTGTTTGTTTTGATGATTATTTAGAATGACCTCAGACTTCTGTTCTGTAGTCAGGGTCCACATGTTCCACTTATTCTGCATGAAAACCCTTACATTCCATAAATAATAATCAGATCTCAGTTCATAGCTCTTGAACTGAAACTATCTAGTAACTTTTTATAGGCTGAAAATATCAGGCGTTCTGCAGGATAAAGACATAACTTTAGCACTTGCAACAATGTTGTACAATGTAGTCACTTATTTGTTGTTTTAAGGAACAGTACTGAATTGGGATGCTTTTAACAAAAAGTCACTTATTTTATGATCTATACTAGCATATCAAAATTGACTGGAACCTAATATAAAGAATCACTTAAATACTATGCATGATCTGATTTTTTTTTCCAATGTAAGATGTTATAATATGATGTAAAATCTACCAAATCCTGTCTCAAAGCCATAGCTTGGTGAGCCATATCACAAGGCTAACTATATTAACTTTCAGAAATGCAAGTATTAAGAAGTCATTTAACCACACAACTCACAAAGTTAAAATATTCTTGCTTAAGAATATTGCAGATATATTCACAAAAACTTTTTAATCTGAGCTAACTGAAATTTAATACACTTTGTCTTACTTATTGTGCAATTCTTGGCATATTACTGAGGATTAGATTTCGATCTCTGCCAAATGCAGTATGAAGGGACATTTGGGCTTAGCTGCATATGTATTTCTCCACTTATTATTGCATATTAATTTCAGTTCATACACTTAAATAAATTAAAACCTGCATTAATAAAATTCTAGTTTAAAAACGTAGATACCTTCCATTTGTAATAGCCTTTCCTAATATATCTTAAAGACAGCTAACACTCAACCACTCTACTGTGCTTCAAGTTTTCTGCAATTATAGAAATTATGTAGTGAATATTTTATTTGTAAGGAAGGAAAATAGCATTACCATGCAATGTGCTAGAACTTGAGATTAAGCAATTGTCAGTTTTATATATAAGCTAACTAAAAAATTTAAAGACAAAATTTGCAGGCTGCCTCTTTCTTGGAAAAGGAAGTAACAGCAGTTTCATAGAGAGAATATTATATTCAGAGAATAACCTGCTAAGGAACCTATATATTCTAGTTATTTTAGGTAGGATCGAAAACATGATTTACAGAGTCTTACAATTACATTTTTTCTACACTTAAACCTGCACACTGCTTTTGTCCTTGTCTCAGACATGCTTTAGGTATGCTGGCTGGTACTTGTTTGGTCTTACACATCACTTTCCTGGCCTCAGTGACTTGGCTTCAGACCTGTGTTGTCACGCAGATATGTGCAGTGGTCACTGTACTGTGGCTAACCTTGGTTAGTCAGCCTGTTCTATTCTTCTTGCTCAGTACCTGCTTATCTTGTTGGTGGGGATACAGCTCCTGTCTTTTTCATGGTTTGCCACCCACCTCAATGCCCTTTGAAAAGCAGCCTGCTGACAGGTACAATTTCGCTATTTAAATTGTCAGAAAGTTATATCTTATCTGTGTGCATGTGTGAAAACTGAGCACAGGACTCGGGAGCTCTCAATCAAGCAGTCATTGGGAGTTAGTTATAAAGTGGCTGCTGCGTTTAAATCTGAGACTGCAGAAGGGAGAAGGTAAGATAAATTACAGAGTGCAAGTCCACTCTCTGAAACAGCCTCTAACAAGTGACACGTGGCACATGATACTTGACTCAAAATATTTCAAAATTCCTTCTGGAAAGAATCAGTGAAAATGTTATTTATGACAATATTAACAAATAGGCAGTCAGCAAGAAATCTTGTTACTGAAGGGAAATATTGTTTGTGAATTATGATTTCATTCAATCTGGTGTTGGACTTCATTACAACTTCTTTGGATAAGAGCATTTCATACGGACAAAGTAAGCTAGAATCACAGGTTGAAAAGGAGATAATCACACCCTGGACTGAGTAAACAGAAGTTCTTCCAGGTCTTGCTCTCTTTTCTGTCATAGATACAATGAATAATTTATGTCCTTTTTACTCTGGATCTGTGTCTCAAATTAGCTGAACAGATTACCTAATATTTCTTTCTGGATACTCATGCACAGTTGTACTGCTTTACAAGTGTTTGGTTTTTCCATGGATGTTTACGAGATTCTGCTGTAATGAATGTAATTCATTATGCACTAAGATGAACACAGTCAAATTAATACAGTGGATTTTCATGCACTCCCTGTCAGTCACCCTTTTATTTCAGCCCCACTTTTTAGGGAAGAATGGGAAAGAACAGTGTAACAGCTTTTTGATGTGTCTTGTTTCCAGCTGAAAATTCAGCAGCAGTTTAGCTTTTCAGACTACCTCTGTCAATGATTTCATGTCAGAAAGCAACACTCATAGTGGGTAATTGTCACAGTTAAATAGAAGGCTTTTTGTTACATTTTTGGCTCTGCTAAACTTGTGGATCAATGTATATTTGTTGCATCTAAATGTGTGAAGTGAGAAGAAGTAAAAGCAAGAGAAAAAAATATCTGAGCTGATTCAGACCAGATGGACGAGGTATTTTTTGTTTGATGTAATGATCTAAAAACAGTTTTGTGCCAAATTTGCCAATATATTTGGATAGTTATTCTAGGCCCAACAACTGCCATAGAACACAGCACCCAAACTCTGCCACATCATGACATTGTTTAGGCCTCCTTTACTTGTTTTCCAGCTGGGACAAAGATAAGTGGCAGCTATTACACTTTCATTCAGAATATGTGGGAGCAGTGCTCCTTGTGGAGAGGAAAGATGGTATGTAGGAAAAGGTCATACAGTACTTGGAGGAATAATGGAAAAAACAAAAAGGAACAGAGTTGATCTGGAGAGGTACTTTTTTACTGTTCTAAGTTGATATTTCTCCTTCAGATAATTGCTATTCTCAGTCGCCTAACTTTCCCTTTTCATCCTTTCTCTTTCTCTTCTTTCCTCTACGAACCAAAAGAAAATAGGACTTTTTCAGGAAAAAATACTAAGTGTCATTCTCATGACTCAATAGACTTTAGTATACTGCTGGTAGGCTCTGACTTACAGAAGTGTGTTTAATCAAGCAAGCAAAATTCATCAAAGAACATAATAAATTTTCAAAGGCAGAACTGTGGGTTGATTAGCTTTGGTGGATGCTAGGAAAGCAACAAGAATTGAGCTAATTGCTGATAAGTTTGTGAAAAAAGAAACCGTAAAATGTAGAAAAATGGAGGGCCAAGGCTACAAGTCCCCTGCAGTGACTGCTGTTACTTCAGAAACCTATTCCTGTTGAGAAAATTACTGTTTATTCCAGAAATGTACACACATTATGTAATACTGCTGAAAATAGTATTGACTCAATAACTTCTGTTCAGTTTCCTCATAGATTTTCCCTTTTCATGTAAAAGGAAAAAAAGCAAATATTTTCTACTGTGTATAAAACTGATCCCCAGAAATTATGAGTACACACTCAAATGCATACTGGTGATTTCTAAGGTAGGAACATGAAATCTAAAGCTATGATTTGATTTGTACATTTCTTAAAACAGATACACTGCTCAATGTCTCCATACTGTTTTCTTAGCTAGACAGGTTCTATTTTAGTTTCAGTCTGCCATTAATGTGGTGTGTCTGAGAAAAGTCTTTCTTGTACCAGAATGACATAGTGATAAAACGTGGATGATTTATTGTTACTATTTCCTGTAAGGTATCATAGAAGAGATCAGTAGATCATATTTTGCAATCAAAACGTTACCAAGAGATATTCATTATTCTATGAATTCAACAGTTCAGCGTACTGTTTCAAAAATATATAGTCTGTCATAAAACAAATAATATTCTTCATGTTTGAGGAAATATTATTAAAAAAATCTGAAATTGAAACAAAAGAATAATTTTTAGCTTTCAAATGAATCTTTATGAGGTTTATCTTCTATGTCCTACATTAAGAAAACTGTTTTAGATATCTTGTATTTGGCATTAATTTGGGATGAGAAAATGACTTATGTTATACTCTGTAACATCTGTAATGTTTGTGTTCACATTATTTTGAATTCTTTAATCATAGCTGGTTTTTGTGCCCATCATATCTATTTTAAATTTCAGTGACCTTATCCATGAAATTGTGTAGAATCACAGAATCATAGAATAACCTGATTTAGAATGGACCCACGAAGATCATTGAATCCAACTCCTGGCTACACACAGTACTATCCAAAATTCAAACTCTTTGTCTGGGAGCATTATCAAACTGTCCTGAACTTCAGCATTGTGAGGCTGTGATCAGTTCCTTGGGAAGCTGTTCCATGCCCAACCACCCTCTGACGAAGAACTTTTTCCTAATCCCAAACCTGATCTTCCCAAATGCAGCTCCGTGCCATCCCCTCAGGTCCTGTCACTGTCACCTAAGAGCTCCTGAGGAGCTATAGACTGCCATGAGGACCCCCTCAGCCTCTGGACTTGAACAATCCAAAAGACCTCAGCCACTCCTCATAAATCTTGTTCTCCAGACCCTTCACCATCTCCAATCTCCAGTAGTTTTATGTCCTTCCTTTTGTGGCCTCCAAAACTGCACTCAGTAGAAAATACATCCTATGAGAAGCACTGCACTGCATAAGCAGAAAAAATCTGTTTTTGTTATCATTTCACTGATCAGAGCCATAAAATGAACAACTATGTTTAACACTTTCACTGCTATTAGATAAAACATATTAGTACATAAAATGTTAGTTTAAGTAAACAAATAAACAGTGAAGCAAATCTGTTCAATGTTTAAATATCACTATTTGCTGAACGAAATTACTTTTAAGCCTGATGCTGACATGAACAAGATCAAAAGTCTACTTTTACGCTCAAACAATCTCAGATAAAATTCACTTACAGTAATGAACACTTCTAATCAGCTGCTTAGAGATAGTAAGGGGACCAAGAGTTATTCACAGAAAGTCTCCAATAACCTTCGAAGTTATGCACTTAGAAAAAATTATAAGATATTAATAGAATCATAGAATCATTTGAGTTGGAAGGGACCTTTAAAGGTGACCCAGTCCAACTCCCATGCAATGAACAGGGACATCTATGGCTAGATTAGATTGCTCAGAGCCTCATCCAGCCTGACCTTGAATGTCTCCAAGGATGGGGCATCCGCCCTATTTCTGGGCAACCTGTCCCTGTGCTGCACTACTCTTATCATAAAAATCTTTTTTCTTATATCCAATTTAGATCTACATCTCTCCATTTTTAGTTTTATACCATTTCCCCTTGTTCTATGTCAACAGACCCTGTTGAAGTCTCTGTCCCCTTCCTTCTTATAGTCACCTTTTAGATACTGCTGAAATGCCCATTGCTCAAATTTGTCTAGGTTTCTCTGGATGGCATCTTGTGGATAATGGCAAGAGTACAAGGCAGACAGAGCTGCTGGCTATGCAGGAATTTGACCACTAGCCTTGGATGCAGGCTGTGTAAAGATAGGCTAACGATGTCAAGATAACCACATTCAAGGAATGTAAAGAAACAGGACAAACAGGATATAGCAATGGGAAGCAATTGGGAACTGTTTTATTCAGGTGATTAAGAGTGCCTTGTATTGTTAAAATGTTTTAATCTTAAGGAATGTAACCTTCTCCCAATCAGATCTTAACACACGCAGCCTTTCTGTGTGTATGAGCTTTGAGTAGTTGCTTAATAAACGAACATTATCTTGCATCTAGCTGGGTTCCCGTCCCCTCATTGCAGCAACATCTCATCCCTCAGATGTGTTGATCACACCACACAGCTCGGTGTCATCCTCAGACTTGCTAAGGGTGCACTTAACCTCACTGTCAATATCACTGATGAAGATACTTAAGAATATTTGTCCCAGTACTGTCCCCTGGAGGACAGTGCTCATCACTGATCTCCATCTGGACATTTAGCCATTGACCTCTGCTCTCTGGGTAAAATCTCCCAACCAGTTCCTTATCCTTTAAACAGTCCATCAATCAAATCCATGTCTTCCCAATTTGGAGGGGGGGATGTGGGGAGTCCATATTAAATGCCTTACTGAATTCCACATAGACGATATCAGTGAATCTTCCCTTGTCCATTGAAGAAGTTATGAGTGTGTTAACAAGTCAAAAAATGTGAAAGATGAAGTTCAGTTCATACAGATGAACGATTCATATAGCTTTTTTTTTTTTTAATTCCTGCTTCTTCTGTTGTATCTTCATGAACTGTGTTTAAGATAAACACAGATGAAGATAGTTTGTCCATTTACCACCAGTGAAGAGCATAAGAAAGATATACATGCATAAATTTCATTGCTCTTTTAGTGATCTTGATTAAACGTGAAATAGTTTTTGCAGTTCCAGATTTTAATAGAAATCTTGAATTGCAAGAAAATGTTTCAGCAAGTATTTTTAAATATTTATTTCAATATTTTTTGGTTCAACACTCCACTAGCCCTAGATTTACTGTCTCAACACTGCAACCAAAACTTTGGATAAAATTTATGTAATCCATTTGACAGTGACATATACCTCAAAATTGTTTGCAATTGTGGAGTTATTTGCAGCTTGACTGATTCCATCCTACACTCTGTTTCTCTTTTTAAGTACACTACTGAAATCTTGCTGACAGAAAAACCAATTTTTCATTATCTATACAAGGACTCTTCAATGCATATATCTGTCATGAGTGGAACCCACAGTGGAAAAAAGACATTCAATATTAGTAAATCTCATCGAGTTTGTCCTAAGCAGCTATGATCCTTTATATGTATGCTTCAGAAGGCTTAATTCTGTTATTTGTTCCTTAAATCAATATCAAGACTCTGAGTGCGTTCCCTTTTCTGGAGATTTGGTGCATGGCTTCAAGCATCTGCATTGGTCCTCACTTTCTACAAATGTATGTAGTAAACACATTCATAAGGCATATTAATACAGGAATATTTAAATACAGCAAATTAGAATAAACTAAGCTGCCTGTAATTACACTCATTTCAGCAGTTAATATAACAAAAATAATAGAATTGCTATTAGTTTTGTTAAAAGAACAGATAGATATTTTAAAGTAGTTCCCTGCAGTATCCTAAAATGAAATCACTATTTCTGTTTGGTTGTAAGGATTAAAAGCAGGAAGCTTCCTCACTATGAATAGAAGTCTAGGCTTTAACTTATTAGTTTCCAAAATATCCAGTAGAGCAAAACAAGTCTCATTTCATCTATATGTCACAAAATCAATCAACCTTGCAATCACCTGTGCTCTTCTTCACCTACTTGAAACATCAGCTCAATTGCTTCCTTCAAAATAGCAACCACTTAGCTGAGTTATTAAAAGTGGTTTAGAATCTTCAAATATGGAAGCTTCTGAAATGCTATGTAGAATTACCTGGTTTGTTTTTTAGTCACTTTTACTGTTTAGACATCGTACTTTTTGCTTGTTTGTGCCTAAGATCTAGGTAGACTCTCTGAATTCCACTCATCCCAACAAACAGAAAATAGCTCAAGTGTGAATTCTTGATCAACACTGAATCTTCAGAGCAGCTCACTGTGTTTTGCGTTGCCATTTTGGAGTAAGATTTCTCCTATTTTGCGCAAGAGTTTCTGAGACTTTAACCTCTCTTACACCAACTTACCCACAAGTACATTTGTCAAATTTCTGTTAAGATAATGAAGTTGCTGTACTTTTTCAACTTTCAAAAAACTGCTTTTTTGTTTGTTTGTTTGTTTTTCTCAACTGCCTCTTAGCTGTCTTGGGCTCAAAACAAGATAGCAGAGAACTACACAGGAGGAAGCCTTATATCGTAGTTTTGCTTTTTCTTATGATGTTAATTACATACCAGTGAAACTGATGTAGAAAGCCTTGATTTTCTTATAAACTTAGGAAAGATAAAGAAACAAGTGTGTCAGTACAGAACAGCCAGCAGTATGGAAAAAAGTGCCCTAGGCAGGTGATAACTGACAGCAGTATATTTTAGCTACATTACCTTTTTGTAAAAAATAATGTGTTCTTTTCAATTACTCCCTCAACTGCTATTTTCCTTTAAGAATGGTTGCAGCACAATTGTGTAATTTTTTTTTTTTTTTTAATGGTTAAGCTGTTTCATTGCTTGTTCAAACCATTTCCTCATAAACACACTGTTTGGAAGTGACATTGACTCCCCCTTGGGAAGAATGACTTGCCTGTTCCAGACCAGATTAAACCCTTTAAGAGAATAAGCATGTAGCAATTTGTCTGAATAGCTCTTTGACCTATCTGCCTTCCCCAGTAATGCTTCTGTTCCCCTGTGCATACTGATCTGACTGACAGATTTGTTTTAATACTGTACCTCCTGGGCTGCAAATCTTCCAGTATCTGCAATAGCATGTACAATAGAAATCCCATATTTTCTTATGATTTTCTTTCTCACTCTCTTATGTTGGAATTGCACCAGCAAATTGTAATATTATTTATAAAATATATATATATAATTTTATAGGATTTCAGAAAATGAAATGCTTGTGTCTGTCTCACCATGCAATGGCTTAAAGCCATCCTGGCATAAATATCTTTAGGGGAATACTTGAATACAATTATTCTAATTTTTATTTTATTTTATTTATGGGAATGTCTATAGTTGTATGCATATCAAGAATTATTACTGTGGTAATTGTTTCTGTAACTGGGAAACATAAGCAAAAATGACATAATGGAGACATTCTTTTTCATGCAAATGGAGTAGAAAACAAAAAAAATCACCAGAACATAGGAGGGATAGGAAAGAATAGAAGAAAGATGTAAATCTTGATAGTACTGAGTTGTTCCAATTCATATTTCATTTAAGATGTGCAAAATAAACAGTGTAGGGGCCCTTGCCTTTTTATAGTCTGCGTATCCTTCCAGTGAAGAATATGAAGATTATGAACCTGTGTTGCCCATTCAGAACATACGTATCTTCCACTCAAACTTAAGACTGCTTAGGGAGGTCTTTTTACGAAGAATATTAAGGTTTTTTTTTCATTGACCAGTGTCCTCTGGCTGAGCCTAGGATTAGGGCTAAAGAAAAAGAAAATCAAACCTACATTGAAAGCAAAGCTGGAGAAAAGTAACAAAAAGAATCCAAAGGTGCAAGAATTTCTCCCTGCAGTATTTTTATTTCGTGGAAGGACTGACAAGCTCTGTCCAAGGCACTGTCTAAGGTTAGTGCTGGGGTAAAGCAGAATATCCAGAACTTCATTTGAAGCATGGCTTGCTTGTTAAGAGCTGCCATGGTCTTGCATTCAAATTGTTACAGGCAAAAAAACAACACAACATGCACATGAAGCTTAAAATCCACCGTTAGTCTAATTAATCTTTTAACAGTTTTCCAAATTCTCTATACAACACTGAAAAAAAAAAACCAACCAAAAAAACAAAACACATTAATAATGACAATTAATTCTCATACATACCTTTCTAATATCTGCCTCTTTTCTCTGTTTAGCCCATCCATCTACTGTCCCTTTGGGCCCAAAGGCTGACAGTTCCTATCTTCCTCAAGAAGACACGAGGGTAGGAGGGGAGTAACAGTCTTCCACTTATTCTTTTGTGTTTAAACCATCATAAATCATATTCAGAATGAAGACTGCTACCATTTATCTTCCATAGGGAAAAGAAAATATTCAATTTTTAACATAATCGCTCAGACAATTTCCCACTACATTAATCTATTTTTGCCCAGAAATGGAGACATATTTGGATAATTTTCAGGATTCTCCTACCTTTCCCAGATAGGTTATCCCTGCAGCATCTTCTGTAAATATCATTCACTGTACAGGTGCACTATACCATTGGAACTTAAAGTAGGTATAAGGGAGAGATTTCATCATGTTTCCTTACATCCAGAGTGAGAGCTGTTATGGCATAACAGTTCACATGGGAATAGAATTCTGAGAAACATCATTTCATTTTGATATGTGAAGCCCTTTATCTTACATGGAGTGGTTTTAAGTGGAGAACATATAAAATAAAAAAAAGTTTGTTTGGAGAATCAGTGAATCCTGTAGGATGACATGAATTTTCAAATTGAAAGATGTATTAAAATTTCAATTCCTAGTGTATTTCATGTGCAAATCCAGCCTTTCACAGTCACTTCTGGAAAAGAAGCTTTGGCATTTGAAAGCTGAAAATGTATACATTTTTCGATTTTGTCTAGTTAAATAGAATGCACATACATCTATATACATCTGTGTAAGAATCAAATATATCAGTACAGATAATTACAAAGAAATCTTTGACCCCCAGTGAGAGACCAAAAGCAAGAATTAGAGGTTATCTATGACTCTAGCTTGAGAATATCCTCTACATACTTGGAAAACAATAATTGTAAATTGGGACACTCATGAGAGAAGATTTACTTGCTAGGCTCTCTGACAGAAAACAGGTCCTTTTTCCTAAAAAATTAGAGACCCCTGCAGAGTTTGCCCAGCTGAACACTTGGATTACAGAGGAGACCTGCAAAGGAATATGCTCCCTGTTGACTCTGGAGGTTGGCATATTAGATTTACTTTCAGAACTGTTAATTTGTTCTTTATCACCTGGGTATTCTGAGATTCCTTTCCTTATAAGATCTATTTTGCTCAGCTCGGTACTGTGAGTTCTGTTGAAAAACTACTTTCAAGACAAATACATTTTGATTTTCCTTCCTCAGTTCCCAGAAAACCAGGGGAGTTTTACTTCAGTGATCCAGCCAACACAGAACCCCATTACAAATATCTTGATACACTCTGATTGCAGGAATTTATACAGTTCATGAAACACTGCTACTCTTCCTGAATCAGCTGTGTTTTTATCCCTTGTTGGGGCACTCATCTTTCAGCAGAATTGAGTACGCAGTAAGTCTGTACCTCTGGGTGATACATGCTTGCTATAGGCTTACAAATATTCCTGATGACTGAAAATATCTTTCCATAATTTCAAGGTAAATTTACTGTTAATAAAAAACAGACAATTGTGTGAAGTCATTCTCACATGTACTTTATGCAACTGTTAAAATAAGTATTATAGCTGCCCTATCAGAATTGTAATTGCTTGGGGAACTGCAAAACTATCTTCTGTCTTCAGCAGAGATACGTGCATTTTTCATATACGTAAAATCAACCCTATAAATTCTCAGCAGCCTACCTGCACAATTGTCTGGAGATAAAGGAGCAGCATTTGCTTGGAATCGTGTTTAAGAGTATGTGGATTTGCAAGAAACCAGGATAAGGTATCAGAGACATTTACTTTGAACCATTAGGCTGACTGGTGAGAGAGCTGGTGACGTAAGCTAAAGATGATCTTCTGACCAGAATTCAAATTTGTGGACTCTGCTAGTTTTCCAATTTTTGATGTTGGGGCAGTTGGATACTTCAGCCTCCCCTCCCATCTTCTCTTCATTCACTTATGTATTTGTACAGGTATTAATCTACTTTTCTTTGTGTTTAGAGTTGGTCAACACTTAATCAACTTTAGGCTAAAAACGTAAGAAAAGTTGTGTCTTCAATTTCACATTCCTTAGAAATCTGCTTCAGATGATCTTATAAATATGCAGGGACTAATAACTAGAAACCCTGTGTTTATTAGCAATTAGCTGAGTCCTTAAGTTGGAGGAGCTGCTGGCAAGTAGTGTCTAGGAACAGTCTGATATTCTCAGTTCAAGTCCAGAAGAAATTCATTAAAACATGAAGGATATTAAAAGTTTAACTTTTGGCTGAAAACCAGTAAACTCTAATTAGTGAGTACTGTGGGATATGATCTAGTGCAGCAATCATAAACCATCTGAGCTGAAAGAGGATGGACAGTTATTGAAACGCATTCATTTTAATGTAAATTAAAATGTGTATCCTTCGGGACAGAGGAGATAGCATTTTCACCTTACATATTTGTGATCACCTATTCCTCCCTTAAACAATGTCACAATAATACACTATTTTTGTCACAGGCACAAAATGAATTACAGACTCTGTTAATTGTGGAGACTGCCATATGTGCTTTTTGTTACACATTATAACTTGTGTATCTTTCCACAGTCAAACTACATACAAAATGATTTTCAGGGAACAGTATATTCTGAAAGGAGACATGTCAAAAGCTAATTATAATAAGCAATTAAAAAGCAAACACTTTCTTCTCTCTTACCTAAATTTATTTTCTCCAAGATACAATCTTACCCTGTGATACAAATAGATATTTCTTTCTTCCAAATTTTTACTAATTTGGAAGTCTACTCTCTCTCTCTCTCTCTCAAAAAAAAAAAAAAAAAAAAAAAAAAAAAAAAAAAAAAAAAAAGCCTGAGAACACAATTAACTTCATTATTTGACACATACCCTTTATAGATCTCATTGTCATAAAATCCTTAGGACTTTATATAGAGAACACAAAAGACTCCATATCATACCTAAATTTTTTAATAGCATTCACTTTAAAACAAATAATAATCATTAATTACATTCTCATTTTCACTTTAAAATGAGCTAAATTATTTAGTAAAATGAACATTCACCACATGCTTTGAATGTAAAATTAAGACCTGTAAATGGCTACATATAAAGTGACTCTACCTGTGAGGGAGAAGGAAACTGAGATGCCAACACAAGAAGCAGATTTCAAGAAACACCAAAGGCCCTATGGAGCCTCTATTAGTGACTTTTGTTCCCTATCCCAGGTATTAGGGTAACTCAGGAGCAGCTATATAGAAACTGAATTATACTGGTGTCAATGACATTGGAATGTGCCCCAGAAAATTTTAACATGGACAACTGAATCAGAACATGATTTGCCTGCAGTGCTGTAGGCTAGCTAATGCTGCATCTCTTTGCTGCCTGAGTCAAGTCCAATTGATACCTTACATTTTATGTCAAAAAAGGCCTTTGTTTCAGTGCTTCTTTAGCATATGTCTTAAACTTTGCCTTAGAAAAAAAAGCCTTTGAGTGTTCAAGAACAAAGCTTTGAAAAGACTAAGTGGAATTCTTACAAGTAAGATGGGATACATAAAAATAGTAACAAAACTTTTGTTCTTACATATATTTTCCACTCACCTTAATACAAAAACAGTCATTATCTGAAAAGATAAATATCTATGTGACTACTAGAAAAATCTGGTAAAATTGGAATTCTTTGATGTCTTCAAGTTCTTGAAAGCCCAGGAAGACAAAATCTGTAGCATAAGTACAGGCTTGAGCATACAGTATTTGGATAGAAGCTTAACTTTTGTAAGAAAGCAATACTCCATGGAAATGGAGATCAAGAAATTAAGAAATTTTGTCAAACTGTACTCAATTATTACTCAGATAAAATGCAGGGAGAGCTTGGAGTAGAATTAGAAAAAACAAATTTTACTTCTTAGAGGTAAGCATCCCACCACTAGACGAGATATGTTTTCATGTCTTTTTTTCCTCTTCCTAGTTCACAGTTTTAATAAGAGAATGCTCTTCTTCCAGACAGTATTTAGAAAAAAAAAAAAAATAGAATGCCTTTGCTAGGAAATCCAGACATAGGCTCCCATAGAATAGGTGAGTGTCCAGTTTAAGAGCAGTTGGATAGAAGGCCATGAGGAAGGCTGTCCCACAGTAGGTGCATCCTACAAAAAGAAGCAAGTAGATACCCATATACAGAATATGTACTTAAAATTAATATTTCTGATGCACAAAAGGCTTGTCAGGATCACTACAGAGCTCAGACACCAATCTGCTTGTCCATTCCAAACTGAGGTGTTTTGGGACAAATAGAAAAGCAGGATTAAAAGCATGGCTGGATTTTTTTTTTTTTTAAAAGCAACGATACAGAGCAATCGGTGTTTGATGTCTGCGATGATAGCTAAGGATTACCAAAACACCTACATTTTTAGGATAATAGAAATGCCTATCTGTCAAATAACTGCCCAGCTCAGCTTCACAACAACCAGAATGGAGATTACCACTACAAAAAAGAAAAAGCCAAACTTTTTTTAGAAGAGAACTTATCCAAAATGTATCCACATAAGACTACATGCAGAGGGGTTACATTTCAAGCCATTCATAACAGTTAGGCTAAAAATGTACCAAGGAACAAATACATGCAATTTAGCAATTCCTAAATTAATTGCTTCAAAGATGACACTTTCGTACATTTATCAGTCAACTTTTGTGCTGTGAAACAGTATCTGAATATTGAAAATGGCAGCTAGACTACAACTCTAATTTATGAAGCAGACATTTAAAACACCAAGTCTGATTAGATAAATTATTGCTGTTATCTACAGTTCAGACATCTATCGGGCTGTCAGCTCTTCTATTCAGTCATAAATAGTTCATGCATAAAATTCACACCAGTGACTACTGACTGACAAATAGAATTATTACCATCTATACATCACACTGAATGAATACATAATTTTTTTGGTGATTCCATGCATCATTAATAGCAATAACTTACTTTCTGCATGCTTTCATTTTCATCTTGGATCTATACTGGAGATACTTCATTGCAAATAAACATTTCCCCATAAGGGAACAATTAAGGAGCACAAATAGCTCTCTGTTTATGGCAGAGATGATCAAAATAGACCAAAAGCATTTTACTGGGAGTTTCAGTAGTGTTTAAAAACAACACCATTCTTTAAATGGATGGTTAAATAGAATTGGCTTAACTGCAAAGCTGAATTGCTTTAAAATATACATGAATATTGCAACATTAATGTCTGATTTCCTGTTTCCCATATCAAATACTCCTCAGAATGTACAATAAATAAATCTCAAGTTTGTGGTAATTAGAACAAGAAAGAGCTTCAGCATTTTTTTTTTTTTTTCAGATTTGGAAGAAGAGAATGGGAATTCTTTGCATTCCCTGGAGTTCTTTGAAATTCAGCAGGGACTCCTGGAATTCAGTCCTGACTCCTGGTGGCATCACAGCCCTTGGCAGGCAGTGCCAACACATTTCAGCTCTCCTTTCTTGGTACTACTTTGACATATCAGTATTAATCTTTTCTGCATTATCCTCCATGTAGTATAAAGCACAGATCAATCTGGTTTCCAGAATCTACTAAGCTATTAAAACATCAATGGCACAAATATGTGCAGGAATGCTGCCTTCAGAGATGATAAAAAAATAATAGAGAAGTAACCTAATAATGATAATTAAGATATATATACTGAAAATAAAAGCAAGGAAACAAAAACCTCTCAGATAACATTTTCCCATTTAAAAGTATATCCTATACAGAGGGAACTTAAAATAGGAGATACTTTAGAATAAATCTTTTTAAAATAGGAAAAAAATAACAGAATTCCTTAACAGTCTACCCACTAGGATTCAAGTAAACAAAGCTGCAAACAAGAAACAATGTTCTCTCCCCTTCAGAATAGGAACTGATAATTACAATTACAATAATTACAGAAATTTAGGGTTCTAAATCGTTATAACAAATTAAAACTAGATATTTTCATTTACCTTATGTATTTTGTGCCTTTGCCATGTATGGCAGGTAAACTTTTCAAGTCACTGTTCTTGTCATCTGCCTGTGAAGATTGTCACCACTCATGTACCTTCAAAATCTCAGAATGTAAGGACAAAGTTGTAGCCAGTATTAAGCTCTTAACAAAGCCAGGGGACATAAAACACAGGAGCTTGAGCCTGATCTCTAAACAATCATTTTGTTTAGGTCAGAGCACAGAACAGTCCTCCTGATGTCAGAAAACTGTACTTACAGTTTCAGCTCTGGAAAATTCAGCAAAATTCTCTGCCAAGCAGGAGGCTGGACAGGCTGAGTTAACTTGAAGATGACAAAACAGAAACTCTGTTTTCTAACACTCCTCTGCTTTAAATGACATAAGATATTGTAGTGGAAGAAGGGTTTGTGTTTCAAAAAAATCAAAGACAGAAAATTACAGTCCCTTGAAGTACTACCAAAGACTTTATTATCTCACATTCCCTGGTGCTTTGTTTCCTTCCTGAAAGTAAATTCATTAAGAAACTGAAACAAGAAATAAATCATTATTTTTATGTTTTGTTTTTGTTTTTGAAAAGCATAAATATATGAAGTCTGATGGATCAAAACCAAAAAGGAAAGGAAAATATATGCTTTGAAGTTCACAGTATTTTTAAAGACCTGAGTCATGATTTTTAAATGCTTGAAGTTGACAGTAATTTATTTAGTTTCTCACAAGAATGAGAAAAGGATAGAATAAATAGAGAACAATTGTTCCACTGTTATTGCATAGACTTTTAAAGGTATATGATGTGATGGGTAGTCTTGCATTGCCTGCTTTGTCACATCAAAGTGGTTTTTCTCCCTCAGAAAGAAATTAGAACTTTTTATCAAAATCCAGAGTGAAGTAAGTGTGTAAAGACATTTGTTGTGTTTAAAACAAACAAGCAAAAAAAATTGCAGGACTGGGTCTGGTCCTGTTCAACATTTTCATCAATGACCTTGATGAGGGGATGGAGTCCACCCTCAGCAAGTTTGATGATACAAAGCTGGGAGGAATGGCTGACACACCCAAAGGCCATGCTGCCATTCAGCATGACCTGGACAGGCTGGCAAGTTGGGAAGAAAGGAACCAGATGAAATCTGACAAGAGCAAGTGGAGAGTACCTAGGGAGAAATAACCACATGCACTGGTACAGGTTGGGGAATGACCTGCTGAAGAGGAGCTCTGAGGAGAGGGACCTGAATGTGCAGGTGGTTGAAAGGTTGACCATGAGCCAACAGTGTGCCCTGGTGGCCAAGAAGGCCAATGGGATCCTGGGTGTATTAAAAAAAGCGTGGCGAGTAGGTCAAGGGATGTGATCCTTCTCCTCTACTCTGCCCTGGTGAGGCCTCACCTGGAGTACTGTGTCCAGTTCTGAGCATTCTGGTTCAAATAAGACAGGGATCTCCTGGAAAGAGTCCAATAGAGGGCCACAAAGATGATAAAGGGCTTGGAACACCTCCCTTATGAGGAAAGGCTGAGAGACCTGGGTCTGTTGAGCCATGAAAAAAGAAGACTCAGATGGGATCTGATCCACATCTATAAACATCTAAGGTGCAGGAGGCAAAGGGACAAGGCCAGACTTCTCAGCAGTGTGTGGTGATAGGATGAGGGGAAGTAGCCACAAACATAAGCATAGGAAGTGCCGCACAAATGTACGTGGGAACTTCTTCACAGTGAGGTTGACAGAGCACTGGAAAAGGCTGCCCAGATGTTGCAGAGTCTTTCTGGAGACATTCAAGACCAGCCTGGACACCTTCCTGTGCAACCTGGTCTAGGGAGCTGCTTTGGCATTGGGGATGGACTAGATGACCTCTAGAGGTCCCTTCTGATCCCTACAATTCTGTGATCCTGTGAAACTTTCACAATCTGCATATCAAATAAAAATACCGTGATCTCATTGAGCACTGCAATACCATTGTACCTTTGGATAAGGCTAAGCAGAGTCTCTGCCTTTTTTCATAAAAGAAAGCCTTTTCCCTCATTTGTCCTCATCTCATGGAGGAAGGAACCTCCCTGTCTTCAGGATACAACATTACCGCTGCAGGTGCTGAATATGCTTGGTGTCTTTGGGATCTACTCCTTTTTTCCAGCTCCTCTGGGAGTGGATTATCTGTCCCAGCAGCCAGATCACCAGAGATCCTGTGGCATTTCACTAGAAAAAGAGGGAACTGCTACTCATGGTGGCTGGAAGGGGGAGGGGGAAGTGAAGTAAGATTCGCTTAGAACTTCTATCCTTTTTTTTTTATTATTTATGTATTTATTTATTTATTTATTTGAAGAAAAGTACAAAAATTGTATTCTCTTCCTAAACCAAGAGAGAAGATGTAGGGTGTTGCAAGTGATCCAGAGCTAGAGGAGAGCTGGCAGCGCAGGATACAAGACTAAGACAGCATTCTGAATGGGAGCTATAGTACTTGACCATCTGTACAATGCTTTGTTCTAGTATTGCTTTACTGTCCAACTGTCCAATAGTCAATTTATTTAAATTGGCTGTTTCTAATTTTCCCCCAGTAAATTTCAATTTCACCAAGTAACTTCCAGAAAGTGCTCCTAATGAGGATGCCTTCTGAGCCATACATATAACCTGCCAGGACTGTATCTACATCAGCATTTCAGTTCATATCATCCATGCTCCTCTGAAGTAAATCTTCCAGTTATTGCTTCCTACTGTGTTTTGGTTTATGCTGCAGAGCAGAAAATCTGCAACAACCTACTTCCTTTTGGATGTAAAGAAACTGAAAGGCTCCCTCCAGGAGCAATTCAATACACTCCAACCAGCAAGTGACATTCAATACAACAGCCTATTAGCTGCTAATTGAACTGGTTTATCGGCAAATTTACTCTTACTGAGCAGTATCACTTATCATTGTATAAGTAAGAGCAATATAGATGCTATGTAACTTGTGTACAGACCTCTAGACTGCTCCTTAGATGAAGAGCTGCTCTTGTACTAAAATCAGCCATGATTATCATGAGTGTATTCTGTGCTGAAAGAGATGAGGAAAAATGTTTTGAATTTAATTATATTCTAGATAACAAATAATTTTAGATAGAAAAAAAATCCACTCAAATACTAATAACATGAACCAATCTGAAGTACCACATTTTTAGAACAAAATAAATATTTCCGTAAGTATTTTTCATTACCCATCAACTAGAAGCTGACTAGGAAGAGATGTACAGACTCATGTTTTCTTTTGCACCAGAAATGGATGTGAAAATAGAAATGGTTAGAGGGCAGGTATTCCAAGCAGTCAACTGTCTTGCCAAATTCTGTTACTCATGAAGTAGAAATTAGGGTGCTAAGAAAGTCACAGTCTGTTATTTCTTTATCAGATCTGTAAATATTTTTTTGTCCTTATGTTCCTCCTGCTCCTGAAGCTTTAGATATCACTTGCTTTGCATTTTAAGCTTTTATTAGTTTGTATGAGACAAGAGTCTTTATTAGGTATTCTATTTATCAAATGAAAGTGGATATCTTTAAATTAATTCTAGGATCTGCAAATTCACAAAATAAAAGCAAATAAGAAATTCAAGTACCGCAGTCCTCATTATGCAGTCACAAGGAGTAATCAGCCAGCATGCTACAGCAGTGCAAAGCAGCCTGAGCAGGAATTTCTACAAAACCTTTCAACACCCACTCATTTAATTCAAAAATGAAATTACATTAGAACCTTATACCAGGTGTTCATTACCAGACTATATTCTAAAAAAGGAACAGACTCCTGGGAATCAAAAGCCAGAATGCTGTTGACAGAAATGCACAGTAAAGCTATATATACATACATAAACACACACACACATATATATACATATATACATAAAAGAATATGAATGTACTAACTTACTAACTTATCCCAAAAATTATGTGGAAAATTTTAGTGAAAATATTCATGATTAAATATTCAGGAAATGATTATTTATGTGGCTAACTCAGAATTTGGAAATATAAAGTCCAAAATTGTATTGAAAATCTTTAATATGCAGCAGTAGGTACTTTAAGGGCAGCATGAACAGCCAGGTCATTCTTGCCCTTTTACAAAGAGCTGTCATCAATTTTAAAAGCCTTTGCTAGTGAAAATTAAGCGTAATAACCCATCAATGGCTCATCTTCAAATAATCTGATTTCAGATACTGTCAATTGATCTAACACAAACTGGGTTGTACAAACAAGCTGCTGCAGTGCAGAGCTGATGTGAAGTCAAAATTGTGGCTGACACACTTATAACACAAATAACATCTGTGACATCCAAAGCAATAATGCTGCTGCAGCCAAAACTGAAATCTCCATTTCCAACCCCATTTTTCACTTCTAAAGAGGTGAGTTGAGGTTAATCACAGAAATAATCATGGAAGCATAAAATGGAGCAAGCATTCTGGTGTATGGATTTTTGAAAAGAAAGAATTGGTTCCAAAAAGATGAAAAGGCTGAAATATTAAATCTACCAAAAAGAGCAAATACGTGGCAGAAAGAAAAAGAATTTAAATTTCACAACAGGCCAATTTACTCATAATTTCCAGTAAGTTTTCTCTCCTAGCACTTGGAAACACTTTACTGAGAAGAGTTCTTAAGCAGGTTTTAGTTTTCAGTGATTTGTTTGTAAACTGGACACTTCAGAGGCACACTTGGAAGTCTAAACAAGATTAGAAATACAATATTCCAGTGAGTAGTCCTGGGTTTAATTTTGTCATGGTTTTATAATTTTTGTTACTGGTATTCCACATCATAATATCATGTAGTGCACCGCGAGCTGAAGAGTTAATGCTCCAGTTCTGTGGATCATCAATAGTTCTGGATATAACTGTCTCAGAAGAGAAGCAGGACTACATACCCCAGAGGACTTTACATTTCCATTAAGAGGGAAAGATAAATCTGTTTGCATGTCACAAGATGCCTCTCCTTTTTCTTTTCTGCTAATCTTGGCAGCTGTCTCGCCTTCAGCATTGGAGTAAAGCATTGGATTTTGGGTAGTCTCTTATTATATTTGAATTTTTAGCTTCAATTCTGAATATATTGTATGATGTTATGTTATATTCCAATATCTTATTTACTATATTAGCTTTCCTCCTCAGCTCACTGCTGCTGTTTTGTTTTTAGGCCCTTCTCCCTACCCTTTTCCCTTTTTCCCCTTTCCCCTTTTCCCCTTTCCTGGGGTGTGGGTTCATGAGTGTCCCTGCCCCCATTAGTCACGGAACTGGGCTGAGCTGGCCCATAAACCATTGAAAAAAGTTTTTTTAATCTTTATATCTTTGTAAGTTAAATGAAACACAATAGCTTTACAATTACTTTTTGGAGTACATGCAGTAGGAATTCAGCTAGCTATTCTGAGGCGAAATAACAGAGACATTTCTTCTCATAAAGCTCATCATATAAGCACTGCATATACTCAAAATTTAACAGAACTGCAACTTACCAGGGTCTCCACATAGTGAGTTAGGCCTTGAGAAAGGTTTGTTTCTAGACACTAGATCATCTGCTTAATAGAGAAATCTCTCCTTGGAACATTTAATTTTTAATTAAACAGCTTGGGAAATATTTTGGAAGACATGATGCAAATTTTCTGAGTAGTAACATGTTTCAGTTCTTTTTACTTCTAATGAGACCACTCACTGCAACCTTTTCCAAAGCAAGGGCAGACCAGGCATGACAGGAAACCCACCCACACATCAGCCTTACAAGCTATTTGCATTTCCAAGGCAACGCTGTTCACTGCTTCAGTATTAACAACCTGCTTCCACAGGTAAAATTGAGTTTAATCTTATTATTGTTGTAGTTGTGATGGCTTAAGGTTATTTTAAAGACATTTTGTAGGAAGAGATAATATCTTTCATAGTTTAGCTAGCACATATTTCAGTCTTTGGGAATTTAGGACTGCAAATCTTCAGAATCTTGTAGAATTTCTTTGTGAAACAGTTTATTTGCTTTATTTTTTAGGGAAACTGAAATTTGCAAGCTGTACATATCTAAGAAAAAAAATCAGCTTGAAAATTAAGCAATTATTTCCCATGTTCAACTTGCTACATACAAAATTCTACCATGTTTAAAAATATATAATAGGTTTAGAAGGACTTGTTTGTCTTCTTTCTGTACCTGCTTACATTTGTCCCCTCTTTATTTCTACAGCCACAGAACTCTTGAAGCTGCATCTCTTATTCCAACACTTGTTCATATCTATGTCTGCAAAAACAAGGACCAAATGCATACTGCTTAAAACCAGACCTGAGTTTGTTTTCCTGACTTGATTCACTGGAGATGACTAGGTATAGTTGGTGAAAATCAAGAAACTGTATAGTCTCCATCAACTACATCTGGTATTCTTTCAGATTTTTATATGAAAGTAAGTTTACTTCAAAGAATGCAAAACACTCTGGGCCAGTGCACTGCTATAAGCTATGTCACTGTATCTCTGGATTGTGGTTTGAAATCTCCAAGTTGTCTGATTATTTCATCAGAGCTATCATGTTCTATTCCAAGGGACTTTTCTAATAATTTTTTTTCTGTGGTAAGCCAAGATAGAAATTATTTTAAAAAATCCAGGAAAAGAATACAAAAGTTTAGTGTCTAGGTCAGAGAACTTAGAGCAATTGCTTTTGTAAATTTGGGACAATAAATTTGCTTTTGACTATAATATGTTACCTGTATTGTGCTAGCAAAAGAAAATTGCTCTTAACCAAAATTTCATTATATACACAATACAAAATACAAGAGGTCAAAAACAAATGGTGCGATGAAATAGCATTGGTCATTGCAATAACTAGTGTTTGTGGTGTAGCAGCTGCCTAAGTTCAGCATACCTTCTTTTCTTCCTGTCTTCAATACACCGATGAGATTCTCAAATAGATCTTTTTTTAATAATATCTTTCTCAAGATCAGTTGTAAGAAAAATTATCTTCTCGTCTAATATGACCCCAACTTCAATATTCTGAAAATCTGTATTTTAAGAAATGTTATTCTGGCACTCTTGATTTTGTCTGACTTTGCATTCCCATGATAGGCTGAAATTAAGAATTTTGTTCCCCCCACTGACTCCGAAGAATCTGAATCTAATAATGCTTTTAAAAAAGATTATTGAAAGAGATAAAAATCTCATGGCTTTCTTCTGTTTGCTTTCTAATATTAAAAAAAAAAAAAAAAAAAAAAAAAGGAATTTTTGGACCTAGGACTGCAGTCTCCTAGGAGGAAAGTTCTACTTAAAGTAACACAATTTGATTCATTATGCTATTGAAGTGATGATCAAAAAGAAGGTCTTGGGCCAAAAACAAGTGTGTAAAAATGAAATGAAAGTGATAATTAAAAACAAAGTTTAATACCTCTTCCACCTTTTGACAACTGCACAATGTAAATACAAACCCAGCAATTTACAGGAAAAAAAGAGAAAGAGGAGTAAGTTGATTTGTCAATATGACACAAATATGGCCAAGTTAGACTTAGTAGGAGCATTATTGTGCACAAATTCTGAAATATTTCAAGAGTCGTATCAAAAGTAGGAAAATTTTCTGATTGGAAGCGTAATATTTTTCTTACCCAAATAAAATTGTATCTGTTGAAAAACAGCAGTGTGCTCCTTGGAAGGCTAATGGTAAAGGGTCCAGAGGAAGGCCGCAAAGATGATTAGAGGGCTGGAGCACCTCCGATATGAAGACAGGCTGAGGGAGCTGGACTTGTTCAGCCTGGGGAAGAGAAGGCTGTGAGGAGACCTCATTGCAGTTTTCTGGTACCTATTACAAACAGGAGGGGAATAAACTTTTACAAGGGTGGGTAGACAGTGATAGAACATGGGGAAACGGTTCTAAGATCAAGTAGTGAAGTTTTAGATTGGCAGCTCTTCAGAGTAGTGAGGTGATGGAACAGGCTGCCCAGAGCAGTTGAGAACATTCCAGCCCTGGAGGTATTCAAGACCAGGTTGGATGGGGCCCTGGGCAGCCTGCTCCAGTGCCAGATCTGGAGGCTGGTGGCCCTGCCTGTGGCAGGGAAATGGAACTTGATGATCCTTGGGGTCCTTTCAAACCCAAGCCATTCTATGATTCTATGAAAGCATTTTAAAATAATAGGATACTGTAGCAGACAAAAAACAAAAAACAAACAAACAAAAAAACCTTACCTGCTATACACCTCGAATTGTTTCAAACACTTGCAAGATAAGACCATCATCTAACAGCTGAAGAGGATGGAAGTGCTGTGGAGACAGGGTAGCCTTGCTCTGCTCACAACAATCCCGCTCAAGTGGAGTTTAGTGCAGAGTTTTGAGTGTAGACTTGTTTGGCGATGAACCCTTTACATCTAGCAGGCATAAGGGGATGCCCGAGAGAAACTCAGGGGGAACTTTGAGGCTTCAGTACTTTGGAACTTCTGATGAGCTAACTCACAGGCAAAGGATCACAAATTAGGCTGGATTAATGCTGGGACCTGGACCAGTATGGACCAGAGATGGACTTTCTCTGTCCATCTCCCTGCCCATCCCCCTAGCCTCTCTTTTCTTTCTTTTTCCTTTGTAAAGTTGTTAAGCAGTGCAAGGCATATTTTGATTTCACATAATTTAGCCACACAGCTTAAATAGATATTATTGTAAGAGTGCCAATACTTTTAAGATAGTTGTAGTATAGAGATTCGTATTAACATTGGTTATTGAGCTTGGACCTTGATTGTCATTTCACTTTATTCTAACAAAGAGGATTTGTAAATCTGGTCATGCCTCCCTCCCTTCACGTGACATGACGTATATACTGGATTTGTAGAAAATTATGCATACACACTCTCAAGTAGTCACCGTTCTCAGGTATTGATTTCAGTCTTGTCATTTTGATTTAATATGCGCATAAATTGCTAGGAAGAACAAAGCAGAATAAGGGAGCTCTTTATATGAAACCCAGTAATATGAAAGGATTTGTGTCACCATACTGTTTTGACTTCTGGAATGAAGATTACCTTTTAGTCCCTTTGTGGACTACTGGTCTAGTTCAAATTTTGATCATAAGCAAAGCAGCCTTTCGGCAGATCTCTGGCCAATCATGAAGTAAGTAGAAGATTTCTGAATCAGCATTTTCCAATGAATTTTTCTTTTTCCAGAAATATAATAATTATTATATTTTACTGATTCAAAGTTCCTCTGCAGAATTTAAGTGCTTTCTTCTCTGTCTCACTAATAAAATTTAATGACCTCTAATTTTCTTTCCCAGCTACCACCTTTATGAAATATCTCTGAAGAACATAACTGGTTTGACATTATCTCACTCAAATGGTAGGTAGTAGGCATTTCAGTGCGGTAAGCATCTATGAAAAATGATTATTCTGATCTCATATTCTACTTTTATTTCTCTTTATATCATAGGATTTCATGGAAATACTTAGCCCTGTAGTAAAGTGTTCATATTTGTATGATTTTTTGAAATTAAAGAATTGAAGTGAATGTTGGTTGAGGAGATGTAACGTTTGATATGACTCCCTAGGTTCAATTTCTGATTAACCTTGTTCTCCAGCTACTCAAAGTATTCCAGCCAGGATATTCTCCAGTTAGTAATGCTGATAGATTCCCTATATATCTTGCCTCTGCTTCCTTTTGCCAAGTTGTATAGGAAAGTGAGTACTCCTGAAACTCAGCGAATTTGTCTGAAGTCATAAGCTTAGAAAAAATCACACAAACTACAATAACAAAGTATTTAAGGCATGAAAAATGTATTCTTCAAATAACCAATCTGATAAACTCAAAATCTCATCATAACATAATAAATATCTGCTTTTTCAGAAAGTTCATATATACTTCTAACAGCTGATGAAAGAGTTGTGTTTAAAGTGTGGCACTTCATATTAATACACTTAATGAAAATTTCTTTGCCTCTTGTCTTTGAAATTCAATTACAGCATTTCTGATTACAATCACAGTTTATGTTTGTGAATTAGCTTTTGTTACTGCTACTTACATCTACACTACTCTTAAACAACTTCAGCTCAAAATAAGGAGCAAAGCAGATGTCACGGTAACCTTTGATAACTAAAGTAAATTCAAACACAAACAAGCAACAAAAAAAATGCAATACCATGGATCATAATATCACAAACTGTGTGTGGTCTCTGTGGGTTTCAGGCTAGCAATAATCAAAAGCATGAGGATGTTATCTGATTATTACACCTTTATAGCCTTATTTTTTGAAAAGCTGTGAAAATATGCCTTGCAATATAATAGAAATATCAAGGAATCTGCAAATGATCACACACAGTGGAGAATGTCCTCTCAGGTACATCTGGAGTATCAGATGTCAAGGACAATCTTCCACAGCTTTGTAAAAAGAAAAGAGCATGTTGTTCTGCTGTTAAAAGTTATATCAACAGTGAAATACGAATTTTCCTTCAATTACACTTCTGACTGAATTTCAGCAAGGAATACTTAGGCAGTGCTTCATAGCCCTAGCAGCTAACCAGGCAGTGATTAAATGGCCAAATATCTAGCTACAAAAATTCTGTTGATTTTCTAAATCAAACTTCAGTTTCCAGAGTAGAGATATAACTTTTAACAGAAATAGGAATAAGTATGTATTAGCTGATTACTCTTGTTACAGCTCAGCAGCTATCAATTCCTTTGGTTGAAACTGTTCTCTGGAGCGGAATCATTTTTACAGAATCATTTTTACAGAATCAATAAATCATCTTTACTTCTGAAAAAGAAAGAGAGGAAGAGAAGAAGAAGAGAGGAAGAAGAGTGGGAGGAAGGGAGGAACATCTCAAGTTCTAGCAAGCAGACTTTGTAGATTAACACTTTTTGCAACACAGTTTTCATCTACAAGTACAAAATCTAACATGGGCATGAAAGTGGTAGGCTGAAAATTTAAGTCAGTTTCAAATGGTAATTATCTTTAATTTCACTGTAAATTAAAGGGAGAATTAAGAATATGCAGATTTTATTTTTGAAGCTATGACAGGCTAACAAGATTGAGATCTCTTTTCTTATAGAATTATTTATCTATTCACTTCAGGCAAATATTAATTGTCAAATGATTGATTATTTAACTTTGTTCATAATATTCAGTAAAAAAAAAAAAAGGTACATTGAGTTACAAAATATTACATGAAATAGTGAAGTCCCAGGAGTGAGTTACTTCACCACATGAAGTTGTGTTTAGATTTACTGCTCAGTTGAAGTAATATTATGTTTATCTGCAATATTCTGAATCAGGATGCCTGAATAAAATCTTACCAAGGCATACTAAAGACTTCAGGGAAAGAAATATTATTTATGCAGTTTTGGATCACTACATTTTACCTTTAGCAAAAATTATGTGTTCCCCTTAGTAGAGACTTGTGAATGATGGAATAGGTTTCAGTGGCCTTCACCTATTACAACCACTAGATAAGTTAGCCTTCAGATTTTCTAATATTGCATGTTATTAAAACAGTGGAAGCCAATTCCACAAGAACAAAGAATTCACAACAAAGTGGGGGGGAAATAATGCTTCTTGTTTTACCAATTATAAAGCAACTGCTGCATAATTAGTTCCACTCTTTCTGCATTTGTATGCATGAAGTTTTATATAACTGTATTCCATCCCTTCATTAATTACAATTGTTCAGTACTGGACATTAATGGAATAGGAATCAGAAGCGCGTCCCTTAAAAAAAAAAAAAAAAAAAAAAAAAAAGAATCCTGTTTACTTTTTTTATTTTTATAGGTATGTCATATTTCTGTATCTGTAATCTAAATGCCACATAAGTGTTGTCATGATTTAACTAGCTACAGGGCTCAAAAATATTTCACCATGGGAGAAGCTCTTACGAGTACATTTAGTATTTAATTCTGAATTTAAAAATGTCATGATCATATTCCCCAAATCACTGAGAAAATTTAGAACATACTTTTCATATTTTTTCATATCCACACTGCTTTTGCGTTCTGCTTGTGCCTCAGTTTGAGACACATTTTCTTACAAGTTGCCTCTTCCAAGGAGTTTCAGCATGCTCAAGCTTATCCACAGGACAGATGCTGAAAACTCCCCAGATACCTGTTTTGGACCTAATCAATTTCCCACTGGCTCCTTGCTTCTGATTAGTTTGTAAAAAAGGATTTTTTAATAGTTATTACACTTAGTTTTTAAAGTTATTTCTCAAGATTATTTTGACCTGCCGTATTATATACTTACCTTTCACCTGTCATCATTCATGGTATTTTATGCTTTCTTCATTTGAACATAACTTAAGCTTCTTGAGGATTTCTGTTCTAATTATATACAGCCTCCTTTTATTGTTTAGCTGTGCTGGCTTATTTTTCTCCTTGTAAAGGACCTGCTTTCCTAGCAATTATATCTGTATGAGAGGAAGGTGATCTTTGTAAATAAACATTAGTGTATGCTGTGAATGTTAACACATAATGTTATGCACATCTAACATAAATGTAACAATTGAAATTAAATTCTAACAAGTAATATTTCAGTGTAAAAGGGGAGCAAATTGTTCATACCCCACATTAACTATGCTCAGAGTCCTATCAATGTGCAGCAAGTCTTAGTTTACCTAGAAACAAAAATTTCATCTGAGTGACACGACGTTGCTAGAGGGGTTACTTTTCAACAAATACATTTCTTCACAGCATAGGAGCCCGCATACCTGCAACCTAAAATAAAACCAGCAAAAGAATACTGTAACAACCTGGACAGATAGATAGATGTATCAACTATGAGATGTCTGTAAGCTAGGGCAGTTCAATATCTGTTTTTTTAAAAAGTAATCTAGCACTCTGCAAGGTTATGTTGAGCCATTTAGACTACTTCAGTATTGATCAGCAGGAGAAAGCTCAGAACCTACCTGGTAAAGACCCTTACTATTATAAAAAAAAAAAAAAAAAAAAAAAAAAAAAAAAAAAAAATTTAAAAAGAGAAAATTAAAAAGCTCTGCGTTCGCTTAGAAAAAAGGTCAGAGGTACACAATTGCTGAACAGACCTTCTACATACTACTTGCTGAGAAATAAAGTACGTTAGTAGGAGTAACTGCTATCTTTGGAAATGTTCAAATGTAATATTGGAACAATGGTCATGTTAGGTTTCTCTCCTCTCTTACATAGTCTAAATCAGTTACTACTGGTTTATTAGATGCAGACAGGAAGCAGCTCTTTTTTTTTTTTTTTTTTCTTTAACAAAGAACATATACATTTGGGCATCTAAATATTACAAAAAGACAGATTTATTAATGAGCATACTTAGTACTCTGCAAGTTATCAGAATATTTATTGAAGGGATTTGTTTTTGCACTACCCATCAAGTAGACCCGAAGGCACATTGTAGATGCCATGACTTTTATTGTGAATAAATTTTTAAATAAGAAAGGTATAGTGGTGTTTTTTGTTTGCTTGTAAAGGAAGGGCTAAGGCAGGAAGTTATTTTGTTTCCTTCAGACTGTAAAATTCTAAATAGAAAAACAAAAAGTTTAACGTAGAGCAATAGCCACTAAAATGCAATCTGAAGTCAAATTACAGTGACGAGGGAGAAGAAAAATAATTCTATTGCTGTAGTCATGGTTCTAAATTGCTTTACAGCAGTTGCTACTACTTTGCAATAGTTTTATTTTTCATTACTAGAGGACTGGAGAAATTATGCATGGCTTTAAAAATAACCTAGAATCAACATGCCATCAAATGTCCTAAACACAATTTAAGTTTTAGTTCTTCCAACTTGGTGTTGTTTATGTTTCTGATCTAGTATCATTTGTCCTTGTCTTAGACACACAAAATATGTAGGTTGGAAAAGAATTGCTTAGCTGTAGATGGAGCTATTATTCTCAAGAAACTAGGAAAGAGATCTGCTCCTCCATTGAAGGCTGTCACTGCCTGCTGCATCCCTCACCCCTCCAGCCTACAGGAAGTTATCACTGCTGCTACATGGGTTCTTCTTTTTCTAAGAACCTTTGGTCTCAGAAATGTAATCAGTAGGCAGAACCAAATATCTAAATGAAGCTGGGAAACATTTACAATCTGATGGCTTGCCCAGATGCACCAGAGAAGTGTGTGATTTTATGCAAGCACCATGATAGAACCCAGGAAGGCGTTGGTGTTGGCTGCTCCCAGCGCAGATTAAAGTCCAAGTTTCTTTCCTGCGTGTTCTTAAGTAGTGTGCTCATGTCTTTATTTTGAGCCAGAAACAAAATGAGTTACAATCCAGGAGAAAGGAAATATAAGTACCATCTCCTCCTGAGTTTATGATATTATTCTCTCTTACCCTAATTTTATTACCTAAAAATCTAACAACAAAAATATAATTTAGTTACTCCTATCTTCTAAAAAGTCTCTTTGTTACTGTATCTATACTATGTTTACATTCTGTTTATACAATTTACATTCTGAAAGTAAAGCAAATAAGCTATGCTTATAACAGTATAATTAACAGGCAAATATATTACTTGAAATTCATCAACACTGGAAATATAGGGTATTAAATTTAGGTATTGCTTACACAGAAATACTATTGTATTTCTAGAAATTCAAGGGGTTTTGGTTTATTTGGTATCTCTATGCCTTTTAAACTGCAGGGAAGAAAATAAATAAAATGCTAAGAGGTATGCGGATTAATCAGGGATGCTCCTAACTGTGAGAGCCATACAAATAATGTACTACTTCAGTAGAAACTTCCTTCAGTAATACAGTGCAGGTGGGAGATGTCATTTCATTAGACATGCTAACTATCACTAGTTAATGATGTGCGATATCCATCACTTTATTTCACAACTTAATGACACTAAATTATTTAAGGTGATCTTGATTTAGCAGCGCTTGTTGAAATAGTTGTTTTTTTAACTTATTCACAGCTGAATTGTGATTCTAAACATATTGATGGTTTGCTTGTTACTAATTTATAATAGCTTGGCTCTGTGGATGGAAATATCCAAGTTTCAGATTTTACCATAAAGGTGTTTGTTTGTTTGTTTGTTTTCAGGCATTCCCACCATATTCTGGTCTGTCAAAAACTGAGAGAAGATAACTTCTACTAATGTATTTGCTGTGGTAGTGAGGTACTACATGTTCATTAACTAAATCATGAACTGATAAGAGATGTCAGCATAGCCTCCAGTGTCTTCAGCAAATGCACCACTTTGTCTTGTTAATAATGTCTCCAACTTGTGCAGAAAGTTTGATTTAAATGCAAATATATCTCATTTTTCAGCTTCACCTTGGGGAACAATGTCAGAGACTTTTTATTTTGTAGTTCTGCTGTTTATGAGAAAAATATCATGACACTGGTAAACTTGAAAATATAGTGTAATTCAGTATTTTTTAAGGTTAAGCTGCATCTGCTTGCTACACGTGGTTGGAGAAAAGGGTCAATACAGAATAATTAGTTAGTATGCTCCTAGTTACAGTCCGAGATGAATGAACCTTCAGATGAAAGTAACTATTTCCCTTGTACTTGTAAATTATAAGTATTCATATTAAATCCTCTGTCATTTTGGTTTCATATTAATATACAACATATATAGAAGCTCATGCAAAGCACAACTCTTGATACCTTGACCTCTATCTGCTTACGCTAAATGTTAGGGCACTGTGGTTAAGGAGGCAGAACTCAAAGAGAAATAATGTAAGATCTTCAGGTTAAAATCTCTGAGTATTTTGTCGCCCATCATCCTCCCAGATGAAAGACATGAAAACAAAATTGTGATCTGTCAATAAAATCTTTATCTCTTCAGCACCTAGAAGCTCAGAAGAACCAAAATGTTTTCAGGCATCTTTTCCGCTATAAAATTATCTGTGGCCAAAACATCTGTGATCAGTGAACCACTGAATACTTAGAAAACACACATACACATAAAGTTAGGAATGTTTAGTGCCTTATCTATGCTGATTCCATTCCTGTTTGTATTCAAGAAAGTTTGACTTGAATGCAGCTGATTGAACTTGGGAAAAATAAAGATTATTATTATTATTAGTCATTGTGGAAACATAAATATCGTGGGGGCAATTTATACTGTCATTTAACACAAATAGTCATTAAAAGTAATTCAGTTGCTTCTGGAATAATATTACTGAGGAGAGAATAAGAACATTACTTGACTGTTTTGCCTAATTTTTAGACATTAGGCAGCAGAGAGGTAGACCAGAAGAGTGAGAAGCAAGGACTAATAGTTTTCTAAGTGGAACAGCAGCGCAGTCTAACAAGAACAGAAGATGTAAAGCATTTAGAATAGTGAAAGAAGATACTTTCCACAGAAAGGAATGAGGACATCTCCCACAGTTCCCAAACTTCCCAAACTGGAATAAATACAACTTTCTATGAATTTGAGTCACTAGTCAAAACTCTGGCTGGTACCTTTGCCCATGCTCAAAAGAGGTGAGTGTCTCCCGTGCTGCCTGAGAGTATCTTCCATTGGTGGCCGTGAACTGTATCTTACAAATTTCTTTAAATAAGCTTTTAATTGATTATAGATAGAGATTTGTCTGAACAAAGTCTACAGGAAAAAAACAAAACAAAACAAAAAAACAATCCTTATTCCTAAACATTGCACAGAACTCATTATGAAAAGATCCTGAGACCTCTGAGTCTGTCCAGAGATCAGTGTGTTGTGATGAAAGTTTAATGTTCATTTTGCCATTTCTATTTTGACTAGACCAGACAGTGGCTTAATGAATTGCAAAACTGCACTTTCTTTTTAAAAAGTGAATAACTAAATATTGAGGATAAAATGCCAACTCTTCAACTTCAAATTAGTGTAAAATAACATGTTTTGAAGTCTTCCAAGCTATATATATTTGTTGTTGTTGTTGTTGTTGTTCTAGTTACTGCCCTCTGTCACAGTGTATTTGCTTTTTCATTAGAACATTATCTGACAAAAGTGCAGATCTATGAATTGTGTGTGATTCTCTGTCCTGCTTTGAACTCTTGAAGTTCAAACTTGGAACTACCATGTGCATAATGAAATTACTAGAGCTCATGGTAACTTGTTTCTCAACCATTTCCAGCTGAAGTCAAGAGAGATACTGCTTTACCATCTCTTTCCTTCCTAAAAATTTTACATTTTAATAATAAATATTGACTCTTGGCTTCAGTAAGTGAACTACATAAAATAACTTTTATCCACTCTCTTTGGAGAATCTACAGTACACATGACTGAAAAGATAAACTGCAATAAACTATACATGAGAAATACACGACTGCGAATGAGTTCTTATATTTCTGAGCAGACCTAGGAAGAGAGGAGTGGATGCTTTATTTTTGTTCTATTTTATATTACAATGGAAAAGAAATTATGACCTGCCAATTTTGTCACAAAGGTTTATTTTATTTTTCTGTTATCCGTGTGAGCAGAAAGAAATATTACACTGCAGGATATCACTACACTGTTTTGCAAAGTCACTATTCCAAACAAAACTCAGCAACAAAATTTTCCAAGCAATTTTTTCAATATTTTTTGAAATAATAGGATTTAGTTATTATTGAAAACATACCTTCCCGAAATACAGAAGAAAAAAAAATATTAACTTGTAAGACTGGCAACAAACAAATAAAGCTATATATCTGTTTTCCTAGTCTCAGTAGCATTGAAGAAATCACAGTATACTCTGCAAAAAACACTAATTACTTCAGCCTTCAGCCAAGAAATCAGAACGAAGAACCATCTTCCCCAATCTCAAGAGCAGTTCACCTCTATGTGTGAGAAGTCAAGTAAAGATGCCAGAAAGTCTACATTTATCTTCAAACAAAAGAAGCCAGGCAAAATTCAAATGTAAAAAAGGTACCTTCCAAAGGTGCAAGCAGGGAAACTACACAAGAAGGAAGGCCTACCCTTAATGGAAGATGAAAGATAAAGGGAATAGTACGGAGCTATACATGAGAGAACAAAAGGACTATAGGGCAGCAAACAATGGGATAGAATAGTCTCAGTGTAATCCTTAATTAGCATTTTCATGAACTAGTGACAAAAGCAGAAGCATAATGAGTAAAGAGACCAACTTAAATGAACAACACCATACATGCATTACTACTTTACAATATTTGAAAATGTATCTAAAGTATAAAATGTTTCTCAAAATAAATAAAAATTAAAAATTAAAAACAAAGTAGGCATAGTGATGATGGGTTGATGGTTGGACTACATGATCTTAGTGGTCTTATCCAACCTGAACAATTCTATGATTCTAAGATGTTGGTATACGAAGAGATTACTTTAAAATAAATATATATTATTTGTTTTACTGATTTTTACTCTTAGTAAGAAAATAACATTCCGTTCTACATAATTCTTGAAGTTCACTCCATTTTATGTTGAATATATATAGGAAGAAGAATACATTTTATTGTTTATCTACCATGCAGTTTACTGTGCAAAAATTTATATTATTGTCGTAATAATCTGTAAATTTCTCAATAAACATACAGCCATACTGGGAAGTATTATCATTGTATAAATATACCATAGATAAGCCTGATTGTAAGGAATTTTGAATAGTGCAGTTCTACTGTCCTATCCCAAGTAAATAAGAAAAATGTATATGTGACTACAGTTACCAACATGTATTATCTCCAAATACTTCATTTTAGTTATAAACATGCTAAAGTTTCAATGAATAAATAGCAGCTTTGCATAGAACTCAACTGGTTGGGTATGAAGTGATAGCTTAGATTGTTTCACAATTAAAGTTGCACCTTCTAAAATCTTTTATTGAGGGTGAACACAGAGCAATTTATCAATTTCACCGATTTTACAGACTTTCCAACAATTTACTGATAAGCTGATTCCTGTATAATTATGATGTACAGTATTAAAAAAAACACATAGCATTCAGCTTTCTCACAGAACTATATGACTAAGATCACCCTCTGGCTAGATTTAAGGGGGGAAAAAGATAAAATATACCATCAGTTTGTTCGCCAATTAAAAACCTTGCACTGAGGAAACTACTGAGTTCAACTTCTGAACACAGTTTTATTAAAATAGATAATAAAGTCCATGTATCAATGCACTACAAGGAAGCATACAAGTTTTGCCTGGGGCTTGATACATCTTTCTAGAAGGAACATGCTTAATGAAACAAGAGATACACAGAGGAAATAAAAGCAGAATACCAGAACTGTTATTACACACAGTCACTCAGCCTGCAAACAGGAAAAACAAAACAAAACAAAACAAAAAACACAAAGGAAACCAAGCAAAGTTTGAAAGCCCTTTTCCTACTTCTTTTCATGGTAGAAAAAAAAAAAAGCCAAATCAAACCAAACCAAACCTGAAAAAATAAATCACAGTTATATTTCTGTTATATCTACAGCCAGGACACATTTAAAGTAAACCCATCCAAGTAACTGCCCCTATAGTGCTGCGTATGAGAGATAGTACCACCTCTATCTTCAGGTATATTAAGAAAATGTGAATATCCCTTAAAAATCACTGCATGTTTTGAAAAATGTCACTGCACATCTGCACATCATTGGACATTGCATCTACTCTGTTCCAGGAAGTGTATGTTTAGGAGTAACGTAACAATGGGAAATATTCAGAATCTGCCATTTTTTCTCAAAAAATCTGCAGGGGAGTAGATAAGCCCACATTTATTTTCTGAAAAAAAAAAAAAAAAAGAGGAAAACACCCTAAGTTCTAATTAGATACCTGGAATATATTGCTGTAACAATGGCAAAACAAATCTGAAATGTTCATTATCGGTTAAGCGTTAATACATTGCTTGTAATATATTCCTGTATTTAAGGCAAAAAAAGAAATAATATTCACAATTAGTAATCCTTCCTATCTCAATAAGTCTCCTCTCATGCTAGCTTTATCTGATTAATATTGATCTAGCTACTGCAAAATGAAAGTAAAACTTTTTTTTTCTGTAAATGTTTTAATCAGCAAAACACTAAATAAATACTAGGACAAATTACACAGAACAATATTACAGTTAAATATTTCAACACGAATGTAAACCCTTTTTTGGCATACTGTGAAAAATGTCATTATCATACGTACAAACCCTTATTTCAAGTTGTGCATACTTAGTTCGTTTCTAGATGTAGTTACCAACTGGCAGGAAAAAAAGTGTTTTATTTAACTTATCTCAAGTAAGTCCTCTTAGTTCCGTCAGACTATACAGATATCCCATGAACATTTTATTTCTTCTGGTAAACACTAGCTTGTATTGAACATCACCAACATAACATATAGACTTACTTAAGCTCTGAAGTAATTACGGATTTGAAAACATACAGTAAAAGAAAATTAAGACAGGCTCTTTAAGAAAATTATTGAATTTTTAAACTATGCTATGCACCCAATTGCATTCCTACTGTGATAACTTCAATATCTGCCACTGAAAACCAAGCTTCTCTTCCAAATTTGCAACTTTTTCTTTTTAAAGTGGTATCACAAAAGCAATAAAACCTGCCAGTCTTCTTCGTTTGGGTGTTATTAGATTCACATTGGAGTTTGAAGTGGATTTCACATAGGAGTTCCATATTTTATAACTATGTAAATATAAGATTTAGATATATATTTTTTTATTTTTTAGAAGCGATCCTAGGTAACATCACCCACACTTCACTTTCTTCAGTAAATCTCTCTCACAGTTTATATTTTTGTGCTGCTGTTTTGATGTATCTTATTACTTTTTATTCTTCTCCTCCTTTCTAGGGTCATCTCTCCCACTCTCATGCATAAATGCACGTTCCCACAGAAAAATCACTCCCACATCAAGAAAGAAAATGCTCTGACTCATCTTGCTTACTGGCCTCATTGAAAGAGTAGAAGAGGGGGAGTCTTGAACTTAGTCTAGCAAAAATATGTAGGTTGCTCCAAAAGTAATGCTGCCTATTTGTTTCCATGGAAACTACAACAAAGAGCACAATAACACTGTTTGATAGAGCGAATCCTCGGCTACGAAATGCTATTTTTCAACATAGTCACCAGCCGTAGCTATGCATTTTTGGCAGAGTTGAACAAAAGGGTTTTAGGTTTTTTTTTTCACTTTGAAAGAAATATCTAAAACATATATTTTAATTGAAATTATAGGATTTAAATAATTACTGCCCTTTTAACGTACATATCTTGAGTACGTTTCACAGATAAGTATGAAATAATGTCAACCTTCAAGTCTGACGAAAGTTTATGACATATGGAGAGCATGTCACCTTGATATACTATCCTTGGGAGGAAAGGACAAACAAAGCGAGGTGAGATGAGAAGCGAAAGGATAATTTCTTTCTTCTAGAGGTGTCAGAAGGTTCCATCTCACCTTTAACATCTACTTGCAGTTAGCTGCAAATAAGGGATTATTTCACTGTGTGCTCACACTGAAGGCGTTTTCATTTATCCATTTACGCCAGGAGCACTGGCTGAACTCTAAGAACTATTAATATGAACAAGATGATCAGAAGTTATCTCATACCTGCAGCGTCTGAGGCACGGACTCAGATGTGAAATATTCAAATCCTTTCTTGAAGGCTATAACATCCCTTATATATGTCTCCGGGCTCCCTCCCGTAACGTTCCATTCCCCCCAACATGTCAACAGAACACTTAACAAGTCTCCTCCACGCCTAGACACTAATTGCCCATGCAAGTGCTCACCCAGTCAGAGCCACAAGTTGCTTCTATTCACACGCCTCTTCTTCAGTCAGGGTCGTCATCACGCGGGGATTAAATGCCCCATTTGACTTCTGTTCCTGTCTCCTGGAGTCAGCCTTTGTTCGCCGTGGTCTTCTTCCACACCCTGCCAAACTTGTTTTTCAGCCTCTGTTCTAAACCCCCACACTTGCCACAGCTCAAGAGGGAATTAAGACAATACAGTGGGAACTGAGTACTCAAAGTATGTATTTCTTATAACACCACAGGCTGTCTCCTGGAACTAAACATAGATGTTTGATGAGAATCTAGGTATTTCGTATTTGGAAAACAATGTAATTTGATGTACAAGATGTAAGATAACCCAAGGTGGAATAGATTTATTTAGAATTCTGCCAACTGTGATGTATATATCATTGTGATGTGATATATACTGGTAGTTATATGTGACATCTGAATATTTAAGTCTTGACAGATTAATTGTATGAATCCAGACTGATGGAAAAGTACTTCTTTTTCTTCAAAGGAAAATATTTGGTAATTAGCAGTTCAATATTTATTTGGAGAAATCTAGATGCATAAAAATAATATCAAATATTTGTCTTAGCTGTATAACACATGTATACGCGTACAAAACTTAGAAGATATTTATCTGATTGGATATGAATTTTAGGATGGGAGAGGTTTATGAACTGAATGAGTTCTGCAAAGCAGTGATTCTAAACTGCAGAGGAACCAAGAATTATTTTAGCTACAGGAAAGATTTGACACTCATTACTTTTGGCATACTCCCTCAGTTCTTGTCTTTTTCAAAGAGCTCAGAAGAATTTGTATTCATAGTGATAGTCTGAATGACCCTACATATAAAAATAAAATCATAGAAGAAACAAGAAAATGAATGTCTTGTTTTCTATACTTGAGAACTCTACTGTACAAGAAGCAGAAGTGTCTTCATGATGCAAGAAATGTCTCTACAATGAAGTGGTACATAAAATAAGTTGTTTGTTTGTTTTTTGGTAGTCACTGAAGCCAAGAAAACTGACAAAGTAACTTGTCATGCCAATGAGTTATGTCAAGCAGGTATTCCCTCTATTACAGTGCATGGGGATCACTCACCAAACATGCACACTGAAGAGAGAAATCACTACATATTTAAAGACATAGCACATACATTGTCATTACATTCTAAGGACATGGACATAAATTTCAAGTAATTATTAACATCTCTGGTGGTTGTGGGAATAAAGCTAGTAGTCATTTTTGCTGTAAATTTTCAACCTTTAAGGGAGGTAGCCCAAACTGGTTCTCACTGATTTTACATTGAGTTGAGGCATCAGTTTTGCCATTTCATCTTCAAAAACAGGACATCTGTTCTACTTTCTTATATTCATTTGACAACAAATTTTGTGGCCTCTGCATTTTGTTCTTGAGCTTGCATTTATGCTAGCCTCCTGTTCTTGTATCTGCTCCAGTTGTTCTTGCAATATTCTCATGATTCACATTGAGTAGCATATAGTTCTACAGTTCGCTGCTTCCAATATTTATTTATTTCAATCCAGTAATCCTGAAAAGGTGTGTGCATTGTCTTTTTTAAAAGATTATGCTTTTTTGCTCATACAACTCCAAAAAGGTCTAATAATGGAGCTATCTCTACACAGTTAGGTTTGTACTCATTTATCATATAAGATATCTTTACTTTTGTATCATATACATTTTTTGAGTAGTAGATGCTCCATATCATGTTATCAGGAAGTGCACAGATTACTTTGTGGTCTTATTTTAAAATTCTAGTTTAAACTCTGTTTCCAGCCCTTTAACTAGAATAGGAAATGTGTGAATTTACTACCCTTTAGGGTCTGAAGCTCAATAATGATCTACAAATGCCAAAAATAAAGGCTGAAAAACCCAGACTTCTGTGGGATATAACTGTGGAAATGCTCCTGTTACTCATACAAAATGTGATAAATGTTGAATCAGTAACTGAACTGAGGCAGTTCCTTTCACCCTATTTGGTCATTTTAAATATATGCATGCAAAAATCTCATGAAAGTATCTTTTTCTTTCACTTGTGTTTCTTGTGTATTTCAGTTACCAACTCATTAAAGCGTGCACTGCTTACCTCTCTGCATTAGCATGACCTTTTCAATGCAGCAGACATTGTGTTCTGATTAACTAATATCATTTGCAGTTTCCAAAGCAATATAACATTTTCTTTGATTAAATTATTATTGCTAACAGCAGTTACAAATCAGACTTGAATTGAGACTCCACTACATCTTTAATAAGAAAAATTATTCATAACTAATATCTTTCCAGTTGCCGATGTTCTGTAAATTATTCTTTCTCAGCTAAAGGCTACATGCTGATCTAGTCAATGTGCTGTTCTGAAAATCTATAATTCAAAGATATGTTTTTTCCTAAATTACCACAAAAAGTTTAGAGCTCTGCTCATCAAGAGCTGTATAACAAAACATGCTGGATGATCAAAGGTCAACCTGTTGAACTGGAGGAAGTCTATAAGGAACTGCCTTTGCTATTGATTTAAGTGCCCCACATACAGCAACAAGTAGAAACTGAGTGAACTTTTTCCTTTCAACTCACTACCATAAACATAAACATGTGAGAAGCTCCTGAACACCTCTGAAAGAAGCCAAAGGTGTCAAAAAAGTCAGGGAGTTTGCTGGATATGAATACAACAACAGCTGAGGGTTCTTTTTTCACCTCTAACACAATATCAGTAACCTTGTCTGAGGACTTCTGAAAGGTAATTTAGAATTGAACATGTCAGTAGTAAAAGCTTGTCTATGACTTATACTTTGAAGAAATACTCAGAAAAGGAATTTGTTCAGAATGCCTTACTCAAAGTTTAAATATACATTATGTACATCTGTACTGAGACAGGAGAAAAGTTTCTCCATGTAATGTCTGATTGTAAGTACCAGAGAGTTTCTGAGTAGAAAAACTCCCATTATATTGATATAAGGACTGGTCTTTCCAGCCTTATTTCTGAGTTACGCTGTCTTTCTGCCAGTCTTAAGTTTTGTTTTGTTTTTTTATATGATATTTTTTAGATTCAGTGGCCACTTTAAAGACAAAATGTATTAAATGTAAAATATTTCTACAGTTTCATTAAAAACTGATGGATTAAAGATGGATTAAATGAATCCAGTCCTAAGAAACAGTCCAGTTATGGGAGTTAAGAACTCAGGAATCATGCTCTGAATTGCAATATTCATGGAGCTATTCTTGGACATTAAGCCCTTTGAATAAGCTTATGTACTATTCTTTAAACACATCATGTTTCTGGCCCTCAGCATGCTCTGATCAATAGAGGTAAAAACAGAATGACTGTTAACTAGAACTGAAACTGTAATCATTTTCCATTATAAAGCATGGACAAAATATAAATTGGAAGGAATTTAATGAGTTATTTTAATTAATATTTTGCACTTTTTTGGACACCTACCCTGTTTGCACTGCTGCCATTAGGTATACTTATTTCAGTGAGAATAGCTGTGGATATTATACACTTACAGATACGGATATTCTTCCAGTTTAGGAAAGATAGTCTTGTGCTTGCCATATACATATTCATGACATGTTCAAGGCCCTGAGCACTTTTGTGCTCTGGCTATGAGACTGAATCATATCAACTAGGTTCTGGACCAGACTTTCTAAAACAGTTTTTCCTCAACCAAAGCACTGTTCATGGAAGGGCTCCCGAGGCTGGGTAGATCGCATAGACTAGCTGTATGAAAAGGCTGATCAGCTTTTTTTGGAAGAGCCTAGGGAGACCCTGGAATTCAATAGGTGGTGGAGATTTCATTTCTTCTCTTCCTGAACTGTTAAAATCCTGGAAAAAGGGATCATAGTTCTAATGGAGTCAGGAGCTCCCTCTAATGGACTGCTTTTGTCCTCTTAAATTTTACTGGGTAGCATGAAATTTTAGAGGACCATGTAAATACAGGTTTCTAGTCCCATTTATTTATAGAACTCATCTCAATGACTTTCGGAAAAGAAACCCCCAAAATTAGGAAGAAATGAAACAATCATTTGAAATGTAAGTATGCTGTAAAACTGTCCCAGCAGTCTTTTGTTACAAAAATTGTTTTATTTCATATTTACTGGTTTTGTTTACTGTAATTTTAAAACAGCAGAAGGATGAAAACTCAATGAATAAAAATAAAAACAAAGCAAAACAAAAAAAAGTGAAGGCTGATGGAGGTTGTTATGAGTTAGATCAGCCCATCCTGGGACTTTCAGAGAGTGATTTCATCAGCAATGCATGCATATAAAAATAAAATTAACAAACCATCAACAAAAGCAAAACAACATAGAAACAATCCTACAAAGATATAAAGCTTATTAAAATTACCCCAAAAAATTACTCTTTGTTCACATTCATGTTAGATAGTCATTAATATTACTTTCTCTTTTCTACTTGGCCTGGCACTCCAGTGCATCCAGGACTCCACTGGAAGATGAATATACTTACCTAAAATTTAAATTAAAAAGAGCATCCCTTTTCTCTGGTAAAGATTATGGAATGCAGCCCCTCCATTCATTATGAATGCTGTAATTCTGCCAGAACTGTGTATCCTCAATAATTATAGAATCATAGAATGGCTTTTGTTGGAAGGGATCTTAAAGAACATCTAGCAGTCAATCCCACTGCCATGGACAGGATTGCCAACAACTAAATCAGGCATAGATCAGGTTGCTCAGGGACCTGCTGGACCTGACCTTGTACACCTCCAGGAATGGAGCATCCACAGTCTCTGGGCAACCTCTGACGGTGCTTCATTATTCTGAGTTATATCTAATCTACACTGACTCTCTTTTAGTTTAAAACCATTCCCCCTTGTCATATTACTGTCAGACTCTGTGAAAAGTTGGTCTCCCTCCTGATTACAGTCTCCCTTCAAATAGTGGAAGGACACAATGAGTTCTCCCAGGAGTCTTCTCTGAGCTAAACAACCCCAATTTCCTCCATCTTTCTTCATAGGAGAGGTGCTCCAAACCTTTTATCATCCTCATGGCCCTCCTCTGGACCAGCTCCAAGAGCTTCACATGCTTCTTGTGCTGGAACCCCAGACCTGGACAGTACTCCAGATGAGATCTCACACGGGCAGAATGCAGGAGACAATCATCTCCTTCTCCCTTCTGGCCACCCCACTTTTGATGCACCCCAGGATACAGTTGGTCTTTTGGGCTGCGGGAGTACTCTACTGGCTCATGACTCTTTGAATACCAGAACCCTCATGAAGGGGGTCACTGATAAAGATGCTGAAAAGCACTGACCCCAAGACAGACCCCTAAGGGACACCACTCATGACTGGCTTCCACCTGACACAGAGCCACTGACCACTACCCTCTGGCTGCAGCCATCTGACCAATTATTTATCCACCAAATAGTCCAGCCTTCAAATCCTTATATCTCCAATTTAAAGATGAGGATGTGGACTGGGAATTAATTATTACTTTGCTATCATTACAGCAATGCACCCCTGAAAGGCAAATTCTGAGAGTGACATTCACCAATTCCTACAATTTGATATGCTGGAGGAGTGTATAACATGGTGTCCATAATCTTTTCATTTAGACCTTAACACAATGAATACACTACCCTCTGGGAAATCCTCTTGACGTGATTCCACTGCCCTGTGGAATCCATAAGAAGATATAACTTTATAGTAGCTGTTTTAGGAAGTGGCATGTTAGATCAGATACTGTGAAATATATGTGGACACAGAGTAAAAAAAAAAAAACAACAAAATTAAACTTTTGTCTGTCCTTGTTTACTGAACTTTCCATGAATATAAAGAAGGAGGGAATGTCCATTCATGTTGAATATGCATAATACAGTTATAGTGACATAAATTTGTAAAGAGATATTCAGGGAATAAAGCTCTTTCAATAATGGAAGAGTTCCATTAAAATATATTATTTTCTTTAGGGTTATATTAAAAGAAATCTTACTGAATTTTTGTGGTTTTTTTTTGTGTGTGTGAGTGTGTGTGTGTGTGTGTGTGTGTGTGTGTGTGTGTGTTTTACCATACTGAAAATTTATTTGGGCTTTTTATTTTTAAGTTTGATTGAAATCACATTAGTTCTATTATTATTGCAGATAATAGGCACATTTTTTCCAGAAACTGTTTAAAAAGTACCTGTGTTTTTCCATGTTCTTATTATACAGAAACCAACTGCAAATTAATTAGCTTGTTTAATTAACAAGACATGAGTCCCCATCAGACTTTATGTTCCTCCTCTCTGAGAGATACAAATAATTCAGATGACAAATGTGAATGCTGTTGACAGATAAAGTACAGTCTTGCAGTGATAACTGTAAAGGATTACTGCATTTTGGCCAAGGATTGATGAACCATTTAGTTAAGAATTTTTGGCAGGAAAAAAATTAATAACATGTATGTATCAAATCAACATTGAACTTTTCCACATGAGCAACTATGTTGAAAATATTTATGCACAAATGCAAGAAAAAATCCCAATATGTCCAGCTGGTTCATATGCATTTATCAGGAAAAAAAATAGTAACAAGTTTCAATATTTAATTATAAATATAGGAAAAAGAAGTCAGAATCCTCTTCTTCAAGGTCCTGCCTGTGGGCACAGTTTATCCAATGGTTCTAGAAACCTTCTCAAGGTATTCATGGTCCTAAAAATTCAGATGAATCCATGAGCACCTCTCTGCTGAACCTGAATGCAATCTGCCTTGTGGTTACTTAGAAGAGGCTGCAAAATGTGGTAAGCCCTAAACAAACACTTCCAAGAGAAAGTTCAAAGTTGTTAGAGCCTGAAGTATCTCAATTAGACTGCGCAGATGTAAAAAACTGTTCAACTGTGGGCACTTCCTAAAGCTACTTGTGTTTTTTGCAGTACCACCAGGCAATTTTACTGAAGCACAAAAGTTTATCACTGGATAATTCTTTTAATAGTGGGATACGCCGTAGAAATACAATCTCCAGCCCTGTTCGAGAGGCATTATGCACCATAATTGATGTGGAGAGCTACAGGGGCTCACTGTAACTACTCACTGAAAGCCCAGGAGAGAAGTGAGATATACAGGATTTCCTTCAGGAACACCAGAATGTTCCCGCCTCCAGGACTTTGGAAAAACCAGTCAAAGCCTGCCTGTTTTGAAGAGCCTTTAGGTGAGGAGCTTGCATTAGAGTGAAATTACTTCAGAACCAAGATTCTCATAACATTAAAGATCTTAATATTTAATCAGCTACACATAGAACACTTCTTTGGTTGACCTTTAAACATGCAATACTGTACCATCAGACAGTGTTAGAGCAGCCTGTGTGTGTCCCACTCACCACACTTTGTCAGGCTCATCATTTCTTTCTGAACTTTGCTGTCTGCTCAAGTCAAATCTGTTGCATTATCCGTGATTTTTGCAAATGTTATTGGCTCTAATGAGTTCATGGCCTTTTTCACCTAAACACTCCAGCTCTTATTAAACGCTTAAAACATACAGAAGTCTGTTTCCTTAATGAAATGCTCCATGAAAATAAACAAACAAAAAGAAAAAGTAACCAAGCAAAACCAGAGTGCAGCCTTTCTTTTCTTTCAGATTTTTGATAATGGCTTTCTTCCTGTTGCTTTTTCTTCAGCTTTCTGAAGTCTGCCCTTTAAGAAGTTCGTGGTACATCACTGCTGCAGGAGCATGGACAGCAGTTACTAGGATACTAAGCCTAAATGTGAAGCAGGAACTAGCAGCAGGAGACATGCATATGTTCACCCCAACTAGAGGTGCCTCATCCTTTGACACAAACATTGGCTGGAGTTATGTATGGCTTTCTGACTACTGGATGTGACTCACATTTTTTGGTTTACCCGTTGCTGACCTTTTACTGACATTTGTCATCCTACAGTCTGCATAGCAAAACAAAAATGTGTATAAAAACAGAGAGTATAAAAAAAAGAAAAAGAAAAAAGAAAGTAAAAATGATAATCTGGAAATCAGTACTTATCAACAGGTTGCTATGGTTTGAGACAGTACTCTATTGGATAGCGCAATCTCCAACATTCCTTCAAAATGTTGCCCAGTTTGCCTCCTGAAGCCACTCCTATCTGTACTATTTTGTCCCTGGAAGGCTCAGCAGAGAGAGAGATTAATGGTATGAAACATCTGGCACATAGATGTCATATGGTGAAATCAGACTTTATTGAAGCATAAGGCAACCCAAACTGCATTCCCAGAAGATTTTGTGATTCTGTGATAGGTGTCACAGCATGACTACAAAACAGGAGAGGGGCTTTCAGTGCTCACTTTTTCCACTAGGAATGTAGGCATAATTGGAGAGCTTAAATGCTTGAAACCTACCTCAAGGCCAGGAAATGAACTCCTAATTTCCAAATCTTAGTCTATAACTCATCACCAAATAATTATCTCTTTTGATGCTATTGCAAAAAGTATTTAAGTAGAGAGGCTGATATGTATAATGTTAAACAAATCTATACTCCCATTCTGCTGCGTGATCTGCAATGCCCAAGCCAGATGTAAAGACACTCCATTAGCCTGTTTATTTCAAATATTCCTAAGGAAAATAATAACAAGCAACATAACAAAGAGATTACCAAGCCTCTTGCTATTTTGTGAGTTTGTATATCCAGGATAGACATGTTAATCACACCTCACTATTGTCCCTTTTTCCATTAATATTTCAACATAGCACTGTTAACTGCCTTGGAGAATAGATGAATCGTGCTGGTCTTATATCACTGCAGACATAACCCTAACTTTCATGTGATGCATGTTTAATATCAAAACTTCATATAACTTTATATGATATTCTATAATAAATATTAACCCTTACATTATTTCGGTTTATTAGTTACCTACTTATTTTCTGCAGTGTGGGATGATTTGCTATTTAGATGTTTGTAAAGGCTTTTATTTTTTTTATTGCCTTCTAATGGCTAATTGCAAAATGTGTTGGTACAGGAGAGAGGAACTTTGAACTTGTATACATGTAGTTTGCAGATGTACTGTTTTTGAGAGATCTGATCCATACATGTATACTTAGCTAAATAACTTTCCTTGAATAGCTTTCCCTCTGAACATTGTAAATTAGTATATACTGAGAAAATGCACAAAAAGAACTGAAATTTTAGTTTCCATAGTTGACCAGAAAAAAAATGTAGAAGGTAGAACCTGGAGTTAGAAAAGTAATAAATAATTATAGACCACACAGTCTGTTTTGCCCTGTCCCAGTGGTTCAGGTAAGAAACCTCAGCATGCAGCTGTCTAATGTGTCACAGAACTTGCTTGGCTCCTTCTAACTGGGCTTGCTAAAGGATTGCCCTAATTTTCATCCCACAGGGAAACGTAAAACAGCCGAACCACTGATATACAAGGCTAATACATTTGTTAGTGAGCTTGTACGAAGACATACATGGATTGAGCTGTCACCTCCCTGAGCAGCTGCAGGTCAGTTTGCTAAATGTCAGCTACTCATCAGCTACTGATGCCTATTAAAGTGCACATCTGGCAGTAAAAATAAATTAGTATTCAATTTTAAGTATTTCTTAATATTGAAAGTGTTTTTACTGGTTAGATAATGATCATAAGATTGAAGTACAGAGGATGTGCCTGTATATGTGCATACTAAAACCAATGTAAGTCAGATATGTTTCAGTCCCTGTTACACGGGTCAAACAGCTAGAATGACATGCTCAAAGTGTAAGGCTTGTCAGAATAGTCTACACATTTAGTGTCCACTGAACACTAGGAAGAAATCTATGAAATTGCCCTTGCAATTTTCTGCATGAGAAAGACAAAGAGATGAGGGATCATGACAAGTGTGGCCTCAAAGATTAATAGCAGGGCCTTACTGGCAACAAGGCTATTAAGCACCATTGCAGTAAAGCAACTATGAGTGGCTTCACACAGGATAGCTCAAAGTTCCTAACTTGCAAAAACTCTTATGGACACTTCAGACTTTTCCTAACCTAATCACCATCCATTATCACATCTCATTAAAGCCAACAGTTAATGTTCTAAACATAATCTGTTAAGTTTTAAGCATAATGTAAATCTATATTCTCATTGTCATTAGATGGTAATAGCAATGCTACCAGCTGGAGAATGCTTGTTAATTACGATTTTTGAGTTAGCAATTCTCTTTCTATCCCAGTGATGGCAAAAAACCCTGTGTTTCCTACAATTCCTTGTTGAGAAGTAGGAAAAAAGGGAAGGGAGGAGGTGTAAGAGCCTGCAGGTCAAGAGGTGGGTATTTTATAAAAGTAGTTTCAGTAATAGTACAGTAAATACAAAAGACAAAAAGAACATATCTCAAAAACAGCATTCCACTTCCAAGTGGCTTTAGATGTAGACTTTAGGTCTAGTGTTTGTTGGCACTGAGAAGTTGACAGTGCAGTCTGTAGCTCAAAACATGAGTTGTTTGTATATAAATAATGTATTTTTCAGAAATTGCAATGGAGGTGTGGGTGGACAGTTGATCACTGGGAAAAAGAAAGCAGTCAGCAGGTTTTATCTGCTTTTAAACAGTTGAAAATATTCTTTATCCATGGCCCTTGCAGGTTTTTTAAGTAGGTATTTTCCTCAAAGGAACTGTGTGTTCAGAAGAAGAATAGCACAAACCTTTCCAGAAATTCTGTAGTCTCAGCTGTACTTTTACATGTAACATGAACAAACTAAATGCTAAAAAGACATTTTGAAAGAGAGAACACAAATTTCTACCATTCCTAAAGACAGAATCAATTTTAGAGCACTGTTTGGAAGAGCTTCTGATTCTTATCACTATTGTATTTATACCAGATTCTCTAATCTATAGTCTTTATATTTTAGCAGATCATGGCTGCTTTACAGCTTAATATGAGAAATCTTGTATGACCTATTTAAACTTTTTTTCTCCCAAATTTAAGAATCACTATGCAGATGAAAAGCACTTCATTTTTAAAATTAATTTTTAGTGGAAAATTGTAATATTGACACCAGCACATTCTTTTGAAATGATCAGTGATAATTGCTGTGCTCATTGTATTTGAATCAAAAAGTAATGTCATTCTAAGGGATGTGATCTAATCTAGCCACAAGTTAATGAGTGATTTTGTTTCCACCTTAGACTGCAGTCTTAGTGCTCCATTCCATACTTAATTCACAAATCTGTAAGGAAAAAAGTGGCCACACTCCAGTTTCTGTCTGCATGGGTTATTCAAAATCCATAAAAAACTCTCACATTTAAAATATAAGTAACATTTGATACTGCAATTTCTAACATACTTGTATTTTGTAAGAAAACACTAGTCAAAACTGTACAACTTCAGTAGTAATACCAAGACCATATTTCATAAAACTTGGTAACTCCAGTGAGACAGGTTTCCCCCTCATATTTAGCTACCAGTAACACTGGAGGAATTTAAGAAAAAGTCTAGATCACACAAATAAAAGAAGCACATGAAGTTAAATTTTTTTTTGTAGAATAGTGTAGGACTTAGCTGATCCCGGAATCAGACTGCCCTATCTCTCATGCACCAAGCATAGCTTTGGCACAGAAATTCACATGAACTCCTAATATTCTTGAACTGGGCGAAGTCTCATTCTAATTCCTTTTTTTAATTCCTTTTTTTTTTTTTTTTTTTTGGAGTGAATTGATTTCTGTGAGCAAACACTACCCAGTGGGAATTATAATGGAAGGTATTACAATATAATAGAAATGTCTTCAAAAATGTAAGAATGGAGTATTTTCAAATGAAACTTTTCAGTATTTACAGCATATAAACTTTAATTACTCAATACCTCTAGTTGAATTAAATTGTATTAATAAAATAAAATGTTCTTCCGAACTGCAAATAGCACAGCTGGTGACATGTTCCAGCATTTCAAAGCATCATTACCACAGAAGAAAATGCGATATAGGGATGGAAAATGAATTATCAGAGTGGGAGAGGATACTAAATATTGGCTGCTTTTAAATTTAGAAGCCACTCGGCTGGTGAAAGCAATGCTTTGAATATCTCCATCAATGGATAAGACTGTCTGAAATTTGAAGTTTGAGTTTTCAGTACTGTATTTCTGTCTTCAAACGGAGAAACATTTGATTTGAAATAAAAACTGAGGCTTAGCATGACAGGCTGTAGTTCACTTGCTTTATTCAAAAATTCTGTATACTGATAAGTTTGAGACCTACTGCATTTTATCTAATATATGAGCTACTATTATAGTCTCCAGTACACTCAGGGCAACCTCAGTAAAACTAAATGGAGGGGGCCTACTTCAAAAAATAATAACGATTCTTTGATCTTTTTAAGGAACTCTTCAGAAGAATTAAAAGAACATAAGATGTTTTTCAGATCATTAGGAAGTTTATGAAGTTTGAATTCTCACAGTAGAGTTAAAGGAGAGTAACTGTGAAGACTTTGGACTGGAACCCAGAAACCACGTAAAAGTATGTTAGAGCTGAGACTCAGCAAATGAAATAAAAATAATAAATAAACAAATAAAGCAGCTTTTCTTAAAGGGCTCTACAGAAGGACTATTACAATGATGCGAGTAGTGCATTTACAAGCCCTTTTCATCAGTGCAGCAAACCTGACTGAACAGTCCTGCAGCCAGCACACAGTCCTGCTTATCAGTATTTATAGCAAGTACACGGTGAAAATATGCATACACCTAGTCCATCAGGGTATATTTGTCACTGTTTCTGAGGGGGCAGGATGTTTACTAACCAGTCATTTCAGCTAAAGTAAAGAGGCCCATAAGTGGATTTCACCAACAACATCAGAAATTTAAAATCTGTATTTCCCAAGAATTTCAGAATGTAACCCTGTAGCTCTCATCTGTCTGATAGGTAGCAAAAAAATAACTTTGGCAGTAAGTCTTCCTTCATTATCACAGCCATACAGATATGCACAGAGGAGTCCAAAGCTAAAAGACATCTCTGTAGCAATCTTCAATTCTTGAAAGAATAGAGCTGTTCCTTCTCTCTCTGTTTGCCCTCTCCCTAGAAGTTAATCCTTTTAAAAACTAAATAACAAGAAGTTATAACTTGAACAATAAAGATGAAATGGGATCTTATTGAAAAGAAAGGGGTACATAACACTCCATGTACTTGATTCCAGGTCCAGTAGTATTAAATAAATATTTTTAAATCACTCCTTTCTATTTACATCAAGTAGTAATTTTCTGCAAACACATTCATGTACATACATGACCTAAATGATGTTCTTGTTTGTCTAAATGTAGAAGTGAATTACTGGTAATAAAAAGTACTTCAGATTGAATTATGCAAGCTATTACTATATATATGCATACATGTTTGCTTATCATGTATATAAGTATCTATTTTAAAACAGTCTGCAGTGAAAAAGTTTTGCTTGATACAGACCTATGGATTGGCAAATACTGGTGTCATGCTGTTCTCAAGCAATCCAGTATGAGACATAATTCTAAGGATAAAATACATTCCTTGCAGTCCAAACGACTACAGGGTTTAAGGTGAAAGTTGTATTTTGTGCTCATTGTGGTTACCTACCTCCATCTGGTGACCAGAAACGGTATATCAGTTAACTCTGATAATCCATGATTCAATTGTTTGTGTGGACAAAACTTAGAAAACTCAGAACTCTGTTCTTAGGACTTTTCAAACAGTGAAGGATAACAGGGAAACATATTCCCTCCCACACAAACAGAACAGACTACCTCCAGCTCTCTGAGAAATGGGAGTGTATTTGGGCAGAAAGATAACACAAATGTGTGGAGGCAGTGCCCATAACCTGCTCCATTGTTGTTGACTGTGTCTGTTGTGCTCAGTCAAAGCAGGGTAATCTAAACAGCTTCCTGCAGCATATTTGAACCACACAAGCTGTTAGTGGAATTACAGGGCGGTTATTTTCAGAAGAGTTTTAGCTGTCTCATTGCAATGGATTCTTCTTAAGAAAATGTTAAAAAGTTGCTTTCTAATAAGCAAGAGTCACTATGTTGCCTAGACCGTGGCCTACTGTACTTCCAATACATGGAAAGATTGCACACTTTATTGCCAGTTCGGACCATCATACTGACAGTATCATTTCCATGTTGGCTGATGGGACACATTTGCAAGAAAGACAAATAACGAAATCACAGGCTTTGCTTGACAGTTTCCGATTTGCCTTTTTTCAGCTTCTAGGCAATATGCAATTAAACATATATCTTCTTGAAATGAATTTGCATTAAAGGAAAAAATACCATTGAGTGACTTATACTTCAAAATATGGAGGAATAACAGTAGAGTGGACAGTGGCAAAGCAGCAGTGAAGAACCCAAAACTGCTGGTGTGACTAGATGCCTTCCAATTGAAACCAGCATCACTGCTTCAAGGTAGAAGGCAGAATTCGGCCCTCTGTACACAGCAAATCAGGAGATGGTGGAGCTTGAGAAAAGCTGGAATAGGAGGAGATGGATGAGATTAATAAAGTGAGTTCAATTTCAAAGAAGAAACACCTCCTTTGGAGACAAGGAGCTGGAACTGTTCTGTAAAAACAAATAATCACTGCACTTCCTGAAATACCGCAGGCAATTTCCAGTTTCTGGCAGATTGCATGTGGTAGTCACAAATGTTACCAGGGGTCAATAATCAGCCTTTATGAAAATACCTCTTTCAGGCTGGGGACATGGATGATGAAAACATTCAGGGCAGTGTCTACAGTACAGCTTTTATTCAGGACAAATACTGCTCAAGACAAAAATCCAGACAAAAGTGTTGTTTTACAGATATTTCTCCTGAAGTTTGTTTGACAACAAATAACACAAGAAGACTTTTGATCTATAGAAGGGTATGCTCAGAACCATTACTAACTTTATAACAGTAATATTTTATGTCCATAAAAATCTGAATTTAATTTTCTGTGGATGTTACAGTGCTGCTCCACAAGTAATGCCTCCTACATCATTATGTTGGCCCACAATATCTGAGGCAAACGGTGGTGGTATGACAGTAGAGGTTGAACTTTCCACCAGTATTCCATTGTATGTTGTTGTTGTGTGACAGATGGTGGTAGAAGGGCAGTCTGACAAAATGGTGCATGACATGGAAGTGCAAATGAAGAAAGTGTGCATCACTGAATTCCTCTGTGTGGAAAAAAATGGCTTTCATGGATGCTTGCTTTTTGGATACCATTTATGGATGCCAAACAGTAGTTGTGAGCACAGAGAGGTGGTGTGCAGAGCATTTCAGCAGTGGTAACAGTGACTGTGGGCCATGTGCACTGATACAGATTTTCACAAGCATGGCATCAAATTATTGTTCATTGCTGGCAAAAGTACATAGCTAATGGTGGTGACTATGTTGAAAAACAGTGTTTCGTAGCCAAGGATTTGCTCTATCAAACAGTTATGATGAAATGAAATAGGAAGCATTACTTTCAGAGCAATCTACACATATGTGACCCAATATGATTCCTCTTCACTAAGCTATACACCATCTCTACCACAGTTACTTCCCTCAGATATTGTGTATCTTTCTCCACGGTGGTCTGTTTGCCTGTGTTACATACCAAGACTTCCCTAAGGGATATCTTTCTCTCACAGCTGACAAGTCATAACTGCTGCTGATACATCGTATTTTTGAATCACACACTGGTGGGAGCAGCATGTGTTCCGTAGCCATCATTTTCTCTCCTGCTTAGCCCTATTTCATATCTTTGTTTTAATGAGAAAGAACACCTTCAAGAATGAAATAAATGAACAGACACTGCAATGCATAGCACTCAGGTGAGCATTTCCAACCGTGATGTGTAAAGAAATTATAAAATACATGAACATAGAATCATAGAAACATAGGGGTTGGAAGGGACATCAAGAGATCAGTGAGCCCAACCCTCCTATCAAAGCAGGTTCCCTACACCAGGTAAACATATGTTTTATGTTTATAAACCCCATAAAACGACATTCAGAGTTTACAAATGAATTATATCCTTCACACATCAAGCATCAGCTTTTGTCGCCCTTTCCTCTCTGTCACAATATTTCTGAGCTCAGAAGGCATTTTTTCAGGGAGAAGCAGAGATGCGAGGCGACACTGTGAAGATTTCATTAAAAAATAAATAAATTTTTAATCATGGAGGTTGAGGAACGCATCATGTTTAGGTGACTGTTAAAAGAAAGAAACAAAGAAATGCCGAAATTGAAGAAATGAGCAGCCCACACGCCGCTGTGGCAGAGCGCTGTGCCTGCTGAGATCACCGGTGGGGCGGCTGTGCCCAGAGGAGCCGGGCAGCAGTATCTGCCAGGAGCCCGTGACCCTCAGGTGACCCCGGCCGTGAACTCCAGGTGACCCCGCCCCGGCCTCAGGTAGCTGGAAAGGGCGCGAACGGCGAGGCGGGAAGGAAAAGCGGCGAGAAGCAAAAACGGCGGGAAACGAATGAGGCGATCCGGGCTCCTATTGGCTGGCGGGCGGCGGGGACACCTATATAAACGGGAGCAACAGGTGTTCCACTCAGTGCGTGAGGAGAATCTGCGAGTTACGAGAGAAAGGCGGCAAGCGGCGCCCGAGAGCTGAAGTGCGGCGGCACAGAGGTACCGTGTGCGCGGGCAGGGGCGGAGCCGGAGCTACAGCTACAGCTGCAGCTACAGATAGAGCGCGCCCCGAGAGGGGATGGACGGGGGCGGGCACCGAGCGAGCTCAAAGACAGAGAGCGGGCTGAAGGCGGGGACCGAGCGGGGGGGGCGAGGCGGAGGCGGAGAGTGGGGCAGGACGGAGGCGGCAAGCACAGAGTGACGGGGGGGAGCTGAAGGCGGGGACGGGGTGGGGGGGGGGTGTGTGAAGCTGAATGTGGGACCCAGAGGAGGGGCGGGACGGAGGCGGAGATGGAAACCGAGTGCGCTCCGAGAGGGGGCGAGCGTGTTCTGAGGGAGGGGGCGAGCGTGTTCTGAGGGAGGGGGCGAGCGTGTTCTGAGGGAGGGGGCGAGCGTGTTCTGAGGGAGGGGGCGGCGCTCGGGGGCGGCGCTCGGGGGCGGCGCTCGGGGGCGGCGCTCGGGGGCGGCGCTCGGGGGCGGCGCTCGGGGGCGGCGCTCGGGGGCGGCGCTCGGGGGCGGCGCTCGGGGGCGGCGCTCGGGGGCGGCGCTCCTCGCACGGAAGGTGGCGCTGCCCAGCGGCGCTGGATGCTACAGGACGACTGCAAGCAGCAATAATAAAACAAAACTGTCTCGTGTCTGTTGTGATGATTACGGGGAGGTTATCTGTTTCTCTCAAAGGGGGTGGAGGGAAGAGGGTTGTGAAATTGGAGTATGGAACAGACAATGAAAAGGTGGAAGCACTAGGCTGTGTTGTAGTGTTTCAGAAGGCAAAAATGATCAACAAGCACAGTAGGAGAAAACTGTAATATACTCATTGTATAATTTTGCTGCTAATTTAAGACAAACTGTGATGAAATATATATAACTAGGTAATAAAACCAGATGAGCTGGAATGTCAAATAAAGGAAAAGATGACAGGAGTGCTGAGAGGAGACAATGAAAGGAACTCAGGGCAAAAGCATCTCCTGTCATAAAGAGGACAGTCATGTATCATGAAAGCCAATGTGATATCCTGTTTCAGTGATATGATGCTATAATAGCTGAATACACTGTAGTGAGCGCTGCACAATTTCCTAATAAAGAATAATGAGGCATCTTCTATAAGCAGGGCTCTTGACTCTGTGCCCTGCTGCTTTATATGCAAATGAAAGAAGACACAGCACATGGAAGAGGGGAGTGAGCCAGAAGAGGAAGCAGAAGCCTGCGAATAGGGGGGAGAAAGAGGCTCTCTGGGCAAAGCACCTCCCTGTGATCAGGGGCATAGTCAGATTTCAGTAGAGCATTGCCGGCCCATAGTGTGACCAGGCCGGCTTTGTGCTGGGCGACCTCCCTGTAACCAGGGCTCGGGTCTTTGCTGTAGTTGGCCTTTTGCCTTGTTGCTCCTTGGGCTGCCTGGGGAGCGTGGCCCCCTGTAAGGAGGGCGAATGCCACCTCTCCACACCTGAGTGGGAAATGGAGCTCACCGGACCCCAAGGCCACCCTGTAACCAGGGTAGTGCCGTTTCCCTGTCCCCGTTCATCTGGCTGCTCGGCATTGTTGCTGCTGGCGGCCTGTTAGTGCGATGGCACTGTACTCCAGGTGCCTGTCACGGCCTTTTGCCTTACCTGGGAAGCCCCTTGGCACGTTGAGGTTCGTGGCCTCCGTGCACGGTAGGGACCGGCCACAGGCTCTTGCATGTTGCTCGTGGTTGTGGGTTTATTCCCTAGCGTAGGGTGCGCTGTGTTGTCCTTCCCTTCTGGAAAGTCATATCTGTGTGTGTGTTCCCCTTCCTTTCCTTGTTTGAGCTTGTGGAGTGACTGTGTGTGAATGATCTTTCCCTTTAGGCCTCCCCAAAAATAGCTGCAGCCTAGCTCAGGCTTCCCAGAGGGGAATGGAGGACTTGATGTGTGCCACAAAGGGGTGTTCCCTTAGTCCCGCGAGCGCAGTGAGTGTCCTGTCGCGCCCCTTTTTTCTTAGGAGAGATCAGAGCCACACGGTAGTTCTATGGCCAAAGCCGCCCTATAGCCAGGGTTTAGACCAGTCCCTGCATGGCCGCCTGCTCTGCTGGCGGTGCGACGGCCCCGTACTCGGGGTTCCTGTCACAAGTTGTTTGTTGCCCGTTGTCCCCTGAGCGGCCCACCCCCGCTGTAATCAGGTCTGGGGGGCTGCTTTAGTCATCCAGTTGTTGGGAATGACCCCTCCCTGTCCCGTCAGAGGGTGCAGGTTGAGGTACTAGTTGTGACTGGGGCGACCTCCCCGCTCGGTGGGTCGAGGTTGCTCCCTGGGCTTTCAAAGACGTGGTGTTGTGGTGCTGCTGGGCGCGCCAGCCTGTAGCTCAGGCTTTGGTGGGAGCGGTGTGCTCCGCGGGGCTTATTGGTGATGGTGAGGTGTTGGGTACCGTCCTGTAGGCAGGGCTGTGTGTGCCCCCTGTATCTGCTGAGCTGTATTCTGAGAGACCGCCTGTACTCAGGCGGGTATGTGGCCCCGGCCTTTCATAGGCGGTGGGCAGAGGGAAGTGAGGTTGGGCTTGAACCCTCCCTGTAATCGGGGCTGGGATCCTGACTGCGGCCTTTTGCCGTGCTGCCCCGCTGCCTGGCGGCTGAGTGTCATTCCTGTTGCACGGGGAGAAACTGAGCTCTGTGGCTCCATGGGTGTTGTCGCCCCGCCTGTAATCAGGGTCTGGGTGCGGGAGCCTTTGTGCTCTGCTGGCAGCCTGTGTGGGCCGACCGCCCCGTTAGGGGGTATGGGTCATGGTGCCCCGGACTGTGGGGGAGAAGGGGCCTCCCTCGGCCTTTGGGACCAGGGCTGCCCTGTAATCCAGGGATTGCGCCTTGGATTCCCAGGCCCTTTGCAACGGTGGCAGTGCCTGGGGTCCCCTGTAAGCAGGGCAGTTGACTCTTTGGCCGCTGCTTTTTGTGTGCCCAGCTCCATTTGCCCAGTCTGCCCGACTCAATGAACCCCTGCAGCACCATCCGGAGCTCCGCGTCGCGTCAGCACGGTGAGAAAAGCTGCTCTCGGTGGTTATTGCTGGGGTGAAGTGGGGAGGGGGGCGGATGCGAGGTGTTCCTGGCCTGGGTGGGTGTGTGCCGAGCTCCCTCGGGATCTCGAGTTTCCGTTTTCGTTCAGGTGGAGGGGTTGGTGCTCCACAGGTCTAACGGAGCTCCTCCTTCCTTTTTCAGGAACTGGGAGCCACTGCAGAAGGAAGAAGACGCAGCGCGTGGAAGAGGGAGGCAAGAGAGGGCAAGAAGAGGAAGCAGAAGCCTGCAAATAGGGGGGAGAAAGAGGCTCTCTGGGCAAAGCACCTCCCTGTGATCAGGGGCATAGTCAGATTTCAGTAGAGCGTTGCCGGCCCATAGTGTGACCAGGCCGGCTTTGTGCTGGGCGACCTCCCTGTAACCAGGGCTCGGGTCTTTGCTGTAGTTGGCCTTTTGCCTTGTTGCTCCTTGGGCTGCCTGGGGAGCGTGGCCCCCTGTAAGGAGGGCGAATGCCACCTCTCCACACCTGAGTGGGAAATGGAGCTCACCGGACCCCAAGGCCACCCTGTAACCAGGGTAGTGCCGTTTCCCTGTCCCCGTTCCTCCGGCTGCTCGGCATTGTTGCTGCTGGCGGCCTGTTAGTGCGACGGCCCTGTACTCGGGGTTCCTGTCACAAGATGTTTGTTGCCCGTTGTCCCCTGAGCGGCCCACCCCCGCTGTAATCAGGTCTGGGGGGGCTGCTTTAGTCATCCAGTTGTTGGGAATGACCCCTCCCTGTCCCGTCAGAGGGTGCAGGTTGAGGTACTAGTTGTGACTGGGGCGACCTCCCCGCTCGGTGGGTCGAGGTTGCTCCCTGGGCTTTCAAAGACGTGGTGTTGTGGTGCTGCTGGGCGCGCCAGCCTGTAGCTCAGGCTTTGGTGGGAGCGGTGTGCTCCGCGGGGCTTATTGGTGATGGTGAGGTGTTGGGTACCGTCCTGTAGGCAGGGCTGTGTGTGCCCCCTGTATCTGCTGAGCTGTATTCTGAGAGACCGCCTGTACTCAGGCGGGTATGTGGCCCCGGCCTTTCATAGGCGGTGGGCAGAGGGAAGTGAGGTTGGGCTTGAACCCTCCCTGTAATCGGGGCTGGGATCCTGACTGCGGCCTTTTGCCGTGCTGCCCCGCTGCCTGGCGGCTGAGTGTCATTCCTGTTGCACGGGGAGAAACTGAGCTCTGTGGCTCCATGGGTGTTGTCGCCCCGCCTGTAATCAGGGTCTGGGTGCGGGAGCCTTTGTGCTCTGCTGGCAGCCTGTGTGGGCCGACCGCCCCGTTAGGGGGTATGGGTCATGGTGCCCCGGACTGTGGGGGAGAAGGGGCCTCCCTCGGCCTTTGGGACCAGGGCTGCCCTGTAATCCAGGGATTGCGCCTTGGATTCCCAGGCCCTTTGCAACGGTGGCAGTGCCTGGGGTCCCCTGTAAGCAGGGCAGTTGACTCTTTGGCCGCTGCTTTTTGTGTGCCCAGCTCCATTTGCCCAGTCTGCCCGACTCAATGAACCCCTGCAGCACCATCCGGAGCTCCGCGTCGCGTCAACACGGTGAGAAAAGCTGCTCTCGGTGGTTATTGCTGGGGTGAAGTGGGGAGGGGGGCGGATGCGAGGTGTTCCTGGCCTGGGTGGGTGTGTGCCGAGCTCCCTCGGGATCTCGAGTTTCCGTTTTCGTTCAGGTGGAGGGGTTGGTGCTCCACAGGTCTAACGGAGCTCCTCCTTCCTTTTTCAGGAACTGGGAGCCACTGCAGAAGGAAGAAGACGCAGCGCGTGGAAGAGGGAGGCAAGAGAGGGCAAGAAGAGGAAGCAGAAGCCTGCAAATAGGGGGGAGAAAGAGGCTCTCTGGGCAAAGCACCTCCCTGTGATCAGGGGCATAGTCAGATTTCAGTAGAGCGTTGCCGGCCCATAGTGTGACCAGGCCGGCTTTGTGCTGGGCGACCTCCCTGTAACCAGGGCTCGGGTCTTTGCTGTAGTTGGCCTTTTGCCTTGTTGCTCCTTGGGCTGCCTGGGGAGCGTGGCCCCCTGTAAGGAGGGCGAATGCCACCTCTCCACACCTGAGTGGGAAATGGAGCTCACCGGACCCCAAGGCCACCCTGTAACCAGGGTAGTGCCGTTTCCCTGTCCCCGTTCCTCCGGCTGCTCGGCGTTGTTGCTGCTGGCGGCCTGTTAGTGCGACGGCCCTGTACTCGGGGTTCCTGTCACAAGATGTTTGTTGCCCGTTGTCCCCTGAGCGGCCCACCCCCGCTGTAATCAGGTCTGGGGGGGCTGCTTTAGTCATCCAGTTGTTGGGAATGACCCCTCCCTGTCCCGTCAGAGGGTGCAGGTTGAGGTACTAGTTGTGACTGGGGCGACCTCCCCGCTCGGTGGGTCGAGGTTGCTCCCTGGGCTTTCAAAGACGTGGTGTTGTGGTGCTGCTGGGCGCGCCAGCCTGTAGCTCAGGCTTTGGTGGGAGCGGTGTGCTCCGCGGGGCTTATTGGTGATGGTGAGGTGTTGGGTACCGTCCTGTAGGCAGGGCTGTGTGTGCCCCCTGTATCTGCTGAGCTGTATTCTGAGAGACCGCCTGTACTCAGGCGGGTATGTGGCCCCGGCCTTTCATAGGCGGTGGGCAGAGGGAAGTGAGGTTGGGCTTGAACCCTCCCTGTAATCGGGGCTGGGATCCTGACTGCGGCCTTTTGCCGTGCTGCCCCGCTGCCTGGCGGCTGAGTGTCATTCCTGTTGCACGGGGAGAAACTGAGCTCTGTGGCTCCATGGGTGTTGTCGCCCCGCCTGTAATCAGGGTCTGGGTGCGGGAGCCTTTGTGCTCTGCTGGCAGCCTGTGTGGGCCGACCGCCCCGTTAGGGGGTATGGGTCATGGTGCCCCGGACTGTGGGGGAGAAGGGGCCTCCCTCGGCCTTTGGGACCAGGGCTGCCCTGTAATCCAGGGATTGCGCCTTGGATTCCCAGGCCCTTTGCAACGGTGGCAGTGCCTGGGGTCCCCTGTAAGCAGGGCAGTTGACTCTTTGGCCGCTGCTTTTTGTGTGCCCAGCTCCATTTGCCCAGTCTGCCCGACTCAATGAACCCCTGCAGCACCATCCGGAGCTCCGCGTCGCGTCAACACGGTGAGAAAAGCTGCTCTCGGTGGTTATTGCTGGGGTGAAGTGGGGAGGGGGGCGGATGCGAGGTGTTCCTGGCCTGGGTGGGTGTGTGCCGAGCTCCCTCGGGATCTCGAGTTTCCGTTTTCGTTCAGGTGGAGGGGTTGGTGCTCCACAGGTCTAACGGAGCTCCTCCTTCCTTTTTCAGGAACTGGGAGCCACTGCAGAAGGAAGAAGACGCAGCGCGTGGAAGAGGGAGGCAAGAGAGGGCAAGAAGAGGAAGCAGAAGCCTGCAAATAGGGGGGAGAAAGAGGCTCTCTGGGCAAAGCACCTCCCTGTGATCAGGGGCATAGTCAGATTTCAGTAGAGCGTTGCCGGCCCATAGTGTGACCAGGCCGGCTTTGTGCTGGGCGACCTCCCTGTAACCAGGGCTCGGGTCTTTGCTGTAGTTGGCCTTTTGCCTTGTTGCTCCTTGGGCTGCCTGGGGAGCGTGGCCCCCTGTAAGGAGGGCGAATGCCACCTCTCCACACCTGAGTGGGAAATGGAGCTCACCGGACCCCAAGGCCACCCTGTAACCAGGGTAGTGCCGTTTCCCTGTCCCCGTTCCTCCGGCTGCTCGGCGTTGTTGCTGCTGGCGGCCTGTTAGTGCGACGGCCCTGTACTCGGGGTTCCTGTCACAAGATGTTTGTTGCCCGTTGTCCCCTGAGCGGCCCACCCCCGCTGTAATCAGGTCTGGGGGGGCTGCTTTAGTCATCCAGTTGTTGGGAATGACCCCTCCCTGTCCCGTCAGAGGATGCAGGTTGAGGTACTAGTTGTGACTGGGGCGACCTCCCCGCTCGGTGGGTCGAGGTTGCTCCCTGGGCTTTCAAAGACGTGGTGTTGTGGTGCTGCTGGGCGCGCCAGCCTGTAGCTCAGGCTTTGGTGGGAGCGGTGTGCTCCGCGGGGCTTATTGGTGATGGTGAGGTGTTGGGTACCGTCCTGTAGGCAGGGCTGTGTGTGCCCCCTGTATCTGCTGAGCTGTATTCTGAGAGACCGCCTGTACTCAGGCGGGTATGTGGCCCCGGCCTTTCATAGGCGGTGGGCAGAGGGAAGTGAGGTTGGGCTTGAACCCTCCCTGTAATCGGGGCTGGGATCCTGACTGCGGCCTTTTGCCGTGCTGCCCCGCTGCCTGGCGGCTGAGTGTCATTCCTGTTGCACGGGGAGAAACTGAGCTCTGTGGCTCCATGGGTGTTGTCGCCCCGCCTGTAATCAGGGTCTGGGTGCGGGAGCCTTTGTGCTCTGCTGGCAGCCTGTGTGGGCCGACCGCCCCGTTAGGGGGTATGGGTCATGGTGCCCCGGACTGTGGGGGAGAAGGGGCCTCCCTCGGCCTTTGGGACCAGGGCTGCCCTGTAATCCAGGGATTGCGCCTTGGATTCCCAGGCCCTTTGCAACGGTGGCAGTGCCTGGGGTCCCCTGTAAGCAGGGCAGTTGACTCTTTGGCCGCTGCTTTTTGTGTGCCCAGCTCCATTTGCCCAGTCTGCCCGACTCAATGAACCCCTGCAGCACCATCCGGAGCTCCGCGTCGCGTCAACACGGTGAGAAAAGCTGCTCTCGGTGGTTATTGCTGGGGTGAAGTGGGGAGGGGGGCGGATGCGAGGTGTTCCTGGCCTGGGTGGGTGTGTGCCGAGCTCCCTCGGGATCTCGAGTTTCCGTTTTCGTTCAGGTGGAGGGGTTGGTGCTCCACAGGTCTAACGGAGCTCCTCCTTCCTTTTTCAGGAACTGGGAGCCACTGCAGAAGGAAGAAGACGCAGCGCGTGGAAGAGGGAGGCAAGAGAGGGCAAGAAGAGGAAGCAGAAGCCTGCAAATAGGGGGGAGAAAGAGGCTCTCTGGGCAAAGCACCTCCCTGTGATCAGGGGCATAGTCAGATTTCAGTAGAGCGTTGCCGGCCCATAGTGTGACCAGGCCGGCTTTGTGCTGGGCGACCTCCCTGTAACCAGGGCTCGGGTCTTTGCTGTAGTTGGCCTTTTGCCTTGTTGCTCCTTGGGCTGCCTGGGGAGCGTGGCCCCCTGTAAGGAGGGCGAATGCCACCTCTCCACACCTGAGTGGGAAATGGAGCTCACCGGACCCCAAGGCCACCCTGTAACCAGGGTAGTGCCGTTTCCCTGTCCCCGTTCCTCCGGCTGCTCGGCATTGTTGCTGCTGGCGGCCTGTTAGTGCGACGGCCCTGTACTCGGGGTTCCTGTCACAAGATGTTTGTTGCCCGTTGTCCCCTGAGCGGCCCACCCCCGCTGTAATCAGGTCTGGGGGGGCTGCTTTAGTCATCCAGTTGTTGGGAATGACCCCTCCCTGTCCCGTCAGAGGGTGCAGGTTGAGGTACTAGTTGTGACTGGGGCGACCTCCCCGCTCGGTGGGTCGAGGTTGCTCCCTGGGCTTTCAAAGACGTGGTGTTGTGGTGCTGCTGGGCGCGCCAGCCTGTAGCTCAGGCTTTGGTGGGAGCGGTGTGCTCCGCGGGGCTTATTGGTGATGGTGAGGTGTTGGGTACCGTCCTGTAGGCAGGGCTGTGTGTGCCCCCTGTATCTGCTGAGCTGTATTCTGAGAGACCGCCTGTACTCAGGCGGGTATGTGGCCCCGGCCTTTCATAGGCGGTGGGCAGAGGGAAGTGAGGTTGGGCTTGAACCCTCCCTGTAATCGGGGCTGGGATCCTGACTGCGGCCTTTTGCCGTGCTGCCCCGCTGCCTGGCGGCTGAGTGTCATTCCTGTTGCACGGGGAGAAACTGAGCTCTGTGGCTCCATGGGTGTTGTCGCCCCGCCTGTAATCAGGGTCTGGGTGCGGGAGCCTTTGTGCTCTGCTGGCAGCCTGTGTGGGCCGACCGCCCCGTTAGGGGGTATGGGTCATGGTGCCCCGGACTGTGGGGGAGAAGGGGCCTCCCTCGGCCTTTGGGACCAGGGCTGCCCTGTAATCCAGGGATTGCGCCTTGGATTCCCAGGCCCTTTGCAACGGTGGCAGTGCCTGGGGTCCCCTGTAAGCAGGGCAGTTGACTCTTTGGCCGCTGCTTTTTGTGTGCCCAGCTCCATTTGCCCAGTCTGCCCGACTCAATGAACCCCTGCAGCACCATCCGGAGCTCCGCGTCGCGTCAACACGGTGAGAAAAGCTGCTCTCGGTGGTTATTGCTGGGGTGAAGTGGGGAGGGGGGCGGATGCGAGGTGTTCCTGGCCTGGGTGGGTGTGTGCCGAGCTCCCTCGGGATCTCGAGTTTCCGTTTTCGTTCAGGTGGAGGGGTTGGTGCTCCACAGGTCTAACGGAGCTCCTCCTTCCTTTTTCAGGAACTGGGAGCCACTGCAGAAGGAAGAAGACGCAGCGCGTGGAAGAGGGAGGCAAGAGAGGGCAAGAAGAGGAAGCAGAAGCCTGCAAATAGGGGGGAGAAAGAGGCTCTCTGGGCAAAGCACCTCCCTGTGATCAGGGGCATAGTCAGATTTCAGTAGAGCGTTGCCGGCCCATAGTGTGACCAGGCCGGCTTTGTGCTGGGCGACCTCCCTGTAACCAGGGCTCGGGTCTTTGCTGTAGTTGGCCTTTTGCCTTGTTGCTCCTTGGGCTGCCTGGGGAGCGTGGCCCCCTGTAAGGAGGGCGAATGCCACCTCTCCACACCTGAGTGGGAAATGGAGCTCACCAGACCCCAAGGCCACCCTGTAACCAGGGTAGTGCCGTTTCCCTGTCCCCGTTCATCTGGCTGCTCGGCATTGTTGCTGCTGGCGGCCTGTTAGTGCGACGGCCCTGTATTTCAGGTGCCTGTCACGGCCTTTTGCCTTACCTGGGAAGCCCCTTGGCACGTTGAGGTTCGTGGCCTCCGTGCACGGTAGGGACCGGCCACAGGCTCTTGCATGTTGCTCGTGGTTGTGGGTTTATTCCCTAGCGTAGGGTGCGCTGTGTTGTCCTTCCCTTCTGGAAAGTCATATCTGTGTGTGTGTTCCCCTTCCTTTCCTTGTTTGAGCTTGTGGAGTGACTGTGTGTGAATGACCTTTCCCTTTAGGCCTCCCCAAAAATAGCTGCAGCCTAGCTCAGGCTTCCCAGAGGGGAATGGAGGACTTGATGTGTGCCACAAAGGGGTGTTCCCTTAGTCCCGCGAGCGCAGTGAGTGTCCTGTCGCGCCCCTTTTTTCTTAGGAGAGATCAGAGCCACAAGGTAGTTCTATGGCCAAAGCCGCCCTATAGCCAGGGTTTAGACCAGTCCCTGCATGGCCGCCTGCTCTGCTGGCGGTGCGACGGCCCCGTACTCGGGGTTCCTGTCACAAGTTGTTTGTTGCCCGTTGTCCCCTGAGCGGCCCACCCCCGCTGTAATCAGGTCTGGGGGGCTGCTTTAGTCATCCAGTTGTTGGGAATGACCCCTCCCTGTCCCGTCAGAGGGTGCAGGTTGAGGTACTAGTTGTGACTGGGGCGACCTCCCCGCTCGGTGGGTCGAGGTTGCTCCCTGGGCTTTCAAAGACGTGGTGTTGTGGTGCTGCTGGGCGCGCCAGCCTGTAGCTCAGGCTTTGGTGGGAGCGGTGTGCTCCACGGGGCTTATTGGTGATGGTGAGGTGTTGGGTACCGTCCTGTAGGCAGGGCTGTGTGTGCCCCCTGTATCTGCTGAGCTGTATTCTGAGAGACCGCCTGTACTCAGGCGGGTATGTGGCCCCGGCCTTTCATAGGCGGTGGGCAGAGGGAAGTGAGGTTGGGCTTGAACCCTCCCTGTAATCGGGGCTGGGATCCTGACTGCGGCCTTTTGCCGTGCTGCCCCGCTGCCTGGCGGCTGAGTGTCATTCCTGTTGCACGGGGAGAAACTGAGCTCTGTGGCTCCATGGGTGTTGTCGCCCCGCCTGTAATCAGGGTCTGGGTGTGGGAGCCTTTGTGCTCTGCTGGCAGCCTGTGTGGGCCGACCGCCCCGTTAGGGGGTATGGGTCATGGTGCCCCGGACTGTGGGGGAGAAGGGGCCTCCCTCGGCCTTTGGGACCAGGGCTGCCCTGTAATCCAGGGAATGCGCCTTGGATTCCCAGGCCCTTTGCAACGGTGGCAGTGCCTGGGGTCCCCTGTAAGCAGGGCAGTTGACTCTTTGGCCGCTGCTTTTTGTGTGCCCAGCTCCATTTGCCCAGTCTGCCCGACTCAATGAACCCCTGCAGCACCATCCGGAGCTCCGCGTCGCGTCAACACGGTGAGAAAAGCTGCTCTCGGTGGTTATTGCTGGGGTGAAGTGGGGAGGGGGGCGGATGCGAGGTGTTCCTGGCCTGGGTGGGTGTGTGCCGAGCTCCCTCGGGATCTCGAGTTTCCGTTTTCGTTCAGGTGGAGGGGTTGGTGCTCCACAGGTCTAACGGAGCTCCTCCTTCCTTTTTCAGGAACTGGGAGCCACTGCAGAAGGAAGAAGACGCAGCGCGTGGAAGAGGGAGGCAAGAGTGAGCAGGATGTGTAGCTGATGTTTTTCTGTCTTTTGCCTTTTGTTTTGCTCTTTCTGGTTTTGTTTTATTCATTTATATGAGTACATCGCTTCCCCTTTCCTTCTAAGTTTCCTGAAAATAAAATTATTTTATCTTTGCTCAAATGATGTCTGCTTGTTTTCTCTAGTGTATACTGAGTATTTGTGTTAAGTCCTATGTTCCATATTGATTCTCATTTTTTACTGGGACTATTGGCTTTGCACCTCTTATTTCTTTTCTTCATGCTTGGTGCAAATCCTGTAACCTGTACTGCTGGATTTTATTTCCTTATTTTTGGAGCAAGTGTTGGTAACCGTGGAAGAATTCTTTTCTTCAGTCTCTCCCTCGGTCAGTTAAGCAGGCTTAATTATATGTTGTAATTCTAATTAATTGCTTGGCTTGCAGAAACGCTTGTGCTGGATTTTGTTTTCCTTGTATGTTTGCGGAGATGTTATCCAAAATCTGAGCGTATCTTTAGTTTTATGGGGTGAATGGGAGAGCTTCGGGATGGTTAGATATGCCTGGTTCTTACCACCTGTAACAGAATTCTGTCTGCCAGTGGTTTATCCTTCCTCTCCTTTAGAATCTGATCTTATTGTACATTCTGGGACTGCTTGGCTCTGGTCATTGGGCCTGGTTATTTTGCCTCTCTGGAGTGGTGTGATTTATCTTGACAGGTAGTTTAACCCCATGCAGTTGTTGGCTTACTCCCCCTCTCCCAGCATCTTGGGACCACTACTCATTGGAAGAACTGTAGGAAGAACTGAATGTCTGTATAGTGCTGCTCAGCAGCATCTAGAAATAGAAATTGGTGCATTATCAACATTGTTTTTCTCCTCATATCATAATCTAGCATCTTCTCAAACAGTAAATGTAACACAGGTTATTATGTAGGAGTTAACGCTGTTTATTACTCTGGAAGTTCCGATTTAGCACTTATTCAAAAAATACAAGTCAGCAATATAAAACAAAACAAACAGAGACTATGCAGCTGACGATGTAGTGTCTAGATAGTGCAAAGATACTGATAGCTACTATTGCTTCTGTGTATTTTTGCTACATTTTCCTTTAATACATACTGCCATTGATTTGCTTTCTCTGGAGAACAACTTAGGAAATATCTTCTTTGTCTCCTTATAAATGGAAGATGTTTGTTTTAACACTTTCCCCCTTCAAGTACAGGCCAGACTGTCTCATTTTCATTTACCATGTTAGGTCTTTGTCATTGGAAAGAAAAGGCTGGTGGCACACTGACATTCCAATTAAGCAGTGCTTGCCACCAGCTCATGGGGCTGAAATGAAACTGAGGAGTGGGACTGTTTCTGGTTGTGAAAGGGTTGCTTCAGAGATCTCAAAACCATCCCCTCACCCCTTTTTTTCTAAGTTTCCAGGTATAAAAATGTGCCCTTATATTCTTGAGTAGTACAGCCCTGATCAGTTCTCACACAATTTTGGATTGTATTCCTGAGAATAAGCAGACTAAAACAACAGCAAAGTTTTTTTGTATATATATATATATATATACCCTAAACTTTAAGAAGTCCTGTACAAGTAGGAATATAGGAGTAACACACTCATGAACATGTGGATCTGTACATGGCTTTTTATTTCTGGTTAAATTCTGGTTGTCCTTGCTCTGGGGTAGAAAGAAAGGTCAATTGCCAAGTTTGTAAAGCCGCAAAATGACTGCCAGAGGCCCTGGGGAGATTCTGCACAAGGACAAGCAGGGCTGAGAAGTAGGACAACAAAACAGAATCCCCTTCTAACTCAAGGAAAACTCACCAGGAGAGACTTGTTGAGACCTACCTCTCCAGCAGGCTCTCATGGGAGGAACTTTTAAGATGTTAACCGGGGAACTCTTGGCAGATTTTTATTCCGCAGGTGTACAGAACAGAATGGAAGGGAGGAAGAATCTGATGGCATTGTGGAAACTTAAATATATACTTTTTAAACTAGATAATTATTGACCTGCAGGAGTGATGTTCCTTCCAATTCCCTTAATGATAATGTATTTATTACTTCAGATCTCCTTGGAGTTTTTTTGAACAGAAGAAAGGCATCTGATTTGGCCATAAATGAATTTAACTTGACTTGTGACAGGAGCTTTGGGTTATCTACACATTATATTACGTACTGGCAATAACAAGTACAATCCCAGAAGAGAATCATGGTAGAAATGACCATGTGGGAAACAAGCAACTTCCAGGGAGAATCATGAATCCACAGGATTCATCCATGGAATGAGTAAATGTGTATTTGATCCTTAATGCTGAAAGGTGTGTGAAAATTCTAGACAATCCAACATTCTCTTGGCAAAATGTGCTGAGGCTGAAAAGCTCTTCTTTTGACAAATGTGTGAAAAAAGTGTCCATAAATGGGATCTCGGTCCTCCTGCTCCAGTGGTTTGAGACCACTGCACATTCAGCTCGTGAATGATCTGTACCCCCTTTTATGAGAGATGTGCCTTTGTGTATCTGGGAAACATGCAGATGCAGACAACTCCAGGATGGAAAAATGACAGACCAACTGATCTGCGAACAGATAGAAAGGAAGCTGTTTGCAATGGTCTAAAACACCCCCTTGCTTCTGCATGAGCTCTAATTCCTTGGCTTGTGTTTCTTTACCTGTTCAGTAAGCATAGTATCATACTTCAAGAATGAATGTAGGAACTGGTAATGCACTCTGAAATCAAATTCCCAGTAGGGCATAGTTTTAAAAGCCATATGTAGATTTATACCACTGAAACAAATTTCTACACATTTCCAATTAGCTTTTATGCATTACACTTATATTATGTAAAAACCAAAAGATTAGAAAGTAGAAAATACAAAAAATAAACTGCTACAGATAAATATATTTTCCAATAAACAAATCTTAAGTGTTACCTATGATTTAACTCCAGGTAGTGATAGCCCCAAAAATTTTGGCATTACAACAAAAGAGATTCAAGAGTTGCTGATAAGAGAGAGCAGATATCTGAATATAGGTGAGCTATTAATTTAAGTAAATAATTGGATTAATATGTAATGAAGGTGTGTCCTCATGGGATTTGTCTATTCTCCATTCGGTAGTGTATCACTTGAAAGTATTTTGTTTTTAACCTACATTAATTCTGTGCTTGGCTTTTGTTTTTCAAAAGTCATCACAGCTGATGCAATGGTTTTTATGATAGAGCGTACCACCAGGAGCATTTAACTACTGGTAACAGATGCTACCACACTTTTCCCAAATCCTGATGTATGATTTTCAAGTTATTCTTACCAGATTCCTGTGTTTCCTTCAGATGAGAAAATAATAGCAAACCAAATACCTTAAATATCTGCTTTTCCACAGGGAGTCAAAAGGTTGCATTAGGGGCTGTAAGAGAGACAATGAAGAAGAAAAAGAAAATGGTTTGTGGTTTAAAATGAACCAGGAGCAGTCACAGAGCAACACATAGCACAAAAAGCAATGTGTCAAAAGGGGGACACAAAAAGATATGCCAGCAAAAGCACTCTTACACTAAATGTCCCCTTAGCACAGAAAGAAAAGGCAAAGGGTGAACTTGACAAGGCTGAAAATAAATTTGACAGCCTGAAAGACTGAAAGAGCCATTGATACCATTAAATTTGTTTAATTTTCCACCACAGTAGTGAGACCTCACATTTAATCATTCATTATACTCTACTTATTCAGAGCCTGTGAATGCTGTGCCATTGCAATTAAGTTTATTCCTTGAGAGACTTGCATTACTAAAAATGCATAAAAGAGAAAAATCAATTAATATTCCATCTTGCATGTGGTACTTGTTCTTTGGGGAAAATAGGAAGACTGCAGATGTTGCATACTGTGCAAGTATTTCAAACTTAATGAGAACTCAGCAACATTTCAGAAGTAATTCTGCCTTCTGAGAATTTGCTTTGGGTCCCCATGAAAAAGAAACCTGAAGTACTCTTTAGAGCTTGACAATAACTGATGTTTTAGAAATCCCATTTGAATTTGGATTGCTTTCCACGGCACAATTTGATACAGTTTAAGGTTTTGGCCATGGTGTTGGAGTTCCTTTGTTTTAATTATTCAGTTCTGATTGAGAATTAGTTTCAGCTTGTTTCCCATTAATAGAGCTGTTTGTGGTGATTTAAATAAAGTTTCAACTGTATTTTACTTTATAATTATGCAACTATAGATTGATCCCAATTGAAATGAGAGTGTCCCGCTCTTAGATTTTTGATTATGAATGCCGTAAGCACCATACCTTTGGGTGTCCTGGGCATTGTTCTCCATGGCCCTAACAGACTATTTCTACCTAAAAAAAGCAACAGCAAAAGAATGCTCCATCGAATCTCATTTTTCTTTTCTGGAGGATGACGAGAGTTAGATAAGAGAGTTAGAAAGTTAGATAGGAGGGGAGAAGGAGGAGAAATCTACAGTTTCAGCTCTGTGTCTGGAGCATCAAATCATGACGGGTGTTCTTTACAAATTTGAACTGATTTTGAGAGGAAAAGTATCAGTGGTAAAAGTCAGAAACAGACTGTTACGTGTCTGGATGTTTGCACAGTTCCTATAAGACATTTTGCTGCTGTTAATAACATATCTGTATTTTCTACTAAAAATAAAAACAGTGTTCTGCTGTTCTGGCAAACTCCCAAGCATCTTAGAACAGAGGCTGGGGTGTTTATTGGGTGGGTCGGTTGCTATAATACTAAAAAGAAAATAAATATCTATGTTTCTTAGGTCCAAGAGCTTTGCCCAAAACTCCATTTACTATACAATTTACATGCTGATAAAAAGAAACATTGAAAAGATTACAAGAATATTTAATTTACAAGTACGTTTATTTGTATCATTTGAGACCCAAATCTCCAAGTAAATTTGCTTTTACTATATCTTAACAGATTAGAGTGTCAGTACTGCTCTTTTTCAACTTCTGCAGAGATCTCTGCTGCTGTTAACATATTGGAAATTTTGTCTGCTGTGAAAAGGGACTTGCTGACAGATCAGAAGAAGAAGAAATTTGCAAGTAAGGATTACTTCAGCTGTAACAGTCTCCTACCCTGCTGCCATTCTCACTCTCCTGTGTTTCTGTTAGAAAACTGAGAGCAAAATACACCCATCATTAGTAATTTCTCAAAACAAATAGCTGTTTCATAATGACATTTGAACATAAAAATCGAATGCTGCTGCCGATGAAATGGGAATGGCAGTACAATGAAACATCCAATCTGTCTGTGACATGTATTTCTGATCTGGGGGCTAAATACTACGTGTCAAGAACAATGTTACTGCCTGATACACTTTTCATTTAAGAGAAAAAAATAGAATCTTTTGCTTGTATTCCATAAACTAAATTTTCTAAGCATAAAACATGATTTGGCCGCAATTTGTTCTAAGATTGCTTGTATATTGGATGCTTCGATGTTGACAGAAATATTTCTTTTTTAAAGGTAATTACTTGCTGTAACTATTTATTGTTATCTAATAAATCCAACATTCTTCAGGTCATGACCCAACCAAATCACTTTGAATAGAAAGAAGTGTTCCCTATTGAGTTTCCATTTCCTTCTTCTAAAAAATTCAGATCCTGTACTTTGTTTGAGATAGTGTAGCAAATGAAGACGTGACTGATGAGATTGTCAAAATTCATATGCATGCCTTATACTGTCCTCTCTTTAGCTTATTTGATGCAATTAATTCCAAAGTACAATTAACTTGCCTATTTATTTGCTATGAATACTGTACTTTTTACTATAATATAATGGAGAATGGATTCACCTGATTTATCTTCTTTATATCATCCATACTGCTGTAACAATTTCGGTAACAGTTGCAGTTATCTGCAATATTAATTAAACAAGTGAAAAATTGCATCTGGCTGCCTGTGTTCATTCTGTTTTCTGTTATATTTCTTCAGAGCTGCTACACCTCAACTCTTTCTTTCCTCTGGGCCACTTGTACCTAAATCAATCCTCTCTTTAATCTGTTTGAGAGGAGATACGTAACACTTCATGTAGTTAATTGTATAACTATCTCCTTGATATAATAGAAGAAAACATTAAATTACCTATATACATAAACAAATCCATAAATTTTTACTTACATATATAGATATGTAGCATGCCTCAACACATATGTTGCAGAAACTTCAGAACTTTTTATAAGAATAAGAATTTTTTTTCTTGAAAGTTAGAGAGAATGCTGAAAGTTTTAGGTTATTACTACAGTTCTGTCCACAATATATGGACTGTCTCTGACAACATCTGAAAGGAAAAGTATAATGAAAATGTGGAGACAAAATGGAAAATTGAACTCATTGAACGACAAAACTGATTGCCTAAGAACATTTTTCAGTCACATGCAGAATGAATGCACCCACCTTCACTGCCAGCTGTGGGAAAACATAAAGAAATTAAGAGACAAATGGACATATACACAAGATCTTATATATCCACATAAGCTGGTCTTCATAATTTTCCACTGAGGGAACTGAGCTATTGGAAATATCTCTTTGGTAGTGGATATTTCCGACTCAAAATACAGGATTCGTCTTCAAAATGTGATTGATACAATTGGTACTCCTGCTTGTCAGGGTCTTATTCACTTCATAAACCTCTGAGAGGATCAGAATAATCAAAGTTACTCCTCAATGAGTCATTCTGGCAGTGACTTTTTATTTCAGCCTCTCTAGAATAACCCAGCCCTGTGATGCAGAAAGGAAAACCTAGAACAATCAGCTGCATTTCCTGTTACAATGATGACTTTCTTTGAGCAGAGGTCTCAGTGATTTCAGGCCTTTCTTGCTGGGCATTTACCCAGTGCAGTATACTACGATGTAATTTTTCTCATCTCTTTCAAGATAAATTAATTTTTTTTTGTCTTTTCATTACGGTGCTCTTTGGTGTTCAGTTGTCTTTACAACATTTAATGTAGCAGCACAGGAAAAACAAAGTGCTATCAAAGACTGAAGTGTCTCCATCCATTCAGGAAGTACAGTGAGCATGTTTTGTTGTCATTCTTTGCCTTGCAAGACATCACCTCGCTTACTCAATCACCAGGATTAAAGACTATTAAATCATCATCTTAATTCTTTTTCTTCTCATTATCTGTATCTTATGCCATAAAAATATTATTCTGAACATGAAACATAATTCCCTCTTTGTTGCCAGAGGTATGCAATTATGTATACGTGCTTCAAGCTGTGCTCATTTCTAATTCCCCAGAAACTCATATAAACATCTGTAGAATTAATAACTTATTCATATTAAACAGGAAGGAAGGAGGGAAGGTAGAAAAGAGAGAAAGAATGAAAATCTCCATCAATTGCATTCATTAAAGTGCTGGCTGTGAAGGTCTGAAGAAACATGATTTTCTCTTGGAATCTTTTACATACTATCTTCTTGCCTCCCAAAAACCTTAATACTTCTCTTTCTCTCTTGTTACAGATACAAGTTTCTTATTCTCTTTTTTGTTTTTCTTTCACCCATCTCTTCTTAATCCTTTATCTGTTTCTTTGTCATCTGTTCTTTCAGAATAACTTTCACTGATCAGATTCTACCCTAACTTAAACTATTGCCTTTTAATCAGGATACAGAGCATGAATATCACAATTCCACTTACCCTGCAGGGAACAGCGTGCACTGCTAGGTGACTTGTGCTGAATAAAATTGAGCTGTTGGAGAAGCAGGGAAAGAGAAAAGCAAAAATAACCCCTTTCTTTCTTTCTGCATTAACACCTCTTTCTCACATTATAGTCTGAATATTATCATTAAATATCTCATTATGTTCTTTGGTCTGGATGCAGCAAGCATTTAGATACCAGCTTAACCTTAAGCATACAGTTATTCATCAGAGTGATTTACCTAAATGGATTCCCTGCTGTCCTGCTCTTGCATAAACTCTTAATCAATTGAGGTGAATTACAAGTGTACTGCAAAGTATTGGCTGAGATTCTATGTACTTAACTTTTTGGGAACAGACACTTCGTATCCCAGTTTAATGAAAAATTACAAAATAAAACAATGTCATTTTATATTACTGCCTATTAATTATTAAAGCTTAATTATAGTTGCTACAGGTTTTTTAATCATTCAAGTCAGCAATTTGAATATCAAAAACTGAATGTATTTTGAAGATTTCATTTCATGATAATATAATTTAGCACTAAGCCAAATTATTTCCTGTTTCGTTTGTTTGTTTGTTTTTAATTTCAAAGCATTCATATTTAAAACTGACCTAGGGGGATGAAATTCTTTGTTATACCCCTTATGTATCATGCCTATAACTGAAAAAAATGCATAAGTGTCCTTCACAGAGAAGGTTTCATACAAATCTTATTCAGCAAAAAGAGAGAGTACCATAAAATTTTCTATCATTTTTATCCCTTCTGTAGGGACATAAAAAGCCCTGCTAGAATGTGATGTATTTTGCCAGCTCTTGTCAGAGCTGCATTATATATCAAACATGCTCTGACAGCAAAATATCGCTCTTGCTTTCCTCCAAAATATGAATCAAGAAGTGTTACTGCTATCTAGAGAACAAGCCAAGAAGCTTCTTTTTCTGGGAGAGTCAACTAAAGCTGGGTTTACACCCTGGATAGAACTAGAAATTCAAAATCTGAAGCCTAAGGCTCTTCATGATCATTGCTTTGTGTCAAGTTATTTGTTATGCTCTGCCCATCATTGCTGAAAACCCTGTTTTCAGTGATCCTTGACTGCTTCTACCCAGCTGGAAGTCAGAGTGCCACCATATCTAGTAATAGAAAGAGTGATACACACCTAATTATATATGAAATAAACAATTATTGTTATAGTAGCACAAAGCTCTCCTTAAAGGCTAGAACTCTCTCCTTTCTACTATGAAGATGATTGAGAAGTATCAAGGAATAGATAGGAGCAGAAAGCTTCTGAATCCAGAGACTTGGAGAGATGGTAAAAAGGAATATTTAAGGCAAAAAAAAAAAAAAAAAGCATTCAGAGACCTTTGTTTTGTTTACAAAGGTTGGTGCTATGCTCCCTTTGAAAATCAACCAATCCTGAAAACACCAAGGTTGAAATGGATTCAGTTAGTCCAGTCAGTTTTGGATTAGCTAGGCTGAGTGGTTGAGAAACTTGGAACTTGTTGTTCCTAAAAATTTCCATGAGGAATCTTGAGACTGGTTTCTCGGAACGTTAATAAGGTAGTGAGATTCACTGTCTTCCTTTCTGGTGCTTGACAGTGAGAAAAAATGAAAAATGCAGATCCAAGAAAGGAGTCGACGTTTTTTTGCATTTATTCTTCCTCTCCTCAAGTTCTAGCAACAATAGAAGTAATATTTAACCACCCCTAGCTTTCTGATTCACAAAGATGGAGTAAGAGTTCATTACATATTCTACAGTGGATGTTGAAGAAAATTTTTCACTTGCTCAGTCCAGTTCAAATGGCTGCCACTTCACAAATGCAGACATCCCTGGTATAGTAATTGTCCAGGTTTACCCTGAGATATTTTCCTATAAAGTGTATAGTTTGGGGGAGTAATCTTTAAGGACTGAGGGTTTTTTGTTTGTTTGTTTGTTTGTTTGTTTTCCTTCTCATTTTGATACTTCCAGAAGTGCTTCAGTTTAGTGTGTCAAGGAATTAAGAAATAAAAATTATTCCCCTATATTTCTCCTCAACTCATGTTCAGTACCTCTGTAAGCTTGATTCATTAGGATTGAAAACTTGTAAGCAGGCCAGTAGGGATAAGTATAACACAAGCTCAAAATATGGTGTTATTATCCATTCAACTTCTGTGATTAGAATACAAAAGTGCAGCAGGTCAGGCCACAGGCAAGAGCCTCAATGAGGTTTTCTAACTCCTGCCTGCAACACCCTTATTTTTGTCATTTGACAAGTAGTATATGCTGGAGATGACAAAGGGAGCCAGTCCTACTCCAGTGCTGTTTAATGACATGGGAGCACTTCAAAGAAGTTCAAGTCTCAGCTCCTCCCTGCTCTCTGAACAGAACCCCAGGATCTTAACCTCCTGTTTCCAGTTTTCTGTTTTCATGTTTTCTAAATGAATATCATAAAAATGAAACATACTTAATAACCAAAGAAACTTCTTAAATTTTCACTAGGTATTGACCTGAAAATTCTTAAAGGTTTGGATCATCTGCCAAGGGATAAAACCACTTATCCACACAGTTTTACTCAAAGCAGTTCTGTGGTCTCAATAATGCATGACTAACTTCCCTAAAATAGAAAACATACATTTTTCCCCTCAGTTCAAAGGACCTGACATAACCCCTACATCTCATGAGAAACACATCCTTTGATTCCTGATTGGTTTCCAGCATCTCTCAAGAAAATAAAATACATCTGTTTTATATAATAACTAAGTACTAAAAACAATGAAGAGTTTCAGCCCACTGGAGAAACAGACACTTATCAGAACAATCTTCAAACAGCAGTCACACCATCACTGACTTGTCAGATTTCAATTCTGCACATATATGACTCAAAATGCACCCAAACCTCTTCCCCCACTACTACCTTTTTGTCTGCCTCGATCTTTTTGTTTCCATCTCAGCAGCATCTTTGGACACTGCTCACTACACAATCCCAGTCACAACAGCACAGTCCCAGCATGGAAATGGGACTGCACAGCCACAGCTGGACCTCAAGCCAGAGCCTCACAGCTGGACCTTCAAAGCATTTATTGGCATCTTTTAAGACAAGTTTAGGAGAAAAAAAATCTAAACTAAATAGCATCAACTGGAAGAAAAAGTATGTCTTACATCCATCACAATTTCTCCCATTTCTACTAACCACCCATCTCTCTCCCAGTCCTGAATTCTTCATCATCATCCTCTAAACCGTGTGTAACTTTAACACAGCTTGATTGTAACCTTTGGTCCTATTTAACTGGGTATTCGGTGTCTGTGTTTTAGATATGACAAAGAACTATATCTGAAAGTCTGTCTGAAGTTTTCAGGTCCATCTGTCTTTCTAACAGTGGCTGTTAGATGATCTTATAAATCTCTTTTTTATGATATCCAGTCCCTGTGTACAATGCATGAAAAGAAGGTGGGGACAGAAACTAAAATTTCCTCTTTCTCACACTAGAACAGAGAAACTTCTGGTCTCATCTCCCTCTCTCTGGATGCTTTATATTGGCAAGCTACAGTAGAAAATTACGTTTCTTCCAGTCCTGCTTAGGATATGCCTTACAGAAATAGGACGCACTATTTTGAATGCTTCATCACTAGCAATAAATGGATTCTGTTTCCCGGTTTCTACAATAGTGTTCTGATAACAACATTTTTTCATAGAAACACAGAATCACTGAGATTGGAAGGGACCTCTTCCCAGTGAAGAACTGTAAAAAGATATTATATTCCTGCAATATTTCCGAGAAGCTATTTCCTGGTAAGTGTAACCAAGAGGAATTGAGTTGTTTAGATTGATAGTACTAAGCTGAAACAATCAGTTTCAGCCAAAGAAATTAAATCCAACTGAATCTGAGACTGTAGAACTAAGGCCTGAATTGTCAGGATCATTTGTATAAATCTTAATTACCATCAAAAAGCTATCAAAAAGCCCAGGATATGTCCCACCACAACTGTAATCTACTGTTGTTCATTTTCTCAGCCCAGCATTTAGAGTTATCAGGAAAACATGTAAATATGTAAATAAAAATTAATCAAATTCCAAATGAGGAAAAGAGTAGTTTATTTTAAAACTAAACTCAATATTTGTGTGCTATTTCTTGCTTTCAATTGAGAAATACAAAAGTCTTCTGCTGTATTTTTAGCTCGCCCTTCTGCAGGATTATAAAAAAATATCATTTTAAGTGTTAGCCTTGAAAGTCATGCTTATCCAAGTGCAATTTTTCTACCCTAGGTGCTAATACTATATCCCTAGGACTTTCTATATCCCCAAGAATGTGTTCAGAAAATATGGTGCTTTCAAGCTAAAATAGACTCCAGAAACATCAAAGAAATCAAGACAGACTAGGAAAAAAAGGCAGTTCTTCTTATGTTTGATTCCTGTTATTGTCAATTAAGATTTGATTAAGATAGTTCCCTTACATGTGTAACAGTCTGTTTCTTTCACTAGAAAACAAGGAAACCTAGTAACCCAAGGAGTGATGTGGAAATGCAATCTGTCTTTCCCTGTATCTGTAAGTAGATAGTTGGAAGAACAGGACTACTCCTCTCTATGTAAACACGTACTTCAGACATGATCTGGACCCGCTCTATATGTATCTTGTCTTCTTACCTAGATTTTTGCTGCACTATTTACTCATATACTCATATAGTAGGGAAAAATCTTCTTTATCTCTCTGCTATAAAAAACATTTCTGATGATACAAAAAGTGGTCATTGAGGAGAAGATGTCAGTGCCAGGAGTCAATGGGATGATAAAACCATAGAAGATTGAATTGTTACTTAATTTGATTAGCTAGATTTGTGTTCTTAGAACCGTGTAGTGTGAAGGAAAAGCATATTAGACATCATCGTGGGTTAAAAATTCTGCTTGTGAAATACAAATAATACGTAGCCAAAACTGAGACTTGACATGGGGAATCTGACTTACAAACTAGGTTACCCAGATGCGCTTTCTGTTTTTAATTTCATTAGAAGTCAGCTGTCAATAGCACCATTATCTCCACCTTCTGTCCTATATACCACAGGTATGAGAGGCTCAGTCCCATTGATGGACAGGCAAGAACAAAATATGTTTCATCACTGAACAGAAGAAGTTAGTTCCAACAGATTATTTGACAGAAAGTGTAGAAATAATCAGCATTCAGAAAATTCTGTTTCTGTAACAGCCATATTTTGATTGAAAAGTCAGGGTTTCTTGTTACCGTCTAAAGGGTTTACAAGTATGACAGATACATTCACCTGAGACTTATACAACCAGAAAAATAAATACCTGTGTAAAAATTGTAATTTGCCAGGATGGATCAAAAACAAGATTTGGATGACATTCTGGAAATGTCAAACATTTCCTACTTAGAAAAGTAAAGAGTCAGGTGCTCCTTCTTACTTTTTTTTTTTTTTTAAGTAAGAGCAGAAGGTTTTAATTCATCTAATTCCCTAATCAAAAAGAAGACAGAGCAAAATTTAAAAAAATTTTGGAATCAGAACTTTCTAATCTTTTTGTTTTTCAGTAGAGCTTTTGTACAAATTGATCTGCATTTTATCAAGAGAAATTAATGAATACTGTCAAAACTTTCAAAAATAATTCATTTAGTAAAAAAAAATTTTTCAACATTTTGATTTCTCCATTGACCTTAGAAGTTAAGACTTTAAAATATAACAAAACTCAGATGCTAAGAAAACAAACTTGCTAACAAATTCATACTTTTTAAAATATACTTAATGAACACATAATAATTTTCCTTTCAAATGTTTGCATTCTAAAAATACAAACATTAAAATATCGTCTTTGTTTTGTATCTGTTTATTTTTCATTTGGTAGAAACATTGCAGAACACAACAGCTGAAGCTCTTACAGGGCCATCTCTAAAAGAGTTGGCAAGTACATTAGCTAACAGATATCTCTCTGATTACTTATTGTTGATATAGAGATATTTTTTATTTCTCACATTCTTACAAATTCAAAACAAAATTCGTCCAAAGATGTCATAGACAACAGGGGTATGCATCCTCTCCACAAAGTGACATAGTCTATTTTACTGTCTACCATGCTTTGAAAAGCCTTTAATTTGTGGATAATATTTTATTCACTGAATGATAACAAAATGGGCAACAGAATGATTCAAATCAGTCAAAAATACTTACTGACTGGATGCATAATCAACACTCTACAAAAAGACAGACCTGTACTTTACAAAACTGATCTTATCATCTGAAATCCAAGTCCACAAACCATTTCAGCATGACAGTGCAGTAGTTAGCTAGCTAATTTTAATATTTAGTCTACTGTACATTCGCATCTTATTTGCTAAAAAATAAGTAAATAAACAGACTAGATATTTTCTGTGAACGAAACTAATACATGCATATGTAATATCTATTCATTTAACCTCTTATTCATCTGTTAACAACTGCAAGTAGTAAAGTTGTTAATGAAATTTACTGAAAAAATATATCTCACTTACCAGGCAGGCATGAGTCATTCCACCATGGGTGTCCCTTATTGTTCATTGTTCTTGCATTTAGAAAGCAAAAGTTCTCTGTCTATAATCTTGTGCTGTAAGTGTGCCTCTGAACTATTGCAACTGGGATTCTCTCCATCAGAGCACAGAAACTGCAACTGAAAACATTGCTATAATTTCTTATCGACATAACACTTTTATTATTGTTTACTTTGGAGACTTCCCCATAGTTAGACCAGAGCAAAGCACAGAAGGTCATCACAAGTGACAGGCTCGAAGCAAAGAAAGAGTCATGTGCATAATAGCTGCATAATCCTAATATGCAGCTATTTTGAATCCCAGTATTTATTGCAAGATCGCATGGTTTGGATAGCACTGACACAGAAAGATCTCTTCTGGAACTGAAAAGTAACAGCAAGTCCTGGCATACCCTCTGTGGCCTGTCTACTGAAATTGCTCTTGATTTCTGAGTATTTCAGCAGTGCACGTTTACCTTTGAGAAACCAGTGTCAGTGACTTATATTCAGAAAAATCTGACCTGAACTTCTTGCATTCCCTTTTATCTATAAACTAGATTTTAAAAAATGATTTAAGTTCTGCTAGAACACTTGGCTTATATTTTTTAGTTCAGTAGATTTACCCTTCATCTTGTGTGAAGGTTTACAAAGTACTCTCAGTGCCACACATGTGACAGCTCTGAGTCAGGTTGCTGGAAATAATGAAAAAAGCTTTAATATCAGGAGGACTTTTGTTCAGAAAAACTGCTTACAAATACTAATGGTAGCTTGTAGCCTGTAGGATAGCCATGGGTCATGTTTTTCAGCCTTTTTTCCTTCAACCACAAGAGACAGAAATGTACTTTTTATATATGAAGGTGACCTTCCCATTCAGTTCTATGAATATAGCAGATACAGCTTTAAAAGCAATGTCAAATACAAAAAATTCTGTATAAAATTCAAAAAAAAAATCAATATGAACCAAGAATGAAATCTGTATGTCAATATCACTCTATTTTTGAGGACGCTATGGATTATTTATTTTACCGATTTTTTTTTTCATTAGGTAGTGCCTGGAAGCCAACTAAGTTGAGTTTCTATTATATTATGCAAAGCAATATAAGAGCTGAGAAACAGTAGAAAGAGTTGCAAAAAAATTCTTTTTTCCTTCAATCAATTCTCCAAACAGATGCTGTACTACAACCTTGGGATAATTCGCTACTTTTTCCTTGCATGCCTCTGTAACCCAAGGTGAATTTGCATTTACTTAATGTCCCATTGAAAACTTTATTAAGGGAAAAAGGGAACAGATCATAAGCATCCATTCAAAATTTACTGCTAGCATTAACATTTTAATAGTTTAATAATTCAAACTGTCTAATTAATAGAAAATACTAATGCTATAGGTATAAAATTTTCATTGCACAGTTGTATCTCACTGCCCAGGGTATTGTCAGGGCTTAGCCATTGCCCCCTGCCCTGCTGTTAACTCATGCTTCATCCAGGTTGGGGAAAGGTACTATCAAGTTCACTGCCAGGGTCAGGGCAAAACCTGCTTCTAGATATGGTAAAAGTCACACTTACCAAGCTAGCACATGTAATTCACACCTTTGTGTTAGTCATATTCATGTCTATTTTACCTTATTACTGTTCTTCGTTACTTTGGCTTTATTATGATTTTAATTGGATTTGAGATTTCTAAACAAACACAATTGCATTAAAGTAAAAAAGTTCCGAATATAAATTTCTGGTACTTGCAGCAGAATGGAATGACTGAACCAGGTAAAGAATGAGTATGAATAAACAAGCAAAAAACCTCATGGTGGTATTTTAAGTTTGGAAAATCACTCGTACTACAAATCTTGATTTTGTATTGCTGATGTTGATCAGAGCCAGCAGATAGAAGACCGTCCTGTCTATCTTCCGTGTGCAAGACAGGATTACTTATGTTGTGGTTTAATCCAGCCCTAAATTGTGACAGAAGTTCCTTGTCTGTATCCTACCCACTGCTTCAATCTCTTGCTGTAGTTGGAGGCCATTTTTCAGTCAATAACTTTCTCTAAATCTTTGTTCAAATCTGGTGCGCATCTCTCTCCTCCTGCCTGACTGCTGCAAGTTTTACAAAGGCCAATGCTTTCCCTGGAGATCACGGGGTTGTTGGAGGATGGCAAGATGTTACTTATCATCATCACAGTCCACTTTGGTTGCATCCAGAGCAAACGTTGGAGGGAAACGACTTAGGATTTCATCCCTGTTCAATCCTGAGCAATTTATGCAAAAAGAAAGTAGTCATACATTATTAAAGTACAACCTAAACTGGCTTCAAAATGTTCAAGGGCCAGGTTCTCACAACTCCTCAAGATGAGTTTTCCTCCAGCTCCCTAACTCAGGGCCAGCTGACAGCACTGTATTCAATATTGTTTTAAGTAAAACTCATAAGAGTGAGCAAAAGTGCTCAGGGCCTTTACAGGGACTTTACAGGGAATTATTCAAAGCATATTTTTGTGAAATGCCATAGAGTTCCACAGGTAGGGATTTGTTTCCTGTGCTGTTGTGTTAATCTATCATTGTCACATGGAAACATGCAGCCAAACATATGTACCAGTTGTGAACTCTGAAATCCATAGAAGATGCTAATTTAATTATTTAATATTATTTCTCACTTATGCATATAAGATTAAAAGTAACTCTTTTAGTTCTATTGAGTATATGCTTTTTCTGATAAAAGCTATGCTAAAACAAATTCCTTTTCCACAATGGCTATTGAATGCAAGAGAAATTAGAGCAAAAGTGCCACCTAGTGACCAATCTCTTTAAATGTATTTTAGTAACCATGAAAGCATTTCTCCTTTTCCCTGAAATTTTAGCTGGTCACATTGTGAGCATTAGAGAAAACAGAGGACTGTTGAAAGCCATACTAATATTTCTGTAGTTATATAGAATATCTTCACTGTGAATAAGTATACATTCTATTTCTTTATTCAATTTATTTTTCTTGTTTATAGGTGCTTCCACCACCTCAATTTGCCCATCTTAAAGTTTTGGATTTTCTGAAATCTAAAGTTTTGACATGTGTGGGATCATACCATATGCCCTGTATGCAAAGTTTATCAACTGTTCACCAGTGTTCTAAGGACAAGATAGTTCAGAAAAATAGCTGCATTCAGTGATTGCCCACAGGTTTATGGTTTCAAGGCATCTGTCAAAACAGTCAGGTCCCATAATGTCCAGAAGAGAGGAGCAGCTCTAAAGCTGACACATCTTTGCCTTTCTCCTTCTGCTCCTTCTCAGCTCTATATGATTCCTCTGCTTCCCCCTCTCCTACTAAAATTATGCAACTCTTTTAAATCTCCGCAGCACAATCTCACTAAAACAAACAAACAAAACTCTCATAACATTCAATAAACTTTGTTAACTGTAACGTATCTTTAAATAGGTCTAATAGATCTATAAACATCTATAACACATTTTTCAATACAAAGACCACAGGAAAAACTGTTAATTTACTACTCCAGAAAATGCTTGGCTACAAATAAATAAAATTTCACTTCTGCTATTATTTTTGCCTTTCACATGAGGTGTAAATCTATATTTATTATGTTATAATGCAGATATTTCACAAATCATATGAGCTCATAATAATTTTCAAAAAGAAACCTCCATACATACTGGAAATTAGGCAGGGAATAAGAATCCATATTTTAATTTAACAGTTCTCCTACTGGAAAAAACTGCCACCATTAATGATTTTTGTTCTATCCAGATCTTTCCTTGCTTTTCAGAGTCTGCATTACAGCTTTCATCATGGCAGAATAATCCTTTTTCACAAAATAAATACATTTTATACTAAAAAGCTTATACCAAATTATTCCCTTCCCTCTCCCTCTGGAAGCACAGAATTTGTTGATCTTTGTACATCTTCACCATAAGAATTTTGGATTCCTCTGGGCAGAAGCAAGGTGCGGCTTCATGTCTTCCTATTTCCATCTCAGGTAATCTTCAAAAATCCTAGAATCATAGAATCACCAAGGATGGAAAAGTCCTCCAAGATCATCCCGTCCTCCAACCATCCACCTATCACCAATATTTGCCCACTAAACCATGCCCATTATTACTACATTTAAACATTTCTTGAACACCTTCAGGGAGCAAGACAACATACATGAGACTGTCATAAGACAAAGCATCAGTGGTAAAAGAAAATACAGTGCAACACCAGTTTAATAGAAAGTCGTTTTTTTTAGTTTACAGTCTTATTAAATGACTACAAACTGAAGCGTCCACTCGTGCAACTCCACAGTGTGCTTAATCTTACGATGAACAAACTGCTCTCCAGACTATCATTGTGCGTATGAAGTGTTTCCTCTGTGTCTGAACAAGACAGTAAATTTCTGGGATCAGGGACCTTATTTGTACAAAGTCTCGGGGCAGACTAATGCCACCATTCTATACACCAACAGTAGTACTCACCCCCTGGAAGATTTCTGCTGATCCAGTGTAAGCAAGATGATGTGCTTCATTGATTTTCAGTATAACTAGAAAGCTGAATACAAAACACTGCTGGAGACACTTACCATTAATCAATATAGCAACTAGAGCACCGAAGTTTATGTTCTGTGCTAACATAAAGAGGGGAAGATTTAAAGTATAAGGCCAGACTTTTCTTTAATGAGACTAAAAGAGGTTTTACAGTGCTTTCTTTTTTTTTTTTTTTTTAAACTGTTTTTTCCAAACAAGGGAGAGGAAAAAGAAGGAGGAAAAAAGATCATAAACTGCCTCTCATTTACTGCAAGGTACCTATCGATATTGGAAATTTAAGCAGGATCACACTTATTAACACAAATGATGATGACATCATTATTTTAAGAAAACATTAAAGGTTCTCAGTTTTACACTGTATATGTTCTTTAGCAAATACCAATTCAGCTCAAGGAGTGGTAGATGAGTATTGCAGATGGTCTCCTGCTGGCTCTTTATTTGAGAATTTTACTCTCTGTTCTCACAGTGGCATATTTCCTTTGATTCTTCAGCAGCACTTTTCCAAGTCTTCATTCATTCCCCTTGAGAATAGAACCACAATTGAATGCCAGAAATGTTTCTACTTCTGGTGTTGCATTTGGGCTTTCTATTTTTTCCTATTCATTCCCAGCCCTTTATTTAAGTCTGTGAGTTTTTGACAGCACATCTGAGGATTGCTGATGCTTTAAACCAGGTTTGGATTAAACAGAGCATGAAGATAACTTCAGCCCTCACTTTTATCTCCCATTCTACTCCTGGATCTTGCCACCTTGGTGTGCTTCTCCCACCTCTGCCACTGGCTCTCTGAATAGCTGCAGCCAGCACAAACGTTCTCAAAGCAGGGATCTACAGAACCAGGTGCTCACTATGGGGAAAAGGGAAGAAAGATTACTGATGGCAGAGGCTCTTTATAGGGTTATGAACAGGTACAATTAAAAAAATTAAATGCTGAATTCATTTATAGTGATTTATAGTGGCTTGATGAGTATTTTTCCATTCATTTACTCCTAAAGACACTGCCAGTGTGCCATGCCCACAACACAACCAGTGTGGTTATGAGGCAATCATAATGATAAACAGAGTTCTGGAACATTTTTTCAGCAATTTTAGGCAATGTAGAGTATTAGGAAATAAGTTCAGCAAAGGCAAAAGAAAAAAGTATCCTCCCTTCTGATACAGAAATAATGCTTCTAACTATGGAAAAATATTTTGACTGCTGCTTCTCACGAGTATTTATTTTGGCTACAAAATGTTTTTGTTACCTGACTAAAAACAAGTAGAAAGAATGAAGTTAAAAAAAACAAAAAAAAAGAGGAAGACAAGGAGAAAGATATTATCAGGGTAAAACAAAATTATTCTGTAGATGAGATAGTTCACTTAATCAAGAGGACTATAATGTCAGCTGCAGTTCATCATCAATGAACTTTTGGACTAGAGATGTCAGGCCAGATTTTCTTGTCCTTTTAATACTTTCTCTTAATCAATTTTGATTTCAGTTATATTTGCACAAGAGCAGGAGGTCCTGTCATCACTAGAGTAAACTGAAAAAATGTGATCTCCTTGAATAAGCCCCATTGAATACGATAGAGATGAAAGAAGAAATCAGTAATTCAGATGTATTTTCTGCCGAATTAGTGATCAGAGCTACTAATTTTAGTTCAGTCTTTATAAAGTTAATTCATTTTTGCTTTTCTACTACTTTAATCAAGTCTTCTATGCTCAGAGTTAACAGGAAACACCACTTAAAAAACTTTAATACATTTTTTTACATTAAACACCATCCAATTGCTCAATTGTTCTACCACATCATTTTGAGTCAGTAAGTTATGTTTGTGTTATGTAGTTTTTTCCAAAATCCAGTCTGAATATTCAACAACTTTTGTGTAGACTCCTGGTTGACGGGGCCGAGCGCAGCCTTCACCCCAGCTGGTGATGCCTACCAGATACCACACTTCCTCATGTCTGCAAGACAGCGGTCCTCCTGAATCTCCCTGCATCATAGACAGAGAAGAATTCACAAGAAGCAATATATCTCTCTCAAATAAAGCCGTGATAAAATCAGCATCATCCAGTGTCATCCATAGAATAACTGCATAGAGTTCAATTACTTTCATTTAAAGTTGCTTAACATGGTGTTGAAGCCGTTTTTGTGTTTATCTAGTAGAATGGTGCCTAAATAGTTTCCAGTCATTGAAATATAAGTTCCATGTATAGTTCAATGTTATTGGTTTTTTTTTGTTTGGTTGGCTTTTTTTTTTTATTTATCTATATTTGCCATTTTAACAAGGACTACAACATGTAGGAGGAAACTAGTAACATTCTTGTTTGTTCGTTTAGGTATGCAAACCTCAGTTCTACACATGCATTATTTTGTTTGACTGACCATCCTCCCTGGGGTACAACATATCTCTGTTTTCTTTTTCTATTCCTAACTGATATGTCTGAACGTAGAGTTCTTTAATATAGCCTTTAAGAGCTGTTGTGAAAATAGCAAGTGTGTTATTATTATATAACATCATCTCATGTTCTGGTGCACTGTATCATATAAATAAAACATAACAAGTATTGAGGAAAAAATTACTTCCCAGCTCCAAGATTTTTTATTCCTAGTTACTCAGCAGTGATCATAATAATAGTACAGTAATAGAGAACATATCTGTTAAATGTTAAATATATACACTATATTTGGAAGATAATTTAATCTTATTAATCCAAATATATTTTTTCTATTACAATTTACTTAAATATTTAAATTAACAATAAGTGCATGAGTTTCTCAAGCAGAGAACTTGGCTCACTGTCATGCTGTTGTGACATTTTCAATTCTAATAATGAACAGATCAGTCCGCTCCTGTTGTCTTTAGCTTTCCATTTTCCATTTCAAGCTCCCTCCCTTCTGGATTCTTGTGGACAATGGATGATTTAAAACAAGCTTTTATGCACTTTATTTCATATCAAGAAATAAAAACATGACAGAGCAAATCTGAGTTCCTTGAGAAATATTCTGAGGTATACTTGTTCTATTTGGTTTTCTACTATTGCAGAGGAATACTGGTTTGTTCCATAAATAGATGAGAGTTTAGAACTTGTACTTTATTATCTCTTTACATTCACAATGCCCTTCGCATTTTATTTTTTATGTTTTTCTAAGGGAAGGTTGTAAAATTCTTAGCAAAGTAATGAATTTTCCCTCTTATCTTGAGTCACACAGTGGGAAGATAACTTTGTTCCCTTAATAGGAGAAAGCAGAGAAGCAAAGTGTGTGTGTGCCTCTCTTTCTCTCTATTCGTTCAGAGTTTCTTTACCTGTAAACACATGAAGTCTATCCCTACGGATTTCAATGTTATGTAAGTGTTCTACATATCCCTTGACAGTGAGTACTTTCTGCAAGCAGAAGTGACAAGTTAAAAAACATTTCCATTTATAAATATGTTTGTTATTAAAATCAAAAATTTTATTCTGTTATTCAGTTATAGATTGAAACAAATTAATGAAATATATGACAGCATATGACATCTTTCTGTTACCTTACAGGCATCCCTTCCACCTTCGTCATAGCCAGCACAGATCTCTTTGTCATCTATTCGGCGTTTCCTGTACCTTGCCTGGCATTCCTCTTTTGACATTAGGGGAACAGTAACTTTCTGAAGAATATCTTCTACACGACCTATGTAACAGAAGTTATGATCAGAGAAATGTTCTGCTCTAGCAAAGTAAAAGTTAAAACAATACTCTTAAAAGTCTCCATTCAGTGATACGAGAAGTCAGAGTTTGTTGCTTTTAGCATGCAGTTAGACAGCCATGAAACTGGTTTTCAGATTTTAAACAGTGTTGATTGTTTGAGTTTTTGGAATGTTTGGAAGACACAGTTTCGACACAGTATGAATTATGACCAAGAATGTTTCAGAACTCCCCAGTGATATGCTTTGAAGCTGTGTATGGGTATTGTTTACAGAGGCACTGAGTCTTGGAGCCTGTATTCCCATGAAGAGCATCATTTTGCATTGTTGATAATTACTTCTTAGTAATATGTTGCAATACAATTGAAACCTCCCAGTTTCCAAATGTGTGCTGCTCCACACCCTAATAGTCTGCAGGATGGTGAAAATTTAATGTAAAGTAAATACAAGTATTTGAGAGCAGCCTTTTCTTACAAATTGGCAGTTGAAATTGGAATTCTTCTGGATTTCACATTAAACTAACACTGAAATAGGGAGGTGAGCAAAGGAGGGAACTCTGTTTAATCAGATTTATCTCTATACGTATGTAATAGACTTTAATAATTAACAGCTACTTGGCCAACTTCCAGGTAAGATTAGAAAAGTTCAAATCATACTTACAATTAAAACTCAAAGGCCATTGATACTTCTCATAAACAACATTTAGAATCATAAAAGCATTATACAACAAAACTGATTTCTGAAGAGTCATATGAAAAATCACACTTTTAAAAAACCATGAGTATGTGCAGATTGTAATTCAAGATCCCACTTTACAGTAGGTCTATTGTCTGTATCTGAAACATACCGTTGCATAACTGAAAGTATATCTGGGAGGGTGGGTGGTGATATTAAACTAGGTAACTTGCAGCATTCATCTACCTGTAACAGAAAAGCCTGAGAACAGAATGTAGAGAATCCATCTATAGGAATAATTATATTCACTCCCATTAACTCTGATGACTTCAACACTGTCTTCCCACAGTATTCTCCCAGAGAATCTGGCAACCCATGGCTTGGACATATAAGCTTTTTGCTAGGTAAAGAACTGGCTGGATGTCCAGGCCCAGAGAGTTATGACAACTGGAGTTAAATTCAGCTGGCAACTGGTCATGAGTGGTCTTCCCCAGAAGTTGGTACTGGGGCCTGCCCTGTTCAATATCTTTATTGATGACCTGGAGGAGGGGATTGAGTATGCCCTCAGTAAGTTTGCAGATGACATCAAGTTGGCTGGAAGGGTCAATCTGCCTGGGGGTAGTGAGACCCTAACAGAGGGATTTGGACAGTCTGCATCTTCGGGCAGAGGCCGGTGGGATGAAGTTCAACAAGGCTAAGTGCTGGGTCTGGCACTTTGGCCACAATGACCGCAGGCCATGCTACAGCCTTGGGGCAGAGTTGCTGGAAGACTGTGTAGAGTAAACGGACCTGAGGGTATTGGTCAATACTCAGCTAAACATGAGTCAGCAGCATCCCCAGGTGGCCAAGAAAGCCAATGGCATCCTGGCTTATATCAGAAATAGTGCTGCCAGCAGGAGCGGGGAAGTGATCATCCCTCTGTACTCAGCACTGGTGAGGCCACACCTTGAGTACTGTGTTCAGTTTTGGGCCCCTCCCTGCAAGAAAGACATACAGGCCCTGGAACGTGTTCAGAGAAGGGCAACAAAGCTGGTGAGGGGTCTGGAGTATAGGTCCTATGAGGAGTGCCTGAGGGAGCTGGGACTATTTAGCCTGGAGAAGAGGAGGCTCAGGGGTGACTTTACCACTCTCTACAACTACCTGAAGGAAGATTGTGGAGAGGCGAGGGTCAGCCTCTTCTCCCATGTAACTAATGATAGAGCTAGTGGGAATGACCTCAAGCTGCACCAGGCGAGATTCAGGTTGGACATTAGGAAATACTTCTCTGAAAGAGTGGTCAGGTGCTGGAACAGATAGCCAAGGGAGGTGGTGGACTCACTGACCCTGGAGGTCCTCAAGAAACATTTAGATATAGTACCGAGGGGCATGATTTAGTGGGAAATATTGGTGATAGATAAACAGTTGGACTGGATGGTCTTGGAGATCTTTTCCAACCTTGGCTATTCTATGATTCTATTACTGTTTGAATTCAAATAAACAAAGCTATGAGCAAATGCACATCCTATGCATAACCTGTGAACAGCATTCCTGATTAAGAATCAAGAGGGTATTTAGTGAAATTTTCTTTTAACACAATGCATTTTGCAAATACAAGAGCTCACTGTTTAAATATTTATTTGTACCTCTTTCCTTTCTGTAACCCCATCCGATTACCCAGCAGTCAGTATAGAGCATGCTAGCTTCTTCTTTCGATGGCAAGCAGATAGGAAGTTGAAGATCTAAATTATGATTAAAAATATTAGTTTGGCCAGTAGAAACAACTAAAATATTAGGGTTTTTTGGGAACCTACATAACACCTGATGATAGCCTCCATGTTACACTTTGTATGTTTTACTACATACTGCCCTAGTAATGTAAATAAAAGCCACATATTTTCTTCACAAAGTCAACAGAATGAGATTCTCCTTAAAACCAAGTGACTGTATATTAAAATCAGACAATCCAGGTTTTATGAACTGTCATACCAAAAGCAGCCTTTTTCATTCTTCACATTTTCAGAATATAATTTCTGAAATAAAATACATACCAGTAAAATTCATAGCTTTATCAAGTTTCAGTAAAGCAATGTCATATCCAGTCTGTGCAGAATTATACTGAGGATGAATAATAATCTCTTCCACTCTGAAGAAAGGTGTATCCTCGTTTATTTCTGATTGTTTTAAAACACCAGCATAAACACGCCAAATGTTGGGATTCTGAACACTGAGGGAAAAAGACAGTTAGACTGTGGCTGAGAGATTTGCACTGATATAGTTTGGTGCAGGTGCCAACATCTTCTGTTCCTCTTGAGCATATAGTAAACAGCTCCAAGGTAATTCATCCCAATTGTATTTTCACACTCTCAAACTTGAAAACAAATTTCTCTTATCCATTTCTTTCACTTCTCATTTCTTCTGTTCCTCTTCCTATGTATATTTTCAGCCCTATACCACTATTTCCCCTCCCTTACATTCAGACTCTTGTAGTGATCCTTTTTAAACCAATTTCACCTTCTGCCTTCTTTCTGTTATTCTCTGCTCTTACTATTTTAATCTTCAAGGGCCTAAAACAAGCCTGAGGAAGTATAAGAGAATTCCATTCATTCCAGTACAACATTTGTCATAACCAGACTAGGGGTGGAAATAAAAACTCAAGTAGTGGCTATTCAGACACCAAGGTGAAAGCAAATAGAAAATGTAATACTATAGACCAATACAAAAAGTTCCACAATATTTATGATTTCAACTTTACTTTGAGTATATTTGAGGGATATTTCACTGTGATATTCTATCATTAAGGCAACCTAAAACTTCTGATACATGCATTGATGAAGATGCAAAACCTCTCACCAACACTTGAAAAAAATTGTTTTGAAGATTTTGTGTTTATTCAAGAAATATCAGCTGACATCAGTCATTTCTAATGAACACAGTCTACATGTTTTTATGCTTTAGACAATTTCTCCTTTTGCCCTTTATAATGCTGGCAGCTCTACAACACTAGATAACAGGTAGAGAATGGTATTCTTTATCCTGGGTTTTTCAGAGTGTTTAGGGGGTTACCCCCACTTTTATAAGGTTTGTCGCTGGACAGTTGGTACTGGCAATATTACTACGTGCTGAAACAATAAGGGATAATGTACAACAATGCTTGAGTAAAAGTGTCTGATTTTAGCCTAGCCAGTTCTCTCTTCCTTAAAGCATTGGATACTACTTGTGTCTTTCTCACAGTACACTGAGTCAATATATAGCCTTACAATTTTCAGTCTGTAAATGACAAGCTAACCAGCTTTACAAACTGTAATCATCTAACAAAGGAAACGGATCATCGTGTATGATCATTAAATCATCTCTTCCCAACACACACGATTTCGCGACTTAAATGTGATGGCAATTTTGTGGTCATTAACAATATCTACTATGTATCTCCATGCAAATTAGGAAAGCTCTGGGTATTCAGAACTCTAGATACTGTTCTCAAGGCTGAAATCTCCACTAGAAGAGTATGTTAATTAACTAGTTGGTAACATTAAAAAATAAAAATATATTAAATGAAAACCAGTGCAGTAAGGATCTGAACATTATAGAGAAAGGTAGCGCACACTCCAGAGTAGGCCTAATTGGACCCCTAGAGATTTACTTTGTGTCCTGGCCTTTGTCAAACACCCTGCTGCTGATGCTGTCTGATTGATACCATTCCCTAAGTACCACATAGAAATCTCTGAGATAGTCATTTGAAGTATATGAAATGGAATAATTTAACAACAGATTTTCCTTGATAATATGGTATTAAACTAAGGAAAAGTTCGTGTTACATGAGGAAGTTTACATCCTTGCTGGTATCTAGCATCTGCTTTACAATTTCATCTTCCTGGTGCATTAAAATAATAGCAGCACAGTACTGCGCTACTAAGAATAAAGTTTGGAATGCCAATAATGTTAAGAATATGAATTGTCTACCTCAAAAGTTCACCTTCTGGTTATATCAAAGTAGCTGATTCCTTTCTAGTTATTTTCAACACTCAGAATTATCTTTCTGAAAAGTGAACCTCAACTTATCGCAGACACTGGATGAAATTTTCAACTGCATATTTACATTTAGGACTCACCCCATGAAACAGTGGGCAGCTGTAAGGATCCACTGGTTACTGATGATCGAGCCCCCACAGAGGTGTCTCCGGCGAGATAACTTCACATGTAAGCTTACTTGCCATGGCCATTCACCAGGAGAAGAGTCTGTCCCTCCAATTATCCTAATATTTCTTGAAGAATGCTGCATACATACTGCAGAAACAATTGAAAACTATGTTTAAAGATAATTTTCATTTGTCCAAGAAAAAAGATGTGTCTATTGCTAACCTGCAAATAGGAACCAATCTTAAGCAAAAATACCAGACATGCTAATGTCTTTGCTATTTTTTACCATAAACTCCAACTTTAAGAAGTTTACAAAGTACTGTCTGTGTTTGCAGTATGCAGGCTGTGCAGATTTCACTTTTTTAGAATACTCTTTATCTTCACAATCTGCCTCATGATCATTTCAATGAAAGCAATATTCAGAAGGAAAAAAAAAAAAAGAGGGGTGTGGGAAAGGGTTGGGCTTAAGTTTCCTCTACCAAAATCAGTTTTAAAATGTCTCTTTAAAAGGAAAGTGTTACTCACCAGTACTGGCCTTTTTTTTGCATAGTCTTAGTGAGTATCCAGAGATCCTTCCTGGCCCGTGCTGTATTTCCACTGGAGATCCATTTGAAGACATTCTTAGATGACACTCACACTTTCTGACAAAAAAATAAATGCAGAAGTCCAGTTTATACTTCTTATACAGACGACATACATTAGATGCCTTCCCTAAGAAATCTCACCTTTCTTCATTGCATGACTCTTGTAGGGGAAAGTAGGTAAAAAATTGGCAGCGGATCATGTCTGTGCAAGCCTGCTGACAAGCTCTGTGTCCTTTGGTATAAGTGACATTGAGTTCATCTCCCAGAAAGTTCATATGCACGTAAGTGCGAGAATTGCAGGCTGTAAGAATGAGTGTGTTCCAAGCATCAGTAGGACTATTCATTTCATTATTTCAAGGGTCGTATTTTTATTGTAATTTATTTTTTACCAGGAAAGTGTCTTCTGCAATTTAGGAGACCAAAACCTGAAATTGCATTTTTTCGTAATGTAAGTGCCTCTGGTATTCCACTTGCTGATGTCTTCAGAAGGCAAAGATTTCTAAAATAAAAAAAAAAATTGAAAAGTAATTGAATTTGTTCTCATATCCTGAAACTGATGCTTCAGATACTGGTAAGGGAAAGCTCTTTCTTAAAAAGAGTGCTTTTTTTCCCCTAAGTTTGTACCTGTAGAATATTTTGTATGAAAATGGATTCACTAAGTTAATTGAGAATGATTTTGTTGTTATGTGAAACGTCATGTGGATGTATTACTGAAGATTACATGGTATTTATAGATACAGGGAAAAGGTAACTTCAGACTATATATGCCAACTCAGTTTTACTTCAGTTTCATTGAAACATTATTCTTTCTATCTCTGTTTTCTGTGGACTGTAGCTTTTTGACTCCTCGCTGCTAAAAATGAAATAAGGAGGTTTGAACTTCAAAAATAAACACTTCCGAACCTGTTAACTTCATTCAAATGCTCTTCAAGTAAATAACTTAATCCTGCTAGGAGACCAGATGTCTGTCAACAATTTCATAAAATTCAGCTTTACATCATCAAAACAACCTGAAGGCTGTCTCATTGCTGAATATATCTCTTTTCAGATTAACACCAGATATGCAGCTGAAGATACCACAGAACAAGTGAAATGCCTACATGAAATTATAAACATCTAGATGGCACAAATTAAAAAGTAAAGTAAAATAAAAAGCTATTTTACAGAAAATAAACCTTTAACAATCATTTCCATTAATATAATAAAATGGAGATTTAAAAGGCTGAGATTATGGTGTTGTTTTTGCTTGTTTATTTGCTTTTTAATATCTTTCAGAGAGTTAAAATTTCTCATATTCACCTTTGGGATTCTATTTGCCACTCCTTGTTGAAGAATGTAAAGAACAAGCAGTTTGGAAAATAAGTACAAATAGTTTGGCAGACAGAAGTATCAGGAGTGAAAAAACTTGTAATATTCATTCCTGAAAATTCTTCATGTTCAAAAATGTCCATCTGACAATCTGTATAAAACAACAGAAGGATATCAAAATTCCAAAGCTTTTATGTTTTACCAAAAAGTTAAGATATATTGATTATGTGTTACCATCCTTATTTACTTTTTTCCTCCTTTTCGCCTGATAAACTGAAAAGATAACTTCTCATTTTAACCAGAAAATTACTTCTTGTATACACTTCTTAGTATATAAACTCAGGGGGAACTAGAGCAGGGAAAATTCAAATTACATGCTAGAATACAGATTTGCTAAGTTAGGAACAATGGAAATCTACATACAAATCCATAGTTAGAAATAAAACTTATTAACCTTGTCAAGGCTTAAAATAATTAAAACATATATACCTAGGAGGATAATGGGAAGACTAAGAGGAAAATAATGGGATGATCGCTTAATTTTATTTGTCTAAAATTATTTCAGTAAGTACACAGTGTGAGTAACATGCTGTCTTCCTTATGATAGGACCAAAATAACAGAAGGTTGTCTGCGTAATTGCTGAAACCAGACTATGGATACAGAAGTCACAAGAAATACCAACATGTCTCAAAGAAATGAACGAGTTGCCTTTTCTGAAGATATACTTGAATTCCTAGTTAAAATCCTTATTCAACAATAAAAAAGGAGGGGGGGTGGGGGGTGAGAAATGCAGCACCTTTCTTTAATCTATGAAACAATAGAACAGGACTTGGTGGCAACAGAGAGACTCCTCTATTGAGAAAGGACGGTTGCCAAGCTGACACTACCTAATTAGTTATAGAAACATAGTGGAAGCATCTTATTACAAAAGACAGGAAAAAAAAAAAAAGAAAAGGAGTAAAATGGAAAGGCAATTCTTAATGTGACTTCTGCTAGTATTATGAGATTTAAAAATTAAAAATAAAACCATAAACATGAAAAGACCACAATAGAAGTCATTCACTATGCAACAGGAAGAGCAAAGAAAAAAAAATTTGAAGACTAGAAAATAAAGGTCAATTTATTCTAACAGTAAGCAAGATCCCACGATAAGGGCTAAATAGAGTTCAGGAGAACAAATACCTTTTTAAGGAAATGATATTCAAAGCAGAAATGTGAATCTGGAAGTTTATTGATACTGACCCATGATCTCAGTGATCATCAGTTCAATACTCAATGACTTCAAGGAAGGAACTTTGCAAAAGGCAAAATGTAAGACAAATTGATATGGACAAGTAAGAAAACGAGTGCATTAGAAAAAAAATCAGAATGGCAAATACAGAAAATGAAAGGGCAAGTAGCAAGAAACAATTTCAGAAGTAGGTATTTTGTTTCAATGAAATAGGATTAAGTAAGGAGTCTGGGTTCTGCTCAGAGAAGTTAATGACAAAGGACACAAGAAATGCTACAGAACAGCCTTTTTTAACATCTCACATGAATATAAACTGGAATTAGATGGCCAACATTAGCATTACTGAACAGAGGGAAGAGAACAAGGAACAGGAAATAGAGAAATCGCATAATAGTGATGATTTCAGTGTTCTTAAACTGAAGAAATCTCCTTTTCTTGGTAGAGTTTAGCTTTTGATATTTACAGAGCATTCCTGTGATCCCGAAGACTTTGAAAGGGGAAGCATAGCGTCTGCTTTTAAAATGATGAAGCTGAACCACGAACAACGTAGGATTAGTCAGTCTAAATAGTCAGAAATAAACTAGAACAAATATTCAGGTAAACCCATTTCAGACAAGACAGAAGATAACTGAGACTACTAATTTATTTGATATACCTCTGTCTGAGCAGACTGAACTGACATGTCTTGAATTAGGACAAATGACCTCATTATCCAACAGTATTGTCTAGGCTTTTATATCTCATTATATATTCTCTCTATCTCTCCCTCTCTTTCACTTTCAATTCTTTCTTTTCTTGCAAGACAAAAATGATAATAATAATAATAACAATAATAATAATAATAAGGGAGATAGGAACAAAAGTGAATTTCACACACGTTCAGAAATTTTTATTTTATTTGTCATGGATAATTAATTTAATGTAACCACATGCCCTTAAATAAATTCTCCAATGGTCTTTGATTCATTTCACTTTTTAAAATCTGAATATGATATTGTTCATGCATATGATACAATCCCCTGATAGTCCTCAAAGTCTATCAACAGGACACACCTGAGTACTGTGACTTTTCTTCTAACAACAAATATATGCCTTATGAGCTTATCATAATGGAGCAGTTTGGAAAAATATCTCTGCTCTTTCTCAGAGATTGAGGGATAAGGATAAATAGAGAAAAACAATTTTTCTTCTCTTTACAAAGCTTTTTCTTCCATCTTTTATTCTTCACTATTCATTTTTCTTTAAATGTCTTCATTGTTAGTATCTGAATCAACTACTTTTTCATTGTTTTGCAATGATTATTCCTCTTGTGAGACTAGAAGAGTCTGAATAAAATTGAATATGTTCAATTAAAAATAAGATACAATGCACTTAGTTTGATATTGCACTCCAGAGAGTTTTTTCTAAGTCATCATTACAAGAACAAGCACAAACATTGCTTTAATTGAAACTACCAACAAACAGAATTTGTACCTTTGTATTAGCCATTTGTATCACAAAGCTTCACATCTTCATTAAAAACGTCAGGTATGTGTGGTATACTAACAACATTTAGAAAGATTTAGATTTCTCTTGTTCTCTGACTTTGATATGGTTTATCTGTCATTTTTCTGTATCTATGGTGCCAATATTATAAGATGCTAATATTCATCAGACTAAGCTTATGAAAGAATCATTCACATCATCAAAGCAAACAAAACCTTTTGTAACACAGAATAATACAATGAAAAAAATATATATGTTTTGTGCCTAAGAGTACAAGCTATACTTCAAAGAATAAGTTTATATCATAATTATTTTATGTCACAAAACATGTATGCATGTCAGAGAGATTGCACCTCATTATCCATAACACTTGAACATAAACTGAATCAATAGAGATTGTAAGAGTTACCTAATTCAGAAAGCTGACATGGTTTTAAGGAGAATCCAGACACAACTTCTTCAAGCACCCTTATGCTGGTTGGAGTTCCTAAACTGGTATATTTCAGGAAGCATTTTTCACTGAGAGGTAAAAAATAGAGAAAGTAGAGAAAACAGGTCATCTTCTTTGGTCTACATCATTCTTCTGTTTCCATGAGTCCTACCATAGCGGCCATTTTGTTCATGGGCCAGAGGAACTTCCAGCCTGCAGAAAAATCTTCAAATGAAAAGCATATGCAACTGAATAACATTTTGTAAAATCAAGCAAGTTAACAGCTCAAAATAGTCCAAGTACAAATGAAAGAATTTTCCAAGTTGCATTGATGATACCAGGAGTAAGATTTGACAGGGCAATACCACTGCACAGTTGCCAATATAATTTACATTTCAGTATCTCCAGAACATTTGAATTGTTTTCAGTACCATTATAACCAAGCTTGCCTTTCTCATCAGTGGACAAATGAAAACTAACATACTGAAGACATTTTCCTACCTGAAAGCTTAGAGAAACATTGCAAGGATAACTAGTCAAAGAAAAACTCATTTATTAGAATGAATTCTCTCACCTCTGATTATTCTGAGATTTACTGTACTAAAGCACAGCACCATCTAAGTACAGGGGTCAAACGTGTATTTACCGAATGCTTGCATTGTGAAATGTTTCTGGGGCATATGTAAAAAAATGACAGTGCTTGTCATTGGTACATCTTTTTTGGCACTGTTGATAGCTGTCAGCCATACTAACATCATAATTTACCCCTTGCATATCCAATCCTATGTGGACATCTGGACTGCAAGCTGTGAAAAAAAAAAAAAGAAAAAAAAAAAGTTAAGTTCCAAAAACATGTTATACTCTCTTTTTCCCCAAAACTTCCCGAACAATAGCAGTTCATAAGACAAAGCCATTATAATCCCGATGTCACATCCTGTTCTCACTTTGGTTACATTGCATTTTGCATATACTTTCTAGAAATAAAGTCAGAAGTGTAAGAATAACATGTCAGAGTAAAAACTAACAGACTTTGACACTGGGTCTACCTACACCACGACCATGATGAAGTTAATCAAACAAAAACTCAGCATTAACTTTTAAACGTATACTATTCAATTTTCAAATTTATACAGCAATTTGAAACAACAAATCTGTCCATCTAAAAAATAGCCATCTCCCATTTAAGCCAAAAGATTCGATTTACATTCCACAGAGGGAGGATTGTGAGTTTGAAGTAGCTTTCCCTACAAAGGATTAAGGTTTTACCTCTTGGGCAGTATGGTCTCTTCGCAGAACATGAGTCAGTCTACCTTTGGTGGGGGTTTTAAACACATATGAATAGATACTTTTTTTAGTGACATTGGCATGATTCTAGAGTAACTCCTGTGACATAAATTATCTGAAGAGTATAAAAAATAACATCCCATTAAAACTTACTATTCTGATCTTAATCTACCCAGAAATATAAATGTGACAGAAAGCCGACAGAAAAGGGATGTTAGAAGACTTGAATAACCTGGAAGACATGTCCCAAACTGAAGGAAGTACAACCAATCTGTCAATAAGCTGCAATGGAAAACTCACATAAAGTAATACCTACTTAACCCTTAAATTAATCTTTGGAACTGGAGGTATCAGTTAAATACGTCTCCCTCCTTTGACTCTAGCAAATGAAACCCTGACAATAGGAGCTTCCCTTGTCTGAGAAGCCTCACTGGAGGACATCTGGGATTGAAGGATGAAACCAGCACAGGATTTTTGTGTTGTGTTTGAGATAGGGCAGAAGACACACAAGTCATTGCTTGGCCACCTCCTGACTCAGTTCCAGTTTCCAAAATACTTAATTTCTAACATATCTGATACATGATATAGAGAACAGAATTCATACATATGGATAACTGTATCTTACCACTAATTTTGATATTGCATTGTTTTAAAGAATGTCCAGAAATAGCCCCTTCCATGTCCACTTTCGGAAGCATTTCAGTATCACTGTCTTTCAAGTAGCAGGAGAACCTGTTTTAAAATGCAGCTATTCACAGTTTTGCAGTATAACACAGTAATCCCTCACTGTTTCTCAAGCAAAACACAGGCTGTACATTTTTCCTCAACATGAAAATGACAAGTTCAGTTTAAAAAAAGACAAGGCAGGTACTAGCATGCTTGATAACAGATGAGAATGTGTGGTGTGTGCGGGACCGACAAGGTTTAGAGATAGAAACATAGCAGCCACAGAGAGGAAAAGAAGCCCCACCTCAGGCTACTGAAATTCCTAATCTCTTAATTTAGTTAAAAATATGCTAAAGAGATTCATGAGGGGAAATGGAAGTGACGATTGGAAATGTGAATTTGGTCATGTTGTCCCTCAAGACTAACTAAGTGTCATAGAGGAAGGAATGCACAGTAGGTACTATTTCCTTGAAAGGGCTGGTAAGCAAGTATGAAAGATTGGATGTTGTCAAATTTAATGTTTTGAAGTTCAGCACATACCCTTTTAGGTCACCAGTTTCAAAGATACATAACACAGTCTTCCAAAGCAACACATGTAACCTTCACTGCATGTCCAGGTTCTGTCAGAATTTTACCAAGTTCCTAAAATTATCACAGTGAAAAGTCACAAGAATAGGAGTGTTTTACCTCTGTGCAGGATCTTTAGTCCATGTCACTGGCAAATATGTGAAGAGCAGGCAGGTAGGATGGTAAGTACAAACTATTTGACAGTAATTGGCACTTGGTGTGAAAACGGTAATGAGGTCTCCTCCTTGGAAGTAAGTATTTTCATAGATCTGTGTCACACATTCTAATATGAAATAATAAAACATGTAAATTATTAGAGATGTGGGTATGGACAGCTCACCAGGAGAGGGTGAAGACACTGTCCCTCATTTACCATGCTTTGGCAGGAGAAGACCCCTTTAGCAGAAGAGAGCAAGTGGAGTGAGTAGCACAGTTCCTCTAAGAGTCTCATCCCTGCACTCCATCCTAGTAAAACAGAAACCCTTTGGAATCCCTTGCCACATGCTCAAGGCTAGAGGAGTGGAGGTTGAGTGGTGACAGATGCCTTAGGACTAGCATAGGCCATGAGGTAAGGATCCTTCACGGCAGATCCCAGGAGCAGCAGGAGTATTTTCAAAGGAAGACTGGTACAGGGAGCTATTAAGTGAACAATCATACTGGATCTTACAATTTTAAAATATTACAACAGGATTTTATTGGTAAATATGTTTATAATCTTTACTAAGAAATTCAGTGTCTCCTGCACAAGGTAAAATCTATGAACAAAAAAATTGATAAAGCAAGGAATTATTGGGAACGCTTGCAAAATGTGCTAGTATTTTTTAAAGTTAATCTTTTGTTAATATGAAATTTGTCCTTTAAAAATATTTGGAGACTCAGAAATTTTCTAAGATTTTAATCTACTTAAATTTCAATTTAGGTAAAATATTTCTGAAATAATACTACAGTTGTCAAACAGATTTTGTTAAAAAAAAAACAACACCTTAATTATCTCACTGTCCACTGAGAAAACTGTTGATACTTTACTGAACATAAGCTCTTTTGTGCACTGGTTATAACCTTTTGACACAGGGCATTCAGGGAAGTGCAGTGTAAGTTTTTGTGGTTGACATCTGCTAGCCAAAGTAAATCGTTAACACGTACTGACATTGAAAAACACAGTCACTGCAGACTTCAGCACTGACACTAATCACTGCCAGCAAAGCCCATTAAAAACTTCCATCCTTAGTAATAGGAATAAAAAAATGAATTAGAAACTTACACCTCCCTATGAATTACCCAGACTTAACAGAGTACAGCCCCACACTCTTGGGACCAGGTTGCATGTACAAATATGTGTCCCCCTTCCAAAATCATGCTTCTCTGTAGCAATACTCACTTCACTCCACGTGGAAATATGTATTCAGATAATTTTGAGTATTATTCTTTTTAACCGCTCCTTCCTAAAAGGCCTACACTACTCTGTACCAATCTTAGGAATTATGTATTGACTTACCACTGTAAACTGAAGCAAGTAAGAAAATGAAACAAAAAGTCTGATAAATCCAAATCATCCTAAAAAACAAAACAAAACAAAAACACCTGCATTCAATAAATGGTACATCATTATTATTATGTATAATTACTAATTTCTGCCATGAGGCGCAGTTACATCTTCTGTACAGTAACACAGAAGAGCAACAGAAGTTTTGTCATTTATTCATGATTTCAGGAAACAATGTCTATTAATGCTTGGAGAATTTCAGTTTTGTTTCACAGCAGCATTTTTATTCTTGCATAGATGGGGAGCAATATTCCATTATAATATCATCAATCCCAGCTCCGTCCTGATAGTTAAGTGGATACTATTACCAACACAGCAGATAAATAACCCCCACTCACTACAGCAGATAAATAACCCCCATTCACTACTTTTGGTTCACACTATACAAATTTAAAAAGTATCCTTTTTTTTTTTTAACATGCTAAATTTAAGCTGAGAAAGAATCAAACAAATCAGCGACCCAACAGAATCTACATAGATCAACACATACTGCCTTGTGTCTACAAAAACCTTCCCCAAAATACCAGTTGTAATAATTGTTACATACCTGAATATATAGCAGGTCTGTATGAATGGATAAGGTTTAAATTCCTCTTAAAAAAAATAAATTATAATGTTAACCGTTTGTGTTAAATATTACTGTGCCTGCAATGCTAACTTGTCTTTGATGTTTACTTTGAATGAGTGCTCATTCTGTCAATATTGTTACTGACCTTGGGCAGCATTTTCGGAGTGTATATGACCAGCACCACACTGAAATCAAAGTGCAGGGTTTACACCGTATAAGCATTTCCCTTTTGAAGACCTTGTAAAACAAAAGGTGTAGAACAGTCAGCCCCCACTATTAGCATTTGAACCTACAGTTTTACTGTGGCCCTTTCTACACTGCTTTTCTCTTTTGTAGTTAGATTCAGCTCACAGCTTCTTCATTTTACCAGAAACCAGAAAAAAAAATCACAACTGTTTGCATATTTCACATATAAGAATTGTAACAAGAAGTCACTTAGTTTAGAGCCAGTTTGAAGAATCACTTTTTTGATTTCCAGAATTCTTTCAAATTTGTGAAACAAAAAGAAAATAAATTTCTACAAAAAAAATCCTCCAAGTCTAAAAATATTTCATTTCTAAGTGAAATTGCCAAAGGAAGAATTATTACCCTTTCTTCCTCTTTTTTCTCTTCTTTTAGACTGAATATGTTAATAACACAGATAAGTCCTATGCAAAATGTGCCAAGATCACAACAGCTGTGATCCTTTTAAGCACACTGATCATAGAATCATAGGACAATTTGGGTTTGGGTTGGAAGGGACATCAAGATCTGGTTAAAACTCCCCTACCATGGGCAAGGACACCTCCCACTAGATCAAGTCACTCAAATCCCAATCCACCCTCATCTTGAACACCTCCAGGGTAACTGAAATGACCTCCCTGTGACTGACGTGTGAGTATGGTCTCAAGGTCTTCCTTACAAAGATGAGTCCTGATGAGTCCTCATACCCTCCTGTGCATCAGCTTGCTTTATCATCACACACTCGTAGAAGAGGTCTCAAACACTTTCAGTACAATTGCACATACATTTAAGTGCTCTCTTCTTGTCTGTGTGCCACAGTGACAGGGGAGAATGGTGGAAGGCTTTACTGCAAAACACAGTGGTAACTTATTTCTGTAACATGAAAAGTTTTGAGACTACAATGCCTACAGAATCTGATCTTCAGCTCAGATGAGATTTTTCAACATTTAAGATATGGAATTTTCACAGTCCTCAATGTAATCAAAAACACTACAATGAATCCAAAGTTTTGTAAACAAAACAATCTGAATTCACACGTGTTCAGTTAAAAATAACATACTCAATTTAAATAATTATGCTTTGTTCCTTTTCTAGGCAGAGTGAGAGAGGCATTATACTTGGTGGCCAAAAGTTTTTGAAACTGCTCTCCAAGGACTTTTAATTTTCAACTGAGAAATTGTGCAGTGTTATTTCAATTACAATTCATTATCAGCGCATTAAAAATAAATTTAAAAAAAAAAAAAAAAGCAGAACAAAACAAATAAAAAAACCCTAAAAACTATTGAAAAATACAGGCATATAACTTAGAAAAGGGGAGAACAATCATGGTGAATTTCAGCACGACTGTCTTGTCATACAATATGCAATCATATACATTCATGAAAATTTCTGTAAGATTCTGTTTCTATAATCTGTAGTTAATAAATTTGTCTTAGGAAAAGGAACCCTTCGGTGATGGTTATTTGTTTCATAAGCAAATTAGTGAGAAAAAAAAAAAGACTTCTTTAGAGCAGTAACTCTTAAACATATATTGCAGTCTTTCCAAAAGTATATGTCATTTTAACTACATCTATGTGTAGTTAAATATCTAGATATCTAAATATCTATTAGATGTGATGGTGAAAGTGAAACCTAAGACAGTAATGCTATTCAAAGAGAATCACAACGAGCACATTCACTTTGGAACAAAAAGGTTTTTTCTCTCAGGGGACCTCTTGTACCTGCATGACCGATGCTGCTTTGTTTACTCTGGTGGACTTTTACTCAAATCAACAGGGCAGTACCTCTGTACAGAGAAAATGTGCTACTGAAAGAATTCATAGAATTCTTTCATGTTTCTTATACCAAACTTACAACTCAAAAAGCGCTTCCAATATCAGAGAGGATATACCTCAGTGATGTGTATCTAGCCTCTGTGATGTGACACCCTATAGTCATGATCTAGAACAAGATGAACAGAATCTCAGAGGGAGTGAGGGAATTCACCAGCAAAACAGCACAAGATCACATTTCAACATACTTTTGTGCACATCCACCCGAATGAGGGCACTACAGTAGTATTAAAAACATGGTTCTGAATGCTGCAGCAGAAAAAAGCAACTGAGTATTCTAAAATATTCCCCCTGCACCTTTAATTCTGAACAGTTAGCGTTCTGTAAATTTAAAAATACTAAAATGTAATACCAAGTGCTGCTAAAACAAGCTCTAACAAGTAAAACTGAAACTCTCCTTTTGGTGAAAAATTGCATCTAAATACATGCATTACTTGAGTAAAGAACCATCCTTCTCACTATACCAAAGTTTTCTCATGCTTGATTTGACTCCACCCAAAAGGGCTGCAAAATACTGGCTAGAAAAGCAACCTTTCACTTGTGGAAAATGCTGAATTGCAGTGTTTGTTGAAATAAAAGCAGTGTGGAAATCCATTTACTGAAATTACATGTCAACAGTAGTCTTCCTAGATATACAGCTCAGAAATATCTACACATCAGATGTCAAAAAATAAAACAATCCAGATCAAATTCAGGATCACAGAACAAATAGCAAGAAATAACAAATAACAAATCACTGATGAGTTTGCTTTGTAAAATTCTTCTTATATATTTGATCTATTTAAAGATATGTGTGATTTCTTTCTTACAGAGAATTACATAGCTTCCCCAGTCCTTGCTTTTTGCAGCTAAAAAACCTGATGCTTGTCATTGTTAGATAGTGGAGTAGAAAGAAAGAACATTTCAACACAGGGAAGGATCCCAATGGCTTGACCAGGCCGTGTACATCTTGGCCAATGACAATCATCAAATAATAACTCTTGGTTGTGTGTGTCCCTGAACTACTACCCTGCAACCAGGTCTTCAAGTTTGGACATACTTCTTTTCCCTCAATATATTCTGTATTTCCAGTGAACAACTTGCGTCACCACAGGTTATAATCTCAATATGGATCAGAAAAGCTCATTTATCTAGGAGAAGATAAGAGTTATACTTAGAAGAAAATTCCCATTCTCAGAAGGATCTTAAATTTTGTTTCAGAAAGTGGGTTAATTTGACTTTTAACTCATTCAAACCAAGATAATCTTAAAATAAGACCTGCATATGAACTGAGAAAGTTGCAAAGGTTTGGTGCCAATACCAATTCTAGGAAGGAAATTGAGGTAGGATCCTCTCAAGACTCTTTGAATCTTTTACCTGTTGGCAGAGGTCCACCAGTGAGATGTCATCATGAAAAGCAAGAGGATCTGTTCGCAGCAGGGTGCTAACTTCTACATATAAATTTCTGCCTTCTGCTGTATGAGGATTAAGTTCAACAAGGTGTTTAATTAGCCACAACTTTTCCAGTTCCAGCATGTGTCCCAAAAGAAACTGTCAGCAATCCAAAGAGCAGCCCTGGAGGCACACTAAATAAGCACTAAGAAGTCACATAAAGGGTCTGTACTTAGTTTCCTGTGCAAAAGCCACATATGCCAATTCAGAAATAATCACACGATTTATCTAGTCATCCCTGTAGAAAGTTGTGTCCTTTCTGCTGCCATAAGAAAAGGTTCTTTGTATGAGCCAAGGCTATTGCCTCCTCAAAAAGAAAGTTTTATTGCAGAAATAGCCACACCACCCATCGTTAACATCACTGAAGTTAGTCTTTATGAGCTACTGCTCAGGAGTAATATAAAGGTTTTAGAATTCAGCCACTGCCTTCAGAACTAAGCATCAGCAGACACCCAGCCATCTGAACCAAATCACAAACAGCTCTGTACTTGCAGTTTCTAACATATAATCTTTCATTATTCCGCTACTTCATTGGAAAACCTGGAAGAGCTGCACTGATTGCTTAAGTTTTACTTTTTTTCTTGTTGTCTGTTTTGTTGGATTTGTCTTTAAAAGACTATCTGTAAACCAACAAAAACAGATCACATAACTCAGGTTATTAAGAACACATGCTGCACACAACACACAAGATTTAACATCTACCCTGGCAGCAGAAAGTTCCTGTTCTTTCATTGTTTTCCTCAAGATGTATTTCCCTAGCAGCTGCAGTTTACTTCAGAGCAGCTTTCACAACAGAAGATGAAGGGTCACTGCCTTTTTGGAGAAGACAGAGAATTATATCAGTGCTTTTCCTGGAAAAGAATGCAGAAAATGGTGTTTGTGTAGAAAGATTATTTCCTTATTGAAAGGATTATTACAGAGTGGTAAATTTTGAAAATTGTTTCCACACTGTAAATCTCATAGAAGAAAAGTCTGAAGTTTAGTATTGTGCTTTCACATGTTTTCACATTAAATCTAGTGGATTAGAACACCAAAATGACTAGAGGAATAATCAGGAAAAGATAATCCTTATTAGAAGTCTGCTTTTGTCTACTTTACAGTTGCCTATTCCTTCAAAAAACCATGCCTCCTAATGACAGAATTTGGAAGAAGTAAGAAATTATTAAAGTTAAATTAACCTCTTAGGGGCACCTCTGGGTACAACTGTGAATTCAAAGTTGAGGTTGGCTATGAAACTTTAATACCATTGAATAAGTTGAAAAATCATACATCTCCCTTATTTTCACATGGTGTGGAACAAATACAACAGTTGTGGTAGAGGTAAGCTGCTGTTGCATTTTCAAAGGAAAGAAAGATCAAATGGATGTCCTCAGGGTAGCTAGGCATTTCTCTCTGGGTTCCTCAAATGTACTAAGGTTTATTAAAAAAAAACAAAAACCAAAAACTTGACTTTTAATGAACATCTAACTGAGATTCTTTCTAACAAAATGCTTGAGAATTTCTTCCTTTATTTTTCTTAACTACATAACAATGTTTTTGTTGCTCCACTCAACAGAGAGGTCCTATTCTCTTCTGTCATCGTATCACCTCAGGGAGCTGCTTGAATGCTTTTTGTTTCCACCTGAGATTCCTTAATGAAGGATCAGTGAAATTTCTGCAGTTACTTCATTCCATCACTGTAATTTCTCTTCAACACCTATAAGTACCAAATTCTCTGAGCTGAATTCAGGACCCCAGAATGCAACAACAGACTGACTCATTGTTTGAGCTTTGGCTAACACAGTAAAATCCAGATAATTCATCACCACCCAGGAACTGATGATAAGAAATAATTCCTTACAGTGATTTACCAGATTTATAATTTTTACAAATTAAACTTCATCCCATTCTGAGACACAATAGAAGTTTATTCTCCAAACTTGTAATAATACATCGTATCTGCTAATATGAAATTGAACAACTTGTACATAATTTCATTCATGGTATGATTATATGGATTGATGCTTATTGCACGTTGTGCTAAAATAATCCAGAGCACTAGCTACTTAAGAACTACTGTAAGTGCTTACAAAGGAAGAGTAAATTTATCAGAGATTTTTGCCTCGTTTTCATAGATGCAATCATTAGAAGAGAAAAAACTTGTGGCAAGTGGAAGAATTGCCCACTTGTACTCTTAGAGACAAAGAAAAATCAACCTGAAAAATACAGAAAGCTTTGAGACTACCAGTTACTTCACAGATGCTATGAAAAACAATCAGCTCCCTCCATCATAAACATTACTTTTGTTAGTACCTTCAATTCAAGATTTTTGCATTGTTGCAATAGAATAGCTTCATCTGAGGAGATAAGGCACCAAGATTTGATATTTAAAGATTTCAGTTTTGAAAATGAATGTGAAGTTCTCATGTATGAGAAAAGTAGAGTAACTTATGTCTACTATAATACTGTACTTGATTAAGCAATCAGCAACAACATTTAACTCCACCAAATTGCAGGACTACTATCAAATTGTACTACTATCAAAAACACATCTTAGTCCAAATAGCTTGGAAGTTTCTGGAAAAAAACAGAATCTTGAATTTCCTTTCACTCTGTTATGGTTTTTGGTCTCCTCTTCAGCTGAACCCAGATGCCCTTATTTGGACGAAGAATTAGTTCTCCTGATAGACCAAGCTCTTCTGGCTTTTGAGAACAGTCCACCCAAAAGCGTCGCAGGATGAGGGCTAGAAGAGTCTTCTCTTCCATTTGTGCAAAGCGCTGGCCTGTGGATTATAGTGCAGCAAAAAAGGGTGTTATTGTCAAGTTGCAGCAATACCTGCCTGTTCACTGTGATACCCCTAGGAACACAGGGCAGAAATGACTGTGTGGGCTAAAAATCGAGGTCATGCAGATACTACTACATTTTTTCCCATAGCCCACAGTACTCAAAAACTGAACAGGAGACTGTCAAAAGTTTACATGGACTTAATGCAAAACACAGCCCCATCACTTCTCTTGGGACTAGGAAAGGGAAGAATGATGAGAGCATGAGAAGATACAGCACAAGGACAGCAGGATGAGTCTTCTCTTGCTCCACAATGAGCTGTCTTGCCATCCTGAAGCCAGTAACACACGTCTGTAAGCAACCTTGTCCTGACACAGGAGCCCATCCACATGCTGCCATGACAGACAGGTAGTAAAGAGGAAAGACCAGACTAATATGCACTGGGGCTTGAGAAGAAAGGAAACCCTTGGGGAGAAAAAAATAATGTTGCAGCTCAAGCACAAGGCTGACAGAGGAAACAGCACTCAGAAGCTTGGGGGGCCACCAACGGGCACATCAAGTCTCCAATCTCTGATACACTCACTGCTGCTATGGTAACCACACTACAAGCAGCACTGGAACATTATGAGGGCTTTCTCTTCAGCTACATACCAATACAGTTCCTGGGGCCAGCTGAGAAGGGCACATAAGCATACGGGTGCCTTCCCTTACTATTTTCAGGAAAGAAGCGCTCAGGCCTGAATTCCTCCGGCTCAGGGAAGAGCTCAGGATCTCTGTGCAGCACGTAAATTAAGACAAGGACATTTGTGCCTTTTGGTAGCGTATATCCTTCTGAAAGAAAACAAGAAGAAAAGGAAACATAACAAACAATCAACATCAAATAAACTAAAGCTAAACAGAAGCAAAAAAAATTTCCTATAAAGAACCACACAGTTAAATAAACAATCAAACTAAACACCTGTCCTTTACTAGGAAAACAATTCCACTAAGGTTGCTGGAATGGAAGTGGCAAACATCAGTAAAACTGAATGTTACTTACCGATATTGCAATCCTCTCGCAAGGAACGGGCAAACATGGGAACTGAAGGGAAGAGCCTCAGGGCTTCTTTTACAACACACTCAAGGTACCGAAGTTTCTTCAAATCATCTACTGTAACAGGTCGCTCTGTGTTGCCTAGCCAAAAGAAAATAAGGATAGAGAGGTGAACAAGAAGGGTACACCCAGCTCTGACTAAACAAGCACATCCCATCTTCCTCCAGCAGCTAAGATCATGTACCAGCATCAAACAGGAAAAGATGGTAATAAAGACACTGAACCTATACCTTGCCCCAAGAATGTAAGTTGGGCTGTAGTCTCCTACAGAACATCCAATATCTATCCCTATTACACCTAGCTACTGAAATCTCCAGAATGACCACAAGACCTGTTCCTACATGCACTTCTAAGTCCAGGCCAACAATGATGCTATCAAAGCCCCACCCACAAATGCAAAAACAACCATAACCCTAATGAAGTAGTAATGGAAATATACCAAAGACATCATCCAGTTCTTGGTGAACTTTCTTCTGGGCTTCAGGATTACAACCAAGCAAATATAGGACCCAGTTCATAGCAGCTGCTGTTGTATCATGACCCTAGAAAGAAAGATTTATTAAGACATTCACTTCAACTTTATACTTGGGCACACGTATGCTAAATAAATATAACTATCAGGGTAACTGAGCTCTATTATTCCAGCAACCATGAGAAAAAAAATAATAGTGATGAACTCTATTCCACGCATACATGGTGATTCATGATTCATATTGTATGCCTGAAGACTGAGTAAGGGTGAAAAAGTGTTGAAATAACCCAGCAAAAATCCTCCTTTTGTTCTACTCTGTCTCTTGAAAACTGCATAAATTACCAGGGTCTTTCCCTTCTATATCTCCTCAGATGGTGATGTTTGCTGCATGCTCCTATTCAGGAATCCAGTGACTGGCTCCTATGGCTCTACACAGGCCAGTAACTCTTCATATGAACAGAGCCTGTTTGTATAGATAGTACCTGCCACATGTACTGCCCCACATTTTGTCCAGGCACAAAATTCAAGATCAATAATTTATCTCCTACAGACACTTCCTCTTGAACTTCCAGGGATAAAATAACTTGATACAAAAGGCAGCTTCCCAAACTAAGAAAAGGAAGAGTCACTACCTGTAAGAGGTGAATCGTGCATTTGGGAAAAAAAGAAAAACAAAACACAATAGGGTCCTTGGGTACCTCAAACATGAAGGTATCCACTTCCTCACGAATATCCTTGTAGCTGAGTTTTTTCCCTTCATCATCTGTGGCATTCAGCAACATATCCAAGAAAGCTTCTCTCTTTTTGGATCCACTTTTTTCTTCACCATTCATGTCAGTATTGTATTTTGTTAGCTTGGTGTTTTCAAGTTCTGCAACTTTTTCTGCAATCACCTGAAATTAAAACCATTATATCAGATACAATGCACTCAGTGCATATACACAGTCTACACCATGCAGAATTGTCTCAACCTGTTAGAACATCTGTAGCAGTCCACATGGAGTGGGCCTAATTACAATGGCTGTTAGCATTAGCTTTTGAATCAACTAACTTTATTTTAGTGGATGAAATATGTCCCTCTTGTCCCAGTCAGATTAGACTACTACCAAAATTCGAACAGAACAACCAAAACAGAACAATTCTATCCAACCCAGTCATTAGGGAAGGGAACATTTTTCCAGCCTCTGGGAAACCCAGAAGGTGGAAGAAACCCCAGGGCTCATCAGAATTATACACTGCATGACTGGAACCACTATGCTGAAGACTTGCAGCTTTTCTTTGGTGTCAGAGTAATGGCTGACTTTACTCTTTTTAGGCCAGTGTGACAGATAGAGAGCTTCCGGACCTCTCCTGAAAAACAACAAGAGGGAAAAACAACAACAACAACAACAACAAGTGGGGCTGTGCAGTACATAATTCTGTTCAGAACAAGCATTAGATCTGGAAAAATACAATTGCGCACACATTTTTTCTCTCACTGAACATACACTCATAAAACTACTTGTCTCTGCTTTCTGTCAGCACCCACACTAGGTGATATTATCATTTTCACTTCCTTTGTCACTTTCCACTAATGTTTCACTTCCTATATTTAATGTATCAGCCCAGCATGACAGGACAGCAATATTATTACCTCAAGTCCTTTTCTCACATCCTTCACTGTTGTGGTTTCCAATAAAAGTAAACAAAATATAACCTGAGCTACTTAAAAACAAGTCTGGTTAGAGTTTTACTCTGACAATCCAACATGATAGAAATGCCCATTTCTCTATACACTGTAGTTATACATAGTCATTACAACTCATTGGAAGTTCTAAAAGTTCAGGGACTCTTTCATCTGCTATAGACAATGACACCTTGACATTGCAGGGGTATATATAACCATTTCCAGGAAAGCAGCCTCCTGGCAGTGTCCTAACAGTAGATTTGGGAGGGCGGCTGTTGGTAAAAACAGCACAAGTGCTACTCAGTGAGAGAAAGGAGTGTTATTTTCACAGCCTAAAACAGTGAGATAAGACTGCATTTTATACAAAGTTAGCAATATATGTTCAATGATTTCCACACCAAAGTGCCTTACTTTTGATGTGGGAACCTGGGTGTATTATTTCAGCAGTTCTGGTCCAAAATGGGGAAAAAAAACATAAGCTCCCATCTCTGACGGCTAGACCAAATGATTTTACCAAGCAGACAGTCTAGTGTATGTACTTGTTTTCCTCCAAACTTGGCAGAGAACTTGGCAGGAATTTAAGATGTGCAGCACCCAGGACAGAACAAAAATGTAGTGAACTCCTGTTGCTTATCAAGGACCAGTAAGTCCTGCTATTGCTTTGGAGTAGTGCGCTTCATTACCCAAAACTGAGACCCCCTAACAAGAAGCTAAGTACCAACTTCTTCTCAGTGTATTCCTCAGCATCTCAACAGAGCAATAGTTCTCCTAATAAATGTATATCTAGAGTGTTGAATCTCATCTCCCACTTGGAAACTATCTAGCAAGGGAAAAACCCCTCCATCAACTAAAACATAACGTTTAAAAAAAAAAAAAAAAAAAAAAAAGAGGCTGTACTGTATCTGTAAAATTGTGCAGAATGTTAAGATTCCTCTCATGCTCTCTTCCTTCCTTGAACAGAACATACAAAATATCATGCCAAAGCCAAGGGCTCTTCTGTCGTTGTTGGATTAGGTCACTCATCCTAGGGGCACAAAAATTACATCAGGTAACATTTCTCAACAAAAATTACATTCTCAGAACATTTTCAAGAATCAAAAATGTGTGTGTATCTGGACACAGAGTCTCGGAGGAGGAATTATTACCTTCAGTACCAAAGATTGACTGAATGGCAATCGACACTTCTTCACAGCCTCAGCCTCCCATTGTATACACTCATAATAGAAGAACTTCAGGAGTTTTCCTAGCTTTCCTAGCTTCCTAATTCCATCTGTGTCACCCACTCCCCCACCCCGGCTCACAGAGCAGATTAAATTATACTGGCAGCAACATTTCCAACCTAATTGCAAAGCAGTGAAGGAAGAATCTCCACTTACCTGTAGACAGCACGAACATAATCGGAATCCTTATTGTTTTGAGCACCCACATTCCTCCCCATTGCAGTTTCTAGAAGGAGGAAATTATCACTGTTTCACAAGTCCAAAGTGAAATGCAGAGTCCATGTACACAGTGCTAATATTGCTCTCTGATTGTCACTACATTGTCAGTCTGACAAGTAAATACACACAACCCTTTCCAGATAACAAGCTTTATATTTCCATGCACAGGAACCCTGCTCCTCAAAACGCCTGCTCAACAAAACCTTGCTGTAGATTCCTACTTCTGCCCTGCTCATCCCATGAGCTCAGCTCAATGCTCATCCAACCAATGACATATCATGTGGACCCTGGGAGAAAGGGTGATCTTGAGGGGATGGCAATGCATTCACACAAACAAGCAGAGACATTCATCTCCTCACACAACACAGCACCACAATACTCTTGAGCATCTGCATCATTCAAAGCCCCATCACAAGAACTGAAGAGGACTTACCACAGATAATATCAAGTGCACAGAGAGTGATGTCTGTAAAGATATTAAATGGCTCCTTGTCAACATGCTTCTCAAGTTTCTCCAACAAAATAAAGCCTTGTTCATTCATGACCTCTAGAAAGTCGTTTAAGATTGCAAAGTGAAATGTGGGAGTTATCATCTTCCTCCGTGACCGCCACTTATCTCCAGTGCTGCAAAGGTGACGGGAGAGGAAAAGGCTATAACTCCAACTCCACACTATTACAGGAAGCACACAGTAAAAACTATTACCTAGAATACTTTCACAAGTGGGTATGCTGTGCCTGACTTCTCAATATCTCCATTATGCTCACCAGAAGGAGCAAGTGGGAAACACTTCTTGCTCCAGCTCTCTCTGGTGCACAAGCAGCCATTTCTATATTTGCTGTCAACAAAAGAAGTTACTTCATAGCCTTCAGTCAATGCCACTGCATGGTCACTTTGCGCACAGGTTCAGAGAGAGTGAACTGAAGTTATCCTATAAAACAAACCAGCTATTCAGCATTAAGGCCCAGCTCACATCACATCTGCGGATCTCCACCTGTGCTTGCCCATCTGCTGATCTTCTAGGAAATGAGAACCGAGGACTTATGCCAGTGACATTATACCCTAAGATTTGACTACAAAGTATCCACAAGTCAATGAAAGAGCCACAGGTGGAGGCACTTGTTTTCAGAGGTTCTTGTTCACTCTTCTGAATCAGGTGCCCCATCACGTCTGGATGCTTTTACAAGGCAAATTATCACAATTTTCCAGTTAATCTACTACTGGGCCAGCTTATCAGCTTGCCATCTTCCCTGCACTTAATCAGCAGGGATAAAGAGAGTAGAATATGTCTATGTTTCACAAGCTCAAGGTACTCAAAATATCTCTAAAAGTCTACCTGGAGACAAAACAGCCAGTTTTTGGAAGCATATTCCACACATACACCCAGTAACCTCAACTCTGCACTTTGCTGCTGATTACTACCTCGCTTGTGTAAGGGATACAATCAAAATACAGGTAAAATGGCACTTCTCATCCTCCTACATATATTTGCACCTTCTACACCACATGATCAGAGCTGGTTTTAAAACACCATGGTCCCAACAAGAAACAGGAAAAGTTCACTGAGAGCTCCAAAAAGGGAACAAAGCTCCACAGCTAACAGGAGGAAGAAGAGGCACAAAGGCATCAGACTTGTATATCAGTTTGCATTTGCCTTGCTCTAACTCTTGAATAACTGCATTATCCAAATTAAAAACTTTCCTCGAACCTATCAAAGACTGGTAAACAAAAAGCCTCACACCACTGCTCTCCTCTCTTGCCAATCCTAGCATGCACTCTGAGCCAGACTTACTTCTTATGAGTCCCCATTGCATGATGAAAAAGTACTGGGTACAGATACTCTCTCATCTTACCCCAAATCATCACCAACCTCAGAGGTCCTCAAGAAAGTCTGCAGTTTCACCAGCTGAAGTAAGCAGTACACAAACAGCTCTGCCAGAGCAATCCTATTTGACACAACAGCCAGCACTGAGCATGTAGCATAGCAAACTAGAGGACACCACTTTTCATAGGATACAACTTTTCGAAACACAAATTATTTCCACAACTCTGTGCAAGAAAGTATCAATGGTAAAATTTACCAAGAAATAGGTAACACCGATCTATTTTTATCAGGCATTAGTGACTTAAAAGTAGCCAAGGCCATCATGACAAATGAGATTTCTAGAGCTACCATCTATATCTACCCAGAAATACACACATCATTCCCACCATTCAGCACTCTTCCTACCGTGTAGCCTACAAATTTTAAGAAGACAGTAATGAATCAAACCTATATTTTACTATACCTTGTCAGAAGTCCAGTCCCCAACCATGGGTGCAGAAATTTGTACAGGAATGATTTTTCTATATGCTTCGAACTGCTCAAAATAGCCTATCAGAAAATGAGACGAGAGCAAAAAAAAAATGTCACTTGTTAGATGAAGAGAGGTCTTCAGCAAAGATTACATTGCATAGCCTGAGTTCCTCCACAGAAATGCTCCAAGCCTCAGGAAAATGCAAATGCACCAGCTAGTACACAGGGAAGCATACAATTTACACCATCAAGTCTTTCTTTCAGTCCTCAGAAATAGTGAAATATTCAAAGTCTACTACATACACTCCACCTGCCTTCCTCAAAAGGACAAATCTGTCACTGGCAGAGCTCAGAAAAAAAGACAGTAGTTGTTAACGTCAACCAAATTCACAAGAAGTACCATTTCTTTGCAGAAAAAAAACCAATGGCATCTGCCCCCTAGTCTCTGATAGTACCACACTGAAATCATGGAGCAATCAGCCTAAAAACTAGTAGTCCCTAAACAGGCATACATTTTGCATTACTTTCTTAAATAACCAGAACAGCACTATACAATGTCATTGGCTGATAAGGCGAAATTTTGCATTTACTCACTCATCAAACGTGCACTATTTCAGCACATGCTGATATAAGTGGTGTATCCTGGATTCCTTCCCCCTAAGTCATCTTCCGCTCACCAAATCTTTGTTCTCCACCTTGCCTTGCACTTCTGCCCACTGTTGTAAATGTAATGTCACCACCCAGCTTCAATACAAATGTTTATCACAGCAAGGAAACAACTCTACCTTCACAGATCAAGTGTAATCACTATCAATAGCTAAATTATTAACTACATTCCATGACATCAAAACAGACCCATCAAATTCTCATGTAAAAGTTCAATAACTATAAGCACTACAAATTACATTTCATAATATTTTACCTCTATTTCAATGGCCCAGTATTCTCGCTATGGACTTGCCAGTTCTGATCTTTGGATCAGAAGCTTTCACACATGAAAACAAGACTAAGGGGGATGTTTCTTTGTACAGTTTCATTTGCTGATTCATCTTTTGCATTGAACTCTTCCAAGATTAGGTTTTTTTTATTCTTATGTTTTCAGCCTTTCTTTTGCATGGGGTCAGAGGATAGCCTCAAGTTAAATCAGATCAAGCCTTTTTATGCAAAAAATTACACTGACAGAATAGAAGCTAACAGCTTGAGCTTGATTTGCATGACAGCAAAACTGATAAAACAGGGAGAAGCACACTCACCTCCACACTCTCAGGATGAAACAATACTGTGACAGGCAAAGGACCTAACCAGAGTTTGAACATTGGCAGTTTCCTGAACTCATCAGCATACTGTTGTAGCTGTTTAAAAAAACCTAGAATTGAAAAATTATATTAAATAAAAAGAAAGTTTGATGGAAATGAAAGACCTCTGTGATGAAGTTTCTCATCTTATGCTCTATAATTATGTTTTCGCTGTAGTTTTATCTTGCAACAATGACCAAGTAGCATATTTTTCTCCTGTCTGCTAGTGATCACAGGAGCACTTCTTTATTGCTGCACACTCAAAGGCTCTGCATTCAAGTGAAACCCCACCAAACAGTTGACTCAGCAGTTTCATTTGAGCTATCTCAGAGCACTGTAGAATAGGCTTCCTGTACTAAAGTGCTTTTGTCATAAACTGAACCAAATTAACTTCATCAAAATTCACATTTTGTTTTGCTTGAAACTAGCCAAAATACATCAAGACAATACTTCCTATGTATTGCACCAAGCCTTTGCCCATCTGATACTTCTTTCTCAGATGATACACTTGTGATTCACTCACAAGGGACACAGCACACAGTAATAGCAGAACATTGTGCAGGAATCAGTATCACTCAAAAAGTCTAGTAGCTGATAATGGCAGAAACCTTAAAGAGGCTGCTGCAGAATTAAAGAACCCTCATCATTTCAGAAATGTTACTGAAGGATAAATGACTGTTTACAAAGACACTGTGGACTTAGCAATTCAGATGCCCCTACCTCTAAGGGCACAAAAGTTCATAGAATCATCTATGCCACAAATCACTTGAGAGATAGTGCTATTGCACAGCTGTCAGTTGGACTTTATAGCAGTGAGAGTCAGTGCTCCACCCACCTCATTATCCAATCATCCAGGACCGATCTTTCTAGTTCAGATATACAGAAGCATGGGATATGGTATCAAAGACCTTGCTGTACCCAATTTAACATTGTCTATGCTCTTCTCTTGTTCACAGGTCCCATTATTTAATCACAGAAGGCAATCAGGCTTGAGGAGGTGGCTGCTATCAGGATGTTTAAGGATTAAACCTGCCTTTCCCCTTTCAGAAACCAGATTAAACAACAAATGACCTCCTCCCAGTGCCTATGCAGAGTTCAAAAGCCAAAGGTCCCCAAACTGAAGGAGAAGAACTGGTTTCCTGATAGATACCCAAATACAGCATACCCTAGTCTTATGCAAAGTTCTAATGGCACCTTATCCAGAAGGAGCCCAGACTATATACTCTTTCCTGATCTTTCTTTTCCTGGCACTAATATGATTGAAGTATAACAAGTTTCCAGTGTTGCCTTCCTGATAACAGTAAGATCACCACTATTTGAAAATGATTTTTGTTACTTTCTGCTATAAAACATCATTTTTTTTCCCATCATAAAATGTTATCTGGATTATTGTATTTTTTATGAAAAAAAATATAAACCACACGCTTCATATTTATAGGAATTTTCATTCATGTTTATAGGAATAAACAAAAACAGTGACAGCCATCATGGGCTTAAGTAAAGCATGGAGACTATGTGACTCCTGCTAATGAAAGAGATTGGAGGCTCTATATAACATAATCTTAATCAAATTGCTTTCTAGAAAGAGAAGTGATGTTCTTAAAACAAAAAAAAAAAACAAACAAACAAACAAAAAAAAACACCTCTCATTCAGACTAACCTCCACATTCTGTTCCTGTCCACCTTCAAAGATCTCTCATATCCGTATGTAGGAGGAGCAGGAATGTATAGGTTGTATCTAGAGGAAATGTTATGTGCTTGTGAACAGGCAGAGGGAACCACACTGTGTCTCAGCACTGGGCAGTTTATGTATCCATGCTCTGCTTGTCTTCATCTTTCATGCACTCCTGTGACTCTCTTTCGGCATCATACTTAGCACAGTAGGCACACAGCCAGGAACATAGTGCACAGAGCAGGCTGGCACACACAGGAACATCCAGAAGAGTTCGGTATCACACTGACAGCACAGCTGGAGAAGTTTTCACTCCAGAGAGACTCCTCAGGAAAGAAGTGTGCAACTGTGCAAGACAGGGTATCTAATGGAAAACGAATGTGTGTATACTCTTTGCATTTGTGTTCCCTCAAGCATCTGGCTAAAGAAGGCACCACTAATCAACACAGGCACAGTAAAAATTGCTTTTGAAAGATATCTTGCAAATAATAAGTTATTTTAAATCTAATGCAGAAGCCTAATGGAAAGCCGTATCTGAAAATTTTCTAGCAGCTTAGCATGCTGGAATTCCCTTGTACTTTCTCACTGAGGGAAACAATGTTGTTAAAGTACTTTTGTTTCCCAAGTTGAAAGCTTTGTTTCGACTGCAGCTAAGAGCGGTGCTATGGATACAGTGGACTGTGTTATGAAACACTACTTCCTGTGAAGGCAGTCCAGCACACTTCCTGCAAAAATATATTCCACAGTATTTTCACTATCAGTCTCTAAGAGCAAGAAAGAGTCCCAAGTCCAGCAGCAGTACCTGGAAACCACTATCAGATTGAACCTCCAACTAATCTTTGACTAATAGTTATGCCATGTTTATACCATTTCTCTCCTCTCTCCTCCACTGCTTATTTTTCAGTTTTCCTCTGTAGAAGCCCACAGCCCCAGAGCTACCTATAGGTGATGGCGCACACTGTTACCTGCCAGCCATGATTTGGCCACCCACACATCTCCTCATGTCTGGCTGCCGCGTCACACAATTTCAGGACCCCACAGCTGGCATGCAAGCTGTCCTTACCTTCTCCTTTCCGCTCCAAAAGGAGAGCATTTCCCACAAAGGGGTAGCATGGGCTGATGCCTGGGATGGGTTTCATTACCCTCCACCACCACCAGTAGTTCATCAAGGAGGGTAGGGAGCGCACAGTCACCACTGTCAGCAGAAGGGTGATGGCTCCGACCACCCAAGGCAGCAGCTGCGTTCCTTCCATGGTTCCCAGCACGACCTCTGTCGCCATCTCCCTGCCCCACGCCAAATCTTGCTGGCTCTGAGGCCAGCCCCTGTCAGCACTGCCTATTCCCACTGCTGTCCCTTGGTAGTGAGCAGAGAGCCTGCGTCCAGCCCAGAGCAGGAGGCGGAGCTAATACAGCACAGAGGCACAGCTCTAGACCTCTGAAACAAACAACATAAGCAAGAATGTGGAGAAGATGACTGTATGCAGTTCACAACAGCGGAGCAGGCAGGGGCCAAGGAACAGTACTGTTTCCATGTCCTAGTTCAAACGAAGAACAGGAGCCTTCACAGGCCAAAACTTTCCTCAAATCACTTCAAGAGAAAATTCTTCATGATTATATGGGGAGGATTAGTGCTTTTAACAGTTTTTCTACATGCAGTTTTGGATGCTTGAGGCAGAGTTTTGCTGCAAAGTGTTCTGCCACACAACGCCTGAAGACTGTGAAGGGCTAGAGATGGGGACTGCCTCCCTTTTAGTTTGGTTGGGGGCCCAGGGGCGCACGACAAGCTGTTACAAAATTCGTCTTAGTCTCGGTTACAATTGTCGCCCTGATAAGTTTCACTTCATCATCAGCAGAGGAGGTTGTAAAGTACATAGAGGACACCACATGTTGTATTAGTTGAATAAAACATGGTATCATACAAGGAACAAACAAAAGAGTTGCAATAACACACAATGAACAGAATAAAATACTTCTTACCTATGGGCCACCTGGGAGCCAGAAGAAGAGGTCAAGGTCTGGGCTTTTCCAAGTTTGGACAAGATGTACTACCTTTGATATACCTGTAAAACATGTGAATGTGATTCGTGTCAAAGGACACAGAGTCAAAGATACTGATACAATACCTTTAAATCCAATCAGTAGATAAAATTGACTAAAGGAATAGAATTTCCTTATAAGGCATGAAAGGATAAACTAGGAACAGAACTCTATCTGCATCTCAAACACTAACCCTGCAACAGAAGGTGCATTCCTCAAACCAAAGGGTGGCAGAGATAAGCATTTCAAACACGGACCTTGCAAGACTGGCCTGGAATACACAGATGGATGAATCAGAGGGCATTAAGGAAGACAAACAGCCTTCATCCCAAAGGCCACCTGAAGGAATGTGCAACCCCCCTAGCGACTGGCCACACAAGCATAGAAGAATAAAATGATTGACCAAGAGGAGGAGGGGACTTCAAGAAATTTTAAATAAGACACTGTATAAAAGAAGAGGGAACCATCTTCTCGGTGTGTGTCGTTGGTGGAGCGGAGACTCCCCGGCACACCCAGCGCTGCTTGCTTATTGCTTTTCACCTTTTGATTGTAATAAAATATTTCAAAAACTCTGATTGGACTGTGAGCATTTATGACATACCTAAAGCAATTTGTTTGCATCAATCCCATTATCATCAATCTTTAGACAAGTAAAATCATTTAATTTGCCACAGACACCCCCTTCTTCAGCTAGCAGGTAGTCCAGAACAATGTGTTGCTGAAGTATTGCCACCCATATCTGTGAGGCTTGATCTGCAAGGAGATCGAGGTCATAACATTCGGTGTATTACACCAACATAACATAACCCCAGTTCAGTTTACAGGTAGTTGTTTATATGCACAGTGAAAACAAATTGAATAATGTCCCTTTAGTGATAATCATGAGCTTCCTAACATTCACCCTTCACCTCCCCGCTCACTTGAGGGGTGAAGGAATTAAGTTTTCTGATGCCTCTGGTAGCTCTTCTGGTGCTGTGGGAGAGGCACTAGGACCTAGGGTTTTGCTTTCCTCAGATCTAGTCGGCCATCCAGTCACCAGCATCTCCAGCCTATCTGTTGTCAGTCCATCCACCAAATTTCGTGGAATGCCCGCTTTCCAGCCCAGAGTCCAAAGGCCATTACATTTATGCTCAATGCTTCGCCTACCCGTTCTCAGTGAGCATGAAACCTTTTCAGTTCTATTAAGCTTTGGGCTAGGTGGCCTGAGGGCAAGTCTGGCTGCTGCAAGCCTTACTCCTCTTGGCTCAAATTTTCTTGAGGAAGACACTACCGGCCCATATTTTCTTCCATAGTTAATTAACTCTTGGGCAACCTCCCCCCATGTCCATACTTTGCATCCTGTCTGCAGATGATTAGAAGTTGCAGTTCCTTCTAACATTGCCCGGGTTCTTTCTCCCAGAGGCATAGCCTGTATCTTTCCTTGCAACTGTATGCCTATGGGTTTCAGCGATTCTGGAAGCCCCCTGATTAGAGGGGTCATTCTCTCAGGATCAACGGGCAACATCATGGGCGACTCATGGTGTAACTGCAACTTCCTGTCATACATCATTTGGAGACAGGCAGCCTTCTGAACATTCTCTACTAGTTGATCAACGGTTCCAGTAATGGCAAGGGGGTCTCCCCTTTCTAGGAGATTGAGACCACCTGCCCAATAGGCAGCTCTCTGTGTGAGGGACCAAGGAGCACTATTGTTTCCAGTAGTTAAGAATACTCCTGGTCCCCAATAACCTTCAGCCTCCTTTTCGGTTAAAAGTATCTGATCTCCACCTGTGAGGCTGACCCTCCATACATACTCTGTTTCTGATTCCTTAGGAGAGTGGCCAAAATCTCTTTTCAATTTTGCTATCTCTGTAGCAGAGAAAGGGATTTCTTTAATGTTCTTTTGAGGATCTAAATCCTCACCATTATCATATGAATACTCAGTTTTAATTAAAGGACGCAACTGAGCTGGGGAGGCTTCTAATTTGTCTACACTTGCATTTATACCTCGCAATTCCTCCCTTGGATAAGTTATATCTTCAGGTGCACTAGAACAACTGGCATCCTTACCCATTAACACTTCCCCTAAAGCTATTTGCAACAGATCAGAATTATGTTTTTCTCTTTCTAATTGCTCTACTAGGTTTACAATTTGATTTTGCAGAGCTTTTATCAATTCCTGACTAATTTTGACTGATTCATGTAATGCTTGTAAAGCTTGGCTCTCTGTTTTAAGCTGCTGGTCATGGAATTCTACAGCTGTAACCAGAGCAGAACCCAATATTGCACAAATAAATGACTTCCCTTTTCCAGCTTGGGCACGAGCATTCCTTTGCAGAACACTAATAAGGTCAGAGATGCTCTGCAGGTTATACCAGTTCTGCCGTGCCCAGTCTACCCCTGTTATTGAGGGTCTAGCACCATGCTTTTCCAAAAGTTCAAATAATACATCTTCACTACTCAGTGGCACTGTCACTCATTTTCTCAATACCAAGAAAAGGTCTACACCGAGGGAGAGAGGAGGTATTCAAAAGTGTACCTAACACCTCACCCCAACCCAGGGAGGCACAGCACACCTAATAAGCAAAGATAAATACTGTCCCAATCACTCCTCCTCACCCCACCCAGGGAGGCACAACACACCTAATAAGCAAAGATAAATACTGTCCCAATCACTCCTCCTCACCCCACCCAGGGAGGCACAACACATCTAACAAGCAAAGATAAATACTGTCCCAATCACTCCTCCCTTTTGCTGAGAGGAGCACACAAAAAGACAAAAGCTAAAAACAACACTTTCTAAGGTAAATAAACTTCCTGGAAAACTACACAGTTCCTCACTTCCCCAAGAGGTGCACACAAAGAAGGTTCAGTTTTCAAACATGAAATAAACAGTATCAAAAACACAGTTAAGGTTCAATATGCGGAGTGATTCTTCCTGGAGAGGTATCCACATATAAGTTACCAAAATTATCACTCCTTGCAACTCCAGGAGGTATACACAAGAAAAGGTTAAAGTTTCAGACTTAAGTTACCAGATTCAGCATTTGGAGTGATCTTCTTGGAGAGGTACACACATTTAAATCAAGAAATATCACTCCTCACAACTCCAAGAGGCAAACACAGAAAAAGGGTTCAAATTATATCTGGAAGGACAACACTCTCACGAAGGGCATCCTGCCGACTACGCCAATAAAAATGTCACGCTCCAATATAGAGGAGGGAGACGAGGTTCTTTAAGATTATGGGTATACCCAGCATGAGATTAAGAAGCAACGGTTCAAATGTTGGTCCGACCAGTTTATTAGCAATATTGACCAGGGATAATAGGGAAGGGGGAGGCAGACACTATTAAGGGTGATGGGGAAGGGAAAGCAAGCGATAGGAAAGATAGGAAAGAAGCAAGGGTTTGTACAACGCAGGGATAGTCACCAGTCAGGATCCTAGGGGCAGTCCGGTTGCAAGCGGCTCCGACGGTCCGAGGCGAAGAGCAAGGGTGGCAGAAGCGGGGAGAGCAGCAGCAGCGATGGGCAGCCTTGAGCAGCAAGCAGTTGTCCGGAGAAGCAGCGAGGGGTCAGCACCAGGTCCGCACCTGAGAAGCAGCAAGGGGTCAGCACCGGGTCCGCACCTGAGAAGCAGCGAGGGAGGCAACCCCGAGAGGGGCAGCAGCGAACAGTGATCAGCTCGTGAGGTCTCTCCTAAGAGAAGGCCTCTCCAGGCAGCAGCAGTGATCAGTTCGGGTAGTCTCTCCAAAGAGAAACTCCCTAGGAAGCAACAGTCAAAATCCCTGGAGAAAATCCTCATCTTCGTGGCTGCAGGACTCCTATATTTATCTTCCAGATTCCTCCAGTCTACGTGACAAATCCCATGCTGCGAGCGTCTCCTGAGATGGCTATCTCCCCACAGAGATGAGTACCAAACAAAAAAGTGTTCATCGGCCATCGCTGCCCCCATGCTAGTGTGCCAGGCAAGCATCTCCTAAGATGGCTATCTCCCCACGGAGATGAGTACCAAACAAAAGAGTGTTCAGCGGCCATTGAGCTGCAGCTTATCTCTCTTTCATTTTGCCAGGAAATGCCCATCTGCTTGTCTCTTAAACGAAGGATTTCACAACCCTTGCCCAGGACTTACTTGGACACGTTTATCAGCAAACTTTGAGTCAATGCATATTAGAATAGTCTCTTACATCATCTCACTGTTGAATTCTCAGCCATTGGCTAAAATCAACTGACGTGATTAACAGCAACCAGCACCAGTATAACAAACACACTGACCTGGTGGCAGTGCAGGCACCCAATAAACAAGCACAAGTTGTTCCTCCACAGCTCCTCTCAGAGATCTGAGAATCTAAGGAAGAGGTGGTTAATGTCAGCAAGCAAGTGTTTGGGTAGAGGTAAAATATTCTTAATCAGGAGTGGCAAGGGAGGTAACTGTCTCCCTCTACTGTGGGAGGTCTACTGTGGTGAGGTCATTCCTCCAGAGGAGGCTACAGAGATTGTCAGAGGGCTGTAGAATCTCCTCTATGATAGGAGACAGTGTAAGGGAATTGTGGTTGTTCAAACTTGGAGAAGCCTTCAGAGAGACCTTACAGAGGCCTTCCAAAGGAGACTGAAGAGGAAAATTCATCGGAAAGTGCAGTGAAAGCATGAGGAAGAATGGGTTTTAACCATCATTCAATCTTAGGGGGAAAGGCAGTGGCACAGCTGCCCAGAGAAGGCATGGATGCCACATCCCTGGAGGCATTCAAGGCCAAGCTGGATGGGGCTTTGTGCAGCCTGATCTGGTGTATGGCAGCCCTGTCCACAGCAGGGGAACTGGGTGGGCTTTAATGGCTCTTCCAACTCAAACCATTCGGTGATTTTATGGCTGAAAGGACCATAAGCTCTGCTGCTTTTACAGTCTCTGGAGTATACCAGTAACTAAGAGAAGAAATACAAATAGAGAAGGAACATCAGAAGTTAAGAACAATTAATTACTCTTGATAGCAGCATGGAATAAATTTTAGCACTTTGTTCCAGCAGTCTCCCAGTTGACATATTATCATAAGAGCTGTATGGTGCATTTTTCTGCACTGTAATCAGCTGGAAGTGAACTTTGCAACTAGTGTCATTATTTGTAATGATATTACAAAAAGAAACAGATAAATACCTTGTCAAACAGGAGTTTCCCATCAGTTCCCTCTTCAGGTTGGAAGGAGGGAAGAGGGCTCACCTTCTGTGGTATAGCAAGTTCAGCTAGATAATTACACAATTAAAAAAAAAAAAAAAAAAACGCACATTTTTGCTCATTATCATGAAGTTGATAATTAGAATAAATGGTTATTCGTGATTCTGAGCCAAAAATCTTGTGTTTCTGACTGCTGGCAATTCCTTCCAGAGGAAAAAAATAATAAAAAACATTGAAATACAGCAGAGCTGACACTGCAGGTACCCGCCAGCAGCTGGCAGTGGTGATGCTGATACGAACACAAGAAGATATACCTAAAAAGAAATGAGAAATCTGGCATCCCTGAGGCCTAACTAAATCACTGAGACTCACATTCATTACAAACATTTGTGCATTAAGCTCCAAAGGGGAATATTCTGCAAGAGAGGCACCTATCTTTTAATTGTTTTTACCAGATAGTGGTTAGCTTGTGGGGCTATATCTTTTTTGTCCAGAGAGCCATTTGTTCAGCTCTGTGCTTCAGTAGACACTACCAGTTCTTGAAATTTTGCCTTCATAAATGCATGTAATAGTGCAAATCATGTTTTATCTAGCCTCTCATTTAAGTGAAAGCCTATGTGCCTGTGTTACCATACTGTCAAGCAGTTGTGTCAGCTCACAGGCTAAGGTAACTAAGGTAACAGGCTTTTGCCTGTCACTAAACAGATAAGGAAATCAATGAAATTATCATTAACAAAAGAAAAATAACTCCTAAAGCAGAGCAAGGGTAAAATGGATCTGGTACAACAGAATGTCAAAGAGAAGTACACAACGTATTCTGAAAAACAGTGATACATTCTTTACATTAGCTCTTTAGAATAGAAAAAGGCATACAAGGTACTTCTGCCATCTGTTGTAAAAAATACAGCACTCATGGTAAGAAAGACAAACTAGCTGCTGACTTGGCAATCACCACAACTCATTTGCAACTGATCTCCACTCTTTCCCCACGTACATAATTACAACAGGATTAAAGCAGAAAACATGTAGGAAGGTATAGTGAAAACAAGTAATTTTGTACATAGGTCACTCCAAAAGTAATGTCTTCTGTTTATTTCCATGGAAACTACTACAGACACAGAGAGCATCCTACCACTATTTGATAGAACAAATTCACAGCTACAGAACAATGTTTTCCAGCATAGTCAAAACCATTAGCTATGCATTTTCACCAGCAATGAATAAGAGTCTGCATGCTGCACTTGTAAAAATCTGCACCAGCAGATTTTTTTTACAGTGGGTGAGACCCACTATAGCTCTCACAACTGCTGAAATGCATCAACCACCACCTCACTGTGCTCACATCCACTGGTTGGTTCTCATAAACATTCAGCAAGCACCAAAGATCATCAACAGGCACAATTTTTTTCCACACGGAGGAATTCAGTTTCACATCATTACCTCATGTGCACTTCCATGTCAGATGTCATTTAGTCAGACTGCCTCTCTGTTGACATCTGTCACACGGCAATAAAAGGTAACAGGATGTTGGTGGAAAGGTTCAGCCTCTACTGCCACACCACCACCATCTGCCTCTGATACTGTGGGCCAACATAATAAGATAGGAGGCATTACTTTTGGACCAGACAATAGCCCTCACCTGAACAAAGAAGATACCACAGTATGTCTCCATTTGAAAAGACACTTCTGTAAAAGCTCAGGCATCTTCCATCCTCAGAGGGACTTGATAATCAGCTTTGTGCTACCTGGGCTTCAAAGCCCAAAGCTTGGTTCAGAGGTATGATAAATAAATACTTAGGTATGCTGCCAGTATGAGAAGTGAGACTCCTTACTCTAAAAGCTTCCACTTCTCAGCTACCTCCAAAATAAAAAATAAAAAGGAATCGTGGAAAACTCTGTCCAGTGCACTGACTATCGGGGTAGGACAACACGTGATTCTATCAGGAGCCCAGAATCTGACCAAATGGAATGCACTAAAATTCTGGTAGTTGACAATCACCCATTCCCTGTTCCCTTTCCTGTGCCACATGAATAGTCTTCATTACAGCTTCAGTAATTCACAGGATCTTTTATTTGATATTAATCTTCTGAAGCATATGCTTTGCTGCACTCCTCCACAGTGTCTAATTCCGAAGCTTCACAGGTGACAGCAACCTTCTCTCATTTACAAAGTGTGAGATGATCTTTCCATTTAGTTTCTACTTCCCTCATTATAGAACCAAACAAGCACAACTACTCTTCTTCATTTATTCCAGAACCTAAAATCAGGGTTACCATGAAGTGCCGTGTGATGGTAAGAGATACAGTTTACCACCTTTTCCATACAGTCTTGTGCATAATTATATAGTACAGGAGAGAGAACTCACAAGAGGGGCTTGTCTATGTAGAATACTTAAGTCTGAGGTTTTAACTTACATGAAATCATGACCCAAGATTTCTGAACAAACTTCATCAAATTGACATGTAACAGCAAAGAAAAAGCCTTCTGCTTTGTAAGATACTATACCAAAATACCAGCAATAAATACTGTAACCAAAGGAGAAAACGCTAAGTCAGGAATGTAACTCAGAAATGCTTTCATTTACTCAAAAGAATACAGCATTTGATGACCATTTATACAAAGCAGAAATCCCATTAACAGTACAGATAAATATATATATGTAAATATATATTACAAACACTTTGCTTTGGATTACCAAGCCTTGAACCTTTATAAAAAAAAGAAGAGATGAGAACTAGCATTAGTTTCCAAGTGCAAGAACTTGATTCTATTATTTAGACAAATAACTAAGCTTTTTTATTTCTTGTTTTCAACAGCTCTTCTACCACATCTAATTAAATTTCTGGCTATGATGGCCGGAGGAATCACTGGCTCCACACACACAGTATTAATACACAGGGGCATGGTAAGGACTGTGATCTTTGGGCAGAAAATAATCCCAATCTCCTCTTCCTGTTTGGGTTGCATACCAAAAACAGGTCTAGTCTGTACAGTAACAATCAATATTTTATAAGGAATCTCAAGAAGTGGGAACTGTCTTACATGTCAGCACACAGGTTTGATTATTCAGGATCTACAAACATGTTTGGCCTAACAGAACACTGCTTCCTATAAACACAGTTTGTTCAAGCAAATGATGCATAGAACTTATAGATTAAGAAGCAGTGAAATAATTTCATACCAAAAGAGTCAAAGGAAGAAAAATTATGGACAGAAAATATTTACAAGAGAGCAGCTGCTAAAAGCAGACAATAAAAATGCAGAAATGTTGGAACAGGAGTTGAATAAGAGGTGCAGCTAACTCCTGTTTATAAGTTCTATATAGAACTGATGTCTGGGTAGATATGTTTCAAAACAGAAAAAATGAAGAAGTTGGAACAGGACTTCACAGCATAAACATAACATTTTTACTTCTACAGGTGGGATAACAACTCCATAAGGAAAGACAGAAAAAGGAAGAATGCCTGAGAGGAAAGTATAACAGCACCTTGACTCTGCAAAGAGCGCAGACATCTGATATTCTAGGATCTCAACCATTCATTCTATATTGCTCTAATTTTTAACCTAACTACTGGTTTAGACGGCTTTAAAACAGGGTAATATAGGTGCTCTGGAGGATCACAGTGTTCAGCAGAAACCAGCATACTGCATATTTTCTTTGACAAACAAGATACTAGCTCGCAAATTGAGCACTTTATTCTTCCATTCAGTGCAGCAGGCTTCTATTTCTTTTTAGACTGCATTAAGAAGCAATCTGAAATCTCCTTCGTGAGGCTAGAGGAATTCTGTGAAAGGATTTGTAGTAATGTTGTGATCCTAGAAAACATAAAATGTTTTTAATAGTGGTAGAAACAGCAAGACATTCACATATTATATCTGAGATACTGCCACTAACCTGCTCAGATCAATACTTGCTTATTACCATACTTATTACTACAATCAGATAATTATGATAAATATATAATTAGCCTGTACACCACATAATCTTGCCATAACTGTAAACACAATGAAATCTCAGCTGAAGTATCAGAGGAGTGGGAAATCTTTTTCTTTTGAAGTCTAAAAATCAAAAGATGCTTATGGGATTTTCAGCAGTCACTGGCCAAGCAGTGTTAATGAACTTCAAAATGAGGCCCAAGGGATACTGCCAAGCACACTCATTCTTTCATGCTGAGATGGCTTTCCTTGAGCATTTAATTTCTCCATTGTACTATGGAGCTTTTGTTGGTTTTCCACCTTTCAAGTGATTCTTACTTTGCTTACCTATTAAAAATCCTTGACTTGTCCCTCTGTGGTTAGAAAAATTCCTGGGAGTTAGTGATCTTTTCTGAGGTGCGACTGTCTGTAAAAACAGAATAAATACTATTTGATACTATGACCTTCTTACTTGCTGATGATCTGCTTATTATGTTCTAGCTCAGTACAGTCAGTACTAACAAGCTGCAAAGCTGAAAAAGCTACTAAAACCTGCACTCCTTCATGCAGATTGCCTCAAAAGATCTGTTTGGTCATTAGACTTGAGGAAGTTCCCCCTTCATATGTTAGTCCTGCTTTGCAAACGTTTACATCCTCAAGAAGTCTTTGAGTATCCTGCTCTCTAAAAGGAGCAGAAATCCATGTAGATCAGAAACCAGGAGAGACCCAGTAAATAAGACCTCCTTTACACCAACAACAGGCATGAATGGAGTAAGACCTTCTGTACATCAACAGTCATGAATAGGTGCTTACAGCATGACATACCCTGAATGTATGAGTTGTGCTGGGTCTTGAAAACTGATCAGTAACAGTTCGTCCTCTGAGTGGCAGTTGCTGTGTAGTACCAGGTACTGCACTTGACACTCTGCTATGAGCATATTGTCCTTGATACTGAGAAAATAAAAAAGAGCATTGGCAGAACACAGCAACTGAACTGCTTAACATAACGTGTCCATTGCCGTTGAAAAAAGCACAAAAGCTGAAGAAAAGGAAAATATTTTCTTACTAACCTCAAGCACAGAATTAAGGTCATTTAGACCTACTCATGGTTTTCAAATAGATCTGAATCTTTACTTATTTAACCCCCCACCCCCCAAACTAGTGATGACAAACAATTTGCTTATTTTCCAACAGCTAGAGGCTCTCAACCAGTATGAAAAATAAACAACTTACAGAGCTCTGTTGCGGTCGAGGAACTGAAGGATACTGTTTAACCGCCTCTGAGTTTATTGATGGTAACCTTTTTCGGTCTGTATGTGCACAACCAGAAGATAAATGATTGAAACTGGCACCCCTACAGAATTTTAAGAGATTGTCTCTTAGGCAAATTCATATGCAAGGCTCCTTTGCTGAAATAATGTGAAATTATTAAGCAGTACATTTCCTAATAGAGCTCAGCCACAGAAAGTAACACTTAATAACAAAAAAATCAAAGAAATGGCCGTCCTCAAAAAACACTGTTCTGCTTGCTGTATTTTTATTTCTGAATTTTAGGTAAAAATAATAAATCTTTGATTATTTCTCAAGTATTTTCCAAAATCCTTCACTGGTGAAAGTTCAGTAAAGTTCTGAGGAAAGCAGAAAATATAATGAAAAAACTCACAATTTAGTCCCCCTAAGGATTTCATCATTGAACATATTAGGAGCTTTTGAGGAGAGTTGATCAGAAGTGAGAGAAGGTAACCTACAATGGCTTGGTAGCTTCCTAGCAGATGATGGCAGTACCCGAGCTGATGAGAGAACATGGTCATCAGCAATTCTTCCCAGACTAATGTGCACACAATTTGGAGCACTGGAGCTAATGCTATGTGGTTTGTCTTCTTGATCATTCCTGGGGAAAAAGAAAGCAGAATGAGATAGGGGAAAAAGAAAAAAATTAACAGAGTATCATTGTAACCTTCTACAAATCTGAATATATAGTCACATTGGTGACGTACACAAAGATGTCTGCCTTTTCATAGATGTAAAATATCTTTAACAATATTTGAATTATGCTACATCTTAGAACATTTCCTATCAATACTTACTGTATTTTTTGTACTGTGGCAAAATGCCTCTGTTGGAGTGGTTTTGCTTGGACTGTCATCACTCCATTCAAGTCACTACAGAAGCTGCTGGAGAAATGGTGAACCTAGTAAAAGTAACAAATATATATTAACCTTTCTTTCTATTAAATACTTATTTATTTATTTTGAGAGAGGGAAAGAAGACCTCCAGAAGCACATAGTTAAAATATATTCTACTTGTTTGCTTAGAAAGGCCTCTGTTTAGACAGTTCAACTGAAGTAGCAAGTGGAGCAAAAACATTATTTTCCCGATTTCAGAAAAATGGTAGAAAATCAGGATGTTACTGAGCTGAATTTTTATTTGCAACATATGATTCAGTTTTAACAGGAATTAAACTCTCTAACTTTCCCTCAGCACAGTCCAACCCAGATGCACAGAGCCTGAACATCACTTTTCTGAGCACTTCACTTCTTTTCGCTGTTGGGACTACTACAGAGCCAACGATGCCAGTGGGGAAAATCAAGATTGCTGTCCTGTCTCTTCTGTGTTTTCTATCTTGCTATCTAACCAATTCTGAAGAAAGTTCAGATGGGATAGAATAAACTCACTTGCACTGAATACACAGATGGAAATAATAATAAAATAGAGGCTTGAAAGAAAAAAAAAAGTGCAAAATAGGAGCCAAGGGATGAAGGGAAAGAGCACTAATGAAGACCAAAAAAAAAAAAAAAAACCCACAAAAAAACCAAACCAAACCAAAACAAAACAAAACAAAAAAAAAAACAAAACACCAGTGCATTCTGGCAACACAAACACCAGCTTCTGCAAAGACAGGTAAGCCCTACTGCCAGCACTGCTGTGTACTGCGAAGTTCCTGTGTGAAAGAGGCCATGGAATTGAAAAGGAGAGAGTCTGAAAGTCACAGGATTTTGAGTAAAGCACTGAAGTGAGTTGTAGGTTCACGTCCCTGCAGTCCAGGGAGAAGGCTGATTTGATTATCTAAATTCTACCAAGAGGAAAAGCCTGGGCTGCAATAAAAGCAGAATTATTTTCTAGGGAGGGAATACAGACTTTCATAAAATTCAATTAAAAAAAAATTGTTCTGTTGAGTTTGTTATTTTATTATTATTATTTTTTTTAAATCAGCTTCAGCTGAATCAGGGGGAGTGGGGACATTTAATGAACCACATTTTTAAATGACTTATTTTATCTAATTAGGATAGGCTTTTAGGTTTGGTTTTGTTTGTTTGAATTTTTTTTAAAACGTTGCTTGAGTTTATCTTTACCTGTAATGAAGCTAAATGAGATCCAAAAGACACACTTCGTGCTTCAGAACCTCTGGAGAGGAGGACATTCCCAACATCTGCTGTGACATGAACAGCTGGTGACTGTGGCAGTTTGCCTTTAACAGCTTTCAGTTTCTCTGCCTGCTTGGCACTCCCTGTGCAACAGAGAAAAATAAAAGCAGAGGGAGTAAAACGTATTTTGTATTTTATCAGACAACATTTGCTGAGATTCTGGCAACATTAAACTTAACAGTAAATACTCTGATACAGTTTCAAACTTCTGTGATATTTAATAATCTACTGAAATTGATTAAATGTTATTTTTGAGAGCATTTACTACTTGTTTATTCTTTCTTTTTTATTAGCTTGCTTAAGAAAATACTGTTAAACATTAAACATATTTTAAAATCCTCAAAGATTACTCTTTTAAGAAGAAAAAAAACACTATAAAAGAACTCTTGCACCTATCATTTTCTGACAGAAGCTACCTACTTCTTTTCATTTTAAGTATTAATCACCATCTTATATCTATTAGAGACTGAAATTCTTTTAAATTCCCAGTTCAAACACTTTGGTAAGTTATGCGTTTTCATAAGCTAATGCACTTCATAAAGTACACTGTTGAACTGTCCTCCCCAGACTATAATGTTAACCTAAGCAATGTGCTTGTGGTACGACAAGCCCTTCTATACTTCAGTAACACCTGAAAAATTGCATTCAGATGTTGCAACTACTCTGAGAAAATCTGCCATTTTTTACTTTGGTTTAGACTTCTTTTTGAGGTTGAGTGTTCTGATAACTTTCAATGCCTACACCAAGGTATTCTTCCGCTACTCTCTTTTGAAAATATATTGAATTTTCCCATAGCTTCCAAAGAGCATATGCACAGTAAATAACTGAATTCCACTTCCAATTGATTTTCTATGCTTTTGTCTTCTTGACTACTGTCTGTTAGAACACCAAAGAAGCTCCACTCCAGACATACATAATTTCTATAATTTAGGTTAAACTCTTGAACTCACTCCTTCAGAGTCAGCAAGGCTGTCTCTCTTTGTAACAATCTGATTATCTCAGATTTATTTTTATTAACAAAACTCAGATACTGAGGATTAGAAGACTTAGATTCCTAAGTCCCAGATTCGCACTATGTTACAGCAATCCCCTGCTAAAAACACCAATCTGTGGCAATGATTTAAAAACAAAAACACATTGTCTCCAGCAACAAAGTTCTTTTGGTTAATATTCTGACTTTTTTACACTTCTAAAGCAAAACTTGCTACAAATCAGTAGGAAATCATTTTAGGTGCATTTGTAGGGTGATTTCTGGTAAGATATGTTACAATGCTGTACTACAAATACACATCTTTCCCAGTTTTACTTATAGGAGAAAAAAAATTACCCAAGTTAGATGCTATGAACTTCATATCTAAAAAATATCAGATACCTGTGACTTTTGTTTCCAAATGTTTTTTAACCAGTTCCTTCAACAATCCAGTTACATTACTCCATATATGATCAAATATTTCAGAAGCCACAGCATCTCTGATACAAGCCATAGGAGAAACAGGAGGAATGCCATGCTTACTCCTCTTCTCAGCAAGATGTATTTTCTTTTGCTCCAAACACTCATCATCACTAATAAAATATAATGTTTTTTTAATTAAGTCCTGTGTACCTGTATAAATCTGTAACAATTCACTAGTGATCAAAGAAACAACCTTATGCCCAAAGTTTAAGTTAAAATGCATAAAGATACGTAGGCCACTGTGAAAGTAATGCCTCCTTGAAAACTACAGCAGATACAAAGAGCACAACTATATTATTTGATAGAGCAAATTCACAGCTACAAAATGATATTTTTCAACCTAGTCACAACTATTAACTATGCGTTTTCGCCAGAAATGAACAAGATCCTGTATACTATGCTCATAAAAATCTGTACCAGTGGAGATGAAGCATTGCTGTCACTGCTTCAATGCACCACTCACAGCCTCACTGTGCTCACATCCACATTTAGGTCTCCATCAACATTCAGCTGCATTGATAAATGTAAATGGGTACAATTGTTTTGGTGGGAAGGTTCAACTGCTACTGCCATACCACCAACATCCACCTCAGACACTGTGGGCCAATATAATGATATGGAAGGCATTCCAAGCAGCCCTTGTGCTTCAGAATTGAATCACAAGAGAGACAGGAAACAAGAGAACAGGAGTCACAAAGAAGGAAAACGCACCTTCAGTTAAATACCTCTTCCAAACATTTTGCTTATGCAGTAAAACAAAGTGATTCTTAACTTCTAGGAGGACATTTAATACTAAAACCTTTCCAAAAAAGGAGGTGCCTATATCCTTTTACAAAAACAGGACTAAATGGCCTACCTGGATCTCATTAGTTCCTCAGCTTTTCAGGGGCACATCTTTTTTCTACAAAAAGATAAGTTTTGTTCCCTACTGGTTCTACTAAAGTCTTTGCTTCACAGAAGTCTTTTAGAAAATATTACATTATGGTCTTTCTTCCACTCAGCAGCATAGTTGCTGGAACATTCAACCAGTCCACAGAAAAACTGGGTTGCATTTTCAAGAAGACAATTGTACTTCTCATTAATCAAGAGAATATTCTAAATGCAGGCTGTATCCCATACTTGCAAAGCTGTTCTACACTACACAATAAAAGATTTAAGATTCATTAGGGCAAACACTGAGAGCACATCCAATGTGAATGACACTAAGGAATCTGGTAGTCAAGGCACTCACATGAAGAAACCAGATTCCTTCATTCTGCAACCTGTCTCAAAACAAAACAAACATTTATTGGATCTTCATGCAAAAATGTCTCAAAGCTAGTGGTTATGAGACATTTCTCTGACATGGGATATGTGAGTCTGGAACCACTAGAATGACAACATACCTAGTCCTCCATATGCCACTGAGTGCTCTGACCACTGTGCTAATGAATACAGTGACAGAAGGAACCATATATTATGAAGAGAAACCCAGTTTGTGAAACCTGAGAACTTTTCATGACATTCTTCAAAAATACATATATCTGTTATTTACAGCTCCTTGATGTCAAAGGCAAGGTATTCTTCTATTTTTCCATCTGCATCATAGATTTCTTCTTGCAGGAATGAATACGTGGATGACTCAGAGCCATGAGTCATAGTGGAACCTGAACTTGGTGATTTCTGTACTGGAGATACTTTAGGAATCAGCTTAAATCCAGAAACGCAGAGTCTGAAAAATTACCAACAAAATGAGAATTAAGTACTCAAAGAAAGAAGTGTATATTTAATAATACTAAAATTTTTCAGTAAAAGTAGTATTTTCACAAATTTCTGAAAAGATAAGAAAACTTAAAAACATTAACATACTCTTTTATGCTACTGGTACGTTCATGAAGACCAGGCAAATCAGTATCCACAGAGCCATCACTTCTGCTTTCAAAGTGTTGAAAACTTTCATTCTTCGGTGACAAGAGCTGCTTTCCTAGAACCCTAAAAAAAATAAGGAAATAAATGAGAGATCTTAGATGAAAATTCATTTGAGGTGAAAATATCAAAAATTCAAGTACCGCTAACAGTAGGCAAAGCAACAGCACACCTTAGTTAGAATTTAAGCTATTAAAGTTAAGCTGACTCATGCAAGAGGAGTTTCTAGCTAATTTTTAAAATCTATTTAAGTCAAACTTGTTAGATTGCTATAAATGCATAAATATTAAACAAAATACATCAGAAACGTTTTTAAAGAAATGCAGAGAACAAATGTACAGGATATACTACATCCCTGTAACCAAAACTCAGAGCTCCCAGATTTCTTCAGTTTGCTTTCAAACTCCTGAACTTGGTACCACCAGCATCAGACGTGAATCACAAAAATCATACATAGAAGTCATCTTGTTCAACAGTTCATCTTGTTAAAATATTCTAAAAATTGTGAAATGACAGTGTTTTCAATGAATTACACAGTACAAAGCCTGTCTCAATTTCATAAATATTCTATCAGATTTTAGAGCCTTTATAAAAGGTAAAACATGGCTTAATGCTTATGAAAACTGCCACAGATTTACTTAAGAAGTCTTTCTTGATCCTGAGAAAGTGTGACAAACTTCATGAAGCTATTTTTGTTTAATTTGCAGAGGCATGTGACTAGTAGATATATGTAAAAGCATTAAAACATACCACCACTATCAACAATGTTCTTTCCAATGGTGTTATCAAATTATTGACTAAAATACAGACGCACACAGGTCAATGTCTAGAACAGACAAGAGACACTGAATCTCAGTAAGAACTAATTGCCATCATTTACGAAGGCAGCAACAACCCAAAGTAGTGCAACACTGACTTCTGCTCCCTGTGCTATATATTTATTATGCCACAGAGATATTTTTTCACATCTTTGCAAAATAACTCTCACGAGTCATGTATATACTCTTGTATCTGTTCAACCAGGTACTGCTGGACTGACTACATACATTGTTTATACTGATTTATGTGGCCTAGGAAGATGGTTATGTGGTTTAACTGAAGCATGTGATTTACTAACAGTAAAAACTAAAGAATACATCTTGTAAAGAAACATTTATTAGAAAAAGACATTATGAAAATGGTGTATTACTATTATATCATTACATCCTGCTAAAATATCTTTGCCTGCCACCACCGTATTAATCGGAATAAAGAGCATTAGCTGCTTAGGGCACTACTACCCAGACTTATCATGCAACAGCAGCACAGCTCAAGTCCACAATGGACTGCAGGAGTGTTGCTGACACAATACATCAGGAACAGTTCACAGCAGGACAGCCCAAAAACTCAGAGTGATAACCATTTAAAAAAAGTACCAGCAAGAAATTTCCTTACCTTAGATGAAGAGATCGCTCAACCCAGTCTGAGCATTCTGCCTGCAAGCTCTGAGTTTGGGAGGTCACTTTTCCTTCAAACAACATTTCATCAATATCCCAGAATAGCTGATGCACTCCCTGTGTGTTGGCTTTATCAAATTCCTACATAACATAAAATTAATATTTGTTGGCAAACATTTATATATACGTTTATATTTAAAACAACATTTTTAAGAATGGGACAACTGATACTTGGCTGAGCATCTCAGAATTAGCTCCAGGCTACCTATCTTGGACAAATTTCATATGCTACAGTGCAGAAGGAGAAGCAGCTGGCTTGATCAAGGTGCTGCAGCAGTGAGCTAGAAACCTACATTTCCTATGAAGTCAGTGGCTAACTCAGGTACCTACAGTCAGCCAATAGAAAACCTTAAATACAATGTGTCACAGTTCATGACTCCCTTTTTACTATAGCATGCACCTCTGGGATGCGAGACAATGAAGTATCCCGCTTCTTTGAGTGGAGCTTTTCCTTTCTGGGGAAAGCAGAAAAGAGGGGGCATAACCTGTGTTTGGGAAAGAGCTCTGAGTGTGAGAAACAGCCTTACATACATTTTCACTGAACTCAGTGAGTTCGGAAGCATGCAAAAGCAGAAAGGTCCTGATTCTGGTCAGTGAGGTGGGCACATTGCTGAGGGATCCTGACACCCTGTTGATGCTGGTATGTGCTACATTCATTATATACTTCAATATACTGAAATGGAAATAATCAGGGTTCAAAGCACATCTGTTCACTTCCAGCTGAGTGCCCCAACCACATCAAAGATCACATCAAAAAGAGATGGGAAAGTAACTCTTGGCCAGGTAATGTCATGCCAAGCTTCCTTCAGTAGGACTGAAGTGGCAGAAGGGGTCAGAACCCTAAAGAAGGTGATGTAGAAAGTAAGAAAAACCACCATCATAAATGAATGGCTTTTTAAAATGAAAGTGGCGGTGACTGTTGTGTTCTTAAGTTTATTCAAAATGCTGCCAGCCTGCACCATGGCTGACCCCTAGGTCAGGCTCACTAATGGGCTTTACTTATCCCTGCCTCACCTACAACCCCACTGAGCTTAGGCAAGAGCTAAATATTTAGATTAGGACATCTGCATGCATGCTTATGAATGTACTTAGTAACTCAACTGAAAACAGTCAAGTTTAGGCATCACCTACGTTATCCACTACTTGAAAACACATTTTATTACTCTTTTGGACTCAAAAGCTTAGCCAACCTACATCTCAATTCCACTATTTTTTTTTTAACCAGCGTATCATCTGATTATCAACTTGCAAACAAAATTACATGACTAATTTTTGCAGAAAATGGACTTTTCCATAATAATTGGATAAAGTGTACTGTGAAAGCTTTTGTGACATACATCATCCCTCCAGGAGTAAACAGAACTTCGTTCAGTAGACAAACCAGTAGTACAGCTTTTTATTCCAGACCAAGAATTATTCAGGTCTGTTGGTGTTGCATGTCTGCTAGATGAAACCGAAGAAAGCATTTCACTGTGAAAAGAAGACAGTAGAAATGAAGAATATAACAGTTTTCTATAAAAACAGATTAAAAGTAATTCAACAGATCACACAAATGGACAGTGATACATTTGCCCGTTGGATGCGCAATATTCAGGACATGCAGTTAGAGACATTGTGAAGAGTTTTAAGTGCACGTTTTTATGCAGAACACAACTGGTATATGCTCCTATTGGTACAATTCACTGCCTCAAAAGCAATTTCTTCCTCTGTATTTATTTGTTTTATATATAACATTGTAACTGTAATGGCACTCTAGAACATGCATAGATATTCCAGCACAGATACACACACACACGCACACACACGTATTTACATTTCCACCTCTAATGATTATTTTGTCTGTGCTCCAGTACAATTAATGGGCATACCAAAAAACTGCACATTAAAAATAACAAATCTTATTTAGCTCTATTAGAAGCTATCACAAGGAAGTTCTGTACAACTGAACATAAAGCCTCTGCAAACATTTCAGTTAGCATCAGATTATGTATCTGTACCCAGTGGTCCTCCTTCTGTTAGACCTGGTATACTTTAAAACATGAGCTCTGGGATCGCAGCTTCTCAGAAACCTCGAGCAGGTCCCTGTCAGCCACCACCACCCTGGGATGCAATCAGACTTGCAGGCCTAGCAAATTCTAACCAATGCCAACCAGAATGAAATTCCCTGACAGTTAACTGACCTGAAAAGCTGGTTAGTGTCATGTGCATTTAACTGCCAAGACTTATTTCCCTTCCAAGCTTATTTTGTACTCTTCACTATGCTCTAACAACATGCATGCCAGTAGCACAAACCAGGAATAAAGTTCAATGGCTGAAAATTAATACCACTCTTGAGGGAACCATTAAGCCAAGTGTCCATTAATGAAGTACTTATTCAGAAGTTATTGCATACCGACTGTAGTTATTGATGGCTTCTTGTACATTTCTCTCAAATACTGCTGAAAGAGATTCTCCACTTTTTCCTGAATGATACCGATTTGTAGAACCTCTGGATAGCCCCTTCCTAAAAACACAAAAAAAGATATAATTTTATAAAATTAAATAAGCGACACTTACACCTCCACTAGAGAAAGCTGACAGCAACTCTGACGATTTTTTTCCATCACAGAGTAGTAGAGATTGGCAGGGACTTGTTAACTCCACAAGTATTCTACTTCGATTTTGTACTGTAAAGCTTGAAATGAAGCACAAACAACTGCAGCTGCACTTCACTACACCCGAAACAGAGGAAATACACAAAGCAGCAGCTGCTCATGAAGTAATTAGTGAAGTAGGCATTTCTATTTGATCATTAACTCAAAGCCAGTTTTCTCAAACTGCATAAAAAGAGGTTACAGATATAGTGCCAAACAAACAACGCCCCTTACTAGTAGGACTATGAACACTGCACCTGGCTGTTCCATTTAAGTGAACTGAGATATTAGTAGAGCAAACACTTGCATATTCTCAATACATTTATGGGTCACAGTGCACCATTTCTTCCAGTATTGAAGATTTCACTTTACTAAAAATGAAGTTACAAGTTTTCTATTAATATTCTTTTCCAGAATAACGATTCCTAGAAAATGTCTTTTTTATTTCTCCAAATACCCAAATGCATGCTCAGATTCTGAAATCATCCCTTTCAAACCACACAGATGAATAGTAACACGTAGTAAGGCATAGGAGTTCCTCCAGTATTATTTCTGGTCTTAATAGAATACTCAGTAATAGATGAAAATACTTCTAAATGTATGACTGTAAAAAATTTCAATCAGATAATTCCACTAAGTTCTGCCATTAACATGCTAAACCCATCTCTTCAGAATACATGGATGTGTTGAAACATTCCTCAGAAACATTTTTAGAGCAACAGGTTACTTTACCTGCTGAAGTTCTTATTTTCACCCCACAAAACCCTCAGGTCATAACTGTGAATAGCAACGTGATTACATCAAAGTACATTTGTGAATGTGTAACTACAAGAAAACAGCTCTTGGTTTAGAAGCTTGTTAAATTTCTTCAGCCAGAAACTGCATATTGGCCATGCAACTATTAGGATTCCTCAACCATATTCTTAACCTTTCCTGTATTTCTCTGGGCTCTGCACAGATTACAAAGACACGAATATCAAAACCTAACTGCCCACTCAAACAGTCTCACTCCTGCTCCCTGGATAATAACCACCAACAAGCTACCACAGATTTAAACTGGCAGAATCGTGGAGGCTGGGACAGTACCAGTAGGAAGTACCTCTACGTGCTCTAATCTTCCTGTCCAATCCCTTGTTCCTGACACTAGGACGCATCTCCCAGGTAATAGTGAGCTCACTGCTCACCTTTCCACATCTTCACCATTCCATTCCTTGTATTTTTGCCCAGGTCGTTTTCTAAGTTCTTAATTTTTTCATAGGTGATCTTTGCTTTCCACAGCTCAGTATCACCACCAGCCTCCCACAACTCTGCTAATCCCTTTACCCAGACAACAACAAACCTGAGCTGTCACTGGCCCCACACCGAACCCAAGAAAACTCACCAGAGGAGGAAGCCTCACGCTCCACCCCTTCTTCGCCCTGCAGCCATTTCTCTGACTGGATCTCCTGGCCCTCAGAGAATGCCCAAGTACTTTTTCATTGGTTTCAAAAGCAACCAAGACTTACACACACATAAATAAATAGTACCAATAGAATGTCCCTGACTTTCTCTGCAAAACAAAGCACATAGATGGCACAGCGCATGGCCCAAGATGCAGCAGGGAGGTGTTTCTGCTGCACGCTTTCGCTGCGTGCTCGGGTACTGTGCCTCCTGACTCCCTGGACCACATGATGCTGGAAAACAAGCCAGGAAATGGACGCAGAAAAAAAACAACAAAAAAAAACCCTCCCAGTATATCCACAGCACACTCCCCCAGTGCTGGGAACTGCAGCAGCCTGCTCGCAAGCCCTCACTGAAGCCTGCAATGTCAGACACCGAACGGCAAGCCTCCAGCGCTGCCTGCATCCCACCCGACAGCTTCCCCCGCAGCGTGGCAGGGGCCAGCCCTGAGAGGCTCCGCACTCACCCAACCACCAGGAGCCCCCGGCGGCCCCAGGAGCTGCCCGGCGGCCCGGGACCCCTCGACCTGCTCATGGAAGCGCGAGGCAGCCCTGCTCGGCACGGCACGGCTCGGCTCGGCTCGGCAGAGCTCAGCTCGGTGCCGACCCTCGTCGGCCCCTCGCACCGCCTCCGGGCCCGCCCCGCTGTGCTTCGCCTCCCCCGGCGAGCCGTGTCCTAAGCGGGTAACAGTGTAGGCTGTCACACAGTTCGTTCTCCTACAGAACCACTGCTGCGAGGAAACCAAAATCGCAGCAGTTCTCTGTGCCCCGACTGATAGACGCGGTCGCCTCGGCTTCCTCCTTTTTCGATGCGTCTTCCAGGCCACTCTTCAAAACACACAAAATGCATTTCCACAGTGGCAAAACTCCACTTTTATATTACCTTCAAAAATACAAAACCTTGCAGGTGACACTGACTACCGTTTCAGCAGACCAGAACCTGAGAATGTCCTATGGGATCAGAGTGACAGTCCAGCTACTCCAGTGCATGATGTGGTGGTGGCAACCAGATATGCTACGAAGGGGCAAATCTGGTCATTTCCTGCAGTAATGTCCTCCTTTCCAGCAGTATCCACAATCTCAGTTAGGAGACGTTAGGTGAGTGTGTCCCTGACTAATCCTTTCATGTGTTTTTGGAGTTCCTGTCCACCACTTTCTTAGAAACATTCCTGAACCTGCAGATACTATTTGTTGCAGTAAGACATTGTAGGAGCAAGTTCTAGAAAAGTTATTCTGTAAAAATAATCTTTCCCGCCCCACGCTGTTTGAATGAATCCTCTAGATGGCCATGTGTGCCCTCCAGTTCTATTGCAGCACTGACAAGTAGCTGGTTCTTGCCCTGTATACCCAGAACACTGCGCTCAGACATGCTGAGCATCGTGCCTGTAGGAATGTCATCTCCTCACACAGCTGTTGAGTTCACTCGCAGTCCTTAGGGCAGGCCATTTTCCCCTGACACATCCCAGCTGCCTTTTTTCAGATGTGACTCCAGAACTGCACGCAGCCATCAAAATGTAGTGTACTGCAGTGAGAGGATCTTCTCCACTCTGTTCCTGACAAGGAATAAGATTTTGTTGCATTTTCCAAATACTTCTGTGCACAGAAATGTTCACAGAACTGCCCTAAGTACTGCCATGACTCCTTTCCTGATTCTTAACTGCTAGTTTCAGGGTCAATGCTTTCTAAGGTAAATTTATTTTTCCCCTAAATACATTATTTTTGTTTATCCACTCTGACACTCTTCTCCCCACTTTTCCTACATTCACTCAGTGTAAAGACTGAGACCAAGTGTTTGATTTTGCATAACCTTTCTGCCCCTGGGAAGGCTTCTTTGTCACTGTAATGCCAAGAAGAGCCCCTGGTCACCTCTCCACAACCTACAGTCAATTTATATCTAAAAGTTATTAGAAAAAGAAACACAATATCAATTGCATTTTTCTAAATGAAACCATCTCTTCTTCCTTCCTCACTAAGACAGTGACAAACATAAGGATAACTAATTGAGAAGGAATGTATTATTATTACCCTATTTGGAATTAGGGTGTTGTAAAAGAAGATGCCAAAAGCCATTCAGCTGTAGCTTAAAGATGTCAATGGGGAGGGAAAAACACTAAATTTACTATTGTGAATGCTCATCTTACTCTTCTAATAGATGGGTAAAAGTCAGTTTTTTAGCCACAGCCTCTGACAAAAGAATTTATTATATGCAACCATTTAGTGGACAGCATTTTGCAGCAAATTCCCAGAGCAGTACATCCTTATTCCAGAAAGTTCTATTTCCACAGCAGGAAACATTAAAAAGCAGACTTCATATATTTTGAAACACAGGTGCTCAATCTGCCAATAAGCTGGATTAGAAGTCCACCACCCAAAGCAGAGGGATTACATGCAGACAAAGGTTCATCTTCTGTTGTCCAACCCTTGTGTGCACAGTCACTTTCCGTGAGCACTTTGACCACAAGCGAGCTATAAACACCAAGCAAAGTAAATTGTCAAACCTGTGCTGGCCAAATTCTCTGAAGAACCAAGTTTATCAGTCAGAGCAAACTGCAGAAAGAGGTCATACTGGATCCCAGAGCCTGCTTCTTCAACAATAATATTTAAGAAATAGGTTCACTGAAGAAAAAAAATTCTGTTATCACCTTCTTTCCTAAAAACTCTGAAAATCTCTTTATATCAGATTTTTCTGATAAACCCCTGTGGAAGAATGAAGTCACGAATACTTACATGAAATGTAGTAAACTACAGCAGGTATATTCTCTATCTTAATTTACACTTTTACCAACTTTAAAAATAATAATTTTAACATGTAACAAAATAATTACTTTCGGATTATTTTCAACTTTTAACAAATATATTTGTTACGCATGGGTTATACTACTAGATAACAGATTCAATATCAGCAACACAGTATAACATTAGATGAGCTCTGATTCTCCCAAGTTGGCTGCCAGTTGACTGCTGCATGAAATCTCACGCAGGAATGTCTGAAAGCATGAGTGTTGAATATGATCACATACCACTTTTCTCCTCTACAGCTCCTCTGCATTTACTGTATGGTATCTGTATGTTCATGACCCAGCCCCATCAAGAATGAGGCTGACAGTTTCACAGCACTGATCACCGCCACTGGAAGAGTGAGTGAGGTGACAGGAAGGGTGTTATGGTTTCAGCTGGGAAAGAGTTGGGCTTTCTGTCTGTCACAGTGTCTGTTGTGATGTTACATTGTAGCTTTGGGAGAAAACCAATGATGATAACACAGGGATGTTTTAGTTGTTGCTGAGCAGAGCTACACAGATCCAAGGAATTTTTTACTTCTTGTGTTGTCCTGCTAGCAAGGGGGGGGGGGGGGCTAAGGGAGCACAAGGAGTTGGGAGGTGACAGAAACAGGATGGCTTGCCCAGAGGGTTTTTCCATACCGTATAGAATCATGTGAAAAATCTTCACAAACAGGAAAGTTGACCAGGGGCAGCTGCAAGTTGAAGACCGGCTAGGCATCAGTTGGTGGATGGTGAACAACTGCAACTTATTTCATAATTGTATTTTATGCTATTATTCTCCTTTTATCTTCCTTTTCTGTCTTGATAAGTCATTTTTATGTCAACTATCAAGCTCTACTTGGTTGGGATTTCCAGACACACTGAGAACGTTGTCATGAAAGCAAGAAGGTCCTGAGCACACCAACCAGCCTCAGCTTGCTGGAAACATTACATTTGCTCATTTAGAGTGTGTGGCAGCGTACCCTGGTGGCCAAGAAGGCCAGTGGCATCCTGGAGTGCATTAAAAAGAGCATGGCCAGCAGGCCTATGGAGGTGATCCTCCCCCTCTACTGTGCCCTAATGAGGCCTCACCTGGAGTACTGTGTACAGTTCTGGGCTCCCCAGTACAAAAAATACAAGAATCTCCTTGAAAGAGTCCAGCAGAGGGCCACAAAGATGATAAAGGTCCTGGAGTACCCCTCTAATGAGGAAAGGCTGAGAGACCTGGTTCTGCTCAGCCTTGAAAAAAGAAGACTCAGAGGGGATCTGATCCACATCTATAAATATCTAAGAAGCAGGAGTCAAAGGGACGAGGCTGGTCTCTTCTCTGCAGTGTGTGGTGATAGGACAAGAGGAAATGGCCACATACCGAAGCATAGTAAGTTCTGCAGAAATGTGCATAAGAACTTCACAGAGAGGGTGAGAAAGCACTGGCACAGGCTGCCAGAGAGGTTGTGGAGTCAACCTTCTCTGGAGACACTCAAGACCCGCCTGGAAGCTTACCTGTGACAGGGGGGCTTGGACTAGATGATCTCTAGAGGTCCTTTGAAATGGGAAGCTAAGTAACAGTGCAGTGTTCTGTGTGTTAGTATGCATTACAGCAAGAAATTGACCTATTCCTCCTAGTGGTTATAATGGGAGACAGGGAATCCAAGTTTCCATTCTCTTCAGTAGCGCATCAAGTTGCTTCCACACACATCTTCACAGAGCATCATTTGGAAGGTCAAGTTCTGAGCAACTGAAAAACTAAAAAGCTGGCAATAGACAGCGATGTTTTTACACCACAGATAATGCTGTCATTGTTCTACCAGGTTCACTAACAGGTTTCCCAAGTGTCAGAACTGTCCTAAAACACGGGGAGCAGTACAAACAATTCTAACAAAATATTACCCATTGCTAAACAACATGATTTAACCCCTACTCAATTCACTTCTAGGTTACCAATGTTTCTTTAAAAAGAAATCTGTGAGTCGTGGTGTCACCCCTAACATCATGGTCTAAGTGTAGCATAAGGCATCTTGTGATTTTCCAAAGCAATTATATGAACTTATACATCAACTTTTATTTCTTTTAACAGCATTTTTAAATATGCAGGCAGTTTTTTTCTTTAAAAATAAATGATTTTTTTTTTCTTTTACTGCTGCTCCTTCAATGGAATTAGAAGAGTATGAAATCACTATAGCTTATCCCTACAACACACTGGGATTGATTGTTAGCCATCATAGATCTCACACAGCATTCAGAGTACTCGGGAAAGAGAAGAAGAAACCAGTTTTTCACTACTTTGCTTTCCCAATATATTCTGTCAGCATCCAAGGGAAAAAAAATGGTAAAATATAATACTGAAGCTTTCATTTATTATCCAATGACCCCTAATTAAATTGTTATTAATGTAAACATCCACTGTACTTTCAATGTCTTCTAGATGTTCTAGATGTTTTAAATGCCATTAAAACCTGTCACAGAGAAATTCCATTTGGATAATCAAAATCTCCCTAAGCCTAGCTATTAAGGACATAATATCATATTCTGTAGCTCACAAATTCAAATCTGAACTGTAGGCAAGGAATTCTAAAGTTTTCAATATTTAATTAAGATGCTTCTTCTAAAAGCTTAAGTGAAGCCATCTAATTAAAAAATGCTAATGTGAAGGTGTAGGCTTTCCTTGTCAAAGTGACATATCTTATTCCTTCTTCCACATCTTTCTGGTCTGGTTTTGTTCTTTCTGAAGACAAACAATACCTTATTAGAATAAGCTTGACTGCTATGAATAAAATATTTGAAATGCCACCATGCATACAAAAGTGTAACAGTTAAGGCATAATGAGGGGATATCAGTTAGAAGTGTTTCGGCAGCAAAACTGAAATAAGCATTTTGCTGCACACAACCAGTTTGAAGAAATAAGGTTTAGTCTTCATCCCATTACAAGTAACTAGTTGAAAATTTAATTTTAACCTTTAATTTTTTTTAATAATTAAAAAAGAAAAAGTCAGTCCTTTAAAAGGAATAGCAGCTTAGACAGCACTACACAGCTTTTTTTTTTTTTTTTTTTTTTTAATAAGAAAAATAAAGGAACATTTTGTGGGAAATTACAGACAAACTACACTGACTTCATTCTGATATTGTTTATACAAAGCATAAAAAAGGCTCTACAAAGAACTTTGCCAATACACCTTAAAATGGATTAACCTCACTATTTTAGAAAAGCTACTATGCCACACAAATTGGGGAAAAAATAAGCCTAAAGGAGCCTATAACTCATTCTGAAACTAAACAAACTACATTAGATAGGAGGGGCAAAGGAAATAATAGGGAGGTTTTCTACCCATATCACTCTCACAGAGTTACATAGCTTAGCTATTAGTCAATTATATTTAATGACTAGGAAAAAGTATTTAGGAATATATCCTTTTTACTTATTTATTTACTTATTAAACTCCAGATAACAACTGACGATGTAAAACACCTTTACATGATGCTGGTCTTGGGACTCCAGCTGCAGTTCAGAAAGCAATACCAGTCTTGTTGTGGACTCAGTGCATAATAACCAAGCTTCCAAACAAAACACTGGCCCACTCTGGGACCAATACCAAAACAGAACTCAAAAGCACCACCTTGTCACTGCAAAACTTCACTGCACCTGTACAGAGAACACTACACGTAGTTCCACTCCTGCATCTTGAGAACACACTAGAATCATGAAAAGTCTGCAAACAAGGGTACAGAGAGGTGCCCTAGGAGTGCAAGGCAGGAGGGGCTACTCTGTCAGGGGAAGAAGGCTAAGAGGCTGCATGTTCCCAAGTTAACAAACCACAGAGGAGGCAGAAATCTGGAAGATGATCGCATCATCAACTATACCTTTCAATGCAAGCATAAAAGTCACTCCTTGAAATCAGCTACTAAGTTTAAACAGGCATGTGAAGAAAAACAAACAAACCACTTATCTTACCCTCAAAGCAGAGACTTTCAAAACATTGTTGCTATGTACTTCCAACAGTGAAACAAGTTTGCTAAGAAACCCCTTTCTACTTCACAACTAAGTCCTTCCTCCCTCTACTTTGTCTACTGCAAAACACGAACGTTTTCAGCACTGTGCTTGAAAGACTGAATACACAAGCATTCCAACATGGTTTTTCACACCTTACTGACGCACTGGGTTTCTCCCAGTAACTCCGGCACCGCTCGCCGTACCTCCGCGGCGGACCCCCGCCCGAGATGGGCACACCGTGCGCTCCCCCGGGCTCCAGCTGCTCCCCGCTCCCCTCTCTCCTCCCTCCGGCACTGCCCCTCCACTCACAGCTGCCCAACGGAGCTCAGGACTCTTCAGAGGAGGCACCTCCGGAGGAGAACGGGGACCCACGGCCGCCCTACCGCCCCAGCCCGACCCCGCCGGTCCCCCTCACCTGGGGCTCAGCGGGCTGCACGCTGTCTCCTCGGCATCGTTCTCTGCTACCGCCTCCTCCCCGATGTCCGGCAGGGTGATGAGAAGTGCCTTGCCACCCACCCGACTCCCGGCCTCCTTTTCCTTGGCGGTGAGCAGTGGGAGCGGAGGACGCCCGCCGGCAGCCGGGATGCAGCCATCTCTGGAGGCAGGGCGGGGGCCGGGGGCTGCAGGGCGGCGCAGCCTGGCCGGGAGGGAGCCCAGCTCCAGCACCGCCACATCCATGGCAGCGGAACGGGAGCCCTTTCCCCCAACCTGCCAGCCCGGCCCTGTCCTCCCCTCCCCTCCCCTCCGGCGTTGCTAGGCTAAACAAACCCAGCGGGCACGCACCGCCCAGGCAGAGCCATCAACCTACGCCTCGTGGTAATACTGCCTCTGAGCAAAGGAAATAAAACATGACCTTTTCCCTTTAAGTAAAAGCTCACTTCACACTAAGGGGTAGAAACCTTCTGGCAGCATTACAGGGCCCCACTTCAAGCCTTTTCTTCATCCAGTGCATTCCTAGCCCCACTAGGAAAGATTCTAACAGCCACGTAGAGCAAGTTGACTCCATCCAGCAGCCCTTTACAGTGCACCAGGCAGCTGCAGCAGGAAGCACCCATGTGCAAAGATGACACCAGCCCCTGGTGACTGGGAGAGTAGCAGTGTCAGGAATAACAGCCTTTCTCCTCCTGCTACAGGCATCAGCAGCCTGTGTGAGTTGGGGCAAATGCTGCTCTAGAGCGCTGTAGAGCTGTCTGTCTGGACAGAGAGAGGTGTGGTTGTACCAGCAGCAAACTGGGCACACTGATGGCCGTTATTATGTCAGAGGCAAACACTGTGTCAGTTTAGACTATGACAGCTAACACAGGCTCTGGCAGCACCCAGGAAAGCAGCACAGGCTGAAGGTTACCATGCTTCCTCATATGAACCCAGGACCAAGCATCAAAAAACTTTCACTAAAGTGAGATTATAAGAGAGAAGGAAAAAGACTCTTTAGCAGGAAAAAGTTCATAAAGGCAGACAGATTTGCATCTATTCCTCTTCCTATCACAGTGAAATTTGCCTAAGCATTATTGGTGTGCAGCATTTGTCATAGCTGCATATTCCTCATTTGGAAAATTGAAGCCCTAATGCACTTCTTCAGTAAAAGAGATTCATGAAGATTCATTCATCCATTCAAGAACAGAATCTATAATGAATGTTGTGAACTTGTTCATGACTCCCCATAATCCGAGAACCACAGCAATAGACAGGTTCCACCCCAGTTCTACAGACATGAACATTCCACCTTACTCAAGCATTCTACCTCACGTTCGATACTCTACTGTTAATACAGATAATTCCTCTTTACTCTGTGGTAGTACCTTTCATGCTACAACTGTGGTACTGCTTTTCACCCACCTGATACCTATCTTCTCAGTGAATCACTATACTGTGTTCTGATGCCACTCATTGTATAGAATCTGGCCAGTTCAGACATGGTAATCCTGAAAGGATTTATACTATAACTCTCACTGTTTACCCTCAATAATACTGTCAAACAAATGTATAGGAGTAAAACAGGGAAGAAGAGGCAAACAGGCAAGTATTGTACAAAAATGTTATGTCAAGTATACTGATGTTTTACTATTGTCCTTGTGCTTAATGCTTTCATGTTGTTTTTTTTTTAACATTACTCTAATTCTTATTGTGACCACTTACAATGTTTTTTTTTCTTGTAAATTATTTTAAACTGTCAAAAGTAAAATATTTAGAATACTGTCATTTTTATAATTTAAAATGATTAGCATTTAATAAGCAATTACACTTAGTTTGAATTAGCTATACTGCAAAAGTATCCAGAACACAAATAGCCACCGTTTAGAGACCGGTTTGGGGGAAGTTGCAGTAACAAGGGTATCTTTATAGAATTTAGACATCCTGTCATTCAATAGTTTAGGGGCCTGAAAAGACCATTTGATCATTTAATTTGACTTCTTGTATCACGTTTCACCTCAGCATTTTTCTGTAAATTCTCTGCAACTTAATATACACGTGGAATGCTAAGATTTCTTAAGCATTTCTTGTTGAGGTAAAATGAGAAATGCTGCTATATTTTGTCATTACAGGGTTAGGAAACATAGGCACCCTTTCACATGCTGGTCTTTAAATAAGAGAAAGAACAATTGACAAGGTGCATCCCTGGCACCCCATCCTTACTAACTTGCCTCCTCAGCTTTCATGGCCTATGCATGAAGAGAGAATTTATCACTTAGCCTGAAAAGGATGGAAAGTTGAGATGAATGTATCACAATGAGATAATCCTATCACTGTAATTAGGGAATCATCATTTATCACTTCACCTGTAAGCAAAGCCTTTTGTTTTCACTTCAGGACTTCCTGAGCCAATGAAAGTAGTCTACTTTGCTTTCAACTCTTGCAGTGCATGCAAAATCCAGTTCATTAAATTTATATTTCTTCACTATTCATTTATGTTTTATTATCATGGGACACAGAAGCCTACTGAAGTTTTCCAACAAACAGATCATAAAAAAGCTGCTTAAAAACATTAAACATTGAACTCTCTGAAATCTGTTTTCTAAATCAGTAAAACAGAGTTCTTAGCATAACAGAAGTATTGAAATTGATGAGAAAAATGCTAGGAGGGAGCAAAAAGTAGAAGCAAAATTATTCCTGTGCTGATGAAGGATTGAACAACTACAAAACAAAACAAAAATTAAAAAGACAAACAACCATCAGAAGAGCAATTAAACATTAATAGAAATATTCAAATGACTGCCTAAGTCTACTTTACAATAAGTTATGCTCAAATGTTCCATTGCAATGAGCATCAAACACAATAAACATCACTTTGAAGCACATTTTGATGGTTCTCAACTCTCTCTATATCAAGGTAGTAGATTACAAGTTTTAATCTGAACACCATCCAATTGCTAACTACCCCAAGTTTCTGTAAAGCATTTTAAGGAAGAAAATACCATATGAGTGTATAATAAACTACACTAAAGGACTCTACCAGATTTATCCCTTTTCAAAGGCTTCAACTACGGAAATCATTTCCATGTTACTGTGATTAATATAGGAAAAAAAAATTCAAGTTTGTTTTCTCTGAATTTCTGTTTACTTTCCATTGAGATTTAAAAACAAGTGGTAGCGTCCATTCTACTTTCTAGACAGGATATACAGTTTTATCATCACATTCTCATCTATGTACTCTATTAAAGTAGAGAGTCCATGGCTTTTCTACATTACATCAGATGGATATTTTTCCTAGGACTTCAGTCATTCTTACCAGTTTCCAGAATTTCTCACACTTTTGATGCACGTACTAAATTGACTATTAATTGTGATTACTTCAGTGCAGGTGAATTACAATACCAGCAAGAACGTTGAGAAGTAAATATAAATCAGCAACTTTCAGTGACTTTTTCCAATACGACAAACTTTTTTCAGTTTTTACTGAAGACCTGCTAGTTTTCTAACATCAGAAAACTGAATTCAGTGTACTTTACTATTAGATTTAAGTGCCATCATCAATTGTTGATGAAATGCATTGATTCTTTCCTTCTGGACTGGCCAGTTCAAAATGCAGCGAGACCTAAACATTCCTCTTCTCAAGCAAAGTGCGTGATTCAACTTGTAATCTTGTATATTATGAAGAAAGATCAATATGATGGAGTCTCGACTTTGTTCAATAGCTTGCTGTAAAGCATGATGAACCTTAAACCTGAAGCAAAAATAAGACAATATTTTAAGGTTAGGCTGGGGAACAAATGACAAATATATCCTCTGGTTGAACACATAATAGCACTCTGTAAAATCAGGGTCTAAATTCAAAGTGAAACCTTAATGTACATTGTCTGATATAAAACTGTCATTACTTGCATTATATTAGTTACCTTTTAAATAAAGAATCAAACATCCTCCAAAAACATAACCTAAGTCTACTGTCTTGACATAGCCATAATTACCAAGGTTCCTTCAATTTCAAAATCACTGCCAAAAAGTAGTGAAAAGATTGTTTAAAGATATAAAAAAAATGGATGCTAGAGATCTCATCAGTGACTGCTCCATTTCAAACACATAACTTTAAGAAGAGCAATCTGCAAAGGTGGCAGTGACTTTTTGAAAAGAAAAAAAGACATATACACCAATTCAAATACCTACTAGTGTACGTGCAGAGCAATTAAGTTTATTAATTTTGTAACTGCTCAAAAATTGGGATATATTAAAGCAGAATTTGCATTGTATATTTCATTTATATAAAAAGCATAAAAGATTATGATTACCTTATTAAAAGTCTGTTCAGAAAATTTCCCCTTAAATACAGTATTCTATATTCTACTCACCTCTTACACCATGGATCCTGTAAGAGATGTTCAGTCACAATAAAAATAATCTTCCTGCTCCTTCTTATGCAGTTAATTATAGCTTCAAATTCAGATATTCCTGCTTCAAAGTCCCGTTCTTCTAGACAAAATTTAACTTGGAATTGCTCATTTTCTTCCAGAGAGGTGAAGTTCTTCAACACCCAATTCTTGTCCTGTCTTGCGTGAATAACATAGGCATCATAATTAAACTCTTCCTGTAATCTGTCAAGTTCTTTAAAGCCAAGTATTCGATTTATAGAAATATTCCAGTAGAAAGCTATTCTCCACCCTTCAAAATGTATGAGAAGAACAATTATAATGACTTGCAGTACAACAGTGGTAGTGATCACAAACAGAAGCTTAAATGGAGCACTGTCCTTGCAGGCTGAGATGTCAAAATGCAGCACCAGAGTATTGTGATATTTAGGTGGGGTGTTGCAAGTGTACTGAGATTGCAATCCAGGTATATACGCTTGAGTGACATTTAGCCAACCAGCAAACCAAGCAATGCTTTCACAGGTGCAATCAAATGGATTGGAATCCATCTCCAGTTTTCTCAGGCTCTTGAAAGCTGGACCAAACACATCTTCTTCAACTGAAGTTATTAGATTTTTCTGAAGGTTTAATGTATTTAGAGAAGCTTGGTCATCAAATAAAGTTGCAGGCAGCAAATTCACATTATTTGATCCTAAATCCAAGTTATTTAACTGATGCAGACCCTTGAAAACATGAACTGGAATCTCATCAAAGCCATTTGATTTTAAATTAAGAACATGCAAGTTGGGAAGGTCTTTCAAAAAAAGAACAGGGCCTCCTGGATTTGCATGTTTCCAAAGTCGAGCTAAATTATTGTGCTGCAAATCCAGAATACTGAGTTTGTAAAGTCCATCAAACAAGTCTTCCTTTATGTTTGCTATGTTGTTTTTGCTGATGTCCAGGACAGTCAGATTTCGTAGAGGATGAAAAGGTGAAGGAGAAACAGCCAGATTACTGCAGCCTACCTTCCTTAACATCAGTTTTCTAAGACTTGGAACAAAAATAAATGATTCACTTCGCAAAGTCACATTTCTGTTATAAGAAAGATAAAGATATTCTACATTATTGAGACCTTCAAACTCATGACCTGTGAGCTCTTGATTAATTTCATTGAGACCAAGATCAAGAATTTTCAGTTGTCCCAAGGAGGAAAATGCCCCACTTTCCACTGTTGAGATTCTTGTTTTTGTGAGATTGAGAACCTGCAAGCTGGAATTAGCAAGTGATACAAATGTTTTATTAGTTATTCTTTGTAAATTTATGTTGCAGTTATAAAGACTTAGATATTTCAGGTTTTTCAGACCTGTGAACATGTTAGTAGTAATTTGATGAAAATTGTTATTATCCATTATAAGATACTCCAGGTGGCGTAACCATTGAAATGAAAAATCTTCAATTTTCCCAGTAAGTGAATTTATCAGATTCAGTTGTTTAATGCTGGACAATCCAAAAAATAAACGTGAAGACACCTTAATAATGTTATTATTCTCCAGGTTTAGATACTCTAAATTTGACAGCCACTGAAATGAGTCGTCTTCTATCACAGAGAGAGAATTTTTTGAAAGGTTTAAAACTGTGAGATTTGTTCCTTGCAGTCCTTGGAGAGTAAACTTGTTAATGTGTGAAAGCTTCACATGGCTCAGTGAGAGGTTCTGAATCGCTGTGTTTGATAACTCTGAGCAAAGTTTCTTTGTGCGATTTTCACCAAGTTCAACATTGTTCAGTGTAAAGCCAAACAGATTTCCAATTGCATGTAAACATCCTGTGTGAAACTAAAAGGAAAGGAAAAAAGAATTTTTTTTACCTAAACAAGAGTGTTACATAAAAAATTTAACCCATAAACCCTAAGTTTGGGAAGGCTATTTAAATGAGAGTATCAGGCAGACTAAAACTCCTGCACACTTTTTCCATATCTGAGTATAGATAAATTTCTTGAAGTACTGTTTCATGTTCTACAATTTGTAATACGATCATCATAATTTTGAGTGGTACTCCTTTAGAATAAAAGGTTTCTTATTGAGATGAAAGTTTATTGCGATTTTGTATTCCACTAGTGAAAATATTTTCACTGTAAATATTTTGGTAAGTAAGATAATCTTTCCTTGTAACTTAATTGTTATCTGCTAGGGATATCAACTACTAGAGAAAATCAAATATACTGTAAAAAATTTAGGCCTTCAATTAACCAAGAAGAAACAACTTTTCTGTGTTAGTATAATGTATATTAATGAAACATGATACTACACACTTGCTTCCATGATATAAATCAGAAGCCACCATTACAGCGCTGGCCTCTCATCTTGAGTTCAGATATCAGCTGATGATTAAATACTCAATACGATTAAATACTCAGTGTGATTCAAAGGCATATGGATGCTTTCCAGATATTAGAAAATACTGTAAAATATAATATTGTAAAATCAGAGCAAGTCAAATTGACATAGAGTAACCTTAGCAATGAAAGTAGTTGCATCTACCTATTCATGTGCTGTACCCTAGTGCTAGAACAGCCATACATGCAGTCATACAGCGAACCAGATAGGGAACTACCTTGGGCATAAGCTAACCATGCAAAAAAACCCCTGTAGTTTACCCCAGTGATCTAGTCCATGGTTTCATTAAAGTTTGCGCAAGGAGTGAAGCGGTAATGATAAAGAAGAGTGGGATTGCCACTCAACGGTGGTACAAGACTTATGCCAATTAAAAATATTCTTGCAATTACAATGTAAAAGTTTATACAGATGAAACAATGAGGAAAAAGGAAATTCATTATTCAGGTGAGTTTAGAAATGTACCACCATTAGTCCTCAAAGGTTTGTATTTTAACACTGAGATAGAACAATACATAAAGCAAGGCAGAGCCAACACACACTTAAAAAAAAAAAAAAAAAAGTAAATATATTTTTATTTGAAGATTATTTATCTGGATTACCCTACATGAACAAATGTAGTTTCTCTCTGATAACTAGGGAGATCTAGGTTATTTAACTAGTTTTGCATAGTACACTTTTTCCCCCACTTAGAATTTTTAAGCTGTTCACCTTCAGTTCATAGAAAAAAACCTGTATAAAATAACACTTGATGAGGGTTCACAAAGGTACTTGATCTAGCTCATGCTTGAGATCCCTAGTCTACATGGGACCAGCTCTTGTTCAGTGGCAGAAAAATTATTTTTTACTAACTCTGAAGATAAGGAGTAATCCTACATACAATAGAATGGTTGCAGCTTTGATCTTGATAGATTCAAATTACAATCATGAAACATAAGCTATACAGTCCCATAGGTTAAATCAGGATAGTTACATTTTATAGTTACACCAGCTGAATTTCTACTGAAATGCCTCCTACCTGTTTCAGGGGATTTGATGACAAATCAAGATTATTCAATGAAGTGTTGCTAAGAAATTTTAAGTCTTCCTTTTTTAACTCAGTGATTTGGTTGCTGCACAACACAAGCTCATGAAGGTTCTTCAGCTGTTGCTGCGATCCTAAATTTGCTGACTTCAACTGATTATGAGATAGATCCAAAATATTCAGGTTCTGTAGAGAAGATGTAGATGTAAGTATTAAAAAAAAAAATTAAAAAAAATCAAAATATTGTACTAGAAATTGGTTGTAATACCACAGTTAAAATAAATTTGTAATAAAGAATGGCAGCTTTCCAGCTCCTGCAGGAAGAAGCTTTCTGTGTGTTCCAAGCATCATCAACAAATGGAAAAGGGAGGTCCACAACTTCAGTTCTGCTCCCTGTACTACTTTGCATGTAGTTTGGGGTTAGAAAACAGATTTTGTCTAACTTAATTGAAATGAGGGTAAAATAAATGTTCAGACCTAACAAAAACACACATACTCATTTTTTTTCTCCTCAGATCCTTCCTTTGCCATGACTCCCAACCACACAGATGCTACAGATAATATTTAATCACACTTAACATTACAGGAGAAACAGCGGCAACTAAAAGCCTTTTCAATTTTCCAATTCTACAAACAACTGGGAGACACTACATTTAGCCTGAGCATTGTTTTTTTTACAGACTGAGTGTTTACACTCTGACCTTGAGGATTTAGGCTAGCTACTGTTTCTAGACCCCATGTGACTCAGATTCCTGAACACCCTATGCTTCATCAGCACAAATCCTGTATAGAGAAATGCTTTGACAAGATGCAGCAGGGAAAATGGGATGGAGAGCATTGACTCCCAGGACAGATGAGACTCCAGTGTATCCTGACACAAGTACCCACTAGGCCTTTTCTTTAGAAAATCAGCAGAGGAATATCATATACTGGGTATTTTTAAATGCAAAAAGGCACATGTTTTGTATACACGTGCAATAAAATTCCCATACATACTTCACTGACAGGAAAAGATGCATTTCTAAAGCTTACCTCCAGGGATCTGAAAGGATCATTTCTTACTTCTATGATGTTGTATCCTAGATTGAGCTCAGTCAGGTTGCTGCAGGAAGTAAACACTCCATCAGGGAGCTCATGCAATTGATTGTGTTCTAGCTTCAAAATTTGCAACAGGGGCAAATTTTTGCACAATTCTGGTTGCAGTTTAGAGATGATATTGTATCCTGCATTTAAGTAAATCAGCTTGCTGTACTGGGTCAGATTTTCAGGAACTAGCTTTTTTAGCTGATTATGGGAGATGTCCAAACCAGTTATGTTGTTTGGGAGATCAGAAGGAATTTGAGTCAGCTTTAAGTGACTACAATCTGCCATTGTGTTTCTGATCTGACATTGCTTTCCAATGGATGCACACAGTAAGCAAACAGATACCAGTCTGAAAGATAAGCTGTTCCAGCAAACAATAGAACTTCGCATATTTTTATCTGCAAAGGCAAAATGAACACACATTAATATATTACAATCATTTTGACACAACTCGTACCTTATACTTTAAGCTGAAGGCTAAAGCAAGCCGGGCATGAAAAATTCATGCAGTTTGAGTAAACAGCATTTTTCACCTATGAAGTACTATTCATTTCAGTAGAAAAGGTGCAATAACCACTCTTCACTGAAAATGATTACATTTAAAGAGCTACTAACAGTTTGTTTATAGCTAATGCCAATTTCCAATGATTCAATTTTTTCTAATTAATTTTGCATTGCTTTAGTGTGCAAAAAGCATAATAAATATGACAAATGTTACACGGTTTCTTCAGCATTAATCACCTATACCCTGAACTTTAAATATGCTTAAAATATTTGACAATATATGCAGTAAGAATGCCTACTATAAATATCTCTTCTTTATCCTACAGTTCTTGCCTGTTCTTGTTTTACAAGCAAGCCACACAAAATTCTAACCATCTTTCCAACTTATTTTTGCTTTTGTTTGTATAACTTTAGTTGCAGATATAATAAAAGAAGAAATACCAGAATATAGAAAGGTGCATGAGTAGGCAAAATAAACCTATACCAACCGTATACTTCACATAACTAGCAAGGAAAGAGAAAAGAACCAAGCTGTAGAGAAAATGCTGTTCACAGATTCATGGCATTTATTCAAATGCTTTCACAAAAACATACAGTATTTCATAGAATCACATACTTTTTTTCCAGGAAACTTGAAGAATTAACATATTCCACCTCAGTAACTCAAGTACTGCCATAAGGATATCAAAAACCAGTGCTCTGATCTTCAATGGCACCGCCTGTTTAGGCATTACATTAGATTTCTGATGAATCACAGACTTCTTCATTTTATTCACTTTCAATTTAGGCCCAATTCAATTCAGTTTAAGACTTAAATTCATCTATCTTATAATACAGCTTACTGGAAGTGAAGATTAATTCAGCACAAATTCTGACCTGAACAGAGCTCTAAGAGCTTGCCTAATTAAACAGCATTTCTGCTGATCAAGAAAAAAGTCCATTGTGACTTCTGCATTGTTTTCACCTGAATTATCTCCAGCAAAGGAAGAGGAAATAACTCAGGTGTGCTTGTCAGCATGCTTTTCCTTGCCTTCACCTAAGTGAAAGTGAACCTAAGCAGTAAGCTTAGTCTCCACTGAATTTATTTCTTAAAAGTAAAAAATGCTTCTACCATTCCCTCTAAAATTATGAGCATCTTCACAGTCCCTGTATACATATTCCTATGGCCTTCTGCCAACAGATTGGAGATCCTGCCTGCCATACTTAATTCAAGTCTCAGCATAATGGGCTACCAGGTGGAGAAAAACTGTGCCCACTACAGGGCAAATTACAGAAGAGGATTTTAACTTCATTAGGCTTTGAAGAACCCACAACAGCCTCTCCAAAGAGAAACTCTGAGGCTGACTCCTTGGTTCTGCAGGTCACATTTTCCTAATCTTGAAAGCTTCCACTCATTAACATGATCTATCCTTCAGCTCAAACTCTATGGCAAATTGCAAACAACGGGATGAAATCAAACCAGCACATTTAAATGGGAAAAGCTTTCTGAAGTGATAAAGAAAAGACTTTCTGAACATATGTTTTAAAGAGTTTTCAGCACCATAATAAAACACTACAATGCTGCAACCTGCAGCCAAACAAGGCTACAGCAGGTCAGGCTGAGGTGCGTTTGGCTCCACAGGGGACCTGCCTGTTCAGGGGGAGTACATTAGGACTGCTCCAGCAGTTCAAAGCCACACCACAATGGCCAGAGGAGGACTTTGTGTTTCCTTGGGAGCAACCAAATCCTATTGCGAAAGACCTTAGTAAAATCCAGTGGGAGCAAGACAAACAAGGGAAAGAAGGACATAAAACATTACAAAGATGTATTCAAAGGACTGCAAAATACAGTTTAAAATAAGTCTTACTAAAAGTTAATTTCCTTGCTGGGTGTTGCATGTGGACCTGTGCTGCCTCTTGCAGTTCAGACTGGCTCTCAGCTCACCTATGAGCAGAGAGGAGAGGGGAGATGACAGCAAACAGTGTCTTGCAGGCAGGTACTGAACACATCAGCCGATATCTCCAGCTGAGGAAAATAAAAGACCAGTTATTTTTCCCTCTTCCTTTGCATCCCAGCCACTGGGAGAGCTGAGCAAACCAGAGGGGGAGCTTGCTAGATGTCTCTAACCTGTATGCTTTTGAGGGTTTGCTTTAGGAAGATGAGATTGCTCCCTAATTGTTATCATTTCATCACTAAGTTTGAAAGAAGCAAGAAATGCACTATGCAGAGCCCAACTCAGCTCTTTGGCTGACTTCCAGTCAGGCCAACAGGACTGCCTTCTTTGCTTCATTGAAGGAAGTCTGCAGACAGCTTGGGCTGTTTTATGCTTTCATTGGGAACCTGGTGAAGTAAACATTACCAGGCTAAAAAGACACGGTTTACAGAATAATATTTGAGGGAAAACAGACAGAGCCAGAGCTCTCAATGGTATGAGCAGAATATCATTAAAAAAAAAAATGCAGAACTGCATCGGGGAGCCTCCAGCATCTTGCAGGAAAGGACATCCCTGCTCCCTCACTATTGCTTGTTTTTCAGCAAAGCTCCCTCAGCCAGCAGGGACCCCACTGTTGTGAGCAATCACCAAGGCACGCTCTTGTTAAGCAAGCAGAAACTGCACCGACTTTGCTAATTCACTTTGTGCAAATTGAGAGAGAGCCACAAGCCAAGAAATCGCCGAACTCCAGAGCAGAGCTGTAGCTTCGCCCTCTGACATCCGAAGGGAAGTAAGACATGCACTTACCTCGGCTGGCTTCACCTCTCCCAGCGTGGAGCAGCCGGGCGTAGCTGCATGAAAACCGCGAGGTGACACCGTTTGGGGCCGGGAGAAGTGAAACCGAAAGCGGGGCCTGGCGCGGTGTGGGATGGGGCGGAGGGCGGTGGCTGGCAGCGAGGTGCGCAGCATCAAGACACTCCGTTACGGTCCTGGCTGATATCCAAGCCCCTGGAGAAAGGCAGGGCAATAATCACAAAAGCAGATGGGATGTTAATGCCATAGAGATATTTCTCCTGTTATGAAAACAGTGTTCAGTAAGGATCCTTTGGAACCACATAAAGTATCCCTTTTTAAAAAGAGAGTTTACATGACAGTACAGTATATTAATTGTAATAAATAATAACAAGACCTTTTCTATTACATTAAAGTAAATTCTTGAAATGTTTTTGAAAGTCCAAACAAAAGTTAAGTATGATTTTAGCAGCATTTGTGAATTCACTTTCCAGTGATCAAGACATCACTTTGCTGGAGGGGACTTGCTCAGTATGTTCCTCTGGCCATGACAACGGCCCATGCTGCTTGATGTACCAGCTCTGGTGCACCTGTGTGACACAAATACAGAGGCCTCTCCCTCACAAGCCCTCTGCAGGGCTCACCTGGCTAGATGCTTATCACATAGCCACAACACTGCATTTAGTTCACGTTCAGCAACAGCCTGATAAAAGTTAGTTCTCATTTGTGGCGTTAAGATGTGAAAATGGAAAGCAAAACCTTGCTCCTTTGCAGCAGAAAGGCTCTAGGGCCTGTTTTATTCCCATTTCACTGCTGTGGGAAGAGCAAATTAGTTCCATGCTTGACCACGTGCTTCAGCATTAAGTTGACCCTCAGTGCAAACACATGAAGTCACACTGAAATACTCTGAGGATGATTTTCCCCTGTGTTTTACTACTCTGCTGCTCTGGAATCTCTGGAAGAGACCGCATTGATGGTAATGAAGCATGATAATTAACAACATTTGCAGAGCATTATTCCAGCTCACCAATACTATCAAGTATTCTGCATTTTTTCCATCTCTGCATTCAGGACCTGCCTGGATGCCTACCTGTGCAACCTGGTCTAGGGAGCCTGCTTTGTCAGAGGGGCTGGAATAGATGATCTCCAAAGGTCTCTTCCAACCCCTACTATTCTGTGATTTTGTGTTTTCATAACCTTCAGATCAGACTGCAGGCATCAAGGGAAAGAGATAAAAATAACAAAATGTACAGAGCCACTACCTGTGCAAATTAGCTGCATGGTGCAAATTCTGTATATTATGGTAGGGCTTAAACAGAATTTAGAGGTCTACCTGGAGAAGGAAAACAGGAAAGCTGAGAGGTGTACAGTTAAGACCCTAGGTGTAGCTTGACAAGCAACATCCCACGACTAAGGAAACCTGATGGGAGGACAGTGTGGCAGAGAAATCAAGCTTCTTCTTCCTCTAGGAAGAGAAAAATATTTTTCTGGTGTTGTTATTAGAGAAATTCAGCTTTGTTCAATTGAGCTGCTGAAGAATCTAACTAGTCAGGTGTTTTAGGTTCCAGTAAGGCTGCTCATTCATCACTACTCATTTGGTAGCAGAAAGTTGTAATATATGAATGACTGCATTAACCTTTTGTGGCTGCAGAAGGGGAAGAGCAGATCTGAGGGCTAAGATGCAGATCCCTGAAGAGGTAGACTACCAGAACTTCTGGGTTCTATCTTCAGACAGGGGAATGTTTTTGTGCATTTCTTTTTCCCAGCTGAAGACATAGCCTGGGTGGGTGGCTGAGAACTCTGCTGTTGTTTGGGACTTAAGCAACCCAGTAGCCAGCAGTAAGCAGTAGCTATGGCTGAACTATTTATCACCTCAAAATTCAAATTACAACGGACACTGAAACTGCAGCATCTGCTCAACAGCTCTGACAGCAGTGTATAACTTCCTGATGTACTGAAATGACTGAAGATCAACTGCAACTGCAGAGTAAATCACATTTACCACAGGACAAGTGTCGCTTCACCTTCTGCACAGGGAATCCTGATCCCAGGGAAGCCTGGAACACTTTAAGGTTAACCTTTTAGTTTGGGATAGAGAAGATAAAAAGGCATCAATTCAGTATTTCCATTTTTGAAGAGGTAACTGTTTCATATAAGCGCCACTTAATTTTTTTTTTTCCAAATGTACTTTGCAGTAAAATGTTTTAGAATTTTTTTATACCAAAGTATTAATAAGACCAGGGTTTCAAATTGTCGTGCATTTTCACATCGTAGAAAAACTTTTGGAAATTTCTGTCTCTAAAAACACTCCACTGAAGCTGACAACATTTCTAAAATCTTGCTCTCATCCAACTCTACCAACTATGTAGGCACATTAAATAATATTCACTTGCAATAGTTTCTATTTCACAGGATCTCCTTGCAGCATTTATTATTGTTAGAACTTGTCCTTTTTGTTTTAATGTGTTTGGAGCACTTTATTTTTGTAATACTAAAAATGTCCCATACAAATTAAATATAAAATGTAACTCTGAAATGAAGATGAATAACAGCAAAGGATGAGCTGACATTGTTGAACTGAAACTTCTGTTCCACACGTGTTTTTCTTACATTTCAGTTTTTCATTTGGAAACAGAATTATGGCCATTTGAGTCCACCAAAAACCCCCTCAGGCTCCTCTCCTGGTGCCATTGCATAGTCTACACTCTTTAGAAGTGGATAAGAGAGCAAAAAAAAAAAAAAAACATTTACAGAGGAAAAAAGAGGAATTTCGATCATAGTGACTATTAAAACCATCAGACTTTATACTCATTAGGTTCAAACCTGATGACTTAATTTCAGCATCAGCACATTTTTATTAAATTCATTTGCAAAACTTAAAATCTGTTGCTATTCAAAGATTGAGATTATGAAATCTTTTATCTATAAATACAGTGCGGAACAAGGTCTTTCAATTCCTTCTAGACAGAACAAAGGCACAAAAAATAGAGAAGCAGATCTTATTACTACTAGCTAATATATATATTTAACAATGGATGCACATTTAAGTTTCATTTAAATTGCAAGGCAGTTCTTATGTTAAGTGTCAGAAATATTACTATTTCAGACAGGAAGCTGGAAGTCAGCAGAAGATTTCATTAAAAAATCTAAAGAACTGGAACAAACAGTAAAATTAGAAGTATTATTCCTACTGCTTAGTGCTTTGAGCATACAAAAATGTATTTAGAAATATTTGTTTGCAAATACAAATAGACATTTGCGCACAAATTAAACACTCCCATCCATGCTAATCACTATTCTGTTCTCCATTAGCCATGCTGATAGTGAGTTTAATCACCCTGTGTTCCAGTAACTTGTCTATAATTTTGACCCAAAGCGGATTTTGAAGGAACAATAGTATGGCATTCAGACTGATCTGCTTAGTTGGTTCTTGAAGAGAATATAAATTCATAGAGAAGATAAGATTTAAATTTTTTTTTTTTTTTTTTTTCCTTTTATACATCTAGTCAAACAACGAGAAGCGAGGTACGGGAAGTTATACACCTAAAGTATGAGTTCCTAGCTGCAGTGAGGGAGCTTCTCTCGAGATAGACAAACCTAGAAGGTATAAGAACTGAGAGCAGATGGAGGAATCCCATCTCAGACAGCCACCTTGCCCCATTGCAGCTGACTGGGTTCATCAGAAGGAAGGATTCACTGACAGGAGCGCAGGAAAGATGCAAACAACTTGACCAAGATGCAGGGATTATTTAAATGTGCCCAATGAGTTGCTAATATCTCTTTGAAATTGTGTATTGTGTAATTGCCTGCTGATCATTATTAATTTAAGATCATAAAATCCTCAAAGTTGAAAAAAACCTTCAAGATCATCCAGTCCAACCATCTGCACTAAACCATGTTGCCTTCCCATCAGGTAGTTACAGAGAGCAACAAGTTCTCCCTGGAGCCTCCTCTTCTCCAGACAGAACAATTCCAGCTCCTTCAGCCATTCCTCATAAGAGCTGTGCTCCAGACCCTTCACCAGCTCTCTGACCTTCTGTGGACACAATCCAGGGTCTCCAAGTCTTCCTCGCAGTGAGGGGCCCAAAACTGAACACTACTCAAGGTACAGCCTCACTGCTTCTGAGTACAGGGGAACAATTACTTCCTTCCAGAAAGCAACACTTTCTGATACAATCCAGGAGACAATTTTACATTCTGCAGACAATCCTGATAAGGAACACAACAAAATCAAACCAGAAGTGGCAGTGTGTGATATTGACACCTGTTTTCTGTTTTTATAAACTGAACAAAAATAGTCACGATCAGAAGGATCCACCCATGCCACTACCACAGACCGCATAAATACTGACAGGCTCAAAACCCGTTGTGCAGAAGTGAGAATACTGCTGCTGACCACTGCCAGCAACAGAAAACCTTTCAATGGGTCTTTCCATAACACATACAGAGAATAACAGAAAAATTAAATAAAAACAGCCATCTTATCCCATGGCTTAGGGGAAATACAATACAGACTGATCATTTCTTTGCAAGACAGTAAAATTATTTGAGAAGTATAGCACTGTAACTAGTACTGATGTTATTCCATAAGAAAAGACTGTTTATGACAGTCTCACATTTTGGTAGATTATCTTGAAACGGCAGTATCAAAGTGTCTGGTTAGCTGTCATTTATGCAGCAACCCTTCAGAATTCTGTTTTTTGTGCACACACTAAGGGAGCCACTAGATGTCAGACTCAACATTCTCCAAAAAAGAAACCAGCCCTGTTATTTCTATTCACTAATAGACACAAGTCAACAAGGTAGCCTGTGACGTCCAAAGCTCTTCAAGACAAACATTTCTACCCTTAAGACTGAACTTGCAGCTGCTTGAGCATCAGGGCTATCTGCACAGCCCAGGTGGATGTAGTACACAAGGTGAAAATATAGAAATTCCACATTCATAATCGTAATAACTGAAAGTGTAATCTACATAAAATAAATCATTTAACTCAGCTGCAGCTAGAGAAAAAGTAAGTTCCTCAGCATTAAAGATTCTGGGATGTTTAGTGCCATGAATATTCTCACAGGCTTGATGTTGCTGAGTTTACCAGATTTTATCTGACTGACACAAGGAGCAGCACATGGACCTAACTGCATTTTAACAGCTTCACAAAGGTAATTCCTTAAAATTCAAACTAACTTCACTCTAAAAGTAGTGAGATGCCTGACAAACATCCCTTGCTATTCTTAAGATGTAAGCCTTAGTCTCCCAGAGGCCTGCCTACAAACTATCTATGATAAAAGTTTTCTAGGAGGCAACTCATTAAAATGATGCAAAAATGAAGCTGCAAGCTCTTGAGTTTTTGATCATTTTGGTTTTTTGTTTTGGCAGCTGACAAAGTATCTAAGCATTTCTCTCCTTTTGATTCATTTAAGTCTATATCTGCACACATTGCTTACTACCATGAAGATAAATGCACCTCTTCATCCTTTCTGAATTCTTATGCTCACGGTATTATTTGCTTTGAAATAAAATTAGCGAAACAATTCTAGACTTAGACTTCAAGACAGATTTCTGTATTTAAGGGCAAGGACTGTGAGAGTGGTTGATAATATGAGGTTAATACTTTTGTCCCAAACAATGTTAGTAGGAGAGATTCATGCTTAATTGAAGATGGAGATAAAAGCAACTTGTGAGTGGCAAACAGGCAATATGCAAGTCAGAAAGTATTTTATCATTTGAAGTTTCCATATGTTTTAAGCCTGAGCAAGCCATTTCACAACACTTTTCTTCATTGTTGCTAAGTTGCTGAAATTTATTTTCCATTTTTATAGAGGACATGGGCATCTGTAGATTATACACTCCATTATTTCAAGCTCAATTTCTCCATCTAATCAGGAACTGACAGTTCCACAACCTCATTAGACTTTCAGTTCTTCCTATGAGGTTTTTGCTACCTGTATTAAAAATGAATGGACCAGGAATTCTGTAGCCTTAACAGATTTCCTAAGCACATTATTGTATTGCTATTTTCTTCATTATCTTTCTTCATTCAGATAGATGTTAGAGGCAGCTGGGTATTGAGTCACTAAAGTTTTAAGTCCTTTAGCACCAGCATCATCAATGAATTTCTGTAGCACCTGACACCAATGAACTCTGGACACTACCACAGTTTTAATGCTATCTGGAAGACTACAATTTGAAATTTCAAGAAAACTTGCAAAAGAATGAGAAGGAAAGCTCCAGTTTCCCTCAATGCAAGAATATTTCAGGGTGTGCAAGAGCACTGCACTTGTTTCTGTATGTCTAACCATTCCGAGGCAAACACAGGAAAAACAATCAAAATTAAATGGTGCTTCCTCAAACTGTACTGTTTAACCTCCTAATAATTTCTGCTACAAAGACCATAATGGAATACAAAATATTAATTCTTCCTAACAGAGAAAATGAAGAATAAATCCTTTAAATTGCAAATGAAATTACTTCTATCAAGAAGCAATATGATCCACAGGCCAGTCCTGTAACTTATCCACTATTATTGTCACAAAAAAAAAAAAACAAAAAAAAACTTTGTCTTATTTCTCTTGTTTTTTAATTTTCTCATGCCTCCTGTTACAGACATGCCTGTACATCCTCAGAGCAACAATTCAACAGTGGTTTCTCCCCATTGGAAGCAGTACTCCTTACAATACTGACAAGGTCGGTGAGGTTCATGTGAAATTATTTGCTGAGTTAAGTGCTGGTCACACATTTTGCAGCTGCTTGGATGGGCAGTTTTAATTTACAACGTATTTTGCAAAATTGCCTACTTAGAAAAATCACCAGAAAAATTCCAATCCCAATTCCACCATATATTTATTCTCCAAGAGACTATCACCTAGTTTAACACTGTATCTCACTAGGATTATGCTTACTTATATCCCATGTAAAGTGAGCACTACTTCCTAATTACAGCCACATCTCATTCTGGTCATGTAACATGAGATGAAGGAACATGAGGTATCAGAGCTCTTAAAGTAGTTCAGGGAAATGATTGAAGGAATCATTAGTGCTACTGCACAGAAAGATCTCCCTAATCATTTGGATACAGAATGTATCATGGCTCTTTAAAAATGCTTACAGCAGTCATTACAACACTGTTCTCTGCCGCTTCTCACAGAAGTTTTACATCAACAGCTTTAAAATTTGAAAAGTGGAAAAAAAATGTTAAAGGATATAAAAAACTCATTTGTTCTCTTAAGAAAACAAAACACTGTGTGCATTAATACATTCCTGTACAGTGCCTGGTAACACATCAAGGAAGAGTTCTCTAATAAAATGATCATATTATTCATTAACATTTAAAAACTATTCCAGCATACCAATCTGTGGTATGTTCTCAGCCTGTTTTGCAGCAGTTCAGAAAAAGGTCCAAGGTTCATAGAGGAGGGCTTGTAATCAGCTCACAAACAATGTGCTTGAAATTCCTTTCTTTTGTAGCAGGAGTGCAAAACTACAGTTGAATAATTAAGCTATTGAACTAGGATTTATGCCGAAAAGACTAATTTGTAAGCTGTGCCCAAAGTGTCTGGGTTTGAAGTGATTTGCATATTTCTTCCTCTGGTATTCTAGGAATGCTATGGGAAACTTGCTACCCCAGGTCTCAGCAATAGGTTTCTCATGCATACCTTTCCAAACACGAAAGCAAAAAGCACGAGAGGCAGCGTTATACTCATGTATCTTATGAATACAGGTATTCATGGAACAGGAAGTTAACCTGAAATCTCTTACAATGTACAATGAGATGCTATTTATCTAGGTTACATTAAAAATTAATCCTAATGATTTATGCAGAAGTATAGGGGTTCTGATGAACATAAGTAATGAAATCCAGCCACAGAGACACTTATTTACCAAGATAAGAGGCAAGCTTTGTATATATGTGAAATAAGAAGCAGCAGTGATGACAGTGCACAGAACACAGTGTAGCCCAGGGCATTTCCCCTGAATACATGCATGCAATACTCAAGTATATGTCCTGCTTTTCTAAACAGAAACAATGTGACGCTTTTCCATTCCCAGTATGTTCCTTCATTGCATAATAAATTCACAATTGGAAGTCATTAAACTATCAACTTACATAATTCATCCATATGAAATTACTTTAAAATAATAGTTAAAGGAATGCACATAGATTATGGCAGAAGCATTCACTTAGATCAAGTCAAATGATATACAGTGAGAAAGCAAATGTAAATGCAGTGGCTATTTAGATTCAGTATCAAAAAAAAAAAAAAAAAAAAAAAAGAAACAAGTACTAGAGAAGACTGGGTTGGATAAAACAGTCATCAATTTCTGAGAAACATGTACATCCAGATACAACCTATTCCAGAGTTTGACGTAATATATGAGGGTATTTTTTTGCTTTTGACAGAATTTATTTCTTGTTTCACAGTTGCATGAGCAATTATGTCTGCATCTCTTCTACAGACCAAAGAAGAAGATTTTAAAAGAAGAGTGGAGAATACTTTCTGGGATAGTGGAAAATATACTGTCATGGTTTTATGATTTTTGTTATCGGTATTCCACAGCATAGCATCACATGAAGCACTAGAATGCTCTAGTCTTAATGCTCTAAGCCTGTGGACTGCTGAATTTCCAAGCACCTCATTCTCAGGAGAGAAGAAATACATACCCCAGAACACTTTGTGTTCCCATTTTCCACCCAGTGGGAAAGATAAAACTGCATGCAAGTCCTGAAGACTTCTAATTTTGCTGGTCATCTCAGCAGTGAAGATTCCCTAACCATTTCACCTTCAGCTTTAGCATAAGGCCTTTGGTTTCAGACAGTATCTCTCTCACTTTATTTGATTTATTAGCTTTAATTTCAGTTATATTATGTTATTTTACATTTCAATATCTTATTTAGTAAATTGGTTTTCCTCCTCCAACCATTGCTGCTGTTTTGTTTTTAGGCCTATCTCCGTACCCTTTCCCTTTTTCCCTGCCCTCCCCTTTCCCAAGATGTATGCCTATGGATCCCTTATCCCATTAGTCACAAATCTGAACTGGCCCATAAACTGCTGACATAGATGCAGTCGTCTTCAGCAAGCTCTTGATGCTTGCTGAAAAGAGATCTCCACCATCACCACTACCCACTGACAATACTTCATGCTGTAACAAAATTCTAAAGTCCTAGACTGTCAAAACGGATGAAACTACATCTCCTAAACTTCAAAAGACAGCATCTTTAAATTAGTCCTCTTTGGAAAATAATCACAGTAAGTCCTATGACGTAACTGATATAATTGAACTAGATTAGCTTGTTAAAAATGTGAAAATTTTGCCTCTGCATCTCAAAAATTGCTCGAACATTTCAGTTTTCTTTGTACCATCAGTGGTTTTTTACTTAATAATTGTCTTGAACAGATGTTTTTAAACAGGTTATGATCAAGTCTGCCTGCAGATGAGAACCACGTAACAGAATCAACTTCAAAGCTACCTGTACAGTTCTGTGGTGTTTTGGACTGCACTACATGGCACTGTACTGTCTTTTCATTGATCAGCACAGTAATACATATTATATATAATACACATAGTTAATAATAATATAAATAGTTACTATTTAAGTTTACCACATTTTTCTATTGGTTATGTATTGAGAGGACTATTCACAGGCCCCAAATTCATCTCATCTTTTAATAGCCATACAGACTTCTCCATCTGCTCAGAATTGTGTGTAAATTTATTGTAAACAGGTATTTGTATGAAATTTGACCTGTTTTAACTATCTGGCTTTTGAATTCTTAACTCATTTTGACATTTCAGATGCTCTTGCAATGACATATAGCAAATAATGCTTTCACTTACAACTATGAAGCAATATTTCATTTTTTGACAATAGCCAAGTGAAATAATACCCTGGGAGAAGAATTAATAAAAAAGAAGAAACTCTGCAGATGCACATACACATGTACTTGGCAGAACCAAGTACAAATATTGAAAGAGAAGTTGGGGAAAAAAGGGACATAGCAACTCATAATTCCTTGCAGAGACAATAGCCTAACCTCTTGACCAACAGCTGCATTAAGAACAAGCAGCTAAGGAAAGAGGTCCAAGCACAACATTCCACCAGCAGGCTTAAAAAGAAAACATGATTATGCAGAACTTCAAGGGTCATTTTAACCAATATATAAAATTACGTAACTTCATGACAAACAAAGATATCCACTGCAGTCAGTTATAACAGGAAGGAATTCCTAGGGCATATTCAACCAGTGCCTTTTGAGTTATGCAAAGCTTTGTTTGGAAGCAGACACCCTGTAGATGTCCTCTTTTGGATATTTAAAATCCATTCCTCTTGCAAAAAGACTTTTGTTTTCTTGGGCATTTTAAGGCTTGTGTTTAGATTAATATAACCTTTGCATAAGCCAAAGGTCCACAAGTTTGAAAGAAGTAGTCAAAGATAATTTCCCTAATCCCATTGCTTGAATTCATTTCATGAGGGTCAAGGCAAGAATCCAAGAGTATGTACTAACAATGACATCTGCTTAGAGCACTGTACAAGTAAGGCTTCAGAAAATAACACATGTACAAGACATTCAGTGCAAAAACTACTGGTCCTCCTATGAACATATCTTGTAGGCAATGATAGGTAAATGCATGACAAAAAGTCCTGAGAGAATCTTCTGATGTAGTTGTCAAGCTACTCTCTATATTTGAAAAGTTGTGACAATCAGGTAAAGTCCCTGGTGTCTGGAAAAAAGGCAGCATCACACCCACTTTTAAGAAGGGTAAAAAGGATAGCCCTGGAAACTACCTGTGAGTCCCACCTCTGTGTCAGAAAAGATCATGGAAATCATCCTCCTGGAAGCCATAAGGCACATGGAAGGCAGGGAAGTGATGCAGGAGAACCAGCACAGCTTCACCAAGGACAAGTCCCAGCTGACCAACCCAGTGGCCTTTTCTGATGGTATCACTGCATCAGTGGACAAGGAAAGAGCCACTGATGTCATCTGTCTGGACTTCAGTAAGGCATTTAACATAGTATTCCACAACATTTTTCTCTCCAAATTGGAAACGTATGGATTTCATAGGTAGACTGTTCAATGGACAAAGAACTGGCTGCAGAATTGAGTCCAGAGAGTGATGATCAATGGCTCAGTGTCTAGATGGAGATCAGTGATAAGCAGTGCCCCTCAGGGGTCAGTGCTGAGACTGGTACTCTTTAATATCTTCATCAATAACATTGACGTTCTGTTAAATGCATTATCAGCAAGTTCACCAATAACACCAAGTTGTGAGATGCTGTCAACACACCAGAGAGATGGGATGCAATCTGGAGGGACCTAGACAGGCTTGAGCAGTGGGGCCAGGTGAACAACAAATCCAAATGCAAGATCTTTCACATAGGTTGAGGTAACACCACTACTAACTAGCTGGGGGATTAAAGAATTGAGCACAGCCCTACAGAAAAAGATCTGGGGGTGCCAGTGGTTGGCAAGGGTCCTATCCCTGGAGATTTTCACGGTGAGGCTGCACCAGGCTCTGAGCAACATTAGCTATGGATGTCCCTGTTCACTACAGGGGTGCTGGACTAGATGACCTTCAAATGACCCTTCCAACTCTAAGCATTCTATTATTGACTGGCTGCTTCTAAGTGCACAGAAACTCAAATTAGGTGTTCTTACAAGCTTAAGGCTGCAAATTCTAGAATTGGAAGGATCACAGTACACTTTTCTGATTCTCATTATCTTTACCAAATGACCAAGCCATTTTCCCTATGAAACCTAATACAAATTCAAAGAACAGCAGAGGTTTTCAATAGAAGTACTTGGGGATGATCCTGATAGACCAAAGTGAGTCCAAAGAGAATAGTTAATTCCAGTATATTGAGAAATAATGCCATGTACCTATACACCCAGGGGTCCATTTGGATGGAAAGCAGCATGGCAAGGACGAATCTTGAATAGAATTCAACAGAAATCAGAAACGCAGCCCAAAACAGATATATATATATATATATATATATATATATATATATATATATATATATATATATATATATATATATATATATATATATATATATATATATATATATATATATATATATATATATATATTTAATCTGCACAGGTACATTAGAAAAAGAATTCCTATCAGGCAGTGGACGATTCTTCCCTTCCATTCAGTACTGCTGAGATCATACTTAGAACATTGTGTACAGCTCAGGACTTCCGACATAGAAGACATACATGAACATACAAGAGCTATTTCACAGAAAAATACCAAGGAATTGTTTTTCCAATGAAGCTGAGAGCATTATAATCATTTAGCCCAGATAAGAGAACACTCAGGGCAGATTTCAGTGTGCATAAGCATTAGATGGGAGGGCGTAAAGAGACATCACCTACTTTCTCAGGGGTATTCAGTGAAAGCATGAGGTGGTGAACACAAACAAATATAGGAAAAGGTTTAAACAAAAATACCTTTATTCCAGGGTGATGAAACAGGCTGCACAAAGGCTGGGCAATCTCCATCCTTGGAGACTCTCAAAAATGGACTGAACAGATACGAGCAGCCTGCTCTAAGTCAAAGTGCCCTGCACAAAATAGGCTAAGTCTTACAAGTTCAGATATTATATAGTTTTACAAAGAAAAAGTCTTCACACCATCTAATTCAGCAAGTATAGGCCAGACTACTATTTCTTAATGGCTTTTCACTTGGATGCTTTTCAACCTGACAAAACAAGAAAAAGAAAAAAGAAAACACTGAGAGAACAAGTAAAGCTAGTTTCAGGCTTCCCTTTCCATAAAAAAAAACAAAAAAAACAAACAAACAAAAAAAAAAAAACACCAACAAAAAAAAACCACCATGAGATACTGCAAAACTTCTATACTGGTAATATTGTTACAGCTACAAGCTGAAGAGCTTTACACAGTGCTACAAGTAAGTTGAAACACTGTCAACAATAAGTGAAGTTAATGCAAGACTGCAAACCATCAAAAAGGAATAGTGCCAGGAAAGACATGTTTTCTCTGCACACTCAAGCTCCAGTCTTGTAATGCAATTGGCCATACTCCAGCAAGTACATATAATGGTTCCTCTGAAATTAACACAATATCTGCTCCAAAGGAGCCTGATGTTTTTACTGAATTTCATTTACACTCCACTGTTCTAGCAGTACAGATTTGAAAAACTCTTCCCAGTGCCTATCAGCAGGGAAGAATTAGAAATACAGCCTAGCATATAACATTCTGTTTCACATCTCTCTAAACAAATGAAAACAGGGAATAAATTAGATAATGCCAGTTTCATAGTCAAAGATGCTGAACTGCTAAACCAACAGCTTCTGCTGCCCATTCTCCTTGTCACGTGAGTTGAGGCCAAGATTAATTCACCTTGAACAGCTTTGGTTCAGCGGACATTGCATGGTGTTCCACTGCCTATGACTATTAACATTCTTTGCCTTGCACTCACCATCAAATAGAGGTATTTGAACTCACTGGAAAAGAAATGCAAAGCATTTAGATATTTAAAAATACAAGCTAGCATCTCTAAAAGAAAATAACTGCTGTTTTTTTTTTTTTTTTTCTCTTTCTTTAGCTGCTTCTGTACTAGTAAAAAGTGTGGAGATGGGAATTTCTTCCACTTTTCTAGTTTTCATCTGAAACACAGGGAAATTAATACTATATATACACATATATATGAATTTTGTGATTTCATTATAATGTTACAGAAAACTCCTAGTGTTTTATTATTTAACTAAAAATTTAATTTTTTTTAAACACTCTAGGTCGCAAATGCATTCTGAAGTAAATTCCTAGTTACACCTTTAACTTTCAGACTCTCCATATAGTTATATACTCTGAATGATACAAGTACAGGAAAAATAGTATATGAGTATGTAACTGAATAAAGCTTTGTATATTGACAAAGCCATTAAAAATAAACTTTAGATAGCTGGGGGGTTTTCTGTTTGTTTGTTTGTTTGTTTTTTTTTTTTTTTTTTTAAAGAAGTAGCTGCCTTTACTATAAGCTGTTCCTCAGAAATGCTTTTCCTCTTCAGTACTAGAGCAAAGACATCTCCTGCTCCATCTTTTCTAAACTGAGATTAACTACTGATTCTCCATCTCCTGGGCCCTGAAAAAAAAAAAAAAAAAAAAAAAAAAATAGGCCTTTTCTCCCTGCTCTAGAACTACATGACTGCTTAAAAAAAAATTAGTAATATTGAGCATAATAATGAGTAATATTAATACTAAGCAGAGGAGAACTAAAACTATTTATTATCTACAGCCTGTGGCAAGGAACAATGAGAGCCAATCAACTGAAGACAGAAATTAGGGCAGCAATAGCTCTCTATCCACAGTCTTGCTGTATTGTAAAGGCCCAGCACAGTTGTACTGAAGTCAATGGAGATTATACTTACTTGCCTCAGAGAAGTACCTTGTTTCAGCTATTTAAATGGTCGACAATAGTTGAAGGATTTTCTAAAGAACCTGTTTGCTTTGCATTCTCCTGACTTTGAAAGCCATTCAGTTCGTTTATAAAAACTTGTATTGCTCTGGAACGTAAATCTACTTGAAAGAGGTGACTCATTCTTTTCCTGGGGGACAGCATTAAAAGGAAAGCAAACTGAACTTAACTTTGAAAGGAAATAACATACGCAGTTGTAGACTGAGGACTAAAAGGCTCACTGGTGTCACACTATTTCTAAAGTCCTAGAAAACTACCAAATCAGTTGCTTCCTGAGTAAGATTCTTTCCTTTCTTCTTAATCTCACTTTCTGGACATTATCCAATTTATTTGATTCATCACCCCTCAACTTGTAGCCTCTGTTGATCTTCAGAAAAATTAGTCCTTTGGATTCTATTATTTTGTTGCCAAGGATTCTGTTAAAAAGGAAAAAAACAAACAGCCATGCTTGCTTGACTTGAAGGAATTTGCACTAATATAGAACAGCAATGACTTACAGCATGTTCAGTAAATGCACACACTTCCAAGAAAAGAAGAAAAACAACCAGCTTTGGTTTTAAGGTGCAAATATTGAATCAGGAAATTTTAAACTAGTTAAACTGAATTTTTATAAATTCACTGTAAAGATACTAGTAAGTTGAACAAACATTACAGAGTGCATTATCAAGTACACTACTGCAGACCAGGTGGATATGGAAAGAAATACGAGAACAATACTGCAGAGGTTTTCAGTAGGACTACATTTTTCAAGCCAATCCTCACAGTAACTTGAGACATTGTCATAAACATTATGTTTATGTATTTCCTCTTCTAAAACAAATCATACTCAAAAACCTTCCTCCAGGACAGCAGCCTGCACATTCCACAGCAGAGGACAATGCTTTGCACTACGTTTGATTATCTTGTCGTAATGTTCTCCTCATGTCTTCTCCTGACCATTCCCACCAGGAAGACCTTCAACCTGAACTTTCCAGAACCCTGAATACACCTTGGAAACAGATTAATAACTTCAACAGCCTTCTTGTGTATTTTTTATTTCTGACTGCAATGCTATCTCTTCTGTCAGACATTTCTGTCAAATACTTCTAGAAGAACAAAATCTGGAGAAAACACCTGTTTAATTTTTAAAAATCAGTATTTTCTACTGTAAACTCTCATGAGAAAATACTACCTGCTCAAAATTTTAAATATAGGCTTCCACATAATAAGAAATAATGATTGTACAAGGTACAAGATGAAACTTGTTTTAAAATTCACTTTTTCCTCCTGTGTCGACATAACCTGTCACCAAGAATAATTTTACTTCCATCCCCATGACTTAGTACTCCATTGCTCTAGCCTTCAGCTAGAGATGCCCAGAGGATGTTCACAGAATTAGCTGAAAAGCAGTCACAGCTTCCTTGCCCTTAGAGCTTCCTCATCTTCATTAAGGCAACAGTCCTTCCTGGCATCTGTCTCTATAATCCTGATTAAAAATAATGCTTCTAGTCTATGTTGCAGTTCAGATAGCAATACTCAAATAGAGTTCTACCAGGTTAGAAACAGATTAAGAGTCTGGCTCAAGTTAATACTCTAATCTAAGCAGGAAATGTTTAACATTAGTTATTTCACTGTCAAGCGTGAACATCCTTCCCCATCCACGCCCTACAAAAAGGCTGAGCACACACCTTCCCACTAAATATACCTTTTAGGAAGGCCAAAGTTATAGTTTCAATTCTTTTGTGACAAACTATTAGGTATGTACAATAGACATAATACTTGTCAGAAGCAATGCATTTACTGCACAGATCACAAAACCCTCCCTGATTTCCATTTGGTTCTGGGCAGGGAATGAAGACAGAAACTCAAAGCAGTAGTTGAAAATGGCAGCTGAATATTGCATCTATCATCAGAACACTGATCTATCCATGGTCCATTCCTTTCCCAGGTTGAGATTCTTGGATGGTCAAGAGTGAACTGCAGGACAAGTAAATTGTTCTGGCAGCATAGGCTATGGTGCACAGCCTGCTGTAATGTCATATAGTCTCAGAGCACAAGCAATCATCTTCACACAGCTCAAGCTTGGTAAAAATTATCAAAACCATTCACTTTTCACTATATTCAACTTCTGTATTTATCCATTACTTACAGTACTTGATATTTTAGTACTAAAGCTTATGAGAAGTTTTGCTTTCCATTACTTCAAAGGTACATTAATTTTTCCTTCTACAGTAGCATCTACGAAATTAAAAATGTTGTACAAAACAAAATAAAATTCCTATCAAAAAAAAAAAGGTAATCAAATAGAATTGTCATGTATCACATGCTACTTTTATCTTTGTAAGACAATTTTATTTCAGAATGTTTGATGTCAGATCAAATCTTATTCAAGTTTCTGGGAAACAGACTGCTTGTTTACAAACATATGAATACTACTTTATCCTGCAATGACTTTACACATGTGTCAGGTAAACGTTTGGATTCATCTAAAAGCAGGTCTTAAATGGATTGCAGTTCTAACTGGGAAGAATAAGATAAAATATTGGAAAGAGTTAACAAAAATTGAATATTTGGAACGTGTTGCTTCATAACAATCTAGTTTTGCTTTGTACGGAAAATTGTTCTGGGAAATATTTTGTGGATAACATTTCCAACTGTGAATTAGATACAAAGTCAGTAATTTCAGATACTGTCATCAAATGAGAATCATGCTCGAAGGCATATTTTACAGGACTTGAATACAAAACATAGAATCCCCATTAGGTTTCCTGAAGAAGTCAAGTTGTTAAACTGAGTCACAATTGACAAGAAGTAATGATACAAGATAACTAATTACAACTGAACTAAAATAATTTAAAATCTTACTATTCCTAATGGTACATTTGTGAGCTATCATTCAAGACTATCATCAACAAGAAGGTTTTATTGAGACAGAAGAAAACACTTCCATCTCTCCTGGTGAGTAGCTTAGTTTGTCTTCAAATTTATAACGAACTTCTGACTCAATTAGTCTAAATATCTTTAACCTTGACGCTGAAGACCACATTTTTAGATACATGTTGACAAAAAGCAAACATTATCTTTGCTTTATAATTCATACTGCCTTTGAAAGGAAACAGACAACTAAAGGAACACAGGTAAGAAGAGCCTGAAACAGAGCTTTGATTTACTCCCCTTTTGTCCCCTCATGTACTTTTGGCATCTCTCCTATCACTGCCCACAATAGCGAACAAGAAAAGGCAAGAAAATTCATCTGGAATTCTAAGCAAACAGTCAATTTCCTTTAAAACCTGTAACTGAATACAGTGCAGATTATGTCTGTAATTATAACACATTACTTCCTTTCTGTTATGAAACTTGTACAAAAAAACTGCAAAGCAACGATCTTAAATCAAGCACAAAGTCTGTCTAAATTGTTCATTCTATTGGCTCCATTGTAATCCTGTGTTTATGTGGCACTGTACCAACCAAAAGGTTAAGCTAGCAAAATCATTGCCATAGTGCAATATAATCAATAGTTGTTCTTTATGTAGGTCACTAATTGTGGCATGAAAAAGTCAAGTTGCCATGAATTTTGAGGGCAATCATCCTTTTCATTCAATTGCTACAAAGAGATTAAAGAGGAGCAAATATAGGAGAAATTTCAGTAGAAATGTTAGATATCTAACTGCAGTTTTCCATGGAAGCTCTATTACTGTATATACTAGGAATCTGAAAGACCACATTAATCAAGTTGGAAAGGATTATTCAAATCTTATTTTATAAATAAGATAAATTTATACTTAATAAATAAGATTTATAAGTAGTAAATCAACAAACTAAACTTCTGAGAAAGACAAAACAGACCACATTAGTACAAAACAAACATCAGTGTGAGAAAAATAAGAAACTACCTCACTGAGAAGGAAATGCGTATTTAATAGATAGTGTTGATACTTTAACCACAATCAATTTTAATCAATCTCAGAAGTTTAGAGAAGGCACCTTCCCTAAATTGTGTTTCATTACAGCCTTGGTAAAAAAGGAAAAGCTCCAACATTTTTGTGCCTGTCGCAGTGGGAAGGGATGTTTGTTGCAAGTCACTGATCTCTATTTATTTCGAAAATAAAGTATTTGAGCAACTCCAACAGTACACGTTTACCTCACATCCTTTTGAGTTCCTTGCTGAGAAAGAAATGTTTAGACAAGGAGATATTGTTGCCATCAATTTCTCTCCACTGTCACTCATAGACTGCTGTCTTCCTAATAGGTATGAGTGAACCCTCAACAGCCTGTCTTAAAGGCTTACAACATTGTATCTGACTCAAAAAGGGCAAACAAAGGGGACAGTTTGTTTCATATACTGCACTCCTTATAAGACATAAAACACTGGATAAGGGATGTAATCTGTTCCCATTTGATTTTTTTTCCTGTTATCACTTTATACCTCATCCCCATCACCCCTCCCCCCCCCACCCCCCAGTTGCTGTATTATTAGCTATTCCTGCAACAACTGAACTCACCTGAGCAGACGTTGAGTGTAGGTGTACTCTCAAGCCTACTACATAAGCAAAATTACCACACTAATTATAGCTCCCATAAGTACTAAACTCAAGTATTCATCCTGTGTCTTTGACTAGTAATAATAACCTGTAAGGTACTTAAAGACAAATCTGATTTTGATGGGACAGAAATTTAGTTGTGCATGACATCACAGCAGTCCAGAGTGCACAACACCATGCAGAATCAAGGTTAGCAGCTTAGAGGACAGAGTTCTACATTTCAGTAATCTGAGACAATATCTGCAATTTACAGTTTAGATTGCCAAGATCAGCTTATCTGAAAGATGGTGTGCTAGGCTGAGAGGAGTCTTCAAAATATTGCTGTAGGATTAGGAGAATACTGAAACATTTCTTATAATCAGCAATTATAACAGACATCACAACTGTATGTTTCTACATCATACTATCGTAACAGAAGTTTTTATTACTTCTAAGAAACTCCTAAATTGACATGAAAAAAACTGCTAAATGAACTAAGATACTGCATTTTTAAGGCAATTGTTATAGCAGTATATGCAGGATATTTTCAAAACAAATAAGCACAGACAATTTAAGAATTGCAGCTTTTTATACGAAGATGCTTTGTAACAAGCAGTTCCTCCTAACCCATTATGTTAGTAGGTTTCTGAAAGATGAAGCCCACATCTCAACCAAGGTGAATTTAGAAGGCATGATACTTTAACATCTTCTTCATTATTATATTTTTCTCCTTTCTATTTCAACTTTTGCTCAGCACCTCTTCCCTCTACAGCAAACAAACATTAATCAGTCACCTTTGCCCTGACTGAATACCCCTGGTATATAATACTATGCTTGGCACAGTGGGCAATATTTGGAATGCAAGTAACCTCATACCAATCAAGTTAAACTATAATCCAAACTAACTTCAGTCCAAATTCTAAAAGGACCATCAACTTTAGAAAGCATGAACTACAGGATTCCTAAGCTTGGAATTACAGTCACCGCACACTAATAGCATCTTCCGGGCAGCACAAGGACTTGCAGATTCAGAAAATCAACTTGCAAAAGCCTAACTGCTCAGGTTCATCCTCCTGGTTCCATCTGGACGTGGTACAAAGGCAACAGCAAACAGAAATTCCCGATGAATTAAAAAAATAGGAAACAGGTGGGTACTAAGTGGGGCTGTGGTATGGTTGGGCAACAGGGAGATTGCTCTGCTGCTAAGCATAAGAGAGACAGGAAAGAAGAGGAAAAAAAAAAAAAAAAAAAAAAAAAAAAGAAGTGTGAGAATCCTAAACACAGGTTTTCCAAATCAGGGAGTAAGAGGAGCATAGGATAGTAAAAGCTAAAGCCTGAGATGGGATGGCTGTGAACTTCTTTTGGAGAGGAGAATCAAGTGGGTGGAAAGCTTCAGAGAAAGCCTCCTCAGTCTAAGAGACAGCTGAGGAAAATGGCACCTTGAAAGCCTGTAGAAAAGAGGATGATAGGGCATTTTAACTATTACTCGGGTTGCTGATCACATTACTTCTTCCTGTATTTATTCTCAAAGTGTGGGAAATACCAGTGGGTCTTAGCAAGATCAACCACAGAAATCTATGTCACCTCTCCTGTAGCTTATGCTGTCATAACAGGCCTTTGTCGTTCTTTAGCAAGGGTTCACCCGTTACCGTACACTCCCACTTGTTGGGATAGCCTTTTTCTAGATGAACCCCCAAACATAAGACAGAATTCATGAGCTCCATTACCCCCACACATACCAGTTGCCTACAAACATAGAAAATATCTATCAGGAGGTGAAAAAAAGTCACTCCAGGAATAAGGTTTCCTCAGCCCAAAGAAGATAACATTTTTGCAGGCTTCCCCTTACTCATGATGTCACCATGAGCTCTTGCCTGCTGTATCTCCCCTCAAAAACCTCTCCCCCTCCTAGACGAGGAGTGCCCTCCTTGTCTTGCCCTCTCAATCCATACCCAGCCCTTCAAAAAGGAAGCTGTGCACTGGCAATCATACCTTAACAAGGCCCTCTCCTTTCTCACAAGGAAAATTCAGGCACTGTTGGACAATAGACACTTAGAACCATTGCCACCACATGATCTGATTTCCTCCTCGCAAAGGGATCTACTATTTCTGAGGAAAGATGTAACTTCTGACAGAAAGTCTCTTACTGAGATTACAAGTTCTATCACCATTTCTTTTACTTCCCCATGCTAGTTCTCCCAAACATTTCTGCTGCCTATGTCACTTTCTAAGCATATGGACATTACGTAAAGGCACGTGCCCCTCCTGGGGCCAGTTAATGCCCTCCAGAGACGATCTTCACAAGGTAGCGAGCCTGTTCAAACATGAGACGTTAGCTTGTGGATAAGGGCCCCCCACCCCAAAGGTATGATCAAAGGTCCATCTGGGTGTGAAATACAAAAACACCATAACCACTCCACCCTCTTCTTTCCACCTTACCCTCAAAGATACCTGCCACATCTAGGCATGGCTCTTTTCACCCTTTTAAGTACTTCCCTTCCCAAAGCACTGCAAGCCTACACAAATTTCTCCCAAACTCGAAGAATTTAGCATGAAAACACCATGATACCCTCTAGCCTCCCAAATTTAGAACAGAAGCTTGCTTTTCCATGCCAGGCTTTCCCATCATTCTCCAGTGGATATCTTTTCCACCAACACCCATTAAATACACACGCATAGCTGCCAAACCTACAACATCCTCAGAACATGTGGAAGTATTGACATCTGCTTCTCAAGGGCAAGACTTCACCCTACCCCCATAACAGGTCCTCCTGCAAAACCCACTGCAGCATATGGCACTCAAGCTCATGAATATCATCACTGTACTCTCCTGCCTCCCCCACCACCCTCACAACATATGGAAGCTGCACACGTGCATGTGTCAGTCCTAGAAGAGGCTGCTCTCCCCACGTGTTGCTAACAAGCTTGCCTGAATACCTCTGTTCATGAAACCATACTGCTGCTGTACGCTTTTTACCATGCCATTCTGAAGGGCATCTGCTCCCTCCAGGCAAGCCCTGCCTAGAGATCTCTTCTCTAGAGATGCAAGCTTACTCAAATACCTCTCATACACAAGGCACTTTGAACATTCCTGCCAGCTACATTGCCTTCACAGACCACATAAACTCATACAAGCATCTGCTCCTCCTCAGAATGGCTAATCCTTTCTGGCAGGAAACATTTTTCCAGGACAAGTCAATATAAACACTAATCAACTTGTGAGTCGTCATCATTGCAACCACATACATTCCCACTACCTCCACAAATGAGGGCAGCATCCAAGATAGTCCCTGACCCCTCCACCCCCAGTGGGAATCCGTTCCACACAGTAAGGGCATTTTGCTGGCACAAATCCAACCAAACATAAGACATTCAGCTGACAAACACAACTGCACGTTTCCGCTGCCCCCATAACAACAAAAGGAATTCACACAGCTATCTGCCACTCCTGAGTAAGGCTTTGTTCTCCTTCTAAGTAGTTCTTATCTTGGGAGGCTAAGACCCTCCAAAAACCTCTCAAACTTGAGGAACTTCACTTGGAAACAGCATCTCACCCTCTGCTCCACATCTACCCCCAATGAAAGGTCTGCACCACTGAGCACCTGTGCAAGCAAAGAATCCTCAACATCTTTCGTGAACTATCTTCTCCACAAACCCTCAGGCTCAAACATGAGACACTTATCCTCTAAGCACTATTGTAGCTAAATTCCTGCTAACCCCACAGCAATTTGTGAATACTCATAGACATGTGTGCTCTTGACCAACACTATACCCCCGTGAATAGACCATTTACACAGAAGCCTGCCCAGAAATTAACCCTTTCTCTTATGAAAAAAGGTGCACATACAGATATGTGATAATCCATAAAAAGGTTCCTCCCATAACACAGACTACTTACACTTGACCTTCACACTCTGCTTCCTCAGTGAGCAAAAGCAGGTACAACAACACCCTTAAAATCATCTCTCACACCTGTGAAAATCTCCTTAGGTCTTGGTAACTTTCTAGAAGGTTCTGAGCCACCCAGACAGCTGCAAGACATGAAGCATTCAGCTTGTGACTGCTGTCAGGTGCTGCACATTATCCCTTCATCAGGGGTCCTCAAGCTGGTAGAATTCCCTCCCACGTACACGCAACACTACCAGACTGCAACTTCCAGCAAGGATTTTTACAAGTTATGCAACGTATAGACAGCAGACTGACCAACTATTCCAAAACATTCTGAAGGTAGTACCTCTGTGGACATTTTAACTCTTACCATAAGCCTTTATGGGAGACTCAGGGCCGCTGGCAGCTTAGGAAGAGTATACAAGACTCTCTCACTTAACAGCTGCTATCAAAAAAGGAAACCAGAACCCCTTATTTTCTATTTTATAGACAATTTCACTCCCTGCTACTAGTTCTCCTCCTGAAAGATAAGGTAAGCACCATAAATATCTATCACTAAATGTATGCTGTCTGATGCTGCTCCATGCTGCCTTTAGCTATTAGAGCTTGCTATTATCGTGATAGGAGGTAGCCATCTTGTGATAGATTTCTCCTACCTGTTCTTCAAGGAGCTTATGCTTGTAAGTAGTGGAGTCTTAACTGTGGAGCTTATTATACTTTTAGTGCAGAGCGGTAGTAGAAGGTACAGAAAGTTATCAAGTATTTAAGTATAGCTTTTTTTCCTCTTCCTTTTATTTGTGTGGGTATTAAAAGGGAGATAAGCTATTTCTGCTGATGTGTTTGTGGCTACTGAAGAGATAATGCTTAAAACTTCTTTAGTTTTACATTATTGTGTTTTCATCCAAATTAAAACAATTACAAAAAAAAAAAAGTTAACAATTATTTTCTATATCTTTCAAATGATTTATATCTGGCCTTGAAGATCAGGTTGCTGAAGATGTTGAGAAGGTATTTGAATGTATGTGTGTTTGTATATGTACATATGTAAAGACTTCTTGTTGTTTTTCTAGTATGCTTGCATACTTGAGAGATTGCAAGATGCGATGAAACAATTTTATGTTCTCAACTCTTCTCATGATCCTAATTGTTAATTCTTTATGTGTCACACCTTTCCCTTAAAATTTAATACAGGTCTGAGAATTTCATAGTTGAATGAGTGGGATGACTGTTGTTCAGCTGTTGTTATACAATGGAATATCATAACTATACTGAAGCGATCAGGGCAGAGAGTGAGTGCTTATTTTGGTGGATGCTATAACTTCATAAAAAAATTCAAACACTATTTTATTTCATAGCTTTTTTCATTTCTTCAAATTTTCAATTGTCTATTTAGCAGTCATATTTCAAGGCTAAAGGCTTATATTAAAAAGCATTCATTTTCTAGTCCCTTACATCTTGTACGAGGCTGAATCCTAAGACAGTGAGAAAAGTATGCAGAAAGTTGGTGTTATAATTACAGTTATTTTTAGAGATGAAGGGTCAAACCATTTTCCATAAGCTAAGTGTGACCATTAGTGTGTATAAAATGAAAGAAGTTTGCTGTCTTTAAGGGAAGATGAAACAGTTCCTATAGAAATTTCTCAATGAGAAGTTAGCAGGTGTTATTGCAGTATTAAAATAGAGAACTTGTTATGGTCTAACATAAGGGAGAGAATTTAGCACGGCAGTATGTCTTCCTTGTGGAAACTAGTTCATTTCTTCACCATAATATCCACCAATCAGCAAGTTTCAGGGCACTGATAGTTATAAGAGCTTATTTTGAATACGTAAAAACTCAGGACCTTGTGATAGAATGATAGGTAAGATTAAAAATGTACATTTTGCTGTTCCTAAGAAGCAAATTCTATTATGTGCATGAATCAGACCTGTTTCTGCTTTGTTTCTGAGGTGACTGTTTCATGGTCTTTCATGTTATGCTTGCGTGACTTATTTTTTTTAAGATTATATCTTGCTTTTAATACTGTACCTTCCTAATTATGCTGCTGATGAGCTTGAATAGAGTCCTATTTTTCCTTAGAAGGAGAAAGACCTTTAGAAATAAAAAGTTATAAGTATATGATGTTAAGTGTTCATTTCACCTACCCTAGTAATCTATTAACTACTTGATTATCAAACATTCTGTGGAGAAATTTCTACCCCAGTCTTCGTTTCAATGTCTAATTAGTGATAGAAGCCTTGAGTTAATTTCAAAATATAGCTGAGATTTAATTTTTGAATGCAAGTAGAGTTTGTGTGCTTACTACTGAGGACAAGAAATGCTTCAGCATCTTTTCTAGTCTTTTTCCAAATATTTTATTGCTTTTATTGTACTGCATTTCAGTCAACTAAACTCCCGCAAACTGGATCCTTACCAAAATACAGTTATCCAAATACTGAACAGAAAATATCACACAGAACAAGATTATTGAGCTTCACGCTAATAAGTGCTCAGTATTGAAAAGTTTACTGTACTTTGTGGGAAAAAAATGCAACAGTAAAAATTTTAATAAGATTTGTGGTTGGCTTGATGCTGGGTAGAGTCTGCAGGTAACATTTAGCTTTGCTTCTTTATGAGCTAGCAATCTGTTCTGTATCAAATGTTTTTAAAAACTTGCTGATAATTGCTAGTAAGGTGCTCTTAGTGTTGGTGGCTGTTGAGTGAATCCTTTATGTAGTTCTGCTTATAACAAAAGTGAGGGGAAACAAGTGAAGAACTACTTTATTCTGGCGAGTTAGTGAACATCTGAGCTGCGCTTGGCTCATAAATCAAGACAGAAGTTGGCCACCCAGATAGAACTCAGCATAATTCTTCTACCTAATGATGCTGGGTATGGCATGTGAGTTAGAGCCCAGCCCTCTTACTTTGAAGTTGCTAAACCCCAGTGGAATAGAGAGTGAGTTGGAGGTATTTGCACAGCCTTACTGACCCAAGGCTGGAGGGGAGTTTACTTTTCATGAAGACTGTATTCACTTTTGTAGAGGTACAAACCTATTATTGAGTTTCTGGAGAAAGTTTTACATCTTTAATGTATTCCTTTTCTGATGAAACAAGTGACTCTTTCAGTGTAGGTTTTGAAGTGTAGGATATGCACATAAAAAAACCAAGCCAATCAAACACCATGTGAATGCCAAGCTAAACTATAATAAAAACTGCATGTACTCCATGAAATGTAAAAGTGACCTTTCAAAAAAACATCTGATAGGTGAAAAGTCTTTGTAGCAGCACATAAAATACATATATTTAGATGTTTCTGAGAGCATGTGGCTTAACTGAAAATTCTGTGATTCCTTGCTGGAACAACCTATTCCATTACACTTCTGTGACAAAATTAGTTACCTGACTTGCACTTTTTGGAGGTACAGACTTGGAATTAAGATTTTTTTAGTATAATCTACAGCAAGGATTGGAGAGAGATGATTATGATATATAACAGCAAGTTATTTGTCATACAATAAGAAATTATTGCTAAGCCTTAGGATCTGCTGTAGAAAATGCTTGGAGGGAAAGATGGAGACGACATGATTTTTCAGTCCAGGTAGCATCTGATGAATCTCTTTGAGGCTATAACTCAATGTTATATATATATATATTAAAAAGAAAAAAAAAGTTTACAATGAATTACTTAGACTGTTACACTTCAAAGATGCTGCAGGAACTTCCCATTTACTGTGTTGAAAGGAAGAGTTGAAACAGTGTTACCCCTGTTAAGTTTAGAAAATATGTTTCTTTGAGAGAGAAATGCCAGGCATCTTTTGTAGTATAAAAGAGAATTTTGACACAACAGTTTGACTTGCTTGACACAACTTGACTTGCTACCAAACTGGAATAAAGCACTGCAAACAGTACATATGCTGCTCTGTGTCTACTGACCCTGCAGTTAATGTCCAAGGGTTAACCAGGAATGTATCTAGAGTAACCTCAAAGCTTCTTAGAAGGTAAAACTGATGTAGCAGAAGCAAAGCTGGGAGGAGGATAAGTGTCATGTCTGGTGTTTCTATCAGGTGGATTGAGAGGTGAAGTTGCTTCTAGGGCATGGTGCAGGTTTTTCTGTGTACAGCTCTCCCAGAAATCTGTCTTATCCCTTCAGAGATGACAGCAGCCTGTAAGTCCTTCCAAGGCTCTGTCATATTGGAAGTCTGCAGTGAAGACATCAGTGTTTTTTCTACCCTAGAAAATTACCTGCTTTGTGCCTTACAGTCCTTAGCTGTGACTAATAGTAAGTGGTTGAATATCGTGAACAACTGGGAGTTTGCACAGTAGCGTTATTCAAACCAGTGTGTTTTTGCCAATAGAAACTCAAATGTGTTTAATGATATCGTGTTTCCCAACAATGTTCCAGATTGGCTGGTAGATTCTGAAAGCAACCTTTATTGTACTTTTTGAAAAAAGTTTGACACCTTAGATTAAATACATGCAAGTAAATTAGTTGATGCTTTCTTCCAGCCAAGCTGCTTTTTTTTCCCAATACATTCTGATGGTTTCTGATATGCGACTGAAGCTTCAGGTAGAAGTAGCCAATTACTACCACTAGCTTTTCACCTGTTAACACATTAGTTGCTATTTCTCAAGTCTCCTTCAAATAACATACAGTGTTTTTAAAAGAGAAGAATAGAGTCCTTACAGGGCAGGCAAACAGTGGAATGGGGAAATGACCTCATTACTGTTTAGCAATTGTAACATTTATTTGATCTTTGCTTGTTTCAACTCAGCAACATGTTAAATCATCAATCTTGCTTTGGAAGTAATTTCTTCAACTAGTGTATTGGAAATTAGCAGTGTTCAGAGATGGATGTACTAAATATTTCTATGTTAAAACTTGCACTATAGCTTTTATAGATAAAGATCTTCTAATAGATAAATCATGTAATTATAGATAAATATTTTTATTTTGATGTTTAATATACCGTTTGATCTATCTAGTATAAATGAGTCTGTTTTCTTCCTGTAATATTGATTCCCATTCTACTTCAGACATACATTCTAATTTCATATAATAGCCTTGGTTAGGTGTAGTGCTTTATTGCTAGGAAAATATTCCCCTTCATACTATGCACTTCAACTTTCTCTACTGAATAGGAAAGAAAGTATATAAATCTAACAAAACAGATTTAGTGTGCTAATTCTAATCCCCCCTTCCTTCTGAGTGTTGATTTAATTTAGTCTGATTAGTGAATTGTACTGCCATTAAATTTCAGTTTGGCTACTTTTAACCCTGCTGGGTGGTTAGAATATGCTTAGCTGTGGTCAATACCTTGCAGTTAGGGTAGTGTAGCCAAAGTTTTAAATTGGTGATGGTTGATGCGATGTGACTTCATTCTATAAAAATCACAAAGAAAACTTCAAATATGTAGATTTATTTAAGTAGCTGAAAGTAACTTGTAGTTGAACTGAAATGCTTTGCTTAATCTAAATAAGACAAGTGAGGAAACAAATTGATCACTGGTGACTTTTTATTCCAGTACATCAAATATAGTAAAGATGCCAATATTATTTGTAAAATGTACATTGAAAATGAGCGTTAGATCATTTACTTTCATAAATGGAGATGTTGGGGAATTTCGAAGATCATCTTGCTTTCAAAACTGAAATGTGCAAGCTGGACTCTTTAGATTTTGAGTGCTCCCACTGGCTGAACTTGTCAATGTCCCTTTTTCCATGATGTTGGGAATCCTTGGAGGTCATTCCCAAGCTGGCTGTAAAACAAGGTTTGAGTATCGGCATCTAAATTCAGAAAAGTGACTCTGTGAGACAGAGCTCAGTTGTTATTTGATCTTCAATTCACCTTGTGAACAAGGATTTGTTAGTCTGGAGATTATAGAGGGGGAGGAGGGGTTAAAAAAAATTATCATGCAGTTTTTGCACATACTGAGAAAGAATTGCAGTTTTGGCAAGGCTGAGCACATTAGTACTGGTTCAGACCAAAACACAGGAAAAAACCCAAATTTTCTTTGCCTGAAAACTAGTTCTGCCACCTCTGATTTGAAAGTGAATTTCACACCACCCACAGGTTGAGTTTTTAAATATATTTGTTGCCTTTGGTATGAAAAGGTACATAAGGATACTTCTACAAGATTGCTATGGGCTAACAGTTTAACTAGTGTATGTAGTTGGTTGTCTTTCTCTAACTTGCGATGGATCTTAACTGTGTCCCACTTCATTTGTGGTTCCATGCTATAATAGGCTATAAGCTGTGCTGGTTGCTCACTGAGATCACTTAACTGAGCTGGAAAATATTTCACAGACTGAAATGAGGGTATCAGTATGCATTCGTTTGGGTTGTTACTCCAGTATTTGTGCATCTCAACTAAAGACTATCAGTGGAAAAAAAAAAAACAACCTAGCCACTGCAGCAAGAATCAAGTCTTAAAGTATGTCAATAATTGTTGTGTGTATGAAGTTAAGATTATTAAGTTAGTTTGGGGTTGCCTGCAGCAGGTGCTAAATTTTGATGTGTTACAAGATTTGAGGGGCTACAATCATTGCTGAGCAATGTAATGCAATACCAGCAGGATGTTTATTGTTAATAGGTGTTTGTCAATATTGTGGAATATATTGGAGGCTCCTCGGCCAAAAACAGACTAGTAGAGACAGAGACAAGTTACATGCATACCTTTAATTACATTGTGTTGGCAATTTTATTCCTGTAAAATCAAAAATAGATGCAAGAATGCTATTCTTGTTTAAGTGATGCAATTCATAATACCCTTCTAAGATGGATTAGGTAACCTTATTTAACTCTATCCTCTCGAGGTCTTTAATAACCTTAACATATCTGTCATTCCCATCTGCTTTAATTTAAGGCTGATTATGCTAACATGCCTTAAAACTGGAAACCACCTGACCATTCAGTATTGTTTTAAGCAGATACAGCTTTTAGTGTTTTCAGAATATAAACACAAAGCTTGCTATTGTGAAGGTAGTTGATTTTACTGGGTTTGTCCTTGTTTAGGCTACATGTGAGCTTGCAAAGCGGTTAGCCTTTTTGAGAAGCTTTCCTTTGTTTGGAATCTCCCCTCCCCCAGACCAGTTCTTGCTAGCCTGCCACTGCTCCTGTAGGTGTCGATTTTCTGAACGTGTGTGCCCTGCAAAATGAGAGTCCAGCTAAAGGGTACGGAATGAGCAGTGAGCTCAGCAGCTGGCTGGTCGGACTTGCAAGGAGCTAAAGATCTGGTGCTTCAAATATGTAACAGATTTGATTTATGCCTTAATGTGCATGTTGTGAATACCTGATGGATTATAGTGAAGGCTGTCGAAGCAGATTAGATAGGAAGGGACAGCACTGATGGGTATGAGGACAGGATGATTTACCTTGTCCATATCTGACAGGAAGACTGCAACATTGATATGGTGGAGTATTTTAATTTCCAGGGATTATTTATTTTCATTATGCTTCACTCAAAATAGAAGAGTTACAGGGATTGTCATAGTTTTTCTGGATTAGGTTAAACAACATATTTCAAAGATATATTTCTGTTTTGCAAAATATGAGTTTTTGAAGGGCTAAATCGGGAGAACTGCTAACTTCTTCCCATTTACTATCTCATCTCTTGAGACACTTAAATATGGAAGAGGTGATTAATCATTCTCTCATTCCTGCTTTTTCTCTTTTCTGGCCTTGTTTATTGCTGATATGTGACACTTTTTTTTTTTTTTAATTATTCATATTTCATATAAAAAACTGCTGCTGGTGCTAAGTGGCATATCTTGTTGCTGATCTATATGAGTATATTTAAGTAATATGAAAGAGCAACTGTGGACTAACAGCTGAGTTGAGGTGTGTTGTCCCGAAATATATTATAGCAATGTAGATGAAAGTTCTGTGGAAACTAACTGCTTTGAATATGTATAGAAGCATTGAATATGGGCACAAAGATTGTCTTAGTTAAGAGTTATAATAGACAAGCAGGTATTAGCATGCTGAATTCTTTTGTTAACTTCCAAGGAAGTTTGGAAGTTCAGAAGATCTATGGGCTGTAAGTGAGCTAAGGCAAGGAGCTTGACATCTCTCTCCTTTGTAGTGAGATACCATACATCTGGTGACAGTGTCATAGCCTTTTTAGGAAATGTTTCCAGTTCCAGCCTCTTCAGTTCACAGACTACTCCTGTACAGGATTCTGGACCGGTAAAGAAAAACACAAAATATATTCTTACTTGTGTTCCTGTCCAGTGAATCTGAAGGATCTCTTTGTTAGGATAGCTTAATATTTAGTTTTCATTCATTTCTCATAACAGATGCTGCAAGGTAACTACTAACCCTGTAAACTATCTGTCTGCTGAAATGCCAGTTGCACACATAGATAGGAGCAACTAATCAGATATTAATTTTACTACTTTATTTTACTTTTTGTTGTTGTTGTTTTGTTTTAGATGTCTGGCATGGTGAAGCTTTATCTCTCTCTAGACTTTCAAATTTTGCTTTTCACTAATGCCATAGTATTTTCATTATGGTATATACATGCTGAATATGCATACATGATACAAAAAAATTCTGCTGCAGAAATTCTTTATAATGAGGCACCTCTATTCAGTTCAGAGGTGGATAAATCAACTTTCTCCTTTTGCGAGATGGGTAAAACTCATCCTTTTCTAGCTGTAAGGCATTACTCTCCTAATAGTTGGCTTCTTCTGGGCAGCTTCCATCTCAACACATTTGGGTTTTTGAAAGTTTTGTGTGCTTCACAATTTATAATCATAAATTCCTTAGATGAGTTCCGAGACTTCACTACTGAAGCTGAATTTCTGGAGGCAGGGCATGAAAATTCTGCACTGAGGTGCTAGATCCTATTCATACAGCTTCTGTAGAAATATAAATTATGTTGTGATGCATTTCAAATGCTCATGTACTTGTTACGATTAAACCTGGATTCAGAAGAAGTGATTGACTTGGAGTATACTAGTTTTTGGTGCAAATTCTCATCCTCAAGAAGTCAGATTATTCTTCAAAGATCATCCAGCTCAGCACTCTGAAAATAAGACTGATTCAGGAGTTCAGATTCTGTCACAAATCTCTTTTATACTTGCTCAAATCAATACCTAGATGTGTGTTTTAGAATTAGTCATGATTCTGGTGTTTGTACTCTTGAGTTGTTTGTTAGAGTGAGTTCATAATGTTAAGTACTTAAAATCAATAAGCTTACAAAGGTACCTGAAAAGGCATTGACAAGTCTTTGCATAGCCAAATTAAAAATACATACTTCACTGGTGATCTCAGTTGTTGACTTATGATAGCTAAATTTTAGTGAAGACGCTTCTAGAAGCTGTTTAAAATGAGTGAAATAGATACTTTCTCTGATGGTTTTTCATATTTACAAGCTTTTACTTGTTTGAGTAACCGGCTATCAGATACAATATTTCTATTAAATGTCTTACTTAGATTATGGAAACTGTATTGTTCTATGCTGTTACTGTTTGGGTGAAACCGTAGGAAGACAGATGTCAGGAAGGGAGAACTACTCTTTAGATGGAGCACTGAAGGATCAATGGGTATCATAAATGCTTCTCAAAGCTATAATGTAAACACATGAGCTCAGTTGAGATGAAGCTGATTTTTTTATAGTTACTTTTACTTTAACATGCTTATTAGACTTAAAAACAGAAAGTGTTTTTATACAAATTTTATGTAAAATATTTGGATATTGAGTTCATTTTCTGTAGAAGTGACTACTTCCAGTTCCAACTGTTATGGCATACTATGCCAAGCTGGTTTTTTCATATGAAGGTAATGCTTTCAATTATGCTATATAAGTTTAAAAACTAGGCCCTATGTTTCATGACAACAGACATGGGGAAGTAGAGGTTTCCATCTCTTGCCAGAAAATTTGAAACGTACTGAATACTTAACAAATGTGAGTGAATAATATTTATGTAGACCTTGACATCTAGTGCTTAATAGAGTAACTTCATAAATTCCTGTTTGCATTTGGTGCTAGCAGCTCCACAGTGGTATAACTCAAAAAGACATTTAGATATCAAGGAATTAATCCTCAATATTGTCTTATCGAATAACTGTAGGAATACTGTACAATTAAGTATTAGTATCACTACCCATACACAGGAAAATGGGTGTATCATGCAGTATTAGGTGTGATAGTCTAGAATGTAAAAGAACAAATGGGCTTTAGTACTCCATGCAAGTGCTGTCCTACAAGAGTTAAAACTATGAGGAAGCTTGCAGTATTGTTCAGAAAGTGATCTGTGTCTAGGGATTATTGAAATATTTCTCAGTTGTTGGATCAGTTTTCTTAGTTGCACTGGCAGGGTAAAATTATATTCAGGAGGAGTAGTGAATGAATGGTATTCTTGGTGAATGATGTAGCAGTTATTTCAGGTTTCCCACGTGAAAGTTGACAAGTCTGTCCAGAATCATAAATAAAGTAGAGAAAAATTATAAGGTACAGACACAAGGCGTTACAGAAACTTGGTGGAAAAAAAAAAAAAGCTGCAGCTCATACTAGGTTTAAGGACTGGGCTGGGGAGGTAGTATGATGCTCAGGGAAGAGGGTGAGATCTGTTCAAAGAGCATCTCAGTTTGCTGCATCAAAAAAGTTCTAAGCAGCTTCTGCTGAAATAAGAAATTATTACTTGAGTTATCCTACTTGATTAGCTCAGACTTCTAAAGTGACTGTAATGAGTATTTTACTGATAGCAGCTCCTTGTAGAGCTGTTGAGAAAGGGTAAAATAGACTGAATCCATACCATTTAATTACAGGACATTCTGTAATTCATTTGCTCTATGCTGAGTGAAAATATAATCATATCTTATAAAATTAATAGTAAATGCTTTACTTTGTCTTCTTATTATCCATACATTTAAATAATGGCTGCTTGTTTATTCTATATTTCCCAATAAGGTATTTTTCTTTATGCTGCCTGCAAAAATATACAAATTCTAGTCTGGCAAGGGCCTTTTGCCAGTTGCTGTGAAGTGTAGGCAGACAAATTAAGTACTAATGTCCTGTCTTTTCAGCCATGCTGTTAAATATGCCAACGTCAAAATGATTCAGTGTATTCATCCACATATGGATTTATATTATTTATGTACATAAACATTTTATGTAGTTCCAAGTATTAAGGGATGAATTGGCCAGGAAGCTAAACAAGAATATAACATGTCATGTATATGTACACTGATTTTTATGCCTGAAATTTATACAGTTTTTTTTGTTAGAATTTTTTTAGTTTTAGTTTAAAAATATAGATAACTGTAAATAGGTGCGTGAGTGAAAAACTATTTTCTTGTAAAGAATTAGATGTTAATTTACTACTCTAAACTGTTGGTTCTAGAATTCTGTAAGATTAGGTTAGGCAACAGATTTGGTTGGATTACTGTGAAAAAATTTGAAACCCATTTCTACCTCTGCAACAGATTCTTTGGAAGCAAAACTTCAAAGAACTTTGTTACTTTAAACTGAATACTCACATACTTGCAATAATGCCATTGCATTCTGTGCTTAGTCTGCCTTTGCAATCCATAAGGGAGAGCTAGAGCATTGGTAGTAGATCTAAAATTAGACAACACATTGAGCTGTCATCTGGCACTCTTAGTGCCATCTATAAGGTAAAAGTTAGGTATCTTGAGCCACCATTGGAAGTTAGAGTCATGAGGTAGGGGGGAGAAAACCTTTTGTGAAGGTCTAATATAAATGGTTTTGGTCTGAAAGAAATAACTTTGCAGCATACTGCCAATGTATCTTAGACTAAACAGGATTTTTGACCACAAGTGTAGATCTACGCAAAAAGCTGAAGCTTAAATGTCACAGTGTTAATGTGAACATACTGGATTGTAGCAATCAGTATTTTAAAGATCTCTCATTATTTCAGTTTTGAGCTGAAAACGGTAAAAAAATCTGAGGCTGAAAAGAATTTGCTTCTTTCAATGGGTTGTGAGTTATTGGATTCAGATTACTTTAAGTAGCTATGTAATGTTGCAAAGGTGTAGTGCTAATGAATACAGATTCCAGGACAGAAGATACTGTGTGCTGAAGCAAACTGATATTCTCATGCTTCTATTAAACCTTTTCCCCTAAAGAGACCTGAGACAGCATCAGAAATTGTGGGAACTGGCTTGCTTTCAGAGTTTTGGTCTGGCCTATTCATATTTTGTGAAAAGGGATAGACTGAGAGAAACTTTTGTGAAATGTAATGATTTACTCAGAGGGTATAAAAACATGAATAAAGATTTGTTGAATTGAGATGACTGAAAATGCATAATTTTGAGACTGATAGCAATATGCAATTTCTAGCCTTATATTAGCATTTGGTCAGGGAACTGACTTAGCCTCATACAAACTAAATCAGGACAACAAGTAGTTCAAAAGAATATATGCTATGCTGTTGCTTGATCAATTTGCTTTTCAATTAGCTTGTATCCTGATCCTGAATGTGTGACTCCTGAGAACTAATTTATTTTTTGCTGGATGTTACTGGGGACTTTATTTTTTTCTGCATAGACTTTTTTTAATCATCCTTAAGACGGGCTTTGAAATTCACTTAATAGTGAGAAGGAATCACTTATATTAATGGTACTACTGTTATTACTCTTTCAAATAGATTTAGCAACTGAGATTTTAATTAAAACCCCAGTGTACAATCATTTTCATCTCTGTCTGTTGCAGAATCTTTCACTATCAGCTGGTCTGAGTGCTACTGAAAGCTGTAGCTAATCAGACTTACTATCCCTTAACTATGCTGAGTCTTTGAGTTCATTTCAAATAAGTGCTTACCTTTTGCCTGAGTAACAAACTAAAATTGTTAAAATGTAGTTATGCTGGTTAGTTATTTAATGTGTCAGCTTGTCAAAGGGAAAACTATGTGTGGGATGGAACAATTTCTGGACTCCTCCAGTGCTGGAGGTGAAGGAGGCAGCAGAAGAATTCACCTTCCGTCGGGTGCTCACTAAAGAAAATAAGCATGTTAAATTGAAATATTCAGTTTATCTGATTTGTAATGCTGAACACTGGTAGAACATTAAATTAAATGCTGTGTGATTTTTTTTTTTTTTTTACTTTTATTTTTTAGATTTTAGTTTGCATAAACCAATATTTCAGTTGTTTCTTACTTTTTTTTTTTTAATAAATACTTTATAAATAAGCAATATTGTCATTTGTGACAGCTTTTTCTGGAATGAGGTCAAAAATGTGGCTTTGGTAGAAAATAGATAAGACTGCGTTCTGTGTGCAAGCCTAATCAGATAGCTCTTCGATAGAGCTGGTATCCATGCAGGTGTGCAACCCCTTATGGTCCAGACATTAATGGATGTGAGTCTTGAAACTGGAGCAGGGAAACAGTACTTGTCAGATATTTCTAAGATCTGGCTTAAATCTTCTGACTCTGCATTTTTACGTTCCTCTTGGGAAATATATTCTTTCACAAGAAAAACAAAATGAAAGTTGAAAACTAACTTTCTCAGAATGGCAATTCTGAAAGGGATTCTTTAACTATATAGGATTTTCATTATACTCTGATTATACTTCTGATTATAAAGTTATTACTGGAGGCCACATGAAATATCCAGAAAATGTCCCTTAGCTGAAAAGTGATAGTGCAGTAAAATAACTTTAAGTGCAGCCTTTGTGAAGGGAGTTTGATAGGAAGACTGTATCCATTACATGTGTAAGTCTTATGTGATGCTAATTCATACATGAAGCTAAATCAAACAACTAAGCAGTTTAATCAAGGTTCTGGACTATTCACAGTGCTGGATGAGTGAGTTATTTTTAGCCCATGGAAATAACTGCTTTTTATACTTCAAGTTATAATGTAAGAGATGATACATTGTTGCTCTGTAGTTTGTAACAATGTGGAAGTATCTAGAGTCTAATCCTAGTGTGCTGAAATTAACACCTTGACCAAGGTAGGGGGTTGGAACTAGATGATTTTATGGTCCCTTTTAACCCAATCTACTTTACGATTCCATGGCAGAAGGTTTAGTTATATACAATAACAAGTTCTCATTATAAGTGTCCAGACTGATGAGTTTGGAGTTCTGAACGTCCCTTGGAAGCTCTACATAAATGGTCATTTCAATATTACTTTGGTTTGATTATTACATTCTTAACACAAACACACTTTTTGTAAGCTTTTTTAAAATCAGTATATTGAATCTGGTATTCTATACCTGGTGTCAAGGACCCAAATGAGATGATCTGATTGAATAGTAGGAAGGATTTAAAGGTTTGTTTCAGGCAGGACAATACTCAAACATGAACTTTGTGTAAAGAAATGCCTACAAAAAGTCCCAATCTCTGGATTCTGTTTCATAGCGACCTTTGCAGATGCTGTCTTTCTAGGCAGCTGTAAGAACAAATTAGCCTCTCTATCAATCTTTGTCACAGTTAAAGAAATAGCAACTTTTCCTTCTGAAAAATCTGGTACTGTACAAATGCTCTATCTTTTTCCTAAATTGTAACATATCAGCTGACAGGCTAGAGCAAATATAGGTGATATTGAACCCAAACATATGAGTGACTGCTCACACGGCAGATTCAGAAAGAATATGAAGAAACTGTAGAATATGGTAGGCATGCTCACTTCTTCCAGAAGCATTTCAGACTTCAGGTTGGTTTAATGCGTTGGCTCAGATGTGTATCAAGGAATAGGTACATCAAGAGATCTCCTAAATATGAGCATCTGCAGGAGACAGGTGAATATGTGAAGAGAGTAACATAGAGATTTATTTTCAGTTATTTGGTTGTTGTCTTTAGGACCTGATATTAATCAAGTTCCAAACAATTATTTTTCTCTTACTTAATGTAGGAAAGAATTTGGGGTTTTACTTTCTGGCTATACTTGTAAGTAATTATAGCTCACTACTAAGGTCTAATGTTATGGAATACAAACAACTTACAAAAACTTTAGTGACTGATTCATTTTGTCTTGTGAAAATAGTACAAATGATAATTTCACAGTGAACTTGTGTGAATTCACTGAAGTGGTTATAAACAAGTAGAAAACTGCATGTATGTATAATCAGAGGTAGTAGCTATATCGTGCTTATATGGGCATATTGTCTTAATCAGATTTCTGAATTTACGTATGATAACTTTGTTTTGGTTGTAGTGAGTCCTCTGAAAGAAGGGCATCCTCAGAAATACGTTTAGGAAAACATTAAGAAGCAGTGTGTCGCATTCTCACTTTATCTGTGCAGCTACTCAGAATTTTGAGTCTAGCAATAATGGTGCTTGTGTTAGGAAAGTCTGCAACTGAAATATTATTGCAGGAAATCTGTATTTACCATGAGATTTATTGGTGTGGGTCATGTGCTAGAAGTGCACCTGGCATGACTGTTCTGTAGCTTTTTTCTTAGCTTAGTTCCAGCAATAATAATCAGTCATACATTGCAACACCATGTGTTTGCTGGTTTCTGAATAACATCACTGTGCTAAGTGTAGTGCCTCAGCTCTGTGTCAAGACACAGTACACCTCAATTCCTCCCACAATGAAGTGTTATGCCAACTTCAATGTCCAAAAGGGAGAAGTATCTATAAGTTGTGTGCTTCAGAAAATGAAAGAACAGTGTATATCGATGCAATACAATACTGTAAATTGTAACAGAATTTCAACATCAGAGGGTGTAGCAAAGAAAGCTTGATGACATGTTAGATCTGCTTTTCAGAACTGCTTATTTTCTTAAGAGCTGCTCTAAAGATAAATCAAAAAGTAGTATGCATTAATCACACTTTTCTTCATAAAGTGTCTAATAACTTCACACAAATACTTCTTTTTACTTCTCCTTTACACTTCAGAGGTATGTGTATCTTCATAATCACATGCATAAAAACATGGATATAGCAAAATCAAATTAAGAATTCTGCAACAATAATTAAGGTTGTGTCTTAAAAGAAACTGGGATTGGAGGTGTCTTGAAACCTGTTTTCCCCTGGGTGCTCTCTCAAGAAGTGTTACTTGGTAATACTGGTGACCTTTCATGTGCAACAGTTAGAGAACAAGACACAGTAACTTATTAAGTTATAAATTACTTCATTCTATATCAGAACTGTTTAGCCTTGTATGGTAAAAGCAGTTATGTTGGCTTCTGCTACTGATGGTAATGAAAATATAGCAGAATATATAATAGAAGACCAGAGACTGTGGTAGTCACCCATAGGGCCTATTCCCTTCAGTTAATTTTCATACGATGATTTCAGTGTAAGGTAGATTCCTATTGAAATTTGGACGACTTGTCATTATTTGCTGGCAAGCAGAGCTGGAAGTCTACTTGGTGTGCTATCTAATTTGTCAGAACCGTCCTTTTTTTTTTTTCTTTTTTTGTGGAGTGGACAAGCCTCAGGAGACAAAAGGGGGAAGAGCTATAAGTAATACTCTAACATGGGAATGTTCTGTAAGGGAAGAAAAAACTCTTGTGGAAATTTTTCAACAAGTGTGTGGCATAAAGTAAACTGGGATACATTAATAAACATAAATAATACATTGCTTCAGGAATAATTAGCTAATAGATAGTTCCAAACAGATATTCTTCTCTTGAAGATTCACATTTTTTTTATCAACCAACATCGTGATATTCTCTGTTAGTTTTAATTCTTTAATTAGGCTGTTCTGTCTTTGTCTGTTTTCTGTGACCTTGTCTGTCCTTGGTTGGGCTTATTGTTTGGCCCTGTTTTACAAAATGGTGAGCGTATCTATTGTTTGCAAGTCTTTGACCTTACTGTAGTCTTGTTTGGAAGATTTTTCTGCTGTATTTTTTTGTGTGACCCTTGTCAAGCAATCCAAATAGATTTTTTGCTAGCTCATCTGCAGCCTCTTCAGCCAGGGTCAGTGTATAAGAAGGTTAGTTTGTTCTTATTTCAGTGTGTCCTGACTCTTCTGAAAAAGAGCTTTTCTGCCTAGCTGCTAGCAGAAACCAGACAGATTTCTACAGACATCCTATTCTGATTTGGCAAGCTTGTCTAAACCGAGCTGTTACCATCAAATTTTTTTTTAGTAAGAAATTAGTTATCTTGGAAAACATTCAGTGACTCTGGTTTGAAACAATTCGCTTGTAGACAAATAATTGAGGAAATTCTTTTGTGACACTGTATTTACTGATTGTTATTTGTATTATTCTGAATTTGCACGTTCCTTTATATGTTACTTCTCATTCTGAAAAGCTACTCCAAGTTAGTACTGTGTTGGATTACTTTTGGATACTTGGTAGTTGCTCCACTTTGTGGAGTTACCTTTACTATTATGGTGAATGCAAAACAAGTACTCCTGTGTTCCCTATAAGCAAAGCACAGGCTCTTCTTTGATCTCTGACAAATTCACTCCTGCACTTGATAGGTGCATTTAAGAAAAGATGAGAAGAATCATGCTAAATATTCAACTCTGAACTTCTCCTTTCCTACTGATCAGAAATAGTGTTCATTGCACTGATCCTACTAATACTCTGGAACAAAGAAAATGAATCAGAGCACCCTTGACCCCAACAGTGTCAACTGATATCCAGTGTACACAGGTGAGGTGCTTTTCATGCTGGTTTGTAGTATATTTTGCATCCTTCAGTTACTTTGGTGGCTGCAAACAACAGCCTCCAGAACAGAGATTTCTCCAGAGGAAAACAAACAACAACAACAAAAAACAGCAAAAAAATATTGTAGGCTCATACAGTTTATAGTCTGCCTGTGAATTTCATAAAGTCATAAAGCTTTAAATCATGATGCATTTCTCATAGATGGAGATACTATTTGCTCCATAGGAAATACTGTCAGAAACTGTGAATTACTTGCGATATGTGATTCACCAGGAAACACTGTCAGTTCAGCTCAGAACTGCACAGGCACACTACTGCTCAGTTTGGCTTTCACAAGGATAGAACCTGTTTGTTGGGTAAATCAGTTTGTAAGGAACCTGTGGGGGAAAGTTTACTCTGCTTTTGAATTGAAAGTACCCTGAATGTTACAGAGTAGCAGTTCTTGTGTTTTAGCCCCAAGTGTTTTGTGGTGTTCTCCAGAAGTGAGAGATTAATAGTGTAAAGGGTTAATGCTTCTGAGCACAACAAACACATTTGCAGTTTTTGTAAAGGGAAAGCCACTGTTCTTCATTCTGAGGGGAATTAGAAAAACTGACCCATTATAGCTATTATCTCAGTTCCATGTTCACATCAATTTCTTACTGTAAGTCCTTTCAAAAAATCAGATTCTGACCTCCTACTGTAGTTTTGATTACTTATTAAAATCAGGCTAATTTCAGCACTGCAGGATGTATCTGAAATGAAATCGTTGTTGCTTTCTGAGAAAAAAAAAAAATCATTTTTACCTGTCTTATATGAAGAATTAGGTATAATGGCTTGGTGGTTTGTGTGAAGGAAAGTCTGTTAGAATAGAAGGTGTTACTGTCTGTCTTATCCTACGAGTTCACATGATCAAATAACTGAGAATGAGAAGGATTTCATTCTAAATGAATGGTACCTAACTGCTGAGAGTTCTTAGCTGATAGTCTACCACATAACAATTACTACACCACATATATTTTTTTGTTTCCTTCTTTTCCCAATGGACATTATGTGTACAGGCATAAGCAAAATTATAAGTCGGTCAACCAAATCTCTTGCTTTGGAAAACGACAGAGCTTCTTGTAGAACTTATGGTGAAAATGCTTTTTATGATTTTTTTTTTTTTCTCTTTATTGAGACCTTGTATTTTCAGTTAGAAAAGCTTTGACATTAATGAGTTTTGTAGTTCTGTTAATGCAGAATTGTAATCAGGTATGGAAATAGTAGGAAATTCCAGTACCTTCTTATGACATAATTACTTTAATGTGAATGAATGCAGTGGAAGGAACAATTTGCCAGCTTCAGTTAAATTCTTATTTATACTCAAGGAATTTAGCTATTTATGATCAATGAGTCAAAGTATGTTCTTAAATATGCTGACCCAGCTATAGCTTCTGTACAAATTTGAAGGAAGAAGATAATGATTTTACACACAGTTTAAAGAAGCATGACTTTTTACAGAGTGGATCACAGTTATCAGTGTGGGCAGTAGGGATAGGTCTTTTAAAGAGAAACTTGTGCTGAAGGACATAGATGTCTCCTACGACTACCATTACTAATTGGCTGGATTTCTGTTCTGAGCAGTTAGCCTACTGTGAAGCATATGGCAAGTGATTTTTATTTTCACTTGAAGAATTGTGTTGCTTAATGAATGAAAAAGGCAGTTCTGCTCACTTAAGGGCAGTGATTTGGATATTGAAAGTAACTTCTAAACAAAAATATGTGGAGAAAGAAGTTACTTTAGGACTGTTTGCCTAGGGACTTCTATGAAGAGCTCTTTGGAATCTTGGGAAGAAAGAACTAATCTAATAAATTAGAAGAAAAAAGCACAAATGCTAATTTAAAATAAAATAAATAAAAATACATTGGGATAGGTAAGGATTTCCATGTGGAAGTATGGCAGTTTGAGCAGATCGATGTATTTCCCTTCCCTGATGTTGAATACTGAATAAAAGGGAGGGCAGATATGCATAAAACAGCTTTGTGATATCCTAGGAGGAAAAAATATTGGTGCTATTTTTCATCCTAGATCTTTTGCTGGATTTTTACAGGTATGTAGAGTAGAATCTACCTTTCCTCAGCAATGATACACTGATTCTCATAGAATCATAGTCGTTGGAAGGGATCTCAAGAGATCGAGTCCAAACCCCCGCCAAAGCAGGTTCCCTACACCAGGTCAAACAGGTTCCCTACACCAGGTTCTACAAATGAATTGTTTGTTGTAGACACTTCTCAGTTTTGCAGGTTAAAAAACAAAAGCAAAATACCTACATTTATAGGAGAAAAAATAAGAAATTGACAAATGGAATCATCAGAGTGAAAAAGGCAAATAATGAACTAAGAACTAACAAAAGACATTGAACTTAAAGCTGTCTATGCATTTAAAAATCAGTCCCATGGGGTAACAGCAATGAAAATCTCATTTCAAAGCGTTATTACTATCCATATCAGTTTTCTGATTTTATTTATTTATTTATTTATTTATTATGGTATATTAAATTGCGTGTTATGCTTTCATGAAAAAAATCTGGGCTATTTAGTGGATTGTGTTTCAGTGATCTCTACTTGCTTTGTCTTTCTACTTTCCCTCCTTTCATCGTGGATCCACTTTTTATTCTGTGTGGCTCTTTAATTTACAAGTTTCCTGACTGTTCTAGATGGTCAGAGATTTTCACCCTGACTAAATCACACAGAAACCGTAGCGTTGAAATGCGTTTTATAGGTATAGATTTCTATTCTTCCTTAAGGCATCTTAAAAGTAACCCTGCCTACAATTAGGGTTCATACAAGGGAAGATAATACATTACTATGGAAGGAGTGAGGGCTTCTATGTTATGTGGTTGTTTTACTACCTGCTAACCTGTTATTGTACCTTCAGACTCATGGAAAACTGAGCTGAACTTGTTTTAGAAGAAGAAATCCGACTGGTATTTTGCAGTCTGTCAGTCTTCCAAATGCATGTTCCCCATCCACAGTGTGAAAAATTCCCCTGCCTTTAGCTGAAGATGCAATCAAATGACCAGTAGAGGTTCCTTCCAAAGAGATTTTTATTGATTTATTGTTCTTTCACTGCTGCATTAAGGGTTGTAATGTATTCACAGAATGCAAGGATCATCAAGAAAAAGGAGGAGGAAAATTGAAAAAAAGAATGTACTGAATCTAAGGAATGCAAATCTACCCCATGTGGTAAGCTTTAAACTAGAGAGGGTTCCCAGGTAGTTAGTTTTGCTTAAAAACTTAAAGAAAATTAGTATAGCTGATGCAGAAATAAAGCAAATGCTACAATACTGTGATTTGGGGTTGATTTATACAGTAATATGTGACAGTAATATGGCCTGTGACCTTTCAGATAAGTTGTGGCCTTATTGCAGGTAATATTCAGTAGCAGAAGTTCTTGTACAGGAAACAGAACTAAACAAATCTGGTTTTCTAGTTTTTTTTAATATCATGTAATCTTTTTTTTGTTAGCTATTTTGTTACATACAAATTTCAGACTGTTATCTTGTGTTGCAGAAACAACCATGTGATTTATTTATTTATGCACCAAAATATATATGTGATAATACCGTTCTTTTTTTTTGTTTGTTTGTTTATTTTTTTTTGAGAAATAATTTGATTTATCATGTTAGATCCTAACCAGTATTTCTCTGCCACCATGCATTTAGAGTAAATTGTGACTAGCATATATGCTATCATTCTGGAAATCAGTGTGGGTTTTTGGTTTAGAAAGTGATGGTACTCACTTCCTCATGACACGCTCATGTTGGTAAGATTCTGGAGATGTATTGTTTAATGATGTGCCCAGTCTAGAGTTTCACAAGAAGTACTAGGTTTTTTGTTTATTGATTACAGTGCGTCTTTACCCAATTAAATTCCTTATCCACTAAAGTGGAGCTTTAGTGAAGTGAAGGACTTGACTTCCCACATACTTTTTTTTTTTTTTGAAGTCTGGATTTCCTATTCTTGCAACTGAGTAATTATGCAAACTTTCTCCCAAGTTGTGCTTAAAGGAGTTATCTTCTCTCAGTTTCCAGAAGATAAAGTGTTACTGCCTACACACAAGGAGTAGCTCCTGCCTGCTGCTTTTGTGTGGATTCTGAGACTTCTATAGCAATTAGGAGATAAATGCCTCTGCATGAAATAGGGAGGGATATAATCAGTCATGAACTCAAAATCCCTGAAGCTTCTGTAGTAGCATTTCTTCTGAAAATGCTTCCTCACTAATATTTACCACAATACAAGTCCTTAATAAAAATATTTACAATGATTAGTAAGCTTTTATGGGTAACAGTGTCTTTAATCATGAAACCTGGAAATTGTTGTCAGCTCTTTGGACTAAATATGTAGTTTGTAATAACAATCATCACTTGAAGCTCAGTATGCAGTGTAAGATTTAGCAGATGAACACAGGAATAATTTATAAATGTTCTATGTACTGAGCAGAGTCAGATGGAAACATTAGGAAATCCATGTACGTGCGCTAATCATAGTAGTTCACATTTCCTAATTAGCTTTCGTTAGAAATGATCAAGTGTATGCATCATTGTTTGAAAGCTCAAGACAGACATTTTAATGTAGCGTGCTTTGAAATTCAAGCTGTGAGTATAACCTGAGCAAATATGAAAAGACAGATCTTACATCCTACAGTTTTGGTCTTTTTTCCCACATTTTTTTAACATTTTAAGCATCTACATTCAGGAAGAATCCCCAGTTTGTACATAGTAACTACAATAGCCTAAAAGTTGCTGTTACATTACAAAAAAAATTTTTGAGCAATACAGCTAGAAATGTTTATTTTATAACTAGTTCAAGGTTATGCTTTTTTTCTTTTGTGTGTGTTTTTGTTTGTTATTATTTTTGTTTGTTAATTATTTTCTTTAATTGTTGTTTAAAGGGTAGTAGATAGCACTTCAGTCTTGTATCTTGAGCTATAACTCTTGATAATTCAAAGGCTTCTGTACCTCTGTGAAGAACTAAAAGTAGATGCCAGATCTGTTTGGTCTTAAGCCAACCCAGATGGCAGATCATGCACAGGAGAGCTTCAGGAAGCATTTAATCTTGACTTTGTGATGCAGAAAAGTTAGTATCACAAATACTAAAGTTGTATGGTGTTTTTTTGTTTGTTTGTTTTTTGTATGCCGCATGGAAAGTGAACAGTTTTTTGACACTTTAATTGAATGTGACCTATAGGTAATCTTGACAAATATTTCATTCTTTGAAAGAGCCTATCTTAAGATTTCTGTCTTGTAAAGAGAAGTGCAAATAACATTAGCATCCCAGCAGCGGTTTTTATTACTTAGAGTATTAACTAGTTACATACAGAGGAACTCCAAGTAGAACTGCTTTGGACTATTAAAGACAGTCTTACATTTCCTTAGTTAATTCTGCAGAATATGTGTTTACTTTGACAATGAAGCACACCACCTGTAGATCATGAACAAACATTTTCCAACCGATGAAGTAAGTTCAGTTTTTATATTTTTAATTATCAGTTTGATTAAGCTATCATCTTCTTTAAAGACTAGGGCATTTCCTTCCCCCCCCTGCATCTCAAAGCAGTTCTGTTATAAATTTTGGACACTAAATAACAGGACAGCAGTATTTATGTTTTGGAAAATCTGTAGTGCTTCCTGGGTGTTCAGTAGGTCTTGTTTGTTTATTTTTTTTTCTAGACCGAACATAGGATATCAGCTTTATTTTTGATGAGCTGGACTTGCTTGGTTGATTGCTTCTAAATGGAAAGAATGAATTGTTTTTATTGTCAACAACATCTAGCTACTCATCTTTATGTCAGGCAGGATCTTCTGTCTTGATTTCCTTAATGGATATTTGTTGGGATACCAGCAGCTGAGTTCTTTTCAGTGTATCAGAGATGCACTAGAACAAAAGTTGAAGTGGAATACAGAATGCTATTAATGTTTCTGCTAAATTGGATAACCTGCTTTTAGTGAACTGATATTAAATTTTGTTAGCAAGAATATTAGATATATTTGGTTACAGCAGAGCTGGTAGGCAGTTGTGGTACATTATTTTCAGACAAGTTTCAAGACAGACTGTAAATTTACTGTTGTACTTTTTCAGATTATGCGCTATAGGAAAACAGCTAAAACTAAAAAGCAAACATAAAACTTGCATCAGTGCAGGAAACCTGAGGTGGACCTGGTGGACAGTAAAATGATTGTGCTGATACACTGATGCATTTTGTGCCTGAAATCAGACTTCTCTGCTTTTGTGCAGTGAGTGTTGTATGTATCCATTCACTGAGCAAAGAGAAATCAGATGTCATATGCATGAAAGTGGAAAGTGTGCAACACCTTCTGAACAGTACTGTCCATTTTTGTTATTCAGGCTAACTTAGTATGAATTCTTACATGCACTCAAGGGATCACACGCACAAATGTCTGGCTTTTCAGGATCAGGAGTAGAGAAGTTGTTGCTATGCCATTGCCTACCTGCTATGAAACCTGGAATGTGATCGCTTTAATTCTTGGAACTGTGGCTGTGCTGAAGCTGTACTTCTGAGAATTGCAGGAAAGTACTTCACTCTGCTCAGCCAGCAGTACTGATTTCTCCAGCATAGTGATATACTACCTAGAAATGCTGCCTTTGTGCTTAAGAGATGTAGATGAATATATTAAATACATATATATGCACATATATAGTAGTAAGCCATATGGTATTGGTCACACAACTTGATGCTGCTTACTTAAACATACTTATCATATGAAAATGTCACAAATAATTCTGTATAGTCAATAAAAAACAAATGTTAAGACAAAGAAAATTGGTATGTCAAAAGATGTTGTGATTGTGCCCCTTTTAAATTTACAGTTATATTTCTGTCCCATGAAGTCTGTCTCTCTCTCTCTCTCTCTCACACGCACACACGTTTATTTCACTCAGTTCACATTAGCTTCACAATTTGTAAAGTATTTTGTTCTTGCATTAAACATACAAATAACTCTGTTTCATGGGGCAAAATAGCTGCTGTGTTCATGAGTCATCACTTAAACATAAATACAAATTTTAGTGCACTTAATACTTGTATTTCAGTATTGAGAAGTATACATACTGATTCATTTAGACAGGATTAGAAGGGTATGTTATCATGTTCTTTATTGGAAGCCTTTGTGATTGCTTCATTTCCATTTGCACCTTTTAAGAACCAGAAATTTGTTGTGGGCTGAGGCTTATTTGTATATGTACTTTGGGTAAAATTAACTTAAAAATAGCAGCTATATTTGAATATAAAATGCTTTATTATAAAGTTCTTGAGCATTAAAGTGGCTGGAGAGGAGCCACAGTGGTCTGTCTTGACTAAGGAAGCTACTACAGGCCTTCTATGTCAGTGTTCTGGTTCATCATGCTAATTGGTGTGGAATTTTTGCCACGGTTTATCACGATAACCAGTTAGAACTACCTACACAAACTGTGACCTCAGTAATCTAGTTATGTGAATGGTGATGTTGCTGTGGCCAGGGACCTGTATTTTGTACCAGTGTGGCTGTGTCAGTAATACTAAAAATCTTCTTATCCCAAGTCTGAAGAATGTGGATCTTTCTTGTGGGAGAGGCCATACTATTGCTTTATTGTTTTTTATTGGTAGTGCAGAACTGAGGGGACATCCTGAAAAGCAAGAATAAGGTCAACTACAAACCAAAGTCTGTAGTTTTGTTTTTATGTTTGCTTATTTTAACTCTCAGATTAAGGTATTTTGACCCAGATTCAAGACTGGCTAGACTGAGTGAATGAGTTACTTTGAAAATTGCCTGAAGACCTTTTTCTAGGCTTTCCCAAAAATATCCTGCTCCTTGAAGCACAAGAGCATATGGCACATTATGATACAGGCAATCATAATTTAAATTTAATTGTGAGGCTGCAATTGTTTAAAGTACATATCTTAAGGATACTTTAGGAAATTATGTTATCTGACTGGAAAAAAAGACTAACATTTGAAAGCATGTTTTAGTACTGTGTCAGCTTTCAGCTATGCCACACCTATTTATAGCTTGACTAGTACCAATGATTTCATTCTTTTAACCTAATGATAATAATAATGGAATCCCTTGATTAACTTGAACGGCAGCTGATAACTGATATGGTGGTTAAAATTAACATCAGTACAAGAATTTTCTTACCCTGTGCTTTGTCTTATGTTATACCTAAAAAAAAACAACCAAACAGACAAACCAAATCAAACAAAAGGATGATCTTTTGGTTTTAAAAAAACTATTGAAGGGTATTACAATGAGTCTGTGTTTGAGTTCTATTGAAGAAATCTGTTATTATTAATAAAGTGTAATGAAAATATGTGGCAAATAAATAAGGACCAAGTGACCAAAAATACCACTATTATTCTGAGGGCTTTCCACAGGCACCCTAGCATAGACAAGAAAAGTATAACTACTTTCAGAAGTAGCAGAGCTTTCCTGAAAGGGAGAATACTGGTGAAATTCATTTTTAAAAGGAATTTTTGAAAAATCTACACTGGGATCGGGATTACTTTTTTAGAAGCAGTTAAATGGCTTAACTACTGTTAATTGCACTTAAGTTGACATAGATGAAGAGAAATTAGCATGCTGTTAGCAGTTCTTGAGGTTGACTGTTTCTCTTTCTGAAGACATCCACTATTCAGCTATGCTTGTTTTCAGGTAGTATTTTCCGAACTTGAATTTATTTTTGACCATCAATTCACTACAGGAATGGACCACTAAAAAGAGCAGAGACTGTCAGTCACTCTTTAATAGCTTCTAAAAGCTGGCAGAAAAGTTATTACCTGTATCAGCAGCTATTAAACTGTGGTTTGTAAGCATCCTTACAATGATATAAATCAGAGTGAAATTCTGATATTCAAACATGATGGTGTGCTCTTACACTAGCTGGAAGATGTTGAGGTAAATGTAAGAAGACATACTAAATTTCTCTTGCTGAAGTGGTGCTGAGTGGAAATTTTGAGAGGTGGTTTTGATGAAGAACTATTAACATAATTCTGAAGCAACTGTGAATTCTGAAGATGCTAAAACTAGTGCAGTGCTTTCACAGATATTCAGAATGGGTCCTTCTGACTTTAGCAAGCCTAACACTGACCTCTCTTCATAGTTTTCTATACACTGAACTAGCTAACTACTCAGTTAGGACTCCTACTTATCACTTAACCAAATGTTAGTGTTAGAATTCTAACATCTCTTGTAGGTGGGAACCCTAGCACTAGAAGAAGTTGAGCTGTTTTTCTGTTCTCTTTCAAAGTATGCTCTTCACAAGCCAGTCTATATATAGTCAACAGACTATATATAAATTAAACTGATGAATCTCATGAAGGTACATATCGCTTTGTCTGTAGACGTTCAATGAATGTGAAATCACTGACAAAGTGTGAAATTCAATTTTCTTCCAAAAAATAGGAGTCAGCTCATTTGTTTGTATTTCACAGCATGTGGTTACATAACTTGCTGAATGGATGGCATCACTGATAATCAAGCAAATCCTATAATTCTGTCTATATTTTTTTTTGTAGTTTTTCAAATAACAATGATGAGGCTGTGTATTTGGCTTAATGTGTTTAGAGTACTATGAGTGCAAACTAACATAACTTTTTTGAATATAGTACTGTGGCTGCCAGACCCAGAAATAAGGTTTTGAAACTTTAGTTTTGATTGCAGGATTAAAGTGTTTGTAAAGTAGACAATCAGTAGAGTCCACTTGAAGATGGCCAATATAAAGAAACATTATCCACATACTGAGAAGCTTATAATGAATGGATATTTTTCATAAACAACTAGTGCTCTAGAGGATCGTGAGTTTAGAGCCAGCTATGGTAGGTGATTAGAAAATAAAGATGTAATCTAGCACTTGAAATAGTTTGACAGTTTTTGACTCCCTTGAAAATTCCTTTTTTATTGCTGTGACTTCATGCGCCTGCCACTTAACATTTCAAACACTAGAATTTGTTGCAGAAAATAACATCATATTAAATGTATGGCATCTTTGCTAATTTCCAGTTATTTTATTTTCACCTTTGCTGTGTTATGAGGGTCAGCATCCACAGCATAGGAAGACTTACCGGACAATCAGAACATCCATACTCTTGTAGATTGAGATGTTGATAGTTTATCTTACCTGTATGAGCTGATTAATTTAGTTTGGTGTTTTTTTTTTTTGGAGTAGTGAAAGAAATACTGTTTGACTAAGTCAAGTAAGATATTTGATAACTTTCAATACTATTAATTATTAAGGATACAAATCTGGTAAAATGGGAGCTGGAGTGTTGAGTATTTGCTTGTTTCAGAAAACATGGTATGCCACTTTTGACCTCCGACCTCTTATAAGTATAGGAGTCCATAAGCTGATAACCCAGCTCTGACTGTTCTCCAGTTCTCACTTAAAGTGATAGAGGGGCAGCTGGGTGACTGCAGCTGCCACATTTCTGCTAGTTTCAAACTCAGTAATGCTTTTAAGGCATATATATTAATACCATGTAAATTTTAGTTTCTTTACACAATTACTGAAAAGCTGGCGTGGTCTCTAAGGTCCCACTACTGGATAAAATAAGGGACAAATAGGTCTATTAGGAAATTTAGAGATTTCCTTGGCTTTCCTGTGAGTGCATCTAGGATGAAAAGGCTTTAGCTCTTTCCAACAGAATTTATCTGCAACTTAATCTGGTCGTTTGGTTCATGATATGGTTAATCTATAGTCAGAAAGCTATTTTGATGTGGAGTTATCTGTAACATTTTTTGTGCTTTGGGATAGAAGTGAAAGAGCCCTGGTAACAGTAGAGTAATTGTGTAGAGAATCTTTTGGCAAAATGCTTGCAATTGCCTCAAAGATAGTCCACACTCTTGTAAATCTAGATTTCCAGTTACAGCATAAGAAGAGATAAGTGCAAGTTCTAGGTATTTTTGCAAAGAATCTCATATCCTCATAGAACACTAGACCAAGGTTTACTTGGAGACTGGAAACAATTTTATTGCCTCACAAGGGGTAACTCTCTGGAATCGGTCACTAAGTAACTGCTCTCTTCAAAAATTTATCAGTACTTTGATGGTAGCTGTTAATTACCAAGTAAAAAGCATTTATTATGAGCTAAGAAAGTTCTCATAGTTTTTCTAGTTGAGGAGAGGCCATATTTGGAATAATCCTCAAACACTAATCCTGATGGCTTATGAAAATGTCTATAATGCATGTAGTCCTTTAATGACTACAACAGGTATTACTAATGTAAGTTCTGCCTCTATCGCTTTCAAATAAATAAATAATAAAATCAAAAAGGATCCTGAAAATCACGTCCTTTTTTTCCATCACATAAATGAGGCAATAGAAGTAATGGCCGTTAAAATTCAGCTATGTCGTTACTGAATGTGTCCTATGCTTTCATGATACTTGGAAAATTATCTTTTTTCTTACTCAAGAGATTAAATCACCATAACGTAAGTGTTTTAATGAAAAGTATTGGAAAACCAAAAAGAAAAAAAAAAATCATTCTTTGTTTAACAAGGAAAAATATACTTAAAACCTTTCCTACTTTAAATCTTTTATTTCAGTAGGGGAACTTACTTAAATTAAGGACTTTGTGTCAATGCACAACTTTGGAATGATTTTTTTCCCTCCATTTTATAATTCCTGAATAAATTCCAAATCTGTCCAAATTAGCTGCTTGCTAATATCTGCAAAAACTTGAGCCAGACTTCAGTATGCCCTATGAAGCTCATGCGTTGCAGTTATGGACTGTGCTTGGACTAAAAAAGAAGAAAAGCTGACAACTGTAATGCACAAAGATTACTAGCCTCAATAATTATTTTTCTCCCTATTTTATTAGCCTGAGGTCTTAATAATCAAAACAATGCTCATTTTCTGGAGGTCCTAAGCTTTTGTTTTTCACTAGAATAATTGATTTTTTAGAAAACTAGCAGTAAAACATTTGAGAAAACTAGATATTTTCTCCAGAGTTGTCACTCTACTTCTATAGTATTGTTTAATATCAGAGGATGAAAATATCTAGGTGGTTATTATAATACCCTTGATACATGACTCCTCAGCATCAAGGAATTCATCATTCTCCACTGTAGTGTCTCAGCATTGCTGAATGTATGTGTAGGCAAATGCTAGAGCTGATAGCATTAAAACTGGCTGCTGCAGAGTGGCCTGGCAGACCTTTTCATGAACTACTTACACCTCAAAAACAAAATTTATTCTGTACATAGTCTCTCTGCAGTACCTTGTTAACTGACCAGAATACTGCAAAGCAAAAAACAAAACAGAAAAATAAAACTTAACATATTTTGCTAGGATTATATTATGCATATCCAAAATTACATAAAGGAAATCCTGCTTAACTTCTTAGTTTGTTTACAGATTTATTAGAAAAAGCTAACTAGTTAAGTGGAGGGTATGGGTGTGTAAGCACTTTTCGTCGTAATTCTGAAGTTTAAAACTGATCTGCCTGGAATTGAGTTGCCTCATCTGTTTTGTGGAAAGCCAGTAAGTGTATTTAAGGGCTGGAAATTCCATTTAACTTGATGTACAGAAAACATCATAAGAGAGAGAATAGGAGTGGGTTTTTTTTATTTTTATTTTTATTTTATTATTATTTTTTTTTTTTTTTTGAAGCACTAGGTTTTCTGGTAACATCAGTTATCAAACTCAGTTTGTGTTTTTCCGCAACAGCAATAGTTGTAATGTGACAAGATTGTTTTCATCTTTTAACGGGGTTTTTCTCATGACTTTGGTAAGCAAATTCCCATTTATTTATTGATTTGTTTGTTTGTTGACACTGCCGTCTGCCTTTTACATTCTGTATGCAGTCTGTGTTTTAACTGAGGTTTGTAGTATCAAAACTTTAAAATGTACATCTGAAAATTTTCTAAGGAGTTAAAAACTGAGTAGTAATTCTGTGATTCAGATTTTTTTTAACTCCTCAAATGAGTGATCATACTACCAAACTATGTAGCAAATGTCAAACAGTTGTTTTCATTGAAGTCTTTCCAGCTTAATGCTGATATTTGGCATAACCTCACCTAGTGTCTTATAAATTATGTATTTTAAAAAGATATCTGTTGTGTTGTGTTGTGTTGTTAAATGCAGCCAAGTTTGATTCCTAGCCAAGTCTTTTGTGCTTTAGTGACTGATAGTTTGGTGACTGCACTCCAGAGATGTGACAGATATTTATCTTCCTCATGCAGTTGGTAAAAGCTAACCCTGACCTTTCTTACAAATAATTAGAGTTAATTGGGTGCCCCACCTACATCCTTTTCTTCACTGGGGATGGGGGTGGAAGGGGAGGGAGAGGGAAGTCATGCTTTTCCTTATTTTATTCTTGTGGCTTATTAAAACTAGTAATACAGTGCAGAAATTTTCTTTGTGACTTCAGTGTTGAAAAACTACCATAGATTTTTCCTACAGGTATTGTATCTCTTGCATGAGTATATCATATAGTATAGTATACTAACTTCTAAAAGGATAAGGTACTTGAAAAACAACATAGTTGAGGAAAGAACCTATTGATGTGGTTCAGGGTAAATGTTGACTTTCCCTGTTGATTATCATCACAACAATTTAAAACACCATTGCACCAAGACAGGTATTTGAAAGTAGCTTACTGGATGTGTTTCACTTCTTAGGTACTAACTAAACAGGTATGGAGATCCCTAGAGCATTTTTAACAACTTTCTGAAATGTAGATTCAGACTGGTCTTCCATGAAGTTTCCTTCCCATGGTATGTAAGAATGTCCTTGCAATCCAGTTTTTGGATAAGTGAGCTAAGATATGCAGAAAATTGACACTTGTCATTTGTATTCCTTTGGCAGCGTCTCTTTTCTTGTGTGAGAATGCGACTTGATAAATACAGCCTTATTAAGTGGCCAAATAACTTGATATAAAATGTTGCTTCCAGAGATATTTTTATGCTGTTAAATTCTAAAGTTGTATGATGCATTGGATGTAGTGTAGCACAGAGTAGAAAACAAACAGTTCATAATAGTTTTCTGTCTTTGTTGTAGAAGCCGTTTATGGAGTATGGAAAATAGATTACCAGCTTATGATGTTTAATTTCTCAAAAATGGTGAATTATCCACAAGGGTGTTTTCAGAAGGAGGTATTCAATTAATTATTAAATGTTAGTCAACACTTCAACAAGAACGATCTGCTGTTGAAGAGACTGATTAAGGTCTTGATCCAGCAAAACTGAGTGTATGCGGTCTCTGTAGTATTTTTCTAGTGCTAATAGAATGGGTGGCTTTTTGGTAGTGTGTTGTTCTGGTGTTGTATTTTTTGTTGTTGTTGTTCTGTTGCTTAATCTAGAAAAGGCTGTTTTTATCAAATCTCTCATCTGTGTAAACAAGAAAGTGGTAAAAAGGTAGAGAATGCAAATTAGTTGGATCATCCTGAGCTTAGTTCCATGCATACTGCTTCTTACCTTCTTTATTATATCTTTTCCTGGATTTAGCTTGCTGAGAAACTGTAAGACAGGATGTCATGTACTAGGGTGTTTTATTATGATTCTTTTACTATTTCCATCTTATTTTTAAGAGATCACTCTGTGGAATTTTCCTTCACAACAAGGGGTGACTCTAATGAACTGTGCAAGTTCGTTGGTCCAAACCTCAGATAATCATTTGGTTGACAGCATATACTTTTAATATTTAATGCATGTGATGCTGTCCTTTAAAATCCTTGACCAGCTTTGAAGTGTTTTAGTTGCTATGGAAACATCTGTGATAGGAGCTTCTAAATCATGAATACATTTTAGATGTCTTGCCTCCTGTGTGTGAATACAGTAGTTCTTTCCCTCCCACACTACGCTTCATTTGCAGCTTCTTTCAGAAAGTGGTGCTGAGCAGACTCATCACTGCTGCTTCCTTAAAATTCAGTGCTAGGATAATTCAGTATTCAAACACTTCAACACTGCAATTTCTGATTCTGCCTTTTAGGTTTCTGCTGGTCTAAGTTTAAAAAAAGAAAAAAAAAAAAAAGAAAAGAAAAAGAAAAAGAAAAAATGGAAAAATGAAAATTTTGTGGGTTTCTGCCAGAGAGCAATAAATATCTATTTTTATTTAAAAGCAAAAACTTGCATATTTTTTTCATGGAATTGTTGTGGTCTGTACTGGAGAGACTAGAACTGGTACAGAACCTCAGGCGTGGCCTCCCTACCCCTGAATATACATGAGGGATAACTTGCCTTGAACTCTTGGAAATATTAATCCTAACGCAGTCCAGGGTGCTGTTAGCCCTATTTGCTGTAGGGCCACACTGATGGCTAATATGGATGATGATTAATGTTACTATTGAGTTGTTTTTCTTGTTATGTTTCAAGCTTCCCTCTTAGTACCAAGTTTAGTTCTGAGATTCTATGAAAAATTATTTCCTTAAATGAGAGGTGCTTGGTAAAGTGGCAGTGTATTTTAAATAATCCTACCTCATTATTTGCTACCTACTGCTTTGTTGCACTCTTCAAAACCACAACTAGAAATGAAGTTGAAAATAATTGAATGAAAAATAGAAAGTGGATGTTAAGTGAATTCTGAGAAGCCTAATCATGGCTACAGCTAGTAGGAAACTGGAATCTGGAAGTCTTTTCACAATAAGTAGATTCACTTCTAGGATAAAAGCCAAGTTAGGCAAGTGATGTGTCGAAGTTCCTACTGTGTTATTCTGTGGAAAATAATTAAGCTAGCAAAATATAGTAGAGACTGTTAATTTCTTAGCAGAGGTAGATTGTGGTATTATTTGTTTAATCAGTTCTGGAATGTTTTGGCATGCTTCACTTTGCAGAACAAAAGAAGAAATGACCTCTTCATGAAAAGAATGCTGTGGATAAGCTGATAGGTACCTTATCAACTTTGCTATTGTGGCTTTGCCAGTTAGACATGTTAATGTGACATAGATGTTTTCTGCTATGGTATTTATACTTTGTCAGACGTGTTTTGGAAATCATTTGTGACCTCATCTGGCATACAGAGAGTCTGCAAAGTTCTCAGAACTGATAAAACGTAAGCCCACTTTAAAATGAGCTTATTTTAAACTTCCTGGCTTTCAAGAACTGCAGAAAATAGTCTGTTTACAGGCCTTGTACTTGGGAAGCACAGAAAATGATCACAAGTCTGAAGCACTATAGCTGATGGTATTTCTTTAAGATTCTTTTAAGCTTAGTTTTCAAGTAGCTACTTTTCTAGAAGCAGTGTGTGGAAGGTCAAAGTCCTTCATGCAAGGTGTATGAATTCTAATCTGTAAGGAAGGACAAACTTTTAAATTTACTCTAGTTAGCACTGAGGAGAGTGAGAGGTGGATAGAACTAGCCCAACAAGTTTTCTATCACTTCATAAATCAATCTAATCAGGCAAGAACTTTTTTTTTTTTTTCTTGTAGTAAAGTGCCATGAGTATGATTGTGTGTCTTGAAAAGTGTTCTTTATTTTCAGTCAGCTGGTTATCATGTGATCCTGAACATCATGAAATGTTGAAAGTATGAGACTGAGGGGGCAGGAACTGATTTTCCTTAATATTTTTCCTTTTTTTTTCTATGTCAGATTTTAAAATATTAGGTTGGGCATATTATATATTATTTGATCTTACATATGTACATATACTGAAGTAATACATAATATATATGCAAGTTATATATACAATATCTGTACATACATCTGTACAGAGATAGCTCGATCATGTCTACTTCATGTTGCACAGTAAAGAGAGAAAAGTTTGAATTGATTCTCATTTTTAGGGGGGCCTTTGTTTCATATAAAGCCTGAAGTAAAATGAACAAGGATCTCCAGGGGGGCTGGAAAAGTCTTTTGCGAAGTATTTTTGCCAGTAATTGTGAACAACACTTGAAAATACATGATTCCACTCTGCTTTTTTTTTTTTTTTTTTTTTTTTTTTACCAGCAAGCTCTCATTCCTATGCATTTGTTTTCTCACAATTGACCCTCATTACTTGACTAAAGGTTACAGTGTCCTTTCTTAAATAGAAGAGGAATGCATGCTCTAATAACTAGACCATGAAAGAGTATTCTATAAATGTAGTGATAATAAGGTGCAAAGAAATGATAATGAAGGGACAGAGGGAAGACAGTAATGGACTGCCAAATGTAGACACTGTGCCTGAACAATTCTAGCATAAGCCAGAGAACCACTGTCCCAAGTAGTAGTCTTCGACAACATTTTTAAGGAAGAGTAAGAGCTGCCAGGGACTGGGGAAAGCTGTTGTTTGGAAAGATCACCTCTAAAAGCTTAGAAATGTGGCTTTTAGGTCGTCGGTGATATAAAAATGGGGATGGTAAGTGTTTTGGATTAGTGTATCATAAGTGGAAGAAAGAGAAAAGTCTTGGAGACTGAGTGAAAAATATAAAAATATTTATATTATAGTGGTATTTGAGGAATCATTTTGTACAATGTCTTGTTGTAAGCTCTTAAAATTTCAACCTTGTTTATGTGAGATTGGTGCAGTTTGGGCTTCGATAACATTACTGTTCAGACTTTGAGAGGAGCTCACATAATCTTGCAGATATCTGCAGTTTGGGATGGAGAGTGAACTTCAGTTTGGGTAATGCTTGAAACTGGATGGTGAGAAATGTTGGAATTTAGATTGATGGTCTGAATTCCTGTTTAAGTCTATGAATTAACATAAGTATTTAATACAACTTTCTGAACATGATGTGATCAGGGCTGGAAGACTTAATAATCTGGTAAAGTTATACTTAACTATAAACTGTCTAAAACTATAAACTGTCCTGGCAATTCACTCAGCATATTTTAAAACAGCAGTATATTGCAGTGGATGCTTCTCATATTTTGTTTCACTTTAGGTTACAGTTGGTGTATCTACAGTATTTCAGGAAATGGGAGGGTAACCTATACAATGTTTATTCATACATAAGTTGTTAAAAATGATTGTTATTTTCTCTTAAAACTGGGACTGAACTACTAATTTTTACTAATTTGTTTCCTCTGAAATGCTGTCCTAAAGAACTGAAAACAGAACACTCATAGTGTGGTTCCCATGAACTGGTACTGTAAAGGTACTGTAATATGTAAGTTGTTTCATTGGAATAAGTGATTTAAAGTCACATAACGTTATGAGAAATTAGATACATATTGCTATAGTTTATATGTTAATGTATTTGGTAACAAAAATAGAAAAGGAAATTATGAGCCTTTATCAATGTTTCATCTTCAGTTTTAACTGTATTTAAGTAATTGAAAACTATATCAGCAAACAACTTTAAAAAAGAAGTAGCTTATTTTAGTCAGATTCTGTATTTGAGAATAGATAGATAGTGATACTTTAAGTGCTACTCCTGAATGAAATTATTTCAGAAAGTAAAATATTGATAATGGGAAAGAAAATAGCGTGGAAATTGCTCGAGGATTTCAATAGCTTTAATACTGCAGTAAGATGTAACAATACTGCAGGGATCTAGTCTTATTAGGCTAAAGCACTTTCATCCTTAATTGCAAAAGGGCTTCAGGGTTTCTTTTACAGCTTTTAAATATTTGATTCTAAGAAAATCAGAGTTACTTTTCTCATCCCTTCTATCCTATTGTATGCCTTTACTGCTTTCTCTAAGTAACACATGAAATGCATTTTTGACAGTTTTATTTAAATATGTACCACATTTTCAACTCTTGTATCAACTTGTTGCTCTGTATAACCTACACAGAATTCTACATCAATAGATTTGCCAAATATCTCATTGAACAGAGTACAAATGTTCAGTCATTAGTTGTGAGAAGTTGAAAATATGAAGCCAACAGCTGGAACTGAACTCTGTGTTCAGCTAGCTGGAGGAGCTACAAGCTTCACCCTTGATGGAATTAGCTCCTGACACATCTGAATTCCTGAACACTCTTCTGAAGATTGTGTCTCAAGTGGTTATTGATACTGATGACCTAGGAACTGGACATCAGGTTTTTCCGGGCCTGTGGTCACCTGCATCTATGGACAAATTATGTTAATTGTTTTATATTTCAGTTCACTTGATTTTTGTACTTAAGCAAAGTGACTAAACAATCACAATTTTAAAAAAAATTAATAAAAAATGAACTCTTCAATTACTTGATAAATCATGCCTATTTTTGTCATGGTGACAGCGGTACAATTATGTCCTTATGAAAGAGCCTTCAATTTAAACATAATATCAAATGATTACGGAAGTAGAAAGTGTCTGAAAGATCTGTAATTTCTAATGATACACAGGCCAGGATAGCAGATATTTTCCTGGTAGTGAATTATATCTAGGAACAATTACAGCAAAGCAGAAAATAAAAGTTTAATATATTAATTTGTTTTTTACTAGGATCTGTTCTTTTGCTATTTCCTCTCAATGGATGCCAATACTCTTTGTTACTGATCATGCTTTTAAAACTGCTTTGGAATGCTTCAAAGTTGCTGAAGCTAAACTTACTTTTCATAATAGGATTTTAATGAAATGAAAGCAAATAGAATTGAATGAAGGTGATAAGATTGTGATGTTGCTTTAATGAAGGTACAATTTTGTATTCTATGAAGCTTATTGGAGACATCTGGAAACTACTCTGTGAAGGAAGAAAGTGGGAAAGACTGAGTCACAGTGGTGAATGATACACTGATACAGTATCTATAGATAAGACTAAGAATAGTGCTTGTTATTCCTGTCTCAAAACTGAAGGCCGACCATGGGGTAGTGAAGGACTAGTGGGCTTTTTCAGCTGTTTTTTTTTTTTTTTTTTTTTTTTTTTTAGTAATCATTCTCCAGATACTACAAGGAAGATCAGGAAACTCATTTAAATTCCCATTTGAATGAGGGAGAACATTGAGCTAAGATAGCAGCCAATTTCCAGTCATGTTTAGACCACAGCAAACAATTGGTGCTTAAATACTCATTGCAGAGGCAATATGAATCTATAATTTTCACAAGAATTTTTATATGATGACAGTAGACAGGCAGCCACCTGAAATGAACTTTTCCAGGCTCATCACTGTACCTTACCAATGGGACTTGTATAGTTTATCCAGTCTGACAGCAGCACTCTGTGTCTCGTTACCATCCTTACTGCCATTATTTAAGTGGGTTTTACCAGAAGGAATAAAAAATAATAATAAAAAAAAGAATAAAATGGACTGTGTGTGTGGAGCACACAGCAAAATTTTCGCAGGCATCTATGGAGCTTCTCAGTAATCTTGAACAGGTTAGGCTCTCACAGATGTTTTAACCATTTGCTGAACTGGAACTGTAATGTGCTTGTCAGTGAAGCCTCTTTTGATTTCTCCCTAATGGTCTATGATAGCAAAGAGAACGAAAGGCATTGGAAGTCCTATGTGTGTGTCAAAGACAATAGCTCCATTGCTTTTAACTGAAAGTATGACTTTGTCGGAAACATTGAGCTAAAGCCCTGAAGATTGACTTAGTACATTGTCTTCTACAGATAGTTCTTTTAAAATAACTTCAGGAACTGCACTTCCACTGTGTGTTAAGGTAACTCCATATAGAGATAAATAGATATGGGCAAGCATTTTGAAACCTTTCCAAGCTCTAACCTATTGTTTAAAAACTCACTCTCTCTACTTTTTCACCAAGTAAGATTTCAGCCTGCCTATAGAGAATGCTATATTGGTAACCACATCATGATAAGCTTTTAGAGTGATGGAGATCTCACTTGTTTCCACTTACTGAAGAATGTTTTTCAGGAGACAGTGAATGTATCCGTACACTGAGAAGCAAGGGGCTGGATCTGCTGTCTCCTTCATGTTGCTTATTAACAAAAAAGCTAGTGAACTGAACATAGTGAAATGCTATTCTTGCAGAGTGGTTCTGTTTTAATACTTAGTTTAGGTGTAAATAATTACTTCAGTAGTTTAATGTTTTCTAGCCAAAAGCTTCAGAACAAGGTTGCCAAATCAGCGGGCTTGTGATCAGAAAGTATTGTTGGACTGCAACCATGGCACAAAGTATGCATCCCGCAGACAGTTTTCCTCTTATTATTCCTCTTACTAGTATTAGTATTTATTACTATTAAGGACTTCAAGAGGAACATAAGAACACCAGGGAAAAGGTGTTATAGAAAGAAATGTGTAAATCTAACATAGCAGGCCTTAGATCGCTGCTTGTGACTGTACTGGAAGATGAGTGCCCAACTGCAGAAATGGGGCTTGGATGTGTGGAGGAGCAGCATGTCTCAGTTTGTACATTGTGTTTGGGGCTGGTAAACCTTTTGTAGCCCTACAACATGTTGAGACTGAACAAGGAAAGGTCGTGGTTTATGTGAACTACACAAGTCCCTATTAATGGCTAGAACCAGACTGAAATAAACCATCCTCAGTCAATACTCAGGTTTGTTGTTTTTTTTTTTTTTTTTGTGTGTGTGTGTGTGTATCAAATAGAGCATGCTTAAATATTTCAAATATTTTGAACTGTTTTTCAGAACGTTGGGTTTTACTAGTTGTCATTAGTACTAGGTGTTTGAGGAGGGGAGTGCAAAATTTTTACCAGCAGTTCCATCTTGCTCAAAATTTCCTCTCCTCCCTGCACTGAGACCTGTGTTACTCTAAGTAGGGTGAAATTGCTTCATGAAGTTATTACAGTGTGGGATCTTCTAAAATTTGTCTAATAATGGATTAAAGGTTGACTGCTTACCATCAACGAAGTCAGGGTAACCGGGATAGCTTCTGTAGTTAAGCCCCTGTAAACGAGTGGGGCTTCATCACCTTTGCGTTGCTGTGTAGCTCTTACTTCCCCCTTCCTAAATCAAATGCTTCTCCCCATCAAAACAGCTCCCGTGCTCGAATTCAGAGCATCCGGAGAGCGCAGGACGGCACGCGCCCGGCCCGCTCCCTCGCAGTCCCTTCACGGAGCGGGGGCGGGCCGGGCGGTGCGCGCTGGGCGGGCCGGCGGCGGGCTGTTGCCATGGCTCCCGCAAGCCGGGGCAGCCCCGCGGGCCGGCGGCGGCGGTGCTGAAAGGAGGACCAGCCATTTTGCTGGTGGAAAACAATGTGACGCGGCGTGCCGGGCTCCGCCGTGCAATAAACACGCGTCTCCTCAGAGGACACAGAAGAAACGGGCTCGCGAGTGAGTAATGACAGCGGGTTAGCGCGTTGGAGCTGCCATCTTGACAAGCCGGTGACTGCTGCTGCCGCCGGCTGATCGGGGGCGGAATGCGGAGCGATAACGCCGCATATCTGCTGTCACGCAGCCGAGCGGGCTTTTGTCTCGGAAAGGCGAGGCCGCCCCACGGCGTTATCTCGGTGCCCGCCGCGAGGGCTGAGCTGGCGGCCCCGCGGCTCGCAGCGGGCAGGTGCCGGCCCCGCCCGGCCTGCCGACCCCGCGGGCTGCCCGCCCAGGGTGTGCCGCCGCGCTCCGCACAAAGGGAGGCTGCCGAGCATCCCGGCTCCTGGGAGAGGTACGCCTTTGCAGGGACTGGTTCTGCCTCGTGAAACTGTATTCCGACAAGCTTCGTCAGGTACCTTTGTGTTTGAGGGATGGTTTGGTCGGAGGCTTGAGTGGAGCGATGGCTGGGTGCTCTGGTCTGACTGCATCTTGTTTTAGCGGCATGCTCTGTATAGCTGTCGAGTCAAAAGATTGCTTCCAATAGCAGATGTAATCGTATGCTTGCATTTCCTACTAAAAGGGGTTTTCGTTTTCCGTTGTGCTTTGTACTGCCAGGATAGCTTGAGATATAACGTGTTATCGAACTTGCAAGCATATCTGAAAAGCCTCAAGTCACTGAATACTTCGTGACTGGAATTGATGCATTGTGCTCAGCCTCAGCGTAACTGGCTTTAAATTGTCCGACCGCTGCTGTGCAATATGTAGGTCATAATAAAGAGCAGCTTTTTCACTAGCCTTCCGTGGGCTGCATGCCCCAGTGCTGTGGTTGATTACTTTGTGGTACTGGCACTGGTGAGAGCAGCAGTGACACAGCCAGCTCACACCTCCCGTTCAGATATGGCACATACCGTGCTGCATGGAGCACAACACGCCCATTGTGTCCCTCCGCTCAGTGCTTGGTACAAGGAAGGAAACCAGCACTCCACATGGAGCACAAGCACAATTAACGGCACAGGGCGGTTAAACTTTTATTGAACGATCCCAGCGGCAGGCTTTCTACTTAACAAAAAAGATAAATAAAACCATGAATGCAAACATAAAGCAATCATTGAAACAGAGTAAGTCATCTGATTGGGGATCTATGTTCGTACTGTAGATTTCCAATGCAAAATGAATTGTTCAGAATAAGCAATAATCACAATGCATCTGTTTTAGAGAGGTCAATACCTCCATACAAACTTTCATAGTAAAAGTAGAATACCAGATGTATTCTCACTAATGTAATTCTTTAACTACCTAATACTGAAATGCATTTAATTATTCTGGTTACTGAATATTGTGATTTGCTTTGCAACTAGAGAAAGGAAATAATTGGTATTAACTCTTAATTACATGGTTTTCAATTACACTGAGATGAACCATTTGTTTGGACAGTTTAGGTGGCATGAGATCAGGAATTTGAGATCTGGGATCTTTATTGTTAAATTAGTGACCAGTGTTCTCTAATTAGGATCCAAATTCCAGTGTGTTATTTCTGTATATATATGCTGCAAAGGTATTTGAACAAGCATGGTCAGCAACTATTCCCCAAACGAAATGTTCCATTTAGAAATAGCAGTTTATGAACGGATTGCTACCATGCATTTTCCCTGTTAGAAAAGCTCCATCTTCTTCAGATTGTTTCAGGATTTCTCTAGTAGGTGAATGTACACCCTGATTTCTTATAGCTGTGTGTAGAGGTCACATAGTAAATTGTTTAGAGATCCACTTTTTTCTATGTTCTATAAAGTGAAATGAATGTTTACAGTGCGGTGCTACATGAATATTCATGACTGAGTCTTTAATTATGTTGAAAATGATAAGCTGATATAGCGTTTCCTTTAAGGTGTTTGCAAGCCTCTAACAAAGAGATAGAGAGCTTCTATTATTACAGTAAGAAGCACAGACGTAATTTGCAAAAAGCCAAGGATCTTACAGCTCAAGCTGGATATATCTCATTGTGAAGCATTCACAGTGTAAGAAAGCATATGAGGACTAGCTGTGACAAACTGCTGAGCAGTGTGCAGCCAGTAAGGTGCTGATAGATGCATCTTATTAGTCTCTATTATTATTGAGAACAATATTCTGTATTCTTCCCATTCTGTCATTCTCCCTTTGTCTTCTTTCTCATATCAGTTCCTGGCTTCCCTCTGTTGCCTTACTGTCTCTTTGGCAACATCTGATCCCCTCTGAGGTATTTGTAAATCAAATCGGTGACTGTCAGTAATGGCCATGGAGGTGCTGCAATGGAATATGGTTAGGAGGAAGAATGTTAAGGAGTCAGAGGGAAAAAACAGCAACTAAGTAAAAAGTGTGCCCAGGATGGACTAATGGTAAATGATACAAGATATTAAGGAGTAGAGTGTTGTCACTAATGTTGAAATCAAAGGGGCGTAGAAGAGGAGGAATGTTTTTAGCTCACAATCAGCTATGTTTTTTAACAGATTACCATGAAGACCTTGAGAATGATATGAGACAAGACAAATAGGATATTTCAGTAGTGGAAAGAAATGTTGACATCAAGTTTCAGTTAAAATCTAGAAGTTTTCTGGATTTCAGTAGAGCCATGATTTCAATCCAAGCTATTATTGTACTTGTTTGAAAGTCTGTAGGTTATGCAGTCAGAATGTTTTGGTCTGCAGTGAGGTAAATAACACCAGCTGTCATGCTTCAACATGAGTCACTTCCAACATTTTTGAGAGAGATGACTCTTGAAGGTGACACTGGTCCCATGTGTTGTGATTATAAACAGATTACCAGCAAAGCAAAAAAAGAGAGATCGATCTTAAAATGTACAATCATAGTAGCAGGTGCAAATAATAAAAATGAAGAGGGGGAACAAAGAAGGCAAAATCAAATCCTGTAACAGTTTGGTATGTTCGCTTAAAATCATTAGATTTGAACAAACATTGATAAGCATCGACCAACCATGCAGTAGTCTGTGGAGCACAATAACCTTCTAAGAGTGCTAATGCAGGAATGTAATCTGCCCTCCATCTATGGGCTAGTCCCTGAAATGTCCTAGGCTTACATGTATGACCAGCATGGGTAATGGTACAGACGTCATATGCCTAGAGATGACTCTCAGGTATCAAATTAGGGTGCACTGTATAAGGTTACACTGTGGAACAGCTGAATGCTACTTCTGAATTGGAAAGATCAGGTATTGAGTATTGATATGCCAGTGATGATGGTTCATCTGGAGCAGGTAAATTACATCAGTTGTGACCTTGGAACAACAGTTCTGCTCCAGTGAGGCTGTCTATGTAACACGGATGTAAAATTTGACAATTCTTGTTTGCTTGTAAACTTGAATTTTACAAAAATGTAGTTTGATGGTGTTGTACCACGCTGATATTGATCCTTTTCCATATCATTGTTTTAGTGCTACATTACTGTTACTCACTGACAGAATGTATTTTCTTTATATTCTGTTGGATGTATTTCCCTATCCATTAGGGAAATTATTGTACCATAGCTGCACAGACTTTGTTCATTTTTCCTCAAATAGTGTGGCTTCTTTATATGAAAGCATTTTACTAGAAGTATGGTAGCATTAAAAAAAAAAAAAAAAAAAAAAAAAAAAAAAACAGCCTCAGTGAGATGCTGATATTTCTATTTTGTGAAGTACCTTAACTATCTTGAGCTCAGCCTAAAAACAAAAAGCTAAAAAGACTTTCAGAGGCACTGATGTAATGGAAAACTTCATGGATGGGAAGGATTATAGTGTGATAGTGGACAGAAGTACATACTTAAAGGGCATGTTTCTCTGAGCGAAGGCATGCTAAATCACAGCATTTTAGATCTACTCCTGCTTTGTTGTGGAATTTTTTTATTTTTATTTTTTTGACGCACTGTGTATTTTTCTGTTCAAATCTATTGTTCCATAATGGCATAGTTAATGCTGCTGTAAAGCAGGAAATTCCAAAGACTGAGCCTTTTCTCTATTATTTCTAGCTTGTGTCCCTAAATAGACTTACTTTACAGCCTTCACTGCTGAATAGTGTTCTGATTCATCCATCCTTAAAAAATCTCACCAGCCACCATTCAGGGGTTGAAGAGGACAGATGTGGTTCTGGGTTCTTAAGTAACCTGAATAACGTAATATGTTATTTTAACAGTTGATTCTGAGGATCTTAAGCCCCCAAGGATAGCGATGGAGGAGGGGGGAGAGAGTAAGATAGCAAGAAAAGCAATGGTCCTTTCTCCCATCAACTAATACAATCAGCATTTTCATTAACCTTTTCAACAGAAAAACGTGAATAATGTTGAAACGTGGAGTGACAAAAGCTTTACTTATTTGTAGGGCAATTGTCCTACATTGTGTGTACAGGTATTGAAGCAGTGTATGACTGAGTTGTTTGATGTATAAGTTTAGCCACAGTTGCTGACTAGTTAGATTTGCCCACAAATAGTGAGTTTTACTCTTGCTACCTCAGGACTCAGAAGGAAAGGGTGCATGAAGGAAACATAAGGGAATCAATAGTGGCAGTTTTCATATCTGAAAAAGCAACATTTTGCAGGCTTATAAGAGCACTAAGAGGCGTTGATGTCTCAAGGTTATGTTTGTTTATAACGTCAACAGTTCTGCTATTAGGAAATCTGTAGTTATGACTGAAGGATAAAATAGCTGGAAGTGTCCTTGCATTTTTTTAGAAAGTTTAGAAACAACAACAACAAAAACAAAAAACACAGTTCCTTAATGATTCTTTTTTCCTTTAGTGGAGACAATAAGAGAGTTCCCGTTTCAGCCACAGTAATACTGAAAGGCAGTTTTAATACTCCTAAGAGGCTTAGATTACATGATGTAGCCCAGGATGGGAAGGATTGGTAACTACATTAAGAGCAGGATAGCCATAGCATGTCCTTTTCTGTATTGCCATCTTGTCTGAGGAATCAACTCTAGTTTGAACATGAAGTTTTGTCACCTCAGAGTACGTTGGATGTTATGTTGAATAAAACTCTGTATTCCTCAATGGGGAAAGTATGGACAGGTGCAAGTGTGTGAAGCCACAGAAAACACAATGTGTCACCTTGCAAAAAGGTACAGATATTACTCAAACATCAAGTATGTAATGCAGAAGATGCAATAGATTTTCCTTTGGCAACCTAGTCCTAAGTATTTATACCTGTTGTAAGACCATAAGAGATTGAGCTCCTAATGACAGAGATCTGATGGATGTTCTTCATAAAATACAGTGACTCAGATTTAGCTGTAAGGAATGCCAACAAAAGAACAGAAAAGAGGAATTTCTGAAATGAAAATTGTGGAAGAGATTAGTACTTCAGCTTAACATATACAGAGAAGGCAGTTATGAAAACAGGGTGGTCAGATTTATGTTTTACTCAAACTAATGAGAATAAGTACAAAACCAGGGAAAACTACCAGAAAACCTGTAAGAGAGCAAATTTCACTTCAAGCAATTATTTGAACTTTGTGGCTGTTGGTAGCTGATTTCATCTACGGTTTTGACTCTGACTATAGCAAGGGTATTCAGTAGGACTGACTTCCTAAAAGCCAGTGTTCCACCGAAGTTTAGCTTTAGGAAAGGGAAAGAAGGAGCCTGTCCATAATTCAGGTCTCTCAAACAATTCTGACGTGTGAAAAATACACAAACTCAAGTTTATACTCATTACTGCAGAGATCTGTTTATGAATATGAATGGTATTTTCACTTCTAGAGGTGCCCACAGGAGGAGTGTAGCAATCCACTTAAATGTAACTAAGTGATCTAAGTGCAGGGTAGATGTAATTACATTGTATGTTTAAACACTGATTTCACTAATTACATCTTGATATTAAAATGATACGCAATAACTGTAAAAACAGAATTATTTCCTTTTTTTTTCTAAGCGTAAATCTAATCTGAACTTGAGATATTATTGGCACCAAATTTTGAAACAGGTGTAAAGTGAGATTTGTAAAGTATTAAATGCCTGTTTCTCAGTGAATGTCATTTCACTTGAGAGTTTCACTTTCTCTATTATACAGATAAGGAGAACTTTTACATTTGAACTGTGATAAATAAGGAAGGCTAAATAACTGATGTGAGGTGATTATTAATTGGTGAGAATGCCAAAGAAATTATATTACTGGAAGGATGATCAGTAAATCTCCAGCAACTATTGCTTTGCACTCTCCAGTGAAGCAGATGATTTACTGGATTAGAAGTCCCCAGCTTTGGCTCGATATACTATAAGCACCACAAGACATCTATGTAACTTTTGAATTTCAAAAAAGACTGTAGCTTTTCAGGCAGTCCTAAACTATAGCGACTCACCTAGATATAGTTAATGCTTCCCTTCTAACATGGAGCTCACACTACTGATTTCTGTGCATTTTGTGCTTTGCCCTTCTTCAAATCTTAAGCAGCTATTGTTGGTTTTATACATCAACTTTTACTCTCTTTCCTATTAAAGATTCAGTAAGGATTTTGGAGATAAGCATACAGTAGCATCCCAAAGGAAAATATTCAGTATGTATTACTACAGTCATATATTGATCCTGTAATTTACACTGCTCCTTCTAGCTGGTTATGCATCTTGAACATTTTAATGAGCAGCTTCTGACAGAAGCTAGCAGTTGCTAGCACTATATTTATTAAATTTTATTTCTAATTAACGAGGAACTCTGAGCAGTGACACTCTTCCAGATAATGAAATTTATGATAATTGCACTGTTTTTCTTCTGGATAAATCTGTAGTTCTTAGGAATCCCAAAGAAATATCAATTTCAATGTGAACAATGAAATCACAAGTGTTACTTTGAATAAACAGAACATAAAAGAGACTAATTAAAGGAAGTGAGATTGTAGGGGAGGTAAGTGAGGTGTTGGTAGGCTCTGCAGTGGAATGAAGACCAAACCAAAGGCTTTGTTTTGACAGACATGCAGATAATCAGGCAAATTCAGCTCTTTAACAGACCTTTTTAAGGATCACTCAGCAGAAATAGATCATGTAATCTGAGCCTTGAAGGTGATTGTTTTACTTTTGAACAAATACAAGAAGTTTTTAATTTGTTGCATGTATAGGCATTTGATTCATGGATTTATGGTCTTGGGTACAGGACAGGTTCAGGGCACACATTATTTTCAGAAGTCTAGCAAACTCTAGAAAAATTGTTTGCAAGCCTACACCTACATACTATGGTAAAGTATTAGGGGGATGCCTTCTAGCCTAAGGAAATATTGTCTTTTAAGCAAAGTAAAAATGTTGTGAACTTAAACAAATTTACACCTAGATTAACTTACTTCCTGAAATATTTAGTGGTGTAATTATCTTAAATATATGCTATTTAAAGTGTAGATCAGTCATTGTTTAGCTAAAACTGCAAGCAAAAATAAACATATCAGTAGGACTAAGTAAAAGCTGTGAGCTGTACAGCAGAAAATCTGTTATACTGTCTCCATGAAGTAGAACATAGTTCTACTTCAAATTCTGGTGTGCACTCTGCACCAGAGGAGAAAGAGCAGATGAGTTATTTCTGAATGAAGGGATAAAAATGCTGTTGTCTTGGTTGTTATCTGAAGGGACACTACATCTTAGTAATTGCTTCTATCAATATTAGCTCATCACTGTGTAAAGAAGGGATTGGGGTTGAATTCTCTTTGTAGTAGATGCTTAACGTAGTAGACAGAACACACATGATTTCAAAAGTGAACAGAAAAACAGATATATTAACAAATGGTTCTGATCGCTCAACCATAATACCAGTTGTTTCAGGAATGAAAATTTAGTAGGGATTTGAAGAACAAGCAAATAGTAGCTTTATAGATAAACTTCAGAAGTATTCTTGTGTTAAAGGATACTATCTGTTACAAATGAATGAAAGTATATGTGGGAAAATCTGTTCAGAAGTTGTACAGAATTGTGATGAGAGCTTTGGGAGTTGCAGGAGGAGATGGACAAAGAATTGAGAAAGCTCTAGAAAGGGAAGAGATAAAGGAAAACTGCTGTGGTGGAAAGGCACATAACAGATAACTAGTGGATAATGTGTATCTCCTGCTCCAGAGTAGACAAATGCAATAGCCTTAAAGCAAAATGTCAGAGTAGTCTCTTGGGACGCATCTTACATTGATCGTAAAGCAGTATTACTGAAAACCAGGGGCCTGGATACTGTAGTTAAATTGTGTTATGACAGAGGCCTAAACAACAACATTCTTGATAAAGGCCAAACAAAAACAACCATACTGTTACTGAGACTGAAGGGAAGCAGGTGTGAGGAAAAGCGAGTGAGCCGGGTCCTGGAGTTTAATTAATGTCATTATTTGCATTCTAGTCAAATTTCTGACTTACACATAGTATGCTAGCACATACCATTGATTTTTCTTTTGTTTTAGTCTCCATATGTACATTTAAGTATTATGATTCTTTTGCAGATTTGAAAACAAGATAATCCCCTTCTGCAGTTGAGTCCTTTATGTTGCATTTTAAACTTGAACACAAATAGTCAAGTCTTGGCTGTTCACATTTTAGAACGAAGTATTAGATGTTTCAAATAGATACTTACTTGTATATTGCTGTCAGAATGAAACTGTCACTGGCTGTCTTCCACAAGCAATGGAATAATGTAATTCCGTGAATAGGGGTCAGGTAGCAGGTAATTTGGAGATGAGTGAAACTCATCTTGAGGAATGTTGCTGTAGTGCTCAGTTTATCTGACCCCTGTAAAAATAAATGCTTTCCTGGTATTTTCCTCATGAGAAATTTGTTTAATTGTCAGAGGAATCAAATAAGCTTAAATTGTGTGTGAGATGGTCCATAGCAGAAGGCAAAGCAAAGAAGGAGCTAAATGTGTTTTGAAGACTAAATTTGTAGTAAGGATGTTCAAATGTCCTTACTTGTAATGCTTTTGTATACAATGCCAATTTAACAACATTTTTTAAGAGGTAAGATAAAAGTCTGGACCGGCTTAACTTTCTGATGTAAATTCAGTAGAGAAAACTTACCTTACAACTTTTTGAATTTCTTCTCTATGTGTAATATTTTTAAGCTATTTTAGAAGCAGGGAATAGCAGAAGTCACTGACTTCATCCTTCAGTTCCAAGTACAAATTTTTCTGATCTTCTTTGATCTTTATCTAAGGACTAGAATTGGAAATTTGTTTTGACCAGGACCAAGCCAAAGAAAAATCAAAAAACCCTGAGGCAAAAACAGATCATATGAGCTTTTATAATTAATAAGTGGATGACTTTAAAAACAGAGGATGTTAAAGTTTTCAGGAAGTAAACAGTTTCTAGGAAGGGAAATCCACATTTCCACGTGTTTTTTGTTCAAAGAGGAAATTACCTAATAAAGCTACCACCTTACAGAATAACTGCTTTAAATTATATTAGCTATTATTTCCAGTTCTCGCATACCTGAACAACTGCCTGAATGTGAGTGATACTTTTATTTCTGCTCTTCAAGCTTTCTTCCTTATAACTTTAGCTGCTATGAATTTAGGTTCATGATACAATATGGAGGTGCTGCTTTCTTTAACATAATGTGGAAATACATATTTTAATTGTCAATTTGTTACTTTTTGAGAGTGTTCTTGAGAGTTATTCTCTGTATTCCTTGTTGGTGTTGGCCTTTGTTCTCTTTGGATCGCTGGTTTTTATAGGCGGTGTGCACAGCTTCTCTTGAAAAGCACATGTATCCCACATACTTTGTTAGTACTGGCTACCAAAATCTTAGATAGGAAGAAAGAAATTCAACAAATATATTGTTGAAGAATTTTTCTATGCAGGGAGAATACCTGTGGTGAATAATGTGGTTGCAGTTCTGATTTCTTTATTAATAAACTAGTGTTCATTACTGATCAGTAACGAAAGCGTGATGAGGGATGAAAATTAGGAAACTGCTTAAAAAAAAAAATTGTAACTCTCCCTCAAATATTGTCTTGTTATTGCTGAAGTTGCCACTTACACAAGGGTCTAGCTCTGTTAATGAAAAATATGGGGAAGGCCTGCAGTTAAGTCAGCACTGAGCAACTAGCAATTCAGCTGTAGCATCGTGCATCAGCTTATACACATCAAACATGAGCTTGCCTTTGCCCAGCTAGGGGAAACATGGATATAGCTCAAACAAATGTTTCAAATGAATTGTGTGTTCAACAATTAATGGTACTAAGGGGAACATAAGTAGCAAATAAAAACTGTAAAAGTGCCTTCATTCTCATTTAGCAGGAGCTGAAGCAGTATGTGATAAATGACTGCGTACTTGATGTGCTTCTGTGAACAAGAAGGCAAAACAAACAGAAGCTCAGTGCTGATTTCCTGAGTCATCCTCCTGGTGGGCAAGGGCTAATTTGGTTGTGGAGTATCCACTGGGTATTGTTGGCATTTTGCTAGCTTTGGGAGCCAAAGAACTTCCTAGAAACAAAGTCTTCCTTCTGCTCCAGGCTGCCAGCATGAGGAACTGTCACATCTCTAGGGAAATCATTATTTTCAAATTAAGATTTGAACAGGAATTGAACAGTTTTCTGTGTTGGGACTTCCTGTTAATCATTATGCATCATATAGAAGAGAAGATTAATCAAGGCATTCACCACCAACAACAAAAAAAGCAGATTTCTGCTGTTATGTCCTTCCTCTTCCTTAACACATTTGCAAAACTTACCTCTCAAGAAAGTTTCAACTCTCTAATTATTTGGACTGTGTGGAAAGCATCAGTTTCAAGAACGTAATTGGGCTATCAAAAAATTTTTAATCAAAAAAATCAATTGAAATTTCTCTAGATTGTGTGATGTTTTTCCAGTACAATTCCAGTGCCAGATGCTGTATGCAGTAAATAAAATGGTGTGGCTTTGATCTTCTAAGACAGTATGAGCATGTAGCTTTGTAGTAACATCCAGTTCTACACGTCCATTGCTGATATTGGTTTAACCAATTACAAGTGTACTTACATCTTGAATCCTTAAATGTACCTTCTGATGTGTGGGTGGGAAGGAAAACACAAGGAAGCTACTGGCTGCATCTCTCCGATATCAATGATTTGGTATATGCTAAAGCCTATTGCATCCCTTGAGGGCATGGCGTTTCTAGCTAGGATGTACAGACCGTTCCTAACTTACTAGAGGTTTAAGGGTGACAGATAGCTTTATCATGATCAGAGAGCAACAACAAAAAAGAAAAAAAGAAAAAAAAAGCCACAAAACACATAAATACTTTAGTCTGATCATAAATCCAGGCTTGTGTTTATGGGTTGGGGGACCATGCCACCTTTAAAGAAAGCAGTGATTCAGCTCTACCTTCGAATAAGATGATTCCTGATGATATTTTGAACCGAATCTCAGTTTGACTGTATTTTCTTTAAGTGCTCTTTATCATTTTGTATTGGTTAAACCTCACTGATAGCTATGGATACACTTTAGGCCCTCAGTTTTGCTGTGAAGTTGGCATGTTATGAAATGTAAAGGTGCTGGCACTGGGTAGAGCTGGGGCTGCTTTTTCATAATGAACATATTTGGGATTTGAATTTGATTCTACTACATCACTTGAACAGCAGATCATTTCAGACGTAAATTACAGCAACTTTTCAGGCTTACATTATGGTAAAGGACACCACTTAGACCTAGGAAAAAATGAATGCTGAGGATAATTAAGCAGTAGAGTACCTACAGAAGTTGAGATATCTTTCTTAAGCAGTTGAATTGCATCTGTCAGGAATTATATACGTACTGTTAATTTTGCTGTTATGAAGCAAAATTAAAGAGGGATCTAAAGATCCCTCTTTAAGCCTTTCATGGTATGAGGGATTGTAGGAGAACTGACTCAAATTTTGTCTGCTGCTTTTGATACTGCCCAAAGTCAGAATGGTTTGAAACTTCTCACAGGCTGATATGGCCTGTTTTGTATAAGCCAGATTTGTTTTTACATGCTTTTTGAATAATCAGGCTGTCACTGCAATTCTATCAAAAGGTCACTTCAGAATCAATCTATAGAAACAGCTCAGGCAAAGGCCTAAGAATACATAGTCTGTGGAAAATGCATGTTGTCTCAAGGTGAGTTCAAGTTTACTTCAAGTTTTGCCAGAGTGTGGGACAGACTGAGCAAAAGCATGCCAATTTTTAGAGACTGCAGTATTTGTTCTCTGGCCTTTATGCCCTCAGGCATGGCATACCTGGCCTGCTCCCTGGTCACCTGCTGGTGTGCAGTGGATCTCATCTCCTAGAAAAGTATGGACAAGCATGTCTGTGCTTGCTAACATTTTCAGTGGTCTATTTGATAACGTCATTGCCAAAAGAGAGGTCATGATGTCAATGGTCTTTATAAAGATACCAGTATTGGGATAGATCTGCTTCAGCACATTGTGCTGATGGAAGCAATAATTCTTCCTTCTGCTACTCTGAAGCTGCTTGAAGTTCTTACTTGAGGTTTTGATATCAGCATTCTGGAGTCCTTGGGAGCAGGAGATCACTTGGTGAGCTCAGGCAATTTGGCAGGACCTTTTCTCACCAGTAAACAGCCTGAAGATCAGCAAAGCTGGAGACAGGGTAGGTCCACGCAGCTTCAGTCTAGTGGTGGCATATACCTGGGCTCCTGGAATAACTATCTAATTGCAAACTTAGGGATCAATAACTGTCAAAAGGATCAATAACTCTGCAAAAACTGAGCAGCAGTCTGAGAGATGGATCTGAAGCTATTGTATGTCAGTGAGCTTTGGCTAACTTCAGTCTTTTTTATGGTGTCAGTATGTTTAAATCAGAAGTAAGAAACCTAAACATAAAAGTTGTGTCTTGCTGAAAGCCAGATATTGCTCTTGAAAATACTACGTGAGAAAAATCATCAAGCTTCTGCCAGTGTTAGTTTGTGTTCTAAAACACTGAAGTGTAATCATTCTGTGGCTAGAAGTCTTTAAAGCTTTGCACAACTGCTTATGTCTTTAGGTCTTTGCACATGTGCTTATGTGTTTGCAATTAAGTGGATTGTAGTAGCACAGTGAATAAACTGACTCAAGGAATAGTTAAGGAATGATGGCTCTAACCACTGCTTTTCAAACCTGTTGTTTGATCAAATTCTAGTGTGAGGTTTTGTGCTCAGCTGATTTGACAAGCGTAATTCCCTTTTCCCTGGGATTCAGACCATTAGAACTTCATTTGCAATAGGTTTGCTTTCCTCTACTGTGTATGCCATGAGTAGCAGAAAATGTTAAAATGGCTTGGTTGGTAAAACTTGGCTTGGTTGGTAAAACTTGGACCATTTGTAATGTAAGTCTTTTTTTTTTTTTTTTTTTTCTTTAAAAAAATTAACAGCTTAGCAAGTTTTCTGAACACCATTGTGCTAATTATGGAGAAGCCTAAATTCCTTAGTGGATTTAGTCACGGTAATTGAAACAGAAAATTAATTCAGAATGTGGTTGTGCAAAGCTGGCTGGCTGTTATCTGACTGTTTAAGAAAGAACAAAATGTTATTAGGCCTCGTGATGTTCTGTATCATAAAACTTCGTAGAAAGTAAAGGAGGGAACTGGATCTTGCCTATCTTTCATGAATTTCTTCTGCTTTTCGTGGACCAGGTAACCTGAGACTGAGAGAGGAGTAGGCATGACCTCATAGTGATGGCATTGCTCCATTGAGAAGGGGACGTATTCTTGTCCATGGGTGTTAATGTTTCAGCATAACTGGAGGAGAGACTGTTATTCAAACTTTGCTTTCTCCCAGATGGATTGTATTTAAGCTAAATAGTCTGCTTCTTGCACCTGATACAGCTGAGTTCTGTGGGTGTTTTTTTGTTTGTTTGTTTGTAACATTGTATTTGGGCTCAAAAAATTAATGTGACCATTTGGTGGAACAAACACAGTTATTTGAGTTTATAAGTTGCAATGAGCTTTTCAGGTGTAAAGTCTTTGCTTGTTTATATATCTGAGTTTAGGCTCTATAGCTAAACTACCTTCCCCTCAAAAAGACCCCACAAATATACACAGTAGCTGAACACATTTCAGTGGAAAATGACTCTGAAAGACAAATGACCTTGTACAAGGTTCTTGAAACAATGTATTAGTGGTGTATACTGAGAGCAAGATAAACAATAGGCTTCTGTTCTTTATTTCCTGTAAAAGGCCTTTCGTATTTATTTCCCCATATGTTTTTAGCTTTTTATTCATGGAACAGGGGAAGTTAGTATTACTAATGAAATAATGCTCTTAGCAGGCATGTCATTTGGTAGGTCTAGTTTAACAGCAATAGCTGCAGTCACAATAGTACTTGTTACCTCATTAGGAGAGATGTAATATGGTATGAAACTGACATAAGAATTGCAACACACAGCCAAGAAGAGGCTCTGTATCTTTGGATGATACAGTTCTAGTACTTTGTTTGAAATGAGTGTGATTTCGTTTTGCTTCCATCTCCTTACATTACAGCATATTGGTTTGCTGTTAAAGATATCTTAATGTTTAAAGGACTCTATATTCTATAGTACAATATTGAAATTGCAACCATTTCAAACACAATGTTTGTTTTGGGTTCTCAGATATCAAAAACTAACTGTGTGGACATAAATGAAACTCAATCAGGTTTTTTCAAAGGTAACTGGAAGATGTGGTACCGCCATTTTCCGGCTTCTCTTCATAGAACCTTTTAATTGCCCAGAGATTTATTGTCTTGTTAAGCATAGAATTGTTAAGGTTGGAAAAGACTTCTAAGATCATCACGTCCAACCATCAGTCCATCACCACTGTGTATATAGTTGCTTTTTGGTTGAGTAATTTAGTGTATTATGTCTCCAAGAACTGTGAAGTATTCCACATCTTCACTGGTGTTGAGTTTGTATAAAGTCCTTTGGCATCTTCGAAAACATGGTAGGTGATAACGTGTAGCTTTGTGGGAATTCTGGAATATACCAGGATTCCTGAAAAGCAAATGTTAAGATGTGTAACAAACTCAGCTTACTATAATAGCAGAATTCCTTACTAACAAAACACCTTTCACAAAGATGTAGCTGGGGGTTCAGTCTTATATAATCTTTACAATTGTCAGACAATATTTTATTAATATCATGGGAGGAAGGGATGATAGCAGACTTAAATTGCAAAGATAAAAATGAGAAATGAATGTATCTGAAGACAGATGGTATCTTTTAAAGAGAGCATAGATCTTCTATTCTAGAGAAAACAGCAGAGGAAGCTCTTCATGAAACATCTGCCATTTTGCACAAATTTCAGATGGCATTAATCAAGTGTGAGAGCGTGGTTTTTCAAGCTTGATCTCTTGATCCATGTCTCTCAATGTATTTGAGTTATCAGTAAAACACTTCTGTTAAATAAATAAATTAAATACAGAAGTTCTCTTGAATACTGTGCTTTACTGGATCAGAGACTGTCTGATAAATATTGATAGGGTCCTGTGTGCTTTCTGATTAACACGAGCTAAAATAAATAAAATCCAAGCTTCCTCTCTTTGGTCTTCCTTCCATATTTCAAAGTTTTTCATAGTTTTGGGGATGGAACATTCGTATATCAAACCTGGAGAGAAAAACTTAACCAACTTTATTAGTTCATATATATTAACAAGGTTGGCAATGTATCATTAGGTGTTTGTTTGTTTGTTTTTGAAGGAACTGTTAAAAGAAAAAAATTGTTAAGGGAGTGAAATTCTATGCTTCTTCCTAAATGTGGAGAGCTATTTTAGGATAGACTGAGATACTGGAGAACTGTGTATATGGGAAACTAGTGTACCAACAGAGCAATACAACAATAATAACAATAATAATGATAGTAGTAATAATAATAATAATAAAGCAGAATTCAATTTATGGACTTCAATAACTTCACTGTTTTGGAAGTTTTGTGAAAGATGAACTCTCTTATCAAAACTTCAGTATCAGTATTAGGAAGTCACAAAATATCTATATATGCTGTCTGTCAATTTTGTAGGTTGCAATTAATCCTCCATGAGGGATGTATATAATTTCCCGCTTCTTGAAGTGACTTGAATAGAGCTACTATTACTGTGTGTTACTACTGCAGGTAGGAAGACTGCTTCAGTAAACCAATAGCTTGAATTGCTTGGAACATGCTTTGCTCAAATTGTCAAGTTCTTAAGAAATACTAACGTTTCTAAACTTTACAAAATGTCTTTTCATAGAATACCAGAGGTTTCTTGACTACTTCACACACCAACCTTAGTGTTTTAAGAAAAACTTTTCTATAGCTCTGTCATTTACAGCCATTCTGTGAAGAATTCTAATGCTACAGATAGTTGATTGAAGCTGTTTTTTTTTTCTTTATGGTTATGAAGAGATTCCAGGTGTAGCTCTCAGAATAACTAGGATGCCTACATTAAGTTTTCTTGCAATTTTGAATCCCATGTCCTGAAAGCTTGTGTGATGTTACTTTTAGTAAGTGACCCACCTTTTTCAGTGTAGCACAAATGAGAAAGTGATAGGAATTGAAACTTAGGATTTATTTTGTGTGTGTTTTAAGGTAGAAGAATTTTCAGGAGTTCTTGTTTTTCATGTAACCACTGAATATACTCTCTAAAAGGTGATACGCAATGCATGTGTACATTCTCTAATGTTAAATTCAAATTCAAGAAACACGGCTAATTGTGCTTCTTCTTGGGGCAGTTAATGTGAAATTCACAATATCATATTACTAGAATCTATGTAATAACTGTTACAAGATCAGGATAAAAAATGTGTGTAGAATAATATAAAGAATGAAGAAATTACACCTGTTTATCCAGTATATAAATTTACCTGCGTAATTTTATACGTGCACAGGTTGAGTCCACTAAAGAATTCTTCTTCAGCAATTGCACGTGAACTTCCAGTGGCTCAGTTGTGTTAAAGTTAGATCTAGGAACCCAGCAAAAGTCATGATTGTGATTAAAGATTAAATTGTGGCAGTGTGACTCTAAATAAATGTTGTGTTAAATTTGGTGTTACTGATGGCTATAAAATGGGGAACATGATTGTTGTAATCCTTTAAAATGTATAAGGTGATAATCTTGGCAATGGTGACAAGCTTGTAGATTATCAGATTTATTTGAGAAATAGATGGTATTATTTTGTCATGCTTAATAAGTGCTATAAACACATTAACAAACCATTTATGTGAAACAAGTTGCAGAGAGCGTATGAGAATACAAGGTATTCAAAGTGGGTTATGTACTAGTGGTAAATTGTGGTCATGGGGAGATGCTTCAGAAAAGAAATATTGCACTGCAAGACATAATGTATTGTGTCTGTTGGCACTGAACTGATATTGTTAATAATGATTTGAACGCGTTCTTATTTTCTTATTTGTGTAGTAATAGCCTTCACTGTACTAGTACTTGCTGGCCCTGCTTGCAACTACCAGATTAAAGTAATAAGGACCGTAAGACTATGTAGCATCTGGCTCTGGTGTTTTGTTAGGTACAACTCATATAGTTAACTTAAACCATACTGTATTTTTGACCTTATCATTACAATTCTCCAGCTGACTGTAACTCATGCAATCATATGTTGTCTAAAACTTCAGCTGCTGGAGCCCTTAAGTCTTTGTTCATTGATCTCAAGTATAAACTGAGCTTTTTAAGTTGCGTGAACTAATTTTGTGGTAAAATAATAGTCCTAAACTAGACATTTGGAATAAAACAACAATAATGATTAGTATGACAGGTTGGTATTTAGTATTTGTGGGGTTATATTTTTGTTGGTGTAGCTGCTTTTAACTACAACAGTACTAAAAATGATTGGGATCAATTGGAAGGGAGTTTCCTGAGCTAATAAAAAAATAATTTATGCTTTATTTTCAAGCTTGACAGTTTTTATCGTTGTTGTTATATTTTATGTAAGTCTTTGGGGGCAAATATTTCTACTTCTTTTTAGCAATGAGAATTCCTTTATTGCTTGAGTAGTTTGAATAGCCTGTGTTTGGCATCCTGCTTAAGGTGTCCATTTACTGTTTGAATAGTTACTCTCCAGAAATAAATTAAACATTAAGGTGATCCATGTCTTCTAAAATGTTCTCAAAGGAGTGTACTTGGCTAAGTAGAATATGATTGAACGTCCAATATTTAATTAAATATTTAAAATTTCTACCACACCTGACTATTTTTTTTTATGTTTTGAGTAGTGACTAACTTCAAATTTTGCTCAAGGAAAAGTTACAAGCTTTTTGGTGACAGTACTTAAAAGTGTGGTAATGTATGAAGAGTTGGTCTGGTAAAGCAGTGTGAGTTTTGTCTGTCACAATTGCTCATAAATACAGAGAACATTCTTCCTGTACAAGAAAAAGTTAAATGGTAGTTATTCACTGACTTACCCTATCTACGTCAAAGCTTACCTACAAAACTACCACTGACTTACCCACCTGAAATGTCAAAACAATTATCAAGCAAAACAGAAATGTCTAATGCTTTCTTAGCCTCTGTTTTTGACACTGATGTTAGGCTCTAAGACCCCTGGAGCCCTAAACTGGAGGACTCTGACTGTGGTTATGATGAACTCCCAACCAACACCTAATTTGTGTGGGATTTGCTGCTCCACTTGAATGCATATAAGTCCATGCAGCCCAGTGGGATTTATCCCAGGGTACTTGAAGAGCTGGCTGATGTCATCGTGAGGCCTATCTCAATTATTTTTCAGCAGTCTTGGGAGACAGGAGAAATCCCACTTCACTGGAAGCTGGCAAATGTTGCCCCAGTTTTCAAGAAAGAAGATGCTTGTAATTACAGGCCCGTCAGACTCACATCAGTGCCTGGTGAAATTAGGGAGATTTTTCTGGAAGTTACTGAAATGCCTGAAGCACAAGGCAATCACTGGTTGCAGCAAGCATAGGTGTGTGAGGAGATTGTCCTTTTTAACAAACCTAATTTCCTTTTATGCCTAGTTGACAAAGGAAAACCAGTTGATGTTTGGAATTTCAGTAAAGCTTTGAATACTGTTTCTCACTTTATCCTTCTGGATAAAATGTCCAGCATGCAGCTAGGCAAATGTGTAATGCAGCAGGTGAACAATTAGCTGATGCATAGGGCTCAAGTGATTATGGTAGATGAGTTACATCAGGCTGGAGGCGTTCTGCAGAGCTCCATTTTGGGGTCAATTCTCTTCCGAGTTTTCATCAATGACTTGGAATCAGAAGTAGGAAGTACAGTAAGTTAGTTTGTGGACAACATGGAACTAAGAGGACCTGTTGTCCTCCCTTGAGGGTAGAGAAGGTCTGTAGAGAGATCTTGACAAATTAGAGGACTAAGCAGCTGCCAGCTGCATAAAATTGAACAAGAGCAAGTGCTGGGTTCTGCACTTGTGATGAGGCAGCCCTGGATATATGTACAGTCTGGGTGATGAAAGGCTGAGGAGTAGTCCCCACAGAAAGGAATCTGGTGGTTCTGATGTCTGAGTTCAATCTGAGTCAGTGTTGTGCCCTGGCAGTCAAAAGGGCCAAACATATCCTAGGGTGCATTGCACCCAGCACTGCCAGCAGAATGTGGGAAGGGATTGTCTCACTCTGCTCTGCACTATGCAGGCTTGCCTTGCATTATGTGTGGTTTGAGGCACCATAATATATGAAGGCTGTAAAACTGTTTGAGGGTCTCCAAATCAGGGCTGCTCAAGTGGTGAAGGGTTTGGAGAGCAAGATTTATATGTATGATGAGTAGCAGCTGAGGTCCCTTGTCTTTTTCAGTCTAGAGAAGAGGAAGCTGAGGGGAGGGTCAGGTTGGGTGTTAGAAAAAGATTCTTTACCAGAGAGTGGTCAGACAATGAAACGGGCTCCCTATGGCAGTGTTTGCAGCTGCAAGCTGCCGGAGTTCAGGAAGCATTTGGACAACACTCACACATGGGGTTGGAATTTTGGGTGGGCCTGTGTGGAGTTAGGAGTTGGACTCAGTGATCCTTGTGAGTCTCTTCCTTGTGTATCTTCTGATTTCTTAATCTCTTTGTGGTCTTTCATATTAATTTTCCAGTATTTTTGCACAATGAGAATTTAAGCTGGTTGTTTGGGGTTGCAGCAGAAGGGGACAGGAAGATCTTTGTTATGTCACTGAATGGCCTATGGAGTGCCAGCAGCTTCAGGTCACTAAGCTTTCAAAATAGCACTGGTGCTAAAACTGGAAATTTAAGCTGAAAACTAAAAACAAACTTCTGGCTTCAATTTTAGTAATTTTTTTCCTCAGTTGTTTATGCCAGCTAGATATATTGCACTTAAATACAAATAGATGTACATTCTTCTCAGGTGAACCTTTGTATAAAGAAAGCAAAGCAACTTTAGGACTGACTAAACTCAAGATACACATTTTAACATTAAAACAGATGCATAGTTATTCGTTTCCTGAGGTAACAGTCGTCAGTGCTCCAACTCTGTTTTTAATAGTGTTTTTCTTTATCATACACAGTTCTTGTTCCTTACGCTTTCTGTTTCTTTAAATAAAATTTGGATGATGAACAAACGTTTTGGCCATGAATTTCTTAATTTTTTTAGCTTGGATTGATAGGCTGGTTCCTTCTGTATTGCGTTTTCATTTTGATTGTAGGCAAGCCCATTGCTGCTGAAAATAGCTCAAATGTTCTTTGAACAGTAACAGCCAGCAGCTCAGCTTCTTTCTCTTTCTCTTGCAGACTCTTGCATGTGAGTTTAATTTCTTGAGAGAAACCTTCATAAGGGCTAAGTAAACAAGATCTATATATACAGACAGTCCTCACTTCCTCTGCACTTGAGACGCAACTAAACTTGTCTGTCTGGTAAGTCTTATTTTTCTAAAGGATTTGTTCTTCTTCCTGTCCTTATAACTTGCATTCTTGAGTTCCTGATTAGTGTTCAGAGAAAATCAGCTTCTGTTTGTTAATAATTGTGCGTACCTTATGATTCCATAGTCTGCTTTGGGATAAGTGAATTTGTGATTTTTATTGATCTAGTAGTTAATTCTCAGTTTCTTACCATGAAATCATATAGTATTTTAAAACAGAATTGGTGATTGTTCTTTCTTAAAATTATTTACCTGTTTGAATGTTCTGTACTTAATGAATTATCTTGAGGATTTTTTATTACAAAGCATATTGCTTTGTGTTAAGTCAGAGTTGAGAAATAATTTTGCCAGCAATTCATTGATGACTTATTGCTTGCAGGTTACATTTTGTGTAAATAAAATAAGTTAATATTATTGATTAACAATGTATTTTTTCTTGGTAGAATGCACCTATGTTAAACATAGGATGGCAAACATACTTGCCAGTCACTAATTTGATAATATAATTCTGTAACTGTTCCATTCATTATATTTTTTTGGGTTATGGATTTTCTTCAATTTTTAACTCTACTGCTTGAAATCTTTTTCTCTTGGATTATGAAGAGTTAATTGAGCACAGTACAAAACAAGCTGTTCTTGTAATTTATCTTCTATTTTCACACTTCATAGTGTGAAATTTTTGCTCTTCAGAATTTTTTTTTTCCCTGCATGCTATGGCTTTAAGCAGTTGCCTAGCATAAATGGCAGCCTATGCAAACTTAGTCAGTCTGATCACAAATACTGGCCCTTTGGTTTACCACAATTACTATGTACTTGCACACTGCATGTCCTAGTTCTGCATAGTTCATTTTTCAGGCTTTGCTTTTGCTCTAGTTTTAGTTTATTTCAAAAACATGCTGAAAGTCAAGTCATATTTAAAAGTAGTTCTACACTTAATGTAAGCCACCAATTCTGCATTTTATTTTTAAAGGAAAATCAAAAAGCACATCAGAGTTCTTAAATAAAATTTGTTTGGGGATTTTCCGCTTTATTTATGTTTTAATAGGATACATAATTTTGGACAAAAAGAGGAATTCTGAAGTCTACACACACTTCATACTGCTTTTTTTTATTTTTTTATTTTTAGAAATACAGAGATTTGTGTGAGGTAGGAATTTTCTTTGATAGATTTTCAAAAATAGTAAAAACAAATTCAGCTGAGTTCAGTGAATGAATGTCTTATTCTGATATGAAAATCCTGAATTAAATTCTGCTTGATCTTCCTTAGTGTAGAAGGTATTGATGGTATCCATCTGAAATTATGGAACATTTGGTACCAGTCTCATTTTCTGCTTCAAATGAAACACTCTTTCTCCTTTTCTGTCTCAGTTTCAATTAACCCATGTTCCTTTTGCTTTAAGATTTTCTCTGGTCCTCTCTTATCATCATCCATAAAGCTGCTTCCCTAGTCCTGCAGGTCTGTCACCCTGTCCTTCTATTTCCTTGGTTCTTTTGACCATCCAAGTATTCTAATGAACATTTTACCTACCTTGATGCTTTTCCTGTAAAAAAAAAAAAAAATATATATATATAGGTTTTAGTCTGCAAATAATGTCCGTAATTGCCATAATGTAGTTATCAATTGAGTAGATGTGTATGTAAGGGAAACAGTGTAAAAATTTGAGACTAAAAGACATAGTGGGAAGATAAACGAGGCTACATAATAGACAAAATATTTAACAAATACTTTGTTAAATCAAAGCCAGCATTTGAACTGTGTAAAGTAAGGGTCTGGGATGTTTTATGAGTGGTCACTTTTTACTTCACATTACTTTAAAGTTGCAATATAAGACCATGTTTTTGTTTGGCATTTAACTTTTGACTGAGTAATGGAACTGACACACAGAAACATTTATTTGGCATACTGACACAGCCCAAATTTTAGCTGAGTGAACTTGGAACTAAATTCAACTAAAGGGAGAGCAAATCTCAAGAGCGCAACGGAATTTCTTCCTTTGCATAGGTATATACCTCCACATTCTTGGGAACAAACAGTAACATTTTGTGCAGCTTTCTACTATTGACAGTGTGTCTTTGTTCACTTCCCAAAGGTGGTGTCAAATACACTGGGAAAAGAAATAAAAGGAAAAATGCAAATACAAGAATTTATTTAATTATATGGTCCAAATGAGCACTTCAGGTCTGGAACTGCCTAGCACTGTTATTGGTAGTTCTTTGTGTATGAAGAATAAATGCTCGCTTTCAACATATTAAGTTACATAAATAAATATGCTCTGTCCTTACTGTTTTTGCAAGTTTAAATAGAGGATTGGGAGGCAAGTGTGTCTATAGGCATTTTATTATAGACTTATTTGATCAAAGAGAATTTCAGAAAGTGTTTCCTTTTTGTCTGTATAAAAGTTTCCCAACCAAAATATAGATTTACTTGAGCTGTTATTTCTAGCAACAGTGCTGATAAAGATCATAGATTAAAATACCACTTATTCACAATGTGCCAATGTCACTTTCACAAAGTGGTCTAAGTTCAATTCTTTTATTAATGGCAACTGGATTTTATGGTATCCAATCTGCCCAGTTTCTGATCTGTGAGCTGAATTTCAAAGGGTTGCAAGTCCAAAATGCATGGATATCATGTGTGACAGTATTGGAGAAAGATATTAATGTTTTTTGAAAACTGGAGAGCAAAATCTGATCGTGAAAGTTAATCTGAATGATAGGCCACCTTGCAAATGCCACTTTCTTGTATTTTTCTCAGACTGAGGATATATGAATTTGGAAGCACCTGAAAGAACATGTGCAAGACCCAGCACTTGTTTCTGCACTGGACTTAAGTGGCTGTGTTCTGAGATGGCAATAGATAACTCTGGAAAAGATTCATTATGTCATTCTGTAACTCACTTGTTGCTACAGAGGAGTGTGATTTCAATGGTAACCAGGCACATTGCTTGTATTATATCTGCAGGGAAAAAAAAGAGACTAACAAAAATACAGTGGCAATGCCACTGATCATTCAATAAATCTAAGTGAGATAGAATCCAGAAAGATTCCCAGTTTCTTATAATAGCCTGTGTTTATCATCACTAATCTGTTGTTTGAGGAAGAGGGTAAAATTAATCATAAATAATTAAATATAGCTGTGAGTATCTTATGTCAGGGTTACTAATTTTTAATCATGATGTCAAAGCAGTTAGTTGCTTAACATTTTCAAAAAAAGTTCTCTTGTGAGGTGAGAGTTTTTCAGATTAAACCTCAATACTATTAATTTTATCTTTTTCTTTCTTTTTTATTTTTAAGATTAAAAGTTTGCCAATGAGAAGCAGACATTTTTTGTTTTGTTTTGCAATTAAATCAATCAGAAGTAGTTTAATGTTCAGTTCTGCCTTGAGCTTTTGATTTTATTTGACTTTGTATTTGAACAGTATTGACTGGTAATAATGAAGTGGTATGGTACATAGCAAGGAATATCATTGTTTAGCCACCTAGGTGCTGTACTGCAAAGATAAATGTGCTTATACTCTGCCTCTTTCTAAGTAGGCACTTAACCATACATCTAATAAGTATGCTTTAATCTCACATAAGACATTGCCAGCTTATGTTTGTGGGTAAGACTGCATTTGTCTCTGTATATTAGTGGCTTAAGAATTAGTATGTTTCATTAGTAGCTTACATTCCTAAATGTTTAATACCGTTTAGAAGACTATGTTGTCTTTATTGCTGGAGACAACTTGAGCACTTAGGCTTCCTTGACTTTTGAGATTGTTAATCACTTATTTCACAAAAAGGTTTTTCCTTCCCTATTAAAAATCATTTAGAAGAATTGTTTCATTTAAAAAAACAACTGGATATGTTGTCAGTTTTTGTTTCAAAGGAAACTTAACACGTTTATATTTCCTCCCTGGTCAGTGTCAAATAAAAATTAAAAAAAAATAACACATCTAGGTGATAAATGTATTAGTGGCTCTATCCTTGATATGAAAGCATCATCCATGAGTTACTGCATGCAAGAAATCTGTTTTAGAAGTGCTCCATGAGGATCCCCTGCATAGGGTTCCTTCACTTGTGAGATTCTTTTCAATCGATCTAATAGAGGTGAGACTGAAGTGCTACAGGATGCAGCTGGACACACTATATGTGACCCTAAATATCAGTTCTTTGGATCTTGTGGAGAGCAGCAGATCTCTTCTCTGCAGGCTGGAGAGTTAAAAATTGAAGTAGAAGGAAGGACAGCAGAGATAATAGGATTCCTATCTTATACTACCTTATTTACTTCCTGGGAAGAAAGGAAGCAGAAGAGGCAAGAAAAGGAAGACACACTCTGTTGCCAATGTGAAGGGACCTATCTGAAGAGCAGTTAATTTAGAGAGCCAGTTCTTCTGGGCTGATTACACCCAGTCTTTTAGTGCTATTGAGTTCCTATCAGTAGACTTACCTCTTTCTGTGGTTTTTATAGTCTTCAATATGTAGAATTCAACATGTAGAAAATTTCTACAATATTTGTTAACCAAGCAAAGGCAATAGGATGATGCTTCTGAAAACACAGTCAACAGGGGCCCATTTAAGAGAGGAGCGCAGGAAAAAAAAAAAAGCTTGGAGTTGAAAATCTCGAAGATGTAACTAGATGAACATATCTGAACTCTTCAAGGGTGTATAAATATGCTGCAAATGTGCAGTGTTGGTTTCAGCCCTAGAATTTGATACTCTGTGAAGCTTATGCATGCTAGTGGCAAAGGTTGCTATGCACTGCCCTTCAACTTCAAGCTGAACTTCCCTCCTTTATATAAAGAGAATAAGCACAGATCCAATGATTTGGAAATCATTGGATTGTTGTTAATCACTTTGTAGCAGCTGACTACATGCTGGTTTTATAACAAAACAGTTAAGTGACAGGCGGCAGATCAGCGTGGTGATGTTGATCTGTCTTTCTGTGATCTTGGAAGGCTCATTCAAATGATTTGCAATACCTAGGTTTCCATAGTGAGCTGTGCCAAATATTAGCTTATTAAATCAAATGATTGATCAAGAAATATTTATATCTGTGCAGATATGTATTAAAATGCATGTAGTAGTAATAAGAAATGGCTAGAGCAGCTCAAATGAACCAAGAACGGACTTCTGACCAGATTCTGAACAAATTCTGTGCCAAAATACAGCTTTAATTTTAAAGTTTACGCTTAGCAATAGCATATGCTTAACCAAAAAGTTTATTGGAGTTCCACTGTTTCTAGTGGAAATCTTGACTCCTTTGAGTAAATCCTTTGCAGGCCAGCAAACAGTGCAAGTTGGAAAGACATCTGAGTCAGCTGATTGAACTGCTTACTACAAAATATTTATTCATAAAATAATACCTATCTGGCAATTAATCTGAAAAAAAAAAAATAAATGAACCTGGATAAAGGTTGTTCTTATTTCTAATGCTATTGAACTGTCTCTAAAAGCTGCTATAATGGATTTATAGAATATTCTTGAATATTCAGGGTTAGAAACTTCTACCTGTCTGGTCAGTTGTTTTAAATGTTACTTCCCTGTTTTGTATGAAGCATTATCTTTATGCTTTTACATAAACTGTCACATTTAGAATGAGAGCTCATAAACTGATTGGAAAAGTCTATAAATCTGTTTTTATTTTGAGGTTTCTGTGTTTATTCTTTCTGTTTCTGTACTCAGAGATGTACTTCCCTTGATCACATATTCCTCACCAAAGAGAAAGGAGGCAAGTTTTATAATGAATATCATTTTCTGCAAAAATTGCATCTTTATATGACAGTAGTAGTACTGGAAACTTATAAACCTGGAAACTTATGAACCTGGATTCTCCAAAAGTGATGTCTCTGATTCTGATGCAGTAGGTGCTGAAAGATATTTTGTTTTCTAGTACTCATTGCTCTTTTACTCAGTTTTATATTTCCTCCCCCTTTCAGTTTGATACTTGCTGTTATGCATCCATTCGTATTACATAGAAGTTGTTATCCAAGTGAGTTATTACACACAGTAATGGTAGGCTGAGTTACACAGTGAACAGAAAAGGAAATCTTAACAGAACTACAACACCCTGCATGAAGTATAAGCACCTTATCTATTCACTGACTTTTTGGACAATCTTTCTGTGTAAACCTTCCCTTTTGCGTTTCCCATGATAACTACAGTATCTCAGACAGGCATCTTTAGTATATATCTCTTTATTGCTATCACTGTGTAATTTCACAGTTGTTGAATACTTTTCATGTTCCATTACATGTTACACATTCTAATGCTTAACAGTTGTAAATTGCTTTCTAATTCCTTTCTGAAAAGTCACAGCAGTAGCTGTCTTTTTCAAGTGAGAAAAAAATGGTTACATAGATTAAAAGTTCGTTAAGTTGTGTAATGATTGTATCTAGTTCATGCACTGAATCAATAGAAATCTATTGATTCTGACATAGCTGTTCAAATGATATGGAAATTTCCATATCTCCTATATGAAACAGAAACTATTATTGCAAATGTGTAGTAATATACAGGTACCTCTAACTGATACAAAAGTGAGGAACAAAGAAAATAGTTATGTGCTGCTTGAACAGTACCAAGCAAGAGGTGATGGCAGCCCTAGCACTGAGAGCTACTGGTACTTGTAGTCAGTCATAGATTCCTAGAGTGACCATACAGATCAATGTTCTGCTTTGGCCAAGTGGACAAATAAAGAAACTCAAAATTCAGTGCAAGGTTATTCAGTTTAGACCCTGGAAGCTGGCTGCCCTTCATATATAGCTGTGGTATTATCACAGACTATGGCATACCAGTCATAGGTCAGATTCAGTCAGTTCAGAATTTCTTAAATATTTCTGCTGTTATTGGCTCCGTGTCATTGCTTTTCATGCTGACCCAGATAAAAGTCACTTCATGGTTATTTTCTGTGTAAAGTATATGTACTTCAATTACAGTAAATTGTTTTACTCTGTGTAGAAGCAAGGAATGATGAAAGCATGTTATTTTGAACTTGACATTAAGAATTACTAGGCATAGATTATATATCTTTTTAAATTTTAAAATAATATGTTGTTTTGACTGTAAACAATTTATGGGGAAGCAATCAGCCCAAAAAATAGGTAACAGCATACACATACCTAGGTTACTAGTTTGAGTGTAATCCAGGGAGCTCATAATCATAAACTGTTACCATAACATACCTATTTTGATCTGTATGTAGTCAATTAAAGGCTTTAGTTCATGTGGCACTAATGCTTCTATGCTGGCAAAGCAGTCTATCCTGTGTTAGGACTGCATGGAATTCTAGTCTAGCCATGCCCTCTCTTATGTGTGGAATAAGCAAGGAATTTAAACCACTATATCTCATCTTTGGGATGTCTTCAGTTTTAGTGTTAATTTCAAACTTGTTTTGTGACATAAATCCACACTTTTTTTTTTTTTTTTTTTTACTTTTTTTTCTTATCAATATATGAAGCTTAATTACATTTCAAAATCCAAATTCTCATTTACGTGACAGAGAGTGGACTAGTTGTGACTGCACTGGATTTGCACATGGTTCTAAGAGATGTAACTACAGAAAGACTATGGGGAATTAAACTGTGTAATATCTTGAGATATGCAATGTAAAGATCTTCTGAGGTAGATGTCTTTGGATTTTTGTAAATAGGTTTATTCATGATCATAATTACCTGAGTGAGAATTATCTGATTTCTGAATTAGGTCCTAAACTGAAATATGGGCAGGGATGTAATGGAATAGAAAATATAACAAGCTAAAACAACAACAACAAAAATGCAATTTCTACAGAAAAATGGGCTTATCTGGGCACTTCAAATTACTCATCAAATAGTTTTCAGAATAATTTGGCTTTGACTGCTGCAATAGCTATAAAATTGATGTTCAGATTACAAGGATTTTTTTTTTTTTCTATTTATTGCTATCTAATGAACTGCAGAACTTGATAACCTTTGCTGAAAATAGCTTTTTGACTAGCTGGAGCCATAACAAGACAGAACTATTTGAAAGCATGTGGTGATGGCTCAGCTGCTTGGACTGTGTTTATCATTCCATGGATACGATAGCTAGACAACTAGAGACAATTAAAAAAAAAGAAAAATCAGTCATGAGGATAAAATGTAAAATTAAAAATAATTCCTATCTTTTTTTTCCTAATTATTAATGTGCTTAATGAATGTTTCCACCATTATTCAAATGATACTTTTTCTTTGATTATTCTGGGATATGTTGAGATATTGTAGCTTTGGTCTTCTTTGTGCTCATGATGAGGGCTGTGAGAAGTAAAATCAAGTCTAGGTTTTTCAGTCTAGAGTCAAGTCAAGGTTTTAATTTTTCCATTGACTTCGTCATCTTCTCCCACTGTTACAATTGTTGGTCAGTGTTCAGTAACAGTTTCACTTCCTGGGCTACATATGCAAGCAGCCAATTCTAGGTCGGTAATGTAATTCAGCTCCCAGTAAGAACATATATTTAGTATTTCTTTTATCTTTGAAAGTGTTCCCTTCACTTTTGTATCAGTTATGCCTCCTTATTAAGTGCTAGTGAAAAATAGTTATCCTGTAACCGAGATAAATATTGTCCTAGTAAAAGATTTTACTGGAAATATTACTTTTTGCTACTTTATATTTAAATGTAGTGGATTGCTGCAAAACCATGAAAGTAAGGAGCTGGATCCCAAATCTTCCATTCAGCAAAGTAGTCCATTTCTATTGAACTATCACTAGAAAGATGGTAGGATTGTCAGTATACTCAACCTGGCATGGGTTAAGATGAATTGCTTGAATGGGCTGATGAATGGAGCTGACTTACTTGCAGGTTATTTTCAGAAACTGTGTTCAATATTTTTGTTCATTTGATGCATGAATTTCATTTCATTTGTGAGGGAAAATGCAGTTTGATTATTGTTTAAATGTTTAAAAAATTGCATGCACCTGTTATCAAAATGTAGGTGGATTCAGTATACCTTGAAATAAGCATGTTTGTACCAGAGGGGCCTGTAAGAACTGTTAGATATTTATTAAAAATTGAAGCAATCTTGAAGTCAGTGGACTGTAGGTGACTGAGATTTTACAGGTTTGACTGCTACTGCTGGGATTATGAATTGGAATGACTGTTGGTCAGGAGTGGCAGAAACTTTGGCTGCTCTTGTGACCAAGGAGGTTTTGGTATCCTAGACTATATGAGTTTTGAACCGAATCTTCTTTAATTTGACATAATTTAGCATTTCTGTAATTAAAGCCTGCTTTAAGAAATACTGACCTACAGTGTTATGTTACTGTTAATATTTTGGTCATTCACCATCAGCTTACAATTGATATGCCTGTGAGTTTGAAGGCTTCAAAGTGGTTCTTCAGAGCTGTGCCTTGGCAAATACTGTCAGCCTGTACACTGTTTGGTGTAGGTGAGGAGAGAGCAGTTCCTTGGGCAGCCACTGGTATCTCTGGACACCATTATAGGCTGATGGTAATACTGGTAGAAAGAGGTTATATGTAAAAGTTAATGAACTTTATATTCCACCTGCTTGCATATTATATATTTACTTTATACCCTTTTAAAGGAAACACTCCAGTTCTGCCATTTTTGTATTGATAATACTTTTATTTCAAAGGAATCTCACTGATTAACTGGGAAACATGTGAACCTAAGGGAGGAGTGACTGAATTTACAATAGACCGATCTTTTCAGTCTTACTGCTTTGTTATACCAAAGTAGGCACTTAAATCTAGGAGTGACTTAAAGATAGACTTTAGCTTTCTGGAATCCTTAATTCTAAATAGCTATAACTTGTAAAACGAAATATTACAGCCTTATTTCAGCAACAGTATGAATTGTAGTGGTTTTTATGATAGAGTTCCACTGCACCATTACAGCAAGTGTACAGAAAATTAACTATCCAGATGACTCAGCTCTGCTTCAAAGGATCTTCAGCTGAAGAACCAGCATATTACTTTCTGACACTCTATGAATAGCAGGATTTTGTCTCATTTATTTTACTTGTTTCAAGTTGCACACTAAAGTGTCATATCAGAAAATCTTAGAGCATTATTAGACTAGTCTAGCATGACATAGTGTTATTTGCAAGTTATTAAGGCAAACTGTGTTTCTGAATTATTCAATATAACATCAGTGTGAAGCATCTTGTGTGATCAGGCAGCTGTCATTCCAAGGCTTCCTTAGCTTGGCAGCTCTTTGGAATGATAAAGTTCTCCTGACCTGGCCAGAAATGCTAGGTTGATGGTTGTCAACAAGGTCTCAGATGAACACTGCTGCCTGGGTAGTTGCTAGTTTCGGTTGAGTAATTAAACACATTAGCTGGTGATACAGCGAACTCTTAGTCTCTGCATATGTCCAGACTGAATATGAAGTCCATGTGAACTGCAGGACAGCTACTAGTACACTGTCATAATCAATTTTAAGTTAGTATAATACTTCTCTAACTGAAAATGTATGCTCAAAATGGGTGTTCATTTTTGGTCTTCCTAGCAGAACTGATTCTCATTTGAAGATTCTCATTTGAGTAGATGAGTCTAATTCTCCCCATACCAAGTAGATAGATCAGGTTGACCTGAGGCAAGGGAAGTGAAAGAGACAGATAAAAGAAATGCATCCTATGCAGGCCTGGACCAAATTTAAGACTGGATAATTTGTCCTCAGTAGACTTTGTAGGAAAAAGAAAAATGACGTTGTTTTCTTCCTTCCTTTTTGTTTCAGATCAGTAGTCTTAATGACATCTATACTCCATGGGGACTACTCATTCTAAAAATTCTCAGATGTACAATTTGACATGATCTGCATCATGAGGAATAAAGCTTAAATTTCTTTAACACTACTATTACATGCTCCTTATCATTATCTTTTACAGCAGAAGTTAAGGGTGGTTTTAGCAAAGGTTAACAATAGTCTGCTTGCACTATTCTTCCAGGGTGGCTAATTGAACATGTGACTGGTCAGGGTAGTCTAAGGGGAGGCCAGATTCTAACATTTGCCTGGGACGAAATTTTGGGAAAATAGCCATCCTCACCACAAGCTAGTCTGAGTTACTTTCCTTAGTGCCACTACATGGCCCACACATTTTTCTCGCTTTACCACAGAATGAGAAGATTTAAAGATTCAAGGGAATCACTGATTTATGGTGTATGCCGTCATGACTGTCATGCAGGAATTATCTTCCCCTGGGCCTAAGCAGCCATGTGAAGTGAAAATATGCAATATGAAATTTCTTTGCACCAATACAAACTATTTTTCCAGTGTGACATACTGTATGTTTCTTCACAGCACTTAGACTTCTCCAGTCAGAGATGCTGTGAGACAGGACTGTGTGAAGTGCCTCACAGCTGGCATGTTTAACTGCAACTGAATGGGAGGGACCTGCCTTGTCTCTCAATTACTGTGTTTGAATGAGCGGGGACCAGGGCATTTAGTGGGGAATATATGTACAGATAGGAATTTGGAGGCCAAGGTCTTGACTTTTCCTGAAGTTCCTCTGACTTGAAGTCAATCATGAAGGATTGTATTTAAGGAAAAATGAGGCAAGTTTGTTTTTTTATATATACTGCCTTTATTCTTTTGTTCTCTTCAAGTAATTTTTTTTTCCTTCCTAATGAAGGAAAAAAATTTGGTTTAGACAATAGCCATTTTACATCACTGCACGTTAAAAATTGGTAGATGCATGGTAAGCTATGGGATATTCAACACAGTACATAATTGGGATGATTGTCAGCTTTCCCAACCCCCTGAGCAGAGTTAAATATCTATTTATTCTTTTGTGAAGGTAACTGTGTACTACCCCAGATAGTAGGTAGGGTAGTTACAGGGCTGCTATTAAGTTACAAGTTGCTCTTGTGCAACTTCTGTAACAATATAATTTTTGCCAGCTTTTGTATCAAATCAGAAAGTAGAGCTATACAAAACCAATCTCTGGCTACATAGTTACTTAATACACACCTCAGTAATGCAATAGTAGGTTGACCACTGTTTTTCCAAAATAAATCACAGCCATACCTTCTACCATCCAGAGTGGAGGAGAAAAAGAAAAATAGAAAAAATGATGAAATACAAAATTCAGTTTGAATGTACCAGAAAAAAAGGCAGTGATAGCAGTACACTTCAGCTCTCAGTTAAATCTAGTTCTCTAGGAAAAACTGGAAAATAAATAAACTCAAGTTACTGTTCTGATAGTTTTGCACTGAAGTTAAATATAATAATTAAAAAATAAACAGTAGTCCTATTAGAATATCAATATAGCTTTGTGGACTATCTGTCATCCTTTGTGCAAGTTGGGTACATGAACAGTTTCTGTTTTGCACTTTTTCATAAACGTAAAAGTGCTTTCATATATAGATCCCACAAATCATATTTCAAGTGGTGTCAGATAACAAAAATAAAATATTTTTAGATTTGTACAGTGCATACTGAATTTGCTTATTCATATCAGTCACAATAATGTTTTCTACTGCAGACTTCAGTCCTGCAAAGTTTAGAAATTTCTCTCGCAACAGGTAGGAAATCTGAGAAGATATACAGTAGGTAACAGAGAATGTGAGCAATGACAGAAGAAAATACAAACCAGACATGGAAGAAAGTCAGAGACAATGATCTTCCCTCAGGCTGAGTTGACAAATGAAAATTAGTCTAAATTGTTTATGTAAAGCAATTCTAACAAAAAATAGGTGTTTAAAACAAATTTAATCTAAACGTTCTAAGTTGTTTAATCAGGTATCTGCAGTAGTTTCATTTTATTTTATTGTATGCATGTAGCAATTCCAGAAACCTCACATCTGAGCAATACTGCCAGTATCAGCCATTTAATGGAAGGCAGTTAAATATTTCAAAATAAAATCATTTAAAATGAAATTAAATTGGATTATTAAACCTTCTGTCTCTGAAACTAGACTAATTTCCGAAAAAGGAACTATTGGAATATGTTTCCAAGCTTTGTCTAGATGTTTCAAATTTAAACAGAGATGAAATCATGTATACCAGAGAAGCACTTGAAGTTATACCACAAAGGTATGATTTATTGGAAGAAAATGTGCCAAATGTACCAGTTTTTGATGGTATGGGATCATGTCCCCAAGAGAAAAGTTCTCTCAAGCAGCACCAGAAGTTGGAGTGCATACGATGCTTGTTTCTCTTGACATGACACTGCTATGGAGTGGGTGTCAGGGGAAACTGAATCAAGGCAAGCATGCAAAACCCTTCTGTTCTGGGGCCACCAATTAGTGCCAATTAAGATGCCAGTTCTTTTTTTTGATAGCTTGGAAATAAGCTGTGGTCAGACCAATCCAATTTAGCCTTTGCAAAAGAGTGGCTATTTCTTAAAGTAAGAAAGATATTCATAACTGTTCAAAATGAAAGATAGTGAAACTGACTGCAAGTGGTAAAATACATCTGTCAGAACAGCTAATAAACTGTCTCTAATGCATAATTAGTTATAGAATACATTGAGATATTATTTCATGTATGAATACTTTGATTTCATTTCAAAGTAGCCCAAGGATGCTGAGCAGCATTTGATAATCAGAATTTTTTGGTAGCTGGGGTGTATCTATTGCAGTCTTCTTGAGAGCAACATGGTTTGCATAACTAACTTGCCCCTTTTGGAATTTCTTGATAGTGAAAACAGATTTTTTCCATGTTCACTTATCTTTGAACAGGTTCTCAGAATTTTGCTTTTAAATCAAGTGGTGCGATAAAAAAAGTCAGTGGGGGGAAAAAAGCCTCTTGCTGGTTTACAGTGCCATCTCAAAGGCTGAGAAAACCATTAGATTCAATTAGGCTCAAATATTTATTAAGCACTAGTAGATGAATTGAGTGTATTCAGCGATGGAGAAATTATTCATGGGTAATGTGCTGGAGTAGAAACATGAGGCATGCACGGTTGAATAAACTTGCACAGAGGGTTTTTTTTGTGTGGAATATTTTTCTTCTAACTAGAAATGTTATTTACTTACTATGTCATTTTTCCACTGTCCTTAGACATATGAATCAAAACTTATTTTAAAGGCTACCTTTTTAAAGTGATAACTTAAATTGCCTGGGAATACAAGTATTAGAAAGCTGGTAAGCAAGATTATGTGTTTTACACATTAAGATCTTGTGCGCTGCATCTTCAGTGTTCAAGGGTAGTAGTCTATGACAACGAACCAAACAGGAATGATAGAACTAAATGAATTAGAAAACTTATCAGCAACATTCCCTACATGTATGCAGAGGCTTCACCTTCATTGCAAAATTCAAAGGGAGGAATTACAATCATATTTTTTTGTGTGTGGGAACAATTCTAGAATAGTGTCCCCAGATTCAGAACAGTGATTAAAGGGCACTGTGACTTCTTTTTAATGACAAATATAAAAATTAAGGCCAGCATTTGCTAAAACCCATGAAGTATTGCTTAAAGGAAATTAGTTTATGTGACTGTCTCCAAACCTCAAAGAAATTATCTTTGTAAACTAACAATGACAAAATTAAGCATTGAAGTCTGAAAATGTAAATGGAAGGATTGGAACTGGGTCAGCTTTTTGCCAGTGAGATTCATAAGGATGCTTGAAGTACCACTGAAGTTGTAGAAAGCAGTTGTTTTATCTCTCTGAAATTGAGGAGCAAAAGAAGGAGAGCGATTAGTGTTTGTGAGTGGCCTGGTGACGGTGTGTGCAGTATGTTAATGATATCTGAGTCTCAAACTCTTAGTCATTAAAAACATAACAAAGTAATTTCATCCCTGCTAGTAAAGTGATGAGTTTGAAAATTAGAGCACCCATGCATGAGATCCTGATGTGCTAGCTGTTAAAATCTTCTCTGAGTTACTTTTATGTTTGTCTTTGTCAATGGCCCACATTGTTCAGCATGTAACAATTGAGAAGAGATTGCAGATTTTCAGGTTTAATAAGGGCACTGTAATACAGGCTCTATCTTTGGATGAAACAAATGCACACGGACCCTTAGGTGTTCTCTCAATGGTTAAATGCTTTGTGTGGTTTGTTTGTGACAGCAGCCTAGCTGTCTGCACTCATATCTCCCAAATACATGTAATCTGGTAACTAATTTAGCACAAGGACAGGCATAGTATTAGCATGAGACAATCTGTAAGCAAGCCAGACTAAAAATGCTTGGCAGTGTTGTCTCTGAGGGCTCTTTATGGTAAAAAGGTTGGTTCCAGATTCTCAGGAGACTCAATGCAGGTTTTTGTGTGGTGCTTTTCATACTGCTGAGCATGATTCCTGAGTGCTTTCTAATTAATTGTATTAACTCTCCTAGTACTCTAAGCTAGTGACATTAGGACCTCAGAATGATACCAGGTCACGTAATACAATTGCTAAGTGAAAATAAGGGAGTGGAGAAATTGTGGCCCTTGAAAACAGTGTTTCCAGAAAGTGTTTCATTACAGAATGGGAATGCATTTTTGTTAATTTTGTACAAACATTATTCTATTTTACCAACTTTACCTGAGATGCAGCAAGAATATATTTTGTAACCTAACAGTGACAGTGCTCAAAGCAGATCTTTGAAGTTTTGATAATAGGCAAATTCAGAAAATGCGGTAGCTGCGTGACTGCTAGTAGCAGGTGTAGAGATTTGTGCATGGAAACTTCTGTATCTGGGACAGAATAGTACAAATTGACAATTAAGAAGAAGCTTGCCAACTACCACGTCTAGGCAAGTATTTTGTGGTTCCTGGTGTCATACATACGGTTGAATTATATAAGCACAAGGAGGAAAAGGAATTTATTGTCAGTCTATCAGTGTTTTAAGTTCAGTCAAAACAGTTCAGTGTAAAACCTGTTGTCTTTTACAAGTAATGGCAGCAATTACAAGGTAGACAGTGAACCTGGAAGTTTTATGTCCACCACCTAGTTTTGGAGTGAAGAACCTTTTAGAAGACTCCTCAAATCCTAGGATTTGTTCTAGCATTAGAAGCTGCCTCACATTTTGGAATTGCTGAGTGCCTAGTGCTATATACAACCAGATTCCCTTCTCCTTCATATTTACCAAAGTGAATCTCATATAAGAGATTTTGTCTGCTTCAGGGAAGTTTGTTATCAATTTCCTAATCCTTTCTTGTGAACATCTGATGATGAGACACTTACCTCTTTCAACATTTCTCAAAATAGTTCATTTCTAATTTACCTCTCAGCTGAAACACTTAATCTTTGTAGCAAATGTCAGATAGCTGTGATCAGCAAGCTAGTAAGTGTTCTGAGTTACAGATCTTATACAATTACTTTAAGGCTGATCAGTAGGATGCTATGCTGCACTGATCTTTAAAGAGAATTTAAGTGAAGAAAGATCCACAAAATCCTTCTCTTTATTTATTAAAGAGAAAGAAAGAATACACTGTAGAAAAAAATGCTTTTTAAGTAGAAAATATGAAAATAAGTAGTATTGAAGTTGCTGATATAATGAAAGTGTGCTTCAGTAGACCGTAATAGTCTTTCATTTAAAAGAAAAAAAAAAATAAAGAGGAACTGTAGAGTCTTTTTATTCTAGAGTCTATATTAGAGTTCTTAAAATCACACCCTTAGGACAAGAAAAATGTGAGAACTAAGATCTCTGCAAAGCTGAAACCACACTTCCTACTTTTTTTCATCAAGAATGTCTTTTCCTTTAGTAGAAATATGGGCTTAATATCATCAGCGCCCAACAGCTGCTATATAAAAACTTCTCACTGAGAACAGCAGCTGAACTAGTAGCACTCCATAACTAAATACAAATAAGCATGTCTGATGAGCATCTGAAAGCACTAGCTGGAAGGCAAAATTCATGACAGCTGGACTTCTGAATATAAAGACACTCATGCGTATGATCTGCAAAGACCTACACTTGAGGTCATGTTGAGTAGATAGCTTGTGCAGAGGCATGCAGAACATTTGTCAAGATGTAGGATGTGTTTTCAAACATGGCCTGTAATTATACAGACCATTTCATATATATGATACTAATTGCATATGTTATTTATGGAATGCTGGCCAATTTGTTTATCCAAATATGGCATTTACATGTAATTTTTATTTGTGCATATGGAAATATCATCACTAATTTTCATCAGGAAAAGTATGTTGTTGTATGTACTAGGGTGTACTCATCTACAGACTGAGTCTAGGCTGTCCCAAAATTACACTCAACTATTGCAACCCGGGAAGCATATAATTTGGTTATGAATTAAACAATTGGAAAAAAACACAAAGGTTATCTAAGCTATAAAGTTTCAACTGGATTTTTTTTTCCCTATTTTTTATTTATGCATTTATTTTCAGTTCTTGGGTATTCCTAAGGCCCTGTCAAAGGACTGCACTGATTTAAAGCAAATTCTTCATTAACAAAATACTGCTGATATTCTGTCTGTTTTATGTGGCTGATGAAGCACTACAGGGCTGTAGCTGTGGCTTGGCATAAAAATATATGACCTTGACATGTTCTGAGCCATGCAGTTAACTGGTCAATAGGAAATCATTACACAATGTAATCCTGCGCAGTCACAGGAACATTATGTTCCCCAACACAAAGAAGTAAAAGCTGAAAAGTAAAATGATTTTTCACTATTAGAATGTTCAGATAAACTCTGTTTCCATTCAATTCTGAATATGCTTTGTTGGTAAGTTATACGTAAATTTATATGATCAGCCACTGTTTTCAAGTGGTCAATGGAGCAGATGCAATGATACATTAGATCTTTTACTAACGTGATCCTGGCAAGTTCAGCTGAAGGGTTTTGTTTTTTTTACCTTTGTAGTATAAATTTTTGGTCATCTTAAAGGAGTTTCCTTCAGTTTTGCAAGAAGAGTAACTTGTTTTAAGAATTGGTGCCCTTACCAGTTGTTGTTTTTTGCATAACTTAAACAATGTGAGCTTTGGTGTACTGGATCAACATTCCATTTCTGTTTTTCGTGTGAAATAGCTGGCACTAAAATATTTTAATACACTTGAAGAAAAATATTTCAGAAACTCAGTTCTGAGATACAAATCATACATATAGTTTTGAAATAGAGTATACCGAGTTTTTTAGTATGCATCTCAGAATGACAGAATTATATGTCATGGTACACGTAAGGCGATGTGAAATAAATGAAGTTCCTAACACCATGTCACCTTTATAGCTGAATGAAATTTAAATTCATTGCAGTCAAAAGTTATGGCATATAGAAATATACAAGTAAGTAACAACTGTCTACATTATTTAAAATTCCTTCCACTTACATGCTTCCCTTCAGATGGTGTGATTCTGATTTTTTATTTTCTTTTCAAACTTTTATATCAGTCAATCAAATAAACAAATAAACCAAAAAAAAAAAGAAAAAAAGAAAAGAAAAAACAGAAATGAATTTTTTTTTCCATACACTGCTTGTCTCCATCTTCAGAATTTTATTGTGTATTTTAACCTGAGCTGGTCTATTAGATGGCATTTTGGAATTTGTTCCATAAATGTGCCTGTAGGCTTTTGCAGCTATTTCAGATGTTGCTCTTTGCTGCCTTCTACAGAAGCTTTAGGTTTGGGCTTTTTCTTCACAGAGTTTGGCTCAAGAGATTATCATGAATTTAACCATCCTATGAGATTTAACTGCTCTCACCTGAACAGGTGCAATTGAATATTGTCCCTGTCTAGAAGACACTGTACTATCTCTTGAGCTGCAAATTATAATGTCAGAGTTGGTAATTTTATCCAGAGACATTTGGAGAGTTCTAGTTTATTTTCTCCAGTATTATGCTACATGTTGTTGTCTTCTGAATAAAAGTATCAGGTGCATTCTAACAAGAAATTCATGGCCCTGAATCACAGTCTTTCAGCATTTGAAGTTGGTATGCTGTCTATAGGTTTATACTGTGTCTGTATGCAGGTTTTCATTTGTTTATATGTTTTATATGCATGCAGTTGCGGGGTGGAGACACATAACTATAGCCATGTAATTACCTACACTCAATACTGCACTGAGATGTTAAACACTCACTAGCTTCAGTTAGATATTTTAATGAGTCCGTATACAAAAACATGAACTAAAATCTTGCTCCTATATGTCCATGGAATCACACAGTAGAATTTGTTTCCATTCCCACACGTTGTGTTGTTCATGATCTGTGCAGAGGAATGCATAATTTTTCCTGGCTTCGAAAAGTCATGCAGTGCAAGAAGTTAGATGTGTGTGGATTGTTTATTTAAAAGCACTTGTCCAAACTTATTGCCTTTGATTCTAGAATCTTAACAAAGAATTTGGCCAGATGTTAGATATATGCATATTTAGCCTCAACAAAACAAACAAACAAAAAATTAAACAAAGAGGAAGGGAGCGTTATGTGATTTAACTGTGATGCATTTACATGTTTTTCCTTTTAGGCTTTTCTGACTGGGTAGGGTACAGAGGCACACTTCCATTTATCACATAGACCAAACTGCTTATAGAACCAGGGTCCATGTCTCTGCTGCTAGAAATTACTGACTGCAGTGCAGAAGTACAGCTACTTCTATGTTATAGAGGGAGCCCAGTAGATAGAGTGGGCTTGAAATTTCTAAAATTCCTTTAGTGTCAGTAGGGAAAAAATTGCATATTTGCAAGCAGGAAGGTGCGGTACTTCTAGGAAATAAATGTAAGCCATACCTGAGTTAGTAAGCTGTGCTTAGGTAAAATGTTAGAGCTATGCTGTTCTTAGGACAGCATAATCTTAGGATTAAAATGATCTTTTCTGCTGTAGTTTGCTTTACAAACCTGTAAGCTAGAAGTCAGGCCAGCTTGGAGCTTCTGTGCCATAAGTAATTATGTGTTACATACCCTTTGAAAGCTGTATACACTAAACTCAATTTATTACATGTATAGGTTCTTCAGGTAACTGAGTCCCAGTTTAAGGATTGAAATCATCTTCTGTATCTATATGCTTGTATCCCTGGGCAGTCTGCAAGAAATGGGACAGCAGACTTTGGCATCTCTTCTTTATTAAGAAACGTTCTCTGTCTTAAAGGACTGTACTACTACTTTGTAAAAAAAAAAATAGCTAAGGTTTTGGTATATTTGTCTGTTCTTGTTGACTGTTGCGTTGTGAATTTGCTGTTTTTTAGCAAAATACTTTCACTAACCTTTATACCTGTTCTCATTGCTTTCTCTAATAAGCATGGCCTATCTGATATTGCAATATTCGTTGGTTATAGAAAGTAGTACCAAGAGAATATATAAAAGTTTGGGCCACACCACTCACAGGGTGACTCGCAAGTTTTCCAGTTCTTATGATAGGCAAGTATTTGTTTTCTGTTTAATTTCTGTCTTATTGGAGCAGCTAGTGCTGCTATCACTTGATGTGATAAAGTATTAAATATGCAATTTGAGTTGTTTATGTGCAGTGTTCCCACAAACAATTTGGTATTGTACATGATGCCATCTTATTCTCCCATGATCTTGGGAAGTTTCCATCATCTGTATCTTTTCAGTTGTTACTTAACTAATTGCAGAGGATAAATGTGTTTTGGGGTCAGGGGTTTATTCTTACAGCCATCATTAATGGCTGTTCATCTCAGGAAAGAATACCACTAACATTTTTTGTTTTTGTTTTTTCTAACTAGAAATAGCATACAGTTAAATGCCTTACTCTGTAAACACTTAAATGCATAATGAGCAAATTCTATACATAATGCAGGAAGGAAAAATTAAGAGGCTGGATAAAAGTGAGTGTATCAATGTATCCTCAAACTATCTTGGCTCAGCCCTGACATTTTGTCATCTTGTCACTGATGCTGGGAGTTTCTTGGTATTGCAGGTATTTGGTGTGAACTAAGGGCTGGGGAAACATTTGAGGATTTGTGTGTGTGTGTGTGTGTGTTCCTCAAAAGTCCCAGGTACTCTCATCTATACCTGCTGTTGTCTTTTCCCGTTACCATAAACAGAACCTTTAAGAGAAAGGTATAGTGAGGTGGAACCGTGCAAGCCAATAGCAAATGGGACTATGTACGAGGTCCTTTAGGAAAGAATGTATTAGTAAGACCCTCAATATTATTTACTACAATTTTCCTTTATTTCCTTGTGTAGGTTAAATGCTTTGTTCTAAAGCTGATAGTAATAGTCAGCAGAGAATACTGAGACAAGTATATACAGAGAGAATACCTATAAACATGTAAATAGCCTACAGTGTGCCTGATGTTGGGTTTTATGAACTGTTTGTTAGGGTATAGCATGTGCCAAATACTTAATACCATTAAAATAAATGATTAACTTTTTAAGTCATAACATTTTTATTGCTCTGAGGGGAAAACCGTCACACTCTTCTGAATTCAGAGGTGCATTAAGCTTTTTAAGATTATTGATTGCTTCCAGTATGCAATGGATGCAAGCAGGTTTTCAATATAAACATAATTTAATCTTTACCATAAGACACAATCAGTAATGCAGTATCTCATGGTAACTACCAGCTTCTTGGATTGTTATTCTTTTTTTGAACTTGACAGCTAATTTGCAACTTCCTTCCCTCATCTTATGAAATGCTACAACTTCTAAAACTCTAATGGCTGAATCCTCTGACTCCTGCTAAAAATGCAAGTTTAATATAATATCATTAGGATTCTTCTGCATAAGCAAGTGTATTAAGTATATTGAAGGTCAAGTGTACGAGCTCTTCTTTAGTACAATTAAAAACAAATAAAAGGAGAAACAAAGGAAAATAATCCTGTGGTTCCTACTGGGAATTTCTGTATGACAAATCAGGTATGTAGGGAAATCAGACTTAATAGGTTCCTTCCTTGCAGGGCTGCTCCTTTGTAACTACATACCAGACAAGGCAGCTTTGGATGCTTTTACTATATAAAGATATGTTCACATCAAAGAGTTTGACATTTTTGTAAACCGAATTATTGTTTATTCTTAGAAAAGAAACAACATATTGTGGCTAGATATGGAAAAAATATTTGGAGTAGACCTTCTTGGAATGAATTAAAGTAAAGAAATAGTGTGTACAAAATGCTTGACAAAGAAGAAAGTATAAAAATATCTCTGAACACATTCTGGTACAAAAATGCAGGGTTAAAGCTACTTTTCCAAAAACATGTTTGGAGTTCTTTTAAGGTAAACGAACTGGGCTCAGCTTGCTCTAAGAAAAAATGTCTGCTTCCTTATATATAAATTCAGTGCTGGACGTCTGTTGAACAGAAGTTTTTCTAGGCCTAAATCTAGAAGATTCCTACAGTGTATAATTACATTTAGCTTGGAAATGATCCCATCCTTGTACAGAAAAGCACATGCTTATGTGCTACAGAAGACCACAGAATTTATGAGTATAAGGACTTTGAATCACAGTCCTGATGCTTTTAAATTAGAAAGCTATAAATGGAAATCTGTTGCAGTTTTGGTGTTAGACAGCCTTATAATGTCAGGTAGATGAACCAGAAAACTCTATTGCTTCATGGTATGCACTACATCTGTCTGCTCAATAAACTGTATCAGGGCCTGAGACAGGAAATGCCTTAACTCAGTTGTTAATAGAAAATATCAGAAGGAAGTAATTTATCTTCATGTTGCAGATTGTCTTGTTTTATAACACCTTTGCCATATGGAAAAAATTTTATTGTTTCAGTTCAAGTCTTTTTAATCTGTCTAGAATTTATAAATAATCAGTTCTTCGGCTTCCAGTCCTCGTTACCACTTTGGGAGCCAAGCTCCACCTTGGCATTCTGTTCATGTGTACTCATGGCATGTGCTGTGCCAAACAGCCTAACAGTCAGCTGAGGGACAGCACGATTCCTGGTAGAGTGTGCCTAAATCCCAGGCAGTGCTCTGTTAAGCAAATGTAGCATTTGCACTAGTGTTACTGTGATGTAGCGTAACACAGCACCAGAGCACAGTACTAGTACAAAGCCTTGAAACTACAGTGTCACATTAGTGAGCCTGTGGAAATCAAAGGTTATTGGGGGATCTTTGCTTCCTTCAGGTACGGATTGAAAGGTATGCAGCAACTTCATCTGTCTAAGGAAACGAAACTCTTTTCAGGCTTTTTTCCTATCATTCAACTCTCAAGTACACTGTTTGCCTACCTGCTCAGCTGGGGGAAGGTAGATTTCTGGTGAAGATGCCTTAGAGCACTAAGGTCAACTGAGGTGCTGCACTGCCTCAGCCATACTTAGTGTGGGGCAAGTCAGGAGCAGAATCCTGTTGTGTTTGCTGTGATTCAGTATTTACTCTGGGAAGGAGAGCAAATTATAAAATAAGGATGCACATCTCAGCATGACAACAGGTATTTATTCTGGCGCCCTGTGGCCTTGTTCTGCATCGGCTTAGTTTCTTGCTTAGTTTTTTTGTTTTGTTTTGTTTTTTAATGAGAAAGTGGAAACTCAAAATTCACTCTCTTCTTTTCCTTTATGATCTGCACTTCTAAAATTGTGAGACTGGGACTTTTTGACCCACCTTTTTCAAATACAATCTGAATGCTTACTTCCTCTTATAAAAGAAGGATGGAAAGATTTAAATGGTAGGGATTAATGAACCTCATGAAACAATTGTCTATATACAAAACGCGATTTGCACATTTGCAGTCTGGGGATGGTTTTGAATAGTCATTTAATTAGACATGCTTGTTATTAGTAGGTGCTTGTAGTACTTACAGGACTAAACAAAAAAAAAATTTTTTTCCATTACAAATATAATTGCATAGCCTAAGGTCTTTATAAAAAGTCTACTGCCAATTTTCTTGGTGGTTTTTTGTTTGTTTTGTTTTTAATTAGATGTTGAGATCTAGATCTACAAATACTGAAAATAGGAAGAAAAAATAAAGTTTTCTGAGCAGAAGAACTAAGCACACAAGCAATATCTACAAGGTTGTAAAAAAAAGAACAGGGTTGCTTTGCTTATAATTTAGGTTTTTTCTGTGTTCTAGAGATCTTGGTAGAAGAAACTGGGGGTTTATTTGGAGCTCTGTGTTGCCATCTGACAGATCTCATCTGGTAGTTAATAATTTCATTTCTAGTAGTGTGTTACCAGTACTAGGAAGCTCAAAATGCTTTCTCTTAAGACAGGGTTTCTGTGAATATTATTACTCTGCCATCACCCTGTTGGACTTAGCGGTGTGAAAATGCAATGAAACATGAACACAATATACTATGATATGCCCCTCAAGCTGATCTCATCAGAAAACACATCTATTTTTTGTATTAGGTGGGGCAAGTGTGTTCTTTTTATGAAGATAATAAAAAAGTAAAGGTAAAACATCAGTGATTATGAAAGAGGTTGTTAAATAGATTTAAAAGTTGTCATAATTGGTTACAACAGTGTGATTGGGACCTAATCAGCGTGATTTAATAACACCGAGTAAAGAGAAGTCTACTGTTCAGTCAGGATTGAAGAGCAAACAATTGGGTAATTGTAGGTATACTTTTACCATGAACTTTACTTAGAACCTAAAAGAAGTATACTGAATTTCTGAAAAGTTACATAGATGACCCCTGTATAGAGAATACAGGCTCCGTATGAGAAATTTGACTGTGTAGAAATGATCTGTTTTTCTTCACAATGCAGACAGAATGAGTGTAAAGTTACAGAGAGGCTGAGAGATTGGGCACCTGGGTGGAGATGTTCACAGTTAAAAGCCTTACACGACTCTGAGAAGGTAATGGCAACATGTGGTAATGCAAAGAAGAGAAGTTGGAAAGAATGATGTGAAGTCTGAAGCATTTCCTCTGAGACTATGTTCATTTAAAGTGCAAAATACACAACAGCTTAGATAATTCTAGACCACTGCTTCACAAACACAAATTATTCTATCATGAGGAACAGGCTTGTTTAGCAGTCAGTTCTAGAGAGCTCTGAAATGCTTAGTTCCACTCAAGCTGCTTCAGAATGAAGTCTTTGCTTTAGGGCACTTGCAGTTGCTCTGTAAATTGGAAGAAGGGCTAAGCTGGCCCTACATCACAAGTGGCTTTCTGTGGCATGGATTACTGTGGAGTAATGGCTATCAAAGGACATTCAGCAGAATTGTAGGAAGGAAACTAGGCTTGCTACTCAAGGCCTTGGCATGAATTAAAATAATAATAATAATAATGAGCATGTGATATGGTGTTGCACAGATTCTCAGCCAAATAGTTTTTACCAGTTGAGCCTACCAAAGATGCATGGTTCTCATGGCCCATATTAGAACATCAAGGTGTAGTCATGGCACTGTTCCTCAGGGGTTGCATTTTAATGTAGGGGTATTGAGATTCTGATCCTTGCATTGCCAGCTGGTGGGGAAAAGGGGCTGGAGAGTTGGTGGGTTTTGTGTTGTTGCTTGAAGTTTTTTTGCTATGTAAATTGAAAAAGATAAAATGAAAAGTAGTCACTGTCAAAAGTGAACTAAACTCCCTTGTTTACAAGTGTTCAGTGAAAATGTTTAGTGAAAAGCTAGCTATAACAGCTGCTATAGCCCTGGCCATGTTCCTTTGTATTGTTATTAGTGTTCTGAGGTGTTTATTTGATGTGATAGTTTTGACAGCTAATAAATTAGCTATAGCTGTTGAACATGAGTCTCAAATGCTATTAGTCAATGTGTGAGCATGGCTAATGTATTTAAGTGCCTCTATGGGGGAGAGTAGAAATCTGCCTGAGGCTGCTCTCATTTGATGTTTGTATGGTCTTTCTGTCAGAAAGGTTGAAATGCTGAAAATCCTGTGATGGTTGGCCAGATAGGTTTATATATTATGATCCTTTTTAATCATGATTTTCATGACATCACTCTAGGAACTTCTGTTTGCTGCTTCAAAAACAGCTGAGAAAAATCACCACCTTACAGCAGACTTAAGTTTGTGCCAAAAATGAGCTTGTGCACGCTAAGATTTTGTCAGTGTGCTGTAAACGGATGCCAGCACAGCTTCTTGTAAATGAGCTTAGTAGTCGTATTCTAAAGCTAAGCTACAGAAAATGCAATTCTCCCTTATCTCTGCAGGGTACACTTTCAGTCACCTGATCATATGCAATGCAGTAATTTGGATGCACTCAAGGGGATGTCTAAAATCTATTTATGTTCCCAAGATTGTTAATTTCCAACTGCCATTTTCTTGGTGAGATCGTAAAGTTCATTTAATGTTCCTTCCTTCTCTCATGCAGTCTTTGCTTTCTATTAATTAAAAAACAAACAATTACAGTGTTTTTAACACTGCAGTGTTTTCCCTAACTGTATGAGCTAATGCTACTAAAACCTGGAGTTCTGGAACCTATGTTCAGAAGGACAGTCATCCTGTATTTCCTAACTCTTATACACATTCTACCAATTTGTTTAAAATACACTGCAGGCCCAATGTGCTACCTTTATTACTATATTTAACTGCTGATTTCCCTAAACAAAATGATTTTATGACTACTCAGAAGGCATCAATTAAGTTCACTTGATGGCTGGTGAAAACAAAGAGTTTCTAAAAGTATTTCTATGTGTGAAGACAAAAACTTATGCTATAAATATGAAGCTATGTATGGTGTATCACTGAAAATTGCAAATGTGCAAATTGATTAAATCAGAGTGGGGAAAGCAAATAAGAAATATAGGAAAGGAGATACCGATAGTTAAAAGTTATAAGATCATAAAATCAGAATTGTCTGACTTTCTTAGGAGAATAAATACGTTAGGTTAAAAAAGTAATGAAGTGATATTGCTAAAGCATAAAATACGTACGGTCTGGAACTTCATTGCAATTTCACTCCTTTTCTCCATTGCCATGTCCTCTGTATTCCTCCTACATAACATTCACTATTTTTTCTTTTTTTTTCATTGTTCAATCAAATTCTCTTGCATTTCCCTTCTTGCTAATTAACCTGCTTTTCTGAGGGCTTGTTTGTTTGGCACGGTGCACAATGATATTGCTTGCAAATCAACATCTCTCTTCCTAGTCATCAGATAAACCAGGTATCTTGCTGGGTATCCAAATAATGTGTAATGCTACTTCTATTAGTTGTCTTAAAATTGTAATGAGATTGTTAAGGTAATGTGCTGTGCCACAACACAAATGAAGGGAGAATCCCAATGTCTAGATAGGTTGTGTGCCTATTCTCACGCAGTATGAGAAACGAGAGAGCCTATTGAATGATTTCTTCATATCAAAAAGTGCACGCTTTATCAGTTTGATAAATTATTTTTATGATGAAAGACCCCTTTGATGTATAATTGAAACTGACCTGTATGTTCAAAGCAGAAATACTTACAGATACACTTGTTGAGCATCTAAAAATGAAATGACAGTAGTAAAGGTTTAACTCTGCAAAATTAATCTTTGCTTGCTTGGATTCCATGCCTTGAATGAGAGGTGAAACACTCAACAACAGTAGTATATTTTTATGAGGTGGTCAAAGTGATCGCTACTCTTGACCTGCCAGTGATGGTTTTTCTACTTAGCATAGCCCCTCTGCAGTGTGCCTTTATTGCTGTCAAGATGTTCTCCAGTCTGTATGTGCTGCATGGAGCTATTCCATCCCTGGTGCAGGGAACTTCATGAGATTAATTCCTTCAGTGTCTGGGGGATCTCTCCCCTGCTGCAGCTACTTCCCCCAGTCTGATGGACTCAGCGAGCTTTAAGTTGCATTTGGTACTACTGCCAAAGTATCTCGTGACTGGTAAAAAACAAACAAACCAAAAAAACCAGCTTCACTTAGTTACAAAGAATGTTTATTTTTGAATAAAGAGACAAACTTACAAGAGTAGTAACCTGGCTTTTGGGAGCAAAAAGTATATACAATTTCAGAAAGTTCAATACAATTTCAGGCAAGCATTTTCTCCTGCTATCCTGCAGAATAGTTTGTTATATATATATGATAAAATGGCAAGCTCTGTCAAAGGTCACAGCAATTTCTTGTTCTAACTTTGAGAAAGGAGTCCAGGTACCCTAAAACAACATGGTTAGTTTACTCTGAGATCCTTTATGGATCATTTGCTTAGCAGAAGCCTTAGCAGTCTCAAGTAATACAGAGAGGATTTTGTTCATCTGTGCTCTACATCGTCCCTTGTGGCTACTGAAAGTTAGCTCAAGTAACAGAATTACCACTTTTTTTTCCCACGGGAGGAATTTTCCAGGCTCCTCTTGTACACCTAGTTAAAAGGCACTTCAAATGCAATGCAGAGAAAATGTCTCTCATAAAGCCACTGCCAACCTGCCTCTGGTGTTCAATACTTCCTGTGTCTACCTGCAAAATGTGACAAGAGCTGTAAGGGTGAACCAAAATAAGCAGTTGGGGTAACACTGCTCAGCAGTAGAAACTCTGTGACTGTGTTGACCTCTATGCGACTCGGTAACTCTGCATCCAGTGGAAGCTCAAAACAATGGGTGCCTGCCCAGCTACACCCATATTTGTTTCCTGCTGTCATACTTCAAGGAAATCTGCTGCGTGTGTAACTGTGACAACTGTAGTGTCTGAAAACAGATCAGTTATCAGTGTTGATGCCTGTCCTCTCTCTGTATGAGTCATACAAGCAAAACTGTGTGAAACAAAATAGTTTCTAAACAGTCAGCCGAGAGGTGTTTGAGGGTGGCTGTTCACTACAGTTTGGCTTTTTATTCACTTACACCTATGTTTTGGCAAACAAAGCAGATGGTTCGATAACCTTCTTGCTACTGTAGGGATGTATTACAAAGTCAGTCCTGTGATGCTTGACTTTTTACAAGAAAAGGTAGGACTGCTTTTAAATGATTCTGAGTCGTGTTTCGTAGTGTCCTCTAGCTTTGTGGATGTGAGAGTTTTTGGAAGAAAACAAAAATAAATAGAAACCAACAGTGTTGTGAATTAGCTCACATAGTATGTAAGTTTTCTTATATAAGAAACTGAGATCAGTGGGACAGGGGGATTCTTCATCTTCCCGTGTTTTGGAACACAGCTTGACAGAATTGCTGTTTACTTGCATATTGTCCTGGTGATATCACTAAAACAGTGCCTTTATGAATGAAATCCTCTATGCCTGAAACAGATTTCTACTTATTCTAATAATATCTAGCTCTTAAAAAGAGTGAATTTGTGTATTAAAAGTAAGAGGTGAAGTTCTTAAAAAGTGGCTTAATGCAGTTTTCAGAGTGCAGAAGTTCACTGAGAAGGGAAATGCAAGAGTCTTGCTTGTTACAAGTTCCTACTTTTACAACAGCACTCACTGCATTCAGTTAAAAATTAATTCACTTGCTCTTTTATAATTCCTTAATTGCAGAATTCTATGTTTGGTGGGAAAAAGAAGGACTATATCACATTGTTTTGAGATAGCACAAACAAAAATGTGTCATTTTTGAAGCAGATTGTGTTCATATACTGAAGTCAGGAAGTAGTTACGTGCTTGCCAGTGTGGAAATAGTACTCCTGTAATGGGAGAAGATTGAACTAGTCTAAATAAATTTACATAGATTTGATAGTCATTAATACATGTGTAGTTTTTCTTTCTTGTAAGGTATACTAAAAACTGAATTTGCAGGGGTTGGAGGTAAGGGGAAATGGTGACAAATTCACTTTGCAAATAGAGGTTGATGGTTGCAACTGTTTTTGACACAGGTCCTTTGAACTTTACAACAATACTTTGTATATTTTTGCATGAAAATGAATATTTATATTAAGTTATTGAGGATGCTCTGTGTATGAGACTTCAGGAAAAGTGCCAGTCCTTTATAAAGTTACTTTTGACAAACCAAAATTGTAAAGAATCCAAAATGACCAAGCCCAAAAATTATTCTGTTTTACAGAACAGTCTGTATCTACTTCGATGCTCCCACAGGCAAATGTGTTCAAACACATCCTGCATCTTTTTTCTGTAGACAGTTACAACTTTTATCATTGTTGTTCTGTCACCTTCTGCTTACTATATGGCAATATAACAACTTATATTGTCTTCCATTTAAAGTAGACAATTACAAATTGTGATTTACCCAGAAACATAACCATAGCTACGTAGTTCGATGGGTATTCATAGATCACTTGTGCAGGAGTTTGTATTTGCATAGGCTCTGAAGGCTTAAATTAGAGAATGAGAAAACCCATGCTATGCTTGTTGTCATTAAGTGGTGAGAGAAGTTCTGTAACATGCTATTTCTATTTACACACAAGGAATTTTTCATCTGAAATATTTAGGGATAATTGTGCGTAAGGGATTGGATCCTAAGCTAATGTGTAAAGGGGTACCACTGACCTCAGTTGAACTGCACTGGCTTATAACAACTGAGGAAATAGCAGGAAGTATTTGCATTCTTCACTGTTTCTGAGAATGGAAGTTAGTGGACAAACAGACAAAATAATGGGAACCTTAAGGAAAATAGTTATTTGTAAGACTTTCTTATTACTAATATTATTCAAATAGGCTTTTTGTTAATACTAATAGGCTTTTTGTTAATACTAATAGGCTTCTGTTAATACTAAGGACTCCCTTTTCACTCAGCCCATTTAAGTATTGACTGAGTATCACGTAAATGAGGTTGATTTTTTCAGAACTCCTGAGGACATCAAGTTTAAGCATTATTTCCTTTCATTTTTAGCAGAAAATAAAGGTCTTTGGTATTAGGTACCTACACTATGTGCAGAGTTTCTCCTTGGAGGAATTTAGCATGCAGCACTTAATTCTCTGTGCTCATGGAAATGAAGAGTTGTTATACATGACTGGCCAGCTTTTGTTCAAGCTCAGATATTTAGAAGAGATTTTCCTAATAGTCACAAGAAACAGGGTAAGTAATAGCTTCAACAGTCACTGAATTGTGATTGAGGATCTCTAGAGGTCCCTACCAACTCCTACAATTCTATGATTCTGTGATTATTGTAAGATCTACAGTTATTATATTTTCATATGCATAGTCCATAGATTTTTAAAAACCACTTAAACAATTTATCTTCCATTTAGGACCACTTTTGGGAAATTTTTCCAGTGTATTACAAAAAATCTTTCCTTGCCAATGCCTTTTTCCTCATGTTTTCTCTCTTCTTGTCATCTTTTTTCACATGAATTTAATGTCTTGAATTTAAAGTACTCTTGAATTTAAAGTACATTTTTGCACTTAGCATTCCTAAGATCACCTCACTCACATGATCATCTCAACAGATCTCCCCATTACTCCTGTGCCTGCAGATAATCTTTCATCAGTAGCTGTAAAACTACTGTGCCATGAGGTTTGCCTCAGCTTAAGCACCCTGGCATTGGAGTGCTGGGGAGCATCCATCCCAGTGAGCTGGAGCTGCCAGAGCACCCAGTGTGCCTTGCTGTCAAAATGCACATGGGTTTCCTTATGGGTAAGCTAAAAGAAGGTGTCAGACTGCAGAAGCATGTTTGAAAAACCTGGTTTTCATACATTATGAAATGAAAACAACTGAAAGAGCTATGGGCCCAGTCTACAGATGTGTTGTGCCATTGGCAGTTACCTTTCTGTTATCTGTTGACTGTGCTATGCAGGTCTAAAATTTAGGCTACTGCTTTGTTGGCTTTTGTTCGTTTGTTATTTTTTTTTTTCCACATAAAGAATTAGGGCTTATTTTAGACAACAAAATTGGTTAGAGAAAACTATAATTCATGCACAACTTGCAACTATTTTTGACCTGGAAAACATACGAAGTAAACTTATCCATTTTTCTGAGCCAATTTGCTGAAAGTTTGATTTTCTTCCATTAAAATTTCCATTTTTCAAGCTATTTGATATAGCTCTTCAGAGGAAAAATTGCTCTAAGTTGTAGACTGGTGTATTAATAAAAAAATGTGGAATGTGATCTACTATAATGGTTATTTCTTTATCTGAACATTCTTAAACAAAGAGCGCTATTATGGCTGTTTGTGCAGGCTTACATGAAGTACCTGTTAAAGTTGAAGCCTACCTCCTTGTGACGTGGGTGTGAGTCGGTGTACAGCTCAAATCAGTGGTGCTCTAAGTAGCAGCTGAAGGTAGTGAGCAAGTACCAGAGGCTTTTGAAGCAACACATTACAATGCACTGTAGGGTAGGTGATTGTAGTTATAAAATCATAATTAAATGTGTGGGAACTGAGAACATCTGCTACAGGAATGGCACTTAGTGTTGCCAATTAATATATATATACTGTAAAAATAGCATGAAAACATTACATACAACAGATTAATTTGTGGACATAATTTTAATAATTAAGTAAACCAAAGAGTAGTTCTTAAAGGAAAATATTCTTTGACGCTCCCTTACATTCTGCATCCTCTTTGTTATTCACACTACACTTGATTAAGTTGAATAGCTGGTATTATAGCAAGGCATGTAACTGATCTCTGATTTTTCCTGAAACCGATACTATCTCATGTGCTAGCACTCCATGAATTAGTTGAGTGATGCTTACAATGCAGAACAATGAAGCCCTGAATAGTACTTGTGGCAGGGTTAGAGTAACTGCTACTACTGAAGGTACATCTGATAACCTTGAAGTTACATTACAATGAAGACAAGTACTAAACCAACTAAGAGTCAATGGAAGATTCCTGTTAGCTTCAGTACTCCTGGGGATGTACCCCTGGCAAAATTTCACTAGTTTGTTTGGAAAGCAAAACAAGCTACATTGCCATGATGCTGCTGACAGAAACTTCACCTTAAGACTTAAAATTATTCAACTGGTTTGAAACTGCATTATTAAACTCCATAAACTGATTGGCATACATTAATAGTACCCATTATTAATGAACTCATTCAGTGTGTCTTGGTTGAGTTGCTTGGCAAGAGGTAGGAGCTGTGCTTCTTCAATGAATTTTTTTATTCGCTTCAAGAATTCTGATGACCTCTATTTGAGCAAGGTTAGGATCTTAGTGGCTGGAACACAGATGTAAACTTTAATCTAGCTTCATTAGGAATGTGACATCCACTTTTTCAAAAATTGCATGTGTTTGAAAAATCTACTTGCCGGTGCTGAGTAGAGATTTAGTAGACTCAGAATATCTGGAGATCCATCCTCAGTGCACGTGAACAGAAAGTTAGACTTAAATATTGAATGCTTCTGAGTATAATTCATGTAATTGCTATTGCAGTGAACACTAGATCTAGTGTGAAACTAAGATGACAGTGTTTGCTGTTCTTTCAGACCCCCTATAGACCAGTTTTGAAGGGGAAATGGCTGCTTTGCTTGAAAACTGAGGGAATAAGAATACTGGACTGTGACAAATAATCTGTGGCAGGGGAAAAGGGAGTTTTGTGTTTGGCACGCATGCCCACAGTTGATGTGGAGGGGGAGTTTGATGAGTGCTATCTATGTTTAAAGTATTCTGATAAAATGGACGCAAGTTATCTTTAATTCAGCCACCCAAAGATATTAAAATTATTTCCAGTCTCTGTTATTTCACTGAGAATACGGTAACTATCTGAGCCAAAAATAATTTGGTGAAATGCATAGTTGTTCTATTGGTCAGTGTTTAATATAAGCCTCAAGGAAATTTAAATTATAAATAATGTTCACGGCTACATGCTGGGCTACCATTAGGTTGACCATTGCATAGCTCTTTGCAGGAAGAAATTCTTTCTAGTTCTGTTTAAAGCAATCAAAAAATTTGTTAGATCATTATAGTTCTAAAATTACTGCTTTTAAATCATTATATTTGCAGATTGCAGGCAAAAGATAGAGGTGTGTGGGTGTATGTGTATATGTATACACATGTTCTCATATATTTTCTCACTGGAAAAAATTGAGGGTTATGCCAGGTTAGAGGCATGTATTTTCATTTTGCAGATTGTGTGTTGAGAGTGTATTTAGTCTTCTCTGAGACTTTGAGTATTCCATTTAAATTTTCTTGAGGTAATATCTGTATGACACGACTCAGGATCATTTATTATTCAACCTATTGCTGTTACACAGACAGATCTGAGAAGAGTTGATCTTGTGCTGCTAAGGAATCGTATTGTCTCTGATCTTTGCTGACTGGAACGTTGAACCAAAGCACTTAGCATTTTTTCATCATTTAAGATCTGTAAAAATATCAAGATTGAGTGTCACATGATGATATTTTATCCTCACACTGGAAAATCAAATATCAGAGGAGCACATTCATATAAGGTATATATAAAAAATGAAACTGAGCAAGAGGTAATGAAAAAGCATTGTAAATATCAAAAATAGTCAACCAAATAATTTAGTACTTTACCCTATTGGTAAAAATATATTGTCTATAATTCTCAGGGAGAACTGAGAGGGAAAATGAATCCTTTGATTAATAAAGTTAAATTTGATAAACGTAAATTCAACTCTCATAGAAATGAATGTTACTTGCAGAAAGTAAATATTATATCTATAAAGTAGAATAGGTAACAGTTGCTTGGTTTTGTGGATAATTTTTATGGTAGAAAACATATACTGTGTAGTTATGCTTAGGTAAACCCTAATCTGAAAAACTGTAACAGTAATAATCTTGGGAAATAACAGTTTCAAAATTCTGTTTATTCTACAGTTTTATTTCAATAACGTAGGAACAATTTTGTGGTTGTAGAATTTTTGCATTGAACTTATTATCAGTTCTTTAATGCCTTCTCAAAGGTATTTGCAGGTATGGTTAATGAAAAATTAATTTTTTCCTTTGTGTTTGAACATCTAGGAAAAACTTTAAAAAGAGTACTGAGGGAATCAGTGTTGGTTGGTACCTACCTTTACCCATTGGGAAAGGCTGCACCTTAGCAGAGATTAGGATCTCACTGCAGTTTATCTGTGGACACAGTCCCTCTCCTGAAGTTACAAACAAGAAGAAATCTAAGCTTATAAAGGTAAAATGATATTTTGAAAGTCAGTAGCAGAACCAGCTATAGAAACAAAATGCTAGTGCTCTATCATAGGAGGTTTGCCTGCTATGCCATATGGCACCTGGCCTAAAGGAGCCTTGTACCATGTAAGACTGCTTGACAAAATGGTTCAGTTCTGTCCTTGAAATGTTACTGAAAAGTTAAATTGACATGAGTTTATAGAAACAAAAATAAACATGTTCACTACTGATACAAGTAGATTTAATTGGTATGTAAAACCACGTCTATTTGAGAATGACTGTAAGGTTAATAATGCAGCCATTACATAAAACCCCCTCCATAAACAGATATTAATTTACAGTAAATGGGAACATAAACATCCTTTGTTTTCTTGGTCTTTTTGTTTAGTGGGTCACTGGACAGTTCTGAGATGATTGGACCTTTTCCCATGAATGGTTCTCAGCAACAGCTTTTGATAATCATCAGTCAAGGGGCTGCTAGACTCTCTCCCACTACATAGGCGGATTCCATTTCTCTTTCAAAGCCTGATTTGTATTTTTATTTTTCCAAGGTACTCAGGTTTTTCAGGTTACGTCCGTAACTCCTGCTTTGTGGTCCAAACCTGCTGTTATCTCCAAATTCCTCTAGAATGCCAGGGTAGTCTACTTTTGGAATTAAAATTGCCAGACATCTGGCTTATCTCCCTAATGTATTTGAATAAATTGGATTGGGAATCTAATACAAATTTATGGTGCAATTACATGAAAGACACGTGAAGAGGACATGCTATATTATTCCTTTATGTTCCTAAGTGTATTTCAAGTTACTTTGCAGATTTACACTTGCATTTCAGTCATGTCAACTCCTCAGGTTATCGGACAGCATCTGTCAGGTTTCTTGTGTGTTTCCTTGTTCTCCTTCTAGGCCGTTTCTTTCTAATAGTGTATTTTTTTCTCAATTAAAAAATATTTATTTTCTTTGTTCATCTCTGTAAAGAGCATTATGTATGCTCTCTTCTCTAAACCTGTGAGTTTTAATGCTATGCTATTTTTGCCTTGCTCCAGGATCAGCAGAGGATGAGCTAATCAGCAGAGACCTTAAGTGTGCTGGTGAACAGTTAAAAATTAAGAGGGAGATAGAAAGATAAGCAACCAGTCTTTAAATGTGAACCAAATCTCCATAACTTCTGAAATTCAGCTAGCAGGCACAGGTAGCTAGTATTATTAGTTCTTAATAATGTGAGTTTAACTGTGCTTCTAATTATAGTTGCTGGTAGTTTTTTCCTTGATTATTTAACTTAAGAAAAAAAAATGTGGCTTTTTGTTTTACTGGAGCACATTGCACTTCATTAGGTATTAAACCAGCTGAAGTACAGTGCATGAACTAGCTCTGTAAAGCACAAGATCACAGATTATCATGAACTGGAAGGGACCCACAATGATCACTGAAGTCCAACTCCTGTTCTGCACAGGACCTAATTCTATGTCTGAGAGCATTTCCCAAACTAATCGCTGAACTCCAGCGTCTTGACTCCGTGTGAGGAGCTGTAGTCTGTCATGAGGCCTCCCCTCAGTCTCCTCTGCTCTGGGCTGAACAAACCAAGGAACCTCAGCTACTCCTCATACATCTTGCCCTGTAGCCCCTTCACCATCTTCACAGTCCTCCTTTGGATACACTGTGAAAATGTAATAATTTTATGTCCTTCCTGTATTGTGGAACACAAACTGCACGCAAAGATTGAGGTGAGACTGGTCCAGCCTATGATAACTTCACTCAACAGTGATGCTAAAACAACAGAAGATGTGTTGTTTTATGTGTATTGAATGGAGAAGCAGAGTGAAGATATTTGAAATGGAAAAATTACGATTGTGTATCCTGTGAAAGTGCAAAATATTGTGTCAGGAAAACATGAAAACAAAAGGTTCCAAAGCTGATCTATTCTTCATGTGTCATGTGCAAATTTTCCTGTGTTTTGTGAGCACCTAGTCTTGCTACTACTACATATCTTTTGGGGAACCAGTTAAGTCTCTGAGGGGACCACAGTTATGCTGAGGAGTGCTGAGATTCTTCAGAAATATATGAACATGGTAAGAGTTAATGAGGCAAACAGCCAGATATAAGGCACTCGTTATAGCACAGAGGGAAGATCAAAGTTTACAGCATTTGAGTTACTTTGAAGCATTTAATGCTGAGTCATTCAGTGTGAACATTAACAGAAGCTGAACGGAATTACTGTCCCGAAAGGCAGCTGTGACTCTGCATGAGTCTTACTTGTTTGTGTTTAAACTCATTGCCAGTGATTGCTTGATCTTTCTGCCATTTGTCTGATGCATGTCAGTATGCAGACTGAAAGGCTACCGGCAGTTCACTGAGCAGCAGAACTGAAGAAATCTGGTGTATTTTCAGATCAACAGTGAATAAATCTGCTCTAGTTTTGCTTCACGACTAAACTATTCTGATTAGCATTTCACATTTTATAGCTCTTCAGTTCACATCAATGGGATCTCCTCCTTTGTAATTTTTGAGCATTATCCGATTTATAATAAATTGTACTTTTCTTTGATTTGTAGCAAGGGTCATAAACTATGGCAACTATCCACACGAGCTTGTAATTTTTTTCCAGGTATGATATGCTTATCTCATAATGCTAGGATATATCACCCATTTGGTTTTGATGACATCTGTATTCTCTGTGAGAATTTTTCACAGAACAGTAAACTGCCAATTTGTTTGGGCCTCTGGCTCTCTGCCAAACTTCAACAAAATTGACTGAAAGTTTTAAGTACTTAGGGCAAATGCATTTATCTGTGTGATCCCATCGAACTTTTGTCTTAGTAAATAAGAAGGATGAGAATATTCCAGTGAATATCATTATCTAAAATGTTGTCAGTTATATAGATTTTTTTTGTATTTATGAGCATGTTAAAAAGTCTATATCTAAATTCTTTTGCTGCAGAAAAATTAAGAATACATTACAGAATCATACAGCACTCCATAAATTGGTCTGTTAAATAGATGTAAAATTACATCTACTTTATGTAAGCATTTTTCTAACTTTAAAAAGGAATAAAATAGGAAAGGATTTTCCTTCTCATGAGTGAACACTATTTCCACTGATTCTAATGGGAGGGGTGTTGCCTCATGAAAAAATTCTTACTCAAAGGGAAGATATTTAATATTTGTGCATGTGGAAATGCATTGTGCGTCATTCTGTATAAACACAGAAATTTTGATTAATGACAGTTGAGGCATTCAGGTGATCAGTAATTAGCAAGTTTTACTTTCATCATTCATTTTCAAGATTCTGCAAGTGTTTGTCATGTGTTTGTTAGTTACTGTAGGTCAGTGAATCCATACTTAACCATCACGTGATGGATTTTAAATAGGAACATGGTTCTAACGATTCTTGGAATTACTGTGTTGAGAAAGACAGAATTAGTTGCATAAGGCGTGTTTTAATTTGGATCTTCTGGGAGATAAAAATCTGAGTTAAGGGAATTTAGAGTATGTGTGTTAAGTAGTGTATTTAGTAAAATAAGCTACTTGATCATGGTGAAATGATTGACATGTCCTACTCAGACCTTCTTCTGTCAGAACTTCACATATTTCCAAAAAGTGACCTAGAAAGTTTGTGTGTTGTTAGCTCTGTCTAGTTTTGCTTCCCTGTTCACTGGGGAACAAACTGTGCAGGCTGTATAGACAAGGTATTGAGCTGGGAGGCACAATTAACTCCACTATGTTTTGATAATTCAGGTGTTGAAATCCACCCCCAAGCATCTGCGAGTGATCAAAATTGCCTTTCTACCACCAGCCCCATGGTGAAGTAGTAGATAAATTTGGGGTTGCTTCAGGCATGCTTCTTCTATATGGACTCTGGCTTATCTGGTATTAGCTTTTTTGTGCATCTATAACATTGAAGTTTAAAAATGTCAGGGGAACTGCTCAACTGAGGAGATGCTTAATGAGTTTCAAGCACTGAAGGTGAAGGCTTTTTAGTAATTACATCCTTAAACACTAATGAAGTTAGTTTTTCTCAGCTTAGGCGTACTTGAAATGAATTAACTGTATTCAAATAATCATCGACTTGCTCAGTATTAAAACATCAGCAAATTTTGCAGCTTGGAAAGTATGGGCACCTTCAAATACTTTCATACACAATAATGATGGGTGCTAAAAATTAGGAACTCTTCGTGACTTCTCACTAACTCTTTTTATAGCTGCACATAAATGTGGAACAGAAGGGGTGACAGAATGGCTCCCTGCAGCACCCCACACTTCATAACTTATCAGGAACAGAAGAAGGAATTGCAACTAGCTGCAAGGTATCTTGGGGAGAACAGAGCTGGTGTCAGTGAGAAACTGAAAACAAGTGTTTTCAGTAACCTCTCACAGTGCAAAGTATTGCTGAGCTGAAATAATCTTTGTGGTGGTGTCAAGAAATAAGGAGTTATCGAGAAATAATGCAGCAATGTATCTTATGTGTTCGGTGAAACTAAAGCATTGGTAAATGCAGCTGTATTCAAGCTAACAGACCCATTTTTGTGCATTAGCACTGTCATAGAATCACAGAACGGCTTGGGTTGAAAGGGACATCTAAGATCATTTTGTTTCAGTCTGCCTGCTGCAGGCAGGCTTGCTAAACACTAGATCAGATACTGGATCAGGCTTCCCAGGGCCCCTTTCAACCTGGCCTTGAACACCTCCAGAGATGGGACACGCACCATTTCTCTCAGTGGAAAATTTCCCTTTGCCGTTCTGGTTAACTTGGTGTTACTTTATCTTATCATCCAAGATTAGGGATGAATTTGGTAGAAGACCTACTTGAGCTTGGTGGCAAAACCAGAATTGTTAATTTTGCAGACTGCTATGTTCCAGTAGCACTTCGTGTCTGCACTATGATTATGGGTATTCCTTCTGTTTTAGCATCCAAGAGCTGAATACCTTAGCTTGGTGTGAGGCATCCTTTTGGTAATGAAGACTGTCTGATACTTCCAGAGAAATAGTCATCAGATTACTCAGGGGTGTAGATTAGAATTTTCTACAAGCCCAAAGAAGTAGGAACAGAAATGCAAAACAAAGCCTTTTGCTTCCCTTTCTCCACTATTCTCCACTAATTTTGTGAAGTAAAAATCTAAACATTCTTCCAGACAAAACATAATGTTGAAGTACATTGCTTTTGAACATCTGGCTGTTAATTTCACTGTATTCATTTGAATCCTACTGCCAGAATAATTAAATATTTGAACACTCCCTTAGCTCTTTACCAACAGAAAACTCTAAATAATTTTAAGTAAGCAGTGGCAGTTAGGTAAAGTGCAAGGTGTTTGTGTCAGTTCAATTTGTATGGCCTTCTTTGCATATTTTTCAGGTATACAAGGCTGTTGTCTTTTGTTTTTTTGTTTGTTTCTGTAGGAAATTGAGGTTAATGTGGAAATGTGAATGATTTGTATTGCGGTGCTTCACCAAGAGTCAGCCATGCAGTGTAATCAGGATAGAAAAAGTCTTAAGAGAGAATGAAGGTTAAGTGCTAAAACCAAGTGCTGCGTGGTAAAACTTCAGTAAGAGTTAAGCAATCTCCATTGTAAATATATCAAAGCCACCTGCTAAAAATCGTTTTGGCACTGCAGTGTTCCAAGAGTTCTGTACTTGTTGGGTCTGAAAATAAATATCATGTTGCATTTCATTGCTTGTTTGCAGTACCATCAGTGATTCAGCTCCAAGCTAGAAGGCTTGAAAATTGTATCTCTTTTAGCAGCCTGAAAGTATTGTAAGAAGCTAGGGCGTTAAAAATATTCTGTTGCTGTTCCATAAATACAAAGTGTCAGTCAAATAATATTTATCCCAAAATATAAATAAGATTGTTTGCCTTAATTAAGCTCTTTTAGAGATTTTCAGTTCATTTTCTGATAGCTGCAGAGTAGATAGAATGTAATTTAAACTTTATTCGTTGCCATATAACTATTTCCATAGTATTTAAGTAGATTGGATTTTTTTGTTTTTGTTTCTTGTATCATACGTGCTTTTTGTCACAAAACTGACTTTGGGTCAGAAGAGTTCAGACAGTTTCTTCAAATACTTTAGCATGCAGTATTGCTTATAAGCTTTTCAAGCAGCGTGGAATCTGGCTTCATCATGAATATAAGAGAATATGGCGATTTAATTGTCAGTTCAGAGGTGCAAGTAATTCAGTCCACCTGCTGAGCTGAGCTCAAATTCTATTTTGATATTCTGTCACTGTTAAATTATGTTAAATATTGATTATTTCAAGTCTTCCATTATTGAAAGGGTCACTGTTCCAACATAGTTGATTAGTTTATATTCTGTTGTTTGGTGCTTTTGTTTGTTTGTTTGTTTGTTTGTGTTTGCTTGTTTTTACTTAGGAAAACTGTTAAAAACTATGATTTTCTATTTCCTTTATCCTGGACTTGATGAGGACAATGCAGAGGGAGAGTTTTTGTTTTCAGCTCATACTTTTTTCTCCTGCAGTGTTTCTCATTCACTGGAGTTAATTATAGTGGGCAGCATGTATGTAACACACAGCTGAGACTGACGAGTGCCCAGTGTGCTCTGTGTTTCTTACCTGTGGTATTCTTTGAAAACAGTTCTGCATTTTTCTTTGTCATCTTCTTATGCTACTGCAGTAACTTAAAGAGGCTGAAGAGAGGAATTATTGAAGTTCCTGAACCTCAGATAAATTTGAAACAGAAACTGTCAGTAGACGGAAAATACTGTTCTAGTTGGTGCTATGACTTATACCAGTAGGTTGAAGTGTCCTGTTAATGTAGGATGTCCCGCTTTTTCCACAGTTGTTGGTATTCTTATTGCTTTCTTGTTGTTGTTTATAGTTTGTAAGTACTGTATGGAGTTGAGATATCTAAATAAGTGATACAGCTTTTGCATACCTTATTTTGATGCACGTTACTAACATTGAAAAACCCATTGCTGAGCTTGAAAAGCAAATATATAACAACTTGATTTCCTATCTGTTGACTCCAGTGGGACTTCTGAAATGGAAAGTGGATGCCAGAATACATCCCATAGTGCACAGCAATGCAGTGAGCAGCATTAAGAATGTTAGTGTTGTTTGTAGAGATGTGTTAAATCACTGGATGAAAATAGACACATCTCCTTCTTGGAAACCTTTGGGGAAAGATCTAATAACTTTGGTTGCTTCAAAAATATCCGATGAGGCCGATGCTTTGTATCTTTGCTCAAGCAGAAGAGTGAATAAGGCTTATAAGCAGTCTTTAAACATGTTCTCGCACTGGAGTCTTCTTTAGTTTATAGTTTCAGAACCAAAAATCAATCACTGCTTTTTTATCCCAGAGCAAATGTTTACCAGAGAGATACTAAACACTTACAAATAGAGTAGCTTATAATGGAAGCAAGAGCTCATCTTTTAACTTTGGAAGAACACACAGTGCCACTTTAATTAAAGCCACATTAAAATAGGACTGTTGTTTATATCATGTTGATTCTCAACTTCCCTGAGAAGCCCTGCTGCCATTTTGTGCCACATATTCATGTCTTGTGCAAATTAATAGATCATTTTATTCTTCGCAGGAAATCCGAAGGCTTTTATAGCAAATCCGCCAGTGTCAAAATGAACACAGGTACGCTGCTTCTGTCAGATTTTTCTTTATTTGTATGTGTTACTTAGAAGGCAGAGAAGATCCCAGATTTATTTAAAATTTCATGAGCAAATTATGTCTTGGTTGGTGTTGAATTTAAATAAAGCAAGAAATTTAATAGTACATCTGCTTATGTGCTTTTCTGTTCCATACATGAACTTTACATATTTGGTTTTGTATGGATGGATATGTATGGATATATAAAACATACATGCATGTTTAGCTTTCTGTGCTTATGTTACTTATTTCAGTTTTGTATCTGTGTCTTTTGCAAGAGTTTGTAGTATTGGGACATAAAGACTATGGAAAATTGATACTAGAGTATCACATTTTCCTAACAGAAAGCACATGCCTTAAAAATGCTTTGTTACCATTCTTTACTGTCAGTAAATTAAAGGACATACAAATACTATCTTGTATTATTAGCTGTGTTTACATAATCAGATAAGGATAACTATTTTGTACTTAGATTTTCTTTTTCTCTCCAGTTTCTTTGATAGATGTGCTGACCAAACTAATTACTCAGCACTATGTATCTGTATGTTATGATCTGTAAAATACTGCTGGCTTGTTCCTGAATCATTTAAGTCAATAGATAATTCTGCGGGTTTTGCTAGAAGTGGGAACATCCTTCCAGAAAGCAGACTAGTGAAATCCTCACATCAGGTGTAAATTTACAGCTGCAGTCACCTCTTCATCCTTTACAGGTAAACTATCTGCTTTGCAGATTAAATGTGGCACAAGAACAGTAATACTCATTCCCTCCAGGCTAATTACTTTTATTATGCATTGCAGCAGCACTGCACTGACAATTTGAAATAAGGAAAATCTCATGCCTGGGACTAGTAGTCCTGAGATACCTCTGAAGCCAGTGCAGGTGTTTCAGCAGCATGCTCAAAGTCCAAGGGATTAATGTTTCCATGCTATAGTTTGCTGTTATTACCTAGCCTGCTGTACTGAACAAATTCCTGGCTTTTGATTCTCTCAGACAATGACTGGAATTCACAAGGTTCTCATAAAGTTTTTTTTGTTTTGTTTTGTTTTTTGTTTTTTGGCATTTTTTTAATTCTTTGTTTGTTATAAGACAAAGTTAAAATATATTGTGGTGAAACTGAAGTATTTACAACTATTTTATCAGGAGAAACAATGTTTCTCAGTTGAGATGGAATATTTTGTTGCTCTGAACTGTTCTGCAGACACCTGTGGGTGGTGGAGAGGGAGTAGCACCAAGTATTGATAAGAATTTCATTTATGGAAATTTGTCTTACCATTTTGCATTTTTTGATAAGACTTCTTTCCTAAACATGTCTGTCTGTATAATGAATATAGTACTGAAGTACTGCTTGCTACACAGAACTCTAATTTCAGGAGTAAGTCAGATAAGCATCAGATGTTTGACTGTGATTACATTGTGCACTGTAATCATGGGTTAAAACATAATAGATGCCATTTTATCGCTTCTACTTTTGAAAAGTGTGGTTTGTGTCAGAGAAGAAAATTACTAGTTTATGTTACTGCAGCTCTGAAGAGTGGTTTTGTTCTGCACTGTACTAAGATTTCTCAAGTTACTCTGAAACTCTGAAGAGGAACAGACAAATTTTAATGATCTATATGTCTGAATGACTTCTGTTGTGGATTGAGTCTTCTGATCATATAGGATACCTGAAAATCCACTTAAAGACCCAGGTATACTTGAAATCTTGCATAGTTTCCAGAAGATATCACAACTGTAAGCTGAACTTTAACCTACTGTGCTCTTAAATAGTGAAAACATTTTTCATCTTGAGGATGTGCACATTACAAGCTGTATTAAAAGGAAGTATTGGAAAAAAAAAAAAAAAAAGCATTATTTCATGTCAGTTCTATTCATGTATGTAATTCTTGACTGTAAGAAAAAATCCCATGAGTAGGGCATAGAAGTGAACATCTTACACGACTGTTGGTGAAGCATTACTTTACTAAGGAGGGGAGTGACTGAAGCTGAGGATGTTTGGCACAGTCACCTGGTCTCATTGTTTCTCTTTTTACCTTATGTTGTCTTTGAGCATGAAAGGAATGCAGCAGTTCTTTTAATTTTTGCTGTTTCACTGCTTCATGATAGGAATTTGTGAATGACAAAATTGGAGGTTATCATTTACTGAGAAATTGCCAATAATTTGTCTTAAAGTAGGATTACTATTAATTACTTTGGCAGATAAACTTTCACTTCAGTTTAATGCAAGTAGTTGTTCAAGTGGCAAAGCAAACAGACTGGTCTATGTGCAGCTTTAAAAAGTTGATGTACTGCTTAGATTGGGCTGCTTTAACCCCGCATTCCCAGTGGCTGCAGGCTTGGCAGTCTGTCTCAGTGAACCCTGTAGAAGATATTTTTGTCTACAGACAAAATGTTTTGAAGAGCTTTGGTTTTCATTACTCTACCATATATGGGAGGGATTTTTCAGTGCTTGATGTTAATTCTGTACCACATGTTAGGAAGAAATACTCAACAGCTAAAGACAGTGAAATGTATTTGCAAAAGCAAGGGCACAGGCATTGGATATAGAGAAGTTTTCAGAAGTACTGAAGGCACTTTAGTTTGTAGTTGATTTTGGTGTTCTAGTATTGCTGTAATTTAATAAAAATAACAATCTTGTGGAATGTGTGCATTTTTATCACTATTTAAAACCCAGAGTAAGCAGTAATCAACTGAATAATACTTTAAACTATACTAGCCTTCAGGTATTGCAGATTTTGTGAACATTATTATCTTGGTGAGGCATTTTGAGAAACTAAGACATGGAAAATGTAAGCTACAGATGAAGTTTACTTCAGGTTGCAGTACAGAATAAAAGTGCTTGTTGCTTATACCTGGTGTGTGTGAAGCTGTTGTTGGGGGAGAGGAGATTTCACTGAAGGATTATGAATGGATGCAAAATAATGCGTTAAAACAGATTCTTAGTATCTATCCAAAAGTGTTTTGGCTGTGTTTCACACAGATAATGCTCAATAAAGGCATCTAATTTTGAAGTTGTCTGTTTTGAATAAATGAGGCACATAAAAAGCAGTTGAGAGTGAAAAAGTCTGTAGTTTTGGAAGCCCACAATTATTTTGTGATTGTTAAAATTATTAATGCAAGTCATCACACAGGGCAGCGTCTTAAATTCTCTGAGAGACAAGAATAGAAATTCTTGGGTCCCCGTAGAGTTCCTGACTGTGAAGCTGTTTTTGGATCACTAAAACAAATTATACAGCTTGATTGTTCAAATGCTCTCCTACAACAATTATATTTATTTAAATCATTATCCACTGCATCTTAGCAGTATGAAAGAAACAGGTAATAGTAGATGCTTCTGAATACTCAGTGTTAGGTTTTTCGGTAGTAGCTCAGCTTATGACCCACAGAGGTGTTCAGGCAGATGACAGCAGGAGGAGAAGTCCGAATAATTCCTTGACAGGCTACTTCCAACCACTGCACAGGAGCTGTCAATGGCTCATCTCCACAAGCCTAGATAAGCAGGCAGGCAGGACCCCAAATCAAGGACTCCCAGTGAACAAGTACAATGTCTGGGTCCATCTTAAAGCTGTGCCAGGAGGGCCTCAGCCCTGGAGTTTGAGCTTGTGCACATCGATATAAACCATCAGAAGCAGCTCTCCAGGTTGGCTTCTGAAGTAATGAGGGGGTTGCTACATAGGGTATGGAAATCATTATGAGGTGCAGAGGAAGAAGCAGCTGAGGATTACACAGGACTTAAAATTTAGTTATTTGTGGGAAGAAACAGAAGGAAAACAGAAGGTAGGAAAGGGGAAGAATGGAGAATGGTGGAAAAGAAGTGAGGAGGAGAAGGGATTTGTCAAAGCAGAAGGAACTGGATGGTGAACTATTTAAAGAGAGCATGCAGAGCAAAACTGTAGTGTGTAGTGGCACATATGCAAATATACACATACTACTAGCTGTAGGGTAAGCTACATGTCACCTCCTGTCAGCATAGGGCTCTTTCTTCTCTCTGTAGAGATAAACATGCAACACTAATCATAGTATTCAAGAGTTCATTGTTATGCAGTTTTTGCTCTAAAAGATACTGGCAGAAACAGGCCTCACCAGATACTCCCTACCTCTATTTTCTCCTCCTTTTCTGCAGTACCTGCTAAGGATGCTTATTTGTCTTTTCTTGATTTGATGCAAATATGGAGGGCTTGCAAAAGATATCCAGGCATCAAGCACTGTTCGGCCTACTTTGAGCTGGTCGTACACTTTGGGCAGAGGTTTTGATTGTGAATTGTTGCCCAAGTCTATTCAAGTCTATTACTGCTTGGTGAACTGATTCAGGTTGCTTTTGCTTAAACATTAAAACAGTCCCCAGGAGGCCATGGCTCTCAGACAAGAATTTCTAATGTCAGATGCAGACCACATACATATCTGCACACATTATTTTTTTTTAATTAATGCAAACATTCTTTCTGAATTGCTTCCTCATTTATTCACTGAGTAGCAGCTGAGCAATATTAATTGTTTATAATTTGCAAATGAAGTGAGAAAATGATTGTTAATTCAGTCTCCTGTACTTTTTGGAATTCTCTGTTCTCTAGACTTAGAGCTTTTTGGTGTTATTCAGACTTCAGGAATCAGTGTGAATGTAATTAGCGTTTGCTGGAAATTTGGTGGAGTTATAGAAAAGGAGTACAGGCTGAAATAAGCTTCTCAAAGTTCAGCTGTATAAGGCCATGTAGATAAGTGAAGTAGTTTGAAATCTGGATCTCCTGCAGTAGGATGGGGATTCTTCTGAATCTCATTCAGATGCCCTTGATTTATGGGAGCTTGCCCTGGGCAGAGATGGGAAGGTGTAATCCATGAGGCATAAATATGTACTTGTCCATAATCATTCACGTTTGATTAGATATGTTGCATGACTGCAGGCAGTGTGTTTGTGTGGTTGTCTCACCTGAGTGCAAAGCAACTCTCTGCCATTATTGTGTGTATATACTGAGAATGTTACTGCTGGTACAGATCTGTGGGAGTGGCTTTATATAGAGAGGTAAATGTATGCACATGCAAATAGTCTATTGCAAAGTCTGTTTTATCTGTCCTGTGTGAAGCTATGTCAAACTTTTTGCTAGATAAAGTGTCTACTAATACAAAGTTGCGACTCCATTCAGTTACATTAGAATTGGATTTGAAGCAGGATTTGTAGAAGTTATACTAATTAAATCTTTGTAGTTGGTCTCCTCCTCCTTTTCTCCCACCTAAGCTTTTCTATGCTGAAAATGAGAAAGGTAGCTCTTGAAAAATACAAATAAAGCATTAGTTTAAATAATTAAAAAAATAAAAGTGGTAGATTGTATTAATCAAATAAATGTGTTGTCAAAGTCTGCCAATATTCAGGTAAGAACAAAAAGTATCAGCAGACAAGTCTCTCTGGAATTATGTCAGTGAGGAGAATAATAGAAGAATGGAAAATATTATTTTAGTTACCATTGCCATGCTGTTTATGTAAGCAAATCAAAACAAATTTTACAGCCAGTTTCAGTTTCTTTAGTCCAGAACCAATAATTAATACCAGTTATTGTAATGCATTAGACTGTTCCTGACTGTTCCAGTCCTCTGGCCCTTTGCTTCCAGACTTGGAGCTGGCAGCGGTTCTTTAGAACTGCTTACACCTGGGGCAGTGACTCAGATGTTTGTCAATGTTAACAACCGCTGAATGTGTATCCTTACTATTCTGGGGGAATTCTGGAATGAGCAGAGGAATGCCCACAGCTCACTTCTCTGGGAGACAGGATAAAGATGACTCTGTGGATCAAATTACCGGTATCATAGGAAATCTTTTCCACTAATAGATTACAGGCCTCCCTTAAATATAATTTTATATAACTCCCTGTCATAGGACACATGCAAAAATCATAGGGCCTCTGTCAAAGTTGTACTCTGTCTGAAGTGGTGGCCTTCAGTATTATCAAATATGAAACTTAAAATAATGACTATGTTGAAGAGCATGAAAACATTCTGGTTAAATATAATCATTTAACATTTATTAACCTACTTTTATAATTTGACGGAGTTGCTAAAAAGGCAAGTTGTAGGAAAGCCACCTGCTTTTAACAACAAAGTGCCACTAAAGGCAGAATGACAGCCCCAAGTGAGAGAAAAGAAAAAACAGAGGAGAGCCTGTTCTAGAAGAAAGGTTTTTCACACTGCTAGTTGTTCAGAAATATTTTAGATTTAGATTTCAAGTCTTTCCCCTGAAGTGTAGTTTGGTTCCAGACATGCATGTGTTCATCTTCCGTTACATTTAAAGCAAACATACAAGCAAAAACCACTAAACATCAACAAGGAAAAAAAAAAGAAAAACAGAGATGTTCCACTGAACAAAAGTAACACGTGTCATCCTTAATTGTTTCGCTTCTTGTGTTTAGAGGGTCTGAAGAGCCATACAGAAGCACTTTGTGAGCTAATCAACATAGGCTTAGTTTAATGAATGGTGTCTTTCTAATGTATACAATGAAATTATTTTACAGTGCAGATTATTGATTAATATTACTCTGGAATGCTTAATCCTTTATCTTGATTGTTGTTGTTTTTTTCTTTCTCACTTATTAGGTATAATTAAGCAGTCTTTTAGACAAGAGAACATATGTATTTCCACAGTGAACTAAGCATTAGGTGTTTGCTTTCTTATTTTGTATGAGGTTTATTGCTTCTTAAAGCTCATGAGGTTTTATGTGTTCTGCTAATCTGTGGAATTCATGAATTTACGTGTACCTGCAGCATTTCTCTAATTGCATGTTTATTTTCTTGTATGTTTGGCATATCTCACACTGCGATGTGTTGCATGTGCTTGCTTCCTTTGTCTGGGGCTGGTGTCTGTACTGTTTTGTGCTTCCAGATAGCGGTGGGTGTGCTCGCAAACGTGCTGCAATGTCTGTCACATTAACAGCTGTGAAGAGGGTACAGAGCTCTCCAAACCTACTGGCTTCAGGTATAACAACTAACCAGTAAGACACTGCTCATGAATGGGTTGCTGTAGCATTACATTTGTCTACAATATCACTCTCCAAGGAGAGGAAAGGTAACCATACTTTCTATTCTACTGAAAGGTATTTTTCTTAGTTCTACAATGCTCTTTAAAAAGTAGATTTTAATTCTCTCTGCCTGTACTCAGTTGTCACTGATGGAAAAATAGAAAGACTTAGGAAGAAGCTTTTGTCTTTTTTTTTGTCTTTTTTTTTGTAAAATTAACTTTGACTTTGGTATATAACACAGATTTTGGGTCCCAATCCCCCTTTGTTTCACAAAATAATGCATCATGAAAAGGTGTTTGTTACAGCTGGCTTTAGAACTGTTCCTAAAGGAACGTGTATGCAGTGGCGCAATGATCATCACAAGCCAGAATAATTTAAAAAATTTTTGAAATGTTTTCCTAAAAATGTGTGGAATAATAAAAGCATAGAGAGCATTGAGTAGGGAGAGCAGCTGCTTAGCATTCTTCTGTCAGATTTCGCAAGATGAAATCTTAATGGGTGTCAGCCACCCAGGTTCAAAGGTGAACTAAGTAGTTGCAAGTATAAATCCATAAAGAATCTCAAGTGTTGTAGGCTAATTTACACCAATATGAACATTAAGTGTTCACACTGGATATAATAAAGTTCAACGAGCATAAAGTTCAGTGAGACAGAAAATAGTTCTGAGGTGTTGGTGTTTTTTTTTTTTTTTTGTAACATAACGCTAATCGCCAGGAAGAATTCTGTTCTAATTTCTGAAACAAATTAAAAATTTGGATACTACTCCATGTAAGTAAGGGTAGCAGGAGAGTCATTGGGATTACTGCATGTATAATAATTCAAGAACACATTACGTTTCTATTTATTAGCAGTCCTTCTAACAATTTTATATTTAAGCATGTACAAGCCTTGTAATGTGCTGCTGCACCTAAAAATTAGTTCTCTGGTGCTACTGGATTAGCTTACTGTATGTTAAAATTCTTTTCAATTTGTTTAGAGACATAGAAATGTTAGTTTGTTTAGTGAGGAAAAAACACTAATATATCTTGAAGTAATCCAAGAAAACACCAAAATTTCTGATCGACCCTGTGCTGGCAGTATATGTGTGTCCATTTCTGTGATTTGTTTTAAAGTGGTGAAGAAAGCTTCACACTTTCTGGTGGGTGGGTAAAAAAATATTGACAACCTGTAGACATCTTTCTTGGTTTTCAATTAAAACTTTTCAACTGATGTTAAAAGAATGCTATTTCTTCTGATAGTAAGATTTTAGATGTATACCACAGTATTTACTAAAAGAAAAAAGATAGCAAATATGTATTATTGGCTGTCTGAAATAGCAGTGGATAATTAATAACTTTTAGCACACTGGAGAACTTCTGCAGTAAACTAGTTATATATAGCATACTATTTTGATGTGTAATTAAGAGAAAGAAAGGAATTCAGCTAACTGAGCAGAAAAATACTTACTTATTTTACAGTGTTTCTAAACTGTGCCATTAGAAAAGCATTTACTAGAAAGAGAGGTTTATTCGTAATTTTCAAAACTAGCTGTTGAGAGACTTCCAGGTACTATTTCTTGAGCACGATTTGTTTATACAATTGCAATTACCCCCATACTCGAAAGAAAGTTGGCCTTATTAGAAAGAAAACGAGGTGATGATCTGTTTATAAGAAAGCATCTATATAGCCAGCTGGAGCTGTGAGGGACAGGGGGACCATAGCTACCAAACATGCTTGGACATACATTCTCCAATTCTTGTTTTCTTCATTTTTATAGGCAGATTGTTTTGCTAACTACATCTATTGCAGACAGTAAAAATATATAGATACATCATTATCATTAAGTTCATTAAAATAAAGCCTTGCTTCTCAATTAGCCAAGTATTCATAACAATTGGTTATTGATTAGATCAGCAGCTTAATTATTTAAGCAAACAACCATGGTGTAGCAATATGGACCAGATGTTTTGCTGTTTTTCTGATCTCACCTCAAAGTGTTTACTAGATCACTATGATGCCATTTAATTCAATAAGTTTATCTGCAGAGTAATGGCAACAGACCAATCAATGGAAGCAAACATATCTGTCTTGGCATCTCTGAATACAGAGTCACTGTTATTTTTTTTTGTAAACATAACTTATAAAATTAACCCTGTAAACTTAGCTTGTTGTTAAGACACTCCAAGCATTTGTAACGCAAACTAATATTTGCTTTTTCTCGTTTTAGGATCTGATTCTCAGTCTCCAGATTCAGGTAAATAAAACAGTGGTATTTATGAATCAGTGTAATATCATGTAACAGGATGAAATACAGTAATTTTCCTGCTTTTGATTCTACCACTCCTTACACATAGACTCTTTAAGAAAAGTACCATTAAATTTGTAATAATAGTTACAGTAGGTTAAGACCTCAAATTAAGGTCTTACTTGCAAAGCAGTATTTCCTGTAACAGTATATGTTGTCAGAAAATGAGTTGCGTGGGAGCACACAGACGGCTAATTTGTCAGCTTCAGTGGCACTTGTTATTTCATTTTTAGTCTCTTACTTAGGATTACAAGTTCCACCCACCCTGCTTAGCAGCTTACTCACATAATGTGTTACTTTTCCCATCCAATTTCTTCAATATTTTGTCTTCAAATCTGTAACTTGATGAGGTAGGGTAGTATCTTCCTCTGTATGTCGACAGTGACCTGAGGCATGTTTAGCTCTGATGATAAAGACAAAATGTGCTTTGGAATACTGAGGTGATGTTCAGACTTGAAATGAAGATTGGAGCAAGTGGTCAGGTAGTGAGGTGAAATTGCCATGGCTGAATGATCTTTTTGAGCTGGGATGTTTATGAAAATTTAGCTGTGACAATCAACAGCTGAAAGAATATTTCCGTCTGCTTTATAGAAGGGGAAAACCACCAGGATCCCAAAAGGACTCATAAGGTTAAGAACAGTAAATGAGAACATTGTAGGGAGTTAACAAACTGTACTGTTGTTGAATGAGGTTTTGAAATTTTAAAAATTTGCAGCTTTATCTCTATTTTCAAAATGTCCATGGGGGTATCAACAGCAGTTTCAGTTCTGTAATATAGAAATATTTCCATGTTTACTTAAAAGTAGGTTGTTGTGATGACTGCAATATGTATAGGTCTAGTAATCACCAAAAAATGTGGCTCTTTTTTCCTCGCAAAAGCTTGGAGATCTTACAATGATGGAAGCAGAGAGGCACTGAATGGAGACATTAGCAGCTCATCTCTTACAGCAAAAGGTTTTAGAAGCGTAAGGCCAAACCTACAGGACAAAAAATCACCAACTCAGGTAAAACTGAACATACCAGATTTCATTCTTTAGTGTTTGTGTGTGTGTTATTCTGGTTTGGACACCATACACATATTGGGTATCCCTATGGGAAAGTTTTTACTTCCAGATAGTGTGAATCACTTGTTCGTATGGGTTATTGCAAACTGTTTTACTGTGTAAAGTATACTCTAACAAGATGCATGACTACAGGTTAATTACCAGCATCTGTTTTCAATAACAAGACAGACAGCTAAATATATATATATATATATATGCATGCTAAATATAAATATATAAACACAAATAAAAGCTTTCTAGGAGTGTTCCCAAACTTCAAATAATACTTATTAATGTTTTACACTCTAAAACAAACAAACAAACAATTATATATACTGGTTATCAGGATATTAGAGTATAAAGGTTTTTTAAGTATAAGATAATATTTCTGCTTGTTTTGCAGAACAGTATGATTAGAAGGCACTTAATTTGCAAACACATTAATCTGCTTAAAAAAGAACCAATATACCAGTGTAAATTCTGTTTCTGTTATTATTTTAATTCAAAGCTTTAAGAGGCTCTGTGTGTTGTATTTATGTGTATTATCTGTGGATAATAGGTGGTCATCTAAAATCATGTAGTACATTTTTGAAAGTATAGTGAAGAGTTCTACAGTTTTAATTTTTATTCAGTGTAATAATTGTGATTTTTTTAAAGAGAATATAGACTCTTTCTGGGGTCTGATTCCAGTTTACTCTAAGTAAATGGGACATCTAGTTTTCTAAATGCAAATTGTTCAGCCCTTAACAGCAAAAGGTGGTGGGAACCTGAGTTATTCCATTTTCTGTTATATTGAACAATTGAGTAAAAGCCTTAGGTGCTAGTTTCTTTATTTAAAGATACAAGTCAAACTACAGCATATCTCCTACTAACATTTATTTTCTTTCTGTTTCTTCTTCAATGTTATTTTGCTGTGTGTGGATGATTTTGGCAAATAAGGCACCTCTGCCACCCCCTAGAAAAGAAAGCTTTCAGAAAGCAAGAGTAACTAATCACAAGAATGGAATTAATCTCCAGACAGTAACAACTGAGCCAGCTAAACACCTTCCTACAGATACTGGCTATTACACTAACGAGAAGTCTGTCCAGAAGATAATGTCTTCTCAGATATCTAACACAAATGTGTCCTATGTACAAACAATCACTAGACCACTGGCCTCCATCTCCAGCATAGGCACAAGCACAATAGCTGGTATTAGTGCTACTCTCCATCAAGGCCAAAGGCAGCAGTCTCAAAAGCGAAGGGTGTCTACCCTTAAATTAACCCGGACACAAGGCCCAGCAAGTAGCGTTCACTGTAATACACAACAGCTCAAGCCTGTTGAAGTGCCAATATTTTCACAAAGGCCTGTCTCACCTGCCTGTAATCCCATGTCTGAGATACACACAGCATCTCTTTCCATTCAGATAGCTCCTATCCCTGAGAATAAAGCAGAGCCTGAAACCCAAGAACATCCACCTAGTATTTCTCCAGACACTTCAAAGATGTCTTCAAAGGATGTGGAACAAAAGTCTACAGTTCTTCCTTCTTCACAGGCTACAGAATGCCATGTGGTATATTTAATTTTTCCATCTTTTATTTTAGATCATTCATGAATCGCTTAACTCTCTTTAGTTATACTTACATTATCAAAGTTAGACCTTTTGTTTTCTGGGTAAAACTACCTGTCACATGAATCAAACTAGAACTGAACAAAACATGTAGTTTTTGGAAAGATATTGTACCAAAAAAAAATTGGAACTGAGCTAGAAAGTAGACTTCCTTGTTCCTCTGTGAACACACTATGGAGTGCAAATGCATGATGGGAAATTAGTGAATTGTAGGTTGAAAGGTTGCATTAAAGCACTGTGTTGTCGTAGGTGCTGAGAAAGGATAACATACGGATAGAAAATGGTTGTTAGTTTTTTTCTACAAATGCAGCTCTGGCAGTTTCCTAGAACCACCATAAAATAATTTTCTAAGTGTTTTCAGCGGGGCAGTCATTGCTGTCTTCTAATTGCCCTGCGTGACAGCCCTCTTTATTGAAAATGGATTGATAAAATCTTTTAAGTCAACCATCTCTACACAACAAGACAAGGCATATCTAAGTCCTTCTGTTTCCTGCAAACCCTGTGCCAGCTGAGATGAAAATTCTATACTGACCTCATCCAGGAGAAACGTGGATATGAAGCACATAGTATAGGGAGAGCAAGCCAATGGTCTTACAGAAGCAGCTCTATCTTTTGTATAAGGAGATGCTATCAGTCATTGTAGTAATAATAGGAGGATTGCTTTCATGTACATGTCAAGTAATTTTATTTTTTTTTTTAATCACCTGTGGGAGTGAGCCCAGATATCTCTTGTGAGTGACACATATTATGGCAAGAATCTTGTGTGGTTCTTGTCTATTATTCTGTGTTACCTTAAAGACACAGATTTTTAAAACATCTCTGAGATATCAAGTAATCCTGGTATATACTGGGGAAATATATATATATATATATATATATATATAATATATTCAAAAATCTTAATCAAATCTGCAGCAGTTGACAGGCAGCACTTTTCCTTATTTCTTGGTTTTGGTCCTCTTAGAGTAGCTAGATGAGATGCAGTACTAGGGAGGGAACGGATATTAGCTTTTTTTTTTTTTTATGAACAGTTATAAAATGTGTTTAAGAATTAGAAAATATGTTCCCATGATTGTTGGCTGTGGTGGGTAAGAGTCACACAAGGCCGCTGAAGAACTACGTCCTATAGTGAAGTACTGCCATGTGGACCAGGGAACAGATAGCTAGGTCTTAGAAGAGATGGAAAAAGCTTCCTAGGAACTAGAAGAGTTAGCAGGGTTTACCATTACCATTCTGAAAGTTATCGAACCAGGTAAAATAGGCCTGGGAACAATTACACGATGAAAAAAACATACTTGCAACAGCAATAAAAAAAATCTGTAAATAATCTTTCATTTCTTCTCTGCATTACCTAGTCCCATTAAGAATTTTCTATTTTAAAAGTTAATTACCAATGTACTTTTCTTCTGCCTGTTTGAAAGCCCTTCAGTTAGTGGTAGGGATTGTTATAGGTCTAAGCACATCTGACTCATAGCTCTATCTGAGCCAGAATCCCATCACAGCATTTTTGTGTTTATCTAGTTCTACCAACATCAGCAAGTCTGTTTTGAAGTAACATGGCACAATCACGCAAACTTGAGGTCCATTTACAGCACTGTGTCAACAAAGTAACATATCTGGCTCTTTCAGTGCATCACACACAACCAGGTCTTCACTGCTGAAGCCAAACATTTCTGTGTTAGCTGTGGAATACTGAATGATTTGCAGTGTGTCAATTTCCTTCTTCTTCAAGTTGAAGTGAAAATTTTGTTCAGAACTAAGCTCTGTGAAATGATTTGTCAACAATTTGCAATGCTGTTTTTGAATTAACCATTCCATTAACCACCAGAAGCACAGAAGTCTTGCAGTGAAATTTGTCCTTCTTGAGATTAAACTATTGTCAAAACTATGCTATTAAAAATGCATTATTTAAGAGTTCTTAAAGAAAAACAAGTTGCTTTGCCCTTGAAAAGAGCCAGTTCACTATTTAGTGTTTTCTGTCAAGGAGAGTGAGTCTATTCAAGAAAGACTCACTATAAAGAAATGATGTCAGGAACAGCAAGACTGAGCACGATCCTTTCATGGTAGACAAGATAGGCACAAAATTATAGGATGCAGGCCTGCAAGCCTTTTAAAGTATGTGCACTGAGAGAAACCATCAGACAGTAGAACAGATGTAGGTGTAGTCAGTGTAACTTAAGCTTCTGTATGTTTTCTTTTCTCTTAAAATAGTTGTTTGTCCTGTTAACAACATGGTGCTTCATATATTCTCAAACAAAAGTGGTTTTACAACAGCTAACACTTGTTAGGAAAAGCACCTTTTTTTAAAATCCAGAGTAATGCTCAAACTCTAATTATCTGAATCATAAGTTATCTTCTAGCTTTTTTATTAGAATTTTAAATGTCAAAATACATTTTGCAATTCTTTTTATTTTAGAGTTTATTCTTATTTCACAGTGGGATGATAAAAGTCAAAAGTAGTTGTGACTTGCTTGTCAATTCTACACTTATTTTCCTGCATTCTCAGTGTGTGGGAAGAACAATCAGAAATTCATCAACCAGGGTTCTTTGAATAAAATAAAAATTTGAGCTAATCATGGAGATCATTAAGGAACATAGCCTTTCAAGCTGCATTCATTTATTGTTCACCTGCCTGCAAAATTCAACTGACATCATCCCTGACATTCAACACTGAAATAAATTCTAAACATTGGTATGAAGAGATGTATTTACCATCAGGATCCAGCCATGGAGCCAGTAGGTTCTTGAAATGAAAGTGGTAAATGAGAAATGATGTGCATGTTTGTTTACTTACATGTGTCTGGCACATGTACATCTATATGACAGCACCAAAGTACACAAAGATACAGCCAGATGTAAAAATGAGAGAACCTATATGGCCCAAGTTCCCGGACAACAATTTTTCATTATTCTTTTATTTCTGTTGCTATATTTGTTCTTCTGTTTGCATTTCCTTTCTTCTACTGGAAGTTTAGGAGCAAGCAGAAGTGTGGTATGACTCACCAAGTGACATTTTACAATCACTCCTACTCAAAGAGGGGTTAAACCCCTCACAGGCATACATCAAAAGAGAAGCATTCAAATTACTCAGTATTGTTGTGGGTCGGTGCTTTGTTGTTGATCTCATTCAACAAAGAAATTAGTGCTTGATAATATGAGACAACATAAGTTTCATTATCCATGTTTCTAATAAGCAAAAATTTTAAACTGATGAAAAACTCTGAGCTGCATCTTCTGACATAGATGCCTTGTATTTTTAATCTTCATTTTGTTCCTATGTTCATGACTGCTATCTTGTTCTAATACCACTCTCTAAAACTGAGAAAACACTTGTCCTGTTTTCTCGAATTCTGCAGATGAGTGAGTACTTAGTTCAGCACTGGTGCCATGGATGAATAAATGCTAAATACTTCTGAAGTGCTTATTTGGCCAGACCCATAGCTGTTGATAAGTGAATCTATGAAAATAAACCTGTAATTCACAAATTTTCCTGAAAGGCTTTGTCTAATACAGATAGTGTTTGCTAGTTATTGATGATGTACTGAGTATTGTTGAGGGAGAGGAAACAGGTTTCAGTGTTTCAGGAACAGATGGCAAGCAAAGAAAAACAAGCACATAATTTTCCTTTTTACTTCTGTAAAACTGTTTTGCACAAGGGCTGAATCGCCTCCATGCACCAAGTTTAGAATAAGAGGGTTAGTTAGTAAAAATGGACATGGGAATGTAACTTGCAGCATTGGTTTGGAGATTTTGACATCATCTTTTGCTTATAAAATATAGAGGTATTTTTACCCATTTGTTCAAGTGTATGGGTGTAATTTGAATGTTGATTACTAAACTTTACTATGCATTAACAAAATGAATTTATTCACTCATCCTCCTTATCTGTGTCTTGATTGTTGAAGCAAGGCCAGTACTTTGGTGTCATTTGTAACCTTGCAACACTCCACAAACCTTGTACTGAAAAGACAGATGACTGGTTATGAAGCTGGTAGTAGGGTCATCTGTCTACTTTATGCAAATCAGGTAAAAACTGAAAGCTTCAGGCCTGATGTTCTAATATTTGATGGAAAGTAAACATTTCTGAGGACCAACTGAAAGCTGTGTTGAGACCTTCAGATCACTTCAAGCCTGTGCTGATATTTATTTCTCAAGTGTTGCTCCATAGTCCAAGTGAATTATGTGGTCTAATTTTTCATTGTTCTAATTTATTAAATTAATTTTTTGGACAGTAATCCACCTGACTTCTAACGTTTCTTGGGCTATCAAAATAACCAACCTAAACTGGATGGAATTGGTAGTAAAATATTTTTTTTGGAAATGCATTCAACCTTGTCTTTCTCATATTCTTCACAGTGATGAGGAATATGGCTTTGGTAGTAGCTATATGTATCTGTTATTTAGAGTTTACCAATGCTCTGTGTTGAGAGATATTGTTTTGTTCTTTTTATTGTTTTGTTGTTTTTTGTTTATTTTAAATAATGTTTTCAGTCACTGTTTCATCCGCTCTGCCCCATAGTGATGATTCTGTCTATGACAGAATTCTGGAATCAGTCAGAATATTCAAGTTTTATTTCACAAGGATGAGAATCTTCATGTTGGGGATCAATATCAATATCAATTACTGCATTCCTTCTACCCACATTATATTCTACATGAGAATGTGTCTTAATGAAATCAGCTATAATTTGCCAAGCACAATGAATTTAATTCTTGAAGAATTCAGTTTCACTTGCTCTCTGGATGCACCCTGACTATCTTTCCTTGTGTTGTCCATCCTTACTTCTCCCAAGCACTCAGTACACTGTTTGAAGGCAGAAAGCTTACTACATTTCTTAAGTTTCTACAGTTGCTTTTTGTTTTAGCAGTTCAGTGATCAACTTAGATATTTCAGATCAGTGATATGCATTTTTTTTCTTCTGGGGATGCCGAGAGTACACCTTTTCAAGAACTTCAGTTTCATACTGGTTTCCCTCGTTATCTCCTGGTTCATGTCTTTTGCTGGAGATACTGAACTGTGAGTTGGATGATGAAGTCCATCATGAAGAATTGTTCTGTTTTCCCTTTCTGTGTCTAACGGTGAAGTGAAATTACTGTTCATTGTATGAGTACACAAATGCATAGAACTTAAGCCCTCGATGATTTTGCTGTCAGTTGTTTCACATGTCCTATATGGTTGCTTTTTGTGATCATTTAATAGTACTCTGTTGTTCTTTTGAAATTTCCAATGGTAAATTAGTTATCTCTAATAATAGTATTTCCTTTCACTGTCATCCACTCAATTATTGACTTTTCTAAATAAGATGTAATCTTCAGACTTACTGTATGGAATTTTTTTTTTTTTTTTTTACGCTGCAGATTTCATGCATTGCAGTGAATAAGATTTGAATTTTGAGCTGTTCAGGTGCAGGCTTTTGTTTCTTACTGTTTCAATCACAGATCTTGCCAGAACGTTCTAGTTATCTTTATGTACCTTTTGGATCCAGTAATGCCAAACAGTTCTTCTTAACCCTTTGAAAGAAGTGATGGGTATCTCTCAATGTGCTTCAAATTAATTTCTGAAATGCTTATTCATAGGGATGGTCCTGTTGACCTCAGTAAAATTATTTAATTTCTTGTTGATCTCAGCAAGAATTATGGAACTGGACCCCCAGTGACCTCTTATAAATAGCATAATCTGGATTATATTCCAAGTCTTCTATAAGAGCTTTAAAAGATTGTTTCAGAATGTGGATTAAACGCCATTTTGATGGCTTAGAACATTTTCAAATGATTATAATTAAAGACATCTGCATATTCCAAACACAGAAGAAAAAAAAACCCACCACCACGAACATGTAATCTGTAACAATATGATCTTTGTGAGTAAATGTTGCTTTTTAAAGTAGTAATCGCTGTATACGACATCCCAGTGCCCTCTGTTTTAAATAAATCAAAATCTCAAACGTTCTTTCACAGCAGCTGTTCCAGAACTTGTCAGCTCTGTGCTGAAGTAGGCAGTGTTTTGATATATTTCAGAAACTGATGGAAAGTTTGTGGCTGATATACAGTATAGAAAACATTGTAATACACCCAAAGTTTGGGCACCAACATGCTTTTCTCATACCTTTAATTAAAAAACAAGTGACAGATAAAAAAGCCAGTTTCACAGCAGTTTTAAACACAGTGTCCTGTGAATGATATGAAATATCAGAATATAAAGCTCATAATGTAGTAATTCTCAGAAGCGCTCTCATGAGGATATTCCCAAATCCTTTTAAGGAATGAGGCTAATGCCAGCCAGGTAGTATGTGTTGTTTCAGTGTTAAATCACCCCTGTCCTGTACTTGTGTTCCTGACCCTTGTTCTTCCTCAGATTTATACCAAATACCCTAATAATCCTGTAGTTCTCTAATGTTGAAAAGGCAGCTAATACTTACACCTTATCCAGTAGGCTGACAGGGTGCTTCCAGAGTGCTTGGAAATTCTAAGGTCACCCAAACTTTTTTATCAGTGAGGCAGTGGAGAAGATGTACTCAATCAAAAGAGGCAAATATAAATAAGTAGACAGTCTTACAGGTCACGTGAACATTCAGTACTAGCACTTCTTTTTAGCCTGTGGTCCTGCCCATCTATACGGTAATGTTCATTTCAAAATGATACCTGTCTTTTGATGAAAAAAAAAAAGGAGCAACATTAATAGAGATCAGACTCGCATATGCCTTTTTCCTTTACAAACAAAAGGAAAACAAGGTTCTGTATCCTCATATTTGTTTAAAATAATGTTATCAATTATGGAATATATGGAATAGTCCATTGCCAACACACTATGGTTTCTGGCATTGCTTCCAGTAGTATTTGATACATTAATTTCTTTTGTGTTTTTGTACTTTAATATAGAGTGTGGTTGATCTGTTTCCTAATCCATGTGAATGTGAACTTCCTAGGGCTGCTGGAAAAACTTACACTTTTGTAATTCTCCTACACACAGCAAGAGGCAAAGGGAAAAATTTTTATTCATTTGGTAATCTGTTTCTTTCTTATTTTTTTTTTCAAATCTCAGCTTGGAAACCAGAAAGTAACTGCCCCTGTGATGGAGGTAAATGCTTCACAGACACACAGACAAACAGCAACAGAAGCTTCTCCACTGCCTCTTCCTCCTCCTGTGGTACCAGTTAACAGAGCCTCTTTCTCACCAGACAGTGGCACCTATCTAGTACCATATTCTTTACCAACGCTTGATGATTTTTCACGCTTTTATAAAACCCCAGCCCTTTCACAATTTTCATATAAATACCCATTCCTAGCTTCTCAAAATATTATCCACAAGAACGAAACAGCCTCTGTAAGCACAGATTCTGCCATGAGTGAGTGCTCTTCCCGCACAATGAGTGAGTCCTCCACAGCCATTCTAGATGAGCTGCAGACTTGTAGCTATGATACTACTGACTGCTCTGAAACACCTTCCCCAACCTTGAGCCAGATGTCTGCTGTGTCAGATGGCACCACCTTAACCAACACTGCTGCCACTTCCAATGTAATTATCCTTCCTTTTTTCCTGCTCCGTTTTGTTCACAGGTTGCCAAAGGGGAAAAGAATTCAAACTTGACTGTTACCCTATTACATAAACAAGTATTCTGTTAAGTTTTTTGTGTTTACAATAATATGAAGTTGTTGCACATGTTATTGTCCGAGGTGCATTGAATAGATTTAGCTTACAAGAAGTGAAAGTAAATTCAATAACTATCCATTCTAAATGGATTGGAAGCAAGTGATCTATAAACTTTGGAGAGATTTGTTCAATATACTGTTAGTGATTTACACATTTGCGGAGCCATAGCCTCTGGATGCTAACATTTTTTGGCTTATAGTGAGATAGAGATTTCAATGGTATAACTTGTAAATTTGTAGTAAATGTTGGCAATACTTAACACTTTCTTTCTTCCCTCCCCAGCCATGACCAGTGACGGCATAAGGCTGTTTTTCTCTCCTCTAACTGATTTTTCCCTCTCTAAGCACTTATTTCTTACAGGAGTGAACTTCATAAATAAGTTCCTAGCATCCAAGTGTCCTTTTACTTTTCTCTTAGCTAACTCAAGGAAAACATCAGCATGCAATTATGTTTTATATATATGTTTACTATTCTGAACTTCGGTACTCTCTGATATGAGTAGAGAGAATATATAGAATTTTGGTCAAATCCAAATCACTTTTCATTTCTTTTCAGGTTATTTGCATGATCAAAATGAGTCAGAATAGGGCTTTCATTTAAATTGTGCCATCTGTTGCTGAATTACAAAACTGAGATGTGTTCTGAGATCAAAGTTTTACTGTGTAATAACAGCATTTCAACTTAGTACAAATACTTCAGCATGCTATCATTTCCCAGTCTAAATGTAGCACTTAAAATTCTGAAAAAGAACAGTGTATATATTTTTTTACATTTCATATATATTTTCTAAAATGTAATTGAGCCCAAACATGCATATAGAGTTAACAACCTGTAGTCAGTTCAGTGACTAATGTTTATCAAATAACATCGGGCATATAAATGCAATTGTTAGTACAACTTTGAAACCTAAAATTTTAAGGAGACAGTGATGTTAATCTGCATGCTGCCCAGCTGTAATCAAAGATACCATGATCAATGTAGAGGGGTGTATGTAAATAAGGCACAATCACCATAGGATGAGTTGTGAAAACCCCAAACATCTGTATGTTCTTTTAATCTCCATCAAAATCAATCCCTATATTTGTTTTGTTTGTAAGCCAAAGTGAACAGTCCTTCCCTTTTTCCTTTTTTGAATAGTTCTCCTGTAGAGATATCTATTATGCTCTTAGCCTCCACTTTCTCTCCTAGATTTGACGAGGCAGGCAAAATGGTTCAGTATTGAATTTATAGAGAGAATGGATGAGTTTCCCACCAGAGGATAACAATCCCTAAACATTCCAAAGAGCCCAATAGATGAATTAAACAAGCAACAAGGCAGACCTCTGCATTGCAGAAGATCTTTGTGTTTCTCTGTAGAGAAGGGCTAGATGGTTGTAAATTTACCTATGAGAAGATGAGGGACAAGCTGGTGGCACACGTACTCTTATGCTGCTAGTGGCTCTACTCCTGTGATGATATTTGAATGATCTTCATTCTCTAAGGAGACTCTGATTCATTGCGTAGATGAAAACCACTGAGGGAACAATAAAAGCAATACACGAGTGTAGCATCTATCACTGTGCCCACATAAACTGGAACCACGCTTTCAAAAGCATATCCAATTTGAGACTTGGTTATTCTTGAGGCCCTAGTGAGAGCTCAGATGTAAAGATGTTATAGTTGATTCTCCAAAAACTAACATCATCAGTAATAAAAGCAATTTGAAACTTCACAGAACAATCCTATAGTTAACCCTGCCAGCACTACAAAATGCTTCAGATATATAAATTCAGGAGTGACCACAATGGAAACTTTCTTTAAAGGGAAAGTCATTAAGAACTAAGAAATTATACTATTTGAGCTGCTATCCTCTATAAACCCAAACTCAGAAATGTCATATTTGGACATTACATTCCACATCTACACTTATGACTGATGTCCATCAGCTACTTCCGTACATCCTGTTTTCATGGTATTTCTACAGAAATTCGTAGGAATAGCTTTCTATTCTAAAAAAACTCATACTAGTTTTGCTCCTCTCTTCAGAGAAAAGAAAAAAAAGTTGTAATAAATGAATAAAAGACATATAATTATGGAGATTAATAACAGCCTGTCTTTCCTAGAAACAAGCTTTCCCAGAAAGCCAATGTGCAAAAAAATACAAGGGGTGAAACTTAACTAGGGTAAAGGTAGATAGCCTCGTTGAAGAACCTCAGTTGAAAACCTTCCTTCGTCTCTTGAAATGCTCTCTTTGAGCTGATTTAGCTTTTCTAGATTTATAGCTCCAAATTTTTTTGGAGGATGGTGTGAGAAAAGTTTCCATTTTGGTTCTTGATATTTGTTACTGAAGGAAACATTTGAACAAGGAAGTTTTGGTGGGGACATCATCACAATACAACTTTTGAACTGGGTTCCAACAGATGCCCATAAAATATCAAGCCAGCTGAATGCATCTTAGGACTTTGCGTGATGTCTGCAAAGGGGCTGGAATTTGTTTCACTTGCCTAGATACTGCAGGCTGAAATGTTAAAAAATTCAAATCAGTAGTCTCCGAAACATGCATCTATACAAGAGGTCATGAACCATTTCATTTTTAAATGCAATAATACTGTGCCTTTCAATATGGGATTTACTTACGCTTTGCTGCTTCAAATAGTCTCCTGTTCTACATTTACAGCATTCAAAGAGCCCCACTTTGAATGCCTAAACTGTTTTAGTTCTTCTCCTTTATTTAGTTAAACTGAGCAGTTTGTAGCACTCCTGATTTTGTTCAGATTTAAAACAGAGATCTACATGAAGAGATGCGATAGAAAGCTTCCCTTTCTTTTCACTGCTCTCTTATTTCACTCCATATTCTTGCTCGATATCTCTGTTCTGATTCTTTCGAAGCTCCCCATAAAAGTACTACAGCCCAGGAATAAGGATTCAAAAATATTTTTTAAAGAAGCCTTGGCTCATTCAATTTAGCTGCTTGTAATGAGACTTTTCCCTTCAGTATGCTCAGAAGTCCCATTAATGTCAACAGGGGTGGTGCACACGGATCATGGGAACACGTCTTTTGGAGCAAGCGATCTATGGCAGGCAGCCTTTGTCACATGATAAGAAGAATTTTTATTGCCATCTCCATTTTATACTGACATCAGACCTTGTTTGTGCAGTTTAGTTTTATTGCCTAGACTCTGCCTCGTCTGCCCCCGCCCACCAGCCTGCTTCACAGGCTGCCCGTACAAGGAGTGAAGGGGGGAGGTGCAAGGTGTGTAATATATTCAAGGCGTATAAAGAAACGCATTCTGCTCCGCAGGTGATGAGTTTTGTGTTTCAGAGAATGCAGATGCCATAATGGTACCTGACAAGTGGTAACTGTTGTGTGGATGACAGTCTTACATTGCTCTTTGTTTGGGATGGCATTCAGAGGGCTTTGTGTGTCGTTTAATGGGATATTGTTTTGTTTCTCTCAGGCTCAGATCACAGTGAATGGGAACTCTGGCACTGCTGCCAGCCCAGTGAGTCACTTTCAAAGGCCTTTTTCCCCTTCTTCAGCTTACTCTCCACCAGCTTCTCTCAATTCCAACCTTGTTATCATGCAGCATGGCAGGATGATGGGTAAGCCTCGCACAGAATGTTTGCTTTATACATTTCACAACATATTCCAACTTATGTGGCCAAAACTGCAAACAATGGAAAAGGGCAAATATTGTCTGTTCATCTCCTTAGGAAGTAAATGCAAAATATAATAGTACTGGAGTTACTTTTACTCATCCTTATGTTTATGTGAGTGACCTCTTGCCACTTTTCCACTTGCTTTCCTGAGGAAAATGGAGCATATATATAAACAGTTCAACCTGCAGAGCCTGTTTCCTTTTGCCCTCTTTAAGAAAACAAAGTCCAGCTTTGTACATTGCTTCTTCTCACAACCTCTATAAACTTCAACTGAAATACTGCCAACAGAGGGGGGGCACTGGGCTTTTAAACACCTCAAGCAATGTCAATTTATAATTTGCTTACATATTTTTGTAGTTCCTTATTGTATTGTCTTGTGGTTTGTTTTTTTTAATACTTGCATGATTAGCCTCAAAAAGGAGCTTTGCCAGTATAATCTAGTTTTGCCAGTACAATCCTTTACTTGCTTCTTTGTCCACCAGAGTTTGCAGATTCAGATATGAGTATACACCAAAAACAATCTGACTGTGATCCAGGAGTTTGCTTCCCTGTTGTGCATACAGGAAAATTAGGTGGCAGGTGTGGCACTGAGACTTACTGCTTAGAGATATGCTGTTATCCAGGTCTTAGTGAAAAATGCAAAACCTGCACACATAGGTTTTTCCACACACTCTAATGCTACATTCTTTGGTTGCTCACAGCTTGTTGAGCTAAAGGTGTATCAATTTTGTTTTGCATGTACCTGGAATGTGTTTTCCCATGATTTTTACACTTTTATGATGCTCAAGTTCTATGTTCCATAATGACAGTCTGATTTCATTCTCCTTGCTCTTGTAAAAATCCCAATGATGGCCGTAGTTTGAGGCCATATACAAAGAATGAAGGATCAAATCCCAAATGTTTTCTAAATTTAACATCATGCATTTTGGGAAAAAGGCCCAAATATTCAGACGTGCCACACAGAGTTGCCCCTCACCATATATGTGTAGCACTGGATTCTTTGCACGACTTCAGACTTAAGCAAACAGCTGAAACAGTCACGCCAAATCTCCACAGTGGCAATAGGCAAAACACTCAGATCAAAATTAGTGCTTTCAGGCACTGGAGCTCCTTTCACCTTTTTACAATTCAAATATTTTGTTTGAGAATAATCAAAAGATGTTAAATCATTATCTTCACCAGTAGTGTCAGAATGTTTCTTTTTACTCTTTCCATTCATATATCCTGCAGTAGAAATGTCTTGCAGTACCTGTGCATGCACAGTGCAAAGCAACTTGCTTTGTCATAGCAGCTCAGTGATTTACTGAAACTTACTTCATGAAGGAGTAGGGCTCTTCTTCCTACACGCAGCAACCATTGTCATGTGATGTATCCCATCAGTGAGATGGGTGATTTGTTTTGTTGTGTTGTCTTTTTTTTGTTGTTGTTAAATGAATTACTCTCTGGATATTTTGCTGGGTTTGTGGGGGGCTTTTTTTTTTTTTTTTTTTTTTCCCCCAAGCAATTTGCAGCAAGAAAAGTGACCGTAATCTACCAAGATCTGAGTGAAATAGCCTGATGCATAAATAAAGTTGTAATTCAGCTGTAGCTCAGATGATTGCTTTATGAAGTGTTACATATGAATATGTTTCTCAAAATTATTATCCATCTTTGCAAACCATAGTGAAATTGGGCAGCGAGTTACAACTGCCAAGTACGATTATCGTGTCGTTATACAATATTCTCTCATGTTATCTTTACAGAGTCCACAGAGACATACTCACAACATGTTCAGACCATTGGCAGCAGCACCACCACCAGTACAATACCAATCTGTAAATCCTCAGAAGAAGAAAAAAAAATTACAGTCATTAAAGCTCCACATTATGCAGGGATTGGCCCAGTGGATGAATCTGGAATCCCTACAGCAATTAGAACGGTAGGAAATTCTGGGGAATCTGCGTATGAACTCATACAATGAATTTATTGTTGGTAATGGGTTTTTCACATTCTTCTACTCTTATATAATGCGGACTACTGTGTGCGCAATCAGGCAGCTTGTGAATATAATATTGTGTGTTGACAGAAAAGGGGAATGCTGATGGGAACGTAATTGGGCAACTTGATGTTTCTGGTTTAATGAGAACTAATCAAGATTTTGTCTCTCTTCTCTTGTATTCCTTCCCTTTTGGAGATGTGAAATAATTGTATTTGTTTCATTATTCCTAAAATAAAGTGTATACATACTATATTTATGCATGTGTGCAAGAATACATGTGTATCTGTGTATGTATACATATACAAATCTCACAGTCCTGTCTTTTGGGAAGTAGTGGTTCTCACTCGATCAGTGTAGTATAGCTTCAATCAGGCAGTAATCTAAGTGAGCAGTTTTTTTGCGGACATGCAATACACAGATGCTGTGCCCCTGGCTGACATGTAGGAGAATAGCGTGGAGACCTCTTCAGTGAGAATAGCCCAGTTCTGCTCATCCGCCACTAGTCCTTGCTCGAGTGGCCTGGGATGTCAGACTGAGAAGGTTTGTTTTCCCTCTGCTGAAGCATTCTTTCCACTCCGCCGTCAGGGCAGCCTCTTCTGGCTGGTCCAGAGAGCACAGTGGCAGCTGTGCTGGGTCTGTAGAGGAAGTGCTTACTGGCCTTCCCTGCTGGAAGCAGTGCTGTGCTAGACGGAGAGAAAGAAGAGTGGGAGCCAGGATGAAAGCAGCAGAGCCCTTGCAGGTGAAGTCTTTGTGAGGTGCAAGGATGTAGCAGCTGTTGGATGTATCCTCTCTGCCAGTGCTGACTTATGAGGCTGTGCTGTAATCGCCAGGAATTACTTCAGTGGATTGAAAAATTAGGGGGAAAAGCAGGAACTGATGGAGAAAAGCAATAGGAGAAATTCAGAATGAGTGGTAAGATGGGGACAATTTTTTTAAGAATGGGGGGAAACTCTGGCATTTCCTTATTTTTGACATATAAAGGAATATAATCAAAAGCTTTTAAAAATGAATCAATTTTTTTCACATCAATGCTCTAGCTTCCTACCCCTTCTTTAAGTAAAAATGCCCCTTTTGTTTTATACAAGAGAAAGTTACTGTTTTTGTTCTTCAATTTTTTAATCGCAGATCAGTCTAATAGCATGCATATTAGTTATATAAGAGCATAACAGAAATCCCCCTCAAGAATGCTTAACAGAGTTGGCAATCTGCCATCCTATATTTAACTTTCAGATTGGTCTGGTTCTCTGAGATACTCTCCTGAAAATATAATGTGATTTGAATTATGATATTTCTTAGCTGGATTTGCTCCTCGTTTTTGATTATTACAATTTAAAAATGTCTTGCATCTTTTTAAGCTTTGAATTATAGAGCTGATTCTGATGTTGAGATGTGAGTTAAAAGATTATGCCAGCATACGTGAGTGAGTGTGTCTGTCTTGTATGCCACTTTGTCTCCATACTTTGCTTCTTTAAGATTTAGCTGGAAGTCAGGTAGTTTTCAACATATTGATTTGAGATTACGTTTTAAATGTATGCAGATATATTTGAACCCAGGGTACTCCAGTCATGTGAGAACAAAGGTGATAGAGCTGTCAGCAAAAGACTCAAATATGCTGCACCTTGACATCTCGCAGAAGTGCAGCACTGTGCAGAAACATGCAAAAGTGCTGTAACTGCACTTCCCAGGAGCAGAAGGTAGGGTGTAGTGCTTGCTTTCTCTCCAATGTCAGTGCTCAATCCAAACAGGAATCTTCTCCCAAAAGGTTCAGACTTACAGCATCAGAAGGGAAAAAGTTTTCAAATTCACTGAGCTTATGCGTGCTCACAGTGTTTAAAAGTTTTTCATTTTTCCGTCTGTATGAAAATGGCAATATTCTATGTAAAAAGCAGTAAATGGAGTTTCAGAGGTGATAGATAACATATATATCGTGTTCCCAAACACTATGCTACATTTAGATGCCAAAAGGAAGCTTGTAAATAAGAATCTTGGAGTATCTGTATTCCAGATTTCAATGTGCTGCTTTTCCACAAGTCTGTCTTTCCTCTCGGAAGGTGGTTAGCCACAGCTGCTTAGCCAAAGAAAGCAGAGGGGTGTTCTCTTCACATTATACATTCTGCGAGCTCTTGGTCCAAAGGTGCTGAAAGGTGAAGGGCTGCTGTACAACTCTTCCTTTTCTGAGAACTCCCATCCCGTGGCACCATGTTGCCTCTGCACTACTGTATCTCCCATCAGCTCCAGCAAGTGCAAAAAACCTGAAGCCTGAAACCTCAGGTTAAGTTCTGCCAAGCCCTGCCCCAAAGGTGATGAAATTCCAAGGCGTTAAAAATGACGTTTTTGGAAAAGAGAGCAAAATACTTGGAAAAGCATTCAGTCAAATGGCAGCACTAGACTTTACCACTGACAGGATCCTAGGAAAAAAGAACAAAAAACTCTGAAAGCAATATGCCTGCACTGTTAGAGACTATCCAAAAATAATTGCTTCATTTCTATCAAAATTAGTCTGTACACTGAAAAGACCTCTATTTAACAGAATGAAAAAATCAAGTCCTACCAGATGTTCTGACTGTGGCTAGTGATGTAGCGTTTCAGCTAGGAAAAAAAAAGTGCCCCACTCAGAAGGTCCACTGAAAGTCATAAATGCCTCCTTTAATCATATATTTTCTGATGGATTATTTGAATACTGAAATGATTATGGAGTCCCCTGGGTACCAATTGCAGATACCTCTTAGGTCCTCTTCATGCTGTTGGGCTGATTGTTCATTCACATGTAGTGATAATGTTTCCAACCTTTAATTGCAACAGCTGTAATATATGCAAAGCAGGACAGCATCTGAACGACTTGGTGGGCTATGAATGCTGCTAATACTTCAAAGGTTGGCATGTTGGGTTAGAGAATATAAATTGAGAATGTGTAATTTAACATTCATTTATTCTATTCCTCAACTAATTGTCTGGTTTCTAATGTAAAGCCAAATCATTGGCTGATGCAGTGAACCCCAGAGCCTGAGATGGGGCAGGGGGGATGAGATTGAAAAGCTCAAACATCCAAAAAGATGTTGGGAGAGCTGCTCCTGCGGTTACGTGGCAGCTTATCCATACATGCCCTCTGTGTGGAACCTCCTTTGAATGTGTGAAGCACCTGACAGATTAGGAGGGCCTGGCAAAGAGAAACTGATGCATCTTTGTCCCTTGACAAACAACAGAGTCACAGTAGCAGTATTTTTGCATTGTTTCCTATCTATTCCCCTGCCACTGATTCAAGCTTTTTTGAAAACACTTCTTGGCCCAGTACAGAGAGGCAGTTGTAGTAGCACGGATTGCTGTGGAATTGTACCGATGTGGGAAATGAGTTTTCCATAGTAAATACAAGTGCAATTTAGTGAGTGAGTGATATTATGAGGTATACTGTATTCACTTACTTGAAAGGGAAATTAAAATCTGCATAAATACTGTTTCATAACCAAACATTATTCTTGTTTTAACTCTTTTCTCGATAGTATTCCAAAGTAAATGTCATTATTTAATAAATATGTTTTGAAGATAATGTAAGTTAAAAATAGCCAGGAGTTCTTCTTACAGGCTGGTAATCAGCAAGGTGTTTGTTTTTTTCCTGTGTAGTACCCAGCATTCATCTCTGTCATACATAGAGCTCTGAGAATATAAACTCTTGGACTGGCACCAATCCCAATGTTTCTAAGCATTGTATTGTCTAAGATTAAAGTCCCAAACTGACTCAATCTTAAATGCTTTCCAGAATTTGTTACAGGGATTCCTAGATGACGGACAAATATACCACTTGAAGTAGATGAAAGTGATTATACTAAGGAACAAAGAATGATAAACCTAAATCTATGCCCAGAACAATGTTAAATGTCTGATCTATCCACATAGATATTTTTATTTCTTTGCCATTTTATACTCCTTGTTAATTGTTAAAAACTATATTTTATTTAGACAGTTGACAGGCCAAAGGATTGGTACAAGACAATGTTCAAGCAAATCCATATGGTACATAAGCCTGGTAAGTATGCTGTTGTCTTGGCTGCGTACTTGTCAGTGATATTAAGAAGTACGCTTTTCTACATTTTGATTAGCTGCCATATGAAAATGCAAATGTTCACCAACTGTGAGACAATGAATTACATGGCTGAACTGGATGGTAGATTTTGATGCTGAGAGATATTTCCCTCTGCTAGAGGCTGTTTATTTATGTTGGGTTTATTATTACTATTTTTTACTAAAAATTAAAAAAAAATTAAAGTGATTAAAGTAAGTATGAGTCACACAATATGTGATTCTATGTCACTGTGGAACTCTGTAAAGCAAAACTCATCCCTGGTGTGAGGAATGAGAGACTGACCACTGGAAGTCCCTCACCATACCAGTTTATTTTTGGAGAGCTTATATGTTAGAACAGCGCAGGCTCTTTTGAAGATACATTTTCTGTTTGAACTGCAATTTTTCTATATAATGTGTTATTCGTTTTAATGAAACAATGCTTTGGGGACATTCCTAGCTTTAGACTTCTTTTATCATGACTGTCACTGAGGAACAGCAAAAACCGTAGTCATGTTCAGTGACCCTCATGGAGGAAAGAGACCTTATTCTCCTGAGATAGAGCTTGTATTTAGCATGGTCAAACAGATTGTTAGTGGGAGAATAAGAAATGTAAGCAAAAAAATTATGGCTTATGAGATCTGCCCTGAACACTAGTCACATGGTAAATATTTGAGTTTGCTTTTCATGATAGGAGGATTTAGTAGTATCTAGTAAGACGAGAGCAAAGCTCGTACTTGAGGTGGAGATGGGAGAAGAGCAGATAAACAGCTGAAGCTTACCATTTGGGGCTAATCAGTAGTATACAATATGGGTATCATGGCAAGGAAGGTACACTTTATTAATAAAATGGCAAAAATAGTTTATGGTAAGTGTAATGGGAAAAGAGAGAATTCGAAAAACACCTACGTGAGATGAAGAAAAGATATACAGCATTTGATTGCCTATTTATGTTTACAAAAAGAAAGCTGTGTTGCTGTGATAAACTAGCACGTACTGCATTACTGTAACATGTATATTTCTTTTTGTAGATGACGACACTGACATGTATAATACTGCATATTCATACAGTACTGGTAGGAATTATTCCCTCACTTCAAAATGGCTCTTTCGTTAATGTCAGCAAGTAACAGGAGTAATTAACAATTTGTGCTTACTTTTTTAATAAACACTTTTTATTGTCACGTTTGATCTCAGTTGGTGTTTTTTTTTTTTTCCCATGCCTTTTTTCCCAAATGAAACTAAGTTTAATTTTGGTTTCATTCTTGCTGATGCGTTACAGCTGTGGGTCTGTATTGCTGCAGATGGATACGTTGTAATACAGTAGTTTCTGATTACACTGCATTTAATTTTCACTTGTGAGTGTAAGCAACACAGCCTTTCCTAATCAAAATGAATAGAGACCTACTGTGTGAAAGTACAAATACTAATTATATATATGGGAAGACAAAAAGTCTTAGAATATGCACTGAGTGCCTAATAAAGATGCTTCTCTTTTCTGATGTGTTTGTTTCTACTATAGGCACTGGTTGTGATAGCATTTGACCACAAGAAAGACATATACATCTAATAGATATATAATTGCTGTGTCTTTCAGAAGATGATTACTGTGTGGTAAAATTACTTAACAGAACCAAGAATGAAAGTGTGAATACACTATCTGCAGAAAACCACAGTGCCTTGTGAAAAAATGCTATTCATAGTTACTCCATTTCAGTGTTTGTGTTGCAATCAGCGTGCTCTCATACTGCCTATTTGTGTAATACAGGAAGTGTTGTGTGTGTAAGTTGTTCAAGATTTGTTTGTACACTTATGATACTATGCAAGACACATGACTGCATGGTTGTTCCAGACTAACAGTAATTATTCAAACAACATAAGGACTGTGCAGTTCCTACCTCTCCTCCTCAATCTGGGTGTAAAAGAACAGAGAGCAAGGATGAGCCCAGGGTTAATAACAGGTTGTCATTAACAGCCCTGGTAGATACACACAGCTATTAACTTTTCCCTACCTGTCAAAAACAAATAATCATTTATTTCTTTCAACTTTACTGCAATTCTCCCTTGTGTTTATAGTTTTACATACAAATATTTGAAAAGCATTACCATGAATTGCATAGTACTTAGCAATATACTTTTAAAAATAAATTTACGTATTTTTGCAACCTTGCAGCTTTATTAACTGCAGATTCTTGCAGCATTCCATGCTTTATTTTGTTTCAGTTCTTTCTCATGTTGCGACTGTTTCTGTTTTTGCTTTATATTAGGTGGCTACAGTCCATCCTTCTCTGCTCAGGCACACCCAGCTGCAAAGACACACACATACAGACCGCTGTCTAAAAGCGCTTCTGACAGCAGCTCTGATGCCTTTAAGGTCTCATCTCCTTTACCACCTCCCCATGTTCCACCCCCAGTACCACCGCATCGTCTGAGGGAAAGGTCTATACCAGAAAAGTAAGTTACTGTGTTTTCAAAAACCCTTCTTGGTGTGTATGTGCATTAATCCAATTTCAAGATACCAGTAAAGGATAAAATAGCTGCTATAGAATGACATGATAATAAGGGTGTTTTGTAAAATTTGCAGGTAGTGGCAATTCAAAGGTAGTGCAACAGTTTAAAATCATGTTGCTGAATGATTTTCTTGATCTTTGACTCCTCCTGTTGCTGAAGACAGGTTTCCAAGAGCAGAGAGTGTGGGTTAGTGATGTACTACCTCCCAACATCCAAGAGGTCTGAATTTTGTTAGTAAGTCATACGGAAACACAGGTTTTGTCAGCAAAACTCTAAAACGTACATCTGCTTAGCCTCGATCTCTGAGGTTCTGTTCCTGTGCTAGGCCAAATGCCTTGGTCACAGAAGCCTGTTACAGTTACTTTTGTCAAGCTTGAAAATAACTGCTTCAGCAATTAATTTGGATGTTCAGCTCCTTTTTAAATCTCCTACATGATAAGACAGGCACTGGAAATCAAAGGTCTCCAGGCCAAGGGCTGCCAAACACATTAGCTAAGCTTTGCCTGCTGCTGACGGCTATAACATGTCAATCTTTTCCTGCCATTGGGAGTTTCTTTAATTGCCTGTGAAGTATGAGCATTTAGAATCTCACATAAGAGGCTTAGGTCTACATGTATCACAGTTTCATAGCTGGGAGACAAGATATGGTTCCCAGTAACTGTTGGGCTCAAAAAAATATTAGCCCATAAGGGATTAAAGGCTGAACTCTGTAAATGAAAGTGAATTGAGTGTAAACCAGAATTTTGGTGGCATTCTTTTTATTTTGAAATGACTTGAAATATAATGCAACTTGATTTCCATTTTCCTGTTCTTTTTAAAAAAGACAATGTTTTCTGTTCTGGAACTGTATTTTTTCCTCAGTGAGTATGCTAGACAAAAAGCCACATGGAATTACTACCCTTGAAAGGTCTGTTTTCCAGAAATTGCACTGTACACAAAAGCTACCCCATACATTTTTTTAAGGCATGTGATCATAGAATCACCCAAGTTGGAAAAGACCTTAAAGATCATTGAGTCCAACCACGTGATGTGCCTTATTAGGTCAGGTTACATCAAGCCAAGTCACAACAGAAAGCCTGATAGAATTTAATCAGAGCATATGGTTTCTTACTGTGAATGCAGGCATACACATGGGATTTTCTTTTTCCTTCCTCCATTCTGTGAGTTACTAATGGATCATTTGCTCCAGAGCTAAAGTTATTCTGAATGCCATATGGGTAGAGGTACATAAATGCCACAAAAAGATAACTTTCATTGTGACAGGAGCTACCTAAATATCCCTCCAAATGTGCAAGTAGTTATTAAAAAAAACATAGTAAATGAGTTGGGAAAAAGAATAACAGAATGGGGAGGGTTGCATTTTATTTTTGTCTCCAAAAATTCTGTTACTTTTCAATATGGACTGTCATATTGTGCAATGATAGAAGTATCTACCATTATCTACACTACACTATACTTTACTACAATAATGTAGTAAATAATGAGTTTTGCATAAGAGTATAGTAAATTTGCAATTTGATAAGGCATACCATGGTGTTTTGACACAGAATTTCAGGAAAGTTTTCAAGTTATTTTACCATTTAAAACTAAAGAATGAGCAATTCCATAGGCTGGACATAAGTAGTACTTTTCCTGCTGTACTGTATATACCTGTTGTAAGCAAGTGAAGATGGGGCAGTAATCCAGACATTTCAGAGCTGAAAGCTGGAAAGTGAAACCATGCTGAAATCCTTTTGGTTTTGCGTGTGTCTTCCATGTCTGGAGCTGTAAAGTAGAAGCGGTTGATGGTCAATTAACTCAACAGTTCTTATTTGTTATTTAGAAATGACTGGGATCCTCCTGACAGAAAAGTAGATACTCGCAAGTTCCGCTCTGAACCAAGAAGCATTTTTGAGTATGAGCCAGGAAAGTCTTCGATCCTTGAGCATGAAAGGCCGGTAAGAGGCATAAATGAAATAGTGATAATTAATGATATATGGTACGAGTTTTGGTGAAATGTCGTCTTTCTATTATTTATTACTGATTATAACTGCTCAGATTAACATCAAAAGTCTTTTTCAAATACGATTTGCAGCAATTTCTCATTGCTGTTTCCTGATTTTCTGAAAATGTAAGTTCGGTTTTATTTGCTAAACTTAAAATCTAGTATTTACAAGAAATCAAAGGACCACTGTGCAAATGCAATGGATGAAAAATAGAACTGTGAATTAACAGAAGCTGCTTTTTCTAACTGGCATGCATATCCAGCTCTCATTTTCAGTAGTAGTTAACAACACATATGGGGCCTGTGATAGGACAAGAGGAAATAGTTTTAAACTAAAAAGGGGAGATTTATATTGGATGTAAGGAAAATGTTGTTGTTTACAATAAGGATGGTGAGGCACTGGAAAAGGTTGCCCAGAGAGGTGGTGGATGCCACATCCCTGGAGACATTCGAGGTCAGGCTGGACAGTGCTCTGAGCAACATGATCTAGCTGTAGGTGTCCCTGTTCACTGCAGGGGAGTTGGACTAGATGACCTTTAGAAGTGTCTTCAAACTCAAACAGTTTTTGGTTCTGTGGTTCTATATGTTTTCTGGTTAACTAAAAAATAAAACATTTGCGTTTTCAGGATGTGGCTAATTGCATGGCTAAGTAGATTCTGGACAAGTAGTGGTAAAGATAATTCAGACAGGCTGTGGAACCTCTATTTCTGGAGGTTTTCCAGAATCACATGGATGCAGTACTGAGTGACCTGATCTGGTTAGACCTCCTTTCAACAGGAGATTGGGCTGGGTGACCTCTGGAGGTTCTTTCCAGTCTCAATTACTCACGAGTCCATGGTCATGTAATTTGAAGTCCTTATTCCTGCTTTCTGAATAATCATTGCAGTTGTGAATTTCTTTATAAGCATGTCTGACAAAGCTAAGATTGATGCATGCGAAATGACCATTAACAGAATTTTTCATTTGCTGAAAGACACGTTTGCCCAGCTTGTCTAATTTCCTTTTGTGCTATCTCAATACTCCATTATTTTAGGAAAATTGTCATGTAACAGTGGCAGTATTTTCTTCTCTTAGGATTTAACCTTAAAGTTGGAACAGTTGAGAGGGCCCATTTTTCAGAAGGTTTTATTTAATTGGTACTGATTTATTATTTGCTTGTAGATGTTTGCATTACGTGGTTGTTCACAGAATTCATTTTTCTAATATACTGTAAATTATTCAAATAATTTAATTACAGAATATGTAGTACTTCAATTTTGTGAAACACTACCTGTATACTACGAACCTTTCCCTCATGCTTTTGTTGTCTTTGTGGAGAATTAACTTTTTTTAGCTAGAAAATAGATGTGTTTCTGTGAAATTCAGCTCTTGCAGAACTAGTGCATTTTTTTGCAGAAGTTGGAATTTCTATATGGGCTGCTAATTAATCAAATTAATTACAGGGGATTTAGAATTTAGTGTCAAGCTGCACACAAGTTGCACTATACACTGAGGTCACCTGCCAACTTTACCAATGCCAAAAATATTAGCAAATTGAAGTTTGAAATAAGAATATTTCAAAATGGTTCAAGAATGGTCTTACTTTTATGGTAAATTACATTTTCTGCCAATGTAGCATGGGAAAAAAATATTAATATAAGAAATGCAGTACTGATTAATGCAATCATAGATACAATTTTTCAATTGTGAAGAACTAATGTAATAACAAAAAAGCAAGCTTTGCTGACTGTTTCTGGTACTTTTTTTTTAACTTATGCATTTTTGATGCTCTCAACCAAGAGGTTGGATTTTGAGCTTTATAATATTTAAAACTTATAATATTTTCATGCAGAAAAGCTTTGCTTAGTTGCTTCAGTCAAGAGAAATATCAGATTCCTGCCATCTGAAGCTTAGTAGCTGATGTAAATTTAAGGAAATATCTCTTTGTAGAATAGAGCTAAAAAATTGAAGGAATAATATTCATGGACAGAACTGAGAGATTCTCTGTTTATGTGTGATTCAGAGTTTCAAAGACTGGAAAATGGGAGTCATTGCAGAATACGAGACATGAGAGCTGTGCTGACAGTAGTGTAACTATTAACTGATTAGAAAAACACATGAAGTAGAGCAAACTATCACAGCTCTGGAAGTGATTTCATTGAAGCATTTGCTTTTCTCGTGTACCTTAAATCAGATTTGTGAAGTACAACTCCTGACTTGTGAAAGGATGATCAGCAAAGTAGGCCAAAAGATTTTCTGTGTGTTTAGGAAAAGCTGACATCTGAAAGCATTGTATTAGTTCCAGATTCAGATGAATATTCCAAATCCTCATCTGTGTTAGCACTGCATGACTCAGGTCTTTCATTTTCATCATCTCAAAACATTTTGATTTTTAATGCCTAAGAAATTTTTCATATTCTATTAAAATATGACACAAAATAGGGGAGATAAGCTGAGTTACAAAGTTGGACATCTGTAACATTTGAATTAAAAACTCCTACACTCTCTCTTTTACTGCTCTGCAATAAGTAAAATGTATGACTACCTTATATATAGGGCAGATTCAGGTGAAAGATTAGGTTTCTCATTACTGATGTAGATGTTACAGTTGTGATTAATGTGGAATGGAATAACATAATAAAATGGAATAATATAATGAAATTAGATGCAGTGTAAGACTAATATTTAGTGGTAAATATAATTCACTGAGTACTCATTCAGTAGAAAAAAAGAACGTGAAAATGAATAAGCCTAAAATAAATGACCTAGTAATAAACATTAAATGAATAGTACTTGGATAGATTGTTATCTTTGCTAAGGGCATGAAAAGATGAACGTAATTTCAAGCTGCAGTATCATGTTGCAGCCTGCTGTCATTAAGCAGGAAATTGATGGATTTTTTTTTTTGTTTTGGTTTTTTTTTGTTAAATTGAACATGTTAGAGCTTAAAACACCTACAGAAACAAGGGGCTTGTGGTGTAGAAAATAAAAATGTCAACTCAGATTAAAAAAAAACCACGTTCTTTAAAAATAAAAAGATTGCCTTAGACTGTTCAGTGCAATGGCAGTTCCTTCTTCTCCCATAAAACATTACCATTTCTTCTAATAACACAGTACTGTTAAGGTGGTACTAAAGTTCCAATGTATGTTTCCATCTCTAATGTATGTCATTCAATAAAACACTCCTTGTTTTCATTAATACCATCCAAACCATGGGTTTTTTCCCCAAAATGTGTATTTTTCTTCCAGTAAATGAGGAAATTGTAGTATAATAATTTAATCTTACTCATATGAATGGAAGCTAAATATTTATTCTTTACTAGCTTCAGCCTTGTATATATCAAATAACTCCTTCACACTACAATTTGTACTTTTCTCTCTCTTTCTTCAGTGAAGTAAGAAAGAAGGGCTATAAAGACCATAAAATTGGCACAAGCAATAGATTCATTTATTTTCATCAGTGTTCCACTCAAAGCATAGAAGTATGCTTGCGCTAGTCAGTTAAAACAGAAGTTCCACTTCAGTTCTAGATGTTTTTTATATGTATGTTCAGTAGCAACATTTTCTATTGAGTTCTGGTTACAGTGTAGAAGCATGACTTGTTTTGACTGACAGGTCATAAAAAGGAATTCTTGCTGCTTTTGCCTTCTGTTCCAGCTCTTTCTAAGCCAAAATCAATTTTTTAAATTAAAATGATTTGTTCATTTTAACTCTGTCAGGAGGATAGATAATAGAAAGCAGTCCTTCAGCAAAACTGACTTGAAGCAAAATCAATTGCCTGAGTACTCATCGTGGTAGCTCAGGGAATGCAGCGTCCTCCTGCAGCTAGCAAGCAGCACTGGAGCTATGAACTCTAGAGCTCTTCCCTTTTGTTTGCTGCCCTCTGCGGTTCAGTCTGTAAATAAAGTGAGGAGCTGTGTGTGTGAAGTTCACACGCTCCCTTATGCTCTCACTGCACTAGCTCACTCCTACAGAGTTTGAACTTGAAAACTCTGAAACTACACTAAAATTCACTGTTTCCTTGCAAGCAGATTTTTTTCTTCTTACGCTTTCAACCAACGGAAAGAGTAATTGAAGATGAAAGGGGAGCCAGTTACTCTCTCTTTTAAAGTATTTAATGCATCCATTTCCAGTGTGTCCAGTAGATAAGCTCTTCTGGTCCATCAATATACAGTGTGGTCTGCTGCCCTCCAGACAAACTGGAGGCTCATGAAGCTGAGGTGGGCTGCCCCAGCAAGAACTGTTGGTAGCCCAAGATCTGCAGTGTTAACAACTGTGGTAGCCACACCATTCATGTTTCATGGGAGTTGTATTTAAGTAACTCAAATCCAGTCCCATAAATTTAACACCCATTAGTGGCTAGAGCACATTAGAGCACTCTTTCTGTGAAGAAATCCTGCTAACCCCTCTAGACCTCCCTGTCTCAACTCTATGCCACTGCCAACTGTCCTATGCCTTGTCACCTGAGAAAAGAAATCAACACCCTCCTCACTGCAGCCTCCTTTTCAGGTAGCTGCACAGCAATGAGACCTCACCTCAGCCACCTTTCCTCCTAACTAAACTCTTTCAGTTCCTTCATCTCTCAGATGAAATATATTCTGTAGTTTTGAATCTCCTGTATTTGCATTTGTGGTTTCACCTCTCTGTAGAACCGATCCATGTGTTTCAGAAATCAGTTATAGTTGCTAATAAGGTGATAGATCTTAACTGTTGAGTTCATGAAACTTATTTCAGTGGTGTTTTTCTACTAAAGACTGGTGTACATATAGCTGAGTTGAAACAGTTAGTTGTCAGTAGTAGCGCAGAATAATGGCTGTGCATGGTGGAAGTGTAAGGACAAAACTCCGGAGCAGCTTCGCTCCTTAACCCTGCCATGGAGCACAGATGAGATGTCCATTGCTGGCATTCAGTGCCTACTCTGTTATCAGGACTAATGCTTCCGTTTACTTGAAAGGGACATTGTGAAGATAAATCTATAAAGCAACAGCTATTGCTTAAACTGCTCACAGATACAGGAGTGCCAAGGTAGTTCAAAAGGGCTGTTGAGCTTTCCACAGGGCAAAGTTGGCAGCTTGATTGAATAACATCAGAAGCAGCAAGAAGAGTGCTCTAAGATGTTTAATTACCTGAAACAGTCAAGTACACAGCCTTATCTCTTGCAGTAAACAGAAATGGCTGTATGTGGTTGCTTGGGTACACTGGTGACAGCTTGACTCATGAGGAAAAAGTACTATTATACTTAATCACCAGAAACAGTATTTTTATAGGACCCCATTGCCTTCTTTGAGGAACACTTTCTAGGTCACACTATACTTAGTGTCTAAGCTCTCATAACTACAGCCAACATCTTCAATGCAGAAATATCTTCTATGAGAAGATTTTTGTTTTCTTATTTGCAGATCTTTAAGACAATGGTTTTCTATAATTCTGCGCTGCAGGTCAGCATGCATCAAATCCTACAAAGAAACTGAAGCTGTTTAGAAAATAATTAAGGTCACCAAGTTTGCAGTGGATTAAACATCCCATTGGGAGCTCTACTGTTTTGCACTGTCATGTTTTCATGCTGCTTGAATAACTCTGTCAATCATTATTCAGTTACTGAAAAGCTTTCTTCATGCTGACTTCAGTTCCTACTTTATCCCTTTGCTGTGAGAATTTTCAGATGAAAACAGTATATATTTTGCTGTGGAAAAAAAAAATGCTTCATGTCAATAAGCCTGTGGGAGACAAAGCATTACAAAATGCCTGAGGACTTAAAATTCACATAAGTTCCATTTGACACCCTGAAGTAGCTTTTTAATATAGTCGTGCTTGCGTGATGCAAATTGCTCATCTCTGCTCAGTGCTTGCTTCAAGACAGCAAGATCCAGAATTAACTTGCTTTCTGAAAAGGGAATGACTGAAAGCAATAACGACAGAATTAGATCTTTATTGCTGATCACGTGAGCGCTTTGTTGCCTAGCTGAAGATCATTTAAAGCATTTTCTTAACAAAGAGTCTTCAGTAGTATTAAAGGTACTGGCAGCTATGTTTACAGAAGTGGTCAAAGATCAGTCTTAGCTTAAAAAGAGTAGTCTTGAAATTCTTAAATTCTTTCAAACATTGGAAGAATAGCAAAAAAAGGAAAGTATTAAAGCTACAGTCAATGACAGCTCTTGAACAAGACTATTCTGTCTTAAATACCATCTTCATTCTTTGATTTTATTCCATTGCTCTCCCCATGTTTGTTTCGTGTTTGCATGTGTATTGTTGAAGTGACACGGCATTTCTAGCCTTTTGCTCAGTGTGTGCCTTTTCCTTCCCTTTTCCTTCACAACTGCTCCAGCCCGATCGCATAAACCCAGATGACATAGATTTAGAAAACGAACCCTGGTATAAGTTCTTTTCAGAACTGGAGTTTGGACGTCCGGTAAGTGAGGACAGAATATTAATATTTAAATGTTAGGGAAAATAGTTTAATATAAATTTACAAATTACCAAATTCAGCAAACATATCCCTGTAAAGTTAATACAACCATTTTTGAGAAAGGTCAATAAAATCATCTAATGCATATAACTATTATTATTTTTTATGTGGAACCCTAACTTGCCAGGGTTGTGACTTTAGTAACTTAACTATGGACTATGTATGAGGGCTGGATTAGGTTCAAACAATTTCTAAGAGCATAAAAAATTTACTTACCTGCCAGGCTAGATGTGGAACCTGATAACTTGGCACAGCATCCTAGAGGGCTCCCTGGGAAGCAGCTACCTTCTTGTACCTGCTCAAACACCAACAGCACAACTTGCAGCTACTTCAGTGAGAAGGAAAAGCAAACTACGTACTTTCCTTTAAAAGTTGTTGTCTAGTGTATCAAATTTATCACTGATTACCTTTTATCTCCTTTTATCCAGCCAATGAAGCTGTTTTGTCATTCCTCCACATGGAAGAATGTTGAGATTTCTCCAGCAAAAATGTAACTGTGACTCTTTAGGCTGTCTCATCTGCATTAAATACAGCTAGTACTGATTCAGTCAATCCAGTTGTAAATTTTACCACCTAAAGTTACTAACATTTTATTTAGATGCTTAAAAATTTACAACACGTTCTTCCTCCCATTCTACCCATGTGTGTCACACTTGTACCTGATGTTGTCAACACTTAGTTTCTAACTGTGTCACCTTCTCCACGTTTCATTCCCTGCTGCCATTGATTCTCCTCCATTCCATCTCTGCACTTCTGCTTATATGATGCAGCCACCTAAAAAGCTTTTGGACTATGTTCAAGACAGTTCTTCCGGTGTTTCCAATGAGGTAAATGAATGATTCTTGTTCAGGTGATTCTCTTGGGAAGAAGGGTTGGCATGCTTGCCGTCTGTGTCTGTTTGTTAAACTGTTGTGGGTTCCTCCTGATAGCTATGAGACATTTCTAATTCACGACCACTGTATCTTTGTCTTCATATTTTTCCAGATCACTAATGCATTTGGGTGTTGATCTTATTATCCTAGGAACTGCGAGTTCTTATCCTCAAAACTGCTCAGAGATTAACGCTCAGAATTACACAACAGCCCATACGTCTCTAAATCATGACTACTTCCCAGTTCTTCGGAGTTGGGCAAGCATGTTGCTTTCACACACAGTTAATACATCAGCATAATAGTATTTTTTAGTAAAATATCTGACTGCAAATTCTTTATGTCAGATCAAGGCCTTTGTGACTGAACTATCACTTCTCCAATTAAGTACTTATGACTAAGGTAGCTAATCTGAAAACTGATAATTGATAATCCTGTTGTAAATTTGCAACAGCAGAGTTGGCGGTCACTGTCTCAATGCTTTGAATAAAAGAGATCAAGATCAGGTAGTGGGCTGTCACTGCCCTACTCTGAATGGGAGAGATGCAGACTTTCATTCCTCCTCCTGTCCACTCCCATTTTTAGAGTGTTAGGGCAAAAGTCAGTGAATCAGGCAGTAACAACTCTACTTCCTATAGTGGCTTTGCTTCTGTCATATTTGGGATTCGATTCCTTGGGATCTCCAAAAATTGAACAAAAACTGTGACCTTACATTGTTAATTGTGTTGCAGAGTACTCTGACTGTTTCAAGCTCTATGAATTTGGAATTTGGGCCCAGTTCTCTGAGAAAATAAACTTCTAGGCCTTTCCTGATATTTGAGAGTGCTCTATATATCAGAAGACAGAGTCCTAGCATACGATTATTTGAAATAGTCTTTGTAAAGTGAACATTCAGCAATATTGGTTTTGTCTTTCTTTAATTTACAAGGGTACTCATCTTTCGTTTTGAAACTTTAAAAGTCTCATGTTTTGAAATTAGTGAATTAAATATTTTTTCAATAGAAAACATTGTGGAACAGCTCATTAAATTGTTAGAAGCATGATACAAACAAAACTGCTGTTTTTAAGTTTTGCCTACCTTCTTTAACTTCATTCTCAGTCACCATCAGAGGTTTGATGCATGAAAACAGCAAAAACATTGGCTTAAATGTAAATGCATATCTCATCTCTTTTAGTAAACTGTATCACTGTACTCAGTACAATCTGCATTTGTAGTTTGCTATGGTTTTTTCTAACATTGAATTGTTTTTGTCAGGCAGCTGCCAACAGTGGAAATGAAAAGCAACTATATCCACTGCTTGCTTTCACCTTTCCCTTCTATCAGTGTGGTTCTGGCAGTAGGTAGAAGATATAAACTTCACAGAGCGTACGGATAACAATGTATGTGTGTGTTAAAAATGGGAATGGTATGGTAAAACATGTATGCCTCCATATGTGTCTTTCAAAGTCTTCAGAAGACGGCATCAAAGAAGGGGAAAAAGAGCACGTTACATCTGAGGTGATATCTTAAAGGAAGGAAAAGCTGTGTAGCAACTCAGGAATCTGTTTTGGCATGACATACGTTTCTTGCTGTCTTAGGCTGGCCACGAAGATGCTATGCACAGCCTGCAGAGTGCTGTGGATAAAGTGGTTTGTTGTGTGGTTTACCTCTTACCTTCCATTGGAGCCAATGGGAGCTATACTGCCCATGGGATTTGCATCATGGTGTGTATGATCCTGCAGTCATTACAAGTGGTGAGAGCTCTCTCTGCCTCAGCTGTTTGGTCTGTATCCTGTGACACATGGCCCCTGTCTGTCTCTGACTGGAATGGCACCTGCACAGAAGGCCTGCACCGACAGTGCAGTGCTTGCACTGCCTCACAGGCAGTTCCAGGTGGCCGTGAGTCTGAGGGCCCTCTGTGGATACTGGCGTGTGCCACAGTCCGGTCAACAGCGGGGAGACTGACAGTGATGGGTAGCTTAGCTTCGAAATAAGGCTTGTATTATCCAGAACATGCTTCACAAGTGTTCTGTGGATGTTCCTTCTGTGTGGCAGTGCACATCTGCTTCAGTCTGCTGTCTGGTGGCATGTGGAGAACTGGGGTTACACTGTTGCTGTGAGTGAGCAGCTCTGCCACTGCTGGCTCTTGTGATCTTGTTGCAGATGGATATTGTATTTAGGTGTGTTTTGTTAAGACTGTGAAGTTGGATACTTGAAAAATTGGCATAAAGCAGCTTTCAGGAGATCTAAAGAAAAATCTGAAGATATGAACTGAACAGTGAAGACTCAAGACCTCCTTCAGAATATATTCTAAAACCAAATATCATGATATTTGGTTCAGATGGGCTGAGCTAAAGGGAGTGTGCTCATCATTTTCCCCACACGTGTTCCAAATATAAAATAGGGATCATTTCATAAGTGCTACCAGCAGGTTTACTGCCTGTTTGAGAACATCTGATGATGATCAGCACACCTCCGTAACAGAAGCAGCTCCAAAGCAAAGCACAGGCTTCTACATACACTGGCTATGCAAAGGTGCATTAACTCTTCACTTGTTTCTTAGAGCAGGCAGTATGGGTTTGTGTCACAGGACCCCTTCTCTGTAACTTACAGGTCCACTGACGTTGTGAGCTAGGTTACAGTACATAAAATGCTTTGGTGAACAGTTGCCCATTTTTGTTCCTCACATTAAAGAAAAAAAAAAAAAAACAAACTAATTAATGGATTCATTATTGAGGTGTCATACACAGGTTGTTCATCACCTAAGAGCAGTGCAATGACAAACAATTTAAAAAGAAGGCAAATCTCAAAATCCGTGTTTTACTGGGAAAATGAAACTTGTAAGAAGTAGCTTTACATTCATATGCAGAAAAATAGGGTGTTTTTAGCAAACTAAAAAAATACTTTGCTGTGGTAAAGCTTGACTGTATTCCACAGTACTGTGCAGTCTCTCATCGTGGAGACTGACTCACTGAATCAGTGAGGCAAACCTTCTCTGATGGCAGCATCTAACACTGGGAAAAGCTGGGGTCGTGACAGCAGCATTGTTAGTCTTCTGCCAGCTGGCTGCTGCTATAGAAGACCCACCCTGAGACAGCCACACTCCTGATATCACTGACACACGCTTCCCATTCCTTGTGAACACGGGTCATGTCCCACTGCCTCAGCTTGCTCCTCTTGGCAGCAGCTTAAAGCCCAGGTGATAGGAAGATCTCTCTCAGGCTGAAAACTGCATGAAGGTATCGCTGGATGTCATATTCATTTGTGGGTATGTTAGAGAATAAACACAGCAGTAATTTATAGCAGATAGACGTACCATCACTGGAACTTTTAAATGCTGTTTTCTCCTTCGTACTGTAATGCAAACACTCTGGAATGCATGTGGGTCATCCTCTGCTGTAAATGAGATGCAGATGAGTAGAGGAGATCGAGTCTCCTGCAGTACACTGTGCCTGGAGGTTGTTTTGGTTGTGCTGGATAATGATTAGCCCTTTTAACCTAACACAAAAATAACTTCTGAAGCTTTTATTTGCAGCTCTTATGGAAAACAGTGTTTCAACTAGTTCTGCCACAGTGTTTTACAAGTTAGACTAAGTGTAACTGCTTGGGAAACAGCTGGAATGCTTACACAGCAATGGGTGTTATTACTTCTGCAACCCTCAGGTATGGAGAAAAATCTGTAAAGATTTTTCCTATATAGAAAGTAAGTCTAGAAGGCTTCTACAGAGAGGAAAAACAGTCACACCATGTTCTCTGATAAGAACTGGTGTGATCAGGAACATAAGGTGGTCAAGAATTAGCCAGAAAAATCCTAGGTCTTTCAGCTGGTTTTGCCTCTGGCTATAATTGATTGTGAAATTTTGGTGAGTAATTGAGATGGAAGAAAAGCTTTACAGATGTTGTTTTGCACAAGGAGGAATTATTTTCAAACTTTTATGTTTTCATAGCCAGTTAATTTCAGGTGTGGTGTATCTATTTTTGAAACGAGTATAGAGAAGCACGGCTCTGAATTATTACTTAGTAGTGCCACAAAAAGAAATCTAGTGATGCTTTTTTGAAACTGTTTGACTGAATACTGCAATATCTGTGTGCTGGAGTCCACAGTATGTTAATCACTGTAGTCTGTTTTATAGGATGTCACGGACTAGCAAACATAATAATCAAACACCATAAGCAGAAATTGTCACCTTTTTTCAAATACAGGCCTATGATAGATTTATATATTTGTTTTCACAGACTTCCTTGTATCATCACTCTTCAACAGACAGAGGCCTGGACAGGCCTTCCAGGTAAGAAATACAGTATGTGACTTCAGTAGATACAGATCATACAGCCTAAGGGCTTTCTTTGAGACCTGAAGCCAGCACATGTTGAAAAGAGTCAAATTTTAAGTTTATGTTTGTGGGCTCTTAAGAAAATGAGAGGAATATGGAGAGGATGTTCATATTTTGATACTCAAGTACAATTCTTAGTTTTGTTTTTCACAGACTTATTGTTTGCATTCAGTATAATCCAAGCTATACTCCGGATCGTTCCAATGGCATATCCCCGTGCTTCTGTCTCAACTTCAACACTTCATCCTTTAATCTTATTGCTTGCAGCATTTTCTGTGCTGTTCCCTCAAGCCTGTTACCTCATCTATTCTATGTCCTTTTCCCATCTTACGCTGAACTGCTATTCAACTGCTAATGGCAACTCACCATTCTATTTTTTGTCTATAGCTGTGTTTTACTATTCACACTTAATCTCATAAAGGCAGCTCCTTTAATAACTTATTCAGCATCCTGAACAATCAGACTGTTTAACCGGTCTGCATCTCAGTTTGGTACTGCTATCTCAGCAGCTAAACATTCTGGTGGTATTGCCACTTCATCAAAACTAATATGGAAACACTTTCATATCATTAGTTGCTGATCCTTTTGCATTATTTCCAAAAATACTCTAAAAAGCTCGGTACGTTTATTTCAAAGTTGTCACCGTGAAAGCGATACGACAATTTTGTTTGAAATTTGAAACAATTAAGTGAAGACAAAATTGAGCTTTTCTCTGTCAAACATGCCACAAGAGAGCTGAGCCCAGCACTTCTCCCCACAGTGCATTTCAGATGTATTTCCTCTGGCACTGTCCAATCTATAAGCAAATAATGCAATTACAAGTTTGCTTTTTAATTCCTGAGTTGTGACTACAGGAGATGAGACTGCTGGTAATACTGCTCATTTATTTTCAGTTCTGCAAGTACTGCGAGTGACTACAGGAAAAGGAGGAAGTCAGAACCTGCTGTAAGTCATCAGAGAGCGCACAGTGATCAGAATGCAAACAGGCCCAGCTTGAGCCGGACAGATATGCAAGGCCCACACACCACCCTTAGAAAGCCTTTAACTAGCTCGTCTCCTTCTTCTCCATCACGAGCAAAAGGTAAGAGGATGTCATATTTGTTAGGAGGAAAACTGCTGATGATGCATTGTACAATCTGTTGGTAGTAAATGCAGCTGTTGTCCACTGTTGCTGACTGCACTCCGTAGGGAGAATTACTGTATGAGGAGCTCTGGCTCTTTCCTTAAAGACTCTCTTGTTTATCTTTATATGTGCAATTCTGTGCTGATCATAATCTGGGCATGTAGCAAGCGTTTTCCAGTTTTACCTGCCCCTTCCAGGTTAAATGAAGAATATGACTTGTACCATAATATAAAATCTCTTTAAATTTGATTAAGTGCACTGCTCTCTTATTATATTGTTCTTAGGATATGGAGAAAATAAATCAAGACAAATACTATGTGAGATTGAAGACGTGCTTCCATAATAGCAGACCTTCCAGTTCAATAGCTGGTACCTTAGACATTGACAGTTATTGGGACCTACTAATTGTGCAGATATCCATGGTTGGATTTTTAATTTCATAAATCCCTGAAGTTGGGAGTACAAAAAGATACATTCCAGGGGCTTTTTTTGTGTTTTTCTTCCAAGTAATTCATGGCCGCATGGCAGTTCTCCGTGTCTCTCCAGAAAAGAGACACTTGAATTAGATAGTCTATTACAATACACATCCTTCTATTCAAGTTTTTATTAGTATTTTATTTGCTGTATTTTGTAGTTATGCTGTCCAAACAGCCATAGCTGTACAAGGGATTGTGTAAACCTCTATTAAAAAAAGTTGATTCCTACTGGAAAGAACATAGCGTCTAGGTTGCAACAGAACGTAGCAAAGAAAAACAGTGAGGAAAAAACACTGTTATGAAGTGTAAGTTGAAAAGTCATCTCTTCCATTTGGTGCACCAGGGCAGACAGTGAAAAGGAGGTAAACTCGTTTTACCTGCCTTTTACTACATCACTGATAAGAAGGATTTAACTTAACTTCTGGGAGGTGATCTACATGTATCACTTCATTCTCTTATGAAATACAGCAGAATGTTAACTTTTCTGGGAACTAAGCATTTTGTTAAAAGAGCAGCATACTGTAAATCTTTCAGTCAGCACAGATTTTGAACTCAAGTGTTTCAGTTTCTGACACAGATTCAAGTTATTCTCCTAGAAAGGAGACTGAACTGATTGAAGCATTTATCCTGGACTGAACGCTGCCACTTGCAACCATTTCTGAAAGTTCAGCTCAAATATGAGACCAGAATGCCAAATCTGTCCCATAGTAACTTCTGTGAACTGTCTGGATATTAATCAGATCAAAAACTCTGCACAGATTTCAGAATACATGGGTGTAAAAACCAGTATTTGAAATATAGTTAAGAATGTAAAATTGAATATTTTTTAATTTCTTATTAAGTATTAAGAAATTCATTCTAAATTAAGAATTTTAAATTCAGAAAATTAAATTAACTAAGAGATATAAATTTTGTCCATATTTTAAATTTTCTGTAGTTATCATTCAGTTTAAGTTCCACGGGGTGGGGGGGGGAAATCTATTTAAACATAATAAATGATGGTCTTCACTCCAGGGATAAAAAAACATCAGTCTCTCTCCAAATTCAATTTATCTCAAGTTTATAATTCTTCAGTCTAGATTTGTGGTATGTCTTCATCTTTAAATTCTTTTCAGCTTGTACTGTTTTTAATCTGCTTCATCATCAGTACCGGTACTTGTTTTCTTATACTGTTTTGTTTTTGTTTGGGGGGAGGACATCACCACAATTCTCGAGGAATTTCAATTTTTTTGTTTGTTCAAATTATCAAAAGTGCATTATTAAAGCTGGAAAACAGCTTATTAGCTCTGCAGTCCTGGTCTGTAGAAACATACGTACTGATCAAAGCTGACAAAATAGATGCACTAATGGCTGTCTCTTTTCTAGTCTTTCAAATACTTACTGATATTAATTCCTACTTTCTGAATCTTTTAATTTCTGGCAATGTCTCTCTTTTATCATGCTGCTCTATGGATTATAAAGGTGGGGATATTAGCAAAGTACACCCATCCCTCCTCAGTTATTCAGTGCACAACCACAACACCTCAAATGAATTAGATTACTGTAGCACTTACAGACAACATTTAGCTGTTCCTAATGATTCAAGAAGGGCAATCAGTTACAAGAATGGCTGGCAAATGACTCGTCAAAATGCAGAAGTCTGGAGCAGCACAGAAGAAACAACTTCTCCAAAGAGAAAATCCCGTAGCTGCGATGATCTTTTAACAGATGATCGGGATAGCTTTCCCGATGCACAGGCCAAGTCTGAAAGCATGGGTTCTCTTTTGTGTGAGGAGGACGCCAAAGAGGTTTGCTCAGTGAACTGGGCATCCCCATATGCTCCCGAGGGCCGTGGCAATGGTGGTAGGGCAAGAGTTCGTCACAGATCTGCACATGATGCCCCAGGTTTCCTTAAAATGTACAAAAAGATGCATCGTATCAATCGCAAGGATTTGATGAACTCTGAGGTGATTTGTTCTGTGAAGTCCAGAATACTGCAGTATGAAAAAGAACAGCATAAAGGTATTCTTCAGGGCTGGAGAGAGTCTTCTACTGAAGAGGTGCCCAGAGACATGGTGCCAACCAGAATATCGGAATTTGAAAAACTAATTCAGAAGTCAAAATCAATGCCAAATCTTGGTGATGAAATGTTGTCAACCATTACACTAGAGCCTCCTAAAAACGGTTTATGTTCACAGCGGCGATTTTCCATCGAGTCCCTGCTGGAGGAAGAAAATCAAGTCATACATCCCTCTCAGGTACAACGGAACTACAAGTCTAAAAACCTGGTGCCAATTCATATTGAAGTGACCAGTGATGAGCCACAACGGTCACATATGGATTTATCAGACAGTGATCAAGATGGAGTGATTTCTGACCTCAGTGATTTTATCCAGATGGAGGGGTCATCCTTTTGTAGTGAAAGTGACTTTGATCACTATTCCTTCACATCGTCAGAAAGCTTTTATGGATCAGGCCATCACCACCACCACCACCACCACCACCACCGGCATCTCATCAGCTCCTGCAAAGGGAGATGCCCAGCATCCTACACCCGCTTCACCACCATGTTGAAACATGAAAGGGCTAAACAAGAACCTACTGAAGACACAAGGAGACAGGAGGCAGAATCTGGCCTCTCCAAGATAGCATTCCTAGTCAGTCCAGTGCCTTTCCGAAGGAAAAAAAGTGCAGCCCCTAAAAAACAAACTGAAAAGACAAAAAGGAAGTCATCTGTATTTGAAGCGCTAGATTCTGCACTTAAAGACATTTGTGACCAAATTAAAGCTGAAAAAAGAAGGGGAAGCTTGCCTGACAACAGTATATTACACAGACTTATTACTGAGCTGCTTCCAGACATTCCAGAAAGGAATTCATCTCTTACAGCTCTGAAAAAGAGTCCCATGCACCAGCCTTTTCATCCACTGCCTCAAGATGGTGCTACTCATTGTCCACTTTACCAGAATGATTGTGGAAGATTACCTCTTAGTGCCTCTCTTCAAGACATGGACACAACTAACAACAACAACCAAGAAAATGATAGTGCACTGTGTTTCCAAGGTGGATTCACTTTCTTCCTCTATCCTTGTGATTTATTCCCTGTATTTCCCACCCTTTCTCATTCAATTTTTATTTGTGTAGTTTCTAAGCACATTTCATCCCACAAAACTCATAATGCAGGACGACTGTTATTTTTACATCATCACAAAGCTAGAAAGATTTGTTGTCTATTCACAAAATGAAGTAATCTGGTCGACTGAATAAATGGTGCATTTTGACTTCTAAATAATTAGTGCTGTCAATAATAATGGTGTTACTAACTTAAGTGTTTGGTTTTTTTTCCTAAAAAAAAAAAAAAAAAAAAGAAAAACCACACACACAAAGTGAATGGATGCATCCTAAGATGCTGGTCAAATGGAAAATAATATACAGGAAGCCCTCCCTTGCACATATTTTTTGGTTTAAATATTCATCAAAATCATGTAAAAAGCTGTACAGGCATGTAGTTGATAGAATGCTGTTAATTCAGCCAGTGTAATAGGAAGTTGTTTCTGTTTTTCACAAAAATACACTGATTCCATTGCTTCATACTGCTTTTTGTGAATAGACCTGGAAGTTATTTTAGGACGTTTTCATTTTCTCTGTTCCAATGGTTTCCAATCTCTGTGACAGCAAAGCTAATTATTCTTGTCACATTTTAATGTACTATGAAGTTTTCAGAAATACCTTATCATAGAAGAAAAACTCTCAATTATCAAATCATTAAAGGTAAGATGGCCTTGATCAAATAATGCGTAATCAATATTGTAAAGATATTCTTTCGTCCACCTGTGACTTCAAGAATAGCCATTTAAAGTCATTAACTTCTCACAGATGCTCCCTCCTGCAGGGCTGTATGTGTGGAAGCGAAATTATTTATTACAGAAATGCTATCGCTTAAAGAATACATGACAGACTTTCAAAAGATATTCATCTGAACCATTTAGGATGCATTTGTGAACTCTCACTATGACTCTAATTTGGTTCTTTTAATATTGCAAAGTTAAATTTAAAAAAAAGCTCAAATAATATTTTAAGAAAAAGAGAAGCAGAGCAATAAAAAACTGACAACTTTCAAACCAGATCAGTGAAACAGACTTAAAAAAGAAAGCTATACTCAGCCTGACAGCTTCATTAATCTCACTTCTTTTTCTGTAATATTTGCAATTGCCACAATAGTAAATACTTGTTTCAAGACAAATCAGAATTCAATTTGTTACCATGATTTCTTAACAAGTTAAACAAAGTTCTCTATTCTCAAAATGTATGGGTTTTGTCGTTGTTGTTGTTGTTGTTGTTGTTGTTGTTTTAAAAAAAAAGCTTTTAAACAGTTTAGAATTTAAATAGTCACAGTTGAGGCCTGCTCATGATTTACTCTGACAGGTAGTAGTACACAGAGAAGTTCAAGTTGTTGGAAGTCTTCTGTGTATGGAATGGCACAAACAAGCTCGATGTGGCTATTGTTTTCACCCCCCCGTTTTTATTTTATTTATTTTTTTTAGGTCTGTTAATGCTTGGGAAGGTGCAAAGCACAGCAAATTAGGGCTACAGCAGCAGGTTCTATGAAGCATACTGCTTCTTTCTAGCTCACCTGTGTGAATCCAAGGCAAGTAGAAACTAGGGAAAGTGCTAAAGCCAATTTTTCATGGCAGCTGCGCATAGTCCAACACCAGGAATCGTACTCCTTGAAACTAATTTTCCAGTTCTTGGGAACAGGAAAATCCATAGCACAGAGTAAACATAGATTCTTCATAGCTTCTGTGACAACAAGGGAAATGTATAAACAGAGCAGTCCACAACTGGAACTGTGATAAACTTTCTGGGGGTGACATACTTGCATCAAACAACTTAAGTGATGCAGTTAACTAATTTTTGCCCCTGCTGTATTTATCAATAGCCTGAAGTCCTCATGGCTTACCCAACAGCCTACTGAAGTCTCTGTTCTGTAAAACTGCAACATAATGCAGTAGATGATTTTAATTCTATTTTTCGACTTGTACTCAGAAATATATACGCTTGGTAAGAATGAACAGATCATGTGAATAAAGTCAAAGGGAGGCCAATATCAGTCAGACGCCTCCAGCAGCCCACATGAGGAGACTACAATTGCTAATAAATCTCAGAAGTCAAGGGACAGTTCACTTCATTCTCTGATCTGAAATAATTCCATCGCATTTTAATTTAGAAAGGCAACTTGCTAAGCTACAGAGTGTGCAAAACTTTTCTTTTATTAAAACACAAAAAGAGGCATTTGCCATCCTATAGCATACCATCCTCTAGTAAACATTGGCAAACTATGCTTTAGAGATGCTGACACAGAGATTGGAGAGTAATCATTTATAATTCCATCTTATTATTATATAAAATAACAAGTTGGTATACCAAGTGCCACTGGGGAAGTAGAAATGAATCTTAGAACACCCACTGAAGAAAAACTGTTTCCTCTTATTACCTCATTGAAGCATGCTTTAGTCACATTTTGTGCATGTAATTGTGATTATACCGTTGGCATTCAGAAAAGCTTCTCACAACCCGATGAAGTCTCAGTACTGCTGTCCTATCTTCCATTTGGTCCATCAGGGGTGCATCACTCCATACAGTAAGGCATAATTCTGCTCTTCCCATTCTCTGTTACACATTCTTCTGCTGTGGATCAGAGGAAAGCCTTTGCTAGAGAGCTGGTATCTTTGTTTCTTTAAAGTTTCACTTTAACCATAATACAACATGCTTTTATTCCAATTGAATGTGAAACTATAGATTCAGTATCTCTTCATCCCTTTAAATGATACCAAGCAGTATACCAGATTTTAACTTGCTAATTTTCCACAGTTTCACATAATGATGTTCTGTTTTCAGTAGACCAGGAATCTCCTGGAAACTATTCTGCTTTCACTGATGTGGGACGATGTACTCCAAGGGACAGAAGAGGAACTACAGACAAAGAGGTAGCAAACCAAATATAAGTAATGCAGCACTATCCATATGGAAATAGTCAGTACCATTTCTGAGACAAGATTTTTGTTGGTTATAAGACATGATACAGATGAAAGGAAGCATCGCTCATCACTACAGTATTTAGACAGGACAGCATTCTTCTTTGTCATTAAAGAGACAGATACTTAAAGAATATCAAAGATTGTCAGACAAGCTATATCTTCTACATGCATTTAAATGGGCATGGACATTAGCTGACTGGAGTACATGTCTGGTGGATAGCAGGCGTGAGTGGGGGAAAGGTTCTTTTGTGATTATATACCAATTGCTTATTTTAATGCTTTGGCAGAGGAAATGGAAGCAGGAATACAACCTCTAAAGGAAGTAACAAACTACCACTTGAAATATGCTTAATACAGTGATAATGTTCAATTTTTTGTGTACTTTTAAGTTCTAGAACTTGAAGCACTCTACAAGCAGACTTCAAGGATTTTACGCAGTCATAAAGTAACTATATTTATATTAACTAGCATCTGTACACCACAGGTTATTAAAATCAATGGAAAATGTGAACATAGTATTCTCAGTATTCTCTTCACTTACCATTATTTTGTGCAATAGCAGTATCTTAACTGTTATTTTAATTTAGGAGCAGAGAATAAGCAAGTGAACAATCTGAAAAGCAAACACCCTTCACACTTAATATTTTACAAAGTAATGCAAGTTTTTTCCTCTAGGCTACCTATCTTGTTAAATGGCAGTAGAGCTTAGAACTTCATTTTTACTTACACCCCAATGACATGGCTACATTGCTGCAATTAAATTAAGAGTCTAATTACAAAGAAGACTGCTTGTTACAAAATAATGGTTAAAATAAGTTTCAGGAGGTGTGCTATACATTTCTTTTAAAGAATTCTGGGTTTCCATATGAAAAGATGTTCAGTACATAAGAACAGCTTATAGTGTATGACTGCTATAATTTGAAGAGATGAGAAAACAAAAAGACCTATATTTTAATAACAGCAGAAAAGAGAAAAATACTTTATATTTAGGCCATCATATCTGAAGGAGAGCTGTAATGAAGTATTGCATCAGTATCCAAAAATGTAATTTAAGAGAATCCCTTTAATAACTTTGGGGACTTTTTTTAGTAAAATAGTGCTCTGAGTACGTGCTGGTTCTATTTTTAAAGCAGTGTCCCAAATACCTAACAACCTCATAAAAGTAAGTTGCATATTTAATTACCCAAATAGAGCCTTACTGTGAGAAGCACTGTAAAGAACATGCACTTTGTATTTCAGATCCCGGTCATCCTTTTAAAAGCCAAAAATTGTTTGCTGCATAGTAATACTACCTGAATGTGTTAATCATTTTGCCTACTTTTCAGAAACTGCCAGCTAGAGCTGTATATGACTTTAAAGCTCAAACTTCTAAGTAAGTACTAGACCTTTGTTCATTTAAGTATTCATAGTCAAGAACAATCTTTCTAGCACTTGACACAGCTACCTGCTGTTAAAGCCCGTTTCTACTGCCAAATGCCATGAAATCAAAGGACCTGCTTGCTGACACAACAGCCTCTGCATTACCATGCTGTGTGAGAAGTTTTGTAATTAAAATGTCTTTAATTACTTTATTTTCCACTGTATGTACTTGACATGTGAGTGGCTGTGCATCTTCACCTTTCCACAGTGAGTCCTCAGGACTGCCCGCTGAATGGCCTTTGTTGTAAATCACAGTTAGGTTACACTAAGTAGCATGCTTAGTGTAGTGTCATAGATAGATTGCTTTCTCACCAAAATTCTGTACAATGCTTCAGAATCTTATGTCTTGTCTTACCACAGATTTTCTGCAGGATGTAACGTATAACATACCAAGTCAAACTACAGTGATCCATCAGAAAAAAAAAAAAAATAAGTTCAGAAAACACTATTCTTGGATATGAGGGAGTCAAAGGAGAACATCGTATTTCATTACTGCTGTCACCCTGGTGATCCAGGGTGCTCAAGCATTCTTTAGATGTGGTATAACGCTGTTAGCTGTGTCTGGTATAAAACTGACAACCTGAATTATCAGAACAGCAGATTAGGTCCTGAAAAACAAAAAACAAAAAACAAACAAAAAAAAAAACAACCAGTACAGTGAATATCACCCACACCTTGTACTGAAAATGTTCTTAAGGATTTGGATAATTCCCTTTTTCAGTGTCCAACATTAAGCGTATTACAGGCTTTGATTATCAGAAATGGTGAGAATGTAATCATGCTTCTGATCAGCTTGGTCTCAGAAGAAAATCAGGGAGCATGGAAGCACTCCAAGTTATGCTGCTGCAACAGGGTAGTAATTGGCCACAGATGCATGCAACATATTCAGTAGCTTTCCCTTCCAATTTGTCAAGAACACCAAGTATGTCTCAGATACTTGTCATAACACCAGCATCTAAGCAGAGGATCCCAAAGTCACCACGCTTGCTTGCAGACACTATACTGGTCTCTCTGATAATAACTAAAAATACTTCCTTGGAGTAAAAATTAGGCCTATGTGACTTACTGATAGTATCCAGTATTCATAAATGTGAATTTTGTTTTGTTTACTAGGGTATAATCAGCTGGTAACCATACCATAGCTATGATGTCTTTTCTCCAGATGTTTAGTTGCTACACTTTGTTTCAGTTCTGAACTTAAAAACTGCAGGAGCTATGCAGGTAGAGGAGCTCAAATGTAAAGCTATAAATACCTGATTTAAATGAATCTGTTACAGAGAGCTGTCCTTTAAGAAAGGAGATACTGTCTATATCCTCAGGAAAATTGATCAAAACTGGTATGAGGGTGAGCACCATGGAAGAGTTGGAATATTCCCAATTTCTTATGTTGAGGTTTGTTCTTTGTTTTAATTTCTTGAATTATTTCGGGTAACAGATCCATAAGCTTTATGCAAATGATTAAAATCTGTTTTGTTTTGGGTTTTTTTCCTAGAAGCTTTCTCCTCCAGAAAAAGCACAGCCTGCCAGGCCACCTCCTCCTGCACAGATTGGAGAGATTGGAGAAGCTATTGCCAAATATAATTTCAGTGCTGACACAAATGTGGAGTTATCACTTAGAAAGGTACAGCTTAGAACTATCTTTATCAAAATTATGTTATGATGTCTACTGCTAACCAGAATTAATACTTATGTAAATTGTATTGGTACTAGATTTGCTATACACAAAGTAATATAATGGTAGGAAGCTGCTGACATAAGCTCATTAGCTTGCATTCTTTCCCAGCTGCCTGCAAACAGTTCAAATATCTTGCGTATATAAATATAATTACCATATGCAAACATCTACTAACAGGCAACCCCATTTCCTACTTTTCATTTCAATTATCCATTGAATTTCATAGGAGTTGTTACTGTCTTCATTATCATGGCAAGGTTTTTATAATAAAAGAAATAAAAATGCAGGAAATAGAAAACAGTGAAATTCAGAAGAAGGACATTTTTGTGGATGTACCAGTTATTGCAAGTATTTCATCTCAGTAATAGTCTGCTCATTCTAACATACTCGTGTCATGTCTCTACACACATCTTGATGTGTATCCTTTATTACACATGATCAAAACAAGTGTTTAACTGCTGGGGTTTGTCCAACTGACGTAGTCTTGCTGTATAGAAATTTATTATAGAAGGTATTACATACTTAGTTATAAGCATTAATGGAAAATTCTACCTCATTTACTTTCTTTTTAAAATGAATTAATGTTCATGGAAGTTATTCAGCGTCTCTCCTTTTGAGTAAATATAAGAATACAGCTTTCTGATGCTGAATCAACACCTGATCTAGCATCACTGAAGGTAATGGGTGTTTTTCCACTTGTTTGAGACTGGTAAATTTCAAAGAGATCATTAAAAGAAGATCAGGAATAGGAACTGAGAATTGGAGGTGGGAGGCAGTTTGATGATTTCTTTTTTTAAAAGTCCTGTTTATGCTGATTGTGGTGGTCCCTATCTTGTCAGCCTGGTTTTGGTTTGTTTTTAAGTTATAATTCCATCTTACTGATGATAATTTTAGGGTACTCCACAAATCTATTACAGAAACTGAAGCACAAAAAAAAAAGAAAAAAAAAACTGATAGGGAAGGGTTTGTTAGAAAAAGACAAGGTAAAAGCACATCATGTAAAATAAAAGAGGGGGCGCTCATTAACTCTCAAAACAGAGAAATGATTGAATAATAAACTGCTACTTTCCATTCCAGTATCTAGGCTCTCTAAAAACAGTAAGTGAGCCACTGTCTTCTTACACAGATACCTGCTTGTGCAGCGTGCTCACTGGGAAACCCATTTATCTCATTTTCCCTGTGAAATAATTTTAACTATTCATTTCCACTTATTACAATTCTACTCGATGACAAACAGTTAAATCCGTGCACGTGCTTTGACTTCTCTTATCCTTAGGGAAAATGGGGCATTTAAATTAATGCGGTCAGGGGTTATGGATGCTCTGTACCTGGAGGTTGGTGACCCTGCCTGTGGCAGGGAGGTTGGAACTTGGCAATCACAGGGGTCCCTTCCAATCCAAGCCATTCTATGATTATTCCATATTACACTTGGGGTGTTAGCTAGTAGACTGACCACCAATTTAAACAGGTTATGCTCCTATGAAAAATTGGTGTTAATCCTCCAACCGAAAGAGAGATTTTGCTGAACAGCAAGTGCAGTCTGTAACAATCTTCTTTTTGTTGGAATGGTAGTTGTTTACGTGGTTATTATGAATGCCAGGAGAAAGGCAAATGCAGAAACAGTATTGCAGGGAAAATAATACTGTGCATTACTATTTACTCATCTGCTGATAACTCATTTTTATAACGCATTCCAGGGAGACAGAGTCATTCTTCTTAAGCGAGTTGATCAAAACTGGTATGAAGGTAAAATACCAGGAACCAACAGACAAGGCATCTTCCCTGTTTCCTATGTAGAAGTTATCAAAAAGAACGCATCAAAAAGTGCTGATGACTACCCCGATCCTCCTATACCCCAAAGCTATTCTAGTGACAGAATACACAATCTAAGTTCAACTAAGGTAAGGATTTTTCTTTTTTTGATATCACCCCTGGAGTGGGTTTAGAAGGATTTGTAATTTTTTTCTAACATGATAATAGACAATGTATGCATTCAGTACATTCTCTTTTCTTTCTTACATATGTACTGCACATGTAAAAGTGCATTACCAACTTGTTGTTGAAGTATTTTAATGACAGCTTTACATTCTGCCAGAATAGTTGCTCAGAAAATACTAAAAACTATGTCTGGAGTCTAGGACAGAATTTGAGCATCATGGATATGTTTAGCAACTTCTTCATAATGCAATGTGAAGATATCTGTCATCATAACAGCCTGCAATCCCATAAGCATGCAAGGGGCAAGACAGGACAGTTTGCAAGGGGAGACAGCTTGCCAAGAGTGATGCTATGCCTTTCAATATAGAAGAGAGCAGCTAGTGATTCTGTACCATAACCTTCCTCCTTTTGCCACTGACACTGTACAAGGAGGTTGTTAGTTGAAGAGCAGTACTTTATAGTAGTATGACAACAGTGACAGCATTTTATCATTCAGTAGCAATGCAAATGTCATCACATTGTCAGTGTTTGTATTCAGACCTTCAAAGCTGTGATTTTTCACACCAAACATGTCATAGTTCCTGAATTATTTTCCTTCCAGTTCATAACTACCACAAATTATGTTACAAAAAAAGATTCCTGTATTTATTCCAGTTTATCGTTCACTCTGAATATTTTACTGTATCCTACTGAGAGAGCAGGAAAGCTTCTGTATGCAAATTGTAATTAGCACTAAGGTATTATCAATCAATGACTTTGAGTGCTAAAGATGGAATCCTTTCCAAATCATCTTCTTTCTAATTGTTGATCTCTTCACCATGGGCAGTAGTATTTGCATGAAATTAATAGCAGGATAGGAGCTTTATAAATCTATTTGCTTCACATGGTTTTCCCATTTTCTACTTTCATATATTTGAATACTAGTGTTTATTTAGATGCTTCAGCTTTTGGATAAGTTCCATATTTATTTACAGCTTTTGGGACAGTCAGTTGTAGCCAACAGTGGTCTCTGACAATACTGTTTATGGCTAAGCAATATTAGTTGTTTTATGGTATTTGTTCACAGAGGAAAACTAGGCTCCTCACTCTTCCATTCCAACAAAACTGTTGGATTGAAATAGCATCAAGTTCTTTATCCCCAGACTGAGGTATTCATTAATTACAGCCCTTTCGCATTACAGTAATCCAAAGGTAATTTAAGAGCATGAGGTAACTTAGGTGCTGTGTGCAGCAGAACTGCCTCTCTGTTATTTGGAGACACCACTCTCCCCACTTTCTATGCATTTCCTGCAGCTAAAGCTGGTTTTTGTCTAATCCCCACAACCCTGTCAGTGATTCCTTCCTGAGCACAGGCAATGCTTCAGAGTACTTACATTCAGGTAAAAAAAAAAAAAAAAAGAAAAAAATACATGCACGTTAAAAATTAGCCAGTAATTTCTTACCTTTATGAACAATTTAGATTCTTCTGTAAAAGTTGAAAGGCTTTGGGGAGCCTTCATGTTCCTCCTGTATGGAAAAAAATTTTTAAAACTTAGTCAACATATCGGAATTGCAGCCTCTGGGAACTGCAGAGCTATTGGTGGCTGCTCCTTTTCTAAAGCTGCTGTGGTCAAGCATTTTGAGTGAGCAGGTGCAGAACACCCAGATATGTTACATGCTTCTCCTGTATTCCTCCGGTGTTTGATACAGGGAGGTAACAAGGGCCAGATTTGCCTCCTCTTTGCAAGCGAAGATGGGAGGAATCTTTCTTACTACTGTCACCAGCATCACAGCAGGTGTGCATTTTCCCCATGATGTACGTTTCAGAAGGTGGAAATATTGGAGAGACATCAGATTAAAAATTTGGCCTGCCACTACTATTAAATAACGGGATTAGTTCTCAAGCGAAGAAGAGGGGAATTAGCCTTGGTAAACTTTAGCAATCATCTGGTTCTAGTCCAAGGGAAAGGAGGAAAAAAAAAAAAAAAAAAGAAAAAAAAAAAAGGACATTCTTAAACAGACATGCATGGTTTTTTGGTTTTTTCAACCGTATTCAGAATGCCATATATGAAGCTGTCTTGTTCCTGACTACCTAGGAGGACTTCAGCAGGCCTGAAGGCTTCTGGAGTTTATCACAAGTACTGATGCTACTATTCCTATTCCTTTGGGGGATTTTAGCACATAACTTGTTTTATGACTTCCCGCTGCTAGAGAAATTATTCTAAACTTATTTGGCCTAATGGCAATAAAAATAATAATAATAAAAGCTTTGTTCTCCTTATTATTTTATTATTATTAACTTGGCCTTGAGCATCTGTATTTTTAGTTCTAGTGCAGCCTATAGCCATAGGAGACCTTGAGCATCTGTATCTTTAGTTCTAGTGCAGCCTATAGCCATAGGAGACTAAAACTGGCAGTGTCTCCTGGGCCATATGACTTCTAAACCACAGGTAAGAAGCCCTTTTCCAAGAGTAAAGATGAGGGAATGAGATGGAGTGCTCTCAGTAACAGCGCAGTTACATTTTAGCAGATCACACTATCAGTTTATATACTCCGGTACAGACGATTCTATAACAAAGGTTTCTCTAACTTAAAAATAAAGCTAATTGCCTCAAGAAAATTCCAGTGGAAGGTAAGTAAGTTAACATTTCTATTCTGCATTTTTATTCTGCAATGTTAATTTGGCCTTGTGAAATTATTTTCATATTCTAGATTAATATTTGAAGTTGTCCAGATAACCTAAAGAGAGTTACATCTAATCATTCTGGATAATTCTAACAATGTCAAAGCATTTTTCATTAAATTTTAATTAATTTTGAGGATTAATAGTTACAAAAATGCATTTTCAGTATTTACTGAAGCAATGGATATCTACTGATGCTGTGTACGTATGACTCACCAGTCTCATTCTTACAAAAGGACGTTTCTTTTACCAGAAGGATACTTCAATCAATATTATGTAATGGTACTCAAAATATACTGCTGTATACTGTGCTGTCACTATTTTAAAGCTTTGTTGTTGGCTGCCTACGTTCAGTTAGAATTGAGTGTACCTTTCACGAATGTCGATGTCAGTTTAAACTGGTAGGGCTACATTCAAAGAAAAATACTTATGCCTTAATAAAAGTATGCTATGTATTTAAGATGTTTCTTAAGCACGTACTGAGAAGCATAAATATCAACATTAGGATAATTAGAAATCACCTCAGATGTTAGAGTGTAACTGAATGAAATCGGAAGAGTACCTTTTGACAACCCTACATTCAAAATAATAGTAATGGTTTGGACGAAAAAAAGAAATCACATTAATTTTAATTGTATGATTTAATAACCTATGACAGGCTCACTAACAGAAAGCCATAAATAATATAACTTCAGCAGATCAAATGCAGGTCGCCCTCATGAATGTAATGATCCAGATTTGTCTTGATGTTTGACATTTAAGCCAAGGCCAGAACCTGATACAGCTTCATTTTTCAAATGTCTTTTCTGCTGTTCTGATTCATGTACTAATGATTTCAGACACCCGTGCTCACTGAAATGATACCCTCTAATCCAGATGATGGCACAGACATTTGTCTTTCCCGTCTACTCATATCCCAGCTCTCTATCATGCTCATTTATTTAAACTCCTGTTTTTTCTTATTTTGAAGTTGCCTTTCCAAGCACTATCCCCACCTCCCCGATACCATTTCTCCTCTTGGTCAACCAATGATCAAAAGACACTGCAGGATGCCACTAGTGACTCATTTTCCGAGACGGATGGTTTTTCACCTTCAAGCTTATGTATCTTACCTCCTCCACAATTTCCAGACAGTTTTCTTTGTGACTTAGAAGAACTCAGTTCTTTGGCATTAACATCATCCCAATCTTCAGTAATCTCCCCAACTAGTAGCATTCACCAAGTTAAGGTGAATGATTTTATTCCAAATACAGAGGTCTCTTCCAGCTCTACTACAGCTCTTCCACAGTCTTTTCTCGTATCTGCCTCCATCTCACCTGCAGCCAGTTCATCTCATGTCATAACACATATGCATAAAAACAACAACACTGAACTAAGAAAAGACAAAGACTTGAGGGATGTACTTGGCTCTCCAGTTCTCAATGTACCTAGAGAATTGCCAGATACTACCACAGAAGGTGAACGTGTTGCCTCTACCTGTAACATCCCTCTGCCACATAAAGGTAGCTCCATCTCCACCATGCTAGATGAAAGTGCTCAAAATGGAGAGGAAATCTGTACAACAGCTCTGTCAAATGACCTAGGAGATCAGCCAGAACCTCAAGAATCAGACTTCTACAGAGAATCAGAAGACACAACAGAAGAACTGATAAAACTCTATATAGAGGAGGATCTGACACCTGACAATTTAGAATTTCCTATAGGAAGTAGAGGAGATTCCATAGTATGTTGTGAAGGACACACCTCACCGAATATCGATAAGGTATTTTAATTTCTGAAACTCGTGGCTTCTGTGTTCAGATAGGTAACTCAGTATAATTTTTCTTTGCCTTTTCTTGCATTTGTGTTTTTGTATTGCGTGCACGCATAGTTTTATTCTGTGGCATTGAATAAAAGTTGCCAGTTGAGGCACAGCCCCTCCTCAGAAGCAGGTGTTGACACCACTGTAAGTTCTGTGGTGTCTCAGTCCTGCTTCTCCTCTCCCTTCTGTCATCATTGGCTTCTATCATCTTCCAAAAAAAGCAAGGGAATCATTCTCCTCGCTGTCCCACGGTGTGCCACCCTTTTGAGCACAAGACCCCAGAAATGTCATCAGTAGAATTCAGAGGGAAGGATGAGTCTCTTGTGGAGGCTCAGGCATTTGTACCTCACACGTGTCACTTCACCAGCTGATATATTTATAATAGACTGTTACTAGAATGTGACTAGTAACAGATCAGATTATGTTTGGCACTTAAACATATCCTTCCCCATACAGCCTGCCCTCGTTCCTCTGTGGGACAGTGCAACAACGAACTATCTCATGTTCACATCTCCAATATGTGCTAGCCATCAAATGCCTTGATATTGCTATGCAGTTTGTGCGGTTTCCACCCAAATTTTTAGAATAAAATTTCTCTGTCCAGCACTTATTTTCCAAAGCACTTGTTTCATGTGCTTGCATGAGCCACTCCAAGCAACTTCCTGAACAGACTCGCTCTTGAAATGTTTTAGGTGAAATGTAAAACTAATTCATTAGAAAAATTTTGCAGACTTCATTTGCCCTTACTTGACCTGAACAATACGGGAGAAAACAGTATGAATAAAGGTGAAATCCACTGCCACAAATAGCAGTTTGTTTCAATTTTTGAGAGAAGAACTTTCTCCCATAGTTGACTGACAAATAGTAATTAGCATCGTATTTCTGACTGTCCATGTTTGTTACATGACCCCTTATTTGGTGTTTTATATCCATAACAGCTGTTTGTATAGCATAATTACTTGTCATCTTTTTTAAATGTTTAAGACAGCTCTGCTATCTACGAATACGTCAGGAGAGTCTGATACTCCTTTCCACCTTCATTCAAACCTACCATTTCACTCTGCCAACACATCAGCTTCTCGCTTTGTTCTTACAACATCCCACTCTGCTGCTTCCCTCTCACCTCCTCTCTCTAAACTCTTACATGAGCAGGAGAAAGAGTCACTGAAGGTAAAGGTAACTGCTCCTCTCAAGCATGGGTTGTTGAAAGTCTTACTAATATTAAATAGCTGCAAGGCTAATACTAAGCAACTATTGTCTCCCTTACTAACATTAAGTAACGTAGCACGTGGGCCTTCATCAAATGAAAAGCAAGGTAAAAAACTGTAATCTCCACAATACAATGAAATACATAGCTCTCTCCAAAAGTAATGCTTCCTGTTTAATTCCATGGAAACTACAACAGATACAGAGACATACAATAACACTATCTGATAGAGCAAATTCTCACTGTCAAAACAGAGTCACCATCATTACCTATGCATTTCTGCCAGTGATGAACAAGAACCAGCATGCTGCACTAGTAAAAATCTGTACCAGACAAGGAGGATTCTCTGTCACCACTGCTAAAATACACCACCCACTGCCTCAGTGTGCTCATACCCACTGTTTGGTCTCCTTAAACATTCATCAAGCACTGATGAATATCAGTGAGTACCATTTTTTCCTGCATAGACAAATTCAGTGCCATACCTTTGGTTCTTACACACATCTGTTGTCAGACTGCCCCTCTGCTGCCATCTGTCACATGGAAACAAACTAATGGCATATAGGTGGGAAGCTTCAACCTCCAATTCCTTACCACCAACATCCACCTCTGACTTCATGGCCAACATAAGATAATAGAGGAAACATTGCTTTTGAAGCTGCCTTACAAGATACAAGTACAGAACTACTACCAAAAGGTCATGCCAGGACTTCAGTAAGTCATATTCAAAATATCCAAGTACACAGAAATGAAGTAATATTTGTACTAGAAAACACTTTTTAATTTCAATCCAAAGCCAAGGAGAACAGCTCTAAGTTTCATAGTAAACCACGACTGCACAGAGTAACATTCTAAATCAATCAATTAGTCAAGGACTAAACAAAGATTATTTCCTCTTCAAGACTACACTTTCTGTCAGCACTGCAATTCTGAGGCGGAAAAAATGAGTTCTGGAAAGCCTACAGCTCTGAACAGATAAATTCCCAGTGCAACTTAGACCCAATGTCAATTTCCAGTGATGACACCCAGAATCCCCTTATGACAAGGAATAAAAGTCCAAGGAATTAAAAGTTTGAGAAACTGTCCCGGGAAAAGCGATCATTTGCTCCATGGGAAAAAAAAAAAAAAAAAAAGAAGTCATCGAAAAAAACCTAACACAGATTATGTATTAATGGAAAATCTAAGTGTAATCCACTTCTTAAGGTCCACAAGCTGCACTGTTTTGGTTGCCTCTGCAGATACAAGACTCACAATAATGAGCTCTTAGTTCTATTTGTAAATTGTTGCAGAAAAGAATCTATTAATTACAACATTTCTGAAATGAGACAAATTTCATTCCAGCAGTAGGTAGGTTTGTTTGAGAAGTCAACAGAGACAATGTTACCAGGACAGCTGCAGTTAAAAAAATAAAATAAAAACTGGGGCTCAGCCATTACTTCTTTCTACTTAACCTCTAACTCAAGCTTTAGAAAGAAGAACAGACAGTTCTACGCTCTTCGGTTTGTACTTGTCATTCATTATTGAAATCTTACTACAGCTGTTAAAGCAAAAAATAAAAATTAAAAAAAAAAAAAAAAGATGGGAAAAGAAGGGAGACATTTCTAGCACTCAAGCACTACCAGTGAAGTTGTTCAGGGAGTTCTTGAAACTGTATACCTTCATAACGTCTGTTAATGTAAAAATACATCCATATGCATAGATGTATTAGGAATGAGGCTCAACTCTAACGCATGACCTGGGATTCTGGACAGCAGAGTACAAGTAGCTATATGGAAGAGAAGCATCGCTTCCCTCCATGATGGTGGGAGGGACATAATCTTCCACAGGAAGACCTCTAAAGACACTTCCAGAGGAGAACTGCTGATGTATTCCTGCCTTCTTGACCTCTGCTGATTTCCCTTTTTTGGTCATTCACCCTACCAACTCCTAAAAGGGGGCTGCTCTTCTGTCTTACCACTTTCTACTGGCAAACAAACAAACAAAAATACTAAGAAGAGACTTCCACCGTATCAGGACTCCACTAGCATCACGTGCCACTCTACCCACCGGCAGCCTCCAGGAATTCACATGTGCCTCCCATTTAAGTACTGATTCATGTCAAGTATCCAGCTGATTAATGGTGATGTTAACAAAACTAGGATTTCTCCTTTAAACACTTTCCATCAAGTACATAATTTGCTTTCTAAATGCAAATTTAAGGTCTGGTGCCTGTTTAACAGCAACAAATAACAAAGTTTGTCATTTCTATTTCCAAGGTAGTGTTTCTGCTGTCTACTGTTGAATTTTTCCCGTACTGAATGAGCTACTTATGTAGACAGACTTCCAAAAACTGTTCTTACTCTAAATGCATGCATTATGCTTGAATGATCACTTAACTTTATAAATGCATGTGCCAGAGCAGCAAGCCCTTAAAAAAACGAAAATACTATCCACTACCAATACTATTACATGCACCTGTAGCATACTTGCCTTTGGTTACCAAGGAAAGCACGTCCGATCTGCATGTGTGAATGAAGCGGAAAAAATCCCAAGATGCTTCATTCGTAAACACCCAATTGACACATTTTTTGTGGTTTTTCTAGGCTAATTTAAAGAGAGAGATATTTGTTATGAGTAAACCTCCTCGTAGCCCTGTGATGACTAAGAGATTCTGCACAGTCAGAGGTCACAGCTATTCACACAGGGTATGGTACCAGATGCCCAGTGTGCAGTAACAGCATTTCCATATTAAAGGAACTCAGTGTCTAGTCTTCAGTATTTTGTTTTTGCCCAAGTGTCTGAATACTACCAGTATGTTGTGTTTTCTTCCTGTTGTGCTTCCATACTATGTCTGAATAAAGCCAACAGGTTTCGATGTGCTAAACTTGTTATAAATCCATTAATGTATTGTATCTCAGCAGTACTGCACAGTATTTCCAGTGCTACAAGATTTAAGAGAGCAAAGGTCTGCAAACATAGCCTGATTTTATTGTCCTAAACAACTTCTCTTGTTTAAAAGTACTTCTAGTTTATTAAAATTACAGTTTCCAGATGTCAAAAATTATGTTACATAGGCTTTGGTGATGCTGAAGTACAGTCAGGTCGTGGTTGGACTCTATCTTTAATGTCTTTTCCAACCTGAGAGATTCTATGATTCTACGAACTCTTGATTCTTTTTAGTCCATGTTCTTTCCAAAGTATTTCATCCCTACTGTACTGAATTCCCTTAAAACTCTTTATCCAAGCACAGCTGTCCCAGACTCACACTTCTTACCATTTCCCTTCCTAACCACAACATAGCAGCAACATAACTATAACAGTTTTACGTTTCCAGAAAGTTTAGTTTGCATACATCTGGATCAAAAATGTATTTTCAGTAATGAAAAGAACCAAAATTACACAGGACTGAGAATCTATGGGCCATATTTTACCTGTATTTTTAGTTTAAGACTAAACTGTTTTCTGCATCAATTTCTTAAACACTTGAAAATTACAATGGGATTGCTTTCCACATAGTCACTTCTGATTTAGATCATCTTTCTGGGCAGTTCCTTTTCAAATTTTCAATTTAAGATATGCAGGTTAGTTTAATTTTCAAAGTCTTAGTTTTTTGGGAAGTCCCTTGTTTGCAGCAAGGCACAAGGATGCAGTACATTCTCCATCTTTGAACAGAGATGATTCAGTCATAGGAAGACCAGGAATCCTATAGCACTGGACCAGCCCCATCTCACAGAAAGCTCATAGTAAAGTGAATAATTATATCCACAAAAGAAAGAGATCAAGACCTATCTTAATTTTGCTTATTAGTCTAAATAAATTGCCTGCGATCAGTATTCTAAAGGGACTGCATTGGTCGATATTTAGTGCATTTATGAATTTATTTCCAAATCCACAAGAACACATTTACACATTCAGAATTATACAGAACTATTACTAGCAAGGACACATCAGTCATTCATGAAGGGTCAAGTATACTTCTAGAAATCCTCTCTTGACTACAGACTTCCTAACCTTTTTGAGGTTAGGCCCTACTACTTTTTAGCAAGGAAACAGGATACCGTAGGGAACTGAGCCATAGCTGGAATCCTACATCCTTAGAATGAAAACTAACTTAGTATTTAGGGTGGTAAATTTCATGTTATTTCCTCAACACAGCCAGAACTTGCAACAGTTATGTTATAGCCAATGCCATAGTAAAAAGAAATCAAAACTTAGAGGAAGAAAATGGGGGAAAAGCTTCGTAAAGTAAGCTCAATTAATATAGAAGGTAACGTAAAAGATCACATTCAAATAGAGAGAGCTCCAAGCTCCCTTGTTCAGGTACAGCGTTTCATTTCCCCACATCTTACTCTGCCAAAGTTTCCGCTATATTAACAAGCTGAAAATCTTCTCTCACCATCATCTGTTTCTGCAGTAGTTAACAGTAAAACATATTAGTATTGAACCATACACAGAAAATCTACCTAATTTATTTGTGGCGTAGCATATATTCAAAGCATTAAAATAATTTTTATTGTTTGCAAGAAAAATCTGTAACTTCAGCTGAATTCTCTTGCATCTCTGACAATCTTTTGCCATTCAGCTTGTATCAGGTTCATAACTAAGATGAACTTAAGACTGCAATGCAGACATTAAGCAACTTGCCCAGTGGTATGTTGGTTTTTTTTGTTCAGTATTTCAGCTGTTGAAGGAAGTTTATGAAGAACTGGAATGTCTAATTTGCAATCTTTGTTGTTGGATGCTGCAGTAATAATTCCCTAATACACAAATAGAAGAGGGAATATTATGGAGAATAGTGGATCAAAGAACATAAACAGACCTTTCTGGCCCTTCAAAACCTGTTTCCTACCTAGCTCTCATCTTTATGAATAGGCTTTGTTATCCACCTGCCAGCATCTTTAGGTACCTTTTAAAATTTACACTCTACAGACTGTAAAGATGAAGCAGAAAATGTCATGGTATTTTCTGCATGTAAATACATAATCATGATGAAAATAAACTAACATCTTTGATTTCATCAGGAGATGGTGAGAAGAAAAAGTTTTCCAATTTATACTATTAGGCTGCAGGTTAGTTACCACACCCTTCTCCCACAGAAGACTGCGTCATCATAGAGAAAACTGAAGCAGGATGAACTGGAATAGTCAAACGTGAGAAAGAGAGAAGCATGAACCACTGACAGAAACCCCCTGGCTTCAAGATCAGATTACAACCTACTCAATTCATGAAAGAAAGTGTTATAAGCTGTGCTTGACACCCACACTCCCCAGATGGTGGCAGTTATATCAAGCTGTCAGTCTCTTCAACACTATAGGGCATCCTCAATCAGTGCTGCTCACACCAACATTCTTCCAAGCAGCTGCTCCTCCACTGTTTCTGGCTAGGGCCACGCTGTACTGTGTTAAGTCAGTATCTTCCTAAGCAGGTTTCCATTGGGGGCTCATATCCTTCATTCCCATCATGTGCAGACTTATTGGATATTAGTGGTGTGTGATTTAAGACCAAAAAATAACTCTTTTCATAAAGATTTGCACTGGAAATACATACTGTTTTTTTTCATCTTAAAGTAGAATTGTTATTTTCAAACAATTACATACACTCTTTCAAAAACTCTTAATGTTCTTGGACTCCCAACAGCCTGCATGGCTTTGTGCTGCCCCTTGAGCTGGAACAGAATTAAAGCATAGCATGTTATGCCTGCCAAGTCAGTACTGTGTGTAATGTAAATTGGATTGTTCTTTTGTCTACGGATGGTCTAAATTCTGCAATTCAGTGTATGAGGTTTTGTTTCACTTAACTAAAAATATACTTCAAGTAACGTATAAAGTTCATCACTTGCATCTTATTTTTCTAATGCTATTTCTGTTTTGCTGTGATGAGGCAGCGAAGTTCTGTTCCAACTTCCTACTATGCCATAAACAGACTGTTGATGAAATTCAGTTTTGTTTTAGTTTTGATCTTGTCCTCTCCAAAAATCAGTTTTCTAAACGTGCCAAGACTCTATTGCTTGCCATGTCTCTTAAGAATTTATTGTGAGGTTGCGGGGGCGGGGGGGAGGGGGCATGTTTTAAACAAAGTAGAATATGAAAGCTGAAGCAACTATGCATCATATGCCTATCCAACTACTTGGATCTTAGACTATAAATCTTTATTACATTTCAAATCATTTCATTTCAGCCACAGCGCCCTGTGCTTGCTCATGAAAACATACACAGTGGGGGGGAACCGTAAGTATACTTCTTGTCTACTAAAGCAAACTTAATGTTTAAGCAACAGCCAGCACATTCTCAAATAATTTGTTCATCTACCAAGTACAGCTTTGAAGAGATTTCGTAAATTTACAGATAACCACATGATGTAGGAAGATATCCAACACAGTCCCAAAGGACAAAGTTTTAGTCATATAATTTACATCAAGCTCAGACTTGCCGACTTAAAGTTCTCTATCATTTAATCTATAAAATAATTTTGTATAATAATAATATTGTAAGGTTTGACTTGTTTGGGCTGTTTTTGTTTGTTTGGGTTTTCTTGTTTTGTTTTGTTCATTCTATTCTTACTGCCTCCATTGTTCCATCTTAGCAGAATACCAGTTAAAGCCTTGACATGAATTCAACTCATCTGCTTTACTGACAATGCAAATTAGTCAGAAACCATTCTGAACGTGAATTGAGAGAAAAAAATAACTTGATAATATTAACCATGGGAACACAGAAACACACTTCTGTGTAATCCACATTAAGTTAGATACAAGGAAGCCTTTGCAAAACTAGATTTCAAGTTGTGTTTTTACAGTGTAAGCAATAAGGATTAAACTTGTAAAATTATTTTGGTGCTATTAAAATGCAAGTTCAGTGCAAGATTGTTTCAATTTCTTATTTTTTTCCTCCAGCATAATAGAGCTTTGGAGCTAGATGAATTCTCCTAAATGCAATTAAGGCTTAGCATCTAAAAACGTTCAGCAGCTCAGCTGAAGAAATGGCAAAAGAAAAGAGAGGAACAGTTATCAAATAATAACAGGACCACAAATAATATATTAATAAAAATTGGACATTTTGCTTTCAGTCTCAACTAAACCATTTTTCTCAAGCTCTGGGTGGGATGGCTAAGCATACTGAAGCACCCATCTCCAATGTAGTTTTAGTAGTGCATGACTAAAGTTACTCAATCCTAAAAAAACAAATATATTTAAACTGCCAAACATATATTGTCTCAAATATGCATTTTGTCAGTGTTGTAAATTGTAGTCGTCTTTCCAATTTAAAAAACTACTAACAAAAGGAATTCCAAGCAAAATTAGTGAAAAAGAGAATGAAGTTACTACAAAAAGAATTATGAAAATGGATTAGCTAGAAATGACTAAGATTAGATTTCTCAAGTACAAAGAATGCTAACTGGGAAGTTTTTATAACTGTGTCTGTTTAAGTCTTGTTCGTGACACACTACATCTCCAACTCCTTTGTCTTCAGAACCTGCATTAAATCAGTTTTGGAATACCATTATAGCTCTGCTTTCCTGGAATTAAAAGAAGCACGACTGATGTTTTTTTAGTTCCACTCCCCCTCCTCCCCCCCAGATTGTTAAGCAACATGTTTGCTAGGCAAATTACCAAGGGTAATTGTTGAATGATTGTCCTGTTCCATTTTGTTACTGTCATTAAAATGCAAAAATCAGACTTTTCAATTTGAGGAGATAAGCCAGTCATGAGAAAAAAAGGTGAAAAATTACGTTTTCTTGGAACTCTCTCTCGTTTCTCCAAATCATTGGAGAACATTTGGCATTGCACCCAAAGTAAGTGTGGCTTATTCAAGAAGAAAATCACTCCATCAAGCCTAGCCCTGTCTGTATGTATGGTTTTCAAATGGAACCTTAGGAGCAGGATTTTTTTTTATTATTATTATTTTTATTATTTTTTTTTACTGAAATAGGTCGAATTTACACTATGGAAAAAACTTCACATGAATGATGCAGAACTAATGGAAACATGCTCTGCAATGCGTCAAAGGGCGCGATACTCAGTTTTCATTTCAAAACTCTTAATCAATCATCACCACGATGTCCATTTTTTCCCCCCCTTAGCATCAGTTCACTGACTAAAACTTCACACTGTTGCTCCTCTTCCATTCCTCCAATAAAGATAATTTTCCTTCCTGTTTTTCAGCAGTTGTACCCTGCTCCTTTACACGCAGATAGCCCTCACTGTGCATAGGCATTTAGAAAAACAGACAGGTTCCAACCCTGTGGGGCACAGTGGGTTTTGCAGCAATCTTCCCATGAACTGCCTGGCTCAATACCTTCAGCTCCCCATTACAAGTTCCAAGAAATTCTATTAAAAGATGATGAGAAATTAAAAACAAGAAATATAGTAGTCTCATAGCTCTTTGCGATTATCCACCTCACATCCTTTAATCTGAAGCCCCTGGCAGAGGGGAAGGAAACAAGACAGTGTCTGAACGCTGCCTGAATTTCTGTCATTATGTCTCAGATAGGATTCAAGATGCTCCCTTGCTCCCAGAAAGACGTTTTATTATTATTATTTTTTTTACGAACTAAAGTTCTTCTTCCTAACCTTATTCTCAACCATTATCAAACTGAGTTGGGATACTTCACTTTCATGTGACTGCCCCACTGTTCTCCCCCCCTTTTAGCTTCTTCCTTCTGAAGGGAGTCACTGTGCAGTTTTTTGTGCCTGCTTTTTCCCTAGCACTTCTCACATTTTAATCTGTTTTAGTACCTGTCCAACCCTGAGACAGTCAGGCACACTGAAGGCAAGATGTACAAATGCATATGCTAACTTGTGGTCTAGCTCTTAGGAGGTGCCCACTTTGGAACTTATTCCTTCTCATTTTACCAGCTCAAATTGTTTCTTTTGCCCTTCACTACCTCTGCACACCTTTCTCTCAGGCTCTATTCACAAAAGTTTTCTCCCTTTCACACGTTTTTGCCAGCCTATCTCCTCTTCCTTTACAACAGAAATTGTTTGGAAAACCACCTATTTCAGCCCTGTAGGTAATTGGGGCACATTTTTCCCTCTTCCTATATTTACACAACAGAGGAAAAGCCCAGGCTAGCACAGGCTGTCCCACCAGCACGGGGAAGCTGTCTGAGGAGAGGCCTGAACCCAGCAGCTGCTCCTGCTCAGTACTTGAGGTTCAGGCCACTGCCTCAGGTTTCAGTTAGGGTCACCCTTGCTTCTTGCAGTTGCTTGCTACTTAGCTAACACATAAAAGGACAACTTAAAAAACCCACCCCAGCAGTGATGATTCGTCAGTGACAAGGGACTGACACAGCATAGGCAGTTTTAATGATGGAAAGGGTTTTTGCTATTTCCACGCAGCAATTACTGCCCTCCTTCCCATAGAGGTAGGGACCTTTTCTATAGGTAGAGCTCCCAGGTGCCAGCTCTCTCCTAGCAGGTGCTAAAAAGCAGCCTAGGGCAGTCCCAGCTTTCAGAGGTAGCATGCATGAGCAGCTCTCTTCCACACCTGCACCACACCACAGAGCGGGGGCAGTGTTTGTATGGCATGCAACGGCTCTGCCATGACAGTGTGAGGACAGCAGGATCAGCAAAGCAAAAGCACGGTCTTCAGTGCTACCCATGGGGGTTAAGAGGTTAGTGCAGGCTACACCCTCCCTCTAAGAAATTACATTCTCTGCTTTGGCGACTCAGCTATAAAATAATACTTAAACAGAATCGTGTTTTAACCAACAGTACGACATCAGGCTTACCCTGTGGCCCCAGTCTTCGCTGCCCCATTCTTTTGGACAAAACTGGGGCAAAATTACTAGCCTTGATATCTTCCAGCATGCACAATAAACGCTTTTCCTCTACGCTTGAAGGGAGCATCACTTAGGAGTTAATGCTTAAACCAGCTTCTTGTAGAAAGGCGCAAAGAACTATTTCTTCTTTTTAAAATGCAACATTTGTCCTATTTAAGGTTTCAGGCTCTATATAACTATACTCCTAGAAACGAAGATGAATTGGAGCTCAGAGAGGGAGATGTCATTGATGTGATGGAAAAATGTGATGATGGATGGTTTGTGGGTATGTTTTAACTGCTTGCTTTATCATATATTCTTTATTACTGACCTCTGCTGCCCTGTTTGTTTGGTGTCTTACAAATAAATCAATCTTTGGCATTCATTCTAATAAAACTGAACATGGCTTTAACAGGGGAAAGCCCCACCAAAATCCTCTGTAGTTAATAGGTAATTATTCACTTTGTTACTTGGGAATTGACTCGTGCTTCTAATATGTTATACAGCACTGTTGTCATTCTCACACTGACATGGAGTGGACTGGAGTGGACTGTGTATCACTCTTCGTAAAAAAACTTACATGAGTACTGCTACAGAACTGACTATTTGTGAAAATGGAGTATTACTGAACAAACAGATGCTTAGGTCTAAATAAGGTGGCTAAATCATTGCATAAACCCTCATGCGCACAGCAGCTAAATTCTTTATCATCTTACTGGTCCTTAGCATTTCAGAAATCCAAATTAACTACAAACAAGTGATGCTGATTAAGTTAAATGATTTCTATGTACCAAGTCAAAATTTCAGCACATTAGATTTAGCAGAGATTTTAATTGAGCTATACAATTCAATCAAATATGCCTCTATTTGCTTTTTCCTTCCTGCAGTTATAGTTTGTTAAAATTCACAACTCGCAAGTGAAATTCAAAATAACCTAACTGAGCGTAAAGAACAGTAGATGCATTTGTCAAAAATTAAAATAAAAAAATTAAAAGGACGTGATTTCATAGTGATTTTCCTGCTCTTATTGCCATCTTTCATCTATTGCTTCTAATTTCAGGAACTTCAAGAAGAACCAAATTCTTTGGTACTTTCCCTGGAAACTATGTCAAGAGGCTGTGAATTTTTTTCATTCTTATTTATGCTGCATTTCTGCAACATATCTGCATAAAGCTGCTAGAAAACATGCTACGCTGGCCTTCTGTTTTCTTGCTTTCAGTCTCAAATAGAGGCCATCCAGTTCATCCTCATCCCATCCCATCTGCCAAACCGTTCCAGCAGTATTACAGCAACGACTACCGTGTGAATAACTAAGCTTTTCTGAAGCAAGAGGAATCCTCCCAACATAAAATTACTCCTTGCTTTTAAGTCTTTTTATTTGAAACACAATAGGAAGAGCCTGATGAGAGGTACCCAGAAGAAATTCCATGGCGGGTGGGGGGGGGGGGGGTTGAGGAGAGGGACAAACTCTTCCTGTATGAGAAAATTGTGGTACTCTCATTAAGTTTGATGGTAAACTAAAATTTTTCAGCATGTATGTACAACAGAGGGAAAGTTGCTGTTTACTATTTTAAAAGAAAAAAAATGTTTTGAGTTGAGTTTCCACATTCTTATTCGCTTGGCAGCATTTGTTGCTTTCACTTTGCTGTATCACAGGTTTGCCTATTGTACTGGTTTACAATGACAAATTATAATATAGGTTTTTTGCCTGCACTTGTATGTTGTAACTTATGCACAGTGACTGTAAAATCTCAAGCAAGCATAGTGAAAAAATGAAGGAACTGCAAGTGTTCTGATGGTGCAATGATATTTGCTAAACCCTTTTAACCCCTATTAAAGCTGCAGCGTTTTCTGTTCAAAGGTAAGAAGTGCAAGAGGTATAAAACCTTGGGAAACAGGATTTAAAGAAGAGACAGACAATGATATAAGCATAGACAATAACAACCTGCTGATCATATGACATTAAATGGTTGTAATCAAAATGTTGTAATAGTCAGCAACGTGATATCTGAGAGGTTGATGCTTTTATGTACCACAGGCATTTTAAGAAGCAGAAAGTAAACAGTGGTAGTGCAAAGAATTTTTTTCCTCTAACATAGCCACCTGAAAAATATTCACAAGTATCATGTACTGATTTATTTCACAATATATATGCACACACATACATATATTCGTATATATATGTATGTTAACAAAACCTGAGTTACACATTATTTTTTAGGAATTTAGTACATTAAAAAAAAAAATCACAAGTATTAAAATTGATGCATTTTAGAGAGTTTTTGGGTTTTTTTCCTGAATTAATCAAGGATTTGAAACAGATATTCTCCATGTGCAAATGTAAGCATAAATAGCATATGAAATTAAGGCACAGGATGATAATGACTATGACTTCACGAAAAAAAAAAAAATTCAACTTTTTTTTTTTTCCAAGTCAGATTTGTTTTCTTTGGCACCTTATAGATGGCAAAAGCTTCTACTGCATTTCTCATGGGTAAAGGATTGAAAATCATCAACATGTATTTAGTCTCTGTAGCATTTTGTATATAAGTTTGCTTTTTTGTACAGAGCCATTTGGTTGTCAATTAAAAAAAAAAAAAAAGTTTCTTATTTGATCTTTGCCCTCTTTACATACAGAACATTTCAATGCATTTTGCTTTACTTGCTCTATTTACCATAAGCACATCCGAATAGTGCAATTCTGTAAGATAGCATTTTATGCAAAATTTTATTAATTAAAATATGGTTTACCAGCCAAATCTAAATGTACATATGTCTTTATTACTGAGAAATGTCATTAAGACAAAGGTAAAGAAACATCTTTGTGCGGCATACCTTTATTATTGCAGATTTCATGGCAAAAGCTTTATATTTCAAAGGCTTTCAATTTTAAACTAGATCTGCATGCAGCTTTGCTGTGAGATTAATTCCTATCTTTGATGCCATTTATGATTGAAGACTTAAATATCTGTTGCCTGTGATATTTAAAAAGTACTGTTTCTACTCTGTATCTGATTTTAGAAAAATACAGGTTTTTCATACCTGGCTTTCAGGTAACTGACTTTGAATTCCTACAAGCAAAAGGTCTCTGTGGTTTTTTTCTTGAATAGACTTCTAATAAATTTTGCTTGGAGTACACAAGTGTTTTCTGCATCATTTCTCAATGTAACATTCTATTCAAGGGCTACAAAGCTCTTTAACTTTTATACACAAGTATAATCAGTTTTGTTCTTACAGATATTTTATTCTACCATCAAGCACACACAAGCTGTAAATGGGCAACCAGTATTGTGAACATTGCCCACATTAGTGTCATCCCTAAAAATCTGGAATCCAAAGCAACTCCCTGGACTTTCTGCACTGACAGTGCTAACACAAGGAAATTTTTCTGTTGCCAGAGCTGGCCTTTGCTCCTGAAGCACAGATACATTACTGAAGCCTTTTGTATCTCACAAAAGTTCTACACCCTAATTCTTCCCTTAAGCAAAAGAAAAAGTGACAGTGTAGAAATAAAATTTAAGGAAAATACAGGCTTGGGAGGGAGTATCACATGCTTGGGACTCTACCTGCAGCACTGTTATCCCCTGTTAACACCTCAGTCTGGCAAAAAGCAGCTTGCTGTTCAAAGAAAACCCAAACCCACAGGAAACGGAGCACACAGGCAGCAGCCCTCTTTCCCCAAGCAGTTACTCCTGGTGCCCTGGGGCTCCCTGGTTCTGCTCTTCCATCCCTCACTGGCCTCCGCTGCCAGAATGACACCTCACAGACATGCTGTGCTGCACTCTTACTGCTGAAGAGTGCAGCATTCTGACACAAATAATCTATTTCTGACTTGCGCAGCTTTGTATTTATAATAGCTGGGCTGTTAAAATGCCAACAAATAAGCTCCTTTGTCAGCATAAACAGACTCTGCTGGGAGTTATTTCAATTTGGACAAGGCCTAATTTAGGCAGCAGTGCTGTCTCTGAGGTAAACATGCCCATACAGCACTAAGTTAGCTTAAACCCTCCACACATGTCTCTTGCTACAGCTCTATAAACTAATGCCTGATTATACAAGCACATGTTGTGTGGTTTGCCCTTCTGTCTGCTGTCTGTGTGAAATGTGTGGCATCTGGGCCCTCAGTAGGGTACCACTTTGCACCAGAGACCTGTGAGAACTATAAGTTGCTTCCAAAACCATGCTTTAAGAAAGTGTTGGGTTTTTTTCCTCCAGTAGAAGTTAACCTAAAGTTAAGTAAGGCAAGAAGCACAAAAACAGGCTGACCCCCAGAGACAAAGGAAAAAAAAAAAAAAAGAAGAAAAAAGCAGCTAAGGATTTCTAAACAACATGTAGAGATATTCTGAATGGTTAAGGGTCTGAATTCTCTTTGCTAATTGCAAAAGGGAAGAAAAAATTGTAAAGAATTGTAAGGATTGCAAGTTGTTGACACCAGGGAAAACTGCAGTGTCAATGTTTTAGTTATTGCAGGGTGACCAGAAACATAAAATTGGAGGACATCAAAAGGTGCAAGTTACGTTCAGGTAAACAAAACATATTGAAATAGGAAGATCTGTTGAAATTCCTCCTACACTATTTAAGTAACAGACGGAAGGATTTTTAGAGCTTTCTTCTAGAATTCTTGTATACTCCCTCGTAAATTCCTGAAGGAGAACACACAGTATCTTTAACCAGAAATAAAGATAAATTGAGAAGAGAGACCTGCAGAATTTGATGCCAGTCAGTTTAATATAAGGATTTCTTCTAGAAAGTACCTCAGATTTTTCTAGAGAATGGTACAGCAAACCAGTTTCCCTTTATCTTACTGTAGCATGGATCTTAATTTCTATTAGGATCTTCTTTTAATGCTATCACATGATGTCTATACTGGCAGGCTGTGAAAAGTCTGTTACAGTGTTCCCAAAACTAAATTCATCGCACAGCTGCACTGCATCTCAGATCCAAAAGTCATGCAACCAGAGCTTCTCCAAGAAGCAGTAGATTCTGCTGCCTACCCTTTGGCAAGCTGTCCACTTGCTGTTCATCACCAGCATGAGAGGCAACCGCCGCTACAAAACAAAACCAAGCAACCCCCAAAAACACTAACCAACCAGGGACACGGAGGCATGAGCTTTTCAAGGTAACACTATATCCCAAAGCTAAGGGTCACCCCAGCAGTTTTAACATTCTGTTGCCCGTGCCAAAGCCAAGTACGTTCTCATTCTGCAATGCCTGGTATTTACCAGCTGCCTTTTAGCTGCTGCTGAACACAACAGTGTCAGGAACACAGGGTGCTTCCTGTGGATTCCAAAAAGCAATGCACGAGCTAATGGGAAGCTAGAATTATGAAGTAAGCAGCTCTAGAAAGACCTCAGGTCAGTGCACTAAGTACATTCACCATGTAACTATAAACTCTGTAAGGAAAACCCTGGCTTTGCTTCAGTTAACAGCAAACTCCATTGAAGTCGGTAGAACCTGAATTTGCTCCAAGGACTGTATTGTTAATACATTCTGCATGTTAGCTTAAAAAGAAGACTGCACAACAGAGAAACACTGAAGCAACTGAATGTCTGGTTTGGGCTGGTTTTTAATCGTATCAGAAAGTAGGAGAGTGAGCGGAGCCCAGAAAACACTTCAGCTGCCTCCACTGCACAGCACAGCCAATAGTAGGTACCCTTCTCTAGGGTCTAGCTGGTACATTCACCTGAAATTAATTGCACATGCCACCAAAGTTGCAACAGCACATTAAAAACTGAACTTTCAGATTCATCTACACAGCATAAGCCCTTGTTAGAGCCAATAAAGATCAATCAGATGCAATGTTTTACAGAACCTGGAAGTTCCCACACCGATCCCACACCCACACCAAGAAAGGGACTCCTGGTCTGTTCCCAGTAAGCAGGGGATGCTTTAGGATTTCTTCTGCAACTCTTCAGGTAACCTACACCACACAGCCATTTGACCAGATGCAAAAAGCGCCTTTTTGTTTCATCCACCCCTGCTACCACAAGTTTTAAACTCCTAGCCAAAATTGCTCCGTAGTATCTAGTATTCTCATTAATACATTCATTTGAAAACTACAAATATTATTCTATTTACCTACCAAGAATACAGTAAAATCCATTGAAAGGGAAACAGAAAAAAGAATTTCTGCGTTTACATCCCTGACTCAGATACTGCCTAGGTCAAAGAAAGTGATGCTGGTGACATGCAGCTCTTATTCACATAATTTTGCCTCTCTGATACAGAGAAAGACTAACAGGAGTTTCTAGGTTAATGTGCAGTGACAAAACCAGCAAAAAGCTTGAAGAGCACTGCAAGTATAATTTTTGTTTTCATCCTATTGGTTGGTAACACCGTGCAATTAATTCTTTAGCAGCTCAGAATCTACAATTCCCGAGTTCTGTTTCATTTGCTTCAATGCGAATCCCACATATAAATCATTACAGAGTTTTGCCCTCTAGTATTATATTTAACTTCTTTTTCTTCAGGAGTCATAGAGGAGCAACATGCTAACGCACTATTTAGTCTACCAGAAAAGTAGAAAGCCTTCTTACTGAAAGAACTGTACCACTGAGCAGCTGCAGCAGTGATGTCATGTCTAATTGCAGATCTGATGCAGAGGGTTCCACTGCACAATGGCATTACATCACAAGCAACTCCGTACGGAAAAAACAAGTGTTGTCTGACAACCAGAGACGCGTTGCTAGGTTCATCCTCAGAACAGATACCCTGGTCTCAACCATTTACATTTCTTGCTGCCAACACAAATAAACTCTGAGGCCCTTATTTCACACCCACATACACGCACAGGACAGTAATCCCCCTACATTTTCCATCCATCAGGAAAAGAAAAAAAAAAATTTTTTGTTAATACCCCAAGAATAACGTAATTCTGTTTCCACTGAAGAGATACCAGGCAGTTGCACACAGCGACTCTTGACATTTCTCCTGTTAAAAGGAGAAGAAATTTCTGTCACATGCTCTCATCTCACTTTATGAGAGGGTCCTGTACTCCCTTGGGCCCACTCCAGATGCCTTGCTCTAGCTCCAGCCAATTTGAATAGTAGGTTCCTATTTAACTACCAAGTCCTTTAACACTTCTATGGCCATGTTAAAACAACTCCATTTTAATTCATTTCAAAACTTGCTACAAGCACAGAATCATAGAATGGCCTGGGTTGAAAAGGACCTCAACGATCATCTATGTTCAAGCCTCCTGCCATGGGCAGGGTAGACAGCCACTAGACCAGGCTGCCCAGAGCCATATCCTGCCTTGTCTTGAACATCTTCAGGGATGGGGCATCCACAGCCTCTCTGGGCAACCTGTTCCAGTGCGCCACCACCCTCTGAGTAAAAAACTTCCTCCTAACATCTAACCTGAATCTCCCCTTTCTTTCAAGCCATTTAACCAGTTTAAAACAATTCCCCCTTGTCCTATCACTATCAGTGTATGTAAGCAGTCGTTCTCCCTCCTGTTTATATGCTTCCTTCAAGTTTTGGAAAGCTACAATGAGTTCTCCCTGGAGACTTCTTCAAGCTAAACAAGCCTTCAACCTTTCCTCATAGAAGAGATGCTCCAGCCTTCTAATCATCTTAGTGGCCATCTTCTGGACCCATTCCAAGAGCTCTGTGTCCTTCTTGTGTTGGGGGCCCCAGGCCTGGACACAACACTCCAGATGGGGCCTCACAAGAGCTGAGTAGAGGGGGACCATCACCTCCCTCTCCCTGCTGGCCATCCCTTTTTTAATGCAGCCCAGGATATAGCTGACATTCTGGGCTGCAAGTGCACACTGCTGGCTCATGTCCAGCTTCTTGCCCACCAGGACCCCCAGGTCTTTCTCTGCAGGGCTGCTATCAAGGAGTTGCATAAGAACTAAAAGAGTAATCAAACCTGTGTCACGATTTTTCCTTTCCACTGAGACAAGTAAGCACACAGTGAAACCAGCACAGCAGACAACAGTATGAGTAGCACTAACATGTCATTCTAAGTGGGTCCCTGCACTGCTGCTGCTGCTGCTGCCATTTACCAGATAAACCTAGAGCACATAAGGACCCAGCTAGTGCTTCCCACTCCAGGGTGAGGGTTAACATTGGCAGCTGTAACGTGAAACATGTACAAACACTGGCTGGCGCAGGAGCTGTGAAAGGCTTTTCTTACACTACTACTGATTCATCTGTTATAGATAGGTGTTTTCTACATGTAACTGGAAATATTCGAACAGGTGAGAATCAGCCCTTCCCCCTCTTAAACCAAGGAAGAGAATAAATTAATGCGTCAGAATGTCTGAGGTAGTAGAAGGCGACGCTTGCATGCCAATGGAAAGCTCTGTACACTATTTATAGATCCTCTCCATGTGCTTTACGGGGCTCTTACTTTTCCCTCCTGTTTCACACTCATTCTTTTCCTGTCAACCCCAAGAGGCTCACTGAAGGAAAGACTGCAAGGTGTAGAAGGTGACACTCTACAACTGAAAAACACTAAGAATCTGTTTTATTGCCTTCAAGGTTTTACCCTCTGTCTCATGCACCACCTTATTTAGACATTTTCCAAAAGCACTACCTGCAGCATAGATTCATTGAGCATGGGGGAAGATCTTCAAGATCATCAGGTCAAAACATCAACTTCATAAAATCATACAGGTCCCTTGCAAACCAAACCATTCTAACACTGTCTAGTTTCAGCTCCTCTGCTACAGAGGCAGGGATGCTTCCCACTAGACCAGGTTGCTCCAAGTCCCATCCAGCCTGGTTTGGAAGGCCAGGGAGGATGCACCCACAATCTCAGTGGGCAACCTGTTCCAGCGTCTCATTACCCTCACAGTAAAGAGTTTGCTCCTAATATCCAGTCTAAATCTACGCTCTTCCCGTTTAAAGCCATTTCCCCTCATCCCATTGCTACATGCATTTATGAAAAGTCCTTCCCAGCTTTCCTGTAGGCCTCTTTCAGGTGCTGGAAGGCTGCTATGAGGTCTCCTTAGAGCCTTTTCCTCTCCATGCTGAGAAGCCCCAGCTCTCAGCCTGTCCTCATAGGGAAGGTGTGCCAGCCCTCTGATCACCTTTGTGTCTCTCCTGGTCATCATCACTTAAAACTCAGAACTTTCACAGATAGAAGATGCCTCCTGCATCCCTCCAGAAATCTATGCTGCCCAACAGCTTACACAGAGCACCATAAGTGTTGGTTTGAAGGTCCCAAGTGAAATCCTGACATTCTCATGTAAGGAGACTTCAGTAAGTTGTTTTTGAGATTGTGACAGGGCAAAACAGAAACTGATGAAGTGTGATGGACAGACGAGAGGAAAATCTAGTCTTCAGGTGCACTTTTCTGTGTGTGTTTCTGACTTCTTTGTTTGTTTTGAACTTCGATATTTTTTTACTGAGGATGGGAGGTAGAGAGGAACGGTATGGATCATAAAAAAGATTTACTCCCAGTTCAAACAACTTCCTCTACGAACTGATTTACCTGTCTTCACAATGTACAGAGGGAATTTTCCTTAAGGGTCATCCCTGTGGATAGATTACCCTCAATTTCTGGCCTGAATTTCTATACTACCGGACAACTTCAGGAAATAAAGTTCCCAACTATATATATGGGTATTAACTTCCCACATACTGGAGTAAAGCACATCGAATGCTTAAATATTGATTTGAGACTGTATTTGTGCATATTCTACCTGACAGTTTCGGATGCAGTAATTACTTGATAATAAAGACAAGACTTGGATATAGTTAAATTTCTCCGAGTTTTTGCCTACACTGACCTTGGATTCTTTCACAGTATTTACAGCTTTTTCCTAACATTTTCTCACCATACATTTACTCCTAAATTCACTGAATAAAAAGAAAAAGTGCAATCAGGGCAAAGCATGAAATGCATAATTAATTACTTTTATTCAGTATTTGATTTTGCTGTTAAGCAACTAATTAGTGGTTGTTGAAAAGCTGATTATACTCTTTTAACTAGCAGAAAGAAACTGAAATTATAACTAGGAAAATAGCGAAGTATAAGCTAAGTTTAAGTATTAAGCCTGAGTAACTACAGTGCACATCAAGATTCTAGGATCCAGCTTTGTGGCCAGCTACGATCTGAAGCTGCTGATCTCTGGCTCTTGTCCCACCTTATACTTGAAACAGAACACCATATTTGTCTTTCAGCTGTTGCTGTTTGTCATGATCCAGTAAATACGGCCAACTCTCCCATAGCAACTACTTTCATAATGCTAAACTCAAGCCACACAGCAAAAGAAAAATAGATATAGGATACAGTAGTTTATGGAACATCAGATAACAATTGAACATTATGGATTTTTGATGCCTGCTTCTTAGAGAAAACATTCAAAAGGTTTGGTACTCAGGCCACAAAAAACTGTGTTGTTGTGCGCACTTGTGATCTCATAATTAGTTAACGTATGAAGTATCATCTCATGGGAGACCACAAACAAGCCAAAATGAAGAGAAACTTCAAAAGAACTGAGGAGTCCTAGTCAGGACGGGCTGTGTAGCTTCCTACCTTACTTCTCTTGCAAAAAGATACTTCAGAATTAGGGGTTTTGTTTGGTTGGTTGGTTTTTGTTTGTTTGTCAGAAGTGAGATAACACTTGAATTATAAAGAAGAAAAATAAAACTGATTTAAAAATCATTTCATCAAGGCTAAGGCCAGGCACAAAGTACAAATCACAATCATACCAGTACGGGCATTTTCTTCTTTAACAAGAAGTGACTCCTTTGTTTGACACTTCAATTCAAATCTTTTTCAAGTTACAAACTTTTACTGACAAAAAATATCCTAGAAGGGGGAAAACATACACTGACACATTTCCACAGGGAGAGTTGGGTGTACACACACACGCTCACGTTTTTGATCCTTGTGGTAGTTGGCAGAAACTTCACCCTCCAAGAATAGCAAGACTTCCTTTAGTTGTGGATGAAATCTCTTTTTATTTTTAGGAAGTATGCTAATCTCTTCAAAAAACATTTTTTCTTAGAGAAATACTGCTACCACCTCCTGTCTGAGTGATTTCCCTAGTCAAGACTAATTATACTACAGATCTGCTCCTAGAGTCCTGAACCTTCTAAATTCTCTGGAATTTTGGTCACATCACATGCTGCAGAATAAGGTAAGCTCCCTCTCTAGTAGCAGCACAGGTAATCTCCACATTTAGAAAAAAAAGAACAAACCAACACCTTTCTTCCACTATTTTGCTTTCTAATCTTGTTTATTGAAGGAGCAGAAGAAGGCTAATCTTGCAGGCCTGTTGTCACTCTACTTAGAAGATCACATTTTAAAATTACCATAACAGGGATATCATACCACAGCATCTCATCCCCACTTCAGTCTCTGAATACAGTAAGTTACATACAAAGACTGACAAACAGGGTAAGAATGACAAAGTACACGTTTAAAATAAAAGGATGGTGACTGGGTAAAATCTGAAACACTAGCATCCAGCAGCTACTGAGGATCTCCAAGTTCGGCTAATTACAATCTAATGAATTTCCAACATATTCCTTTAGAAGAATTAATGTTCCTTCCATCACCTCTGCTGTCTCCCTGTTCTTTATGACCTCACTTGGTTCAAAAAGAGCCACACAGCCTGCAAGTTTCAGCGCATTATTAATTATTGACATGTGTCATGTAGCACAGCACAAGAAAACACATGCACTTAACCACCATTAGTATCCCAAAAGCACCAGTAAATGGATTTCGCCCTACACAAATGCAAGCATCCCTCCAGTTTTCAGCTCATGCACCCAGGAATATCACAATGACAGCTGTTGCTCTGCAGTCATTGCCCTCTCAAGATCCTTAATTTCTACCCCACCTATTGCAAAAAGTCTAAGACAAAAAGTAATAAGGCCTCCAAAAAGCAGCCTCTTCCACTTCTACCAGGGTCCACAGGCAAAGCCACAACATCTGGTCATCAGAAGTATACAGAACAAATGACAGGTCCATGTGCATGTTGTCAGAGAAACTCAGTTGTAAGAACAGCAAGCGGACACTACAAACAAACAAATTAGTAGAAACTTATTTTTTTTGAATGTATGGTTTGGGAAGAAGAGGAGATAAGTCCCTTGATCCCAACAGATCTCTTCACCATCCCTTTAAGAACTATGATAAGCTTTCCTCTGGAAAAAATGAGGTCAGAACTGGGGTGTCTGAAGAATTACGTTACAGTTCTTGTAGATATGTGTCATTACACAACTAATAAAGAATTTTAACTGTTTTCTTGAATGCAGCTTTATAATACATTTAACGAGTTTTCAGAAATCTAACCATTTTTATGCATTATTTGTTCAAGTAATGCTTAATGGCAAGCACATCAAATAGTTGTTTAACAGCTACTTTATGCTGTGTAGAAGATTATATATCTAAGAGTCAGCATGTTAATTTATGAAGCATACTGAACTGATCTGCTGTGCTGGCACTCAGCCTTACTAACTTCATTCCAACTTTACTCTTCTGGAATTAGCTCTTTCAATTCCCAGTGCCAAAATGGGCTTTAACTTTAAACCTAATAAGGGATTAGCTTGCCAAATTTGGAGGTGACGTTTGATCCTAGTTATTAAAGGGAGCAGAACTACCAATAACTGAATGACTTGAAAAGAAAAAACAGCAACTTAAAGAGTCGTGTTCCAGTCCTAGTCTTTAGGATTCTCCACCATAACTTTTGCTGGCTTTCAACACAGAAGGACAAAGCAATTTTCTTATACAAAATCCCTGCAGAAAACATTCAGTTCTCATAAAAATAATAAGGCATGAAATTGGAGAAGCACATTAGGCATGAAAATTGAATAGTCTTTTGCAACTTACTTTTTGGCTAAGAATCATAACTACAGTATGTGTTGACATTACATTAGGTTCACATATAAACCAATAAAGGACACGAAATTTATTCTCAAGTCACAACAATATCTAACTCCGATAACATAGAAGAAGGCACAGTAGAAATACTGCAATGGAAGTAACACTTCAGGTAACCAGTATGCTAGCGGGAATCATAAAAACACAGACGGAAATTCAACGCGCATCTGTTAACTTGCAGAGAAGTTCCCAAAACAAAGCCAAGTGGGACTTCAATTCCTTTATGTGATGTAAGCATCTCGATCAATTCAAAATGCCCTTCAGATTTTCTTTGAAAAAACAGAATCACACCAACCTCATTATTTTATACAAGCCTCCAATTCCTACTTTGCCTTTTATAAAAAAAGGTAAACAAGCACATCTGTGATTAGCAAACAAGTCTTTTAAAACAGAAAGTGACAGTTTCTTTCAACTTGCTTAGGTGTTCATGAAATAGAATTCTTAAATATATTATGATTGCAGAAATTTACTTTCCACTTATTTTTTTGTTTAGACCACATCCTTAACATAGGCTTTAGGAGGCTCTAAAGCACCTACTCCCCACTTTTTAAGAAGCTTCTTGTAGAAAAGAAATAAAAGAGAGCATATACCCAACTTAATGAGTCTAAAGAAAAAAAAAAAAAAAGCATCCTTTACTCAGTACCTGACCAGCAGAGAGATGTACATGGGGATGAGTTTTAGGAAAGCCCCTTTCCACCTCACATTTCCCAGCTAATGCCTGCCACAGGAGTACATCATCAGAAACCCACTCCTCCATGCTAGATGCATAAGAACACTAGAGTTGTCTGTCATATTATTAAGAGCATGGAAAAGGATTTCTCCTTTGCCAGGAAAACATAAAGACGATTTATCAGACATCCACAAAAAAAGTTGATATGAATCAGGATTCAAGTTATTAACTATTCCTGTTCCTTGGCAGTACAATTAGAAATGACTTCAAACTATACATAAACAGTCATATCTTGCTGCTTTGGGAAACCATTTTAAAATTGCTAACATTTATTATAATGAGATTTCCCATATACCCATGTGTTTCGAAATAGAAGTCAGGCCATGCAGCAGGGAATATTCTGGCCTTTCACCTCTGGAGAGCCAGTTTAAGTACATACTGTTCCACATGTGCAAGTGATTTTCAAGCTCCATTTAGTACCCTAGGCTGTTACTGTCCAAACTTCACAGAGAGGCTCAGTATACTTCATGATAACAAGCTCCAAAATAGGTCAGGTTTATCACACTTCTGACCCCAAATGCATACTTGGAGGAGTTTGTTTTTTTTAATTTCTGCCAAGGTTTATTCTGGTTCTACAGCCTGCAAAAAAGCTTTCCGTGCTTTAAAGAAGGATGAATCAGTGTTAAACATTTGTTGGTTTTTGGTTTTTTTAGTAATGAAATCTAATCCTATTCATAACTTTTTTTGGGGGGGTGGGGAGGATGCATCCACTGTATCGATTTATCAGGAAAATATTTCCTTAGAATCATAGTACCCTTAGAGTTGGAAAGGACCTTTAAACATCATCTGTTCCAACTCCCCTGCAATGAACAGGGAACATGCACACCTAGATCAGGTTGCCCAGGGCCTGATCCAGCCTTGCCTTGAAAATCTCCAGGGATGGGGCATCCACTACATCTCTGGGTAACTGGGGATATATATATATATTTTTTTTTAAAGTAATGGGGAAAAGAGTACACAGAATTAAAGCTCAACTAGTGACACATTAATAAAACAGGTTCTGGACAGCAATTGCTGGATCAACAGCACCTTATGGAGTAAGTCCTTCCAATTAAATTCTAAAAAAAAAAAAAAAATTAATGCTCAGTCTCATTTGAGCATGTCTTTCACTGCAATTAATAGCAATCACCTGTACAGTTAAAGATTAGAAACATGTAGGGAGAGGGCAGGCTTAATGAGAGTAAAAGGGATGCAAAAGCACATCTCAGTATAGTAGAGAAGCATGAACGAATGTGATGGACTTTTAAGCAAGCTAAAATTGTTTCACCAAGTAGCAGCTGTTCCCAGATGATCAGATGCCCACTCTCTAGATACTTCACCAGCAGTCAAAACATTTAGCAGGTTTTGAAAAGAACAGGATTTCTAAAATACTACCAATAAAGTTTACATACTAAGATATAACTCAATATATTCCTAAAAAGAATTTGGAAGACATATCACAAAATAAACAAGTTGTTATACAAGTACTTAATTTTTGACACCAGAAAGTAAGAGTCTGATCACAGGTTTGACCTGATACAGAAATTCTTATGTTTCTGAATCCCTTGCTATTGCAGGATTTACTATTTGAGATTGCCAGTACTCTGTGAAAACAGAAAGGTGCACTCATCTAAAGCGTGGTGTTTACCTAATACGCTACATATGGCCAGCTAAAAACTGGAAGACATTACAGGATCGATTAAGAGTGGGGGGGGGGGTGGAAATGGTACCAAACACGAGTGTGTTTTCACTCAAAACAAGTATAAAGGAGGATGTAAAAAGAAATAGAAGATCTGTGAGAGATACATTCTGACTTTGTATGTGTAATAGAACCTGGCAGGATATGGAACCGCACAAGCAGAGCATCAATATATTGAAGGCACATGTTGATTCAACCTCAAAAACAGTCAGATTAGAGTATATACACTGTTCAAAAGTAATGAAAATTTTTTTAGTCTTTAAATCATATGAAATATTTATGCTAACACACTCAGTATATGCCTGGAACTGAATACCTGCCTTGCTTTATTTCTCTCAATGTTTCTATCTTCCCTAATGTAAGCTGACCTCACTCACAAGCTCCAGGCTGTCAAGTTACACACTGATGGAGGCCCATTTTCTCAGTTTTCTTTGAGAGAAGTACTAACATCTGTTTGGTTCGTATTAGAGCGTGAAATATTTCAGAGACCTTTTATATTGTTAAGAGTATATTCTGGTCAAGAAGACTATCAAAAACAATCACAACAAACACTACTACAGTCTACTAGCAAGCCACAAAGAAAGGAAAAATTCCTCAGAAATTCTGATGCTAACTTTCATAACCCACAGGAAAAAAGTTCTCAGCATATCTTACTGGGAAAGACTTTCACTGTACAGATAAAGACATTCAGCAAGAGGCAGAAGCCAATTTCATATTGAAATTTACAAATAAACATGTTACCCACACCAGAATTTATACAAATAGCATGAACCTGCATTTTAGTCTTGCATCTCACTTAGTCTTTTTCCGTCCAGAGTCCCGTCTAAGAAAGGTAAATGCATGGGGTGAACAAAAGTGATTAAGGCCTCAGACATAAGAAACAACAGGGAATTAAAAACAAAAAATAAAAATAAAATATTAAAAAAGCACACGTTTACCCAAAGCCAGAAAATATTATGTGGACTATTATCACTATGAAATATATATTCTCAGATTTTATAATAGCCATAGATACTGCCATAAAAGAGGACAAATACTGGGCAAAGTGAAGCTTGAACATTTCACATGTTCAATGTGAAATCACTTCAGCAATATCACTTCTAAGCAGAGATCTGTACAGCTTGATAAGGCAGCGAGTGAACACATACATCACCACTACACAATTGCTCCTCTTTCTGAGCAGTATAAAAGGGATGAAATCAGAACAAAGCTGTACTAGCTGATTCAAAAAAAAACAAAAAGGATGGAGAATGCTATTGAATAACACCAACAACCTAGAAAAGGTATTTGGAATTGTCTTGCAATTGTAGATTTCTACAAAAAGTAGAGGCATCATCAAATAATTCCGCATTTCTCTTCCTCAGTATGAGAAATATGCATGACATCAGCCCAGACTTCTCAAGCCATTGGAGTTGGTGCATGCCATGCTCTCGAGTGACTGTGGCTGAAATACTCAGCTGAAGGGCTGGACAGACTTTTCATGGCAGCAAACTATTATGTTACAAGTAAGACAAGATGTGAAATGACAGCCTGAGAGGGAAATCTCCTTATATTTGTTTATATGAAACCATGAGCAGTCAGAGAACTGCACTGTACATTTAAAACAAGCATCAGTAATACATAAAGCAGGCAACAGGGTGGCTTTACAAAGTCAGAAAGACACTGCATCCTGGAGTTGACTGATTATAAGGCTGAAGGGGATGCTGAAGCAGCAGATAAAGCTGATGTACTTGTAAGCTTTCCAGCTGAGGCTTTATTTGTCTGGTTTGGTACTCCCCTCAGTGGGTGGGGAAGCTAGGGACTGGCTGACGTCACCCAGAGCAGGGATAAAGCACAGTGCTTGGGGTGACCACGACATCCTGAGAGTCGGCTACCCTGTCCCGCAGGTGCTCAACACGCATCTTCCTGCAGCTCAGCCACTTGCACGCGCCAAAGGAAAACAAGCAGGAACCAAGAAGCATCTAGCCACGATGCCACAGAACGTTATTCTTCCAGGACCAGCACCCTGGGGATTCAGGCTCTCGGGAGGAATAGATTTTAACCAACCTTTGATCATAACCAGGGTACGTGCATTGTTCATTTCCTTTCTGTTTACTGTATTTGACACCTGTTGTAGACTTTTGCCTTTTACTTTTCATAACTTCAGAGATGAAGCTGTGAGCAGATCAGCAAGCAGCTGCTGGCTCTAAGCAGAGCTAGCTGAAAGCTAACTGCTTTTAAAGTTTTGTGTAACATTTCTAACATTTCTATAACTGTTTTATTGGTCTAAAATAACACTTCTAATTATACCTCAAAAAAGAAATTAAAGTGCTTTCGCAGCAGGAAAACTCTGCTATGATTTCCCCAGGCATTCAGATGAGAAAATTAGTTTTGAGCCTCTGAAGGCCACTTTAACCACCAGCCTGAGCACTCACCGGGGAGATAGTGTCTGGCAGCAGATCCTCGTGCCTGCAAGTTTGTGTTCTGCAGAATCTCCGTGCCAGCTTCCTGAGATGAATCTACCTTAATTAAAATCCACATGTTGCCAGCAAAGGCAACAGTACCTGCTTTTACATCTACAAGTTTTCACTTCTGTGAACGTAAATCAAGGAATTATCAAAAGTTATCTGTCCTAGATACACAAGAAAGAATCTGTCTGTGTTTTCTGCCATATTTAGTAACAGACAATTCACATTAACCCTCTACTAAAGGGCAAATAGTTTAACAACTTACTTGAAGAAAGAAGCATACAAAACAGGCAGCTGTTCTGCATCTACAGATATATATATATATTTATATATATATATATATATATCCTGTCAATAAGTAGATCTGTACTTTTTTTTAATTATTATTTTAAAAACTGTTAAATTAATTAAGGATCAGAACTAGTCCTCCTTACATTTTTGCTGCTTTTTAGCACCTCTAACACACAAAGTATGCAATGCATGAGCCACTAAACCCCCCAGAACCTTCCCCCCCCCCCCAAAGTCCTGCACTATGACTCAACATATACACTATGTCTGGTATTAAATAATCATCAAAAGCCTTGAAGGTTGGATGCCACTAGTGATGCCTTACAGTAAATATGCTTCCAAACAGAAGTTCATAGAAAGTTTAATCACCAGCTTTTCTTATATTATACCAGAAAAAAATAATTCTTCTAATCACTTACTCCAGATTCACATTAGCATGAAACAACTTAAGTGTAAGTAAAAGAAAGTGCTATTTGACTTTACAAAACCTCATAAGAAACATTCACAGGATATAACAAAACCTTTAAGCAAACAGTAGACAAAAACAGTGAATAAAGAAAAAAATCTCTGGATATTTTGGGGCCTTCATTGCCTTTTATGGGCTTCCAAAAGAAAAATAGTTTCCATTATCTCTAATGAAAAATATTTTAGCGGTGTCTGGTTTGTATTTCCTTTGTGTTTAGATTAAGTGCAATGAAGTTTAAAACTACAGTAACAAAGGATGTTACTATAAATGTAGCTTTCTAAAGAATAAATGATTTTACAATTGACTCATACCTACCAAATGACTCGCAAGACATAAGTCACCAGCTTCCAGCAAACTATTGCAATACTCAAAAATCACATTGCAAGCAGAACTATGAAATAATGTATCTGTATGAGAAAGAACATGTTTAAGTCTGCTGAGCTCAAGTTTAATAATTTTCATGGTAGATTTGTTTAATTTTATTTGTTGTGGGTTGGTTTTTTTTAATTTTTATTTTTGCCACAGCATACATTTAGATGACTCTTTTGATAAGCATTTATGCTGTAGATCTTAACCACTAGTGAACAATCTGCAGGATTCATACACCCTGCTTTGGGGGGCCTAGGTGTTCATTTTATAAGAGGAATCAACAGTAATCCATTCACATTTGGCTCAACTCTCCTGACAAGAAATAGTGTTTGCTATAAAATGGTGGATAGAAATTATTTTCAAACATTTCAAATAAAACAATTGGACAGGTGTATGTTTAGCTGATTATAATAGACCCCGCTCAACAAGAAAAAGCTTTTACTAGGACAAGTCAGAGAGGACCACCACAGAAGAGATCACCATACACCTGTCTAATGAACAGATGCCAGCTCAAAAATTCATCTGCAATGTAAAGACCACAGATCCTGATCACTGGGAGGATGGAAGAACAGGAAAGAGAATAAAAATAGATACATTCAGTTAGATTCTATCAAAAATAACCAGCTAACTGGAAATAAGGAAAATATTTTTTAAAATTCTTGGAACTGTATATAGACACAAGAAATTATCTAAGCAAAACTGATCAAAACCCCAGTCTTTGTGAAACAGAATAATTTCCATCCATGCTGAAAAGCAGATAACATTTTGGGTCATGTCTTTAGAGGAATGCAAACCTAGACTTTAAAGTCATATTAAATAAAGCATTACATAAAATTAAAACTTGTGGACGTTTGAGTAAATAAATGGTAAAACATTATTAACCCTAGATTTCAATTGTTTTACTACAGTTACAGATCACAATGTAAGCATTTATATTAACTCAACCTCATGTTTAGCCTCTCAGCCTGCAAACATTCAAAACTTATCATAAGCACTTCAAATATTTATGAAAGTGTATCATGACAAGCGTCATAAGTCTATTAAACATATTCAGAGTATTTTTCTTCAAAGTATCATAACTCTTAAACCATGCGGGATAATGTCTGTTATTTCTGTCACTATCTCAATGCTCAACAGATATCTTTGTATGCATCTAAATACTGAGGATGCAGGAACAATAGATGCGCCTTACAGACACATCTGAAAAAGCAAGGAAAAAGTTTTCTGAAAGCACCAGTAGGGTCTATCTCATGAAGGAGGAATGGCCAAGAAATACTGTACTCATAGCACCGTTGTCACATTTCACAAGTCGCTAACTAGCTCCTTAAGAAAACAGCACCACTTATTGAGGTACCTGCAATATCAATAGTATAGCTGTAATACTGTGTGATTTCTCAATGCACAGCCTGGTCCCATTCCTTACTTGAGAAGGAATGAGAGAATGGCTAGCTTTGCCCATTATATTTAGAGCATTAGAGAAGTAGCAGACATTCTAATGCCAGCAGCCTCTCCTGCAGTTGCCATTCCATGCATGTCCTCAGCATGCTAAATGAAGTGAGAAGCCATCCCAGGCTACAAGGAGAAGCATTATCTTCCCCACCCATTTCTTGCTGCAGTGATTTAAGTGGTCTCAGTGTAGTTCATTTAAACTAGCAGATGTTGACAAACAGATAATTTTGGAGACTCCAGACTCAGAATCTGCAAGTAACTTTTGATCCATATTCAAACTGATTACTCAGGCACCTTCACATTTCATTTAAATCAAAATAAGTGGGGGCTGGTGAGACTAATCACCTCCAGCTGGTTACAAGCACCTGTTTTGAAAGCTTACTTAACTGATGTGATAATAATACACGCACTACAGCTTGTAACAGAAATAACAAATTTACAAGATGAAAAGCAGAAATAGGGCCTGCAAAATAAACCTTAAGTTCCTCAAGCATTTAAACCCATTGAACAGAGACGGACAGCTAAAAAGAATGACATTTGTCACTGTTTCAATACTGATACTCCTATTTGTATATGATGTTTGGTATTTCACCTGAAAAGATCAGGGCTACTGTTACTAAAGTACTTTAATGAGTTCAGGATCCAGGTTAGACATGAGTAAAGAGAAAATATTATTTCAGTATTATCAGCATGTTTATGAGTACTTATGTAGACAGTACAAGAAGACAAGCTTGCAGGAAATACACTAACTGCTGTATGTTGTTCTTAAGCATGGTAAGCTCACAAATACCTATGTTTCCCAGACAATGGCAAATCACACATGTGAACATCAAGCACCACAACTATCTAGCAGTGTACTATTTTGCTGCTGCCTGAGGTTTTGAGGGAGAACTTAAACACTTTTTTCAAGCAAATTACCCAATGGTAGTTGAGACAAAAGGCTCAAAGTTAAGTAATTACAGAAATTAAAGTGGAACCTATTTAAATCATAAAGTGTGAAAACAATTTTCATCTATTTTGAAGTTATGATGAATAAAGCACATCCGTGTTGATCTGACAACAGAAGAGAAAAAAGCAGATCTACAAAGGCAAGGCTTGGCTTTGCAGAGAAATCAGGCATTTGTTTATGCACCCACTACTCCCACACCCAATCCAGCAGAAAATAGGGAAGCATGGTGAAATTCATCAGTTTTTAGGTATGAATGCAGCTTCATTCAGAATTTGTTTTTCAGATTACACCTGGAAGCAAGGCTTCTACTGCCAACTTGTGCCCTGGTGATGTTATTGTGGCTATCAATGGCCTAAGCACAGAGAACATGACACATAATGATGCCCAGGAAAGAATTAAAGCAGCTGCACATCAACTTTCCTTGAAAATAGAGAGGTATGTTAACACATCTGCATACTTCTGAGAGAAGATACTACACAAACAACTAAAGCACTGCAACCTTTATGTAGGATAACCTTGTAAAATAGTTTTGAGAATTTCACAAAACCTTTCAGATTACATGCACACAGACCTACCTCACCACCTCCACATCAGGTAATAGTCCCTGGAAGGTATCCTCAGGAACAGGATTAACTTCATCAGGGAACGCTCCTGAAGAATCACTGAACTATGAACCCTATCCCTCACTATCTCTACTGACTTCATAAGCCTTATATTTACCATAAGGAAACAAACGGTTCTTAACACACTTTGGAAATAAAAAGCTGGAAAGGGCCACAGTAGAGCCCTCAGCTAACTGTCACTTGGTCAGTTACCTCACTGTTCTACCACTCAGCTCCAGGTGCTTATCACTGCCTCCTACTCTGAAACACAGGGAAAGCTTCAAGACTTTCCAGTTAAGGAAAAGAATATCACAATAGACTTTCACAAAAAAAGAGCAAAAATAAATAAATAAAAAGTTCTCTTACCTGAAATGCAGAAGTCTAGAAATTTACTGCAGCAATTTCTCTCCACTAAAGCTACAAAGAGGAACTTCGTGTTTGCTTAGCCTTTAATCAAAATCACTTTCCCACCTGTCTCCAAGAATCAGACAACTGACCAATGCCGTTAGGGAGACACAACACTTTGTTCCAGCTGACCACAATATTCCTTTCCAAATAAAGGAGTATTTTTCTTGGATGGAGAATTGTCTAGTTACTAGAGCCTAGACTTTAGTTCAAAAATTCCTATGTTTAATTCCAGTATGTCAGTCTGTTACAGGCTGTTACATACCATTTAACAGCTCTCTTAAGAGGTATTTAAAAATATGGTAAGCATAATTTTCCATGTGAAGTTTCTGCAAACATAAAAGTACTAAATATTTGGATTTATTTAGCAAACAGTACTGTGTACATAGTATATTAATGCTTAATGTTGTTATTGCAGCATTCTAAAATCAGCTGCCAAATTTTCCTTTGCCTGTGAAGACAGAATTGTAACTGATATTTACAAGTTTGCTATCTCCACTGAAGCAATTAGAAGAATTTTCTGTGCAACATCCATTTGCAAAAGTATATACTTTGTGTACCTAGATTGTACCCCTCCTCCATTAAAAAGCAACCGTTCCATAGATACTGTGGTCATGAAAAAAATAAACCAGTGTTGAGCTTTAGGAAAATTCCTTAATATTTGCACTTATTAATGCAAAATATTAAGGGTATCTAAAAAGCTACCAAACCAAACTGTAAAAATCTGGCTCTGCTCAGAGCAGAAAGGAACTAGTTTTCCTTTGCATTCCATTAACTGATAACAAATTATTTCCAATTATTCACAATCTAAGTAATTGAAAATATATATATATACACTTTTTAATACCATTTACATATAGTACACAAATATTGTTGAAGCACTCTCATGTTAAAACAGTAACAAAGCATAGAACAAGCTAAACTTTTGAACTACGCTACCTTTTATATGGAGATATATAACAGGAATTCAATTTCTTTAACTTCTGCCTTTCTTACTTTCTAGGGCAGAAACTAAATTATGGTCCCCACAAGTTTCAGAAGATGGCAAAGCAAATCCTTTCAAGATAAATTTGGAAGCTGAACCACAGGTATGAATTCTTTAAATTTACCTAATCGTTTTCATTCATCTATTTACACTTCTAATGATCTCACTTGTGGTCGTTAGAATTCTTTGAATACCACTCTATCCATTATCTACCAGTTTAAGCAAATATGAACCATCACAGTTTTCAGATATATGAGCATCATCTTATCTGATGGATGTTTTAGTTTTTCAGTTACAAATAAAAATAAATTTTAACAAGTTACAACACATTCTCATTTTTTTCTTTAAAACTGTACATATCTCCATAGTTCTACTATGGAAAAAAACACCTCCTTTTATTCTGATATTGTTTAAGTTGCTTTAACTGTTTTAGAAACTTTCTGATGATAGGAATAAATCTCAAACACCAATGCAATGTACCCATCACATCTCAAAAGTCTTTTTGATGTAACAGGTAATGCAATGGGGAAGTTCATTAATGTTCAGTCTCTCTCTTTCCATGCACTTCTATATTATGCTATAGAACTGAACGTTACAAAACTGTTCAATACCCATGCACTGATCAATAAGCAAATCATTCACCACATCTAAACAGCCCAGTCCTGTTTCTTATACAGGAGTAAAGTAAGTACATTCAATTTAAACCCTCCTCTCTCTTCAGGCTCATAACCAGTCCCCATGCAAAACTCTGAGCAGAAGTTTCCACGCTGTTATCTGTTAATTGTCTAGCTGTCATCTTTAACTAGTGCTTTACTTTCTTCGTCATTCCTCCTTTAATATACATAAACATTTGCTGTAGTCTCAAGAGAGAAAAGGAAAAGAGCATTCTGGTTGCAGGCCAGGATCAAAGCAAGTATGTCAAAGTGTTTATTTTGTGCTATCCCAGGGAAAAAAAAAAAAATTAAGAGCAGATTCAATTTGAACACATTCTATGCAGTGAATGTTTCCACCCATTCTGTTCTCACAGTTGCACTCCCAAACATGAATACAGCATTCTAGTGTTCCAGTTCTCTCTTTTCTGCTCTAAAGCCTTTGTATTAAGGCAAATTTATATTAAGGCAAACTTCAACAGAAACAATCCACCTTCTTCAGCAGTAAGAGACAGTACAATGAAGAAACAAAACAGCTATTTTAAATGCTTACTTTTGTGGAATAGCTAGGATTACATAGAAGGCACAGCAGTAGAACAAAGTCACTACAGAAAATTAGATATGTATTGCAGGATCATAATCATGTACACTGCATTTGCAAGAGGAACTGTTAGTTAAAAATAAATCACAAGACTTCACTAAGTGCTATTTGGCAGGCTACTGAAAAGCAGTCTCCGATGGGCTGTTAGAAAAAATGTCTGTCCTAGATTTAAATAGCCCAACCTCTCCACACGGTAGAGAGGTATGTCTATTTCTTTATTAGAAAATCAGGAGTGCTAATTAATTTCAATAAATACTAGGTAATAGTGCTCAGAAAAGCAGCACTGTTTGTAAATAAATATGCTAAACCATCCTCGAGATGATTTACATTTTAGGTAAATTCTTCTGTTGAAGAACATCCATCACTCTGATCCACCTCTGTGAAAAAATACAGCCTTTTTTTCTGTAAGTGCTGAAATGTTAAACTTAATTTTATGGCTTATTTAGTCACAGCATATGAGACCCTGTGTGTGTATACCAGCAGCACAAACAGTGCAGAATGAACATTTTCTCAGATGACCATTTACAGCACAGTTATAATTTGTTCTGCGTAAATCACAGTAGTGCGTGCTGCAGTCAAACAATGAACATAAGCACTGAAGGTCAGGCAAGTGAAACAAAACTCAAAAACAGTACAGTACGGCTCATATCTAAATCCCTTATATCCAAAAGTACTGACTGGCCTGCAGAAATGGAAAATCACTGAGTTGTACAAAAACCATTCCCTCCCTCTATATAACAATTGCTCAAAAGGCCACAGATGTTATAAAGGTAGTTAGAACTTTTCACTTTTGACAGATACATGATTTAAACTACACCAAGAAAGTTTCACAAGGGGGGAAGTCGAAGCTAACTACATAAGAATAATTTAAGACTTAAACAATCTTAGTGATTTTAATTTGCAAGCTAATAAAGATAGTTATAAATGGAGTAAAACATACTTTAAATAGTTCAGCATATCAACACAAGGCCTAAGAAAGCTTACTTTAATTTCAACAGATGGAAAGTGTTCTATCAGTGCTTGGAGATGATTATGTGAAAACTGATAAACAATTAACACCATGCATAGTTGCAGCTAAGGAACAAGAAAGCTTTACACAGTGGAAAGCTTTTTTTGCATTAGGCTGAGCAGCACCAGTCATCTGGAAACTGTCAGAGGCAATTGTCCCACTAGTTTTACCTCTGGCTTCCAGCAATAGTTGCTGACCAGGAGTCGCTCCTGAAAGCTCCACATTCCCATATAAGAACCAACCACTTTATTTTGTTAATCTGGAGTAAGCTATAACACAATGAATAATAGGAAATAATGGACTACTTTAAGTGCTATTAATACAAGTCCTTCACGTACTGTATAAAACTAATTTAGAATAGAGGGCTCTCAGATAATATAATTAAGAAGAAAAAATCAAAATAAATGACAAAGTGAATCTTATTAAAAAAAAAAAAAAAAAACCCTCATACATACCTTTCTACTATATTGTCAATGTAAAAAAATGCTATGACCTGTAACTTTTTTTTGTTATCTACAATTCTTTTAACCTCAGGTAAAATTGTTTCCATCACAATTTCTTGAACTGTTTTTATTTGGGCTTCCTTTTCAATTGCTTCTATCTTTGCCTTTGAACCTTTTGTTCACTGTTACTAGACCCCTGGTCGTGAAAGACATTATACATTCCCTTCAGATATAAACACATCATGTACCTAGATAAGTCCAAAAATCTAAACAAAACAGAACACTATCTACAAAATTTAAAGTCTGTTACCACTTCCAGTCAAGTACTGAAATGATACAACTACACTCATGCTGTTTTGAGGATCTAGCCTCTCTTCTGTCACAGCACTCACAGATAAAGATTTTAGTCACACATATCTCCAACATGTAAACCTGTGGGTCCTTGTGGCAACAATCCCTAAAGAATGGCATCATAGAATTCTTGCTGCATGCATTTCTACAGACTTCTGGGGCTGTGTTCATTCTTTTCCTGATACTTGTACCAATGCAAAATGTAGTTAGTCGTGCACAAAGGACATCAGTCAAGTAAAAAAAAAAAAAAAAGAAATGAAATACCATAATTATCACACATTCGTGATCAGGAATTTCAACAACCTCCAGTTCTCATTTTGCTTTTGAACTGAAAGAGAACTTTTCACAAACTCAGTAAGATCCAAAAAACACAAGAGCTGGACTATTTTTGCTGCTGTATGTTCTGTCACTGACATTTTATATGAAGAGATGATTTTAAACTGAAAAGGAATTTAAGTCTAATTAACTTCAACTTGTGAATATACTACTATCATGCCATGTGTTCTGTGCTGTTCATTTGTCAACAAGAATTAAATGGGGTAAAATGACAATGTTCCTTGTTGTTTTTGTTTGCTTTGTATCTTACATGGATTTAAATAATTTTTAAATATTTTCATATTTATTATTAATATACAATCATAAAGTAGACATAAACCTAAACAGTAGTAGCTTACTTCCATTTACTAATACATTTTCTCAATTGCAATGAAGTTCTGAAAGAAAGAAACACAGATTGCAAGTAAAAACTTTTGCGCACATCCATCTGATTGTTCCTGTCAGTAGTCTCTTACAATGTAATGCTGCTAAACACTCCTTTTTAATAAAACTGCTTTTATTGTTTGCATTTCCTGGCTGCACATTCTATATAACCATGACTTTTCTTTCTGTCTGTTCCTAATGTTTCTGTAACTATTGTTTTAAATGAAAACAACAGAGCCAGTTCATGTTCAGGTTTTCATAATTTCATAAACAAAAACCTACAGGTGTCAAAAACGTGTTCATGCTTCTCTAATCTGCTCTTATTACCTTGAATTACCCCAGGGATTTAAGTATTCAAATTATACTGTATTTGTTGCTGATTTGCTTTAAATCATTTTTTTCTTTTTTACCATTCCTGAAACCTATGATAACCTAATAAAGGCACTTCTGATTCAAAATAAATACTTTGTTTAAAAACTGATTTACCAGAACAAGAGAACTCATTTGCATAACTTGCAAGATTTAATTGAAAGACCACAATTGCAGCAGAATAATTCTAATACTAAAGATGTTGGGTACGTCACAATTAAAATTAAAATTCCACAATCTGGAATAAAATTTGTACAGGAATATCAGAACTTAAACTCTCTATGGGTCCTAAGACACTGTGTGATAGCAACGTAATTACATAAATTGTCTACAGTACTGTAGATGTATTCCTATTATTCCAATCACATTTTCAAGCAGAGAAATCAGCTTTCAGGAATAAGAAAGGATTCAGCATGTGCAAAAGTTCTTTGCTAACTTCAGATTTCATCCTCAGTAGATTTGTTGTCAGGTGGCCTAAACCTTGGGAAAACCAAACGCTAGGTATAATACACACCCCACATCCAAAGAGAAAACAGAGAATCGGCAGAGCTATCCTACAGAAGTGCCGATGATCTCTGCTATCTTACCACTGAAACTTCCAGTCTCAAAAGAAGAATACCATTCAAACTGCAGAAACCTCTGTTAGGAATGAGACCTTTTTAATCTATGGATCAAGTGCTCACATGGCACTGTCTCCAAAAGGCACTGCAGGACAGCAGAAAAAGTTGAAGGACTACAGATTAAACACTCTTCACCCACTGAATGTTTCTACAAGATTATCCTAAACAGTGTAAAATATAGAGATACAATACATCAGCTCACTCATTTCTTCTTAAACTTTCATCCTACTCACAAATGTGGAATGCCTAAGGCAGAAAAATAATAATCTCTGAATGTGTGTGGCTTAAGTAGAATAGAGAAAATTCATGGAAAAAATAGTGTGCTTGCATCAGTTGAAAAATAACAGAGTTGCAAAAGTTAAAAATGCAAAGATTAACAGTACTGATGTCAGTTTTACTCATAACTAGCTTTGGTGTGCATTGTAGCTCTGTGTATTTTGTCTGCCTATCATGTACAGGAATTCAAGCCTATTGGTACAGCTCACAACAGAAGGGCCCAGCCTTTTGTTGCAGCAGCAAATATTGATGACAAAAGACAGGTAGTGAGCTCCTCCTATAATTCTCCAATTGGTCTGTACTCATCTGGCAATATACAAGACGCACTCCATGGACAGCTGAGGAGTCTCATTCCTAACGCATCACAAAAGTGAGTACTGGCATTTATTTATAATACACAGTCCTTTTGTGTTAGATCACTATCTGTTCTGTTTTCAGTTGAAAAGTCCAGCTCTTGCTGTTTCCTTTTTGTTTTGTTTTTTTTTTTTTATGATAATCATGAGTTTACTGATTATCCACAAAACTAGTGATAAATGAAGCAATTTTTTCCAACACAGAAAACTCTACATTCAACTCTGTAGTAACAACACTGCAGGTAGCTACAATTCTCCCTCTCTATTGGTCTCCAACACTGCTATCATCCTTTTCTAACACCTTTACTCTACAGCTTTTAAACACCAGGAATGTACAAAATAAACGAGGTTACTTCCTAATTACAATTTTAAAATGTTATCAGCTACCTTTTAACTAGAAATAAACATTTATAGGCCGAAGGAAGATATTTTAACTCTTTTTTCTTTACAGGATATGAACTACTTTGAACACAGGCATAATATTCGGCCCAAACCTTTCATACTCCCAGGCCGAAGCAGGTTATAAACTCTGAGTGTTGTGACGGGTTTGGATGCATGGTGTTATTTTTTAATGGATACTCACAAACTAGATTAATGTAACATACTGAGGCATTTGAAATTAACTCATGGTAGTATATAATGTATGGCTGAAGTTTAAAAACCTGAAGTGCTCAAGTGGCATATGTCAGACTCAACATTCAGAATTTCCAAAAGAAAGCAGGACCAGGCCCTACTCTCAGCTATACAGATACAATTCTGAAGTAACTGCATTCACAATCCTGATTCAGTTGACAGTGTTGCACCAAGTACGGTACACTTACAAATCCACAAAGCTGTGAAATTCTGTTCAAAAACAAATGTGTGAGATTTCTTCACTTGCTAAATAAAAGATAGGTACTTCTGCAAGTTATAGTCTAGGCCATGCAGAGACTCTCAGTTAAAACTTCAGCAGATCACTGTTCAGAAGACAACCTAATGACTAATGCAGAGCTAAAACAACTGCCTACGTTACAGACATGTAAATCTGTAAAATGCAGAGCAGCTTATATATTGACATTAATTGTTTCAGCGTAATATTCCGCAGTCATAACTGGGAGTAGAATGTCTAGCTCACTAGTATTTCCAGTATTAAATGCAGAAAGGAAAGAGAAACAACACAAATTCTTTGTCTGGGAAGACTCAAAGAAGCTCGAAAGTGCTCAAATACAAAATATTGTGATCTTATCTTCTATGCTTTCTAGCAGTAACAGGTTTTACCAGTGGATTTAGTGTTCTGTACTTCATTCTGAAGGTCAAAAATGCCTGCATATTAGTTATACTACTACAACTCTTGACAGACTAGACTGAAAAAGCAGAACAGTTGATTCCTGCGTACAAAGGACAATCTCACATGAACTATCAGTTTTGTAAGATGTATTTTTTTTCACCTGTCTGAGTGACAAAGTGGAAACAAAAAGATAGAGCCCCATCCTTTTGTGAACAAGAACAAAAAACATAGAATGGAGAAAATATGCCAATCTCTACTTGGAACATGATGGCAATACAGGAGAACTGATAACACATTCTTTAGGAAACATGCGGCCTCTAACTACAGGCAGCATTTATATGTACTGAGAATGCCTTCTGGACCACGAGGTACCATTTGCAGGTATCTAATCAGATTCACATAAGTTTAAATGAGTGTACTGAGAGCCTACTCTCAATTACCCAATATTTTTAGTGATAACACTGAATTAAATTAGCTGTATTCCAGCTTGTCAGATAAAAACATCAATCTACCAGAAACACAAGAAGTTTCAGAACTTTAGTTGGGTAAGGTCTGGATGGTGTTCTAGCATTGCAGAAGTCTATACTCAAAGACTACACTCTTTCTTAGATAACCTTAATTCTACAAAACTTCATCGGTCACACAGTTTGTCTCCTACTTTTTCATCAGTTTGGCTGAAAACATATTCTTTGTAAAACACTGCATAACAAACAAACACCTCCAAGTCGACCATAAATATCTCTTTAGAACAGACAGCTGAAGGTAAACAGCACTTTGATGACAAGAGTTGATTCTGGGCTGTGGAACTGAACTAACAATCAACACCAGCCACAGCTTTGGACAAAACTAACCAGAAATTGTGTTTTATACATGATTATATTCTGTTTATACTTCATTCTGCTTTAACACTTCAGCTGCTAATAGCAAGATTTATGCTTTCTCTGCCCTTTTCCTATTTTTTTTTCCATTTACTAACAGTATCAGCACTGACAAAGCAAGACACTGCAGAATGTAAGAGTGGTATTTTATTTTTGGCAAAAACTGTGAAATTATAAAGTCATATATATTAATATTTTCAGCTGACTCTTGTTGGCTGATGATACAGAATTTGTACTTTTGGTTTAAGACTTGCATATTCTTTCTGAAATTAGCTTTCTTTTCATATGCTTTTAATTGTAGAAAATGCATTTCCCTTTCAATTTTTAAGAAAGTGGTCCTACACAACTCTCCATTTAATCAAGTGGAAAATATGAGTTCTTCTCCATACAAGAGTATCTCCTGAGCAGAGTATTGTATTGCACAAACTGTGAAATACAGTACTATTTTACAGGTTTACACAAAATCATTCAGAACTAATCAAAATCCTGATATAGACAAAGACTAAGCATTTAGCATCTTTTGGTTCTGAATATGGTATAAATGGTAACCAATTACTCAGCAATAGTAAAAAAAATATCCCTGAAATCAAGGATGCCTCTCAGATGATCTGAAGAAAATACTGAAGTCTTCAAATTAGTGAGAGTGGAAGATGTTGAGCTTAATGTTTACACTGTTTTACCAGGCCTTTTTCAGAGACATCGTGTTAATGCACGGTAATTTTACTTCAGTAATACAAAGCAAAATCAGTATTTCTCCAAAACTGTACACCTTCTTTATTTTATATATATTACATGTACAATCTGCTCCAAAAGTAGTGAACTGAATTCTCTATTCTTGTGAAGGACCATTTTATATTTTACTGAAAACACTTTCACTTAGAAAAGCAAAAGTACAACATACTGTTAAAGCATTTTTTCTTCTATGAAATTTTCAACAAGTACTACAAATAAAAAAGAAACACATTGTTAAAATAAAAGAAATATATCTCAGAGAATTAAAGGAAATCTGGGAAATATCATATTAATTATTTTACTGCTTTACAGTAATTTCTTCAGCTGTGGACTGAGATGGATTATGAAGTACAGGGCTAGAATGGTGCATTTAGGATTCCAATATTGCTGGTGTTAATTCGGTCACTGGCATGTACAACTCCCACAATCTTTGTATGCTATCCTTTTGAGATCTTAAGAATTACTGGCCAACAACCAAGTTTTATGGAAGCTTAATTGGTCCTCAGTTCAAAATGGAAATTAATATTATGTTCTGAAATATTAAATTTATTATAAATTTTTTACTGTATGATGAAAATACTTGCCAGAATTTTAAGGACTGCTTTGTAACTGGCACTGGTGCTTTTTAGAGGAAAATGCTTTTCAATGAGTACATATACTTTTGCTTTTCTCTACTTTCTCTACTACTACTTTCCTGTATTTGTTACATATACATGCTTGCTAACATCACTGTACTTTTGTCTTTATTCTCTATAATCCGATGCGCACTGCACACCTTTCTGCACTCTGGCTATAATCTGTAATTAACACAGTGGATGCAGCACTCCTTCGGGGATTGACTGTGCCAGTGGACGCAGTACCCCCTCGTCAATTAGCACGGTTAGCTCCATCTGCCCCACCGAGCTGAAAGCAGTGTCTAGGATGGCCCCTAATGTTCCCCTGGAAATGGAGCTTCCCGGCGTCAAGATTGTACACGCTCAGTTTAACACACCTATGCAGTTGTACTCAGATGACAATATCATGGAAACACTGCAAGGCCAAGTTTCTACAGCTCTGGGGGAAACACCTGTAATGAGGTAATTAGAGCAGTACGCTTGATATTAATGAATATATAACTTTAGAATATACCAGCAATCATGGGCTTTAATAACATCACACTGTTCCTTCAAGAATGTGTAAAAGGGTTAGAGACAAACTAATTTATATAAACGCATTCAGTGTTTACATTAAAATATTAGTAGTTAATGATTTTTATCCCACATAGTTAAAGAGGTCTTTCAGAATTTATAATTATCTCTTTCAGAGGAAATAATCTTACATTTGTAGTGAATAAATAAAAGCTGATTAAACTACCTGGACTATTTATTGATTGGTCACTCTAAATTAAGATTCCAATTACTATCATGCTATTCTTTATTAAATTATTCGTAATAAATTATTTTCATTAATCATTAATGCAATATAATTATTAACTTAGATTTATTTCAACTGCTGAAACTGAAGTTAGGAGATCTTGTGGACAGATATTCATACTATTTAACTCCCACCTGCGACAGTTCGTTCAGTAACGAGCTTCTGTCCAAAAAGAGCCAGGATTGATTTTCTAAGCCTAAAACTGTATCTCTCTGAACATCAAAAGACGATTTATGAATTTTAACCACTACAGTAACCAAAATTCAGGTAGGAACCTTGTGAATATGGACAGCAGTGATGAATAATAAAAGGTTTTAAAACACTACTGATTTTTTCAAGGTACAATTCATCATTTTGGTTTATTTTTGCTTAATAGTACTTACTTTTATGATTTACAACAGTACTTAATAATTTATAATATGTATAGTGTAAACTAAAGCTAATTACTAATACCTTAAATAAGCAATAATCACTGTCACCAATAAGCCTTCTTCAGCACTTTGAAGAACTGGGCTGTAACTAACCATAAAAATCAAATTTATAAAGAAACAGTTATGTTCATGCTAATTTGATGAACACAAAACTATACTTCTTCTGAGTGATATTAATCTACTGCATTAATATTTATCCTCAATTATGCCAACAAACAAAAGAATAGAGTAAAAGAAAAAAGCCAAATAGCTTTTTCTTTAGTAGATTAAGCCCAGAGTAATCAGATTTCACAGATGCCTGTAGCATTCTCAGTTTGAGAACTGACTTTCTACACAGGTTTGAAATGTCATTTCTGTTGTGGGATTCATTTTCACTCTGAATGAATTTAGGAATGTTATCTCATAGACTTGTCCCTGTTTTTTGCCTTTTTTATATAAATGTATTATCACTTGTTTGGATTTTAGGAATATTTTAGTCAAGAAGGGAGAATTGAGGGTCTAAGTCTGCAATAGCAAAAATGTTTAGAAGTGACCTTACTCTACAGATTAAAAGCTTATGATGAAAGAACAAAATGTTATTTTCTACACCAGCTTAAATACGGCTCAGAGCAATTTGTTTGATCACAGGAGATACAAAGAATTAATGTAAACAACAGTAGTTGCTATGCATCTGCCCAACTGCTACTGCTACGTTTTCCTGGGAAGAAAACAAAATCATCTAACTCAAAAACAGCATAATTCCCTAGGGAATTAGTTGCCTTTTTTTCCACTGGCAACTTGTCTAAGATGCAACAGACAGTAGGAGGCCAGAAGTAATAGGAAATTCAAACTGGACATTTACAAAAATACCTGTGAGATAGCAGACTTCACTGAAGTAAATTTTTACCTAATAAGTTTGAGTAGCATTTTGAAATGTATGGACGTCACACGTTCAGCCTAATCTTCCCAGTGCGCGTAGACATCTGCCTTTCTCTCAGCCACTGAAGATGTTAGTTAGCTTGATCAATTAAAAAAATTCAGCACAAATTAAAATACCATGAAACATTTTTGGTAAAAATATTTTGTTTGCAAATCATTATAAATTCAATCATAAAATGTTACCTGGACAAGAATTTGCCTTATATTTTTGTCATGAAGTTGCTATTATAAAAGTCATATCCCATCCTAATTTAATTTTAAAAGCGGATTTTTCCATTCACCAGTGTTTATCTGCAAATGCAGTACCTACTTCAGTCTCTTACCTTCATAAATTAAGTAACAATTAGCTTAGACAAATAACCATTACTGTAACTAATGAATGAGCCAACTTAAAATAAGTATGAATACCTTGACTTCATGGCACTCTCCCAGAGTTTTTGCTTAGGTTTTGGCTGACCCTATGTAAAGATATGGTCAGTGATTTTATCAGCATTCCTGAAGCCAGCTGCTGTGAAAATGGAATTTCTGGATACCGGACCAGAGAGCATCTGGTAATACAGCAGTTGATCACAGGAATGCAACTGCTTTGAAGTTAAACATGACTATTGGCCTATTTCCAAATGCCACTGGAGCCAGAGCAGTAATTATGGAAACAGCGTCATGAGTTTGTAGACATATTTTTGTAGAAATTCCGTGGATGTTTTTTTCAGTACATTACACTCCAGAGAAGTCTATATAAAGCAGTGCTACCTGAAGAAAACAGTTTTTCAGCAACTGGAGAAACTCACATCTTTGTAGCTGTTTCCTGAATCATGTTCTATGTCTGGCAGAGCTATTACTTTGATGTCTGTTAACTGTGTTATCTGCTCTTCCTCCCTGTGATGCAGTGACCCAGCTCCCACAGCAGTGCCTCAGTCCGACGTGTACAGGATGCTGCACTCCAACCAGGAGGAGCCCAGCCAACCCCGCCAGTCTGGCTCCTTTAAGGTGCTCCAGAATTTAGTCTCCGAGGAAGGTGGTTAATAATGACATATTCTACCTGTTCAACTTTTTTTTTTTTTTTTTTAATATTTGTGGGAAAGGGGAATTTGAGAATAAGAGAGATCAGAACTACACAAATTTCTGACAGCCCAAGTCTTTTTAAATCTGGCAAATAGTACACAAGCCTAGTAATATTTTTCCCCTTGCTTTTATGTCTAGCAGTGCCTTGTGTTAATAAAATGGGGATGTTAGTTCAAGCTTGATAATATACAAAGTAGTTTTTTTACTGAATGATGAGCTTTATGTGAAAAACCTATTGGGACACCAAGAAAGAAAACTCACTCTTCCACATCCAGAAAAAAGATAATCTTAACCCAGCTTCTACGTTAAGTTTCACTCATTCCCTTTTCATTCTAAATAAAAACTAGAGCGAACAATACCATTTACAGTCATATTTCCTCCAAATAAAGAGATTTTGAAAATAACAAGGAACATTATTATAAAGATTACAGGTTTCTAACATTTACAGTAAGCATAAAGAATATAACTAAATTTAAGCTAAAATGTAAATACCTATAAATATTTGTAACTTCTCCTTTTATATATATAAACATTCACCAGAAAATGGATATATGTATTTATTTTTTCTGTTCACATATTATTATGGGATTTTATTTGGCATCTTCTTCTTAATTTTATATTTATCTCATGTTACAAATCTTTTCAAACTCATATCGTTAGTTGTATAACTTAGAAGTAAGCTTTCAGAGAGATTCTGACTATGTTGAGGATCTATGTTAAAGCCAAATCTTCCTCCCTCTCCTGCTTATACCCATGACCTGCTATCAGAGAATTTCTGGGTGCCTATGAGATACAGAGCAATATATGTTTAATCAGGTGTATATGCTTTCTAGCTACAGTACATAATATTGATCCCTACTCTAAAGACATGGGATCAGGCCCTCTAAACTTACATCAAGAAACTTGATTATTAGTTGGCATAAGCGAAAGCCTGTAAACACGTGCAGAAGTGCATATTTACAGGAAAAGATTTAACTGCAGCAGTTGCTTTTGTATCAGCCTACATTTAACAGAAATGTTTTGAATCTCAGATGGACGTCCAGTGGGTACAAGAAGTGTGAAAGCACCTGTAACAAAGATACCTACAGGCCTGCCTGGAGCCCAGAAAGTACCACTGTGCGACAAATGTGGGAGCGGAATTCTGTAAGTTGTTTCTTATCTATTTTAGAAATCTCTAGCTTAAGTGCACATTCCCAAATGTCACCATAAACTATAGAAATGCTCACCCAGAGATGGCTTTTCCTTGTACTAGTAGAAAAAAGCTTATAGAGAATAGAGATAAAAAAGATACTGTTCTAAATCCCAAATCATTAGCTTGTATCTTAGACACTTTCAATACGGATTTCAGTTTTGATAACGTACTGTCAAAGTTTTAGTGAAGGTTTCTCAGGACCTTTTATAAGTTAGTCACTGACACACAATGATGAAAACAGTAGTTACGCATGCTGTGTTGTCTGAGGCTGAGAATTCTCAAGGTTGTTCAGTAGCATAAAGCATCTTCCTCACAAGCCAGTGGGAGCATGAAGAACACTCTGTGATCCGTTTTGAATCTACGAGTTTTATATTTTAATGACATCACTAACTTCTGCAAAGGACAAAGCTAGTGATGAAGAAACAGCTTTTATAAATTGATTTATTTATTCAACATATTAATAGGTGAGACTATACCTTCAGTGTTGCAACCAAAATAAAATGTTTCTTCAAGCTCTGGTTTTCCAGTGAGCTATTAGAAAGCTTATGTCATCACCTCTAATGCATTTTATATTCTACTTACTCTACCTCAACATACAACCTTAAACTCTCTTAATAGTTGGCAGAACCACCAGAGAAGCAGAAATACAGAAATACCTAAAACTTACCTTGTGTTATTTAGTTTCTTTGCACTTCAAATTCATATTAATTGTTTTTTTTTTCCTCTCATTTTCACACAGAGGGACAGTGGTGAAGGCACGTGATAAATACCGACATCCAGAATGTTTTGTGTGCTCTGACTGCAATCTTAACCTGAAACAAAAAGGCTACTTCTTCGTGGAGGGCCAGCTGTACTGTGAAGCTCATGCGCGAGCTCGCATGAGGCCACCAGAGGGCTATGAAGCAGTTACTGTTTACCCAAAATGCTAGTCTTACATTAGCACACAAATACATGCATGCACACAAGAAGCCATTAACAGCTTAGAACTACAGTACAACTGTCAGGACTTCTGTCTGAATTCAAAATAGCAGCTTTTAAACCTTCTCTTGTGGTATTGAGTGAGGTGGAAGTCCCTATTAATCAGGGGTAACATACTTTACCAGTACAATTCAGCTAAGATTCTATCATTGAAGTTGCCAATACAACTCAATGGAGTATAAACTAAAACAGCTGTGCAGGAATAAAGAAAAGAAACAAAAAACAACTGAAACATCAGGAGTATTGCTGAAGTATATGCACCCAAGTGCTGTAATTAAGACATTATTTTTAACACGTGTTAAGTATCTAATAGAAGTACAAATAGCAAACCAGTCAAAACCCTAACTGTGCTACAGGATGGTCCCTACCAAATAAAGAAATCTGATCAATCATTAGAAGAGAAGCTCTTTCACATGGATAGTATAAAACAATTGGATGTTCATGCCTGTTTCAACCATCTATAATTCCAACTATCACCACTGTGTGCAAAAAGTAGATTCTGCTTAATCTGCTTTCAATTTGGGGTTATATTTTCTTAATTTTCTGATGCAGCAAATGTGCTAAGAACTGAACACAATTTCATACAATAAAAAGGCTAGTATCATGATGATCATTTAGTAAGAAGCAAAATAATTCCACACTGTTTAATGATTTGCAATGAAATCAGCTTTCAGCTCTCACATCACTTAGCAGAAAATTATTCTGAGGCAGGCACACCAATACATTGTATTTTGGAAAAAGAAATGATTCTATTAGCAACTCACTGTAAATTGAGAACGAAAGTAAATTTAAAAGTTTTCTACAGAAAACATTTTTTTTCAAGCTACTGTGGTTGGTTGTTTTTTTTACACTAGATTACTCAATTTCCATAATAGGAACAATGGGGAAATATCACCATAGTATCTTAATTGCTGATAATTAAAACTTGGACAACTTTAAAAATGACTGATAATTAACATATGCATTAACATAAAGACCTTTTAGGAAAAGCCTGGTGAACTCGCAAGAAAAAAAAGCTGAAAGAATGCCATTTTTATCAATTTCTGAATTTCCAAATGTTTTTTAAGGGCTCCACTGCTTTCAGGTAGGTATGCCAGCTGCATACACACACACATGTGACAAACTTGGCCTTAGCATTTTCCAGAAATATAAATACAATACTTAAATTCCTAGCAGAAATGAAAACTCAGTGACAAAGAATCTTTTTCTTACTCTAAAATGTAAAAAGCTTAAAATGTAAGAAGAATTAGTAATCAAAAAAAGAAGCTGTATATAGCTTATAGTGAATACTAATTTTTTTTGAAAATATGTTTGCATATTCAGCTACTTTAAAAGCTGTTTTAGTATTATTTCAGAATTAAAATATTTTAAATATGTATGTGTCACTGTATTTAGAATTCAAATCTGCAAATCAAAAGCACATAGAGACAAATCCTTTTAAAGGTTATCTTGTGAATTATTTCCTGGGACAAAACATAATTCTGTTCCTTACATATCATGAAGGCTATAAATCGTATTTATATTTTTCCACTGATAAAGCCCATACGTAAATCTGAAAATCATTTTGAAAGTGAGAGTGCACATGTCTATTTTTACAAACTTGCAATGTCATTGGTGTTTTTAAATAATTGCTTATTGTTCATTTCTTTTTGGAGCAACTGAAGGTAAAAATAAACGTATACATATGATAAGGATTCTGTATTTCCTTTCAAGTGATATGAAAAATGAGAATGTATGAATGTCAAGTGACTTAACAATAACAGAAGTTAGGCACTTTCAGCCACACAGAAAAGTAAGCTTTGGATTCCATCAAACAGCAAGAATGAAACAAGTTTTATATTAGACATTTGAACATACTATCTGGGCAAAATCAGCTTTCAAAACTGAAGACTTGAAACTACCCTCGCTTTAACAAGGCAAACGTACCAATTTAAAGCATGGGGAAACTCCTGGAAAATTAGCTACAAAAACTATTGCGTTAAAAGAAAGCCAGAAAACATGACCAGATGACAAATCTTTGGGGGAAGTTCAGTGGCATTGCATCATGACGTGGTGCTATTTTGAGAGGTTTGAGGTCAGAGATGATTTTAATAGAACTAGAGAGCCTATCTAATTGCAAGTACCAACCGATGTGAAAACCTCTACACCACTGTAATATGAAAGAAACATCAATGTTCAATTCATTTAGATTCAAAAATCTCTGATCCTGATAGAGAAGAATTGGAAATCACATCCTACTTTTTCTTCAGTCTGAAAATATTTAATACAGAGATTTAGATGTGAGAGAAAGATGCTGCAGCTCTCTCTGTAGTGTGCTCAAGGCCACATTCTTTACCTCTGGCGGGTGTCAGGGCTTACTGGCACAAATCCTTACATACAAAGTGTTCAGCTGAAGAATGATCCACTTTATCTGCTGGCTTAAGAATGGCATACCCACTAAATCAAAACAGCGTAAGACTACTACACTGCTCAGCTGTGTCTGGACTTAATATATATATACTGCAAGCTAGGGAGAGCTACAGCATTTATTTTTAGACGGAGAGAAAGATAGTAAGTGTGACTTCACATGCTTGTTATCTGGACTCTTCAGATGTCGATCAACAGGTGTGAAAAGCTTTCCTCAGCTATGTTACTACTGCATAAACAACAGGGCTATTCTAGGATGAGCTGAAAACACATGAAATTTCAACTCTTCAAATGAGCAAGACAAAAACAGTATCTAAACATACACCAGATAAGTTTACAGAGTGCTTCTGCATCAACTGTTCCAAGACAAATACTTTCATTCTCTTACGCAATGCCGAAGTGCTACCAACGACCAGAAACTTTAAAGCCTTGTTAAAGCAGTTAAAATAAACTCTGTTTCCACTAACTCAACAGCCTTTTTGGGTTTTCAACCAAATTCCAACACTGTAAAAATGCGTTAACTTTTTTTTTTCAGATCAGAAACGTGCTTTTAAAATCCCTCATCATTCCACTTACTCCATTTTGCTTCACATCATACAACAATTTCAATTGCAGAAAATGTTTACCTTTATGATGAAACTCAACTAGAAGATGATCTCTGGCAGCACTAACACACTCCAACCACTAATACGAAGTCATTCAGCAGAATGACTGGGACAGTTGTCCAAAATAAACCTTTAAGGGAAGATCCATACATTTCACACTGGAAAAATTACAGCTGTGTTGGAGTGCCAAATTCAGAAACAGAGATAGTTTTTTTATCCCTAAGAAAACAAAATATTTAGTAAACACAAGGAAGATTCTGAGCAAGAGGAAAAATCTGTGGCAAGTTTTTCACAGTCTTGGCTCTTTCTTTTCCAGATTTGAATACAAATTTTTGTTCATCTCATACTTTATAAAATTACTTTTTACAATCTTCTCAGTATATTTTTAAGAGGTTTTTAATTGTCCTGCTGAACCAGCAGCCCACAAAATGTTAAATTTTAACTAGACCAGGTATCTTAAAGAGATACAGCTGAAACAAGACGTTCAATGACCAAAAAAAAAATAATAATACTTGCAGCCAAATTGTATCACTTGCAAGCAAAAAAAAAAAAAAAAATAGGATAAATGACATGGAAATTTACAACTATTTGTATTGAAACAATATTTTCTCTCTTCCCTAAACTCAAACAAATCATAAAAAATGTGAGACCAGGTAAGGATCCTGTGCTGCGTTAACAAGACTAGTGGTTCACAATTCTATGGGAGTATAAACTAATTAATGACGACACAATCAAAAGATATTTTTTATCCCAACACAGGATTGTAAATCTAAAAATGCTCATGTATTTCTTCTCTGACTCACAATTTATCCAGCCTTTTCCATTCTCATTACTACCCATGAGATTCTTCACCATGCATACAAATACCACAGAGCTCTGTTAACTGTCTTTCCTACAAACTTCCTATTCAGTGTGTATTAGTAACTGTCCTTCCTGAATCAAGAGCTGCTCTCATCTTTCACACAGTGGATGAAAGAATAACATTTCAGAAATGATTACTGAGATATGGGTGCTGTCTTTCACTACAGATCCGCAACAAAAGCTAGGGAGGTAAGTCCCTTTCTGAAGAGTGCAGTCCTATCATACCTGAGACAAAAACGCTGTTCTTTTAAAGTCACACGTGAACACACAGCTTTTGAAGGCTGTTACCATAAAACAGTATCAGCTATTGCCCACCTCTAGATAAAAGTAAGGATTGAATAAAATACACATTTTAGTATCTGGTCAGATAACGAGCAGTCAAATCAATCATAATTCTACTGTAGCATGTAAAGAAAAAAGGCAAAACCTCAGAGGCATTCATACAGCAGTGCTGCACTGGATATCAATGCTGTTTGCCATAAGAATTTTCATAGCAATTTGATTTTCCAAAACAGTCCTTTTTCCTAAATGCTGGAAGGGCTCTAATTCACGCTATTACCACAACACAAAACATACTATGAAAATAGTTTAACTTTTTATCTCATTTTATGCACAGGATATGTGGCAGAAATGAATTAGTATCCTAATCGGGATAACACAATGGTTGCATGCATATATACATTCCCTATATAAAAAATTCATCAAGTTTGTCACAGTGGTGATAGAAGATTATTTTTTTTTAGTTTATAATATTTATCTGTCCTTGACACTTCAGATCGCTCTGAAATGTGTCAATTTAAATAAACTGACAGCAGCTCCAACTTATATGTTGTCTCCCAAGTCAGTGAGACAAACTGATGTCTCCAAGTACTTAATGCATTCTATCTCTATGACCACGTCATCAGATCTTAATGCTTCACATACTTGGACAGTTACTGCTATAATGTTTTAATAAACGTGACCAGGTTGCACCTGTTGAAAGGTTCATGGAAGCTATCTACTCATAGTCTCACAATAATCAAGAGGTAACAGCTGCCCCTGCAGCCGTTTTAACATTTCTGTCATATTTAGGAGGACAGACAAATGAATTCAGCTGTTCAAGTTTAAACCATATCTCCCTAAGAAGATTCCTGGGTCTGTAAAGACTTGAGTCATACAGTCTTAAGACAGTTTGGTATGTCATACTGCAAGTTAGGAGGACAGCAGTCTCTACAATATTGTTTTTTTTTTTTCTTTTTTTTTTTCTTTTTTGTTTTTTGTTTTTTGTTTTTTTAAATGAAAACAGTAAGTGAATGTTACTGACTTTCCATGAAGGCTTTCTTTAAGGAGGAGGATTCTTTAATGTCAGACACCAGTTAAGGAAAATACCAATAACCCTCAGTAATACTTTCACCCTCATCCTAACAGAATTTTTGCAATTTATCTGAAGTTTTTCATTACATGATGTTGAAATCACTCAAAAATTAGAATTTTTTGCAATCTTTTAGAGGGTGGGAAACATACTCAGCATCAGTTTCAAAAATAATCCTTTTTTTTTTTAACGTTTTTCCCAAAAGAGTTATACCTGCTTACTGGAGTCATCAAAACAAGAATCCAAGGGAATAGTAGAATTCTCCTCAGGTCTTCACGCTTAACATTCACTTTCAGAGAATGTTTCTTTCATTTTAAAATGATTACCTGTAGGAGAAAGACTTCACTCATCCCATAAGATGAAATGCTGTTTCACATCACTGTCTATTAGCAACCTCTTTCAAAGGTTTCATTGTCCTGCTTAGCTCAACATCTCAGACAAGGACTGAGCATGCACAAGATTTTTCACAGCCAAAGACATTCAAAATATACCACCTTCGTTTCTCCTAAAGAGGAATGTTTTATCAAATACCAATTTTTCTAAATATCAGAGTTTTAGACGTTTGCACCTGAATAACCATAGTTGGAAGAGGCAAGAATTTGGTAAATAAAAGATAGTTACTTTCTTCTCCTTAAATGAAACCTAAGTATTTCTACCATCCCTTCTCTTCACCTCCTCTTGTTCAGTAAGCAGTTTTACAAACAAAGGAATAACTTTGTGAGTCACAATCAGCTTTTACATATATTTATCCAATAGACACATTTTGAAATTGATTTCCTTTATTTATTAGTTACTTTTTTTTCAAGGTTCAGTTTTATCAGTCATATGCATCCAACCTGATAGTCTTTGTTGCCTTTGTTATGTTTTAATTAAAAAATAAAAAGTTTTGTTAGTTACATATATTAACTATATTACATATTTCATATGCAGCCCAAGACATTCCTCTTCATTCAGTGCAGGCTAGGTAAGCCAAAAGGTTGGACATTCCTGCTTTAATTCCACATGCAATATCTATCTACAAAGGAGAAATTATTTTCACGTGATGAGACCAAATGGCTATACACTTTTGTCAAGCAACTCCACTGAGTGCAAACTCAGAACTGACAAACTCAAGCCAAACCAATTATTCCTTTGGAGCTGAACTTAACGGCTCACTGCTGTTTCCTGTGATTTCATGCAGTGTTAAACTTTCTGGGACTTCTCCCAGCACTGAGAAGTTTTCTTGTATCTTGCATAAGAAATCTAAAATGAACAGTTATTTATTCTGTTATTTTATACTATTTTCTTACTGAATACAGAGAACTTTGCTGCCATTGTTGCTATAAACTGAAGCACATAGTGTTATTTGTAAACAAAACAAGCTGGTGTTGTGTAATATTACTAGACAAATTCCAGCCATTAAACTCTTCCAACTGACCATCAACTAGTGTAACAGGTTCATTAACTTTGTACTTGTGCAAAAATACATCAAAATTTAATTTAGAGAAATCGGAAATCTGTGGAAATTAAAGCTATGCCATTCTTAAAGAATGACAGCCAAAATTCACAGTGGACTTTTTTAAACTAAATAACCACAACCTATACATCCAAAGTGATATTCAAGCGTTCAATTATCAATGCCTTTATGTCAGTTGAACTACTGCCTCCTAACGCTAGGAGCGCATACATAAGCTCCTAGCTTATATAAAGCCTGAATGCAGAGTCCCCTAACTGAATAGGAAAAAAATATATACTTAGAAATTTCCTCCTGGTATTAAAGCTGTTTTTTGTTTGATGTACTACATATTTCATCTACTTTTTCCTTAAAATCATGAAAGAAGTAACCACACAACACACACACAATCTGAGTGCTAATTAAAAAACACTGGGTTTAATTTGCTCATTCGTAGATGAGTTCTACTGGCTTGATCTTAGCTTTTAAACGATACTGAGTTTAAAAAAAGTACACGTTTTGCCTATTAACTGTTAGAAATAAACTTCAAACCCCAACACAGAGGAAACTGACAGTTTAAGAAAAAAAATTACCTCAGGTGGTAGTGTCTTCTGAAAGAACACCAACTACATCAGCCAGCAGGTGCTTTTGCAAACCAAGGTCTCCCAGTGCTAGCTGGCTTCACAGGTGCTTTATGAGTAAACACGAGCAACCGCGCCTAGCAACCTGTGTCCAACTCCGCAGGCTTGGTGCGCCTGAGCCGTTTAATTACACAAGCAGTCCTTCCTCGACCGCTCTCATGAATACAGGTGGTGCACAGTGAGCGCTTTCTTTACCAGAAAGCACAGTGCCTAGGAGGCCGAGCAGCTGAGGAGCGGTTCCTCCTGTGAGGCCGCTCGGCTGTGGTTTAGGGCAGCGTAGTGGCATGGCGGCCGCGCTGCTCCGCACCAGGGAAGCCCGGCTGCAGGCCTGGGCATCACCGCGAGTGTGACGACGCTGCCGCACACCCGCACACCGCGCTGCCTCAGGGCCGCGGCACGCTGCTCCTCCAGCCCTCCTCCTGAGGCGGTGAATGGTGCGCGGCCACGACCGAGCGCTGGGATGCATGGCTGGGCGGGCCGGACATCACACCGGGCAGCGCCGCAGCGCCCTCGCGGTATGTGCTGTGCCACGGTCCCTTCGCCCCCCTCCGCGAGGAGCTTTTCAGAAATCTCATTTCCGTTTGCAGGTAATCACACAAGAGAAGCAGAAGATCCGATTCACCTGCAGACAGCGCTGGAAGTAAGCTGACTGATAGTAGGCATAAGTAGCATGAGGCGGCACAGAAAGCCTCAGCTAGCAGAGTTCTACGTGGTGCACCTAGTTAAGCACGTGCATGTGCCTGATGGCATCACCAAACCTGTGGGCAAACTGGCCTGTCCCAGGCTGAAAGCTGGAGCAGCAGGAGCTACTGAGCTAAGAGGCCTTACTTCACGTTCACAGGAGCTGCTATATTGAAGTGTTAACTCCCAGTGCTTACAGGGTTATTTAATGTACAGCTAGTCTCCATACTGTTACATGACTCTACAATACCTGCCTCTTTTCTTCTTTAGGGGATTTTTCTTCAAGCAAAACAGATAGGAAACTACACATTTTGCTCTTTGTCCATGAAATTAGCTGAAATTATTCCCGAGTTTCCGAATTCCCATGCCCTAATAAAAATACATTCCGTAAAACATTCTTTGATCCATGTAAAAGATATGCACTATTGATCATAAACCATTTTTAAATCATTAGAGCTTAGCTAAGTCTTGTTAATGTGGAATACTAGGGTTTCCCTTTACTAGTTCCCAGAAAGAGTCCAACTTTCTTATGTTCTCCAACCGGCACGTCACAGTTTAAACAAAAAGAATGATCTTTGGAATTGGAGTATTGGAGTGCAATTCAAATGTAAGCATATTTGGTCTTGAGAACTGAGGACAAAAGTAATGCCAGTTTTGACAGAGCTTTCTGCGACATGAGCAACTGTCCATGAAAAATGATGCCAAAATCCTTCCAGTATTGCAAATAAGTTTCTACATGGCAATTGAGTGATAAGAGAATCTGGGTAAAAACAATGTGAGTAAATAAACATGAGTTAAACAGAAAATATCTTGATTAATTTAAAAACAAATAACCTACCAGTTTTCTGATATTTTGTTTCTACATTTTAGATTCTTCAACAACAGCTGGAATTATTTCAGAAATTTCAGAGACAGACGCTGGAGAATGCTAACATGGTAAAAAAACATGCATTTTTAGATACTGCCATAAGTATTTTAAATTATTGTGTACGTTAAATATACGTTAAAACAACTGATAAAGTAATCTCACTTCTAGATTTCCTTCTCTTTCTTGGTCATAGTGTTATTTGGGGTCTTAGAAAAACACAGATTAAAAGAGAGGAAAACAAAACTGAGTTTGGAAAGAAAACAACAAAAAAAAAACAGGGAAGGACTAGGTCTTTCTTTAATTTGCACTGCTTTAACCTGAAGGAAACTGTTGTTTTCAAATAAGTTTCAATTCCACGTGATGATAGTTGTTAGACATCAGAACATGCTCCAATGCTTCAAACTGCCATTTTTCACAGAATGCCACGCCTTCCTTTGAGGAGCATTTTTCTGCCATCATGTCATCTGATTTGTTATTTAAAAGCCAAAGAACTGATGCAGGAAGGACATTTAGCTTTATGCTTTGCTGGTTATACAGTGTTCCCTGTTCCTACACTCCATTTCCATTCCATCTGTCCTTTGCAGGAGAGAACTTCCTTTAATGGTGTATTTTGGAAAGTTTAATACTTATACGTGTAAGTTTTCTATAAATAATCTTTTTCAGGTACAGTTTGAAATCCATGACATACTAAATAAAAATATATTTGAAAAGAAAACTCCAGTACATATTTCAGCAAGGATTATGACGACTGCGCCTATCACTTGCACAACATGTAATGCATCTCTGGTACGTTAACAATTTCTACCTACAAACAGTTTTCCAGATGGATTTTGTATTTGATAGTTATATTTTTTTGAAAATAACCCAATGGGTATTCTGGGTACAAAAAATAACAACTGTCTTCTTCCTGAGAAGCAGTAAATATGTATACTGTTCCCTCCCACCCACTTCAATTAAAGTTCCATTTCTTTTTTGCAAAGATAAATTAGTAACTTGATCTTCCCCAGATTCATTTGGATTGTTTTCACTGAATATACAATGCAGTGCAAAGCATATAGTTAGACAGGACAGAGCCAAGTTGGAGACAGAAATGAAGAAAGGGAATAAAACCTACTTTTTCTGCATCTATTTAGTGTAACTCCAGTTTGCCCTATTCATGCTGACTAGGATGACAAAACCATCAAAGACAAACTATAATCTCCTTAGGTCATCTCTCCTTTGCTGGAAATATAATCAATTTAAAACACTCAGTATGTTGTGGTTGTTCCAAGACCCGATACTGAATTAAATGAGGCTGATTGAAATTGTTAAAATTTTAATGGCTATATGGCATTGGCAGAGACAAAATTGTGCAAGTCTTGATTGAGAAAGTGGCTTTTATAACAGCTCAGATGTTTTATGTCATACCTGAATATGGGAAAGACATCCGTAAAATAGATTATAATTATCAAGTTACTGAAACAAGAATTTTGGGAGTCAGTCAGTACTAATTCAAATTTATTAGCACAAAATACTGAAAAATGTCTTTTTACAGAGAGAAAAAATAAATAACTTAAAAGAAATTCCAGAAATTGTGACTTCTTTGGATGAATCACATGTTGCTTCATTTCTGCTTAATGAAAACTGTCTAAATTTTGATCAGAAATTTTATAAACATTCTGAACATGATCGTGCATGGGGCACTCCTCCAACAGCATGCAATGAAAAAACAAGATCTGAAGACAAAAATGTACTTGAAGAATTTAAAAGCACTTGCAGTGAAGGTAACAGATGCCAGGTAAATTTGTTTTCTGAAATGGTGAAAGATGAGCTACTAATGCTTGACCACAAACAGCAACTAGAAAAAGAACAACTGACTGTTTTTAACCAGACACTGCTGAGACTAGAAGATAAGAAGTTCAGTGAAAAAAAAGTAGCCCCTGAATATGATGGAGAAATTAAAGCATTGCATAAGCCTCTGATAAATTCTGAGCATCTGCAAAAAAGAGTACATTATCTTCAGAATGAAAATCTACCCCTCAGGAACAAAGTAAAACATCTTGCTGATACTGACAAGTCTTTGAAAGAAAAAATATCAAAACGTGACATGAAAATTAAGGATTTAGCTAAAGAAAAGAGAAGTAGGCAAATTCAGTTGGTTAAGTCACCACAAAGCAATGAGGAACATGTTAAAGAAGTAAAGAACCTGTTAAGAAAATGTAAAGAACTCCAGAATCAGGAAGTAATCTTTGAGAAGGAAAAGAAACACCACAAGAGAAACAAAGACACAATACAGGCACTATGTGATTTTCAAATTAAGAACAAGAGATTAGAAGAAAAGATGACTGCTGGTACTTGTGAAAAAGGGAGGCTTACTGCGATGCTAGAGTCTTTGCCGCACAAACAGTCTGATTCACAAGAAACAAATAAAAACTTTGAGATAAAAATATGTCGGCTTACAAAAGAAATGAGCTCCATAGTGGAAGAGCTAGAAGGATACCAGAGTGAAATACAACAAATGAAAGAAAAAGCAACTGCAACAAAATCTGAACTGGAGACTCATCTTCAATTAATGCAAACACTTCTGGAGAAAAAACTTAACCTTGAAATGACTCCGCAAGAATGTTCTAAGATTAAACAGATCCTGCCAAAGGATGTTGAGAAGGTCCGGTCAGATAACACGTATACAGAAAAGAAACTCACAACTGAGCTCAGAAACGCAAAAGCAGATATTGATCTTTTAAAATATAACTTGGCCACTGCAAACACAGAATACAAGAGGTTATCAGCAGTAGTAACAGACATCTCAGAGGAAAATCGGCTACTTAAGAGAGAACTGAATGAATACAGACAGTATGCTTCCAAATATGAAAATGACATTAGAAAACTGACTGAAGAATGCTTACTGTTAGAAAATCACCTGTGGAGGATTGAAAATGAAAGGGATGTTTTACAGCTTGAATTCCACCATTTACTTAAGGATTATTTTTATCTCCAAGGCCAAGCAACAGTTTTAATATGGGCACAAAGGAAACCCAATTCCAGTTCTGGTACCACGCAAAATAACTGTTATTCTGAACATCCCACTAGAACTTGTAAAGAAATTCCTGATTCTAACTACAAAGCTTTGGGTTACCTTTCACAAGGTATGACTTTCAATTCACAGTAACTGTCTTTTGTTTGTTAAACCATTTACAGTCTTTTCAGTATTTTTTTGGTAATGTTCTCAAAACTGTCTGCGTTTATTGATAGTTGGCTGAATTTTACAGATTTACAAGAGCAGATTCTAACACAACATAAGTAGCATATAGAAATGTGATTAAACTATGACAGTTGACAGGAGATTGAGTTCAGTCCCAAGGATTTCAGACTCAGAAGGGAATCTTATGTGCCTTTTAGCTGAACAGTTTAGTACGAGCCACATTTCACAGGTTACTTTGCAGTAAGTCCTAAATTAAATTTAACCTACATTTACCTATGCTTTTGAAGAATTCTAAATCTGATCTATGTGTAATCTACACAAGCTACTTTTCATCTTTTTACCCTTTTACTGACTTGAAAACTTAGAAGCTCAAACATGAATTTCAACATTTTTAGAATAAATGTTTTGATAACATGTTAATAGTTATAAAAAGCTTTGTTTTGTGCTGTGTTTGTTATTTGCTGTTGGGATTTTTTTGTTTGTTTGTTTATTTTTTGGCAAAGTGCCATACATTTTAATCTCATTTCCCCATTTTACTAGGGAATGAAAAGATATCTGAAATACATATGAAAATACAAGAACTGAAGAGGTGGATGGAAAAGCAAGGAAAAGCAAGGAAAAACTTCAGAGCAGTCTTCATCAGCTGTACCACAACAGAACAGCAGTTAGAAAGAAGTACAGTGCAGCCCAAACTATCTAGGAGATCTCTGAATCTGCAGAGTTCACAAGTGAACAACATGCCATACTGTCCTGATAACCTGCATAAAGCCAGTACCTAAAGCCAGCACCAATGCCATTATTGAATACAATATGTTTTAAAAAAATAAAAGGAATTCTGTCACAGGTCTTTGTATAGAGAAAACTTCAAAATTACTACAAATTAGTATTTTAAAATATCGTTGTGTCCTCTTGATGTAAAAGCAAGGTTGTTTATGCCTTAATAAATGCTGGAAGAGCTGTCCAACAACTGTTTTCTTTGATGTTAAGAGATGTGAGACCTAGTCTAGAATTTATTAATAAGGAAAAAAAAAAATTTTCCCTTATCCTGAAAACAGCAGTAAGCATTCTTAAAGAATAAATATCTTCAAAAAATAGTTTAGAAATATAAATGCTGGGAGGGTATTTAAGTGAACAAATTTCTTAGACAACATAAAAAAAAATCATGAAAGTTAGGATCATAGTTCCATCCTAGAAGAAACTTGTTCAAGAGATTACATTTGGTTAAGATATTTGCCTGTACACAGAGGGAAGCAGAACTATTCTTAGAGAATGTGGCAGCAGAGTTGTCTGGAAACAGAGGAGGAGTGTTAAATAGGTGATGGTAAATAGAGATATCCACCCAGGCTCACAGTGGTTATTTTGAACAATCCTCGACATTGGACATTTTGAGAATCTCATCATAACTGAAAGTCTTTAAGACAGTTCTTACACAAAGTACTGTTGAAATAAACTACAAATTACAATTCCGCTAAAGGGAAACAATTACTGTAGTTTCAGTGTGAGCAGACTTATTTGTCTAATATATACACTGGTAGTCTTTGACAGATGTACATTTTCTTCCACTGCAATACTTTGTGAATTTGAACCTAAATTACTCAATAGGAAGTACGTTCTGCAAAAGTACATATCAGAAGCCTTGTGAAGCAGTAAGATTTATTCACCCTTCAACTTACTGAATACAGTATATTAAATTATTTATTGTGGCTTTACAACCAGGCACACGTGTGTGTGGAAGTAAAAGAAAAATATATTGCATTCTCAATAATTAAACAAAGTGGATTGCCTTATACACTTGAATTTCACTTTTCAGATTTTTATTTGTTCCGATGGCTGATTAACAGCCATGTTGTTAAGAGTCTTAAAAGCATACCCTTCATTTCACCATTTTTACCTAATAAGATTTAGTGTATGCAGTCTTGTAGTTCTTTCCATTTATTGATCTGAAATGTAAATGAAGAGAAACTTATTAGATTTTGTTTTAGAATATCTCTCTACAGAATAGGAAAGTATTTGTAAAAATGAAAAACAGTTTCACCCATTCCTGTAATTAGACTAAATGACTTTAATTCATATAATTTATTTATATAGAACTCAAGTAAGAGCAAGAATTTAAAACTCACAAATCCAACCGTAGGATTACAGTCAAAATACCAGGAGATAAGATTTCCACTGGAAAGTACCTAAAAATTGTAATCCAGCAGGGAAGCTGATGATTTTTGAAAAATATTTTACCACATTTCTTAAACCCTCCAAGCTATAACATTCATACTTAAATCAAATGCTGTTCACAATTCTCATTTCTAGGAATAATGAAGCAAAAATTAGTATACCATTTAAAATTATTAGGACAGAAACAGTAGCAGAGAATTTGAAGTGGTTTGAATTTCTGTCTGCGGAACTTTCTCTAGCAGATGTGAAATTTTTCTCTTTAGAAATATTTGTAATGAGTCCATCATAACAGCTTCTGCGAGCACATGGCAATACTTCACAATCAGCCACTCCCTTTCAATTCTGAAATTTACTTTATGTGCAGTTAGGCTTTTTTCCCCAAAAGTATTTCATTAGGGAATACAAATTTTTACTCTGTTGACAAAACAATAATACAAACAATACAGTGATACATACTGTCTGCCCAGCCAGTATGGTATTCTTTTTCCACTTTCACTAGTTTAAAAACAACAGTGGAAACATGGAAAGTTGTACTTTCTTACATCAGTGTTGGTAGTTACCACACTTTCTGATATACAAAAAAGATACCTTCAATTCAATCAATTAAATCAACGTGGTGTAATAATGTAACTTCTGGTTTGGCCTTGTCAATGCAAACTGAAACTTTGAATGATTCCTGGGGCCAATGTGATTCCATAAACATAGAGGAAAACAAAACTACATTTTATTTTTTTAAACAGGTGCGTTCCTGATCATTTTTTTTTTACATTTATGAAACCACAAAGTATACTAGAAAATATTTTTTAAAATGGTAATTACATCATTGGATTTTGAAGCTCTTTACAGCCTTTTATAGTAACCCAGATTTACAAAACTGTAGGAATAAATTTTTAAAGCAAGTTTCCATACATACTTCTTATCCTTTTGCCAGTAATTAATCCTAAATTAACTGAATAATTGAGGGAAAGCAAGCAGTAGCGCAAAGGAATGTTGGTAGACAGCACACATGAAACATGAAATTATTGTGGCTTACCTAATGACATTTAAAGTTACTATACTTGTAACAGGTCTGCTTTTTGGTCCGGGAGGAGGATGAAAAACCTCTCTACTGGATAGGACAGACGTGGATTTTTTTATTATATAAGGATCAGCAGAATGGCTTGGATAAGGATCAAATGTGCCTCCTTTCATGCCCCCTGACTGGAAAAATAAATAAATAAATAAACTTCCAAAGTGCCAATCTATGTATAATTGGATTCTAGTACAAAATTTTTCATGCAAAAGCAGACAAGAATGCTGAATAGCAGACTCCATTATGTACCAGTAAAAAACAAACAAACAAACAGAATGTTGCTTGAACTTGTATCGGAAATTTTAGGGAAATTTTCAGTGATTAATTAGATTAATTCATGGTTTAAAATGTTCTTTGTAAGTCTGGATTTTGATCAAAGGACTTTAAAAACATGATGGAAAAAGTATAACCATTACTCACTAAAGTGACCTATGCTGTGGTAAAGAAAAGAATTCCTATGTCACAATTAGATCACTAGTGAGCCTCCATATCCAGTATAGGTGTAGAGATTGTATTTGTATAGTAAAGAGGGAGCTTATTCAATACTTTGAAAAGAACACCATTTATATATTGAATGGCTGCATGCAGAGTGTCAAGAGCCAGGAACAGGTACACCAGCATCATCAGTGAGCTAATGTGCTGTGCAGGCTTTTCAGAACACATTGCCATCCTGAAGGATCTCATCTTGAGGCTGAACACCCAGCGTAATTCTTCACGTGCAGACATTCATGCAGTCTTTCTGAACAGTTATATTTTCACTGCTATAATCTTATTCCTGAGATGAATCAGTATCAGTCAAATAAGTCAAGGGTGAAGGACAGAATAATCATAAAATTAGCAGAATATCATATTAAGTGTCTGACAATGGCACACCAAAATGAAGAAAAGTGACAGAATTAAGGGGTGTTACTATATTAGGTATTTGGAGTCATCTGAGAGAGTGAAATATATCCATCAATATTTGAAGACCATTTCAAACTAAAAATAAGATTTAGCCTAAGGTGAATGGTATTAACTTAGCATTTAATCTCAGAAAAAATAAATACATTAGAAAGGAAAGCTTTATGGAATGCAAAAATACACATTTGGATTTTAATAAGTAATACAGAGCAACTGAAACAAGTGAACTATGTTTCTTGACATTAATACCAAGTTTCATTTCTTAGGTCCCTTGAGTTCTTCCCCCATGTATTCATTCCCATCCACCTCCTCCCCTTTTCCTAAATACTGAAGAATCAGAAAATTCTAAAGCTGACTCCACATTTGTGTCTGCTGCTAACTCCCAAGTTAACTCCTACAGCCTGACATTTTTTGCTCCTTCCAGTTCTCCATTTCCCTGTCACCTCTAAGAATTTTTAGATATCTGTACAGGGTCAAATATGCTATGAGAAACTGAAAGACAGAATCCCAAACAGAAAAGCATTCTGTTTTGCTACTGTAATCCTTTCTTACTCTCATTTACTGTAAGACAGTCATTCCACCTCGTACATTTATCACGGCCTATCCAGCGAATTAATTGAATGTTAACAGCACTACACAGATTTTAAAGACTTTTTAGGTTACTTGAAACTGGTTATCAGGGAGCATTCCCTCAAGGTAAAAGGCAAAATATCTCTTGTATTTTTAACAGTGAGTAACAAACATTGGTTTCTAACTTATGTACTGTAAGAAAAGCTTTTAACCCAAAATATCTGCATATTTATCCTTTGTTTCCAGTACCTTTAAACTAACCTTTTTAGCAGGAGAACTTGGTTTGAAAGGTGGTGCAATTTGCTTCTCTGGAGGTGGTTTCTTCACAGGTGGCAAAGGTTTGTCATTAAAATAGGGATTCATATCAAAATACTCCAGGGGGTACATATTTGTCTTGAAAGGCCCTCCTTTAAGCAAACGTTTGTGTTCCTCATGCGCTTTCTGTAAAAATAAATAAATTCAAAGGAAGAATCTTGAGCTTTGCAACTGTATTTCATTCTTCTAAACAAAGCATTGAAAACATTTAAATTCATTCTTGAAAAATGTTCACTCTGTCTTTCTTTCTTTGTTTGATCAAGGCTTTGAAATAGCCACTGTGTATAATGGAACTTACAGAGACATTGACCAGGAAGCACAATTGCTACAGAAGTATGGTAGGAAAATGTCATTTGTCACTGTGCATCTAAGATGTGCCTAACTGTATTGTATACCTGTATCTTGGGTATACATGCGTACCTTCATACTTGAAAATTCTGCTGGCATGCATCCCAGCAGCATACAAATTCACAGTTCAGAGCACTCACCTCTACATTTCCCAGATTCTATGCGCTTTTCTAAGTTGAATTTCTCTATGAATTGGCTCTTTGTACCATGGGAGATGTTGACTATTCTTCCTAGATTCCATTTTAAAATAATACAGGTTTGACTATGTGTTTTCTAATCTTATTCTTGGTATAGACCAATTTAGTAATTTCTCACTACGTGTAATAAAAACATATAAGAAAACTAAATTCAGTGCAAGGAAAGATAGGAGCTTTCTTAGATTTGTGAGTTTACATGATAAAAATGAACAGTTTTTTGTTTCAGTTTGTGTGTATTTTTTTGTAGGGCGTATAGCACAGTACAGACTCATTTCTGACAACAACGCAGAAGAATTCTTATCATTCTTTGTTATTTGCATTGTTCGGTAATTACTGCAATTGTTTCTTAAGGGCTCCACAAAAAAAAAAAATTAAAGTAAAATTTTGATTGCTGGAACTTGTACGGAATACTTTTGGTTGTCTTGAAAAAATAATAAAATAACAATAAGTAAATCTTTGTTTTGATGATATAGTGATTAATTTGTTTTCCTCCCTCCACCTTATAAATGAATATTGTTATTTTGAGCTGAAGAAAACACTGCAGTGAACAGAAAGTTTGTGTAAATTCTAATAAATAATCACGACTAATATACAATAAAGATTTTATCTTTTTTTACCCTTGCAATTATTTTTTCTAATTCATAGCCATCTGCTTCATGTGGATATTGCTCACCTATGGTAAGATTTGCATAACTGTAAAAAGAGAACAGATTAGTTAGACACTCAAAATTCAAAAAAATATTTAATAAAAGACTGAAAGAAGTAATGTTGTGAAGTTACCCATATCCAGTTCCTTTTTTTCCTGGACTAGTATAAAAATTCTTTCCAGGAGGAATGTATCTTTCTCTGGCTTTCAGTTGTGCACTGAAGTATGAAATTGGACCTCCTATGGTTCCATAATAGCTGCCCAGTCCACATCTAAAAAGAGCAAATTCACACATTAATTGGTTCTTTGCAAATATTTCAAGCTTTCCGTATTTACTGTGGTAAAATGTTAGTATGTAGAAAAGCCAAACAAGTATCATCTCAAGAGGTAAAAAGCAATCCATGCCAGATCCATTGTTATGGACACAAAAGAAACAGGATGGAAATGAAGTTCTAAGGAATCTTATTATGAATAGGCTTAATAGAGGTTGTTTCAATTTTGTACCAGTAAGGTGAAGTAATATTAGTACAGACTGATTCACAAACAGATATACAGAGGAATAGGCTAAATAAACTTGCTTGATGACAAAAGGCCAGTCTCTATCACTAGTTCACAGAGAGAAGTAATGTACTCTTGCTATACACTGAAGCAGAAGGCAATGCAACATAATGGTCTGAAAGATTTTTTTTCTCAGATATAGCTGGAAGTTGTAAAGATTAGTTATCGTTCTGCCTTGTCACCAAAGGAAAGTAAATGGAGAAGCATCTCTACATTTCAGTACTGAAATCACGTCATGTAAAACAGTAATATTGTACTCCTGTTATAGATTTTATAAGCAATCATCTGAGAAAACTATATTTAGTGTACAGAACAAAAGAAGGTCAATTTAAAATAGCTTCCCAAGACTTACGACAATTTATCTCCATTACTGGGAAGGAAAGCTTTGCCCAAATTTTTCTTTGATTCTGCCAATCTGTAACGTCTCCTTAGTTGCACAGGGTTTGAGTAGGCTTCACCCTCGAAAATCCTCTTAAACTGAGGGTCAAAATAACCTGCCTGAAGAGCTGACAATGTTTTGCTCCCCTGAGATAGCATCTGTCTGTTCTTGCTTGCAGCTTCATTAAAATGGCCTTTAAAAAAGTAAGAATGGTAAAAAACCCTTCAAAGTTAGTGCTTCTCGTTGACTGCATTAAAAAACTAAGATCTGGATCTGAATGGCTGGGTGGCACAAAGAACATCCTGCAGAGCATTTAACTTATAAATCATACATTATACATTTGATATACATAACATACACTGTGTGTAAAAGAGAGAACTAAGAGAAGGTATTCACAGCACACAGATTTTGTTTTCCAGTCCCTATATTTGCTTTATAGGAAATGGAGAGTGATCCGTTACTCTAGACTACAATTCAGAGCTAAAGCTGATGCCTATTTATATAGTATGAATAATGCATCGGGAGCATCAGTCTCACCCTCCAATTACAGACCAGGTCGACCAGCTTCAATGTCCCCCACTAGGTTTTGAGTCCCCAGCAGCTTAGTGTGGTGGAAGCAATAAGCTAGTGAGTCAGCCAGGGTTCTGGCAGGCACACTTGCCACTGACAGAACATAACAGCAAACACACCCATACAGAGAGGATTTGTTTGCATTTTTCACTTCCAAATAACTACTGAGGGTCAACTCTGCCATCTTACTGACTGCAACAATTTACTTCTGTGTTCTTTCAGCAGGCTTTTTCTTTCTGAGAATTATACTGTCATTATTTTTAATATAGTATTGGTTTTTTTTCTATTCTGGTTTCACTCCTTCACTCCTGTGCATGAGATTGCCCAGAAAAACAAAAAAAAGGAGAATGTTTAAAAAAAAAAAAAAAAAAAAAGCAGGATGTAAATAACAGTATTATTTTACACAAGTCCAGGAAAAAGGTAGATACTAAAAGGAGTCCGTATTGTTACACGGTGATTAAAATTAAATACACTTACGCATATAACGTGATTCATATTTATCTCCAATAGTAACATAGCTCATTTCACTAAAGAGGCCAATCCTCTCCATATCACTTTTTCGTTCTGAAGGCATGGCTGATTGACAAGTATACCACACTAAAAGGTAAAAGTATCTTTGTGTATTCGTTTTACTGTAACTCCATAAGTAGTCAACACCTATAAACAAACAAAGTTTATTTAAGTAAAATGCAAGCAGTTTCAATTAAAAATATTAGCACTAACGTAATCTGAGGAAACTCACCTGCCACGTGATGGACAATTTTCCTGCTTAAAGGGTAAATGGACTATGTAGAATTTGGATGCGGTTATACTTTATTTCTGATACAAATTCAAAACAGAAGCAGAGAAAAAATAAAAGGCATTTATAGTGGAACTGGTGCAAATCACTGAATTAAGAGCATTAAGAGCCAGCAATAAACATGCCAGCAGCCTTCTTCCTCAGCCTGAGGACTATGGACAAGCCAGGGATAAAACACAGAAGCGGAATTTCAGAAGCCCTCTCACAGCAGCCCAGCACCTGGTTATTGTGAACATTTCCAATTTTTTCTTGATTTTATTACCAACTATTTATATGGCTGTTTTTCCCCAAGGTCATCCTCTCTGTGAGGGCTGACAGAAGGGGAAACGCCTGGACAAGAAGTCCAAGGAACACGAGGACTTCAACAGAGAGCAGGATGGGCAGGGGACGGATTCTCAGAGTGAAAAACAGCAGAATTAAACAAAGATCGCCGGCCGGAGAGCAGCGGGAAGGCTCGGTACCGCCACCACGCGAGCCACGAGCACTACCCAAAGCTCAGGATACCCACGCTAAGCAAGCCCGGACCAAAGCACACCCCTCACCGCGGCGATAATGCTACCGGGCCGCCGGGTCCCGCTGGGTACTGAGCGGCACCTACTCGCGGGAACCGACGCTTCCACGCCCCGAGCGGCCTACAGTGCCCGCCCTCTGTTGGTAGCGGTTGCCTGGGGACGGCGGGCAGTTCCCCATCTCCCTCCGCACCCCGCAGCGACCACCCACAGCAACCGCTGTCCCCGCCTCCTTCCTGATAACAGGAACGTATTAAGGCCGTTAACAGTGCGCCAAGAGGCCTACTTACTGAATTTAGGTGGGATTTGTTACTGCAATTGCGTGAAAAAACAAGGGAGCGGCCCAGACGGCAGCTCATAGGAACAAGCTGCACGGGAAGCGTGAGCACCAGCTCCTGAGCGCGGGGTGCAGTTCAGTTAAACCTGCCTTGCCCCCTATGCAGGAACCGCCTCAGTGGTTACAGGTGCTACTTCTCTGTAGTACCAGGTGGAAATATTATTCAGGGAAGACGCATGTGGGCCCTGAAACTGGGTTTTCCAGCTCAGTCAAAAAAATGCTTGCTTAGAGATGAACAGAGCACAGAAGGATTCCTGTGTGAAAAAGGAATAGGTAAAAAAAAAAAAAGTGTTATGAATAAGTTGCTTGAATTCATAACACAAGAGAGACCACCGATATCTGACCACACCAAATAGAATACAAACCATTAGTGTACATCCTTAGGAAAGAGAAAACATTCATAATACTTCAGTAACATTTCAGCTAATTAACACATGCTACTGATGGTGTTCATCTGAGTGAGATTCTGCAGTAATATTACGTGCATTCATTTGCTGCTTTTTCACATCAATGAGAGACGATGGCATCATGTTGATAAAACAGCACACTGATAAACTGATAAACTCTGATTCTGTAGTATACTTTATAACCTGTATGAAGTCAAAGACTAACAGTATGGCACAGAGCAGGTGGTCCAAGCATTCAGCTTCCTTTAGCAAAAAAAAAAAGAAAAGATGAGGCTTTTGTCTTCTCTTGAGCAGGTGCTTCACAGAACATCAGACGCATGCAGATAATTTTATACATTTTATAAAAGTGAATTAAAATCAAGTTTTTCCTCCAGATAAGAAATACATGCGTAGTATCGCCCCAGTCATTCGCAGTGCTGCAGCGCCCTCTACAGCTGCTGGGTGAGCCCTGCGGGTGCACCTGCGATGCAAGGAGCGTGGCTCCATTGCTCCAAAGGCCAGAAGGTCAACAGCGAAACACGCTGACACCCAGTGGAATTAGTATTTTCATGACACTGCTTTACTTTCTGGAATGACAGGGACACGATGCGAGGATTCTCTTTTACCTCTTCTGTCAATACACCTTTGTTCCAGTTTTGCTTATATCTGCTTTTCCCTGAATCGTGTGAAGGCTTTTTTTTTTTTTTTTTAATATTCATCAGATTTTACGCTATGCTTTCCTCTTAGAAAAACAAACACCTTTACACCAAATAGCAATGGTATGACATATCCCGACTAAAACGCAGCAGACTAAACAGCGTTATCTACTGCATGCAGTGAAGGCAAGGGAACACCATGCGTCTGTTTTTTGTAACCAAAATAAAGCTTTGGAAGGTGTATTTTTTCGCTCTCAGCCGAAGCCGTGAGAGGCTCCTGCACCACAAACGCTCCAGACACAGAGCACTGCGGGTGGCAAAGAGAGTTAACTCTCTTTGTCCAGTTAACCATCCGAGGGAGCTCTAGCGGTTCCATGGGCTCAACCTCAGAGCCGCCGCTCCACAGAATGGGGCAACGAAGACAAACTCCAACCCCCCCGCCGAGAGCAGGGGAGAATGGGGCTGTAGGGCCGCCTCCGCCGCACAGCCGTCCCACCCCTTCCGGCAGCGGCTGCCCCTAGCAACGGCCGCCGCTTCACCTCGGCGGCGAGCGGGGCTGAGGAGCCTGGTCATGGCAGAGCCTGGCTGGGAGCCCGAGCAGAGCCCTCAGCAGCCCCAGGAGGGCCCTGGGCGGCTGCCTTCTGAGGGCTCTGAACCCGGAGGAGAGCCCTACCGGCCTCAGCTGCAAGAACCGGGAGCAGCTTCTGAGTACCAGGAGGTATGGCCTGGGTTTGATTAGCCAGGAGGGCTGGGAAAGCTTGGCCATCAGTCACATCTACCCCACCAGGGTCCCTGCCTTGGGACTGCTGGCCAGGCTGATGAGTGAGGTCAAGCACCACATTGTCCACTGACCCCTGTTCAATATTTCTGACACCCACAGGGAACAGAAGAAGCCTCTTATGAGCAACATGTGCCAGAAGTAAACTTCAATCAGATGCACACACTAGGACAAGAATCCCATCAGGCACAGAAGGTTAGCATGTATCAGACGTACCCACTAAGAACTCAGGAACCAAGAGGTGCTTATCAGTCATACAGCGAACGTGATCACTACCAAGCCTATGAACACGAGCATGGACCTTATTTGCCACATGAACCAGGCTATGGACTATATCAGCCAGGCTACAGTCCATACGATGATCAAACACCAGATTCTGAACACCGAATGCTGGCGTTCCAGAATGCAAAAGCCTATTTGCTCAAGAGCAGCATAACATCTGGCCTGAACTTGTAAGTCTGAAAAAGGAGCAAAAGTGAAAGGGGAAGGGAGTAGAAATGAAAGAAGTGTTGGCAAAAAGGCAAAGGGGTACATTAAGGCGGCAAGGAGTAGCAGAGGGTATAGAACTGCAGAATACATTACAAATGCAGTATCTCATCACTATGTTGTACTTGTGAGTCCACCATCTTTCAGAAACGAAATTCACAGGGGGAATTATGTAGTATAAAGGGGACTTGATTTGAATGAGACTAGGTTTAAATTCTCCTGTAGCTCCTGAGTCAGGTGTGGGATAAACAAAAAAAGAAAAATTGGACACTACAAACAGGCGTGTTTCAGGTCTAATTTCATGCAGTGCTCCATGACCCTTTTTCATCTAGCTATTCCAATTATTTCTCCAAGTCCCCCAAGTGATTACTTTATACTTTTGATACTAAGAAAGTAATATTATAAGTATTTTGTATAGTAGACCAATTACATCTTTATTTATATAACAGATATGATCATCTTGTTAATGTGCTAACAAAGATCCTGGATGAACAGCCCACAAATCCAGTAGACATATTTGAGAACATTAGCAAGGATGTGAAGGCAGCTCAGTTTCAGAAAAAAATGGATACTCTTCGAGATGAACATGAGGTTCTTCCATCATTTGACTCTGCAGAAACGCGCAGAAACTTGTTCCTCAAGACAGATGGAGAAGGAGATGAAGAACAAGAAGAGATGGTGAGTTATTAAAAAAAAAAAAAAAAAAAAAAAAGGAGATACCAAATATACTGGAGAGGTGAGTGGCAGGATGGCAGGAAGGGAAAGGAAAAAGGGGAGCTGTTCTGGTCTCTCTCATAGTATTGCCTCTCATGATCACATGAAACAATAGCAACCACAGTAGCACGTAAGTCTAATATTCTAAGCTTTTAAAATCATAGTTTCCATTCATCATCTCTAGAACATCTATCTCTCATATGCCAGTTCAAGCTGGAATATTCCCTCCAAATCTTTTACATAAACCTGACTTTTCTTTACCTAAGCTGACCATAAGTCTGGATTTATTCTGGACCATTTTTAGAATATTGCACACAGCTTCTACTGTAAAATACAGAATGGAGAATTTGTGATTCTTCCAGCTTCAACTGTGGTTCCAGTCCTTCCTCCTCCAATTTGAAAAAAAAAAAAACAAAAAACAAAAAACAAAACAAACAAACATGGTTACAATAAATAGGAAGAATTACTGAAATAAAAAAGTCACTTCATTAAAGAGGGAAATTTTCAATAGTCAGTTGCTTACCTACAGGAGCAATCGCAGCCAAAGAAAAATTAAGGGAATTCTTGTAAAAACTAAGGGAAGTTAAGATAACAAATACTGATTTTCCTATGAAGTTACCACTATATATCCAAATGAATTACCATCATAGAATATACATCCTAACAACTAAATACATATTTCTGCATCTTTATCATAGCCTGTTACTCATTTTACGGTAACAATATATCATATGCAATGATTAAAAAAAATGGAGAGAAGTGCAATGTTCCAGAAAGGAATTTTGAATTTTTCATACTCACATCTATCTTGCTTTGACCTAAGAAACCTGTAAGAAACAAATTCCATGTGAAACCAGCACTATTTCCCCTAAATTCCCTACCCTGCTGTGTATAATTTAGAAATCTTTATCCACCTGCTTCTATGACACGAGAAACTGATGATAAACCAAATATAAATTCTTAATGAAATCCTCATTGTTGGCCTAGTTCTGCTTCTCATAAGCCAGCTGGAGCATTATTGACTTCAGGAAGAGCAGGGGCCAATATTTCATCCTAGCCTTAAGAAATTCCCTGTTAAATAATACAGGAAGCTTTATGACAAGGTATTCAAAAGAACAACAATAATTTCAGATAAATAGTGTTGACCTGGTGTCTAAATGTATAAAATACATATTCTCTTCTCCACAAATGCATCTTTCACAAACACAGGGAAACACAGTGTTTTTGTTTCTGGCTATCAAAGCCTCTTATATAGTAGACATGAACTAGCAATGACGACTTTTGAAGATCCTTTGTGAGAACTCTGACTTTCCTTATTTTGCAGTAGTTAATAGTGAGTTTGAAATTTGAGATCTTTCATTCTAAGAGCTGGAGTTTATCTGTATTCTTTATCCTTACTGTGGCATTTTTAATTTTTCTAAATAGTGAAAGATGTAATAAATAAGTGTCTGCAAATTAACTTCAAGGGAGTGAAGTATGACTTTCAGTGGATGTCTTGTTCAACCTTTTAAGTAGATACTTCTATTTTTCTTCAGCTCTAACTCATGATTTTGTTTACTAGGGAGAGACTCCTCTACCTAACGTGATGGAAACAGCCTTTTATTTTGAACAGGGTGGAATTGGCTTGAGCAGAGATGAAACCTATCTCATATTTCTCGCCCTTAAAAAACTTGTTAGTGCTCAGCCAATCCAGACCTGTCGCTTCTGGGGCAGAATTTTGGGCCGAGAGATGAACTATATTATAGCTGAAGTACAGTACCATGAGGGGGAAGAGGAGGAGGAAACAGAAGAGGAAGAAGTTATGATTGAAGGAGAGAAGAGAATGGAGGAGGTCGAAGATGAAGAGAAAGAAAAGGGTGAACCACCGAAGTCTACCTATAAGCCCCCACCTGTCATTCCAAAAGAAGAAAATGGAACTGGGGCTAATAAATACATCTACTTTGTTTGTAATGAGCCAGGCAAACCCTGGGTGAAGTTGCCTCCAGTGACACCAGCACAGATTGTCTGTGCCAGGAAAATCAAGAAGTTTTTCACTGGGAGGCTTGATGCTCCTGTTGTGAGCTTCCCTCCTTTCCCTGGAAATGAGGCCAATTACCTGCGTGCACAGATAGCTCGGATCTCAGCAGGAACCCATGTCAGTCCACTTGGATATTACCGATTTACAGAGGAAGGAGATGAAGATGAGGAAGGAGGAGGAGGAAGAGATGACTGTGAAGAAAATCCTGAATTTGAACCTCTTTCTGCATTTGAAATGGTGGAGTCTCTCTCTACGTGGGTACACCATGTACCGAGTATTTTGAACCAGGTATGTGCTCACAAAGGTCACACTGACCTCAGATACCATTCACTCTGTAGTACTAGCTTCCCATCTTCTGAGCTGCGTTCATTTGTTCTGAATATAAGGACAATTTGGTATAAAAGCTTACGTCACACAGTGGTGTTTCTTGTGCCTTCTGTGTTCTTTAAGAGTTGAACTGAAATATACAAGTCTGCACAAGACAGATGGAGATAGACATGAATTTGCACACAAATTTCACAAGCCTTTTGGACTTGAGCTCAGGTGTGGAGGGAAAGGATGTTTCGTGCATCTGCTGTGCATTTTCACACTTTATACCTGACAAAGAAGATGGATAATGCCAGCATGGCTGTAACCAGTAAAGGCCAGCAGCAAGTTATTACCCCTTCACAAAATGAATACTGAAACACATGCATGCTTAAGAAACAAACCCAGTCACTAAGTATAGGAATTATGTCTTTTTGCTGAAGTCCAGCACCTATCATAATCAGTGCAGATTGCTGTAGGGTGAATGACCCAAAAGAATAGTATTCATAGAAAATAATGAGGTGGATGGTATATTTTGCTTAGCTTATCTGGATGGTAAATAGACAGCCAGTAAATAAAGAGAGGCTCACCTTTTGCAGATAGTCAAGGCTTGCTAATAACTCCACAGTGGAGGAATCTCCAACAAGAGACCTTCCCCAGTCGTGGTCAGCCCTTAAATGGGGTCTGGGAGAGGTGGAGCCAGACTCCACCCCTTCCGATCACACAGCTGAACTGCCTTCACCTGTGCTCCTGCAGCTGACTTAGTGCTCACTTCAGGTTCAGAGGTTCAGACCGTGATTCAACAGTTACTATACATTTGTTAAAAGAACTGAATAAAACAAAATAGCAGAAAGCTGATGGCAGAGCTGTGAGATTATTCTCAAACGGTAAGCAGGGATAAGGAATGAATGAGGGATAAAGAGAGTACATCAGGGATCATGATACAACAGTCTGCCTACAGTATCCCAATTGTGGAACGTATATTCTTTCTTTTCTCCCCCACTCCCTCTGGAGTGTGCATGTGCCTGAACCAGTTATTTAAACTAGCAAACGTTATTTTACTGATTGTTGCATATATTTATGATTCGATCTTGTTGATTATAGGGTCGCTGTGTTTGGTTTAACCCTTTACAAAAACCTGAGGAAGAAGAAGGTGAAGGGGAGGAGGAGAAAGATGAGGTGCCAGATGAACTACAGCAAGAAGTAGGACCTCCTCTTCTCACTCCACTCTCTGAAGATGAAGGTATTCTTCAGGGAATACGAAGTTTTTGATAGAAAGTTGCTGGAAATGTCAGCATTTAGGCAGTAAACATTCAAAGTGATAGGCTTCTGGTGCTTTGTGGAATGATGTAGTTTGCCATTGTTCTTTTACAAAATGAATCATATGCAGAATGGTTACCAGTACTGATATTAAAACTGTAATCACTGTGTTTTCTAGTTAATGGTTTTGCTGTGAATAAAGAGAAAAAATTCCTCAGACGTGTCAGGCTACTGCAAGTTCAAGACAGCTCACATATGAAATACAGCTATTTTTCCATCATCTTTATAGACTAAAAAAGTGTGTGCACATGTAAATAAATGTGTATGCACATGCATAGATATAGAATTGAGAATTTGTATTCTGCAGCACATTACTGCAGCATTCTTTGATCAGGATGAAATACATATTCAATTTGTCCATCAGCGTTAAGCAGCCTTTGACAAAAGAATCTTTGACAGCAGTGAGTACTACTGTGTTTCAGGAGCACAGTGTTTTCTGTATGTGGCTGCTAGCATCCGTGATACCTTCCCATGCATCCAAACTACCTGTCTGAAGACGGTGTTATATTTATTGCTTATGACTAAGATTGTCTAATGCATCATAACATAATCATTGCTTGACTTCTGTGGCAGCCTTGTAGCTCGATCTTAAATGTAGTGGCTCTTAAGCCAATTTATTCACAGAGTGTGTATTTGACTGTCTCCAGGAATTCAAAACATCCCTGCTTGGACAGCTTCAGTTTCTACAAAGCTGACCCCTCAATATGCTGTTGCAATCCTTCGGTCGAACCGATGGCCTGGAGCATATGCCTTTGCATGTGGCACGTGAGTAGTCAGTCAACATAGTTACAGCACAAATTCCACACTACACATACATATCTACTGAAGTAAGATTTGGTTTATCATAAATTTACTGACTGAATTGTAACTTATCCTGAGACTGGAAAAGGCAGCTTAGCGGTAATGGTATGTGTTCAAGAGTGAAAATGAAGAATCGTTGTAAATGCTAGCATAAAGCTAATGAGTGTAAATGTCCAGTTAATATTTGGCTGTGGTCCTCAATTTAAAACCCGTGTTCCTGAGTCTGCAATGCTTTTTACAAAAATGTCTTAAATCTGTGGATCTTAGTTTCATTAGTTTCCACTATACGTAGTACAGTTAACTACCAGTGGGAGCTTTTAAGTAGGCACCAGAATTGGTGTCAAAAATGGATCTATGTTACTAAAGTAAAGTTGCAGTCACGCTACAATATGACAGAGTATAGCACTCATTGTTTTAGCACTGGGAGAGTTTTAAGTGGAAGGTATAGAATCACAGAATGATTTGGGTTGGAAGGGACCTCTAAAGATCACTCATTTCCAACCCACCTACCACGGGCAAGGACATCTTCCATTATACCCTATCCAGCCTGGCTTTGAACACCTCCAGGCATGAAGCAGCCACAGCCTCTCTGCACAGCCTGTTTCAGTGCCACACCACCTCAGAGTGAAGAATTTCTTCCTCGTATCAAATCTAAATCTACCCTATTTCAGTTAAAAACTATTATTCCTTATTGCATTGTTACATGCCCTTGTAAAAGGTCTCTGCCCATCCTTCTTATAGGCCTCCTTTAAGTACTGAAAAGCCACAGTTAGATCTCCCTGGAGCCTTCTCCAGGATGAGCCACCTCAGCTCCCTCAGCCTTCCTCTGCAGATGTGTTCCAGCCCTTGTCACTTTTGTGGCCGTCCTCTGGACCTGCTCTAAAAGGACAACATCTTTGTAGTGCTGGTGGGCTTCATATCTGGATCAGTGAATTCAAATAAAGTTGTGTTAGTTAAAGAGAGGGCTTCTTGTACACATACCTGCGATAGGGAACCTGCACCACAGCAACTATGTGCACAGCAGAGTAAGGAAGCCTGAGAGTCAGATATTTTGCTGCGGGGAGATTGTGTGACCTTTCACTTATTTTTCTCAGGAAATTTGGCAATATCTACTTTGGCTGGGGGCACAAATACAGTCTGGGAAACCACACACCTGCACTGCCTCCACCCGTGCAGCCCGAGTACCCCGACGGGCCGGAGATCTCAGAGGCCGCAGACCCCACGGTGGCAGAGGAGCTGGCTTTCAAGGCTGCACGGGAACAAAAAGCCCTAGAGAGCATGGAAGAAGAGGAAGAGGAAGAATTTGAGGATGAGGATGACGACGATGACTAAAATATAGGGGAAAAACGCTTTGAAATTTTAAACACTGGTTTGATAGGAGGGTGATAAAAATACAGAGAAACTATTGTTTTACAAGTTTAAACATTTGTTTATTAGCTTAATAAAGCAACTGCTGTTAAATGGGAACGGAACGTGTTTTCTTCTCGATTTCTGCCCGCTCCTCACCGCCGCCCCTCCGCCCGCGGGCGCTCCCAAGCCTCGGCCAGCACCATCGCTGCCGCGGGGCGGCACAAGAGTCGCCCCGCTTTCCTTCTTTCCCCCCCCCGCAGTTGTTGCCGAGTGGTCCGCTCCGCCGAGGCGCCTGCGCAGCGCTGGCCAATAGGAAGCGGCCGCGGGAGCCGTTCAAACTCGGGCGGCGGTTGGGGTCCTACCTCGCTGGCCTGAGGGGTGGAGGCCGCAGGGGGAGCGCGGTTCTCTGTCGGAGCGGTGCGTGCCCGCGAGCGCGGCCTCGCTCCCGGCGGCCGCAGGGATGGTGGACGAGGGGGCCGTCACGGTGTGCGTTCGCGTGCGGCCGCTCATCGCCAGGTGAGCGCCTGTCACGGCGGGAGCGGGTCCGCGGTGTTCCGCAGAGGGGGAGGATGGAGTTGGCATCGCTCGCGGCCCCGGGGGTGGAGCGGGTTGGAGGGAGCCTGGCGGGAGCGTCTTGCTGCAGCGTCACCTGTGCGGTTAACGAGGCGTCCTTTCCTTTAGGGAAAACGCTCTAGAAGACAAAGCCTCGCTCTACTGGAAGAGCGAGGGCAATACTGTTTCGGAAGTGAATGGTACAAAAGTCTTCAGCTACGGTAAGACAGTGAAAGTAATTGTTATCCGAAATCCGGGGAGAAGGCTCTCTAACTTCTACGTGGCTAAGTGTGGTTAGAAAGCAGCATTCCTTTATTTCTCACCATACATATCAGGTGAACTCAGGCAATTTTCGTTGCTTGTTAGGACACAGTAAGCAACTTGCTATCGTAGTGCACTGTAACCCAAAACAATGTGGGAGAAATCTGAGGGAAAAGTCCTTGCACCTGGTGGTTGTGAAGATAAAAGTAGTCTGTTATGTCTCCGGTGCTTCTCGTGAAGCACAACCACTGAGAAACGAGGTTGTTTATGCACTAGGTGGAGTTGAAAGAGAACTAGATTCCTTTTGCTACCAAAACATTAACCAGCATGTTAATGTCGTTCCCTGAACGGCTATACCTATCTCTATTGCTAAAGCAACTTGTATCAGTTAACTTCAGTGCTTATATAGACTTCCGTTACTGTCTGAATGGAATGTATGCTAACAGCAGTCACCTCAGCTTTTGCAGCATTGTACTACTCCTCCCACCCCCAGCCTCACATTTATGAAAGTGTACCACTGAGGCACACAGGGTTTTGTGGATTTATCCATGAGTGTGCTTTTAAAGCCAATTCCTGATCTTGCTTTTTGAGTTCTGGCCCAAGTTTGCCAAAGCAACTGTTTTTGGAGTACATGAGCTAAATTCCTTTTGTATGACAGTAAATAGGAAGATGCACTTGGTAGCACCATGGCATTCCAGTCACAGGCAGACAGCCCAGAACACGTGGAGCCCCAGAAATACTTCACTTTTAGCGTTTTCCAACTGATTCGTTGCACTTGTTGTATTTATGTAGCCAACAAAGATTTTTCCCAAGCTGGGGATTCAACAGGCATTCCCTGTGTTAGAGATCTTGTAGCCTGTCCTGTCAGGCTTATGATCCTGATGGATAAACTAGCCTTAACAGTAGTTAGTTAAACTGAGTGACTGTTTAACTGTCATTCTTAGTTTCCTTGACTTCTCCGCTGTCTGTTCATCCTGCCTCTCTTGGTTCTTATTTTAATCTTTTCTTTTTCAAAAGTCTGTCATAGCAGTATCACAACTCCATTTGATGTTTGAATTACCTATAAGAAGCTATGATGTCTTGGATTTGAAGTCAACATTCCTGAATAAGATGACAGCTTGTTTTTGACTTGCAATGAAATGCACTAACGTGCTTTATTTTCTAATTTTTTAAGATCGTGTCTTTCATTCTGATGACAACACTCAACAATTATATGAAGGTGTAGCTGTGCCAATTATACAGTCAGCTGTGCAAGGTTACAATGGTAAGTCTTAAAACTGTGCTCAACTCCTGTATGTAGTGTAATTTCTAAATAATCAAAAAAATGTAACCATCTTCCTAGGCACAATCTTTGCCTATGGACAGACTGCCTCGGGGAAGACATACACAATGATGGGGAACAAAGATTCTGCGGGCATTATTCCTAAGGCAATTCAACATGTCTTCAAAATTATTTGCGAGGTGAGTGTCTCTGTGAAAGTGTCTGAATGTTAGAGAGAAATTTTAAGTATGAAGAATATGAAGAAGAATTTATTTACTACAGGTGTTTGAAAGAATCATAGACAAATCACCAAATTATAGTAGTTCTCACTGTGAGTTTTGGTGTAACATGGGCTGGAACCATACTAGAAAGGGGACTGTGCCATATAAACATAGGATGCTGAAGCTCTCTGTTCTGGGGAATGGAACAGCAGGCTGATAAGAGAATATCAGACACAGTATGCAAGGAGCTGATTTAATATTATGAAGCTGTTGCTTAAGTTTTCTTGTTAATTGGAGTCCACTAGAGATGGCTATTCTGAACCTTCTTGATCCTTCTGAGAAAGAGCTCTGGCTCTGATATGTCTGGCTTTTCTCCAGCCCTAGTGTAGTTTTTATCTATAGAGACCAGCAAGAAATCCACCTGGACTGATATATTAAATAGCATATCTTCAGATTAATGAATGTGTATTATGTCATCGTTTGTATATTGGAAAGATTGCTCTGCAACAGATGCAGCATCCCAAGGAATTAAATCTTGCAATGTAATTAGTTACAAATACAAGGTATAAATTAAAACACCATTTGCAGAATACTTCTGCCTTGAGGTTATTGATATCAGTTATATGATATGTCAACTATTCCTGTGAGGTGCAGAATATTTTAGTATCTACAAAAGTAGATACCTTCGTCCCAGTGTGTTTTACTTCAGAGGTAGCGGAAAAAACAGCAGCAGCAAAGTAAATCAAAGTAAGAAAAGAGTGAAGCCAAGGTACACAGAAATAAGAGAGCCAAAGCAGGAGGGAATTAAATATGGAGAGCTTAGTTAAGTGGGAGATCTATTGTCATGTTTCTGAAGAGCTGAGTATAAACCTGCTTTTGTATCTTACTAAACGTGATGCACTGGTAATGCAGCTTGGAGGAGATTGAGTAGAAATAAATTGGTCTGTATTTGTAGACGCTTGTGTGGGAAGGATATGGTGAAAATAAATTTGTGAAATGATATCTAAGCATATAACTTCTAATGCAAGAACTCTGAACTCAAAGCTGTTAATTCTGTAGACTGACTTAATTTTTTTTTTTTCTTCAAATGATCATTAGATTCCAGATAGAGAATTCTTATTAAGAGTTTCCTACATGGAAATCTACAATGAAACCATTACAGATTTGCTTTGCAATATAAGGAAAAAGAAGCCTCTAGGAATTCGTGAGGACGTTAATGTAAGTAGATGTTATGTAGCATAGTACTTGTATCTGCTCGGTATTGGGGGAAAAAACTTTCAGAGGCATCTAGTAAAAAATGTTTCTATATCAAATTGTGTAATTGTTATCTTCAAAAGTTAGCAGAAGGGCACTTAATGGAACAGAACACTAACAGTGAAGCTGGGCTTGTTGCTGGCTTAGCTTTATACATGTTTATAAATGAAGACTTTATCCTTTAAGCTGTCCAAGAGAATATATTTTATTTAACAAAAATACTGAGAACTGGAGAGTTGTCTTGTTGATGGAACTACAGACATGATATTGATCCCGTAGCTCCATGTTTTTAGAGGTCTTCAAAAAACAAAAACAAAAAAAAAACCAAAACAAAACACAGAATTGCTTTACTAGCATCTTTATATGATCTACAAAATTGATATTTCTACTTGTAATCACTAGATAGAATCAAAGAACTATTCATCAAGAAAAGCCATAGGGGAAAATAAATTACATTAATGCTATCCTTAGTTTCTTGGTACAGAGCTTTGTAGTAAACAAACTGGGGTTTTATTTATTTTGATGACCTGATTGACCAATGTTCTTGGGGTCTGGGGGGAAGTGGAGATTTATTAACTGTATAATTATGGCCTTGTAACATTAAAGAAAATGTTCTTCTGTAACTTTTCTGAGGAAATTTCCCTTACTAGTTTTATTTTTGGATGCTTTCTACGTCTCTTATTTTTTTTCTTCCTTTTTAAGTAACAGTTCTGATGTAGGTCTAAATTTTTTTTACCTGTGTTCAGAAGAAAATTAAAGAAAAAAGTTGTTCAACTAGTTAACCTTCAGAAGTCCACTAATAAGTCTTAATTATGTTTGATGTATTCATACAAATTTTAGAGTGCAATAAATTATTAATTTCTGTTCTTTTTTTGTTTTTTGGTTTAAGAGAAATACATATGTGGAAGACCTGATAGAAGAGGTGGTTGTTTCTCCAGAACAAGTTATGGAATGGATCAGGAAAGGAGAAAGTAAGTTGTTTAGCCAATGCCAGTTGATATTCTAGAAAAACAATAAATTGTATAAAATCATGAATGTCTCTGCAAAATTTTATTCAGAAATAAGCTTATTGGAATATAAACAGAAGTATTTCAATATTGCTTTTTTGACAGAAAATCGCCACTATGGAGAAACAAAAATGAACGAACACAGCAGCCGTTCTCACACAATCTTCAGAATGGTAAAAATTTCACTGTGAGAATGTTGAGTTTTTCATTATTTATATGACAGTAACTTATTGTTTCCCTCTTCTAGATAATTGAAAGCAGAGAACGAAGTGACCCTGCAAATGCAAACTGTGATGGAGCAGTGATGGTGTCCCACTTGGTAAGATGTTATTACATTGGTGTTTAAGTAGAGTTTGCAGTTGCAACTTGTATGTGAGAATAATGTTATTTTAGAATGACATTATAAGCATGTCTTGTTAATTTCTATCAGACATGTCTTACTTATGTTTCATATTTTTCATTATCCATATAGAGGGAGATTCCTTGGGTGTTATTTAGAGGATATCATCCACCAAAAGGAATTGTGATGTGCAGTATCTGAGTGAGCTGTTGCCCACTTCTTATCCTTCTGTTTGTTGCTGGCAAGCCCTATGCTTCCACCCTCTGTCTCCTGTACTGCTCTCCCATGTGATCGTATAATTACCTCTACTAGTAAGGAGGGAAACTCTTGTTTTTTTCTTCTATTACTTTTTGGTGAAGTTAGTACCTTTTACTTTTCTGAAACAGAAGCCAATAAAAGCAGTGGCTACTTGCTAATCCAAGTCCTTCTGGGATGCTACAAATTTGTAGTCATTTTTGAACCATATTTGAAGTGAAGTTTTTCTTCTGACCTCTGGTTTCTACTTTTTCTATCCCCAGAATGGCAGGGAAGGAGAGAGATACAGCTGATTCAGCTTCTTAAGCCTTGAATTTGTAGTTACCGTTTCTCAATACAGAAGTGTAATTTGCCTTTTACCAAGGGTAGGGGAAGCTGTTCTGCAAGGTTTGAAATTCCATTTAGAGTAGCGTTAATAGACTTTAGATGATCGTCTCATATCCTTAAGCACCCTGAAAGTGGTTGTTGATGTGTTGTGGAGCTGCAACTTATTTCTAGTAGTAAGAGCACTTAGGGTTGTTTTGTGTTGTTTCTGAAGCATAATTCTAGTTTAGGTCTGTGTTAAGAACTTCATAGAAGAAGATTTTACAGTAAATTACACTCAGAACTAACCTGTGATACGTTTAATTCACAGAACTTGGTAGATCTGGCAGGTAGTGAAAGAGCTAGTCAAACAGGATCTGAAGGTAAGTGTTAAGTTACATTATTCTGGTGACTGTTTCTGTTATTTAACCTTTAATTAGATGAAAAGGAAGTGATGTATGTGCTGTTATTCTTAAATAGTATTTATTCTACTAGGCCCAGGGTAATATTATACAGGGCAAACAATTCAGTACTAATACAACTTTTCTAGAATATCAGATCCAACAATAGTAATGGGTTGGACTGAAAAAGTGAAGAGTAATTTCTTTTGTGGAAAAGAAAAAACTTATAGGCACTGTTTAAATTTAAAGCTATAGAGTAAATTTAATGACTATTATCAATCAAGCTTCATTAAAATGACATCATGAAGCGCAAAAATGCCTTTGTATTTTTTTTAATAGAAAAAGGTATTATGAGACTATAAGAAACAATGTTAACCTGTGTTAAGGAGTAACTAACCTGGAAGCTGTATCAAAAGCTGGTTTGTTATACTTAAATTCTACTAGATCTTTTTGCAAACTCCAATGTCTAAGTATGATAGGAACTTTACGAACAAAATTTGTGTTTCTACGGCTCTGACTGCCTATTAAATTATTAGTGCTAATTTCTGATAGGTGATTGGTTTGATTCATCTTGGCTATCCTTGAGGATTGAATGCCAGCTACTCATGGGTCACAGTGCAGTGTGGTACTTGCTATTTATTCTCAGGAGCTAACATCACAAAAACTTGTTGAAAATGTATTCTGTTTATTTGTTTGTTTGTTCTTTTTGACTAAAATGTTGTGTAATATATGATGCTAGGTCTCCGACTGAAAGAAGGCTGCAATATAAATCGAAGCTTGTTCATTCTGGGTCAAGTTATCAAAAAGCTTTGTGATGACCCATCAGGGTAAGGTGTTCTGCTGACATACCCATTTTAAGATCAGTAATAAATTATATATAAAGCACCTCAATTTATTAAAATTATATTTTATATAGATTAATCTTTCAAATTAGCTGCTGCCTTTAGAAAGTGTAGTTGTTATTCCATACAATAATGTCTTAATTTTCTTCTCACTTTCCCACCAGTTTCATAAATTACAGAGACAGCAAGCTGACTCGAATTCTGCAGAACTCCCTTGGAGGAAATGCAAAGACGGTTATTATCTGTACAATTACTCCTGTTTCTTTTGATGAAACACTCAGTACCCTTCAGGTAAAAGTTCTTGCCTGTTTTCAAGCATTATCCTCGCTAGACTTAACACTGATGGCTTGGGGGAGAAGTGTGGTGGATGGGGCTGTTCAGTTGCTAACTAACAGTTGCTGCATCCGCTAAAGGTCCTCTGTACTTCATATTCCAAGTGAACGTCTAGTTTGTACTCTGTATCTCTTTCCAGTCACTTTGTTATACTAGATTGGTTAGCTAAAGCTTTTTAGAAGTTGGAACAAAGCTTTTTCTCCTGCCTCATAGGCGGTAGATAACTTCTATTTTCTGTTGTTTTCCTTTTCAAAACAGAACTGCTAATAGTCTGTTTAAGTCTGTTAATATGTATAATAACAGTTTAGGCAGCTTCTATAAGAAGGGAGAGTAATTGAACTAGTGATGAGCTTTGTATTAATTAAAAATGATCAGATGTAATTTTGGTTAAATGTGTTTTTTCTCTATTAGTCAGGTACCCTTTTAACTCTGTTGGAGAAAAAAGGGAGAATTACACTTTTGATTCATTTAACTATTGTACATGAGAGAATATGTTTGCTCTTTCAGTTTGCCAATACAGCTAAAAGAATGAAGAATACTCCAAAAGTCAATGAAGTACTTGATGATGATGCCCTCCTGAAGAGATGTCGCAAAGAAATTCTAGATTTGAAAAAGCAACTGGAGGAAGTATGAATTTTAGTCCATTTATTACATAAGTATACATATCATATATACACATTTGTTTCTTTTTATACTGTGTGTGTATATATATATATATATATATATAAAAAAATTGTAGCATATGTCATACACTATATACTGTGTATATGTAAAATATAACATGCATGTTACATCTTTTATATATGTATACTGGTATCTATTTAAAAGCTTTTTTTTTTTTTTAATTGAAATCACTTAAGTCGCATATTACAAAATAAAAAGCCAATGTTTTTCCTTAAACTACCACTTAAAGATTTGCATCAGTACCTAAAATTTTAAGAGATGAAATACATTGGGAAAGTACATATTATTTGGCAGTTGTAGCTCTGGAGTTGTTTCAGGCTTCCATTGTGGGAAGATCATCTTAAAACTGTTATGTTTGAAAGTGTTTTGTTTTTTGGTTTTTTTTTTTATAGAGAATTTCTAAGTCTCTGAAGTCTGTAGCTGATTTGTTTTGCTGCTTTAACCTCTTACACGCTAGGTTTCCTGGTAAATTGTAGACTGCTAGACGTTGTCAAAGATTAGAGACAACTCTTTCAGACTTAAAGGAGTATTATGTGTGTGCTGCTATTTCTAAATCCTAATTATTCTTTATAAACTACTGTTGTAGTATTCAGTGCTGTATTCTTTTTATGGAAGGTGTCTTTGAAGACTCAGATTCATGCAATGGAAAAAGATCAGTTGGCCCACCTGTTGGAAGAAAAAAATTCTCTTCAGAAAGTGCAAGAGGACAGGATACGGAACTTAACTGAGATGCTGGTGACTTCTGCCTCATTCGCATCAAAAGAGAATGCTAAAGTAAGAGCAGATTTCCTAGATCTTTTTTGTTAATTCTGAAATACTTGGCAAAAACTACTATGGATGCACAGCATTATAGTAAAAATGAAAAAAACTTTGAGTTGAGCAGTCCTTAGTCTTCAGTTTTAACGTGATTATAAGTGTAAATGGTCTAGAAAGTTTTCACTCACATCTTGAAGGACTGAGTTTTTAAGTAACTTCTGAGTATTTAATGCTGTTTTGTGGTGAACAGACAGTAAAGAGTTTTTATTTCAAACTGTCACAGTGTAGTTCAGTTTTAAAGAAACTGCAAAATATAAGAAGCTGGTTAGGATACAGGACTGTTGGAGGACTGTTGGAGCACTGGGTAACACGACATCTGTTCTCCAGTCAGTTTTTCATTTTTACTTTCTGTAAATTCTTGTTTTGTTTTTCTCCCCTTTAAAGGCCAAAAGAAGAAGGAGAGTTACGTGGGCTCCTGGTAAAATAAACCAGGAAAATGTGAACTATTTTGAAGACTTTGAAAAAACAATGTTAACTGAAACAAAAAAAATGAAAATGTCTCTGTCGTCACTACCAGAGGCAGAGGACTGTAAGTATCTATTTTTGTGGGGAGAAGAAAATTCTGCAAAGTAGCATTGAAATGGAGACTTGAAGAATAATCTTTATTTTGTAAAAAATCTACATTAAAAATCCATTTCATTTGGTTGACACTATGCTATTCAGACTATTCTGTGAACCTGGAAAGCACTGCCTTTGCTTTCATAGGGAATTACATTCTTCTGTGGATAATGAATACTGACTGAAAGTGGAGTGGGTTCAGCATAATAGTACAGATAGTTACTGTGATGGAAATTAATTTTAATAAATGAAAGCTTGAGTCTTTTCATCCTATGTGAAATAATATGTAGGAAATCTGTTGGGGAACTTCACAGGCATTGCTTAGCTTCTCAAAGGAAATAAAGTAGCCTGCAGAGCATAAGAGAGGTCTTTTGTTTGTTTTGTTAACCAAATACTCTTGCTTGTAAGAAAACTTAAAAATATGCCAGTGTTCTCCTAGAAAAAATAAGGGGGAAGATAAGGAGTAAAGCTCAACAGGTTAACAGATAGGGAAAAGTCATTACTCAAAGATCAAACTCAAATTGAAGGACTTAATAGAGAACCTATACCAAGGGATAAAGAAAGCTAGAGTGAAGACAAGAAAATAACTAGGCAGTATTCATACTGAATTGCATCTTTATATTGCTTTATTACCCAATAAGTCAAGTTGCTTGAAATTTTTCTTATGGGAAGGATATGTCTTCATATATTGCAGAATACTGTTGTTCGGTCCTTTCCTTGACCCTTAAACGCTTTTCCTAATCTGTAAAGAAGTACATATTCTGGGTTTGTTTTCAGTTTCATTAATTTGTGATAGGGTGTTCAGTGTAAGCATGGGGGCTGGACTCAAGTGCTCTTCCCTTTCATAAAAGAAAATAATGAGATTTAGAAGTCCAACTGTGTTCCATCTTTGTCACTGAATGATTATTTCCGATGTGATGAGATCTTGGATAAGAAAATTCTTGATGTCCAATTAAAAACTTACTGTTGTTTTGTATTTTTTGGATACATCTTACTTTTCAGCTATGTTAATAGAGAATTCTGAACATGACAACCAATCCTTTACTGTTTTGGATCAAATTCGAGATACAGAATGGACTGACGGACCTAACATGAACTGGGTAATGTCATAATGTTGTTAGTTTGTCTTGCTGTCCTGGTTCCAGCTTGGACAAGGTTCTTCCTTCATAGAGTCTGGAATGATGCGATGTTTTGGCTTTGGGAGAAAAACAGTGCTGATAACACAGGGATGTTTTAGTTGCTGAGGAGTGGCTGTGAAGAGCTAAGAACACATCAACTTCTTGCGCTGTCCTACTAGCAAGGGGGAGCTAAAGGGCACAGGGAGCCTGGAGGAGGCAGAACCAGGATAGCTGACCTATAATTGGCCAAATTGATATTCCAAACCATTTGATGTCGCGTGGGGAAAAAAAAATTAAAGCACAGGAGTTGAGTGGGGTCCAGCCACTGCTTACTGGCTGGACATCAATTGGTGGGTGGTAGCAATTGCTTGTGCATCATTTGTTTTGTGAATGTATTATCACTGTTATTACTGTTCCTTTTTTTTTTTTTTTTCTTCCTTTTATGTTGCAGTAAATAGTTTTTAATTTCAGTCTACAAGTTCCGCTTTAGTTTTCTTTATTTGATTCTCTTATCCCACTGGGAGGGGGAAGTGAGTGAACAACTTAACCTAGCAGACAGCTAAGTGTTGTAGATTCATTGCACTTAACACAGTGTATATGCGTTGCATGGTTCTCAGTAAGACAGACTTACTCATCTTTAGAGCATCGATATTCTGTTATATATCTTTAATAATTGTAACTAGTTAGAAAGTAAGTATCTTGGTCATCTCTGTAAAGTTGTGGAATGTTTTAGTAGTGAATGAGCTAGTGAGCTTTGGTATTTAAGTACGGCTGGTGGTGAAAAGCAACAAGGGATGTAATAAACTTACTTGATCTTGTAGATCTTTTAACTAAAAGCAATTCTTTTTCTAGACTCAGAGAGACTTTGAAGAATCTGTGCAACTCTGTGAAGCTTTAGCCATAGAAAAGGTAAGCCTGTCTTGTATTCTCCTAGAAATAAGATGAAAATTCCTGTAACCTTTTCTAAAGCTTGTTGTGTTTGTTTCTTCAGGATATTGCTGTAAATGAGATCAATGTCTTGCAAGCTAACTTTAATAAGTTAGTATTAGAAAATGAGCAGTTGAAATCAGAAATAAATGAAATGAAGGAGAAACTGAAGGAGAAGATGGAGATGGATGAATTTGAAGCACTAGAAAAACAAACTCAAAGAGATCACGAGGTAAGGTACATGGAGATATACCTAGACTAGTATTCCTTATACTCAAATGTTTTCTAGATTTTAGTCTACAGAATGCTACTTGGATTTTGATTCACAACAGGTGATGATGTAAGCAGTGCTCATCAACAGAAAGAATGATCCTGGGATTTACAGGGGACCTATAGTGTTTAAAAAAAAAAATAAAAAAAAATCAGACTTAAAATTTCAAGGGTCACATGCTGAGATTTGGTTAAATGTATATATCTGTATGTATCTGCACTATTTTTGTGTATATTTATCTAGTATATTTATGAAAAGTCTCTTGCAGAAGTCGGTGAGATTTTTTGAAGCATATATCTACGTTTAGGTCTAATGTTCTATGTGCCCAAGGGCTTGATGGTGTAGTAAGTTACAAAAGAAAAAGACACTTGAGATAATAAAACATAGATGTACTTTATTCCATTCCTTTCCCAATATCTTTCCTAGAAGGAACTGGATACTTTGCTGTGTTGGCTGCAGACTGCCTGTACTCACTAAGCTATTTAGTATCCTTTTACCACAGGCTAAAGTTGAAGCTGAAGTTGCATCCTTTCACACTTGTTTTAGATTACAATTTCTGGTGTTCCCTGTGGAAATTCGTGGATCTTAAAACAGATACGTAATCTAGTATGATTCTTGTATTTAAGATTGCATTGAGAAGTCACTTTAATAGACAATTTGTGCTAGCTTCCTAATCAGGACTACTCCGAAGCCAAAGTTTAACAAATTTTGTTAGGGTTGTCCCCTGAAAAACCTGTATCTGATGGCAAAAACAGTGTTCTAAGTTACTTCCTACTGCAAGAACTGCTTTTTTTGAACAAATCTTATCTTCAGATCAGTGTCTGAAGACAATCCATAAAATGCAAGTATCTGTCAATACTTGTGTAGCAGAGTAGTTACAGTATAACTGGTCATACATACATCACATTTGACTAAACACACTTGAAATCATCAGTTACAGTCAGCACAGGCACATAGAGGTAATGACATTATTCAGTATTGAGTTTAAGTTACACCTGGAAGACAATATAGTGCTGTATCTTCTACAGCTATTCTCTGACATGGAAATTACAGATTAGATTTTCTTCTCTCTGTACTTGTAACGATACAGAAATACTTGAGAGAGCTAATTGTAAAGCTTTTCTAACAAAGCCCAACAGGAAAGCTCTTCTGTTTTAAAAATGCTTTTATATCTAGTCTTCTACTTGTCTTTCCTTTCAGAGGATGCAACTTGAATGCGTTCATGGCTTGGTTACTCAATCTTACTTTTGCTACCTTGTTCTTGTCAGCGAACAGATTAATATCTGCACTGTGCAAAACAAAAAAACCCAAAAAACTAATGACCAGAGATGGGAAGCTCCACATCTGTATGATCTTTGCATGAACTGCTTTGATCACATTGCTCTCACTTCTCAAGCTGTTGCAGATTAAATTGTACTTGAATCATTTCTAACTGCTGTGAAGCTGAGATAGAGCTTTTTGTTTATTAATTTGAAAGAATATGTGGCAACTGGGATTTGCTAACTAATAAAAAAGAAAATGTAATACAGACTTCACTTATTTTCATGGTGATGGCAACTAAAACTGTTGGTATGGGTGCTTTCTAACATCCTCTGCAATTTTGCTTCAATTTGCTCCACAGATACAACTAATGCATGAAATTTCCAACCTAAAGAATATTGTTTCAAATGCTGAAGCATACAATGAAGAACTTGAGGTGAGCATGTCTCATATCTTACTGCACGCAATAAGATCTGTATGGAACGTGGTTTGGTTTTTCTATCTGGTATGGATGACCTAGATTTAACTGGTAAGATTAACCATAGCCCATGCATGAGGAAGATAAGAGATATCTTAGTGATGCTTATCACGCAAAAAGAACTTGCAGATTCCTGTCAGGAAAACAAACAAACTTGGAACTGTGTTTTTTTTTCCTCTTTCATCTCTTCATTTAACTTTTAGGCAGAAATAAAGTCCAAACTGGAACAACTGAAAGAGAAAGAGAACAAAATAAAGATGTTAAAAAATCGTGTGGAAGAACTACAGAAAGCAGAAGTGGAAAAAAAGGATGGGACTCTTTCAGTGGTAAACATGAGTTTTCTGCTGGGGTCAAGAGGCTGAGTTAGGTTTTGCTTTTGTGGGAGTGGGTTAAACTTAAGCATAGCCTTTATATGATGGAAATCTGCTGCCCAATATATTTTAATTTATGAAGCTTAAAATGCTAATTACTATAGTATTAGTTCTGAAAGAAGTGTATTTTATAGTAGTACTCTGAAGTAAAGCTATGGGAAGTTCTATACTTGATCCCAGTTCCCTGTGTTGTGCTACTGTTCATTTTTGATGGAGTAAAGTACTACTTTCTGAGTCAATTCTAATTTTTAAACCATACTTGAATAATTGCTTTATGGTCTTAATTTTTTGAGTTTTTGTCTCTTCCAGGGAGATACTGATAAACTAATTGAGGAAATTCAGCAGCTGAGTAAATCCCTCCTAGACAGTGAAACCATAGCCATGGATGCCAAAAAAGAATCTGCTTTTCTCAGAACAGAAAACTTGGAATTGAAGGAGAGGATGGTAATTACTTTTTAAACTACTTTTGTGGTTGCAAAAAAAAACTGTTTGTGCAGGGTTTGCTCCCAGACTAGGGAAGACTATCTGTAAAGATAAGTGACTTAATGTTCAAAGTAATGTTTTTCACTATGGAACTTATGGAAAACAGATCTTCAAAAGGAAGATAATCGGACTTGTTATGCAGGAGCTGGTATTAGAGTTTTGTTTGTCATCAAAAAAAAGTAAATGAATGGTCTTTGAGGAGTTCCTAGGACAGAAGACTCCAAGTCTTAATAGAGAATTGATTAGTAAGAGTTATGAATTTAGAAAACTGGACTGGAGGTCTTAAGTTTTGAAGGAGTGAAGATGAAATAGGGAAAAGGGCTATAGTTCTGACTATGTTATTCTGAAAGAAACAAAGTTGTTTAATGGTGGCAACTTTTATTTGATGAAATCCAAGTTGTATAGGACAACAACAAGAAATGTCAGATTTAATTAACGGTTAAGCAAGTAGTCTTTTGTGTATGAACTGCATGTTTTTTTGTTTTCCTGAAGAATGAACTCCTAAATAATCACAAGCAAATGCAAAAGGATGTGCAACTTTATCGAAGCCAAATAGAAGCAGGGAAGGAGAGCTACAAAAAAATGCAAGCTGACTTGCAGAAAGAGTTGCAGTCTGTATTTCAAGAAAACACAAGGCTAAATTCACTGATGGAGGGTAAAGTTCCTAAAGGTACTATTCTCTTCAAATTTTTATTTATTTTTTTTCCTCTCTCCTTCCCTATCTTCCTTTTCTCCATTTGGGGCAGGGGACATAGGGAACATTTTCACTCTTTTGCTCTTTTCTTATTGAAGTGTTTGTCAAGATAAAACTTCGGAATCTCTGATACTGATGGCACATAGCAACTGCATTAGCACTTCCTTAAAATATTTGTAAAATTGCAATTTCCGTAATGCTTTGTGTGTCACCTGGGACAGTCAAGTTAATGAAGGATATCAGGGAGAAAGTGAAATAAACTGAATGCCAATCTAACCATGTGGTATCCAAATTCAAAGCGTAGTTCCATCTTTTAATTGCTGACCAATTATATTCTTCGTAGACCTAACATCCAGAGCATGATATAAAGCTGCTTAAATTAAAACCTATTTTTCTTTTTCGTTCTTATTAATTTAAACTTGCTGATTCTCTAGATTTGGTTTCTCTTATGGACCTGGAAAGAAAGGCATCTGACTTGAAAGCAGAACTAGAAAAAGCATTGGAAGAGAATGTATTCCTACAAACAAAAGTAAATGAACTATCAGAACTTCAGTTTCTACCAAATACTGTTGAGATGCAGCAGAGAGAGGTAAATGAACATTTAACTGTACTGGAGCTTGACTTTCTTTCATATTTTTTATGAGTTTTAAAGGTATTTAAATCCAATGGGATTTGTCTTCTCCGCCCTTCTCTCTGAAGTATTGTTTAGGATTTGTTTTATTGGGATTAAGTCTGGAAGTCTAGCAATGTACTGCACTCTGTTTGCTTGCATTAGTTTAAGCCTGCATGAGCTTTTTTTTTTTTATTATTATATGGCTATAACAAATACTGATTTTTAAACGCTGTTAATGGTTTTTTTTTTCTGACAGATTCTTGAAAAAAATGAGGAGTTACGCTTACTAAAGTTAGAAAGAGAGAAGCTGCTCTCTGCATCCGCTGATGATGAAGTTAAACTTAACTATCTGACTGATGAAATTGAAAAATCAAAAAAAGAGCTAGCAGATGCACAGCTTAAATACGTATCCTCTGATGAAGAATATGTAGCACTTAAACAGCTCCATGAAGAACTGGAACAAAAATACGTAGCTGTGTCGGAAAACTATGAACAAATGAAACTCCAAATAGAACGTTTGTCTAAAGATGCAGAGGAGTCTAAAACAGCTTTGGATTATACAACATCAGAGGTTGGTGTCACATTCCTCTTTTCAACACATGCTAGGAATTCTTTTTACACTATAAGGAAGTCATCTGAAGTAGTGGTTTTGAAGATATAGCGTAGTAATTGAAGTTCCAGTTTTAGTGGGAATCACTTGTACTGTGCAAGATGGATAAGATTTGAGATGCATGGGATTAGAAAGAAAATAAGATGCGTGTATTTTGGCAATTATGTGGTTGTCATATTCAGCTATGGATTTGTGTTTGTGTTTTAGCAATGCTTTTCCTGATAACGAGGTTCTGGAGATGAGTAATTAATGTGGACAAGATAGAGGGTTAGTGAAATAGTGGAATTCCTATTCTTTAGAAGAGTGGAAGGATTCTAGCTTGTCTAAGCAGATATGTGTCTGTGACATCATGTATAGATTATGCTGCTTTTCATGAAAGTAACAGTTCTCACTTTTTTTCCTGTATAAATTAAAGCTTTCTAATAAAATGAAAGAGTTAGAAGAAAAGACAGCAGAGCATGAACATCTTCTTCATGTAAAAGAGGAGCTTGCTCAGGCCCATCAGAAGCTAAATGAAATGGAACAATTAAAAGAGCAAGAAAAGATTATGGAAGCAAGATTGGAGACCAAGGATTCAGAGATCCAGGCAGTTCTTCAGCAGCTTAGTGGATGCTGGGAAGAAATAAAAACTCTCACTCAGGAAAGAGATCACCTGAAACAGAAAGAGGAATCTCTCCAAGCTGAGACGGACCAGCTCAAAGAAGACATAAAGGACACTGTTTCAATGGTAGGGATTCTGACTTCATTGAAGTGTACCGTACATATTACAAAGGAAGAATATGAAAGAACCTGAACTATATAAATTGCTCTGAAAATAATGCCTCCTATTTATTTCCGTGGAAACTGCAACAAAGAACATGGTAGCACTATTTGGTAGAGCAAATTCTCAGCTATAAGACTTTTTCAGCATAATCACAGCTATTAGCTATGTATTTTTGCTAGCAATGAACTAGAGGCTTCATTTTGCACTTGTACAAATCTGCACCAGTGGAAGTGGCCCACTGTTGCCACTCCTGAAATGTACTACCCACCACTTCACTGTGCTACCATCCACTGTTTAGTTGCCATAAATATTAAGCAGGGGTCAGTGGAGTTTTCTGACAGGTCCAGCTTCTGGACCCAGAATGTATGTGTAATAATTGCTGCAGGTGACTTGGAATTGAAGCATTGCTTGCTGGAAGTTAAGGTACCAATTGTATACATGGATATGAGAGTAGAGTGAAAACGGTATGCCATCAAATAGTGCGGAGGACTGAACATAATGGAAACCATGGACAGATTCTGTGACCTGTAGTATTTCCCTAGGCAACCTTAGCTATGAGCAACATCGGGAGAACCTAATGTACTGCTGTAAGAACAGTGCTGGGAAGGGGACTTGATGGTGCCAAGGCACTGATAATCTGTGTACCTGCTACTCCTGGGCCAAACATCTGTCTTGTTTGTTTGACAAAATGCATTCCTTTGCATGAAATTTGCTTATTATGAATTTACTGCAGAACAAGGGGAAATGGTTTCAAACTAAGAGAGGAGATCTAGACTGGATATAAGGAAAATGTTTTTACGATAAGGGTGGTGTGGTGAGGCACTGGCCCTGGTTGTCCAGGGAGGTTGTGGCTGCCCAGTTCCTGGAGAGATTCACAGAATCACAGAATTGTAGGAGTTGTAAGGGACCTCTAGAGATTAAGTCCAACCCCCCCGCCAAGGCAGCTCCCTAGCCGAGGTTGCCCAGGTAGGTGTCCAGGCAGGTCTTGAATGTCTCCAGAGAAGGAGACTCCACAACCTCTCTGGGCAGCCTGTGCCAGTTATCTGTTGCCCTCACATTCAAGGTCAGTCTGATGTGGACCAGCCTGTGAGCCTGATCTCTCTCTGATTGAAATGTGGCTGTTCCTCTTCATTGCAGGGGAGTTGGACGAGGTGACTTTTAAAGGGCTCTTTCCATCTCAAATGATTCTTATGATTCTATGAATGTCAATGGGTACATTTTTTTTTTTTTTTCTGCATGGAGGAATTCAGTGACACATCTTTGCTTCATGTGGGCTTCCATATCATACACCAATTTGTCAAACTCCCTCTACTGTCTGTCACAAGGCAACAGAATGTAATGGCTTATTGGTAGGAAGGTTTAACCTCTACTACAACTCCACCAACATCCACCTCTGATGTAGGTCAACATAATAAAGTAGGAGGCATTATTTTCAGAGCAACCCATGTATATTGAAATATACAGGAGACAAGGGGAGTGAGTTTTCTTTGGTGTTTTGTTTTTGTTTGGAGGGCATTTTTTTTGTTATTGTTTTTTGAGGAATACCTACTAACTTGTCAAAAAAAAAAATAGCATTTCTGTTATGTGACTTTTCTTCATTCTAAAGAATATTTTAGCACATGAAGAACTGAGAAATGCACAGAGTTCTCTCCAGAAGTCTCAGGAAACTGTTAAGAAGCTGGAGAAAAGTATTTCGGAGAAAGAGACACAGATTCTGAGCGTTGAGGAGACACTAGGGAGGACTATTAATGAACTTAAAATACAGGTAAGATGTTTTGTAATCATTCAAAACTAAAATGCTACTAGTGTTTTTCCCGATACTGTGAAAGCAAGTCTTGTTAGTCTGATTGCAGTCTCTTCTGCTGGCCCTTATGTTTCTAGACCTTCAGTAGAAAATAATCAAAAAAAGTAGTGTTCATAGCTTGAATCTTTACAGAGATCCAACAACTGTAGTGTACTATAAACTTTTTCCTAACTAATGTGACCTAAGGCTCCCAACTTGTCTGGTAAAATTAGATGGCAAATAGGGATGAGGGTTGCCTAAGAATAGTAACAAAGCTTATGGTTTGCAAACTTTGTACTAATCGAGAAGTCTAGTGGGTGACTGTAACTGAAACTGAGTTTGTAACTTGTAATAGGGTAAATAATGTTCACTTAGTATTTGCATGGTTTCTAAAAGAGCAAATGCATAGAAATGGATGGAGAGGTGTTCCACAGTTGGCTTTTTCTTCTGATATTTTCTAAATGAAACATAGCCAGTATTAAAGAAGAATCTGCTGAAAGATTAGCATTTAAAACAGGTGACAAGCCAAAGACTGTTTTGAGCTTTTCCTGAGATTGGTTAGAGATAAAAATACCACAGCAGAGTAAATGAAATTTTTTGCATTTTAATTTTCATTTGGAATTGATGGGAGTGCTATCTTTGCATATTTTGTAGTTATCACAAATGACAGAAGAACTTAAAAGTGTCGTATCGGAGCGAGACTGGCTTGCTGCAGAAAATAAAACCAATAGAGAAAGTGATCAGCTTCAGGTGCTAAAGGAACAAATACTTTCCCTTACACAAGAGAAGAATTCATTACAGGATAAGCTGGACAGTTTACATTTAAAAAAAATAGAGTATGGAGAAGAAACTCTGGTAAGTATTACACTAAGTTTGTAATACAAAGCATGTGTATTTAAACTTTACTTTGAATGATAATAGCTTGCTAAATAAACCAGAGAGGGATCCTGCTATTTGACTGCAGGCCATCAGATGCCACCAACAGTATTGTTTACCTGAAAGGCAGTTCAATCAATACTGCTAGTTGTATCTGGCCCTAATAGCGAGCTATGACAAACTTTTCCTGTAAACAGATTTGTATCTTTATCCAGGATGGTAGTGTTATGGGTTGATCTGTGCAGAGATGTGGTACTGTAATTAAGTATTTGAATCTAAAAATTGCTTATCTGGAAGGGATAGTGATGTTTTTTTTCAAAGCATAGGAATCTTTTTGGTTCTGCTTTCTAGGCAATTGCTGTTGAGTGCTTTTTACATCCAACATTTTCCTTAATGGGGAATGCTGATAGCATGTGTGTGTTTTAATACATAGATGCACTTAAATAGAAATTTTTATTTTAAAAATTGTGTATGTATAAAATAATATTTATGGGGAGGTGGACAGACTTGGAAGAACTAATATCTGAATATCTTGACATCTTATCACAGAATTATAGAATGGCTTGGGTTGGAAAGGGACCCTAAGGATCATCAAGTTCCAACTCTGCTGCCATAGGCAGGGCCACCAACCTCCAGATCTGATACTAGACCAGGTTTCCCAGTGCCCCATCCAAACTGGCCTTATAAACTGTTGAGACTAGATATACGGTCAAGATCTCTGCAGTGTATTGGTTTTTCCTCAGACTTAAACTGTAGCAGGGAAGTTCTGCTTCTGGCAACCTGTTTCAGACAACATCTTTTCAATTTTACTTCTGTTTCTTTCAGTAAATTTAGAATACTGAATTCAGTCATCCTATTACTTTCCATGTACAAGTTCCTTTAAAACATAGGCTCTCTTTATTTTATGTAAACCAGCTTGTCAACGGTCTGATATAATTTTCTTATCTTCCCTAAAAGCATTGAGTTTTGTTCCTGTGTGAAACAGGTACCAGTGATTCAGGAAAAATCTGTTGAGCAGGAATTACTTCATCTAAGAGAGGAGTTGAGCCAGACACAAAAGAAACTGAATGCAATGGAGGAAATGAAGGCAAGTGAATTTAACAGGGAATCTGAAAATGTGGAACAAACTGATCTTATTCCAAAATTGCATGACTGTCAAGAAATGGGCACTATGACAGAAAAAGATGATTTTAAAATGCAACTGGAGAATCTCCAAAATGAGAGAGACCACCTGAAACACGCTGTACAAGAAGCAATTAGCTTGGTAAGAAAAACTTTTATTTCTTTAAGGAAAAATCTTCAGTAAACTTCTGTCATACTTCTTGGAATTGCTGCTCAAGCATTAATTGATTTGAACTGTTTTGTGTCCAAAGAATTCAGAAGTGCAGGAAGAATTGAGATGTGTTCATAACTCTATCAGACAACATCAAGAGACCATTGTGGAACTAAAAGAAAGTATTTCAGAGAAAGAAAGTCAACTCTTAAAAGCACAAGAGGCATTGAAGGAAACAACTGAACTGAAGCAGAAGGTCAGACATAGAACTTATTTGCTTCACAAAATTATCTCCTACAGATTTCAATTTGAAAAGGTTCAATAAATTTACTAACAAAACTTTAAGCTTTTCCCCTTCTTTAACTACTTCATAAAAGAAGGCCATAAAAATAGAGGCAGTGTTAAGACAACCAAATTGCAGTTTAATGTGCAAGCTACGGCCTTTATAACAAAATGAACGTTGGTGCTGAAGGATCACATATTAAACATCAGCTGTTATTTGACCTCAATTCATTTTCCAAATCTTAAACTACTTAACATTATTATAGTTAACATGCTATCTTTCATCTATGTAACTCTGAAGATACCTAAGCAACTAAAGGGCTCATTCGTTCACTTCTGTGCTTATTGTAATTTCATTTTTCTATTTTTATATGTGAAGCTATTGTTGCTTTAAGAAAAAAAAATAGGCTTGTTTCAAGCATTATCTGCTGTGGAGTTGTTTTTCTGGGATTATAGTGAACTGTAGGTTTTTACATACTTTCTAATGAGATATTAATCGTATTTCAGCATTTCTATATAATCAAAATCATTATGTCATTTGTTTGAGAAGTTAGTAAACTGATGGAGATTTCTGTAAAAGTATTTGATAACCCATCTGTGTGAATGGTGCTTCTGAAATGCAATCCAGCGATACTTTTCTTACATCAATCTGATTACTGGGACAAAAAAGCAACTTAAATTTGAAAGTTACTATTTATCATATGTTAGAAATTATCTGCACTATTAATAAGCTATTTGTTCTTTCAGCTCTCTGAAGTATCCGAAAACCTGACTCACATCTCCTCTGAGTATGGCAAACTACTGGCAGAAAAAGAACAAATTGAAACAACAATGAATGAGGGCATTTCTCAGCAACTTGAGAAAATTGCTTTACTTAATGTGGAGAAAGATGAGCTACAGAGAATGGTAGAGGTCTCTAAAACAGAAAAAGACCAGTTGAAGGCTGATTGTCAGGAAAGTAAAAAGAAAGTATGTATCAAGTATCTTTAATTGTTTTAATGGCACATTATACCACTTGATTTGTTCAGTCCTGAAACTTTCAGCTGTTTAATATCCCTCCCTTTCTCCATTTGGTCTCAGCAGCAGTAAACTAAAAATTGAGTCGTCTAATACAATCTGGATTTTTGAATTTCTCACCTAATTTTCCTTCATGGCTGTTGTGGTCGCTATGCCCCTCTGGATTTAGCCACAGTTGTTTACCTGCTGGACAAATGCTCCACTAGTTCCTGTTACACTTCCCACATACAGTGGCTTTGCATTTAGCACTTAACAGTAAAAGTAATCCAAGATTACTAAAATCAAGGGGTTCAAGGTTTTCTATCATTTCGGTCCAAAAGAAACTGACAAAGAGAAAGCTAAACCCAGAAATGGAATTGATTTGCTATTGCATGTCTCCGTCCTGATGTCTTATTTTAAAAGCAGGATAGTGCTTATTCAACATTTCAAGCATTTGCCTAGAAAACCTGTTTATTTTGATGCATTATTTCAGGCAAACTTGATCTGACATGCAGTTAAAGAAATTAAGCTGATGTGTTCTGAAATAAAATGGAAGTGCGCTAGATTATTTCTGAAAACAATTTGCAGTTTCAGATAGAAACTGCAACTTCTAGAAATGAAATGCCTTGGCTTATCGTTCTTAACTTTGTATGAGCAACCTTTAAGAAAGTCATACTGGCTATTCAGCTGCATAACTCTTTGTTTTATAGTTGTTAGAAGTTCTTACAGAAATGGAAGATCTGCAGAAAGAGCTAAAGCACCAGAAAGAGAAAGCTGACATTCAGAAAAATATGCTAGCAGAAAGAGAAGAGAAACTACAAAACACTGAAGAAAAACTAACTGAGGAAGTAAACAAACTGAATGAAAAGGCAAGTACAATAATGAACAAAATACTCTTGATAGTGGTTTAGAGGATGTCTCCTCGGTGGCTGTTTAGAGTAAGTTATTCACCTACAGTAACTTATGTCCATATTTTACTGTTTTGACAGTTGATCTCATGGTAATAGTTACTGGCAAAAATTCCTGTTAGTAAAACTGTATCTAATTTTGTACTTTTTTTTTTTTTTTTTTTTTTTTTGGATCTTTGTAGATATTCAAATTGAGTGAGGACTTAAACGTGGTAACTAAGGAAAGACAACAGATACTGGGAGAACTAAAAGAAAAGTCAGAGTATGAAAACAGTAAACTTCAACAGCTGGAGAAGCAATGTGATTTGTTGGTACAGGAGAGAGATCAGTTCCAAGAAATGTTGCAACACATTCAAGCAGAGAAGAACAAACTGGAGGTTAACCTACAGGAGAGTATTAATAAGGTGCTTTGTCTTTGATAAAAGTATGATAATTATAAATATTGGAGAGCAGATTGGCTGTTTCTTGAAACTGTTCTGGAGAATTTCCTTAAGGGTATTAGTTATCTAAATTGAAGAATATTGGTGAGCTTTAATTTGTCACACACAAGACAAGAATATATATATATATACACATAATCTTTTTCAAAAGTCTTGGCTGAGGCTACTTGATTTAGAAAGGAATGAGCAAAGGCATGCATTTAATTACCTAAATGCTTAAGTGGTTTTTTTGTTTTTTTTTTTTTTAATTTTATAGTATATTTTGTATTTGAATTCTGAAGTTACCACTGAAAGTGACAAATACTCTAGAGGTTTTTATTTTGCTTCTGTGTAAGTAATATCTCCACAACAGTGAAGATGACGACTTGGTTCAGGGTTGAGCAGCAGTCCTTACACAGATTCAGTAATTTGTAGGTGATTGAAATCTGTGGTGCTACTGATACTGAATTTAGGTATTCTTTTGAGCATTAGCATTAGTTTCACAGCAATGCAACTTCCTTTTGAAATGTAGAGATTTAGTGTAAGGAATGCTACTCCTATTATAATTAATCAAAAGTAATTTTGACAATAGTTCAACTGATAAAGTTATGTCATGTGAATTTCTTATTTTTAGATAGTTATTAAAGTAAAATGAATGAGGTTCACATCTTTACTTCATGTTCCTCATCTCTGAAACAAGAATTGCAGAAAGTCTGAATGTGTTTGGTAGCATATTGTTTGCAGTTCTTTACACTAAACACTAAGGATTTCAACCATACTATAGTTGGCAGGCTTTTTTTAGAATGGACTTTTCAAATACAAAATATGTATACACTCAGACTAAAGCAATTTGTTACTTTTCCTAAGTATTTGACTCTTATGAAATATAGCAGTCTGGTGTGTTAGAAGTAGATTCGTATATTTCAGAACTTTTAAAATATTTCTTGGTCTATTTTTAACTCAGATTCTTGAAACTGAAAAGGAGTTGAAATGTCAACAAGAACTTCTCAGCCATGAGAAAATGAAAGCTGAAGAACGAGAAGAACATCTGTTAAAGGTTCAGAGGAGGTCAGAGGTTTTAGAGGGCAGCCTAACAAATAAGGTGGGGAGTTTGTGGTTTTTATCTAGCTACTCCACAGTGCTGTTTTCTGATTTTTTTTTTTTAATCACTGAGCTAAATTCTTACTCAAGACAAATCCTATTTAATTTTAAACTGCCAGCACATCATCTTGTCATGTTCGGGCTTGTTATAGAACACATGAACAAAGGATTCAGTGGTAGTTTAAGTGAAATTTAGAAGTAGCACCCTAAGCTCAGCTGAATGGGCTGCTCCGTTATAGCCTACATACTGTATAAAACCACGTCCAGCTTTCATACAACAGCAGTTATGTTATGTATTCATTCCAACTTCAAAAATCACTGCGTAGACAGTATGATCCCAAGTAGGTTTGGAATCTTTGGTGCTTTGCAGTTTGAAACTGATCTGGTGTTCAGCATGTATTGCTGCTCAGCTCTTCCCAGCTCCGTCTTTTCACTTTGTTTTTCATCTGTCAAACTCTCATTTTGTCTGTAGATCTAACAATGTAACTAAGAATTGCTTTAGGTAAACAAATGGGTTACTCTTCAAATCATTAGAGCAGATAGATGGGCAATCGAATGGCCTTTCTCTTTTGTGAATTTTCCATTTGATTTCTTGTAATGTGGATTTATGTTGAATGCGTTGTGTTTTCATGTTGCTATAGTGCAAACTGATGTTGGTTGAAGTAGAGTTCCCTGGATGTAATGCTATTCTTCTTAATTTCTTTTTCATAGAGATTAGAACGTTGTTAGCATTTTTAAACTTTTCTTGCTGCTAATGTGAATTTTGTGTTGTTTGTACTTGACACAACTCATTTTAGTCTTTCATAGTGGGGTCTATAGACTAGGGCGAGCTCATTTCTTGTTTTCTTCTACATTAGATCCAACAGTTAACTGAGACACTAAATAGCCTATCAAGTGAAAAAGACCTGTTACTGGCTGAAAGAACTAGTCATTCTTTGCAACTTAAAGAACAAATTGCATCAATTAATCAAGAAAAAGATGAGCTGCAAAAACTTCTTCAGGACATCAGTTCTGAGAGGGACCAACTCAAGATGGAATTGCAAAAAAGTTCTGAAATGGTTGGTGTTGCTAGCTGCAAACTTGAGTTACTAATAACACATCTTCTTGAATAGTACTTAATTATGCATGCATTTATTTTAGTGTATTGAAACAAGTGCAAAACTGGAATGTGCTCTAGACAAACTGAAGCAGAGAGACCTGAATGATGTGTCTGTTCAAGTGAACTCTTTGGATAATACGGAGCAGATGGATGATGACAGCCTGGAAGCAAAAGCCTTGAAAATTAAGGTAAGCTACTGTACTTTTTAAAAGGGTACACGTCAAATGTTAATACAATTTATTCATGAGCCTAAACCTTACTTCTGTGTGTTATTTATAAAGAACTGGTGAATCCTGCTTCTTTCAGTTAAAAACTGAAAGTGGAGATGGCCTAAATTAACTGGCCAGTACAGACTTGTTTTTGCCTCAAGGTGTAATCTACCTTCTCTATGTGATACCTGAGCTGCAGTTTACTAATAGTCCCTTGAGGCATGTTTGCTTTTCATGGCCTGCTAACTGCTTTAACCTTATGTCTTTCCTGTGAAAGAAAGCAGATGTCTCTGTCACAAAGAAACGTGGAAGGCAGAGGCTAGGAGCAATTTCATTATCTTTATTTCCACAAGAGGATCAAATAGATCAACTGCATTCTGAGAGTAGACCGGGTGGCAAACCTGTGAACAGACAACAAACCTTATTTCAGGCCCAGCTTACTGTTTTAATCTGTGACAATAGGACAGACTTCAGTTCTTGCTTTACTTTTCTTCCTTTATAAAACCTTATACATGCTGTGGGGGTCAACCTGGAATCAGCTTGTTTATAACTAATGACTCTTTTGTTATTGTGACTTAATTTGCTTAATTTGTTTTTAGGAGCTTCTTGAGATATTCCCAGATATGGGGAAGAGGTATGAATGTCTCTCTACAATGTCTCTAAATCTAAAAACTGAACTGAATAGTCAGAAAGCACTGATAGCTGCAATACTGACTCAGCTTTCATCGGAACAGAGTAAACAAGTCAAACGACTGCAAATGGAAAATGAGAAAATAAATGGTCATCTACAGAGTTTATTGAACAAACTGAAGGTACCAACTAAAGTGCTGAATACGTAGATTATTCATATTGCTTTATTTTTTAATAGTTTCATTAACAACCAGGATTCTATCTAGCTTTGATATATCATAACTACCTCTATTAGAGAAAATAGACTCCTTACATATCTGAGAAACTGGAACTGGTTCAATAAATTAGCCTTTATTATTATTAATTTTACTGTAGTGCAACTGCTTTCCATAATAATATTTCATTAGTATTAATCCATTTTCATATATGGGAGGTGTTCTGTGCTTTGTAAATTGAATTGCAGTCATCTGAGTACAACTTTCCTTGGAGAGGAAAGTTATGCAAGATGCCTTGGAGATTTACATTTATTTTGTAGAATTACCAGAAGTTTAATAACTTCTGTGGTCATTCAGACTTACCTCCCTCTATAGTTCTGTAGAGAAACAGATTCCAATTATTAGGAAAAATGAAAGGGATTTAAGAAAGAATTACTGTCATAATGAATAGAAGAATAGGAAACACATAGTTTTTGGGTTTTTACACTATAATGTTCTTTTTTTTTTTTTTTTCCAAAGTTTTTGTTCAGTCGTGTTTGCTCAAAGAAGAAGGAATATCATGCTACTGTTAACAAGTATGTAATGGAATTGTTTGAGGAAAAGAAAAAACAAGAACAGCTACAAGTTCAAATTCAGCGTCTGAAGAAGTTTCATTTGAATCAGGATGACAGACCTCAAGAGTTAAGTGTCAGTGAAGTGTGGCAGCATTTGCACTTGAATACACAGGTATGATTTAATTTTCATAGACTTGAGTATTTCAAGATATGATGCAACGTGGTTGTACTAATCTAATGGTCCTTATTTTTAGCTATTTAAACTTGGGGAGGGGAAAACAATTCTTTTTTTTTTTTTTTTTAATGCTGTCCAGTTGTATCAAATTCATTTTATATAGTAGCTAAAAATAAAAAAGAAAACTGTTGGACTAATTTGCCCTGTAGAATACAGCAAAATTCCTTTTAGCCTAGCAAATATGGAATAGTTAGATGCTAAAACGTACTTCCTCTCTATATAGATAGCTAAGGGCACAAAAATACACGTACACCTAACAAAACAATATTTACGCTTGATCCCTTCTCTATTAAGACTATCCTCAAAGATATATCAGAAATGGAGAGTGAACTTCTCAGCATAGAGGCAGAGTTGCAGCAGGAAGCAAGTACCAGAAAGGAAACGTCACGGTTCTGGGAAACTTGTTCAGGGCACCACTGTGATGCAGAAGAACTTAAAGAAGAGTTAAAAAAGGATAACGAAAGGCTTTTACAAGTCATTAACTTCTGGACCCCAAAAGTAAAGGTAAATAAAAATTTAATTCATAGGAAATGTTTCATGTGAACACTCTGTAAACACCTTTGTAAACTAGCTGAAAATGAACAAAAACAAAAATGTTTTGAAGTTAATTTATTAACTACTGCCAGCACTTGTTTTTGTATTTAACTGTAAAATGTAGAAATAATTAGGTTTCTTTTTAAGACTTCTTCATGCATTTAGATTGGAGATTTATGCTTAAAAAGATTTCTTGGGAGATAATTTTGTGTATATATAGTGGATTTTTTGGTTTGTTTGTTTGTGTCGCAGGTTAAGGTGGTTTTGTCTCTAGGGCAGGGGGCCTCCTTCCCCCCCAACTCTGCAGGAATACAATAGTACAAAAAGGAGGGAGTACAGCTAGATTGAGATGACACAGAAATTCCTTTACTAGAAATGGTAAAGGAATGAGAGATAAAAATAATATGAAAAGATTGAAGGGTAATAAATCAAATAAATGAGAGAGTTGTCTTTCTGACTGCTAAGGATGGTGTTACAGAAGGAAGCAGAGCGATGGTTACATCACCTCCTTCCCTCCCAGAAAGCATGTAGTAACGACTGGGGATGCTGGGAATTGCAGCTTTGCAGTTCCCACCCAGCAGCAGGAACTGCAGCTTTCTGGCAGCTGTCCCAGCTCTGACAGTTTATCATAATGTTATGATACAGAATACTCATAGAAAACTGTGATATTTTGCTCTTTAACAGCTTGAATCTTGGAAACAAGGTTTATAACTGTTTAAATGCTCCCTGCAGAACTTGGCAGCCTGATGCGTTTGCATACTCAAGGCTTTATACCCATAGGGTTTCCTGTTCTTTACAATCCACCTTTGACTTGGCTAAAGTGTTTTATAGAAAACTTGATTGTAATTGATATTCTTGTGTGTTTTCTACCTACAGAAATTCAAATAACTCCAGAGTTGATTCAGCTGTCCTTTCTCTTTGCTCCTTTCTTACCTATTCTGCACACTGGGGGGTAAAAAAAGGTTATGTTCTGCCATGCAAAATGCTTCATAAACTGGATTTAATGAGATTTCATATTTGGATAAGCACATCAAGCAACTCTTAGGAAATGGATTATGGGAAGAAATCCTCTACCTTCTGATTAGTTCTTAAGAACAGTTGTCTTAACTTCCAGCAAACATTTGTTCCTAGGATATTGATACTAATACTTCTCCAAGCATTGATCTGGAGTATGAAGAGCCCATCACCTTCCTTCTGCATATGCTAAGACTTAAACTTCTTTTGCAGAATTAATTGTTAGCCTTGAGTTCTCCGGGATTTCCCAGAGCTTACTGGTTGTTAGGAAGAAATCCTTGACAGACATTCTGTGGATCAAAGCTGTTACTTATTCCAGTTTTGTTTGTTTGTTTGTTTGTTTGTTTATCACCTGATAAATATGAATATCTTCTTTCTGGCATGTTAAATATACTGGTTTCTAGAATAGTCCAATGTGTATGTTTTCTCCCAAGTGGTTGTCTTTAGATTCTAGCAATAATGCATTCAAATAATTATTCAAATAATTGTTGTAATAATTATTATTCAAATAATCTTGCTAAATCTCTTGTGTACTGAATGGCTATGACAAGGTCTCCCTGGCCATTCCCTTCATGAAGCTAAACTACTCCAGCACTTTGAAATTCAGGGGAGGACTGGAGTCCTCTGATTACTTCTGAGTGTCATTAATTCCATTTGTGGTAGCAAGTGTCTTCAAATGGGACACTGAATCAAGAACATCCAAATAAATAGGGAGTCAAACTTCTTATTTCTTTACTTATTTAAAAAAAATTATCTGTATTGCATTATTTTTCAGATGCTCCTTCAACTTTCTTCAGAGTTGGATGACAGAACTTTGAAATACTGTAAGAATGCTGATGTTGAATGGAAACAGAGAAAAGAGAAATCTGAAGAGTTGCTCCAGAATCTGAAGACCCTTAAAGAACAGTTGGCCCCTGATGGCTCTGCTAATCTGTTAGATGAAGAAAATTACAAACTTCATACTGAACTAAAGGCTGCAAAACAAGATATAAAGGTGCAAAAACTTACTCAATGCTTATTTTTCCAGGAGGGAGTACTATAAACTGAGAAATCTGGCAACTGTAAATCTCTGCCACATTGTCCCAGGGTATGCTTTCTTGTTGTATGTATTTCACTTTATTCCTGAAGTGAAAGAAAGTTTGAACTCTTGCTTGAGAGTTGATTTATTTTAACTGTTCTCATTATGTAAATGAAAGTCAGTTTACAAACATGTACCAAATGCACTCAAATTTTTTGAAGCATGGATTCTAATAATGTAATACTCTTGATACTTTGTTAAATATACAGTTTTCCCTACAACTGGAAGCTGGAGAAGAATTTAGTCTTTATTCCTAGAAATTGAACTATTTTCCTTAATGTTACAGTTACTCACAATCAAAGCACTAGAATGCAGTTAGGTGACACAAAACAGGTGGTGAACAGTGCTATAGAATATACAGGGACTCTTGCTTGTTTGTGTTTTCTGGTGGTTTTTTTTTTTTTTCCTCAAGGTGTGTGTGTGTGGGGGGGGGGGGGGGGGGGGTCTTTCTGTTAACAACGTAGCAGTATGTGAACATACTCAACTTGTGGTGTAACTACTTATAACTGTTTGATTTAACTCAATAGGCTCTGGAAGCTAAAATCCAAAAGTTGGAAAATTCAGTAAATGAAGCTGGAAAAAATCTCAGAGAGAAAGATGACAGGATAAACAAGTTACAAGCACAGATAAGGATAACAACAGCTACAAGTGAGCTCACCCAGCTGCAATGTAAACTGAATGAAACAGAAAAGTCCCTCAGAACGTCCCTAAAAGAGAATCAGAGTCTTCAGGTATAAGCCAAACTCTTTCCTCATTTTTCTCCAACATAAGGAGTGCTTTAGACTCGATTCATTCTGTATGGTATTCTTAATGTTAAAACATTTTAATTGCCTGTTTTCCATGCAGTTTCACTTGCTACCAGTGCAACTTTTGAAGATGTGTTAGAACACGTGCTGTGGTATTAGAAACTACGTTAAGCACCTACATATTTCTGAAATGATCTTAAACTTCAAATTTTTAAACAAAAGCATGAGGTTTTTTCTCATGCAATATATTTACATGATAGTTCAAAATTCCTCCGCTACATCTGCAAGCAAGTCAGCAGAGCTTGCTGAAGTCCAAGTGTGTGCATTATACCAAAGTTAGGACAGCAGCTAGTGCTCTGGTGTCTGCTGATAATGTAGATGTTCTTACTCTAGAATAACTCTCTGCTTCCAACTTTGTCCTGCAAAATGTGGCACACTAGTGTAAACAAAGCAGTCTTTAAATTCGTTGTTCCATAAGAATTCTTCACTCATACTAGATATTCTGTTTTCAGGCAAAACTAGATAAAGGTGCTGAGTTATACAAAGAAGAAATTGATCAGCTCAAAACACAATTAGTAAAATGTGATATGGAAAGAATGAAGCAATCAAATTCATTTGATATGAAGTAAGTTAAAGTTTACTTTTTCATAGGTCTTGACTACCTGTTCCCCACCCTGACCTGACAAATTAGGAATCATTCAGCTTTACATGCCCTAGATTTTTATTCTATTTCCATTCCATAGAATGTAAAAATCATATGCATCTCAGGGTCATTACCAAACTCCTTTCCTATACAGTCACCAAAATCAAACAATCATTGACTGAGATTGGAAGAGGACTTAAAGATCATCTAGTTCCAACACCCCTGCAGTCTGCAGGGTTGTCACTCACCAGATCAGGCTGCCCAGGGCTCCATCCAAGCTAGCTTTGAATACATCTGGGGATGGGGCATCAACAACTTCTTTGGGCAACCTGTTCCAGTGCTTTGGTACTCTAAGTAAGGAATTAATTCTTAAATTTTGACCTAAATTTCCCCTCTATTAGTTGAAAACCATTCCCCTTTATCCTAGCATAATCAGATGGTGTGAAAAGTCACTCCCTCTCCTGCATATAAGCTCCCTTTAAGTACTGGAAGGCTGAAATGAGGTTCAGAGCCTTCTCCTCTCTAGGCTGAACAAGCCTAGTTCTCTCAACATTTCTTTGTGTCTCAAACAACCTATGTTCAGCTGTAAATTAAATAACTGTTCTGACAAAGAAATGTAAGGAAAATACTGGAACTGGACACTCTGTATACAGCTCACTGTGCAGACAATTCAGTTCAAACTTATGCTTTACATAAAACCTATCTGAAAGCCAAAGGTAGCATTAGTCATTTTTATTTTTATTTTACTTTGAATGCATTTGTGTTTGTTATCTCAATTGAAAATCAAATAACTTAAGTTGCAGGAGACCTAAGCTAAAAACTTTTCCCTTCTCTGCCTCCCCACCAACACAGGCTTGCTAATTATAAAGCTCTTGCAGAACACCAAGAAGAACAGTTAAGAAAGCTAAAAGAAGAACTTAGAAGAGCACAACAAGAGCAAGATGTTACTGGTAAATTCAAGAGCTACATAAGGGGCTGTTTCATATTAAACATTCAGTTTTAAGTTTACGGTGTTAAAATCCAGATCGGGATGCAGGCCTTTTACCTGAAAAGGATATGAGCCAGTGTTAGGTGCTGTGGAAGAGATGGAAGGTTAAAATACAGTAACTGCACATGCAATGGATTAGAATCACAGCAGGTCTGGTATTGGTTGTTTCTGTTTTATTTCTCCAGCTGTACTGGTCATCATGATGCGATAGGCTGCTGCAATTGTGGTACCTTATGTTTCTATATCTAGTTCTAATCATAGAACTATAGAATTGTATGAATTGGAAGGGACCTTTAGAAGTCATCTGGTAAAACTGCTCTGCACTGAAGGGGAACACTGACAGCTTGATCGGGTTGCTCAGAGCCCCGTACACCCTGATCTTAATGTTTCCAGGATTTGGGTATCCACACACCTTTCTGTGCAACCAGTTCCTGTGCTTCACAACCCTAATCATAAAAATCTTTTTCCTTATATTCCATCTAAATTTCCCTTCCATTAGTTGGAAACCATTTCCCTTTGTCCTATTGCAACAGACCTTCTTTCTCATAGTCCCCCTTTATATACAGAAAGGCCACTCTCAGGTCACTTCAGAGCCTACTCTTCTCCAGGCTGAATAGTACCAGCTCTTTTAGCCTGTCTTTGTAGGACAGCTGTTCATTCCCTTCGATCATTTTTGTGGCCCTACTGTGGATGCACTTCAGCACATCCATGCCTCTCCTGCATTGAGGATTCCATATCACTACACTGTGATGCAATTCAAACTATCTAACTACTGTAATGATAAGTGACCCAATGAAGCATTGCTTATGCATCTTAATGTCTCCCTGGCAATGTGGTAAGTGATGGTGGGCTTTAAAAATAGCTGTTGTAATGACACTTGCAACCTAGTGAGGTTTTACATGTAAGAATACAAGCGGGAATCTTATATAGGCGGAATTAAAGTATATATTGGTGTGATTTTAGGCAGTGTCAAAATAATACACCCACCTGTATACATTTTTTTCCTAGTAATGTCTGAAAAAGAAGCTCCTCAGCAGTCCCAAATGCCCTTTACTTGTGGTGGTGGCAGTGGTATTGTGCAGAGCACACAAATACTTGTTTTAAAATCTGAACAAGTTAAGCTGCAGAAAGAAAACTCGCACCTGAAGAAACAAAATGATATTCTACTAAGGTAAGCATAAAATTGGTAAGCATCGTGACAAGTAATTATTACAGTTTCTTTCTAGGAAACCCATAGAACTGAATAACTGCTCATCTTAAGATGCGAAAGAATGTAGCAAGTCTAAACTTTTGTTGAAAATTAGTGATGTGTCTGTATGTATGTGTCTCCTTATGGCTTTTGAGCTTTAAAATGCTTTCTTCCGTAATAATCTATTCTAAATATTTTTAATCAATAACTGGAAGGTGAACTTTGAAAATGTTTATGGTGGAATGGTTGGAAGGGATCTTAGCTTAAAAATGAGAAAAACACAAAATATTGTACCTCTAGATCTGGTAGACGTGTTTGGATATGGTAGGAGGCTTTCATTGCCCTGTCTGTGGCGTCATCAAAAGATGTAGGAACTGTCTTGTCTGAAGGTTTTAATTAAATGCTGGGGATTTTTTTTCCCTATTCAGTAATGAGCTTCAACTGAAAGAGGAACTTAGAAAATGGAAAGAAAGAGCACTAAAACTGAAAGAACGATACTCAAGAGAGACTACTCAAGAGACTGTACCAAGGTCACCAAGGAAGACAGTGTTGTGTCCCCTTAAAGTGCCATCTTCACCCTCCAAGGAGTCTGTATCTCAAGAAACTGTGACTCAGTATACATCAAAGCCTCTGCCACTGACGTGTCCAACAAACTTCTTTGATAATTCCAACTTAGATACACTAATAGGTATGTAACATGATGGTTTCCTACTAAAGTTATTTAGGAAAGACAAAATATAAGGGGTGCTCTTTGGGAGTAGATGTTCTGTACTTTCTCAGATCAGACCTGAAACTCATATAGCAGCAGATATCTTGAATGCCTACTTAGCAGATTGTTAAGGGACTGGCCAAATGGTGCCAAGATTATCCATGCTCTACAGAACCTGAACGCTTAAGACCTATACTTCCAGAATATTAGGCAAACTTATTATTTCTTTTGCTTCGTGGAAGTGCTGATGACCAATCTATATATAAAGTTAAGAGGCTGAAGAAGAGACTTTTGCTTTTTTAGCTTTACATCAGTTAAGCACACACTTCTGACAGCTGATTCTCACGGACTCTGCTTTCATCTATTCAGAGATATTTTCTGGTCAATTTTTGAAATCTCTTTACTGGTATGACTGATTTCGGTCTTGGATTTTGGGTCTGCCAGCATGGTAGCTTCTACTTGCTGTAACAGCTGTTTTAATACTTTCTGTTCTTGAGCCCTACTTAGTATTTTGTATCACCTGACTGGTGGCATATGTGAAGGCTAGCAATCTCACCATATTAGTGCTACTGCCCTCATCAACCTGCTTCATGAAAACTTTCATGAGACCACAGCAGACATCCTGAAGACTTTAACAACAATTAGACTGGCAGATTGGCAAAAAGAATGACTTGTTGCCATTTCTTGTGAAGTCCATCTTGGTAATAGTATAGCTTCCTTCACAGCACTGTGCTTCTCAGAGGCAAGCTTTGCTAGCTGATGTTTAAAACTAGTTAGGAATACAGCAATTTATTCTTGATGCTTGTCTGATTGGGAAAATGTCACTTTAATGTTCTTTTTTTCCTGTATAGATACACAACCTGCAGGAATAGAACCCACAGAAGACCATCTTAAGAAGTGGTTTGGAACTTCAGAGAAAGATAAAGTCTCTGACTGTACTACCCAATAAAGCTGTTCTGTTGCAAGCTGCCTTTACAGTGGCTACAGTCAGAATCTAGCTATACAGAAAACAGTTGCTTCAGGTTAAAAGCCATCTATTGTGATAAGAGCTCTGGTGGTGTGCAAATCCCTTGTGTTGGAGCTACTACTTCCCAAAAGTGGAAAAGCTTTAATACGAGAACAAAAATGGAAAAGCAGACATGTTACCTGCAACCTGCTGATGACATTCTCCTTTGGCTATTTTTGTTTTGGGTAGTGAAGAAAGTAAAACTAATGTACTGAAGAATGGGTCACAAACTGATCTACTGTGAAACTTTTTGATCTTAAACTTTTCTGGCATTCCTGAACCAGCCCTCTTCTGGGTGCTTTGTATCTATTCATTAGTTAGCTTTGTTTCTCAACAGATGGTTTTTCTACCATGAGTTTGTATTATTTTAAGACTGAAAACTACATTTTCACTGCAACTTAAACTCTTTATTTGGATATTGCAACTAAATTTATTCATTTTGTTTGTAGGGTTTCTCTTGAATTCTTTAAAATATTCTTGTCATTCAGTCAATTATGGTGTTATAACTTGTTTTTCTCATCATCTTTGAATATACTTTATTTCCTGCTTGAAGTTGGGTTCTGGATTTTTCTCAGACAGTAAGCAATGGATCTAATTGATACAATCCTGTTGCTCTTAATAAGTTGAAAATAAACTGCACAATCAGGGTTATAATATGAACTACATTTTACTATCCTATTTATCTGAATTTTGAAACCTATTTTCACGTTCTCCATAAAAAGGTTTGTTTCAACAAACTTCTATCATGTCTCTACAAAAGAGAGTGGTTAGGTGGCATGATCTGAGGATGTTGATTGCAATATTCAGTGTCTAAAGGCAGTTTTTTCTAACAATCAGAGCACTCATTACGTTTCTTGTCTGCTCCAATAGCTTTCTGCAATAATCACTTTCTCCAACAGATTACTACTGCACAAATCTGTGTCGCTAGTGACAATTAAACAAAAAATTGTTTAATTATTTCTCTCTGAGAAGAAGAGATGACGGATGTGCAGCATTTACAACTGGAAGAGTAACAAAATACTTGTTACCTGACAGAGGTACTGCTGAAATCTTTCTTGAAAACCCAACCATTTTATTTACCTTGAATAGCTGAAAACTGCTGACTATTAAGAATTGCAAATATTTGCAATTCTTAAAATTTTGACTTGGAATACGTATCGGCAACCTTTAGAACCTGTGTGCTTTCAACTAACGGTCTTTAAATACAATTACTAAATTCAGCATCTTACAGTAGTCATAAATATGCAGGAGTGTCTTATTTCCCTGACTTTGATAAATGCAAGTTGTTTGGGTTTTGGTGTGTTTCGGGGATTTTGTTTTTACAATTCCAAGTTATTGATAAAAATATATATATATTTTTTTCCTTTGGTTATAACTTTTTTTGTTTTTTTTTCCATTCGTCTTATTCTACTTCATTTAAAAAGAATAAATTTTCAACTGACCTTCAGAAGGGAAGCAAGGCATATCTGGGTCTACCTTCTTGTGTTGCTCTTTGTTTTGTTTTTGGTGTTGTTTTTTTTGTTTTGTTTTTGTGGGATTCTTTTGTTTGCTTTTTACAATTTCAAGATATTTTAATAATTGCTTGCTAGAGTACTAAACGATTTAGAGATTTTTCTTGTGATTGTGCTGATAAACAGGAATGTACTCCACTAGGTCTGTCTCAATTCAGTAGACAAAAGGGTGTGGTGGAAGGAGAAATACTTTTACAAAAAAAAACTTAGTCATTTAATTTTTTATTATTTTTTTATTTTTTGCTGGGGGGGTGAGTTACAAAGCCTTAGAAAATCTGTTATTGTTCCCTAGAAAGACACAATGTTTCTGCACTTTATGTGTGTAGGTGTCCTAGTTTACTTTCAGGAATGTGCCCAACTGAAGTTCAGGTAGTATTCAAAATCCTTTAGGGTAGCTAATCTGGTGGGAGCTGATAACTTAACTTGTTTTGGAATTTTTCAGTCTGATGAAACTGCCTTAACTAATGACAATAAGTCATAGAAGGGCTTGGTTTGAAAGGAGATTCAAAGAATGTCTAGTTCCAGCCCTCCTTCTTCAGTTTGCTAACTTCAGGTTGCTAACTGCTAGATTTAGCACTTGATCAGGTTGCCTGACCATCTGCTCTGGCCTTGAATAATACTTCCAGGGAAAGGGCATCCACAACCTCTCTGGGCAGCCCATTCTGGTGTCTCACTGCCTTCTATGTGAAAAACATTCCTCTGACATCACGTAAATCTCCTTTCCTTTAGTTTAAAACAATTTCCCATTGTCCTATCGCTATCTACCACTATCTTATGTTTAAAATCTCCCTTTAAATATTGGAAGGCTACAATGGGGTCTTCCCCTAGCCTTTTCCAAACTGAAAAAGCCCAGTTCCCTCAGCCTGTCTTTGTAGGAGAGGTGTTCCAGCCCTCTGATCATCCTAGGGACCCTCTGGAGCTACTCCGCATCTTTTCCAAGTTAAGGGTCCCAGACCTGAATGCATTACACATAGAGGCAGAGAAACAAGGGGTAATAATCGATCATCTGGCTTCCCCTGCTAGCCACCCCTCTTCTGATGCAGCTCAAGCCTTCTGGGCTTCAGGTGCATGCTGCTGGCTCATGTTAAGCCTTTCACCCGGTCTCAGTCCATCACTACAGGGCTGCTCTCAGTGAGTTCTTTTGTATCTGGGATTGCCCTGACCCAAGTGCAATGCCTTGTGCTTTGCATTACTGAACCTCATCAGCTTTATATGGGCCCACCTTTTGCATTTGTCATGGTCCCTTTGAATGACAGCCCTCCCTTCTGTTGTATCATCCACATCACAAAGCTTGGTGTCCACAACAAACTTGCTAAGGGTGCACCTATCCCATCATTCATGTCAGTGACAAAGATGTTGAAGAGTACTAGTCCCAGGATAGACCCCTAGGGCCTACCACTCATGACTAGCTTCCACCTGGATGTAGAGCCTTTGACAACAGCTCTCTGGCTGCACTCATCCAACTAATTCCTTATTCAAATAGTACACCCTTCAAATCCGTATCTCTCTAATCTGGTGGTAAGGATGTGGTATGGGGCTATGTCAAAGCCCTTGCAGAAGTACAGGTAGATGATCTCAGTTGCCTGCTCTTTGTCCACTGATGCTGTCACTCCACCATAGAAGGCCACCACAGCAGTCAGGAACAAACTATCCTTGTCGAACCCATGCCAGCTATCTCAGATCACCTGCTTGTCCCTCATCTATCTGCCTTAAGATTTTTTCCAGGAGAGTCTGTCCCATGATCTCTCCAGCTACAGATGTGACGACTGCATAAAATTTGGGAACTAATACTTTGGTGCTTTCTGTTGTGTTTGTTTTTAAAAGTTAAAATTCATTGTGCAAGCATTGTCCTAGTTTAAATTTGATGATAGATAACACTGAAGAAGAATTGCTTGGGAAAATTATGCTTGTGAATTTTGGTGAATATTCTGTTGATTTCTTGCACTGTCTAGGAAAAATGGGCAGCTAAGGTTTATGATCCTTTTTTGTCCCTGAATTGTGCAGGGGAAAATCACACTTAAAGTCTTGAGTTTCACTAGATGGCAGCATCTTCGTGTTTTGACAGGAAATTACCCTCAAATAGCGAAACTTAGTAGTTAGACTACAACTCCCAGCAAGCACATCAGAAAGATCATAAGACTTCCTTTTTTACAAAGGTCATTTAGTGTACCAAGCTGACTGAGATCTTCTGGTGAGTGACTGCATTAATCTTTATTTTTGAATGCTTAAAAGAATTAGAATGTCAAATGTTCATGAGAACTAGTTGTCAGCTCAAAAATGTTTATAAAGCATTCTGTATCTAAAATGGGAGTGCTATCTGAGGAAGTACTTCAGTTGATCGTTGTTTTTTTGTACTGAAAATGTAACAGCAAAGAATGAGTTTCCTTAGCCTTGATTTTGGGCTTTGAGCAGACTCTGAGATACTTAGGACTTCTGTTAAAAGCACAGTATGTTGCAGGGTTGGTGCTACCTAGTTGTGTATGTGGTTTCATTTTACTCAGTTTAGACTGGCAATTTTCACCTGTTAATTTAAAAAAAAAAAAGATTATGCCAACTCAGGCACAATCTCATGTGGTGCTACAGCCTACATTAGAAGTGTCCTAAGACGCATCATTTTACTAACAAACTTGAAAAATTATTTTCATTATTTTTAAGTTGTTGTGTTTTCCTCTAGTTAGGAAAAAAATGCAAGTTAATTATTGCTTACACAGTGGACCATTTTGGTGGTTTGTCTTTGTGTGGGCTTTTTTTTTCTTTAGTTTATCAGTTGTTCTTGTACGAGCAAAAACCTAAAATTAGGTATTTCAGCGTCTTGCAACATGGTCCATAAGTCAGTCTGACCTTAAATCAGGTGGGATAATGCTTTTGTATTACAGCAGAAAGAACTATTTAGTTAAGTTGCTAAGAAGTCCATTTTGTTGAATCAATGATCTTGGGAGAAATATAATAGTTTTGCTCCAATTTTGAGTGGGGGAGTGGGGCAAAGCTTTTGGGAAAGCAAGATTTCTATTTAAAATTGAATGACTAATCTGATGTAAGACCCTAAACTGTGCTAACAAGTCACAGAATGAATTTCACTATATCCAGGTGCTATTGTTAGCTGCAAATGTAAGGGAAATAACAGTGTTTGTATGCAACTCAATGAAGTACTCAGCATGCTGGATTCATGCATACGTTTAAAAAGCTTAAGGTTCTAGGGACACATTCCTAGGGACACTTTCCTGTGGTCATAGTTACATAGAGAAATTTTGCACTATGGGTTTTAAAACACAGAAGTGTTTGCTTATTGGGAACTCAGTTAACAAACACTCTGAAATACAATGGCCCTATTTATGAGGTAGCTTTGTTTTTTTTAAAGCACATTCGGTAATATAGTCCTTAATAAGAAAAAATCCTAACAGAGACTTTTCCTTTGGAGTCCATAGGAGTCAGAGGTTGGCCATTTGCCTGTTTGTTTACACCTTTACATGCTGTATTTCTTTCAAATGAGTTCTTATATTTAAAGCCTCTATCTAGGCAGAGAAAAGGACTGTACTTTGCTTTTTGGCTGCCACAGCTTGAGTAAGGTGAAACCTCATAGAAGGCTGTTACTTGTCATCTAGCACTCAAAAAAAAAAAAAAAAAAAAAAAAAATCTTCCCACTTTTTTGCACTAAGTATGTTCAGTAGTTCCCTAAGGTCAAACAATGCGGTAAAAGTGAGAGGGTGTTTTCATTTTGCTTCATCCTCTTACCTTGTGGAGCTGAGAATCTGCTGTACTGGGAGATTCCCAAGAAAATTCAGAGTAGACAAATGCCTCTCTCAGACACAATGGAAAAAAAGGCCTTTCACAGAGCCCTGGAGGGTATCATGCAAAATGTGTTGCAATCTAGTAATCTGAATATCTAGTTTGAGAGAAATAGAAGTGACCTGCGTTCTAAGAATACAATATACAATGGAGATGCTAGATTACAAGCTATTTTACTTATGTCTCATCATTTATTTATTCTTTTCCTGTTTAAAAGAAGTTTCATTTCTGATAAAAATTGCGTGCTTCATTGCAAGTAACAAGCTTGGCTCTTGAGCTCAAATGTATTTGTCCTCACAAATGCAAGATCGAGGCAGCACCCCCTCAGAACCTTGGCTGACTCAGTAGCCAAAAAGAGTGCTTTATGACTTGAGAGTGCAGATGCTCTGAATTGCGTTTTGGTTTACTCACTTTCTGTTGGACTGTCACATTTACTGTCTGTGCAGGTCAGCAGTATGGGTCGGCTTGATGGGAAGGTAATACTTCTGTCTGCTGCAGCACAAGGGATTGGACAAGCCACTGCTATCGTGAGTTAGAAAAAATCTGATCTCTTGTACCTGAGCTAATGTTTAATGCTAGCATGTTCAACAATATCTGCATCAAATAAGTTCTTAAACCACAGATGAAGCCATGAAAGTACTTACTAGAAAAGTCAGGGAACAATATAGTCAGTGTACTTTATTATGTATGCTTGCTGCTGTTTAAATTTCTGAAAGTGAAAGAAATCCTTTCTATAGTCTTAGTTACTGTTAAAGTAAAATTCAATATATTTATTTATTTTCTTGTTAACTATTTCTTTTGACAAGTTCTGCCCCTGCTATTTCCTTCTATAGAGAAACTAGCAGGGTTATCTCAGCATCTCCATAACATAATCAACAAGCCATGAAAAGCCCCTGTAAGCAGGAATGTTGCAAGATTAGTTTGTCACACACACAGTTAAGGATGCACGAAACTGCCCATTTTCAATGCTTGCATTAAAACACTTGGTATAAGGAGTAGGTTTACTTGTGATTTCCCTTTGCAAATACAAGTCGTGGAGAGCTAACACATTTAATTCTACTATACTCTTAGATTGCGCTTGAGGCACTTATTTTGAAGACTGGGGGCTACTGCCAGAGACTTTGGAATGGAGGTTGCTCTGTATGCAGATAAAATGGATTTCTGAGGGGAACATCAGGAAATGAAGGAATATGCCTAGTTAAAGTATCAAATAAAAGTAATCTTTCTTTTGAATATTACTGTGTAACAATGATTTGGATGTGAGGGGTCTTAAATTCATGCAATGTTTCTAATGTGCTCGCTACTGTACATGCAGTTACTAAAGGCAAATAATACCCATTGTCTTAGTTTGGTTACGACTCTCATGCTTTATTTATGGATTCCTTACTTGATGGAAAAGAACACAAATCTCTCATAACATGCAGTTTTTTAGTTGTCCCCGGGACGTTTGGTAATCCATGTCTGTTAACTTTCTCCCATCTGTGGAATGAGTAGGGGGAGATCAGCTCCCTTCAGTCAAAAAGGAAGTGAGAAGAAAACATTTTCTTGTAAGGTCCAGAATATCTAAACTACATCTCTTACTGTATTCTTCAGGCTTTTGCTAAAGAAGGAGCCAACGTCATTGCTACAGATATCAATAAGTCTAAGCTGCAAGAACTTGAGAAATATCCAGGTAAATCATCTACTATAGGTGTTAGTACAAATATTGCAAACATTCTTGTAGGCTGGCCAGAAAGCATGGAAAACATGGGGAGTAATCATTTAGATATTGTCATTACTTCAGTCTGTGGTGTACATGTAAAATGCCTCAATATCAGTATTTCAGACAGAATATTCTAGGAGTGTGGAATAAATGTGTGTTTCTTGTGTCAAAGAAGTAGTTGATTTCCTATTCCCAGAATGCTTTCTCTTTTATTGTTATTTTATTTGTTTATTTTTTAAGATTGCTGGAGTGACAGTCAAAACTATCATGTGAAAATCATGGAATGCTTTTCCCTGTATCAAGAACTGATATTCAGCTATACAAATAGATGTGGTGTCTTGCTTTTCCCTGGTCCATACTTAGCAAGGAAAGCATTTAAATTATACTGTCTAAAAGGAATTGGCATGTCTTTAGAAACTAATCCCACCAAATCAGTGAGCTTATTTTATTTGTGCAAATGCTCAGGCTCGAAACTTGTTTTCCTGCTGATATCACAAACACTTCAAGGGAAAGATTTTCACTAGCTATGCTTTTAAATACATGCAACACACAAGTGTGGGTCACTATTAAAAAGCTTTTCTTTCTTGAAAGAAAAAAAGTAAGAAAATTATATTTTACAAATGAAAGTGCTTCTAACTTAAGATAATGGAGGACAGCAATCACTGGGCTTCATGAATTCCTACTACAGTGTGACAGCAAAATACACAAAAATACTTCTCTGATACAGTTTTTAGTGTGAACGTTGGCCTCCTCTGACTGGGGTTCACTGCAAGTATTCTTGTAACTCTTCTAGAAATTTGGGTCTTTGCAGTTTCATTCTGAGCATGTTTAGGAAAGTGTTACAGCTTGAACTGCACTTTGCTTTCCATCTGCTAGTGTACTCAGAAGAAACTGATTTTCCCTACTCTTGCAGCCATTTCCTTCCGTTTGACATGCGATTAGTTATCTCTTTCTTCGAGGCTTTGCACGTTATGGTCTTTGAATTGTGTCCAGAAAGCTAATTCTACTGCTTATGTTAATCCCTAGCCCATACCTCATCACCTCATTACCTCATCATACACAAATCTCTTCAGAAGTGTCTGAATCATTATACCAAAGCAAGTGAAGCATGTTTATGGACTTGTCAGTTTGCTTCAAAAGACACAGGTGTAGGCTGGATGAGACCCCCAGAGGCTATTAAGACCTACTTCTTAGAGAAAGCAAGTCTGATTGGAGCGGGTTAGTCAGGGCCACTCAGGTGGAAATACTGCAACCTCTGTAGACCTCTGTTCTGCTGTGACTGACCGCATGTTTTTAAACTCATAATCTGTAAAAAGCACAAAAAAATAAACTCGGCACCACTCTTTGCATTCAGTCAGGCTTCCCAGATTCTTTCTTCTCTCTTTCATCCTTCTGTGGATTTCTGAAAACTCTGGCTCCACCTTTACATCCTCACAATAGGTAATTGTAGGCTTCTATTAGACTGTGTATCACTGCTGCTTCCACATGAATAAATTGTGGGTTACGATTATACAGGTTTTATAGTTGTGTAGCTTGAGAGTACAGTGGAATTCAGATTTATTGGAAGTGTTTTTTATGGCAAATAACATAGCTTATTTTCTTGTGTGATGTTGTTTGTCTGTTAAGTCAGTTGAGGTATTTTAACTCCTTTCTGAAATGTTAAATACCGTGCCCTGCTGTTCATTGCTGTTTTAAGCATTGCACAAATTAAGTGTAGCTCTCTGTGAGTCTTCGTGTATTGGCTTACCACTGAGGAGGGTCTGTTCCAGGCAAGCTACTGACTTGAATGGGGAAGTACAGTGTCCTCAACACTTCAGAACAATAAAGTGCAGATTCTTAGCCACAACCAGTTAAACTAAAACTATGTTTTTCTAGGCATTCAAATACGGGTTCTGGATGTCACCAAAAGGGAACAGATAGAAGAGCTGGCCAAGGAGATTGAAAGAATAGATGTCCTCTGTAATATTGCAGGGTAACCATCTTCTGTTTGATACTATTTTTTTTTTTTTTTGAGGTTTTCCTGTCTTCCAGAACTACTTTCTTTTATCTAAATGGTTTTTGGTTTGTTTGTTTTTTCATTTTATACCTTTTAATGTATATTTTCATATATTTTCATCAAAACTGAACTTTTTGTGTACAGCTGTGTTACCTAAGCCAGGATACAGTGGCTCTGGAACATTTTTTCCCTACTCTATGGATCCCCTATACTGCTGAATTTAGCCTTCCTCCTGCATCAGTGAACAAAGTCAGTGGTTTAACAACGCTTTTTTCAAAATGTATTTATTTTTTAATTTCCACATTAGCAAATGTTTCATTGCACATTGGGTTTATTTTGTGTCCCTGATACTCATCAGATGAAAAAAAACTGTTGCTTCCTTCAAAGGAAGGGAGGACACTACAAAATGCAAATGGAAGAATGTGCATAAATAGCCAGAGAAATGTACATCTCATGCAGTAATCTACCTCATGCACTTATTCCAGGTTTGTTCATCATGGGACCATTCTGGATTGTGAGGAACAAGACTGGAACTTTACTATGAACCTCAATGTTCGCAGCATGTATCTAATGATCAAGACATTCCTTCCTAAGGTGAGGCTTTGTTGCCTTCTGCTGCATTGCATTTAAATATGACAGGTTTAAGTCATTGCTGCTTGTCACAGACTGGGATTTGAGATAAAAAATACAGCTGTGAAACTTTTTCTGTAAATACCAAACCCGAAAGAGGTAGCTGTGACCATTACTGGATGTCTATTTTTTTTTTTTATCTCCAGTGTTGCTCCTCTCCTTGTTTTTATTAGTTGATGTTAATTTTCAAGGGTTGTTTCTAACAGCTTTAGACACCTTAGGTTTTGGGATGCCTAAAATGCTTGTAACACAAGTACACTTCAAGGATGCCTGACAACTAGTTGTGCCTCAGTCTTTTTCCAAAGTGTGAAAGTTTTTTATAGGATCGGTGAATTCCTACATTTGACTTCTGATGATGGAATCTTTGTTATAAAAGTGGTTGAGGGGGATGTTTTTGTGAAGAGCATGCGTTCTGTTACATGTGGTTTCATGTCAAGGTTTCTGATCATTAGCACTTCACAAAGGTAAGCAGTTATTTTAGATTCCCTTGTAGGGATGGTTTCTGCTGACCAAATAGCTGCACTGGAATTATAAAAAATAAAAATATTTTGTATTTTCCTTTATTTTATTTTTTTAAGTCTTAGCTACTCTGTCTTATGTGAATTGGAACAACATAGACTACAGCAGTGTCACTTTAATAATCCTGTCAATTAGTTAAGTGGTAAATCCTAGGGCCAGGCAAGAGTATTCAGTGACAGTCTGAGAATCTGCTTTATTACTTCACTCAGCAGATTAAAAAAATTCATGCCTATGACTCTTTATCTTGCATATCAGTTGTATATAGGACTATTCTATTGGCTGCTATGGGCTATTCTGCTGGGCCTGCAAGTGACAAAATAGTTCAAATGATATAAGTATTGTTTTGCAGATGATTAAGCAGAAATCTGGAAACATTATAAATATGTCTTCTGTGGCATCCAGCATTAAAGGTGAGAAGCGTTCTAGAGTGATTCTTACATAAATCACAGTCTTAAAATATCTTGCTGATGCTTGGGTTCTGTAAAAATTTGTATAGCCACTCTTGAGAAAACTTTTTTATATACATAACAAGTGCCCTTGATTTTGATCATTTATGTGTATTTCTGATGAAGCATTCTCCAGTTAAATTATGTACAGTAGTTAATTCCTCATTCAGTACGCAGTACGGGTTGCGATAAAAAGAGGTGAATAAACAATAAATACAATAAAACCCGTAGATACTGGTTTGTTTGTTGTAGATGAGGTTTTGTGGTCAAAACAAAGGTTTACAACAACAGAGGGCCCCCTGGTAAAGGAAGGTCTGGTATAGTATTGGACCTGATCCTTGTTACCTCCATTTAGTTTAAGTTGCTTCTATTCAGATTGCCTAGGTGTTTGCTTTGATTTTTGCTTTCTTATGATCTATGATAAAGACTTTAATGCTTGTTTCTTTCCTCAGTATGTAGTATTCTCTAGGGCAACTGAAGTGAGTAAATCTACTCCCCTCATGTGTAAAATGGAAGTCAAAGTGATACTGCAAGTGCACAATGGTACTATGAAAATAAAGTCTTCAGTCTTCCTGAGAACAGTAATATAATTTGTGGTGACATGTAAAAATTATAAGAAAGCTGAAAAGCTGTAGAATAACCTTGGGGGGTGGGGGGGAGGAGAAGGCAGGTGAGAAAATGAGAATGACAATAAATATTGTACTGCTTTCATTTAGAGGATGTTGGCAAATGTGGAAGGGATGCAGAAAGAAAAAAAAATGCATTAACACATGGGCACAGGCACAGTTTCAGAAACAATCAAATCCTGACCTATGAGCTTTTGAATCTGTTGTGAAAATTTTGTAGCATCTTTTTTATCAATATATTATAACTGGAGTTTTGTTCAGTGATATCTTGCTATTTCTATTCTTTAGAGAAATGATGAACAAATAAGCACTACAGTCCTGCTTACCAAGGAAAACTAATGTTAGTTAATAGAGGAGACTCTGCTCTTCATGAACTCTTGTGTGCTTGCAGTGTTACTTTTTCTAGACTACTCCCCAGATTCTTGTTATTGAAGAATAATGTACTTTATTCTGTTTTAAGCCTGAGTAGAATTCTGGCAGTTAGCATTCCAGTTATCACAGCTTCTCTATCAGGGTAAGCTAAAGGAAGCACTGGAGTTCAGAAGCAGATGCATACTGAATAAATTTCTCACTGTTCTTTTTTGGCTTTGTTTCGTTTCTGTGCTGTCTTCCTACTGACCTTCTGTTAGGAGTTGTGAACAGATGTGTATATAGTACTTCAAAGGCAGCAGTTATTGGTCTAACAAAGTCTGTGGCTGCTGATTTCATTGAACAGGGGATCAGATGCAACTGTGTATGTCCTGGTAAGTATTATTACGGTATTTTGTTAATACAAGTGGATGATAAAAGACATACAGCCTAATATATTTTGACATTGTTAACAAAAAATAGATTTGCAAGCAGAAGTTATTAAAAAAAAAACCTAAAAGTTTTTTGTAACTAAAGTTACAAGAAATTAAGGGGAAAAAAAAGTACATATTTGAAACATTTCTGCCTCTCAAAATAGAAAACTTTTTATTTAATTATTAAGTGACAGTTTTAACTTACTGAGCCATCGCATGCACATATATATGGATTACACAGTATTTTCAGGGTTATTGTTAAACTTGTATCCCTCAAATTAGAAGCAGGGAGTGCCTGCATAGCAGGCTAGCTGTTTTTCAAACATCGGAAAAGTACTGAATGCAATTCTCAAAAGTCTTATCTTTTATTGAAATATGGGCTCCCAGACTATAGTGATAGTTTTGCAGTCTTTTTCCTGAATTCTGTTATGAAGTAACACATAAGTATTATGACATACAAACAGCGCCTGTGAGCTGAATTTTTTTGTTATGATTGCTGATCAAGTTGAGCTTTAATTTTGAAATTACAATTTCTGCTTAGGAACTGTTGACACACCATCTTTACAGGAAAGAATCAAAGCCCAGCCCAACCCAGACCAGGTGAGTGCCATCCAAAATCTGGGAAGAAAACTCTCAAACTCCAGTGTGGTAATAGAAAGCAACATTTCTTTATTCCTCGTGTGTAACAGGCAACTTGACAAAACAAGTGCACTCTCTCAAAATTCAGGTTCTATGCTTAAAGAGTTAAGATATACATATGCATACATTGGCACAGTAGCGGCCTCCAGTGGTCTTCGACCACTTACTTTCTCCCCATTTTTCCATCATCAGCTTCATCACGGAGACTTCTGGCTGATCTTAGCAGTTTTTTTTCCCACTGCAGTGCTTCTTGTGAAGCACTGTTCAAGGGAATCATAGAACTGCTCAGGTTGGAAAAGACCTTCAAGATCATCAAGTCCAACGTCAACCTAACCATATAACCTTAACTCTAACAACCCGCTGCTAAATCATGTCCTTGAATACCACATCAGATGGTTTTTAAATAAGGCTGTTCACAAAAGTGAGAAAAACAAGGCTGTTCACACACCAAGCAAAGCTGAAATGGAAAGTTAGAGAACTGGCACTCACTGATTCCTTTTGCTAAACTAACATATCAGTCCTTAAACGACTATAGTGATCCCTATTGCTAAACAAACCAGCCTGTATCATGAGCAAGCAATTCAATAGTTCATTCATGTATTTACCAGCGTTTATCTTTTTCTTTCTTTCCTTTGAAACAAACAAACAAACAAAAAAAAAAAGCTAAAAACAAACCCACAGCAATTCTTCACAAACTGAAGAATATTCCATATCTTATGAGTATCAAGGATAACATAACAGTAGTATTGTCTTTGATAGTTTGGTGAGTTTCTGCTGAGGATGGGAGACTTAAAATGCCTTGGAAGGACAGTGTTGCTTAGTAAAAGCAGGCCAGTTCGTATATATGTAATTGCATATTAACTGGATTAAAGTAATTATTTTATATCCTCATTGTTCCAAATGCTTTTATATATCTAGGCATTGAAAGATTTCCTAGCCAGGCAGAGGACTGGTAGGATGGCTACTGCTGAAGAAGTGGCCCATCTCTTTGTGTACCTGGCCTCTGAAGAAGTAAGTATAGAACAATAAAATTTTCTGTCGCAATCCCAATTTATTTTGCTTCTTCTCAGTAGAGATAACTTGTTCTAGGAGGGCTTATATCCTCTTTTAGCTTGATAATTACAAAAATAAAAAAATAAAAAATTAGGAAAAAAAAAAAAACTTTAGCAAGTAAAACCTGTGATAGAAAAATTACCCTGAATGTTGACAATGATTAAGACATTACGTATTTGGAACCATAGTCTTTTTTTTTTTTTTGTCGTTTGCTTTTTGTTCATGTAATTTGAGCCAACTGACTGACCTCATCATTCTGAATCATAGAAGAAATGGGCTTGTCTGCTCTTGCAAGTTGTTTGCACTGCAGCTAGATATTTTTCTGAGGAAGTCTAATTAGTACTGTCACTGCCTGCTTGCAGTAAGCAAGAGAAAATACTTGTGTAGATGCATGAGGAAGATCTGAGCTAAAAAGGTCTAATACTGAGTTTGAGCCTACCATTTTGGGTTAAGGAAAACAATAGAACCATTGAGGTTTATATAGACCAAACTTCGAATGGTTCACTGCAAATAGCATTAATACTAATGGACACATATCAAGCTTATTTCAGATATTATATATTTATAATGGATCAAATACTGAACTGGGTTCCACTGGGCTTGCCCAACAGTCCTGCTGAGCATAACAGAAAAAGTTATTGGAATTAATTCAGTCTTCATGTTTCCATCTGTCATAATCTCATCATCTTTCCAGTGTTTCTGTAAAGCTACTGATTTTCCAGTCTGGTTGTACAGTTTTCAAACTTGTGTGAACAGAATGTCTCCAGCTCACTCCTTTACCTCATTTTATGAAACCATCAAAATATTCATTTAGGACCCCTTATTGGTTGACCTAAGTCATACTTCATTCAGCTGAATGGAGCTAATAATGTTATAGCATAAAATATTATTCCTGTAGGTGAAATCTGTGAAGAGTAGCTTATGTGGTTTTATGCATTCAGGATGTATTTTAGTCTTAATGCCTCTAATGCTACTTCTGCTGCACTCCCTTGAGTGTCTTCTGTGTTTAAGTTTGTTTATTAAAAAAAGTATGAAAAAGTGTATATTTATGTATTTCTTAAAAGAAATGAAGAAGTATCTCCTTGTATTTAATAGCTGCGAAAAATTAGCATTTAAAAGTAATGCTGTATTCTATGTAATTTCAGTCTGCCTATATGACTGGCAATGAAGTAGTCATTGATGGAGGATGGAGCTTGTGATCAACTCTACCTGCAGATGGAAATTCACACAACGAAAGGACAAAAGTGAGGACCGTGTTTCTCAGATAAGAATTCTCAAAGTTTTAAATCATTTATAGGATGTAATCTAGAAAAAAAATGGCGTATTCTTATGGTTATGTGATCTCATTCTATAATCAGTCTTGTTTTAAGCAAATCTAAATGAAAGGAATCAAATGCTATCGTTATTCTCAGCTTGGAAAATATTTGGGATTTAAACATACACAATTCCTACCAGCATTAACAGATTATCCAGAGAAAAGACTACTTTTAAAGCAGCCAAAAACTTCTCAACTTAAACATTTATTTTAAACAACAGAAGAAAACAGAAATGGCATATGTGACGGTTGAAATGATTTTGTTACTCGTGATAAACATTTACTTTAAGAGAACGCACTAGATCTTGCAGATTATTCTTGAAAGTCTACCTTGCTTTGCTGACTTTTGTTATTATTAGCAAAATGTTTTTTTTTTTTTTTAGAACTGTAGTGACTGTAGAAATATAGTCTGTGTTGAACCATTTAAAACAATCTGTCCCTAGCCTGAAATCTAGGGTAGATGTAAGACTGTCAGACACACTGTGGATATATAGTGTATGGGCAGAAAAAATACCTGCATATACAATAGTCTGTTCATGCACAGCTGTTTACTGCAACTACAACATCCATTTTCCCATATACTGGACAAGTTAGGCCACTGGAACTTCAAACAATAGAAAATTAACTGGAATTTCAAACAACAGAAAATTATAACCCAAAAAGCATGACAGTAGATGAGCATTAGAAGCACTAGGACTGGCTGCCTTATGGTTACAGTGTTTTTTGATTGGGCATATGAAGGTTATAGACACTGTCTTTGTGAAGCAGAGATGATAGAAGGGAAATTGTTATAATGATCATTAGAGGACTATGCTCTCTACATGCTATTAGTGTAAGAGAACCATGTAGTTTCACAGTCAGTTTGAAAACTGGTACATTTACTAGTGTACCAAAGAGGTCTTACTTGGAAAAATTGAGGCCCAAACTGTTTCGTTAATAGCATAATTCACCCTTAAAATGGTCTTGAAAATATTTTTTACTGTTTCTTTTCTTTTTCATGTGCAGAAAGTACTAGTCAAGGATATCACTCTGATAGGCATACCATGGAAGAGGTGTTCTTAAATGCACATGCATTTTCCAGAGGATATGTTACTTTTAGCATAGGAGCAAAAGGAATGAGAACTTTACCACTCTAGATAGAGCAAATATATCCTTCTTCCAAAAGAATTTACTAATGAATATATCAATACAGGACAAATATTATCAATTTTATAGATTCAGTGCTGCACTTAAGATACTCCATTGCTCGACTCTCAGACACAAATATAGTTCTTCCTAAAAGCACAAAACTTTTTTTCTGGAGAAAAAAAAAAACATGACCCAAAGACCTAAAGCAATGAGTAATCTGAATTCCAGAACTACCTGTTACAATAAGGCAATATTAAAATTGATGTGAATGACATGGGCTGAATTCCTATAAATATGGCTTCATTAAGAAACTGCACACAGCTCTATTCATTTAGTTTGTGAATGAAGCTGTATGCCATTTGTCTTTTTCATATCTATGAAAACTATGTATGGAAGTTCGAATTAAAAGATTAAATACTATTGAATATTATTAGTCATTAATAAGTGGGAAAACCACATGCTCTCTTAGGCATGTTTCTGTAACAGTGAGATGTTCTTAAACAATTGGAGTTCTTCAGTATTTGCTAAGGCATTAATAGAAATTATTTAATTTCAAAGATAAGGAACGTACCTGGTTTAAATCAGGCTTCTTGTTAGTACAATTTTTATTTGCTTACGGATTTAAAATGAAAGTATTGTGGAGGCTGCTTTCTCAGAAGACTTGTTACGGAGTTTAGTTCTTACTTTTAATTGTGGTTGGAACGTTCTGTGTTGTTTGTGGGATTTTGAGTATGTTCTCTGGCAAGTGACCACAGCAGCCAAGAGGATGAAGTTGAAGCAAAAATCCAGTTATCCAAAACAGCTCCACCAGTACTCATTGACTTAAAGTCAAATGCTGAAAGTTGAGCCCAGCAGGATTATGTTTGAGTTCTCAGAGGTTAATGTGAAGGCTAAAGTCCTCCTCTGTAGCTGGTGCAGAAAGCTTACCTCAGGAAGGGAATCTCCACACTGCAGCACCACAGGAAACTTGTGCTATTTTGAAAATAAAAATTCTCTCGAATTCATAATTATTTACTTACTGCATATAGGACTTTAATAGATAATATTTCTAAGCTTACTGGTGATTGTAATAGAATGGTGCTACTCAAAAACATTCTTTAGACAAAATGCTCCTGCAAGAAAAGGGTATATTATCCACTTTCTACATTGCACTGAAAGCACAGATGCTTCATTTCTCAGTGAAGCTGGCTGTCAAAAACAAAGACAGCAACAACACCAACAGACTGCTGTCTCTTGCCTTGATAGTGGTGTGTATGTTGTGTGAACAGCCAAAATTCTGAAGTGTGCCTCAACATCTCGAAGGTTTTCAAGCAGGCTTACTGGTGTTATTAAAAGATAATGCTTTGTAATACTCTTGTGTGACCTCTCTGATTCCTGGTTTATTTGTAAGGGGCTGGGAAATCTTGTTTCTTCTCCCCATCCATAATGATAACAAGGCATCTGACTCCAAATTTTAGGTTGAGGTTTCTCTTTGGGACAGGGAGGGTGCTTAAATCCCTCGTTTGAAGTCCTTCTGGAAAATTTATCTGGTCAAAAAAAAAAACACCAAAAGAACTTGATTTGTTGTCAGCCTAATTCTGTGTAATGCTGCTGGGAGTGAAGTAGCAACATGCTGCATATGAAACCACTTTTACACACCCCAGTATGAGAGCGCATGATTTAGTGAGACTAAGGAAGAAGGTCTCTCGTTCTCCCGGCGCGCTCTCGGATTATGTGGACGCACACTTGGTTCATCTTTACAAAACAAACGTTTTCACAGCAGCACCACAGACGTGCAAAAACAAGATTCTCTTGCCCACCCCCATGCCATTCACCCCCTTGTTCTCCCGTGCTGTGGGCTCAGGGCAGGTCCACGGCTCAAACAAACCTGCTGCCTGGTATTCACTGAGGGACAAGGTGGCATCTGTGGATCCGGGTCCCTCCCAGCTGCAGCGTTTTGCAGCTTGCCCCGTGGAGTTGTGGATGGAGGAGGGATCATGCTGTGCTAGCAGTAGCGGAGGAGGAGCTAGAGCTGGCACTGGGCTGTTCCTGCTGCTGGCACGGTCGAGCATCTCACCATCTCGGCGTGTTGGAGAAGCTGGACATGGGCTTTCTCTGATTCCCGCCGATCCACAGGTAAGTCCCGCTTGTCCTGGCTGCAGCAGGAGAGGGGAGGTGGGAGCTGCGCGGGGAGGAAGCACGCTGGAGAGGAGGGGAAGGAGGTTGCATCATGGTGTGCTTACGCCTTCTTCTGGGTAACGGGTGGTTGGGGCTGTCTCTTTGCCTTAATGCTGGCTGTTAGCGGCTCTGGCAGAGCTTGCAACATTTTGTTTGCATTGCTTTCTGTACTGTGCACGCACAAAACAGAATGTTGACAGTCAGCAGGGCAATGGAGCTAAAAATATCAGCAAGCACATGCTGCCCGTCAGTCATCTTTGAAGCTCTGCATTTCTACTCTTCTTAATTCCTTTTTGTTTTAATTCAAAATGAGTAAAATGAGAGAATCTAATAACTATAATAATAAAGCCTTTCTTCTTTCACATTAAGGGAAGTATATTTCAAATAGATGTACTGAAATAAGCATGTTACTGGCTGGTTTCCACAGTGTAGACCTTAACAATGGAGTATGAATTCTGCTTAAGTCTATCTGATTTTATTTGCAAAGATGTTGTTCTGGAGGAAATTTATAAAACCCTACAAAACAAAAACCAAGGCTGAAGGTCTGTCACACAACAAACAAAGAAGGGCAGGATCATGCTGTCCAAGACATTCATTACTACCTTGGAAAAATCCCTGCTAAGCAGATTTCCCTGCTCAGTCTTTTCTTTCCTTTACTCTGCTATAAACAGTGCATGCCAGCCCTGAAGTTATTGTGAGGTGGGCTCCTTTTCCTCATACATATCAGTGTATTTTGTGTCAACAGGTATCTGGCACCAAGAGGTGGCACCATCACTTAGGCAAATCTGGATGAAAACAAGCTCTTCTATCCCTTACCCATCCAGTACACGCATGCTTCTTCCAAAATCAGAATGATGTACAAATTCCCTGGGGAGAGACAGCAAAACCATAATACTTGAACACATTGAAATTGTCCTTCTGTGTTCCTGCTCTTTGCCTTAGCCACGTCTCAAGCCAGTTTCATACCAGAACAGCTCAAACAAAATCAACCAAGTGTTCAAACAGCCCCTGCCTTTGTTCAAGGCATCAATCTTTCCCAGATCTCAAGGCTATTATAAACTGAAGGCTGGATAATTGTGAGAATCAGGTCTCTGACTTGCTTCCAGTAATTCAGTGAGGGAATTTCTTGGCTCAAATATTTTGGCGCAACTTGAGTGTCTTATGGGGCCTGAGAAATGGATTTCAAGAAAAATACTGTTAGCACTGACTTGTGGTCAGTGAAGTTGCTGTGACAGAGAACACTAGCAAGCCTTGATTTTGGGTACATGCATGTAACTTCTACTGACCCAGGCTTGTGAAGTGTGTGATTTACTGCAACAAAAAACCATTTAGTACACTAACTTATCAGCAGAACTCGACCGGTTAGAGTACATACAATGAGATTACCTGCATTCAACTTGGGGAGTTTTCACTCTTAAGAATTATCTCTGTGGGATATGAGCAATAAAAAAGAGCCATGTTTTCTTACCGTTGCCCAAGTGTAGAGTACAAGTTGGGTGTATTTTACATATTTAGTTAAATAAACGTATTCTGTTTCTGAGATGCTCAGTCAAGGTACTTGAATGGTGACGTCTAACTGAAATATCTCCTTGAAAATTTTGCTAAAAATCAAGCAGGAGCTGATCAAATTTTTAGTTAGGGAAAAATTGTCCCTTGCGTGTATGCTTTAGAAATTACACTTAATATTTATATGATATGGTTGCTTGCCTTGCCATGTGCACACGTGCACAAATTGAGCTCTGAGGGCTTTTTCACCTGATCTATGAGGAAGAATATAACATTACAGGAAAGTGTTGCCTCTGGAAAATGACATTACCTGTTTCTCTAACTTTTCAAACTCTGTTGCATTCACAGCTTTGTCGCAATGGTGAAGGACGATACAGTGAGTGAAGATTCTGAACCATCAGTATGTGAGAGAAACGGCATGATTCCCATGCATGAGAAAAGTGAGGTAACTAAAATTACACCCTTACTTAGAAGAATCCTTCTCTTTTCCCTTTTCTTTTTGCATCTGTCAAAAAGCTAAACAGAATGCAGAGAAAAATTTCCTCTGTGAGAATTTGTCATAATTAACAAATGTTGTGTTTTTAAAACTTAAGTTAGATTGCTGGAAATTACTGGCAGTAACTGTAGCTTGAACTGAAAAATTAGAATCAGTTCAGGTTTCACAGAAAGCTATAGAAGATAATTAAATACTTTTCTGCTTTCAAATTGTGCCTGTCAGACTGCTGGCTGAAAGTAATTCATTCACCTCTACCCTTTGTTCATCCAATAACTATTTTAAAGGCACAATTTTAAACTCCTACATGCATGTTTTTGCTACTGACTTCCATAGATTTAAAAAAAGATGTGCAGTCAATGGAAGAATAAAATTCTTCTTAGAAAAGGAACTTTAAAGTTAAGCATGTGATACTGACTGTAACGTACTTTGTGGTGTATCTGTATTATACGGGTAGCTGGTGATCACAGGATAGGAAACCAAGTAATCCCATGCTAGAAAGCTCACAGGATTTGATGTTCCAACTGTGACTGTGAGTAAGGGATGTATATATATAAATATATATATATATATGAAAGAAAAATAGTGGGAAATGTGGAACTGCTACTGGATGAGGGCCAAACCACGATATGGGCAAGAATTCCATGTCCACATTATGACAACGAGCTGGCACAAAGATGAATAATTGTATGGGAAGATAGATGATTAATTTGTTAGATGATTAATAAGGACCCTCAAGTGAAGTGAAACACATATCCAAAAATGGTCAACAAGCATATTGGTTATGAATATGGATAAGCAGATGATTCAGTATAAAAGAGCTGCTTTAACAAACTGTGCTTCAAGAAACCATTCTTCAAGAAAAAAAGTCTGCCAGGGTAGCATTTCTTCTCTACCTTAACTTATCTGCTTGAGCCTTCCAACAATGGACTGCGTGAGTAATGTTTGCACTGGCCATCTGTGTTGTTTCTTTCATTTATTTATAATCACAAGTGGGTTTGGTTATTTTGGTTCAAGGCTTTGTAACAGAAGTTAGTTATGAGTTATATTAAAGATACTTCCTCACTTGGATGATGCTGATTGTTAATTTTGTTATAGAATCCAGAGTGAAAGCAGAAGCCTATCTGCTGAACTGTGAAAGATGCTGGTAAATGTTTGGCTCATACACAAGGCAAACTGGTAACAGATGGTTAATAATGTTTTTTCATCAGATACACTGATGTTGTTGCTGAACAAGTGCTCAGTGTATAGGCACAGGAGCTTTGTCAGACACAAATTAATAAAAATAAAAATAAAAAAAAAAATGAATGACCTACAGTCTTTCATACGCAAATCTTTCTGCTATTTAAAGACAGACCTGTAACTGGAAATGCCAAATTCAATGCAAAACTCTAATCCTTCTTCTAGTCAGCGATTGTTAATGTTTTCGTTAGTAGACAGGATGCATCTAGTGCATCACAGCTGATTGCAGGTATGTTGTATGCCATTGCAAATGCATACAGGGACACTTCTGAGATAATTTTATTGTTTTGATTTAGGCGGGATCAACAGTAGATGCCAAAGGTGCTGATGGTAATACACAAACAGAAGAAACTGCTCTCTTGAATCACTCAGCTCAGCAGCCTCCAGAACTGATATCAGGGTCTTCAACACCTGCAGGAACATGGAGGCAAATATTTGCTTGTCCTCCTCAGGGTTTATTGTCTCGAATAGTAACAAATGGTAAGTAAGAAAGAGACAGTGCAAAATGTTCAGTTAAACTGAGGAATGACAAATGAAGAACTAATTTCTCTGGATGTGGTGATATCTTACTATTTTTCTGAAAAGTAATAAGGGAAATAGCTCTGTTTTCCACAGTGCACCTTCGTTTAAGCATTTCAGAAAAGGTGAAACAGATATTTGTGTCCTTTTTATTCCTCCATTCTTCTGTGTTTAACGTGGTAGGTATGTCTTTGCATTGTCAAGTGCTATCAGCAGAAGAAAGACTTCCTAATTCTCATCTTGATAGTTGGTTTTGGTGTAAATACATCGAGATGGTTATAAAGAGTGCATTTTTCACACACTAGATAACTTTCTGTTGAATTAAGGCAGCAAAAATGAAACTTTGCAGTAATACCTTCTTCTGTGCTTAGTATCTTAGGCTCGCAAAGCCAAGAATCATAACTCCAAGGCAAACTGACTCATTCTGTTTAAGATTTGCCCTTCACTCTAAGCTCATAGAACAGAACGCCCAGCTAACCAGTTATTTCAGGCTTTTCCAAACAAAAGGTATTTTTTGTGGCTTTGCTTCCACAGTCTCTGTTCTCTCTCATTTGTGATTCTTAGGCATTATGTTTGGAAAACAGTCTACAACCACCCTAAAATAAGATATAGAAAATCCAGGCTGAAAATGCAGTGCATTTTCATATGATTACAAGAAGAGGAATTTATTCAACAGGTTTTTTTTCTTCTCCTTTATTCTTCTGCCTGTGTATCCATTCCTACTCTTGATGTGTTACTGTAGGAACAGATCTGGAAAACTGGAAAGAGTATAATATTTTCATATAATATTTTGGTAATGCTTTTCAGAACCTTTCCCTACGTATTATCACTCTTTGTTTACTGTTTTAATCTATACTACCTTAGGCTGCCCAGAGATATAACCTTCAGATTTTTTTTTTTTCCCAGGGATGACAATACACTGCACAAACATATCTAGCCAAAAGGAATGGTATGCCAATTCCTTTAGAAACAGAACTGCAGTTATTAGCTCGAAGACATACCGGGCTGTAAAACATCAGGTCCTTGCTGCAGTTCTTGCTTAGCTGAAGGAAGATAACACAAATGCAAGATAAGTGTTTGTGAAAATCTTTGTATTAAGTCTGGGACCTTTTAAATGCTTTCCACAGTGGCTTAAGGTTTACTCAGTTTTTTTTGGTCCCTCATGACTTCCCTGTTACCATTTTATAACATAGGTTTCAGGAGTGTCAAATATTAAACAAAGTGTTATGGTTAAATTCATTTTTAAGGTTCAGAAGTTTTATTTCTGAGATTTAATGGTACCTTTTTCCTTAGCAGAAATAGAAATGTGACTAATAGTGAAATTGGTTCACTACTTATTAGAAATTATTAAATGTTAATATTTCTTGTCTTGTTCCAGTTGCAGCTGTGGTCCTGGTTTGGGCTGTGGTTTGGTCCATCACTGGGCCTGAATGTCTCCCAGGCGGAAACCTGTTTGGAATTTTGTTTCTTTATTTTTTTGCTGTCGTTGGAGGTAAAATTTTTGGACTCATTAAAATAGGAACACTGCCACCTCTTCCTGCTCTTCTGGGTAAGATGCCCTTCCTTCTTCCTGCGTATCGTGGTGTTTTAACAGTCAGGTGATATCTGCAGATTAGGTTATGTTTGGATTAGGAATATGCAAGCTTCATAATGCCAAAATCTGTCATTTTTCAAGTGACTTGTTTGTCATTCTCATGGAGAAGGTAGAGAACTCTCCCAGAGTAGCTCAGGTGAAACTCTGTTGCTAAGGCTCCTCTTAGTTCTTTAGATTAGATCAGTATGGTATTATGAAGCACTGTGATGCTAACAGAGCTTAAAAAGGTGGTCCCCTTGTGTTATGCTGAGTCTATACATGAGTAGAACTGTTCATAGAGAGTAAGACTTCATGGCAGAGCAGGCTACAAATGCCTCCTGCAGTGTCTTGAAGTGATAAGTAACCTACTTACTCTGGTATCTCGCAGTGGGCCCTCTGACTGGAGAGGGGCCAGATGGTTTTGTTTGCAGCACTGTTCAGGCAGTGTGTTTATTCATGTACTGCTTAGTTTCACAGGTGAGAACAGATTAAAACAAGAGGGAGTGAAGTTTTGCATATAGCATGACTGCCCACAGTAACACAGGCTTTACAGTCAGGGCCCTTACTAAGTAAACACTTTAAAAGGAAATCATAGAATCATATGGAATCATAGAATGGCTTGAGTTGGAAGGGACCTCAAGGATCACCAAATTCCAAAGTCTGACCATTTGTGTTCTGCTTTTTTCAATTTAATCTGTATCTAAAAATCAAGTTGAACGTGAAGCTGAAACTCAGACATGATGGTATATGTCTTGCAAGTTGCTTAGGATTGAGTTCACTGTACAGATCTATGGTGTTTGAGGAAAACTGAACAATCTGATAGTAGAATAAATACACTGTGCCTTTAAATAATCTTTTTTACACTAGGAGTATAAGTCTTGTACTCTTGTACAGGAACTCTTGCTTTTAATTCATTTTTCCTAGCTGCCCTGTTGCTGGCTCAGCTCTGTGCACATTATGGTGATCCTCAGGGTGAGGGAGAAGGAATGACGTGGCTACAGAAGCAGTTACATATTGTATTTTAGGTGCACCTTGCAAGGAGGTTATGCAGACGACATGAAGCAGAATTATGAGGGTATCTTTTAAGGTGGTATATTTTTTCTCTGTTAAGCAAGCTTCTGGATCTGGGTAGATAGAGTCGATGGATGTCACACACGCACAAAAAAAGTGCAAAGAGACGCATGATCATTATGCTAGCATGACAAATGTCACGAGGTACTGCAGACTAATTATGCCTCTTTTTTTTTTTTTCTTTTTTTTTTTTTTCTGGGAGGAGGGGGGAAGGACAGTGTCCAAAAGTTCAGTGTGTTACAGGACAAACCAACTCTGCAGCCAAGGCTCACAGCCAAACACGCCAAGCTGTGGTCGACCTGAGCACAGTGTTTACTTCCCATCTCCTTTGATTTCTGTTGTATTAACATGGTCAGTATGAAATCGCACCACAAAAATGTATCTTTGAATCATGGGGACCTACAATTGAGTCTTTACAGAGCTATAGTTAACAGTTATTCTTATCCGTACTTTTCTGTATCTTTCCAGAGCTCCAGTTCTGAGAGCTTTGCAGGAAGTCCCTCGTTAAGCTGCTTTGCTAATACTTGCAAGAGGTTGGATCTTGCTGTCCAAGTTTTTAAAATTCAGGATAAGCTTTTACTGCAGTCAGATGTATCATTTGACTGCAATTTGTTTGCTTTCATTTAAGGGATGCTACTTGCTGGTTTTCTCATCCGAAATACCCCATTTATTAGTGACATCGTCCAGATAAATCTACACTGGTCTGCAGCACTGAGAAATATTGCTCTTTCAATTATCCTGACCCGAGCAGGACTTGGTCTAGATCCAAAGGTATGGCACCAGCTACATATGTAAAGCAAAGTATAACACTGATTGTGGTAAAAAATATTGAACCGTTCAGTCTTAGAAGCTTTGCAAATTAGAGCATTACAAAAAGCACAGTTCCTGCTGTGTAGTCACACGTTAATCAGCATTGGCAGGTGGATTTCTAGAATTAGTGAGTTCAAAAAATAACTGAAGAAAACTGATTTTATGACTGTGTATCCTTGTTATCTTAAAGAAATGTCATGAATGTTGTGAGCAGGACGCAAGGAGTTGCACCCTATCATAGTCTGTCAGAGTTTATACTACCTATCAAAGTCCCTGTCAGGTTACTGTGGCAGACTAAAACAAATAAGGAAGGGAATCCCTATTGCAGATGGAGAATGTTGTTTGACCTGGCATGAATCAAACAAACAAAAAATATAACCTTTGTCCTTTTTGCTATTTTAATTTTTCTTTTTTAAAGTCGTTGTACATTTTATGCAAGTGTTAATCCTAAAGGTGATTCTGTCTGTACTGCAAGTATAGCTAGCTCAGGTCAACAAATATGGTTTTCTTAACCAAGATGAAAATTAGAGAAAAAAAAACTTCAAATGAATTGTAGTTGTCTCGCCAGAGTTGTTCGGTCTGCACAAGGAGCCAAAGACAACCCTCTGCCCCTCCTTCCTTCTATGTGTTTGGACCTTATTAAACATAAATTCAATGTGTTTTACTGCGACACATGCAATTTTATATCCAAATACACTTCTTTTTGAGCCTTTCTCAAGCCATATAAAACTGTCATATCCTGTACTGCAACTCAGAGGGAATTATTTTAATAAATAATGTCAGATTGTAAAAGTTTTTGCTCTCTGTGGAGCCAGAGGTACAGATACTAATGGCTGAATTTGCTCTTCTGTTGTAGGCTCTGAAGAAGCTCAAAGCAGTCTGCTTGCGGCTTTCTTTTGGACCATGCCTCATAGAAACATGCACAGCTGCTGTTTTTGCCCATTTACTCATGCATTTGCCGTGGCAGTGGGGATTTATATTAGGGTAACATACTGTCTTTTCTCCTACATGACTTTCTTGCTACACCTAGATGATCCAAATGTAGTTAGTTCTCTGTCAAGCAGACACTTCAGTTTTATGTCAGTTAGGAAGCTGTGCTTAGCATCTGTGGTTGTTTGCTTACCATTCATATCTGGCTCTGTGGCTGATTTAAAGGTCACATTTCCAGATGTAGAGGAGTACTTGCATCATTGCTCTTCTCTGGTTGTGATCCGAGCACTTATAGAAGGAAGAAAGATGGTGCAATCCCTGGGTCTTTAGCCACAAGGCTCTTAGGGACTGAAAATGATACCACAAGTTTGTGCTGGAGTTCAGAATTTCCCCTTTGAGAAATTCATACAGGACAGCCTTCCTGCCACAAATTGAATATAAGGACATGGCATATTACATTGTGGAGTAATATCCTTGAAGAGGAAACATTTTTCATCTAGGTTCTGTCTAAACTAGTGGACTCAGTCCAGACTGAATACTAAAGGGATATAGATGAACTTCTGCCACACGCTGGATTTTGAGAAGGAACTCACAAGTCATGAGCATCTAGACCAGGTTCCTAAAGCGGACAGTCAAGGCATGTATCAGAGAGAACTGGCCTGCAGTGTAGAGTCAAGTCTTGGTCTGTGGATCTCTTTATTTTGAATATTATTACTGAGGTGAACAGGAAGTAGAAGGCGATTGTGAATCTGCGTGGAAATATCCCTGCTTGTAATCAGCAAGGAGAGGTAAGGATGATATTTTATGTGAAGGTCTGTGTACTTAAGCTTTAGAAGAAGAGAGATCATAACGTTTTGAAGCTTTTTAGTGTAGTGCTTGCTTTTTAAGAGGGGCTGATACCCTGTGTTTTCAGTTTTGTTCTAGGTGCAGTCTCTCCTGCTGTTGTGGTTCCCTCAATGCTGATCTTACAAGCTGGGGGGTATGGAGTGGAGAAGGGTGTCCCTACTTTGCTAATGGCAGCTGGAAGCATTGACGACATTCTGGCTATTACAGGCTTCAACACATGCCTTGGGATGGCTTTCTCTTCTGGTATGCTAGTTAATCTGTAGGTGGTGACAACCAGAGCAAACTGTGACATTTTGAGGAATGTGTGCTTTGTTATGATTGACTGGTTTGTATCTTATGACAGCTCCTTATAAAGTTCATATATGGAGTCGAGCATGGATAGAGAAATTACCCATGATCAAAAAGTGTTGGTGTAACTTCATCTACTCTCAGTTGTGGGTCATATCTTTCAGAGAAGAGTTTTATTTTATTTTTCCTGTGTCTTGACTGCCAAGTCTGACCCCCATGTACGCAGCATAAGTGGTCTCAGATGTCCCCGGGCTTGACAGTGCCCTAGCAGTAGCTTTTTTTCTGGCTTCCTTGACACACTTTCTTAGCATAAGCAGAGAGAGAAAGTTGTACAATCCAGTTCTTTCAGGGTCATAGGTTCTATACTGAGCCTCTTTTGCCATGTAATTTGGAGTAGAGACTGTGCTGGAATTTTCATAGATATATGGCATGGTTTGTGAGTGAAGGTTCCGCTTTGGGGGTAACTGAACACACTTCTGTTTTGCCAAATAGGTTCCACTGTGTACAATGTGCTCCGGGGAGTGCTGGAGGTTGCTGTTGGCATAGCAGCTGGTGGGATTCTGGGGATGTTCATTCGATATTTCCCAAGCTATGATCAGGTAAAAAAAAGTTTAAAACAAACAAAACAAAAAAGTGTTATGCAAATATTCTTATGAATGCTGTTTTATGTTACTCATTTTCAAACTTCATATGATACCTTTTGTGAGGAAGCAGTGTACGGATCTGACAGCTTCTAGATTGCAAAGCCTGTGAAGTGTTTTAAAGTGTACTGCAACAGGAACAGTGTAAGATCTCACAGTCCTTCCTGATGCACAGCTTGGAACCCAGCTCACAGTCCTGCACCCATTGGTGGTAGAGTGTTGGAAATGCTCACACAGAAAGAGAAAAGGATCTGACACCTATTTCAAACAGTAAAATAATAAGTAAAGTGATGCATGACATATTTACCTCTACTCCTTTTTTAATCTTAATCCTACTGGAAACGTCTTAGAGATGTGCAGATCATGAGCTTAAAATGTTTGGGCGTATTATTATTAACAATAATTGAATGGTATTTTCATTAAAAATTAAGCTTATATAAACTGGAATCAATTTGGACAACAACTATTGTCACGTTATTTAATAAGAAAATTTGATGGCAAGTGTGGTTAAAGAAATCACCCAATAACTAGGTGCGGGGAACAGTTACAGAGATGTCTCTGCCATGAAACTGGATTTGTCCTTAAAAACATTTTGTGGAAAGGTTTAACACCTCCTTGGATAATCTCCAGCTCTTCGGGGTACTGGTCCTGTTATCACACAGTAAAAGCAGGAAGGTTAGAATAGAACATCGTGTTCCTTGTAATGCAAAAAGTGTTTTGGCAGTAAGATTTGGGATGGGCAGAGGAAAATAAATATTGAAATTTCAGAATGATAGTTTGCTAGGAATTATGTCCCAAGGAACTCCTTCATTCAACTGAAATAATTCAAGTCTCAAAAGTTTTGATTCCTTCACAATGGTACCTTCTGTTACTTTCAAATTAATGAAAACTTTATCCCCCATTTCCAAAAAGAAATTTACTTTTTTGTTTCTTTCTTTCCTTGCTTGCAGGCATCCCTGTCATGGAAGAGATCGTATTTTGTACTTGGGCTGTCCATGTTTGCTGTTTTTGGCAGCGTTTACTTTGGCTTCCCAGGATCAGGAGGGCTCTGCACGTTAGTCTTAGCTTTTGTTGCAGGTGTGGGATGGTCTGATGAGAAGGTGAGTGTTTATGCACACCATACCAAAACTCCTTTGAATGCACAGCTTAGCAGAAGTTTGGATTTCCATCAGGAGTGGCGGTGGCCCATTCGTGCAGATTTATGGAAGTGCAGATTGCCAAAATAAATGTAGAACTTTTCTATTACACTACAGATGAAGAAAGTTATCACGTATGTGGATGAGGTAATGTCATACCGCCAGTAAAACACGAGCTTCTCTCAAATGTCACTGCAGTACCTTTTAAGCCCTGTAAAGGAAGGTTAATCATCATGGCACTTGACAAGGAGTCTAAAGCTTTGTCCCAGTTCTGTGACTGTCTCTGTAACCTCACACAGTCTTTGAAGATAAGTTTTAATAATATGTGCCCTAATACAGTTGTGCTTGTGGCCTCAATAGCCCGAGCTTTTGTTCTCTGTGATTTTAGGGGGTAAAATGGAAAGCAGTAATTAACCATTTTTTTGTCTTTCACAAATCCTAGCAAGTGTATTCTGTGTAACTAGAGGGCATGGTGCCCACACTAAATGGTGATATAAAACCATACAGAAACCATACAAAAGGCTGTTTCTAAGCCACTTTCTTTTAGCTGTGAAGCCTGTTTCTTCTTACTGTTGTTGCCCTGCTGATTTTCTTATTTTGATATATCTCACTGCCCCTTTTGCTTGATACCATCCACACATAACGTTTGAGGGCACTTTTTCTTTCCACAGCTGTAGCCTTGCAACGTGCAGTAGGAGAAAGGAAAGGGGATTAGATATATTATTATCCCCATCTAGTACCTGAGTAAGATCTCAAGATTTGTTAAAATAACAAACAGGAAACCATGGTTTCTGTTTAAAACACTACATTGTTGTCCAGTTTTAAAAGAAGGGAAACTTGAGACTTGAAGTAGTTAAGAACTGTACAGCTCATAAAGCTCACTGTTGAAGGCTTCTAAGCCACTTCAGAAGGAGAGTCCTTACAAAAACATATGCTGTCTGTAACTGCTTAGTTTAAATTCCTTTGATCAGTAGGTTAGGCTGCTTGATGATGATTTCAAATGCCTTAGCACTTTTTATCAGATGCAGCCAAAGAGATGTGCTTACTGTGTACTCAGTGTTACCATGATTTTCCTGCGGAGCCTCAAAAAGGCCACTGATGCTGTCTCTGGTGGAAGTGAACAGATAACATCAGCAGAGAACAAGGAACGTTGTACCTTTTGCTGAAGTAGTTACATGGGCAGTAAACAGGATGAAATAATGCTAACGTGTGAAAAGAATTTATTTATTTTTTTCAAAGAAAGCAGAGTAAGTTAGCAGGGAGAAAAGAGGTGAAGAAAGAAAGAAGTTTTACAGGTCTTTGTGTTTCCACCTCACTCTCTCTAAGGTTACATAAAGCTTTGTATTGCGGTTTTCTCTACTTTTCCATTGATGGAAGTGCCAGTGACACTGCCACGTTGAATGGTCAGTCCAAGAGAGGACATCTGGGCCACACATTGCAGAAGCCACTTAATATAAAAAGCACTGTTAGAGGTGCTACATGTACCTCTTCAACTGATTGGAAGATTCCTGTTTACCTTGGCAGCAGGTTGTTTTAGGAAAGGTGCTACATGTGAAGTTCAGGCACAAGGGGGAAAGACATTTTTGCAATCTTTCAGAATTCACAGAGATGTTCAGCATATTTTTACCAGTAAGGGATTTCAGGCTTACTTAATCTAGCTTTGCTTCTGCTCATGTGGAGATAGATTTCTGCCTGAGTGTGGTGCTAGCAGACATTACTGAAACTTTTTGAGGGTCTCACCCTGCTTAAGTACAAATGCAGTTCCCAAAAGCTAAGAAGTTTCATTGCAAAACTTTTGAAATTGCATCTTCCTAAACAGTGAAAATCAAATGTGCTTTGTTTTCCTTCCCTAGGCTGCAGACTGCTTTAGTATTAGATCAAAGTTCACTATAAACTAGGGATCTAAAGAACAAATCTGGACAGTATTTATAAGTTTTCACTTTGTGCTTTGATTAATTACACGTGTCTGCTTTGGTTGTTGCTGTTTGGGTTGAGGGGTTTTTCTTTTTGTGTGTGTGTGTGTGTGTGTGTGTGTGTGTGAGAACTGACTGCTTTTTTGTTATTATTATTGCAGAAGGAAGTAGAAAAAATTGTTGCGGTTGCGTGGAATATCTTTCAACCTTTTCTTTTTGGTTTGATTGGAGCAGAAGTATCTGTTATGTCTCTCAGGCCTGAAACTGTTGGTAAGATTGTTGCTAGTTATCCAATGTCATTGCTAGCTTCCAAAGAATCTCCAGAAAGAAATCTTAAGTAAAACATGATATGGCTCTGACAAAAAACAGCAACAAATTGCAGTTGTTGTAAAGCTATGATTTCAGAAGGCTTATTCCCCTCAGACGTCTATGCACAAAAATAGTGAGAAGTTTTTGTCTTTGTTGCAGGGCTCTGTGTTGCTACACTAGGTATTGCCCTAGTGGTGCGAATCGTAGTGACATTCCTGATGGTGTGTTTTGCTGGGTTTAATTTCAAGGAGAAAGTATTTGTCTCATTGGCGTGGATTCCCAAAGCCACTGTCCAGGTAAAACAGCCCAACATCATTTTCATCCCAGGCTAGATTTATAGTCTTCAGCAAAGCTCTCCTTTACCAGCACAGCCTTGAACAGGGTCCCAGTTAACAGCAGTGTGTGGTATGTGGACACTTCATATTCTGCATTGCCTTAAGTCTGCTTGAAAAGGACACAGGGGATGCTGCCATGTGAGGGTCCTTTGCTTGCATCCTGGGGCGTGCTTTCAATAATAATGGTGAATGTACATATAAATACTTTATCATAGAGTAACTATTTATCAGTTACTGCTGATTATTATGCATTTACATACAGATTTTGAGGAATCTCGAAGTTTGAAGGTATTTCTTTCTAGTACCACATGAAGTGTTTGCTGGCACAGTTGCACTTGAGGCTCAGAATGGGTTTTCATTTCATGGTCATTTTAATAAGGGCTGGTTTGACAGGCTTATTGCTAGAGAAGCCTCAGGCTGGTTGCATTCTTGCTCAGTGATTGTCTCATCACTTGGACTTTGCCTCAAAAGCATGATTATTTGCAAGCAGAAGTTAATAATCGGAACAGGCAAGGATTATTGCAAGAATTGTGAACTTAACTTCAAGAAGCTACTGTTTGTTGACTGCCGTCAGGACACATTCTCAAGGCATGGAATTTTACCAGCTCCAATATGCAGTGTGCTGGCCTGTTTCATTAATTACATATTCTCCAGAAACAGGTAACATCTCAGCTAAGCCACACTCCTCACAGGAGGGAACCACTCAGATCAACTCATTAGCCCAGGACATTCAGAGTAGCCAAGGGAAAATTGTTCACACAGGGCTGACAGAGTCCTTACTGTTTTATGTGCTGCCTGGAAACTAAGGAGTTAGAATATATTTTGAGTTTATGTTCAGTGTAAACTGATGATTAGTGCTTTTTTTTTCCTCCTGTTTCACTGAAGAGGATTACTTCCCCCATTTCAGCAATCCTTTCTTTCCTGCAGGCTGCAATAGGCTCCCTTGCCCTGGATACAGCAAGAAGTCATCAGGATGAGCAACTGGAAAAGTATGGAATGGATGTACTAACAGTAGCTTTCTTGGCTATCTTGTTCACTGCTCCCCTTGGAGCTTTGGTTATTGGCTTGGCAGGGCCCAGACTTCTGCAGAAGGCTCAGACAAAGCATGAGGAAAATGAGCAAGGTGCTGAGGCTGGACAAGAGCCAGAGGACTGTGAGCCTTCATAAGGCAGGCATTTACAGGAATGTGGTCCTTCAGCCCTTACACTTCTGTTAAGTAAACATTTTGTCCATAATCTTTCTGGACAAAACCAAAACAAGTATGGAAAATGCTGCTATTTTAAAAGCAGACCTAAACCTGTGGAGTTTTATGAAATATTTTTATGTATTGATAGTGGCTTAAGAGATGAACTATGTAAACATGCAGCGAATAGGCTGACCAGGCAGTGAGTCACTCTGAAGTTAGCAGTCATCAGTTACTAAAAACATATGGGTGTGAGGCCAGGGTGAGGATCAGAATTCAGGCATGGAGTGGAGAAGAAGATGGAGACTAATGTGATAGCTTCTTGATGGTTAAACCTGGGCTGTAAGATGACAAGGTCAACAGCTCCAAGAATGAAACTACTGAATTAGGACTATTGACACCAAGTGAACAAAGCCTGCCACAGACTGATGATTCCTTCTCACTCAGTTTTGAAAACTTGCCGTTTTCCATTGCTCTTCTTTCACACCTCTCGCACGGTCCTTTGTATCTTCAAGGGACTGTCAGCTCTGGTCATAGCAAGAAGCAGCAAGCAGTACTTACGTGCTGAAAGAGACGGGTACATTGGGACTGTGGTAATAAAGGAGTACCTGGTTATAAGGACCAAGTTTGAAAATAAGATGCAGGTTTCAAGGAAGCTGGAAGAAGGTTATATGGGATTGGGATGGCTGCTTCTCAGCGTGTGTACTTCAGCCTTTGTGCTACTCTGTGTCAAGCAAGGGAAAGTCAGCTTCTCAGTCGCTGGGAGTGTGTGCTCTAGGACACAAGAGAGCCCCTCTAGGATGGAGTTTGCTGACGTGGCAAGATAGCAACAAGTTGTTCCTTTCTTCCTCAGCTCCTTTTGGAAAATCTGACAGTAGTGACAGACCTCAGATCAGGATTTATGGGTCAACAGGTATCTCTTGTTCTAAGTTTATGCTCATGTCTAAGAAAATGCTGTCATCTGGTCCTTCACACATTGGCATGTGCTTAATTGTAGCAAAATAAAACAGGTATTTACTAAAACCTTGCAAGTTAATGCTCATTTTTTTCCAAGAGGTAAATGGCTGTGTTTGTTTTGGAGATTGGAGGCCTCTTAGATTTGGCAAGATGTTTTTACCACTGATCGATAGAGAAACAGGATTTGAAGGAACAGTCGGGAGAAAGCATCGCTGAGGCATGTTACAGAGAGAAAGGAGCCCCACCACACCTCCCTCCAGAAAGAATGCTGTGCGACATGCTGTCATGAGAAGGCAGTGAGCCTGTGCCCACTGCCTGTGTGGGTCCGTCCAGAAACACAAGTTGTGTGCAGCTGTGGATCACAGTAACAACTGGCAATGCTCATCTGGAATCTCTTGCAAAAATATTTTACTGGAGCAAAAAACATTCAAACATGGTTTTTGGTGGTGGTTTTTTTTGTTGTTTTAATTTTAATATAGATGCCTTCTACATAGTCAGTGCAATATAGGTCGTTTTTATCTTCCCATGTAACCTGTTACCTTTCTCTTCTCCTTGACTGTTCTAAAGCCTGAACAAACCTCTGTTGAAGAAAACCCTGCTCTTGCATTTAGATTTGGTACCAGTTAGGGTGTAGTATTGTCTGTTACAGATATTGTTTAATCTTTCTTACGCTGCTACATTTTGGGTGAGTAACTAACACTAAGCAGATCATTCCCAGCTTTCTGAATCATGCAATCAGTACTTTCAGAGTTTTATTTATTATTTTTAGAAACTCAGATTTGAGATCTAGGTGGACAGTGGCTGTCCACAGAGTTCTACAGAACAGTTCACTGAGGTTGTTTAACAGAATACTGTCTAGAATATATTTGATGTGTCTGGAGATTTTGGTTTCTGTAGGTAAGCATTATACAGTTCTGTTTTAGCTCCTGTATAACTTGTGTTATTTGGATTTTGTGTGTTATGTCTCTGTATGCACATAATAATTAGTACATGTGCCTTTTCTTATGACTAGTTCTAGCCAAAAAGCAAAGTTCCTAAAAATATTTAAGGTTTGTGGCCTGCAGTTCCAGCACAGTGATAAACACCAGGAAATTCTTGGGTAAGTTTTCCACTAACAGCTGTCAAGTACAATTATGATTATTTCATTTTCTCCAGGCTTCCTTACCATATATGCTGCTGTTCTCTTCACTTCTTAGGGAACATACAGTCTTCAGTCAGTGCTTGTTCCCTGACAAGAGAAGAAGGTGCTCTAAAACTGCAAGGCTGATGAACAGTTCTAGTGCTGCACAAGATGGTTCCTGCATCAATCACTGACTTCTGTGCCTGTCCTGCCCACTGTGCATGGCTCGTGGAGGTACTCAGTTGCTTAAACACGGATAATTTTATAAGGAGCTTATTGTATGTGGAACTGTAGTATCTGCAGACATAACGGATAAAGTGAGGGAATGTGGTGTTCAGTTCATCAGTGACTGCTTATAAAATACATTCTGCATAAGTAAAACACACAGAAGCTGTGTATAGTTCAGGGTTTTTTTGTACAAAGTTTTATAAAAATCAGAATTCTGCTTCAGGGAGGGATCATTGCACCCCGTTTGGAATGTGTTCAGTAACAGTGTAAGCATTATAGCCCTTTAAACTTGAACACAAAGGTAAGCGTGCAGACCTCTGACAAGCAGCCTTGCTTATCATGTCCTCTTACACTTTCTCACCATCCTAACAGTTAGGATTAACTTAATCTTAGTTCACTCTCAATTTAGTCATCAAGATCACTCCTCCCCACCACCATTCTGAGACCTCGAATAGCTGTACTCATTGAAGTGTGATTTTGTCTTATAAACCACTTAATTTTCCTCACTGCTGAATGTATTTATCACAGGACCCCTCAGCTTTTATCAGATTGTGAATAAGAATTGCACTGAAGCTATTACACTCCTGCAGATCTAGAATGAAAAGCATTAATGCTTTATAATGCTCCTTGCCTTCTAGAAAGGAACAAAACACATCTTGTCATGAGGAGAAATGTTACATCGGGGCTGAGACACTTTAAATAAGTACTGTCACTATTTCAGCTACTTCTAAATAGCAGTTAATTGAAAGAGTTTGCACAGGTGAAGGCATGACAGCTAAGGCCACCTCCCTTTGAACGAAATGCCATGAAATCATTCATGAATAATGCATAAATTCAAGCCAATAAAATCATTATGCCATGCCAGACAGTCTCTTTTTTGGAGGAACTAAAATTAGCATGCATCATGCAGTAAACTGTAAGTGGGGGAGTCCTGCTGTCATGCAGACACAAGCAGAAGTGCAAGGTGGAAGAGTACTGAGCACTGCGTACGTGTGCAGCTCCAGAAGGTTCAGAAGAGCTTCAGCAGCAGCACAGTCTGACAGCACAGCACTGTGGGAAAAGGCAGAAAGGGGCCATCTGGAAACGGGAAGTCACATGAGCCAGGGATGAAATAATAATGAAATTATAACCACTGCATCTCTTCCTTTTTCAGCCAAACTGAACATTCTAGAGAATTTAGATGGCATCTAAAAAAACGGTAAATGATGCACTCTATTTAAAATGCAAAATGTAAGAAATTGAACTGTGTCAGATGGTGCTTCAGTCACATTTGCTTTGTCTAATAGTTGACACAACTCTGATGTTTTTCTCTAAATGTATTTGTTTTGCAGGTTTATGTGTAGTTCATTGCAATGACTGTTCAAATTCATAGCGAAAAGAAAGGCCACAACTATTGTTCTAGTTAGGGAAGGCGTGTCATAACATGTCTTAACTGACTTTGCATTAAGATGGTGAAGATCTGGTCTACCACCAGCATCCTGGTATTTAGCCCTGGTATTATTCCCTTCTGAGGAGCTTCAGACTGAGGGCAGACAAGCCACCCAGTGCCCAGACATGACCCAGCACACCTGAGCAGGTAATGGGTTAAACTCTGTCACTGCTGAGGCAGAAGGCTTCACAGATGCTTCAGTCCTTGGCTTAACTCACAGACTTTAGAGAGAGAACTTGAACAGATAAGTAAGTTGTGAGGTTGGTTGGTGTGTTTTTGTTTTAGCTGCAAAGACTTGCAGTTAGAGCACAAGCTAACTGTTAAAGGATGCAGCAACTTTTTATTTATTTTTTGCATGTCTTCTGAAGGACGTGATGTTAAACAAAGAGTGAAACTTCCTGTGGGTGACTTGCAGATGAGGAATCTGAACTGCAAACAGTACGGGCTCAGATAAGCCAATCCCATTTAGCATTGTGTGCTTAGCAGTCCAAGAAAATTTCAGTTACTTGGTACGTGCAGGTACAGACACCTAGCTTCCAGAGATTCCTGAAATCACAGAGGAGGAGAAAGGCTCCAGGATCCTCCTTCATCTTGGGATGCATTTTGCTGCCCTTAGACTAATGTGACATTAATTCATGACACAGCTATTCTCATCTGGTAGGTAGGCTGAAACAAAACTCTTTCTCTGATAACCAAAAGCAGCACAATTCTTGGTTTGAAATTTCTACAGCCAAAATACTACAGCCAGGGTTGTTAGGCTCTTCTAGGCACTTTTTCCATGAAACTCAAGAATTGAGTTTAGCATTCAGTATACTGCATCTAAGACTGAAAACAGAGCATAATACAAGACTTTTGCATTATGGATCGTCCTCTATTGTAAGTGTTAATTCCTACTATGATAATGCTTACAGGTTGCTTTCATCCATTAGGATAAGGATCCCATGAAACATAGGATCAAAAATAGATTGTACAGTTGTTTCAGTTCACTTTGTAAAAGCAGTCATTTAACCTAGTCACATCCTCATCTGCCAGTGTGTTGTTTAGACACCTAGAACCACACCTGTTAAAAATGCAGGTGTTGTCTCTGTCAGTTCCACTGCTGCTTTGACAGCCATTGTGTGAGAACTGCTTCCTGACTCGTTTTCTGTTTCAGCACTGGGGTGATACACTTCAGCAACAGTGTGCTGCTCTGGGGCTTCCCCCCTGCCTAGAAACAGCTCAAATGAAATGCCTGTTAAAGAAGAGGCAAGAGCTTCCCTTCAGACAATTGCCTAAAACTGGGGCAGGGAGTTAAAGTTCTGCTTTTAAACAAACAATCTTTCATTAAAGAATAAAGCACTTTAGAAGAATTAATGTGGAGCCTAAAAGCTGAATAAGTAGCAATTATTTACCTATATCTGAAGTTAAGCCATACCACAGCAAAGTTCTGACTTGCCCTAGTAATCATTCTGAGTCAGTAGTAATGAGCCAAGAATATAGTTCAACTTCCCTTTCTTGGTTCTGTCATTTAGCCAGTTCCTCCCATGAACATCCCGGCTAAAAGAAATAGCATCTGCAGTGCAAGTGGACTTGCAAAGAGAACATCTGTCTCCTTACATGTGTATGAATGACAAACAGTGACCCAGAGTAAAGGGGCAGCCAGCATTGCTGGTTGATCTGCTTACCTGCAAATAGTGACGTTTTTGTCACTGCATGTTCATACAAAAAGGCCTTAACTGTAGGAAGTCATTTTATTGTTGAAATAAATGACTTATTTACAGAAAGTAACTTTACAGTTTTACAAAGCAGACAATTCTTCTTAGAATAAAGTATCAAAACAATGACAGATCTAGCACTGTCTAAATGTAGTTTATCCAGAAAAAATCTACAGCAATCATTGGACTAAATCATACCAATCACGTAATAATAAAATGCTGCTCCTTGCAACTACAATGGTATAGAAGACTTATCAGTCATGACCAAGTGGATTAAGCATTTGCTATACTTCTTTCTTCTTGAGTATTAGTGGTCCTACATTATCTCCTGTTAATTCATTGTGCTTGTTATGAGAGCCGTCACAGACAGGGAACTGGAAGAAAACAAACATGAGAAATGAGTACATCTTTGTACAGCAACTGCACAGTGATTTTCACAGTTCTTTCTTTGCCAAGAACATGTTATCAAAGCTGATAGTTCCTCCCACTATGACCCACTTCAACAAACTCCCTTTCCCTATTTCTTTCCCTTTTTTCTCCTGGGGGAAAAATAAAAAGCAGAACACCACTCTGCTAATAGGTAATTAGATTTGTGAGCTGTTCTTAGACAAATCTGGAGACAAAGCCTTCTCCGTGAACAAAGCAGCAGCCACAGCTACCAGTGTATTGTGGAACCAGTAGAAGTGCTCTGAACAGATTTAATCTTTTGCAACCAGAAAGTACTGCTTTAAACAAAACTGCTATTTTGCTGAATGGAAAGAATTTCACAGACCCTAGGTTGAAGGCACTTTTTTTTTTGTTAAAACAGGAAAGCATTCAGTCCAAAGAAGCAGAAAACAGAGTGATGTCAGAACAGCCATAAGAAACTAGATGAAAAAATACCCATCTACCTTTATCTGACTCAGGGGACACGGATTATTTAAAGCCGTCATCAATCAGCTGATCTTTGGATAAACTCTCTCTAAGCACAGGTCCCATTTTCATTCTAATATGAACAAATTCCTAAATATTGTTCTTGCATCATTTAGTAGTTTACCTTCTTTGTTTTCAAATCTTAAGGCCCGCTTTAATCTACCCACAGATGGTCGCTTTAAGTTTTTGAGGAAAACCATACTGTCTCATTTTACCAGATTCGACAGTTTCTCTCTGCGTGTAGGTAAGTTTACAGCAGAGAAAACAGAACTGTGCAGTTCTCAGAAACCAGAAGCCTATCCCACCTCCAGAGAAAAGCAACAGGGCAACTGGCTGCCATCCACCACCACAAAACTGACTGAAATAGTGCAGGTTTCAGCCTCTCATCCTACAGTAGCAACAAGGTATCTTACCGTCTTAGAACGCCAACACCTGCAGTAAGCTTTAGTGAGACACAGGTCTTCGATGTTTATTTCATTCACTACTTTTGGATTTTCCTTCTGGATCTTGAGGTTAATCAAGCTATCTTTTTGCTGTTTCTTCTTGGGGAGGAACGGACGAACAGCGAGGTACCCAAGCAAGGCCAGCACACCCAGGAAAGGCAATAACCGCAGCCATTCTGAAACTGAAGACAATTGGAATTTAGGCTGCCCCCTGACACCACTTCAGACTAGTGCAGCGTCAGCTATCCTCAGATGGCTTAGACTTAGGGTAGGGAACAGGACTGCAGAGTCAGCAGGGCTGAAGGCAGGTGAAGCTCCACAGGTAGATCATAAAACAAAAGAAGCTCCAGATTAAAATCTGGGTTTTAGTATAGCTAAGGTACAAACTGGACTCAGAATTTCATCAATTTTTTATTACTTCTTTCAGATTTTTACCTTCCTGAAGTTTTCCTTGCTTGATGCGTTTGGAAACTTTTGGCAGATATGATACAGATCATGAAATAAGCGCTAGCAAGCCTTCACCACTTCTTTTATGCTTTGCTTTTCTGAGCTCTGCTCATGGATCTGCAACCAGTTTCTACAACACATATAAAGAAAGAAAAACTCCAGAGATGGGCTAGGTACCTTTCGATCAGTCAAGCCACAGAGAACTGCTCTTTACCATGCTGAGAAACTTCTAAATGTGCATAAGAGATTCAGGTATCCCCTGCAGACATAGCAGCCAGTCTACAAATCTAGACATACTAGTTGGAAAAAGATTTACTGAATTTGGAAAGGAAACGTCAGCACCTGCCAGAAGATCTATGTGAAAGGTGGGTAAACTTCCAACAAAGCAAGCTGTGACATTGTGCCAGTGTAATTTAAGTACGCATGTAGCATTAAGAGAATGCTCTTAGTTTCTGAAGAATACATTCAATTTGAAGAGTCAAAGAAATGGGAGGATGTTAAAAAAAGATGTTTTACATTGGGAAACAACTTGAACGAGCTGTAGCACAAACAGCTGCATGAGCACTTTGTAAGAGAAGACACTGCAATCCAGATCCTCTTTTAGATGACTTAGAATCAGAACATAGCAAAAAAAATGTTTTATACTGTTTTTCAAGATTAAGGTGCACAAGAAAGGAAATGCAAGTTCTCAAATCGTTAGGGACAAAATTAAGCTTCACAGAACAGCAATAAAGCAAATGCTCATGCTAACATCTTTAGCCACGCAGTAGCTCCCTCTTAACAGTTCAAAGGTTCTGGAAGTGCACCACGTAATGAAAATTCTTTGTGGGAACAGTTGTGTGCTCTCTGGGCTTTCTGCAGCCTTTCAAGAGCAATCCATGCTTACTGGGCACTTACCTGAGAACGCACCGCAACTGTATAAATGATAATGGCACCACAAGAGCTTTCAACACAGTCCTTCCACGCTTGAATTTGCAGCGGTTCTTATGCACAACAATTTCTTTTACAGAATTTTCTATGAATAACCACAACAGACTGGTCTCCGCTGTTGTTTTCTCAGTTCCCCCAACCTAACTAGAAACGTATAAAAGTATCTCAGTGCCATACAAATTATTGTGCTCCCTGAACAGTGGTACCCGTTTTTCTGTTACTGTAAGTTGAGAATTTAAGTCATTTCACCCTCCTGGAACAACATGGGGAACAAGTTTATTAAAAACCAAAATGTTCTGGACTCCAGCAGACAGCACAGAACCACCGACTGCTGCGTGTTTAGTTCTTTCCCTGCCCGCTGCCTGAAGGCGCAGAACAGTGACAGGAGCCAATAAGGCAAACTTCTCAGACTGTCTGGAGAAAAGAGATCTGGAGAGACAGCCAGCCAGGCACTCACTGTATACCATACCCAACCAAACAAGCAACTTCGTCATCTGCTGGATCGTTGAAGCACCAGCATTGGAAAACACTTGACGTCACAAAAACATTAATGAGCTCGTAGTGACTGCATTAGGACTTTGAAACTAATTAGTAAATGATAACAACCAGACACACAATACATCTCAGTAGCTCCCTAACAGGACAACTCACTGGGCCACTAGTCATTTTTATGGGACACTCTTAACCACTTGGGTTCGTTCAAGTGAAAGAGGAATGACAGCTGCAGCCTCATAGAAAGGAAAATAGGAAGAAATAGGTATGAGGGTATTATCACAGTTTAGCAGTTGTATCACATTCATTTCTGTCCTCACCAGTCAAGTTACTTATTTGAATACTTCTAGATGTCTCTGGAAAACCCTGTTACACCACTCTGTATGTTAATTCTAAACTCACTCACTACTGTCACAGGACTGCCCCAGGATCATATTTTCTGATTGAAAAAAACAACATGTCTGTGCTTCTATGGCAGGAGAGAAGAGATACTGTTACAAATTAAACAAAACAAAACCACCACAGACCTGCAGACTGGAAGGAGTGAGAAAGCAGGGGACCTTTCACCCAAACTGATCCAGTATCTCACTCCAACTGCAAGCTGCTCTGTTTTTGAAGCCAGTCATACCTTTCTAAGGCTGATATAAGGCAATTCACGAGATCTTGTTTATTTCCTCAGCCAACGCTCAGAATTCTGCAATTGCAATGAGCACCTCCCCTACGAGGACAGGCTGAGAGAGCTGGGATTGTTCAGCCTGGGAAGAGAATGCTCCAAGGACACCTGATTGCAGCCTTTCAGCATCGAAAGGGGAGCTACAAGAAAGAAGCCAGCAGACTGTTTCAGACATTTCTTGGACACCTCCAGGGTCAGTGACTCAACCACCTCCCAGGGCAGCTCATTCCAGTGCCTGACCACTCTTGTGGAGAATAAACTTTCCCTAATATCCAACCTTCTGCTAGTTATGCAGAAGAGGCCAACCCCCACCTTGCAACAACCTCCTTTCGTGTAGCTGTAGAGAGTTACTCTGCAGATGAGAAATACGTTGTTCTAATGGGTTCTGAAGATTGTCATCGTGGTATCAGTCCTCTTTCTTCTCCTCAGTACTATAAAAGATGATGCACAGAAATGTCCCCTTCCTGCCCAGCAGCCTTTCACACGAAAGGCCCCTTTAAGATGTACGCCAAGTGTGAGATATCTCTCACAGGGCTGCATCATGGAAAGGAGACTAGAACACGTACTCAGGGACCTTAAAAGTCTCTTTTCTCACTGTTATTACATGTTATTCTGCAGTTAATTATCATTCTATTTAAGGAAACATACCAGGATAAAAGGCATACCCAGCATGAGACAAGTCAGTTTGTTTCAGGGAACTTGAGAAGGGAAAGGCAAAGCAGCAATGACAAGAAACTGGAAGAGGCACCTAAGTAACAGCGCGATAATTCAGATATCCACTTTCAAGCCCAAGGTCACACAGATTCTTCCCCTTCTCCCTCACTGCTTTTACCTTCCAAAGTTTTGCACAGGATATAAAGTCTTCCCCTCTCCAACCAAGCAGTTTTCCAGACCATCTGATGAGGTCGTGGCACACAACACGTGTCTCAAGGTTTGTAGTCAGTGTGCTATCATAATATCCTACAAGAAAGGTTCTTTCCCTGTACTTTTGGTCTCTTGTTTCTAAAATTGATGCCCTAAAGGAACTGACACCGCATCGGCCTGGGAGCTAACAGAAGTTTATCAGACAGATCAGTAAAAGCACTAAGTAAGAAGCAAAGCACTACACTGTTTCCCATTTGGGTTCTGGCCTGCCTCTATGAACAAAGTGAATGCTAGCAAGTGTTTTGTGGTGCAGGTCCCTGACTTAAATTCAGCAGATGCTATCAAAGGAAAAATATTAACACACTGCACATGTGAGAAATAACATTTATCTTTAAACTTGAGTCAGCTGTTCACTTCTTCCCCTCCCTCCTAATTCAAACAAGTACCTACTGAAAAATATGACAGCAAGCTAGTTCCATTAAAAAATAAAAATAACAAGTTCTGACCACAGGTTTCAAAATTAAGTCCTATCACTCCTGTGTAGTGTGAACACAGAGACCACTCGTTAATCTTGTTACAAAAACGTCTGAAAAAGTGAAACGGGATGAGATTAAGCTCAGGTATTATTATGCTTAAGAAAAGTAGGGCTCGAGGTTAAAAGACAATGACTGAAGTGGCAAAGCTGGGGGTATGAGAAGCTGCTCTGTTCTGTGCCTTACTGTATCCTTCTCTGAGTTGAAAGCAGCTGAGTTTCTCTTTTCTATAACTGATAGCATTTCCAAACGTGACAATAGTTGTGCATACAGAGGAACAGTTTGTTAAAAGCAGGTTTTCTTATCCCGAGAAAGGCGGTACAACTTCCATTTACAAGGAGCGTGCTGCAACAAGTAGCCAAGCCAGCTTTTCAGCGAAACCATTTCGCAGCACTGCTGGTCACACAGCTCAGAGCTGTGGGACGAACACGTGGGGCAGGTCCCGCACCTGGAGGGGCACCGCTGGAGCACTTCCCTCATCAAAGCAACCCCTTTATTGGAGGCTCTGCCAGCATTACCGCACGGTGCTACATAACAGGCTCCCAACAAGAGCCTCGGCAGATGCTATCTTTAACCTTTCAAGCAAACGAAGCAGCGGGTTTGGGGCCCGCGGCGCCACGCCGTGCGGACAGCTGAGCCCGATACGCTTTCCTCTATTCCTACAGCTTCCTCCGGCCGTCACCATCACCTCGCAGTGCCCTTGCGGGGCACCTCTCCCTCTGTAACCGCGTAACGGCAGCGTAACGTCGGCGGGCCGTTCCCCGCCGCAGGGCCCACCTCGCGGGACGGCCCCCGTGCCGGGAGGACGGCGGGGACGGGGACGGGCCTCCGCCTACCTGTGAGGCGGAGGAAGCCGCCGACGCTCTCGGGCAAAGGCAGGCGCTTGAGGTAGGCGGGCAGCTGAATCTTAACGATGCGCGCCAAGCTCTCCAGCACCATGGCGGCGACCCCCGAAGAGCAGCGGGAACGCGCGACGCTCTCCGCGCATGCGCCACGGAGAGGGACGGCGCCTGCCGGGCCCGCCCCCGCCGCTCGGGCCCGGAGCGCCGCAGCGTGGCGCTGCAGCCGCAGGGTGGCGCTGTTGCGATGGGCGGGGCGGCGGGAGCGGGCGGCGCTCGGCTGTCCCGGCCCGGCGGCTCTCAGCGGGGGAGTTAAGGTAAGGAGGGGAAGGAGCCCGGCTTTACTAATGTCTGCCTTGCGGTTGGTTGTATGTAATCTGCCGTTACCCTGCTCCGTTACGGCTGCGTTGGACGGTGTGAGTGCTGAGGGTGCTAATGTTACAAAGAGAGGCCCGCTCGCCCAGCGCTGGGCTCTGGCTTACACAGGGCACGCTGTACCGGGGCACGCCTCGTGTGACGAGCGGGACGGCCGTCCTTGTGGCACTACGCATTGTCCCTCTGTCGCCAGCGGAGGGATGGAAGTATGCAGTCATTCCAGGTCTCACGGTCCTGCCACCCCTCCCCACGAGTCGGGTCAAGAAGCCCCTGCTTGCTGGTCCTGCGAGCACTGAGCACAGGTGGCTGCGGGAAAGCTGAAGGAGCACCTTTATTCTGGGGGCTCTCCTGATGTGGTCTCGACTGGAGCACGGTTCTCACCTTCAGCGTGTGGAAACCCCCTCATCCTGACACCCCAGAACCTGGCACTGGGCTCAGCGAATTCTTGAATCGGTGAGGCTGTTCCAGCTGAATCTGTGTGGTAGTTCTGGTTTTCTTTCACCATTTGTGTTAGTATTCTATTCAGAGCAACCTGAACCAATAGTTAAAAACATCGTGTAGAAGCAAGGAAAAACAAACAAAAAACATAACCATAAATCAAGTTTAAGACAAACAAACCCAAGTTATTTGTGCTTCTGGCCTAAATGTTGCTTTCTTATTTGTGACCCTACGCAAACATTTCCTGATGAATCACCTTCTCTAGCTCGCAAGAACAGCCTCTGATCTCACAGTATCACTGTTCCCTACCTCACCTACATTTGGCCTTGTAATGACTGTCTGATGTACTAAGGTGATTCCTTAGGGAGGCAAATGCCTGTTGTTAGACAATGTAATGAAAGAGCAAAATGTTTGATTATTCTGCAAAGATTACAAATGACATCTGTCATGATGTAACCTTGTTTGTGAAACACTGGGGGAAGAATGTATAATCTAAGGATACATAAGGTAAATCCTCCAGCTCTGAATCAAACAACTTCACGTTGAAGCTGAGAGCCTCCATCCTTCCCTCCATCTTTTTTCCTGCTCTGGATGCCAGCCATGATACTGGAAGCACAGCTGACCTTTCACTGAAGCTCCCAAGCCCTGCTGTGCTGCCTTTGTATCTGTGCTCCACTCAGCGTGCCACCAAACCCTGCACATGTTGCAGAGAGAAGCCACTCACACTACACCTTGCCTGCCTGCAGAGGTATCTGTCAGCGTGAGTCATGGGTGGTTTCGGTATTTGACAGGATTAAGTCAGAGATTATGAGAAAACTATAAAGAAAGTGAAGGCTGAATGAGACTACTAACCAAAGGGGATGCAAAAGATGATCTTTGGACATCTACTTTGAAGTGGGGCTCAGGAGGTCTGTGTTCATTCTCTAGCTTGGCCACGGACTTCTTTTTTGACTTGGAGGGAAAAATGGAAGCTGAGGCTTGCCCTGTCCTGAAGAAAAGAACAAGGTTTTACACAGTTGCCCATCTTTAGGGACCACATTACGGGATAAGATCAGTTAACATCAGTTCACCAGGCAGGTGTGACATTGTACATCTTCCTTCTTTTACAGACTTAGAATTCTCTACAGGGAAGTTCATGTTTCACAGCTTCTTTAGAATGTTCCCAGCATCCTTTTCAATTCATGTTGACAAGTCCATGTTTCTCTACGCCTCAAATCTCAGTGTATCTGGGACATCTCACTTGTTGCATATTTAGCTATGCTTTGTGAACTTTTTAAAGTAGAAATTGCCTCTTCCTATACATTCTGTACTGAACTTGGCTACTGAAACTCCACTGTCGGGTAGGATATATGGGAGCAGCTGTAATAAAAATAACAGCACAAAAACCCAGCATACATACTTGAATGGTCACTAATACTGGAATATGATTACTGCTTTCAGCAGTAATAGCCCTCCACCATCAGAATTTTTCATCTAGTAAGTACACTGCAGATAAGAAGTAGCATGAAGCCCACATGAAGAGTTCTACATAATTAATGCTAGCTCAGGTCTTTTTACGAGGAATTCCCAAAATACAGCTCAGAAGAGAACCAGCCCACTTAACTTGCTAGTGTGTGTGCCTTGATGAGAATAGTAGAAAAGTTAACGATGGAGATGTAAACTGTGTTTGGTAGAGTTTATTCTGTTAAGTGTAAAGTTACTAAAAGCTGCACTGGTCCAGTTCACAGCAGAAGTAACAGTTGCCTTCAGCATCCAGAAGTTGGGCCAATCAACTGAACAGGGGTGAAAAGATGCAGCTTGTGTTCCTCCTCTGTTACGCCTTTAATTCCAATGTAAAACAATAATAGTTATTGCTCTGCCTAGAACACATTAGGATGTGCAAGGGAAAAGAACACTTCTGGTTGATGTTTGTATGTTTTGTTTTACCAAGTACATGTCAGTGAGGATAAAAGATAAAAGATTCTGAGGTAGCAGACACAGCCCTTTCAGCTCTAAAACAAGCCTAAGTAACATGGTAATTTGCTCAGTGCTCTTTCATGTTTGTGAGCTTTTCTATCAACAGGGTGTCTTGTGTTGTTCAAACCATTTCCTTGGAACTGGCAGTGTTGTTGTCAATACTAATTGCCCAGAATAATCTGTACAGAGGGCAAAGTAGTCAGTGACCATGGAGTTGGATGTCGTGCAAATGCATGTCACTAAGAGGAAGCTAGATCCCTCCCTTTGCGTTTGAATCATTTAACACTGAGGTTTGATTAGCTGCTGTTTCTGATTAATGTGAAGATCTCTTCTGCTTCCTTAAAAGCAACAAAATCAGTACAACCCAGGAGGGCCCTGGGAACTGTGATTCATTTCATGTAGTCTCCATCAGTACGCAGAATTATTAACACCCAAGTATTAAATAATTGACTCTCAAAAAGTAAAGAAATTGGCTTCAAAAAAACCCATAATCTATAAGACTATCTATAGAAGATTACTTTCCTGCTTTATGTTGATGAACATTGCAAGCGTTAATTTTATTGCAGGCAAGGTTTTCATTTAGGTTTTCACTTCTTCTTTTTACATCCAGAGCTTCAGTGCTGTGAGAAGAAAGCTGAAAATGTCACACTTCCAATTGATGCTCAGAACTGGCACTTCAAGTGGCTGCTGCTGGTGTTTATTGAACATACCTACTACGCTCTGGTGTGCATTGTGTTTGAGAGAAGAAGGGGTTAGGAAAACAAATCGCATTTAGCAGTTGGGTAATTTTGTGATAGCATAATTACCGCATTGTGGTATTGCTGCTAAATAATTTTATCATCTACCTAATGTCTAAGAATTTTACACTGTAACAATTATGTTTTGAAAGCAGATGCTATTGTAACTGCCTATGTAGCTGTAGTGTCCTACGGTAGCATGTATTATTCCTTGTGACTCACAGTGCTGCTTGTGGTCACAGGTTGTAGTGCATTAATTTGTGAAAAGGATGAAAACACGAATGTAAAGAAAAATAGCAAGATTTCTAAGAACTGGTTCAAATTCCAACACAGCATCTTTGTGCAAGAGCAAACAGAGCAGTAGAGCCTACATGTCGCTGTGCTAAGAAATAACCATTCTTTGATCTCACAGCCACAGGCATAATTCACTTTTACTTCTGACCACTACTGCTGGGAATAACTTGGGTAAATGCTACCCATAAGTTGTGGGGTGGGGTATAAAACAAAGTTAGGAAAGCTTCCAGCCCAGGAATGAGCAGGTGTCTTCAGTGCTGATGTCCCTAAATCAAGTACATTTACTCTCTGTTTACATTGTTTTCTCCAAGCTTGGACTGTCTTTTTATGCAATGGTTAGCATTGGTCCACAGTAGTGGTTTCTACAGTCACTAGGACATCTGTGAAAACAGCACAAGATGAAACTATGGTTTTGCTGGGTTTTGTTATGCTTACTAATGGTTTTGCTGGGCTGCTGATTCCTGCTGCCTTTATGTAAAGCATGGGAAGTAACTGATGGTGCATGATGTGGCACTGCTGTAGGAGCATCGATCAAGGAGCACTGACGATGCACAAGAAAGTGCACAGTAAATATAATATTGCAGTGACTTCTAAACTTGGATGCAGTCTTTCCATCTTTGTGATTTAGTTGATTGGACAGTTAACTGCTTACACGATCCAGACCGATCTCTGGTTGCATTAAGACCTCTGCAGGTTTGGAACTTTATTGGCTTCCAGGGACCTGCTAATTCACAAATTTTATTCAAATCTGAACAAGCATTGTTAGGATTCACTAATACGCTCCCAAAAGACCAGATACCTTACCAATCTGTGGCAGGTTCTGCCTGGCTTGTTGCAATAAACCAGGCTACAAAACCCCCAGACTGTCCCCTGGGAGAAAGCTGCAGTGATGAAAAACAGACACATCCTCCTGTGCGCTGAAGGACCTACAGAGGACAAAGCTGGTATCATCCATGAAGCACAGGCTGCTCGTCAGGCAGATGTGAAGTAACGCTGCTATCAAAAGACACAGGTGGCTGTTTTATCACTAGAATCTTAGGGAAAAGAAGTGCTATGCATCTGTATGTTCTTGGAAGCGCTGTCCCCTTTTAAACTGCGTTGATCTTTGCTATCGGTGAAGATTGTATATCCTTGGCTGGACAGCTAAGAGTGTATTTGTTCCCTGAGTACTTTACTCCCTTGGTGTAATAGCTGAGTGACAGATATTTCCTTCATTTTGGAAGGCAAAGGTGAGCATGGCACAGCCTAATTCCTGTGACGCAATGTGCATTCACTGGCAGTGACTAATTATAGCACAGAGAAGATACTGCTTCCCTGCTGAGGACAGAGTACACGCTCTCCGCAGCACGACCGCACTCTGCTCTGACTTCTTCCCGTGTCACTGACAGCACAGTAAAACAGCAGTTTATCATTCCTGCTCAGGCTGCTGTGTACCTACAGCTGGGCATTCCTGAGTCTGCCTCCCTTCTTCAGGGTTAGCTCCAGCTAAGCTCCTGCAGGCCAGTTGTGGCACAGTGCACTTCCAGATCTAGGTAGCTGGCTGTTGCCTTGAAGATTTTAAATTACTTCCTTACTTACCCTTCAGAATTCCGTAGAAGTTCTGCACTTGACCCCAGTGCAGGGAGCTATGAAGTTGGTAAAGCATGTGCATTTAAAAAAAAATCATTTTATATTCCCTTCTAATCAGCAGTGAAAGCAGCTGTCACAGAAAGCAGGTGATAACCATGGCATCTCAAGGTTTAGTTACTTCACAGGAAATGTAAGCCTAATGGATATAAAAGGGAGAAGCTAAATGGAAAAAGAAATACACAGTAGTTAAGAGGCATTCATCGTGATCAACATGCCAGGAGAGTGCTCTTGGAAGATAAGAAAAGATCCAGTCCACTTCCTCTCTGGGGCAGAAAGTCTTTTACTGAGAATTATTCTTGTCACAAGTGTTTGCAGTAAGTTTGTTAAGGTGTTTGAGAACATTTTAAACTACTTCCCCAGAAATAATTATTTTTCTTCTTCTTTCTTTCTTTTTTTTTTTAAACTTCTGTGCGAGTTTGATGTCTGAGCAAAATGTGATTTTGATGGCATAGGGGCCAGAAATGTTCTAATTATTTGGGAAACAGGTACAGTATACGTGGGTGCTACTCGCTGTCCCTTAGATTGCCTGTCTGCTACGATTTGTTACTGTCAGATATCCTGAGCAATGTAAGGGGGAGCGTGTCACTTAGTTTCCAAGAACCTCTCTGCCTAATTCGAGCATGTTTGTTTTTCTAATATGGGAACTGAGCAGAGATCATAAAATCATGTGACAGGCCTCCAAATGTTCAGATAGGACTAACAAATTATCTCTCATTTAAACTTGTATGACTGGGCAAATGAGCATCTCTAGATTCTACTACCAAACATTTAAACCACTATTTTTCACAGGGTTTTTTTAATAAGATGAAGTACCATTATTGAATGTGGAAAAAAAAGAAAGAAATTGCAGTTCTCATTGTCTGTATAAAAAGGAACTGACATTTATTGGCTGTAAAAGTGACAAATTATGTTGTACTTCCGGAGAGGCTGAAAAGTGTGCTTGACCTTGAAAAATAAGTTCTCAGGAGTGGAGAAGCTAGGTTGCCTTTTTATTGTGCAAAATTTTCATCGAGGTGCCATCATCTGGTCGTGTTTCGTGACTACTCTGTGTGTCACAACACACTCATTCAGGAATACTGCCTTGGCCCATCCCTGCAACCATAATGATAAATAGTGTAACAGCTGCCTAATTTCAGTACTGGTGATTTGCAGTCACCAGCAATATTTCCCAAATGACAATGTGACAGCAAACTAGAATAATATTTCATCCTTCCAAGAGCTGTAGTTGGCTGTAATTACCTGGATATTTGAGGTCTAAGCAAGCTCTTGGACATTTTAATTGGAACATACCAGAAACTGAGAAGAAGATCAGCCAAATCTTTTAAAATGAAATTGCTTAAAAGGACCAGAAAGAAAAAAAAAGTGAAATAAGTCACAGCAACACAATACTTGGCTAGTTAAATTCATTGTCTGAATACACAGCTCATATTCCTGTCAGTTCAAAGAAAAAACGGAGCACTGGCACAGGTTCAGAGAGGTGGTGGAGTCTCCTTCTCTGGAGATGTTCCAGACCTGCCTGGACGCCTACCTGTGCAACCTGGGCTAGGGAGCTGCTTTGCAGGGGGTTGGACTCAATGATTTCTAAAGGTTCCTCCCAGCCCCTACAGTTCTGTGATTCTATGAAAACCTCTGAAGTACTTTTGTGGATTTTCTTATTTATTTAAATCGTTGTTATACTCTTTGTCAGTAGGGCTTCAAACAAAGCTCTGCAATGTGCAAGGCTATGTAATTTTGCCAGGGAAACATAGCTGTATTTTGAATAAAACAAAGAATAAAAGTCTCTAACTGAAAATACAAAGATAGTCTGCTACCTTGTCTGAAGTGTAATATTCTATTTAGCTAGAAATACACAAATTATTGACCAGAAGGACTGCCTCTAAAGAAGAGGGGATGTCTAAGGCAGGCAGTTTGCTGAAGTTCTGGTGGGTGGGCTCAGACAGGATCCCTGCCTCTGGACTTCTGGGATTGCTGGTGGTCTCTGGGAAAGCGTCCTGTCCTGGCTAAGAGGAAGGGCTTTTTATGCTTCAGTATGAAACAGTGTTCTGATTAGCATAGGCTAAATAATTTCCTGTAACTAATCAAGCAATGAAATTTAAACATAGAATGTAGCAAGCCAGATGAATTGAAGCCTGCGCTTCTAATCAGCCAACCCAGCACACTGTGAAGTCTGACCAGCCATTAAATATGTTACCTAGCCTGTTTCAATAATAAATCAAACAAACAAATCCTCAACATGTTACCTGAACGTCTACCTCATATTAGGTAAATTGTTCAAACCATTTGTTAAACCCAAACACTCCTTAAAGACTGTGGTTTGCTGTGTGTGTTTGCATCCTAGAAGAAGCATTAGAGGAGCAACTGAGTTAAGATGGTTTGAATCTGTCTAGCGATCAGTTACCTCAGAGTGCTAAAAAATAGCCATATCTTGGAAGTGCTACAGACAGTCCTTTGATATATCCTTCAGTAAACACAATAGGCCAGATTAAGTAGTGCTGCAAAAGCATGGTCAGTTTTGGGAAAAGTGTTAACTCCTACAGCCTCAGCATTCAGTCTGAATGCATCCTGAGGGGATGAGAAACTGAACAACCCACTCCAAAGGCATAAAGTAGGTCACTATTAAACACCTTTTTGAACTGATGTAACTCACCCTTCCGAAAATGATAAAACTCTGATTTGCTCCAGAGAGTTGTTTCACTTGCTTAATTAAGCTCCTTTTAGCAACTGCTCCCAACCTCTTTGCCCTCCACACCCCTGGCTTTAAGATAATATTTTGCCATACATATATAATGTGTGCTTATTCATGAATGTGAAGAATTCATACAAAAGAAGAAAGGTAATGTAGTTAGTAAAAATGTGGCAAGAATACTTTTTTTTTTTTTTTTTTTCTCAAAAACTGGCATTGTATTTGCACCACACGTGCTCATCTATGAGGTTTCACACTTAATATCCATAGGGCTGAATCAGCACAGAAAATAAACATTCTTGTTGACACAAAGTGCTGCTGACTTGAAAAGAGTATCTGGGTCCATTTAGATCAAATGGTAGTTTTGCTGGGAAAAAAAAAAAAAGAATACTCTGTATGAGTAGTGATAAACATCCTGTAGCCATTTTCAGACATACCGTTGCTTAGGTCTCTGCAAATAACATAATGAACTTCATGTAGTCGGAACTTACTTCTTGTAAAATAGCTCTCATTTTTCCCAAGGATTTCAAGGAACAGAAAAATCTTCAAATGAAAAAAGCTGTATTGTCACTACAAGGCTAAGAAAGGACTAAGCAACGGAGTCTTAAGCAAAATCCTGAAGGCCAAAAGATGCAAGCCATGAAACTCTAGCACACTGTTACTCAACAAAGCGCTTGACTTTTTCACTGGGACTTTTGTGTGGACATAACTGTTAAAACCTACAACTCCTTGCACATAGCAGCAAGAGCTTAAAATAATGTTTTGCCCCACAGCCTAGCAGTGAAATAGAAAGCGCTGCCATGGAATAGTTCAGAAACTGTTTCAGTGCCCACGTCAGAGTCGTTGAGAAAGAAGGGATGATGAAGTGTTGCCAAGCTGGGATACAAAATAGTTTTTATATCCCTTAGGAAGGTAACTGCTGCTTAATGCATTGACCTTGGGCTGGATTCCAGATGTGAAAGGATTTTGCTATGTCTTCTTCCCAACATAAAGAGAAGTGATGTGCACAGAGGTAACCAGGGAGCTGAGCATGCACACAAAGGCAGTAGCTGTGACCTTGCCATCTTTTGTGAAGAGGAGAATTCCCCAGCTATAAAGGAAGGGCTGCTGGTCGTTGCTGTTTAATACACAAGTTAGATGGAACCCAGGGATATCCCAAAGCTGCTTTTCTTCCATTATCAGACATTTGAGTTGGCAAGCTCAGCCTTGTTTACTTGTTGCATTAAAAATAAGCAATCAAACTATCTTATCAACTTTGTGATCTTACTCCTCAAGGTCTCCGCTGAAGCAGACAGGACCTCACTAAGGTGAGTTTTGCTCAGACTAAAAAGAGATTTGTCTGCAAGCTTACTTTATGATAATTAGGGGAAAAACAAGTTGAGCAGGATGCTGAAGAGAAAATTGAGGCCTGGTAATACGTGCAAACAGCAAGAGCTGTTGTTGTTTTTCATCTTCTCAGTGTTTTGCTTTTCAGCAGCAGAAGCTGTTGTGTTTCACTTCCTCCAGACAGGAACTAATAATGATCTACCGTATGGACTAATCAGAAGGGTGTCTTACTTTTGTTGAAACACTTTTTTTTTTTTTTTTTTTCCTGAAAAGGAAGACCCTTTTCCTCTTGTATATAATGAAGAGCTGTAAGTGGAATGCTGCTTGGTGTCTGGGGTGCTCAGTTGCTCCACCTGTTTCTAAAACAGGTAGAACAGTTTGCTGAAATTGTCTGGTCATTTTACAGTAGTGAAAAATCTGACACTGATGTGCAAGCAAGATACACTAAGCTATAAACTAAGTCTGGAATGCTTTTCCCTTGAGTCCTCTCTATACTGAGCAAGGTGCAATATCAAGGCAATCTCCATTCACGCTTGCACTGCTGGACCATCATAAAGTAGCTGAAGCAAACCGGCGAAACTGCCTTCAGAGGTTGTTGACCACACGGCTGCACAGGACCCTGCAATGCTGTGCTTAAAAAAGCAATGAAATTCAAGTCAGCTTGCTTGTTGTTGGTATTTTCTGTGAACTGTTTATTACCGTGCCACATCTACTGACCAGTTTTGCATAACAAACCTCTGAAAATCTAACTCAGCCTCACTGGTGTAGAAGAATTAGGCATTGCAGACTTGGCTCTGTTCAACCACTTCTGAGGATTAGCTTCAGAAATCAAATTAAAATGAAGCAAACCTAAATTGGGTAGTCCCACACTGAGTTGCCACACCCATTCATATTCAGCATCCATCATCTGTGCCTCTTGTGTTTTGTATTACTAATATGAGGTATCTCTGGTAAAAGGTGAGACACTCATTATATGTATGGCACATAAATATATTAAGGTTACAAGGCTTTACTTACGTAGGTATTCCTCCTTAAGTAAAAAATCTACTTTTTTATTTATTTCCTAAGTGGAGGGAGAACTACTTGATTTTTACCTTGAAATTTGAGAAAAATGAGGTGAAGGTGAGAAGTACAATGTTCTCCAAGCAGGACTGTGTTCTGTGACTTGCAGAAGCGGCCACAGGACTGTTCCTCATTCCCAAACAATCACTATTTTTGTTCCTTTTCTCAATTGTAATTAAAGGTAGATATTTAAATTGATATATAGATAGCTTCAAAAAAATCAACACTATTGAGCACAATATTTCTCTAAAGAGGCATTCTGAAGCGATACATACTGAACTATTTCTGAGAGTTTACAGCAATGGCTGTAAAGAATAATAATACAAAACACCGATGGATTTTAATACGTTACTGCTGAAGTGCATGCAAATGCAACGTGATTTACCAAATTAACGATACCCGCTGTTGTAAATGAGCAGGGAAAAGGCACACACTCTCAATACGATGTGTGCGCAGGTATTTATTTATTTTTTATACAGTAAAGCGACAAACACAAACCAAACGTCTTTATAATATATGGAGTCACATTGGAGGTAATTAGCCTCAAATAATAATTGGAAATGTACTACTGAAATATCGTGAAATATGTACAGCTCCCGAGATGAGAAAGAATAAAGAAAAAGGAACTTTGCAAGCAACGTCAGAGACAGAGGCAACGCCCGTGACAGAAATACAGCTGTACTGGTGCTCTGGAAGAGCACACCAACACTGCCCGACCGGCACTGGGCAAAGAACAGCGGTGCTTCGCAGCAGCGCTCTATGGCGAATCTGATAAGTAGCGTCCTCGCGCGGAAGGATACCGCCGCGTCAGCGCAGCGCCGTGGCCGCGCCATTTTGTGCGCGCACACTCCGCCGCGCAGGGCGGCAGCGCGCCGTCAGTAGCGGGGCGTGGCGGCCGCAGCGCAGAGGCGCCGCTCGGCGGGGAGCGCCTACCGCCTCCCTTCCTATGCGTCGGCGCGGCTCGCGCCTACATCTCGCGAGACCCGCCTCCCCCTGCCCGCTGTGGGGGCGGAGCCACGGCGCCACCCGATGCCGCTTTCCCGCCCCCGGCGTGCGCGGCCCCTGGGGTGCGGCTGGCGTCAGGCGCGCGCTCCGCCCCCTCCCCGAGTTCGGGCCCGGCCGTTGGCGGCGCTGCGCGGCGGCGTCGCTGCTGTTGTGCTCTGCTCTTTCCTTTGTCAGGTGTCGCTTCGCGGTTCACTCCCCTCCGTCCCCCTGCTCCTCCCGGCGGTGACGGCAGCGGCGGGCTCGGCGCTCCCCCAGGCGCACGGCCCGCCGTCCGCAGCGCTCCGCCGGCCGCCGCTCTCCGCTCCGCTCGGGCGCCCCCCTCGGCGGCTTCCGCAGGAAGGAGCGGCGCGGCTGCCCCCTCCCCCTCCCCGCCTTCCTTCTCCTCCTCCTCCTCCTCTCGCCCTCCTCCCGGCCCCCCCGCAGCGCGAGCGGAGCGCGGAGTCACCGCGGCGCACAGACGGCCCCGGCGGCGGCGGCATTCGCACACAATGGCGCTGAAACGCATCAACAAGGTGAGCGGCCCGCGCCCCGCGCCCCGCCCTCGCTTCTCGCCGTTCTTTTGGGGGTTTTTGTTTTGTTTTGTTTTGTTTTTTGTTTTGTTGTTTCATCATGGAGGCGCCGCACCGCCCGTCGCGAGCAGCCCGGCCAAGCTCCCCTCGCCCCGCCGGGCCCGGGCCGCCGCGCCCCGCCGGCCTGAGGCGGCCCCGCCGAGCCGCCGCCCTCCCCGGCCGCGGCGGATGGGGCTCTCCGGGCGCTCGGGGCCCTCCCCGCGGAGCGGTCCTCCCCGCGGCGTGCGGCGCCTTTCCCGCATTGTAAGATGGCGGCGGCTCGGCGGCTCCGGGCCCTTTCCGGGATCCCGCCGCCCGCGGGAACGCGGCGCGCACGCTCCGCGCTCTCCGTGGCCGAGCTCGGCCCGGCCGCCCCGCGCGGCCCCACCGGCGGCGGAAGCGCAGCGCCGTTGCACAATCGGGGCCGGGTGGAGCGGCTTCACAGCTAAGTCGGAAAAAATGCCGCGGCGATGATAGCGACGAAGGAAGGAGGACGCCGGCTCGGGGCTCGCGGGCCGCTGGCGGGGCACGGCTCTCCTCGCCGGAGCGGGGGGCTTCGGTGCCGACGGAGCGGGGAGCGTCTCTCGGTCGTCGTCGCCAAGATGGCAGAGCGGCTGCGGCCGGGCCCGGGCCGAGGGGTGTGCCGCCTCTGTGCCGGGCTGTGCCCCCGCGGCCGTGCGCGGGATCGGGGTGTTGCGTGGTGGGTACGGGTTCGGGTACGGTTCGATGGGGGGAAGATGGCCCCCGAGCGTTGTAATCGGCTCCCGGTTAGTTTGGGTTACACGGATGCCTTCAAGTTGTCGCGCTCTCCCGAGGATTTCAAAACGATTTCTATAGAATCTGCCGTCTGAAGTTGTTTCCCCGTGTTAGCGGTGATATCGCTCGAGTTGTGCGCAGCTAGGACCCTCCCTGGGTGCTTTGTCATCACCTCGTGCTTATGAAACGCGCTCGGGCGCCGCAGGTAAGAGTTTCCTGTTAAAACGAAGGGATGGTGGTTATGTAGAGGGGCTGTGTGCCTCCCTCTGTATCGTAATCTGCTGACCGAAACCTTAAAACACTTCAGCACGACTTATGAATGAGAAAGTCTTCTCTGGTTGTGTGTTCCGGGCCGGCTCCGTGTGGTTCCTGGGCCTGCATTGGTCCTGCTTCCCCTTAGTGCTGGGGTGTAGGGTTGGAGGGTCGCTGCAGGGTTTTTGGTGTGGGCTCGGTGTTTGTTTTGAAGGTGCTATTTTTAGTCCATTTCATCACAGGGTGCTATGGGATAGGCTTCCAAATTCACGTGGGGTTTATGGTTTCAATTTTGTTTTTCCCGACCTGGAACGTCAAAATGGTGATGTGTGGCAGACCGAAAGCATTGCTTGCAAGCTGCTGTCTTTCAAAGTGTGGTTTCTGATAAAAATATTTACTGGGTTTGAGGCTGGGATCCAAAAATAGGGGAAATAGTTTTGTAATGAAGTTGTTTTGAATTTAAGTCTCCATGTTACCACCCAGTGAAGCCAGGGAATGGCACTCTGTTGCTGATGATCTAGGATCCCCCTGTAAGGTCACAGATCAGACCTTGAAACTCTGCTTCCTTGTAGTAGGCAGTTGGCACCAGGTCAGAGCAGGCTAAAGAGAGACCAGGACCTCAGAACATTGTAATCACACATGGCTGATTGAGTCTGACTCGTGGCATTACCTGTCAGGGCAAGAACTCGTCATCTGCAGCAAATGATGTCCCAGACGCACCGAGGAAGGTACTTTTAGGTTCTTTGATTTCATCTTTATGTACTCGTGTTCCGAGTCAAATAAAATCCTTTATTACACTTCATAAATCAGACTCTCAGATTGTGTTGGAGCACATGAATGCGACGTGAAGCATGCTACACATTCACGATACAGCTACCCCCTCCTTCTCATGTAACTCACGGACTGCTTTTTGGCTCAGACATGGGAGCACCCAAGAGTTGGTATGTTGGGTCTCTACTTCTGGAACGTGCTGTTAGAGCTCTCCCAGCTGGAGGAACCATCAGGTACACAGCCGGTCCCAGGAAGATGACGTTATGCTGGATCTCATCCTCAAGACTTTGCCATCTGCCCCGAGAGCGGCCTGCATTCAACTGGCAGAACTCTTTTATTGACACGGTGTGTTTTACAGAAGAGCAGCAGCTGCTTTATTATACCAGTGAAGTGCTTTCACTATGGAATAATGGGAAACGATATCTTAATTTTAATGGCTTCCTTTCATGAGAATGAATACTTTTTTCCCCCAAATAAGCATAATGGCGATGAAACAAATAGAACGAGTGAAGTTTGTATGTAAATGCTTGCTACACGTGTGCTGCATGTTCTTGGAAGCCTTGAGTGGTGATTGCTAAAACTTGCATCCCGTGATTGCTGCAGCATTGACGCTTCCAGCTCCGATGTGTTACATTTCCCCTGCAGAAAAACTTATGTTATGCTGGAGTATGGAGCTGGGAATGTATAAAACAGGTAAAACTTGTGAAGATGATGTCACTGATACGTATCTGTTCTGTCAGTGCTATAAACACGCATTGGAGTGAAGTGGTATGTAAGAGGCCTAAATGTAGAGCTAACACTGGAGATGGATTTTTATATAAGAAATGTCTTTCCTGTGAAATTCTTGATAAAGATTTTGTTGGTTGTTTTTCGTCCGTTTGGTTAAATGCGGTACAAGCCATCATCTTTGTGTTGGGGATAATTTATTGGAAAAAACTTTAAAAGGAGTTGGCATCCTGGAAGCTGAAAACTGAAGGTGGCAAGACGATTTATGTGTGCTTAAGTACAGATAGAGGGCTTCCATGGGCAGTGGTAGACTGGAGGCTGAAAAACGATTTTCCTCAAGGTTACGGCCTCCAGCACTGTTCCTAGATATGTATTTTAATTGCAGCTTTATTCCCCTCACCAGCCTCCTCCAAATGCTGAGTGAGAGATGCTGCTAACCCAGGAGACAGTAATTTTTAAAAGGTGGGATGCAGTGTGCAGAGATGAAGGCAGAATGACAAATCTCCCACCAGTTTAACCAAAGGTGCAGCTTCTGTAAAGGTGATCCAGATAGAAGGTTTTAAAACCTTCTTAGTATGTTTTTTTGTAACCACTTTCTTTTTAACGGGTCAAAAATGTAAGAGCTTTACTAGAGAAGCTAGCTGTTGGGAATGAAGTTTTATTCTCTAAACAAAAGCTACATTACTTTATTGTGGGAGATGGTTTTAGACTCAGTTTGCTGAACTCATTCAGAATTGTTAAGTAACTTGAACCTATTTCATTTATCTTACACTTTGAATGAGCGTATAGAAATAAGTCTGGATTTATGCAGTTGGGGCTCAGAAAACTAAAGTTAACTAGCTAACAAAGCGCAGTGGGTGCAGGATCAGTCGGAATGCTTTAACTTCTGTGAACGCCCTGAGTGCACTGCATTATCTTTTGATGCTTGTTTCACTGTAACTGTTTTGAGTATGCCTGAATAGGCCAAGTTTTGTCTCCAGTAGATAACACCATGTGGCTTCACCACTTTGTGGTTAGAAAGGTCATCTTGGATCGGGAGTTTTCAAATCACGAGGTTCTGCTGTGTAGTGCTTGGGAAGAACTATTGTGGAGCAACTTTAACTTCGGTTGGTTGTTTTAAACCAGAGTAAAATAGTTTAACATCAGCTGCAAGCTGTGGTCAGTTAAATTCTGCAGTACATTACAATTGTACTACAAAATGAATATTATTAAAGTATAAGTAATACTTGTTCAGTGGGTAGTTTTGCTACCCGTGTTAAGTCCAGAGCTTACTGTGGAGGTCCTACTTTAGGAACTGGTCATTCTTGATGAGAGTGGAAAATTAGAGATCCCTTAACTTGGAAGCGTAAGCTGCAGGAATGCAGAGATTTCTCCCCATTGAGTGGGCACTGTGCTTGTGTAATGGGTTCCCAGTCAGCACGGATCTTTAAATGTGTGCGTTGGGATGGGCAGAGGAAGGGGCTGTAATCTTGCTTAAGTAATTTACAGAACTTCGTAGATCAATATTCCATTAGATAGGTACTTGCATACCTTACAGACTCGGCTGTGCTGAAGGGTTTGGGTGGGATAATGCACTGGGTAAAAGGTTGTCTAGCCAGCATTTTCTTTATGATCATCCCAGCTTTTAAAGATTTGTTTTTTGAAAGCAAGCCAGTGCTTTTGATATTATTCCCTACGCGAATATCTCTTCTGCAAGAGAGTTGCTGTAAAATTTTGCAAAATGAGCTCCCTTCAGCTGCCTGCAGTCTATAAGCAGAACCGTAGCAGCAGTGCCCTTCTTTGCACTGTTAGGAGAACGGATAACTAAGGAGGGGGGGAAGGCTGCAAACAGCTGTAGCAGCAGCTGCAGAAAGTGCAGCAGTGAATTGCCTCCTGTCCAAGGCATCTCTCTGTTAACCCCCCCTGCCCTGAGCACCTCAGCAGCCTGGCAGCAGCCCCTGCGCTGGCTGGGCTGTGCTGAGCTGAGGAGGAGGGGAGGGGACAGAGGTTCTATGCCCTGGAGGAGCCATGGCGACAACTGGTAAGGGGGAGTGAAAAGGGGCAGAGCCTGCGTGCAGTTCAGATTAGCGCCTTGATGCGCCATCTCGGATGAATCTTTGTGTTGCAGATATGCAGGTTTCGATACTTTAACTGTCTGCCTTGTGCTCTGCTGTGGGTCCCTCCCCTGTGCGTCAGAGCTGGCAGATGGGAGCGTGTGGTCTGTACTCCACTGTTCAGCATAGGCTAATTTTTGTTGGTGTTTGGAGCTAAAGTGGTATAGCTTACACTGAAACGTTTGAGTTATCAGTGTGCATTTTCTCCCGTGACAGAGGTAATGTAGTCATCTGCCTGCGTAATATGCAGAGAAAAGTAAACTAGCTGGGGTAAGAAGTGAGAGCTGCTGTGATAATGTGTATATGTTTGCAGACAGCAGCGCATTTTTAAATGTAATTCCCGTTAAAGCCAACTTGACAGAAGCAGAGAGCGTTCAGCTATAGTGAACTGCACAAGCTGAATAGTTTTGTGAACTTCTTATAGCCTGTGTTTAATATCCCAAGCTCTAAATGGGAAGTGTTGGAGGTGTGTTTTTTTGTTCTCAAAAAATTTTTAGTGTTTTTTTTGGGGGGGTGCTAATGTTTTACATGAGATGTGGTAGGTTGTACTGCGCAAGCCGTTTGAAAAGTTAGTTAAAATTATGTTCACAAGTTTAAGTCAGCATCCATGCTTTTCTCAACCCTTTGTGGGACACCAGAGGACAAGGTTTATTACTGAAAAGTGAGCCACACATAGTGCTGCAGGATTTCAGACCAAAAGCTGAAGGGGAAGGAGTTTTTTTTATTGTTATTTTAAACGTTATTGAGAGCCTTCTCATCAATAGAAAGCTTCAGTATTCCAATTTCATGTAAAGGCAGCCTTTGTTGTGACCCTCGCCCCTTTGAGTGGCATGGTGCATTAGACTTCTTAAAGTCTCCTGCAATTTTTCCCAATATAATTGGTTATTTTTTGTCCTAGTTTTAAGAAAGGGAAGATTTCAGACTGCTTTGCAAATGCTCTGACCCAGTGGAAGAGTGATGAAACAGAAGTTTAATCCTTTCCCGAGCATCTGGTCACCAGAGCTGCAGCAGGGCTGGGGGCGGGTAGTGCGCGCTGTAGGTCAGCTGGGTGGAGGGGGCATGAAAGCTGTGCTGTGTGCTGTGCTCAGCTGGTTTTACAGGCAGCTTCCTCTGGGCCCTGCAGCTGGCTAGCCAGGTGCTCAGCACTTCATCCTCTGCCAGCAGCAGCTTTGGGTTCCTGGTAAATAGTCTGCTCTAAGGTAGTATTTCTCAACCTTTGCTTGCCTCTCTGGGTAATAATGCCAGCCAGTACTGTAAATCAGATGAGTGCAGACTTTGTTTCTCCTCTTAGTCTTGGGGTTACCGTGCTCTTTCATTGAACAGCGTAGGAGAACCTCCTGAATGATGATTTTCCAGGTGAGTGGTTCCCCAACTCTCTTGCCGCAGTTCAAGGTGGTGGCTGTGATCTCTTCATAACTAAGCTTATAAGCACTGTTGGTTTGTCTTTCTTCTCCTAAAGACCCTTCCGGACATCAGTCTTCTTTAGACAGCTAAGTGTCAGAGCATCTGGAGTTTGCTTCAGAAACTACCTGGGAATGCGTTTATGTTGTTGGCTCAGTATGAGCAGGTGTACCTAATTGCATAGGCAGACCTTAGTTCTGCCTCCCTGCCGCTCACTGTTCTGAACAGAGACCCACTGTGGTTGTGCACAACAGCGTAAGATGGTAACAGAATTGTACAGCTGTAAATAAGATAGTGAAAGAATTACCTCCATGGTGACACACTGTCACGTTCATGAAATACCCCTGTAGTGGTATGTATCTATCATTAGCTTCTGTGTGGATCTGGGAATTAATGCAAAACAAGCAACAGTTGAAGTCAGAAGAGCTTTGTTAAAGGAGAGTTGATTTTCATTTAATTTAAATATTTAAATTTTAGAATGTTGTTCGAGACTACATGTAAACAACGGATTAACCGCACTCCACATCGTTACAGATGTGGCATTGTTCATCACAATATTAATCTGCTGACTTTCTGTCACACAGTCCTCTTTTCTATGCATTTCCTTGAGAATAAGGAGAATTCTTGCACCTTTAATGAAGTGGAGACATAGAAGTTAAGCATGCAATTAAGGCCACTGGTAATTTCTGTAAAAGCCTGCCCTAAGCACGGCGTTCCCAAAGTTGTTATTTGGTGAAGCCTGGCAAACTGTCAGGCTGCTGCTACCTGCATCCCTGATACCTGCTGCTTCTGGTGGAGGCCTTGAGTGCTGGGCAGCAAGATGGCGGGAGGCCCTCACCTCAAAGCCCAGCGTCCAGTTAGCATTGGCATGAAACTGTCTGTCACCATGCCAAAATCTCATTCCTGAGTGGTGGTGATTGGACTAGAGTGCCACACTTTGTATGCGAGTCTTTTCCAAGCGCATCATTTTGAGTTTGTCTGCTGAATTTAATAAGCCCCTTGCTTCCCTAATCGTCCCGTTTTGTTTAGCCGGGCATAGCTCACTTCTCCCCTAGTGGCTGGCTTTCACTGCTGACCTTTGTTTGGGAGTGCTGCCCTGTAGTCCTGGGTCACAGAACAGATGGTAGGTATGGTTCTCAGGGGAGGCATTTGTAAATAAAAGCATGACAATTTTCAGGGGTCTGGGAAGAGAGCTTGGGAAAGGCACAGGTAAAACACCTACTTATCACTTAATGAAGAGGTAGTTAATAGGCATTTTGCAGTTATCCTTCAGAGTATTTTAGCGCACACTGTGTCTTATGCCGAGAGTGTTTTAGTAGCACTGTTATTTTCAGGGAATAGTAGCTGTTACATATCAGAACTGATGTGCATGAAGTCAGATTTTCTTCATCTTTGATAAGACAGTTCTGTGGATTTTGGTTACTTTGGAGTAAAAAAAAAAAACAACAACATACTTATGAGTCCAAAGCACAACTGTAGGTGAGTTGCTGCCACCTTTTTTGAGGTTTGTTCTGAGCGCCTTTAGTGGGTGACCTTTCTTTCCTGTCAGATCTACCAGTTTGTAGAGGTGAACTCTGGGAAAGTTTGGAGCCGAATAGTGCCACTTTAGCTGCCTTAACAGTGAAATTTGCTGGAACCATTACCTGCATTGTGCACCTTCCAAACTTGAGAGCAGGTGAGAAGAGCTGTAGACAATAGCCTCATTCACCAGTGTCTCAGATAGTAGAAGGTAGGTTCTTGAAAAAGATAGCTTGTAGTCATCGGAGTAGTTGGTATCACAGTCCGAGCATACAAAGTGACTTTATTAGGCTCGCCCAGCAGGCTGGCATTTTCTTCTTTGAGTTCTAGGTTTAAAAATTGGCTATTTCAGCATCTGTTTTCTAATACGTCAATATGATATTGTTGCTAGACATTGTACGAGCAACGTGCAGTGGGTAAGCTAAAAGCGTTAATACTAAAGACTACAGAAAGGACAAGTATGTTCTACTTTTTAGGCAAAATGATGATACTTTCTGGGAAGTATTCTTCTCATTGGCCCTTGCTGTTTTCTGTAAAAATCAGCCTGTATCTTTATTATGCACTATCGTTGTATGTATTTTTTAATGCCTAGTTTTAAGTGCTAGCCAAAAGGGCAGCTTGTTTAAAACTGATAATTTTCTGCTGGTTACACTTGTGATGTGTGTTGTACCAGTGTGTTGCTATTCAGCTTAAAAATCCACATTTTTCAAACTGTTGTTTTGTGCTTCCAGGGATAATTAATTTTCATGCTGAAATGAATGTTGTGAATGCAGGTGTGTGGGATAAAGCTGTAGCTCCTTGCTGGCTGACACTTCTTAATCTTCAAACAGGCTTAAATGTTCTTCCCCTCCGTTTATAGCTGCTTCCAATCCTTTCTTTTTTAAGCTGTTTTCAGCAGTGAGCTAATGACTAAAGACTAATAGAGTGATGAATTTTTGCGTGCTTAATGTTTGAACTGCTTATGGCACAGATTGTATTAGACAAGCACTCTGATTAATAAATGCTGCCTTTTGTTTGGCTTAAGTGATGTATTTGTTTGCTTGTTGTTGGTGCTGGTTTGTTATTCAGTTTGGTTTGTTATTCAGTTAAATCAGAAGTTTAAAGAAGTTACCTTTCCCTCTTTCTAATGCAATACAAGTTAGCATTTGAAAACTTAAAGCAAATCATCACTATTCTTTCTTGACAAGAGCAGGTAGCTGTTGGTTTATGATTTCAACAAGTAATTGTTACAGACCAGTTTTAAATTTAACTGTGCGTTTATGGGTATGAAGTGATGTTTTGCCACTCTGTATTTAAGTCAGTTGCTACGCTCATTAAAAATAAAGCTCTGGCTGTTTCCAGCTTACATTAGAAATATGCAGCAGCTTGGAGCCTCATGGAGCATGAGTTCTGAGAAGTGGGAAGCAAAGGGGCTAGCACTGATTCTGCTCAGCTTGGGTGCGTGTGGGAAGGCAGCTTGCTTGTGCAGCAAGGCGTCATTTGCTGCTGGATTTGCTGAGGCTTGAACACTTGTGAGACATGCAGCTTGTTGTCTTAAGTATTTACCTTCATGGTCTCTCTGGAGCTGTTGGGTGAGGCATCCTCAGTCATTCTTGAAACATTCTTTGAATTTTCTTCACCATGTAAATGACTTCTGTGATCTTTTTCAAGCTACTAGTGGAGAGGAGTTGTGTGAGGCTTCTTAAGAGCTTTTCTGTCAATTTGTTTTTGAATAGTGGCACTGCTGTTGTTTATAATATCATCTGGGATCACAGGCCTGCATTTGCAGTCACATGCTGGTATTTTAGATCACCAGTAAAGCGTATGCCATATTTTCTATGTTAGTTACATTTACTTTCATGCAAAACAAGCAGCTAGTTAGTGTTTTGGTGTTAATTTTTGGCTAATTTTACTGAACTTTATATATAGAGAGGGATATGTGAGAATTTTCCAGTAAAAGTACATTTAGTACAGCCTTAATGTGAAACTGGCAGTGAACCATGGCATGTAGTGTGGAAGCCGGTCTGTGTGTTGGTGCTGTGCTTCCACTTTTCTGTAAGTTTTCCAAAACAGGTGACAACTGTATCTATATGTTGTCCTGTACATGCTATCACTGTCCTCTGGCATGGGTGCTTGCTCCTTAAATAGTGCTTAAACCTGCAAAATGCTGCGTGACTAATCTTCCCTGGGGAGGAGCAGGAGCTATCACAACTTATATTTGGAAACTGGGGCAGCAGTGGTGATATGTTGGAGCTACACCGGAAACCTGTGGCAGAGCCAGAGACTACTAGTCATGGCTGTAATTCAAGACTCATCCTTTCCAAGTGGGAGTGCAGTGCACCCCTGAACCAGCCTCTGTGCAAATGTTTCCACGTGAAGTCTTGGGAATTGGCTTCTTGGGGAAATCGCTATTTTTTCCTAGGCCACCTGGAAAATGAAAAATAGAGCAGCTGGCTCTGGGAAAAGATGGGTTCTGCTTCGAGTATTTTTAAAACAGAGATGTGACTTGGTGTATACCTTAACAAAGGAAAGCTCTGCTTGAACTGGGTGTAAGCAAAAGGCTGTGAAGCTGTAGATAAGCAGTGAAGCAGGAGAAATGTGAACATCATAAAGCCCTTATCCTTAGAGCTGCACTGGGGAACAATTTTAGTATTTTATATTCTTAAGTGTTAAGCACCACTTTGTTGGGTGAAACTTGATGTGGTCGTACGTTCTTAGTGAGAAGTGGATGAAAGCTGGGAAGCAGTTGGAGCTTTTATCAACCCCTGGCAATTACCAGCCCTAGTTCTGCTTTCAGAAACACTGTCAGATGAAACTTCTGCCTGTTGTGGAATGGTTGGCCTCCATGGCTGAGCTGAAGAGGAAGGTCAGTGTTGAGTCTGCTGCTGGGTTACCAGAGAGGAGGCTCCTCCCTTTCCTGAACAAAGGCACTCATGTCACAGCTGTGCATCTGTGCCTGCCCAGATTTTTTTTCTTCAAGTTTGCCTGTAGAATTCAACAGAGCTGTAGCTTTCAGAAACAGGCACCTCTGAAAGTTATGGAGAGAACTTTCTGCTTTTTTTTTTTTTTTTAGAGAAAGCTCTCCCTCCTTTGTGTAGCTGTGAGTGTTGCATGCTACTGACAAGGTAAATAATTGGCCTGATGTTACTGGGAGCAGGAAGAACTGGCTGCTGTTGCTTCTGTCTGCCTCAGTTCTTCCCCAGCACTTACACTGCCAAAACAAACAGCTTCCTTCACAGTTTTATTCTTAAGACTGTGGTACCTAAGGGTTCATGAAGAGAATACAAGAATGAATGCTACCTCTCTTGTATTTCTGACTTTAGTCAGTAAATCACTTGTTCTGTGGTGGAAATACTGAGTAGCGTATCATGTTCCTAGCCTTATCTCTACTCTGAATTGCTTTGTTTAGCACAATTAGGGTTTTTTGTACTTCAGTGTTTTGGGCCAGACAAAACTTGAAACTTTAGTTTATGAAAATCACTGCTTGCCTGCTCCCCTGACTCATTTCTGTAGTTAAAAGGGCTAACTCTCTATGGACTTGTATTTTGAGTCTTGAATTACTGGAGCATGAAAACTCGTATGTTTCAGTTGGTAAATTATTCTTAAAATTACTGAAGTCTTTTTTTTACACAAAGTTTTCACTGACACTTCTTAAATGCTCTTCTAACAATTGCAGTCCTACTTACTTGCTTTTCCTACTGGAATTATTGATAACACTCAAATTTCTCTACCGTGTTAAAATGTAGTTGTCAACTGCTTTTTAACCCGAATAGTGTTTCCTTGTTTCTCTGGAGGTGGTAGAATGAAGATCTCTCTAGGGTACTGTACGTACCCCTGACTTTCCACTTGTAGGCTGGTCTTTTCTTTCCTTCTTGCTGCTCATTTTCATACTTTCTGTAAACTTTGTGAAGAGCTATTTCGTAGTTCTTAGTCTTCGTAACAGTTTTCCAGAAGTAAGGTGGTCTTCCCAGGTTAAATCAAATAATGTAGTAATAACAATGTAAGTACACTGAAATATGATAATAGTCTTTCTGTGTCTTCCACCACTACAGTTTATTTCAAGGGACGGAACAGCCAGGGGGGATTTTTTCCCCGGATATCATAAACAATCAACTGATGATTCTTGTAATTGGAAAGGCATTTACATGAGAAGTCAGCCTGCTTAACAGGACTTCCTTTATTTTCTAAATGTATGTTGAGGGGAAACCTGAAAATTTAAAACAAAACAAAAACAAACAAACAAACAACCACCACCTCCAAAGCTTTCAATTTGAAAGTTTTTACTTTGTCTTTACATTGGTGATTTAAATCTAACTTAGCGAATCCACGGGGCAACACATGGACCAGAGAGATTTCATAGCAGAAATAAGAGTGTTCCAGGGACCCCTCAGCAATAACAGAAGAGTGCCATGTGATAGAGGAGTGCGCTGTAAAGGGGTTCACTGTGCTCGACAGAGAGCTGTTGTTCACTCTTGCAGGTGACAGCAGCAGTGAAGTGGATGAGAACACTCATTTCACTGTGCCATTGCTGAGGAAAACTGATAGAATTCCATTTTTCTGTACAGTCTTATTCCAGTGCAAAATTCAGATCTTGTTAATTGGAGAGGTGATGAAAATCAGCATGTATAGGGAGGGGAAGTGATGGTCTCAGGTATTTTTAGAACCTATGGGCTTCTGCATGTTGGAGTAGTGTTTTCCTTTCTTCCTGTGTAGGAATGTATTTTTCCTTTCATTTTGTGTTGACCTAGGCTTACTAAATTTTCATCAAATGTTGAATTTGTCAAATCTAAAAGATAGGCATCAGGCTTTTCCCAGGCAGAGCTGGTTGCTGTCTGGTCCAGTTGTGCATGTTTCCAACATAATAGGTATGCCTGAGTTTCTTAAAAGTCTGACAGTGTAATGAAAAGTTCTCATTTGAATGGCTTGTGTGGACCTGCAGTAAATAACTTGGGTGCGACTGCTAATATCTGGGAGAAGGACTGAAGGTTTTCCCCGTTCCTATGACTTTGAATACCTGGACAAGTGCAGATTTAGACAAGTTCCTGAAGTCATTTTTAGGTTGGAAAAACAGCAAGAAAGAGGGAAGGTATCCGCTGTGTTCTTAAACTGAAAGCCAACGTTGTGTTACAGAATACACTGTCCAGTCAAGTAATATACTAAGTGTTTAAAAGAATCCAGAGTTTCTGAGATTCGTCACTGCAGTCTTGATACTAGACGAGAAATCGTTCTAAGTTTCTGTTTCTGTTCCCTGTGACACAGGGGAGAGAGGGAACTGGTTTCTGTATCTTAATTATTCAGAATTTTAAAAGCACAGTTGTCATAAATGTGAAGTTTAAAATAAAAAGTAAATGTACTTTGCCTGGTTCCAGTATTTGTCAACATCTTTAATTTTCTTGCTTTATCTTATGAAAAATTTATTCCTGCTGGAGGCAGTGGGGGAAAAAGCAACAGAGTTTCTTGTTCCGAATGTTAGTATCGAATGTTATGCTCTTAGTGTGTCCTGTGTAGTAAAAACTAACCATAGCTTTCTCATTTCCAGCTTAAGGCTTCTTTGGCTAAGACGTAATCCTTGAAAGTCACGATCAGAAACTGGTTAGACTTAGCCCACTTCAGGTTCCGTGACCTGTTCTCTTTGTCCCTTTTCCAGCAAGGGTGTCTTAAGAGGAATAAAAAGCAGTAATACTTAGTTGGAAAAGTGTGTTTATCTTAATTGTTGACCTTCGCGTTCAGTTTAGGCAGCTGTCTTCTACAAAGATGTTTCTGATACTCATCTGTTGACTTTAATAGTTGTTACTGCAAGTTCTTCTGTATTCATACATGGAAAAACTTTGAGAGGTTTTTGCTGGACTTGAATTGAAAATGCCTGTTGAATTCATTAGTGTTCCTTCTCTGAACGGATCTTTGTTTTTCTGTTTCTTCCAAAGGAACTTAGTGACTTAGCTCGTGACCCTCCAGCACAGTGTTCAGCAGGTCCCGTTGGAGATGACAGTAAGTAATCCTAGGCTCTGTGTTTTGCTCTACTAACACAAAGCATACCATGCCTAGATAATAATGCGGAGTTTTTCTTTTGTAGTGTTTCATTGGCAAGCCACAATTATGGGACCTGTAAGTATTCTAATTCTTGTGATGTAATATTAAATTGGTAGTTCCTATTCAGGAAGAACCTGTGTTTTTTTATGTTGTTTTTTTTTTTTTTTTTTTTTTAAACTCCCATTATCAGGCAGTAGCTCTAGAGGTATTCCTTACAGTAACAGAAAATGAAAGAGAAAATAAATTAGTCTGAACACAATTTAGTTGCTGGGATACTTATACCAGGAATTATGTTTGGGCTGAAATAATTTCTGTCATGTGAGCTGTTATCACCTTATTTCTAGAAAATGTTTACATTTAACTGTTCCTGCACTTCAAATTATGAGTGAGGAGAATCCTGTGCTTTAAAATGTACAGTACACAGCTGAAACCTGAGTATTCATATTTCCTTGTTGAAGAAGGCAAATACTTGTCTTTGCTAAAAGCATGACATGCAAGCACTTGACATCTGCAGTTCTCAGGGCTAATTATCTATATTTAGAAAACTTTTTATAACTTGAGACCAATATCAGATGCCAGTAGGCCCACAGCCCCAAAGTTATGCTTCTGGTGAGGGTCGAAGTAGGAATTAAGCATCGATGATGCTGAATTGCTCTGTGTAGCTGCAGGCATGTTTTAAGTAGATCACCACTGAAAGTTTGCTTATCAGAGGTTGACTTCACTGGAAAAAAGGCTTCCCATTCCAAGTCCCTGGTCCTCAGTGATTGTAACTAGGTGCCTCAGAAAGATAAAATCATTTGAAATACGACAAAGGTTCTGCACTGTACTGACTTTGTTTTCATGTTCCTGGTGTCTGCGTGGTCATAAGGTATTGAACATCAGTTGATTTTTAAAATGGCATTATTATTTTTAGCTTCTGGTTTAACAGTGTACAGCTCCTTTCTTTCCCTGTGTGGTTTCGGTGATGTCAATCAGAAACTGTATTCCTGCTTCAAAATTGTCCTGACAGTGTGGTGTTAGTAGCTCAAGTGCTGCTTAGTGCCTTTAATAAAAGACAAAGGTAGTACCAATTGTCTGGCACTCCTGCTCTGCTATAGGATATTACGTAGGCTGTGATTTTCTTAGGAAGACGCAAGAGTGCTTGTATCAGCTTGTAAACTTCAGTTGACCACATACAAGAGGTTACATCTATTGGTAGAATTTTGGTGGGATATTGTGTAAGATATGACCTGTGTGTTGTAGAATTTCATTTGCTGCTATTTAGCTAAGAAAGGCATAATGTTATCTTTCTTTGGTGTGAAATGTTGTTACAGTGAATATAAAGATTCAGTTAATGAGTAATTCAGAAGCGTACTCTGTGTCCCATGTTCGTTTTTGATAGCTGTGAGCCTGGACTTGTGTTGTAGTTTTCACTTTAAACAGCAAAATTGCTATCTTTGCTGTGGAGATTTAATTGTAGTTTGAATGAAAAAACTTCTGGCAACATCTTTCTTCTTGTAACCAGTAACTTGCACAATCAGTATTTAGTTGCTCCATTTATTTTCTGCTTCTTATCAGCTTTTAAAAAAAAAAAAGTGTTAATAGTTAAGGCCTAAATTATCTCTACAATTGTTGCCTTGTTGCAGGAGTGATGTGTGGTACTCTCCCATACCTGATAATGCTGAACTTCTTTTACAGAAAAGAGTTCACTTTAATCTTGATGAGGTTTTGTTTTTTTTACCATCCCCCTCCACACACACACACACACACACACACACACTCTGAGGAACGTGTAGTTAGCTATGTATTGTTAGGCTTTTGGAGTGCTAAGGAACACCGAAGGTAAAGGTGGGACTTACAAGAGGCTGTTGGCTGTTGTAAAATTGGGTGGTTTTAACAAATACACTCCAAACACTATTAGTTTTTGAACTTGTTACACAGTACTTCCACCGTGCTACCATCAGTTGGACCATCAGGGAGATTGAGGTGCTTTTGCCAAATCGTTCCGAGTGGAATGACAGAGAAGCTTTCTCTGAAGCGTCGGCTCAGAGAGGTCCATCTGGAAGAAGAGATGTCTGTTCAGTATCATGTACCTAAGGAAGTAGTAATTGAATTTGAAGTATGCCTGTTGCACTGGTGTCGTAGACAGTTCAGCCATTTAAACAAGTTTCTTTATGTATTTAAAAAACAACTTTGTCTTGGAATTTGTCCTGAGGATGATAATAGGAGAATTGTTTGTTTACTTTGGCAGAATGACAGTCCATATCAGGGTGGTGTATTCTTCTTGACAATTCACTTTCCTACAGACTACCCTTTCAAACCACCTAAGGTAAGTATTGTTTTCTCATCTGTGATGTTAGCTGTCTTTAAGGAACCAACTAGGGGATAGAAAATGCCAACATCCGTGTTCTAATGGTGTCAAGGACTTGATTTTTTTGTGCATTCTTACAGCATCTTAAATGCCCAGGTCCTCCTCTATAACAAATTACTATGTTGACATACGTTTTTAGGAGCAAATTCATGAATTCTGAATGTCTTGGGTTACTATTTGGTTTTATTTTTGTTTTTCTTGAAAGGAGAACTTACTAGCTTTGTGTTACAACAGAATTCTTGCTAAGGGGGCTGTCAATTCTTATAGTATAGCTGTGTGGGTTATTCTATAAAGACATGACTATTGGTAAGTCTTGAAATCAGCGCTGATTGTATCTCTTAGAACTTGGCAATAGTTATGAAATAATAGCTGTTAAAACTAAAGTAAAACATGTCTACCGATTTTCTTACAGTATGACAATGCATGCTGAAGTAACCATAACATTTCGAATTCTTTAGCTTTGCGATGATGCATTTGCTGTGGTTCAAACACTTTGGTTGAGCGTCTTCATCATCACACAGTCACCTGTGATTAAAGCACAGTCCACCACTTGCCCTCCCTCTCAATTAGTTGGATTTTCAGAGTACTTTCAATTAATCTGATAGGGTTTAACTGCTTAATTCTTTTCTTTTGCAGGAAATTGAGTTGACTCTGAGAACAGAAGGTGATGTTGTCATAAACCAAATCAAACTCTTTGTATCTTTTTTTTGTTGTTGCAGGTTGCATTTACAACAAGAATCTATCATCCAAATATTAACAGTAATGGCAGCATTTGTCTTGATATTCTAAGATCACAGTGGTCTCCTGCTTTAACTATTTCTAAAGGTAACTTTTGTGAGGGAGAAATGTTTCCATCTGGTGTTGAATTCTATGCTTTTTGCTTTAACTCTCGGGTTTCTGCTCATTTCTTGAATTTTCCTTTAAATCCATCCTGTGTTTTTGCCAATGTAACAATGATACCTTAAGATATTCATAAATGAAGGCCTGTTTTTTCAAATACCTTCTTTTAACTGGCTGTTCGAAGGCCTTATCTGGCTGCTTGTTTGCTGCAGCATTCTTAGCAGAGTGTACTAGCTTCGTCCCAGAGTAAGCTACTAGCATTTGGATTGAAGGACTGTAGTGGCGTATTTCAACCTGAAGTGGAGACAATGAGTGTTTCCCACTCTCCGTGTAAAAATAGGTACTTACATATCAATTTAAAGATGGCTTTCATTTTTAGTAATGAAATCTTCATAGTTCGTGTCTTTTTTTGGTCGACTCTGTCTAGGATTACATGCTGCACTATGTTGTCATATCTCTGCAGTTAACAAAATTGGTTGTTCATAAATGTTGCTTCTAGCTGCTGTGCGCTGGCTTTGCATGAACTTCATGAACTAAGCTTTGTGGTTACACTTGAGGTTACGTTGATTTTATGCTGCAGTAAAAGCTTTGTTGGTTTTTTTTTCACTTTAATATACTAAACAATATTGAATACTCAGTTGTCTTCGTGATTATCAAATTCTTCTTTGCCTCAAAGGTACTGATTACTGTAGCTTCGAAAGATCCATCAAAGTTTGTTTGTTATTTCATTTGTTTATAGAACTTGTAATTCCTGTCTGTGCAAGGAGTAGGTTTGTGATCTGGATGTGGATACTCTTAGTTGTCACTATTGTTTTTCTTTAAAAATTGCTGTGAGAGTAGAGGATACAGACTACCTCAGTGTTACTCTTATTTACAACATACGTGTAGCTTTATTGATGCAAAACAGGGTATACTGTCTTAGTACAGAGGAAAAAATCAACCTGATAAAAAGTAAATGAGGCCTAGCTTTGGTAATCGAACCGTGGAATATTCTTGTCATCAGAATAGAGAATAACGTGCTTTAAACTGACTGTTGCCTTTCATCACAGCACAGGGGATAAACAACAGTGGTGTTCTTACGTGTGCTGAAAGCTATGAGAATTGGTTAAAAAAAAAAAGCAACACAAATTTCTTACAAACTTTAAGTTATTCATATCTTGTGTGTATTTATTTGGAGTGGGCTACAAATTTATTTTGGCCACGTGTCGGGGGAAAAATTATTTTGGGTTCTGTAGTGTCTTGACATTGTGCTGATACAAAGAACTGTGCTTGAAGATGATTGCTCCTGTTTTGTGATTGACATTTATTTTTTTTACAGTTCTCTTATCCATTTGTTCACTGTTATGTGATCCAAATCCAGATGACCCTCTAGTGCCAGAGATTGCACGTATCTATAAAACAGACAGAGACAAGTAAGTACAGATTGCATAAGAGCAGTGTTCTAACTTGGTGAAGAGTGCTTTCTCAAGCAGTAGTTGTACTGAGTGAGCCTTTTAGAGGGGAATCTGAAATGGAGTGAACGGTGTGTCAAAGTAGTATCTATTTATTAGTAAGTAATTTGAACAGTGGGGCTTAATTATATTTGAAGTTAAGGGAGAAGGAGGCTACCTTTTTCCCCACAAGTATGGTGATATTTGAAAGTATATGTTGCCCATTTATTGGCTTACAATGCTTGAATAGGATACATGTTCAGATGGAGGAGAAGACAGCTTTGTTGTTTTGGTGTTCTTTTTAGTAGCAACTTGGACTTTAATTTGAAAATTTCACTGTGGAAAAAAAGCTTCATAACTTTTCCTATCTGTGTTGAAACAACTGCTTTTTATTCCTTACATGTTTTAAACTTTTTCCACAGATAAACAAAGGCTACTTTGTGTCATTCTGTTTTATGTAAATATATTAATGCTATATATACTTGTCCAATTAGGTACAATAGGTTAGCAAGAGAGTGGACAGAGAAATACGCTATGCTGTAGGGTAAGAATATCTGCACATTAGGGTGCGTTTAACAAAATGGAAACTTGTCAGCACTTGAGTGCTGCATGCTTTAAGGCACTGGATTAACTAACAGATAATGGATGGACCAGTTACTGAACTTGAATATTTAACAGCTTGATCTGTGGTTAGTGTGAAATGTATTGGCCAGTCACTATTTCTCACAGATACTGCTCTTGCATGGCAAAAATAAATAAATAAATAAAAATTAGCAATTTTGAGCCAGCTTGTCAACTTGTTCTGTCAGGTATTTACCCACATTTTGCCAGAATTTCATTAAAAGAGATGCCCTGGAAACAGTACGGTGTAATCAGACCTCATGCATAAGTATGCAAGAATTTGGACAATCCAGAGTTCAACTTCTATTATTCACTGGTGTCTGTCTATGTACTGCAGACTAGGAAAACGTGTGGGGATTATGTTCTGCTTGAATAGTTGAAAATTAACTTCTTACTGACAAGCATGGAGTTAAGTATAAACTAATCGTCAGCTCAATTCCTGAGGAGGTAAAATACTTAAAAAAATAATAGTATTTTTTGTAAAAATTTTCTCAGCAATATATTAATATGAAAAGGAAGTACAAAGTACGAAGAAAATTTACTGTTATTTTATGGTTAAACAAAATTTTTGACATTCTATATGCTTTGATATTATTAACCAAGTAATCTTTACTTACGGCATGTGAACCCCTGTAGTCTTTATCTAAGAACAATATTCAAACAAAACACTCCCCTTGCCCCTCCTACTCCAAGTGGTCTATATTCCTTCCACTGGAGTAGTTATTCACACCTTCTACTTGAGTAGTTATTCACAGCAGATCTCTAGCAAACATGCTTGACTTGAGTTTGATCTGTTTCATATAGATTTAAGAAAATCCTGGTTTGTCTAGGGAGGGATCGAGTTTTTTCACTTCGTTATTAAAAACAGTCTTTTCTTGATATGACAAGAATCAGGAGATGGGATTGAAATAATACTTAATCGTTCCCGGTTTAGGGAATTGTTATTTTCATGCTGGCAGTAACTCAGTTCTTGTTCTTTGCAGGTACAACAGAATATCTCGGGAATGGACTCAGAAGTATGCCATGTGATGCTACCTTAAAGTCAGAATAACCTGCATTATAGCTGGAATAAACTTTAAATTACTGTTCCTTTTTTGATTTTCTTATCCGGCTGCTCCCCTATCAGACCTCATCTTTTTTATTTTTTTGTTTACCTCCTTCCATTCATGCACATGCTCATCTGAGAAGACTTTAGTTCTTCCAGCTTTGGACAATAACTGCTTTTAGAATCTGTAAAGTAGTTACACAAGAACAATTGCCCAAGATTCAGAATTTTTTTTTTAATGGAGCATGTGTATTTTGTGGCCAATGTCTTCATTCTAACTTGGTTATGAGATTAAAAAAATACATTCCTCATTGCTCTAACAGATACTGAAGATACCACCTGAAAGGGGTGAGAGGAGATGGATGTTCAGTTTTCTCCCATCAAAGAAGTAACATTGCTGTAGCAACATCCATCCTGTTAGAAACCTAGTGTTAGAGAACTGAGGTTTTATTATATACATTTGCTCATAACTGATGTGTATGGAGAATTGGTACTGAATCTATAGCATCAGCAGAACAGAAAATGTGATGTATCTTATGCATGTCAATAAAGGAATGACCAGTTCTTGTTTTACAGAGAATGGAAATTGGAAGTCAAACATCCCTTGTATTCCAAAATAGGGTCTAAGAACATTTTTGTAATTCATTTAAATTTTGTTAGGAGGCTTGGAGCTATTAGTTAATCTGTCTTCCAAAACACTGTTTAATATAGCACTGAATAAATGATGCAAGTTGTAAATGGATGAGTGATCAACTAATAGCTCTACTAGTAATTGATTTATTTTCTTCAATAAAGTTGCATAAACCAATGAGTTAGCTGCCTGGATTAATCAATATGGGAAACAAAATCTTTTGTAAAAGCAAAGCTGGTTTTTGTATATACTGTTGGGATTTGCCTCATTGTTTAACATCAAATAATGATGTGAAGTTCAATAGAGTGAATCTTTTGCCATTTTCAGTTATAATGCTCAGTCTCTTGCAGGTTGACACATTGTTCGGCCTGACGTATGCAGAATTAATAAGCTAACATAGTAGTGTAGCCTTAGTAGTGTGCTACACGTGGTGCTGGGAGCCCAGCGTTCAAGGATGGACTTGGGACCCAGCAGATCTGAAGTGGTGTATTGTGGAGATGTTTCCTGATGCACCTGTGTTTGCTGACTGAGAACCTTTTTCTTCATCTTGTACGCTTGACAGCTGAAAGATCTTAATATGGGAGTAATCATGAGGCAAAAACATAAAATAAAGTACTGTTTTGATGTGGGAATTGTCATGAGGCTGTGTTGAAGTGAATTTACTATGTGGGATGTTCGTTACCATTGAAAAGGACTTGTTCAGCGATGCTGCCATTTACATTAATGACTATTTTAATGCAACAGACACTTTCCTCATGTCAGGTGACTAAACGTGAATAAAGACTCATTGCTATTGGATTTTTGTTCTACAAGAAGCATTGTCTTGTGCCATTAGTTTATCTCTGCAGCAACAAGGGCATTATTAAGCATCCGGCTCTCCTGTTTCCTGTCCTCTTCCTTCATATTTTTCCTTGTTTGATTTTTTTGTCTCCATTCTTAACATCCATAGCTTCATTTTCTCTAGTCTTGTACTATCAGTTTATTGTGCATCTGTGACTTTGCACCTGCACCACTGTTGCACAGCTTGTAGTTATGTACATTCTGATTCCTTGTCCCCACATGGATGTGGAAAGCTAGATGTAAAATAAATGTTAAACCTTAATTTTTATAAAAAAGAAAAAAAGAAAACATTGAATATGTAGTTGGAGATGGTTTGTTCCGGTATTAATATATTAAAGTGATTTTTTTTTAAGTTGGCTTGAAATTAAGAAAGCCGGGCCGTCTTTAACAGTGCATGCCTCACTGAAATGACATGTTTACAGGCTTGTTTGAGAAGCTGCAGTTTGTGTAGTATTTCTGCCTCGCTAACCAAAGGTCTTTACTTGTGCCAGTTTTCTGGAATAGAATATACTTGAAATGCAGCTGCCAGTGGCATTGCAATCAAGGTAAAAGCGTGTATCTGTAATCTAGCAAATATGTTGCTCTTACCTTTGTGGTAATTGTGTTAATATGATGCTTATCACTTTGTCTTGGAGCCATAGCCACTCAAATCACCATTGTGATCAACTACAAAGATGTGAGATATAAGGCAAAACTCAAGGAGTTGTGATTGAGGGAGGGTCAGGAAAGAAGATAGTAAAATATTGTGTGGACGATGGAAATCTTGCCTGGACTGCTGTGTATTTCTCATGTACTGTCTGATGGTAGGTACTTGTGATCATCTTCAGTAAGTGAAAAGTATGTATTTTGATGAAAGAATGATTGGTGAGTTGTAGATGGTATACGTGTGTGTCAGAGATCGTGCTCTTATTTTTATGAGATGGGAAATAGCAAGTGTTCTGCCCTCAGAGCAGTCTTGGGTAACATGCAGGCTTCCCTGAAGTTGTCCTGGGGCTCAGTCTTGAAGGCAGGGGGTGTTGAGGGGAGAAAATGGTTAGCATGAGCCCAGAAGGAAATAAAAGCATTCAAGAACTTCTGCCAAAACAGAAAGGTTAAGAAGTGAATACCTCAGTAAGTTAGAGTTGGTAACTGCTTAGGCAAAAAAGAATTAGCATTAATTAAGAAGACTTGATCATTTGAAGATTTGCTACCAGAAATGAATTAAATAACTTTAGCCTTTTCTGCAACCTCTGCCAATTGTTCTTACAGTTTTAGTTTAAATACTTTACTATTATAAAAAAGGTCTCTTATCTGCATCTTAATCCTGTTTCTAGTGAGTTGTGTGAAACAGATCGGCATAGGAACAGGGAAATGAGGGAAATAATCCGTGATCAGTAAATGTTCCTTAAGGTATAAAGGTTATTTCATTGGAACGTGGGCTACACTGTAATCCCCTGAATGGAATCCCCCCCCTCAACTCCCCAATATCTCCCTAAAACAAACAAACAAAAAAAGGTAACTTGCTATATGCTGCAGTTCTTTGTGTTGTTGAAAGGATACTGTTTTACCCTAGTGGCTTCAACATTACATTGCATAAATTGGAGAAATGTTTTATTTTGACCTTGATAGGCAATTGTGTATGTTTAAAAAGTAGTTGGAATTGGGGCTGAAGTATTTCTAAAGCTGCAGCATACGTTTTGGGAACAGTGCAGGATTGATGCAGAGAAAGCAGGGTAAAGCAGGAAGGAAACAAAGCTGCAGTTGTAAAGGGAAGGTATGGAAGGTGAAGGTGTGTGGCCTGTGTTGTGAAGTGCAAATGCATTGCTGTCAAACAGTCTGCATAAAGTCAACTGGAAGTAACTTGCAGGAAGATAACTCATCGGTTGTAACTTGAAGTGTCCGAGCTAGCCTGTTGAAGAGTATCACTTCAAGCTTTGCTTTAGGAAGAATTGACTCAGGGTGTAGATAATAGAGTGTTTGCAGGTATGTATAGAATATTTCATAAGCAACTGTTTAGTTTTTTCTTCCACCACATCCATTGGAAGGGCTCAACTCTGAGAACAAAGTGTTTTCAAGCAGGGAAGTTTCATCAGGACGTGCATAATGTGAATCAGAACACGTGTTTCAAAAGTTGTTTCTGTATGGATGTTTTTGACTGATCTCGATCTGTGGTAATAGCTGACTCTTGTGGGGCACTGAATCGGATCCTTTCAGCTGCTCTGAGGGAAAAGGATGCTAGTGTTTGTCTCTAAATCAAGCCTGCTTTTTTTTCTCTGATCAGATAAGCCTCAGCATTTCTTACCTCACTGTGTTTGATAGAAGTCTTAAAGAAAAATTAGATAGTCATGATTCCTGACTTGTGTTTTAAGGGGATTTTCTGGAATGCAAATTTGGATTTTAAAGTCAAGCCAGGTCTTCTTGCCATCAAAGTGAGGAACAACAAGATGCAGCCGTGCGTACCGCACGTGGCATGTATTTATAAGCCCTTCCTCACTGACTTAATTGTGAAGGTAAATAGTGAAGATGTGTCATAGCTTTGGTGTTTAGTACAGAGCTGTCATCTCTTCGGGGAAGGATGTTATTTTGCTGAAATAGCATCTACTGAATCTCCACCATGTTGTTAATCCTTTGATAATGAGTTTAGTACAGTTAACTAATTGATAGATCCCTTAGAAATGTAAGAATCTGATAAGTATAAGCTTTCTTTTTTATTTCCTCTCTTGCAAGGATTGGGAATAATTACTGGAATAAGAGGTCCAGATCTCTTTGTAAGGTCTCTTGGTTGTTGTACTCAGAAGAGCACTGAGGAAAGTATCACTGTTGGCCATTGTAGGAGATCTCACTTGACAGCCTTAGTGGACATCAAAGACAACTTCCAGAACATGTTATGGATAGAATGCTACTTTTATACGACTGGTGAGTTCTGGCTGGAGAGTTGAGTATTTGGAACTGAATGTTATTCAGATCTTGACGTCTTAAATTCTTGCTTCTCTTCAGCATCTGATCTAATTGATATGTGCCTTGAAAATTTGGAAGTACAAATTTTGCTCAGCTTTTTTTGCACCTCTGTTCTTCCACCTTGCCCTTCCACTTTTCTCCTTTCTTTGGAGCCTATGAAGATTTCATTCTTGAGTTATAGGAGGTATCTGTTAGAACATGAAGTGCTCACCCCTGAGAGACTGTTTGTTCGTTGTTTGATTGGTTTTAAAGGCCAGAGGACAAACCATATACAGAGCAGTTCAGTTGAAAGCAAGATGCCAAGTGAAATAAGGGACATTTAGAGAAGGCTCTATTTGTTCAATTGTACTGTGATCTGAATAGAAACCTTACCACATGAATGTATAAAATCAGACTGCCTATGTTATGTATATTTTTATATATTAAGCCATTGTGTGATTCTGCAAGTTTCTTATGCCACTGTGCACAGTAGAAACAAACACAAGCCCTCTGAAAGATGCAGGGTGAATGTAGCTTTCTAGATGATTGTTTTGCACTATTGTTGGCTTTTTTTCAGTGTAGTAGTAAATATTGTGTTTACTTTATGGGTATAAATTCTTCAGGATGAGATTACCCCTATACAATCATAGGTGCTTAGCTTTGCACAAATTGGGGGTTTCCATACACGCAGGAAATTGAAGTTTTGCACTGGTAGGTAGCAGTGTTACAGAAAGCAGGACAAAGTTCTCCATGGCTTATCTGGAAGGTGTTAAACATGTAAGCCAGCATGTATACTTAAATACATACGATTTTTACTAGTGTAAGTGTTCTTTAACTTCAGTTTTTGTAGTGTAAAAGTATTCTATTTTAGGCTACTATTTTGCTTGAGAATGGGCTCTAAGCTCAGCAGCAAACTGCTATGGGACAAATGCAGATATGGAACCTAGCCAATATAAGAGGGTAGAACGAGTCAATTGAGTCTGCTTTCTGTTGCCAGCTATTTTAACTGCTCTTACTAATGTTTTTTACAGTTTGAGTTGTATTTCGAGAGGATGTTCCTAAGTCATAGTGATGCATAACGATTTATGTTTCCTGAGAAACCATTCCAAATTCAATGAAAGCTACACTTTGAGGTAAGGTTACACCATCACAAGCACCTGAACTAAATGGGAGGTAGATGCCTGTTAGTTAGCTAGGTTTTTCTCCACTCCTACTTACTGTTACCTCTTAAACTCAGAATTACCATTTCAGTGCTAAGGGTGTGAATTCTTAATTTTCTTAACTTGTTGTTTATAAATTGAGAAGGAGAGGAAGTGCATTCTGTTTGGATTAATTGTAGGTTATATAAGAAAAGGTTGTGCCTTGACATAACACAAGTAACCATAAAGTGTGCTTCTCCAAGTGATATTTGAGACACTGACACAACTTATGTAGAAGAATACTACAGGATTTCAGAAGAAAAAGATGATGAGAAATCAGGCTTCTGGAAAGGCATTGACTAAGTGCTTTCAAACTTTGGGATGCCAAACTATTTAAAGGAAATTAAGTTTCTTTGGTTAAGGTTTCTTGAAGGAATTTCCTTGAAACAGTTGTGTCATCTTACTGGACGCACATAGGTATCACGCTGTACTTAGCAAAAACAAAAGCAACCTCATCAACAACTAAAATAGGAATGTGATAGGTACTGATGAATAGGTACTGATCCAGTGGGGAAAATTCTGCTCTGTATTTTAGCTAGGCAGAGTCTGGGGTCCCTGGATGCTTCTAGTTTCTGAACAAGGATTTTAGGCAGTTGCTGAAGCATGTTATGCTTCATGAAGTGCAAAACCATGAAGGAAGGATATGGAGTAATGGTTAGAATATTACTAGCAATCTTTTGGAACTGTTCAGCTTGCTGCAGCGGTTCTAGTTGGGATGAATGTTTTCAAAAGTAATGAAAATGGGTTAAGCTTTCTGAGCTCTTAGATGAGTAAAGGTGTAAAAACTATCAATATTCTGTATCTAAAGAGCAGATGTGCTGGGACAAAGAGTAGGAGAGAAGATGTCGGTGTTGTTAGTGCCACAGAATTTTTTAAGAGAAGTTATCATGTAGCATATGCTGACACATACATCATGAATACTTGAGGGTGTGGACAGTGGAGAGGGCAGCCGGCTGTACCTTCTGAGCCAGCTGCAGCTAACTGATAAGCTATTCTTGAAGAGTTCTGCTAGGAGGAAATAGCAGTAATTATAGTTTGTGGTTACAAGATTGTGGATCACTGCCAGGAAGCTGGAAGGATAAACAGTGGTTCAGCATCCCTGGTATTAAGAGAACACAACAGAACAAACAGGAGAAGTCTTGAAAAATTTCCAAGTTCAGATGGCCACCAGGATGTTTACAAAACAATCAGTGACTCTTTTCAGCAATGCAGTGGGTTTTTGCTTGTTTGTGTTCGTGTGCCCACTGTGAACTGTGGGTTATGGCAGAAGGAAGCTTAGCTGTACCTTTGCGTCTTCCCAGCAGACTCCCATGGCTGTGACAAACTAGAGAGGACTCAGAAGGGAATGCTGAGGAAAAACTGTGGTTATTTGTCAACTTGCTAGGCTTACTAAGCGACTTATTAGACTGAAGTGTCTAATTAATTGTTGGGATTTGTTTGATTCCTTGGGTGCCTTTTTTTTTTTTTTTTAATAACATCATTAGTGTCTGTTTGGTCTGATCGAAGTTCCCCAGGGTGTAGTTCCAGACCTTTAGAACTATTTGTCAGTATGATAGTATCATCGCGGATGAAACTGTTCAAAAAACGTAGAGAGAATCAACATAATAGAAGCTTGGGTCCACTTCCATTTTATTGACAGAAGTTTTCAAGATGATTTTCCATTTTAAACCTTTAAAAAAATGTTCAACATGCTTAATGTTTTGAAATCATGACTGTTTTCTGTGATGAAGACAACCTTTGAACGAGAGAGCCTTACCTTTGGAAAGTACCACTTACTAATGCTGCTTATTTTGCTGATATGTAAAAAGTGGCAAAAACTGAGGTGTCTGGTCACTCTTTAACTCAATAATAAAAATTGAAACTTATCTTCAGGATATAGTGGTACTTCTGTGAAGCATGACTTCAGAATGTATGCCAAAGGTCAGAGGTTATATTGAAGTTACAGTGTAGCTTCCTCATTTCTGTAGATCGATTCCAGTTCACGCTAGCTACAGTTACTTCTGCGCTTATCTGCGATCCTAGTGTTGAGAAAGCAACTTTACCATTCAGCTGTGACTCTTGTGGCAGCTCTCAGAACTGTAGGCAATGATTTGAGCAATGTACTGATTATGTGGATGTGGTTCCGTGGTGCTGAGAAGTTAGCAGTGAACAAAATGTATGTGAATAGTATCTTAACAACTCTGCTCCCAGAAGAGGTGAGGGTTCTTTCAACAAAAACTGAGCTGGAGGTTCTTCTCACATTCCTCTTTGCAGTGTTTATAGCCACAAAAATACTGCCTGCCCCACTATTCCAGTACAAGTATCAAAATACTCTAATCTAGTACCAAAAGAAGAAATTCATAGTCAAAGACAGTTATTCTGTTTGCTGCAGTAGTTCTGAGTCTTGCTTCCTTTTTGTTATGGTAAGAATCAAAATGAACACACAATACTACTTTTTAGGTGAGCATGTTTAAAGCACTATTTGTAGTGCTGTTTATGTACTAAGGTGTTTTGGAAAAACAGTCCATAGTAAAATATGTCCACTTGATTAACATGCATGAGTTGATTTCTGTAACTCATGCCTGAAACATTTGTGCCAGTGCAGTGAGTGATGTGCTAGGTAGTAACATCCTGGACTGCAAGAGGATGGAGTTCCTTTACATTAACATCTTGTACTGGAATCATTTAGACGAGAAAAATTCTTTATATGTAGTCAGGCCTTTCATTCCTGCTGTTGTGTTGAGCAGAACTTGAATTGGGTCATTGCTTAAGAATTCTAGCATTTCTTAGAAGTGTTTCAGGAGGTGACGCTGGAGTGCCAACGGTTTTTATTGAAGTTATTTTGTATGTTCCTGGGAGCTTGTGGAAATGAATAGGAGTGGTGTTCTAGTGAAGTCCATAGCGGGTACATTACCTCTAGTTAGGACCTCTGTTTCTCCATGCTTAACCTGCCCCAGTGATTTGTCCGTAGCAGCTAGTGAACTAGCAAAGAAATACAGCTCCCAGGTGCTTTGACAGCTTTAAATTCATTTAAGTTTACTCATCAAGTTTATCATCTCTAAATTTTTGTTGACTTTCTCACAATGTTCACCTGCAAGGAAAGCATTCATTAAAACTGTAGGATGGAGCTAGTTTTGTGTTTAGTGTAATATGTTTGGTATGTCCTGCGCTCAGCTGACAGTGCTGAGTGAAGCATGCTGCCTTAGTAAAACTGAAGCCTGTCAAACCTCTGTCATGGGGGAAACAGTTTGTTACCTCTGACAGCCACATTTTGAGGGATTTAATTTCAGGTGTTTAGGGACAAGTATATGTTGTGGTTACAGATGATTAGTTTCAGACCTTCAAGAAAGGTGAAGCAACTTGTTTTGTACTACTGTCCTCATACTGTCCTCCTTACTGCTGTATTCCTGTAAGTGCCAGAGAATCAGTTTTGATTCTAGATATGTTTTAAGTTTGAGGGTCCACAGTGGCTTAGACAGTGCCAGGTAGTCTTCAGACAGTGCCTGTCTGCATGTGAGACAGAGAGTAAATGACAGTGGTCAGTGTTATGTAATCTTGTAAACAGACTGATTGTTTCAAGAACGTTTATAAACCAAAGAGAACAGTAGCTATGAGAGTTGCTTCTTCTAAAGAACCTGTCTTTAGAAACCTGATCGTGGTGGCTTTTGAGACCCTTACGCCTTTTGTGTCTATACCATAAATGGTGGGGCTTTGAAACCTGAGTCCTGTGATTTGAGCCCATCTCAAAACAAAATGTTACATTGAGGTACAAATACAGCCTTTCTCTATGGGCATACTTGATTGAGTTTAAGGGCATAGTCAAGGTATCAGCTGTCTTTCTGCATATGCAATTTTAAAATTCCTATTGTTTTTCTTTTTTTCCTCTCCATACAGCATTTGCCTAGAGCAGTAGTTTTCTTTCAACATACTTACCTTGAATTACAAGTGATTATTAGGGCTGAGCAATTTTGGTTGCTGGTGAAATACTCTTGCAATGACCTAAAGACTTAATTATAAAAGAAACTTCAGGCCTACCACTTAGATCTTCTTCTTGTATTTTGTTCACAGTAACCCAGTGCAGTGTTCTCTTTTAGATGAGGATACCATCAATACATCACTAGAAGCAATGCTAATTCATATCCTAATTTTTTATTATTAGCTTCCTTTTGTGGTAGATTCAAGATAAATGAAGAATAGTCCTGAAATCTTTCTGTCCATCCTTTGTAAATTCATAGCTGGAAAGCTCTCTGTGCTCTGTTGCTTTTATGCCAGCCCAGAAAGTAACTGTTTTGCATAGCAGTTCTATGTTTGTAGAGGCAGTCACGAAACAGAGAATATGCATTATACACGGAAGTTAAAGCTTTTGTGCATGTGCTGCACTATCAGAAGGGTTATGCAATGATCTGAACACTGGTCTTGTTTTACATCAGTATTTAACCAACGTGTCTGCATCAGTGTTGCTGCATCAATGCAAAACTTCCCAAAGTAGAAGACCCTTCAGCAGTTTTGTTGCATTGACGAATTGTCTGTGGTGGTGTACAGTTGCCAAAAGGCAGCAAGCTGCAGCATGGTTTGGTGTGAACGTAAGGCCTGTTGTACTACTTTGTGGCAACCTTTAGCAGAAGAATGATACAGGGTGGACAGGTGGGGGCAGCAATATCTTAAAGTACTGCAGCCAAATCTGTGAGTTTAAAACCTTTTGTGAACATGAATTTGAAAGAGAAAGCATCCACAGCCTGTCGTGATGATAGACATTGCATAGCAATCAGAAACAAAAGATTAATGCAGCAAAATTTGGGCTGCTTCAATTGAACTAGTCTGAGTTTATTCTAATATTGTCAATGATAGGCTTTTGCTCTCAACTGTTTGTCTTAGTTGATACAGAATATCTGCTTGTAGCCTTCACGTAAGAATTGTAGTAACCTAAGTATATGGCATTTCAGAAAGATGGAATATTTTACATGATAAAAGCTGTACTTGTCTTAAAAGTTTAACACAACCTTTCGGACTGTGTATTGTCGTTAAACAGTAAAAAAATTTTGCTTAAATATACCCTCAAAGAAACAACAACAAAAAAAAAAACACCCTAAAACTGAGACATGAAAATGAGACATGATTTAACTTAATTATAAGCCTTGAACAAGGAAATGGCATGTTCTCAGAATACTTAATTACAGCATTGTTTTTAGGACTTTTTTGTGAGTTGTTTCAGTCAGCCTTTAGCAGAAAAATAAAACACAAAGAAAACACGGAAGTACAGTAAACATCTTGAAACGCAGTTTCCTTCTTACTGGGAAGCTGCCACATGACTTGCTGGAAACAGCTCTTTAAAAAAAAAAAAAAAAAGGAAAAAAAAGCCAGCTTGCCGTTGTACTTTGGTGGCATTAAAACTTAGTTCTCTGTAAGTACTGTTGAGAAGTAATATCTTACATAGTCTCTCAAGCAGCAACATCGTGTTCAAGTGTTTTTGGCGTCATATGAATGGAATTTAAGATAAATGCACCAAATTGTGTGACAGTCCCAAAAGCTGGTTTGCATTATTTTTACTGAATTCTGCAACATGTGAAGCTAGCTGAGGTACTCAGCTTTCCTTGACAGTACTCTTTTTTTTTTTTTTTTTTTTTTCTTTTGGCCAATCTTACTAGGAGATAACGAGGAGCTGATCTGAAATGGGAGCTGGTTTTCAATTAGTCAATATTACATTAATATGAATTCCTCTGTCTTAAAAATTCACCAATTCACCCACGGTACCCATTTTCATATTTAGATTTCTGTACAGAATTTACTGTCAAACAGAGTAGGCCCCAATGATTCCTTTTACAAGGTGGTAGCAGAGCGTTTTTCAGAGTGACAAAATGAGTGTCAGCTGTTTTTCAGACCAGTATTTCTTAGAAATGTGCCCCTCTACTCTGAAAAAATCACCTGTGATTTTGTCCTGTGTATAGATGTATGGGAGGGCTGATGTTTTTGTTTTAACTTGAAATGAAGAGTTGTAGACTCAAAAGTGTATTCTTCTAAACCTCCTAAAGACCTATGAGAAAGTCAGAAGCTAAACCAAATGAACAAACCAACAAAACTCTGGTTATTTCTGTTCTTGTCTGTAATCACTCTTGCGTTCTCTGCTGCGTGCCAGAAGCAGCAGCCTGCTCTCATGTGTCAGCCATACTTTAGTTTTATGTGACTTGGTCTGTGTATGTATGTTGTTGAAATAATTAACCTTTTAGCATCCTAAAATGCTTTATGTGTTTATTCCTCTAATTTTTACAGTCTGTGATTATAGTCAGTAAGGAAACATGAGGACGGAAGTGGGAAAACAGAATAGAAAGAAAACTCCTGCAGTTAGTTGAGGTTTCTTGGAATGGTTGGTTGCATTTCTATGCAGAATCACACGTAGGCACCTCTGTGTATAATTTTGTTTTCTCTGCATGTACAGTGACTTCTGTTTTAAAGAGGAAAAAATGATAGAGTAACAGAAAGATGGTGGTGCTACTGGTAGCATTACTACTTTACAGCAATTTGCACGGTTTTCTGTTTCTAACCATATTTCACCTTCTCACTTGAGTGTTAAGACAGCAAATTGCCGGCCTGTTTGATTCTGAAGAGGCTGATTAAGTTGAGCGAACGTTTTTCAAGTCAAAGTGCATGGCCTATGTTGGGCTTGTATCAGTACGTCTGTGGGACAGTTAATGGGCTGTGCTTTAAGAACAACTACAAGCTAAAGCCTGGAATTCTACGAGCAGCAATGTAGGGTCGTGGAGCGGCTGCTGAAAGAAGCGCTTTCGATTTTATGTCGACCTTTGTGAGGAGAATAAAATTATTTGCACCCGAGGAAAAGCGAAACAACTGATCCTTCCGCTCATCCTTTTCATTGGTGTTTGTGAGCTGTGTCCGAAGGGACTCAGCCAGCAGGTTTTGAAGAGGATATTCGAGTTGCTTTGTATTTCTCACTTCTGCTCCGTAACCAGCGTTTTTTATAATCAAAACTCGCAGCAGCTGTGCTAGGCTTTATGAGGAAGCAGAGTAGGAGGGGGACACTCGTTCTGATTTTATATCGCCCTGTCATCGTTGAGGGAGAAGAGCCGTACAAAAGTCGCCGCGAGCCGCGGCCGGGCTGCCCTGCGTCAGCCATCTTTGTTCCCCCCCGCCGCCGAGCAGCTCTCTGCGCCCGGGGAGAGGAGGCGCGCGACTGGCCCGCCCCCGCGGCCAACGGTCGGTGAAGGCCTGAAGCGCCGCCTCAGCGTGGCGGGCGGCACCTTCTGCCGCGCTCCGGCCATGGGCCGCGCCGCCTTGCTGCTGCTGCTGCTGATGGCGGCGGCCGCGGGCGGCGCCGAGGTGCACAGCCTGCGGGGCAGCTGGCGGCTGGGCAACGGGAACGGCTCGCTGTCGCTGCGAGGGGAGGTGCCGGGCTGCGTGCACACCGCCCTGCACCGCCGGGGCCTCATCCAGGTACGGCCGCGTGCGGCGGGCAGAGGTCGGCGGGCGGTGGAGGCGGCGGCTGAGGAGACGCCCCGCCCCGCCCCGCGGGTGTCTGACGTGATGTGGAGCCCGGCGGCCCGGGGCTCGCCCCAAACCCACCGCCCCGCCCCGGGAAGCGGGCTGCAGGCACCGGGTGTAGGTGCGTCAGCAGGGTATAAGTCATGCTTCCTGGCCGTGTTACCTGGAAAAGAAGGAATCTCAGCCTGCCGTGCTGGAATCCGGCTTGTTGATGCCAGAAGTTCAGGGATTTCAGACATTTCAGTCCTTGAAGCATCTCTTTTAGCACATGCGGAGTACACCAAAACTGCTGAGTTTGCACACTCCCACGCTGCCTAAGGAAATTCCGAACCATGACGGTTCAGGTTTTGCTGAAACCCCTAGTTCCTGCCATACGCTTCTCAAAGCTTTGTTTGTTTTCTGTTTGTTACTGCTTCTTTCAGTTCTTAGACTTACAAAGCCATGGTGACCATTTCCTGGGATGAGTGACCAAAACTGCAGTCGTAGATTGGTGGCAAAGTTTATCCTGATTACAGCATACGTTGCTTGTGACTCAGCACAGGGAACGTGGCACTGAGCAAGGCTGGGTCATTGTTATGATGCCTTGTTAGAAGGAAGTACATAGAACATGTGTGAAACTGAAGAGATAAGAACGTTGTGAGGTTAAAAGATCTGTAAAACTGATAAATATCCTGCTATACTAGAAAATGTGAAATAGCATCCTGCTCTCTGAGTACATCAGACATACCTGTATGCGATGTTTATTATGGGCCCAGCGTTGCTTTTCTTGTACAGTAATAATTTTAAAACTCTGTTCTGGATGCCTGTACTTTACATGTTCTTTTCATTCATATTTATTGTTTGTATTACTGTTGTGCTCTGAAATTAGATACAAAGGAAAACGAGCCTACTTTGAGCAGGGTAATTTTAGCGTTGTTTTGTGTTGGTGCCTGTTGGGAATCCCAGTACTAGTAGCAGATTGCAACAAAAGTCGGTGCCAGATAAAGCAAGCAGAATCATAGAATTGTTTTGTTTGGAGGGGTCCTTAAAGATCATCTAGTTCTGTAGTCAACAGTGAAAAAATACACTAAGACAGAATAATTTGAGCCATTATGATGAGGTGTTTCAACATCTTGTGTGCTAAGTGACGTGGCATTTGGAACTTCAATAATTAAGGTGTTAAAATAGTTTTCCAAAGCAAGTTTTAAAAAACTGCAGCAGTCAGCAGAGTATGGGTGGAGGATCAGGGCTGAGGGCTGTGCCGGTTTCTCCCATGCAGAGTTCCAGTGATAAGCTGAATGTCTCAGCTGTTTGGCTGTGCTGTGAGACATTGTGTTGATAAGTGTGAGTAATCGCTCTGGAGGAACTGTGACCAACGCACTGGGTCGAACTCACAAGTTAGTGCTGTAATGAAAGACTGGCATTTAACTACTTACCCATTAGGTACTCTTACAAAGTTGGAAAATGTGTTTGCTAATTTAACTGCATTGCTGTAAGCTGACTCGTTATGTTGGTCATTTTAAGCAGCAGTATGGCATTTGGAAATGAGTCTGTGATCATGAACTCTCATGTGCCTGTGCAGAATCCCGAGCCTGCACACAGATACAAGCTTAGTCAGCCTGCTGGCCCAGTCAGCTGCAGGACGTGTCTTGCTAATAGGTGGCTGGGCACTGGGCTAATTAAATCAATGACTGTTGCTTGTTGACACTCACAACATGTTTATGCACGTACAAGTGCGAACTTGTTTGGGGCATGTGCTAATACGCCTAGCTGGGAACCTGCTGTGTACTGGAAGCTGTTGCTAGGTTGGTGGGGGTAGGGTGAGCCCACTCTGCCCAGGAGAGGAATGGACCCACACAGCTCACCAGTGTGTTTGCTTGGCTGCTGGGCTGGGCTGCAGTTCTGTACCTCAGAAAGTGTTCTGTTGTTTTTCCTTACTGACATGTACAGGCAACTTAAGATCAATTCAAGCCCAAAGCTATGGCAAAGTCTGATTTACAGGAAGCATTCGCACAAATAATTCCTACCTAATAACTATTTTTTTTTTAATTGTGTTTTGTTTAAATGGCACAAGAGCACACAAGAACATGGGCGTAACCTTAGCAGATTTTAAAAGTTGTCACCAATGGTGTGAAATGTCGTCAGTCTCTGCCTCTGTAGATGTAGCGCTCTGAAGAGCAGCAAACTGTCTTTGCTTGGAGGGTGTTGGTGAGGTCATCCTTCATGGCAACTCCTGCCTTCATTTTGCAAAGTACAGCTCAGTTGCTTGTCCCGGAGGTTTCTTCATTGTGGTGAAAATGCTTATGGGCAAATGTTTCAAATGTGGCTGCCTAAAATCATGCCTTCCTATTTGTATTTATAGGAGAGTATGTGTACAGCCTGAATTTTAGAGGCTCTGTTTCATCAGTGATTAGTGTCTCTGGAAATCAGACCAGTTTGGGGTTGTGTCAGGTTTAGAATTTGTGGTTTTATTGTGCTTGTCTAAATACAAAAGCTTTAGTCATACACATCTTCTTCCTTTTGCTCTCTGTTGTGGAGTGTAGGACTTCAATTCATCCTGCAGAAAATGTCAGCAGGCCAGCAATCCCAAAGCTTTCTGCTTGTAATCAAGGTGAAGATTGGTCTGAAAAGCTGTACCAGCAAACAGAACAGAGCTGGTGGGAATTGAGTTACTCTGGATAGCAAGACCCATATGTTCAGGGACCCAGTGAAACCTTTTTGCTGCTTTCCTGTGTGATTTGCAAATGGCAAACAATGCTGTGTCCTTTGCCTCTTTATCCTTGCAAACTTTTCATGGGTTAGCACTCAGACTGGAAGTCTGAATTAATTGAGTCTTGGCAGGGTCTGTTTCAGCAATGTAACGTAGTGAGTACCCCAAAACGAGGGGAAGGAGGGCAGCAAGAATAAGCTGCTGAATTCTAAGCCTACTGATGTGGCTTAGATTACAAGAATTGGCTGCAAGAAACTGATTTGTCCCTGTGCGATTCATTTCAAACTTAGGTTGATTCACAAAGTGTTTTTTCCAGGTGTGTTCTAGCTGATTGCACATCCTTAGCTTTACTTTCATCTGCCACAAAGGCTATGCATTTGAGTAGAAAGAAATCTCTGACACCAAAGGCTTGTTACTCATCTCTCTGGATCCTCTTAGAATTCCTTATAGAGATGTCACTTCTCTTTGGCTTATAAAACATACATTAGATGAACCCATCTTCTTGAATGCACCAAATATACATCCTAGAAGAATGCTCGTGGGGAAGGTGCTTCTGAGTTTCTACTAAAGCATCGTTTTTCCTGTATTCAGGCAGCACGGCTCAAGTGCTGAATTAACTGTAATAAAAGCTGTAAGGAGAGGAGGTGACATCTGTTCAGCTGTTTGCTTTTTGATTAGATGTCATTATGAATCAGTAGCCATTACTGCAGTTTATGTGTAAAATGTAAAAAACACGGGACAAATGCACATGAACAAGGGTAGGAGGCTCCTGAATAAAGTCATTGCAAAGCTTGAGCATAAGTGCAGACATTTTACAAAGCTGCAGCAAATCTGTTCCTAACCCTGTATCTCTGGAGAAGGATTTGTAGAAGCCATCTCATCTGCAGATTTAGCTTTTAGCTGCACTGCCAGCCTTGTGTTTTCTTTCAGGTAGCATTCTGGTAAGTACGGTCTGTCAGGAGCTAAATTATGCTTTAGATCTTTGCACCAGAAGCAGCAGTCATCTCGCACGTGCTGTCCAAGTACTGCATGATGCCATTTCCGCTGACAAGAGCACCGGTGAAATTTCACTTGTGGCAAATATGGCTTTTGTAGCTGGATTTTCTCATCTGCCAGCCCTTTCCATTCATACAGAAAGGGTATTTTGTCTTATTAGCCATCGCTTTGATTTGTAAAGAACTGCTGTGGGGGTTGGAACAGTGATGCTAACACAAGGGCTGGCTATCATTGTAGTTTCTGCCCCATTGTACAGTGAGGGCATGCACTTGACACAGGGTTAGAGCAGTCTTGGTTCTGCTTGGGTATTAAAATATATTAGAAACTAGCATAACTCAAGTGATATTTCTGTAGTTCTGTAAAGCAGCAGCAGATTTTTTTTTGTAGCTTGTTGTGCATTTGTATGAAATACCTTGTTTTGTGTTTTCTGCCACTTCTTCATAGCTCAGATCCTTCACTGCAAGTCAGATATCAATTGTGCTGGTTATCGTGTGGTTCTGGCAGATTAAATGGCACTTATTGATGATGTAGTTCATTAATATAAATAGATCATTTTCTGTTGAATTATTTGTGCTCTGCTGAGTTGTATGAGCATATGTGGAAGCATCCAGAAGCCTTGGCGAAGCTTAGCCTGCCTGTTAAAGGACAGTCAAGTTTCAGTAGCTGTTCTCTTTTGGACAATTACAAAGTCAGGGTAGGTAAAAGTTACAGCAGCCTTTTAAATACAGCCGAGCATTCAGAGCATATTAAGCGATGAGTATTAACATCTTGTCAATTATCCTAATATTAGTCTTCCAGATTTACTCTGCGGCAGTATTTGGCTCAGTGTTCAGCTGTAAAATACCTTGACCATAAGATGACGTTCAGTTAACTGCTCTGTTGGAGCAAGAATTGAAAATGGATCACTTCTGGATGAGCTTCCAAAACTCACGTTCCAAGAACCTGATCCATTCATGGCTGCTGCTAGGTTCTGCTTCACGTCAGACTGTAACCAAGTGGAACTGGGCTTGCAGCAATCTCTGTAGCTTGCCATATTGGAGAGTGCATGGATAGAGGTAAATGTAACGGTTTCACTTCACATTTAAATTGGCAACAGCAAAATGTGGAATAGTGAAGCATTTCTTGAAGGTTTCATTTTGGTAATCTGTGGCTTCAGCTGGATTTTCTTAATGATGTACATTCTAAAATGTCAGCAGAGAAGCATGCAAGGCAGTTTCAAATTAGATGGTAACGAAAGCGGGCAAAAGGAGAAGAGTCTGAGTTTTGTTCCCATTATTAAGTTTCCCTTTCCTACAGGCTGATGTGCCTGGATGCAGCTGATGGATGAGTCTTTCGGGTGTTTTGCTGTGCTCCCCTCGGTCCCTGGCTGCACAGCGGCCTGGAGCTGGGACTATGTGGGGCCAGCATGTGCCTGGCACTGATTGCTCGGGCTCTGAGCCTCTCTTAAGGTGTGTTCGTCTCATCCATCTCCTGATAAACAAGAAAGGCGCTTAGCTCCTATGAGCATAGCTTTTAACTGTCCTCTTACAATCTTTGCAAGGAGGATCTGGCGCAGAATGCTTGGCAGTTTTGTACTGCTGGTCCCTTTAATGTCCCACTACCTAAACTGGAGATTACTTCCATTTAGTGCTCTTTAGCAGGGCTTCATCCTGGCAGGCCGTCTGCCTATTGCTTACAGCACCGAAACTTGCAGCAGAGAGCATTCAGGCAGGGAGCATGAGTAGTTCAGATTTTTGCTTTCCTAAAATTTCAGGGAGCAGGAAAATGAAAGGCTGCTATATTCCAGTGGCACTAAAAATAGTTGTAGTTAACTCCACCCCTTTATGGCTTACTTCCAGAAACATGACTTGCTAATGAATGTGAAGTACATTCCGTTCAAATGCAGTCTATTTTGTAGCATCCTTCAGGTTCTCCCAGTGATTCTTACATTTGTCTTTTTTTTTTTTTCTTTAATCCAGTTTTCTAAAAGAAACCTTTAATTTTGATGTGAGCTGATTTAATGTGGGGTTTCAGATAAATCCCAGCAGTTTGAGTTCTGTGGATACATCTTCCAGCACTTGAAACCAGTTGCATTTAGTAATGAAACTGTCAGTAATCTCATGAGTTATTGGAGAAGTCGTTTTCCTTTCTTAGAGGCATTTGCTGTGGTCATGCATTTGCCCTGACACTTCAGAATTGCCTGGAAAGCGTTACTTGAACATCACCACGTGGCTGAATCTGCAAACAACATTTGTCATGCTTTAAAATGACTAACTAGTGTTAGCATTAAGTGGCTTTTCAGTGTGATATATTGGCTGTTTTTCTCTTTATAAAGCACCGGTATCAGTAAGTCTTAGGTGAAGGTATACAGAGCTGTGACCTTCCCATTTGAAAAGATGGATGTCACAGACCTGAGGGAAAAATGGTATGAGTTAGAAGGGGCCGTTAGCACCTTGTATGACACACATTTTGGCAGTCAGAACATGAACTCTGAAGGCTTCAGACTGGTACAGGATAAATCTCCTTCCAGAACAGTTCCTGTAGAACTCTGGTGGATTTGAACAAACAGCTCTGTTTGAACACTTCTGTCGGTGCCCATTGATGATGTCTTTTCTGCCTCTTTTGAAACATTCCCACATTTCTCTCAGCTGCTAAACGGTTTTGTTCTCCAGATGTCAGGTCTTTCAGGTCTTTCTTTTCTAACATCTTTAACATCCTTGCTTTTGTAGCACTTTGCTTTTTAAATGCAAGGTCTTGGTCTTTAACTGAGTGGCTGATATTGCTTGGCCACTGGCCAAACAGTGCTTGGCTTTATGTTCTGCTGTTGGTAGTGCCTTTCCAACTTGCCTCTCGTGTCTTTTGTTAAATATTTCACGTATACAAGTGGCAATGATTGACATTCAACAGCTGCATTTTCCAGAACATAGCCTTAGATAAAAAATATATATAATGTTAAAGCAAAACAAATGTTAAAAATAAATATTTTTAAGAACAGGTTGTTCATTTTTATAGTCTGCTTTGTTTGCAGGTTGCCTTTGGTTCTATGAATGTCATAACCTTACCAGAGTTTCTTTTATTAGCCTAAACTTTGCACTGTAATATGCAGCCAGTATTAAAGCCTGAGATGTACTTGCTAAACATTTTACATATCCAAATGATTATATGGATATCTTCAAATTCTTTATTTGTTCTGGTAAGCTCATGATGACGTAGCTTTTGGAGAATACAATTACCAGAACAAAGGTCAAAGTTTTATTGAGGTGAAAATACCTTTCGTCTGTGACTCTTATTCCCTTTGTGATAAGAAAATTGGTTGATGAAGCACAGCAGAGAGGCAAGGCCACCACTGTTCCTCTGTGTGGGCTTAAGGAGTGATGTTTACATATTGATGTGGGACTAAATTATGCTGCTGAGGACAGTCACTTAGATACCTCAGTTTTGCTCTGTTATTTAAATAGCTTTGTGTCTATATTACTGAGTGTGACCCTGTTAGCTGCAAAATGGATATGAGATATAAAACAATATTTATCAGAAGAATTAAAGAATTAAAATCCAGAAGGCTCTCTCTTCTTAGCTGGGTTTGAATCATGGAGTCCAGAGGAGATTGGTGGTTGTTTTGGAAAAGCAGTTGGGCTGTGCAGCTGTAGAAGAGGATTGAGCCGAGCTGTCAGTCAGTGACATAGGTAGATACCTGTGCTGTGAGCAGCCTGGCATGGATGTAACAGTGTCTTTCTGCTGCTCTGTATGAGGTGCAAGGTGTGGGATGTCAGCTCTGCATAATTGATTCCTTCAGCCTAGGTGAGGAATACTGTGACCCACCATAAGGTAATAATGCAGCATGAAGCCAAAGAGGGCAAGCACATAGGTTACACCAGCCTTTATTCCTACTGAACAGTGTGACTGAAGAGTAAAGAACACCTTTGACTTACACGCAGCATTATTCTCAAAAAAAAAAAAGGTCGTAATTTAATTTTATACATCAAACCAAACTTGTTTCTGTTATTTGGGTGGTTTTTTCCTTTTTTTTTTTTTCTCCCTCCTTCCTAGCATAACAATTTTATTTAGGCTCAAGGCTGGCTGTTAGCAAATACTACAGCTGTTTTGTGCCATTGTTTTAAACTGTGGAGATTTGTTCACAGCTGTCTGGAGATGCCTAAGGTGCTGTTTCTTTGCTTCTTTAAAATCTTATTAGTCTTACTTTTTGATATTATTATAAGGATAATTACATTTCTGTTCCTCTCATTAAGTCACGAGCTGTCTTGAATTGAAAAATAATAGTAATAATAAATCCCTGGCATTAAATCAAGACAAACTCTTCACTCTCTGTTTTCAGTATAAATGATTATAGCAAATAGGGCTTGACCAGTATAGTTAAAGCTAAGTGTTACCAAAGCTTTGCTTTTAAATGTTATTTCAAGGGCAAAAAAAGAACATTAGAACTAAAATAGGTGGATTTTGCACCTAAGAAGCGCTCTTTTTAATAAATATGTTGATGCATTTCATGTAGTAACATGTACTAAATAAACCTTGTACTTTTCTTCTTGTTGACCTGTTTTTAGGATCCATACAATAGATTTAACGATGTGATGTACAGATGGATCTCACTGGATAACTGGACTTACAGCAGGACATTCAAAACTCCTTTTGACATCAGGTATGCAATAAGGTTGTGTCTAAAATACTTTTTGTGACATCTTTCATGCAGAATTTCTGGTTAATCCACCAGCTCAAAATCTGCTTAATACTTTTGTGTCTAATAAAACAAATTATGCAATATGTACAGCTGCAAAGCTGTTGCCAAAGGGGTTGATTTTTCCCATTTTTATCTTCATTGTTAAAAAATTACTTATGAGCTGCCAACTGTGGAAGAATAATACTTCAGTTAATTGGAATCTAGCCCATCTGATATTTCATGCGTGTGTGAATTTGCAGTGTTGCAGACTTTTGAGCCACTTCAGCTGTCATCTTCATTTGATTATTTAGAGATATAATGTTTGACTTAGTATGGCTACATTTTTGGATGTGGTTGATACAACTGTTGCTAATAATAACTGAGACGTTTTTACATTATCTGTTTTCCGACTGTTGTGAACTCTAGGTATTCTAACAGTGTTTCATGTGTGTATTGACTTCTGTAGAAAGTGGCAGAAAGTGAATTTGGTTTTTGAGGGAGTAGATACAGTAGCACACATCCTGCTCAACAATGTCACTCTTGGAAGAACAAACAACATGTTCAACAGATATGTAAGTAGTGTGTTTAGTTCTGAATGTGCCTTGTTTTTCATTTAAAGCTGTTTTGTGCTGAACACCTTCAGTGCTGTTAAGTATGCATGAAAAAGGTGCTTGGAGCCATAAAGGGATGACCTGAGGACTGCACATATCATGAGATAACTGTTGGAAAGAGAAATGTGCTTGTCTTTTCAGCAGCAGCATGATCAGATCTAGAGTATGTCTAAGTATGTCTTGTTCGAAACAAGTGGACCCACGCAAGAGGATTGGTTTAGCTAATAATGCAAATCTTGCTTCTTGGAATCTGTCACAGCTCTAAGAAAACTTAAGCTTAAATCTGTTTGATTAGCTGTAAATCTGCTTACTAATTGCTATGAGAATGGTTCACATTTGAATACTGAAATGAAAATACACATGGTACAGAACGCTCATAAGTGTTTCCATTACTTTCCATGATACAGGGTTTTTGATATTTAGTACTGGGCTTTTGATAATGTTGTTACATCTTCCTCAGCCCATACTGGCATGAGGTTGCTCATTATAGAATGATCTGGAGTGTGGTGAAAACATTCAAACTAATTTCATAGCTTTAATGTGTAAAATGATTCTGCATGCTACTGTAAGTCAATCCTGATTTGATCCTTGATCCTCCTCTTGAAGAAATAAAAAAAAAAGAAGAAAGAAAAAGAAGATTGTTAGTGGAATTGTTCCATTAAAATGGAAATCTGGCGTCTTTGTATCTCTGCATTTACACTTCTGGAAGGTTTTTTTGCAGGTACTGAACTGAGATATGGGAGTTAGATTCTGCCACCTGAGTCTGTGTGACTTGAGACAAACCACTCAGCTTCTCTGCGACTTAGTGCTGCAGTCTGTGAAATGAGAGTTCTCATAAGGTTCTGATGAAATCATGTAATTTTTGGAGAGTATTTAAAGGACTACTAAGTAGCAGACTCTGTAAAATTGGGATGTGGTATTAGTTTGCCCTTATTTCTGCAAATTCATTCTATATCAGGCACAGTGCTGTATGTTATAAAAGTTAACTGTTTGATGCTAACAAGTGGAAGAAATTGCTAAGATTTGATTGGTCACAAATGAATGCTATTTAGAAGAAATGGGTGTTGTTAGAAACATATTGTCTTGACAGCACAGAACAATTCTGAAACTGAATGTTTACCCCTCTATCCAGCCATACTGAAGGGGTTTTGTAAGCCAATGAGGAAGACCCCAAATTTTTTGTGAGGCGCTAACATGGAATGTGTGTGTGTTTTATGGATGGGAGGTGGCATGAAATATAGGTTTGCAGCAGTCACACAAAAGTCAGCTCGGTTTTTTATGATAGAGAAGCTGGCAGCACGGTGTGAGCTGGAAGGAATCAGGAATAGAGCAGCCTTCTGATTTGGAACAAATTGCCTTTCTAAAAAGATGCAGATGAGTGAGGCAGGAAGGGAAAGATTCTCTAGCCATCCTCATTCTTCAGGCAGTTCTGTGTGCAAGCATACTGCTGCAGCCTGCAGTGAGGACTCAGCAAAGGCAAAGGGGTTTGTCCAGAAAGATCTCATATCTAGAATTCTACTTTGTGTTGGGTTTGTTTGTTTTTTGTTTTGTTTTGTTTTCAATAACCTTTCTTTTCTTCAAAACTAGAGCTTGTTGTAGCTGTAGTTCAGGTGCTATTGAAGAATATATGTACAGTATTAAAACCCCAATGTGATGGTGATTATAAGTTTCATAAATAATGTCTGCACTGTAATGATTTTGTTTTGTTCTCTTAACCTAGAGCTTTGATATTACCAGCGTGATCAAGGAGGTCAATTTTATTCAAGTCCATTTCATATCAGCTATTTCATATGCTGCAGAACAGAGCAGATGTCACAAAGCATACAGTGTTCCCCCAGCATGCCCTCCACCTGTGCAGAAAGGCGAGTGCCATGCTAATTTCATCAGAAAGGTAGGTACAGTATTGTCTGTTTTTGCCTTGAGGCATGAGAGGAGGAATGCACTATGTGCTGTCCTTGCAGATGTATTCTGAAACCTTCAGTGTCATTTTATTAGTAGGATGTATTTTTCATTATAATTCCTCTCTTCTGCATCTCCAAGAAACCTGTAACCGAGCACGTAGGTAATACAGGAGACATATGAAGGCCAAACTAACCAAACCTACATGGTAAGAATTGTAAAAAGGCTTTTTTTTTTATCAAGGAGTCAGCAGGGAAACTGTCTGCTAAGAGAACAGAATAGCACTGAGAAGTGTGTGCTATCATTGTAGTTTGATCCACTGAGTGAGTTTAGCAATGTATGCTGACACTAGAGTTCCCTGTTACAAATACCAGTACATGTAGCCAAGTCTGTAAAAAACTGCAGCCAAGCAGCTTCATGAGTGTTTGCTACTTGCTCATTTGTTCTGTGCTATTTATATCAAGCAGCTCTGTCCTGAGAAGTGTTATCTAACAGAGGACCTGTTTGCATCTTATTACTGTGTTGCAAAGTGTGACTTTTAAGTAGGTATTCAGTGAAACCAACAGTGTAATATACGAAGAATGAAACTCAGAAACTCTGACTTAAGACATGACTCCACTGCTATTCTCTGGGTAAACTATAATTTGTGTAGCATCTCATTTATTTGTGACATCTTCGCAGAAGCCAGGGAGAGAGAGAGGCTACATGAACTTATGCAGGTTGCTCCAAAAATAATGCCTCCTATTTACTTCTATGGAAACTGCATCACATAGTAAGAGCACAAAAACACACTGTTTAATAGAGCAAACTATCAGCTACAGAATACTTTTTTTCAACAGCCATGAGCTATCCATTTTCGCCAGTGATGAACAAAAACCTGCATGCCATGCTCATAGAAACCTACGTGTCCATCTGGACTGTGGCTTGTCTTTCCCTTTGCTGTAATCGCTGCTGAAATGCATCACCCGCTGCCTCCTGTGCTCACATGCATTGTTTGGTCTCCATAAATGTTCAGCAAGTGTCAACAAATGTCAGTGGGTGCAATTTTTTCTGCATGGAGGAATTCAGTCACACGCTTTTGCTTCATACACACTTCCATGTTAGGCGCCATATTGTCACACAGCAACAAAATGTAATGGAATATCAGTGGAAAGGTTCAACCTCTACTGCCATACCACCAACATCCATTTCTGACATCCTGTGCCAATGTAATAAAATAGGAGGCATTACTTTTGGAGCACCCATGTGATTTGGCATCACACTTATTGTCTCCTCTTAAATGCCTTTCTTTTTAAGGAATCTTCATCTCTTTACCAAGGTCTTTTAGAAGCCTCTCAAAAAGCAAGGCAAATCCTGTTAATCTAATCATGGCTGCAATTTGCTTCATATCTGTTAAAGGAAAGGTGAATTTCATGTTGTCCTCAGAACATACATCAGTATTAAGATATTGTCTGCATCACCACTTGCTGTTGCTTTTATTTTTATTGCATTTTAGAAAGTTGATTCTTTTGACTTCATGCTGTCTCCGCTGTGTTTCTTAGAAATCAATTCAAGGAGGAGCTTGAAAGGAAGAAGACACTTGAGCAGCTGTACCCTTATTTATAGAGCAAAAATGGCCAGGAATGATTTTGTACATTACTGAACTATAGTTCAAAATTTGTACAAAAGTACCTTCATTCCTTTTCTCCAAGGAGTTGCTTGACTGTACTTGGAAACTGCTCCAGACATTTCCAGAAACATTTTTAGTTCCAAGTACGTGGTAAAAACAGTAATGATGTCACACTTAAAAGTCAACAAACACACTAGGACATAGTTAAATGAAGCTGTCTGCTTATCATCTAGTAATGTAGAGCTGAATGTATGTTTGAGGTTCAGCATTAAGTGCAGTAAATGTATCTGAATCTTAACAACAATTAGTGGTGAAACACAAGTCTTTCACTAGTAAACGTTTAGTGATATGAGTATATTGTTCTGATAATCTTTGTAATATTATTAGCAAAACCTGACCATCTGTCAGTGATTCATTTGTTTATCTTTTGTAAAGGGAAAATTGCTTTCAATCTGATTTGTTTTCTAAGAATGTATTGTCTCTGTTTTCACACTTGAAATAGGTGCAGTGCTGACTTCCTGGAAGGCTGTTTTGCAACTTGATAGGCAGGCAGACTGACTCCAGCGATGGAGGGGATAGGCCAGACTTGTGCAATGTGGTTTGCCAAAATTAGTATGCCTCGGCTGTTAGTTATTAGTCTCTAAATTTAGAACTGTAGGTCACTCTACAAGACTTTAAGGAGATCTATTGTATTTGATTTGAGGGCTGGGGCTGTGTGAAGCTTGGAGGGCTGCTGAATAGATGTCTTTAAGGGGTTTGTTAACTAGAAATCCGACTGGGTTTGAAAAACAGCTGAATAGAAAGCAGTACTTCTGTGCCTAACAAGCATTTTATAATTTGGATGGTTATTCTTTTAGAATCAAAACTAAGGTATTCCTCAAGCATATTTTTATTCTCATTGTTTTTTGCATGAAAGAACCATAAAAAAGGGAAAAACAGTGAACAGAAATTACACGAATACACCAGACACAAAAAAATAGAGGTTAAAGTATTTTAGATATGCCCATGATGTTTAATTTAATACCATTCTTTTTTAATGCTTCTCTTTGTAATGATTCTTTTTTTCAAAACATAATTGAAAGTAACTTTCTGGCTTCCTTTTTTCCACCTTAACATTTTATTTTATTTTTAAATGTTGGGACAGTTAATTTGCTCTTTGGCTAATACTGAATTTTAATATACGTGGGAATTTTATACAAAGTTGTATTTTTATATAGCGCAGGTAACAGAGTTCTGTTTAAGGAAAGACAGTGTAGGCTATTCTGAATTGAAGGAAATTGGAGAAATTCTTTCACTGCATGATATTTCATTTCTAGTTAGCAAATATTTTTTATTTCTGCTTCAGCATCATTTTCTGTGTGAAAAAAATGGCAATTGTAATGTAATCATTTTGTATTTCAGGAGCAGTGTTCATTTAGTTGGGACTGGGGCCCTTCTTTTCCCACTCAAGGAATCTGGAAAGATGTGAGGATTGAGGCCTATAACCATTATCACTTGATGTACTTTTCTTTAACTCCTTTCTTTGGTGAGTCATGTTACTTACTACCTTTTATTATTTTTTCTCCTACATAATGCAAACCATTTTATTGTTAAGCTACATTAACTGTTCATTTAGGAAAAGGTTCTATAGCTTTATCATCACTTTGTAGCGCTTACCATAGCACATCTTTAGGTCTTGAACCAGTACTTAGTACAAACAATAGTGATTAAAATGTTAGAATTCAGAATCATTTTATGCTTGAAGATCACAGAATAATTAAAAAAATACTATATAGTGTAACTGAGATTAGCCCCTGTTAACCTGTTTCAAAAAAATCTTTTCTGTTGGCATTATTTTTACTGGGACTCCCTGTAAATGAGTCTCACTTCTGTCTCACCTCAATTTTAAACAAAGACCAAGCTCCTATGTGAATTTAGTTTAGTGTTGGGAAGGCAAATGCAGAGTGAACAGAGTTTCAAGAGCACTGAATTTTCAGGACACAATATGAAGTCTGAGACAGAAGAGCAGCTCTGCTACGCCATGGTAGTTTGTTAAGGCTGCAGTTTGAGAGGAAAGCCTTCTGCATTCTTGCTATCTAACTTACCCAACCGGTTTCTTCCCTGGACATGCTCTTTGATTTTCCTCTCCTTTGTCTTGAAGATTATTGCAGATGAGCAAAATAGTTAATTTTCTGTGGAAACTTTCCATAAAAGGTAATGTAGCCCTTTGTAGACAACCTGAGTGTTTTCACCGCCTGCTGAGCCTGGTCTTCTGTGGAGACTAGTGCTTGAGTCTTCTGCACTGGGTTGAATTTCAGCCCTTGGGAACAGGGTTTTTGTGTAGGAATAAAAGAGGAAGACGTCACTCCCTGGATGCTTTTAAAGCTTCCTGAAATAGCTGCAGCTCTTAGTAAGAATTAACGTGACTGGAATTTCCATGGAAAGCCCCCCACACGGGCTCTGTGTGCTCTAGAACTTCGTTGCAGTAAAAATCTTTTCTGGTCCCTCCCACATTCCCACAACTCCACCTTCTGGTAGGCAGCGTTACTCTCTAAATAGCTTAGAGAGAGCAAACCTCTTTCATTCAGCTGGGAGTACTTTGGAACCAGAACCACCGCATATTAGTATTCATACATAATAACATTTGAAAAATAAAAAATAAATGAACAACTTGAATTTAAACTGGCTATGTGCTTACTGTGCTTAACAGATTTGGTGTCATTGCTTTTTGACCACTAAATCTGTAAAAGATCTGTTGATCTTGATATCTGTGCCTAGATTCCACAGTTCAGGCAGTAAATGGGTAAGCTAGAATTTCTTTATTCTCTTGGATGGAAGGGAAATTTCTCTGTAACTACTGACCCTTCTGATAGTTTGTGTGGGTTTTTCTTTTCAACTCTTCAACGTTTCAGAAAATTCAAAATACAAACTTATTGTATTACATTCGTAATACAGACTTGCAAACCCATTCACTGCTTGTAGTGGGAAAAAAAAAAATGGAGTGGAAGTCACCTGAAGGCTGAATATATAATTGTTTGGTTGTGGGGGAAGCTCTTGTTTTTTTTTCCTTGGAAGGAGAGCTACAATATATATATACATGAAGAGAAAGCACATGATGAGCAGCTTATGTATACAAAATTTGTCTCAGTTTTATTTTTCCTTGTTTTCTGTTGTATATTTGGTTTTGCTTGAATAGACATTTATCTGTTATATATGAATATAGGCCCAAAAATGTCAACGGTTTACTGGGATGGATCGGCCCGGTTCCGTGACGATTGCCCCAGGAAAGGGGAAGGAAAAAGGGAGATGGGCCTAGAAACAAAACAGCGGCAACAATCTGAGGAGGAAAGCTAATTTACTAAATAAGATATCAGAAAGAAAAATAACAGAATATAATACAATATAATTGGAATTGAGGCTAATGAATCAAATAAAATGAGCAAGAGAGAGTGTCCGATAAACCGAAGGCCTTACGCTAACGCTGAAGGCGATACAGCAGCGAGCACCCACTGCTGAGTCGATCCTGAAGGAAAGAGAGAGTCCCGTGACCGCTGAGAGTTTTTATCTGTTCCCTCTGAGCGGAAAACACGTAAAAATACAAAGCATTGCAAAGTCCTCTGGGGAATGTAGTTCTTCTTCTCTTCTGAGACAGGTATACCTGGAATTGTCAATGATCCATGGAGCTGGAGTGTTAACTCTCCAACTCTTAATGGACTACATGATGTTATGATGTGGAATACCAGCACCAAAAATCATAAAACCATGACACTAGGATGTGCCTGTACATAGATAATATAATTGCTGAGATAAGTGAGAGATTCAAACATTGATCCTACCTTGTCTTGTTTGCTAAGTTGTTCTGTAAAGGAGCGGGCTCCCTCAGGTTGCAGTGGGGAGAGGTCTTGGGCAAATCACTGACTTATTTCCTCCACCATACTTTTAAGAGCAGAAGGGATGTAATGATAGAGCCCATCAAGTCTAGACACAATGGGCCCAATTCATTCTCAGCATAACTCTATTCATTTTGTTTAGTGACTCTGGGATGAATTGGGCTCGTTTTCTGTTAATACTGGTTTTGTTTCATACACAAAAGTGATTGTACTGCTTTGTGATTACGATCTTTCCCAAAGAGTACCATGTTCATATGAATGCTGACTAAAAGCAAATATAATGTCTGTGGGAGTCATAGAAAAAAGAAACATTTTCCTAGTGAAAAAGAGTGGTTGGTGTCATGTTCTCTGAATTCTGTACAAAACTCTGAAACAAAGTCCTGGGTAGCTTTGGAATGAAAAACATTATAAAATATAAATCACATTACATGGTTCTATTCAAAGTCAGAAAATCTAATCTAATATCGAATGAACTAAGTAAGATTAACTTTGTAGTGTCTGGTTTAAACATGACCTGAAAATTGTTAAATTTAATCCAAGCTATTTAATTGGTTCTTTGATGAGAGATCATGTTAACTAATAGGTGCATAAACTCAATTTCTGCATTCCCATTTGTTCTTCCCCTTTACTAAGTGAGGAGAACTCAGCAGTGGAGTCTCGAAATCGAGTCCGTCTTTAATGTAGTCAGCTCCAAGCCAATTGCAGGTCTTGCAACTGTGAACATTCCCAAATTGCAAACACAGCAAACATACAGTGTGAAGCTGCAACCTGGAGAAGGCAGTATTGTGCTGCTTGTAAACATCAACAAGGTAAGGAGGTGTGCATGGGAGCTCTAGCCAAATACAAACTGTTTTGCTTGGTTTTCAGTGCGTCTTTCTGCAATCATATCATTTTTTCCCACCTCTTTCTTATTTTGTTCCTGACTTTGACAAGTGCTGTAGCCCTTGCAGGATAGGAAAAAAGTTCTTTCCCTCTCTAAAAGTTGATTTTTTTTTAATCTGTGTAGCATGATGTCAAAAAAAAAAAAGATGAAGCCTTTCCCTTATTACAGAACAAAATAAAAAGATCTTTTTTTCATGGCTATGGTTAAGAAAAGCTACTTAGGCAGATAAATTTTGCATAATTTATTTCACTTCATTATTCTGGTAGTAGGTATCTTGGCTCTCATGCCATTGTTTATCTAGTTGATTGGGACTGGAATATAATGCAAAGGAAAAGAGTAAATACCCTCTCAGGTAAATAAAAGCAAAAGAACCATGTGAAGAACTTGACTGGCAGTAGAAGTGGAAAAGGTGGAAGTTTTGTGTAGTAATTCCTCATGCTGGCTTTCAGTCCTTTGTGTAGACAAGGCCTAGAAGGATTTTTTTAGGTTAGAGAAAGCTCTAATGAGGAGAGAACTTGGCTATTTGGCATACACCCCAGAGATAGAAGAGGAAAGAATGGGCTCACCTTCAAAGAGTGTTGGGAAACAATCTAGTGGCAGGCTTAAATCATCAGCGTTTTTTCACTTCTTTAATTTTCGTGGTTTGTAGAAACTGTGCTTTGTCACATAGATGTAATTAAAAAGAGATATGTAGCCTTGAATGCTGGTGAAGAATATCAGTGTTACCTGTTCCTGCTGAAAAATAGATGTTTTGAATTATGCAGTGAGCCTGGTGGGGCAAAATGAAGCATGAAGTTGGAAAGCAGGGGGCCCTGGTCAAGTTGACAGTAGCAGGCCCGGGCCAGTGGGCAGGGTGGGAGCCTGACTGCTGCCTCTGATGGTGCTCTCTCTTGGATCCAAGCAGGAGCTGCTGTCCGCTTCACTGCCTTAGGGCACAGCCAGGTTTGTGGGCAAGCAGCTGGGGCTTCAGGTAGCCCTGGCGGGTAGTAACATCTTATTGTCTGTGATAACCTTTGGCTGTTATACTGGCCCTTACCAAAATTTTTGTTTTTTGCTGTGTAACTGCATTTGAAGCAGCTTGAATATGTTATGTGCATGTTCCTAAGTTATCTTGTCAGTTGCTTCAGTAGAGAAAAAGCATGTTAAAGATGAACAGGACATTTGTGCTTCAGTATGCATATTCAGCAATTTGCCTGATGATGTGCTTTGCTTTATTTTGATGTGAAAGCAGAAAAGCATGCAAACATAGGATTTTTGTTACTTTTGTCATCAGATGTGCAAATTGTGTAATTACAAATACCCAGATTAATTTTAAGCAATCATTAGCTTAGCTTTCCCAGGGATTACACTGAGCAGGCACAGCAATGTGAAGCTTCAAAAATGATTAATTTAATCACCCCACCCCCAACTTCAGAGGAAATCTGTTAGTAGGGTATAACTGCAAGCTTGAGAGGAAGCACTTCCTTCGGAGCAGAGATGACCGTATGTTATTATTCTTTGTACACAGAGGGCTTTGCTGCATGAACCCACAGCGGCTGATTTTACAAGAAGCCCTGCAATGTGTTCTAACATACTGGCGAGCATAAAGGAGCGCTTGCTCTGTACAGCAGTCTTGTGAGGTGCATGTTAAATAGTGAGACCTCACCAGAAATTTTTTCTACTTGAGAGTTTATTGTAGATTATATCACAAAGTCAGTAGATGCCCGAGTGGTGCATATAAACTGAGGTGCATAGCAGTCTTCCAGAAATCACCACACAAAGTGCTGTGTGACAGCGTTTTGCTTATCAGCTAATGGTGAGTGTGGGGATGACATCATTAGTGGCCAATGAGACACTCCAGCTGTTTTAGGTGGCTGCAAATGCTCCTTTGCTGTTGGGGCACACAGTGATTTTGTGTGCCATCTGTACGGAGATCAGCACTTCAGCACAAGCAGTTATGATAGCTCCAGATCAGGGAAGCTGAAATGTTAGTAAATACATTAATTATTATGTCCAAGTGTGGCTACAGCAAAACGTTTTGTTGGGCTGCTCTCCGGTCTCGCTTTATATGGAAAGACTGAGGCACTCCTTTCATGACTCTATTCAGTGCTAATCCCTTCATTGTTTGAATGCATGCATTATTGCTTTCTTTCCACAGTTTTGGTGCTGTTCATTCAGCTGGCAAATGCTGACAATAGGACTGAGCAGCAGAAGTAGGCTGCTGGAATGAAAAGGCGTGGAAGTGTAGGAAATTTATATAAATATTACTTCCTGTGGCTAGAAAAATGATAAAATTAAATGTTAAAGGTAGTTTTTTTATGTTTGTGAAAATCTTGGGAGTACTACTGAAATTATTAGGAAACACAGAGAAAAAGCAGAAAGCAGTGTGAAGAGAGGATGGAACCTCTAATATGAAACAGTCTGCCCGCATACTACCAAGGTCATGACTGAAAAACATCACCTCTGTAAATCTGATTTTGTGTACCATAGGTAAAGGGGCCAGTTACGTGAGGGGTATGATAGTGAGCAGTGAGACTCAGGTTTGGGGGGAATGTTCCATCAGCTTGTGTCTCTGTCTAGACACGCACATGCATGCGTATACATGCTGATGGCCAACTGTGGAATCGAAGTGAAGTGGTAGCTGAAGCACAAATGAAAGAGATCACACTTTGAAGACTTTTCAACTCAGTGTTCCAGGTGGAGGGATCCCACGTACCTTGGCTCAGCTGAGACACGTAAACTCATCAGGCCTCTCAAAGGCAGCTGAGCCCCCAGGTGCGCATTATGTCTTTCTTCATAGAAACGTTCTGGCTTTTTCTCTTGTATGTTCAAGAACTCTACAGTAGAAGCTTGGTGGCCAAATGGACACGGAAAACAAATCGGATACAATGTGACAACAACTTTCATCATGGAAGGAGGGTACCAGATTGAGAAAATTTCAAAGGTGAGCTGTGTTTTATAGCTGGCATTGCACTGTTCATAACATCTGCTCTGCATGTTCTGTATCTAAAGCTCCAAAGTGTTTTGCTGGATTATAATATCCATGTAAAAGCACTGATGAGAAATAGGAGTTTTTTTTAATGTCACAGTATATGCTTACCTGTTTTGTGGTAGCTTTAGCTTTTATCGATGTCTTTACTTAAATTCAGACTGGAAGATGGCTCACAGTTGGAAACATCAGAAAGGAAAAGATGCTTTCTTTTCTACCTTTTTTTTTAAAAAAAAAAACAACAAGCACAAAACAACACTTTTAAACTTGATCTATCATGGTGATGTTTTTGTATCGTGTACTGAAAAGCTCATTTCCATTTCTATAAATTAAATGTTGGGGAAGGTTTGTTTATTACAGAAATTTTTCTTGCTAATTATTTTTTTTTTTAAAAAGCTAACACACATCATATTAATTTGTTAGAACGTGATAGAAGTGCTTCAGGTTCTAAAAGAGGTAACAGCTTAAAAATGACCACAAAAGTAATATTCAGAGATAAGATATTTGCCTAAGGGTTTCTGCAACACAGTGGCTGTATAATTATCTGATTGTTGTTACTAATAAGCCCAGGATAGATAATTTCAAACTATCCTTTGGGAAAACAAATAAACAAAAAAAACAGTAAGACTGAGCCCCTTATGCTGTCAGTATGTGGAAACAGCCACATAAATACATGCATTAGGTGGTTCTGAGGTACATTGCTTCACTAAAATCTAATCCAGTCACAGGCATCTGAAACTGTTATTTGCTGTGATGTTTACTCACATAGGAAATCTTAGGAAAAAAGGGAAGTTTCTGGAGTCCCAGTCTTTAAAGCGCTAGTAGTAAGTTTGGTTATGAAATCCTAGGAATAGTTCTTTGCTATTATTGGTGATATATTTTGAAACAATTGAAAAAAACCATACTAAATAAATACAGAGCATTGTGCTTGAGAAAATAAGTACGAAATATGTCTAAAAGCCTGTACTTAAAAACAAACACATTATTGCTGCGTAAAACCTTTATGTGCTTCCTCATAGGGAAGTTAATTGATTCAATTTGCGTAATTCCATCAGAGTATTTCGTGCAGCCCTATGGCATACAGTCACAGGTGTTTCATGGTCTACAAAAGATATTCAGAAGCCTTTTTTTTTTGTTGTTTTTTGTTTTTAGCTCCTTAAAGGGAAAGGCGGAAAAGAGCAAATGCACCACATTGCAGGCGTTATAAATTAACCACAGATGAAGACTTTATAGATTCGTAGTGCAGGGTGTAGTTGACCTTCATGTGTTCTCTGAGTCTCTGTCTTGGATTTTGACACGTCCCTGCTCTGAGCTGTACACGTGGATAAAGGCTTCGTGTACAGGTTTTTTCTAGCACAGTTTGCCCTCATGTCAGCAGAACTGAATAGCAGTGCTTGTATGGCTTACTAAGAACTTTAGGTCGCTCAGGACACACTTGTAGTGACAAACATTTCTGAAAACTCCTGCGAGGTTTTTGCTGCGGACCCAGTGCTGTGTTCCGGTGATTGATTGATTGACTGATCTATAAAGCAACTGGTAGATGTGAAACATTTTTCAAGTGCTATGTCTCTGTATGAGTTCAGAGTATCTGCATACCTTTGGGCAGACAAAAACTAAAGGGCAATAACTGCATACGTAAGAATATGCAGCGTGTATGCTATGTCAGATCCAACTGTCTTTAGCAGGGACTCCTCTCTGTTTTTTCATACATTAGAGCAGTCTCCAAAACATTAGCTAATCCTTTGGGGAATCCTCTGAGTAGCCTCCTAGTTTGGGCTTGCACAGACTTTTGGGGCTCCAGCCTGTTCTGCTGGGATCCTCTTTGACTGAGGAAGTACCTACATGCTGTCATTGAGAGCAGCAGAAAAACAAAATAGAATACAGCCAATATCCAGGATGAGGTGGATTTCTGTTCAGGTTTTGGTTTTCTATTTGAGTGTTCTGTGTTAGAGTTTGTTTCTCAGGATAATACATAACAAAGTCAAGGACAGAAATTACGTTACAATGAAATGGGCTTTCTCAAGGGAATTTGAGTTCTGTTTGCTATTGATAAATTCGCTGATGTAGGCATGGCAAGTAGAAAAGCGACTTAGTATTTCTTTCACTGTCTTTTGGGGCATTTATTTGATTTTGGAATCAGTTTTCTCATCTTTCTATATGCTTATTTCTTCAACACTGTATTTCATTATTTCATGAAAATAATTTCATGAATAATTTTTCATTAGTACTTGGATTTTACCCTCCAACCATTGTTCCTTCTTTGCCTCTACACCAACTTTTCCCCCAGGCCTTTTAACATGACTTGCAAAAGCCTCTCCATTTGATTTAGTTTTCACACACATTTCATGCTGTATGCTAGTTAGTTAGATCACTACGGCATTCTGTGATCTTATTTCAGCTCTGGGCATCTTTGTCCCTGTTACTTTTCCTAGTGCTAAATCAAAGAATGCTGAACAGTTTCCACAGCCATTGTTTACAAAGCCTTTCTATATGACTCGAAAATACATATAACTATTTCTTAATTGTTGAGAGAACCAGATGAGTGTTTGTTTTTTGTTGGCTAGAAAGTTTCTTCTCCATGCTCCAAGTCTGGGAGAAACATCAGTCCTTGGAGAGCAAGATATGTCATGTCATGCACATTGCAAAGTTGCTGTGGACAGAGCCATAAGAATACATGATCAAGTATACCAGATCCTAGCAGTCCCCCTCTGCCTTTCTTTTACTCTGCTTGGCAGTAGGAACAGGAAGAAGTGCTGTGTTACCAGGTGGGTCCCTGGAGAGCAATGACTTGGGAGCACAAAGGTATCAAACCCTGGGATCCTGGAAATGTGAGATGGGGCTGAGGAGCTTTTTCCCTGTGCTCATGCTGTGTGGGTGGTCCTGGCTGAGTGTTTCAGCCTCACAAATTGCCTCTGATTTGGCCAGTTGCATGAGATCCACTTGAGGATGAGTAGAGCAGTATCATATTACTTCTGTTGGTAATATAAATACTCTACTACAACTGCACTCTGAGACAGTCCCAGCCTGCCTGATGACAACCATTAAAGGACCTTCCAAATACATGTCTATAAATCTCACTCCAGTTTGTGCCACAAATAAAGAGCTGTACTGGAGACTAAGGAGTTTTTTTTTCAAAGTAATTTAGTTCACTAGAGGAAGGTCAGAACTCTTCAGTTAATGTAGGTAATGTACTTGTAATGTAGGTTGAGGGTTTTTTTTTTTTTTTTTTTTGTAGCCTTCAGCAGTTAGAACTGTGAGAGTTGTACGATTGCTGTTTCTTTTTAAACCCAACTTTTCATTTAAGAATATATATGCAAAATTCTATGAATGGGTGCGAGATTCCTGTCCTAAAGATGAGTTCATCATGCTGGTCTATTTCCAGCTGACCCAATGTACAGCAAGATTGCAGTAGAAAAGAGGCTGGACACTCTGCTAAGCATTTCTGTGAGCACAGAAATGTTGGTCACGGAAGCAGAAGTGTCTTATCAGTGATCTGATTGTTTTTTTTCTATCACTGGAAATTCCTTTGGTGTTGATCTTTCACTGATGAGTTCTGATGCTGAGATCCTTTTGCCTTTAATCTACTGTTACCCTTAGGACATCTCTGTACAACACTACTGAACTTGTGGTACATATCTTTTTTTTTTTTTTTTCTTCCCTTATTTTGCATTATTTTTATTCATTGCCATGATGCAGAAGGACTGGGTTTGAGGTGAGTGACCTGTGATCTCCACTCATGTACCTAGTTTGCATTGCATCTGTCCAGGGATTAAACTAATCATTGATCAGTTGACTAAGAAGCACTTTTTTGTGTGTGTGTGTCTTTTCTGCCATTGGAAATAATTTTCTGTCTATCTTCATGATTATTGATAAGTTAAAAAATTGATAAACACAGTCACATGGTGGGATTAGTTATGTCCCAGTTGAACTACAGAATTGTTTGGTGTATGAAATAAAGCATTACATTTCATTTTAAAGACAAGTATATCAACTGCTCTTAATTAGGTTAAATTTAGCCAGGTTTACAGACTGGATCAGTCCCAACTATAGTTTAAAGCAGTGAGAGAACAGTTTGTACTCTGCTATACGTTTTGAAAAGGTCAGCTTGTAAATAGTCATTTGAGGGAGAAGCAGTTGCTAGCTTAGGGGTAGCCTAAACAAAAACAATTTCCTGCCCTCCTGTTCCAAACCTGTTGCTCAGTGTGCATTGGCTGAAATTTGCTGTTTGCTTTCATTCACTTTTATTTAGTTTCCTGGCTTTCTCACAGTGCTAGTGAGCAACAGAAGTAAAAAGAGTTTTCTTTCCTACCCAGATAAGTTAAAAGTGGAAGAACGATGTGAGGGGAAAAAGTAGCTGAAAGTCTTCATGAAAGAAACGTATTCTGTAACGCTTTTCAGCCGCTTGGGACCCAAATGTGGTCAGTGGGGAAGATACCTCTAAGAAATAAGGGTTCAGTGCAAGGTGTTAACTGCAGTCCACCTAGTACTGTTTCATGGTGCTGTCTTTGTGGTGTGACAACGGAGATACCTCTTCAGAACAGCGATGTCACTTTAGCTGAAATGAAGTCCCATAAAACACCCAGAATGATTTACTGGAAGGTTTTCATCTACCTGCAGTAAGGAGGAATGTTTTGGGTTGTTTTTTTTTTTCCCCAGCGTTTGCAATGCATGATACCAGGTAGTAGGCTGAAAGAGCAGCTGTAGAAGATAGTTTGATGTCTGCTTGATATGTCCTTTTGTCTGGAATGGACATTAATACTTGACACGAAGCTGGAGGTTGTTTAGCTGAACTGGTCTCTGTGAAACCTGATTGCTGAGCGTACTGTTCAGGCCAGACAAACCTTCATTTCCAAACCAGAATTTTTATTTGAATACATATCTTTTAAGAAATATCATTTCAGGGTAACAATAGAATATGCTCTTGCTTTTACTAGATGAACCTGAAGCTAGACGTTTAGGGGCAAAATCTCCAGCAGAGCTCCTGCAGTTTCCTTCCATAAGGAAGAATATTTCAGGTTAAATAGTGTATCTGATCTATTGCAGTTACTGCATTCCTCTCAGTGGTTCCCAAATGGAATTCTAACAGAGGTGTTTTTGCTTGATGCAGAAATTAATTTCACACATACACTTTTGTGCATGTTTCTACACTTGAGCACCCAACTCTGACTTTTTCGTAAGCCTATTCACTTTTAAAAGAAGATTTTTTAAAAACACTTCTGATTTGTTTGAAAAGTACTGGAAGAAATGAGGCCATGTCTTCTGAGTTCTTGATAAAGTCTAAGTTATTATTCAGTTGCCTTATAGGCTTGAATTTTTTTTTTTTTTGGTCTGCTTTAAACCTAAGTTTTGTGTCTTCACAGGCCTATTTTCGGACAGTAGAACTTGTTCAGGAGCCTATTCCTGGGTCTCCAGGTCTGAGTTTCTACTTCAAGATCAATGGCCAACCCATTTTCATGAAGGGCTCAAATTGGATTCCAGCAGATTCTTTCCAGGATAGAGTGACCTATGACACGTAAGCCACTTTTGATATTTTCTTCGGAGAAAGGAGCATCTATACCACCTCATGTTTCTCCGTCAAAGGTTGGCATGGGTGGGGGTTGACTCCTCTCAAGGTAGAAAGTGCATTAATGACAGCAGAGCAGCAAGGTCCCAGGCTGAAGCAAGTGAAAATTTTCTCAAATGCAACAGCCATGGGCACTGAAATAAAGGAAGGAAACTGCTTACCTTCGGGAGACCTCAGATATGCAGGGATCTCCAAGGAGATACTCTTGCTTTCCCTGCCAACCCTTAAATGAGGTCTGTGAAGGGGTGGATCCTGGCTCCACCCCTTCCTCTCACTCCCATGTATTTCATACACCTGAGATCCCCTGGGTTGGCCCTGCCTTCCTACCAGGTGCTCAGTCACTGGTTCAAGCCATGACTGCATTTCTGCCACAGTAGGATGCAAATTGCTGGGGGCTAAGACCCTCAGAATTAAGACTTAATTAACATTGCAAGATCTGAATGATGTTCAGTGCTTATAAGTGCAATAGCTGATGGGAGAATGGTTGTTTGCTGACCACAGGCTACTGACCTCTCAGGCATTTTTAGGGATAAACCTCATACTGCCTGTTCCTATTGCCTGGAACATATTCACTGACACTGAGAGGAAGAGCACTTCATCTGTGTTCCAAACCTCCTAACGCAGGGGGAGAGAATTGCACAGCTGTCTTACTCTTCCCTATTTGGTCTGGGCTTATTGGATTTCACTGATATGACACACAGGAAGTGGGATGGAGGCCACACTGCACTTTGACTGCCTTTGTTAATAATGTACAGTATTTCCAAATATGGTTCTGCCAATACTTATGTAAAAGTGGGTTACTTCAAAAGTAATGCTATCTATTTATTTCCATGAAAACAATAACACATACAAAGAGTACAGTAGCATTATTTGATAGAGAAATTCTGAGCTACAAAACATTCTTTTTCATCATAATCACTACCAGCAACTATGCGTTTTCACCAGTGATGAACAGGAGCCTGCATGCTGTGCTCATAAAAATCTGCAGCAGTGGAGGTGACCCAATGTCTCTGCTGCCACTACTGAAACACACCACTCACCAGCTCACTGTGCTCACATCTGCTGCTTGGTCACCAGAAATGTTCAGCAAACGTTGACGAATGTCAGTGGATGCAATTTTTTCTGCATGGGAAGTAATCAGTGATGCACGTTGGCTTCACATGCACTTCCATGTCAGGCTCCAGGTTGTGTGTCCTTCTGTTGCACGGCTACAAAATGGAATATTGGTGGGAGGGTTCAACCTCCAATGACATACCATCAACATCTGCCTCTGACATTGTGGGTCAACATAATAAAATAAAAGACATTACTCTCTGAGCACCCCTGGTACAGGTGCCACTTCATCTTTTTACGTTAACAGGACCAAGTAATTGTTTACACAAAAAAATTTCTTTTTGAGACCTCTCTCCAGACATGCAGGTTTAGAAGATATCGAAATAGACTGACTTCTGTCTGAATTACTAGGTGGCTTTCTAGAGATGAATGTCTGAGATTTTTTTGATATAAGACCTCTTAGAAACTGCTAACCTTTGTAGAAGGTGTTTAAATCTTCTTATTGTATTTGACAGATTATGGCTACTCTTGAAGTCTGCAGCAGATGCTAACATGAATGCACTTCGGATTTGGGGAGGAGGAGTATATGAGCAAGATGATTTCTACAATATTTGCGATGAACTGGGAATAATGGTAAAAAAGTAATAATGCAAACTAGGTATTTGGAAACAAAAACTTGTAGATAAAAGTCTACTGTAAATGAGCCAAATAAGAGAATTTAATACATAAGTTCTGGCCATCTTTTCAAAGGATACATAGGGAAGTACCAACTTCAGAAGCAGAATCAACTTTCTATGTTTATATATGGATATATATAACTTATAAACCCTCATACATATACGCACATGTATATATCTATAATTTATTTTTGTAAATATCTTTTTAACTTCAGTTGTAACTCATTACTGAGGCTATCTACTGAAACTGAAAGTGACATTTTGGAGAGTTTTATATTAGCTTGTATTTTCTCTTACAATTAAGGCTACAACTCTATGGCCTTCATTTTTTTTCTCTGCCACCCTTCCCAGCTTGGAGTCTCATTTTGATCTTCCTTTTCTCCCTGCTGTCTCTATCTTTCTGTTCTTACATTCACCAGAATCTGAGCTGGAGGCTTGTGCTTTGAACTCTCTGTCTTCTATTCAGACTTGGACTCTCCAACCTTTTCCAGTTCTACATTTCTTATTCTCTTGGGAAAGGATGAGAGGAAAAAATGAACGTCTGAGAAAGTAGTGTTAGTAGTGTTACTTAAAGTGTATATTTATACTGTGTTGATGTGCACAATATAGGAACTTCTGTGGGTGATAGTCCTGGAGTGGTCACTAACAGAGGCTTGTAACAATAGGTTGAAATAGTTGCAAAACAAGTACCGCATGGGAGGAGGTTATTCACAAACTCAGTCATTTTTCTGCCACAGCTGTACTGTGGGCCCCTGTAGCTGTGATTAGGGACTAACTCATGTGAGAATAGCTCTGCTGAAAAACCTGAGTTATTTAGTATATGCTCCAGGTTTGAGAGCAGAGACCTTGGAATCTGACCTTTGTGTGGACTTAAGACCTAATTTATTTGACTTCTCTGCTTATTTCTGTGTAAAAAGAAAGTAGTCATGTTTTTTCCTGCTGGGGAAATGAATGTTATTTCTTAAAAAAAAAAAAAAAAAAAAAAATTGTTCTTTACAATGATAGGAATTTTTTTTTCCTTTTATTCAGTTTTCTTTTTTAAGTTTCATTTGGCCTGCATGGTAGACTTTATCCAAAGGACCCTTTTGAACAAACTATAATTGAGTATAAATATAGCTGTAAGGGAACACCTGCTGTAAACATTTATGATCTTAGATGAGTATCTTTGATTACGTGAGTTTGGAGGCACATATTAGCAGGCTTTGGCGAAATAGGAACTAGATGAGTGAAGGCTCAGTTGCATCAGGTATTAAAATCCCAGGAAGTGTTTTTCGTCTTAACAGCATAAAAAGACAGAAGAACAAAATCGATACCATGCTGCCTTCTGCTTTATGTGCTTGTCAAAAAAATATATATCTATTTTAGTCATCTGAATGAGTGCCCTGATTTTCAAGGCTTCTGAACACTTGCAGTTCTTTCATTTTTGACTCTAAGAATCTAAGTAGGCCATATAGATCTGTGCCTGGGTAGTGCTCAGTGCAAGATGTAGATCTTATTTAGCAGTGAGAACAGAAAATAGATACAGAAATTCAAACTCTTTCTGGAGTGGGATGATGCTGGAGGGTTTTGGATTTAATGAAAGAATTGTTGGTCTTGCAGGGGCTTGAAAGCATTTGAGTCAAACTGTTTAAAGAGAAACAGCAATAGCTCACTGAAGGAAATGGAAAGAGAAAGAGTTGAATTTGGTACAGGGGGTTTTGACTCTGTGATCACTGAAAGATTCTGAGTAGTTCTTCAGCAATAGCCTTGCTTTTTCTTAGAGTGTAAGACTGGAACAATTATTAATAGATCCATTACACATATATATTTTTGTGGGAAATAGGGGAAAAGAATAGTGGAAAAATATGTCATTGTAAGGAAAACAATTTAATGAGAAGTTGGGCTGGCTCTCCCCATTATTTATGTAGAATGGTGTTCAGAAAAGTGTAGCCTGCTGGAAAGGGCTCACGATGTTAAAGCGCTCCTTCAAGCTTTTCATTTGAGATAGATTATCAGGAGTCTTATTTATGGCACTTACAAAATAAAAATTAAAAAATGCAGGATAGATAGAACAAGAAATCCTACCCATCTCACCGGGCTTCTTCCTTTCCATATTTTTTGTAGTTCTCCTTTAAGTTACAAACGAAGGAGTTTGTTGTTCTCTAGTGATAGCTGCTTGATCTTTAAAAGGAAAGATGACCGTGGTCTTAAAGGATCTAGTTTGTTTCTGCCTCACTGAGGACGATTTCCCCTTTTATAAGACCAGTCTGTGCATTTGGTGTGGCAGCATTTTGTTAATATGTATTCAGTATCCTTGAAGACCTGTTAAACATACTTGATACCACATTAGAAGAATTAACTTTCTTCTTTTAATAAGTAATGGGGGTTTGGTGTTATACACGCAGAGCACTGAATTTAAAATTGCTCTGTGCAGCTGGAGACTCTCTCATATTCATAGTTGAGCAGTGCATGGATTCTAATTATTCCATTGAAACCTATTGAAATCCATCTTAATGAGAAATACTGTACTATCAGTGAAGGCTGTCAGGATCTGCTTTCTTAGGGTGAATATTTTGTAACTCTTTATATTTAAGAAAACCAGTTTGAGTATGACAGTGATGAATGCCATGGAGAATGCGATTGTTTTGGTGATGCTTTCCAAGAACAACAGATTCAGTTTAGTTCTCTTTGAGATAAATAACTTCTGTCTTGGCAAAGTATTGTGCGTCCCAATAAGCATCTGTTTTTCAAATATGGAAGATGATTTACTAACAGATTATTTTGTAATTTCTTTCCAATTTCTCATAGATTTGGCAGGATTTTATGTTTGCATGTGCACTGTATCCAACAGACCAGGATTACTTGGAATCAGTAAGAGCAGAAGTTTCTCATCAGGTATTTTGTCCATGTGGTCTACTTCTCATAACCTACTTTTGACTGAGAGAATAATTTATGGGGGCTGCTCCGAAAGTAATGCCTCCATGTAATTATGTTGGTCTATGACATAAGAAATGGATATTGGTGGTATGGCAGTAGGGATTGAACCTTCCTGACAGTATTCTGTTACATTTTGTTGCCAAGTGACAAATGGCAGCAGAGGGGCAGTCTGATAATGTGGCACCTGACATGGAAGTATGTATAAAGTAAGAGTATATAATTGAATTCCTCCATGTAAAAAAAGTAAAAATAAAAAAAAAATCACCTGGTGACATTCATTGATGCTTATTGAAATTTTATGGAGGCCAAGTAGTGGGTAAGACCTCAGTGAGGTGGTGGATGGTGTGTTTGAGCAGTTATGACACTGATGTGAGAGGCAAGTTGCTTTTCAGATAGTCATGCAGCCTTTTCCAAGCATGGCATGCAAGCTATTTTTCATCACTAGCAAGAATGTGTAGCAACTGGTAGTGACTCTGTTGAAAAAGTGTTTTGTAGCTGAGAATTTGCTCTATTAAATAGTATTCATGTGCTTTTTGTATCTGTTGTATTTTCAGTGAAAGCAAATAGGAGGCATTACTTCATTGCTTTCAGAAGGACTTATGCATCTTCCCAGAAATGATAATTTGAAATTATTTGTTAGTGTTCATTTATGTAGCAGACACAATATGTAAACATGCTAAATCCTCTTTAGCTTGCTTGTAATAGTCAATGAGGCAGAGGTATAGGCCTTCCTTGTGTCCAAACTGCTGTTCAGGATGTTCAGAGTGAGGTCTAGTGATAGCAACACAGAATTTACCCTTCACATGTGGCTGAATCAATGAGGATGATGCTACATGTGTGTGTATGGTGGATGTGTACCAGGATATTAAGTGTGCAAAAGTTTGGGCCTGATCTGGAGCTGGGGGAAAACTGGACAGGCTGGATAAAAAATGGAACTTGTAGACTTAGCTTATATAATATGCACATGAACTTGTAATTCAAGTAGTAACAAATTGATATTTCGTTTTAAAAGAAAAGTTATTTTGCTTGATTTCTGGAACCGAATTGTCTTTCAGATAAGACGGTTAAAATCGCATCCATCAGTTGTTCTGTGGAGTGGTAATAATGAAAATGAAGCTGCAATTGCAAGTAACTGGTTCTCCATACCACGTGCTGACAGAGAAGTCTATATCAAGGATTACGTGATGCTTTATGTGAAGAACATCAGAGAAATAGTTCTTGCTGTAAGTGATTTCAAGGAAATGTGGGGGAACATGGCCTGGTGAAATATTATAATGTTTGCAATTTGAGCAACTTGGGATTTCTGTGTTTTAGTATTGTTGATATTTTGTTCTTGTTGTTGCTTGTTTAAATAATCTTTGAAAATGAAAAACAGCATGAGGAACTGCTCTTTCCAAACTAGTGTAAGCTATTCTTTAAACTCAACGGTCATCCTCAATACAAAACAAAAACTGCTTGTCTTTAATGCCCTGTGTTATGTAAAGGTGATCTGAAAAATGTAGACAGTCCTGCCTCTTTTTTCTTTACTACTCTATGCACTCCACAAATGCCTTCATTTGAAGTAGAGAAAAACGTACTTGTTCATAATTTCATCAAGATGATCAATTTCCATGATCTTGACTTTGTTGATGGATACTGTAAGGTGGATTTAACAGCCCTCAATCTTTTAATTGCAGTTGAAGAAATTCATGAAAATAATATTTTTTCAGTGTGTACTTCCAAGTATGTGACTGGAGTGTCTGGCTGAAGTAGGTTAAACAAAAGCTATGCCAATCTTTGTCCTTCTCATATTCTTTGGTCATCACATTGTTCTTGTGTTGTACATGGGGTTTTAGTTTTTTGATTTGTTTTTAACAGGCTAACAATGTTTTACAGCACACAGAAACTAAATATTTGAGATAAGATTTGAACTGTGAGCATGCTGACCAGGAGTACCTGAAATCAGTGTTGATATCTATTGTGATTTGGCACTGCTCATTTTGCACGACTCTTGTAGATTTGTTTCTTCCTTACTGAAACTACTGCAGCTCATTACTTCACAGAATTTACTTTTAACTAACTTTTATTTGCATGTGTGGGGTGAAATTGATTCAGAAGTCCCAAATTGATGTTGTGTAACTAGATAGGGATTATAAATGATGCTTGAACCACAGGTGAGTATTCTTAAATCCCCTTTTAGCTAAGAGATGTGCAAATGGTTAAAATATTGCAAGAGCTTTGTCTGGTTAGAAATTCCCTCTTCAACAAGTGAATATGACTTTTTTTGTTAACCTAAAAATGTTAATGGCCATTTCTTAACCCAGTTATCCAGCATAATGTTGCTAACTTCAAGATTAACCTCTTATTTTCCAGATGAGGTGCATTTTATGTTATGGGGCTTCATGATCTGAATTTTCCCTTGCACTAAGCTAGGCAATCAGTATGTATGTGACGGTGATGTTATTGCTTGTTATTAGAGGCTACTGGCATTGTCAGAGTACTTGTACTCTGATGATTCATACTATCTTTCTACTGGAAAGGTGGAGATAAAAGGAAATTATGAAAATGAGGCTTAAGTGTGGAAGAACCTCCCGAAAAGGATTTGCTCTTGGGAAGTTGCTCATTCAAGTGTAAATGGTGTCTTATATTTCTGCTTAACATCTCGATACTAGGTGTCTGTATTTCTGTTCATTTCTCTGAGCTGAGAAGTTGGTACAGGTGTCTCTGTGACTGGTTTCATGACTTGGATGGCCAGTGTGCGTACTGAGTGAGGTATTCTGGCTTAATAATATTTTTTTAGTTACAGTCTGCTTGTGTGTTACTGCTGTTGAACAGAGACCCTCCTTTATTTTGAACCTATAGATAAGTTATTTTGAGTGTCAGTAGGAACTTGTACCAGTGAAATGATTTCAGGTTCTGAAAAATACAGAGCTGGGGCTGTTCAGCCTGGAGAAGAGAATGCTCCAGGGAGAGTTGGTAGCAGCCTTCTGGTATCTAGAGGGGAGGTACAGGAAAGAACACAGCAGACTCTTGAGCAGGGTCTGTTGTGACAGGACAAGGGGAAATGGTTTCAAACCTAGAGGGGAGATTTATGTTGGATATAAGGGAAAAGTGAGGGTGGTGAGGCACTGGAACAGGTTGCCCAGAGATGTGGTGAAAGCCCTGTCCCTGGAGACATTCAAGGCCAGGCTGGACCAGGCTTTGAGCAACCTGATCTGTCTGTGCATGTCCCTATTCACTGCAGGAGAGTTGGACTAGCTGACCTTTAAGGGCCCCTTCCAACTCAAACAATTCTATGATAATATAAACCAGCTGAAGAAATCTGTAACTGGTGGCAGAACAGGACTGTATCACTTAAAAGTCTTTTAAGTCTGAGCTAAAGACTTTGGGGAATCTAAGATATCCTGTAATAAATTGCTTCAGTTAGTTGTTAATTACTCACATCCGAAATATTGGAGAGGGTTGGATCTATTCTTAAAGTGAAGTACATGTCTAAGTGCTTTACTGTGTTGGAGCCAATTGCTGTAACTTGTGGCTGTGCTAATTCTCTGTCTTACAAGTAGAGTGACGAATTATACCTGCAGAAAAGTTCCGTCAGTGCTTTGTAGAGTACTGATAACAGGTGTGGTATACTAAATCTGCTGAGGTTATAAGGAAGTGCCACTCTGAATAACCTTAAATGTAACACTTGGTATAATCTCATCTTCTTTGATGTGCCAGATCAGCCACAGTGACAGTAACCTGCAATGCTACTGTGCAGTCATTGGTAGCAGAATACCTTGGTTTTGTTGAGACTAAATTTAGGTGACTACTTAATAACAAAAAGGAAAAATCATGGTGGTATTGCTCCAAAAACACAACAAAAGAAATGATTTAAATAAAGAAGTCGCAGTACTCAAACATTAATGTTCTTCAGGTTTATTTTTCATGAGTCACACTTTAAATAGGTTTCATTAAGAATTTAGAAGTATATGAAGATAGAAAATCTCTTGATGTGAGGAAGAGAATCCCTTAGAATAGTAGAGCAGGCAGTATCATGCCTAACTGTCTTCCTGGAACAGAAATAAGAAGCCAATCAAGCAAGTAAAGGTGATGAATGTCAGGACACAAAGAGGATTGTTTCCTAGGTGGTGACTTGGAAATTAGGAAAAAGCGTGTTCTTCTTTGCCCTCTTCTTTTTCAAAATACATTCCAGGTATTCAGATGATAAAAGCCAATCATTTCATGAAGACTAGTGGTGGTGTTTTGTGTTTTTTTTCTAATCACAGGAAGATAAGAGCCGACCTTTTGTTGTATCCAGTCCCTCTAATGGTTTGGAGTCAATTAAAGAAGGCTGGCTCTCTGAGAATCCGTATGATACGCATTATGGTGACACTCACTTTTATGACTACAGCAGTGACTGCTGGAACTGGTCAGTGTATCCTAAAGCTCGTTTTGCTTCAGAATATGGATTTCAATCCTGGCCATCTTTCAGTACGCTGGAAAAGGTAAGGCTGATTTTCCAAACCTTGTTGTTCCCTGTGCTCTCTTTTAGTGAGGGTGGTGAATCTCTTTGCAGCAAACCAGAGCATCAGAACTGCAGCTGGGATAATGCAGTGTGAGGTGTGGTACGTGGCAGGAAGGATGGAAGTATTTAGCGTTGTGAAGAGAGGGGAGGAAACTGGACTGTGTCCTTCCTCAGCAGTTGAAAATTTTGCTTTGTCGTCGCAGGAGAAACCAAGTTTAATGCAATTAGGGGTGTTTATTAGGGCTGCCATGACAGGAACACTTGAGAAGTCTTGTATTTTTTTTTTTTTTCTAATTAACTGAGTTGTAAAAATTATTTTTTGTTATTAATCAGTAACTGACACTTTTCTCCATTTGAAAAGCTCAAGAAGCTTGTATGGACTGAAATGTTAAGTTGCTGCCCAACCCTGGCTATTAGTTTGATTCCAAATGGACTTCTCTTACAGGTCCTTCTTCCCTCGGATATGACCTATAAAAGATAAGCAATATGATCACTCATGGCATTGAAATATCAGGTGGCTGTGCCTGATAGACGGGAGAATGTTATGTGACTATTAATTTTACAAAGCCATATATTAAAAGGAATTGATATTAATGATGGCCTAGCATGTTTTTATGGCTGTGCTGAGGATTGATTTAGAAATACAAAAACCACAACCAGTGCTGAATTCTGAAATTTATTAGTTTTTATTGCTTTTACCATTTTATTTGCTTATATTTAATACACAAAGGAAAAAAATAGTGGAAAGGATTTGTTTTTGACTCCTATTAAATCAAGATACTGGATACTGTTAGATTTATTTTTTTTTCTAGTTCAAGTGGAGATGCATCATGCTTTTTCTCTGTCCATTTGTTTAGAGATGAATATTATGTTGATATATGTGAATATGAAAGGAGTTCAGAATGTTCCTTTCAGTCTGATGGGTTAAGTATATTATCTGAGACATAATCACTATGATCATCCATATTAAGTAAAATGAATCTTTTTCAATCAATTTGGCCTACAGTAGAACAAATTTAAATAAAAGATGTTATAGAGATTGGAATTATGATGAAAGCTTAACAGTAGTAGCTGTATGACCTGTAAATGTAGTGTTGTCCTTAGTTGAAAAAGAAACAACAGTTTCATAACAGTTTCCAGAAGCAGACTATACTGTATCAGGTTTTGAATGTGTATTACTAAAATTTATAGCCCTGCTAACTTTTTGGTATTTATCAGCCTGGAAGAAATATGGCTTCTTGCTTTTGAACATACTAAATGTGCAACTTTATGCCTACGTGTATTTGTCTGGAATACATCCTTTCATCTCAGTAAGGTGTTTCTGATGTACTATGAACCCAAACAAACGATTGAGGTCCCATGGTCAAACTCAGTTTTAGGACAAATAACTGTAATGCTACTGAGCCAAAAATTGCTCTTGCAGGTTCAAAAGCACTGTCTATTTTCAGGTGCTTGTACAGAGAGTACGAGCAAACAATGTTACTGTCTAAAAATTCTTGCTTGGCTGTATGAGATGCTATAGAAATGTATTGCCCTCTTTAATGGGTAATGGTGATGTCAGCAGACTGTAATAGATATCCTTTCCTGAATAATCTGTCAATCATTAAATGTAAAATGTGCATTTTAATGCACACATACAATCAGATATTTTATTTATGTTTTTAAAAGGTTTCCTCCATTGAGGACTGGTCATACACAAGCAATTTTTCTCTCCATCGACAACACCATGAAAATGGCAATGACCAGATGCTTCAGCAGATTGGATATCATTTCAAGCTTCCCCAGACCACAGATCCCATTAAAAAGTTCAAAGATATGATTTACCTCACTCAGGTAATGGTGATATCTTCAGTAAAAGTAGCTGTTTATATTTGTTCCAATAGTTAGTGTTAGAGGTTGAAACCAGACTTAATCTGTTAGGTAACGTTCAATCATACAGAAGCAGTTTCTGCACCGTAGTATTGGAGAGTCCAGTATAATTTGGAACTTCCTTGTCTCTCATTTACTGTAGAGAATGCAGTTTTCATCAAAGAAGGGCTGGATTACTTCTTGAAGAATTTTGCAGAAACTGGCTTAGGCAGGAGAAAGTCTGCTGTGTGTGCTGTCTTGATCTCTGTCCCCTGCAGGACACACTTATGTTGCTGGCTGAGGATGCAGGGACATACTGGTCTTTCTTGGTAGACACCGCTTTCTTGGACTACTCTGTGTTATTCCTTATTTTAAACAAAGTAGTTTTGCTTGTCATTTGGTCCATGGGGATGTACTGCTTCTATTTTTGCCAGGAGGAATACATTAGCTTTTGAAACAAATTTGTTTGTACAGGCTGTAGTTGTCTGTGAGATCCTCAGTAGCTTTTATTTTGTTGTGGTCTTAAATATTAATGCTTTAAAGAATCTTTTTTAACTTATTTTTCTTTCTTTTTTTTTTTTCATATCAGTAGATTATATTTTGCTTTTCATCTGAAGTACTTTTGCCTCACACTTGCTTTTTTCCTTGCAATTTCTATGTGACTTTTACGTGATATTATTAAGCAAGTTTAAAGTGCTGTTACTTTTTTGTGTTGTGTTCCAAGAATTTCAGAAATGCTCTTGATGGGAATAGCTGGATTTGACAAAGGTTTTGATGTTTGTGAGCTGCTGTCAGCAGGTTTTATATAAAACTGAAACAGCTGGAAAACTTTAAGCGTTGATGACAAGAGAACAAGGATAGATGATGCTGTGAAATTGAAAGCATGGGTAAAACTTGCACAGTGAGGTCCTGGCTCAGGAACCTATGGGAGTTTCTGCAGGGTGAAGTCTGTAGAGGCCTTACTAACAATTTAGGAACACCAGAATGATGATAGCAAAAACAATAAGGAAAGTAAAGCTGGCTCTCGTAAACTAGAAGCGTAATCTTTGTTCTTTAGAACAGCTCAAAGGTAACTTTTTCTTTCATTTTGTGACTTCTTTAGTAAGTCCCTGCCCTAGTTAACACTCTTTGTGATGAAAATAACTGGTTATTTAGCTTCTATTGGGAACCTGTCCAATGGAAAATTATGGAAAGTGTTCTTTAAAGATCAGATGGGGAAGCTGGGAGGAAATGTGAATGCAGGCGAGAAGAGATTGCTCTTTGGGATCACAGTTTTGAATATATAATGGGAATTTGTGTTTGAAGGTACGTGCTGCTGCTGTGAACTCTGTTAAATGTGAGTAAATACACACATTGTGAAGGTAAAGTACAGTAAAATAACTTTCTATTTATTTAACTCAAGGTGATGCAGGCTCAGTGCGTAAAGACAGAAACTGAATTCTATCGTTCTAGTCGAAGTGAAATAATCAAGGGAGAAGGACACACAATGGGCGCTCTGTATTGGCAACTCAATGATATCTGGCAGGCACCTTCGTGGTCTTCCTTGGGTAAGTTTTGCATCAGACTGATAAAATGTACCAACTGTCAGTCCTTGGTTTGCTCAACTGAAGTATCAGAATAAGAAGCAAGGCTCTGCAGCCTCTCTTGAGTGACTTTGCACTGTTCATTCTTGAAAAGTGCTTTCCAGGAAAGTGTTTTATAGGATCATCCTACTAGTCTGACAAAGAGTGTAATGAAAGAAGCAGTTCTTTTACCATGGAAGTTTTACTATTGAAGTTCAGATTTAGTAGCCACCAACTCATAGTCAAATTCTAGAAAGGTTTAGAGAATTTAAAATCATATGCAACTCCTAATTCTTAAAAACATGTTTTTCACATTTCTCCAAAGGAAATAAGGAAATCACTGAAGACAGATAAAGCTTCCTACTAGGAAAAAGTGATGGTTAAGACTAGGGGTACAACCTTTTTTTTTTTTTTTTGTTTTTGTTTTGCAAGATAGTATTTTTATTTTTATTTTTTTGAAATCTCTGAGAAGTTCTGTTTCCAAGAAGGCCTGGAAATCCCTGATTATATTGGTTGACTCATCTGTACCCACCCACAGACAGAATAGGATAGGGAAAAGTAAGAAGGAACACCTGTATATGAAATTATGCTTTTCACAGTCATAATTTGGTGTTTTTGTCCCCTCTGCCTCCTGTGGTAGAACAGTGAAAACAGCTCCCTTCAGTAGGCAGTAGTGCATTGCCAAAAAATCTATGGAACTGTGATCCTGTCTTGAGAAAGATTGGGTATACTATCTAACACACTAACTAGCTAACTATTTAGCTAGGCATGATGTCTCCTTTTATTCTTTATAGTACATATTCTTTTTAGAACACCAGAATGGAGTAAGGAGGCATATGAAGAAATAACTTGCTTAGGCAGTAAGAAATAGGGAAGGAATGTGTGGTATGAGAGAAGTGGCTGTGTTTCATATTTTGAACGTTTTGTCTGGAAGTTGTTCTGAAATGGAGGTGCTGTTCAACAACAGTTAAATAGGTCTTAGATTTTTTTTTCTTCAATTTTAGTTATTTGTCAAATATTCTGTTTTTGAAAATATTTCCTTAAGAATTTTACTTGTGATGGATATGAATGGTCTAGAAAAATCTAGGAGGTAGTGTGCAGTTCTCGACCTGTCCTTGGAAGAAAATGCCATTTGGCCTTGTTTCAGAAGCTTAGCTTACCCCACCTTCCCTGTCTTATTTTTAGTTTTCTGGGAGTCATTTGTACCTCTGGCTTTTCAGTATTCATCAAGGCAAAGGAACAGCTGCCAACAATGGAAAACAAAGCAGTAGAAGTAACAGACTATTTTATTTACAGTGGTCCAACTATAACATTCTTATTTCTGGACTTTTATGAGGATAGAAAATATCCTAATGCTCATTTTTGTGATTTTAGCAATGAGTGATGTTCTTAGACTTTCAGTGCCTCAGAACCAAGAAAGATGTTTGAAAAAAATGTCTTTATAAATAGATAGAGGTGTATTGATAGACGTAGGGATTGGGAAGACCATAAGTAGGTATTTTCAAGCGTGGAGCTGATGTCATTGTAAAATGCATCAAATACTTGAATTATTCATATGTTGTTGAAGTTAGCTTACAGAAAAGAAGCTCAGCAGAGAAGCAGCTGTCCCTTTGTTTTGTTCTGTTTCCTCAGTGGAATGAGGAAAGGTTTAATATTCATTTAATTAGGCAGTGTAGTAGAGGGGTTTTTGAAATGCTAATAGATGAAATTATGCAAGACTTCAGATAAATTAGTTTTATTTGCACTTCAAAAAGGTGTTTCTGCGTCGTGGCACAGTGGTATCACCAAAGTGCCTCTTATTTAAATCTGTTATTTCACAGAGTCCCATGGAAGTGGTTGCATAATTTCCTGCACCAAGAGGAAATGTTTCCTCGTGAAGTGGGGAGCAAATATCTCATTTCAGTTCACTTTCATAATACTTACTTGGAATCGAATGAAAACAGTGTGGTATTTCTGTCCATAGTTCAGAATTTGAAAGGTTTTACTGCGACTGTTAGCACCTGTTTGTGAAACCCTTTGTGCCACATGGACTGCTTCAGCATGCATGTTGTGTGTTCTGGTGAACAGTGCTGTGATGCATGCAGTTATCACCCTACCTCACAGCTGTCACGTTAAGGGTACCCAACTCAGTTATCACGAGATTCGCTTGAAGAGAGAACTGTTTTTTATTGCAGGTTCAATATTCAGGGCCGTTGGTGAGCTGACACCATAGGCTGTTTTATGGAGAATAGTAGATGCGAATCCATGAGAGTGATGTGAGGAACGAACAAGCAGCATGCTTATCATGTTGCACTGTGGTGTGATTAATTGAAAATCTGTTCCAGGGAGATCTGCTTCTTCTCACTCTTGCTATGAGTGTAGAACATTTCAGGGAACAGCCAGAAAGGGTTGGTGACATCTCTTTGCAAACCTAATTTTGGTTTCCTTTTCTGGAATTTGGTATTATGGAATAGTGCAGATCCATGTTATTACCAGGAAAAAATGGGGAACTTGGATTTCTTCAGGAATCCATTTAAATGCTGGGGGGGGGGGGGGGGAAGAAGGAGGAGGAAAACCACTCCAGGGCTGTTTTAACTAACTTTGAACTGTTGCCTTTGTTATGCATTCCTGTAACAGGAAGGTTTAAACTCAGAAATATCTCAGGATAGCTACTTGATTGCTACTTGATAGCTCCAGATTTCTGGCATTCATTTTTGGAGCAGGAGGAATATCTTATATGCGACTTGTCTGATGTTTAAATCAAGAAAATGCGATGAGCTGGGATGAGCTGAAAAATGCAGCTTTTCTATCAGTGAGCTTCTGTGCTGTCTGAAGTTACTTTGACAGCAGTATTACCAGTATTACTGCTGAAAAAGTCACCTTTGAAAGTCTCTTTCTGTGTGAAACTGCTCCAGCAGTCTAGCTTTGCTCATCAAGTGGCTGTAGGCTTTTTTGGGAAAGGATATATCAAGCTTAAAAAGCTGATCTCGGGTAAGCAGACAAGTGATGTTTGCAAACATCTCAGAACAGCAGCTATAGTAGTTGAACCCTAGAATGAGTTTTGATATGGTAAAAACTTCTGTGTGTGTGGCTTGTTTGCTGTTTGCCCATTGTGGAGGTTTTTTTTTTTGTTTGCTTGGTTGTTTTCCCCCTCCAAAGGTGTAATGCCAAATTTACTCTGTATTGTTTTCTCCACAGTGTCAGTTATCTGAGGATCTCTATTTGTTGCCTAGGTATAAAACCTGTTTTTCCCTTCCATTGTTATTGTAATGTGGTTACATAAGGAAAGTCAGACAGGAATCAAGGCATGGGGGAAATGAAGGGACAGGCCCATTAGAGGAAAAATAGGAATTTACATTATGCTAAGTTACAGAAACTGCTCTACTTCAATTACATTGTTTGTTTTCATATTTGAGACAGCGTAAGTCGAGATTTTCATCATGTAAATTAAACTGAAGAAAAAGTTCAAGTCAGCAGGCACTTGAAATCTCAACCCATTTTGGGTGTCTTGTCTGTGCTCATGGTGGGCTTCATCTGAGACCTACAGTGAAAAGCATCTGTTGCATGACAGTTGTGGCAGTCCTGAAGGCTTCAAGAGATTTCAGACCTTCCCAGTGCTTGGGCACAGTGTTCATTTCTCATACAAGGATGTCTGCTGTTATTTTTCAAATAAGATCCTGGCCTATAGTTTGGTGTGTTTTAGGCAAGCTGTTTCCAGTCCAAATCTCTCATCTCCTCAAACTTTATGGCCCAGAAAAATAATCTGTTAGCACACCCTGGTTTTGGAGGAACTATACTTTAGACTGGCAGTGCTTTCTATCTGGAGCTGTCCTGGGAATGGAAAACATGGCTTTGTTCATGTTCTGAGCGGCACCAGTATGCTCATCCAGTATGTTCATCAGTGCACCAAACTGCCTATTTTGAAGAAACTGTACAGCCTCTCCTAATATACTTCTTCAGGCTTCGTCTCTTCAGTTTGCCTCAGTACAATTAACATGAATGCTAGTGTTGTTTTGTTGGCAACAGTATGATCTAATAACACAGTTCAGTTTTGTATGAGTTTTCCAGGCAGGTACAAGCTTTTCTTGTCTGTTCGCCCATCAAGCTGATAGTGAGCTTGCTTAAAGCAAGGTGATGTGCAGGGTATTGAGCTGGAGCTAATGCACTTTGTTCTCCACGAAGCTCATTCATGTCTGTGTGGAGGGCAGGCTGAGCATGTTCAGGTCTGCCTGTGAAAGCCACAAACACACCCTTTCAAGACCTACATCACTCTGGATATGAAGTCCTTAACTGTGAGCTGTACAAGCACCAAAACACTGGGGTGTTACTGGAAATATTTTTTCAGCATCCCTGAACTTTAAACCTGCTGTATAAAGCAAAGAACCAGAAACAAATTTGAAGGAGATATCTAAGTTTTCTTATGAGAAAATGCATCTGACTTGCTAACTCTTTTTAGTGCTATTTCAAAAATGGTTGAGCAAAGAGAGTGAAAATGCTGACAGAGGATGCTAGGTAGAAAATGAATAGAGAATGTTTCAAAATGTGTGTATGTCAGTGTCCCACTTGGCAAAGTTACTCTTTTTGGAGATGAGATAGGGTCAAAATATTAGAAGTAATGAGGTATGGTTTTCCTTTAAATAAAAGGAGCAAACTGGCTTATCTGTAGTATGTCTTTGCTAAACCCCATGTGGTGAGCTTCATTTCTAAACCTTGTCAAACTCATTTTGCCTAACTTAGAGCTGTCCTTGGTTTGAATACTTGGGCTTTGTTGCTCCTGGTCTTCTAGGGAAGAACTGAAAGTGGAGAACTGGGAAAAGGAGAAGAGAGAGATTAGGCAGACCGTTGTGTGTGTCTCTTTATGATGGTGGGGGTTGGTGGCAATGCCACTTATGCCTGTCTTTGCCTGTATTCTCAACAACATAGATGGCCTAACAGCTTGCTTAACGCGTACTATGCTGTGTCAGTTCTGTTAAGGCCTCTTGCATTTAAGGCTTTCCTTCATTGAGTGACAGTGTATCAATGACAGGACAAAAACTTTTTAAAAACTTTGTCTTCTTGGCAAAGCTCAAAAAAAAACCAAAAATCTTAGAAGAGCATCAAATTCATTCCAGAGGAGAGCCATGCTTGGAAGGAAACAAGATTAACTTTAGTCATCCTCTTCACCTGATGGGGTGAAGGGGGCTGAAGGGGATGTTGTACTTCTAGAGCAGCACCTGAGAGCACAGGAAGGTATTGTGTGCCAAGGTAAAGGTGGATTTTGTCTGAATCTTTCTCTCTTTTAACCCTTTCCCAGAGTATGGTGGAAAGTGGAAACTGCTCCACTATTTTGCCCAAAACTTCTTTGCCCCACTGCTGCCTGTGGCCTATGAAAGTAACGGTGTGTTGTACATCTATGGTATCTCAGATTTGCACACAGACCACAAGCTGACTCTGAAGGTAAGTGACACTTCTTCAACTACTCTCATGTCTCTTGCTACAGAATGTCAGCTACTGAATACAGGAAAATTAAATGAACACATCTTCATATAGACAGATTTCTGTAAGTCCATTCCCTAACTCAACAAGATGCAATTTACTTGTGAACAGAGAAGGTCTCATGACTGAAGTGGTATTTGGTGGATGTGAATTAATAGTGACCATAAAGTAATTGAATTTAAAATCTTTAGTGACAGGAGGAAGACTGCCTCTAAAACCACAACTCTGAATATGGGGAGAGCTGATTTCAGGCTGCTCAAAGAATTAATTTTATGGTACCCTGGGAAATGGCTTATGAAGGCATTGGAGTCTGTCAGTGCTGGTCACTTCTTAAGTGCCACCTTCTGAGAGCACAGGAACAGGCAATTCCGAAATGCTTGATGTCAAGCAGGTGGGGCAGAAAGCTGGCTTGGCAGGACAAGGATATTCTAGAGCTTGGGAGTGGAAAAAAGTGTGTGGCTGCTGGAAGCAGGATCAGGCAACATGGGAAGTCTACAGGGATGCTGTTTGCAAGGAGAAAATGTGTGTGGCCAAAGCTCAGTCAGAGCTGAAGATTTTTGCTTGTGCTAAGCTTTGTGGTGTCTGAACAGGTCATAGTGAACTCCTGGAGTTCCCTGGAGCCAGTATGCACTCTTGCCAAAGATGGTGTGATTGTTAAAGCACAAAGTGCTGTTTCCATCTACAAGGAGTCTATAAATGCCTTGCTGGAAAGATGCAGGAATTGTACCAGGAAAAGCTGTGTTGTTACTTTTTACCTTGTGGGAGAAGATGGACTCCAGAGTCCAATGAATTATCACTTCCTTTCATCCTTGAAGGATGCTGTAGGATTGGAAAAGACACAACTTAATGTAAGCATCAGTCATGTTCAATTACTGCATTTGGTTCTGCTAATCCAGTTGTTTTGTGTTGTTGCCTCTTTCAGATTCTGCTTCCACTGAACATCGTCTCCTTAGCTGCAGTAATTTAGCCTCTATGTAGAGGAGTTCAGAATCATATAGGGATTTTTTTTCTGTCACCACACGCATCTGAATAACACTGTTCTCTTCATGTATGTGTTTGTTGTTGTTATTTGCTTTTTTTATTTTATTTTTTATTGCTTTTTTTTTTTAATAATGAAGTCTCCATTTGTTTTGTCTTTCACCTTACTGCTGCAGCATTGATCCCTTCATTCTTTTAATCTCTAAGCAGAAAATAGCATTGTGGCAAAGTGTTTTGGGCTTGAAAACAGGGTAGTTGGTACTAGGTCAAGGCAGCTCAGCTGAGTGTGGAGTACATTAGTGTCAACAGTATTTCTTCTTGAAGTGCTCAAGCTCTTTCAGATCATAGTAACATTGCTACCATGCAATACTGAATGCTCATTCCTTTGTTCTGGAAATCGCTGCTTTCCGGATATGGAACTAAGATTTGCCTAACAGTGATTGTTTCATAATATCTGCAAAGTGTGGCAGTCTTCTGAACAGACATAAAAGCACTGAAGTGTTCCATAATGTTTGCTTACTCCATTTACTGCTTTTACCTGCATTTCTCCTGTTCCTTGCAATCTTACTTCCATGTAAGTGTGTGCAAGCTTACTCTGTGTGTACATAAACACTCATGCACATGCACAGATTTGGTTAAGCTTCACTTTTCAGTATGTAAATCTTACTCTAAAATTCTTAGTCAGCAGAGTGGCTGAATGGGGACCTGTGTATTCTCACATGTGGCTTCCAGACTGCAGCCTTGCTCTTTAGTGCTAAACTAAACAAGGGGAGGATAGAGATCTTTAATCTCTTTAAATCTAGACCAGCGTAATTGCTTTACAAAAAGAAAATGGGCTAAATTTTCCCCTCTTACCTCTTTGATGGCAGCATGTCCTGCTTTCTGAGTATGCAAAGGAAAGAAACCACCCTGTTTTTTATTTATTTTTTTCAGCTGGTGGCACAATCTGGAGTCTGAGTCATGCTGGTTTTTTCTGTTGGTGTTTTTTGGAGTATGACATCACTGATAATAAAGCTCTGCAACTGGAACACGGCTGGGAAATTTCATGCCTTTTTCACATGGCTGTGTTGTCTCTGCAGTAGCAACTAATAAGGATACCTAGCAAGGATAAATGCAGAGTAGTTATTTGAAGAACACATGCAGCTGTGATTTAAGAAATATTTCTGTTTCAAGAGAAGGTGGTGCTTCTATATGTAGTTACTAATAATCTAACTAATCTTTCAAATACATTGCTAATCCGAGTGCTACCCTTCGTAGTGTTACTTACTGTTTCTTCAGAAAGCAGAAAACACAAAACTAAGCCTGCTTTTTCTTAAAAACTAGGAGTTGTTTTTCTTTTAAGCAGGACGTGTCTTTTGCAGTGCTTGGTCTATACATATTGGTATTTAAAAACAATGTAGCATAATGTTTCTTGATGGGGAATGGAGGCTGCTCCATGAAAATGCATCCTGGCTGTGCTTTTAAACCTAAGAGAGATTAACTACTGATAGAGCTTAGTTCTTAGGCCTTGTTCTGATATTTCACAGCATAGCTGCCTTCTCAGTGTAGCATAATGACTTTGCTCCCCTATTCTGTTTGGAAGAGGGGACCTCTTGTGTTGCTGTGACGTTTACCATCTTCTGCATCTATGTAGTTCTATTACTGATATAATCAGAAAGACCAGCTACTTTAGAGAATAAATGTATAGGTTGTATGTGAAGTAACGTAGGTAGAGGGGAAAAATCCATCATAAATCATCACAGTAAAAATAGGGTACAAGTTCTGGGTGCAAATTGTGTTACTATTTATTTTCAAAAGAAGATAATAAAGTGAAAACACTCCTTAGCATTTTTCACAATCTGTGTTATTTTGAAGAAAAGATATCATCAATGTTTGCAGTTTTTGCATGATTGTTATGTATTTGACCTTTCAGTTCCAGATTATAATTTAGTAATAGAATAGGAAAATAACAATAACTTTAATGAAACGTGTTTTTTCAGCCTGTTTTAATGACAAACAGCTCTTTCACTGTTTGGGTGTAACTGGTTGTTCTTACTTAATAAGTAGGCTTTTTATTTTTATTTCTTTTTTTCTTTCAGGCCACTGTATCCCGACAAGATGATGTTTATGTATTTGATCTTCAGACTACTGCAATTGCTCCTTTTGTTACTCTGGATGTAGGGAGTATAAAGGGCAGGTTTAGTGAGAATGGTTTCCTCATGGTGGAAAAGAAGAAGGTGGTTATTTTTTATCCTTGGGAGCGTACCAGTGTTGAAGAACTAGAAAAGTCATTCACCTTGATGTCTCTGTTGGACGTTGCCTGATGATTTTGTTCTAGATGACAAGACAGGGAGAGGAAAAACTCAGAAGAATTTGACTGTAGTTGAGGTGACCTCTGAGATGAGATGTCTGAATGTTTCGTTCTGTCATGTGTGTATTTTAAGTGCTGGTTCAATGTGAAGATACCAGCAACAAAGCTTGCTTATAATCTATGTGGTGCATTGACAGTAAGGCTTTCTCAGGTAATAGGAGAATAACATCCCACACAAAATGGGAGGGATTGGTTGGTGGAAGAGTCTTCCAATTAACATAAAATAAATTACTGGGTTGCAGTTCTCTCCTAAGTCAAAGACAGCACAAATATGTACTTCTAGACTGTGTTTGTAAAAATTTATATTTTTCCCACTTTCACGGTGCTGTAAGTGAAGAATTGTCCTAGGATTACTAGAAGGTAGGGAGGAAGGGCAGAGAATGAAGTTGAGGCCACCTCCACAGGCCAACCAAAAGAGTTGAACAGTGCATTTTTTTCACCTGCCTCCCACTTAGAGTGGTTTGCTTCATATGCAGTAGTGCTTGCCCCATTGGATCTATGCTGTCACTGCAGACAGATGTCCTGCATGCCTTCTGCAGGGTAGGCTTCTAAGTAAGCCTGAAACCTGTCAAGTCAGACGTCAGTAGGTCTGTTCCTGAATCCCAAAGTGGAATAATATACAAGACTTGTTTTCTTGTCTCTTTCTCACTGTCCAGAGCAGTGCCATGGAGACATGAAGCAGTTGTCAGCTCCAGCCACCCCAGGGTGTTCTGGCATCTTGCTATAAAGGAGCCTTATTTATTAGGCCAGGTGGATGGATGGAAGAAGGAAGGGAGGAAGGGAGGAAGGGAGAAGCACGCTATCACATGAGACTGCTGGCTGCTGCTTTCTGCATACCGCTGCCTCATTTAAGTCCCGGGAGGGAGGGAGGGAGGGAGGGAGGGAGGGAGGGAGGGAGGGAGGGAGGGAGAAGCACACTATCACATGAGACTGCTGGCTGCTGCTTTCTGCATACCGCTGCCTCATTTAAGTCCCTCTGCCTGTTTCTCATGGCAGTGGCAACAGGGGGCCTGGAGGTGTTCAAGAAACACGTAGATGTGGTGCAAAGGGATGTGGTTTAGTGAACATGGTGGTGATGGGTTGATGGTTGGATCTTAGAAGTCTTTTCCAACCTTAATTATTCTGTGGTTTCCAGACAGCTGCAGTCACAAAATTTGTTTGCTCTTGTATTGGATTCCTGCTTAGTGTGGCATGGTACGAGATGTGCCTGGCTGTGGGAAAAGGAATGGGAGAAGAGCTGGCAAAGGTGCAAAGAGAAATGAAGCAACAGAGAAAATAAATGGTTATTGAGAGGACCATGGAGTTAGAATTGTCTCTTTTTTCTCTGCTAGATGCATGCTGCAGGGACTGATGTTCTCACTTGTGACTTGCTACCTCCTGGCACTCCTTGTGAGTGGCCTGTGCTCCACTCTGGGCCTCCTCTTTCCAGAGGAGTTGGCTTAGCTTTGTTTATCAAGGAAATTGACTCATAATTCTGTTTTGTGTGTGTTTGTTTGTTTGTAACCCTGTATGCCTGTGTGTTACCTCTAAATGGTGATGCACTGGAACAGGTTGCCCAGAGAGATTGTGGATGCCCCATCCCTGGAGGCATTCAAGGCAAGGCTGCATGTGGCTCTGGGCAGCCTGGTGTAGTGATTGGCAACACTACCCATGGCAGGGAGCTTGAAACTATATGATCTTTGAGGTCCTTTTCAACCCAGGCCATTCTATGATTCTATTAAAATATTATATGGACATAATCAAAGGAAAACCTGAATATCTTTAATTTGCTTCTTTGAGTATACTTTTCTCATTGAAGACACTGCTCACTCATGATTAGATCTGGGGGTTTGTTATGTTCAGTAGTCCATAAGAGTAACTGTGCTTCACCTTTTACTCTGTTTCTGAATAAGTTCTTAAAATGTTTTGGCTTCCATGAAAATGTCTCACTTGGCCATTTGAAAATAAGAAAATAGGTGTGCTTCAGTGCAGGGGCTACAGAACTCTGTGGAGATGAAAGACAGAGGGTTTGGTCATCTGGAAGTCTGGGTTACCATGCTGTGCCACAGGCAGGCTGCTAAACATCAACCTCATCTTGCAGATTTGAAATGCAGCTGAGATCTTGCTGGGGTTCCATGGGGAACCTGTCACAGTGAAACCACAGTATGCTTTTCCTGCATTTTTCTACTTTACAGTAGAAAGTGTTTGAATAAGTTGTGCTGATGACTTCCACCTCTGGAGTGAAGGCACCACGTAGATGATATTTCCTGGGGGTGCTGGGGTATGGAGCACATGCAGGGAGAGCAGTTGTGTGTCCGATTGGTCAGTTAGAAAAACTGAAGCAAAGGGTTGCTTTGCTGCAGTGGCTGCAGTCTCAATGGGCAAATAGATAAACATCTTGACAGGTGCTTGGTGATGTGCAGTTGTTTTCGGAATGGGTCATTAACCAAAACTGAAATAGTCTTGAGGATGAGGAAAAACTTGAAGATGAAAGAGGAATGATGAATGGAATTTCCTTACAAATGCTTTACAAGGCCATCAGGACAGCTAACTGAGCACTGGAGGTCTCTTCTGATTCAAGAGTTGTTGAAAGAAGATGTGAAAGTAATTGAAATATGTTTATGTGCCAATATTTATAGATTATGTTCAATAAATAGGGGAAATGATAGCCATGAATAAAACTGCAGGAAGTGTACCATTTGTATGAGGCTATCAGTATGTACATGGGAATCACCGTGAGCCAAGAACAGAATTAAAATCCTTTAGATTTGTCAGTGTCTTGGAATCAAGTGGAATCATAACAGCAATAGAGCCTGATATAAGGTAAGGATGAAAAAATGTAACCACTGTGCAGAAATTATGGGATAAATATTATTAATAAATATTACTGCAGCATATTAGGAAAAGAAGAGGTTGGTCGATATCTTCCTGTCTTGCTTTGATGTAGAAACGTCTCTTCCAGGAACATCCAGGTAGAATTTCAAAATGGCACTTAATAGTGTTCAATAAATAAAACAGAATTACATGCTTCAAAGAATATTGAGAGGACTATCTTAAGGCCAGTGATATTTGTTTGGAGTGCATCCTGGAATATAAATGAAATGTCAGACTCATAGAAGAGACCTTTTGGATCTTTAGAAGCTACAAACAGTGAACTTGGACAGCTGTGAAGTTGTTTGGCCTGCCATGAATTTTAGGCAACATCATGAAAGCATACAATGTGGTTCATCAATAATGGAAATGGCTGTGCAACCAGTGCCTGTCCGCAGTGTTATACAGAGAAGTGTAAATAAATGTTTTCTGCTGTTTTTTGCAGTTTCCTGACTTCTGAAGATTTCAGATTTACAGTTGCTTAAGCCAAATACTTGGTCTCAGAGCAGAATTTGATGGAGGAGGCTCCCGTCCATTACAGTCTTAATATCCTTAGTATGTTTTTTTGGTTTAATGGTGTTTCAGCAGATTTGTATTTATAGATTCTACTTTCCTTTCTCCTCGCTGCAGCAGTGACTGTAACATCTACCTTGGTTGACTTTTGCTGTGATGTACTTAATTACATTGTTGTGCTTTTGTCTCAGATCAGGGCAAGGACAAGAATGCAACAGTGAAGAGATCTTCAGAGCATCCATCCCATCTACACGTCACCCATCGCCAGCTGAGTGCTGCTGGAGTGGCTCAGCTGCACTTGTATTGCCAGTTGTACCTGATGAGTTGGGGCTCAGCATTGGTTGGATAAGGAAAAGCAATAGGTAAGTGTCACGGTGCTTGTCCACTGTGTCATTCAGTTATTGGTGGCCCTGTCAGTACTCTTCCAGCATGCAGCCTTGCAGTACTTTAAGGGTTTGCTCGTGCTGATGTTTTTTCTAGCAGATGAAGACTGCTTCCCTGCCAGGCTTCTGCTGGGCTGTTCTCCACAAACGACAAAAGCAGCTGTCAGAATTCCCTTCAGCAGGAGCCAGGAACGGTACCCTGCCAGAACACAACTTGAGAGCAGCTTTGGTAGAAAGCTGTATGGTGTTAACTAAGGTGATGTCCTGAAACTGGTCTCTGGCACTGACCTTGCTCTGAGCTCCTTCAAAACGTGCAGAGGTGGTCTGTCTGGTGGTCAGGGAGCTGTGGAAGTCACCTCTTTGTTGATTCTCTCTTCCACACAAGGAAACCTTTTTTTTTTTTTCCTTAAGTTTACCACTAGCTGTTTTTAGAAGCCGTTCTGAGTTTTATATCTCTGTTTTTCAAGAAGTGTGAACATAGAATTCTTCTCTAAATACGGAGCTCTTTGTCAGTCCATGTTACCTGCTGCTTCCACAGCTTGGGGCCTGAACGTTTTGTCTGCTTTAGAGGCACATCTTTCTTCAGCACTTGTCGTTCTGTTAGCACCACTTCTGCCTTTGGAACTATAGCAGAGCCGCTTGAGTGACTTATTAGCAGCACCAGTTGCAAGGGAACGGGAAAATGATTTCTTGTTCTCACAAAAGGAACAATTATGGCTTATAGCTTTACATTCCTGGAATCTTTATTTTCCTTTCTTACCCTTTGAGGGAGAAGTTGAATAAACCAGGACCTTGTTATTTGAACATTGAAGGGGGCATGATCCAGTCAAGGAACTGAGTTAACGTAGCTGTCCTTCTCAATGAGGTGTTAGAGGGTAGTGAAATGAAGTCCCCATTCGGTGTAATTAGGGATAGAAAAACAAGTCTTACATGAAAAATGCAGAACCTTAACATTTTTTTGTCTCTGTCAGTGTTGAGAAATGGCCATTGTATGTGTAGTTCCAGTTCTGTTTTTAAGGACCTGTGAAGGGCTTTTTCTTGTTGGAATGTCAAAACCCGAAGTAGTGGCCTCTGATGCCTCTTCACAAACATTGTGATCACTGGGCTTATGCCAGTGTTGCAGCTTGTCTCTCTCCTCTTGTAACAACAGCCCTGTAGTAAATAGTTATAGCTAAATAGTACTCTGCCATGCCCCTTTGTCTTCCCAAATAGCATGTGAGCATAGCAGGCTTTAATGCTTGGCCCTGCGGGCTTCAGTTCTTCTCCCTAAGAGCTGGAAAGGAGCAGTGGTGTGAGCCAGACTCCAGGTGGTTCTTTGTGAAAGATAGTGGGAAGCTTCATCTCCTGTTAGGGGTTGTCTTGTGGTAGTGCTATGGCAGCAGGAAGCCAGCATGGGATCTCCTGGGCCAATTGGTGAGGAGTTTTCCCAAGCAAGAAGGGCCAGCGTGCAGGAGAGGGATGTGCTCTGGGTACCTTGCTGTCCCTTTCTAATCTGATAAGCATTGTGGCCACAGCTTTCGCTTGGTACTGGGGCCAGATGTGGTTTTTGCCTGGGATACTGGGGATCAGAAGATAGTAAAGTGATTGTAGATCTGAGAGAGAAGCGAATCGTTTGTCATGCTCCTGTCATTCTGGCAAACATCATTAGCAAACCCACAGCAGGACGGGAGCATGCATGTGTGTGCTGAGTCACTGGGAGTGCTGGCAACTGCCGCTGTAGGCCACAGGTTAACTAAGTCACAGTCAGTCATGAGTGTTTGCAGTGTGTAATGAAGCCCGCACATCTGTTTGCACACTTCTGCATTGTGAAAATAGCACAGGTAAGTGGATGATGGAAAACTTTTCACAATTGTTTTTTGCACCGACTCATTGAAGAGTTCTATGGGCTTTGGATAATGCCCGTACTGCGGCGTAGCTGTAAGCAGGTCATCACGCTGCTTTGTAACCCTGGATATAGAGAAGCATCTCCTGGAATTAACTTGTGTTGTCTTTTGCTTCTAGCTGTAGGGATCTTCAGAATCCAGCAAAAGTTTGGATGAGACCTGTGGCTGTCAGTGCAGGACTGCTCTGCTCTCAGAGGATTGTGTGCTCCAGAAGAGCTGGAAGTTGTGAGTGAGTATTGGCCCGTTGCATCTCGAGCTAATAAATAGTCACCACTGTTCCCTGTCACCTCAAGGCAGGGGAAGTTACTTTTTTCCTTAAATGTAGGAAAACAGCACTTCAGCAGCCCAGGGAGGGGAGAAAAGGCATTTCATACACCGCTATAGACTGGTAAATAAGTCACAGGAAACTCGCAGTCGTGGCAGACGCTCGAAAAACAAGGTCAGGTGAACTTCCTAAATAGTCTTTTTTTATGTCAAACACAGAGAAGATCTGTAGTGTTCTGCTGTCACACTGTATTTTTGCTCCATTCCCTGTTTCTGGTGTCTGTTACTGTAATACAGTAGCAAAATAATGCAGCAGATCCCAATTACTGCAAGTGCAGATGAAGTTTATTTCAGATTTTGATTCTCTCATTCAGTAGTAAACTTGGCTGAAGGTGTATAAAGGTTACACCTTTCTACATACTGAGGGGAAAAAAGCTTAAGTACCTGATGAAGTCCTGTGCCAAAGGAACAGGAAGTGTGACAAGCACTCAGAGGGACAAGCCCACAATGTGAGCATCTTGAGGTGCTTTTGAAGCTGTTAGTAGATGCATTCTGGCCCTTCCTCCAGCCTTGCTGTTTCATTTGCTAACAGCAGTGTGCTCTAGGCTTCCTGCACAGTAATGCAGTATTGCTTGGTGCAAACAGGAGCTTGACAGATTGGTGGAGCAGTTTTCCTAAAAAAGTTAAATAACTCCTGAAATTCTGGAGTTTTGGCTGTTAGAGTACATGTTGAGAACAAACATACACTCAGCTTCTCAGAACTTTAGTTAATAATAGCATCTGGATTTTTGTTTCATCAGAGGTAACATGGAGTAGGATAGGAACAGTATGTGCCACAAGCTTGTAACTGCTGAAGGAAAATATGAGTCAGCGCTGATTAGTCCTTGTTACTGCCCTGTGTTGGTGTGCCCACGTCTTCTCAGCGCTGAGACAAGGCTTCTCCATAACCCAGTTATGCACAGGAGCTCTCAAGCAGTGAGCTTCTGGGTTCTCTCATCTGTTTGATGAGTTACGCTTGGGGATAGCGCTCCTTTCTTGCATAAGGTGACATACAAATAAATCTGTGTGTGGGGTGAGCTAATGGGATGTATAAATCTAAGTGGTTACCTGTTAAGAAGAACACAGCTGCTCTAAGAGTTCCTGTTGAGACTTGTCTGCATTGCTTGTACTTCTCTTGTAGACCACGCTTCCTGTGTGCTTGCTTCTTCCTCATGCCTGCGTGGAGGCAGCGGTGTGCTTGGGCACTTCCCCTCAAACGTGGCACCTGCCCCTTCCAGGTGCCAGGAGCACGAGGCTGTGTGCCCTGTAGAGGATAACTGCCTACTGATAAGAAAAAAGGTAAGGCCGAAAGAGCAAAGCTACTTGCGTGAGCATTTTCTTTGAATTAAGCTGACGTAAACACGAGGCTCCCCAGCAAATTCACTCTGCCAGCTTAGAACTATGCGAAAAGAAACAAATGCCTCTCCCACTGAGCGGCCTAACACCTTTTGTAGTGCTCCAGTGTGAGCTGCTGGGTTCTGCCTCCTACTCTTGCCTGCTTTTGCCAAACTGTTGGGCGTGCCTGTAACACATACTTAAGCTGCTGAGGGTTAAAGCAGATGGGGGAAGTTATGACCTGACGCCTGAAATGCAGCATTCCCACTTGAGTTAGTGAGACTACTTTTAAATTAGTATTTTTCTATGGCTAAACCAGAAAAAGGTCTGAAGCTGCTGTGCTGCAAAGAAACTGCGAGATGCCAGCCTGCCACTTCTGATACTTAAATAGAAGGGGCCTTGCAGACATCTCTCCTGTGCGCTGCGGGGTCGCTGACCTGATGCTCAGCTGTCAGGCAGCAGTTGGTCACAAAGCTCTTAAGAAAACACGGACCCAAGTGTCTTCTGGTGGATTTAAAGCAGCAGAGGGCCAGAAGTAATGCTAAAGGTGCTCATCAGCAGGCAGCCTGCCTTGGTGACCTCCAAGCTGCAGAAACCTTGATAAAAGTCTCTGCGTCGCTGCTGCACTGGTAGGCTGCGCGTGTGGAGCTGAAAGCACTGCATTGTTACCAGTCTGTGTCCTGCTTCTCTGGAATTAATGCAGCTGGATATGAAGTTACTTCAAAAGTTTTTTCACTGATTGTGATGTTACAGTAGCATTAGCTGTAAGTATTTTATTTTATTTACATTATCTTCTTTTCCCAGGAATTATATCCACATTACCGAAGAGCAGGGTGTGCCAACAATCATCATCCTGGGTGTGCCAGGAAAGCTGGCTACGGGTAAGTGACATGACAGCACTTTGCCTTCTTATAATTACATCTGATAGCTGCCCTGTATTCTTAGTGGGGGCACTAACTGTTGCACTCACTGGGATTAACTTGAAGCAAAAAGTACTCCCCAGAAACGTGGTTATAGATTGTTTCAGGTAGCCCAAGGAAGAGCCAGCTCATTGGTTATGCTGATAGCTCAATAGTTGATTTCAGCACAGATGACTCTGCTGCCAGAATGATAAGAACTATCAAAGACCATGAATCAGAGGCTTTAGTTCCACTGCACAGATGCTCAGTGACAGCTGGCACTCCTGGTCTCACTCTCTTTGCAATACCTGAGCTGAAGGACGAGGGGCTCGCAACCGTTCATTCATTTCAGTACTGAATGTTCTGTAACTAACTGCAAAAACTACAGCAAATGTAGACAAGATTTCATTTTGAGTTTTTATTATAAAAGTAAAATAAAAATAAGCTTTTAAAAAGCACACATTTATTTTTTTTAAAAAGGAACTGACATAAAAAACTATTTACAAGTAGGAAATGCAAAACTTGATTTTTTTTAATAAGAGGCACTGAGGATATGTTTAAATACATTATTTGAAATATACAAGATTCTCTTTTTGTCTTTCTTAGGAGATTCTTTTGTCTTTCGGAGTTGTCACTGTCGCATTTAAAGTCACTATTTTTCTTTGCCAGTGATTTTAGAGCTTTTTCCAGACAGCCGTGCCACAAAACTTGGAAGGGAACAGCCAGAAATTATCCTTTGATTGCTGTGTGCTTTATCTCTTTGAATTAAGTGAGCTGGTGTTAACCTTAACAAGGAGTGACTTTGATCTATAAACGAAAATCCTCACCAGTCGGGTGAGCTCGGTCAGTCCCTCAGCATCCCGTGCTGTGTACTGATGCGGCAGTGGAGCCCAGGTTCTCAGCTGTGGCTTGTCAATGAAAAACATTAAATGTATCTGAGGAAGGCAGCGAGGGGGAGGAGTCACCACTGTTCAGGTCTGTGTGTGGCTCCTCCAGTGCATTTCTGGCTGTGAATTCATTTCCCTCCAGCTGTGACAACTCCGAAGTAACTCTGAACGCCGGGGCTGTTCCTGTAACTGCCCGTACTGCTACCTGAAGTTACCTAGTTAGGTATATAACTGCTTGGTGCTGAGCCTTCCTGGCCGTAGCCCAGGGTCATTTTGCTGAGTGTTAGCGATGACTTGCTGCTCAGAGAGTCCGAGTAAGTGAAGCTCAGTTTGCGGAAGGACGTCTCCACGCCGCTGTCACACGTGCTCTCGGTGTCTTGAAATTTGTGATTATAAAGTTCACCTGAGAGAGAAGGGAAACGGATCGGTTTGTTCTAGTTCAGCAATGCCCTGAAAGGCCAGAGGAATACAAAGCTGTGCTGAGTGCTTACAGCAGAGCATGGCAGCTGATGCACTGCAGTCAGAGAGCAACTGCAGGCAGCGTTTGGGAAGCCTGGTGTGCTGCTGACATCTACACTGTCACTGCGCTGCAGTCAGGACTCTGCCCCAGCGTGGCAACAGCAGGGCAAGAAGTTCTCTGCATCTCAGATGCATGGACTGGCGTAAGTATACAGCTCCAGGATGACGCTCCTAAAACTCTCTTTATTTCACTTGCTGTGGTGGATTTTTTTATGAGATGTTTGTGAACTCCAAACATTTGTATCTGTCTGGATTGGCTGGAAGAAAGGGGCAAGTGAAAATGTAACGGGAATGTCTATAAGCCTGTGAAGTCATTCCCCTGTTTATCTTTTGATCCTTAAGACACCCAAGGAGTTGATATTGCTACGTGGCAGATGCCCAGTTTAAGGAAAAAGGAGCCAGTTACACGTAATACTGCAGTTCAGGGCTACAGATTAAAATCATCCATTTTTCCTCTTTCTTCTGCATCTTGCAGATGACAGCTGCCAAAGCCCTGCTGCGATAGGTAAGCAGCTCAGGCGTGATGGGTAAGAAACGCTGCTATCTATTAGCAGTCCAAAATGAGGAGGGAGAACTAAAACATGTTTTAAGAGCATTTGATGTTGTGCTGTTAATTTTACCTGTCTCTCCCTTTGCAAAGTTGGCTGGTGATGATGCAGGAAGAGCTTCTGTTGCGTTGTTGTCCTGGTAAGACTGCCTCTGTGAGCTAGATAGCGCTTTCTGAATGACCTCAATAGCTTCCGTGTGATCCATCTGTCTCAAAGCAGCGAGCAGCTCTTGAACGGTACCTCCAGAAATCTAGGAGAGAGACAGCAGATGTTCAGCTTCACCCAAAGGGCTGCAGCGTCTCACTGTGCAGGAGCACATCTACTGCACGTCTGTGTGTCCTTTATGACCTGTCACAGCCACGTTACCTTATAGTTATCCAGCAGAGTTTTTGAGGGCGAAGGGCTCAACCTGAAGGCATTGTTAAGAATGCCAAGGCCCAGCTTTTCTGCTAGAGTAGACCAATTCTTGCGTGGATCAGGCGCTTCCAGTAGCTTGTACAGCTGCTGCTTGGAGCTTTCATTCAGCTCTCTCAGAGGGCCTGGGGAACACAAAAATAGGTCTGTTATTTACACAGGTCACACACCAGTTCATTTCTAAGCAGAAGCGAAGGCAAATAATACTGCAGTATTAATATAACAGTAAATATATAAAATATATAACATAAATATATATAATATGAATATATAATAGTAAATAATAATGCTGTAATACTGAAAACTTAACAGAATGTTGCTCATTCTAACACTGTGGTGGCAGTGGGTATCACCTCTTCCCCCCAGCTCCCTCACAAGCTGCTGCAGGGCAAATTCTTCTCCAAGCAACTTTCAGTATCAGCCATTCATTACCAGGGGAGTGTTACCTTGTGTCAGTAAGTCCTCCGAAACCGCTGCTGCTGCCGTGTAGGGTTTGCCATTTAGTATGTCATACACCTAAGAGAATACATTCAACTCAGTGGTTAGCAGAGCCTGGTTGTTTGTCCATTATTTTGACAATTTACAGTAGTATTATTTCCACACAATTACAGTGCTGTATATGGGCCCTTTTTTTTTGTTAATATCACAGAAAACCTGTGCATACAGTGAGGGAGAAATCTCTCTTGCCCTTAAGCTCCATCATCTGGCAATTAGTGTCAGGACACAGAGGCAGCCCGTGCAGTAAATAAGGGGCTGCAGCAGTAGTTAAGTGTGAAGTTAGCAACTACCTACAACTAATAATTTCAAGCAAAGCCTGGGCTAGATTTTCACCTTTTTAGTACCACTCCCCACCCTAGCTCCGTACGATCAGGGATGCTGGCTACTTGTACACTCACATCATGCCAGCTGCACGTACTATGGATACTGAAACTTGAACCATGCAGTCTAACCAATGCTCAGGGAGGACACAGAAGTCTATTTGCACTGCATATCACCCAGTGTGCAATTCTGAAGACTGTTCAGGAGAGAAACTTCTTACACAGTGTCCCACCCTCACCCTGTAGACCCTGACCACACGCCGTCACGCACATGCTGCTTAATCTGCTGCATCCTTTTCCACATTGACAGCCCCAGCACAACTACTTGAAGAAATGCCTGCTCAATCCTGCTCAGCAGGAGTAGGCTGCTAAGAGCTTTCTTCCAATACCACTTCACCTTTTCTCATGGCTCAGTGAGTTTGTTTTTGCTGTCAGTTTAGGTGCTGGAGGAGTTTGTCACCATTTAAATAACGGGATGAAATGGAACAAACTTGCTGTGAGAGCTGAACTGTCTATTTTTATCATTGAACAGTACAAGACAACAGACCACATGTACCTCCCAGCTGGCTGCCATGTCCAGGGGTGTTGTTCCAGGTACAATTCCTTCATCGTCATCATCTTTCACATCATCTTCTACATCAAAGAGTGGCTCAAAGTTCTCCACGTGAGGATCTGCACCTGGAAAATGAGCATGCAGGAAATTTCGAAGGCAAGGCTTTTAAGCTGTTTTGCAATAAGTGTTGTTGAAAAGCACAGCTTAAATGGCTAAATTAGCAAATTCAAAACTTGGAATACATATTTTAACTCAACTCAGAAACTAGTGTTGTTATTTTTATAAACTGAAGTTAAATATCATAACATCCCCGTGTAGTCTTCATCTATTATGCAGATGGGAAAAAATGACAGGCAGGATATTAAGGCACAAAGAAAGAGTCCGATTATATGAACTGACTTCCAGTCCCATTCTTGGCTCACACAGAGCACATGTGAGATGAAGCCCTGCTGCAGGGCTTCCCTGTTGTGGTGACAGAGAAAGTGAGAGCATTATTAAAGGGCCGAGCACACGGCCAGAGCAGCGGGAGGCTTGCATTTCTGTTTGAAAGGGGAACATTCAGGTAGTAAAGGTTTAAACACAACTGAAAAAAGCATTCCAATTCGTAACCAAAACGAAATTTACTGTAATGATACAGAATTGGGACAAGCGTCCCCAGTTTCTTTCCTTTAAAGCAGTCCAACCCTTATATATATATATATATATAAAACCCCAGCTATATAACGGGGTCTCTGCTTCATCAGATGTTAAAAATTTCTGTATTGATACACCTATATTAAAAAACTTCCAAGAATCCTTCGGGGCTATTTTTGCAAACACAGTTTTGCTTCGCTTTTTTTAGCCGTCAGATGGCGCTAAAGAGTAACGGAGCCCCTGAAACTAGGACTTCCCGAGGGGAACAAGCCTTTGTGCTTCCAACATCTGCTGTCTCCTGCTCATTAAGGAGTTCACTGACTCCTGCGTGCAGCCCCCAGCCTGAATTGGCACAGTTAAAGAGAACACCGCAACAGATAGCGGATTGGATACCTGCTGCTTTGAGCACTGCTGCCAGTTTCGTAAAGCCCCTTCCGGCCGCTATGTGCAGCGGCGTTGTGCCATCGTACGTAGTGCTGTCCACGTCTGCATCACCCTGAGCATGGAAAGAGAAGGAAAATGCTGTTCACCCACACGGCACTGCTGCATGGAGACTCGTGTCTGCACAGAGCTTGCCACCCTGCACGTGAGCACCGTTCCATGGCTGTTTGCACAGGACTTCCAACCACTGTCTGAAGAGAACGAATCGGAAGGTGACTGCGACCCACAGCATGCAAGAGCAGAGGGTGTTGCGTGCTGCAGACCTACAGCAGGAGGCGTGCTGTCTGAACCCAAATAGGTCAGGTAGATAAAAGCCACTCTGCATCCCATAATACTAATCAGATAATAGTTGTATTATCAGATTACCCGCAGCATTCACCGTGCACTGAGCGCTGCCTTCCTGCTGCCCTTCAGCAGAGCGCATCTGTGCCATCCGGGGCAGCTCCTGCAGGTAGCTGTGGGTGTGCGCAATTAAGCGCCGAGATCAAGGTGCTCCAGATGAGACAAATATTTACAGATACACACGGCTATCTCTCTGCACATCTGCACACACATTCCACCACACGAGATGAGATAAGCAACTTGTTCGCGAGCAGTTTCATTGGGCTGCTGGGATTACTCGGTGCAAATTAAGCGTGGCACAGGCAGTCGGGTCAGGGTCACAAACTAAAGGTCTCATCTCACAGAAGGTTCATCAGCGGTGCTGAGCGACTAATAACAGATAAATAACACCAGCAACAATTTTGCCATCGTACCAGTTAAAGTAATCGACTGAATAAAGAGAAATGCCGCTTCAGCTCCACTGATGTATTTTAAAAGCCTCGAAAATACGTATGTGGGAAGACCGGGGAAGAAGGAATCGTGCCCTCACCTCAAGCAAAAGGCAGCCCGCCAAGGGGAGGTTCTCCTGTTCGACAGCCAAGTGCAGCGCAGTTCGTCCGGATTTTTGTTCCTGAGCATTGACGTTAACTCCAGCAGCAATCAGTAGTTTCAGACAGGACAAGCTATTGGCCATCACCACCATATGAATCGCACCCAGACCTACACAAAAACCATTCATCGCGTGCATTAACATGTGAAAAGCACAGAAATGTCACAGTGATGACTTGGTAAGCAGCCGCATCTCCCAGAGGCCAAAATGAGCGAGTTGCTGCAGCTATCCGAGCACAGGCGCCTTTGCCGTCCATGCGCCAACAACGGTGTTAATTAAAATGTTCCTTGTGCACAAATTGGAACTATTTGTGTTACTGATGGTGACTCAAAACCACGCGTGACAAAAAAATCAGCGAATTGCACAGAGGAACAGAAGGGAAGAATAAAGAGCTCACCCAAGAATGTTCTAGAAACATCCCGGAGAATAACTAACGCTCCTGTAAGGTCATGCAGCCCTGTCACCTCACCATTAAATGCAGTGGCTCAAAATGAGAACCATAAAGCTTTCCATTTAAAAATAATACGAAGAATCAATGCTCTCTGAGGAACTTAACACAGGTTTTTAAATCACGTAGTGACAGTTTCAGGCCAGGTATTTTACTACCTACATCTAATGCAAGAGTAGTAAATTCCAATGACCTGTGCCATTGCAAAGTGGGAGAGCTGGGTCTCCGTGGGTATTTTATAAGCTTTAATACTATGTGGTCCCAAAGTTCCAGATGTGATACTTGACACTGGCCCAGAAATGCCTTTTGAGGGGATTTTATTCACTACAGAGGAGGAAATATTTTCAGGGGGAATTGTTTTAACCCGTGGTTCTATAGGGCATCCCAAGAGGAACACAGATTTTGAAATTTTGTGACACTGAAGAACAAAAACTTCAAATGCATACTGTGTACTCCAGCCATTATCAGTCTCTGCGTTCCTATAACCACAAAAACTATGCATCTCTGTTCTCTTATCTGACTGCAGATGTATAAAAGCCAAGGACATCACGTGCAAAACCTGCAAGGTCTGTATCTGTGTAGAAAGATGGAGCTGTCAGACATGGTGGGAGCTTATCTGGGGGCTAAGCGTACCGCACAGGCACTGCCGTCACATACCTTCACCATTGCAAAGGTCGATCATTGAAGATGCCTTCTGATGCTTGAGGAACACACTCAGAATCTTGTCGTCTCCTTCAGCAGCAGCTAAATGTAAGACAGAGTTACCATGGCGATCCAGAAGGTTGACATTTGCTCCAGCCTTCAGCAAGTCGTCTACCACCTCTGCCTGCTTTGTGATTACTGCCAGGTGCAGGGGGGTCTGCAAGCGACAGAAGTGAGCCGTGAGAAGATGAGCGGCAGCTACAGCCCTCCACAGAAATCTGCTAAGCCAATAAAAGCACCTACTGTGAGATGCTGCTCCACTTTAAAGCTGGCACAGGTGAAAAACTCGCGTACTTTTTCTTCTGCTGTATAATACCAATAGGGTTTCCACTTACTGGAAGTAAAAGCCACCCCGCTGGTGTCAGCAGTCAGACTTGAGGAGGAAGGAAGATGCTGCCTACTCTGTGGGCTGGGGAGCTAACCTGGCCATCTGCAGCACAAGGGACTCAGGAAACAAGAGAATCCTTGTACTCCCAGATGCAGTAACTCTGCTTCCAGCTGCCCCCAGCCACGCTCCTGCCACAGGAGGAACACACACACTTCCTAAAGCCACTTCAGCTCTGCCTTTGCAACTGCACCATACTCTGATTTTGCTCCTAAAAAGCAACTTCCCAGCCACGGGTTTAGGATTTCCTTATCCTTCAAAATGACTACACACAGAAAAGCAGGGAAACTTGCTGTTCTGTTTGTCAGAGTTCAGATTATACAATATCCTCTGCTGATACTGAGGCGCCTGCACCACTGAGGCTTCCAGAGTGAGATTTCAAGCTTTTCCAGAGGTTAACTGTATGCTGCATCCTTGCCAGTAAGAAGCTCCACGGATCACCAACAAAGCAGGTATCCAACAGTGAGGCACCGCAGTGGTTTAGGAGATCATATTCCTAACACTAAAATAATCTGAAAAATGCACAAGATTCCATCTCCATATCATTATTTTTATACTTACAGCTGACTGTAAAAAAGGAACTGATTCCAGCTCTGTACAATAAGCTTGTGCTTGTCAACGGAATCACTCGTGTATCTGCAATTAACTGCTTGCATTTATATGGCACGAGCGTAATTAATCTTTCAGAGTATCTGTACAGAAGGGAAACCTCAGACTACAACTGCACTTCCTCCCAGCACCAGCTTCAGGTTTAAGTAGAAGGCAGAATAGCTGGAGAGGCTCTGGTAGTTAGAGGTTTATTTCTTGTGTGGAGCACAGCTCTGCTTCCTATTTCTGTAAACGGAGGGCATACAAAAATCAATTTGGAATCTCCTTGCTTTCATCACCTTCCACATTTCAAACTTCCTTCATGTGAGCATAATAATCAAATGTGAAAGAGAACAAAAAAGTCACAATGGAGCCTCTGAGATTATGTGCACAGAACGAAGCCTTGGCTTTACCATTTACAGCTTGGAGCTGAGCAGAAAGGAACGGCCCCGATCTCAGGAGTGCTGCTGAGCGCTGTCCAGCTGCGTACCTTCAGGACAACGCAATGGCACGCACTGCTGGAAACAGCTTCTTGCACTGGCAAGCTTCCACAGCTCTTTCTAAAGCCCATCTGAGTCGCAGCAGAAAAAGCTCAGGCTGTGTTGCAGATAAGTTGAGAATTGTGCTGAGCTGCTACAAATCATTTCCCTACTGGGTAAAAGACTTTTTGTAGTTTCCTTCTCTCTTCCAATATTACACTGTGAACCAAGAAATGAAAGAAAACCCTTGGTGCTCATACAGCAGGCATGAGGACCTTCTAGGTTACAGAAGGACACAGCTGTTACAAGCTTCCTCAGCAACTCGCTCATGACCTGAGTTAACCTGCATTAAAAAGTCTGAAAGAGCCCAGAGTTGGCACACTAATCCACATCTCTGGTTTAATATCAGAGAAGCCAAATAATGAAAATACAGACTGAAGAACTCTGAATTTGGGGGCTGTTCTATGATAAACGAATGGAGGTGTTTCTCTTAATGTTGAGGGAGCTAGGAATTAATAGAGGGAAAACGTTCCCTTCTTGTTCTTCCATCATCTTACAGCGTGTTGCTGTGTTCCTCTGTGTGTGAAATGCTAAACCAGCTTGCCTTACTATCTGACCTGGGCTCACTCTGATGAATAGAAGGAAAATAAGACAGTAAGGAGAACAGTTTTTGCTGCCGGAACGATCCCCCTCAGTTACACCACAGCGTACCTGATAAAGGTCATTCCTCATGTTGATAATGTTGGCGTAACTCACATCCGGCATCACCTCCAGGAGGTTTTTAACCAGTTCTCTATGAAGGTGGATAATTGACAAGTGAAGGACACTGAAACAAAAGAACAGATTAGCAGTGTCACTGCATTCTCAAATGTATGGTACGAACTCTCAGATCTGGCTGTACACCTGATCAGATTCCAACACAAACATCTGCCAACTGGGAGTCATGGCCAGCATCTAAAATAACGCCAACATCAGAACACATCAAGTCAGAAGAGAGATGTGTTCAACCCTTCAATCACAAAAGGGGAATCAGGATGGATTTTGCTGATCCTGACTGTGACGCAACTGCTAGTCTAACAACTAAAACCTTGGTTATCACAAAAGAATTGTCTCAGAACTTGTTTGTAACACCCAGATTCTTCTCTCTTTTTTTTTTTTTAATGTGTTTTGAATTATTCAGCACATTGACATCTCTTCCTGTCAAAGCCTTCCTCCAGAATTTCCACAGCCCTCTGCCACCCAGGCAGATTTTCCCCCGGGGGTTCCCCCCTCCCCGGTCTGTAGGTTTTCATCTTCAAACAGAAAAACGACTCAGGGCTCAGGGCAGTGACTAACAGCCACAGGATTAGCAGCAGTGGTCAGAGGTGTCTTTGTTGCTGAAGGAAGAACCCGCTGAGGGACGTGAGTGACTCTGTGCAGTGCCATTTCTGCTGAGTTCACACTGCAGCCTTCCCTGCGCTCCGCTCCAGAGCTCCTTCACACCCTGAGCCGCAGCGGCTGCACTGTGCCACAGGACAGCAGGGAAGCAGCAGGTAGTGACACTCATCACTCATCTGTCTCGTTCCCTCGAGCTGTCATTTCAAAGCTGAGCCCTGATTTGAATCACACCTTAGCAAGCTCTCCATGGCCGGCTTCTAGACCCTCCTCAGCATTTTGGTGAGGACACAAATGAGCACAGGTCACACGGTGTGCTCGCTAGGGAACCTGCTCCAGGAGTACCTGAATACGCTCACACCTATGCTTCCCTCGGAATAAAGCAGCTCCTTGCCACTTCTGGCATAGACTTCTCTTTCAGTTAAGAGTGAGCACTCCAAACCCCAAGATATGTTAAAAAGGAAAAAAAAAACAAACACCTCTGTTTTCTGAAGCAAACTGATCCCTGAAGGGCTGTCTTACTGCCTCTGGGCACTGCCACAGGCAGCACTGTGACGCTTCTCCTCCCTCAGCTCCACCGTGCTGTTCCAGCAGTCCCACTGCTGCCGGAAGAGAAGTGTTCCTGCACTCCCTGGGAGATACTCTCTATGCTCTATCACACTGACATTTTATTTCCAAATCTCACAAACAAATTCACTTTTCTACTGCCTTCAGTTCTCCCTCCTGTGGTAAATAATTTTACCCCGTGGAGGCAAAGTGTTTTAATACCCCCTGACTCCCTGAGATCAGTGCTACAGATGCAGTAACAGCAGGCACTGCCGTAAGCAAATGCCCTCCACACATTCATGTCTTTGGTATCAAAGCCATTACACAAAACACGGGATCTCAGCAAAGGTCTTTCCATTCCCTACAGACTGTTTTCATGAACGATGAGCAAAACTGTTGTCACTAACGTTTCTTTAATGGCTTAAGCAACAAATTTATAGTCTTTGTCATATGTTTTTAATGATTAAAGTTACAGAGAACTGATGTATCATTTTTGGAATTTGGGTTTTTCTTTAACAGCTCCCGTGAGAGAGCTGGGAGACAGCCACCACAACTTTGTTCTGTTCAACAGCTGCAGAGTAACTGACATGCATTACACGTTCACAGACTTAGCTCCTTCCCAGGAAAAAAGCGACATGAACTTGAGGCTCTCATACCTGCAGGTACTTCTTGATCCAGGAAAAATAACTGATAATGAGCAAACTACTTCAACTTTGTTGAAATACTCCACAAGTCCAAATCTGGGGAACACCATCTTTATGTTTAAATGCAGAGGTTGTTCTTGCTGGCACTGACATTAATATTCTCTCACAATCTTCTGGGGAGTATTTTTTTTTTTTTAATTAAAACCAAACAAGAGCAAAGCCAACAAATACACACAGAAGCTCTATCATCCAAAGTGCCAGCAGGTTTTTTTGCTACCCCCTACCTCATGCACACACCTGTTTACCTCATAGCTTCATCAAATTGCCAGCTGGAGAGCAAAGCAAGCACTCATCAGTGACTGTGCAGTATTTAGCCTATCAGCGCTCTGAGGCTGCTTCAGCCTCTTGTCACTTTCCATCTGTTCAGAGACCTTAAGGTCCACCCGGCTTCTACTGCACAACATACTGCAATTAAGGAAACACAAGTGACAGTGCAGAGCCCACTAAAAAGTGACAATGTGACAATATCACTTGTTTATTCAAGAGAGCTTATCTGTGCACGTGTTCAGAATCACTTCCACCGAGTTTGCTGTCCCTCACTGTATTTCAGTCTGAGTCCCACAGAATCTGCACAGTGTCCTTTGGTGTCAGTAGGACAAAAGCAGCACGGACCCTCCAGCTATTATTTCTACTTCTCCCAGTGCACCCACAACTTAAAATTCCTTATGAAGAGTTAAGAACTTGCACGGAACAGAAAGCAGAGCGCTCTCCTCCAGCACAGAGCTGGTGATCTCCATCGACTGTGTTTCACAACACTTCAGACTCAGCGCCGATCTGAAGTAAGCAAAGGCAGACAAACTCAAAGCATCCTCCACACACCCTCACACATTACTCCTGAGAGGTGCAGAAGCAACCAACCTGGCCGTGTGAGCAGCGGAAATCACAACCATTCCTCTCCCAGACAGCATAAAGGAGAACAATGTCTATTTGACTCGAGTGCTGCTGCAGTCCCTGAGCAGCGCCCGCAGCAGATGGAATGCTGACTACACTACTGCCAAAGAGCCGGCTCTCCTGCCGCTGAGTCCCCGCCAGCAGTGACTTACTTGTCCCCGTTGTCATCCTGGACAGCAGTGAGATGGCGCTGAGCAGCCAGCAGCATCCTCACATCGCCACTTACAGCATAATCGAAGAGAGCGCTGCAGTGCCGCCTGGCGAGCTGCAGAGCCTTCTCCAGGAACAGGCCATCTGCAACACAAATTTTTGTCTTCATTAGCTCAGCTGTCTTCTCTGCAGCAGCACCTCCTTTCCGCACGGAAATACGAGGTGCAAATCATGCATTCATTATTTACCGATTCGCTGAGACAGGCTGTTAATTACACCTGAGAGGAAAGGGCAGAGGGAATGAATCTCTTGGAAGGAAAACCTGACACGTGCTGAGCACTGTGCAGCAGGAGTCCTGAGAACAGCCCGTCTCTGCAAGCTACCCGTGGTTTGAGTGGCACCGTTAATTCCATTAATGTACACTTGTGTGCAATGAAACTAGAGGAGCAGAAGCTTGGAACTGCTCGGGTACAAGCGACAGCTAACGACTCCTGTCCACAGAGCACTTAGAGAACATCCCGCGTAGTTCTGCCTGATTCAGACTGCAGCAAACTGGGGCACAAGAAGCACAAGAGACCTGTCAAATATTGTACAGAAACTCACAGAGAAGCTACGGCATAAATCCAGGGCTTTGTGTCCCACCCCTGCCCCCCCAGCCTGAACCAGGCACTCTCCTCAGCTTCACAGGGAAACTGGTAACTGGAGGAGGTCACCAGCTGCTCTGCCAATATTTTGTGCTTCTGCATCGGCAGCAACTAGCGAAAATGAAACAGACAGACTCTGAAACCAAAGGCTTTGTTCTGAGAAGCAGTATCAGCTGAAACCGGGCTGTATTTTGAGCAAATTGAAGTTTCTATAAAAGTAAGGTTTGAAACAGCAAACAGGTGAAATGGATTGTACAACTTAAAAGCTGACATAAGGAGGGAACACAGGGATTTCCAGCTACACATAACCAGTGCTTCAGTCTCACTCAGACGTGTACCCCCAGTTAACAATACAGAATTTCTGTATGCCAAAAGCTAACCCAGCTATCCATGACATTTATTTTTATAGCCCCTAGATCACAGTGGTTCCTAGACTATACGCCTAGGCTGATGAGTTTTATTTGTTATTTACTTCTTAACACTAAATAATAGGATCCAGCAGATGTTGTATTCAGGATACACATCCAACAGAAAAAGCATTAAGCAATTCAGTCTTTACCCATACAACACAAAGATCCAAAAAATTGGAATAGACCTCTCTGGTTTCAAGCACATGGAAAAAAATACCACGACTCTCTACTACAGTCATTGATTTCTTAATTTGATGAGAAGCATGGTTACTTAAATCCTAAAAAATTATCATCAGTGTTAAAAAAACAATGCAATTTTACTGCAGGACTGTAGGGAAGGGCCACAAAACCATCATGCAGACCTTCCTTAGCCATTAAAGCTGACAAAGAATCAAAACACACTGAAGTGTACACACTGAATTGTATTCCACGTACGGTCACTGCTTCCAGTGAACCTCACAGAGGTTTATCATCAAGCAGCACGAAACGTGCCCCGCTGGCTCAGCCATCTCATGTCCTTGCAGGACCAGCTGCAGAACGAAGCCGTGTACGGGGTGGGATCTTAGACCTGAGAGAAATGAACTGCTCTTGTGTCCTCAAAGAAAAGCATCGGATTTTGAAAACAGTGAGCAGGCATTTATAGAGTTCCCAAGATTTAACAGCAGCTTTGCCCTCTGCCACAAATATCATCTAGCTGTGGTTTGCTTACCCTGACAACCACACTTGGCTTTGTTTCCTTCACCCTTACAGGACGAAGAAGCATCCTCCTTCTCCTCATTATGACCAGAGGTTCTGCACTCATTCTTTTCCACGTTCACATCATGTTTCGTGTCCCATTTGTCACTTTCTTTATCAGAGCTCTCTTCATCTTTTCCAACTGTGCTATTTGACAGTTCTTCAAACAGAAACAAATACCATTAGCGTACAATGCTCCCACTTCTTTATGTGAGTGATAAAGCTCAACCAGCAATAACCAAACCCTAAAGAACTCATCAATATAAACATTTTCTTAGACACGGGCGTTATCTTTAAACACTCCTAATACTACAGACACCAACTCAAAGGGACAGATGGAGCAATGTAACTCACTTCGAAGTGATTATGTTTTCATCAGCCTCTTCTTTAAAAACAAACTTTTACATATCTGTAACACACACACCTTCCTTTGAAAGAACACCAGTCCGAGTCTGAAGTACTCCAAGGAAACCTTCTGGAATTAACCAGATTTGTTTTCCCTGATAGCAGATTCATCCCTGTGATTCTGGAAATAGCTACAGAATATTCAACAAGCAGATCTGAAATTGTTTCTCTGCTTTAGGCAGATGGGACCGTCCTTATTATTGCTCTTATCCTTTCCATAAACTCTTACATTACTTCTTTTGATTACTGTGCAGTACCAGACTGTGGCAGCAAAGGAAGATGCCTTTTCTCTGGTCTAGTCACCTCTTTAAGCAGCAAAAGGGCTGCTCCTCGAAACATACACTGAGTATATAAAGCACATCGAGGGGATTTGGTGCCTGCTTCACAGAAGTTAGCGGTTAAAAAGAGCACAGATTTTAGGTGGACTTCAACATAGCCATAACGAAGCAGGGCAACGTAACACACGTGAGCCTCTGAGTCACTGGAGGTTCTAGGAAGAGGACTGGTTTTGCTCATACTGTAGAAGAAAAAGAGTCAAACTCAATTCAACTGCTGCAAGAATTACATCTTCACGGTTACCATGTTTCATTCCAGCATTGGACTTTGTTGTGCCAGGGTGGAAATGCATTCCTCCAAAAGTAGAGTAACCATAGGAAGGATAACTGAACCCTACAGATAGGAAAAAGATGAGTAATTAATGGAATGCTACCCTAAAGCAATGAAAACACCATCTCACTGTGATTACAACAGATTTGTATTCAGCTGTTGTATTGTTTATGTGCTGACAATATTTATGTAATGACAACTTGACCACTGCTTTCCCCCCCTCCTTTAAAGAAGGGCTACAAAGGTATTGTGGTTCAGATTACATTTACTGATCTACATCACCAATGCTCTGCTGCAAGAAATCAAAGCACTGCTCTTATACACCTCAGATATGCTCTGGATTCGACAGACAGAGCACGGTATGCCATTTACTAACTAGTATCTCACATTTTTAATCATTCTTCATGGTATCAGGGTTAAATAGCTACATTCCATTCCTGGTTCCAGTACTAACTACAAACTTGTTTAATTTTAAGCATGTAGTTAGCTGTCTCATGAATTTCAGTGCATTTGAAACCTTAGGCACCAGAAAAGCTAAGGAACGATGGACCCCTAACTCAGACTCCAACTAGAAAGGTGTTGGAGCTTCAAAGAAAAAATAAAAATCACCAGGAGCCGTATAACCGAGCAGGATGGAAAAGGAGCTGATGGAATACTGAGCAAACTTGACAGAAATGAGGAACTCCAGTATAAGGACAGGAAACTCCCCAGAATGAGTGGAATTCCTCATTTCACCATCAGAGCAGTTCTCTGTCCTGCAGACCCTGAGAGCAGAACCCCATTCCCCTTTCTGCAGAGCCACTCTCTCACCAGAGCCGGCGCCGCCACCTCCCCCTCCGTACATGCCGCCGCCTCCCGCGCCGCTGCCCCCGTAGCCATCCGAGAAGTTGGGCATGAGCTTCTGCCGCTTCCTCTGCACTTCTTCTTTATCTGCATTTCGGGGGGGAAAGAACAGACAGAATGAGGAGTCACTCTTACTAGTGCCCATGCCCACAAAAAGATGGGCGCATAGAAATGATTATTAAAGTATACGAGTTTGTAGGGGAACATAAGGAGTGCTATACCCATTTCTAGCTCCAAAAGAAACCAATTTTGTACATAATGGAGCAGTGAGAATTCCTGTGAGAAAAAAGCTGATGCCAGGTCCAGCTTGGCTGACAGCGCTTCCTGATCTCTCACAGCCCCTTGTATCAGATGTCTCATGCTCAGGCAGGGGGGACAGGTGCAGAAATGCCGTTAAGATGCTCAGAGCTTCCTTCAAAAGCAGCTCATGTACACAGAACTCTGGAAATCAGTAGTGCCAAAACTCTTCAATGTTTAATCTGAGTTATAAATCAGAACAAGTGCCTTGAACCAAATACCTGTTCAAGAAATTCACCTTTGGGGAACAGAAGCACAGATTTCTCTACTAAGCAAATCTACTTCAGAAATAGACCCTTCTCAAAGGGCCAGCAAAACCACAAGACACCAGCCCCCAGCAGCACAGAGCGTCCACAGAGCCCTTTAAACTTCTGTCTAAGGGTAAGGATGGCGAGAAATGTTGAAAACAACACTGCTTGAAACAAGTCGCTTAAATTAGCAGAAAGGACAACAGGATAAAGTGCTTATTTTCAGGCAGGACCAGGTGGAGCAGTAGCTGATAAAAAGACTAGGCATTTTATCATCTAAGTAAAGAATAATCTTTGGCCCCCACACACACATAAAGCATCACACAATGATTTAGAATCACAGAATCATTGAAGTTGGAAGGGATCCTTAAAAGCCATCTAGTCCAGCTCTCCTGCAGTGAGCAGGGACACACGCAGCCAGATCAGCTTGCTCAGTGCCTGATCCAGCCTGGCCTTGAATGTCTCCAGGCACAGGGTTTCCAACACAACTCTGGGCAACCTGTCCCAGTGCCTCACCACCCTCACAGTAAAAGACTTCAGAAGAATTATCCCCACAATTGTGGAAAGCGAAGAAGTCATGACAAGAACTGCCAGAGGATGTGAACATTACAAAGGTTGCAATAAAAAAAAAAAACCTGTTGAGAAAAGAAAACGAGACCACCTTCAATAAATGATCCGGTAGTTTTCAACAGATGTAGGACAAAAAGGAATTACATGCGCAGTCACATCAGTCAGCACACTGAAATGGAGAGCTGAACACGTGGAATAGAACACTGAAATGCAGAAGCATGTTATTTCCATGCATACACAATCTACAAGTACGTATGCATGCATGCCCCAGGCATACTCTCACTGATAAAGAGAGAAAATGCCAGATAGCAATCTAGTCAGAAAAACAAACAAAAAATCCACATGCACATCTAAGTTCACATAAACACTTGCAACAGAGAAAAATACAGTCCCTAAAAGGTAATTCTATGATTAGGTTATGTCAGGCACTCAAAAATGCAATGTTGAATAAATTCTACTCCTTTAAGAGCCTCATGAGGAAGTTTGCTTCACATTCAGCAATTTTGCTCTGCAGTTGTATAACTTTTCTTTCTGTAAGAGATTCCTTAAATCACTACTGACACAAAATCTTCTGCCAACTCTGGAAGTTTCTGAAAAAGAATGCTTTCTGTTCTCTTACTATAACAACTGTAAAACAGATTCACTTGTACAATAACCCCCTCCCCTCTGCCTCCCCAGTTGTCTTACTCCATTAGCACTGATGCGCTCATGTTTTAGGTAATCTGTTTCACCCCAGCTCTGTGTTACGCACCACATACTTGCAAGATTAGGGCTTCACAGCATAAACTGAAGGCAGGTTAACTGCTCAGCAAAAGGACTGCAGTCTTGGTGCAAAAACACTAGTTCCAACTTGGACCTCAAGGTATTTCTGCATCTTTAACATGAGTATTTAAAAACATGACTGCTGCTGACATGCACATCAAACTCACTTGAAACACAGAAAGCTTTAAATGGCACAGACTTGCTAGCTAGACTTCACCAGCACTAACTTCATTAACAACCCAGGAGGTGTGCCTATGCCAACCATTCTATTTCAGCCATTTACCTAACACTTCACTGTAAGAGGCTGAAACAGTACTCTGCCTACTCTCACACCGTGCCTCACCTTATTTAACTAGTATGAGCAATTGGAAATAGAACTGAGAACCTTCAGTGAAATGGCTAGGTGTAACGATGAAAGGACGGAACTGCAAAATCAGTACTGTTTTTCACCAGGTACCAGTCCTCAGTTTAAGTTTCATCTGAAAGTACTGACTGTAACATGTCCTCGGATATCCTGCAGAAACGCAGAGGAAGAGAGTGCCACCTACTGCATGGAGAGGCATGTGTGCATATGGGAAACATCGGGAGTACGCCTCAGTAGGAAAACACAGATTTACTGCTTAATAATCTGACAAAAAAAAAGAAACAACAAGCCTGCTACAGATCAACAGTTTTCACTTTAGCTCTGCACAAAACATGAAGGCAAACAGCCTGTTTTCTAAAAAGAAAAACTACAAAAGCTCCTTCACCCTACCTGTCCTGTCTTACTAAAAGTACTCCTAAGGACACAGCAGTTTCTGTTTCTGGTATATAAGATGGGTGTAATAAATTACCTTTGATTTCTGGATAGTAGAGAAAAGGCTTTGGTTCACTCGTTTCTAGGTCAGATTTCCGACGTAGCTGTACAAACACAGATGCTGGCTTTGTGATATTGACGTCTCGATACTTGGGTGTTTTGAACACAATAGCAAACTGTGAAGGAAACAGTGATAAAGCACATCTGTCACGGACAGTGTTTTTGGTAACTCTGTATTCATATCTGTGTTATTTTTGTAGGAGCTGGTTCGTTACTGGGGAGCAGAAGGCTGCCACGACAACAAACTTACACTTTAAATCAAAAGGACAGCTGAAATTTAGAGTCCTAAAACCTTTTGTGAAAGGCAGAACTGCCACATATCACCCGGCCATGTGTGTTACTACTGCATTATTTCTCTCTCCATCAACGAGCATCTGCTCTGGGGCTTTCTCAGTGCCTGCACAGGAAACTTAGAGAGCTCTCTGTATATCCTATCCAACTAACAGTGGCGAAAGGCAAGGGATCTCTCTTCTGATTTCCTAATGCTGTATTCTTACCATAGATCCTAAAAGAATTGTTAGGATTGCAATATAATTAGGAAATCACCAACTGAAGAGGGTTAGTATGGGACACGGAGGCTTTCACCTGGTTTTCTAATCGTAATACAATCCTATTTTCCTGAGATGACAAAACTGTTAACAAATGGCAAATGCTCTGTTACTTACTTGTCTATGTACATCTGTAGGAGAAAAGTCTCCAAAGCCTTCCCACATACCACCATTCTCATCCTCTTCATAGAAACGTATCTGAATATCATCTGCAAAGAGTCAAAGAAATAATACCTTTGGGATGTTTGTGCATTTATTTCACCTTTGGCTAAGTTTACTGCAGATAAAAATTAACGAGGTTGCTTTTTAGCTGAGTGATAATTTTATGTAAATGATTTGTGAATCATCATTATCCATGTTAAGAAAGCATCGCAGATAACTCATTTTTTAAATCAATTTCACGTCAGCCTGATTCTAAGTACTTCTCTGAAGCTGCTGACTGTTTACTGCACAGTAAAAGGAGAGTTAGGTTCATTACCTCTTCCTATTCTAGAGCTAGAAAACATTCCAGAGGAGCTTTATTTGGAACAAGTGAGTAGGGAGGGGAGAACTTGAAGAGTGAATGTAGAAACCACCCTCTCTCCTCAAGCAGTTTCAGTTCAAAAAACTGTTGCAAAACCTGAAGTGCCACAGTTGAAGTTCCGCTCGCTGTTGGCAGAGAGCCACTGCAGAGCTCAGAGGGACGGCAGCAGTGGGAGCGAGCAGCATGTCGGCAGCCATCCCTCAGCCCCACACGCAGCACAGCCACACCATAAACATGGCTTCTGCCCCTCTCAACAACTCTTCTTTCCTTCTCTTTTTGTTTATTTACTTATGTACATTCTAGGAGAGGCTGGGAAATATCACAGCAGCATACTCCTTCCCCAGCACTTCTGATGAGAAGAAATGAGAAAAAAGTCTGTTTTCCCTTAGGTATCTGCGGACTGCTTACTCTGATCCACCAGCTGCCAGTCTCAAGATGCTGAACCACCACTTCCACTCCTCCCGTCCTGTGTGCTCAAGTTCCTACGGAGAGGAGGTTTCTGAGAGCCATGAGGTCAGGGGAAACCCCACTCAGGCTGAGGGGAAACCCCACCCTGGGGTTTCCCCGGAGTCAGATTTTTATTTTTTTATTTTGTGCACAGTGAAGTTTCATCTGGTCCTCCCGAAAGCAGCGGGTATACACACTACTGAAGGAAAACTGTTTTTTTCAAAGCCCCCCAAGCATTCCCTCTTTCCTGAGTAAGTGGGAGAGGAACGTGGCAAGGAAAAGAGGTGGAAAAGGACAGCCTTTTAACAAGGGCACAGACTCAATCTAAACAGCTGAGAAGTAGGAACTACTCTGTTATCCAATCTACACCAGGGAGCCCCAGGTATTATGTATAGCTGAAAAATGCAAAGGATTTACCCCATTACTATTTTTTTTCTCCTTTTCAGTTCAACCCAAATATTACAAACCATTATTTTCCCATCCAAAAACAAAGCAATCAAATCCATACTCAAGAGTCCTATCCTAACACATCCGTACCATGAGCAGAGTCCAAGAATTATCAGTTAAAACCAAGTGAATAGCATATACATAAGAATTAAGCTACTAGCAGCAGCACTGAACACACTCCGTTCCCATTGGAGATTGATACAGAAGATTCATACTTACCCTTTACAGCCAGAAACTTTAGAATACATCAGAAACTTTAGAATAATTCAGAGCAGGTGTTAGCCAATGGAGTCAGAGATCACCCAGCACCCATTACCCATGAAAAACAGAACACAGGCAGGGGCAGAAACCAGAGAAGAACACGGTTGGTCTCTGGGGAGGTACACAAGTTGAATTTAGTGTGCAAGACTATTTCCTGCTGGCCTGGTTTCCAGAAAATAGAGCACTCATAAATCCTGCTGTGCTATCAGAACAGGGGAATAGCGAGACAGCAGAGCAGGCCTCGTGTGTGCTTCAGATGAACATCCCAGTGTGCCTTACAATACTCAGGACACTTACCTTTCTGAACCTTGTCACAGAGAAGGTAAATCTCTTCCCCTCCTGTTACACATCCTGCTGTTCTGTCCATTCTTACAATTTTTAAGTTGGAGGCATTGGGAGCTTCTATTGAAAGCAAAAGATTTTTTAAAAATGATTACTTTCATAACAATTGTAGGTGACAAGAAAATACAAATATGCAAATGAAATGGAAAGACAAGCTTCCAATACAACCCACGTAGATTTGTCTATGTTTTTTAAAAGAATGAAGCAACAGTTCTTCATCTGAAAACCCTGCATCCTCTAAGCTTTGACTAAACTGGGAACTATAAAATAAGGCTCTGGCCATTCCAGCAGATTACCTCATTAAAATAACAGAGCAGTGAACTGCACCCTGCACTAACAATAACTTTATAACAGGAGTACATTATAAGAGAACATTTTTTCCTTCCTATTTTCTTGGTGACAGGGCATTGTTGAAAGCTGTTACCTTTATGCCATTAGTTTAACACAAGCTTGCTCTGCTCCCTGCCTTACTTGAAAGCAACCTGAGTTCTGGACCAACACATCAGACTGTGACCAAAAAGCTCACCTCTAAAGCTATTAGGAGCTACCTATTGCTCCTTGAGATACAACTATCATCGGATAATTAAAAGCAACCGTGATAGACAACTGTGCTACAACAAGTTGTTTCCACTCTGTGGAACAGTCCTGAATGGTTCGATGAATGACATAAGGAAAAAACAACAGCAAATTATTTTGGAATCAATAAACATGAATTCATCCACTCCATCCAGGGCCCCGACCAACCTGGCCTTGAAAACCTCCAGTGACAATGGATCCACAATTTCTCTGCCTCACCACACCCTGACTAAAGAATTTCCTCCTAGCATCCAATACAAATCTCTCTTTTAGTTCAAAACCACCCCCCTTTGTCCTATCACTATCAGACCACATAAAGTCACTCCCCATCTTTCTTCGTTCTGCCTCTGTTGTTTGTTTGCCCTTCTCTTCCTCTTTGCTTTAGCAACACTCCTTACCATTACACACTTCAGAGTAAGAAAACAAATGGAATCTGTAATGGATATTAACAAATATCAATATCCCTTAAAAACACTATTAGTTAAATCACTTCAGCCTGCAGATGAAAAGACCATCTTCTCATTCAGAAAATAAGGGACACGTATGCCATAAGAACAGTACACATATGGGTGCTATATTCTCCAGCTGACAGAAAGCAACAGACTACAGCAGCTTTAGAACAGCTGCATTTAACAGCCTTCCATATAAACTCTGTCCTTAGAAAGTGATGACGTACATATGACTGTTGTGCCAAGAAAGAAAAAGGTACTTTTTCTGACTCATTACAGAATAATTACCAGGAACACGGTGACCCACAGCTACAAGGAAGAAATCTCAAGCAGAAGAAAGGGTTCAGGTAAAACCACTAAGTATAATCCAAAAGCACAAGCATAAACAAAGCGAAAATATTCACTTAGAAAATACACAAATAGAGAGACATAATATAAGCACAAAAATACTAACAGGTCCAGAGTAAATGGATGAAAAACTGTGGTTATGCTAGTGTCACAGAACGAGGACAAGCAGATGCCCAGCAAAACTGAAAAGAGTATAATCCTCAAGAAAGACTGAATACTTTTTTCCTAGCATCTTGTGTGCCAAGGATTTGCCACAGAAAGCAACTGAAGACAAGAAGACAAGTCTGCAAAATTGAAACACGTTATATAAAGAATTTACAGGATTCTCGTAACACAGGTGGCAGGATTAAACACGCTAACAGCAAAATACAATCCTGCTTTAGGCCTTACATCAGCATCTGTTAAGAACAGAACGACTGCGTAAGTACTTGGACAGACACGAGGCCAATTAGCTATGGGCTACCTAAGTATAGCAATACCTACATAACACTTTCATATGTACAGAAACGTGCCCCTTATTGAAACGGGAATTAAAGCCCAGATATACTTACTGCTGTCATATATTGCATCTGATATAACAGGATCAAGCCTCCGTGTGAAACCACCATTACTGTCAGGAAGAAAGGCTGTAAACATAAGGCGCACCACGCTGAGATCCATTTCTTTTGTCTGCTGTACTGCTGCCTGACGAATAATTTCTCTTTCTCGTTCTGGAATCAATAAATTAGCACAGATGAATTAGCACAAGGTTGGGGAGACTGAGTGTTTTCCAAACATCACTGTCAATAGGCACCAACAGCAACTTCTTTTTCACTTCGTATCCATCAGTTTCTATCTTTTTATTCATAGAGGAGGACCTATTTACAATATACTGCATTCAATTTCAGTTTGTGAACCAGATGTTATTTAAGATAAAGTATAAAATTAAGAGAGACACACACAGCAACTCTTCCACTCTCTGCACATTTTGTGAAAAAGATGGACTCTGCCTCCATGGCCACCTGAATGTCCAGCACCAATGCTGAAGAATAGGCGAGCCCCTCAGTACAGCTCCTGAAAGCAATACAGATCTGAGGTTTAACAGGGATGTGGGTGAAGTGCCACAGAATGAAAAAGGTATTCTCAAACAAGGTCCCCACAGTTACTTAAAGATACCATGGTCTCACAGCAATAATGCAAAATGACTATTTTTCACTTAACTAAATAGGATAAGAACAATGAAATATAAGTGCAGAGGTGGTACAGGTAGCTATGGAAGAAGCTGTTCCATTCTCATTCACATGTTGACAGCACAGGCTTTGATTCCCTGCAACACAGCAGTAATACACAACCTCTTATAGTATATCCATAAGCAGTTTTCCTTCTTGGGGCCTTTGTCTGGGTAAAATTCAGCATTTTCAGAAGCTAAGCTGTTTTGTTTTTTTTCTTTTCTTTTTTTAATACTAAAAACCTATTAAAATCAGATCACCATTGCCACATACCTGTTAGCTGTCTGTCTCCACATCCTTCTGCCTGCAGATAGCCAAGTTCAGGATGCACCAACAGTCCTGGATTGTATCCTTTTTTGCAAGCATCGATCATGCGTGTTTCCAGAGTTTCAAACACTTTCTTCTTTGTGACGTGAAGTATTCCAAGGTTTGCAAACCTGCCAAATTTTGATCAATTATTTCTTTGCTGCCTTAGGCCAAACCTGCAGTAGGCAGTCATTCTCTTATCAGAGGAAGCAACTCCGATGAACTCCAGCAAGACTTTTTCAGCCAAGCTTAAAAAGCACGTCAAGCGCGTACCGTCATACGGCGGCAATCATACGGGCGCACAGGATTTTCCCATGGTGTAAGATGTAACCTTTACGTTTGCAGGCTTATTGTGTGGAAGCAATTTATCAAACATTTCAAAACGTAGCTGTCACACCCTGTTTGTGCTGTCATTAATATGCAATTCTACAGCTACTGTGCAAGGAATCCATCAGAAAAGGTTTGGTCAGTTCAAATTTGGTTTGGAGAGCAAGCTAAAATGTTAAAAACAGCATACATTTTTCAAAGCAAATGGCTGAAGCTAGGTTCTAGACGCTTCAGGTATCTCTTTGAACAAAAATATCCATAGTACAAGATGAGCTTTTGCAAAAGTTCCCTGGCACATTCAAAAATCAATTAGATCTGGAAGTACGAAATCAAGACAATAACTCAATTTTCATTTGGGTCAATTGAGGATAGGAGAACTGTTTCTAAACATCTGATGAAAAACAAGACAGGTTAGGAAATGAGCCAAACTTTTCAAGATGAAAAGGAGCATTTCAAATAAAGTTATTTAAATTACTGTGCTTGGTAAAGTCAGCGCACTGGGCTTGGACATCAAAAGTTACAGTTTAAAAGAATCTCTCTTTCCCAACCTTCTCAGCTTTTTAAACTACTTCTTCACCAACAAAGACATTCTTGAGATCACAGAACTAAAACTCACAGCCAGCATGAAACCTGATCTAAGACCAAAAACGTAGACAGAAGCCTGAGTTCCATTTACTGATACAAACAATTACTCCTTTAAATTAAACAAGAACAGACCAACTACAATTTCACTATAATCTTATTGCTTTAAACTTAAAAAGTTTGACTCATTTGGTATTTTCATGTTTATACCTGTCCTGCATTAATTTCAGATTTACTAACCTCACTTTCTTAATGCTTTTCTCTTTCACTACACTCCTATTGGCAGATTGCAGCAAAGGCAAAATATTGATCAAATTGATTCTCTCTCTCATAGCTCTACAAATATATTTGTCAGACTTACCCAACAACCATGTCCTTAGGTCCTGCATTGACTGTGCATACACCGTCTTCACAAAATTTACCCACCAAGCTGTGAGCATGTAAGTGGACATATTTCCCATTAGTAACTAACTGGACGATTACTTTTGCAGGTCCAACATAATTGCAAATCTGTAAAGAAACGTACAACTTGTGTTTTTTAACAATGGAATGAGCTATATTTCCAGTTGCGTGCTTTCTGCCAGCTAAGAACAATCAAGCTTGCTTAGGAGAAACGAGTATGTGTTTTGTCATGAAACAAACTAACTGCATCAGATCGTCACCAAAAACAAAACAAAAAAGCCAACAACTTATTTGCAATGAAAATTGAATTCACAATATACACTGTCACATGTTAAGAACTGCATTAAAAACGCATCCATTCCACAAAATATCTGCTTTTTTTTTTCCTAATTTAAAAACGCTTTCAAAAAATGGTAAACATTACGATTATTTTAAAGCATTTTGGTCTCATTACAACGATCCCTCAGGTAGAGATTCTGAAGTGAAAGAACTCTGTCTTCGTAGGTATTCTGTTAGACCAAAATGTTACATCAACGCACGTACCAGCCCAGTAAATTCTGCCTGGAAGCGTAGGTGAGCACACATGCTAAAACCCCATCCAAGGTTTTGCAGGACTGCTTTTAGGACAAACTGGACGCCTTAGCAGGCCCTCTGGAGGACTATAAAGCTTCCCGCCCACCTCCTTCAGAGTGTCTAATCACCATACGGTCTCAGCAGCTTTTAAAATTGTTATGTCAAATAATGCTTCAAACAAAACCCTAAAATTACCAACAAAGCATCATTTATTAATACCAGCTATTTGTTTTACATATTATTTAAAATGTTATTTTTTCTCCTCACAAATAATACGCTTCAGCTCAGTTATCAGTTACGCATCATTTTCAAATTATAACAAATATAAAATTATCTTGATTTAAAAAAAAAAGCGAGCATTACCTTCCCTTCCAATTCACTTAATTAACCCTTTTATCAGTGCTGTTTTTTTCCCCCCCTCCTCTAAGTTTTCTTATGATTTGCCTGAGGGAAAGTTCTTTGTATTACAGCAGCTTATAGATCTAATCAACCAAGGTATTAAAGGATCACGATGAACATTAAAGTGATGAATCAGAGATGAACTGAACACTTAAGGTTATATTGTTGATGGAACGCTGATAACCGGGGATTGCCACGACTTCACCACATTATAAGTCCTGCTAGCCCCCTTCACTCCATTTAACCCCTCTCTTGAATCCATTCCATCACAGCTGAAGCACTCTGCATGCATATAACATGTGCCTTCAATGTCTTCCAATTTGCTGCTAACAATAAAAAGCCCCAAAGTATGAAAAAGCTGTTCCAGGAGAAACAGGTGTGCAAAAGCCTTCTCACTACTCGCTGCTTGTGAGATAACTAACACTGTACTCATGCATGTCTTACAAGTGGCACTTTGTAAAGTATGAAACATGGGGGTACTCGTGCTTTCCTCTCTTCCCAGACTGAAACAACACATACAGAGTAATCACTGCATTGACAGTTCCACCATTCTCAGCAGTGAGAAAACGTAGGAATCCCTGTGTAACTTCCATAAGATGATCTGAAAGTAAAAATCATTACATTTTGTGCTAAATGTCACCTTCGTTACTACAAACAAGTTTTCAAGAAGTGAGCTTTTTAAAAAAATATTTTCTTTTCATCCCTCACTGCGAAAGGCTTTCCCTGCCAGAAAGTTCCCAGCACATCTACAGCGTTATATTCGTTATGAGTAACATGCATGTTCTCGTGTCACTTCAGAAAAGTTCAAGACAATCCTTCATCAGCTGTAGAAACCACAGTGAAACTGTAGGTAGGACTGCTGCACATCAAGGACTTTCCAGCCTCTGAAAGCAGAACATAGAACTGCAATGGTAACCAGATTGCAATCTTTCCCCGTTACTCAGCTCAGCACCGCCTTTGTAGTCTCTCTTAGGGGAAAAAAAAAAATTCTTAAAATATTATACCTTATATATATTGGCAAGAAAAGACTATTATTTTCTGGGATGACATCCTACGCTGCAAAGGCTATAGGATGTTTCCCACGTGTTTGCTTTAGAGACAGACCTTCCTACATGACTTTGAGACATCCAGCTAATCCGTAGCCAGAAAAACAGCCCCAGTAGTTAACCACCCTTATATACCACAAAGTAAGTCTGAGACCAAATTTGGGTATCCTGGAATCACTGACACCATCACAACTGTTGAACAACCTAGAATTCACTCTGGTATTAGTATATACAAATAACTGCCACCTTTTACTTCACATAGACAAATGCAGTCGGAGGTGCTAGAAGGTAGGCAGCGTATTCCAATGCTGGATATCCATGCAGGAATCCAAGGGTGACGGTGCTGATAGAGAAAACTATCTGCAATATGAGATGGAGACAGTGTTTGGGTGCTATACTGCTTCGAAGCACATTTGTGACCTGAAAAAAAATTAGCTACTGAACATCAAATTGAAGATGGGATAAAAAAGAAAATAAGGAGTTCCTGGGAAGAAGCATAGCTGTAATAGTTGATTACATCCTGTACTGAAGCAGCATTCAATTGATCTAATCTGATGAAGTTAAAATGCTGCAGGCTCACATTTATTGGCTGTTCCTGTTTGAGACAGATTTGCCTGGGAGATTAAAAGGACCCTGTGAACTTGAAATTTACTCAACTTCGAAACAAAAGTTGAACTGTTTTTCAGTTATTCCACTTGAGATCCAGGCCTCCTAGTTGGTTTTGGTTTTTTTAATACTTCCTAAAACTTTTCAAAAACTCCTTAAAAAACATTTTTCTACTTGAAAGATGTTTTTTCCAGTTACTCATACAAGAAAGAAGTGAAACCAACTAGTTAACTAAAGAAAGCAGATGATGGAAAAGACCATGTCAAACATACAAAGCCAGCAATGATAAAAATAAGCATTTCTTTCTAATCGTTTTGTTACAGAAGCGACATCCCCAATCTTGCCTGACCTTTTGAGTGTGACCAACAGTGCTGTCAGAAATACACACACAAGAAAAATTCCACAGATGAGGCATCATCCTTTATAAATGCCAAGTACAAATGTTTTTTTTTGTTGCCAGTTTAAGATACACTTCAAACTTGGGAGGAATTTTTTAGGAACCAAAGTACTTACTTAGAGGCCTAAGAATAAGCAATGTAAAATAACATAAAGCAATGGGAGTTTTAAATCTTTTGATCCTCTCCGAATGTGAGGTCACTGACTCTGATGCACTGCTTTAGAAGCCCAAGTAAATGGAGTCAGCACTCCAGACTCAGCCTAACCAACTATGGCAGCAAAAAGCACAGATCTCTCTCGATTTACCTCTAGCTGAATTGCCTCAATGCAGGGTTTTAATGGGCATTAAAGATTTATTGGAAAAAAAATTATTCTTCACTAGTGATTACTTCTTAATTCCATTCTTGAATTAATTCATCTTTAACCTGCAATCAGCAAACTAACACTCCACAAGTTAATTCCTACAGGGTGGAAAAAGCTTTCTTTAACAAGAAAGTTTATCAACCAAATAACTTGCCTCATTTTCTGCAAACGTTCCTCCTGAACTTGAGTTAGGTGCTGAAATCCCCCTGATTTCAATAACAACACTTATCTCCAAATTGAAGCATAATTTAGGATAGCCTAAGGACATGTCTGGATGGGCAGTGCTCCTGTTTGGGTGCCTGAGTTCAGGGCTGCCTAAATGGGAGTCGGCTTTGATCCTCGAGCTGAACGGTGCTACATACAAACTCATGGGTACAGAGATGGTGCTCATTAGCTTGGGCACAGCTCTGAACAATGTGGTTACTCAGCCTCTAGGCTGAAACTCATTTACATCCAGCTCACAGAATCGACAACTTGAAATTGTTTGCAGCCACCCATGTCGATTTGCCCCAAGGGAAATGAAAACTCAGGACACTTCCGTCACACCACTGTTTTCAGTTAATTCTTTTCACACCCAGAACTGTATCAAACACTTCAGTGTCAGGCTTGGATAGGCTAACATCAGTATGCACAATCAGGACATATGTACTAAGTGAGTAAAAAAAAAAACAAGTGGAAAACTTCTATGGAAGTTTTCTGGCAGTTTTTCAAATATATAAAAAACAACTTAGGAATAAAAATGTAAGATAGTTCAGTGAGCTGGTGATACCAGACAACATAGTTTTGCTCTTTTGATGGTGTTTTTTTTTTCTTTTTTCTTCTAAAACTCTTCAGCAAATTTTAGGAGAGCATATATGTTGTTATTTGGATCTAGAACAACCATATAGAACTCCCAGTTGTTCAACAGCTCAAGAGCTACAATTTCAACTGTTCCAGATGTTACAATTTTTCAGAGTTGCATTACTTACACTAAGAAGGCAAAAATGAAATTCAAATGAATAATTTTAGATAGCTCATCATTAAAACAAGCTTCACATAAGTGCAAAACCGTAGGGGGTTGGAAGGGACCTCTAGAGATTATCAAGTCCAACCTGCCTGCTAACGCAGGTTCTCCACAGTACCTCACACACATAGGCATCCAGACAGGTCTTGAATATCTCAAGAGATGGGAGATTCCACAACCTCTCTGGGCAGCCTGTTCCAGTGCCCCATCAAACTGACAGTAAAGTTCTTCATTACTGTTTGTCCAGTACCTACAGCTTCTTTGTGAGGATACGTAAAACTCACGTAATTTTATAAGAACGTAGCAGTTTCTGTACATACTAGTAGGATTACTGATAGCAAAGACAGCTGTAAACAAAGGAATAACATTCCATAAATTCAAAAGGACCCTATCCTTAGTATTACACTAAAAATACTACTGCTAACTGGGCTATATGTGCTTTTAAAACAGGAGTTTTTAAAACAATTCCAAGTTATCAGATAGTGAAGTTCTGTCTCAAGAGCAAAGTAGAACTGCTACTCTAACTCTTGACATACACCATCTTCTAATACACTCTGCAGGGCGTGGTTAAATGTGTAATTAACTACCAAAATACCTTGCTTAGAGACATGGCAGAGTCTTCAGCACTCTAGCATTTAAATGAAAGACACATCTTCATACGTTCCAGCTCAGCTAGAAGTTAGGGGGCAGGTGGAGCAAAAAATTGGTTGAGATTCAACAATCCACATTATTCAGGAGGTCGTATCAGACAAATGTGTTTCTTGAGGTCTCCTATGAAAAGGGTGCAGGGAGACTACAATACTTTTTTGTACACTGAAGATGTCTATTCTCAGAACACTCCATGGTGCCTACTGGTAAATTACATCAGCTTTCTGTGCAGTTGGTCAAGCAGAAGACAGATCCCGGTGTGAGCTGTACAGATCACCTCAAAGCCAAGGTTTCAAGATCTGTCACAAAGATCAGTTTTTCTCACATTGCAGTCATGTGTGCTCACATGACTAAGACCAGCAAACGGAAATTTTATGGCGAAAGTCTTGGTGTAACCATAAAAAAATTAAATAAAACACAGTCGTGTTCAAGTGTGCTCGCCCCATTTACGACAAGGTGAGCACCCTTCGACAAAACACCAGAGAGACTTACAGGAAAAGGTGTGAAATGCTTCTGTATTTGCTGGCACCAGTTGAATCAAGAACAAGCACTAACAAGCAATGGCCTTGAGGAATTTACTTGTTATGTTCCTTTGCCAGCCTCTCCCAGCAGGTGTTGCCATGTGGGGATCTGTACTAGAAAAAACCCAGACGCACACAGCAGGACAAGAGGGAGGGAGGGAGGGAACAGGCCCCTTTTTTAGGGAGAGTTTTAGATGAAATTAAAATCTGTTGATCAATGAAAACAGAAGGTTTGATAGAAAGCCAAAGAACATTTTGCTTTCTAGTTTTTCCACGGAGAAATTCCACTCTCATTGTGTGTATACTTGTCATGCTATTATATGTCCCATCACACCTTTGTGAAACACAATAGCATGACAGTTATTATCAATAACACTTGATAATTATTTGTATTAATTATCAGTACCAATGGAAATGGAATGTAAAGACCTGGCATCATTGAGGTACATTACTTTCATATGACCATACCAGTAAATTTTATTCACTGGTTCATCATCACCATCTCAATAGGAAAGGAAAATGCAAGCAGAACCTTTGCCTGGGCTAGTAATTTTTCCTAACAGTTTTGCAAGGCTAAATTTCTCATCCTTCTCTCAATCTGCCAGACTAAAACACCCTAGGCTATCTCAACCATTGCTGATTATTTTCCATTGAGTCATGCACATACTGATTCATTCTGGAGATGCAGCTGTTCCAAACTCCAGCCTTTCTCAAGAACTGCAGAAGAACTACACACATGTACAAGAGAAAGCTGACGAGCAGCAGCACACAGCAATTCCTAGTGCAGAGGCTGACTGCTTGCCACCCTTTCCATTCCCTTCTCTTGTTGTAAAGAAGACAATAACAGAAATAAAAGATATTAATCCTGCTCGTCGTGAGACAATCTCTAGTGCTAAAGCTCATCAAAGATATAACAAGACTGAGTTAAGTTAAAAAATAAAAATAAAAAAGCAGAAAACATAGTTTTATCTTTTCCTCACTTGTTTGGAGAAATAATTTTACGCAAGAACCTTAGGCAATAAAAGTTCATCCCTTATCCTACAATGGTTAACCATCACCATTATAATCTTCATATTGTGCTAGCTCTGAATGTTTCTTTAATTAACATGCTCAATCTTTTCCTGGAAAAAAAAAGGTTCCGAGAACTCCTGAATATAATGCTACTCCTGTTAAAATGATGTTTTTGTTGATTTTAAATTTATGTGGATTTAAATCCTTAAGAACCTAAGGACTTAATATCCTAGAGCCATTGAGTTAAGGAGTAACATGAACAGATCAGGAAGGAAAAACAAGCAAATAGCATTTCAGACTGGACTGGGATAACTGAGCAGACTCAAGTTATGCATTATGTTAGCAGTAGAGCAACTCACACTAAAAGCACACCTTAGGGAAGAGCTCCATTGGTAAGTGCAGGGGCAGTGCAGAAAGGTGGTAGAAAGGAAAGCAGGAAAGATAACTGCTCAACAGCTAACAGATAAATATGGTACCAAAGTATCTCCACATCCCGAAAACTACTTTCTTTTTAAACCAGCTACACTTTTAAAGTGCGACATGAAGTGCAGTCCACTTCATATAAAGCGAGTGACTTCATAATAATGTACACCAATTTGCAGTACGGCCCAATGTACACTTAGATTCAGTTTGCAAAATATCAATGTTTTATGTGCTTACTTTGACTTGGGGGTACGACTTCTTGTTCTTTTCACTGGAAGCACCAGGAAGTCCACCATGTGAAGGCCCCTCACATACGTATCGGAATCGAAAACCCCTCTGCGGAAACACAAAGAAACTTGAAAGCTCTTTGAAAACAAAACTGAAAAAAGACAGCACGTGCACACACACACAGATGACTTGCCCAAACAGCCCACAAGTGGTTAAGTTTTAACTGTTCATCCCTGAAATGCTGTCTGAATGACAACTCACAAAGTATCACCGAGCTAGCCCCAGGTAGTGTTCTATTCCCTCTCTTACAGCAACTGACAGAATTCTCCTTTCAGTAAGTGAAGACACTCTGAAGTAGAGACCTATTTATACTCTCAAAACGAGATGATAAATAGATGACAGAGAACACAAGCACAGATGCTATTTCTGTCACAATAGATGTTAGGCAGAGAGGGCTGCAAACAGGGAAGTACAAAGCATCACAGAGAAAAGAATATGGATGAAACTGAAATCCTTTTTCTTTGTAGGAAGAGCATGTGGAAGTTGTATCCCTAAGCAGAGCAAAGTCCAGGAGCATCACAAAAGCTTCAGGGGACTCTGTCCCATTAGCAACCACTCTAGAGCACAGCAGTTCATGTACTCTCATTTTTATTTATAGAAAATAATATTCCCTTCGCTTTACTAAGTCACCCGTATGGTTCAGAAGATGAAAACTTTAAGCAAATGTACTCGGTAACTCTTAACTCTATTTAACTACGCTATCTTGTGTGTCCCCTCCCACCCCTGAACACTTTCAGACATACTTGCCCGTCCTGCAAATTCTGACATAGCCCATTATACACATACTTCCTGATGTACCAAGTCCATCCATTAAGTGTTGCATTCTTCATGAAAGATCTTTAGCCTCTGTCTAATAGAAGGCATCTCTGAATTTGAAGTTTCTATTAGCTGACAGTGAACTGACAAAAAATTACTCTGTAATCATTAGCATCTATCTCACTAAAGCCTTTTCAGTTTGTGAACACACCTCTCAAGCAAATAGAAAGGCCTGTCTTTTGCTCAGATTCTGACCAGACAATGTAATCAATCCTAAATAACATATTTGCTTTCCCATAGAGTACTGAGCAACAAAGTGAAGTGCTTGACTATGAGCTTGAGTTTGAGTTAACCAGCAAGCAAAGCAATTTCCAGAGTAATGATGCATGGAATACGGAATGACTCAGGCTCTCTTCACTTACTATGCCTCAGAGCCAAAAGGTCTATCAGACATCTGAGTGGCCTTCCCCATTCTGTCACCTTTCCAATTTTAACTGTTTCCACACATACAGTCCCATTCTTCCCTGCTGCCTCTTTATTCCCAAAATAAAGCACAACACTCTGCCTGTGGATCACTCTTATTACACTGTTATAAACCTTTACTCAGCTTACTACATGGGAACTCTACTACAGAGCTGCTTGTGGAGAAGCTGTGGATGGAAAGAGAGGCTTTCCTTTAGACACTGCACGCTACAGGCTCTGCCACACAAATATCTCGCCTGATTTAGGATGAACTAGAACAACAAGGAGGAAGGAGCTTGATCTTCCAAGAATTCACAGGGCACTGCTGTTCTTCACCTATTTGTCCCCTGTTCCCATAGGGAGGCTTAAGTCAAAAAAGGCCCTGGTGTGTGCCCGAAACAAATGTTCCCTGCTATCTCCTAGGAAAAAGACTGGACTTTGACATGCTTCTGCAGAAGACCAAGCATAGAGCACAATGGCTTCTAGACACTCTTGCCTACTTAACAGCTGCTAAAACTAGGATTTTATGAAGCTTTGTACTTCAGTTGCTGGAAAACTAACCAGTGCATAGGGATGAGTTTGACACTGCCAGAGCAGCTTAAGTGAGAATCTGCTTCTGAGTCACAAATAAGTTACTTTCAAGTACTAATCTTCATTTTTCTTGAGTTATTCAGAACAGCTAACTGAGACAACAGGAATCTCAAAGGACAACATAATTTCTTCATGATGGCAAAACACAAGTCAAAATTTCCTGTTATTTCTGGGAACAAAATTTTTGCTTTTTTTTTTTTCACATCTTTCAAGAAATACGAAATGATTTCTAAAAATCTTCCATGCCTATTAATTTATATTTCCAAATACTGGGGCACTGAAGGGTCAATTCTAAGATGAAAAGCCTATAACTAGCAAAAAGAAAAATTAAATCCTCAGTTTGTTGTTGTTTTTTTTTTCTCTTCAGACACTTCCAGAGAGACACAGAGATGAAGACAGAACAAAACAGGAAACAATTTAACTACAAAAGCAAGAGGAAAAAATGCTTATGGTTAAGTGCAATACTTGTTATTACGTTTAACATCTTCAACACTTTTTTTCTCATCTTAAGTCACAGTTTTATTTATAACTGAACATAGTGACATAGGTACTGTAACAATTTTCCAAATGCAGTGCTCTTACCTGTTTTGGCTGCTCAATGATTTGAAGATACGGTCCATCTGCTAACGTAAAAGAAAGAAGAAAAGCGTTAGTGCAAATTGTATTTCTATTGCTATGAAACACAAGTTAAGGGGATAAAACTGATGTCTTTAAATGTCCTGACATTTTTGAAAGCAAATAAGCATCTTCAGAACATAAATAAAATTTTAATGAATAATTTCATCAGTTGAAAGTCAACCATTTCTAATCTTTACCAAGACTAGTGGAGTAAGAAGGGAATTAATCACTTACAAAAGCTTAATTTTAGCTCAGAGGGCATAAAAGGGGCAAGACAGATCACCCAGTTAAGACACTCAGCAGTGAGCAAGAAAAGGATTCTCTCCTTGCCACTGAAGAGCAGGCTGGCCTTTCTGAGCGAAGGTTAAATTTTGTATTTAAACCCCTTGGGCTCTGAAGACTCTATTTGCCAAGCCTTGGCCTCAGGGCTTCCTACTGTCTAGGTGCTCTTGAAAGTTTTCAGACAGCCAATGGTAAACTCTGAGGTGTGGGAATATAGGAGGAATTCAAGCTGTCTCAACATGTCTTAACAGTCAGATCTGCTTTAGAAAATGGAATTGAGGAGCCTAAACAATTTTCATTCTTTTAATAATTTCAGATTTACTTTTAAATACATTGCTCTGCTGTGCCTCTAAAACACAGAGCACACTCTATCTGACTACAGATGCAGGCTACAATGAAATCCATATTTGTCCATGTCATCAATACGTGGAGTTACGTTCTAATAAATTCTGTTTTTCGGACAAGACTTGTTAGCTTTACCAAGTATAAGCCTTGCATCATTCCCTAAATGCTAGCTAACTTAAAACCACAGACCTCATTCAAAATTCACCAGCATAAACATCCACCAGAATTGAGAATTAATCACCTCAAAGGTAAAATTTCTTTTCTGCTTCTTTACCAACAAAGAAGAGGATTTCAATGCTAAGAATTCAGTTGTTATCAAAGCACACTCCAAATAGCAGTTTCACTTGCTGTGAACACCTGCATAATTTATTGCCAGCTGTACTCGTGTTGGGTTCATGCATCATTCATTACTTACACACTATTAAAGTTATTAATATTGAGGAATCTAGCAAGTTCACCGGTACACATGAAACCTACAGAGCAGGCAATATGCAGTCAAATGGCAGGGCCTGAAAGCATACACAGAGCATGTCATGCCCTGTCAACATCCAGGAGAAGGTATGATCAGCCTCTGAAGGTCGGCATCATCTGCAAGTACCATGCAATCCAGCCACCTCAATCAGGTAATACTTGGCTTAAGCACTGAACTACATACTTGCATCAGCTTCCATCTAACAATAGGTCTCACATTCACTGACAAATAAATACGGCAGAGAATATACTCATTTATAGTCTGCAGCACAACTTCATGTGTCCTTCTCTGTTTCTCACTGCAAGTTATCCTTAATAAAGCAGACCTTCATGTCTTTAGACATGTTCTGAACAGCCCTCTCTCAAAACAATAAGTTTTGGTAAATATGCTAATAAATATAATAATATACACTAACAGATATAATTTTTATTTTGCTATCAAAGTCAGTAAAAGAATCTATTTGATACCAAAGTTACATTGCAAATGCCAGTCACAACAATTTCATACATCATTTTTTTCCCCAAGTCCAATACTCTTCCCATGAAAAATAAAAAACAGCACTGCAAACAAAATTTTGTAAGTCAAGCAAAGCAAGCAAAGAGCAAATATACATAATTTTACATTGGAAAGCATTAGAAACATATTTTAGAACTCAGAAATTTTAAAATATGTAGATTAATATTTAGTTTCAGTGTGATTTTATGTTGTGGTTTTTGCCTGTAACACGGAGTCAAGGTGAACCTTAAACTTATAGGTTGATACTGTACTTACATTTAACTGGCATTTTTATCTATGAACAGAGCTCTGTTCACAGACCTGTAACCTTCACCATTCTTTAGGCATCTAAAATACCGCTAGAATACTTTAGCAACCCAAAGGCCTTGCATCTTCGAAGCACTGGCAGGAATAATTCACATTAAATATAACGGTGTAACTCAGCTCTCAACCAAGCCTCCCAGCCATGACCTGCCGAGCAGTTCTTCAACTGTTTTTCCCTTAGGGATTCACTTTCCATGTATACACTTAGGATTAGAATCAGCACAAAATCCCACTGCTCTCTCTCAATGTCAGGCCAGAAAAATGAAGTGCTCTTTTATACAAAAGCTGAGTGGTAACAGTAGTTCCCTAAGATGCAGAAGATCCAGGTTCAAGACATCAGCAAGAGGGAGTCCATACACCTAGGAGAGGTATTTACATTACACTAGCCCAGTGGAAAGCTTAATGGCCATTCTGCTACTGACATGGTTACAACCTGCATGCAAGAAAATGAAAAACGAAGGACAGCAGCACTTGTAAAAACCACACAAATGTAAGAAAAAAGATATCAATACTAGAAAAGCATACAAAAGGTTCAGTGTAAGTGTCTAAATGCAAACTGTATCTGCTGACATGAGTAAGTGACAGCAGACAGATTAATCAAACCAATCTATGTAAAACAAAGTTTTGCAAGATCTCATTTTATTCACACAACCCAAAAAACTAAACATTTTCTTTTTTCCTATCATAAAGTTAGTACACTGGTATAGCATATGAAGCACATCTAAGCGAGTGGACAGAGAAGGCATACTAACACAAAGCATTAAATTTTGCCAAAAATTCTATTTAAAAATAAAGAGGCAATATTCAAGGTAACTTCCAAGCATAAGTAATATACTGACTATGAAAATAATTCTACTTTGCAAAAGGTCTCACATAGTCAACTTTCCCTGGACTCTGAATATTTTCCAGAAATACATTAGACAGACAGCCTAACATTTATTATGTGGTCCCTTCTCCATTTCTTCTTCTCCTTTCAAATCTTTCCTGAGGAAGAGAAAAATTTGAAAGAAAGTGAAGTGTTTTGCACAGGGAAGTTTCTATAAGTTCATTTCTATAAAGCAGGCATGCCTGGTCTAAAGAAATGAAAGCTGAAGGTGTACACCTTGCAAACGGAATGAATAATGATAAGATTTGTGATGAACTTTTTCACCTCTGTTCCAGGGCACAATTGAAGTTGTGTTCTTTAAGTTCTTTTGTAACAATCAATCTCCTTATAGGTGTTACAAAGCAAGAAAAAGGAATGCTACTAAACAAATAGCTTTACTTCCACTTTTCCTCTAGAGAGGCTGAATCAGGACACAGTTATGGAGTTGGTCTCCACATGGGAATAACTCCCACAGCTGCCAAGTATTGCCAAGAGACTCCTCATGACTTGCCTGGCACCGTCGCACAACCACGAGGGCTACGGACTGCAACTCAATCACACACTCCTCTAACCAGGAGAGGGTCTGGTGCACAGCCACATTCTGATACTTCAGTGCTTCCTTTTCTGTTTTCTCCCCTCACTCGCCACAGGCCAACTCACATCCCACCACCTCCCTTCCAGCCTGAGTCACAGTTGCACTTCCCCACATCTCCTTTAACTGCTATATTTCTTCCTTCTTCTTCCTGCCTGAGTCAGAGGCCCTCCTCCATCTTGATACTCCCACCACTTCTTCCTCTCGACAGGCCTCATCCTGCACACGCACTTTGCAAAGGAGCACCCATCTTAGCTACATTCTTCTCATCAAAGCCAAATCAAAGAACAATGGCTTTGAAATGTTGGTATGATGTATCTGCAGGCCTGGCAGCACTGTAGCACTTGGTGTGTCCTCTATTTAACAGCTTCCCTAGTACCTGAAGACATTCAAGGCAATCTGCTCTGGTCACATCCTCTCTACACCACCTCTCTGCTCCCCCAGTACAGATGCACTGCACCCTACTCTTGTGACTGTGCTGTTTAACTATGTGGATACAGATAAAACCATTCACAGCCTCACAGTCTTGGTTATTAAACCCAATACTGACGCTCTTTAATAACATTGCTGCTACACATTCAGATTCTAGATCCAGTTGAAGTGAGTTCAAAGGAGGGTGACAGGGATGAGCAGGCAGGCTGGAGTACCTGTCCTATGAAGACAGGCTACCAAGAGTCACAGGTGGGTCTGCCCGTGCTTATGAGGATTAGGGCCACTGCTTTGGGACAGAGAAATGACTACCCATCTCATTTTTGGTGATGGTCATGCTCCCCTGAATCTCTTCCTAAGAATATCATTCTCTCTGAAAAAATATTAAATAAAACTTGTTAAAATTTTAACAGCATCCTCTTTATCCTTTCCCTCTCAACAGAAAACATCACAGAGGGCTGGGAAGAGGAGATTTAAGAGTCAGTGGCAGTTAAAGAAATCCAGAAAACTGTAATTTTAGCAGCCTGCAGAACACACACTTCAGTTGCTGATGGGCCTGCTTCAGCCACATAAGGCTTAGTCTGACTGCAATAAAGCGAAAAACAAAACCAATACTTGAATGCCAACAGCTGGTTAGATGAGAGCATCTAAAACCAAAATAATTCACCAGTTCTTCAAACCATCTTTAACTCATATACAGAGTGCTACATTTTATGGTTGTAGGTGATACCGTATGATCAGGAGGAAATAAGAAACACTCAAATTTGTAGAAGACTGCTCTGCCCATTTCCTCTCCAATGTAAGGCATTATTTCTTTGTCCCTCAATACACAGAGGACATCACACTGCTGCATATCTGCTTTTACACCTTAATACATCAAAGATTAGTACCTGGCTCTCAAAAGCATGATGCTTCCCAATGAGCCAAAGAACCTGCTGACTTCATGCCATACTGCCCTTGCTGCTGAGGGTATTTTAAAACACACAGCTAAGTTCTGCAGTTTGGACTGTTACTGAAGGTATTGTAAATATAACCTTTTTTCATAGAAGGCACACATGGGTTACTTCTCCTTCTAGATTTAAATGTAAATGTAGAACTTGACCCAAGTAACCATCTACTACAGCTTTAGAGCCAAAATAACCAAGCACTAACCACAATTTTTACTTAAAACTGATGTGAGACACAGAAAAAAGCATGCAGAAAGATCAGAGCACTGACAACTGCATGGTGAAAATCCTTGCTTCACATCTCAAAGATTTTTCTATTACTGTTAATAGATGACAGAACATCTGTCATCAGAAAGTCCCCAGATCTCCCAGCTATTTGTTGATGCACATACACTGCCACGATACGGCAATCCATATATATCTATCACACCTGCCTGCCAATGTAATAAGTCTGACGTTGTTCATTTACAAAGGCACAATTAGATGGCAATGAAATAACAATCTAGCCCGAAACTCATGTTTGTGATACCTTAAAAGGGGACTATAAAAAGGACAAGAATCAACTTTTTATTCAGGTAGACAGTGATAGGACAAGGGGGAATGGTTTTAAGCTCAAGGAGGGAAGGTTTACACTGGATGTCAGGTGGAAGTTCTTCACAGGGAAAGCGACGAGGTGCTGGAGCAGGTTGCCCAGAGAGGCTGCAGATGCTCCATCACTGGAGGTGCTCAAAAGCAGGCTGGATGGGGCACTGGGCAACCTGCTCTAGTACCACATGTGGAGGTTGGTAGCTCTGCCTATGGCAAGGGGGTTGGAACTCGATCCTTGAGGTCCCTTCCAACCCAAGCCATTCTATGATTCTATGAAATCCATACTTCTTGACTAAATCCCATCTTGTACACAGAGAATCTGCCAGCTGTACTGCAACAGGAGACAAGATCAGTGCCACACAGAAAAATTATTAGAAGGCAGCTACGTGATTTTGCAAATTAAGGATATAGATGAAACTAGCCCTGGAAGAGTTTTCTGAGACTCCAGATTCCAGAGAATTCTTGACTCCCCCACATGGTTTTTAAATAGCTGTTTTCTAGCTTAGACAGGAAATACATATCTGAAAATCAGTTTTATATATCTGAATAATTTGTATGGAATGAGCTTGGCATGAAGAGCACAAAGTAAGTTCAAAAGGTAGGTGTAAGGAAGATATCATTACGGGGAAATCAACATTCCAGTAAGGTCAATTGACGCATAAAATCTCTGGGAGAACAGTGAAAGCCCATTAATCTAACTCAAATGGATCTTACTGTACAATTTTATCTGCCTTAATGAAAATGCACTGCAAATAAATGATAGCTACATTCACTTATTGGATGTTTTCCCATATTTCTCAACAGCTTTGCTCATCAGTGCATTTTATCTTGAAACAAATCATCTGCACCATGTGTTTTTCTTGATCCTTCCTCAATACTGCTCAGTCAGGAAAACTGAGGTATGGTTTAATTCATAAAAAGCATTGAAAGTGCCCTTATTTTTAAATCTGAATTTATTGTTACATGACGGTTGAATCTTAAGGAATTAACTTTTATTTTGTAGTTATTTCATTCTATCCTTTACACCTTCACTGCTATCAAGTTTCTCAAATATATATATATATATATATATATAAAACACAGCATATAATATGGGTCTGCTTTTTCAACAAAATATCTGCAACACAGCAGATACTACCTATGTTGTTATACAACAGACTTGAAACAAATCAAATTAACATGACAAAGTTCCTATGTTGAAAGATACTAGTAACTATATTAAAGATGGTAAATAAAAAAAAACCATGTATGGTTAAACAGATTTTTATTTTCCTCCCCCTTTTAAATCAGCTATTTTTAAAAAATAAGCAGGAGAAATGCAATTTTATAAATTCAAATAAAAATTAATAATTAGAAAGAAACTGAATAACCAAAACTAGACCAAGATCGATCGAGCAGCTAACAAAGGCTGAGGACATATTTTATATTCCTGTCCTGGAACTATACTGGAGTAAATGTATATTAGGCTTTTGCAGCTCATTTTCAGTATTCAATTGCAAAATTTGACACAGATTTCAAACTAGTGTAAAAATTCAGGAAGTTGTCAGGTGCTTTTAATACCAAACTGCTACATTACAGGAAACACAGAAGTCACCAAGAAGGAAAAACACATTTCAATGATACAGGAAGTTGCATATACTCTATGTTTTATTAGTGAAAAACAAGCACCTTAAGAATAATTGCATCAAATGAAATATATTTAAGATGAAGGAGAAAAAAAATGTACATGTTGCACCCCGAAAAATGGCAATACAAACACTAGAGCTCACCAATTATGCAAACTAAGAATAACGTTTACAAAAACAGGTCACTCAAAGCTCTTTGGTCAAAGCAATTAACCGACTGAAATTTTAGTTTCTGTATAAGTCAAACGAAAATTAGATTTGTCTCTCTTGAAACATAAAGGTAAGTGATGCTTGAAGGTGTAATACGAAGTTAAACCAACATACATCTTACAATAATGTAAACAAACTAGCCTTTGAAGTTTACACACACACACACACACACACACACACACACACACACACAAAAGAAAAAAGAAAGAAACCTGGAGAAACAGCATTAAAATAACACAATCACACAGCAACAGTTCCTACCTGTTCGTAGTGGTAAGTCTGAAGTGATGTAACCTGTATTATTAAATATCGTATTCATTCCCATGAGCTGGTCCATTGCAAACATCTATATTGAAAGAGAGTATATTCTTCATTACTACACACACAAACAATTTCCTAAAGCAACTTCTAGGAACAAATTTCGAAGTTCTCTACAAACATGCAGAATCCAATAGTTAACATTTTATATCTTGGTTTATTTTTGCTGTCATCAGTAATGCCAGCAAAGTTGTTAGTGAAAGTTTCACCAGCGTGACATGACTGCACTGAGCTCAGCACAGCTTCTAAGCTTGCATTTTGCTTACAGACTAACAATACTCAGTTGTTTGTTCAAAAGAGATGAGATGCCAAATTCTGACAATCTGACCCTACATGACTTGCTCAAGGACTCGTTGAGAGCCATGTAAGTTTTAATTTTGACTTCCGCAATTAAATCCCACCAGACTACATTCCTTATTCAAATAAACATACAAATTCTAATGCAAGAAAACAGAATGCCTAGGTCAAATTACAGTTTTTGTTTTGAATATCGACATGTCTTAACCCACTGCAATTGTCAAGTATAAATCTTCTAAAGTGGAACATGCATAAAAGAGAAAATCCTTTCTTCTTGGAAATTAAGGAGAGTAGAAATGACCTGTTCCTCACTTTAACCTTTCACTCAAGCATTATTCTCACAATCAAAATGAATCATGAAATGATCTAATGAAACGTGGAAGAGCTGTGGAAAAGCCAAGACACACTGATCTGTGTAAAAGACCACTCTGTCATCAGTACCAATGCAAATTTCACCAGAAGTGACACAAATTAACTTTTCCGTGCTTAGGGGGCCTTATTTTCAGATCAAGACCAATGCCCACCACAGGAGAAACTTCAGGGCAAGTGTCACAGGCAGACAGGCCATAAAAGTGAGACAGTTTTCAATTGCTTTTTTAAACAGGCCTGTTCCTTCTTTAGACTTCAGCTGTTCCACCAGCGGTAAGGTACCTTACTGGTCACGTAAAGACTGGTTTAGAAAACAACAATAGCTGGAATGCTTTTATATTTCCATGTTCTTAAGCCTAAGAAATGACGGGACAGTATAAGAGGAAGCCAACACGAAGACACAGAATAGAGAAGAGGGATATTGAAATTACACAAACCCACTTACTTGGGGATCTGATACTCCCATAATATATGGATCCTCTCCTGCCATTTTAAGTCCTGAAACACAGAAAGAATAAGAACTCTTACATTTTTTCCAGTACAGATTCACACTGAAAGCCAGATGAGCTGACCCATCTAAACTTACTTACAGTATTAGTAATTTCTAAAATGCTCCTAAAATTCCCCAGTATTTGGATAGGACAGGCTAATGACAGGATCTGCTACAGCTAGGATCTTCCACTGCCTGCTCCCAAGCAAGTCAAGATTCCAGTCAAGGTCCTGAAGTCAAAATTTATTGCAAATTCATTAAAATTAGGAACGAATTTGTATCTGTTTTTAGCTCAGCTATTCTGCTGCTTGGATTTGAGCAAAATAATTATTATAGCATAGCAAAAGATGCACTCTGCATTTTTATAAAAGGAAGTCTTTAGATCATTAATGAATGAATCCTAACACCTTTTTTGTTAAGTACTACTAAATGAGTACCTAGTAAATGAAAGATCAGATTCTCCAAGAAAGAATGTTCTGTATTTTTTTACATTAAAAAAACGAGTAAATATTGACTCCCTTGAAGCACCTTTATTTCCTGAGGTCTGCAAGTGTTTGGCATCCAGATATCTGTATTGCTGACAATGACAATCATGGCTACACAAAAAATGTATCCCTCTGTAGAGGTCCTGATGTCAATGCTAGTCACTGGAAAATTTTAGCCTGCATTATCTATCCAGGAGACATAACGACAAGCCAGTAGAGGAACATGGAAATTTTCCTCAGAACTAGGAGAATGTTTAAGAAAATTGTACATGGTAGAAGAGGAGATACTGGATACATTCATGTCTTCCAGCAAAAAGAGATCCACGTGGATAAAACTATTTTTTAAACCAGAAAGTAAAAGCACTTGCTTGTTTATAATTCAATTTTAGAAGGAAATATTTACCAAGTAATACCCATTTGCTGTATTTGAGCAAATACCAAAGAACAGGTTGCAAGGTTTCAGCCAAAAATGTGTAGTAGCTGTAACAGCCACAGATACTCACACTGTACCTCATTACCTATCACTTGAGCAACCTAAACATCTCAACAGTCATATTTCATAATAAGCACTTTCTGTAAAGCATTATTTTCACTAATAATTTGTTACTGTTAACAGAAGACATTTTTAACAAAACCTTCTGCATGTTTAGATTCTGAAAGATGCTTTTCTTTGAAGTTTTATTTCCATAAAAGGATCACAACATTCATCACTCATTGACAAGTTACTGAAATCAACAAAATAATTGTAATCCAATTTTTGGCAGATGTTTCCCAACTGAAGGTATAGATGTTAAGGTAAACAATCTGAACCTCAATAGCCAGTATTTTTGAGGAAGAGTCAGACCATGCCCACAGATGCACGCTGAATAAGTAACTGTAAGTATGACTGCCAGATTCCTTCTGCACAAGAAGAAAAAAAGCTTTTCCAATAAGTCTCGTTTTGCCATTTCTCATAGTTAATTTCTTACCATTTCATGAGTCATATAAGCAGAATTGTGTTCAGAAATACCTAAAATTCCTAGATAACAGTAATTACACTTGTAAGGGAACAAAGATTCTGAGGAACTAAAATCAATAGCAACTGTCCAGCTTGCTAATTACATACTTCTTCACAAAATTTTCAAACAAGAACATCTCACAACTTAATCTGTGAGCCCAATAGGATAAACTTAAAACAATTTTCTACCACATTTGCCCTACTCTTCTTTCTCTGACTGCATCTCTCTCACTCCAGCAGAACTCTGTGGGGAAAGGTTTGCACACTTGCTACGCCTCCTGGTCACATTTATAACACTCTGAAATGTGATTCTGCAGTTGAAAAATACTGTAGAGGCAGTATTTCTGAAAACTTTCAATTTAATGACCTCTGATACCAAAATTAACACAGAATTAAATGCCTACCGGAATCAGCCCTTCAAATTCACCTTATCAGAACTGCCATTTCTGTTTTTTTTGTTTGTTTGTTTTTCGGCAGATCCAAGGGATAACAACATCCTGAGAGCAAAAGAGCAGACACTAAAGATGAGCATTCCACCCAGAAGCAGGTTGCTACCTGCATACCGCTCAGTCACTGCAGGTCTGTATTAAAATGTTTGTAACCAAATACCAAGAACAACCTCTCTAGCACCAAAAGGACAGGTACCTCTTCCAAGCTGCAGTGCTTGGGGGAAAGGTTAAAGATATTCTCTCTCTAGTGTGAATGCTAAGCCAGTTGATTATAAATACAGGATGACTTAGATGTGCAAATATTCAGCTTTGTGCATATAAATTGACACCTGAATGCCTTTTCAGGGCATAGACAAAAATTAACTCAACAATTTAACATGAACCCTCCGAATGCCTGAGAACACTCTGTTTTATTATATGCTTTGTTCTCTTTCAAAGACAAACAAAGGACAAAAATGTTCCAGGAGTATTACCTCCAGAATAGCACTTTTGCATGGCATTTTTTTAGTTATCAAACCTCTAAACTGCTTCTTCTAAGAAAACTGTTCAAATCCAGGAAATGTTAATAACATGACAGGAAAAAAAAACACAAAAACACCTACACACAAAATCAAACTCTATCATTCAAGACAGAGCCTAACACTTAGCAATTTTTCTTCAATTGCTTTCTTACCATATTGCTTGAATTTCTGTGCAGCTTCCCTGCATGCAAAAAAGGTAAGCTTTCACGAGTAGTAAGTAAGCAAGTAGTAAGTAAGTAATCTGTCACAAGTAACTTTGTGCACTACCACCTGGCAAAGAGAGGTACCTGAGCTGTACTGTGGCTCAGAGCTTGTTCTTACTCAGGCTATACATGCTGCTATACGCATCTTAGAAATGTTAGGTCAGAAATACAACTCTTGTTTGAAGGTGACTGGGATTAAAGCTGTTTTGTGTAAGTTCGTTTTACCATATATGTCTGGTTCCCATATAAATATCCAGATGCCAGAAACGGTACTGCAAATTTGAATTACAAAACATAAAATAATTCTTCCACCTGCAGACCACAATCAACCATGATACTATCTACCCTGGAGACCCTCTGAAATCTTTAAGACAATGACAACCAGGAACTAAACATTTCAACTCACAGTAGTTTTCAATGCGAATATTCCATGATGGGTGAATGAACATCATTTTGCTCATAGCACAATGGGAAACCTAAAAATCCAGCTGCATTTGTTCAAAACCACATAGCTGCACCTACTGAGTGAATTAAACTGTGTGTGTGTACATGTGTGTGCCCTCTGCCTTGCAGCGGGTTAGTTACCCTTGTGAAAAAAAAAGAGAAAAAACCAAAACCATCAGGCAGATGTATGGATACATACACATATATGGAAGCTGACGGGATTGCACCAACCTAACCAGACAACAGATCATAATCATACTTTGCCTCTCCTCATTAATACCTGAATAATACCGGGTGCAAGCAGTCACCGATGGAAGAATACAGAATTCATTTACTGTATTCTGAATATTTATATAAAAGCTTCACATGGAACAGGTATTTAAACTGGAAAAAAAGCAATTCATTCAGGAACGCTATTACTCAGGAACACGACTGTGCAGACAAGCATAACCTAACACAACTATTAGAAATCAAACCTTAATGTCTGATCCAGACACCAACAGCTCAGTCACATAATATTTCTCACTCAGCAGATGCATGCCTCTTAGAAAAAATCAACAGTTCAGACCCCATCCTTCGTTCTTCGCTCTCCTAACACTAGCTTGGGTAAAACCTGACCAGTGCATACACTAACAGATCAGGACAGCTTCTTACTCCTGCAAACAGGAAACAAAACCATATGAATACTACCCTAAATATGAGGACTGTTCCAAAAATAACGCCTCCTATATCACTATGTTGGTCCATGATATCAGAGGTGGATGTTGGTGGTATGGCAGTAGAGACTGAACCTTCCACCAGTGTTCTGTTACATTCTGTTATCACACAACAGAGGGCAGTGGAGGGGCAGCCTGACAAGATGGCGGTGAGTATGAAGCAAAGGTACGGACGTGAATTCCACTGTGCAGAAAAAATTGCATCCACTGACGTTCATCAATATTTGTTGAATGTTTTTGAAGATCAAACTGGATGTGAGTACAGTGAGGCAGTAGGTGGGGTGTTCCAGCAGTGGTGACAGTGGGTCACCTAGGCTGGCACAGGTTTTACGAGCAGAGTATGCAGGCTCCTTTTCATCACTGTAAAAATAAACAGCTGATGGTGACAACTATGCTGAAATACTGTGTTCTGTAGCTGATAATATGCTCTATGAAGTAACGCTATTGTGCTCTTTGTATCTGCTGTAGTTTCCATGGAAATAGACAGGAGACATTACTTTCAGAGCAACCTATGCAGTTACAACATCCCCCTCAGTCCCAAGAGAAATTTGAGCTTTAATTCCCCAGTTCTGAGTAGTCACGTTCTGAAGTGCACTGGTGAACTTACAGATGAAGCTAACTCTTCACATAGGACTAGATAAAAAAACACTGTATATGCCTCATTTCCCAGATCTTCAAAGAGACACAGTAAGCATGTCTCTACTTTTCATCTGTGAGTATGTTGGAGATCTGCTGTTGTGTATTTTCATTTTTTTGTTTTATCAGTTTGTAGTGACAAAGAATCAAGAGTTTCACCAACTTCTCTAACCCACAAAGACTTTCCTCATCATAAATGAAAGTGATGCACAGTGGAGACTCAGCAGCCACTCATCTCTTACATTTCCTAAACTACTGTGACATAACGCTCATTATATCCTCAGAAAATGAACACAAAAGACTTACATTAGAGTGTACCTGCCTGCTGTTGTGTTTTAAAATACAAAGCATCAACTCATTCTTCCTAAAACACGCACATTATTTTTTAACCAGTTCACTGTAAAGATTGAACTCAGGATTGATTAATATTTTGTGGCAAAGGGTTTGTTTATAGCACAGATCAGCTTAACAGGATAGAAATTGAGACGTTCTGTAAAAGGCAGACTGGAGGTACGTATGTTAGTGGGTGATGATCTTTATTACTCAGAGATCATAACAGTCTCGAAATAGAATTAGCCTGACAGCTTAAAGAAATTTTCCATTTTGAAGAACACTCCTTCTCATCTTTTAAGGTTGGGATTCAAAAAGCAAAGGTAGCCTCAAGACAAGAGAAACACAATTACTACACTTCAAGTGACTTGACATACTGAAAGCACACTTCTTCCTGTATTTTTACTAGCAGGGCCTTTTCCTCTTTAATTTGGCTTTCATTGTAATTTACCTGTTACGTTTCTTCAATCAGACATGATGAAAATTTGCTGTGGTTATGTTCCTAAGCCTGTTTATTTTGCTTATTAAACATAGGATTAAGGATGAAAGAGAGACAAAGACTTCTGTGTTTCGTGTATACATATATATATATAAATATATATCTATACACATATATCCTGTGTGTCCTACATTCAGGCTATGCAACACAGCAGACTCTGAATGCAGAGAACTACTTTTTACAAGAGACATGAAGTTCTCTGAAATTCTCCAGCAGCTAGGATACATTGAGTTAGAAACAGTAACTGCTATACTGTTCACTCTCTACAATGTTTCACCTGGTATTGTTTATTTCTCTATTTAACACTCCTAGGAGTTACTATCCTTGCTCACTTTCCTAACAATCTGCATATAGAAAATTACTTCAGATCAGCATTTCCAGAAATGCAGAGAACATACTGTGCAATACAGATGCTGCAAACCACCAGGCAGGGCTGGAACCAGAACAAGAGCTGTGGTGAGATGATTTTGGCTAGAGGAAGAGCAACAAGCTGCTTGGACAGAACAGAGATACTGATCCAAGACATTTAGACTGAGGCCTTCAGCACTGCAGCATACTAGAGCCGGGGTCCTGCCCAGCTCAAGGGCAAAAGCTTTTGGGGCTGAACATATTCTTAGAAAAGCACTGGGGGGGAAGGGGAAGGAAGTTAGAGAACTGCTGTTATCTACCTCTGCATAGAACAGCAGGTTTAGATCTTTCAAAGGTTCAAGATGCAAGTTGTGTCATGAAGCTACAACAGTTAAATGTAAAAGAAATGAAGCCTGTCCATTTAATGTAAGTCCTGTAAGTCCTTCTAACCGCTTAGAATTTTTAGAGCGTAATAAAATATGTTTTTCCTAAGGAAAATACACTCAATTTTTATTAAAAGCAATATAATAGGGAATATTGTACAGGCAGGGTTCCAAGCATTTGCTGGCATTTTGCACGCGTTGTCCAAACCTGCTTTCAGCAGGTCTATACAACTAGGCTCCAACAGCTGCTAGCTACCAGCATCGTGCACTTCCAACACTGAGCATAAATGGAGCTGCTGCAGAAACTGTTCCAAGGGAGAGTAGGAGGGAGCAGAGAAAGGGAAGGAAAAGAAGGGAGATACCTCCCTCCCATATACTAAGAACGCAAAATTGTAACACAGAAAAAGTTTTATCAATGGCTATTTTATTTACATTGTTCTCAATTACTTTGTCTGCATTCACTTTAATAAATGATACTGTTTCTGAAGTCTCTGGACAAAGGTTTGGACAAAATATTTATCATATAGATTAATACTGTCCTGAGGCACAATCAGGAAAAAAATCAAATAAACACAAACTATAGACATACATGTAGGTTTTCCCATAAGGATGAAAATGTGCTACAGAAAGCAATCCCTGGGGTTATTCACAATAAGAGGTGATTAACAGCTGCAGTATTCTGAAATATACGAAAACAGAAACAAAAATATTATGAGATCATGTACACTTTTACTCACGTTATGATACAGATGTCACACACACAGAAGAGAAAATGTAAGTTAAAAACCATGAAAGTGACTGCTAGCTTGCTTAAGTTGACAAGAAGCCCTATCGATTATGGTTGCTGGGTTTTTTTTTATTTTTATTTTTTAAGGGATTTTAACAAAACATGAAATTTAAAGTTTGCTTTTAAATGCTATAAAATCACTAATATTTCTCCTCCCATCTATAATTTCAATGCTGGGGAAGGGCCTTATTTTAGGCAAACTGTACTCTCAGTACAGACCTCATCAATGTTCAACTTCTGCAGTAAAAGCGTATGCAAATTGTGTTTGTTATTTCCTTAAGCTAACACACAGAATTGCTACCTATGAAGAAAGTTTACAGTGTAAGTACTCAGTAGTAAGAAAAGAGTTGAACAGAAGCTTTTCTTTTTTTAGACACTACTTTCCTGTGCAGACTCTCATCTATAGACTTCTGCAGTAACACTACATAACACAAGACAACACAGCTCGCCTGTTTGTTTTTCTGGTACACCAGCACAAATTGCCTCCCCTTGTTATTAACAGGGTTTGCTTATTATTTCCTGCTGGATGGGACGGGGAGTTGGTGCTGTGTATTTTTTTAATTAAAAAAATGCTGACATTAAAATTTTAAATGTTTTTTTAGATGTACTATTGAACAACAGTATTAAAACTACAAACCACTTGGGAAATGAAAATGATCAAAAAGATTAAAGATTTCAGAAGACGTGTGATGCTTTGAATCTGAAATTTTTAGTGCAGAATTACTACAGGAAACAGAGAGCCAGAATTATTAACCCACATAATCACCACACTAAAAGAAAAAATTATAGCATAAGGAAACTTATTTGGCAGATAATAAAACAACTGTTCATGTAGTCCAGTTACTAAGTATCTTTGTGACCAAATTTTTTGCATGTTTTAATCCTTTACCTGATGCCAAAGCAGCAAACCAACACAAGAATTGAAATGCCCTACACACAAACTGTTTTTCCAGAACAACATTAGAAGAAAATTAAAATATTTTTGTTAAAACACATTCAAAACAACTTAAACCAAAGTAATAAACAGTATTCAAATGTATCATAGTGTGCTTATCACATATATTTAATGCTAAGTATATGTAAAAGTACTGAGGTTTAACACAACAAAACAACTCCTGTAACTGCAGGGTATTTTAGCCACAAGGCGGTAATGTTACTTGAATCAGTTGTGTGAAAATGCTGTTACTTTTTGCTGTAGATTAAGAATCATCACTGAGCATTCTTTAGGAATAGCCCTAGTTCGTATAAAATTGTTCAAAGTCAGATAGTAACTCAAAGAGCACACACATACCCACTTCAGAAGCCTCAAGTGAAATGAATCATCAGTACTAAAGAGCAAACCTTTTCCTTTTTGAGGAGAGAAAGAACAGCACTGCTGAGAAGCTAAACAACAAATAAACCCAGAGGTCCAGTTCACACAAGGCCTGCCGTTATCAGCAGCTGCTATCACACAGGTTCTGAAGTCCTATTTAAGACAGCCTCCATTTAAAGAACACGGATGCAAAGGAGAGCAGCAAGGGCAGCTACCACTGCACATACAGCAGTGAGCCAATGCACCCTTGGTATCCCTTGTTTATCAACAGCCTCTGAAAATATACCTTGGCAGAAATGGTTGGTTAAAGAAGTGACATGGTCAGCTGAACCATGCAGCTCCAACCAAGAACAGCATTAGTGCAGCTATGCCAAGAGCCCTAACACTGAAGTGTCCCAACCTTCCCTGACCCACAGCTGAAAGCTACAGCTGCAAAGCAGTTACTACAGCTTTTATTTTCCCCTCCATGTTTTACAAAGAAACAATACAACTCCTTCAGCATTATTTTTTTCCAGTAGATTCTAATGCAACAAAGAACACTCAGACTAAACTAATGAAACTTAAAACAAAACCCACTCACTTTGATGACTTCATGCATGTTACTGTTTGTCCATAAGTGCACAAACACACGGAAGTACAATTTTCAGAACAAAACAAAACAAACACACACAACTCGGACCTACTTTGCTCTTGATCTGTGACACCAGTGCAGCTTGCTCTATGGACTGAACTCTAGCTTAGCTAGTTCCGTGTTCTAAACACAGAAAAAAAGAAATGTGACGCTGCTTTTCAGAACACCAAAGTTGAAAGGGGGAAAAAAAATGAAAATGCACACAGAAGCAGCAGCAACTTCCTCCCCACACATGGTCTGCCAGCTCCACCAAAATCCTCAACAAAGTCCCAGTAGCACTTCAGCAAAATAAACATTTCACTGAATTCCTTCTGCTGGATGCAAACATACAAGTCTGGCTGACCCAAGGGCACAATTAATGACAACTGCAATTATGATGTTACCGATGCAGAAACAGTTCAGAGTTCACTCGCTGGACATCAAATTACAACATTCATTTCTAAAAAACCCTGTGTCAGCTGAAAGTGACCAAGGTCAGTTTCATTTTCATTATTTAACCTGAAACTTTCTCTTTTCCTTATCTGTTATTTTGCATCTAGGAACCAACAAGAAGTGACCAATACGATAGGAAAAAAAACACAAAAAAAAAACCCTTTAGACTTTTGTTTACTTAAGGAAATGAGTAACAATTTTCTAAATTCGGATGTGTTTGTCTTATGAAAGAGCTGGCACACACTTCCAGCACTCAAAGCAGGAAGATTGCAGTGACTGAGTTTTCACATGATCTATGAAAACACAGAATTATTAACCAAAATATCTTACGAATGCAGAATTTTCTTACCAACAGCTACACCAAGTCCTATTCTAAGTTACTAAAAATGATAACACTGCTTTTCACCATACGTTTGCAGCTTCAAGACATTCATTATGCATGCATGTAACTACTAAGGGAATCCTAAGCTTTCTAGGCAGCACAGGGGATCCTTGACAGTAAAGACTTCTGGGCCTTCCAACTTGGTTTCCGTCCCTTCAGAGCCTCCAGTAATGAGAAGCATGATAAAATAAATTCTAATCTGCACTTGGCTTTGGACTTTGCATGTATTCGTCAAGGAAGGTATAGGAAGGTTTTGGGAAAAGGGAATGATGAAGAAGAAAATTTATTTTCATGAAAATTAAAAAAACAAAAAACAAAAACAAAAACACACTAATTAACAAATTTGAGTTAGTTGTATTTACGCATAAATACCCAAATATTGGAATCATATAATGCTACCTCAAAAAAAAAGGGTACATTTACATTTGTTTAGACTTAGAAAGTTAAATGCACGGTTACATCGACAAAGAACTGCTACTTTACAATGAATGAAACAGAAAATTTTACAGTGTGTTTCTCAATGAAGTACTGCTCTGCCTTTCACCCTCTCACCCTATCCAAAGATGACTTTTCCTTCTCCGAGTACATTTACTTTATCAGCAAACCTTTCTGATTCCAAAAACATCACAAAGTGATGCCTGAACTAAATGTCTACAAGTATGAAGTTTACTACATTATATTAAAAATATATGTATACACAATATACAACACGACATGAAACGAAACAAAGCCATTCTCAATTTTAAACCCTTGTCTCTGCCCAGAGTATTTTCATTACTCAGAAGACAGTTTCATTTTGTGGTGACTGTTGTTGATCGACATTTCTTTCTTGGAAAAAAAAAAAAAAGAGGGGGGAGGGGCGGGCAGAGAACAGAGAGAAGGTGACATTTTCCTCTTCTTAATATTTCTGAATAAATCATTTTAACATGAAAGACATGTTTTGCAGCACTGAACTTCCTTGAAATCTCTGCTGCAGTCTCCTGAAAACACTACGGTCAACCCTGACAATAACGCTTCAGGGGAACATGCTGGTCAAATTATTGAGCCACAAAAGTTTACAGAACAGAGAACCTCCGGATAGTTACAGGCTGCTTTTTCCCTCTTTCATTTACTCAACTGAACTGCAGTCATTTCTGCAGATTACAAAACACTGCAGACAGGATGACGTCTCCAAATGACATCTTGGTTAATGCTTTCCTAGAACAGACAGACGGGAAATAACAAAGCCGCTTTAATCAAAACACTGTTGCAAAAGCCAATACTTTGAAGCACACACACACTGGATATTAATAGGGACAAAGAGCTGTATTTTCAACCTGTTCGGTCAGCCTGACGGTGGTGGCACCGCACAGCACCTTCAGCCTCATAAGGCTGGCAATGGGCGAGGGAAAGTTCCACTAAGTACTAAGTGCCCCTGTTAAAAGAATAAATAAGAAGACGACTTCTGAAGAAGGGAACTAAACACGGCCAAGATTACAGCTGCTTGAAAGCGGTTGTTTCAGGTCCGTATTGTTTTAAAGCGCTACCCTTTAGGGAAGCTGAGACAACTTTTAAGCAGGAAGGTGAAGCGCAGTACCAAAGCCATCGGGTTCTCTGCCTCCAAGCCTCATCCAGAGAACGCTCACAGGCACTCCTAATTCACCGATTTGAATGCAACGACTGCTGCGCGCCGCATTACGGTAACGGCCGCACACCGTCAGCTCACCTTCGCGCGCCCCGGCTCACAAACAGCGCTCGTTTGGCTGAGCGCGAAGCCAGCCAGCCACCACCGCCGCTCCTCCCGAGTTACCATGGGAGCGCGGCGCATCAACGGGTGCAAGCGCCCGTGCTGAAGAACGGCCGGACGCCACCGCTCCCTTCGAGAGCGTCCTTTCCGCGTCCTTTATACACCACGTGCGCCGCTCCGGCCGCCCCGCCGCCCGCACGCAGGGAGCGCGCCAGGAGCGCCGCGGCCGGGCCGGGAGCGTCCCCTGCACCGACGGCCCCGGAGCCGCGCGTCCCCCCGCAGCGGCCGGCACCCCCACGCGCCGCCGCGGGGGCTCCTTCTCGGCTCGGCAGCCTCCCGGCATAACAGCGCAACGAGGAACGACGGAGGGGCGGCGGCGGCCCTACGCGCAAACTCCGCACCAGGAAGCGGGGAGCGCTTCTCCCCCCACAAACTCGGCGCGGCTGCCCGCTCCCGGCCCGGTCCCGCTCGGCCCCACCGGGGGCAAACGGGCGCCGAGGGCGCGCTAGGCGCGAAGAGAGCAGCGGGCTCACCTGGCTCAGCGCAGGGCTGGCGGCGCCGCGTCGTCGTCGTCGTCGCCGTCGCCTCCGTGTCCCGGCCGCGCACCCCTTAGCGCCGCGCCATGTCAGCGGCGTGACGCCGCCCGCGCCCCGGCCCCGCGCGGACTTTCCCTGTTCCTCCCTCCTCCGGCCCCGCCGCCGGCCCGCTGGCGAGGGCAGCCGAGCGGCACCCCGGCCTGCGCGGCCGCCGCCTGCGTTCCCTCCGCCCCTGCCCCCGGCCCGCCGCACTTCCTGACTGGAAATTCCCGCTGACGCTCCGGCGGCGAGAGGGCCGGGGCGGGGCGGGAGGCCGCGCGCGGCCGCTGGGGGGCGGCTCGTGCAGGGGCTCGCGCGGCCTCGCGCCCCCTCAGCCCGCGGCGGGAGCGCCCTCAGCGATGCGCGGGGAAGGTGCGAGGCGGGGAGCGGCGGAGCGCCCCAAGAAATCCCCGAAAGGGGAATGTAAACCTACTGATGTATATCCTTGCCATTAGCTTCTTCCTAAGGGGAGGTTTACTGGTCGTCCGCCACCTGAAAACGGCACTGAGCTGGGAGTATAGGTTACTCAGCATCGTGTTCATCCTGCCCCTGTCAGGGCGGACTTCCTGGCCGTTAACTGCTGTGAACTAGCTCCAGCTAATAATGCAAACTTGATTTCTCAGTGCTGAAGGCCAATGCTGCAGAGCAGTTACCAAATCTCTCGCCACAGCTGAAGAAAGTCAGCTAGCCCTATGTATAACTGACGATGAACACTTTGTGACATACTGCTGAGCCTTAAGTTTGCCAAGGGTGAGGAGCACCTCTGAGCACAGCCAGAGTGGCTCACCTGAGGCTCATCAGCCAGAAACTCACTGGGACACCCAAGGGAGCACCTGTGAGCAGCTCAATTTGTGGCACCAGAGCCATCTAAGATGGTACCTCGCTCACTGAACTCAGAGCTGAATGAGAGTAACAAGGCTCATAAATGATGAGAAAGGTTAAAAGCTAACCAGCAGCATCGTGAATGAAATTATGTGATTTTTGTTTCTGGTGTTGAAGCAAGTGACTGCTGTCCAGGGCAAAAATGGAGCCAATGGAAATGAGGTCAACTCATAAGCAACCTTGTTGACTAGGTAAGGAGAAAAAAAAAAATTACCAGAGAATAGTTATGTACCTGTATTTAACACTATATATACAACTCAGTCATGTTGTAAAGAGAGATTCTGCTGCTGAATACTCTCAGTCTGTCCGTGTGTAGCTGATTCCATCCACAGCAAGGGAGTGGGTTCAGCTGTGCAAGCATTTTGCCCACAGACTCTGCCTTGAAACAGAGATGTGCTTATTTGAAATCGGTACTGATGCTGCAAAAGGTGCTTAGAAATGCACAGGATTTTCTCTAACTCTTAATATGGGAACTGAAATCTCATACAGGTTACTCATAAGCGTGTACAAAAAGAGAGTTGTTTCCTTTATTTGGGTTGCCACTCTGTGATGCAAATCTAAAGGTACATTCAACCATTGACTTCCAATCCAAGTTCTCACAACTCAGCAATTCTGAATAAAATGTTTTTCCTTAGGAGCAATTTCTGTACTCTCAAGGTTTGGTATTTATCTATCCCATAGAAGCAAGTGCAAAGCTAAACAAGTGAGAAGAGAACTGGGTACTAAAGCCCTGAAAGAAGGAAGTCTAGATAGATTTCAAATAAGTGTTTTAAAATAAGATTAATTTGAAAGAAAAGATGCCGTGTCACAGCTACTCACAGGTACGCTCACAGAGCAAGACCTGCACGAGCAAGTACCAGGAAACCAGACAAGGCAGAGAAGCTCCAGAACTTAAGGAGACATACCTGGTAGATTTATTTTAAAAGGGTACGGTATTGAGTACTCACATTCAGCTTTCCTGGTGGAATCCTAAGCAGCTTCCCTGACCATATGGGTTTTTTAAAGAAAAATACTTTCTAAATTATACTTAAAGTGTAATTATATCATTCTTACACCTTAATGCTGTAATGGTAACATTAACTGATTAGATAATCACAGCAGTGTAAGACTGTAGGTCTACAGTTTTGTAAAACTATCTCCACAGGTCACTCTACGTACATGAACTACTTTAAAGCACGTGATACCCACCTGAAAATCCAAATAAACAATTACCTCTCTAATCCCATTTCCACCAAGGAAACTAGGCAAGACTCAGGTGTAAGCAGTTTGTAATCTTTAACAATGCCACCTCTTTCCTAGAGAATGTGGGGCTCCACTGCTACCATTAGGGCACTTCTGCACCTGGGCACAATCAGCCCACAGATGAAGCGTGTTTAAAGCTGAGCATAAAGATGGGGTGGGGTGTGGAGTTGCAGTTGGTTATTTAGTAACTGTGGAGGTTAATCTAAGGTTTTCTAGTTTCGTGGTTACTTCAGTGGCCTATCTTGGTGAAGAATGTATTTTGAAGTTTTGTGATGTATTTAAAAATATGGAAAAAAAATGAAGGAGCTGTTCTCTTTTCTTGTGTTGCTAGGTTTGTTCTGTGAGCACAACTTTGGAGGTGAGAAGGCTTTGGTGTTTTTTGTTTTTGTTTTTTTTTAGTGGTGCAACTAATACTGCTAAGGAATAAGGCTTTATCTCTGAGAACTAAACTTTTTTTCCTCTAGCAATTTCTGAAAACGTTATATTTAAGGACAAGCAGACGTCTTTGATATAATTTCTTATCACTTTATTGAGTATACCCAAATTAGAAAAAAAATCCAAGTGCCTTGTTTCATTTTCTCTTTCTGAAGTATTTATTGGAACTGAGACAAAATCTTTTTGTTCCCTCTTTCAGCATCTGTGATACTGAAACAGGAAGAAATGAGGGGAAAATCTAAAACAGCTCTTTAGAGATGCTTCCTTTTAAAACTCCCAGTTGCATTTATTGATCTGCTAGGCTGTCGTATCCACATCCCTTCCTGGTTAAACTATTTATTTTTGACCCAGAAGTACCAGTTCCAAAGCTGATTTGCCTTGGATGGTGGCCAGTGACTGTCTAGCACATGCTCCAATTCTCAGAGAATGTTATCAGGATTTAGTTAATGTTTACTGTTGCCTTTATCATTATCACATGTAACTTGAATCCAGCAGCAAAAAAAGAAAAAGGATAGTATATTTAAAAGTTAGGTACGTTTATTTAATATTTACTATTTTAAGATAAAACATGTATTGAGCTGTACTGAAGTAGGCAACAGATATAGTGTAAAATATTATTCTATGGTGTAAAAATATTTAGCCACAGTGGAATGTCAACCAAATTAAAATGCAGCTGGAGCAGTTTCTGGAACTCAGTGGTGCTGTTGTATCTGCACATCACAGCATCCATGAGAGATATTTGATGTTAAATGCAGTGGTTTGATCTGATGGATGGTTGCTTGCACTCTATTTATTGTGCCTTTAATCAGCACTTAGTTGAACATAGCAATATCCTGAAATATTCACACTGGTATGGTGTCCACTGCAAGTCTATGGCCTGCATCCCAGACATGCTTTTCACTTGCTTCATGTGGAACTGTGAGTCAGATGTGAGATCTTGTATTGCTGTTGAAGTGCCTCAGATCTGTAGCTGTGCTAATAAGCTGAAATTCCAGTATGAATTAGGTACTTAGTTGTTAGAACTGTAGCAGAAGGTTTAAGTAGTGGAAAGCCACTGAGGATGTGTGTGGGGCAGGTTTAGTAGACTTTAATATGATTACCATGGGGCTGTAGACATGGCTGATGATAAGATTTGCAGGTATAGGGAGACTAATGGGGATAGCTTCTGGTAAAGTAGGAAAGATGTAAAAATAAGTACAACCAAAAAGATACAGCAATAATCATGGAAGCTTGAATAGGGTTAATGTAAACCTGCTCAATATTTACTATTCACTAAATTGCCTGAAGCTGCTTCACTCAGAAGATGCAGACTGTTCTCAAAGTGTTGCCTGAGCCATGCAATAGTGGTACACAGCACTAACTACGTATGTGTGTTCTCAGAGCATGATTAGTTGCTCACAGGAGCCATTTACAATGGTATGTAATGGTGTAACAATTTAAGTGACAGGTATTAACAGAACCAAAAGCAAATTGCTGCAGTAGGGAGAGTCACAGTTACGAGCTGTGATTTCTGGGAACAAATCTAACAGTCTACCAGTCTGTTTTCCAGACTTAGCGCAGACTGTGATTAATCTGCTATTTTATTACTTGGCTACCTAGTACCTTGGCCAGCTGTTGAAGGCAGAGGGGTGGTTTTGTTGTCTTGTTTGTGGATTTTTTCTTTTTCCATTTGATTTCAGTGACAGCATATTCTTACCAGTCCACTGTACTCAGTCCCCTCTCTTTCCACCTACTCTTGCCATGTTATGATTAATTTTGCACTACGCTCAGTACTTCCTTCATGAGTGGGTTTGGTTTCTCTTCATAAGTCTTTTGCATATCTGAATCATCTGTGCTTCTAACCTTTATGATTACACCAGTCAGGACACATTTAAAGGATCCTGCTGATTTCTCTAGAAACATGGATTCTTTACGTTACCTGACTGCAGATTTAGAGCCTCAGCAGTGTCTCACACAACTAGCTAATGCAAACAAGAACAGCTCTTTAGTACTTTTACTTTTTGTTAAAATTTACTTATAAATTGAGCTCAGTGTATAATTAATGTGAGACCTTTTGGGGTTTGGTGTACTGAATAGGGTTGATGTGTACTCCCTAGAGAAAGCAGAATTCAGCTGATTTGACTTTTTATTACTGTTATTCTGTACTCTTTAATGCCCAAGTAGGGGAAAGAAGTTCCAGACAGCTGAGTTTCACAGAAATATTTATGGAAGACATTTCCTCTGCTGCAAAGCTTTCAGAACATCTCTCTAATTCAAATGGTGAGAGTAATTCCTCCTATATGATTATGTTGGCTTGGAGTATTAGAGATGTATGTTTGTAGTATGGCAGTAGAGTTTGAACCTTCCCAATGATATTCAGTCACGTTTTGTTGCTGTGTGACAGATGGCAGCAGAAGGGCAGTCTGACAACACTGCATCTGATATGGAAGTGCATGTGAAACAAAGGTGTGGAAATGAGTGACGTGCACTGTCTTTTGGGTGAATAAAGGGGTAATCACTTTCGATTTCCTGGTAACTGGACAAATCATCAACTGTAACCACTGACTACATGGTGATTCTGACTAAGCTGGAGTCTCAGGCTTCCAGAGTTAGGCCAGAGACTAAGGAAATGGTTTGTCTTACAACATGATAATGCCAGGCCATGTACCAGTTTGAAGTCTATGGAGTGCATTGCCAATTTTGACTGGACTGTTCTGTCACACCCACTATGTGGTCTGGATCTGGTGCTTTGTGACTCCCATCTGTTTGGGCCAATGGAAAATGAACTGCATGGGCAATGCTTTCCTAGCAGCAATGCCATTATAACGTCCATGGAACAGTAGGACACCTCTGCTGGTGCAGATTCTTAAAAGCACAGCATGCAGGCTCCTCTTCTTCACTGTTGAAAATATGTAGCTAATGGCAGTGGCAATGTTGAAATGTAGTACATTGTAGCTGAGAATTTGCTCTATCAAACAGTGCTACTGTACTCCTTGTATCTGCTATAGTTTTCGTAGGTCACCACGAAAGTAACGCTCCCATGTGCATAGTAGAAAACAGAATCTGGAAGCACTAAGTGGTACTCTCACTGCTGTTTTAGTTCATGCAGTGACTAAATGGTCAACCGTTCTTAAAGGTTTGAATTTCCTGAACTATTTTGGTTACAAACATTAAGCCTTGGGCATAATTTGTGCTATTCTTCAAATTCTGATCATGGGGTCTCTCGGCAAGTGGCAAATTTTGATGAAAACTTAAAACCTACATCTAAAAACAAAACAAAACAGAACAAAAACCAACACAACAGCTATCAGTATTTCGGAATATGTCTTACAAATCAGTGTGATTTTTTTCTTTAAAACAAAACTTGTGGTGCTAGGAGACTTTGTAATAGTGCAAGACTGTGGAGTTAACAGTGAATGGTGATCTAATACATGCCACTAGCATAACAGATCAGGTCTCCTATTTGAAGGACAGTAGGAAAGGCAAGTTGGCTCATGGATCTGGTTCCATAAAACTTCTTACTTACAACCTTTCCTCCAAAGCTATGTGGGCTGGTATCCTTTTTGAGGTAAGTATTCTATACTTCAAGCTGCAACGTCAGAAATGGTATCAGTGCTATCTAAGTTTGTGATAAGATGCAACAGGCTGATGAAAAGCAAGAGAATATGCCATAAAAAGTAAGGGTGCAGTGAGACAGATCAGGGTTTTGGGACAAGGAGGGGACCTCAATTTATTTGCTGCTCTACACACACACACACACACACACACACACACACGGCAATGAGTGATGGTAATGGAAGAAGCACTGTGTTCTTGTTCTCGTCTCTTTCTCAGTTTCTTTCTTAATTTCCTGATTGGAAGCTGAAACCAAAGGTGCCTGTGTGATAATAGGGCAGAGTTTTTTATTCTTTCTTTCTCTTACACTGTTTAAGAGCATGGTATAGAGGACTCTAAGCTATAAATAAACATCCTGGCACCAAAGCCAGGACTGATATGACCCTGTAATTGCATTGCTGTTTCCAAGCACATTGGCTTGGATGCTGTCATGCTTTTATAGCTTGCCTTGCTTTAAAGGCTAGAGAACCCTATGTAGCACTATGACACATAAGGGGTGTGTACTTGTGCAGGCCCAGGGTCTCTGCACTGCTGAGACTTCACCTGTACGTGCACGTGAGTTTTCTGACCTGAGGGTAGGGAAGTGGATTTTCATTGTCTTCAAATGTTGCTATTTACTTAGTCATCCAAATAAGAATTATGAGACTGTTTAAGCCCTTGGGTCTACTTACAGCAACTCTTCCCAGCTTCTAGTGTTTTGCTGCCAATAAATGGCTGAGTCCAAAGGCGCCTCTTATAAAGCACAGTAAAAACTCTGTGCTGTTTGATTGAGATATGGCAAACTTATTGACCTGCCTGGATGTATGGCTGGTGACATGAGAAAGGACTTCTGCCTTTTCTATAGAATTGGAAATCCTCCTAATACTGACTTGTAACTAAATAGTAAGGCTGAGCAGCATTTGTGAAACTGCTCAAATATTTTCCTTGAGTAGGACTTAGTTTTGCAAGCATTGTATTGATCTGCAAGAAGGTAAAGTGGGATACATGGTGACATCATGAATGCTTCTGGGTTGGGTCTCCCGGAATTCTGACTGTGGTCTAGCCGAGTTAGAAAGTTGTTCTCCATGTGACACAAATGCTGTTCGTATTCTAGGGAGACAAAAGTCTGGGGAAATGAAGATCAAAAATATCAAGTTAAGAAGAATTTGAAGCACAAAGAATCTTTTTTTTTTTTTTTTTTCCTCACTAGATAAATACATATGGTCATGCTATAACTTATGATCTATCTGTGCGTGCCACACCTGGGCAGCTTGTATGGCCCTGGAGCCCCTTGTATCTTTTTCCCATCCCATGTCAATATTTGAAGGAAGTGGCTGTGCAGCTAGGGAAGATTCATCTGCCGCTAGACAGTGCTACAGGACCTGCACAACTAGAAATATGGACACACCAATATAGTACTTTTATTTTTAAAAACACTTGCCACCACTGACTTCTGTTGCAAATATGAATGTTTGCAATGCTTTTGTAATCAGATTTCAGTGTCTTCAGCAGCTAGAAAATGAGCAAGGCTATCTGAAAAGTTTAAATGATGTGACTAGCATTATGGAAAAAATCTGGCACAGCAGGGAAGATAGAACAGTTTGCTGTGTCAGAAATAAGGAGGAGATCCTATCTTTTCCAGTAGTTAATAGATTTGTTTGCCTTATGGAGATGTTATGGAAAGTGTTCTTTTTTTTACTGTGCAGCTCTTCTCTAGAGCAACTGCGTCCAGACAATTCAGCTCAATACAGATACTCTGCAGTGGCAACTTTCTTACAAAAAAAAGGGATTTGTGTTATGAGCTGAAAATAATTGCCATCAATAAGAAGTACAAATAAATGGACTTGAAATAATATTATATTATAAAAACAAACTTGTGAATTATAGGAAAATGTCTAAGAATCTGTCCTTTTCTCTGTAGAGTTCCAGTATAACTTCACAGAACAGACGTCCATCATTTATGTCAAAGCCTGAAAGAAGAGTGGGAAAAGTGATTGATTTTTGTTTAGTAGTGCATGTAATCCCTAAATGCTTACTCACTTCACTTCACAAACAAGCAAGGTGTCAAGCAAACAGGTCTCCAAATTGTGTTTTTGCTGACTTAGCTAGCAAAACACTTACTCTTGGTTTGATTCTCCACTGACATGCAGTGGTGTGATTTTATTATTTTTTTTTCCTGGTTGCATGAAACACCAATGCTATGAAGCACTAAAACTGAATGGTGGCACAAGCCAGTCTCCTGAACTACCAATTGTTTAATTAAGCCACGTATTTTAGAAGAATGGATTTAAAACCTTGGAAGAGTATCGAATAAACTTAAAACTGGAAGAAGCCAGATGTGAAATAAAATAAAAAGACTCATCTACTTTCACAATGTTTTATGTGAAGAGGTAGCATCATTGGTTGGAAAGTACTGTCTCCCTGAAAACTAAAACTAATGATCCCCTCTCTAGAAGATGCTCTGCTTATGAACTGTACGAATTGAAACACAAATGCTGACTGGGAAGGTAAGCCTTGCAGCTGGATTACTGAGCCATAAAACTCATAAAACAGCCTTATATTGCTGTGACCTACATGAAAAGGAACTCCACCTCTATTAACTTTAATCCAGCATGACCTGAAACCATCAATCACCATTGTATTTTAGACACTAGTTCTTGGTGTTACTGAAAGTGAAGACTTCTTATCCTCAGGTTTTTTTTTGTTTTTGTTTTTAAGTGATCAAATATTTCAAAAGTTATTGGTGGTCTTTATTCTCCCAAAGTATACACAGTTCTTTACTTGTGATAAAATGCTGTGAAGCCATGAAATGGTCAAGTAGCAACACAACTTTGGACATTATCATCTCAAACTATTAGTAACTCTGTGACTTTCTGGGGATTGCAGCAGTGTTTCTAAGTCCAATTGTGATTCATGCATGTAACAGAACAGGTCAGAGATTTCAGTAGAGAAGCTTGATAACCTGAAGTGCGTGCCCAAACCTGTTACAGTTCTTTACCTAATGGCCAAAGCCAACTGCAAATCTTTCCCTTCTGTCATCTTCACCCTTAGTGAAAAACAAACAAACAAAAAAAACAACATGCAGAGACTTGAATTTATTATGTTTGTTATTGTTGTCTTAATAACTATGCAAAGTATCTACTGTGCGTTTTTCAAAGCCATATCATTTTGGGGAAAAAAAATAACAACAACAAGAAAAACAGCAACTGAGTTCTGAGTCCTTTTAACTCCTGCACGTACTGTGGTGTCAAGACTGCCATAAGTGCCTCCTCTGGGCTCTGTTTAGAGCACATGCAATCAGTGATAACTTTGCCAAGTTCTTGCTGGTCATTTTTACAAAGGAAAGCTCCCATTGGTTTTGATTGCTATAACTTTTCCATTTTGGTTTGCATGGAAATATTTGAAAGAGGCGTTATTGAGCAGATGCAACAGAAATGAAGACAGCGGTTCATACAGAAAAGACAGATCTAATTAATGGAGATCCCTCTAAAATTAGTCCTATCTCAAAATCTGTAGAGAAAATTAATGTATTCTGTTTTTAACTTCTGGCTTAAAAAGGCACATGACACTTTGAACCATTTCCAAAGTTTCCAGATTTGGTAATGCCTGCATGTCAGATGTTTGTTAGTCAAATAATTCTCCTGAGCTATGAACACCAGCTCTGGAATCTCCAGACTTGCTAAAATGCATCTCACAAAAACCTAGGCAGTGTGTCAGACTTCCTCCATCAATCTGAACTTGTTTAATGAGGACCAGAGGGAAAAAAAATACAGAGGAAATTCTGAGTAAATGGCATCAATATTTATCAGTATCTGTCTTGGCCACGCAAGAAAGGAGACAAACTCGAGACAGAACAAACAAAAAAAGCCCCAGTGGATTTCTGTGTAATTCATCACATTAAGTACTATCCCACACAGACAAACTGGGATGGTACTCTGCTTGCCACAGCGTGAAGCGTTTCTACAACAGAATCAAGTACCAAAGAACTGTAGCACAAAAGAAGGTCAGAGAACTAAGGAAATGACTGTTAAAATAACAGCTTTCTAAACTGTAGATTACCACAGAGAAACTATTGTATGTTCGGAGATGTCAGCAAAGACATGTTGGCACTAGAGTCACCTGATGAAGATCCCATTGCCTGGTAGAGGGCTAATTAAAGAATCATGAGACAGACAGCCTGAAGAGCACTAGCAGGAGCAGAAAATGTCATTCTCTTGAACTATCATAGCATATAGTTTATGAAGAAAATGTGCTTTTTTTTTTTTTTTTTTCCTTCCTTCTTAAGCTGAAAATGTTTTTGTTCAGAATAGAATTTTTTTGGAGTGATGAAAAATGTTTTGGAAAGGGTTTCTGTTTCCGAAGAATTCATGTACTTCGTTACTGTGTGGGAAGCCATATATTTAAGCTCCTGAGCCTTGCATCTAGGGAGGAATAATCGCACGCACCGGTACAGGTTGGGGGATGAGCTGCTGGAGAGGAGTTCTGCAGAGAAGGACCTGGGTGTCCTGGTGGATGACAGGCTGGCTATGAGCCAGCAGTGTGCCCTGGTGGCCAAGAGGGCCAATAGGATCCTGGGGTGCATTAAAAAGAGCGCTGCCAGCAGGTCGAGGGAGATGATCCTCCCCCTCTACTGTGCCCTGGGAGATAGGGGACATCACTGCTTATTTGGTAAACAGTAAGTTGAAGGGATGAATAATACCTTTATTATGTAGATAAGTGTAGTCCTGTTGTATTTTGTGTAAGATACAGGCGTTGGTATGTAAAATAAGGGTATGGTATGCCTATGTGAAATGATGATGTTTTGTTGCTGAGTCTGATACCACAGCCGTAATATTCTTGCATATGATTGCATGCCCAAAAATATATATAAACTTTCAGTCACCTGTGATGTTTGGGTTACACTTCAAATGTATTAATTAAGTAGGTTAGGAAGAATTTAATTTCAGTTTAGTTTGGTCAGACCAGCTTCAGCCCTGTTTGGTACCCAAACCAAACTTGCTCAACTCAGCAGAGGATAAATTATGCTGTTTCTAGTGTGCCCACCAGTACATGATATCCAGGTTTTACTACTAGTTTGGATTTCTTACTGTTTTTACCCTGAATATTGATTGAATCACAATCCATAAAACTGAACTGTATAGCTCTAAGTGATTTGTTTAAAATGCCTATTTCAGCTTTTGCCACTTGTCTAAATATATATATATATATATATATACAATGTAGAAAATATACTTTTGAAGAAAATTGTACAATATTGCTCCTAGATGTCAAAATAGGCCCACTTAACTGTAAATTATGTTCTGAAAACATTATAGCACATCTCCCTCCCCTGAGAATGATCAGTATAGCGGTGTTTCCAAAGAGAATTAACTCTACTTTCCTAGGCACAGAACATGATATTATTTGAGAGAGAAATAAAAACAAAAATAACCCACAGAAACTAACAAACAAACAAACAAACCAAAACAACAAAAATACCTTAATAAGAGAGAACACTTAGCATCTTAATATTTTGACAACCAGAGAGAGAAGGCTTCCTTTGGAATCCTCTTGATTCTGACTGCTCCCTTTCAATCACGGGACAAGAAAGTAAATAACTGTTGAACTACTGCCACCTACAGTCTGGCTGTAAAAATGCCAGCTGTGGGAAGATAACAGAGGAAATATGCAAGTGATTTAAAGTACGTTTAAGATTCACCTGAGGATCCTGAAATGTCTTTCTGAAGATCTTAATTATCACCTATTTTCCTGGCTTGCATTATATTATAGTTGTTTTTTTCTTGTAAATACTAACAAATTACATCCTAATTTTTTCTTATTTTTTCTGCCACGTGTTGCCACAAACAATTTTTGTAGAGTTAAGATGAATGAGTTATTGCTGATACAAGACATGTCTTGGGAAGTGGGAAGAAGCTTCCAGAAGGCTTGGCTGAGAAGAGGTGATGCTCAGAGTAGCTGTCTCTGATCCCCCTGTCACTGGAAATGCAATAAGCTGAAGCAAGAAGTGATCCAGAAATAGAGTTCCAATAAATCATGAAGACAAGAACTACAGAGAGTAGCAATTTAAAGTTCTGTTCCTTGGAACATTCCTTGTTGCTGCCAGTAAAAAACATTTTTTATTTTCCCTCTGCCCCCCCCCCCCCCCCCCCCCCCCCCTTTTTTTTCCTATTGAATGTCAGTCAGCATTCGAAAGATTTAGTCTTAGGAAGTCAGGAAACAGCATGCACTTTGGGAAATAGTCATCTACTTTTAGGAATAAGAAAATATTCAAAACTGCTCAGATCAGTTACACAATACTTCTCCTCTCTTCACCCACCCCTTTAACCCCAATGTACTGAATATATGTTTAAGTGGGTTTTTTTGTATCATTATATTTGTTCCAGAAGGAACACAGGCACAAATATATTTGGAAAGCCTCTTTGTTAAAGATGTATTTAATATGTTTTTTCATAACCTGTTGTGTTGTTGTTTTTTTTTTCTTTAGGCTACTGTAATAGTACGTTTAGCTCCACTTGATGGTGATAGAAATATAGAAAGTATGGGCTAGTTTAATTCTGTTAACTATATTAGCCCAAACATCAGCTGTTTTAAAAGTTTGTCAGACTATAGCCTTCTTTTCAGGTATTTAAAAATGATCAAACTCAACTCAAATAGTCCTAATTAGTCAAGTAGACTTAAAATTTTCACTGGCTTAGATCACTTGTTTTCCTGTGTGTTTTGCAAAATGATGAAGTCCTTTCCCATAATCAGAGCACACAAATAAGAAATTGAAGGTAAGCAAACAGGACAACATGTGCATTCTCCTGGCAGCTGCTGCCATTGCCTTCATCACAGACGCTGGAAGCTTGTTGATGGAAACAACAAGCTGTGAGCAATTCTGGCACTGATGGTTGAGGTATCTGTGGCACTGAAGTGTCTCATTATTGCTCTGCTTTTGATAGTAAGTTATATACTCAAATAAGCCAATATTAATTGGAGATTTGAGATACTTCAGGAATGGATATTCAACTCACTTCCTATTTCTTGGTAATGAAATTGTTGAGATTATATATATAAAAACAAGGATGATTCCATGTGATTAATGTGCTTGGACAGCATTGATACAGCTCCTCTGACAGTCTGTGTTGCATGGAATACGCAAGCCAAGGCCAGTAGAAGAACTTAGACACACCTCTTACTGGAGTTCAACTGTTGCTAGACACATGAGTTTTATTCTAAATTTGTCCCTTAATCTGTGTCCTTTTTCTTCTTTTCTTTTTTTTGGTATTTCTCTCCTATGCGGCAGTTTTGCATTTCTAGTTTGCTGAAGCTCTTCATTAAGGGCTGTTTTTCACCAGTATGTGGAGTGATGAGCAGTATCCTAGTCAAAATGCAAAGTAAGATAGGATAATCTGTAAGAGTAGTGAAAATCACCACACTCAGAAGAGTGTTAAGATACAAGCTTTTTGTTCAGTGCTTGAGATGTATTTTTTTTCACTGACAGTGGATTAGTTTAAAAATTCTTGGGGAAGGGAAAAAGGCACGATGAATAGGCAGTAACAGAACTGCCACTGCTGAAAGCAAAGCACCCTGACAAAGTTTATTGCATAGACTTGGATTTGCTCCAAAATTTGTTTGTAAACATCTATGAAACTTCACAAACTCCTAAACAGAAGTTTTCTTGTGCCTGTTTTTAGGAACAAAAGTCTTGTAGTCCAGTTTTCAACATTTCGTATAAAATGCATGAATTTCTATGTTGGAATGACAAACATACCTTAATAATCTTATAAAGTAACTGATTCAATTTTTGTATTACTCATTTTGTGTGTCTGCTTATGATAATTATTTTAAGTTAGTCAAGGCAGTTACACAACTTGACAAACAACAGACACTTTCTCTTGCCTAGAAGTATCTCCATAGTTCATAGATCAGAAAACCTTTGATTCTATGTCCTGCTGAAGGCACAAGGTAACTACTTCAATAATTTAGCAAACTGTTGTTTGAACAGATCAAAGAGTTCCAATTCAGAAAGCTTTTTTTCTGACATCTGACATCTTGGCATACCGTTATTTATGCACATTAGTGAGACTTAGAGCCACTTTGGGGCATCTGGGAAGAAAAAGTGATGTTGATCATTTAAATATATCTCTATACAAAAATGCTATGACACAGTAGCATCAAACTTTTTTGTTTCCCCAAGACTTCATGTGTTCCTGTTTCTCCCCTTTGGTTGGGTTGTGAAAGTTCTTTTGAGAGTGGCATCCTATAAAATGTCTGTTTGTTTGCTAAATAACAATACTAAGATTGAGAATGCTTAAGAGATTCTCAATCTTAACTATATATGTTTGCTAGCTTACAGTATTTCCCATCTGGAAAAATACAAAAGGTTCGTTTGTTTCCTCATGAGAAGACTGCTGTTTTGTATTCAGGCTGTTATATGAGGCAGCTATGTGTCACACAGGACGTTGGGTGGCTTCACCACCAAAAGTTCAGTTCTTTTAGGTAGATGTGCCTGTTCTGAAATATGAAGAGGTAGACATTTTGATGGAGGGTAATGGTAGCAGAGAAAGAGAGAAACACATCAAGACCTCTCTCCTGCTGCTTCATTTCTGCTGCCTTCTAGGCTTGTTGGGCACATATGCATTTACCTTCCTCAGGGAAGGGGTAACATAGAGCTGGATAATTGTTTGGTTATTTTTAGGGAAACAAGATAAAATAAAAAACTGGGAATTAAGTAACTGAGTCCAGAGCAGTAGCTTTAGCAGGATGAAGACTAAAACTCAATGCCTGAGTTCATGGAGATACATCAAGCAGAGAAACTAAATCTTCAAGCTGCCTGGGAATGGAAAATCTCTTAAATAAGTGCTGAAATTTTTTTTGAAAGCCTCTTACCAGAATCTGCAGCTGCTCTGTTGACTGCGCAAATGAACTAGCACGGTCTGTCCCCTTATGTGGTTCCTGCTATCTAGCAGTTGATCTGATTGTTTCTGGTTTTAAGGAGCTGTTCTGTAGTTCAGGTCAATGTTATTTGCAATGTCTATATTTAAAAGAGGGAAAGTGATGAAGTTGTATTGTGTTTGTGAAGAAGCGTGTTGTGACCCTGTGGTGTAAAATTATAGAATGGCTTTGGCTGAAAGGGATCTTAAAGATCTAGTCCAAACCACCTGCTGTGAATAGTATAAATCAGGCTGCCCAGGACCCATCCAACCTGGCCTTGAATGAATCCAGGCATCCACAGCTTCTTTGTACAACCTGTTCCAGTGCCTCACCATCCTCTGAGTAAAGAATACCCTCCTAATATAAAATCTAAATCTTCTCTCTTTTATTATAAAACCATTCGCCCCTTGTCCTATCACTATCAGACTGTGTAAAAAGTCAGACTACCTCCCTGTTTATAAGCTTCCTTTAAAGTACTGGAAGTCTGCAATGAGATCTCCCCAGAGCCTGTTCTCCAAACTAAACAAGCGCAGTTCCCTCAAGTTTCTTTATATAAGAGAACTGCTTCAGTCTTCTGATCATCCTCTTGGCCCTCTTTTGGACATTTCTAACTGGCTCCGCATCTTTCTTGTGTTGGAAGCTCCAGGCCTGGACACAGTACTTCAAATTAGACTTCATGTGGGCAGAGTAGAGGGCAACAATCACCTCCCTCATCTTGCTGGCCACCACTCTTTTGGTGCAGCCCAGGATAAAGTTGGTCTTTCAGAGTGCAAGTGCACACTGCTGGCTTATGTCAAGCTTCTTGTCCATCAGAACCCCCCAAGTCTTCTCTTCAGGGCTGCTCTCACTGAGATTTTTCTCCCTGTCTGTACACATATCTGGGACTGTCCTTTTCCAAGCGCAGCACTTTACACTTGACCTTGTTGAATCTTGTTAGCTTCCTGTGGGCCCACTTGTCAAGTCAGTCCAAGTTCTTCTGGATAGCATTCTTTTCTTTCACTGTATCAACTGCACCATTCAGCTTAGTGTCATCAGCAAGCTTGCTGAGAGTGTGCTCAACCCCACTACATCGTTGATAAAGAGTGTGAAGAGCATCAGACCCAAGACTGACCCCTGGGGGACACCACTCATGACTGGCCTCCACCTGGACATAGAGCTATTGATCACAGTCCTCTTGGCTGTGACCATCTGGGCAATTCTTTATCCAACAAATAAGTCTAACCTTCAAATCCATGTCTCTCCAACTTAGACGCAAGGATGTGGCACAACACCATGTCAAAGGCCTGGCAGAAGTCCCAGGCAGACTGCACCGGTTGCCCTTCCTTGTTCATAGATGCTGTCACTCTACTGTAAAGACCACCACAGTGTCCGTCATGCTCTGCCCTTGGTGAAGCAGTGCTAGCTGTCTTGGATCACCTCCTCAACTTGCATGTGCCTTAATATAGCTTCCAGTGTAGTATAAAACTGTGGTATGAAATCAGGAATAAAACCTGATCCTCCAGTGTTGGAAGACAGTGATGAGATGCAAAGTGTCTGGTTTTCTCTCTCTTGTTGTCAACAGAGAGAATAAGAAAGAATTGATAACAAACATAGTCGCTCAATCCCAGCACCCTAGTTTTCCATGCATTCTGTAGTTAGTTGTCTGCCTACAACACAGTAAACAGAAAAATACTGTTTCCAGAAGATGGTGTATATGACATGTAAATCCAGCAATATTATCATTTGGAATGGTACATCTCTGAAGCTGAACCTTCACCAAAGTTTTGTTTGAGTACAGTTGTAGCAACTGAACTGTTAAAGAGAACATATGTAAGGAACTGCTGAACGCTTATTTAAGCTAGCAAAGCTGTACACCACAGTAAGCGTTTCTACTTTAGAAGTAAAATGTCAAGTTCATTTACATGATAGGAATGTTTTCTAAACCAAGGGGTCTATAAAATACACCTGGAAGTTATGTTTATGCAAACTGTAAGATATTTCCCAATTATGATGAGTCACAAACATGTCACTACAGAGGCAGTCATAGCCTGCAATCCACGTATGCGTGCCCCGGTGTACATTTACTGGTTACTGATACTAGGAGCACAGATGGGGCATCTGAGAAGCCATAAACTGAATCTACTTATGTTGTCAGTTTGATCCCAGCACCCACACTATTAGAGCTGCAGAACTGAAACAACAGCAGGGGAGAGGTGATAGTGTGAACCAGAGGAGGCAGTAGAAGCCCTGTTTGGTTCAGCAAAGGTTGGAGAAATGGTATCAGAAAGCGGAAGGAGGTTGTCTGACAGAAAGGATTCAGTGGAATTGGTTTTGAGGAAGCACAGGGCACTGCAAAATTTCTTGAGGATATCTTCACAAGAAAAAACAAATTCCTGTTTTATAGTGTTTGTTGAAATCACCTTCTCCCTCAGAGTTGCTGTGTTTGTACAGGGAGAAGGCCATAACAGGGACAGCCAAGTTTTCAGTTGTCCAAACAAGTCAAAGAGTTTCAAATTGTCCTTTTAACAGCATGTTTCTTATAAAACATTCAGCACAGTCTGATTATATCACTAAAAGCAAATATACAGTCAGGCATAAGGCCAGAGAATTAGTTACAGTGCTGGCATATCAACAACAGCAATATGAAAGCTGAGGGAACCAAAACAGTATAGCACTTGGATACACAGTAATTAATGGCTTCTTAATAAGAACTTGTTGAAACGCTGATATACTGGGTGTTCCCAGTAACTGAAAGTCATTGTTTGTGTGACATGAAGTCGGATCTGAATTCGTGACTGATTTCTTTTTTTATACCTTTAGTTCCTTAAAAAATGTGGCTGCCCCACACCTCTCTAGTGCTCTTATCCATGTGCATACTTAACTGTGTCTAGCACGGCATACAGCAGTAATGCAAAGGCCTTTTCTACCCTACCTGCCCCTATCCAGGGTGTTTTGAAAAACTGGATTTTCACTGTACACACATTGGTCTGGGTATGTGTGCTGCCCATGCGCTTTTGAGAGCCTCCTTAAAACTAGTTCTGAAAATTAACCAATGCACCCCTTCAAAAGTATTCATATCCTGGTTTCTAGCTTTACAGCATGGTTACTCCCTAATTGGAAATAGCTTTCTGTGGATTAGAAACTGCGGCATCTAACCACAGTATAAATGAGATGCATTAGCTCTTGTTCCAGCAAGGGTGGAAAAATGTTTGTGTGTTCAGATTAAAATCAGAATGAAAAAAAAATAAAAATAAAGAAAGCACCCTAGTGTTTGGTGTCTATACTATTTAAAGAAATTACACGTGTTACAAATCTGTTTGTATTTACCCTAATTTCTTTTACAGCTCTGCCCCATCCACAGTTCTATGGCTCTGAAGTAACTTTAGTCCCCCATGCAGAGTCTCAGGTTATTGCAGGGAGCGTGTCCCATTTACGCTATCATAAACCTTGCATAGTTTCTTATTTGTGCAAACTACATGTACAATTTTGGAATAAAATTATGTGTGTTATCTGTGTCTCTCAGAGAGACAAAAATCTTTCTGCTCTGAATCTTGGAATTTTCAAGTAGCTGCAAAAGATCTGGTGCGGCTGTGACCTAGAAGCATACATTGTATTGCTGCTGACAACAATGTGCCAGTTCCTTAAAATGCCTGTTTTCTACAGCTAAGCTCTGTCCAAGCAGACAAAACTCCAATTCCAGGTGGGATGACAGCATCAAGTTTTTTATGGTTAATTTTGAGAAGTGCTGTCTGTACGATTCAGTCTACAAGCGTAGGTCTCCTGATAACATAACTCTTGTTTAGTGTTCAGCTGAATGAGAAGGGATAGCATCACTCTAGGGCAAGCTGATGTGTTAAAAGTAAACAAAGTTGGCTGAGAAGGCATGAAGTTAACTTCTCACTGATGTTACTTCTCATCCCTTCCTGATGATGATAACCACGCTTTGCACATTGCTATCTGTATGTAATCAAGAAAATTAATTTAGTTAAGTTGAAGTACAAAGGGATTTAAATGGATAACTACTCTTTCTTAAGTTTAGCTCAAAGTCAAACAGATGAGGAATGCTCTTACGCTAGCATTCTGAATATGTGTAAACAGAGAGAGAGAGGGGAGAAGGAGGAATAATTTGCCTGGCTGCTTTAAGCACCGCTTAGATGCAGGATCCTCAACATTTAAATACAATGAGTTAGAATAAAACTCAGTTTTGCAAGTCTATTGTCTTTAGCTTAGCTAGCAACTTCAAAGGAGCTGTATCTGTTAGTGTAGGATCTGTAAAGTTGCAGTTGTTAACGAATTGAAGCAAAAAAGCCCTTGATGGTCTTTGTATAGGGGAAAGGCTGTATAGATCTATTGCCTCAAGCCAGATTTGGAGCTACAAGTAATCTGCACAGCATGATTTGGGTAGCTCAAGTAATTTAGTCTGTCATGGGAAGATAATGAAGGACATCCTCTGGGGTTTTCTGGCAAATATTTGGCCATGCTTAATTTCAAATGAATTCTTTATTGTTGATTTTCTAGCTTCTGTAAAAGTGCCTGCAACTACTGGCAGACAGCACAGTTTAGAGTAGACTGTGGCAGTTTCAAGACTTTGAAAACATGGGAAGGTTTTAACACTTTTGCATCCTCCAGATCCTTTCATGCTTTCTGCGAGCTGACTTTCTGACTTGCAGCCAAGTCTTCATCTCCCTGCAACTGTTTGCTTGCTGGGAATGCTGCCAAATGCCAGCACCTGTCAGAGCAGAACAAACTGCATGGGCACAACCCATGCTGTTGATCAGCAGGGCATTGGGACTCAAGGATGAGGTCAGGCCAAGAGGACAGCTGTGAATCTCTTCTTGGTAGGAGCTGTGCCATGCAGTCCCTCAAGATGCTGTGGGTTTGCAATGACTAGACTAAAAGTCAATGCCCTAACAAAGTAAATAAATGACTTAGAGATTAAAGGAAAAAATACAGTATGTTGCTGCATTAAATGTTTGATTTCACACAGTTTGCCAGGGAAAAAGTGACAACACTGTTTAAAGTAACATCACATTGATTCACCTCAGGATGATTCCAGTTCCCTGCTCAGCAGCACACTTGTTCATTGGATCATCCATTGATTTAAGTTCCTGACTTTCCTCCCTGTCCTTCCTCTAACAGGTAACTATGACTGCAGTGTGTTTGGAATCCATGCCTGTCTGCTGTCTCTGTGCATCTTTTAGAAATGGTGAAACTATTTTGGGCCCTCTATTTCCAGTCCCTTCCCTACAAGAGATACAAATGCTGTCTTTGCTTAGGGGATGAGTTATTCTTTGTTTTTAGCGAGGTGAAAGCTTAGTTTGCTTAGTATTATTAACATCTACAAAAATTCTGTGTGAAGAATATTGATTATTGTAAGCAAACACAGGGATATAGTTTGTTAAAGGCATACTGAGATGGTTATAATGTGGTTGTTCCCAGGCCTGGTCATACACTAACGTGTTCTGCGATTAGGCTGTTATGATAGTTTCCAGATACCTTGTTGCTCCACATATTTTTTTTGTGATTTAAACCACAAGTACCTTTTCCCACTCTGCTTTAAAGAAGAACTGGCATCCCTGTGAGAGCTGTGCCTTTTCATTACTATTTTCCTCACTTGGTATCAAAATGCAAGTTAGGTCTTATGAGATTGTTACAATATCTATATCTTTAAAACTTCATGCTTCATTGCTCGTTAATCAAGGCCATTGTACAATGGCATCCATTTAGTTAAAAGTAACTAAAACCAATAAATACTGGGCTTACTGCTTCTGTTTTGAAGTAAGATCCAGGCTCAGATACTGCACTATAAAGCTGCCAAGATCCAGAAAAGCAGGAATGGAGTCTGTGGCTTTGCAGTGCTGACCAGGAGTAAGGAATTCTTTCTAGCAAGGTTTGCTGCCCACCATCTCTGTCATTCAGCTACTGTTTGGCTGCTTTGCTTCAGTTGTTTAACTCTGTTGATCTGACTATCAGTGAAGTTTATCTGCTTCTATATGATAGTGCTCTCTAAAAAAGGCGCAATTAGGAGTGTTCACTGGCATCCATCTGGGAGAGATTCAGACAAATGTAGTTAGTGGCATCAAATGTAAATAATGTAAAATCTGAAGTTTAAATCAGGTATGTGAAATGGCTTTTCAACCAGAGCAATTGTTCGTTTTTAAGAAATAATGTGTTGATGACAGTTTCCTGATGGAAATTTATTTTGGATAAATTATTTGGAAGCATTTCAGTTGTTTAACAATCTTTTTTGAGCATTGGCAGTTGTTGCTCACAAGTATGGAAATAACTTCATGGTTAATATTAAGTTATTCTCTTCCTTGAATCTGGTAGCAGAAGTTTAAGATTTAACATTACAATCAAACCCCATGTGCTTCTGATTTGTGTAAAGATCATATATTTGCCAGGTATTTTATAATCAAGTGTTAAGCAACTCCTTTCACCGCACTGAAGAGGCCAAAAGGAAAACTGTGGGCATGTGCAATTGAATACAAGAACCTTTGCCTGGCAACGTTAGTAAACTTTGCAAATCAGTTGTGTTAGAGCAGGTGTTAGTCATAGCACTTTTGCATTAAAAGACTAACACCTCTTTGTTTCTAGTAGCTATCAAAATGTCTTGGAATAGTTTTTTTTTTTTTTTTTTTTAAGTACAAATAAAGAAATAACTTTCAGCTTTCAGTCAACTCACCAAAAAAAGCTCTGTAATAACAAGTATGGAGAGGAAGCTAAATGGAAGGGACCCAGGAATTACTGCCCTTGAATGGCCTCTCTTTGGAGAGAGTGTCCTGTTTTTTTTCAGAGGGAGGTGGCATAAGGCACTAAGAATAACTTATTTCTCTAGCCGCATCTTCCTCCGCCCCTTGTACTCTCAAGGACAAGGAGGTTTTGTTTGAATTTTGAACACTCTCATGTTACTAATGAATCAAGGGAAGAACAGAGAGAGGAAAGTTTTCCATTATAAGCAGTAAAGAAAATAACTTGCCTGAGAAAATTAAAGTATTGAAATGCAAGTATCTAAATATAGAGTCACACTGTTTATGCTGTGATGGAATCTCTCCTCCATAAGCAAAGGTATGTATTCTCATCATGAGATCATCTGCACTTTGTTATTTTCAATCACTTAGCTAGATACAAGTGAATCCATTTTGAATTTGTATCGTACATTTATTCACTCATCTTTAATCACACCATTATTTTTCATTGCAACAAATACTTTAAACGCTTCAGTGAAGAAAAACAACGATGATAAAATGCCAATAAAATACTCTTACAGAAGTGTGCATGACATCACTTGATAACATAAAGGCTTAGAAAATTCCTAGAATTTCACAAAACTGGCAATTTCACAGTGAAAAACCTGTGTATTTTTTTGATCTTTAATGATATAATGTATAATAATGATATAATAATATTGTTCAAAGTCTCTAAGTTTAGAACTTGAAAGTGCTGTAAGATATACCAATATAAGGAAATTTATCTGCTCTTAATAATGCTCTCTCTTCATCTAAAATACCTTATTCTGCTGAGCATACTAGCCCATCTGTAATGGGCACTGTAGGAAAAAAATTGGCTGTTTTTGCTCTATTAAATACTTCTGTTTCTAAGAGCCTCTGATGTTACAGGTTTGTGTGAGATTATTTTAGATTTTTCAAGCACCATCTGGGTGGCTACAGTGGGACTTGGCATCATATTTCTTATTGTGCTCTGTTGGAGATGATAAAAGCACAAAAACATTAGGATGTAGGACCACAGCAGAGATCCATTTTTAATTCCTCTTGCAATATAGAGGTTCTTCTTTCTTGTGCCTTCCCACTCCCAGACAGAAATAATTATCTCATGCTTTCCATATCCTTCCCTTCCTATTCCTTCCATGCTCTGAAATCCAAAGATCATGTTCTAAAGCCCTGCTTTAACTGGTCTGGCTTCTCTGCAGTTCTTGCTTGACCCGATAACAGCTGTTTCAGCTATGTGTCAGCTCTGCCACACATCAAATCCTATGCTTACTGTTCATCTGACAGTTGCCAGTGATGAATGTGTCCCTACAGATGACATCATCTAAAAGACTAGAACAGCTACAGAGTGTCATCTCTTCCCTGTGTGAAGTGATGTGTTGCTAGAAATAGGAGGTCCTCGTGCTTCTCCCACATTACTGTTGATTCTACTTTGAACCAACGTTTAACCTGGCTTCCTTACCTCCAAGCAACAAAATTACAGCATGTCCTTAAGTAATAGGTTTTTTCATGTCCTGAGATGCATTCTTTTAAAAATGCAATCTTGGTATGGTGCTTAATATGCCTCTCAAATTTTGGTCTCATCTTCTATAATTCTCTCATTTAGAAATTTAATCCTATACACTTCACTGCCTTCTTGAACTGTATTTGCACACAGCTTTTCTAATAGGGGGTGGTGTGAAGTATGAGTTAACAGAGGATTCCGTGCACTTGTTTATATTTAAATCATTGTACTTAAATATTTCCGAGCTGTGCTTTCCTGATCTATAAAAATGAATGTAGTATTGCCTTAACTCACAGAGTTTTTTGGAAGATCCATGGGCTTGAGATTCTCATTTGAAGGTCATTTTAAGGTGTGTACTGCTTTTATACTATCACTTCAGTTGCACTTTTGTGAGGTCTGAAACTGTGCTAACTTACAGGGATTAGATGGTGAGTCTCTCTTTCCTAAAGAATCACAAGCAACAGCCAGCAACTATGTTAGGAATTCCAATAACTCTGGGGTGTCAAGCAGTAAACTGCGAATTATTTACTTATGAAGCTTTCTCACTGGTTATGCTGTGCTCTTCTATCATATGGTGGTTTACACTCACCCCCTGAAGTGAATCATTGCTAGGGCAGTTGCTTAAGGCCTTTTTTTTTTTTAACTTGCTTTCTTACACTTAGTGATATTTGCTCACAAAGTTTTTTAGTTCTTCCTGCACGTGTGCTAAAAAAATTCTTTGCCACCCTTTGAGTCTTAAGATCAGTTCATGTCTGTATGGTTTGACAGATATACTGATGGATATAGAGAGTCCATTTCATCTATAGCAATTTATCATCTGCTTCTGAAGCTTAAGGCCTGCAAACAGTCTGTATTCACACATGTACCTCACAAGCTCATAAACACAAGAATAAATTGACCAGAAATCTTATATTTCCTTTCTCCTTGCTGGACTGGCTTGAGAGGAAACCTTTTGCAGGCCACCAAGCAAATAGTCTGCAGAACTCTCTTAATTCTCCACCTACAAATCGTGTTTCTAATTTATCCTCTATTCATCTATTTCATCTGACCTTAAGTTGAAAATTCCTGAGTCGTTTTTCCTTTTTTTTTTTTTTTTCTTCTAAATCTTTAACCTGCTCAGGAAATGTGCTCCTACTACTTGTTTGCTCAGTGTTATCCTGTAGCCATTTTAATACCCACTGTTCCATGGCTGATTGTGAGTATACCTTGGGGGGTTGTGCTGGGATTTTTGTTTGATTGTAATGGCTTTTTCAAGGCTTGAGGCACTCATTTCCATGTTTGAGATGTGAAAAACAAAACCATTGGCTCCATAGACACATACATGCTATAACGTCCAACTCTAGCATGAAAGGAATCTTTTAAAAATAAGTGTGCCATGACAAAGTTACATTAGAAATTCTAACATAAACAGTACACTGCTATGTACAAGTGTGCATGCTTTCCTCTGGTGATAAGTGAGAATGCTATGGGAATATATGAATTTTCTGTCCTCTCATACTTTACTCAACTGAGGGAAGTGCCTCACAAAATAAAGGATTGTGGGAAAGGTGGATGCTAAAACACTCTTTAATTAGAGAGGGAAAGAAGAAACTATTGTAAGAAGATAGGCAAACAACTACTGAGAAACCTTAACATGGGGCGTTATTTGCTTTGTTGCCGCTTTTTTCCCCTCAATAAATTCTTCTGAATTCTGAAGAGAGCTGGTACAGAATTCAAATCTATTTATTGATTTTCACGTGTGACTGTGAAGGAGGTGTTTGTTCTGCACTTCTGCTCAAATTGCTGAAGGAAGACCTAGCATCAGCATTATCTTTTGGCAGTGCTCACTCCTCTCTAGTGATTTCTAGCACACATGCATCAGCTCAGTTAAATCCCTGAAGTCAGATGCATTCATGCCCTAAGTGAAAGTGAACAGAACACTGGAAACAGTAAGAGCTCTCTGTTTCATTGAACTGTGTATATTTGCTTTGTAGGTGTCCAGTGTTTTAAAACAGTGGAAGTACATGAGCTTTTCCTATAAATTATCTAAATACCTCTCTTGTGTTCATGCAACTCATATTTAGTTAAACATAAATGGAAATGTATTCCACATTTGTGTGAATTAAATCCATAGTAATTCATATGCATGGTGCTTCAGGTTTGTATAATCTAAAGATTAAAAGGAACTGCCTTGGTTTTGTCTAGTGTGCTCCTTGGTGTACCAGAGGTACCAAGTACAGAAGCCAAATTTGGTGAACTTGCCTACAGGCAAACTTATACCTGACTTTTATACCTATATATAAGAAGTTCATACCCTTCCCTGTTTCATTTTATATCTCAAGTAGTATACCTGAGTATTCTAATAATCAGCATGGGTCCTGTTTGATTCTTACCCAACCTCAAAGGCATTCTGTGGCTTTGAGTTTCATTATGAGCTGTGGAGTTCTAGAGAACTTATTTGCTAACATTTTTCAACAAAACTTGTTTTTTGATGCCAGACAGAGTTCAGGCTTTGAATATTAATCCAGGCTAGAAATACTTGGAACAAGTTCACCAAAGCAGGAGGAGTTCACAAGCTGTTATAAACAATGTGCAAGTCTGGTACTCTCTTTTGATAATGTTGCCGGTCTTGCAACTTGATACTAAACATCTTTCATATGATGTTACTGCATGTTGTTACTTGCAGATACCTGCATTTAGATGCTGAAAAACATTCAGAGTGCAGTTAAAACTCAGATGCTATCTATATTTAAGAAATATACCCCAAATGGCAGAAATAAAATTTGATTGAGAACCATATATTAAAATGCTACCAAAAAATCTATTTTTTTCTTCTTTTTCCTTTTTTCTTTTTCCTTTTTTTTTTTTTTTTTTTTTTTTTCCAGGAGATGTCTCTTCTGGCAAAGGTCTTTTAAACAATGAAAGGCATCTTTACAGTGAATACTGCTCTGTTCTCAGAAAGTTTATTACTTGTTATATCTCCGCACGCATATCTTGGGTACTTTGAGTCATGAAACACAGCTGCTATAGGCTGGCTCAGCTCTCCTGGCACTATCTCACTTTATGCTCTCCAGAACTGTAGCTTGACAGCTACTGAATTTGTAGGTTACAGGTCTATACTTACAAACTTCAAGCTAGAGATGGCACTTGGACATCTTGAACAATTTTGAGTTTTGACACTACAAATATTACACATTATTCTATTGCTATACTTCAGTTCTGCAAAATAGTCATGACCCTTTGGTAACAAGAAGGGGGCAGATTATATTTCTAAAGTATCATTAGAATTGTATTTAGTTTCCAGTGAATGTTTATGAAGAGAAGACTCTTTAAAAAGTACTTACGTTCTTGTTGTGGTTAAGGATCTTCAAATATCTCTATATATTTGTACCTGAAAATAAAGGGATGAAGATTTTCATCTGTACATTTTATTACAGAGACATTTTTAAGATACTTGCTCAAACAGTATCTAGTCCTCAGGAGAAGGCTGCTTACATCTTTCAACAGAAACCGAGTGTTTTACAGTTTTACAGAGACAGAGCTAATGAGCTGGCTAGTAGCAGGTTGTAGAACGAGTAATGCCTCTTGCTGGATGAAATATATTGCATAATGTTAACCTTTTGCACAAGCCAAGCTTTTTAAGGTGGTAAACAATATTCAAATGTGCAGTCTTGCACTGTACAGCCTAAGAAAAGGATCTAGCTATGGTTGTTTTACCATAGCAATGCCGTTATCCCTCTCATAGTTTGAGATCCACATAATGGCTCCGGCACTTGTAGTTCTCTATTAAATCATTAAATTACAAAATCAAACTATTATGCAGTACTTGAGACTGCACTTCTCCTTTTGAATATTTTACTGTATCAGTGTGGCTTAAAGGAAAGAGTGCTTTAAATTCTATATTCACAGAATGTTTTCTACCATTACAACAATGTATTTTCAGTGACACACTATGAACCCGAGCTTTCAAAAATGAGTAAGGATCTTCCAATCGATGATATTTAGGTACTTTTTTTTAATCGTAAGATTAAACTGAAGGATACTTTTAATTTTTCTTATTTTGTTTTGATTTTTCACAGTACCATTTGACAGCATTCCCCAAATCCCCACATTCTTTTTCAGTATTTGCAAGAGCCCAGAGTTAAGGAGAGCTCCAAGATTCCTGAGCTGGTAGAAAACCAAGTATCTACCTTAGAATGCTGTTGATCCGTGATTGGTCTATGAGGCGCGGGAAGTTAAAATACAGTTGTTGTGATTACTGGAGTCATCTTGGCCAAGTTAAATGTGAACAAACAGAATTGTTGGGAGTTTGTGTACACAGTTAAGGAAAGTTTCTTTGGGGAAAAAATGTGTTGGAAGTGTTAGTCTAATATTTTTAGGTATCTACCTAGATACTTTGAAATATTTATTGGCATACGTCATTTCATTCAAGGGTGTGTAGTTACAGGATACCATTTTTAATCCTATTTAAGAAGTTAATCCAACAAAGAGTTGAGAGAAAATGGGTGCAAGCGGTAACACAAGGAATGAGTGTGTCAGTCTTATGTGCCAAACTATGGGATTATGACTGCTATTTTATTTATTTCAGTTGGTTTGAATGAAAATAGACACAGGGAGTTCCTCTCACTTTGAGATAAGAAAGTAAGAAAATCACAAATCATGCTAGCTTTGATGTGGAGCTACAGCTTTACTGAATTTCTGAAAGCAAACCCACTTCAGAGAGGATTTGGCCTTTCAGGAGATTGTAGAAGCTGACTGACATGTCTTGTGAGCTGCCAGACACCATCTGGTGTGCTGGCACCTGGTGCTGGTTTACATGTGACAGTAACATTACACAGGTGTAAACAGAGAAACAGAACAATGGTAAATCAGGACCGTGAAGTACTGTTGGGAAATATTTGGTTTGGACCGTACAAAAGGGTTGTTCGTTCCATTTGAGAGAATTTGGCTCTGTGAGAGTATGGCTAGGCCTTATCAGGCTGAAGATGAACAAAGATCAGACTTCCTGATTGATTCTGTGCGTCACAGGACTATATAAAAAAATCTGAAGTAATCTTCAAGTGCTTTATAAACCGCTGGGAAAGTACATGGTCTTGGGTCTTGTTATATGGCACTTAGGGATGAGGTTTGGTAGACATGGGGGTGATAGGTTGATGGTTGGACTTGGTGGCCTTAGAGGTCATTTTCAACCTCAATGATTTTACGATTCTTGCAGTCTTTTTCAGTAACGACCAGTTTAGGAACTTCTTTTCTTTTCAAGTAGAGCAGTACGAATGCATCATTCCTTGAGGAAAAGTTTTGGCTGTCTCTCAAAAAGAGAGTAGGATTTTCATTCTGTAGAGGATCGGCAACAGAGAATAATTCTGAATGGAATTATCCAGGAATTCTTTGAACTTTCTAGCATTATGCAAATAGGAGTATATGAATGAATGCAAATCTGAATTTGCTTAATTGCACTAATTTAAATAATCCTTTATATTTCTGATTAAAAAGAAAGTCCTTAAAAACGAAATCAATTTTGAAATTAACCCTTTAGCCCTTCCCTACAGAGCACTGACAAATCTTTTTGAGGCACCAGCAGCCTGTTTTGATGTAGCTGCTTTAGCTGATGCACTTGTTTCCACTGTATCTACTGTTCATAGGGAACACTTCAACACAGAGACTTTCAAATTTCAGAATGCCTTCAATAATTGGCTATGATTAGAGCCGTGTTTAGAAATAGACGCCCTCAAGAGGATGGCTTAGAAGGACCCTCTTCATCTACTGAAATAAGAATGCTGTGATTCCCTTCATAGGAGAGGAAAACTCATGTTGATTTTTCTCAAAGATACCAAAAACGCATATAAAAGCAGAGTTGGGGGTAGGGTGGAGCGTCTTCAGCTGCTCCTATTGGTACAACTCGGCTCTCATGGGTGCTCTCATTTAACAGGCAGCTGGGCAGGGCCAGGGACTGCCAAAACTTCCAACAGCCAACCAACAGAGACGAATGAAAGTACCTCAGCTGCTCAGGATCTGTAATTCAGAAAGAATTCAGGTTTTCCCATAGCAGAATTTCTGCGGTCGTTGCACTCGGGGTCTTTCTGGTAGTTGGTTATACTGTGCTGAGGGAGTTGGCAGAGGTGATTGCTGAGCCACACTCTATCATCCCTGAGAGGTCTTGGAGACAGGGAGAGGTGCCAGTGTCACTCTGGTCTTCATAAAGGGCAAGAAGGAGAATCCAGGTTACCTCGGGCCAGTCAGCCTCACCTCCATCCCTGGAAAGGTGAAGGAACAGTTTGTTCTGAATGCCATCTCCAGGTACCTGGAAGAGAAGACAGATATCAGGAGTAGTCAGCATGGGTACACCAGGGGGAGGTCGTGCTCAACCAACCTGGTGACCTTCTATGACCTAGTCATTACTGGCTGGGTGGATGAAGGGGAGAGCAGTCAGCAAGGCATTTGATACTATCTCCCACAGCATCCTTATAACAAAGTTGAGGAAGTGTGGAATAGATGAATGGATGGTGAGGTGGGTTGAAAGCTGGCTGACTGGCAGAGCTCAGGGGGTTGTGCCCAGGTAGACCTGGATGCCTAGGGAGCTGCTTTGGCAGGGGGGTTGGACTCAATGATCTCTAGAGGTCCCTTCCAACTCCTACAATTCTGTGATTCTGTGCCTTTTTTTTCCTTTCCTTCCCACTTGATGGTTTGTGCTCTGGGATATGACATTTCTTTGTGAACAATTTATCTAAATGAGCATCACTGTTGTTGAAGCATCTCAACCATGCCTGTATCACAGTGCCGGTACCCAGACACACACTTGTGGAAGTACTGGTTTTGGAAAACTTGGGATCAGGGGCACTATATCAGCTCACCCTGTTCTGCACGTTTCCACAGAGGTCCAAATGAGAACCCGCTTTAAAAATGTGACTTCAAAACACATATCCCCGTAGCGAGCAGTACCAACTCAGAGACCACGTGAAATTCTGCAGGAGGGAGTTACAAAGCGACTGCGCGACTGTACTGCTGCCGCTCGGCTGCTGTCCTGCAGCACGAGCATTCGTGTCTAACCCACTCGGGTGACGGCCTCAGGAATATGCCGGCGACCGCTCACTCCTTCCCTCGCTTGTTCGTTCGGAAGGCCGCACGGCACGGCGCGCTCTATCTGGTGCGGACGGAGCCCCGCTGCAGAGGCGCGCTGTGCTGGGCTGTCGGGCGCAGCGCGCCGCGTTCCAAGGTCCGGGTGCCTCGGCCGCAGGGACAGCGAGGCCGGGGCCGTGTGGCGGGGCAGCGCGGCTAGACGTGGAGCTGGACCTTGGCCTGCGGGCTCTTCGCGGCCGTCCGCGGGACAGCAGCGACGGGCCCGCTCCCGGCCGGCAGGTGCGCCTAGCGGGCCAGGAGCCTGCACGCACGGCGCTTCGGCGGGGCCGGTCCGCCCCGGAGCGCGTGCCCGAGGGCTCCGCGCCGCACCCGGCCCTGGCGCAGCCTGCTGCCCCGCGGCCGCCGGCGGTGCCGCGGAGAGGCGCCGCGCCGGGGCCGCCCCGTTTTCCCACTACGCCCCCCCCGGGGAGGGGCCGCCGCCTCTCCCGCCCCGCCGGGCCGCCGAGGGGCCGCGCTCCGGCCACGGTCGCCGCGGCGCGGAGATGCTCTCGGGGACGGCGGTGCCGGGTAGCCCGGAGGCGACCTTCTCCGAGGACGTGCTGCGCGTCTTCGGGAGCAACCGGAGCCTGTCGGCCGGGCAGCTCTCGACGTTACTGAGCCGGCTGGGCGCCGCGCCCGCGCTGAGCGCCGTGCTGCCGCTGCCCCACCTGCACCACAATCAGGTACGGGTACCGCCGCGAGGGCCGGGCTGCAGCGCGCGGCCGGGGTTCCGGCTCGGAGCCTCCGTGGTTCCCCGCGGGGAGGAAAGAAGGGAGGGGGGGGGAAGGAGGGAGCAAAGGTCCGCGGCGGCGCCGGTCAGAGGGAGCGGCTCGCGGTGGGGCAGCCGCTGCCATCCGTCGGGGGCTGCCATCGGGGTCGGCTCCACCTGGCGTTTGGCGTGGGCAAGCAGCCCGTGAGAAGCTGCTGGAGTTTTCCTCTGGGTCTTACGTAAGCACAACTTCGAGACGCGTTAACGTGAAGCTGTTGTGTGATAGCGAGGACTTCGTCGCCACTTGTGTGAAGACACTTTCAGAAACTGCCACATCTTTCGAATAAATGGAGTGCAGAGAGTACGTTCATCAGTTCATCTACTGAAAGCTTTTAAAACGGTGTTTAATGTGCTGACTGAATGTTACTGGAATACTGATTCCTTTTCAAGAAATTATGTATTCTGTGTAGTGTCTCCATACAAAAATTCAGGCCGTGTTCTTAATTTTAATTTCCTATCTGCGTGATGTCTGACAATACGTGTGTTTTTCTGAAGTGGAATCCTTAGGCTGCTGGAGATGTCCTTATGAAAGGAAAGCAGAGGAGGCTGTTTTCTCTGGTTTGGTTCAACTTGGCAAGAAACAGAGGAGGTACTTTTCTGAGTGCTGTGAGACTCTTTTTAACGTTTGGGACAGAAACTCCTTTGCTTGCTCAGTAGTGGAGACAAACCTTGGATAAACTCTTTCAGTTTTAGAAGGAGTGCAATTCAAATGTCTTCTCCTTGACCATGGGTTTAATTTGAAGTTAATGCCACTGAAATCACCATAGCATTCAGTATGAGCATAGCAGGATTTCCCGGAGTCACTGCTTCTATTTCAAATTTCACAAATAAACACTGTTCCACCACGGTGTATTAAAAAAATGTGTATAATCATTTCCTGCCACACATGCTAAATACAAGTTTGCAGTGTTAAATACAGCTGTGAAAAGGATCTTTCTTTAAAAGGGCTTAAAAATGAGCAGATTCCTCAGTCCTTCAGGTTTTCCCTCTGCAAAAGCACGTAGCCCTCGTACACAGACTACATAGGAAAAATAATAGGAATGCTTGTGCTTATTAGTGCCAACACTATTTCTCATACACCTTTTGCATCTTAGCTGAAACGATCTTCTTCTTTTAAACAGACCTGTTATAATTGTATCCTTTTTGAAAAATATCTAGGGTGTTATACTGAAATGTGTATCTTTTTTTTTTTAATAAGTTACCTTTACTGCTTCTTAAAATTGACTTTTCAGCCATTTAAACAAGTGCGTTTTAACCTCTTGGCTCTTGATCCCTTGTTAAGTGTATCAGTGACTTTGGGCTGTGCTGACCACAAGTAGTAAGCAACTCATGTGGCCATTTTTGATACTGTGAGTCATACTTGGTGATTATGAGCTTATAATTTCGAGTATCCACTGATTTGAAAGAAGACAGAAAGTGTCCTAATCTAGGTTTGTGTGTTGTAAGGCACCAGGTGCCCAGACTCATGAATCTCAATGGAGGAAAATAAGTACCTCTGCAGAGTGAATCATGTCTTTTTCGGTGGGCTGGGTCATCCATTGAGGTTGCATAGATAATCTGACTGTAGGAGGAAACAAGGGTTATCTTAGACTTTCAGTTCCTAGCCTCTGTGTCCAGAGCTCGTTGGATGACTCCGGGTCCTTTCTTTCAGCAAAGATAACAGATCCCTGTGCTATCAAGAGCCCCTCATCCAAGCCTGAGGTCATTTTTAGTGGAGAGCAGATATGTAAGGGACAGTGACAGAGCCCTTCAAAAACTGGCAGGAAGAAACAGCCTCTGTCAGTACTGTCCTTTTATTCCAGGTTGATTTGAGAACATAAGACAGGAGGAAAAAATGCTTTCATTTGTTGATCGTGGGGTTTGAACATATACTTGTGTAAAACTTTGTTGGCATGTATGGTAATTTACATCATCTGGTGTCCAATATGACACTTCTTTTATATATATGTGTCATATCAGACAACCCTCCCCTGGATTTGGTTTTTTTTTTTTTCTTTTTTCTGTTATCACTGCTTATATGTTAAGAGAAGTAATGGTAACTGAGGAAACTCAAATGCTACTCACTGCTGTTTTTTTCACACTTCACCATGGAATTCCAGTATGTTTTAGTCCTACATGTAACTATAAAACTAGTAGTGATTTCAATACAATAGATGATGGCATGTTTCCTCACTACATGCTTTACATTGCTAGGAAGAGATGTAAAAACAAGGCTATCCTTTATCTTCTGTCATTTATTTCATTGTCATGTAAGGGATGTACACATACATTCAGAAGTTTTAGTCAGAAAATATGTGTAAAGTAGGTGGATGTTGGATAGAAAGAAAGCCTCTTAACATTGCCTTTATTTTATTCTTTGGGGTAGTAAGTAGGTGCTAAAATCATAATTTGACTGTTCTAAAACTGTATATATGTCCAACTTTTATGTTATGCCTGAATACTGTCGTAATGTAATGTCTTTTATTTTTAGAACAAAACTTTGGACAAAATGAAGTAAAAATCTTTACTGATATTAGTGATCAAATATTGCTCATTTTCACCTCAGGAAGAATTAGAACAGTAAGTTTGATGTTTTGGATAAACTAGAACCAGGCTAGTATTTATTTACTTTGGTAGCATTTGCTAGTGCTTCTTAAAAGAAGGATGAATGGCCTGACAGTGTATGTGGCTTATGGTCTTGATCCATCACCACGATCTGACGTTGCCTAGCCAGTGAGGAGATAAATAGGCTTTTTTGTTCTACTCTGTATGTGTCTTACTTCTAGAACATCTTCAGTGAATTTCAGCATTCATGGACATTTTTCAGCTCCCCACATCAACAGCTACCTTGAATGTGTTGGGGTGTGTTTGAAATCCCCAAAACACTCAAATGTATTCAAGCAGCTTCACGTGGTTGGACTGTTTCTTGCAGAGAGCTGTTTACTGAATGCCTGATTGTCTCCTGTGATGTGTGACAAAAAAAATCTGTCATTACATCAACAGAAAATGGATTAATTTAGAAGAAAGTTGAGGAAAATGTATTTATTTGTCTTTGCTTTGCCTTATCCAGGCTCAGGCTATGTAAAAAAAAACAAAAATCAAAAAACAAAAACTCTGGTCATCTGGTCAGACAAGTATCCACTGCATTCCTTCTTTGCTCTTGCTACTGTATTACCCAGTGCTCAGCCCTGGTGTGTGCTAGCCTAGTACTTTATCTGCTGACATCTAGAAACTGCAGTGACAGGTTGCTGTTGGATATCAGTGTGGAATGCTGCAGATAAAGGTAAAGCAAAGATAAGAACACATCAGAAAATCAGAAAAGGGAGTGAAATGTTTACAAGATGGTTGGCATTGTAGCGTATTTTATTCATTCTACTGTTAAAAGCTTTTTTGCATTATTTTTGTCTGAGCAGTTATCTCATTCTTTCCTGTAAATAGTGTGGTGATCTGGCGTCTGCTTTTCAATTATAAACATATGCTGTACTGGTTTGAAAAGGCTGTAAGAAATTGAATGTCACTATTTCATTTACAGTATGAAAATTCGTATTGATCAGTTCAGAGGCATTGTCAGTTATGATGTATCTTCTTCAAAGTTGTGAGTTTAAGACTAGGTGACAGTCACGTTATGGCCAGTCATCTCACTTTTAGCCACCATGACGAGGCCTACTGAATAGCAAGGGACAGACATGATGTTAGACCCACTGAGCCAGGACATCATCCTCAGTCCCCTGGTCCATGAGGATAAATTATTTTTCTGCTGAGATTATCTGTCAGGCTTACAAAATAAATAGTTTGAGTTTTTACAGCAACGTGATTGTCTTAATATATTTATCGTCCAAAGATAAATACAGAGTTTGGAAGTGTGCAAACATGAGTTGCTCCAATCCAAGGCTTCTAAGTGATTGAATCTTTTAATTAATCTCTTAATTGTGTCTGTGAACTCACACAAGCTTGCTTTTCAGCCCATGGATGAATGTAGGAGTTGCTTAGAGGATGAGGCGACTCATAACAATGAATCATTTACTGGAGTTGTTATCATATGGGTTTGTCCCTGATGAAAATAATAATAGTAATTAAATAAAATGCTGTTTCTTGCCCTTGCGTAAAAGAGCTCTTGTCCAATGAAATTTCTCATTTCTTTCTGAGTCTCAAATTTATTAATTCATGCTTGTCAAATTAATATTTTTTATGCTCCAACAAAAATATTTGTTTGCTTTCTTTTGTAAACTAATATTCATATATTAGTATTTTAAATTACTAGTCATTCATTCTATATTTCTAGGGAAAAGACAGTTAAATATCTTAGAGGTAGCCACATTATGAACCTCAGTGCATGCTGGCTTGTTTTTCTAACAGCCATTCACTGCAGCCTTCCAGAAATTGCTCTGTGAACTAGCTGATAATACAAGAAGCACAGTATATGAGCTATTCCTATAGACAACAACTGTCCTCTCTTTCTGTCTTGCTGGAAATATTAGCCAAATATTCTGCATTATTTTGTAATGCAGATTTAAGAGTAAAATGGTTAGAGACAGAACCAGTTTAGAAAGCTTCAGAATTTCAGCTACTGAGCTGTAAAAAAATCCACTTTCAGTGATGATTTCTCTGTGCACTGCTACCACTGAGACTAAATGGGTCAATGTGCTTTAAAATAGAAAAAAAACAATGTTAGACTGCGTCATTCAGTAAGGGCAAAAACATTCCGGGTGTAATGTGTCTTGAAGGTTGTATTGGCCCAAAGGTTCTTTTCCTCTCAGATAACAGAAAATAGTCACATGAAAATTGTACGTGCATACCTTTCATCTTTGGACAGTATTAGAAAAACATTTATTAGTAGAAATGGAGGCTGTTCTGTTGAAATAAATGAGTTGTAGTTACTTTGGCTCATCTCCAGAAGAAATTTGCTTTATGAATAATCCTGAGTTACTGGAGAAGTGCAGTGGAGTCTGAAGGCTAGCAAAGCTGAAAAGAGCGGGGAGTGACCATTTGTAATTTGTTGAGGCTTCCAGTGCTCTACACTTGTAGTGACACTGAGATACACTACAGAGCACATTGTGTGCTGAATTGGTGTCTCATATGGAAAGAAAACACTTGGTCTTGAGACTCATCCTTAATATGTGTGTGTTGTACATCAGCATGTTTAATTACTTTAGTTTCCAGCAAAAAAATATAACACTATTAGTTTATTGATCATTGCAGGAGAACATGAATGTGACTAAGTGGAAATCATCAGATCAAAGTCTTTAGTGGTGTGGAACATTTAATATAAAAGCACTCGATTTTTCCAGAAATATGTATTTTATGTATTTTATTATTGAAGTATTTTACTTTTTTTGGTTGAAAATAACCAAGAGAAGGACCAGGCCTAATTTAGCACAGCTGTGCACATTTGCCCTCAACCGTTGGGTACTGTTGTGTCCTGAGCAGAAGGCAAAATGAGGATCTGAAGTAGGAGTGGATTTCACTGTAGTATGGGATGGTTTTATGAAACAATGATTCTTGTTAATAATTACTGCTACAAAAGTAGTGGAAAATATTGCATGCTGCTAACATTAACTTGAACAGTTAATTTGGGGAAATAATATAAAGCATTTCTGTGAAGTAGAAACAGTTATATGAGTAAGCAGTCACTGAATTACCAGTCCTTTTCTGATGCTACTCCATTGCTAAGATTTTAACTGTGTCTGGTCTGTTTTAAAATTTAATTGTTTTGTAATTACATGGGATTGTAATTATTTTGAACCTATTTTTCCAGACATATTCTAAGATTGTCTGTCCTGGTTCACAGGACATAAGATTTGCAAATGGCAATGTAAAACTTGCTTCACTGATTTTAACTTATCTTAAAATACCTCCATTCATTTCTGCTTCACATTAAGAAATGTTCATGTTGATCAGTATGCAAAGAGTGTGTCCACTACTTTGAAAATGTGTTAGAGTGTTTTCACGTCATAATTCTTGGGTTTCACTGTGGATCATTTACTGTATTTTTATTATTATTAATGTTACCAAAATCCTTTTTGTTGCAGTGCCTGACAGGGGAGGAAATTTTTTCTTTGCATGGGATACCAAACAACAGCCATGTATCAAATTCTGACTTTTCTACAATATGTCCTGCTGTATTGCAACAGCTAATTTTTCACCCGTGTGATCATCAGGAAAATTCTGTGGATTCATCTAGACCACATTCTTTACAAGGTTAGTTATTTCACTGATACTTTGATTAGATTGCATGGAACCTACAGTATAGTAAGAGCTATAAGTCAGAAGAATTAGCTGGTTGACAAAGTCACTAGTTGTATGGGTAAGGATCGAATGTGGGATGTCCAAATTCATTGTTCTCAGGGGCTTGATGTAAAAGATGTGGTGTTGAATGAGCATATGCCAAATGACAGTATTTTCAGACAGAGTTGCTGCATTGTTTTTCATAACTTTCAAAGTACCCTTAGAAACATTTAGATTAGTATAATTAATTATAAATAATATAATATTTATTAGGAATTATTGCTCACTTCTAAAATTTTACCTGTTGCTGTGAATAAGAAGAACTACATTAAATTAATCACTGACGCCGTGGCATTGATTTATCATGATTATTTAAGATTATTTATACCTTATTAGGGCAGATATTTTCAGGAAGCTTTTAGTATTGTTGAGGGCACTGTTTGTGTAGGTTGTGTGTGGAAGGCTTGATCTATAGTTGATCACCTAAGCCATTTAGACCACCACTCCTGTTTTTCTTTTATCCGGACAGCTCAGAAACAGCGTCCAGTAGACAGATAAGCAAGGCAGTGTTTTCTCTGCCCCTCCCTTGCCTGTAGCACATGAAATTTGCAAGGCCCATGCTTAGAGTTTTTAAAAACCACAAGCATGTGAGACTGTGACAGGGAAATTCACAGAAAGATCAAGTGCAAAAAGTAGGCTTTAATGCACATATATCCTGCTGTAGGTTTATGTGTTGCCCCCCATCTCTGCCCCATAAAAAATGAATCTGTATTGTGGCAATATTGAGAGCAGTTGATTCCTATTCCTGTCCATCGTGCAAAAACAATGGACAGAAATAGGAAACATTTCAGCTGTGCTTCTGAGTTTTCTGCTTAGGGACTCACACACATTTTAAGAATATCCTGTCCTCCAAAACATGAACGGATAAGGCATACAGAAGAAATTAATTCAATAAACTTCATGGGGCAGCAGTAAAGAGATGTTACGTAAACAAATTAGAAGTTAAAAGGCAGCATATGGTATTTCTTTTTTCCTTGGGGTTTGTATATCTAATATCTAACCTAGCTGACACACTCATTTCCTCCTACCCTTTCTCACTTCTCTGAAACATAATAGGGAGTAGTACAGAGCAGAATTAAATAGCTGTAAATGCCCACTGGCATTTCTTCCATCCATGGATAATGCATTCTGTACGATCCACTTGGCTTTCTCAAAAGGATTTTCATACCCTGATTTCCTCTTCTTTCTAGGAAATGGTTTATGAGGAACCCGAGCCTCCCCCAGGAAGGCCTAGAGCAGGGGTCCCCACTTCCTGTAAGGGATAATACTGGGCAATTGAGTTTTTAGGAGGACTTGCTCTCCTGCTGTTTTTTTTTTTTTTAATTTATTTCTTGTTCTTTGGCATCTTGGCACTCTCTTTGCTGGGGCTGGAGTTCTAGAGACTGATACAGTGGTTGATGGCAGAAGCTGTCCATGCCACAGTCTCAGGGTAGACCTTGTTTCAGTGCTCTGCTCTGGTACATGATGTCAGAGAAACTTGTTTTCTAGTTGCATGTACTCATGGATTGCTTAGTGTGGTTGGAGTCCTAGTGAATAAAAAACATTGCAAGAGAACAGTGCATACATTTTCTTAACTTTTCTCAGTGTGACAAAAGGGGGTAATTCATACCAGTAGATTAGACTATATCTATACCTGCAAACACACATTCTTTTTGTACAACCTTGAGACGTCTCCCACTGCATTAAACATACAAAGTGATGACAAGTATTTTATTTATTGCATGAACTTCATGTTAAGTGTCCCAGTACATGAGGCTGTTCTGAAGAAAGGGTGCCACTATGAATGTTAGACCGTACAATAGAGAAGCATGTAGTATTGTGAGTACTTCTCAGAATTTGGCAATAACCTGTTTTTCTGTGCTTGCTTTTAAGCTCCATTCTCCTACCATTTTGGCATCTAGTGTTTTACACACACAACTTATCCTCTTTGTCTTTTGTTGTAGAAAGTGATAAGCAGTGACAGGGTTTTTTAATGATGATTTTTGAAACTTGTTCTTATTTCCTGTGTTGGTGAAGTAATTTGGGCGTGTAACCTAAATGCTTCAGATCCGATAAATGTTTTATTTGTTTTTAGTTTTGTTAACTCAATTTAAAGTGTGTATTTTGCTCAGGATAAATGTGTATGAATTGTTTTTGTCTTAAACTGAGAGACTTGGTCTTCTATGGTAATCCCAACTGGCAATGTGTGACTCACAATGACATTTATTATAGATCTGATTTCAAAATGACATTTACAAGCTTGACTCTCTTGTATTGTAATGGAAGTGAGGCTGCTGTGCTGCTTAGTGAATCTAACCCTGTCTAGTGGTCTGTTTATCTCTCTCTGTCTCTCCTTCTCTCTAAAAAATAGAAGTGAATATTGTACTTGGCATTGATGTACCTCTTGCAAATGCTTCGAATGCTTCTAGTGCTTTCTGTTCTTCCTGTTCTTTACACAATATGAAATTCATCACATAAAGAAATTGTGTCTCTGTGCAAATGATGTGTAGCAATCCCAGTTGCAGGTGATGAATCTGGTCTAGTGTGTTTGCTGATCTAGTATTACAGGAAACTGGGGAGACTGCAATCTGTTCTGTTTGTTTCTGCTACGCAGAAAGGAATTTGTGGTGACTTCTCTACGTACACATAGCAAAACTTATAATGAGGCTGTTATATTGATGCAGCTTTCTGAATTATACCCAAGTGTTCTTATATATACCCAACATTGTGTTGGCTTTGATTATAATTTGTGGTTGATTTTTAAAGACAAACTCTTTGTCTGTGTTGAAATCTTTGTGTTTCTGTGGCCTCACTTGAGGCAGCATTGTAGACCTTATCAGTGGAACCCCTAAGGCTTTTTTGTACTCATAGAGACTTGAGCTGCAACAGGGTAAAACTGTAGCCACGCAGAGGGAAAATATTTTGATTCTTATTAAAAGCAAAAACAAAAACAAAAAAAACCGACAGTGAAATTCCTGCAACCTGCAAGTCAGACACCAAAATAATTACAAGTTCTGGTGTCTGAACTCAGAAAATCTGAAACTATGCATATGGTGAAAGAAGCTAAATGATGGCCAAACCAGGTGTATTTGCCACTTCTTAAAAAATGATTTTTTCCTTGGTGTCCATCTTTTTGAATCTAGAACCAACTTCTTTATATGGTTTCGTTTCTCTATTTTAGTAGATTCATAGATTCATAGATTCATTGGGTTGGAAAGGACCTACAAGATCACCTAGTCCAACCATCCTCACACCACCATCCATACCCACCAAGCTACTAAATCAAATCCCTTAGCACCTCATCTAAACGCTTCTTGAACAGCGCTAGGGATGGTGCCTCAACCACCTCCCTAGGCAGGCCATTCCAGTGCCTGACCACTCTCTCAGAGAAAAAGTTTTTCCTCAAATCTAATCTAAATCTTCCCCGGTGCAACTTGTGGCCATAGTGGTCTGCACTATTAGCTATCTACCACCTCGCATGTCTAATAAGTAGTGATGGACTGTGTTTTCAGCAAAGCAGAAGTACTTTGAATGATAGGAAAGCGAGGAATGTTAGGAAGCTCAGGATGATTTGAAGGAACCATTCTTTATCATGAAGGACTTAAGGTCTTGTACAGCTGAGATAGCAGATTTTCTGTTTTGGGGTTCTTTAAGAGTAAGTGACAGCTGGATCTAACCCTGGGACTAGCAGAATGTTCCATCTTAAGCCTGTGCTGTAGTTTTTGACTGTTGACTTAAGCCCAAGTTTTTAATCTTCTCTGACTGTAAAGAGATCTGATTTACTCAAGCAGATATTGTATACCCCAGATACTGCACTAGCCCAATTTCAGTTTTTATTATGATAGTCTCAGACAGTACGTCCATGTATTTCCCTTCTGTGGGTGTATGCCTTAAATATCTGTGCGTTTGTAATTTTTTTTATCTTTGTAAAGTATAATTGCAAGTAGGGATCAATTATTTTTCCCAATTCTACATCAATTCAGATGTCATATAAAATCACAAGCAGCCCTGAGTGAATATTGTACTAAAAATTTTTATATTTCTGTGTTTGTTTTTTATCCACAGTTTGGGGATTTGGGTTCCTAGCTGTGACTATCATTAACTTGGCATCGCTTCTGGGATTTGTTTTAACTCCTCTCTTAAAGAAGTCTTATTTCCCTAAGATTTTAACCTACTTTGTGGGCTTGGCCGTTGGTACTCTCTTTTCTAATGCAATTTTCCAGCTCATTCCAGAGGTAAGCAAGGAAAATCTTTATGTTTTTGTGTGATAGTTTCTAAAGAATAATAATTCCAGAAGCATGCTTCAGTGGTGGTCTGTGAGCATGGGTTGTAATCCCCAGAGGGTTGTGGTTGGCCATCAGTGAGGCTAGCTTCCCTCTCTTTCTGTCTGGGTGGGGCGAGCTATCAAAATCCATGTGTTGCAGTGACCTGGGAAAGACGAAGGGTTATTCTGCCTCTAGACAGAAAGAGGAATGGATTGAATAAAATTCTAGTTGTCTTAGATTTGTTCCAAATTAGACCTCCTAATTATGTAGTTAACTACTACATCCGCATGTAAAATTGTACTGTATTAAAACACTGCTGATATTTAACCCAAATTGAAAAAAATAATAATCTGGAAAGATCAGGATCTTTTTCATAATTTCTGCCTCACTGAAACTCGTGGCTGGTATAAAGACTGTCTGTATTTTTGTGGAGTATTTGTGTATGGTGGAGGAAATTGTTATGGAATTGTACTAAGATTTCAGTCTAATTTGCATTGCTTTTATCTTCACTGTTAGGCATTTGGATTTGATTCCCATGTAGATAACTACATTGAGAAAGCAGTTGCTGTGTTTGGTGGATTCTATATTCTCTTCTTTGTGGAAAGGATTCTTAAAGTGATACTGAAGATCTACAATCAGGTAACAAAAGTCTACCTTTGCAAACCTTGCCTTAAAGAACGTGTTATATTTTATGAGATTCTTGATACTTTAATAAGATGTGGGAATTTTTTATTTTTTATTTTTTTCTGAGGATTTCAGCATTACTGAGTGTTCTGATACATCTATTTAAAATCCATATGGAGAAGTAAAGCAGTCTCACTTTGTTGAGGAAGTTACAAGCAGTGCTGGAAATAGAATCCCGGTGTGTGTGTGTTCTCTTGTCACTGGCATATGCTCTAGCTGCTTTCAAGGCCCAAATCTGCAGTATGAGAGCTAAACATACCAGAAGAAAATAAGTGAAAATATATAAAAGTTGAAGAGAATGGAGTACGCCCCCAGAGCTCCTGTTAGGGCAGGAGAAATCATTGTATAAATCTTCTTATTCATCTGTAAAGTTCAATTTGTTTGTGCTGACAGTTCCTGAATCTCACCTGCAGTGACTAGCTCTGTGTTTCCCATGCTCTGGTACACAAACCTGCTTTAGTCACACTACAATTATCCAAATACTACACAGTATGGAATTGGCTCTGCTTTCTACCTGTACATCAGATCAGAGTACTTTATTCCTCTGTGCTCAGATGGATGAGACTGAATTAGTCTCAGAGAAATGCCTTTTATATTTAAAATTTTAGATATTAAAAGATTTAGTGCTGCTCATTTAAACTTGGTATTGAAAGCAAGGTAACATGAATATGATGGCTAGTGCATTTTCTTCTAGGGTCTGTATTTCTTTGTTTCACTTTTTCTTTAATAAACTATCTGTTTATTTATTTTACATCTAGCCTGGCCACGGTGGCTTAGAAAATGGTGAACAGAATCAATCTAAGGATAAGACTAGCCCCTCCAAGCCACCATCAACACGCAATGGAGTGACTTGTTATGCAAATTCAGCCATCATAGAGAGCAATGGAAATTTTGGTTTTGACAGCATCAGTGTTGTCTCAGCACAGGTATGAAAATTATCTGTTTTATTCCTACCTGTTATATAAGCGTATTTGAAGAAGAGAGAGTATGAATCTTTATTACTTCTGTGAAGTTTTTTTACATTTTTAGCTTGTACCTTGCTTGAGCCCTATGAAAAAGTATGGTTTTTGTGGGACAAACTTAGGAAAGCTGAACAATGGATTCAACTGGTAACCAACCAAAAAAGGTAGTAGATGTCAGCGTGGTGGCAGACAGGACAGAGATAAATGTTTAATCAGTTAATTCTGTTAATTTTGATTTTGATGTTACTGATTTATTTAAAGTGTGTTTTAATGCTACATGAGCTATATCGTGTTTCTGACACACATAATGTTAAGTTTGAGAACTTGGTTTCTCTGAATCAATGATCAGTGAGGAGAACTGGTGCAATAACTGTCATGCTGGTTGTGCTAGTCCAGGATGCTTAGATACTGTGGGAATTATGGAAGTATCATAGGTCAAGATAGTACCCATTCCTCCTGGTTTAAATATATATTTTTTTCAGATTTGTTGTTCTATACTTCTGTGTTTATTTCTATACTGCAAATATAACCTCCTTCTGTCTGAGAGAAAAATGGAAACAGGAAGAAAGTGTTGAACTTTATTCTTTTCCTTGTGCACAGAGGAGCAGTACTGGCCCTTATTTAAAAAAGCAACAAAGACACAAAAACAAATTGGAAATCCATATAGCCAACTGGCTAAGGCAGATTTTTCGAAGTAAAGATTTCTGGTTTACTGTGTGTTCTTCACAGGGTAGTGCAGTAGGGTAGGTAAGCATCAAATTTTACATGCTTTTGATACTTAGAGACCCACTTGGGATAAGTCAACATATACATATTATAATTTGAGTATCCTCTCAATTGAAAGCTCAAGAAGGAGGGCAAACACAGTATGGACAGAAAACATCATGTAGGCCATAATGGTGGAGGCTGGAGTCTGATTGTGCCAGAGTGCAGTAGCTGTTTTCATGTGGGTTGAAACCAGGTACCTTTTCTGTTTTAATACCTGAACAGAATGACTGACAGAGTAAATGTAAATGTTTAATTGGTTGCATACTTTTAAATTTCACTTGTAGCAGTAATTGCAACCTTGAAAACCTCTTTCCTGCTGACCCAGAATTTGTATAAACTATTTGTATCTGCTATTAAAATTTCATGGCTTGACAACAGAAGCTTTTCTTAAAGTTGCTTCAGAGACTGATTGCTGAAAATGCCTGTAGTCTCAAGCACGTACCATTAGACATGTATAATAAAACTTCATGGTGACTTGTATTTGTGCCCTCCAAGCAATTTCAGGGTTTATTCTTGATCCTGTTGGCAATCCCAACGGATGCTAAAGGATATCTAAGGAAGATGTTTTAACAGAGAGGTGTTGCTCTGTCCTAACTGCTATTGGATCTTCTGCTAACGTGGAGAATTATCTTTTGTCTCTGCAAGCATTTAACAGGTTGAGATTCTGACTTCTGTCCAGGGGAGTCACAGATTCTTTAGAAATAGCAATAGTAACCAGATGAGATGGTATAAGATAACGTAAGAGAGTCTCTATATCATTTCTTAAGTTTAGAAACAGACCAGTGCTTCAGAAGGATTTATTTGTTTATTTGTTTATTTATTTATTTATTTAAAAGCAAGAACAGCAAGGTTAGCTTTGGTTTACCATAAATTACAGTGATATAGACGATACAGAATTGTGCTAAGAATTAATACAAGTCAGACCTGCTGGGTGCTCCAGAGTTCCTTAGCTGGCATCTCTTCTATGACAGGTTCTAAAGTATCTTGACCAAGTGGGAACAGTCCTGCAGAGACAGACACTGTTCATTTTTGGCTTAGAAGCCTGCGTATTTGTAAGACAAATTTATCAGTAGTCTACCTTGAGCATTTAGAATATGTATTATTCATTTGTCTATTTCTACTGGACATAATCTAGTAACGTTCAGAATGTAAACCTAGGCAAGCAATGTCCTTGTACTTTATATGATTTATGAAAGAAGTCCTGTTGTTATCTGAAATAAATTACAGGCAAGAATTGTACTTCAAAGCTACACAGTAAATGGCAGATAGCCACATATACATTTAACAGAAGTCTCTCAGAATCTGATTCATAGTTTTTAAGCTACAGTTGTCTCTTAAGTTTGAAAGATTGGATCAAGAAAGTAGTTTTACAGTTAAATAAATACTTTTATCCTAGTTTAATCGCAGTTACTTTAGAAAAGTAAAAGAAAGTTCATAGATAACCCAAACCTCAGCTCACTTCTGAAGTCATTGCAGATCTTCATGAGCTCTGCTGCTAACTCTTAACATCATCTTCTTATACAATGTTCATTTTCTTCAGAGGCACAAAAAGTTCAGTGTGTATATTTGTAAAGTATTTATTTTAACAAAAAAGTCCTTGAGATCAGATTTTTATAGTTGTCATAAATATGTATGCTATGATTTGGAGTTTAATTCTCACCTGTGCAACTGGCAGAAGAAAATGAAACCTTTATATAATTCTTGGCTAAGCCTGTTATGCCCCTGCAGCCCTCAGAGAAATGTAGTTATACACATCTTTTCTACTGTGTTTCAATTTGCAAGGAAGCTCCTTGTTTTATATGCTATTTTTCATTTCAAATAATGAATTTATAAATCTGGGACTTGTTATGAGCTGAATAGGAGTTATAACTGTACTTTATATGGCATTTGTGCCATTTCTTAACCAAGGCTTTATTAGCTACAAGTTCCAAGTAATGTAGTACACATCTGACTTGGAAATCCTGATCTGAATTTTCGTCCTGTCCCAAGGCAGCTCCTTCTTGGAAGGATGGAGTATGTCAGATAAGAACACAGCGCACAAAGTACGAGACAGACCTTATTGCTCTGTCATTCAAGATTTTAAAAGCATTGATTAATTTGTCTGTTCCCATAAAGTTAAAACATCAGTTTTGTGGTAACATTCGCTTTTGATATGGCAATTTCTATATTTGCAAATTCTTTTTTCTTTTTTTTCCCCTAATACTATACTGTTTGCAACTATAATGAAACTGCAGTATGTGTGTGTACAGAAGTTTATTGAAATGGATCATTAGATTTTTTTTTTTAGCAAAGATTATTTGTGCTCTCAGCTGAAATGGCAGTTCCTTTTATCTTCATCAAGTTTTTCATTATTTCATGATGTCAGGTATATAAATTACTTCCACTTCTGGGAGGAATGATTGAGAGCCCTGGTGTGTATGTGCATTGCAGGCTTATGTCAGCCAGTTGTTTTCATGCTATGAGACTTGCACAGTCAGAACTAGGCACTCTATGTTCTTATTAAAAATGAAACTTGTAAAAACTGATTTTGATAGGTGGACTTGACTTAGAAATAAAATTAGTGGACTAACTGGATATGTTTCTATGTTCTTATGTAGCTAGCTGCTCATAGTGACTGCTGGTGGCTGGGCCAGTCTTAAGAACATGATGTGCTGGCAGCCACATGTAATCGGTCCAGGTCTGTTTTAGGTAGGAAATGCAGATGCTCTCAATTGCAAATCCTTCCCATTAATAGGAACCACTTAATGGGCTGAGGAAGCTGTGAAGGTCTTTATCAATCCTTGGCAGCCTCTTAATCTGAGCAAGACTTTCAGAGAGACATTTAGACACAGTGATCTGGATTTTTTTCCATCTCAGACAGAGGGCATTCATATAAAGCTGTAGAGTTAGGTGGTCAGGCCCTTCAAGTTGTTGAAACAGAAAAGATTTGCTACCTATGCCACCTTCTTCTTAGACCAAGCATTCTGGTATTCTTACATTCTAGTGCTTTATTTCATGTTCAGCATTCATTTAAAGCCAGAAGTGTGTTTCACTGGCTTCTTTATTTGGTGTTTTATATAAATACTTTATCACGTTGTCTTTCCAGGAAGAAGAAACACAGGGCAATTTGTGTAAATGTCTTGGTGGGCGTCCACTGTCAAAGATTGGAACCATTGCTTGGATGGTAACACTGAGTGATGCCGTACATAATTTCTTAGATGGTTTGGCAATTGGTGCTTCTTTCACTTTGTCTCTGTTTCAAGGACTTAGTACTTCCATAGCCATCTTGTGTGAAGAGTTTCCTCATGAGCTGGGTAAGAAACTTCATTCAACATATTGATTTCTATGGAAACCACCTGTGCAGGGAATTAAGCTTGCCAGAACTTGGCATAGATTGAAAGAAATTTAGACAATTTGATGGAAAAAATCAAAGTATCTTCCCAAGTGCCAAAACACATGTCTATGGTAGGAAGTTCTTGAATGCAAATGGATGGAAGCTGGGAATGAATATTAGAACAATGAATCACAGAATGGCTTGAATTGAAAGGGACCTCAAAGGTCATCTAGTTCCAAATCACCTGCTGCTGACAGAAACATTGTTCATACATGTCCTCCTGTGCCATGAGTTTTTTACTTCTTATTTTCTTTATGTCTAATCCTGTGTTCTCAAACTCTTACCTAAATTTTGCATTACCTAATTGCTTTAGAATGTTTCAGATATTTTAGCATTGAAGGGGAATGCTCATAATTTACTTATATGAAGGGAAAACAGCAGTGAATTGTAAGATGTTACAAATAATGTATTTTCCTTCTTAATTCTTTTGAAATGAGAAAACAGTGTCATTTGCTGAAGATAATTTTCTCTTTTTTCATTTCTTTTTTCTCTCTTAGGGGATTTTGTCATCTTGCTTAGTGCTGGGATGAGTGTTCGACAGGCTCTGTTTTTCAACTTTCTGTCTGCATGTTCCTGTTACATTGGGATGGCTCTTGGTATATTAGTAGGCAACAACTTCGCTCCTACCATCATTTTTGCCATAGCTGGTGGAATGTTCCTGTACATCTCTCTGGCAGATATGGTGAGAAAGAGTTTTATTTTTCAGTCAATTAGTTTTCTTCAAGAAAACAAAGACTTCAAAAACAGTCTCTCCGGTGGAAATAAATATTCTGTCCCTTTCATGCTAGAATCATCTACTTCTTATTAGATGTTAAATAATCAATTGCAACCTTGACGGAGTTGCACAAACAATTATGCTTATTAATTAAATGCAAAGGCCTTTGATTTCACTACTAGGGCTGGCCAGACTATTACTGAAGTTTTAAATAAGGGAAAGCTTTTCATGAGCATGGGTAACTTTCATTAAAGAATGAAAATATTGAAATATTTTGTTTCAGCATTTTAAAGTGTTTCTATTATTAAATTAATCACTTGCCTCTTTGAAAGTCATCTTCAAAAAGAAAAGTAAAAAAATATGTATGTTAACAAAATGAAACCAATTATTTTGTATTTGTAACCTCAACAGTAAGTTTGGAGTTGCTAAGGTAAAAAATTCCATTCTGGTTTAAATTAAATTGCATCAAACCCGCTTCTTGGTTCAGACTGAAAAACAACAACAAAATATCTGTGATTTGCTGAGCTCAGTTTGAGACAGTCTATCATTTATTTTTGAAAGTATGCTAGAAATATACAAGGCAAAGAAATTGTGTTAAGATCCACATCAGATTTAGGTGTTAAGAACTAAATCTCACTTCAGAGGCCGTCAACAGTATTCCGTGAGTTACTCTTAAAATGAAGCTTTATCCCAAAATAAAAAAAGATATTTCAAGAGTTAAAACTTTTATTATGTTTAATTGAGGTGTTAAGGAAACAGATGTATCTGCAAAGGTCTTTTCACATAAGAAACTGTTTGGGTGTAGAACTGGAATGAGGCCTGAATTTGAGAAGAGTTAGAGCCTCAGTTGCATTCTGCATGCGTTTAAGAACTCTTCCATGTTTATTGTGACTCTTACATTAAATACTACGTTAGTCTAGGTAATAACAGAGGATTTTATAAGTAGTAATCTTAGAATTAAATAAACAATATAAATATTTATTAAATTTGCACTACTTTAATTACTAATGCTTTTCATCTAGTTTCGCTCTCATAATGAATCATAGCGTGTACTCAACTATGATATGCAAAACCCATGGCATACGTTTAGTGTGTCTCAATTTAAAATTGTTATTAATTATTAAATCTGTTGAAGTTGGTAACAGTCTTTTCTTTGTATGTATTGCTCTGCATGCTCTCTTTCTCTACCCTCTCCTCCAACATCTTCTCTCCTGCATCTCCTCTCATTTTCTAGGTTTTTGGATTATATCAGCTACCTGTCTGAGCTTTTCTCCCCTCTGACAAGTCTGAATTAGAATGCTTTGTACAGCATCTGCCTTTCCACTTTCTGTTATGATTTTCACGTACTTCTGGTCTGCTTGTAGAAGCAGGTAGGATTAACAAAAATGTCTTATCTATTTTCTTCTCTTTTTCCTGTTCTTTTCCATTTTGAACAGGGGCACAATCTAGCCTCCGTGTTATTAAAATCATCACATGATAAAGCTGCGGGTGTGTGAGAATGTGTACACTGAGGTGTGTGAGCACAAATGAGCCTTGCTGTATGGCATGAAGCTAATCTGGTTTTTTGTTCTTGCATCTTGTGTAAGAGGAACACAAAGCTCTGGATTGATTTCTGGGAAGCTTTAGCCACTTCCCCCTTACCATAATCTGTTCTTCAAGAATTGCACTGCCTTCAGTTGTTCTTTCTGCCTTATGAGGTGAAGGAAAGATAAAACTTCTGAGTCATCCCAACAGAAGGCTTCTGAACTGAAACCAAACTTTAGTCTTCTTTGCATTCTGGCTGTACTACTTTCAGCACACCAGGAAAAGATATTAAACTTTGACAAATGTAAGTAAAAGTCATCTGCAATTGACTTTATTTGCAACAAACACATATCCTGAATTGCCCCCCTGCTATTGCTGCAGACCTTTATCACCAGTGCTCATCTGACACCACCTTCATTTGCTCTCAGAGGAAGTATCTTTTTTTTTTTTCCCTGCAGTTAATAGCTACCCTTTGCTATTATCGTATCATTAAGATGCTTATTATGAAAAAAAAAAATTCCTTCATTACACTGTAAGGTAACATTGCGTATGTTACCACTAGATTCACCTCATTCTTCTTTCTTCTTTGCTTTATCGCTACCTTATTAGCCCACCAGACCTTCTATTTGTAACAGGTTTCTTATTTCTGAGAGGCTATCCATGTCTTCAGCTTTACTTCTTTTGCTTATAGATAATGTAAAAGAATCTTTAATTCCTGAACCAAGACTTCTGTCTGTTTTAGTGAAGGAAGAGACAGTTAGCAGTACAAGAGCAGCTGCTTCCAGTTACATATGGAACAATAAAATAAAAAATAGGAAATTTGTGTGAGAGCAAACCAGGCAAGACCACAGCAGAAGAAAATCAAAACTGCATTTCAGTTTTCCATCCTTGATGAAATAGCTTTTCAGCATAACAAGAGAGACATATTGTCTGACTGCCTTCACTCTTTGTTAGTTCTAGAACTCAGTGCAAAACAGGAGTACATTTCTGTTCTGAAATTACCTTAAGTTACACATGCAACCACAAGGTGGCAATACTTACCTAAAATTATCCACTTTTTCAGTTCCCGGAGATGAATGATATGCTGAGAGAGAAAGTGACAGGAAGAAAGATGGATCTCACATTCTTCCTTATTCAGAATGCTGGTTTACTAACGGGGTTTGCTGCTATACTGTTGATTACCTTGTATGAAGGAAATATTCAGCTGTGATAATCAAGTGAAAATGGAATCGGTGTTGAAGACGTCAAGTAAATTATGGATGGAAGATATTTGAAATCCATAAAGGGACATTCATTTTCTCCTCTTGGTTTTGAAACATTGACAGGTTCCATTCCCTCCATTCAAAATGCAGGAAATCGTTTCTTAGGACTTGCAATTGATCTGAATAGTAGGATCTGTCAGCTTCTGTACTCTACTAAGGATCTGATTCTTATATTTCTACCTAAAAATTATCAGACATATCTAAGCTGTTATAGAGAAAAAGGATGTTTCTTGGCCAGTAAAAGTATGCAGTGCATGCAGCTCAGACCAAATGAAAGCTGAGGTGTTCAAGGAAGAAAACAATGAATTCCCAAATCCTTTTGTAACTGTGCTGAAAACAAGCAGTTTCAAAGCTGCTTAATTTCATGAGTTCTTCAGGATTTGTCTGTGTAACATCCCCTTCCACCATCAAAACCAAACTAAAACCAAAAAAACAACTATTTCAAAGTAGGTACTAATGAAGCTAAGATTTTTAATTACTAGTTAACACTGGAAGGAAAGATACCATTTACTGCTTTTGATCTTTTCTCTTTGTGTGCACTAGAGAATTGTTGATTTATTTTCAGAACCACTTTTTTTTAATTGGAGGGAGCATGTGTTAAATTGAAGGCAATTTGTCAATGCCACAACATTTTAGAGACTTCGAATATTTAACAAAAGAAAAAGTCAAGCATTTTGTATTTCACGAAAATAGTCTTGTTTTGTATTTAATTTCCATAGGTATTCATTTAAAAAAGAAATAAAGTGTGTGTTTTGGGTTAAAATTTTGAAAGGGTGCATTGTTGTTTGCACAGTGTGGAACTTAGAAAAAAACTTGCTAAAGTCAACATTCCAGGATGCTTTTTTGCAATTCAAATAGTTTCCTTGTTTGCACTGTTGTGAAAGTTGTGTCACTTAAATATACAAACTTTTATAACAATTTGTTGCATGTGAACTTTCTAAATCATGTTTGTACGTATGAGTCCTTCTGAAATAAACAGTTTAGCTACTCTGATGTTGTAAACTGTGTGCAAGGAAATTCAGTGCCATTTCAGTCAATACTAAGTTTTGAAGGAAATATTAATATCATGTAGTTAATTACCTTCTTTTACATTGATTTTTTAGGCAAGATTTACAGCTTGAAGGAAAATACGACTTATTGGCTTCTTTCCTGCCAGTAGGAAGGGACAAATCCTTTATTTTTCATTCACTATTAAAGTATACTTTCTGTGAGGTAAATGATTTAATATTTTATCTGAATCTTACCTGTAGTTACGTTAGAAAAATGACATTTCTAGGACCCTGGTTGATAAAAAACAAACAAAACCCATCACCAACAAAACCCAACCATTTTATACAGGCAAGCTATGCAGGAGGTGTAAATGATTCTTAATTTAAAATTTGCTTTCAAGTTTAAAATGTAACTAGTTTATGATTTTTGCTATATGGAAAATGTGTTTATGAGTCAGTTTGTCTCCTCTAAGCTTCTTTGAAGAGGAGTCAACCCACTACGTATTTTTTCGTCTATTGCTTGTTGATTCCTTGCATGTAAGTCGCTTGAAAATGCTACTCTTAAGTATTCCAGGAATGTTTTATTATGATTTTGTATGTTCATTGACTTTTTAAAATCAGCTATTCCTATTTCATCAGATTATTGAAATAATATAGTGCCATGGAACTTTTCACCCTTACATCCAAAAGTTTGCAATAGAAATTTGATTTTTATGAGTTTACTAAGGAGAATGAATTGAATCAATGTATCATTGAAATAACCTTTTAGATCACAGAGCAGAATAGAGATGATTAAACCCTAATATTCAGTCTAGTGCGTTAATGACAAATGAAACTGCCTTTTTTGCTTGTGGAATATTTCATAGGTAAGAAAGCTTTTTTATTTCTCTAAGATCTTTCTGTATGAACTTTGGTATTATGTTTGTCCAGTACATATAAAATGAATCTATTCCAATTCTAGGCCTGCCAGCAATTTGCTAGTTTATCTGATGCACAAAGTGAGGAAGAAACATGAGCAAAAGTGGCTGTTTTGTTGCAGATAAGACTACAGTAAGTTACTCCCTAAAAGTCTGAAAATCAGTTGAGAAAGGTATTTCAGATTCTCTTTCACATTAATATGATCAGTAACATTGTTCATCTTATATTGTCATCCCTTTATTCTTCTTTTCAGCAGTGCAAATTCCATATATAATGTCACTTCAGAGGGCTCTCATGTGCTTTTGTATTTGTTCTTACCGTAGGTCAAATTATCTGACTAACATACATTTGAGAAAATAATCTGTATTAATGCTACATAGCTCCCTGACATAAAGTTTTCTCTTTTTCCCAGTGGTTCATGACCCAAGACTAACTTCTATAGATATAATTAAAGTAGTATACCTATAAAATACTCTAAAGAGAGAAAAAAAATGTTTTTTGGAGTAAAAAATATATAAAGAACAAAAATTTGGATGAAAAACAAACCCTGGAGAGTTTCTAATTGCTTGAAGAAGGAACATGCAGAAAAGTGAATTCATATGTGGGGCAACCTGTCAAAAATGCCGTATGTGTTAACTGTCTATGGTTTCAGGAAAAATGAATTGCAAAATTAAATTGGTACTTAAAGTTTAGGGTTATTGCTTTTGACGTTCCAATGAGATATTTAGTGAATAAAGATTTAGAGCATCTTTTAAACTGAAAATTTGGTATCAAATTTTAAGCTAAATTAAATATCAGCCCTAATCTAAGAGTAGTCTGGAACTACTCTGGAGATATTTATTTTGCTGCTCTTTCAAGTTTTGCAGCTTGCCTGGAGCTTTGTGTTACCTTAGTTAAAAGATCTACAAAAGACCTGCATAGTTTGCAGATGACATGAATAGATTACATTCAGTTATGCTAATGATAGCAATGTAAACATCTCTCCTATTTGGTGCACATAGAGAATTGCTTGTGTGATAATTTCTATATTGTCTATGGGGAATGCTCTTATAAAATCTTTTCTTGAATAAACCACTGATTTACCTGTAGCTAGGTGAACAGATTTACGTATTTGCATGCTGGTTTGCATTTTATTTGAGAGTCTCCTGTAAATGAATTTGAAGAATGCTGCAATCCTGGGAGAAAAGACTTAGTTACATGGACTTTTTCTGCTCCATGTAATTCACATGAAACCACTTATGCTGACTAAGAATGTTGAGCCAAGTTCAACTCTCATGAAAGTGAAACTCTTGCTAAATCAAGAATGTGAATTGAGAATGTTTTTCGTTCTACTCTAGACACTGATGCTAAGAAGTAGAATTTGCGAAGTCTTTCAGAACCCTTAAAACAAACAAAAACAAAAACCCACAAACCCACAACAAATCAAGTGAAAGTTACTTAAAGTCTTCATCATAAGAACTACACAAGATAAATTCACCTACTCTTCTATGGGTTGATCTATATGTATCAGCAGATACCAGTTAACTGTTTCACGTGTGTATATGCACCTGACTTATTTTAGGTTTTTACTTTTATAGTGTTAAATATCACAAAATTTCCAGGAACACAGTAACTTGCTTATCAGCTCTTACAATTGATTCACAAGACAATTTTCTAAAGAGTTTCTCATAAACTCTCCTTGCTCATTCTGGCAGTTCAACTCAAAATGTAGTGGTGTGATAAGTTGGTAAAATGAAAACTAGACAGCCACATCTGCTAGTGATTGATACATCTGTCAAAGACAAGGCTACAATGTCTTTTTAGGGTTTAATCTCCAATAGATTTCCTTTATACCCAAGATATTGTCTTTTTTTCCCCCCCCTTTTTTTCTTGATACTTTTGAAGATGACATGGAAAAGTGCTACAGCATTTAATATTTGGGGTAAAAATAGGACATATTGATTGATGTAGGAGAAGAACTGCAGGCAAGATGTCATTTGAATTTATGGATAGCTTGTAAATTTAGGAGATAATATAATTCTCTATAGTGTTGCTGTTAATTGTTGACCTCATGTGATAGCATTGTGAAAGATTCACAGGGCCCAAATTTGACTTCTTTTAGAAAGATGAGAGTTCCTGACTCTTAAGAACAAACGACTGCAAGTAATGATTGTTAGGTTTTTTGAGATAGAGGTCTGAATCAATAAAGTGGAGTATAGGCAACTTACAGTACCCACAGAGGGACCCAAGTACAACACTCAAATGCTACTGTAGCTTTTCTTTTTTATTGTGTGCATGTGTGTGTAAGTATAAAAAAATAATATTGAGACAGGGAAGTAGCAGGATCTGTAATAGTGACAAACCAGGCTCCACACTGCTCAGTATTCCATCTGCTCTTTCCCCTTTCTCTAGAAATTAAGGAGGCTGGTGGTTCATTAAATTTTGGAAATCTTGTACAGTAAAATAAAAAGAATGTACCTAAAACCACAGCATGAACAATGTGCTTTATAAAGATGTTCCGAGAAACGATTATCTATACAAGACATTCAGGGAAAGTGCAAATTGTAATTGGTTTGTAAGAAAAATCATTTGATTCTAGACCATTACTATTTTCCTTATTTTGATCACCCCTATTGATAGTTGCTTATTTTCTGTTGATTCCTAGCAATTTTGCCTGATCTTTATTTGTATTACAGGAAAAAATTGTTACTGTTTTTATTCAAATTTGGAAAAACAACCCAACCTTGCTGTGATGTACTGCCCTAGTTCCTTTGTTTTAAACTTCTACTAATAATATTTAGTTAGATTCTTCTCTGAGCCTTGAATGTAAAATATTCTGTATTTTATAATTCTGATTGTAACAATGAAATCCAGTGCATATTAAATTATTGTGTTGATTGCACATGAAAATATTTAGTTTTCATGTACTTATTTCAAATCCAAATCCCATTTTGTCCAATAAAACAGAGGTCTGTGTAAATAACAGACATTACAGTTGGGGAAGGTAAGTCAAAATCCTGAATAGCTATCCTGGAGAAATTGAGAAGTTTAGGGATGCCCCAAAAGCCAGTATCATCAGTAACTTTCCTTGCTTCCTTGTTAAACTTGTTTTTAAAAATATTGGTTGCAGTCTGTCTATCCATTGCCTTCTGTAGCATTTTTGTGTGTACAGTTGTTATTAATGATGCTGGGAGTGATACATGTATCCGTTTGGTTCTGTTTAAAGGAGAAAAAACCGCTATTCACCAGCAGAAAAAATCCACGCCTTGTGTGCATGAAAAAAAAAAAAAAAAAAAAAAAAAAAGACATCTATGAATGTCTCTTGCCTGAGATAAAAAAACATAATACTTCTCAGAAACTTCAAAATCTGATCATCTCAATATGGTCTGTTTTATCTTGTGTTTACCTCACCATTGACAGCTAATATCTCCCTATGGAAGCTACGTTTATCCCATTCCAAATTACTGTTTTGTTTTATCATCTAAATAAGTGCTGAGCAGCCCATCATGATTCTGTTTGCTGAGAATTTATAGTTGGACCTATGAAACTGCTGAAATCAGCAATGCTGTGTTTATGGAGTTTGTCTTGGCAATCCTGAATTAATATAAAGAAAATAATAGCATGTAATCTTTTTCAGTAAAAGCATTTTGTTATTATACCAGATATTTAATTATTTAGGACAGTCATGGACAAGAAAAAAGAATAATTTAATCCAGCTAGCACTAGAAATTTGGAGAAAGAGCAGCAGTCATTTTCAGAATAAACTGATTCGTAAGAAGAAAAAGCACACTATGGCATTCCCCTACTGTTAATGTGTGAGAAAACCAGTCTAACTAGAAGAAACATGAAATGAGCTGATATGAGTCAAGTAGATTTTGTTGGAAAATACCAAATAGTTTTGGTGTCTTAAAAGATAGAGAAACTGCACCAAAATTCACTCTTCCAATTCATCAGTGAGGCATAATAATTTTAACTCCCAGTAAATACAACAACAAAATATGGTCCAGAGAATGTTCAATCATTTCTGGGTTGTTTCTCTAAGTCAAAAAAAGTAATTATTGTTTCAATAATTTGTATATTTTTGTCCTGGAAATGGATCGCACTAAGGTGACAGTTGTAATGCAAGCCATTTGAGTGTGTCATTTTTATATTAGTGACAACCAAACTTGTGTGTGAGGCTGAGATGATGCACTTGTTTCTGAGATTTTCATGCACTGAAATTAATGACATCCTAAATCTGTACTGTCTCTTTTTGTTGAACTTTCTAGGTACTCTTACAGACTGCAGGAAGCTCTTGACCATTTAACTAAGTTATTATTAAGATAATACAACTCCCCGTTTGGTTGTAAAAATGTTAGTAGTTATTTGTAATAGTTAAGTGTTCATTAGAAGTACGTTCTGGTGTGGTTTGCTTGAAATTTCCTATTGCAAACAGCAAACCCAAGTGCAGAAAATGATTTTATCTTGATTAATGATCTTGTATTAATAAGAACATGGTTCTCTGTGCCAACAAAGAAATTGTCCTCCATTCACTAGAGATTTTGCAATTTCTCATCTCATTGGTATATTAGTGAAATCAAAGCTACATGTTCTGCTAAATTGGTAAGTGATTAGATGAGGTACATTATGTTACCTAAAAAGGTCAGTCCCTACAAATTACTTCTCTCTCTTTGCATTTTTATTGCTCTTCCAATCATAGCTAAATCTATGGTCGCTTGTCTTGACAGATCAAAGGAGTGACTGTCATTGATAACAACACAGGGTCTTGTTCACTAAAGTACTTAAACTTCTTCTGTACTTCAGGGGAACTTCAGATATGCAAGGGACATAGAACTGATTTCAGAATATGAATATACCATATTTTGTACTTGAAAATGTGTCTTTGAAGATGTCTTCTGCAAGATTGATCAGTGGATTTAGAAATCAATGTGGCACTGTCAAACTTGCACTGTGTGTACTTCTTTGACTTGCTGAAATGGTGCCGTGCAATAAGGAGTGGTGTGGAGAGAGGACTATACTAACTCAGGTAAACAGAGCAGTATATATTTGATAGCGTACATAGGAAAAAGGACAGGCATAAGGGAAAGGTAGTCAATCCTAATAAGAGTTGCAAATGGATGATATCTTTTTGTTATCTAGTGATAGCCTATCTTCACAAAACAATCGTATTACGTATTTGTGAAGTATCAGGCATAAATTATGCTTAAATGTCTATAGTGCTGGAGTTGCTGCACTAAATGCTTGTTCTGTCATAACAGTGATCTAACAGAGCTATAACAGCTGTCTATAGACCAACTTCTTCACTCTTTAATTCAATTTAGCACACTCATCTTTTTATTTTCTTTCCAAGTAAAATGTCTAACTGCAAGATAATAAATAGTTCTACAGAATGGTGAAAAAACATGACAGGAGGAAGTTTTGCTTGCTCATTGAGTACAAAGCTCCTCACTTTTGAAAGGCCAGTGGTGGTCACAGCACGCAGAATCTACGTTTTGTATCGTATCTGAAAAGTGATTACCTTTTGTACTCCAGCACTGTGATGTAATGCTGGTTCAGCATGATTTCTACAACACCTTATAAGTCATCAGTTCTTGAAGTTTTTTCAGTTGCTTCCTGGATTGCAGCATCATGTCTTAGATTGTCACGCATCAAATGTGAGACTTGGTGGAGAAGCATGCAAGTTAATCACCTATTTACTAGCATACATAGCCAGATTCTACGAGTCTTCTTACAGAGTAAAATACAGCAGAGTGCTGTCAATGTGATAATGAGGCAGATCTCAACAGCGTGACTTACAAGCGCTTCTTAGCTGAAAAACAGATGAGTGTCTGGATACAACTTGACTCCATACTGGGATGAGACCAAGGGAGTAACATCCATCATTCACCCTCTTATCTCCTGTGTTCATTCTAATTTATTCTGTAAGAAAAGAAGCTTTTCAGCAAATGTGGATCTGTAATTGCTAGCTGTAAGTGACTAGGGTACCTGAAACTATAACTTATTCACCAGGGCATACAGGTTCTATAGAGCAACAATTGGAGCTGTAACCACGTTTGACTAGGAATTACTTGTCCTGCGTGCATGTGATATACTTTCCAAGTTCCTAGCCTGAAGAGTTCAGAGGATATGCTCTGTTTCAAAAGCATTGTCCTTTTGGGTCTTGAAACTGCATTCCTGTTTGAGTTAATTAGAAACTTGAAAAAACAGATATCAGTAGGAAACTTAATCTGTAGCTACATGATTAGAAAAAGCTGCATGAACTACAGTCCTGCTTTTCCTGCAGCTATATCTACTCTATTTGTCTCCTGAACAACAAACCAAATGAGATTAGTAACTCTGTACTAGCAGGTCAGGATAGGATTTTTTTTTCCAGTTCCTGATAGGTGATGATATGCTGTGTGTGAGGAGTACTGCTTCAGACTGCACTAAACGGGCCTCCTAATTTTTTTTCTCTCTGAGGTGGGAAAAAAAAATATTTAAAGACTATCTAATACCGGAAATTAAAATCAGAATGATCATGATTATAGAGGGCACAATTAGCAATATAATTGCACCTCAGTAACAATAATGATTATAATTGCTTTTATTTACATAAATTTAATTCTGGGCTAATGGCTGCAATTAATATTATGGACACATTATGATTTGTGACTTGTGAGGTGAAAGATGACTCAAGTAGAGCTTTCCCCTTGTACTTTTATACTTAAAGTAACAGCAATTAATTTCTTTAAGAAAGTCACCCAAAGATGGGAGCGGATAGCACCTCTGGGCTATTCACTAAGAGCAAAGAAAAGAGAGGTTTGCTCAGCCAGTCACTATAGTCTCACTGATTGTTATGTAAACAAGATTCTCCACATAATGTAGCACCCAGGACTAACAGCTCAGGTGGGAGTGCAAGGTAGAATCCTCAGCTGTGCATACAAGGAAGGGAAGAAGAGAGTATTTTGATGTGAGAAGGGAATGGCACAGCACCTACAGTTTCTTTTGTGGAGGGAATTTAGGAGGAATTGCAGAGAACCTGAACAACTGGTGAGAAACTAATGAAGAGAAGCCAGGCCTTGAGGCTGGCAGCAGTGATGCTAGTTGAAGGTGCCAACTGGAGGGTTTGGATGCAGGTATACTGGGAAAGTAGGGTAATGTTTTGGGTGGATGATGTCTTGGAAGAAGAAAAAGGCACCATCTAAACTGGAAAAGGGCAAGTAGATAGATAGTGACTACAGCCTGTAATGCCTACACCCTCATTTCTTCTAAGCTCACATGGTGTTGGAGTGCGTGCTATAAAGAACTGGAAGCAAGTAATATTAAATTTCCTATAGAGTGGGAAAGATGGACTTGGGCATATGTCAGAGTTACCAAGTTGGAATTCATCTGCGGAGTGAGATAATTAACATATATGCTTTAGAAAATGTTAATTATACCTCGATGAAAGAAGCCCATGTTGATGTGGACTGTGAGCAAACACCTGTGAGCAGCTGCCCCAGCCCAGGTGGTGTGCATGAAGCTATTAGCTGTCCAGATTACCTTCACAGCTTCTGCCAGCTGGATTCAGGCAGCTAACAGGGTTGAGTGTGTCTTTTGCAGGGCCAGGCAAAAACCTGCTTTAAGAATTTTTTCAATATATGTAACTGATGAAGCCACAGATTAAAGAATTGCTCTAAGAGTGTTTATAACAGAACAGCTGGTTCTTACTAGCCTGTTGCTGGCCCTCATACTTTCAGGGGGTTAAAGGAGAGACTTTGTTGGCCAAAAGCTTTAGAAGAAACAAGGTGTCTAGATCTAAAAAAGGAGTGACTGCATTGTGCATCGCACTGGAAAACCTCGGACAAGAAATTAAACTGCTTTGGTTTTCTGCCTGTATGTGAGGAAGAGGTAAGGTGCTATTGCTGGGAAGGGTGATCAGTAACCTAGGGAAGCTGAGGAGCAATGTAGCATGGTGGTTAGTATGAGACTGTGTTGTGTTTTCCTGCTTCTCTGAACATGCACTGGGTGATGCTATTGTTTCTGAAGTGAAGTCCTGATTCTGCCAGCCAGAGAGCTGTGCTCCAATCCAGTATGTAAATCCTAAGAGTAAAAGGATTGCATTGGTATATTTCTCCAGGAATAAGTACGCTGTGCTGGTAGCTGCAGTAAAGTGTTTCTGAAGGAATTCTATAACAAAGTCTTCATAGTTCTTTTTTTTTTGTCGTTTTTTTTGGTTTTTTTTACTTATTGCAAGAAGAGCTGGTAGATATTTAATGGCTGTGGGGTGTAACTTGTGGGCACCATAGAAAATAATGAAGAGAAAATTAGCTTCAGCTCAGTAGTATTTGTCCAGGTCACAGTTTCATCTGTATATCAATACAACAATATGCTGGGTACCTGAGAATAAGTCTGTACGAGTTTATGGAGACTACAGGTGGCAGAGAGCAAAGGCCAAAAAAAAAAAAAAAAAAAAAGGAAATGTGTGCTATCAGTCACCTTTGTAAAATGGTGTTGGAGCAGATCTAAAGTATCTTTGGAGGAGAACAGTAAGTAGAAGTAGGCACTATTTTTGTTTCTGCTATATGTGATATTTGTGAGATGCAGACAATTATCTAGCTAACAGAATAGTTCTTCTAGTATGCAGCTACTAAAGAAGCTCCAAGCCTATGCAAAAGAAAAAAAAAAAAAAAAAGAAATGGATGAGAATGTTGATTGGAGGCAAGCCTTTACTTAAAAATGAAACTTCAGTAAGCCCATGAGAACTGGTGTTGAATGGGACATATGTACTGCTAGTTCAGTAATGGCTAGATACCTTGCCATGCTCTGTTAGCCTGCTTGCTGCAGCTGTGCTGGATGCTGGAGGGAGTTACTTGGCAGAATGTGGACTGTGTTCATATAATGCTTGTTGCTTGCTTCTTGAGCTGGATTAGGAATGGTAAATGAAATAGTGGTGTTGGTATGCTGCTCTGCCTGGCTAATTAAAAGAAAACTGCATATAGGTTACAAATTCCTACCTTTGTTTGGCTGTCAGAGCATGTCATTTTTAAGGGTGGGTGAACTGTGACTTTTGGGAAGTGTTAATGAGTTCTCTTGGTTGCTTTCATCTGCACATGCAAGGTTTCACTCAAGTGTCATTCTCTTTCAAATGGTTATGTTCTGTTAGGTGTCCAAACAGTGTGTGTTGCTGTTGTTCGTTTATTTTGTTGTTCTTCTTTTTGTTTGGTCGGTTTTATGTGACTTGTTTGTTTATTTGTTGCTTTTTTATTACAAAAAGGTGATATCCTTTAAGCTGTTGAGATTTTCAGTGCAAGCTAAGGCACTAGAGGCTGTGAATGTTTGAGAGTTCCAGGCACCTTAAATGATTGGGTTCCTTTTAAATGTTATCATTTTTGCTTGATTTTAATGCATGTGTATGAGTCTTGTTGGAAGGGGAGGTGTGGAACCAACCTCTGTCACTGCTTGCTGTTAAGGGAGGTGGGATGGGAGAACAAATCACTCAAAATTAATTTAAAGAGAAAATGAATAGTAAGGAAGATACTGTGTTTAAGGTGGGGGTAGCAAAGAATGTTTAGAGCTCTCTGTTTTGTGCTTTTGATCTGTAAGGCAAAAATTTCCTGTCAGAAGGGGTATAAACAAAATTTGTGAATATGTACATGGTATGGTGAATGCTATGTAGAAGACCAGACGTAACATTTAAATCTTAGCAATTTAAAATGCTGTCTGCATTCTCCTCTAGAAAGTAAGTGGTGCAGGAAGAGTAAGACCTTGTGCTTGTAGTAATTCCTGAATGGAGACACTGGGGAATACAATACAGAGATTTTGATCTCCCTGGGGACTGCAACAGCATGTGTCCAGAATGAGGCTGACCATGTATTGTAATACAGTTGGTGTCTACTTAAATGATATATGAGTTTGTATGGGTGTGCTACTCCTGAAATGATACTGGTGCATCCATGTGGTTGGTTTATGATGTAATTCGCAGATACGTGAGCTTTTAGACAAAGGCAGAATGAGGTTTTCAAGTTGGATCTGAAAACTCAACTTTGTTTTCGTTAGCTGCTGCTGTGGTTTTGTGTTGTGGTTCACTTTTCCTTTCAGTTTTCCTTTCATTTCCTCTGCGTCTCCCAAATTGAAGTAATGGTTCATCTTGTCTGTCAGCTTAGAACAGTGTTAATTGCAAACTGTGAATGTTTTTAAACCACTTCAAAAATGAATACCCATCTTGGGTGACATTAAATTGCCACTCTGTTCTCACCATGGAAATTAAAGCACATCAGTGCCTACTTGTTTCAGATCAACTTGTGACCCCGTGCCTGACAGGGCTGTGGCCGGAGTCTGGGAAGGCAATTCATGGCTCGTGTAGGGTCAGTAGAGCTATTTGCTGCCTATTCTTCAAAGATCTGCAAAGCAAGGATAAGCATTTCAAACCTTGAAACTATATCACTGCTTTACTTCTGTATTATTTCTTGTCAGGCTGGTTGCAGGGGAGTTTATCAGGATAAAATAAAAAGAAAATAAAATATTAAGCACTTAGTGAATAAACTTGAGAATGGCAAAAAAAAAAAAAACAAAAAAAACCAAAACCAAATATACTGGAATTCAATAGGGAGACGTGGGCGGTTGTCAGAAAAGTTCTTATAAAGGATTCTGAGTACTCTCACGGTCCTGTCTTTCTGTATTTCAACTAGTGTGTATCAAGATATATGTCGAAACTTATAAATCTGCTTTCTTACAGATCTTCCTAACTACCCTAGTCAGGATATTCCTTTCTACAGATATGACACCGTTCTACAAGTCAGAACTTAATGTTCATTGAGAAGTCCCCAGCTCAGTCCTATGTCTTCCCACAAGGATAGGATTTAGCATGGGTGACTGCTGCTATTAACACTACTTTGTCTAGCAGACTGGCTAGTATTGTCTTTCCTAGTTTCAAATGCTAAAATCCAACTTGACAAGGTGGCACAATCACGTAAGTCACATAAGCAAAATGCTTAGCTTAGGCCGAATTTTTAAGCTCACAATTCTTTCAAATAAGATGAAAAGAACATAGAAACTGTCTCCGCCTGAATAGACCAATACAAGAATCCTAACTGGCTGAGCAAAACTGGGAGGATCTCTAGTCCATCTAGATCCATGTCCATACCGATGCTTTGGTTCATATCATGATCAGATGAAACAGTCCTCGTAATATTGCTTTTAGTAGGGCCATATAGGTGAAAATCTACGTTCACCACAAATTCACAGGCTTTTTCTGAAGGATGGGATTAAGGTAGTGCCTCTAGGTCCTGAAAGAATATATGTGGTGTATCTTCTCCCGAAGTTTCTGTTGGCTTCCTTGAATGCTCCTCTTCATAGAATAGACCAGCATTCTGTTACGCTTTTTCTACGTAAAAGAAAGTTGAAGGTTCGTGAGTGGCTGTCAACCTTTGCAGACTGACAGGGATAGTGGAGTAAGCCAGGCCCTTGGCAACATAACCTGGCCTGGTTTTCATGCATGGGCTGCAGGTTAGAGCAGTTTCTAAGTACTGAGCCAAGTTACTAAATGCTAGTAGAAATGCAGGTGTGGGAGAAACGCTTGCTGAATCGCATAGCAATGGGTAGGGGAGGAGGAGCAGAGTATGATTTGTAAGTTGTGGGATAAAATAGGAAGGTCAGATTCCAGCAAATATCTGTGCACTGGGATATGTGGGATAAGGGACCTGAAAATGTAGTCTGGACTGAAATACAGCAGACAGTGTTAGACTGTAGTGCTCCCAGCTGAGAGCTCAAGCTCTTAATGTCTGTATCAAGTGATTTTAGGAGAAGCTAGTTGGAGTCACGGATTGGAGTCTGGTAGACACTGGGGACTTAAAGCAGAGTGGTTTGTTGTTTTGCAGATGGCATACTGGTAGATACTTAGGCTGTTTTTTTTTTTTTTTTTTTTTTTTTTTTTTGAGGTGTAAGAGGTGACAACACTTCTTATCAACTGAATGTAACAGTACTTTACTATAGAATGAACTGATGATATGATGCTTAGCCATATTACACCTATAAGTGTACACTTAAGGCCCCTAAGCCTTAAAACAATAATGCAACTGCCTTTCTTTTCCCAATTAAAAAAGCTTCCACAGTTTACTGTACATTTCCAAAATAAATGGGAGCAGAGAAAACTGAAAAAGGCAATCTCCTGCTGAAAACAGGAGTTCCATAACTTCACATTTTGGAGCTACTAGGTGGCTTCTCCCCTTGGTAAATTCAACCTGTTCTTTTCATCACTATTTATTGGCTTGTTAACTTCATGGGAACTGTTTGACCTCAGTGTTTGTACAAAAAGTTTTAGTTTATTCTTAAATTTGAACATTATACTTTTTACTTGAGATGAAGCTTCATAAAATTCATTCACTGTGGTAATTAATTGTTATGTCAGGTAACAGTACTATGCTATAACTTCTTGGTGACAGCTGGAGCACATAAAGTTCTTGTCTGTGGCATGGTCACTTGATGGATTGAGTCTGTAGAACCTTAATCTTAGTTGAGAGGAATGACTGGAATAACTTTTTTCTGGACTTTTTTCTGTTTGAGATCTGTCTTAAAGCCCTTCCTAGATAGGAGCATCCACGTGCTCTTCTCAAAAACCAAGGTGTATTTTTGAAGGACAGGTCCAGTGTTAGGTATTCCCTTTAACCCAGTAACAAGAACAAAGTTTGCTTACAGTGGGCAAACTAATGAACATAGCTCTTGGTATTTGTTTGGTAGTAGGGTTAAAATTCTCTGTTCGCGAGCACTTTCCATCTTGGTAATGTAATGTAGTACAGTACTGTGGCTTTTTTTCCTTTTTCTTTTGGCTGCTTAGTTGTTGTTTCCAGGAGAGGTCAAGAGACAAGGTACCAACTTGAAGTCTTTCTCATTTTGCCTGGCTAGAGAAATCAGTTTTTTAGTCTTGAACATCTTTTTTGTAATTTTCTCATCTATAATGCTTAGTCTGTGTTACAGATCAACTGCTTCTTTTCCAACTTCCTCAGTGTTTTCATTGCCCTTAATGCTGCTGGCAAATGTTATGGGAGAATTGACACTGAAAAATCGTGTTACTGTCTGCAATGTCTGCTTATTTTGGATTTGCGTATAAGATATTTCACAGAAAGTAATGCTATTATGCAACTGTGGGTACTATGTAGACTGAGGGGAAGAGAGCTTCTGAGTTGGCTTCAATGTGCCTCAGACTCAAAGCTGTCATGAAGTTCTGCAGTGTCCCTCCTACAAATACTGACTGTATTAGAGAAACAAGATGACTAACACTGTCCTGCGAGCTGCATCACCCCAATTCTTAGGCACGAGCATGTGATTTGTAAACTGAGGCTGAAGGAGTTTGTAGATTAAACAAGTGTTCTTTATTCTTGTCAGACTGCTGTCTCCATGTGGCTGTAATATAAGGGCCGCTCACATTCTTCCCTTGTCAAATTCCATTTATTGCATGTCCCTTACTTCAAAAGGAAATCGCACACTAAAAGAGAAATTCCTTATCTTCACAGGTATAATGAGTTTCTGTTAAGACCTAGTTGAAAAATACCCTATGGAAATAACTGAAAATGGATTTTTTAATCACAATTTGTACCTCCGTGCAAGATTTGAAGAGTGAATTTGCCAGCAATTAGAACAGTGGGTAGAGATGACAGACAAAATAGTTTTTCATTTGATTGACTGCAGATGTTTGGCATGCCTGCACACTGACTGATCCTCATGTTTGGAAACAGTCTTCCCCTCCATAGGAAGAGAACTAACAGCAAGAGATAGACACTAACTACAGGACCTGGAAGGTATTTCAGATTACTTGAAGGCCAAACCAAGCCAATCAGTTGTCAGATAGTTAGTAGTTGTTAATTGCATCACTTCCTGTCACAGCATAGCTGTGCTGCTGTAATAAGGTTTTTGATGCACAAAACCCATGCTTATTTATAGCTTGTATTGCTGCACATTAAAATGGCTTTAAGCAGTGAGGAAATGAATCAGTCACTAATGGTTAGCTGCTTTCTTCAGTGGGCACAAAAGATCCCACGGTCCAGGGCACTTTGAGACTAAAATAAGCTAACTGCCATGGACTGTGGTGGAAAAATTTGGAGGGAGTTCTAAGGTGCAGAGTCTTCTTCGCTGTGGAAATCTGTGTTGTGGATGCAATCAATTCTTCTGGCAAGTCCAAAATCAAGCATACCATCTGTGCCCTGTTTGGACATGAACATTATTTTTAATTCCTCTGTGTTAGATGTCACTCAATACCTGCAACTGTATCCTCATCTTTGACATGTGAACACTTGATTATTCAAGCTCTCCTGTCAAACTTAACCTGTAGTTCTTGCACCTCCATTGACAGCATCTGTTCTGTCTGTGCTACAGAATGGCTTTCAAACAGAACGCCTTCCTTGCAAGTCTGGTCTCCCTTGGCCTTGCTACATGTGCTACTTTGAAAATGCATGTGTACAACACTAATCTGTCACAGTTATCTTCTGGCACATGCGTACTTTATACGTTGAGGTTCTAATGGAGAACTGTTTTCTGGGTTGCTCGTGCTCACTTGAAATGATGCAGTGCGATTCCCTTGGAGCACCCCTTTAGAACTGGATTGGTTGACGTGGAAAAGTGGTGGTGTTGCAAAGGCTTTGCTGAGCAGCTCCTTCCAGATGAGTTGTGTGAGTTTCTGTCTGGCTAGCCTGATCGCGTCTCTATTTTTCACACCACAGGAGTGTTTCAGAAAGATCTCCTATACTAGGGACCAAAAAATCCTTGAGAACTCTTGAAAATCTGAAACAGTTTTATTCCAATTAGGTGGGAGGAGATCAGTGTTTCAGGCTGAAATGAAGTACAATCCCTTTGAAGTACTGAATAAATAGCACCAGCCTTCAGAAGGAAGAGAACTGACAATGCCTGAGTTTTACTGAGATGTAAAAAACAAATTAGTTAGCTACTGCAGAAAAGGTGATGTGTTGCTTCTCATCGTCCCTTTCTGCAGAATTCCAACCTGCCATGACTACCATTTTTTTAAGACGATGACAAACATTTTGACTTGTCTAATTGTACACTATGTAGCCAATTCATTCTGTGCAACCCTTAGAAAATCTAGCAGAAATTCTGGGATGGATTTTGACCTTAAGTCTAGCTATAAGACTGCCCGAGTTAGTGGAGGTACCACTACCAACAACAATTACTATAGTGAATAATGTAAAATTCTTGTACAACTACATTTATTTCTCCTTTTCTGATCCCTGAAGCATAGGGTACAGAAATACAGGCTTTTGTTTACTTGGAGTGCATAATAAAGTATGGTAAGAAAGAGCAACTAGTGGAAAAAAAAGATGATGTATGTATGTGTGGGCAAACCTTAATTTTGCCAAAAGAATGTAACTTGCTGCTGTTTTAATTTGTGATGTGAATACAGCAAATCTGCAATTAAGCCTTCCAGCAGGTCTGTGGGATTGGTAATTGTTTTGTAATCCTTCCTTGGAACACAATAAATGCAAACAGTAATCACAGGTTTAATGAGTATAATCTATCATAAAACACCTAACAAAACAGTGTGTGCAATATTATCTTCTGGTTCATGCTTCAAATATTCCAACTATATTAAAGGAGTGCAGCAATTGCTGAGCACTTACCTAGGCAGGAGGAGAGAGAGCAGACTTCTAAATAAGTAAACAGAATGTATCTGTATGATAAACAAGAAGGCTCATTGAAAATTCATTTTGCTCTTGTGGAGGTGAGTGGAAGCTTCTTACTGACTGCAAGTGCATGTTACGCTGAGGCCTTGTTTATCCAAAACCTGTTCTTGAGAGCTAGTGCTGAATATACAACATTATTTTGAAAGAGTTGCTGACTTATGAACTGTAAGACTTGATGTTTGTCTTAACTGTGTACGTGCAGAAATTCTTATTCATGTCCATCTTTTTCGGCCTGAGATTTAAGTTAGCCTTACACTACTTAGGACTTCAGGCAGACCTTGCTGACTTCGAGGTCAGCTTAACACTGTTGCCTACCTGCTCACCAGGCTGAAAAGGAGGAATTTGTTTGAAAAGCAATTAGTGCAAGGAGTAGCACAAATGTGAATCTCAAGGGATTAATGCTTTCTGCCAAGACAAATGCGTTAGCTGAATCTGTTTTTCTAGTCCTTCTGGAGCCCAAGTGTGTGAGCATGCATTCATTAACTGTACAGAGCAGCAACTATAGAAGGGTTGAGCATATCACCTGTGCAACCACACACGTTGATCTGAATTTTCTAGTCTGTGCTGGCTTCAATTAGAACCAAGTTTAAAGTGGTATCTGCCACAACTTGGCCTGTGTTTTGTAGTCACAGAGCATTAGTTAGCAATTGTTACAGGCAGACAGATCTTTTGAGTCATTTGTCTCACCAAAGAGCAGTGTCATTGTATTCAGTTTCATTAGATTAAAGGTCAGTTTGGCTCAGAAAAGCAATAATTTCTCTGGCAACAGCAACAGTTTCTGCCACAGATAACTTTTAAACAATGAAATGAACCGTTTCCTATCAAAATGCAAGCAAAGATGTTGAAGTCTTAAAGTTCAGTATCAGTTATGGCTGTATTTCATTAGCAGCTATTTAGACTGAGAAGTCCACATGTAGATGATAGTAACTAGGTTATGGAAGAGGTAATTGGAGATTACTGTAGGCAATAGTTTTCCAGCCTTTATATCTTTATAAAAGGAAACAACGTGCTCGTGAATGAACTGACTTGGCTTTTAGTGCAGCTGTGACCTGTGTATGATTTGTATCAGAGGTATTTATATCTGTTGATCCTAATAGCAACAGATTCAGTAGCCACATTCCCATCCCTGCCTGGCATGACTCAGTCCCTGGGATGATAAGACCATTTTAAATTATAACTACGAGGGGTGTGAAATTCTGCTCTCAAGTTCCTGTGTGTTCTGAACTTAAATCATTGATCAAGCAGAGCACCTTTCTTGATAGGAATGTTTGGCATAAGGGAATCTGTATTCAGTGAAGTTCTTTTAAAAAGCCAGTTGGTGCATTTTGCATCCTTTTTTTGCTCTGTGCTGTGCTCTGCTTTGGCTGTGTGAGGAGGGCTAGGTTGAGTGTCACCCCAGACAGGTCCGTGCTGTTTCCCCGAAAAATATTCTTCATCCTCTTCTTATTATGCCTGCTATTATTTTGACCGTCCCCATCTTACCTTTTCAGTGATTTCTATCATTAGTGTGGGCAGGCTTTGAAGACCGTGGGGGGAAAAAGGAAGATTTGTTTGCTCTAGTACAGCACTGTTTTTAGAGACATGGAAGCTACTAGGAGCAGAGAGATTTCAATGATTAAAAGTCATTCATTTCAACACCCCTTTTGCCCGGAGGTGCCTAGCAGTAGGAAGAAGGCCCTTTCTGTGAGACCTGTGCTTGTACTATAATGTGGCTTCATCCAGATCTCTAAAACACATCCAGCAAATCTCCTGCCTCCGAGAGAATGGCTGTGAAACAAATTCAGAATTGTAACATATTGGCTGTTGCTTGGTAATTATTCTATGTGGGATTTACTGCTTGGCAAATGGGAGATCAATTTGTTTCTCAGTTACTTACCAGTTGGGTAAGTGCTGGCACACAGCAGCACCGTGGCTTTGGCTGAAGGACTGTACTTCTAAGTGGGAGATGGCTGTACTCTGGGCTGCATATCACTGAGCAGTGACCTGCCTATTTCTGTGCCACTCTTTGCAGATGCCTTAGAAATACTAAATCTCATTTCAGAGTTGCCTCACCTATACATTTCAGTATTGATATCCTTTCTTCTCTTTCAGACATGTCGCTTTCATATTACGCTATATTGTTAAACTGGTGGGGTGCATTCATGTGACATAGGCACTGTCCTACATTTCCAGACAGATTTCTGTGTTGAATAAAACTTACTATTCGTTATGTTTCCTACGCAGAAATTGACAGTCATCCTAACTATCTTGCTTCTTACTGTGAGAAATAGTGCACTGTGGAAGAAAGGACAAACTCGATGCAAAATTAAATACTTACTTAAAATGAAGTTATGCCTCTATCCAGTGAAACATAGAATGTCGTGTGGGAGCTTGAAATAGTCTGATATTGTGCAAATAAATGATGTGCTCTCTGTCACATGTTGCTCAACTTTTACCTGGTGGTAGCTCATGCGAATGCAGAGTGCGCTTCCTTTCCCCCTTGCAAACTGCTTTAGGCACAGATAATCATGGTCTGGATGCACAGCTATGCTCAGTGTAGTCTGATCACAATGCCAGCTCTACTGTAGTATAAATAACTATTTTTATGTCAAGTATATCACTTATAGAATGCTGCTGACACTTGCTTAGGTCATAAAACAACCTCTAAAGAAAAGCTGAAAAGAGATCTATCTTTTTGGCGGGATGTTCCGCAAGAACCTTTTGCTAACAGTCATTACTGACAAGTAGCACAATGGGTTTTAAACTGAAAAAGACCTGAGGTCATTTCAGCAGAGTGGTTTTGCCCTTTTTCGATGTTTCCCTTTTTAAAGGAAACCTCATGATATTTTTCATCTTCCAAGTGTAATGATAGCATATCTTAAGAAATGTTTGTTCAGTGATTTTTCACTGTGGAACATACTGAAAAATGTTTTTTTTTTTCCTTTATTAAATTGTTGAAATGAGTACGTAAGATGGCTTCTCAGTGTATGTGGATCTGTAGCAGCTACAGTCTTCCGGCAGAAACGCATCCCAGGTGTTTGCAAAATACAGACAGTAGCTTTTCTTGCAGCTATCGTAACTGCTTTTCTGTAATCCTTGGCAACTCACTGAGCTGGCTTTAAGGGTGTGGGTGGAGGAAGGGAAGAGAACAGCAAAGTAAGGATACCAATTGTATTTTTTCTCATCTGAAGGAAAAAAGAAAAGAGCATCGAAGGGTAGGAAGGACAAGAATAGCAATGGCAGCGAATTAACTGACCCCTGTACTACCATTGTAAACTGTGTAACTAAAACTTTTTCCCCCATCTTCTTATGTCTCTAAATTATAGTAAATATTTCTCATGTTCCATCCCTATCATGTGGTATTCTCTCTTCACAGGGTGACCTAATCACTGCTCTCTGTAGGCAGTCACTTACGATAGCAATAGCACAACTGCTATCAGTGAAAGCAGTTAAACTAGTTGTATCCTATTTTCAAAGCAACCCTGAGGTAAAGTAATAGAATGTTCCTGTGGTTTTTGAGTGGAAGCCTGTTATCCAAGCAGCATTTCATGCTAGCAGTGGTAAATGGGGGGGTGGGCTTTCTTCTCCCACTTCTCCACAAAAATTTTTGAAAAATGTGCATACAAAAATGCTCCTCATTTTGAATTGGAAAGGTGAGTGACTGGGAAAAAGTAGTTCAGTGTTGGAAAGAAGGGCTAGGAAGGATGGGTAGGGGAAACAGGGAGGACATAATAGTGTCTGAACTTGGTGAGACCTGCTTCCTCACCTACTTGAGCAGCAGCTAGGAAAGGTGAATATGCTTAGAAGTACAGCAGTCACCTGCTGTGAGCTTCATTTCTAACAAGTAGCTTTAGGTAGACCTGGTAGTCCTTGAAACTCTTTTATCCTTGTTATCAATGTAAAATCTTCCATGCCTTTACAAAGTTGGTACTGAAATCCATGATACCTGCTGAAATTAGGCAAATTCCTTCAATTTGTCATGTTTGTATATAACACTAGCAAACAAAATGCCACTGCCTCACTGTTCATAGAATCAGAATAGCTTGGGCTAAAAAAGACCCCAAGGATCATTAAGTTCCCATCCCACTGCCACAGGCAGGACCACCAACCTCCAGATGTGATACTAGAGCAGGTTGCCCAGCACTCTATCCAGCCTGCTCTTGGACACCTCCAGGAAGGGAGCATATGCAGCCTCTCTGGGCAGTCTGTTCCAGCACCTCAGCACTCACCTTGTAAAGAACGTCCCTCTGATAGCCAATGTAAACCTTCTGTCCTTGAGCTTAAAACCATTCCCCCTCGTCCTCTCACTGTGTACCGCTGTAAAAAGGTGATTCTCCTCCTGTTTATAATCCCCTTTAAAAGGCTGGAAGGCTGTGATGCGGTCTCCTCACAGCCATCTCTTCCTCATGTTGAATGAGCCCAGCTCCCTCAGCCTGTAAACAACGTATACATTATGTACAACAGTAAAATTAAAGAAAAATACTGCACTACTGCACAACTGTGAATCACTGTCCAAAGTGCAGGATGGAAAGGTTTAGTAATAAGGCTCCACTTTGATGCTGTCATATGTGTGCTAGCTAGCTGGTGCTTTTAGCCTTCTTTATGTGGAAAAACACCTTTGCAACGTGTCTTCTAGGAGGATACCTTCTGCCATAAGATTATAAATAATAAACACAACATCAGGGTAATTCAAAAGGCAATGCCTACAGATATGCTAGGACTAATCTAGTTGCAGTAGCTCAGTGGAAGGAATAAAAGGAAAAGAAAATGGGGGATGGGAAAGTTAAATATTTTTGTGATATAAAAATAATGCAAACAGGACTTCTTTATAAAAGCAGTTGAATGATGATTTTTACATGTATATTAAGGAAAAAAAAAAACCCACCTTTTGTCAAAGATGCCAAAATTAGTCTGTATTACATAAGGTTCCACTGAATTCACATTCAAACAAATAGCGTATCATTCTTTTATATTAAAGAACAGACAAACAAAACAACTGTCATCTGTGTTGTAAGAAGCTGAGGTTACTAACCAGACCTGAATTCCTACCAAGGATTTGTTGGCTTCCTGATACAGAAGGCATGATTTGGAGATGTAGAGTGAAATGGTGAATATCTTCATTGTCTTCCTACTACAATAAATTGCTCTCATTTGGTGGCTGATTCTATATATAATGGATCGTTTGGACGATCAGTCAAGTTCCTCTGTGTGTGTGTACCTTTAAATGTGATTGTTAAAAAAAATAATAACGACAAAGTAAACAAAGAACTTAATAAATATCTGGTAAGAGTTGAAATGGAAGGGAATGACAGTTATTTTGGAGTTGTCTACCATTCTTGAGGTGAAAACAATGAAATGCTTCTTTTTGTTTTAGTGGAGGAATTGGGATCTGGATGAAGTATATGAAAGCAAAAAGAACACATCAACCACAATTACATTTTAACACATAGTAAATATTCCTTTTCAAAACTCAGTTGACTCTTATGGAGAAGTAGCATGGGTACAGGTTCCTGGGGCTGCATGCTACTGCAGAACTGGTAGGGAGGGATGAGTAACAGTGCATCACTTTCCAGATACCTGAAGTCAATTCAGAAGAAACTGCAGCCTTTGCTTTTAGCAGTAACCCTTGTAAGTCTTGACAAATTCGCCTCATGCAATGATTTGTTACTTGTTTGCTTCTGGGCATTATGCAAAATATTAGATGGCAAAGAAATCCTGACATAGATGTGTTCTGATCAGTAAAGCTTCCCCACGTTTGTTTGAGTGGGATCTGCTCATGTAGCTCTGCTGTGCCTTTTCTCTGGCTTCCTGTTGGTTTGATGTTGCTGAGGGGTTTGGTAGCCACTGCTTCACTTCTGGACTGCTGAGGCAGCTATTGTGCAGCACTCCATGGCGTAATGCCACAGCAATGTTGCTGCTTTGTGCTGTTCAGAAGGGGTGGCTTGCTGCTTGTGGCAGGGCTGTGCTATGAGGGAGGAGAAGAACAATGGCCTCAAACACCCGCACAGTCATAAAATCTGTGATTCCTTACATATGTTTTCACTAATACATCTGTTAAGAGCATAGCAGATGTCATAAAATAGATACCCTCCCCCCACTCGCTAATAAGAAACAAATATCCAGTGGCTAGCACATGTCTTGAGGTATGTTTATGAATGTGTAAATCTGATCAGCTATGCTATGCACATCTGATGTTCTTTACTTTGGTATGCTGTTGGTTTCAACAGTACTTTAAGCAAGCAGTTAACTTACAGGTATTTCTGTTGCTTCTTAATCTTGCCTTTTGGGTTCACTCTTTTATATTTTAGATGTACAATTAATTGCCACATCAAGTTTATTCTGTATCTTTACATGCATTTCAGCATTATCCTTTCTTACTTGACCTTCTGATCTCAACCTCACTGTTCTTGCATGATTATCCCACAGGGCAAGACGTGGAAAACAGCAGATTTCAAGATTGCGTGTGTGGAGGTGATGCACGTAATCTGATTTTCAGAAATAGCAGTGTGTTGTCAGCTTTAGTCCTTCATCAGTTCTTTGCTTCAATATAAGCTTTCTGTTGCTTTAGCAACAACCGCAGATTCAGCAGAATTTCTTGATAAACTAATCACAGCAGTGGCTGGATGTTTCTTCCAAGTTTCTCATCCAGGCTCCTGCAGAGTGTATATTTTACTTGAACAGGAGAGGAAAAAATGTGCCTGATTTGACAACGTGAACTCAGTCTGGCATTTCATCTTATGACTTCACTTCTCCTGAAGCTTGTTGTGCTATTTTTTCTTTTTTCTCTAGGCTTGCTAAGAGACTTGCTTTATCAATATATCACACCTCAGAGCTGCTCTGAAGTTATCTGAGCTGATTGTTGGAGCTCTGGAGTCGGTGTTTGCAGGTTACCCTGAGTAGTCTCAGTTAACCCTACCCACAGTCAATGCAGACTGGAACCTCTGTAGCACTGATCTGTATTCTGGGCACGTGTTACAAGCACTTTGACAAAAGAGCTGTAACTAAAGGAGCTCTCTGTTGCAAGACAAATCAGAAAAGATGCTGAAAGTATGCTGTGATGCCAAGGAGGGAGTTGGCTATTAGCAAGAATAGTATTGATGAAAATGAGTTTGTCAAAATTTAAAAAGAATTTAGGCAGATACATTAGAGCAGAAGCCAGATTTTGGATGAATACCAAGACTAACAAAGGATGTATTGGCTAAAATGTTAATTATAAATCATACTTTCATATCCAGTGCAGGGATGGACAAGTGTTGGTAGGTTTGCTGAGCTGAGCCTTCTCTGTTTCTTTACAATTCAAGTATTTTCTGGGTTTTTGTTTAGAGATGTTAAGACTGGAAGGATTTCTGGTATCATCCGTCTTCTTTTTCTTCTCCTTCCACTCCCACTGCTGACTGCTTGAGCACTCGGCTCCCTTACATATCATTAAATCTAAAATAAATGAACACAGCAAAAACCAACCAAAACAAAACCCCACTCCAAGTCAGCAAAGGAACTGCCTGAATCTCATATATACCCAAATTCCCCAATACTATTGTTAAAATAGCCTTCATCAGTCCTAATGATGAGACATCTCTGCCAGTTTTACTAAGCATAGTTGCTGAACTTAGCGAAGAGAAAGCAAAGGATGTTCCTGGCAGTACAACTAGTTTTAAAAACACAGCTCGTGATGTTGCTGTGGTAATTCCCATTCTGCAGTGAGCACAGTGAGAAGTTTTGGGCTCTGGGCATCTGAAAAAACAATTCCATCTCCACTGGACCTCTGGGCCCGAGAGTAACGTAACAAAGATTCAGTTTGGAAATTATGAACAAGCAGTGTAGGTTAATGTGATGTTTCCTTGTCTGCCCATAGAGATTAATGCAAGGGTGAGTAGTTAGAATGTGTTAATCATTGGCAACAGTGGTTCCAAAATAAATGGCTTTTAAGCCTCATTTATTTAAATATCTGAAAGCATAAGAAGAGTGCTCCTCCATCCCATTATTTACTTCATCCTGCTGCTGCTAATAAATATCTTGTGCTCACTGGATACCTCTCACAGTGAAGAGTTTGACTCCAGGAGGCTTGCAGTGTTTGTGGCTAGCATGAATGCAGCCATCCCTGCAATGCAGCCAGATGGAAAGCTGAGAAAGGGCCATGCATTTCAGCAACAAGTGAACAGTTTCAGACAAAATAACCAAAATGGTTAACCCTCATCAATCAATCAAACCCTCATGTGCTGTACTGCAGTTGTCTTAGCCTTGCTTCCTGTTTCAGCTCTATGCTTTTTTAAAATTAGGTAGAAACTGCTAATTGCCTGAGAAGGCCTGGGGAGGCTGCATTCCTACATGAGCACAGATTTTGTGTTGTGCTGTTCAGCACTGACTTTGTATGTGTTGCACCCTTATTTCCCTACAAATGAGTGTTCTGATCCTTCTTAGAGCACATGCAGGTTTTGGAGCCTTAGGATGGGGCCAAGTTGCTCAAGTGAGGCAGTGGACAGCTGTGTCCTTTGGGCTCTGAGGACGGTGCTTAGATATGGGATGAATCTCAGAGCTTAATGCTGTAAGAGCTCAAATTGCAAGGACTGAATCTTCCAGAACACGTGTTACCTGTGTACAGGTACAGCAGGGGGATGGCAGTGTCGCTCCCTGTGTCACCCCCAGAGAAGCATGATGGCTCATGATGGCAGTGTGGGATCAAGCTGTGTGTGGCAGCTGCTGCACTGAGCAGGCAGGCACTGCTGCCTGAATTTTAGCTGCACGGTAACAGCACGAGTATCCCTCACTTTCCTCCTTGTTCCTTCTGAAATGAGTGTAAATTTTGCAGTCTGTCCCTAGCAGGTACTCACCGTGTTTGAGACTGGTGTATTTATTTAATAGCCTGTATAATTTAGAAGCTTTGTTTCACGTACTCAGGGTTGAAAGCCTTCCTTCGATAATGATTTTTTTCACGCTTTGTGTATCGTGTTGCTGTGCAGCGCTTGCTGCTGGTTATCTGCCTGAGTTGTGATCCATCCCTCTGCTGTGATTCACAAGCAGCCCACACCTACCCTGAGACCCAAATCGATTAATGTGGCACTTCCAATCTGCAGCTACAGTGGGGGTTGTTACACTCTGGCTACTGGAGAATCTACTGTGGTCTGTTCTGCTGCAATCAGCTGAGTGCGTTGCTGATAAGAGATTGTGGGCTTTGTCCTGGAGAGACAGCGAACTGTCAAATAATGAAGACAAAGTACAGGAATTGTGCTGCTCCTGCTGGTGTGCTCTGTCTGTGCCACACTGCGTCTTCCCTTTGCTATTGCATATATCATGTCGTGCTGGTGACACCCAGGTTCATAATGTGGATTTCTGGGAGCCTGAAATAGCAGGGCTGTTACTACAGCTCATGGCTGGGTCATGCTCTTCACTTTGTGAGGCAGAACTGTGGTCCTGAAGCCTGTCCTGAACCCCAGGTCGGTGTGCACCTGGGCACGCGGACCCTGTTTGCCCATGGGAAGAAGGGTGGGATCTGCCCTGGTGTTGCCGGGCTATTGAGTCTGTTGAGAGAGCAGGACTGCCTCTCACTGCAGACTGCAGTGGGGATTTGCCTTTCCCACGGCCACCAGGGCTGAGCTTTTCAAGAGGGCCTGAAAGCAGCAGCCCGTTCTCACTGATCTCAGCTGCCTTCAGCTTCTTTGAAAGCCCCACTTCCCATATTAGATGGTTTCTGTTGCTGCCTCAAATCTAAAATTAGCCAGAACTTGCTCTCGCAAAGAACCCCCAGGGGCTGTTTCAGTGGCTTTGCCTCAGTTAGCTGGAACGCCGGCATGCTGCATGAGTATGTGCTGTGCACCTGCAGCGCTCTGTCCCACACAGCCCCTCACAGCCTGCTCTCGCTGCTGCTGCTTGTTCTCTCAGCACCAGGATTACAAAGGCAGTTCCTGTAGTTCTGAACGCATACGTGCAGCTGTGCTGTCAGCTAGGAGTGTATGTAGGCGAGTGGCTGAGGGAGCGTGAATGAGTGATGGAACAGAGGTAAATGCAGCAGAAGCTGTGGGTGGAAAGGGGAGGCTTGAAGCTGGCTCGCCCACCGTTTTAATGCGTTCCCCACAATGATGTACACAAGTCCAAAGAGGAGAGTGGAGTTTTCACTCCCTCAGACACTGGAATTCAGGTTGGTTTTGTCTTGGGCATGCCTTTGTTTCTGTGATCTCAGGGGGGTAGTGCCGTGATGCCTGTGTTTTTCCAAAAGCATGTTTGGATTTCCCAAGCAAATGTGCTGCAGCTCCCAAGGCATAGCATGTCTTGCTGAGTTCCCTGTTGGGTACTCATGGAATCACAGAATGGTTTCAGTTGGAAGGGATCTCAAATATCTTTCAGTCCCGACCTCTGTGCTGTGGGGATATTTGCCACCCACTAGATCCGGCTGCCCTGGGCTCCATCCAGCCTGGCCTTGAGCACCTCCAGGAATGAGCAGCCTCTGTGGGCAGCCTGTGCAGTGCTTCACTACCCTCTCAGTAAGGAGATAAGGAGTGCTCAGCAGTGTGAGAGCTGCTGAGTGACTGACTCAGGTGTCCCAGTATCCTGAAGCCTGCAGTGTTCAGAAAACGGATCGATCAGTGTGGCACAACAGACACACGGTCACTTGACTGTTCTGCTTGGCTGTCAGTATCTGGGACCCGTTCCTGTTAAAAGGGAGCTTTCCACCCCTGAGGTAGTTTTGTTTTGCTGCTGGCTGCAGCTGGGCCTACAGAACAGTAAGGGAAGAGATTAAAAATAAACCCTCAACCTCAGTGTTAGCTGCCTCGCCATGGAGGCGGGCGCGTCCTTCGTGCCTGCTGGGGGGGCAGCCGGGCAGAAGCGTGGGTGTGATACTGGCATCTCTTCCTCCAGGCATGTACTGAGCTTACATGGGAGGAGGGAACAGCTGAGCTGTGCTTCGTGCAGATGTGCAGCACTGGATCAGGGCAGAGCAGGAGAGAGGCATCCACGCCGCACATCTCTGGGGCTGGGGGTTTGCATTCTTTCCCAGAACTGAGAAGATATCTTGCCCTATTTACTCTCATTAGGTTTCAATGTAATTTATGCTAATTGGAAAACAATATTATATATCAAAATGCCTACTGTCAGCTGTGTGTGTGGTGTGGAAAATAGCAGCACTAAACACAGTACACCAAACACCCAACGTGTGCTGCTGGTGGCAGCTTGTCTGTAGCCCCTGGGCTGCGCTCAGGCAGTGAGCAGTGCCATCCCAGGGACGTGGCAGCTTCTTCTCAATCTGTGTTGGTATCAAAGCAACAGGCACGTGCATTCCTGGAAATAATTCAGCCCACGTGATTTGTCAGGAATGCTGTTACATTCTGTACTGCTATTTTGCTGAAGTGTAAGCTGTAGCTGTGTGTAACTTGGTGGGGCTTTGCTCAGCTCCAGCTGGACGGGGGCCAGGTGGGTTGTGCAGGTCACGTTGCTGCTTTTCCTCAGTAGTGCCATAAGCACATTAAATTATGAGTTTGTGCAATTAGAACTGTTAATCTGCGTTACTTGGTGTGAGTTAGATGTCTTAGATTCAAAGGTGAATGGCAGTCCATCCATCCTACAAAATGAGTGATGGCAGGGTGACAGTGGCCACCAGGCCTGGCTAACTTAGCACAACTTCGGCCTGAAGCCCTGGTGCTGCTCCCTACCACTGAAACATCAGAAATTCATCACTGTTTCAGCCTTCATCCAATTAACTGTGGTCCTGAAGGGGGACTGATGGCCCCCCCCAGTCGCTGCTCTGGAAAGTAAACGTGCAGAGAACATCCCAGCTCAAGGGTTGTGAAGCCCTGGGCTCCACGCAGGGGCTAGGCCATCCTGTTTCAGTGGGGAAGGAAGCCTGTTTTGCATCCACCAATTATGTGCTCACCTTGTTTTACAACACCTGCTGCCCTGGCTCCCTTTACAAGGCCAAGCAGTTGGGTTGTGCAGCTCTGGGCTGCAGGAATTGTTATGTGCTGTTCTGATGGAGCTGTTGCCTGTGGGGGTGGGGATGGTAGAAATGGAAGTGCAGCTTTCTCTGAGGCTATAGTGGGAAACCAACTTGTGCTCCAGAGAGCTCCTGTTGTTAGAATCCTGCTCTCAGCTTAATTCTCCAAATGGTAGATGTGTTTTTGACTTTGTGGTGTGTAGTTTTGTTTATAGGACGCATTCATGCAAGGTATATGATGAGATACAGATGTGACATCCATATGTAAAATGGGCAAAAGAAATGGGAACTGAATTCAGATCAACAGCTAGAATGCAGGGTGTTGTTAATGATGCTTCTGCTTTAAAAATAAATAAACAAATAAAAAGAGGTAACTCATGCTGTGTGACACGAAGGGAGCTCAGTGCTCACCCCAGCAGGATGTGCCAACAGAAAGTACCCGAGGATAGGTAGTCCTGCTGAGAGTTTTTTGGTGCATCTTTCCTCCAAGGCTCTTCTCACAGTGTTCATGTCCTGTAAACTTCCACTTCAGGTGCGCAGGAGAAAAATAAGGAATGATGTGGCAGTAAAATGATCAGAACAGATCGCTGCCTCCTCTTCCTTTTCTTTTGCTCTGCTCTTCCATCTCATGCCGAAAAGATCTTCAGTCTCTTTTCCCACAGGAGATGGATGATGCTCTTGTGATTCTTCCTTCCCACCCTTTCAGCAGATAGCTGCACGCTCTGCATAGATGGCAGCAATAAGCTTAATTCTTGCTAGTAGCGGTTCTCCACACACCATTTTATTGGTTCCTTTCTCACGCTTAAAATACTGATGCTGAATGTTTTACTGGGTGAGCTTATGGAATATACACTGACAGCTGGATGGGTAGAGTGGTCTCATGTCACTGATCAGTTAGTGAATCTTTTAGTTTACAGTTAAGATAATATTGTAGAGCACCTACAAGAGGAATCTCGAGTCAGCTGGGCTTATAGATTCCTGTGATTTAGGTCACTGCTCACGCACTGCTGAAGTGAGACTCGGTGGTGTTTCCCATTGTAACGCACATTCGGTTGTCAGAACTTCAGGGCTTCCTTTGTGTCAGAATGTCTTAGCAATGAGCCTTGACAAAAAAGATTTTGGATATCAACAGCAATACAGCTGAGGTATAGAACGTAAGTTACTGAAAGGGTTTTTGTTCTCTGTTAGAAGGCCACAGTCAGAGGAGGCATAGAACTGTTGGTGTCAAACCCTCCCTCAGCTGAGGATCAGAGTGGTGAAGGGGAGCAAATCTTTGGCACTGCATGTATTTCTTCCCTAAAGTGACACTGTGCATCTTCCCTGTTGATTTCTTGGATCTTCTGCGACCTATCTGTGCACTGTGGCATAGCTGTACTTCTGTGACAGTGGCACAAGTAGCAGTCCCAGCTGCAACAACTGGAAATGCTTTTGCTTTTTGCACATTGGGGCTCGAGATTAAAGTTGTCTCAGTGACAGCTTTAGCCCTTTAAAATATTTACTGTTATTATGCTTCTATTGTGCAACAGTGAGACATTGTGTCTGTCAAATGCTCCCTGCACTTGCTGCATGAAAGAATGACTTAGCCCGAGGAAATTATGGGGAGATTAAAAAAGAGAAGTGTTTGTGCTGGCTGGGAGGGCTCGCCTGCCATTTGTCAGTGTCTTTGGGAGCTAGGGCTCGCTTGCAAGAATTCCCTACAAACACATCCTTCACTGATGAAAAATACGAGGTGCCCGTGACTCCTGCCGTTCCTGCTGAAGGATTATGGGAGCTTTTTTGCTCTTTACATCTCATTTATGGTATTGAGGCTTTAGTGTGTTTCTTGAGGGTTGAATTTGGCCTTTAAACTTCTAAAAAATGGATTGTTATTACCACGTAACAATAGTTTCTTCTGTGCTTGACCTTATAGGAGCAAGGAATTCCCTGGTTGTTCCCAACTGCTGGGCTTGGAACAGGAAGCTGCCTGTAACACTGGCACTGCTGTACTTGGTACACTCAGATCTGAACTTCTGTGGAGCAGCAAAAGCAGAGAATGAGGTGCTTTGTTAGGGGTAATCCTAAATCACCCTGGGTAGAATGTTGTGGAATATCGTGTACCACACATCACAGATCCAGATCTTTCTATGCACAAAAGACACAGCACACTTTGTTGTAATTCCCCATCAGGGAAAACAAACTTTGGGGTTTTGATGGTTTCTAGTTTGTTTGCCAGGAAACCTCCAAGTTCGCTTGATAAAACCTTACAAATAAGTTTATTTGTTCGTTTTAGTTTCTTCCCACTGACCCCAGATCTCAGTGATTCCCAGGTGCCCTCTTACAGGGGCAAAGAAGCCACTGCCTCTCATGCAGTAGAGCGGAGTAGACCCGGCTCCTGCCTGGAGGTCCAAGAGCACTGACCCCAGAATGGTCCCTTCATCTCCTTCGCTATGGAAACAAACAAGAAACTCGAGAGAAAACTCAGGGCACCAATATGAATAAATGTTTCATGGTTTGTATTCTTTTCTTCAATTCATATTTGGCCTCTTTGGGAATCATCGCTGGAGGGTACTCTGGCTGGCTGGGTTTATAAGAATATAAATGTATTTATTCATTTATTTACTAACTTGTTTTTCTTTAAGAGATACTGCTTAAGAGGAAAAAAAGCAGATTATATACATTTAGGTTTTTCAAGTAATATATCTCACTCCACGTCCACGTGGCCAGGTTCCTCAGGTCACAGGCACTGGCTGTAATTCCAGATCTGGAAGGGATTGTACGTTTCAAGGCTTTTGCTGTGGCTCAAGTAGCTCCAGAAAAGCCTTCGTGCAGAATACAAAGCTGTGCTGCTGTGTGGATACAGCAGTCACTGAATATTTATAACTTCATAGCATTACATCCGCAGTGTTTGTGGGAGTGCTCCTCGCAGAAATGGGAGGTTTCCCCAGGGAACAGATAATTTCCTGAAAATGTTTAATCAGCCCATTTAAAATAGAATTTTAATTAGCCTAAAACCATATGTGGACACTAATGCTCCTCCACAAGATTCTCTCATTATTATAAAATCCCAATAATGTCTTTTTGGCTTGCTTTTATTTGTAATGGTTCTTGGCACAATGAGTGAGTGATTGAAATGGAGGAAATATGACCCTCAAGGCACATAAGTCTGAACATCAAACCCACCACCACCACCACCCACCCCTCGCCTTCTGCATTTTGGTGGCTTCAAGATGTAGCTAGGGATCAGGAGTTGTGCATATTGTGAAGGTTTCTGATTATAAAGGAGTCTTCAGTTTTTCTTGACAAAACTCTAAGTCTCTTACAGAGGCCTGATGGGGAGCTTGCTTTGAAAATCTTGTGCTCCTAAAGATGGCAGTGAATAACAAGCAACTATGAGGAAGGTAAAGATTATGACCTCTGTGGGGCTTTTCTGGACAGCAGCAAGATCACCCGCTTTTTAAGACCGTTCCTACAAAGCTCAGATAACAAGGATGGGTGAAGTCTACGTAAGCTACCACTTAAAAGATCAAATATTCTTTTGTACCCTCTGCAAGCTGGCTGCGTGTTCATTTTCTTCTCGTGTGTGTGCACAGGCCTTCTCACACGCTCAAATAATACCCATTAACCGTATTTTGTGCCTTTGCTTGTGCCCTGTGAGTGCTATGAGAGCTTTTTTGCTGTATTCTGGGTATCACTTGAGCTTAAGCACTGGATTAGACAAAATATTTTCCTTTACGTGCAGTTACTCACTTTAATGCAGTGGTATGTAATTGGTACTGATTTACATTTTTAATTTGTACAGTTTTACTTCAGAAATCTGTTTCACTTTGCCTATATGTGTTAAAGCTCACGAAGTACAGTTTTTATTCCTATGAAAGACAAACTTGCATACACAGTTTATACAAAGAAGTTTTAATGAAAAGCAAAAACTGCATTTTGCGTATAATCTTTATATAATCATAATCTTTAACTTCTCCTTTTCATCCTCTTTTGTGTATAAAATCTACTTAACAATGTCAAGCATTATGGAAAAATTGAACAGTCTGAAAGCAATCACAGCGTGCAGTGTACCTTAGGTATATCTTCAGCTGTCATTTGGAGAAAAAAAATTGGCAGAGAGAGACCAAAATTCAGTGCTGACTGTACAAGAAATCTTATTCATTTGCTTTAAGTGACAGTGGGCTTCTTCCAGAGCTGGCCCAGGTGAGTGATGCCACAGTGCTGAAGGTGCAGTGATGGTGTGCAGCTGTGCTGTGTGCCACTGCCTCCTGGGCACCACGCTGCAGAGTGCTGCACAGCTGGCTGAAGATCTGTGCTGTGAGGGATAACAAATAGCGCTCGTGACTGAACAGACCTTTTTCTTTTCTCAGAAATGGTTGAAATGAGCGTGAGAAACTCAATCCACCTGCTGGACTGAAAGGTACGGTGATCTGAACGATCTGAATTCAGTGTTTCTGCACTGTTGTTTGTTTGGAATGTCAGGTTATTAGCAACGGAAATGTTTGCAATAATTAGACACTCAGATTTCCCCACAACTTGTCATAAGGAAATACACCAGTAGAAATTGGTACCAGACTGTTAACAGACAATTCTTTTTTCCCCAGCTTTTAGCTTTAACTTACTCCTTTATTTCAGGAATGCTCCGGTCCTCCTTGGCGTTGTATCTCATCACTTTGCTGGAGGACGCTGACACCATAAATGTCAAACACGGTTTTCTCAGAGCATTCCAGAACTTCACCATAAATACAGACTTTCTGATCTATGCAGGTAAATGAACGCTCCCTTTTAAACCTTGCTGTTTTTCTCTTAATTTGAACTTTCTGTGAGTGAGGTAAGGGAAGGAGGAAAAATCCTCAAACCCAACCGACCAGGGCTCTCCTGCTGCTGTACAGCTATGCTGTGTGAGCCCCTACGTAAATGCTTTGCATTTCCACTAGCAGCATCTTCAGACCCATTGTGCTGTCACATCCCTGTACCAACCTGAAGGCAGAAAACTAAAGAAAGCTACAGAGGCCTCTTTGTAGAAGTGGAGATCCTCTGAATTTGGATAATTGACAGTGTACAGAATGTGCTAGATAAACTGTATTTTCCAAGTTTTCCTATATGTAATTCACCTTCTAAAATTGACAGAGACCACCCATCATAATCTGGGGGTAATTCCCCCCGTCTCCTAGTATGATTCATCCCACATTAGCCACCTGCAGCTTACGAGCACCTCTGCTATTAGCATGCAGTTAACATAACAATTTTCTCCAGCTTCAGAGCTTTTTTAGCCATTTGGTGTAGGTGACCTCAGCCCTGCTCAAAGGAACAATGGCAAGGAAAACCCACGTTAGGAGCTGAGCTGTCTCTTGAAGAGGCAGTGACAATGTCTTTCACTTTCAGGTCACGGCAGAGGACCGCTATTTTTAGTTTTATGAGAATTATGGAGAAGCTTGAACAAATAATTTAAAGGGTAAGCAGCAGGAAAGGAGTGCCTGTTTTACAGCGGGCACTGTACTCCTGTGATGAGATAGAGGAATGCAGTTCTCACTGGGAGAAACTGCCCTCTCCTTTATATGTGGAAAAGGGTGGCAGAAAAGACCTCACTGAAGAGTATCCATCCTCAGTGCCACCAAAAAAACCCAATGCTAGAATCAGTAAAACGTGTCATTCTCCAGACTTGGAAAAACAAGTTGTTAATTATTCTGATTCAAAGCCTTTATTACCTCTGTCTTCAGAGACTGGCTGTACCATTTTGATGTTGTGAACAAATGGTATTTGGTCCCTCTTATAACTCAAACAATGCAAAATACTGCTCATAACTGCAACTCTAATTTTGAACATTTCTGTATCCCTGTCAAGTTGAAAACTTCTCTGACAGAAAGGAAGGAAGCTGAAGAAGAAAATACGACTTCTGGAGCTGCTCTGCCCAGACGATTGTTTTGTGGAGACCAACAAACCAAAGAAATCCAATGCCTGTGAAAATCAAGGTACCGTAAATGTGTAAAGATTTCAAGGGCAAGACTTGTACATATGCTGACAGGATGCAGACATCCTCGCTTTTGGCCTTAAGCTTTTAACTACACTCATTCATCATTTTCAATAAACGAGGGATTATCAAAGTAAATTTACCAGGTGATTATTTCTCTATGTCCCACGCTCAGAATAAATGCAAGATAATTCATGAAGTCTGATCTGAGTTCAGTTCCTGGTAACCTTGTTCTCAGAACAGAGTCTGAAAACAGAATTGATTAAAATATACAAGTAAACAAGCAAAAACAATGCCTGCTCTACAACATTTATTACTCTTATTTCATAGCTGCAGGCCTCATGATCAATTTTCATTGAAAGGTACACGTATATTCTTAAAGCTGCTATGTGATTATCCGTAGAGGGATGCAGGTAGAAAATAATAACAAAACAAACAATCCCAGATCTTATTAGATGCCAAAAAGAAAGACAGACCAAATCAGTAACAGAACCATCAGGAAATCCTGCTGTTCAAGGAGTGCATCTTACCACGGGCAGTTTTCTCACACCTAGATGACCTCTGGTCTCCAGGTTAATCAGCATTTCTGTATGCCTCTACATGACTTTATTTAAATACTGAGTATGTTCAACATGCATGTACATTCTGCTCGTAGGGCTGCCCTCTGACATAGCTTTTAGCCTTTCGGTAGACTGTTTGCATGTCTGCCCAGTTGTAAAAAGAGCAGGTTGAAGCCCGACAGAATAAGCCCTAATATAAACCAGAATGTCTGACGGTTATGTTCTCTACTTTTTGTGCGTGAAATCAGAGCTCTGATCAAGAAGCTCTTCCTTTCTATTGTTATGCGAATGAATTCTGATGAAAAGTACTTCCACAAGCATTAGTTTCCATGACGAATAATGCCTTGTGTATTTTTTTTGTGTACATGCTCTTACCTCTGTTAATTAGGCATCTCTTCCTTCTCTGCTGGAGTCCTAATTGGACGCTAAAAAGAAATAGATGCAATTAATGACGAGTCATGTATATATCAGCAGTAAATTAGGCCAGTACAGAATGTCTTTCAAAGTTGACTATTTCACCAAATACATACATGAGTCACTTTTGTGTGTTTCCCTCCAAATATGAGTGCAGCACACGTCCCTGGGAGCAGAGGAGTAATAGAGCAGCCACAAAAATAGGTGAGTGTTGTGTGGGAGAATGACATGAAGTGGGTTTGTACTTTCAGCGGTGAGGATAGCCTCTCTGGGTGGTTAAAGGAGTGCATTTGTGAGGGTATGTATAAAAACTGGCTGTCTTTGTGAATTCTTTGGTTAACAGATTTAACTGTGAGCTTGCTTCACAAAGGCCTGAGTTGGTGACAAGTGGGCAGGAAAATGATTTTTGTTTATGTTTACCATGCTGTTGTGGTGTAGCTTTGTGTGATGCTTACAGTATTAAATATGTGTACATATACAAAATACTTACGCTGGAAATAAATCAGGCTAAAGCTGTAGCTTCAAATCCATCACAGGCTGTTGGAAATTGTCAATGAATATATGCTTATATGAGAGTGGCAGTCCTGACTGCAATGCATACTGTTATTTCCTTCTTCTTCATGACTTCCACACCCTCTAGTGACACATAACAATGTTAATGGGTTCTTGAAAAAGTGCTGAGTTATTTCAACTGGGACAACAGGATTAGGTAAGGTAGTCTGAGTTCCCAGAGATCCCCGTGTCAACGTGAGAGGCTTCGTTCACCTTCCTATGGTTAACAGGCTCTGGATGAAGTGCTGGTTCAGGAAATGTCTCCACCTGCATGCTGGAGTGGAGTCAACTGTTGAATAAGCAGTCTGCTTGGACTGAGAACAAGGTGCTGATGAGGGCTGAGGATCGAAGCCAAGTGTTGGGGACAGCAAACTTAATCAGTGGACTGACAGTTTGTGAAAGTTGAGTAGTGCTCTTCTGTGTGCTTTTTGGATGAAGCCGAGGAAGAGATTTGGTCTTTGGCAGCCGCTTGAGCAAACTTGATTAAACTTTACTGTCTGCTTTACTGTAATAGGCATCTAAAAAGCTGGAAATCACAATCTGGAAGAAGGTATTTGCTGGAGGTTGCTTTTCCTGGAGTGATGACTGGCTGTAAGCAGTGCCTCAGAGGAGTGGGTCTGTATTAAAAAGTCCATAGCTACGGGTGGTGAAGTTGTTATTTCTTTGATATGAAGGCCGCTTGCAGTGACAGAGAGACACCGCTAATGACCGGCTGTCTAAGTACCTACTGATTAACAGCTCGGCTACTTAATATTTTTCAGTGCAGTTCCCTGTGAAATTTCAGTGGAAAAAGCCCTCAGCCTTCCTCAGCAGACCACCTACCGTGCCAGTCCTGACAGGGAGCTGGAGACTGAATTGCCTGTTCGCCCCATAGGTGTCACTGGAGGACTAAGCATCTGACATGCTTCCCGAGACCTACCGCATTTCAAACTGTCATGTAAGTTACTGACTACCCTTTTTTTTGTATGGCTAATATCTGCATAGTATAGTAGTCTTCTGACGTCCATCTGAGTTATAGTTAGTCTGCTGAGGCCTTTGTCCTACTCATTACCCAGCAGTGAAGCAGTGACAACTACCACTCAGTTTTTCGTTGTGCTAAGTGGGGAACAGAGCATCAGTTATTCCCCATTTGGATGAGGAAACCTTACTATGCAATATATTGAGTCCGTAATACTACACAAACTGCATCCCTAACACAAGACCAAGTTCCAGATTCCGCAGAGATCAGCTATGAAGATATATTTATCTAACTATAGGCAATTCTTAAAGAATCTTAGTTAGTTTTTGCAGTCTTGTACTTATTTTTAGACGCTGGATGACTAAATCTGTGGGACGTGGCACGTAAGGTGCCATAATATAACTGAACTAGAAGGCAGATTTTAAGATTTTAAGATTTCTTTTCAGATGCAGCTAAGCAATGCTCACAGAGGCAGTTCAAATGTCTAGAAGACGCAGATAGGCACTGTGTAGGTTTTTAAAGGATGGGTGTGTGCTACAAAATAGGGATGTCAAATGCCTGTAAAAGCCTCGCTTCTCTGCTGGCTTTCCAAATCAGGTATAAGCCTGACTTAAGAGATGAAGTTTCCTATAGGCAACGGGCTGCTTCTAGTTCAGCACTTTCAGGAAAGCTGCCAAGGAAAATCCTAAATACCCCCCACTATTCTTGGCTGCTCACATTTGAAATGGAGCTTTGGACCCAAATCAAGGATGTATTTTCATTAAATTTTAATAAAGCTTCATTGTTGTAGAGCTGACGCTGACTTACATCTCTTATTGGAAAAATGATATTAAATGCCTATGGACAAAACCATATATGTAGCATACAATAATGAGATCAGTGTCTGTTCTTTTCAACAAATGAACACTCTACATTTGTGCTTTTTCAGTTGTCCTTAAAATAGTTTTTCTTTTTGTAGAAATTTCACTCTGAGTGACAGAATTTCCTTTTGTTTCAAAATCTTTTTAATGTACGTGTTATTAAATCCTATATTAAACTGTTGCAAACTGAGACGTGAACTTCAAGATATCATCAAATGCTATAATGGAAGGCTGAACTTACTGCTGCTCTCATTAATAACTTCCATTACAGGGGAGGCAAGATCAAACTTATCAAGAAACTAAAAATTATGTTCCTTACTTATTTATAGCATGTATTTTCTTCTCTCATTAAAAATCAAATTCCTTTTCTAACAGGTTCCTGATATGATCTGTTTAAATTCCAGATCTAGTCTTCAAAAACAGACTATGAAAACGGGCATCCAAATCCCGATTTCAAACATGGCAGCTGGTGGCAAAAGCCCACGATTTTAAAGGTACAAATGGAAAGTCTGGGTGCTGGTGTAAAAATTAGACTCTATTAAACACATCTGAGAACCTCTGACATTCATAGCACTGTCTTATTCAATGGCACATGGGACAAAAAGTCTCAGAAGTGAATGCTCTGTGCTCTGCTTTCCTTAGACCTATTAAAGAGAAAAGAATGCAACTCTATCTTTGATTGAGGCAATTCGTATCTGGATTTAGGTACTGCTTTTTCTGACACCTTTCTGTACTCGTCATTAATGTGCTCCAGCTGCAGATGGAGCTCCATCTGGTAAAAATTCTTATTTTCAGGGATTTGAATCTTCTGCTGGACAGAACCAGGGCCTCTATAATGATTGTTCCCATTGTATTTCTGCTTTATATTCATCTCAGGATATAAAGTAGCGTAACAGATGGCAGGGAGGCTAGGATCAGAAGGGGACATAGTGATCATTATCTGAGTTACTGGGTAATACAAGCATCATTGTTACAGTAAATTTTAAATTCTCCTGTTGCTCCTCCATTTCTGCCTGTATGTTTTGCTAACTAGCTGTATGCTGGAGAGAGAGAGGACAGCAGCACTGACCAGACTGATGCAGTCTAAAAAGGAAACCCCACAGCCTTCTGAAGGCTGACAGGACTCAGCTCACTCACGTGTGCAGACTGCTGTACCCCTACCAAGCTGTCTGAAATAGTCTGAACTGCAACTCTGCTACAGGGCCCATAGGAATTTTACTTATTTACAGCATCTCAACTATCAAATCTGTGTAGATATAACACTGTCTAATTGAATGCATCAAAGCAGGACTGTGGATTTTTTTTCCCCTCCTGTAGTAAAGAAATATCATTAATGTGATTAATTGGAATGTAAAGATTGTACTACTACATCCCATGTCAAAAACCCACTACAGTTTCTCTCCAAGAACTTGCATGTACTGAAGTTTACAGAAATCATAGGCCTAAAGCCAGTAACACCTAAAACAATCTTTTAGTAAGAACAAAAATAATTTGCAATAAGTAGTGGTGATTTATTAAGCTGCAGAGACCCCTGAATCACAAAGGTATAAAGCATTTTAAATGATTAATGGTATAGCTCTCCTTATTGAATCACAATTCAGAACTACTGTGGCAACAGAAAGCTCATCAAGGACTTGCAAGTGCAAACTGATGGCTGATTTACAAAATACCCAAGTCATCAAGTAAACTGTCATAAAGGAATCATCTGATCTAATCTGACAGAACAGTAGGAAGTAATGACTACAGAAGAGCTGAGCTGCAAAGACCTGCTAAATTTTTCTCCCTCATTAACTCTCACTGAGCTTATTCTTGGGTTGCAATCTCAACCCCATGTAAATCCTGATTACACTACACCAACTTAGATGTGAAAAGGCGCAGCTTACTATGAAGCCAATGCTCTGCATCCAACCTTAGCAGTGTGCTTATTAACATTACAAGTCTTCCTTAGGTGTTTTAAAAGTCAAAAGAAAGTGCAACTGAGCATTGGCATTTTCTTTCCTAATCTCTTTCCAGCGCTGGTGGCTCTAAGGTGGCATAATTTTTCCTCTAATGCATGTTTTTATTTAAGAATCAATAACAGAAGTTTGCTTTAGAAATAATAAAGAACTTAGAAATAACAAATAATTCTATAAAGCTGGACTCTAACATTCTGAACGCTGCCCTGAGTTCTGTGGTGTTTGTTTCCCAGCAGCAAGTTACACTGATCCTGGGGTTAAATTTCAGAGACTTGAGTTTTAATTTTTAACGTTGGACAACTGACTTTTTTTTTCCCCTCCTCAAAATCCCAGGGAAGACCAGACAACTGCAGCGACAGCACGAAGCTAATTCGTTATGTTCGGTGCGGGGTTACTGCAAAAGACTTTTCTACGGCACTAAACAAAATTCATATATAAAATAAAGGGTATAAACAACCCTTTCCCTTAAGCAGTGAAATCAGGCCAAGTGAATCCTCCCTCAGATACAAGTTTCAATCTTAAAGTTAACAAAAAACAAAAATAACTTGTGCTGTATGCTGCTATCTTTTCCACAGATTAGATTCCACTCCTCCATGTGTAATTCCCCAGCTGACGGAGCAGTGCTGCTGCTCCCAGCCAGGCACTGTGCTGCAGACAGGTTCAGGGGGACACCCCCACAGCCCTACCCTGCTGAGAGCAGCTCACGCTGTGCTGCTGGTGCCCTGCCAGGGGTCTGTACACCTGAACTGTTCGAAGGCCTCGAGCTTTTGCTAATAAGTGCTCCATTGTGGTGGCAAAGCTCATACGATTTTTTTCAGTAAATACAAACAAAAGGGCGTTCAATCTCTCTTTGTTAGCAGCATCTGATAGCTCTCCCACTCCACAGAGCAGCAGAACAGCCTCAGTTTTCCTCTTTCTACTAGATGTACTCGAAAGGCAACAATGAACTATTTTTGTTAATGTATGACCTCATGTAAAATGAGGGCACGACCTCTTCTTCCAGCTGTCTTGTTGAAAGTAATGAACAAACTTCTTCACTGCGCCTTTCTCCTGAGCCTATCATCTAGCTCTGATGCGATTCTTTCAGTGACTCACTGTGTGGGCTTTTGTAAATCTTGTTTTTGTGCGCTTCATTTTACTCCATCCGCTGAATATAAAGGAGCTGAAGAGCTTTTCTGAGAATTGTGAATTTCGCTAGGTAGAATCAACTCCTTCAGACAGGCATAAAGCCTGATGCACTCAATATATATTAACTATGTATGTCTGAAGTAGTCATATTTTAGTTAGCAGACAGTGCTCAAAAGTGTTTTGTTCAGCAGCAGAAAGATGGTGGTTTCATAAAAGATGCATATACCTGCGCCTCCCTTACTTAACAGCATAAAATAAAATCTTGGGAGATCAACATATTAACTTGGGATTTTTAACCAAATGCAGCAGCACCTGAATTCAAACAAAATAAATTCAGGAAGTGTCTCTGATATGCAGCAGTGGAAACAGGTATCAGTAAGATTCAGAGCCACAAGCAGCAAGCTCCTTGGGAGCTGACGGGCGTATAAATCATGACACCATAAATCACAGCTCTAATTTTTGATCTCACATGTAGGAGCCAAAATACAGGAGTTTGTTTTCCAAACTTCTGACCAAGATTCCAACAAGAAACATAAATATTCAGATTCGTACCTGTGGAGTGGTCTGCAGCCTCCTTTTTTCATTCTGACACTGTTTACATCTGTCAAGAGTTTCATCCACGGAAACTGTCCCCTTTTTCACTTGTTTCTGCATACGAATGAGATCTTGCTGTTCAGCAGGGATGCTGTGTTTCACGGCTGCCATGTCAGTGTGGCTTCTGCATGCTGCTACACAATATGAAAAGAAGCATTAGTAACTCATTTATGACCCGAGTACTTTTTTCAACAAAGGCATGTAAGTGCAGTTTCATCACCTGACATCAGTTAAAGCCTCCGTCCTTAGGGTGGCTTTCCCCACCCCTTTATTTCTCTGCCCCTTCTTTTTTTACTTCCATGAGAGAAATGCAATGAAGCAGTGAAGTATCTACCACTGGTCCTTAACGGCAGAGCAAGATGTTAAACATTTCAGTCATCACTATAGCCTGTATCCACAGACTCACCATTAGAGACAGCTCAGGCAATCATTTCCTTCCAGTGCTAAATCTACAGTACAGGCATTTAAAAGGAAATTGTTGACATGTTAATACACATTTCCACAGTGTTTCCCCTCTACTTCTTCCCCAACTTCAAACATTATGTTTCTCAAAAGCTGGGGTTGAAATCTGGTCATAAAGCATCACGAAATTTCACAGTTCTTTTTCTCCCCAACTGTAATTATTAGATACACTGAGTGAGGGGAAGACATCAGAATCTCTGGTCCTCCCAACATGTCACAGTGCAGGTGCACAACTGAAATGACAGGGAGATGCATGTTATCACATTCACAGCTTGGGTGAGGAAGGCATGGCTACCTCCAGGATGCTGACACTGAGCTGGCTGCGATCTATCTTCGTATGAGGATGTTGCTAAGGTACCAGGAGGCACCTGTCTCAAACTGCACAGAGAATGCAGCCAGATGGAGAACTTAAACTATAATTATTAACTGGGTCAGCTGTTCTGCTGTATTATGCACTTATACCTTTATTTTAAGTGAGGAAGGACTGTGCAAAGAAAAATCATTAAGAAAATGAAGGAAACAGCTACGGTTTTCTCTCCCTTTGATCACATGCTGTACTGGCATGTGTTTGGCAGGAAATTCTACTTTAATTTTCATCTCCTCTGTTTCTATTTTGACAGAATGATCATCCTAGTGCCACGTGTCTAAAAAGAACATCAGAGATCAGACCAAGCACACAGCAAGAAGTAGAAAGTACGCTGTTCATTTCCTCAGTGGTTCAGTGTTCATGCAAGGTTACGTCAGCAGCTCTGGGGACTCCAGCTTCCTGTCTCAGTACTGAACAGGCTATTGCGTGCTGCTCTACGTGCTTTAACCCTGATCTACTTGTTAGAAGAACACATAAGAAAAATATTCACTCAGCGTCCATCATTTTGTATGTAACATTGCTCGTTACTTTAGGATACCATTAAAAGAATTTGGCTGCAACATTTTGATGTGCTACTGCTCAAATAACAACTGGAATGCCACCAGTAATTCCTTTTACACGGATCTTGGGGCACCCAGGAGATAAGTAAGTTAGGCTTCGCTCACTGCTGCCTTTCCATGGCTGGAATTAAGTGAGTGCAGCTGAGCCCTCCAGTCCTTCTTTTTCTTGGTTTTAATCACAATGGAGAAAGCAAACAGAAAGGCATAAAGTAGCTCTGGCTCTACAAATCTTTCCCAAAGGACTGTAACTTTCATTTTTCTTTCTTTAATCTGATCTCTTCATGGTGCAATAGCATTAAGGATATAAATCACATGCAGGAAAATAGATGCTAAATCAGTGAAAATCAAGTCACAGCAATCCTCTACTAGTTCTACTGCAAAACACCGAAGAAGTTAAAGGGCTAAATTGAATTCCGTACCGTGCTTCCTGGCATCGCAGTACATCTTGCTGCTGTCACTGGGCACTGCAGCGTCTTTCTGCTGAAACACTGCAAAGTCCACAACATAAAGAAGTTAGTCAAGAACGATTGTGAAAGACATGAATTCTGACAGAAGGACAGAGGCTCACAGGAACAGGCTGGAATACATCTTATTCCAGCCTACAAGTATTTCTCAACCCACCTGTCAGCCTCATGTTAATTACTTGACAAACTGTTCTTGTTGCACAGAATGGTAGGATTACTGATATTACGGATACCATGGCAAGAGCTTTGAATAATAAAATAAAATAAAATAAAATAATAATATATATATATAAAATAAACATAGTATACTGACATTACTTGTTTAGAAAAAAAAAACAAACACCACCACCACAGCTCAATCTCAGAGTTCTTCACATGGTACAGACTGTAGCTATAGCCCATATCTTATTTTGGGAGGCAGGAAAACCAATAGGACTAAGAATAATGACAGTGCTTAGGTCAGAAATATAGGCATACTTTTCTCTAGCTAATACAAGCTCCAAGAACAGCAAATCCCGACTGCTTTTTCCAAAATTCTTTCCCATCACTCCGCTGCTGTGAGGTGCCTAGAGAACAGCCAGCCTGGGTGTGCCCTGAAATGCTGTGAACTTTTGCTGGCAGCATATGTAAATCCCAGATGGTTTCTAACGTAACTACTGCCATGGAGGCATTTCCCTCTTAATTCCAATTAGTTCTTAGCTCTGATTTTAGTGAAACCCCCCTTGCAGAGAATCATCTTACCGACATTGCTACAAAGCAGCACGTGGCCATTTCAGTGGAACGAATCTTAGCTTTGGGACCAAGGCCAGGCACAAGGGAGCAGTGCAGAAGCACAAGCTGTGTGTGGTGCCCTGCAGCCCAGGCTCCTCGCTCCTGCATTCCAAGGAAACACAGTGTCCTCCCTGCCTGCCTGCTCAGGCTGCCACATACGATGCAGCAGTTTCTCTCAGGAAACTTGTGAAATGGAGCATCAAGGACACGGTGACTTCTAAACTCTGCACACGCCATATAGAGAGGTGAGAAAGGAACAGCTCCTGAGAGGGTGTTTTCTACACAGCAGGACTCCTGAGTATGCCAGTGTAGGAGAAAATGATGAATGAAAACAGCTGGGGACTCGATGTTCCTGAAAACGTTAGCAGACATGTTAAATGAATAGGGTTAAAGAACTATCCAGGCAGTCCAATCTGTCGATGTTACATCTCTACCTTCAGCCTAACACTGATATATTTTAACATTTGTAATACTTGTGTCTGTAATTTCCAGAGAATCCTCCTGGAGGTGGTCACAGTGTTACTTGAAACAGCATCGTCTTTTCAAGAGAGGAAGCGGAAGCTCCTGAAAGCTGAGGTGATGCAGGCAGCCAGAATTTCACTGTGTATAAAGGAGGAGCAGGGATGCACCCAACGAGATCCCTGGTTGGAAAATACTCTAATTGATAGGCTATGAAATTTCTGCTGAGTTTGGCAGTGTTGGAGTCATCAGAAATGGAATTACTCTTCTAGTTTTTCAACGTAAAACTGTTAAAACCACTTCACGTGTTGCATCTTGGTGAAATGATTTTAGTTGGCAGTAAGTACTCAGTGTGGGTGAAGTAAATGAAAACAAATTATTCCCGCTTCTGGAAAGCCTGGGAAGATGAACACACTCTGCTGCATGACTGCCACAGGGTTAGGGAAGACTCGAGTGATTCACTCTTTCATTCTCACATTTTAATTACTGCTGGAACTCAGTTAGCAGAAAGAAAGAAACAGGTCACTTTGTATAGAGATATGTTCTGTTCTTGTGAATATAGTGAGTACTCCTTCAGGAAAACAATATTATCATATTAGCATTTTTTTTAGGTGTCAGAAAGCCATAGTTGTTCGACTGAAAAGTATTTTCATAGCCATAGGTAATCCAACTGAAAAACTGCAGTGCTGCTCTTGTAACATGCATCTTCAGTCGCATCTGTAAGATCATTAGGAGAGGCCTTTTCACTTCGTAATCACCGTGCCTGGCTGGAGGACACGTACAGGTCAAATACTGCGAAATAAACGTCCCTCTCTTTGGTTGCTACACAACACAGATGAAATTCTTTGTATGCCTTAAATAGAGAATTGAAATATTTAAAATCTAAATCTCTCGTTTCATAAAATTCTCTGCTTGCTCCAGAATGATATAGAACTTTGGGAGAGCTGCGATGAGTAGAAAGTGTCCAGAAAGAGCGAATGTAAATGTTTACAATAGCTACAGTTTGACAAAATGAACTTGAATTTGATTTTCAGAATGAGCTGAGATTCCCACACAGTGCTGGGGTGATAAGGAATTGTGCAACCATAATAACATCTCAAAAATTGCTCCATGAAGGGGTGATACAAAGTGATATAATTAAAAACACAGGCAGTCAAAACATGGAGGAAGTTGCATTAGGAGAGCAGACAGATGGCATCAGTAAGAGGCACTGATACGGTTCGTCATTTAGATTTTTCTTTACCTGTCTGCACTACGGAGCCACATTACTTCTAAAAAACACACAGCAGTTTTGCACCTTACACAGGTAAAGCCTGACTGATGAACTGATCTGCCAGAGGAACATTTGAGCTAATCATACCATCACCCTGATGCTACTTACTCAACACCGTTGGCAGAGCAAATGCAAAGGAGAAGAGGCAGCAAAATAACCACTAACCACCATTAATTTGAATTCAGTTTGCTTAGGGAAATTAACGATGCAGTTATTCATCAGCTTCGTTCAGCTGCTGTTCCAAACAAAATTACCTACTGCCCTGTTTTGTTTAGGAGACATTCAACATTAAAATCCAGGGGGAACCAGATCTTTATAGAAACACAAGGCAAATTAATTAATACACTAGGGTTGCACTTATTAACACATCTTGACTCAGCTGCAAACTGCAGTCAGTCAGTAAGCTAGCTGGGACGTGCTGCAGTGAGAGACTCCTGTCTTTGCCTACTCCATCTCCCCCTGCCACAATATTTAAACAGTTCAACTGTGTGTGCATATACCAAGGCAAATAAAGCTCACAAATTCTTTTCTTGGTATGGATTAGATTGTGAATTAAATGTAGCACGGCGAGGGATGACAAATACACAGGGGAAAGCAAGGAAAGAATAAAGGAGGATGATGCTTTTTATTCAGGAGATGAGAACTATGCAGATGTTTGTTCACATCTTTTTAGATCTCATTTTCCTTTTGCCAGGTTTGTTTGCTTACACACGGAGCACTGCTCAGAGTGAGCCCTAGAGATGCAATGCCCAGAGATGATTAAGGACCATTCCTAAAATCTACACAAAATATTTCATATTCCAGATTAAAACAAAAATTCTGGTGATTCATAACATCAAATCAGCCAAGGAAATGAGACACTGTAAGCGGTATGGCCTTTTGAATTTTTCCAAGGCAACGCAGCTGGGCGCTGAACACCCCGTGACTCTGACCTAGCTCGATCCAGGCGCTGTGGAGAAGGGGTGTGTGCTGTGCAAGATGGCTCAAGGCCCAGGAGCTGCCCCATCACGGTGGCAGCGGTGTCGGAACGAGCTCACGCCATCAGGAGGGGAAAGGCTCTAACTATGCCACTGTGGGAAAACCTGTGACTACATCAGTGCTGGTACAGACACCGACTTGTCCTAAACACACTGACAGACACTGTTAGGACATTTCTGACAGCATACAGCACTCAATTCACCAAGATAAAGTCTAAGCAATGCCAAGGACACTCACGGGAACACCACACTGTCATGCTGCTCCAGTACTTGCAGGCCAATGCACGTGGCCTGAGTTACAGTTCCAGCACCAGTCGCTCAGCACAGCAACACGGGCTGCTGGCAGCCTCTGCCTTGCACAGCATCATCAGTGAGTCAGGGCTGATGAACTCCCATCTTCCCAGATGAAAAGTAAAATGACTTTGAAAAGAATTCCAACGTAATGACAATGTGAAAACAATGTAAAACCAAGCACGCTCACCAGCAATTTTCTTTCCAATCTGCAGTCACATTCCAAAGCTGCCAAATGCAAGCTCAGAGCTGCTGGAATCACAGCGACTGTGATCAGGAGGGACCACAGGATGCTGCACAGGGACAACTTTTCCCCTAGACTGAGGTAAGACAACCAAAGTAATACTGGAACTGCTTTTATGGAGAGGGTAAAGGGTGAGTTAGAAGAACACCGTGTCAGCAAACTTGCTGCACCTCACACTGCTGCGCTCGACATCAGTTACACTTAGCTTAGGATGGAAAGCAGAAGGGCTCTGGCAATGTTCTCACGAATATCTGTTCCACTTGTGTAAAACACAGACATACTTCTGCAGTCTCATTTCAGAAGAGAAAAACAAAAAGGGAAAGACTTCCTGGTTTGATCTAAACCATGCCATTAACGAGGGGTTGCTTTTCAACTGCGCTGCATCCTAAGACTGCTTCTTCTCTGTTGGCCTTATTCAGTACATGTTATAACCCACCAAAGTTAAGGTAGCAAAAATCTGACACGATCAACATGGCAGATCAGTTCCTAACCAGATCTCTGGAAGGTGTTCTAAGGTGGCTTAATAGTGGTTCCTAGTATTTTTTTTTCCCCCCCATGGAAAAACATTGATTATGTATCTCCAATCAAAGAAAATTCATCTGCAGTGCAGCATTTTATCTCCATCAGAGGAAAATAAAAAAATCCCTCTGTGTGACATAAAGGTTTTGCAGTTTGTGTGTGCTGCAAGGCTTTGGTTTGGGAACACCCGCTTCAGAGCATTTAAACCATCCGCAAAATAAGAATTTTTAACTCAGGATGTGATCACTGCAGTTCCCAGCAATCAGCCTGATAATTTTCCAAGACAGTAACAATTCTGTTTTGGACTTTCTCCCTCATTACAATTGGATTTGTCTATTCTAGACATAAAATGTTTTGCCTCCCTGAAAACATTCCCTGCCTGCTACTTTTTCTGCATACCCTGTGATTTTGATGAGAAACTTAAATGTTATTTTCTTCTGGAAGAGTAAATGGAAATACATTCTCCACTTCTTTAACCCTGGTGTGAAGTTCCAAGGACACTATATATAGTAAAATGCTTCCACTGCACAGAGGGAAGATGCATTCCTTCAGGGATTCACGAGCAAAGGCTACAACATAGGAAGTTTTATTTCATAGAATCATTAAGGTTGGAAAATAGCTCTAAGATCATTTAGTCTAGCTGTCCAGCTACCACCAGTACTGCCCACTATGTCTCTCAGCACCACATCTCCATGCTTCCTGAACACTATCCAGGGACTGCGACTCCAGGACCTCCCTGGGCAGCCTGTTCCAATGCAGGACAGCAGCTCACATTGTGGAGAAACCCTCTGGTCCTGGTGCTGTCTGACAAGAAATAAATGATCCAGCCAGGATAGGGCTATAACCCTCATGCCTGGGAGAATCTGCTAGGCTAGTCTTCAGAAATGGCACACACGCACCTGTCCTGAGAATGTACTGGGAGCTTTGATTTCCCACTCAGTCCAAGTGGTATCCAATATGGAGTATTTAAATTTCACCGCAAACTGAAAACACAGCACCTTCATACATTTATTTAACACTGTTTTGGCAGCACGTCATAATTAAAAAATCCAAAAACAAAAAAACAGCAGTGAAATAACCTACAAAGGAATACTAAGCACTTGAGAAATGGAAAGGGAGCACACCAAGAACGCATACCATCTGGACAGCTAATTATTTGGCACCAATTTGCAGCTCCATTGGCTAAGGAACCTTCCCCAGATAAGACAAAATTCTTGCAGTGGTCTACATTAAATAATAAAACCAGCATGCTTAGCAGTGACCACTACAGAATTTGCACATTCATTAAAATTTGAAAAAGGAATAAATGAAACCAACCCAAACTCACTAAAACTCTTATGCTTTAAATCTTTAACGTCACTCATACTCCCCAGATTTGTTAGCAAATCCAGGTCAGGTGTTCAAACTGCAGACTGCAGTGGCTCAGTTAGGACAACCTGCAGCACTGAGCATATACTGCCTAGGTTTCAAAGTGTAGATCCTGCTTTGAAAGAGACTAAAAAGGGCTTGTGAAGCTATGCTCTCCATTAACCAACAGTTCCACTCTCCTAATTCACACAGCAATCTGCACAGTGGTAATCTACACAGAGCAGGGTTTTTGCCTAGTGCAAGCTCGTGCATCCATGTACTTGAAAGCTACTTCTAATTACAAAGAAGGCTATTTGCTAGCTCTCTTTGTTGCTATTCTCATAGAAACAGTGCTGCTTTTGCTTAAAGCAGAAGATGCTCTTTCATAACTTCACGGACTTCAGCGTGTTCTGAAAGCTGCCATGGGAACTCAGCCACTTGCTTTGCTCTGATTGACAGAAAAACTAAATTAAAACAGAAGCCCCAAAAGGCAATCCAAAAGTCACAGAGACATTCTTGTTATGCAATGCTTACACTATTTTTTTGTCAATAAACAAGCCCATGGTTTTCCATCCCCTCTGCGGACGCAACAAAGACAGAAAGAAATCCTCACACTGCAGCTCCACAGAGCATTATCTCAACAGCCCCTGTAAGTCATGGAGCTCAAAGCTTGTTCCTTTTACAAACTCCCAGAGCACATGAGGATCAAAGTACAGGTGACTGTGCAGCCTTAGTACAGCCCTTCTGTGATCCATTCTCTAACCCAATTTTTCGCACAGAACCTGTGTCTTACTGAATACCAAAGGCAAGGGTTCTGAAGTCCAACCAGAACTGCATAGTGAAGACAACCTATTTCTTATAGAAATACTATCTGGTTTAGAATTTAAAAGTTATTAGGGAATGGAGATGGAATACAGAGTGGAGAAGGATGCCTGAGTAACTAAAAGCTGCTCTGTGGAACTTCTCTCTCCACCAGGGCCCCAGCCTAACTCCATACAAATCACTGAAACTAGCACAGGCTCACGAGTGTCCGCTATCAGGACGCTGACTCAGGATTAGACAAGCTAATAATGTGAAGTTCTGACTGCTCAGAGCAGCCACTGAAAGCAATGGGATCTCTGCTTTGAACGAGGATGGTACTGTAGAGCAGTGTTTATCCGAGGCATAGTTATTTCACACTGGGTGTCCAAAAGCTCAGTGGAGATGAAACAAATAAAAGGGTGTATCACAAGAGCGTCTGAAACAACACACTGCACCTACAGCAGGGAGGAGTCACGTTTTAATCAAAAATGAGAATGAAAAACACTGAAGAGTTTTGCATCTTATACTCATCCACTTTAACTACCAGATGAAACAAAATGCCTGGGATGAACAGCAGCGTGCAGTTACATACTCAGGGACTGTATCCCAGTGCATGAGCAGGGAGAAAGAAGTAGAACTACTAAATGACCTTAACAAAATTTTAACTTTTTCATAATTTGACTTTGCATCTTCAGTAATGCAGTTTTTAATATAATATACAAAAACAAAACCCAAAACTGTCATCTGTTCATTTGAGAGATGAAAATGCCTATATGTACTAGCCAAAGCAGTTTTAGTTTACATCAGTTAGATTAAATTATAAAGCAGTGGATGCAAACACATGCAGATTTTAGTGATGGATTTGAATAAAGTGTTCTGGTTCTTACTGCTGAAACACTCTTTTCTGTTCTGATTGTATGCAGTTTTAATATTAAACCAGAGACAGGGATATTCCTAGACTGGATGAGTAACTCTTTAACCGCTGTTGGAAAGGACAAACACTCCAGATGAAATTCTGTCACTTCTGTCTGACATTTCACTGTGTGAGGAATGCCTGCACAGAACAGGAAAGTGAGAAACCCCCGAGCTGGGAGCAGTGTGACTGCCAGGGGAAGCAGAGGCCTATGTAGCCAAGAGAAGCACATTTAATTTTCCCGTTTATAGTGCAGATAAATGAACTCAGGGCTGAAGAAGATTTCACAGAACAATGGGAAAATGCTTCCTTATAAAAACTACCACACGTTCATATATGTGGTGCATGAGGACCATAGTCCCAGGAAAGCAATTGCACTGAAAGTCTCCTCCTTAGTGAACAGTTAGGGCAGACAAAGCAGAAACACTTCAGTAGAATACAAGACAGTAAAAACAACCTTCCAAATAAGGCATCTTCACAGTAAGGGTTTTCAAGCCACTGGGACGTTTATGATGGAGGACTGAGATCTGAGACACTGCACAAACCATCTCAGTAAAGGCAGGTATTTCAAGACTTTGGTAATTTAGCAGCTCCCAGTACACATCCATTCTTGCATTACTCTCTAAATCTACTGTAATGATACATCTTTCTATTTCCCAAACATGCTGAAGAAAGATCAACTGAGCTATGAAGACATGAACCCATGCATTCTGGCCCTCACCTGGAGGTAATACAGCCTGAAGCTAGCTAAGGAGAATAAAACAGATCTCTCACTGAAACAGGAATGACAAGAGGTGATTCCCTCCATGATAGGAAGATCTGGGTAGTACTAGTCCTGTCTTAATGCAAAACATTCACTGGATAGACTAGATAAGCTTCTGGTTTCCTTCTCAAACCCATTTTTCTATCATTTATTCTCATGCGAGCTCTTATACAACTGAAAGGCTCCTTTAGAAAGGAGATTGGAAGCGTAAACACCGTGTATTCTGGGGCTTATACAGAGATCCCTGGAAGTTCACAACAACTAGTGTTACTTTGAAATTTGGCTTCCATCTGAATTGGGCTAAAAGATGGCATTGCATTTCCAAGAAGTTAAACTACTTTTCATAGATACAATAAAAGGACACAATCTTTCCTCGAATGGTAATTTCAAGCACTGGAATAAGGGTATTTGAAAGAAGTCCTCATGTAGGCATTTTCTCTCTGCTGTTCACATCAGGAAAGCAGAATACGACTAATGTTTCTCTGAGTTAAGGCAAAACAATTTGATAAAGAAATAATCAAATGATAAATAAATAACTCAAATAGTACGTTCTGTATCGCACTGTTAAAACCGACACACGCATATCTAGCCCAGTGATTCTTCATCTTCCATCACTTTGTCATAACTTTTGTAAAATTAAACCAAAAAAGTGATGTTGTCTTGGACGCAAATTGAAAAGGATCATTAGTCAGACATGTTCTCAGCTCATCTGAAAGGTGCGAATAGGTGGTCTGAATCAACTGATGTGCTGGTTTGAAAATAACTGAACAAGGATCTTAGTCTTTAAAATAATAATAAAGAAAACCTTCATAAAAAAGAACAGATGTCCACATTCTATCAGCAAATACTCACAAAGTAGCAAGCACTGACCTTGTACTATATATGGAGTGTTCTCATTTCTGATTCCTGAACATTCGGGACGAGGGGCAGGAGCGGGCGGCCTGTTCATGATAAATGATCTGCGTTCTTTCTTTTTCTCCTCATCTTCCTCAGCCATTATCAAATCATACAGAGATTCATCGAAATTCACAAAAGTGTATGGGTGGTTCTCTTCGTCATCTTCCTCACGGCTATCCTGGTCTTCTCTGCAGCACGCTGTCTTCAGTCCACGCTCTGTTTCACTTCTCTCCTCCACAAAATTCCTCTCTGAAAAAGTGAAAAATTGTGTTCCAAAGATGGTAAGGAAAGGATATTAAGACTTAATTTATGCTTCAGATTTTCTTCATACAAGAAATACAAGTTACTTGTATTCCTAATTTCACTTTTAAACTGAAGTACTCCAATTTTCACAGGCTTCATCATCTAAGTCAGTAGAGAAAGGATATCTAAAAGACAACTTCAGCTTCTGGGCCTTCTCATCATTTCACATCAGATTATCAAAATTAGATGCTAATATATCAGCTCCAAAATAAATCTTCTTTAAGAGCAGTGCTGCATGCCCCAGTTGCTGCCACGAGAGTCACGGGACCACCTTCATTACTGGTGAAGCTGAGTAAGGAGTCCCCACAGCCCCTGGCTGTTGCTGTTTGCTGCAACAGCAACTTATTGGAAACTTCTGGAAAACATTGGGTTTTGTCTTTTCAACATCCCACTTCTTTCTGAGGATTTTATAAAGAGTTACTATAGGGAAAGGTTAAAATAAATTAAAAAGCTCTCTGAACGATAAATGAAATTTATGATTTCTCATAATTTACACTAAGATTTTCCAACAGTCCACACTCAAGTGACCTCCCTGGGTCAATCCCCACTTTTAGAAGTACATCTAAGCAGAACTTGCTGACCTTTACCTTTTGCATTTTACAGCTTTAAAAGGAACGGAGAAGTTTTCTCCTTCTATGATACCTCGGTTTGTCTGGATTTATTTCTATTCAAAACTCCCACAAACTGTTAAGAATTAGGAAGCTGTTAAAGCAACTGCTGATTCTATGGATGTTTTTATCTTCCTTGTTCTAACCTATCCTTCCTGTGCAAACAGCAGACCTACTGCAGTGAGCCATGTTTTCCCAGTGTTGTAGTGAACTGTGCACATGTGTACCTCTTAAACTAGGCTGCAGTCAGTGCAGAGAAGCTTAACAATGCCTACAAGTGTGATACATTTACAAATGGGATGTATCCCTTTAAAAGAGCTTGTACTATTAATACATATTAATAAATACTAATATGTACTGTGGTTTTTTTAATGTATCAGAACCAAGAGTATTGCGCATATCATATTTAATATAACAAATATTTCTTTTCCATGCCACTGTGAAAGTTCTCTTTCTTTCTCTGTAGGATTTTCTTTCTTGTAACACCCACAGGGGCACTCTCATGCTACTGACAAAAAAAAGATTTCAAAAAGAGGGGACTTGCCTTTTAGGTCCTCCACTGCAATAGCTAAGGAAAGGGGCAAACTACAAATGCACAGCAGTGACTCACTGGAGCTGTTCTTTGTAAGCAGGTACCATCGTGGTGTAGAGGGATTCAGATAACCCCATCCTCACATCCCGAAATGAAACCAAGCCTAACACTTCAGGAAAATTCACAGCGTGACATAACAGCATGTCGTAACTGAACGAGTCATGCAGATGTGCTTCTAGCTACACCGGCCTTATCAGCACAGGACTCAGCACAGGACACTACACAGCAGAGCAGCTTTCTCTGCTGGCATCCATACACAAATATACAGACAGAAACTGGCACTCGGCAGAGAGCAATGCATCACTACTTAATGGCGTAGCCACATGAGAGCTATCCCGAGACAGGCATTTATATTGAGCTTGCACTAACAAACCCTGTGTATCAAACTTGCCCCCTCATTTGTGCACATATATAGCAACAGTTGAGTATTGCACAGCAATCAAAATGCATCTGCAGTAGCAATTTTATTCTGTTTCTCTTGATTTTGGATTCTGCAACTTCCCGCATAAAGCCAGCTTTTCCCTTCATGGCAGAAAACAGGAGAAAAACCAACCTCAAGCAGGTTATACAGCTAAAAAGCTATCTCTGTCTACTTACAAGGATATCAAAGTCCTTCATGATGGCAATTTGGGGTTCTATTATATTATGCCACAATTAAAAGCAGAGTTTGTACACACACTTATAGGTAGACTCTGTGACAACTTTTTATTCCTACATGATTTTTTAAGACTGCAATTCAAGCTTGAATTCTTTTGTATGCTTATTTTTTTTCTCAATGAGAAGGAAAAAAACCCCACAATCACTCCTTTTGAAATAGATGCAGATAGGGGAGGGCAAGGTCAAGGCATGCTCTCGAAGTACAGCAAAGCTGCAAATGAATATTTATTCCATCAGACGGATATTTTGTTAAAAGAAGCAAAACATTTTCAGTGATCTCAAATTGTGTTCGCTTCTCACTTTCATTTTGTGCTTCTCACACTTGAATCAAACTACAACTAACCACCTTAGATTTTTACTCTTGGGATGAAATATTAAAAAAAAAAAAAAAAAAAAGAAAAAGAAAGAGAATCAAGGAATTTCATTAAAGGTCACAATTTCTCCCTCTCTTTTCTGTTCGTAATACAATACAGTGTTCTATTTCTAATCACAGCACTGACTAAAATGAAATAAAGGACTGTGTTACTTCATTCTCTTGTTTCTGCTTTCTGTCTGTGAGATTACAAACTGCATTCAGTCAAAACAGCATTTGTATTTTTAATGTAAATATTAAAAAAAATTGAGAAAAAATACAAGTGTTTTATCTCAGAACTCTATCATAAATCCGGTACGTCATGTGTAATTTAGCACCTTTCTGAGACATGCAGAGTGAGGAAAAGCTGAAGCCTGAACCCAGCAGCTCACTCCACAGTACCAGCTGACCTATGTGGTCATGAAGACCGTGATGCAGCAAATTTCATAGGTACACTTGTGTTGCAGAATTAGGGTCATACTGCCTAACTACTGCTAGTAGAATTGATTGTACGTAATCTCTACAGCAGCACCCAACTTGCGTTTGCACTCGTGTTTGTATCTGTGGTTACTTTCCTCCCTAGATCATACCTTGAAACAAATGGTGCAGCTCATCCTGTCTCAGGGTGCCAGGCAGATTTCGAGGAGGAGGTGGGGGCGGTCTCTTGAAGAAAAAGCATTCTCCGCTGTTTACTTCATAATCACAGTCAGGTATGCTGGCATACAAACTGTCAGGACTGTTGTCAAAGGTGTAGAAATCTTCCTCTTCAGTTTCCTCTCTGCTGTCTTCAAAATCATTTTTCTCTTCCTTACCCACTTCTTGTTGACATGTTGATCCAATACCACATTGATCTCCTGGGTTCTGCTCAACTTGTAGTGTTAAAGAATGCATTATTTCATTTAACATTTGCTATCTTGAAACACTTCCCGTTTCAAGGATTCCCACAGAAGCAACACAATGGCTAATAAAACTTTTATGAACTAATGCGGTAGAAAGAATGTCACATACTGCCAGTGATCAGCTTTTAAAATATTTAACAAATCAACAGTGAAAATTTATTATATCTTGCTGCTCCGCTACACAGCGTCTTTGTGCACACAGCATACTAAACTTTTCTGGAGCTGCTGTCAGAATGAGATCACACACAGTTACCTTGCCTCCATAATTTACATTCCTTGATTTTCAGTGCAGCACAGAGCACTGCTTAGTAAAACAAAGCCATCGCTCACACAAATGTGTAACTTGTTTTCCTACAATGGGTTTTGGGTGCTTATTTAAATATCTGTAAAACGAAACCAACGCTGCCCTTGGGAGACATGGCTGTACTGTGGAAATTTTGTGGGGCTTCGAGGTTTTCAGGGGCCATGGAGCACAGGTATGTGAAAGGATGAACCTTCAGCACTGTGCAGCATCAAGATTTGGGTAGTCAGTCTAAGTGACATAACAGTAAACCATACAGACCTATCAGCAGAATTACAGCCAAAGCAGAGCCTTTAACATTCAGAGTTACCCCTTGTGGAGGTCTTCAATTCACCACTGATTAAAGTGGGAGATTAGGGCATGTAGTTGACTGACATGGCCAGCTGTTACAAGTTACTTTCTTCTTCCATGTGTCCACCCTGAGGTGCTCCAATATACAGAGGAAGGGGGACAGACAGTGGAAATATGATAGAAACAGTGGATTCATATCAGGGCTAAACAGATTTCTAACTCCCATTTTCAGCATCTATTATATACCTAGACATGCCAAAGCAGGAGGCTTAAACACAGCAAATAAGAAACACCATTTATCTGCAGAATATGAGACAGTTGGAAAGATACAATTGCCAACAAACAGATAAGAAAAAAAATCAAGATAAAGATTGGCTTCATAAATCCGTTATACTGCAAAAATATATCTGACTATAAGAAACTGTCATCAGTAAATGCAAACAAGCACTTCTGCACTTTTCAGTTGGAATACATATGATCACGCAGATTAGCAACAAACTCATGATCAATCTGTGTTTAGATGTATGAAGATCGAGTTGCAAAATGTCTACTACCCGTGCCTCCACACAGGAGCTGCCCACACCTGTAGGCAGTATCTCCTCTTCCATAAAGGTTCTCTGAGAACCTGAAGAATGCAGCTGCTTTCCAGATGTGCAGCAGAGATCAGAAATCTGCAGAGTTCACCAGGAGCGCTGACTGCACTGTGACTTCGTCAGTACTACTGAACCCCTTGTTTGCCTTCCCCCATCTCCTAGGACACCTGTCCTCCCCAGAAGTAGCAATAACATGGAAATTAAAAGTATTAAAATAATTTGGCCGCTGTGTTTGTCAGTAAACCCACCCAGTGCAGCACTCGATTTGGTACAGAGAAAGGTGTCTCACAATTGACTTACTCATGGCTGGCTGAGCTTCCATGCCTACCATAAGCACATAAGCGTCCTCATATTCCACTTCCTCCTCAGGGCTGGTGAAATCATCTGTTGTTTTAATCTACAAATCAAAACAGAGTAGGGCATTTTTTTGGTGACATCTTTCCTAAACAAATCCATATAAAGTCAATGAAGAAACCACTATCTTGAGAGAAGCAGCCTCATTTTCTTCTTTTGGTTCTGTCAAAAGAATGTTAACATTTTCCTAAGGGTAAATACTGAAACGTAATACAGTTGCAACTAATGTAGTAGTACAGGTACGTCGGACAGACAGAAGGAATGTGTGTATGCGGGTGTACATAAAGGACTCGAGGTACTGTCATGAAGTGATATCCAAGGAAGGATTCAAGCTACACATCTTTGCTCAGTGCTGCGCAGGGCTATCCAGACAGTTCCCAGCTCGATTCCCAACTACAGAGCACTCAATGATAACGAGAAAGATCAGTAGCAGAAAAACAGAAAGCCTGTAGGACATCACTGAATAGCCAGAGGGGGCACAGTGCAAGAAGTCTCTGGAGAGCTCATTACAAACAGCTCCCGAATCCTAATGGTTACTACCAAAAGCCACATGTGCACTGAAAAGCCAGAAACAGAACTGTAAAACACGTCAGCATTTTCACCTCAATGCCCAAATGAGACAAAGCACTGTTTCTTTTTCCTCTAGAAAACTATTATGTCCAGAATTTGGCTCAAGAGGGTCAGAACAATTGGTTATCTAAAACATTATCACTGTAGTTCTTCAGGTAGAAGAGGTACAAACTTGGGCTCACCCACAGCCACGAAGAGCAGACTCACAAGGCAACCACAGACAGCCGTGTTGTCTCGAAACTTACAAAACACACTTGTTAAGCGCTGATTTTCTGAAAAAAAAGTGGAGTCTTAAAAGATGACTGTTTTTTTTTCAAGGAACCCAGCTGACCTTGATTCCTATGAGAAAATTATACAAATCTATCTTGCACAGGTGCAATCAAGACCTCAATAATTATTCAGGAATTCTGATGCACAAAATATTAATTCTGTGGGTTTGAACAAATTAATCCAGAAGAGTACATGGAAACAACATGCTCCATACATTACCCAGTCTGCAAGATTTATCGTAAGTAGATGAGGAGACAGTGAAGTCAAGAGGGATGACTGATGGTATCTGTCCACATGCTGCAGACACTGATTCTCACAGTCCTGTGCCAGACTCCTGAGAAGTTGTTCCCAGTATTCTGTTACTCCTGGCAGCTACAGCCACTGGGACAGACTGGCCTTAAATCGGGTTTATCATTAAACTAATACCATTAATACAAACAGCCTAGAGATGTTCAAGGGCAGGCTGGATGGGGTCCTGGGCAGCCTGATCTAGTAGGTGAAAATCCTGCCCAGGCAGGGGGGGATAAAACTAGATGGTCTTGAAGGTCCCTTTCCAACCCAAACCATTCTATGATTCTATAATGAATATCACAGTGTGAAAGGGGAAAAAATAAATAAATGGAGAAACTTTTTTCTGGGAAGTGAGAATGCCTTCTTCCCTGCTGCTCTGTTACAAGGGCATCCCCTGAACGCCAGCCCTGCAGCAGCGCATCCAATGCCTCCTTTGCTTGCTTTTTTAATTTTTATTATTTGCTCCTCTGAGAATATTGCCTACATCCTCACCAAGTTATATCTGCTCCCAGCAATAAAATATTAATATTTGCTTTTTGTGCCCAAATAGTCCCACTCTACCTGAGCTTCCCCATTGTTTAACTGGTTCCCCTATCTTTCACAGAAACAGGATATCTCTAAATGCCCTGAAGTCGGGAGCTTTTGCCTTTAGGATGGAGAAGCTAGAAAGAAACACAGCAGCTGGACGCTTCCCCAGCCTTGGGTGATATACTCCTAACACACCTCAGACCTGTCAGCACCATCTGCTTAGACCCCACAGCAATCGAAGTAGAATGGACTTTAACTGCACTGCCATTTGGCAGCCATCCTCACAGCTATTCCTCCTGCTGTCTCACTCCCAGCACAGTCCAGCCAAGACAGTGAGCCTCTGCCACTGGGTCTGCCACAGCTTTCCAGAATACAAAAGTGAGAAGCAGATCTACTTGAGCAGATCTTTTCCATTTGTTAAACATTTTCTTCTCCATTCAGCACTTTCTGAAACATAAGCAGTTTGGCAAACGCTTTTTTTCATTCAGTTCACCTGTATCCCTGAGCTACAACCTAGTGACCAACCAGTCTGATTATAAAAATTTTTCTAACTCTCAAGTTTGCATATTATTCACATATTCTACAATGTTAAATATTCATCAAAGTATTGGGAGCGTTTAAGTATTTATTACTTCTTTTTCCCAGGGCCCTGTATGAGTACCTGGAGAAAGGACTGAAGAAGCCAGCTTCATAAAATTGATTGCATGCATCAGGACAGAACCAACGCTGCTGTTCATTAGTTTTATTAATGTTAAACACTTGTACTACTCTATTACTTTGCCTGACAACTCAAGCTTGCAAAAAAATCCAGATGATGAGTCAATGCAGATTTCTCTAAAGCCTAAGCTCAGTGAAACTCATTCAATACAGTCACAATCAAAGACAAAAAAAAAAAAATCCACTTGGGAATTAATCTGGTTTCAAAGCCCTAGCTCTGCTGGGCAGGTGGGAAGAGAGGGGGTGGAGAGCAGTTTTGCTGCACATGTTCTGCCATGAAACGCTGAAATAGAACATGGTTTTACAGTAGTGTGGGCTGAGAAGCCTGGGGGCTGGTTCCAGCCCTTGGAACACTTGAACTTGAGCTTCTGACCTCAGCAAGACTCATCTCAGAGAAAGACAAGAACAGGACATATTATCCTGGCAGTCCAGAAGGCTGCTTTATCCTACTTGCTCTCGAACTGCTGGCAGTGAACCCAGCCTTCTCAAGGAGCATGGCTGAGCCATCCCTGATGTACTTGGTGCTGCTGTGGATGGAGAGGCCCTCAGCTCCCTTCTCCACTTCACTAGGGATGCAGGAGTAGGCAGGCCGCAGTGCCTCTGAGCAGCACTGCATCCTCTCACACACACATCTCAGCTGTGCTCAGGACAACACACAAAATGTAGTGGTGTGGACATCTCTTAAATATGACCCTTATCCTCGGCAGTATAGACAATTTTCTTTCAAAGGCGTTTTCCTGATGCTTAAGACTGCAGCACAGTTTTCCCTAAGCATGATTTTCTCTTTTTAAGTCATACTTGTATATAATTTCTATGTATGAATTTCAGTTTCCTGCTTTACTGAGTTCACATCAGGAGTACCTCAATCCTGCGGACCACCATATTTAAGTGCTGACAAAATAAGTCTTAAAAAATAAAACCAAAACAAACCTATACTAAATTAAGTGGAAAAGAAAGTATGACAACAGAATGACAGTAAAAATAATATTGTGACATTCACAGCAATTAATAAAATTCCTTCTGCATACTGTTATCCAGAAGTCCCAACAGCTACCATATCTTCTCCAATACTGAAAGAAAACAAAGTGTTAGAATCTCACGTCAATGTGCTTGAAGCACATTAAGGCACACCACTGTCAAAGATGCATGACTATACAGAATAATAGAAATGAGACATGACACACTCCACTGCCAAAACGTAATGATTTTGGGATCAGTTTGAAGTAAAAATATGACTCAGATGATCTGCAGCCTACTAAGAAAAATAAACAAAACAAAAACATCAATGGATACCCAACTCTGGGTTCAGCTATTTTAACATGAGCAAAAGAACTGCAACATTTAAAATAATCTATTGTGATCTTACGTAATGGTCTTTTGGGCTCTTGTACTAAACCATTTCATTTCATAACTTTACCACAAGCAGATTTACTGCATTATGTATCAGCCAGCTAACACTCCTGAGTTGATCCTTATTCTCATCCTTATTTCATCCAACTTCACACTTACTCCGTATGCCTGCCCATCAATCTTTCTGAAACTTCTGAAACTGAATTTCTGGAAAAAAAGCCCTCCTTTGTACCATTTCATCACCATGGAGAAACAACCAATAAACAACAACAATAAAACAAGCACGTAAAAGCTCGCTGTATCGGTAACTGCATATCTCCTTGTCTTTTAAATGTTTGTTTATTTTTACAGAACCTACAAAAGCACAGATTTGAAAGAAAAACATTACTGTAGAGGGCAGTAAAAGAAAAGGTGATTTTAATCACTAAATGTGATTTACTGCTTTATATTAAAAATAAAAAATAAAAAATAAGCTTTTTTTCGACCAAATCACCGCATTCTCCACTGGAAGAACCTGCACCCACTTTCTCTTTTCCAAGCATTTATGTTGTTCTCTAATCTAAGGACTGAATACCAAGGGATTTTTCTTCTGAGCATTCAAAAATGAAATTCCTCCTCAGACTCATTTTAGCTCATTTCTCCTTTAACAACAATCCTTGTTCCTTCACTTTTCACACACCCACACAGCTCTCTGAAAGACTTTCAAATCTCAGAGTACTGATTCCACTGAACAAAATATCCACTGCCATTTGACAGGCTGTGTAATCACTGCAAGCTCCACAAAAGCACTCCCATCTCACCAATAGGTTAATTTTTCAATCTAGCAGGATAATTTTTTTTCTTGCTTTTCTTAATTATTTTTCTGGGCAAAATCATAACCATTCTCCAGAGAGCTTCTCTTTCACTTGATGACAATCATTCCATTTGAACTTTTGGAGCAGATGCTAAAACACTGCTCGCTTAGCGGACTATGGGGCAGCAGAGAGTGGAGGTGGAAGGCTCATTTAGTACTACGGATTGTGTAGGCTGCGAGGAAAAGAACTCTTTCCATAAGAATTCCCCACAGGAACCTGAATGGGATGTATAAGTATAGGTGCAATGGATCTGGCTAGGATGGAGTTAACTCTCTTCATAGTATGGTGCTGTGTTTTAGATTTGTTTTAGATAACATCATGCTCACCAATAAAAACAGGGGGAGGAAGCAGAGGGTGGGTTTTCTAGCTTGCAAGGTGGATGCCGTTTGGAGACTGGCTGGGCTTCAGGCTGCCTGTGGGAGGTGGTGAACGAATTCCTTTGCCTTGCTTGTATTTTTTCCCCCTCTTTCCTTCACCTACTAAACTGTATGCATCTTGATCTATGAGTTTTCTCGCATTTGCTCTTCCTGCTCTCTGTCATCTCACTACAGACAGAGCAGAGGTGTATGAGTGAGTGTCTGTGTGGGCATTTCGCTGCTGGCTACAGTCAACCCACCACATCAGACAAGTATAACCCTTTAAAAAGGGACATGTGTGGCACAACCTTCATTTCTAAAGTTTTTCAGGCTATGTCAGAATCAGCAGCAGCCACCATGCAATGAACGCTTCCTTCCATCAGCTCATGATGGTTTTCAAGTAGCTGCTGTCCAGCAGAACACAACCCTGGCGCAGCTTCAGCTGGACCCCTCACGCCTCCACAACTCACACCTACGATGGAACAAAAAATGCTCCATTTGATCTAGGAGTTCCTCAGCTAAAGAGGAAGAGTTACTTGCAGTGCCTGACTTGCACGGAATAGGAGAAGAGTTTCAGATCTTATACCTATTTATTCCCGCATTCATCTAGATGACACGTGCACAAAAATTTTATCTGCAAAGGAAGGAAAAGCTCATTAGTTCTAAAGAGCTCTCTGATTCTCTTCTGCAACAATAATATGAAAATATGAGAATTTTGGCTTTGTAAAGCATCAGTGCTTTACAATGACCATAACATCAATGAGGGGTACAAAATTCTGCAGGGGTAGAGCGGGTAAACAATACTATCTGAGATGGAAACCACACAGTGGAAGAAACACCTGCAGAAAACTTCAATGTTAGCACAACTAAAGATCTTATGCTTAAAAAGGAAGAGTAAATAACTTGTATTTTGTAATATTTTGGACTAGTGACTATCTGGAAGGTAACGATGAGGACGGGGAAGGCCTTGAGCAAATATAAAAAGCATACAGTCCATGAGTCTTCCAATCTCCTTCCTGTGCAATGAAGTTTGATGGAAAAGAGCATACAGTATCTCAAGACAGTGCATTTCAAAACCTGTGCTCAAGATTACCTAAAAGCATCTTATTCAGTGGAGTCAAATGCAGTTGTGTCTATGCTATCAGAGCATCTATGATTTATCTTTCTCCACAGCAACAGTAAATTATTCCTCATTTTCTGCTTTGTATTCTAAATACACAACGCACTGTGTTACTCTACGATGTTAAGCAGATGACGTACTTTATATCAAAAGAATTACATTTTGGAGGCCAATGAAGTCGCAGTACAGCTTGTGTTCTGCATCCAAGTAGCAGGATATTCTACGCTCTCTGATGGCTTCTGAGATTTAGCTCTTTCCTCTTGATCCTGCTGTGTTCCTGGAAATTTTTCATCTTTCATAGAAACCAGCAGGAGTTTTGCTCTGTCTAGCCAACATTATTTTTAGAATTGAGTTTAAGAGGAGTGAGATAAAGAGCCTACATCTGTGAAATGCCATGGTATTTCTAGAATAAGTTCCACATACATGTGCTATCAATAGTTTTCAGATATAGGCATTTACATTCAGGTTATAAAAATCACCTTTATATTCCCAAACAATAGCTAAGAGAGGATGAGAAGACTAGTTGAAATAGCAGTTATTATCTGTACTGCACTCAATGGTATATCATTTTCAGGCTGTGTATACACAGACCAGCAAAAATAATCTAGCAAAACATTTCTTCTGTGGTGAAAATATTGGTACAGCATGGGCTAAAATTAGATACTTCATGAGAAACAAAAACCAGGAAATAAGGTAACACAGTTCTCCCTTCAAAACATGTATCAAGTAAATAAGACCTCTAGTCAATCAGATATGTTATAACCTGTGGAGAACTTTGTTTTCAAAGGCCGGCCAAGGTCCTCCCTTAGTTTGCTTAACTCTGAATGAATTTAAACTTGGTGCATATTTTGGCCTTCAGACCCAAATATTAGAAAATTGTTGCTAATGTTCTGGTGACTCTGGTTAATAGTTTTAGTTCAGGTGCATCACGTATAAACTGAAGGACAATGGCTGTAGTCAAAGCAATAAAAAGCTAAATAAGAAACAGGCTCTGCTACACACTTTTATCTCCTCTTTTAGTAAAATGCAGGTCATAATTTACTAACTCTATGAGCAAGTTTTAAGACAAAAGAGGCAAAAATTATTGTCTAACTCAGGTCAATTTTGCATAAGTATGCAAGCAATAAAAAGCTAATCTTTGTGGCTTTTTTCCCTTAAAGAAGATCCTGGTAACTTAACAAAATAAATTTATTTTTACCGATTTGTTGTGAGAAGCAGGAGTGACACCACATTCCACTTAAATGTTTCCAGAGAGAGAAACTCGGGATGTTAGAGCAGAAGTCACATTATCTCATACATGAGCTCACCAGAAATAGGACTGAAAGGAGTGGGTCCGTTTGTCCTGGTCTTGCATGTTATTTCTCTCTGACATGCTCCCATACTTTAAGGAACACATCTAGTTGGCTCTGTTCTATGAACAGCCACAAACCAGTGTGCAGCCATTTCTTCTTTGATACTCCTCACAGTGCAGACAGATGTGACCTGTACCAGAGGCCAGTTGTAGTTGGACTCTATGACCTACAGGAATACATACAGTGATGCATTGCTTCCAGTGTTCCTGTCTGCCAAGAACCACAAAGCTGTTTTCCACACAGAATCTGTTAGCATTTAAATACACCTGTTACATGCATCACTGTATGCCCTCTGAATTTTGTATGAGCAAATATGGGTTGATCAGCCTAATGTGTTGAATTTTCTGCTACAGACCATAAGATCAGCCTGTTGCTGAAGGAAGGTTAAACACACAGCATTGTTTTGCATGAATGTGAAATAAATGCAGCCTCTGACTGATGGCTGAAATAAATCGGATGCTGCTGGCAGGGAGCAGCTCGCTACCTGCTAAAACTCATAAAAATTACTTTTAGTGGCATGATGTGCATTGTGGCCTAATTCTGCTTTGAGAGGGCAAGAGAGAAGTAAAGACAAATTATAACTTTAAGACACTGATACATATAATTTCTACATATATATAAAAAAATCTAACATTACTTTTTCATTTAAGGGGCAAACCAACCAAATGGGCAATCAGCCTTCTTTTATGCTAACGACATCAGTACTAGAAAATGCTTACCAAGCACAGCTCACAAAAATGTACTTGACAGTCATTTTAAAGGCAGCTGTTACTAGATTAGAACTTGATATGAATATGAATGTCAAACATAACACTTTCAGCGAGCACCTTCAGTTCTCAAGACCACAAAGGAGTAAAGAATAAAAGCAGAGGAGGACAGGGCCTAGAGAGAGAGAAAAAAGAAAAAGTAACTTAGATCTGATGCTCAGCATGTGGCTTCCTACAGCATCACATTCTTATTTAATAGCAGTAATGTTAAGACTGCTGCAATTAGCTTTGCTGTCACTTACATTTTTCTAAGTCACAGTCAGGATGCAGAAGCTTAGTTACTCAGCTTTTAATTCAGAGCAGTGGGCCAAATTTTGCATTTGGCAGACATACCTGCTGCATTAGAGTAAAACAATGTGAACCTGGGATGCAATACATTAGTGGATTGTTTTTTCCCTGCTCCCATCTCTCTCCCAGACACCTCGTAGCCACTACCATCAATAAAACAACACTATATAACAGAAGAGCAGTATGAGCAAATACAGATACTGAAGTTAAGAGCAACTGTATGCTACCTTTTCACTTTGGTTGTTTTTTAAGGGATTTTTTTTTTCCTAACAGGATTATATAGTTGTAGGTTTGTTTATTTGTTTTTCAAATGAAATCTTTCCCCATCTTCCTTTCAATTTTTAATTTTCCTCCTCAGGACCAGACAGAGCAGTAACTACTGAGTGTAAAGGCTTAGTAGCTTTACACGAGCTCAGGAGCTGGAATGTCCTCAGCAGCAGAAGAGAAGGAAAGAAACAGCAACAGTTGGTCAGAGGAGGAGCCCTATATTATCTTTTCCCCTGGGGCCTCTGCCAGTCATCTTGTAGAAACAGACATCTGCTGCAACACGTGCACGCAGGACAACACTCTTGGGGTACATCTCCACATGCAGTAAAATGTCTGCCAACCTCAGGGAGAGTTATAATACTTTGCATGAAACTCCAAAGCATGTTTTTATTTATTTTTTTCTATCTGAACACATCTAGCAAGGTAGGAAGAATGTCTGAACATTGAGGCCTACCTAAAATGCATCTATAAAAACTGCTCTGCAGGAAAAAAATCTCCAGGCCAACGGACCATACCACAGCTACCAGCTACCACCTCAAGGTCAGTCATCACAGGATTAGACAACTATTAGACATGGTTACCCTGGCAGGCAACAATAACCAAGCAAGGCAAAGATGGTGCCAAATCAACTGTTTGCCACAGTACTCTGGTACCGGTTTTCAATGGACTGATGAATATCTTTGCCTTCTCTTCTCGTTTCTTTGACACAGTGTGAATTCTCTTTTTATGGAAATCTAATACTGTGTATAAACTCCGGCACGTAATTCCTGTGATGGGCTGTTTATGCTATTCATGTTTCACTGAACAAAATCACAACATGTGCTACTTCACATAGCAGCACATGCTGAAAAAGTTTAGAAGTGGGATTTATTGCGGAGGTTGGCAGCTATTTTCAAATAATCTTTAATACTAAAGAGAGGTTATTTATTATCGCATCAGACAACCATGGAGCATTGAGAAATAGAACTCTGCTGATCAAACAGCAATGGGTAAAAAAGAAACCGTAAAATTCAAAACATTTTTAAATTCAAAAGTCTTAGAAGAAGAAGTCTTAAGAAAAGACAATGCTACTGCAGAGAAATTATGATGTAAAGAAAATGATAATCCAACTGTATTATATATGGGTATTTTCATTCCTGCCTACTGTGCTAGAAAGATTAGTTACTCCCCGCTACTGCCCGACAAACTGTTGTGCTGTTGAGTGCTGAAGAACCCAAAAATATCCAAAAAAGCCTTAAACATACTCAGGGCAAGAAAGATACATGACTGTATGGGACTGCTGAGTCATGATCTGAACCACTGATTGAGCACCTGAAGGAAAGATCTGGTCAGCCCTAGGATCACAGGTGAAGGCAATTCACCTGTGTGACCAGAGGGGGTGGAGCCAGTTTCCACCCCTCTTAGACCACATTCAAGGGCTTACTGCCACTGAGAAGGATCTCTTTCTTGTTGGAGATCCCTCGTTTGGAGTTCTTTCTTTGTGAGCCTAGATCCTCAGAGACAGGTGAGCATTCATTTTTCCTTCCATTTGTAACATCTGCTTGTTTGTGCTGGTCCCTTTGCTTTTACATATGACCAATATTAAAAATACCCAAGTATGCTGAATCTTGGCATTCCAATTTCCAGCCTCAGTATCTATGTAGATACGGTATACCAATAAAAGAGACAGCTAGAGACTGACAGATCAACAAGAAAATTGGGGTTTGTGGCATGACTTCATCAACTTGCCATGTTATGGAACATGAGGGTCTAGTTAAATCACTGAAAACTTGCACAGGAAGAGAAACCATCAGATCTTAGGTTTACTCAGTATGGCAGATACACATACAGCTTCACCATAGGCTGTATCTGCAGATCAGTGTCCTGTGGGTTACTTGTTGTCATTGTTTCCTACCTGAGTAGTTAAAGACTATTACATTCATATTTATGAGCTCATGTTTAATAAATGAATTACGGTTTGTGAGTACTAAGCAGACCCCAGCTGATTTCATTATTTTTCGCCATTGATTCGGATGGGATGGTTTCCCTTCAGCACAGCAGATTCTGCAGTTATGGAAGCACTTTTTATAACCAACGCAATGAAAATACCAAAGGAATACGAATACCTACATTTTCCAGCAAAAAGATAGACGAGTAAAATTTCAACACTTCACTAAGAACATTTCACTAATGACAATGGTCATTTGGCACATTTGGAAGGAAGGGTAAAATAAATGAAACACAACGAGATTATCTTGCTTCTCATCTTCTTTCTAAGACCTGTCCAAGACTCATAACCCCCCCATGTGCTGCCAGAAAGCAAATCATGAAACCGGATTCATACTGAGAGAGTGCACACCTTGCATCATTTTCCCTTCCCATATAAGCATAAAGAAGTAAAAGAAAGAATCATACATCTTTCCCATGCAGTTCAGCTGCGCGCTTTTGGAAATCACAGGATCTTCTGTGCCTTAGGTTTGCCTTTCAAGTGAGCGAGCAGAGAAGAGGCATTAGAAAGTTTTAGGGAAGTCAGAAAGAACAGATGATCACGCACCACAAATCTTCTTCTCCAATATCAACTGATTAAACACAAGAGACTGAACTGAGGTTTCACGCTTCACGCTGAGTTTCTATACTGGAAGACTGCTGGTTATTTACTGACTCAATTAAAATCTTAGTAGATGAATGACAACCTTATTTCTATGACAAACCACCATGCTCCTAACAGAAGGAAGGCTTAGTACTTGAAGTACTAAACTATTAAAGTACTTAAAGATGCTTTTCCATCATAGCAGATCAAAGGAGTTATGAAGTTACAAAAGACTCATATTTTAGGGGAAAGATTACTTGAAGAGACTATTTCAAGGAAATATTATGTTTTTAATCACAGCCCATGTCCACATACTGAAATATATACTTTGCAAGTCTCCCATCTAAACAACGTATCAGATCAGTCACCAGATTAGATTTTTAGGCAGTATCCCATACAGTCAGAAAAGAAAAACTGGTCAGAGAAATTATTTTTATACACCTTTTGTCTCACAAAGCAGCTTTAAAGGGTGTAAGACTCAGAAATGCATTATGTTTTTCATTGTAGCTTTCTGTCGAATTAATCCGCATGAGCCCAGGTATCATAGTCTATAATACAGTGCTTCTCGGGGCATACTCTGAGATAACATCTTTGTGTTCTAAAGTAACGTAATTACAGCAGTTCATCTAAATCAGCGCATCTAGTGGAAGACCTGACTCACACCCAAATCCTTGCACACGATATATGCAAACAGGCTTTCGCTGAATTACAAGACAGAATTTAATCAAGCAGCCTAATTCTCTTCTATTTACAGTAGTATCACTGTTATTAACTGCTGCAATGTTTAAGTGAAGAACTCAACACTTTAAAAGCATTTTCAAAAAAGTGAACATACCAAAAAAAAGTACAGGTAACCCATACACATGTACTGAGAACAACAAAAAAAAACAAACAAAACCCAACTTGTCAAGGATCTTTTTAACTTTGCATTTATAAAGGAGAGAAAACCTTGCATTCTGAAGTACCATGCTGTTTCCCTCTTAACTACAATTTCCGGAACACAAAATGCTACCACTCTGGGGTCAGAATAATTGCTAGAGAAAGATACAGAAGCCTTTGAACAGAAATGGAGAAAACCTTCACTCTTGTTGAAAAGCAACATAACCATCATGGAGGTAAAGCACAGAGAGCTCAGAAATGATGGTTTTACACTTGATCAGTATACCCCTTATTCACACAACACTGCCACTTGAACAGAATGCTTGGCCTACGTGGAAGGACTTTCCAGATGTAAAATTAATAAAGCATGAAGTGTTGTCATCTTTGACTCCTCTTCAGGCAAAAGAGATGACTCTCATAACACAAATATGGAAAATAAGTTCATGTTCTTCACATGAAAAGAGGGTTTTGTACGTACACACGCTATTTATGAAACCACTTAGGATTCGTGGCTGAAGGTGAATAGTTGTTAGATTACAAGCAGTACTTCACAAACGTGGCAATTTCTTAAAAATCAGTGGAGCAGCGCAATTTGCCTCCACTTTGCAACACTTAGCAGGCCCATCTAAGGACAAGTCTTATATCTCTTTTGTGAGGTTCACAAAGAAAATGAAATTGAGAGCACTGGGAGATAACTACAATGATTCTTGTAAAATACCTGGAAACAATAGGAATGAAAAGATCAAGGGAAATGTACAGCGGTGCATAGGCAGGGAGATAACTACCTACTAAGGAAAGTACACAAGCCATGACACTATCTCCACAAGGCGCTGTATGGCCTTGGTTACATCCTGCTTACTGAATAACCTCATCTCTGCTTTGGTGTTCTACAACACTTACACCGCATGGTTTCACTTTTTCCTCAGATCTCTGCAAAAACTCCTGTTCCTTTCTCTTGCACTTATACATGGTAGGGACTGGTTACTGTAACTTGCTATGAGTGCAGCGGGAGGGCTACTGGAAGTGCTGCCTCCTGAGACCCCGTAGTACCTTTGGCATTCATTTGTCCAGAGCTCCCACCACCCTGTTCATAGTCCCAGAGGGGCGTTAAAGAGAAGTTGTTTACATGTGACAAGGGGAAATGGTTTTAAATTGAGACAGGGAGATTCAGGTTAGATATTAGGAGGAAGTTTTTCACTCCGAGGGTGGTGGTGCTCTGGAATGGGTTGCCCAGAGAGGTTGTGGATGCTCCAACCCTGGAGGCATTCAAGGCAAGGCTGGATGTGGCTCTGAGCAGCCTGGTCTAGTGGTTGGTGACTCTGCCCACAACAGGGTGGGGTCAGAACAGATGATCTTTGAGGTCCTTTTCAACCCAGGCCATTCTATGATTCTATGAAAAGATGGTTTAAATTTTTCAGGGGGACCAGACTCTTAACTTTTAGCAGCAGCAAAACAAATGCAAATATCTGTAAAACAACAGATGCTCATGTGCCCTACTACATTTCAAATTCCTTGTTATATTTCATCACTCTTTCGGTTTAGGTGAGAGGTTCACTGTATGGGGCTTTTCATAAAAAAGGAGATATCACTTCCCCCTTTGGAAAGAAGCCTGCTTCCTTTTCTCCTCCCCTCCAAAGCACACCACTGCAAGCACCTTTATTTTACAATTCCCATCTCCTTCACATGGGGACACTTCCATCATTCTCCTTAAGTGATCCAAGTGCCTCCAGCTCATCTGTTGCCTAGTTACTACTCCTGTGTGTTTCAGACTCAAAAATAATATGTCTGGGGCAATAGCCAACTTTCTGTAAAATATCTCATATTTTAAATAAATACATTTAATTGTACTTAAAAGTGATTGTTACGTTCGCATTCTGATATTGTGAAAGCTCTCCCTCTTCTCCCTGGTACATTTTATAACAATACAGGGACAGAGGCTGCCAAGAAAGAAACCAGGCACCACTTTCCAGTGGGGTTTGTTGCTTGATGCAAACTTAGTTCCCAGTACACATGAGAAGTCCCATGCTGCATAAAAACTGAGAAAAAAAACATTCTTCTAGTATCTGACAAAGCTGGAGAACACTACTGAAACATTAGGTTTTGTGCAGCTCTTATGTGAAGTACAGCAATCCACCTGAAACATACTTACATAGTGCTGCTAAGAGATGTATGAATGTGTTTGTGTTATTTCCATCAGAACTCAAATCCATTATAATTTTACGCAGAACCCCTTAAATTTCCTCAGATAGAACCTCCTTCCAACTCTCCCAAAACCTGAAGTTATAGTCCTGATTCATACGTTTCAGTTGTTAGTTTTAAGCCACACTAATTCCCACAGCCTCAGCTGAATTATTCTAGACTCCCTCAGCATCCGCAAACGGAGAATCAAGAAACAAAAAAAAGAAAGAGAAAAACTTTTCCCCTTCCTCAATTCCTGTGGGCAAACAACTGCCTGCAATATGAGATCTGCTTAGCGCTAGGCTCTAGCCTCAGTCTGCGTTCTTGGGGAGGTTGTTAGTGGTTATAAAATGTGATATAACACTTCTCAAAATCCTCCATATGTCCCTACCAGCCAGCCATGAATTTCACACATGCCATACAAAATATTGTCTTGCTTTGTTTTTGCATTCCCCAACTATTTTCCAGTAAGAACAGTGCTGGCCATTAACACTGAGTCAGTTTATCTTGCAGATACACCACCCTCACAGCACACATTCCTCACAAAGTTGCTACCTTTTCTCCAACTACACACATGGAATAACTTATGAAACAAAGACAGAGGATACTTTTAGGAGACATACTCATAAAGATTTATGTCAAAATCTTGCTTCTGGCCCTGGCTACCAAATAAGTTAAGGGGAAGACTTCCACTGTCTTCAGAAGAAATCCCATGGCAGTTCTGCAGCACTGGTAGCTCAATTTTGGAGACAATTTAGGAGGAAATAACATCAGGACCTTAAATACAAATGTCAATTTACATCAGAAAAATAAAATGAATTTAGCAAGCAGCTGGGCCACAGTAGTTTTTCAAGGTTCAATAATGGAGATATGTTCACTGCAGGAGTGAATCATCTTCCACAGCCATATTTTCATTAGATAGCATTATATTTCTGTATTTCACAATACAAATGCTTGCAGGATAAAGGACTACTGACATTGAACAAAAGCACGAAAACTCTAGCTTCAAGACTAAAAAATAATCTAGCTGAAAGAAATTCACAAAAGCAAATTAAAATAGCTAGATAGCTGAAAGCACACAGAATAAGCTTACCTAGGAAACTGTTCTGAGATTGCTGTTCTAGAGGCAGCTTTTGTGCTGGAAAACTGTTTTTATCATCTGAATAAACTGTTGCCAATGACCACAGAATGAACCTACAGAAAGCACAACTGCTCACAACTGATTTGAGCAGGAGCTGCATGCCAGACTGCAACTCAGCACAAGGCCAGGATGTGCTTCCCTACAAAGTGTAGTTAAGACACTCAGACATCATCATGGGGGTCACACAAAAGAGGGCAATAGGATGACACAAATAATGAAACTTAGCTTATGCTGAGAACAAAGACTGCTCTTCTAAAACCAATTACACAAATTCCTTTTTGTATTTATACTAAGGTGCATGACTTATTTGCATTATGTCTCTGTTGTGGCTGTGTTTCCATACTTCCAAAACCACCTCACTTAGTATTGTGAAACAATAATGAAAATTCAATAAAATGTAAAAAACAAACAAACAAACAAGAAAGGAAAATAACAGGAGTTTCATGAGAGAAATAAAAACCAATGATTCAGCAATGGACCTTACAATTGTTATTAATTCTTACCCTAAAAGCAGGAAGGTAATATGGTAAGCAGTGGTAATATTTAAGCCTAAAATAGAAAGCTCTCTAAGTAATAATTAAAGCTTAAAAACATGGAATATTTGCGACAGAACACACAACCCTTAACAGTATTAAATTCTATGGGGCAGATCCTCAAATAATGATTTGGAGTCCTGAAATTGATTTCAAGGTGAAGAACTGCCTTAGGAGAGTCTAAAGCTTGTATTAAATGGAGAATACTAATGCACTTATTTACTTTTGTACCTGTTCAACATAGAACCAACGATTATTCACGCAATTTGTTGAACTGTATTCATGATTACTGATACAGTTCAGCATGCTATTTGAACTGTTTACATAATGTATGCGCGCCACGGCTACCAGTCCCAATGGATTATTATTTCCCTGGCTGGTTACATTAATTTCTCCAATAAACACACTCCACTATCAGGTTAATTCAGAGCCTTATCTTCTCCAGGCTGAAGAGCTCCAGCTGTCTCAGCCTGCCCTTGTAGAGAAGGTTTTCCATCTCTTGGATCGTTTTTGTGGCCCATCTCTGGATGTGCTCCAAAAGCTCTATGTCTCTCCTGTACTGAGGACTTCACATCTGGATGCTGTTCTCCAGGTCAGGCCTGACCAGCACAGAGTAGAGGGGCAGGATCACTTCCCTTGCTCGACCTGCTGGCCAAGATATGCTGGCTTTCTAGGCTGTGAGGGCACACTGATGGTTCATGTGAGGGCACATGGATGGTTCTTGCCATCCACCAATTCCACTAGGTCCTTTTCAGCAGGACTGTGCTCAATTCCTTCATCGCCCAGCTTGTGTTAGTAGTGGGGGTTGCCGCAACCCAGGTGCCCCCCATTCAAGCTTGTCTAAATCTCTCTCAACGGCATCCCACTCCTCAAGCGTGTCCACTATATCACTCAGCTTGGTGTCATCTGCAAGCCGGCTGACGGTGCGCACAATATCACTGTCACTGATAAAGATAGTAAACAGTATCTATCCCAGCACTGACCCCTGGTGGATACCACTCATCACTGATCTCCATCCAGATGATGAGCCATTGATCACCACATTCTGGGTTCAATCTTGCAGCCAGTTCCTCATCCACTGAACCCATCAAATTCATATCTTTCAAATTTGCAGAGAAGGGTATCGTGGGGTACCATGAAAAAGGCCTTACTTAAGTCCAGATAGATGACATGTTCAGACTGATATTATGATTTTCTATTCCATGTGAAAAACACATTCTTATCCTCAATTACTTTCCCTAATACAGAAAAGAAGCAAAAACAAATGCAATGTCTCTATGAGATCCCCGTACGTACCTCCTTAGGCAGCAGGTTTCAATGCTACAGCCAAGTGCATGCCTCACATTTAGTTTCCACAAGCTTCTTTTACAGATTTTGACAAGAGAAGTCACTTCAATGCTCTGTGCACATTATTTTCTGATCTCAGATTTTCACTGCATTCAGCCTATACATCAACGTTACATTACATTACACGCACAGAGTTCCCTTTTAGGAAAACACTGAGTGTACTGGAAAGAAAAGCAGCATCCCAGCTGAAGCAAGAGAGTAGCAATAATCTTTTCCTCTCCGCATTCAAAGAAACTGCAAATGCCATCTTCCGTATAACGTAAAACAGGCATTGCTGTGTTCCTGCTTTGTTTCTATTTAAGACTATCCAGAACTTCAAAACCAATGCAAAGTAACTACAGATATGCACAGGAGCATTCCCCCTACCTGCAAACATCTAAATCAGCTCTACTGAGGCTCCTATACAGCACAGTCCCAGCTCTGGCCCAGTAGTGGAACGCTGACTCGGGTACTCTTGAAGCCGTGCAAATTTGAGGTTTGTCTCATTTCCCTAAAATGAAACTGCCTCGTTCCCCTAAAAAGAATACAGTCTAAAGAAGAGCAAAATCCAAACAAGGGCAGAAAAACATCAATGCCTGAAGCCTACAGGGAAGAATTCAGGGACTGTTAAAAGAAGAAATGGGAATTAAAAGCCCTTCCCTCATTTTGAGCTTAGGAGAGAGGAAATTGCAGCTCCCAGGGTATCCTTCTCCAGAATGCTCCAGCTGCCTCTGTGGCTGCTTTGATGTTAAATGGAAGCTGTTTTCCCCACCTCTTTCATGGGCTGAGGTATTCTGTATTCAACAGAGAACAGTCTAGTTCAGATTTGCCAAAACAAAACAAACAGTTAAAAAACAGTAAAGCTTAAGAAGTACACGCATGTGTCAAGCACACATATAGACTTATATTTTGCAGTGACAGAAAGCATAGACCTACACCCACGTTTCTTTGCCACCAGCTCTTTAAAATGAAGTACTACTCACTCAGAACAATGTCCCTTTGTTAAACAGCAATTCAAGAGTTACTGGACCCTGTTTCACGCTTTCTCCATTAAAATGCAAATCTCTACCTTGATATAATGAGACTCAAAACGGAATTCTGCAGAAGTAATGGAAATGCACAGAGCTTCTATCATCAACTGATAACAACAACTTCTGCAATTATTCTAATTTCTTTCATGCTCACAATTTATATGCACGCATTTCCATAAGGAGGGAATAATTTTAAAGTAACCTTAACAAGAAAGAAATATACTAAAAGATGTGAGCTTAAATTGAGTTTTCTGATCTTAAACAATAAGTTTATCATGATAAATTAACAAACAATAAAACAAATAGCAAAAGGAGATGAAGAATATAAAGATTCCAGCTGAAGAAGGTTCAACTAATCTGAGTGTCTGACAGTTTAATAAAAACTAGCAGACAAGAAGAAACAACGGCAAAGTTATAATCACAATAACTGTAATATAATAAACAGTGTCTTACAAGGGAAGATAATGCTGTGAGTGGAACTTTGTACCAATGTTTCTTGAGCAAAAAGCTGACTGCCTATAATGTTATCTGTCACTTCTTGCTCTGGTGTGGATGCAAATGATAAAAGCTGCAGACTTTTAAACAGAGAGCAAACCAGTCCCATCAGAGGCAGAAACACTTACCACAGGAAACCATAAACATAGTAGGCTGTGAATCCACAGCTGTCACTCCTCTCTTTATACTTTGAAGATTCAGCACTTTTATAAAGGTAATACAAGCAAATTCTGCCAGTAGAGCATATGAAACGTGGCGTATCATTGAGTCTGACCTCACTGTCCTTTTCTGCCAAAGCAAGAAAGTTGATGGCCAGTGCTGAAAAGGGTTTGATACCCACTCCAGCTCCTCTAACAGCCTGATGTGGTCCCCATGCACTACTCTGTTAGAAAGATATTACCACACACATCAGACACTATTGCTACTTAGTAAGTAAGCTGGAATCCCAGGACAAAAACAAACAAACAAACAAACAAACAAACACCTGCCTTAAAACTACTAATTCCATTTGAACGTTAAAATGAACATACTGTGTCAAATCAATGTTCCATCCAACCCTACTGTTCTACCAGAAGACATATGGCAACATACCAATTTCTCTGTATCAAGAGATTTCCTGAGTCACATACAGTTTTCCCTCTACTTCCAAACCTCCACTTTTTTCTTTCCCAAGTCCTAACCCCACCTCTCCTCAACCATAGGGATTCACTTTAAACCTCTGATAGGTTTTCATCCGTCTTGGCCCGATAGAGGAGTTTATCTAACTTCACCTATACTTGCTGTTCTTATTGTGATTAGAAGTTATTCAAAAGATGTCTCAGTGTTCATCTCCTTTTCCAAGAAAAGTTATCACCATTCCAGCTGATACAAATATTCTGAGCTGAAAGTTGCTCTTTCATAAGTAAATTGCACCTAGCAACTCATGAATCTGTAAAAATAGTACAGCTGCTCTACAAACTCTTCTTGACAGAACTGACAAGTTCTTGACCAAACTTCTATTTTATTCTTCTGAACTTCAAAAAAGTGTCATAAGAATCCTTCTATCTGCTTCTAAATAATAAAATACAAAAATGCAAACAGTGCTCTTCAGTTCTATCCACATTACAAATCTTTGTTCAAATGAAAACTTTACTGGGACTGGGATTATGAAGTAACTTCACAGCAGTCAGAAAACCATAGAATATCTTAGGTCAGTGTAGCAGTTTTTGGTCACTAAAATTCACTGAAAATTTTCACATACACAGTACTAAGTCTATCACTTTATGCCACATGCTCCACAGAAAACTCCACTCCTTAGTTTAATATAGTGATATGGGGAAATACAAACAAAACACAATTAGTTTAGTTGCTTTGTCTTCTCATCCCTTACCTTGAATCTGTATCTTAGTATATCTATGCAGTTGTGAAATCAGGGTTTCAAACAAGAAAAGCCTCTGTAATGCTCCTGGCATTCCTCAGAGGTCTCAAATCAGCAGTTCAATGTTCCCACACAAATCCTGTATTACCAACTTTATTTGCTTATATTAACAGAAAAAAACCAACTCATGGATAAACCAGTCTAAGTTCTTTCAGTCTGATAATCTATTTATCCACAGGATAAATCATAAGTGATTCCACTGCAGACCACGAAGTTGTAATGCAATCAAAGCCCTAACTTCTCCCATCACTGAGCTGTCATGACATAGTGGTTTCTGCTTCTTAACCTTTGAAAGTCCAGAAAATGTTGAAAATTCTGCAGGCTTGGTCTTCTCCTCTAATTAAAAATGAATAAAGCAGGAATATCACTACCACAGAGAACATAACTGTGTATAAGAATCAATGCACTAATGCTCTAAATTCCATTCTTAATTCTTCTCTTTAAGGTGAAATACCCAATTCAGGTTTTGTTCTTATCAGCTGGCTAACAGTAAAAAGAATAAGATGTTACAAATCTGCAATCATGATGTAAACTGGAAAAAGCTTCTCAGAAACGCTATCGTCCAAAAAGCTTTTATATCCCAGTCCCATCAAAATAGCTTAGTATGCTCAGAGTCACAGATGCTTCTGCAAATCCACTGCATTCAGCCAGACACGAGTTTATGCATTTTACATGGCTTGTGTTAAATTTCAGTAGCCTGTGCTGTGGTGCTGTAAAGAACTTAGGACAGAGAACCTCTGCTGAATTGGGGCTCATCATTTTGCAGGAGCAAGCACGTTTACAGCTACCAATAAACAAGGTACTATAACTATTTATCCTCTTCCAAACATCACAGAACACAGAAACTTTAATTTGACCAACAGCCTCCTGCATCAAATCAAGGTTTTGAGCACAAGAAATTAAAACGTGCCTGACAGTCCAAAGGCTGTAAATGAGTTCACAGTGAAAGCTGGCAATTGTGTCTTCATTTTCTCACAGTGCTGTCTACGCTTCTGATATCAATCTCATCAAATACCTGCCACATCAAGGCCTGCTGTGACCACAACATAATGCAAGTGAGCACTATTATTAATGAATACTGTGGGCAGTGCAGCTGTTGTTTTGGTTCTAAGCATGCTTCCAATTCCTTTTTCTTCAAAGTACAGAAAACAGTGTTAAGAATCATTCTGGTAGAATAAAGCACCACATTATTTTAGTGTTTTGTTGCAAAATCACATCCAGTGAAAATAAATTCCCTATGTTTTTGCCCAGGAGAGCAGATCAACCAGCAAAGGGATTTCATAGCTAGAAGTTCCCTGAATTCAAAAAAGCAGCACCCTGAGTTTTTGGCATTTTTCAATGAAGCCAAGCACTAGGACAAACATACAACAGCTCAGAAATTAATACAATAAGGAAGGTGACGGCAAACACTGTGAGGAGTGGGAAGTCTGAAGGGTTTTTCAGAGCCAAACCCCATTTAAAGTAGATTTAAAAAACACACACACATATACATGACAACTATCTTTGGTTTTGAAACAAGAAAAATCATTGTGTCCCTTTTCACTAATCAGACTGGAGTGTATTTTCAAGAAAGAGTATAATGGAAGTATCTTTTAACTGCATAGCATGAAAGTAAGATGATTCTGAATGTTAATTTCAAATTATTATGCACTGCAGCCTATTAACCTTTCCCGTTGCACTATTTCTCAGGACATCAAATCCATAACGTAACTACGTAAGAGCTGGGAGTTAACTATTCAAAGCTTTTCCATTTATTTATTATTATTATTTTTAACAGACTTAGCAGTCTAAAGGTAAAAATATCATTTCAGGCTGACAGCACAGACACTGTAACCACAACATCTGGTAGATCTGGCCGTCAGAATTAATTTTTTGCCTGGAATCATCAATGTTTAAATTTTTATTTCACTTGCCTGGGCCCTGTGGGAGACTATATCAGATGCACTGGAATTGCAAACTCGCTCTGACATAATACTAGCTCTTAGATTTCAAGATTCACTGTATTTGAGCCACTCTGCAGAAAGGAAAAGGTCCAACTAAAGAAACTTTTGTGAAAATAACCATGCTAAATTCAGTATTACTATAAGACAGCAATCGAGTGAAAAATAAGGGTGAACTGAGCAATTTTGGTATGACTTAATATTTAGGGAACGGGGAGGAAAAGAGGAAATGAACCGTACCTTCATGCCCTCAGTTTGTAACCAAACTCCATGCTTGCATCACTCATTCACTTCTCAGTTTAGAGCTCAGGTTCATTTCCCCACCTATGATACTCTGCACACACATGCTAAATGCAAAATCAGTTCCAGTCACGGTGTTCTCCTGTTGCATTAGCTTTGACCAAATCAAATCTAATTAATAACTCCAATTTGTATATTAATCACCACTAACCTGTACAAACATTTGCTTTCTCTTACTTTCAAGACTAAATTTTGCTCAAATTTGGATTTAGGAGTGGTCTCTGCTCTTAAAGGTATTGCATATTACACCAGTACTGTGCCTGCAACAGAACTGGCCACACATCACAGGAAACAGAGAAAGCTGGAATGAGGAGTGAACTTTCTGGTATGGTCAAACTTGAAGCAATGCTTTTTCAGCATTTTTACATAACTACTTGTGAGAGTGCTGAGTAACAGGGCATAAGCTCAATGGGCTACTTTCTGAGCTCAGTCCCAGGGCAGCCTGCTCCACCCCTGTTATCTCTTCTTACAAAATTTACAGAAAGCAAAAATCTTTTAAAAGCAACAACAGTTATATTCTTTTACATCAATACTCAGCCTTTCAGCTTAGTGAACTGCAAATGGATTTATAAACAAAAGTCCAGTTTGGTTTTACAGCTAATGCAAAACTCATGGGGAAAAGATTGTGTGTACGTATTTACTGGGAGCTAACAAAACCAAAGAAACTACTGTGAATGATCAGAAAAAAAGACTTTATACTGAACACACAGAATGGTCTTAATAAGTATACATAATATGAAAGTGGTTGCAACGCATGAGGTATTTACTAATGAATTGCAGTAAGAATCTTGAAATGCATATGCCCTGGTACTGCACTATAATACAGTGACTCAAAACGTCTTACGCTAAGTTGCTGCTGACCAATATTCTCAACTGCACAAGCTCTTGTAAATCTCAATTACTTGAATTACTTTCTCTCCACTGGTATTTTAAATATGGTGCTATTATGTAATAACAACGTGACAAGCAAGTCTCTGAACACAGAAGTGGTTTTAGTAGCAGAACATTTTCCACATTTTTTCAGCTTTGCCTTTTACAAGAAGAGAAAACACGTATCACACTATCAAGGCTAATAATGCATGCTATGTTAGTTCCTCTGTCACTACTGGTTATATGTGCACTGCATCACTCTTGTGAGCAGCCAGGCACAAAGAAACATGTCAAAACAGTGACTCCTTCTGCAGGTATGGATTTTAGGATTTATTCTTATGTGGAAAACTACCACTCTTGCACACTGTGTCAGAAATTAATTTACAATGCCGACACTTCAGATATATTAAAAAAGAAGCTGCAGTTCTAACGTTACCACCTTTTGACTGGTTGTCACTGTTTCTCCAGTTTGTAGCTTCATTACACGACTCCTAAAGATGGACTATCATTCTGAATTTGTTCTTGTGATGTCAGTATGTCAACTCCAGCTTTGTTTCCTAAAAATTGTACAGTGGAATTGATTGCAAAATATATAAACTCTAAGTGGTAATTTTGTTATGAAGTTTAGCTTTTTTAAGATTATATAACACCAGAGAAGCAGAGAACTGCTTTTTAAACAAATTTAACACCTTAAGGATTTGTCTCTCTATATGACATTCACAAGAAACAGTTCTGAGAAAATCCATCTACAGAGATTATTTATCTCATGATCACCAAACTCGTTATTTTGTATAATACTAACCCTTTGGAACATGGGAGTAAAAACACTTGCTTGAACCTCTCACGATGAAGTTGAATACCCAAATCTTTTTTTTCATCTTTCTAATACACTTCATCTGAAATGCAGGTCAAGGGCCTACAACAATGCAATTAAACCAAATGTAGCAGATATTAATATTTCACACTGAAGACCAAAAGGAAAACCATGTAAATGGCACAGAATCCTTAGATTTAGAAGGGACCTCTGAAGGCTGTACAGTCCAAGACAAACGTGTTGCTCTCACATTGGGTTATTTACCATACAGCCTTGAACTAAATTCTACAGACTTCATATCTTAGATCTATCACCCACCAACAACATAAAAAGGCTAAAATCTAAAGAATGTAATTTTAGCAATGGCAAACATCTCAAAGTTAACCTTTTCTTGCCCTGTTAGAAAGGTGTAGGAGAGACAGATTATGCTTATCGAATATCATCACCTGCCTCTACAGCACTGAATAAATATACCTTTTCAAAGGACTACATACAAACTAAAAAAACATGACATGGCGTTCAAAGTACAAATCTAGGAGGAAGTATCCTCATTACCCTCACAGACCCTTACTTCAGGCTACATTGTATATGCCAAAGGAACTACATTTAAACAGTAGGAATCCCAAGCCAAATGCATCTGTGGTCATTAGGATGTTCTCCAATGAGCCCTTGATACAGGTTACAAGAAAGGATAATACGTGTTTTGTAAATGATGACATTTTAAATGTAGGGTTAATCCATTTAACTATGATTATAAGTGCTTCATTTTATATTAGAACATAGCTCACAGAAGAAATCCAAAAGGAACACAATGAATAAGCAGATGAAAAATAATGAACCTATAATAAGCATATTCATGCATTTTTCTCTTTACAATATTTACCATGTTCTGAACTGTCACACAGATAATTATCATCCTAGATGACAAACAGGATGTAAGAGAGCACAGGTCCAAGTTCAAAAGCCATGTCTACACTGTTCTGCATAATAAACACTATTACTATGAATGCATTTTTATTATCAGAACTTTCTCTTTGCTAATTTCTGCATTTTTCAACTAGTCTTTGTTTTGAAGTCGTTTCCCATGTTACTTCTAGGACAACATTAAAAAGCCAGAATTGAGATCCATTGAGATCACTCGAGAGTTTCGTTTACACAGTCAACTTTTTTTTACTGTTAGCAGATTGCAGCTTATCTAATGTAAAGAATAAAGACAGACCAGAAAATCAAAAGTATTAGATCAGTGTAACTAAACATCCCTGTGTGTAGAACTATGATACAGTGAGTTTGTTGGTTGCTGAATGATAGCAAGTTTCCAGGTCAACTTATTGCAAAGCGCTAGCATGTAATAATCAACAGCCAAAAGTCTTCCAAATAAACAGAAGAGAAAATTAAAGACAAGCCTGACATTTAAATCCCAATGCTAAGTAAAACGTATCATCCTGAAATCTGACTCATATCCTCATTTGAAGAATATTACTTCTGATATGTTAAATCAAGCAAGTGTAACTAATACAAAGTTTGTGAGACACAGTGAAACGCTGGACTCATCATATCATTCTGTCAAGCAGCAGCAGTTTGTGGTGACTCTGGAAAAGATAATTCTAGCAAGCTGCAAGCATTCTCACAGGCAAAAGCAGCAGTCTTTAAACAAGCGTTAGCGTCAAGTTTTGTTCCCTTTCCCCATTTGCCAGTTGATGCTTTAAATTCTTCTAAGTCGGCTGTTTGTTTCTTTTTTTTTTTTTTTTGACAGACTGCAGTTCAGTATTCTCTTTTCTTAACCCAGTAGATGGTGTCAAAGTGAGTCTTCACTATATTGCTTTGCAACACAAAGCAAACTCTGAACATATCTTACCACATCACTGTCAGCTAAAACTGGTTAATCTAATCACCTCCATCTGGAGATAAATGGGAAGAGACAAGTACAAAAAAGCCTTTCAGGTGCACTTGCAACAGTCAGCACCCATGGGGTTCTTCAGGAAGGAACCCTTCTAAGGATGTTTCATACTGGAACAGTTTAAGGGGAACATCTGCCCACACAATATCATACTCTATATTGTAAAGTCATATAATCATGGCCTTCAAAGTGGTGCACTCTTCTGAGCATGGTATTCAGCCCAAATTTAGACATTACTGATTTCTCCTTTTACATGATTGCCTAACTAATGACAACGATCTGTTTGGGCACAGTCTCCCTTTTCTTACCCCTCCTTCAACTGTATGAGATTTGCATTTTGTTTTTGTTTAGAAAGCATGAACCCATACTGAGATAGTTAAACACACTTTTACTTACTACTATTACTTTAGCATATACCATGAAACTATGAGCAGAAGAGTGCATCCAATTGTAGATCATCTTTATGAAAATGAAAACACTAGACCAGTACAGATATTTCCAGTGAAGAAAATAAAAATGGTAGGAAAGATGTCTTCTATTATGTCTGAGAGACCAAACAGTAAGAACATCAGTAAATCTAGCAAAAAAGAAAACTAAACTGTTAGCCCTCACTGTGGACAAGAATTTCAGCATCCTACGTGCTGTCAGATCCAAGAGTCCACATAGCGTTATTTCTTCAGCTGAGTGCTGCTTCTTAAAATTCCCAACATTTCTGTAATACTAGGCAGTTAATATTCTAGAAAATATGCTCTATACATTCTGGGTGAATAATAATTATAAAAAAGATAGCTCCCCAGTGTAGCTTTGCTCAGTCTATTCAAGCATTCTGGCAGGAATCAGAATTAACAATCAGATTAAAGAGTTGTAGGCTGTATTTCTTTACATTTAAAAATTATCCAGCAGATTTCTCATGAAGATGGCAAGTTGTCATCTCAAGGCTGATTTGTTTGTTTGTTTAGCTATGAGAGAGAAGCAGGATAGATTTCCCACCCTACTTAGCTTATAAACTCTGCTTTTGAAGTCCAGCATGCAAGAGTGTGGTTTGGCCTTTCCACTGAGACTTCAATAAAGATGTCAAGTAACTTTAGTGCTGACAGTACTCTGCAAAAGTAAAGCAAAGGGCAAGAACTGAATTCAACTGAATTCGATCTGTAGCTGCTACTTCCCAGCCTCAGTAGGGAATGGTAATCTAGTGAGACATCACTGCTGATAGGAATCAATTACGTCCCAGTAAACAAAGATGAATTTCTATGAACTTACTTAACATACAGTAAATTGCTGAAGAATTTATCGTTTGCACAACAGTCTTCCTTCCAGTTTAATTAGGCAAGAAAATCAAATGCCTTGTAAAGTGGACATTCTCCTGTTACAGGGTACAAGGATGGTTCAAGCAGCATAACCACTTGGGTAACATACAGGCTATTTCTATTAAAAGTAAGGAGTTCAGAAAGGAGGAATAGCTCCCACATTTGGTGGACTATGTCCTCGTGGTGATGAACATGCTATTCTAGTAACCAGTTGTCCACCCCCATCCCTGTTACTGTCAACACTGATGAGAAGTGCCCAGCACTGCGCTGTATAGCTAGCTACTACAGAGATTCGAGCTGCTGCTATCCATCATTTGTTCCTTTTCTTCCTACAAACTCCAAAGTGAAGGAGAAAGTGAAACCTCCTGCCAGGATCCATTTTCAGATTTCAGAAGAAAGAAATCTAAAAATGTCCAAAGTGGCTACGATGGTTCTTTTTGGCCCATCCTCATTCTTTTTAGAGGACTTCCCTTCTGTCACAGCTGGGAATAATTCAGTTCTCTATGGGACTCACTCAGGAGAAAGAAGGGGAATAAATATAATCTCATAAAACCTTGATCTTCCTTTCTATCCACAGGCTCTATGGGAAACAATGACTTAGAGCAAATATGTTTTTAAACACAACTGAATTCAGAGAATGTACAGTGCCTTAACAATGGGGGACATATCAGTTCCAGAACTAAAATGTCAGCACAGCAACACCAATGCAAGATGTATAAATAATGCAGGCTACGTATATAATGAGGTACATCTCCTCTGACTTTCAAATGTAAACTCAGGCTGCACAGTCACATCAACAAAACCCTCTATACCTTAAACCATGACATTAATTAAAGCCTTAATGGGATGTTGTATTAGACTTATATTCACTAGGGAATAAAAAAAGTCACGTCAAATTGCATTGCATGGATTCTCCTATAGTTAAATCAATGTTTGCTGGAGAGTATCGGCATTTGTGAAACAGAGTATCACCTACATTCTCCTTAAGTCCTAAGGTTACAAATCAGGCTGAAGAGCCCAAAAGGTACTTGCACACCTCTGCCTCAGTGCTCACACATGTGCTCAAGAGAATGGATCTTCAGCCCAATGGATGCACAGGTCTGAACCTAAAAAGCACTCAGATCCAAATTCCTAAGGATATCCAATCCCTATTTCCTTTATTTTCTAGAGAGCTTTTACTCCTGGGTCTAATGCCATTAAGTAAGCTTTTTGTTTGTTTGTTTGTTCTGGAAACAGACCATCTCTAGCCTTTTTTATTTTGGCATTTTTGGAGGAGAAAGAAGATGTAAAGTGGTGTGCAACATGGCTCTCTCCAACTATATGCAATACTATGAACAGAAGCAAGCATGACACGTCTACTTCCTCAGATATGTACACAGAATATAATAAATCCAGAGATATGTATATGAACAGGAAGCAATTTAATCAGGCGAGATATAAGGAGGATAAGATTCTATCTGCATTTCAATACTGTGTTATGTATGTATTAGAATTCTGATTATTTTTTTTCCATATGCAACTCATGCAGAGGTTAGAGGAAACTATCTTATTACTAAGATAAATTCTGACACAGGTCAGGAACTTCCTCATCTCCAAATGAAAAATATCTCCAGCTAAGGTTGAAAGTTTCTATGCAGTTCTTTTATTTCTAAAAATAGGAAATGTAACCAGGCCACTGCTCTAGTAGAACAACAAAAAATGGAAGAAAATTGTAACCTTTTATTTTCATTGTATTAGACAAGCTAAATGAATTACCAGCACTAGTCCCACAAATTAAGATCAAACTCATAAACTATCTAGATAAAGACACTTATTTTCAGAGTTCCCCCCCCCCCCCAAAACAAAAAGGCCTTAAGATTATATTTGTATGAAATCAGCATTAAGAATAGAAGTTTTAATACACACTTTTCCCAATTTTTCTATTATTTTAAAAATACAGAAGTAGGGGGAAGTGATAAAAAGAACTGATAGCAGATGTCTTCTGCCACATGTCAAGTCAAATTAAATCTATGCTCTGAAATATATTTCAGCCATGAATACTGATGGCTAAATAGTGACCTGCTGTCATACACGTCCCTAGAACAATCAAGCTTGAGACATTCTGACAAAACTGCTTCCCACATACATATGTCATCTGAGCATACTTACATTGGTTCAGACTGCGCTGCTAGAACTCAGATCAGTAATACTACAAAAACTGGAAACATCTGCTTAGAAAACAAAGTCCTGCAAAATCAGGATCTGTCCTTCAGCAGTATTTTGACAGCCAGCATCAAATATTTAGCTGAAGTCTTCAAAATCAGAGCTAATACAGCATTTTAGGCATGTACAAAAATCCACAGAACTGTAAATAAGAAACGATGTTCAAGTCATTAAGAATATCTCAGAGCTGCCAAATAGCATTAAAATTTGAATATCTTTAAGTTCCCTGCTGGCCTCTCTGTTCCTCACAAGTTTGCCTGTATCTGTGCTTCTGTTTTACTGTAGCCCTAGAACATTTTGCACAAAGCTTGAGACAAATAAATACACAAATATAAATATAAACAACCATGCAATACTGGGGAGTAGTGTTTCTCACCTACTGATGGCTATTTCTAAAGTCTTCAGAGAAAGGTTATTCTGTTAAGAATGCACAGTAGACAGTGAGAAGAATGCTCTGCACAGAACATGCTCCTGTACTCATATTTACATTGGCTGCAATATCTCACACAGGCCTAAATGAGGGTCTCTCATGAAGGTCTCCTACCAAATTCTGATGATCTTGTAACTGTGAACGTAACTTATCCTTGAATCACACTCCTGCTATTTCTGACCTGTATGTCTTTTCTGGAATACTCACAGAAAAGGAAAAAAAAAAAAAAAAAAAAAAAAAAAAAGGAAAAAACACAAAACAAATAACCATAGCAAAAACCTTTCATCAACACTTCTTTCAGTTTTGTAAATTTCTAAAAATACGTCTGAATCAGGTTAGTGTGTCTAACACTTTGGCCCTCTTAAAAAGCACTAACTAGAAGTTCTTTGCTAACAAGTAGGCCTTCCTGGAAAAGCACAAAATAATTATTTACTAAGAAATCTATCATCTCTGTGCATTTCTCCTGCATACATTGGGCTACAGACAGACCACCTACTAGAGTGAGGCATATGAAATTAAAGGAAATACCTGAGAGATTAATGTGATGGGTAACGAATCAGAAAGGTTAATACGTTATCATCACCACTAATGTTAGAGCATATTCCCAATGACTGGGAATAAATATGATGCGACACTAGTTACAATTATTGTAGGTAAAGAACTAAAACTCAGCATTTCTTACAACTAGGCAAAAAAATAATAATTTGCATTTTAAAAACACATTTTTCAAGGCTACTTTTCCTTTCAGTCAAATTCTTTCAATTCCAAACAATTAAGTGCTGTGGATCTTCCCCCGAAGAGCTGAATTGGGAACAACAACCAGAACACATCCTTTCAATCATACGACTGCAGAACCTCCCGTGTGATTCAGATCCAGTTCTAAAAGTGTCTCAACAGACTCACAAGCAGAGGGTGACTTGCCTCTGTTGGTTGAATGGGTAATCCAGAACACAACAGTGCAGAATTTGAAATATCAGATCTAGATTAATAATTGAGACTGGCACTGGTCTCAAAATAGGATTAAAAACTCATATAACTAACAAGCAAAAATGGGGCCAGAAAGCACCTTTTGCACAAACTCCATAAACTCTGACACCAACAAGCTCCGTGCTCTTATTCCAAAATGCCCAGCAAACACCTGTGTTTTTCCAAACTGTTGCAGTATGAAATCACATTTTGAGTTCTGCAATTTGTCAGTGTCAAAACAAGGTGGTAAAAATCCCACTGGCCTGCCTGCAGGACCCCTTAAATTTCTCGTGATGGTTACACATAGGCCATTTGCTGTGATCCCACAAGTAGGAGGTTCTTGGTGCGCACTGTAGCACAGTGGGTAAGGCAGCTCTGCATAGACCAACTGGAAACCATTCCTCTGCTCAGCCTCAGGGTGGAAAGGGATAGGGAGACTGGGAGACTTTTTCCTTCTTTTGCTTCATTCACCAGAGAAGCAGCAAACCCACAATATTAGATGTTAAAAACAGACACACCTTAAAGGCAAAAGGCCTTATCTGATAGTTTCACAAAAAAGAGAAGATTCCTCCATCCCTCTCAAATCTTGAGCTCCTACAGCAGGAGTCCCTGCCAGACTTAATTTGTCTGTTTTGTATGATATGTATAAATGATATAGTACCACTCAGTGTAACAGCTGTAGATGAATCATTAGCTACAGTAAACACCATTTAGAAAGTCCCAATCAAAACATCTCGGTCAAGCTTTGGGAGCTGCAAGCACACAAATGTCTGGAATACACTAAATTTAACAATCTGCTGCTTTTCATATCCTTCAAAATCATCCATAAAAGGAAGAACGGAGAGAAAAGACAGATAAATAAAGAGACATGGAAAGCAGCTCTTTTTCTTTGCCTTCCATTTCTCCATTCATAACTCTTTTGTACCATGGAGACTGGAGAGAGAACAGATTCATAACCTTTCCCCAAGCTCCTCATGCAGCCTGGCTTACCAACATCCCTTGCCATCTCAGTGCATAGATGGCACAGCACACTGTTCACTTCCTCCGGTTTTCTGAATAACAACCTACAGTTCCTTATGAAAATGAGAGGTGACATAACATGCACAAAGGCAAAAAACAAAACAAAAAAAAAGCCACAAGTCTTTCACTGCCTTCTTTGCTGACTACATTTTATTGGCCATGGCAGCACAATAACTAAGCAGGAGCCATGTCAGGTTGATTCAATGGGATATCAAATAGAGCTTCCAGGACTAATATTATTCTGAAGAATTTCGTTCTCATATTTTGTCCTGTTTGGTTTTTTGTCTGTTTGTTAAAATAGACTGCTGCTGTTCCTCATCATCTAAATCTAGTTATTCATTGTTACTAGAGAAAACTTGGCAATTACAGAATATATGATGAATCATCTAAGCACAAACAAATGGATAACATACCCCATTTATCACTGAATTTAATATGACTGTCAGCATTCTTACTGAGCCCTTAACTACAAAATTCATCTACAAAGTGTTTTTGAATTATTACTGTAACACACAACTGTATCTATCTCCTTCGATAGGTCCTTAACCCACTTAATTAACCCACTTAAATGGGTTGTATTACGGAAAAGCACAAAAAGAAATCACTCCAGGCCAAACACAACAAGCCGAAAGAAAGGTCTACCTAGACTTTTCTAAATTCCAAAATGTATTTTACTTCTATCAAAATAGATTTTTCTTCTTCAGCCCCTTTCCACTCAAACTTTGCAACTTTCCTTCTCTCTGAGCCCATCTGCACATGTATTTTCAAAACACATTCAATCTGTACACACGTTTACGTAAACATTTCACCTCTCATCTCTAGCTGTTCATCTACAGTCTATTAATAGACTTATAACTAGACTAAGATCAGGAAGCACTTAAAAATACTTGTCAAATAATCTCTTTCTGTCTGAAGACTTTCAATACAGCAGATTTATCTAAAGCACTTACGGAATTCATTTTCTGCTCTGTCACGTAAACACTTAAGCTTTTTAAAGGAAATACACACACAAGAACATCTTGCACTTTCATCTGCAATGGAGGTGATTGCTTGATAGAAGATACTGTGTTTATTCACTAATTCAGGATGGCAAAGTCTGTACATAAAACAATTATCGTTAAAAAAAATAAAATCAATTTCACTCAGAAGACCATTATGATAAAAGAAATGCAAGTTTGTATACAACAAGGAATAAAAATCTTCAGAAATTAGGTGACTTTTTTGGTGCGAATATGCAGGAAAACGAGCTACAGTTTAAATCCTGGATTTAGCAGTCATGTGTCTCTCTGTTTATTTGATTTTCCTGTTTTTTTTTTTGTTTTTCTTTTTTTAAATTAAATTAGTTTATCTTGTCAACTTTGCATGAGTCTAAGAGAGACACTTCAGAAATAACACCTTAACCCGCAATACCCTCCAATTACATTGTAGCCTGGATAGAGATTCCTGTATTCAAATAACTATCAAATCCCCGTGTTTCTGATCTGGAGCTCAAAAACTTGACTGCTTTGTAAAAGCACTGAAAATGACACACAAAGTTATGCATAAACATTTGCTCCAACTGTTTCCTCTTTTATTCTTTTTGTACACTGATAAGCAGCACAAACAACAGGAAATAAGATAACTTCTCATTTCAAAGAATCAGACTTGTTGGTTTTCTTCTGGGCCTAGAAGCTATTTAGGGATTTCATCTTCTATGTTTAGTCTGAATCCCAGTTCAGACAAAAAAAAAAAAAAAAAAAAAAAAGGAATTATAAAGGGAAAGAGAAGTCAGAGACCCAAACCTTAAAATAAAAAGGTACATTCTGTTTGTAGGTACAAAATATTTCTCTACGTGTAATAAAAATGTAAGATTACATGACTGAGGTTACTATCACTGGTCAGTAACCTACTAAGAGAAAGTGAACGCTGCGCTGAGATGTTACCCTTCCTTAACATCCACCTCACAAATAACTAATACACATGCACATTATAGAAGTAGCATAATTTTATTAGCATACATAATTCAGGTAGCACTAAACAAAATGTCTATGCACATAAAAACCAAAATCCACATATACAACAGAATTTCCTGAGCTCTCTTCTTCTCTAACCCTAGAAGACACCTTCCTCTTACTACTTTGTGAAAAATGGCATTCTTCTTACATAAAGAGTGTCACACTTCTTTGACCAATGCAGAATGACCAAGGTAAGAGGTAAAACAACAACAAAAGCACCTGAACTCTGATATGTTAATAGAGGTCATACAACTAAGGGAAAAAAAAAGTCATAATCGAAGTGCAATCACTGTGAACAAGTTCATAAAATGAATAGATACTAAATAATAATAATAATAATAATAAATTAAAAAATCAAACTTTTTTTTATAGAAATGGTTGGCGCTTCCATTGTAAAACATGACTTACTCAGACTAATATAACAATTCTACATTTCTGTTTCATGGAATAGCCTCTAATAACACTTGCAAATTTCGATTTTAACAGTTGAGAGAATACTGTATAAATCACACTCTCAAATTGGTCTGAAAACATATCATTTTAGATGAGTCATCATTAACTTATTCAGTATGTGAAAGAACTAAGTGGATCATCAGCCTCACTGCCACTGAAGGCTTTATAGCTAATGGAAGACACAGGTATAAAATGTCACATACTGTCTGCCTTGTTTGGAGGTTTGTGACTTTTTCTACAGTAATACCTAGACCCTTCAGAACAGTCTCTTCAATTAAAATAATGACTACAGGTCAATTTATTTCTGGTACTTGCAAGTTCTCTGGCTTTCCAATTGCACATTTAAAATAGATGTCTTTTTGTATATCAGCTCAGAAATTCTGGCTTCATGCTGTCACACAGAGCTTAGCTGTAAAGATGAAAAACTAACAGGCTATGAAAGTCAAATTCAACAGCTGTTAAAGCTACATGTGCTGAAAGGTATTACATGCACTCAGCAACAGCATTGTCCCAAGGTCTAAAGTACCTCTAACAACACACATTTACAGAAAACCACCCAAATCAAAAGATGGCAAATTTTCAAAGCATTGCCCCTAGAGAAACTGGAGCGCAAGTCAGATCTGATCATACTGCAACATCTGAGTGAGTGCTAACCAGATACCTTTGCTTACATAAGAAATCAAGAACAAAGCACACAAAACTCTTTTCAAGGAAAAATTATACCAGATTAAATCTTATGAAGTGTTCTATAACTAATAACACAACTTAGAGTCAGTGCCTTTGCTAATTACTTGTTCTTTCTAGCCTTACTGTGTTTTTCATCTCCATAGCTTCTTTGGAGAACTGACAAACTCAAATGGAGACTGGAATCAAATTACCCAAGGTACAAACAGGAAAAAACAAACGACGCAAAATTCAGAATTATCTTTCATGAATTTGTGTTCACCTAGGGGGTTAATTTTTCTACCTACTGAATTCCTTGAAACAGAAGCACCTACTCAGTTCAGAGGATGTAAACTTGTGTCAAAAGCTACTTGCTGCACTGCCACTTGTCAGATCTGTAAAGAATTGGGTAGGTACCCACAAATCAATCTCAATTTCATTAGCAGCTTCAGAATAAAGCAATAGAAATGTTAGTGTGGGGAAGACAAAAAAAAAAAAAAAAAAAAAAAACCAAAATGATGAAACTACCAATCCTTGTTTTACAAGTACAACATGTAATTTCTGTGAAGCACAGGTAGGTATCTTAGAAATCATTAATAAAAAAAAAAAATAGATTTATGCATTGATTTCTACTCTTTCTGTTGATTTTGGCTTACGACACAGCTTAAACTCATCTCTATATTCTGCCTTCTAACCAAACCTATCTTACGTTTCACAAATAATAGAATCATAGAATTGCTTTAGTTGGAAGGGACACATAAAAGTCATCTAGTCCAAATCCCCTGAAATAAACAGGGATATCCACAGCTCGATCAGGTTGCTCAGAACCCCCATTCAACCTGACCTTGTACGTCCCCAGTAATGGAGCATCCACTGCCCCTCTAGGTAACTTGCTCCAGTACCTCACCACTCTCAACGTAATTTAACTTTTTTCTAAACCTAAATCTCCCCTCTTATAGTTTGAAACCACTTCCCCTTGTCCTATCATCACAGATCCTGCTAAGATCCTGTCCCCTTCTTTCTTATAGCTCCCTGTTACATACTGAAAGGCCACTATCTGGACGCCACATTTCAACACATTTCTCCAGATGAGGTCTCACCAGCACAGAGCAGGGGGGCAGGATCACCTCCCTTGCCCTGCTGACCATGCTTCTTCTGATGCACTCCAGGATACAGTTGCCTTTCTGTTAGCACTCTGGACTTAATACTGTTCCGCTTCCATCTCCTTCTTTTAATCGCTTCAGACCTTTTTGTATGAAAAGGTTAGGAAAAGAAGGATTGAAGGATTTTCCTGATTCTTTCTTTTCCTTTCTAAGGGCCTACTGAAATTCACAGAATCTACAGGGCTTCAGAGCCTCCATAGCTCAGCTACTGAGCATACTCAGAAGCCTCAGTAAGCTGTGTAAGAGACAGAGTGCAAAGCATAGTACAGGACTAAGCCCAAAGGGAGACTGAAGTAATACTAGAAGTACTACAAAGAAAAGAGTTGACAAAACCAAACATTTTCCAGAACTAGTTTTGGGAAAGAATGTCACTGCCCTAGAAACCAACCACAGGCCATTTGCCTTGTCATTTACATTACTCAGCAGTAACTCCTAATCATTATGGAGAGCCTGAACAAGAGAAAGAGAATTCACTATCACAGAACAGACACAGTCCTATATTCCTGCAAACAGTATGGATAGCTATTAGTAGCTGCACATTACTGTCATGATTTTTGGGATTGGTCTTTGAGTAGGATTAAGCTCCTTATTTATGAGACTGAAGCAATCACAACTCTAATGACAGTGGAAGAAAAATATAATGAAACTGCACCTCATCCTTAATCAGTGCCAAATCAGAAAAATGCGATTGTAATTTTAAATGGATCAAAATCACAAAATGAATCTAGTATTTTGCTGGGTCAGGCATGTTGCACACAAACAGCAGAGGTCCACTTCTAACACTGATGAGCATAGCAAAAGCCAGATCTATCCTCAATAGTTTACAAACACCAAGAGGGCTGAGATTCTTTAGGTCCATTACTTAATGGTTTATAAACATTTTTGTTTTTATAAATAAATGAAGTTCTGACATCATTCCTCTTATTAGATATTCCCAACTAACATGTGGAATTACATGTAATATGTAAAATTCTTAACTCAGGTAATTTGCCTCTATCCCTTGTCCCTGCTCAGATGCACGGTATAAGCTTAACAGGTCACAGGCAGTGATTCTAATGACGTTACTGAATTTAGGTCTCTGGTCATTTTTGCAGCTCATCCAAGATGATGGAGGAGGTCTAATCTGTGTAATACATGCACCAAGTAAACTTCCAGCTTTGCTTCTTGAAAGCAAGCATACTCTGCATAAAATGCTTAAAACATCTTTGCGCTGGACCAAAGATTAAGATTAAGCTAAGATTAAAACTAAATAAAATTATTTTGGAAACAAATTGTTGATATATGTAGGTCAACAAATACAGGTAGTTTTTTATAATTTGAGATAATTCCAGTTTTTACTTATAACAATGCATGTTAACGCATGATGCTTTGTCTAGGCTCTAGCACAGGTCACCATGTACTCTGATACACACATCCTACATCTAAAACAACGCTTAAAGGATATAATCAAAATCAGCTTTAAATTACAACACATTTTGCTAAGAATGCAGAACTGCATATTTGATAAGCCAAAGATTAGAACTAGACACTTATTTAGAGTTAAGGATCTCAATTCTGGGACCAATAATAGAAGAATTCAGTAATCGTGGAACCATTTACCCCACAAACCACTCAAGAACAATTGTAAACCATGTGCCTGTCCTATATACTAGCATGCTATGAGCTTGATGTAGCACTGATAGAATCATTAACAGCTAGAACAGCATTATAATAATTTGTGTATCAGTCTAACACATAACTTCCTCCAATCAGAAATTATCTGCAAATTAATCAACTGCTATTATCTAAACAAACGTAGCAGTACTCAATCAACATTTCACTGCTAACCAAATTATAATGAACATAATAAAATTTCCCAGCAATTAAGTATTTGAAATGGAAATATCTGTTAACTACAGAAATCCAAAAGAAAGGTCAGATTACAATTCTGAACATCATAAATGACTCACAAATTTATTGAGGCCATGATGAATTCATTTCTCACAAAACATCAAGGAAAATGTTTGAAATGAGCATCATGAAGCTGGGGTTCTTGGCAATTAAACTTCTTACAATTACTTTATTAACAAACAAGAAAAATTCAACCACTTCACACCATTCCCTGCACACATCATATAATTTCCAAGTCTTATAAGTATGCCAGTCACTTCCATTAGGTATCAATAATGGCATTTCCACTGGATGGATTAGATCCTGCAATAGATGCCTCAGCTTTTCATTGTAATCTCCTGTTAGCCTGCAGAATAGTCCACTAAACCCTATAAGAACACTGATATTAGTGGAAAGATCACAACGTGTTTGTGTTGAGTTCTGACCACTCCCTACTGCTCTAGCTCTTACATTTACTTTTTTTTTTTTTTGTTATAGATGTTGACATCCTATGATTATTATTATTATTATTATTATTATTATTATTCTGCCAATTTACAGGATTTAATACAAGTCTATAGCTGTGTTAGTCTACAGCTGCTTTTAACATGATTTTTTTCACTAGCTTTTAAATAATTGAAATAATGAACAACAGGATTCAATTTCTTGAATCTGCAAGGCATTTCACTCTTGCCCACCTAAATATCACCGACTTTCAGATATTACCAGGTGAAGGTGTTATTCAGCAAAAACAGATTTGATCTATTTGATCTAGTTTTTCTACATTTTCTGCGGGAGCTGCTGAAAGATCTTCTGAGGCTCTCTTAGGGAAATGCGAACAAAAACAATGAATATATGATCTCCTGTGCCCCCAGTAACATAAACAAATCAATGTCTACTTTTCTCTAGGGAGCCAATTCTTCATGAACTATCAACAACGAATTCTCTTACTTGACCTTGCCAGTATTTTTGATGTGTATGAAAAGCCTGAGATGAGCCTCCAATCATATGGTTCATTTAATGAAAATATAAAACACTCCTGCCTCCCCCACCATAGTTTTTTTCTGTTTTTAAATGCATTCCTTTTGCATGTTTTGTAATATATTCACCCACCATAGTTTAAAAGTTTCCAGTTCATCGTGTTAAACAAAACACCAGAAGAAATCCCAACTTTACAGAAGATAATCTTCTCACAACAGTAATAAATGAGAACATGCAACCTCTGATGTTTTGTATTATTGTCATCATTACTTTCCGTGAAATCTCTGAAACCATTTTTTTCACCAGTTCACAAAGTTCACTTTTACCAAAATCAGTATATATGTATTTTGGATTAGCTTTTTATAACCAGTAATAATCTGTAGCTAGCCCTTCCCTTCAGTCAACACAGACCTTTTCAGGCAACAGAAGAAAAGTACTTTATGATCCACTACATTTAAAACAAGCCTTTCCAAAGCTTATTGTTTAAAAATCTTTTAAACTTTTTGAAATCCTATTAAATCTTCATTTACTTGGTATAATGGCATATAGTTTCACTCGCAGCCACATTACTTAAGCCAGAACCACCAAATGTTGACTATATATGCTTATGAGAGCAGAGTGTGACACACCAATTTGATGTTCACTGTCAGAGTACCTCAGAAATTCATTATCTCATCTCTACTTAGATCAGGCGACACATACTTTTCATTTTTGGTGATCCCCAGTTACTAGCTACTAGCTAGTTACCAGTTACTACTACTTTCCTAAAAAAAAAAGTAATAATAATAAAAAAATTCTCAGTTCCAAATCCTTGTATGGTCTTCTGTTCCATGCTTTACCTTTTTTTTCTACTCTGCTCTGGTAGGTCAATTAAAACTTTAGCTCTGATTTGGTTTGATTCATTTATGTCCTGGATATGCTATTTCTGCTCTGTGAAATGGATGCCTTTGTTCAAAAGTAGCTCAGCAGTTCTGCATTTTTCTAAGGTTACTTAAAGCCTTTACTCATGCACTTCCACCATCTACTTTTTTTGTTGGCACTCACTGCTTGCAGGCATAGAGTTAAAACCCTATTCAGCTGTTAACCACCTTTTTGAAGAATTTTACCTCTCACAAGTCTAACTATGCCTCATAGCTCAGTATTGCCTGAAAAATCTGCTGCATTTTTCTCCCAACACTGTGCATTATTTGTTTTTCAGCAATGATTCACAGTCAAGGGGCTGAATGAAGCCTGTTTCTCAGAGTGCCCAAATTCTAACTAAATACATCACATTTCATGAGCAAAACAACGCAGTTTCACTGCAAAACAATGCAGTTCAACGAACTCTTAAGTTTTCTCATCATTAAATGACTAAGAAGCAAAGTACAAAAATAGTAAGAAACAATATCTTTCTTTTTATATTACATGGGTGCACCTAATAACTGCACAGGAAAACAAGAAAAATCAAAATAACAAGCTATACTTTATTTAACAATCTGGAAGAAAAAACAAGGTGAGCAGTTCTCAGTGATGAGCTCAATCACGTTTACTTTCAGAATCCTGAAATGATCTTTTTAGGAGAACCTCCTAGAGGAGGTTCTTCTTGCTCTTAGCTTGCATGGCTAGCTCAGGCCTCCATCTTCATCTGCCTATTTTTACGGAAAAAGAAATGTTCATGAAAAGAGGAGTAAATACATCCATTAAAATTGTGAGTTTTTACAGCTATAGAGCTTACTGATTATGTTGTCAGTGACGATAGGTGTCCCTAGGGCAAACTGACCAGAATTTACTGCAATTCTTGTATACTAGTACTAGATTTTGTCACCTTTAGTTTCTTCATTGCATCACAGGACTTCAATTTGAAAAGCAGCAAAGAGCCATAGTCAATCATCATGGAAACTCATCAACTGAAAGCAAGTTGATTTTGTTTTTTAAATCTCTCATTAAAGATGATCTTTAAGTGTGATTTCTAACATGATCATTTAATTAAGTTACTTTTATGTCTGGCTCAGATAGTGATTTATGTATTTTTTCCTAGGTAACCTGAAAGGGGAATTTCCTAGCTTCTTCTACATGGAAGGAGACTTTTCTGCGTACTTTCATTCTTTTGGCTCTCTGAAAGCATTATTTATTAACAGCAGATGTACTCAGCTGGAATTCTGAAGGCCACAGGTGGCCAACCACAATTCTTAAGCTGTTCTCTAATATTTGAAGAATAGCTCCCAGATCACCCTTATGACCACAGAGGAACAGCTAAATAATATGAAATCTCAGAGCCAAGTAAAATCAAACCAATGTGACTCATCAGAGAGCACTGAGGCCTCGTTCTATGCCTCACAGTCATAGGAAGAGGGAACGATTAACTTCTGCTGTCTAAGAAAAACTCCCAAACTTCTGACATATATTTATATATTGCTGCTATCATACTCACAAGGACTTTGGCATATCGCCCATGAGGTTGGGGATGGCTGCCTATGCCTGTTACAAACAGCATTATAATGACTGCAAATCAGTGTATTATAAAGCAATCTATTAGCATATTGGCTTTCTTCATGGAAGTGAACATATATAGCAAGAGATGCATACTCCTTTCTGAGTTAGGCAGTGTATGGAAACCGAGAAAAGCAAAATAATACTGCTAGGTACTCTAGAGTCTTGGGTATGAAATACTGAATTATTCATTGTAGAATAATATATGTAGGTGAGAAGAGAAGAAGGCAAAATAAAGATCATGCTTTCTGTTCAGGATCCTCAGAATTATAAATGGAGACTGTTCACAGCTGTATTAAGCAGAACTAATGATATGCAGGACAGAAATGGGTTTTTTAAAGCAGTTTCATATAATGGGCTTGGTGGCTTTGAGAGCCTTTCCCCAGTGGTCATTCTATTGATGTAGAGCCTAAAGACAATTTTCCTAATTAAGCAATAAATTACAGCTGCAGGAAAGTCTAGTAAGTCACTGTTAGAGCTGTGCAGAACTCTAAACCTTCAGACTGCTGAAGGCACGGCAAGTCTCTTACTTAACATTATTCATTAATTCTTGCTTTCCCCCCTAATTTTTCTTTGGGTTTTGATATCAAACTTCTCCTTTCAGACCCCTCAATGTCATTCAGAAAGTATGTCGTTCTGGATCAGTTATTGTGTTAATGCAGTCTCTAACAGCTCATTTTTTCTTCTTATTTTCCTTCATTTTCCCTCACGAAACTGAAATCCTTCTTTCAATAGTTTTGCTCTTTGTGTGTTTTTGTTACCGCTCTGTCTCTTCTGAGAGACTGGAGGAAGGTGATTTTGATATGGTGTTATCCTTCTTTGTGCTCACCAACTTGTAAGATGAGACACATATCTGATTCCTTTGCAAATCACTGGGAGGCCGCCAAAGGGCATACTCCAGATAGTCTCACTGAGATCATATACTATTTTGAAGTACATCTGCTTTTTGACAGCTATACACATATGTGCAAATCATTTCATCCAACAGAGAAAATACCCAAAACTTGCTTCTGTCTTTATGCTAAAATGCACCAGCCCTTCTCCCGTATGCAGTAAACCTGGAGTTAGTAGATGAGTTTTAAATCATTTAAACTTTTTCTGTGCATTATAATTGTGTCTCAGATGTCTGTATCCAAGGAAGAAGTAGAAAAGCAACCTGCTCACCTACTAAAAGTTATTAGAACAGCACAGGAAAGTTGGCAGAAAGGTACCAGGAGCAATTGTTCTAATGGACAACTATGCAGTAGCTTCTTCCCAGGAAGTGGCTGCTTTAACCTCCTGCAACTGATCTGCAATTTGTGAGGAGGATTCATACTCATCTGATGAAAACAAGACATGACATACAGCGACTGAAGGTTTTCAACATCCACAAAAACATACAGCCTGTTGAATCGTTGTTTTTGGCATCAGTAGTAACTTAACTAGCTGAACAGAGAAATCACATCTTACAGCTAATAGGATTTCATGTCAAATTTGCTCAATCCCTTATGACAGAGGTTATGCAAAAGCAGGTAATTTACACTGAAAAGTCATTATTCTGTGCATCTTTGCCATATACTTTCTAACAACTCTTCAGGCTAGTAAAGAGTCTCTATCTACCTGAACATATTTATTTATTTCCATTCTTCTTTAAAGACAGGATAGATTTGACGTATCACAACACCAATTTTTAAGACAACATAAAATGGTCAGTTTTGTTTTCTCATTTTACCACAAAGCATTCTATTTGCATTTACCATTGATATAAACAGTCTATTCAAACCTTTTTCATGTGTTCAAACAAATTCAGAGCCTAATAATGCAGATAACTGACTGGGATGACCATTTTCTGAAAAAACAAAACCAACAACAAACCAAACAAACAAACAAAAAAAACCACCAGCAACAAAGTTCCCTTTCTAAGCATCTTTGCCGATGCTACCTTGCCCCAAACAGTCAGCAGGACTACAGCAATCCAATTCGCAAGCATTTTGCCTGAGATATCATTAATATTAGAGTTTCCCTAACAATCGTAAAAGCTTTTTGAATAACTAAATTGCAAACAATTGCGCCACTGCTGTAGTAGGAGAACATCAGAAGACTAGACAACACACCAGGTAATTCTTCAGTAAAACCATCCTTGTTCATCTTGAGTTATATAAAAATTTCAATAGGAATCTCATATAAAAGGTTTCCAAATCCGCAGGTTTTTGTTGTTGCTATGACAGAACCATTGTTAAGGCACAAGTTTCTAGTCTGCATAAAAGTCAACACAGAAACTTTAAAAATGTGTTTAGTGTCTGTAATTTATTTTAAAAGGAGAAATCTGGGCTCGTTTACTTAAAGTAAAACTCTGCGCTCAGTCGGTACCTTCATCTCTTCACTAAACATACATTGTTGACTCTAATCCTAAAAGTCAGTAAGTTCCAGCAAGTTTTTATTACAGAGAGCAAGTCCCTCTGAGAACATGTAAAGAGGAGAGGAGGAAACACTAATGGACAGTAAAATAAAAACAATACCCCACCCCCAGTCAAAGCCTACAAGAATCCAAGCACTGACAATACGAAGTCTTTCCACAACGGATTTTAGAATAAATAAATAAATAAATAAGAGGTCTCTGTGAACAAACATCTAACTGAAGGCATCCCCCTTCCCAGTTGGCAGAAATTCACAGGCTTTTCTGCTCAGATTCCTCCAGAAGCTTAAGAATTTGATTTCATCACCAAGGGTTTGTGAATTCTACTCAGTAAACAAGTATAAAAAAGAAAACAACTTTCAGGTCTTCATTTCTGTTAAATAATCTCCAGCATATTAAAGGATGCATACAACCAACATTTCTAACCATTAAAATATTACTGAAAGAATATTATCCCAGCAGCCTTCAAGGAGGAATCACAAAAACTAGATTAATCTTCTCTCTCACAAATTCGCCCAGCTATTTGAAAGCAACGAGCAATGGGACAGTGCAACACTACAGTAGCACTGAAAGGAATTAAAAAAAACATTGAGAGCAATCAGGTTAATTTCATTTAAGATATGTATACAAATCATCTTTCTACACATGGTCCTTACCCAGCAGAAAATTAATAGCTTAGGAAGAGATTGCAACCAGATTTGAACACATAATAGTTTCTCAGTAGGGAGCTCTGCCTTTTTATACAGCCTTTTATTAAGACACAAAGTCAAACACTGATGCAGGAATAATACTTATATAGTTTAAAAAAATTATACTTGATGAGCTTCTAGAACACTCTTCAAAACCATGTGAATCCTTGTTAAATGTATTCCTGCCACCTTAAGATTCATTGGCATTTGAAGGTGGTAGCTAAAAAGCCAGGAAATATTTCTTTTGCATAAAACAGCTGAAGAAAAAAAAAATACCCTCAAATTCCACAATACATCATTGGGTTTTTTTTGTAGATTATTTCCTATTTCAAAAAAAAATTTTGAAGCAATTCTGGATTCTGGTTCAACATTCACTTCAAAATAAGGCATGGATATGAGGAGAGAAGCATTCAATGATGAATTATGTCAGCATACAGAACTGCCCATCCTTTAAGCTTCCAAATATTTATAAAAATATTTTTTTATTTTTATTCATTTACTTTTTATTTTTTGCAGAAATAACTTCCTCCCTAACACTTACCTAACAAATCTTCCACAAAATAAGTTCTGAACGAAAACTATGCCCACCTGTAAGATTATCTTCTCTGTTACTGAGAGAACTGCTGAAAACAGAAAACCCAATAACTACAAAGCTAGACTTTGCAGGATATCCCTCAACAGCTAAAAAAGAATTAATGTGACTCTCCCTTCTGAAAAAAAAAAAAAAAGCAGACTTCTTACAAATGGCCTGCCTCGGGGGGACTGTCCCAGACTACCCAAATCCATAGAACTTTCACTACAATGTGCAGAATTAAATGCTTATTATTTTCTCAATAGCCGTCTAAGAGAGATGCCTGAAGCAGGCAGACATAGGAAATATTAAAAAATCCAGACAGGGTTTTGTTGGCAGCAAAGGGAATGTTTCCACCTGTCCATCATTCTGATATGCATTGTCACAGGGTTGGCCATGGGTCTTGATTAAAAAAAAACAACAAAACCCATAACTTTATCTTCTGCCTCAAATTTTAGACAGCCAATTCAGAAATGCCAGAAGATGCATTAAAAATTAGATTGAATTTGTGCTGCCTCAACTGCATAGTGGAACGGGAAACAATCATTTCAAATTTTATATTTAAATAACATTTATGTTACAACCAGGAAACCGCCTTAAAGGACACAGCCAACAATCAGAAGTTATTTACATTAACAACTAATAAACCACTTTCAGAAATGTGTTTTTCTTAGAAATGGTGACATATACCACAAGTGGTACAAAGTAACCTTCCTGACTGACCTAGTCAGTAGCACAATAAAGGAAGGGAGAAACTGGCATTCTAAAGTGCCAGAATAAGGAATGACACCCATGCCAAAGCTAAAATGCCTGGAGTGGCTATCAGTGCAACCTCCAGTTCTAAATGGTCAGGTCACAGACTGTCCATACTTTCCCTATTAGTCACCTAGTGCTCAAAAATTTGCTCTCGTCTAGTTTTTTTTTTGTTTGTTTGTTTTTTGTTTTTAAGTCTTCCTTTGTGTGCTGGATAAGAATTTATTTTCTTTATTTTCTGTAAACAGAACTTTTATGTAGGCTTAAAAGCCCACAACGGGAAACAAGAACAGCAACCAAGTATCAAAATGCCAGACCATTTTTTAGAGAAACTCAATCTACCACCTGGAGCAATGTCTTAAAAGGCCCATCATTTCTCCTCTTCAGATTCTCTGAGACAAGGACTCCTGTCAGTATTCCTAGTTACTTATGCCTTTTACTAGTTTTAAATTCAAACAATTCAACCTATAAGCAATAATAGAAAACATTCAAACCCTTGGTTCTACAGAAGAATAATATCACAAGACAAAGTGACAATTCAGGATGTTATCACAGAATGTTAAACAATATTTCACAGAAGTGGTAACTGAACTTAACTGAAGCTCAAACGAAACACGTGTTAGAATTGGAAATGAGTACCCATTTAAGTAGTTCTGTGCTAAAATACAAGAAAAATACAATTTGCTTAATAGATTACTGGTATATTTGAGACAGAGCTTTATCACAATCCTCATTAAGCATATTCTTTTAGAGACTACTCCATCAACTTAGTATCTTTAACACAAATGGATCGATTCATGCAATGTTCCCTTGAAGCAGGGGAGACATTTTGAAGGAGATTTTAAAATGCAGAATTCTGAGAGTCAAGGCAGACACTACCGCTTTGGGGAACACATTTATACAGGTTATTAAATGGTGGGATGTTTTAGCATCAAATGTTCCTGCATCTAACACTCCTATTAAAAGAGGAAAATCTCTTCTGGACTCCTTCATTCGTGCAACTGTATCAACAGAAGTGTGCTACATGTTACGTGATCCCTCCCTTGTGCTTTGTACTTAACACAGACCAGGAAATCAGCTTCTGGCACGTCAGCTGATGGTGCCAGATCTGCTTGCTGCAGCTAAAACACTCCCACATCAATACTGTCAGCATCCTGGTCCAGAAAAGAGATTTTTAAACAAACACAGGGATCTTGTACCACAGACAAACCAGTACGCAAGTTCTGCAGCTCCCCTTGGCCAACAAAGCCATGAGCAACTTTGCAGTACGCCTGCCCGGCATGAAGGCTATGAGCAGCAAAGCTTCATCACCAGAGAGCTCCAAGCACAGGTCTGCTGAGCATACACCAAAGAGGCCAGCATGACAAAGCTGCAGATTTGAAAGTAGAAATAGTAGTGGTAGTAGCCCCTTTCCCTTTTGCTGCCTTCTCTCTCTAACCACACATCTCAAGAAACTCTGACTCCCCAAAGGACTCCCCAGCACAAAGGCAAATGAAAGGCACTTTTCAGGATTTTAGACAAACTGAAAATATATTTAATACATTCATTTTTCCGGAACCCTATTGCTCTTTACAACAGAAGTGATGAATTACTGTGAATTTTTTGTGATTACTCCTAAAAGGAATAGCAAAACACAGGTAACAATTTTAAAACAGTGAGAGGTATGCCAAGTACAAAGGTACTTCTGTAGCAATAATGAGCAATTTAATACTCTAACTCTAACAGGAAGTTCCCGGTCTGTGATTAAACTAAATTTTGCTTGGCTCAGGGCCATGCAAGTATTTCTTCTCCACATTCCCATCAATTACAACAGAAGTACAGTAAGTGTTTTTGTTCTGAAGTGCACTTTTACAGGGGACACAAATAAGCCATTTTTCTTCTGAGGTTAGAGCTAACATTTCTAAAATGCTGTATTACACATTTAGCAGACTACAAGCACGCTCTAGTTTTCACTCGTGTTACATCAGTGAGTCATGGTATTTGAATCAGATGAAAATGTAAAGTATACTACGTACCCTAACCAGACTACACATTCTTACAGTGGTAGTAGAGTTGGTTTCACTAGCACTTTAATCCAGAAAAACAACATTTGTGCAGTTTCATAGACAGCTTTATGCTGGATGGAAAGGAGGACCACATATTCTTCAGTTAATTTTGATCTCAATTATTGTATAAAAACCTGAGATAAAGGTTTTGATTACTCTGCATCAGAAAATGAAATGAAATACTCCCTGTCACCTCAGAGAAGACACCAGATCACATTCTCCATTAGATATGAACTTCCTGCTTTGCAGATATTTTCCCTCCCCCAGTTTTATTTGAAGTCTGTATCAGTTGTTGATACTGTTTAGCAACAAAAAGGTAAATGGCACATTCGCATTCAGCATCTTGACCATTGACAAAATGTCATACTTCCAGGTACTACGGGCTTCAATTTTCTTTCCCTTCAACTTGTTTTAAGAAGATCAGATTGTAACGCACTGCTGAAGTTCAACACTGACTACAGAAAACTCTTCTTCAGTGTCTCTCCTTCACCTTTACATTAGATGACAGCCACACCAAGTAAAAAAACCCAAGCAAACAAACAAACAAAAAAACAAACAAAAAACCCACAAAACTCGATCAATTCCCATGTCCTTGCTTTACACATTTAATAGCTAATCTCAGTCACCCAGTGATTCCATTCTTTACTACATCTAGCTTAACTCACTTTCACATTTCTTGCACTTTCCTCATCAGGTTTGTTAAAAAATCTTCCCTACTACACAGCTATTATCAAATATTTCACCGAATCACAGATTTGTAGGGGTTGGAAGGACCTCTATAGATCACCTAGTCCAATCCCCCACCAAAGCAGCTCCCTAGCCCAGGTTGCACAGGTAGGCGTCCAGGTGGGTCTGGAACGTCTCTGGAGAAGGAGACTCCACCACCTCTTTGTGCAGCCTGTGCCAGTGCTCCGTCACTGCACTGTGAAGAAGTCCTCACGCACATTTGTGCCAAACTTCCTATCCATCAGTTTATGAACAATTCCTTTTGTCCTAACACCACACATCGCTGAATCCAGCTTTGTCCCTTTGCCTCCTGCTCCTTAGATATTTAGATTTCCTCAAACTCATCTTTAGTTCTGTGTCTGTCCACAGTTACATCAAGATGACTGGCTAATGGACAAATAAAACTTCTGTCTTTCTCAGTCTGTGTTCACAGACAAATGGTCACAACAGAAAATGCATGGAGTCCAACACCAGAAAAAAAAACAAAAAAAACCATCACATCAGCAGAACTATAACAGGTCTTCGCAGCATAAGCTTACTTTTGTTAGCCTTCACATCCTGTCTTTCTCTTTGATATAAAATTACCCTGATTTGTTCTCTAGGCTTTAAAACATCTGGGGCAAGGATTACCATCTATGCTCATATTATAGTTATCACAATAAAGACTTAAAATAGATTAAAGCTCTCAAATGTTACTGCAGTACATCCCTTTTTATACTGTCAATTCTCTTAGATTTTATCAGCAATAGGTTGCCTGCTAGAATATAGAACATATTTCTGTTATCTTCTTTCACGTCAAAAGACAACAATTGCTCACACTCCTGCACTACCAGACAGAAAAAAAGTTTAGTTCATCTAACAAAGAGAGGTAAAAATGCGAACAGCCAAGGCAGGACAAGCATTCTTTTCATCAAATGGGAGTGACAATGCGAAGAGAGTTCAGAAATCAGTTCTGAAATGATTCTGAAGTAGGTATCTATATTTACTAACCTAGATGATTGGGCTAGACTATTCACAATATAACTACTCCATGGTGCTGAAAACACAGACCTAACTGGGCTTTCAGGTCACATCAGGTACTTCTGATCTACTGTTCTCCTTCCATTTAATGCCTAAAATAGAAACTCACATTCATTACAAAAGTGCAGAAAAAGTGGCTGTACCCCATCTTGATCCTTCTTCCAGAGACAGCATGAATATAACATTTTACAAGAGGACTATAAAGTACAAAGCTTAACAAAAGAAGTATCACTCAGTTTCAGTAGTGGAAACACCACTGTTATCTGGTTAGTGATAGCAAATAAAAAAGCACATGAACATACCAACAATTCTTTGATTAATTCTCTCAATTCCTTGTGTCCATGCTTCTCAGCAATACTTGCTGGATCATCTCCATCTATATTGGTTATTTTACAAGCCTGTGTGGCCTCAGGATGTTTGAGCAGAACTGTTGCAAGGTTTTCTAATCCAAATCTGGCTGCACAGTGAAGAAGAGTGGGAAATTCTTTCAAATGGCTACCTGTATAAAAAAACAAAGCTTTCATTAAAAAGTTTTTTCTCTTCTACACTTGCTAGCTCCTATTACAGAAGTCTTCTGAACATTAGTGCTACTGAATAACAGTTTCTCGAAACTGTCAACACAGAACTTGCACCAAAAGAACAACTACTACTACAAATAAAAAAAAAAATAAAAAATTCAAAGTATTACAATCATAAAGGCTGGAAAGACCACTAAGATCACCCAGTCCAACCATCAAACCATCAAAACCATGATCATTCATGTCACTCATCTACCCTCTTCTTGAAAACCTCCAGTGGTGAAGGCTCTATCCCCTCCTGGGCAGCCTGTTCTAACACCTCACCACTAAAAGGAAATTTTTCCAAATATCCAACCCTAACCTTCCCCTGATTCTTCTCCCTGCAGCTTGCCAGCCACACTGCCCCAATCCTGCAGTGACACACAGAGTTGTTGTAACTGAAATGCAGGACTCGACACTTGGTCTTGTTAAAGCTCATATAATTGGCTTCAGACCATCAATCCAGGCTACCCAGACATACAAATCACATACATATCTTATTAAAGATCCCTTTAGCATAATTAAGAGATCCTTCTCTCTTTAAAAAAATTAAAATAAGGGCATTCAGCCTACTAAGAAATAAGTTTCTTTGCAAGGGGAAGAAAATCCTACAGCCAAGACATGCTTTTACAAAGGTACGTATTATCTAATGCTTTAGAAACATTTCTCATCTGAGAAATCCAAAAGAGACTTTTTCATAGGTTTACAGTGCTATATTTTCATATTATAATTCATTTCTGAAAAGTCACGTGACTACCACAGACTTGCAAAAATTTGCTTATCAACAACAACAAAAAAATCAGAGTATTAACAGATGGATGTATCAGATAAAAGTTTCCAGGATTTCTCTGAAATAGCACAATATTCATCTGCATTGTAATCTCTACGTTTCATCTTGGATAACTGGGACAAAGCCAAACAGAAGTATATAACTTCAACACTTAGTCATGTACTTTCAACCTGTTGCTTATTGTTTTGCGACTTGTCTATGTGAAGTGCATACTCTGTTTTCGACACGATTGCTGCTAGGTTCTATTGCTAGTCCCTAACTCGTTTTATACTCCATCTCTATCTGCTCTCTCTACACTTCTAATGACTTATTCCCACAACTTCTTTCTTGAAGAGATCCAGCCTACTTAGCTGTGCCTTACAGAGAATCAGCTCCATCACCCTTACTGCTCTTTTCTGAACCTTTTCCAGCTTTGACTATTTTGAGATGACAGGAGAACAGCACGATACTCAACTTATGGGTGAACAATGTAATTTAGGCACTGTCATAATTATGTCCTCTGTTTTGTTCTCTATTTCTTTTCTAATAATTCCTAATTTCATTTGCTTTTTGATCTGCTACCTAGCAACCAGTTCATTTTATCATGGAACCACATGTCTCATTCCTGAGCGCTAACAGCTTGCTCATAGCCTCTCATTTTGTATGACAACACAGGATTGTTTCATCACTTCGTTTTTACCTACACTGAATATCATCTGTCATTTTATGGCATAATTCTTCAATCTTCTAAGGCCTTTCCCTACTGCTTCCCAAGCAGCCCTCTTCCTTACTACCCTGAATGCTTTGCATTATCAGGCTAAGTTCTTCTCCTGCCATCTGCCTCCAGGTTTTTGGACAACAATCCAGCCATACCCAACCAATTGCCAAACTGATGATTGCAAAATCCAAAAAGAATAACAAGAAATTATTCTAATTATCAACATTACAAATGTTCAAAAATTATCCAATTCAAACGTGACAATTTTTATTTTATTAGTTTCTATTAACTGCTTAGTCAGCTCCCTAGCAAAACTGGGTTTTGGCATCACGTTTACACCTTCTAGTACTACAAAACTGAAAAAGTGCATGCTGCTGTTATAAACTTTGCTGTTTTATTCTCCAGTTCCCTCAGAGCACTTTCTGAATATCAGTTAGTCCTGGTAATTTCTAGTCCTGTCAATTTTTGCTATTAACTTCATGATTCTTTCAACTCCAGCCCCTTTCTTCTTGTCTTCCAATCAAAACTACAGCTTTGAAATCTACACAGTTTCTTTTAGAGCAAACATTGATGTAAATAATTTATTTAGTTTTTCTAATTCATTTAGTTCCTCTTTCAGTTATTTTTCTGGCATTTCCCCTTATATCCCAGTCCTTATGAGACATACAGATTATACAGCACTTTTTCAGCCTTTCAAGAACCAGAAGAGAGATTTAGTAATAGTTATAACAATAGTTATAATAATAGTAGTAGTCATCTTTGTGGTCCTCTGCTGGACTCCTTCCAGGAGATCCCTGTCTTTTTTGCACCAGGGAGCCCAGAACTGGATACATACAGTACTCTAGTTGAAGGCAGAGTAGAGGGGGAGGATCACCTTCTTTGATCAGCTGGCCAGACTCCTAATGCACTCCAGAATGCCACTGGCCTTCTTGGCCACCAGGGCATGCTGCTGGCTCATGGCCAACCTGCTGTCCACAAGGACTCTCACGTCCTTCTCTACAGAGCTCCTCCTCTCAGCCAGGTGGTCCTCTAACTCATACTGATGCATGTGGTTATTCCTCACCAGGTGCAAGACTCTGCTCTTGTTAAACGTTATCAAGTTCCTCCCTGCCAAACTTTCTAGACTGTCCAGGTCTTGTTGAATTGAAGAACAGCCCTCCAGTGTGCCAGCCACTCCTCCCAGCTTTGTATCATTATCAAAATGGCTGCAGATGGACTCTATCCATTCATCCAGGTCGCTGATGAATACATTAAAGAAGATCGGATGCAGCACAGGGAAACACTGCTAGTTACAGGCCTCCAACCAGACTCTGCACTGCTGATGACAACCCTCTGAGCTCTGCCAGTCAGCCAGTTCTCAATCCATATCACTGTCCACTCATCTATTCTGCAATTACTAAGTTTTATAATAAGGATTTTGTGGGAAATGGTGTCAAATGCCTTGCCAAAGTCAAGGTACACAACATCCACCACTCTCTGCCCACCTACCCAGCCAGTGAAGACATCACAGTAGGCCTACCAGGTTAGCAGAGCATGATTTCCCCTTGGTGTACCCATATTGACTACTCCTGTTAATTTTCTTCTCTTCCAACTGCTTGGAGATAGCATCTAGAACAAACTGTTTCATCACCTTTCCAGGTACAGAGGTGAGGCTGACAGGCCTGTAGTTTCCTGAATACTTCTTTGCCCTTTTTGAAGCCTGGAGTGACTGGTAGATCACCAGCTGGGATTAGGAGCCCCCTGACTTCACACAAGTTATTGGGACAACCATCACACAATGTTAATGAGTTTACCCATTTAAAACAGTTTTTAACACTTGGCTGGGCTGTGCTAAGCCATTTTAGGAAACTCAACTAGCAGTTTCCAGCACTTAAAAGTAGGATGCCATCCTCATGAACCAATGTTTTCCAAGTTAAAGTGATAGATACCTTCAAACCGTTGAGTATTTGAGGCCACCTGGATATAATCCCTCTGTTGATAAATGTTAAATATATATTCGCCCTGTTCCATTCAGCCACCTCCATAATACTTTAATGGCCATTTCTGCATGCAGCTGTGGTATCTATAGTCATTCTGTATAAGTTAATGGCTTTGACATCCATGCACTGAGTGAGAGACATTTTTGGACCCAATCTCCCAGAAATTCCTCCCCTAACAACACATTTCACTTAAAAAGATAGTAAGTTTAATGATCTCAGAAGAGATGAATAAGACCTACTGGTCTTCCTTTTTGCTCTCATTCTGAAAAGAGGCACAAGCAACTGTTTAAATACCTCCCAAGTCACTAGATAAAGGTGAAGAAAGGGTCTCTTTCCTACAAATTATAGCAAAGTCACAGACAATGATCACGTGGCTTATTTTTAAGTTCATTAAGGTAACTTTCTCAGCTAACTCTGAAAGTAGTGCTTGCTCTTAAATACTTTAGCTGGCACAGACAAGGTTAAATAGGGGTTGCAGTTTTGTCCTGCCATAATCCCTTCTTCTGCTCTTCTCTGTAAAGCACTCTGGAACACCTCAGCTATAAAACAGAGCATAAAATCTAATATTAATTTATTGTAGCACTTCCTTAGTCTGTGGGAATTTTCATGAAACTGCAGTAAGCAAACAGAACAGCCTACAGTTATACTTCTACAGACTTTTAAGGCACACTACTTTTATTTCTGAAATTACTGGTGATACAGGACATTATTTCTTTTAGCAATTTAAACAGACACTTAAGATGATTTCTACAGTGTCAATATCAATTAAACCAGGAAAAAAATATCTTAATGCACTTTGTTTCCTCTCTCCATCTGTCTTTTCACCCCTTGTTTCACTAGCAGCTAGAAACCCAACTTATTCTTTTGGGACAGATTTTTCAGCTTGAAAGAAAGAATCACAGAAATCACGATAAAATTTGTTACGTTGCCTGGAGTATTAGGTGACAAAAAGCAATATTTTGTACAAAATAAGTAAATCACAATTTTAAAGAGGCCTCAACAAACAAGTTTAACTAGAGTAATGTTAATCGATAACAGTCAGTTCACTGAGAGAGAAAAAAATATATAGGTTTTCCTTAGGTAAGCCATTTTTAATTTTACCTCAGGCACGAACAAACCAAGAATTCGCAAGCCCAAAAATTCAAGATTAGATTCAGGACTGCCCCAACTCAAGAAGAGTTCTGAAATACCAGTTTGGATTAGTTACTGTGTTTTGACTGGAGCCCTTTGCCAGAGGAATAACACACATACAAGGTATCTTGAAAGCAGATCAGTACAGAATATACAATATTCAGGACAGCTTTAGTCACATGCTTCCACAAAAGATGGAGGACAAGGCATCTCATTACCAATACAGAAAAGCCAGACATGCCCTTAAATCTCTTTTCAGTTAATATTGCAATGTTAACCACACTGTTTTTCCAGAGGTTCCTGCTACATCTGTCAGCTTTCTCAGCTGATTAGGCTTCCAATAGTCTCCTTCAGAGATCACTCTTTCAATTATCACTAATTATATAAACATTTTTCTCCTTGGTAAGCTGAGAAAAAGTCTTTATCTTAAATAATGGAAAGCTAGTAGGTAAAATCTGTGCACAATCTTAAATATCTTTTGACAATGTTCTTTATGCATATTCTCTTTTGAGCACTGAACAATCATACTTTTATCTTCTCAGATATTATTCAAATACACAAAAAAATAATAAAATGGCACAGTTCAGGTCTGAAATGTGCACTCTCTCTCTGACAAGCTTTTACACATACAGCTGTTCCAACTGTAATTTGCTGATACAGACTCCTGATTTACTTTCTGGTGACTACAGTAACTATTACAATAGGATGTTTCACCTAAAACAAGCAACTGAAACTGATCTTATCTGTGGGAAAATATTCCAATGGCTATCACCTGAAATACTGGTTTGTGGGGGGGGAAAAAAAAAAAAGGAAAAAAACCCACAAGAACAGTATGAATTCCCATTTTTACCTTTTTCAATAACTCAAAAATCACTGACAGTACTTAACCAAGCTCACAAGCTTTCTCTTGTAACACATAAGCTTTTTGGCAAAGGATTACAGGTTAATAAGCATTATTTTCAATACTCACAAGTGTGTTTAGAACTAATGAGGTCCTAGAGAAGCAGAAATTGTTTTTTTTATCCCCAACAGAATTAATATTTTACATTTAGAATAATGCTCTAACACATCCTATACACCTCTGTCTTGGAGGTGTATAGGATTGGAGTTTTGCACAGAACTGCGAAAAGGGTAGGTACCTCACCTAATACCCTGATTGTTTTCAAATCCAGATTCATATTTAAGCTCATTTTTAGAATGCAAAAGGAGAAAATATGGTCTTTATCTACTACAGAACGGTGAACTTCAAAAAAGAGAAAAAACTTACTAAAAATAAAAGGAAGCACGATAGTGGTCACAGTAGAGGTTACCTTGAAAATCTGTTATATTTGGTTATGAAAATTATTACGTCGTACACTCATCACATTGAATTTATTTTCCTCTCAAAATCACAGTCTGGTTACATAAAACACAAGTCAGCCAACAACTCGAATACTTCTTCCTTAACTGTTTCAGAATGGAATCTCACAGTTTACCAGTAAACCTGAAGTTTAACTCCATCTGAAATCACATCATGATGATGGTTTTCAAAATACAAACTAAATAATCAACTTACTGGTTTACTGTAATACAACTCGAACCCTTAATAAGTGGTTAATTAATTCAACCAAGCCCTCCAATAAGCAGTAGTTCCTGTTGGAACACTACTGAATTGTACATACAGTGCACTTCACAGACAAATCCTACCAAATTCATTATATACACACTTCAATAACATAATTATCTTTTGGCCAGAATAAAGTACTGGTAAACATTAAGTACACAGTTACTAAAAATCAATGTAGATGCCTAATGGTGATCTAAGTTAAAAAGCAATCCATTCTCTTCAAATAATAATAATAATAAATTTATTTCCTCTGTTAGTTTGAAATAAGAGCACAAAGTTTGAGAATACTGCAAAAGAGCAATTAAGAAGAAAAATACACACATACGCATAATGTACAGACATCTCATCATGCCTCTTCTTGCCTGTTTTCTCTGTGAGAATAAAGTTCACTGAGCTGAAAAGATGTTAATTTGAATTTAATCCGAAGCTGATCAAACATCCAAAGAAGTCTAATTATGTAACTACTGACTCATGAAGTAATAGTTTAAAAAATTCTTTTTTTTCCATTTCTGCCTTGGTTATGTTGACTTTATCATGTATTTTTGCACTTCACCAGCATCCTTAAATATTTAAAGATTGTCTTATTAACATAAGTAATGACTATTGTAGCAGTAACAAAATTCAATGCAAAAAAGAAGGGACTCACCAGGTTCTTGATGATGCTGCTCTTCACCTTGGGATGGACTAAATTCAAAAGTAATTATCTTGCTTTCCAATAACAAAGTCAGAACATTGTCCAGCTTCTTCACAGACGAATACTTAGATGTCTGTTAAAAAGATAAATAAATAAAAACTGCATTTGTTGCACATGCAACTTTAACTTTAACCTCAGGTTCCTCATGAATCAGATTATTCAAAGGAAAGGCTGAGAGACCTGGGTCTGTTCAGCCTTCAGAAAAGACAACTCAGAGGGGATCTGATCCATGTCTATAAATATCTAAAGAGCGGTAGGTAAAGGAACGAGGCTGGACTCTTTTCAATGGCGTGTGGTGATAGGATGAAGGGAAATGGTCACAGACCAAAGCATAGGAAGTTCTGAACAAACATGCATGGGAATTTCTTCACAGTGAGGGTGATGGAGCACTGGCACAGGCTGCACAGAGCGACTGGATTGTGGAGTCACCTTCTCTGGAGACCTGCCTGGACACCTACCTGTGCAACCTGGACTAGGGAGCTGCTTTGGCAGGGGGGTTGGACTAGATGATCTCTAGAGGTCCCTTGCAGCCCCTACAATTCTGTAACTCTATGAAGGGTAAGGACAGGAAGTCTTATATGACAACATGATCCAATAACCAGGAGCTTTTCTGACAGATGCCAGTTACCAATTAATCCAAGGTGTCATTATAGCAGTCATTTAGGATAAGTTTAAGGAATACAGTAGCCATTCATCACTGGAAATCTTCACATTTAGATTGTGTACCTTGCTAGATAAGAAACAGCATTCATTCCATCAGCCACGGCCTAACATTGCTGACAGATTAAGAAACTGATAACAAGCAACCAGTTAGATGACCTTCCTACTAAGTACTTAGTCTTTAGACAAGTAAAATCCTGACTGCTATGAGAACATTTTCTTATTGCCTAATTCTGTCTAGACAAAAGGGCAAGATCCATTCCTAATTACTCTCAAGGTAGCCATAATTAAATGCTACTTTTCCTGGTGTGATGAGAAGCATGATTACAGGGATTCAAACAGTAAGCACTAAGCACCAGAGAGCTAGCACAGTCTGAGCTGCACTGGGTATCAAAAGAAGCTCAGAAACAGCAGAGAAGGACACAGAAGGAATTGGTTTACACTGTTCAGGAGACAGTAACTCTGCATTACACGTTATGCTTCACATATCTGAAGTGTTTCAGGACAAGACAACTCTGGGATTGCTAACAGAGGTATCCACAGACATTCTTAGTATATATGAACTCTAAAAGAAACTCAGTGGCTGACAATTTGAGGAGAAAAGGAGAAAGATATCTACTGATGGAACATGCAGTTTAATTACTAATGCTGTTAAGAGTGAATAAGCAAGAAATTGCAATGTGATCAGAAAATGTTAAGTACATTGGCAGGATAATATCTTTGGCTGAGTTCTCCATGATTGATCCAGAATTTGGTGACAAATTCGTGCAGGAAAGGGAGTTAACATCAATAAAATATGATTTTTCATTTTTTCCCATAACCAAAATTGTCCAACATTAATTTTGATATACAGAAAACATTATACAGTAACTTGTGACCTATTTATTTCTATATTTACCCTTTCTTTACTGTAACACTGCATATTTTCTATAATTGTTACCATACAGACTTAAAAAAAAAATACAGAAAATAATTTTACAAGAAAACAAAACAAACAAACAATCCCTCCTAGAAAAACACACCCTAAGGCATGTTCTAGAACAATGACCTAACCTGAGCATTACATTTACTGAGTAAACTGTGAACCTCATAAATGCCTACTAAACATTTACATCCTCCCCTCCTCCTCCCAAAAAACTATTAACATAAATAACCACTTAATATTTTAAAATTAATAATTTAAAAATTATTTCCTAACTCCGTTAGGAAACTACCCTACAATCTCTTATCCCAAGAAGATATTTTAGACAAACTATGAACACTAGCACTACTTTAATACATTTCAAGCCAGATTAAGACAAAGGTAATCCTGGAAGCACTTAAAGGCAGGTTGGATGGGGTTTTAGGCAACCTGACTGAGTGGACAGTGTCCCTGCCTAAGGCAGGGAGTTGGAACTAAGTATCTTCCAACTCAAACCATTCTGAGATTTTATGACATAGGCATTAGCTAAAATAAACATATATGTAGAGGCTTAACAAAGGAGGCTCAAAACCATTGGTATTCACTGAAGGAACTGGATAGTAGAAAATCCAATATTCAGTGATGAATTCAAGATTAACTAGATATGAAATAGTATGTTTAATTTCCCTTTAAAGAGGTAGGGACATCCTCCCTATTCCAAATAAAAAGAAAAAAAAATAAAATAAAAATCAACAACGCCTGTCTCTCAACAACTACCTGCCTGAGGAGTAGTTTCAAACAGAGCATATTTCAGACTGTCTTGCATATCAAAAGCCATCTCCTTTCAGCAAGCACTGGAAGTTATTACTTCCAAGGTTCTCTGCTTTAAATACAAGCAGATGCAGGAACTCCTCCTTCTCCTTTTAATTCAGGCAGAAATCTGCAGAAGGAGTACCTTGGAAACATACAGCACTGACTCTGAACTTAGATAATCACATTTACCTGAGATGAAGCAAGTTGCTGAAATGAGGAGAGTACACAACTTCAGAAACTCACAGCAAAACTGTCAAGGTCATAATCTAGCAAGGTCATAATCAGATCTAGCAAGCTCAGTTTCTCCTAGACACTGAAACTAGCATCTCCGACCTCCCAAGAGGGCCTAAACTGAATTAGATCTACATTTCTAATGCTTTAACGAGCCTGTCTTACAATGACAAGACTATCCATTCCTAGGAATTTAAAGGCAGGTACAAAATTCTTCTCACACACAGAAAACTTATTGCACTGTGATAACCATCTCATTTTCTTTTCCTCCAAGGATCTGTAATCTAAAGGCTGAAGCACATGACTTAAAAAGCTATCTTTCAAACTGAGTCATAAGGACTAAATGACTCTTCTGCTCTACAAACAGGACATGGTAAGAAAATCTAGTTTAACTGTTCCAAAAAAAAATGCAGGCTAATACCTTCCATCTCACACAGGAAAGCCAGTCCCACTAGTTACATGAAGTAACAGTAACTAAACAGAAGTAACAGGGACATAGAACTAGCAATAGGACCACTCTGCACTATCCAGCTGAGAGCTCTGCAACAAACACAAAGGTCATCACCTTCCTCTACCAGGAAGGAATTTAGTTTAGAGATCTTATTCATTCCTGCTCTAGAGCTGCATTTACGTATTCTGACAGACCCTCTAAAACTCTCTACAGATCTGAAGAGAAATACCAATAAAACTAAGCTCAAATTCACGCTGAAAACCAATAGGGGTAGGACAGCATATAAAGTTAATCATGCTGCAAGGGTTACCATTGAGCCAGTCAGAAATTTGAGAAAGCCCATATCTGAAAACAAATTTAAATCACGGCAGAAAAGAAATAAAAGCACTGTATTCTATCTGTCTACCCGTGGGCATGTTCCAGGAGCTACTCAAAGTCAAGCCAGTAACTTTCTAGACAATTCTTCCTATGCAAAGCCAGCAACTCTCTACTCTCCCCTTTAACATTAGTTTTCCTGCAAGTGGTACAAACATACCCCAGCACTCTCACCAGAAGCCAGTCCTTATCGAGCACCTCCCCCCAGCTGCAGGCACTATCTCCAGCCTCCTTCTCAGCGCAACAGGATATAGCTGGGAAGAACAGCAGCCCTGAGTGCTGTCCACACCTGGGCACCAAACCAAAAACTTTTGTAAAAAAAAGGAAAAGAGCAAGCACAGATTTTGCTACTTTTGTGAATGAGATGACCTACATTCTTTAATAACTGCTAACAAAGTCCTGAAAATGTGTGCCACCGCAACAGCACACAGACAGTAAATTAACATATTTTTCACTGGCTTTAGCAGTACTAACAAGGTTACATTTACATAAAGATGAACTATTTCAGTAGTTCTTATGTATCAGATACTGCTTTATTTGCACTTCAATATATTACTTCTACTAGAAAGCAAGGGCTAGGGTTAAAATTAGGCAGGAACTTCTTACAACTACAGCTAGTGATAGAATATGGAGATATTTCACACTTAGAGGAAAAGAAAAACGTTTTAAAATAACAGCTATTGATACGGCTTAGAAGATGGCAACATTAAAAACAGTTCCAAAGGAAGTATCCTTAGAGGATCAGGTAAAGGTACCTATGTAATAACTTCATGAGTTATACACCTCTCTTTCATGTTTTCACAGACAAGGGTGCAGTTTATTTTCACTTTTCTTTTTATCAATAAATGCTGTAACTGGAATGTTGTTTGATGGCTAGGAGAAAAAAAAAATCCCCAAAGTGGTTTTCTTTTCTTTTCTTCTTCTTCTTCTTTTTTTTTTTTTAATTATAGGCTCTCAGAATTGTATTACTCAACCAATGCTTCTCAAAGATTTTCTGAACCTCTCCGGACATTCTAAGTCACTTAAACCAAAATGAACCTATCACCTTCAGTAATAAGGATATGACCTTAGTTTCCTTTTATTGAAAACCTAACGAGCATGTACCAAGAAACTCCCAACACTAAATAACTGAATCAATAGTTGCATTTGGTAGAAAGTCTGAGAGAAAAATCAACACGACATGCAAATCCAACAGGATGTTCAAGTGAAAAGTTGATGAGAAGCTTTTTTTTTTTTTTTTTTTTTTTTTAAAGCTTATTTATGAATTACAAAAACTTTAAAATCAGTCTGCCCAGCAGGTTACTATAAGAACACAACCTCCCTGGGAGAGTTGCTTCAACACAGAACTACGTTAAAGCAAGAGAACAAAGAAGCAAAAGGTCTTTTGCCTACATCTAGTAGTACATTCTGATAGTAAATATGTTCAGAATTATGATTTGGTTATAACAATCCCAACTCTTCCTACTTTAATATAAATTTTCAGATTGCTTTCTTCTAAAACCTTTCATTTTACTCATTTTCAAATACATTGTCAGTATGTTTGGCTGCTTTAAATGTCTTGCAAATGTTAAATATTTTTTATAGATGCTTACAAGTACGAGCATAGCAAACAACAATCTATCAGATAAAGAATGTCACTCAAAACATGATTTCAAAAATCTTAGAACACATTTTCTCTCAACTGTAACTACTGCTAATCTTTAATTTCCATCTAAAAATAAAATGAATTAATAGGTGCGGCATTACTATACCTTCCTAGTCTCCCACTAAGGCATATGAATTGACCTGACCATCAGTGAAAAGAACAGATAACTGTAAGCCTATTTGTTTGATATGGTTTACCTACTTGGGTTTTACAGGGGGCTAAAGTGGAGAAGAGGGCAATAGTCTGAGCATTGCTATCACCTCAAAGTTGTTGTAAAGGTCAGCAATACAAAGAAAGCGTTTTAGCAAAGCAATGTATCTTCAGTGTGCATTACTGTAGCAATTTCCTTGCATCACAGAATTTAAATAAGGATTACAAATATTTGTGAAAATCTTGAACTTCCCTTTTAACCTCAGAATAATATTTCTTTGATCAACAATTGCTGTAAGCTCTTCTATTTTATTTTGTTTTCTATTGTGTTTGATTGTTACTTTCCATAGATAAACCACTGTTGCCCCAGGATGCTTTTGCAAATAAGCTGATAGTCTCAAAGATTTTAATTATCCTGGTTAAATAAAAGTTACTACTATTCCTGCTACTTGATGGGAATTCTAATTAGCACCAAGGCTGTTCTGTTTTTCCTTGTGTGAACACGTTTTTTAAGATTAAGTTAAATCATGTTCTGTAAATTGCATCTTTACAATGTATCTTATTGGCATTAAATAAGGTTTACATGAAGGCTTAAAGTATTCAAAAAGTCTGTGGAAATAGTTCAGCTACCCAGCCAGTTAACTCACTACACGGCCCAGTGGGTACCATTAAATACTATGACAAATCTTCCAGCACACATGCAAACTTACAAAAGAATTACCACTAGAGTACTTCCCTGCAAAGCAGCCACCATACTGTGTGGACTGTAAAACCTGCTTGAGTATGAAAATTTTATCTGATTTTCTAGTTTCCAACACAATGAAATTAAGACTGAGACATACAGTGCTTCCTCATTTAAATCCTTTCTAATTATCCAGATGAGTAAAAGCACGCACACATTTGAACAGCCCTGATAGTCCTAACACTGCAGCTGTATTTCCTGGAGCTATATCTCTGCGCATTATTACATTTGCATTTGTACAGAATTTGAATTGCACGTCTTACTAAATATTAGGCATACTGGTTAAATGAAGGGTCAGACTCTTGAACAACAGAAATAGATCTTGATCAGAAACAGCAGGTGTGCTACAGGTATCTAAGTTCCCATGCTAATTACATTTTTTAATCATTATGACACACTTCTTATGTGTAAAATTTTAAATTAAACCTGATAGAAGATTACTTCAATGACCCTTCTAAGCATTGATATTATAAAGATTTTAAGAATGTGCTTGTACTTACACTATCTCCCCTGTGCAATGGCCTGTTTGCTTAGAGCAAAAGAGAATTGTATTTAGAAACAATCAACCCTCATCCTGAAAAGAATACAAACAACACAATACATCATTTGTTATTAATCCTCTTTTTTTTTTTTAAATGGATATAATGCCTTAGGTGGTAGATAAGGTAGATTTGTCACAGGAAAATGAGACTGTCTGCATTGGGAACAGGAACTATTACTTTTGTTCTGGCTTTGCAATTACAATACAGACATCAAAACAAGTCTGCTCTGGTTACACACCATGCAACAAATGATACCTTAGGTTCTGTCCTTTTTTAATAAATGTTTCCTTATTAATTTTTATGTGCTATTGGCAAAGGATGCTGCAGAGCACTGCAGTCTGCCGTGCTGATTTAAAATCCAGCTCAAAACCTAAACTCTTCTGAATGTATGCAAAGAATCTGCATGAGAACCAGAAAACCTCATGAATGATAGTTCAGCAGCTGTACATGGACTCTTCATGAATAGCAACCTGATGCTATCTGTGCAAGCAGTGCCAGAAAATCCCATTTACTGGTGAATGAATAATAATCCTTCAAATACGTCTTCAGATTACTTGTTTCTATTGGTTTTTTAACATCTCAAAAGAACACTGAAGGGAGAGAGACACTGGTACAACATTTTATTTTCATCCTCTGTAATGCAGGAAGTTGTTCATTAGACACATTCAGCAATAAAGATGCTTATATCACTCTAAAGAAAAACAAACAGAAAAGGAGAGAAAGTCTGTTTTCACTTGCCTGTTTTGTTCAGAGCTAGGCATCTCAAAGACAGGCCTTTCTAACCCTGAGCCTATTACTGAACCATTATTAATTACTATGCAATCAAAATAAAGTCTTTACAGCACGGTGTATGTTTTCTTAGCTCATACTGGCATTTAGATTCTATTTTTTTCATTAACTTATTGCAAAAGTCAACTTACCTGACAAGCAAAAGCTATTGGGTCAGCTACTTTCTGAAAGATGCGCTCAATCTCTTCTGCTGCAGTATAATACTCAATCTGTGCAGTGGTCTTAATGACACCCTCGCAGTAGACATTTATATATACAGGGCCAGCAGGAAAATCTTTTAAAACACAAATCAGAACAGTTGCTGAAAAATATTTTACAATTCCAGACCAGAAATCTGAGAGAATGAATAAAAGCGCAGAGGAAAATACCACAGAAAACATATAAGATTTGCATTTCACAGATAATTTAGCGCAAGCATTTTTGTTCTTGCTGTCTTTCAATCTAACATTAAAAAGCTGACAAAAGAAAATACAATTCTGTAGATCTGTATGAAACAGACTTATCATATTGCTTCATGTTAGAAAGTAGATGAAAACTGTATACTTCCAACTTTCCTTTGTTGGACTGATGATCTATAACCAGCTTCCTTATGTCTACAAATTAAGGAAAAGCTTATTTATATCAAATTGAAATTCATCTTTTGAAACATTTTCCTAATTGCGGGCAAGGTTAGCAAAACTGAACTTGTACTAAACTGCAAAAAGTTGCAGTATAATTACTTCCATTCCAGTTATTTACCCATTAAAAGCAAAAGGAAGAAGTAACAGAAAGAGGCATTTGTACAGCCTGTTACTTAAGTATGACTTGCTCTGTGCATGCAGCATGAGGTCTCTGTATTAGTACATTTTATAATTCATTAGTATTCATTGCGCTAGGCATCCTGCTGTACCACACCAGCACTACCACAGTTCTCTTCAAATTCTAACTCTGCCCACTAAAAATGACAACCCTGCAAATGGAGAAGAGTAATAGGGCCTAAGAAATGAAATGAATAGAATGTTAACTTAACTCAAACAGAAAGCTGCCCAAACCCTTTTTTAAAAAAAGCATTTTTCTTATTACATTAGATTAGCTTGATCCTTAGTATTAAGAAGTTTTTCCAAAATATTTTCAGATTTTACAGTAAAGACTACATAGAAAAGCATTAAAAACATATAAGAAGTGAAATAAAATATGGGCTGCAGCTCTCTGTCCTGCTTTTCATAATATTTCATTCACTGTTCATATTTTATTACTTCAGCCATTATTGAAGCCTTCCCATGATCAATAACATTCTTACAGAACAATTCTGGAAGACCTATGAATGAGGATTTGAACTTTCCCTCTGTTACTAATGAAAATTTCTTGCTGGTGATGTACTTCTCATTCAGGTCTCTAAGAAAAGACTTTCTTCGCTGTCACAGTACTGAAGAATTCCCAGGACACACACAGTGTCTAGGTTAAAAATCAGGCCGCAGTTACCCAAAAGCTGCGCCAAGAAGCCTGTAGCCTTTATAATTTTGAATTCCTGTCTAACACTGTATTGAAATGGTTACAAAATATTATGCAAGTTTCTTTGGGAATTCACAGCATGCAACAGAGTGTCAAGCTAAACTATGACTGCTTAGGTCACAAATGTTTTAATTTGTAATTCTCATCAAATGGATGAGTGTGTAGGTGCGAGTCTTAAATTGGCACTGTCTATCTCCTGAGATAAAAGTTCCTGTTCTTTTTTTGTCCTTTGTTTATCATTTTTTCAGGCAAAATAGGAAAGAAAGGCAAATAAAATTACGCACGGAGCAGTTGAAAAGAATTATTCAAAACCAGCAGATCCAATCGATTCAGAGAAATGACATGAATGTGAAAAAAAAACAAAACACCAAAGAACAAATAACTCCTGTATCAGTAAGAATTATAGAGAGAGTATAACCAATGTTACTTATTGCATTAGATATAAAATGAACCATTTCAGTAACAGAGTAATAAGAAAAGAGCATTAGCATTCCATTTTTGAAGAATGTTAATCTGTGACTAATCGATGACATTTTAAGACTGCCACCTGTCATTTAACTACACAAAAACAATCTAATAGAACCTAGTTTTCCACAAATCACAAGACTTTGACTCTCTGCATTATTAATAAACGATCTGTATGCAAAACCCAGGTACAGGAAACACCTACAAAGCAGTGGGAAGTGAAACTACTTATAGAGAAAAATTTTTACTCCCTTTCCTTTTATATTTAAAAGCAAAGAATTTTTTTCTTACCTAATGCTTTCATGTACTTGACCTTCTTACTCCAGGAGGCTGGTTGTGTCCTAATTCGTTGATTATCTGCTATAAATTCAATTTCTAAAGTTTCATCATCTATTTCATCTTTCAACAAAATGAATATTTCACCAGGGTTCTATAAAATTAAAATATGTTCCCATTAGTCCTTCACAAAATTATACTGAAATTGTAAATTGTTTTCTTCAACCTGTTAGTTGCTCTGCCACGGTAGGTTCACATTTCAATCTTTCCAAGTAACAGCAACACTGGTTTAAACTGTAGTAACACACACTAATGTACTGTTAACATATATAGGATATAGTATAAACGGTACATCATTATTTGATATTCAGCTGTAACCTGTCCGAAAGGGCTGACATATAGAGCAGCCCTCTGACAGACAATAATCAAAATACGTGACATTTCAGGTACACTGCAATCTCCATCTGACTAGGGCCATTGACTTATACAAAAGAATTCAGTACTGGAAAACGTACACTTTCACATATATACTCCCACAACAACCTTAATTAAAAATAATAATAATAATAATATATATAATATATATAAATATATTATATATATATATATATTATAATTTCCGTCCACTAGATAAGTATATAAAAATATTTCTGATTTCAATTAAAAATTAGGCAAGGTGTGTGCTCACCGAAGCACTCACTGCATAACTCACATGGCAGCAGTACCTATGTATGTTCTCATTAACGATTTGTCCAAAGAGGGACACTATATCCCTTCAAAAGTCATCAACCACATGTGCCCTATTAAACTACAAGGTCTTGAGCCTCACAGAAATAAAATCCCTCAGAGACTGTCTAAAAATTATTTTAGTTTGCAAATCTGGTGGCTGCAATGTGGATGTGAGACAAAAACAAAAAAATCAGAATGCAGTTTCAGTGCACTCTCATTATGGACCCTTATCTGTAATTTATTTTCAAAACTGACCCAGCAGGAATGAGGAAGAGAAGAACATTGACCCAAAGATTTTAGCATTAAAATACCTTACCTCACATGGTATTCTTGCTGGAAGCACTAATACTGAGTAATCATTAGTTTCTAATGTCTCAGAAAGTACCTCTGTTTCAAAACCAAGATTGAATTTTTCTGATGATCCTATGGCATCTGGTAAGTTAACATGAGAAGTAGCCTGACAATCTGAAATAAATGAGGTGAAATGACAATATTGTTAACCCTTCCAGATGAATAAAATAAGGCAACAACATGGTTTACAATATATCAGAGAACAATCATGGAACTTCAAGCCACATTAACAGCACTATGTGGAAGCCTGGCTGAATTTCCTTCAAGTTAAATAAGGAAAGATTTTCCCCTGAGAGAAAGACCTTGCTTCTATATTCTTACTTTACAATCTGCACTTCTGTGAATAGATTCTACTAAAGTTATTAAAGGTTCTACTTTCATATTACTAAAGTCAAAGCAGACATGGCCATATTTCCTTGACACAAATACTCTGTAGTATTTGCCCCCCTTTACAGACAAAATTCCAAATCTGAAGGCATATATAATTTTGTTTAGGGATTGGACGTGCTATGCCAACCATTCAGGCACTTCATAAACAACTTCTTCTATATATAAATATATACATACACATAGTTCCTCTGCGAGGGAAGGCCTAAGAGTCCTAGTGAACCCTTAACTAAATCACAGTTTTATCGAGGAAATAACAAACTGATAACTGCATCTGCAGAACTCTAACGAAGTCTGTGTTTTAGAAAAGCCATTCTTCACAGCTGCTGATGCTCAGCTGCATCCTTACTACTCCTTTCCAAACACTCTATTACTCTGTACAGAGCACTCTTCCCACCCATCTCAACAGACTTGCAGCAGTCCTTTATCACACAGGATTATTCAGCATATAGCAGTCACCCAGTTAGATTAATGATAACATCCCCAGCAGTCCGCAGTTAAAAAATACTTACTGGCTGGTAAGAGAACATCCTGAGAGATATCAACAGTAGCCTGAACCATTCTAAATCACAGAACACTCATGGCCAGTCATATTCAAGGACATAACTTTTTGGGCACATCTTTTCCTCTCAAATGGATGTAGAATATTAACATAAATTAGCAACGGGCAGAATGCAGAACAGTAGCAATTTGGCTCTGCTCAAGCAAGTATCTAAGCCATTTTGACTTCCTTCCAAAAGAGCCCAAGTCACTGAGGTACACAAACCACACAGCACTCTCAAGCAGCACAAAACTCTTACCACTCACTATGAGTGCTGGCAATTCACAGTTAGCTTCTCCACTTCTCACTTGTATTTATTTCCCCAAATACACCAGTTTCTCTGACACAGAATGCTCCCTCTCTTAACCAAAACTGTTTTGCTTCTAAAGGCATAGATTTTAATAGATTTCTTCTATAAGAAAAGCAACAGCTGAACAAAATTATGCTGTGGATTGTAGCACAGAAACCTTGGAATGTTTTGGTTGTTAAAGAGGTTGGAGAAGAACAAAGTATCATTTGTCCATGTTTTGGTGAGGAAGACAGAGGCTCTGTGAACATCTCTGGTGGGTGGTTCAGTGTTCATGACCAAATTATCTCTGCCAAATCCTATTCATATCACCATGCCTTTAAGGTAAACCCATTTCGTTTGTAAGCTATGAATTCAGTGTAACAGTACAATTTTCAGTGCAAATCTGTAAAAGTACAATTCAGTGCAAAAGTGCAAATTCTACACTCTGTACAGAAAAAAACTGAATTCAGATTAGTAAAAGTACATCTGGTGTATGTGTAGACATTCTTTGCAGAATTTAAGCACTTCCTTTGCCTTAGTTTATTTTGAAATATGCAGCCAGATTTGGGACGGCATTATTCTAGAGTTTGTACAAATTATTGCAAAATCTACTTTTTATATCACAGACTGATATTTAATAGAATGAGGTATTCTCTTGATGACTGTGAAAGTAGTTAGCAATTTAATAGCTAAAAAAACAAAAACAACAAAAAAAGCAAGACCTCTTCCAGTAAATGTCAGGCCTACATTATATATATATATATATATATATATATCAATGAAAATTACGCCCAGCAGTCTAAGAATAACAGGGATCTACACCATCACTACCGTAAAATGACCAAATTCTAGAACCAAAATTTCCAGCACTCAGATTTCACCCACTGGTTGCATCTAACCTAAAATACGGAGAAACATGAAACAACCAAGTGAAGCGTTACTTGTAGATGCTGAACAACCAACGCACTGGGAATTAAACAAATCCTAGGTTTAATCCTAGCATTAAATAAAACAATGTCATTTGTAGGTGTTTAATATCACAGTAAAAGATTCTATTAATACAGGTGAAGCATGTGCATAGACATCTTTTATGTTTACTGTGAACAGAAGGTAGTGTTCAATACACAGGCCTTTAGAGCACTTGAATTTTGGACATCTTCACTGGGCATTCTCTTCGAATTTAACCAGAAAGTAATGGCTAGGGAGCTTCATTGATTGCAAGGCTTTAAGAAAAATAATAATTTAACAAGAATTTACAACTGTAAGTGAAGATCGTCTTAAAAGAAACATAAAAAGAATATCATTACAATCCTGAGATAAATAAGAGAGAAGATACATTAAAGGATAGGTAAAGCTTAGTAAATGTGTTCTTTTAACTTTTTATATTGGTGACCTATGTGTGAGGTTCTTAAAATGTAGCAGTAATGACTGAAGTAATGGATGACTAAAATTGTACCCTTTCATGTAAGATTGAAGTAAAAGAAATTATTAACAATAGCTAATGATGCTTAGCCAGCACTAAGAGCTAGAAGCTAGAAAGAAAGGAAAGCCTATGATAGTCTTCCATTCGGGACCATCCTGATGGGAATTACAGTCCAATACAGAAGACATTACTCCATCTCCTTCGGGCTGTCTTTGCAAGCTTGCTTTTGACAAACACCTATCATTGATAACCTCATTGAAAGGATTGCTTTTAATTTGAAGTTCATATTTAACTAAATGTGATAAATATAATAAAGGAATACTGTATTACTGAATTTACTACAAGTTACTTAATTGGGCACAGAACTGATGCTTTTGATTCTGCTTCAAAGCTCTTTATTCATTTGCTTAACTTCAATACATCAGTTTGGTATATTTTACACAAAACCTTTTGGAAAGCATTATTGTTTTCAATTCCACATTTTAAACTACATTCATTCAACTACTTTGAAATTGCATTCCTTCACATGCACTGAAATTTTCATGAAGTCCTTCTATTCCCTTGTGAAATTCAACAACTAATGCCTCACCAAGGCTTCTCAATAACTTCTATATCACATCCTACCTCCTCCAAAAAAAAGGATTCTAACTTTGCAAATACAATCTTTAGCTTCCCCTACTGAAGTCTATGCAAAGATTATATATTGCCTCTGTCCTTGATTACTTGCTAAGTGTTTTGAATCAACAATGGATGTGACAGATCTGGGGTATTAAAAATAGCAGAAAACAAACATAAAAGATTTATATATTTTCTAAGGTTACTCATGGAATTATTTTTACAGCTAAAATTTTCTTGGTTAGACAAAAGCAGAACACCTGCTACCTTTATGAATTACAGTTCTTTCTTAATTCTTGCTAAAGCAATGCTAGCTGAAAAAATGAAACGGAGGAGAAATAAAGGCAAATCAGGTCAGGCAGATGACAAGATTTGGAAAGGTGATCAAGCACAAGTGGCCAAATGAAAGAAAAGACAGGGTACTACAGTACCAAAAGATTAAAGTGAAGATTTTGGAAGAGCCCCTAGCCCAGATTCAGCAAGTGAAGCATACGAGTCATCCGGTGGGATCACACCCCAGCACCAAGTGAGCTCTGGGCAGAGGTGGTCCCACAGCATTCTGAGGGGCACAACTGAAGAATGACTCATTTAAAATAGCCTTCCTTTCAGTTTCAAAGCTTGAATACAAACACATGAGTACACAGCAAAAATGAGAACTGAAAGGTAAGAAAGAGGAAAGAAAAAAAAAAAAAACACCAAAGGAAAAAAACTAACAACAAAAGAATAAGGCAGATATGTAACACACTAAACATAGAGAAGTCAGGAAAAATTACTTAGGCACATCGTATTTCCCTGCAATTCATCTTAATTTTACCACGGATGATGATTGAAATTAATCATCTTAAACTGTGGCTGTTTCTAAACACTGTATTACCTCAGCAGAGAATGCATCAAAGCCATTTCTAACTGCTCTATAGACAACCTGAGAAAGGCTGTGAGAAACATGGCAGAAGAAAATATTGGCCACTCTGACTTAGAAGCATTCAGTCATAATCCCACAGACGGTAACCTGGGCATCATTCGGTAAGCCTGTTTCATTCTGTGTGAACTTGAGATTTATTCATCTTTACTAGATATCCTTTCTAAGATGAAATTCCAAAGCAAATTCCCTTTTCTCCTCCGCTGAAAATCTTTTTCTGATGGTGAGAGAGGCCTTAGCTATTGAAAGGTTTCTAAAACCTCAGAAAACTATTAAAATACCCAAACATATATACATAACAATTTCCTTTGTTTGTTTTCTCTCCTGTATAAATTCCAGACCAAGGTAAGTGTAGTCATTATTGAATGAGTGTTAACTAACACTTTTCTCTTGCCTGAATCATAATTCTTTTGCAAATACTTTGGCGGTTACCTTTGTTTTTCTCAAAATAATTTTCAAACCCAGTTTCCGCTTCCATGGTTGAGTTGGTTTGTCAAAAACAGCAGCCTTTGAGAGTTGGCCTATTTTGCCCACAGCTCCTAAATGGTCGCTACTGTATTTATAGCAATTTTTTTTTCTTGCAAATAAACCACAACCGAGAGTTTCTTCAAAAGCTATGAGAACAGCGTGTCCTTTTCTGCACATTCAGACTTAGTGTTGATGTCATCTTAGCAGAGAATGGCACTGCAATTTATATTCATGCCTACTTCTAGTAAGTAATCCTTAGCTTGTTTCCTTATGTCCACATAGGAAAAGGCTGATTAGATTGCAAAGATACATACCTACTTTTTTTGTACTAATCAGGTAAGGTTTTGTACATACATTATCATTCCAATATAGCTGCAGCCCAATGGAGCCTCCATAAAAACAGCTAAACAACACAAAAGTCATCTTTGGTGTATCCAAAGTGCAAGTGAAGTACAAAACAAACAAACCAACAAACAAAAAACCTGGTGTTAAAAATAAATAAAAACCTACTAAAATAGCAAAAAAAACAATTTACTATGGATTTTTCAATCGCCTTTACCTAAGAAATAATTTGTATGAAATTGCAGGCATTTAGATATATATCCTTTCACATGATTTTATACATATATTCAGATACAACCTAGGTCTGTGATGGTTAACTAGCTCCCAATTCATTTGTGGCCTAGCAAAAAAAATGTCAGACAAAATCAGTAATGAGCATTTCTGGTTTGGATGCATATATTTAGATTAGGGAATTCGGACTAAATCTCTCACTGTATACAACTTTTTTGTGTTTCTTTTTACTAGAATCAACTCTATGATACTTAGTAGCAGCAGCAGCACACTAACAATATGATCACTCTGCTGTGCTTTCCCTGCACAGAAAGACTCTCCCCAGGTTTGTAAGCTATTAGGCACACCAATTAGTTTGGAAATAACTACTTGCCTGAGGTCATTTAGGTGCTGAATAGAACTGCTGATGGAGCCCAAGCCTGTTATTTCCAGTTCCTACATTCCACAAATTTTCATCCTGTGTCTCCTCCTGGGAGATGGAAACTGAAACCTGAAGTCTGCCCCTCTGTGTGCACCAACAGTTCTCAGAGATTAAAGCCTAATGTTTTATTAAAGAACCCATCTATCCACTTCAGATTTACTGGAGTTCTACTACTTTAAGAACATGAGACTTCTGTTCCATTTCTCTGTGGTTCAGCACACATCTCATTTCTCTTTCAGTGAAGGATTACATAGCACCAAACACTGTCCAAAATCCAAGATGTGAAGATACAACAAAAGCGATGGAGATGAGGTATCCCCCAGCTGCTGACTCAACACTGAAGATACAAGGACTGATAGAAGCCTCCAGCCTCCTGAGTAGACTTCCAAACCCTGTTTGTCTCATAAGATGGCCCTTCAACTTTGCTATTTTTCTTAAGGGGCTACCTTCAGCTGCCTAATGGCCCTCTTACTTCTAAACTCCAAGCCTTGTACAATCGGCCTGGTCCAAAGAGCACACCGTGTTTGGACTTGGATGTGGCATAAGGCTAAATTTTGAATTACACAGATATAAAAACAGAAATAAAGGGGAGCTTTTTCAAATTAAGACATACTTCAGGGAAACACAACTAGCAGGCAGGCCAAATTCTCAGATTTCAGGCTTCAAGATGCTGCACACACCAGCCTCAGGGAACTACAAGTGAATAGCCAACCTTCCCCCCTTTTGACCATGTTTGAAGCTAACCTCTTGATGAAGACTAATCCTTTACAATCATCAAAATTCAAGAAACAGCACGGCTGAAATGTAACGAAACACTGATGAAAATGTCCCATAACAACTGCTTCGGAAGAGGCGGGGAGAAGAGAAACTGAATAGCTAATATCCTCTGCCTTCAACCTATTCAAAGTACAAGATAAATATCACTAATAGTATCCAAACTCTAAGTGACAGAAGACAACGTGTTTCATGTTACAGTATTCCTTAAATCAACCTGGTAATGGAAGTTACCTTGACTGCAGCAGCTCAGTTATCACCAAGTATAATTTGCTGATGCTATTTCTGATCTCAAAATTACACACAACTTGCATATCTAAGAGACCACGTATCTCATCATGCCATGTTACTGCAGTTGCTGTCAGCAGAAAGACTCTCACCAGACACATTTGGTATCAATGAAAAAAAATAAAAATAAAAATAAAAATAAAAATAAAAGCATGATTTGTGAGCAAGCCCAACTCGCTATGGGATAGGTTACTTTTCAATTTACTCAAATTTGGTATGAAATAGATAAAATCTACTGACCTTCGAGGTAGACTAAACAGCTCAGTTTCCTTACAAACGTGATAAAACAGTATTTCAGACATCTGAAAAATGCACTTGGTTTCTAACTCTTGCTTATTTTCCTTCTGTTAGGGTTAAGAATATGAAAGCAAGTCTGAGGTCTTTACCTTTTAAGATACTGTCCCTTAATCCTACACCTCAATGTCAGAATACACACATTTTACTGAAACAGGATTTCTGACCTCACTGTAAGAAAGAATAGCAGAGCAGAAGTACACTGATAACTCCTTTTAATCTCTCAAAGGGATGCCGTCCATTTTGTCATGAAGTACTGGCCTTCCTCCAGTTTAGAATGGTTAAGGATACAGATAACAGTACGCACTTACACTAGCTTTGAGAACACCTCTAAGAAGGGACAAAAGAAGGGCCAAAAACTGCTGCAAAACTGGAAGAGTAGACAGCTACTACATATTAATATCGTATTTCTGTAATCAGCTTGCCCACCTACAATCATTCAGTTAATTAGTACCATGACACAAGCCTGAAAGGCGAACTGTAATAAACAGAAAATGCAAAACAGAAGGGGAACATTTTTCTGAAGCTATCAGCTAACAGGTATTAAAATTTGAGTCTAGTCTTACTTTGCAGATAAAATTATGAATGTTTATTCCGCAATAAGGCATTCGTATTTTTTAGCTATATAGTTACAAGACTATACTCAGATCCTAGTTAAGATTGCTTCACTTCTCCAACTTCAGCGCAAATTGTGAATAATGACTCTTTGGAGGGCAGAAAATTTCCTAAGGAACCACAAGGGAATTGCTCAAAATACAGCTTTCTAGTAATAAAAGTGTCAACTTTTTTTCTTTATTTTTAATACAGAAACCAGAAATAAATACGTAATATCTATCACTGGCTAAAGAACTAACTTGTTCAGCTACCACGTGCAAGGAATGAACCCTCACAAACTCATATAATGGCGATCAGCACTTCACAACTGGATCTTTTCCAGAACTCACAGATACCAGTAAATCAGTTATTTTCACATCTGCTTGTAGCTCATATTTTTGCCAAAGGATCTCAATGATCATACTGTTTCTCCATTTTCTGAAGTATCCTCTGACCTTATCCCTCAAGGTCTTGCACAATTTACTTCAGTATATCAGTTCTTACTGATCATCAGTGCTTTTTCATTCCTCTTTGCTTTATTGGATATATTCTTTTCTTTCTTTTGAATGCCTTGTCATCCACTCACGGCTCTTTCCACCCTGCTTTAGATTTCCTATTTAAGCATCATACTTCTGATGTGCTCAATTTTAATTCCAAATCAACTCTAAATCTTGTATCTACTCTTGCATGCTTCAACTTTCTGCAAGCCAGTCTCCACAGAAGATCTTACATAAAATGATGTTGTAGGGCTCTAGCAAAAACGCTGTCCTGATTTATAACTTCTTCACTGATACTGCCACTTGAGTTTTGTTCCATATATACAACTTAGTACTGCATACCTTCTTACTAGAGAGAAGCAGCCACTGGATACATTTCTCACAGTTCATCAGAAGTCAAATCCTTCCTAGCAGATTGAAAGTTCACATACTTTTTATATGGCACTAACACTGTTTCATTTACAGTTGCCATCTTATGTTTCTTGGCTTTGAAAAGAAAGATGTGCTGAGCTTTGGAAACTGCAATAATATCTCTTTTTGGGGTGCTTTTCCCTCTAAAGTTTTGCAGCAGTACCAAGACAAGTGCCCCTTGTTGAACCACCAGGAAGAAATCCTTGCTGTTATTCAGAAGTCAGTCTTCACCACACATACAGGGTACTATTGTTGTAAATGTCTTTTCTAGTTAGTTCTTTCACACGTCAAATCAGCTGGGAATCACCTTGGTCCTCTTAGCAATACCTAAACATCATCAACCTGTAGCTGGTAGAGTTGAGATTACTGCATACTTGGGATCCCGTAGAATTTCTTGGCAATAAGCAGGAAGAAGGCTGCAGCAGGGAAGAATAATTCTGATTTCATGGTCTGATAGATGAATCACCCAAATGTTGACAACAGTTACAAATCTGCTATGGAATATAAGTTTTCAGCTCCCTTCTTGTGCTTCCATACATTCAGTGTTATAAAGACAGCTGCCAAAAGCTGACGGAGAACTGCAGTCCAGACAATTCCAGAAAAAAATTCAAGTGAATTTTTTTCACTTTTTTATTCTATTTCTTTTACTGCAACATCTATCACTGAGCTGATGAAAAACTTGGACTCCAAGCTTCCCTTCAAGCTTCCATTTAAAAGGAGAGGAGGATTCATATGAAAGACGTGTCAAGGTTTAAAGTAGGAGTAGCTTAGAAAAACACCTCCACGGTTTTTTGTCATCTCAGAATTCTGTTTTCTCTGTTTCCTTCTGTACTGTCATTTTTCTGGACATCCCGATTATTTGTCAAAGGAACAGTGATGTCAGTTTATTGAGCAACTAGATACTGATTCAGTAATGACAAAAAGCCACCTTTATACCAACAAGCCTCTTCAGTGCATTAAGCCACAGCCCAGTCAGAACAAGATTGAAAAAGACATCCTTAGAAATCTTGACAGCGGGTCTGTAGAGGTACAAACAGTGCAAATTCACAGTAGCTTTCTGTGAGAGATCACACCAGTGCAGCTACAATGTCAAAACAGTTGCAGCATGAATGGAGGTGAGACCAAAAGGAGATGGTTTAGAAATAGAGAAATACTTGGTGCTAAACACTCACTTTCACATTACACGCATTTCAAAGTGACTTACTTCCAGCTAATTCTAGTCTGGACCTGTAAGGTGCCCACCTGCCAGCACTGGAAGCGCATCCAGTGGGCTCTAAGTATCCAAGACACACATTCAAAGAGTGATCAGCATTGTGAACAAAACTAGTAAGTGGGAATGACTGGAGTACCTAAAAGCAGGTATGATTACTTGAAGAAGATGAAATCCTATATGCCATAGGTTACTATCACATAAATTGAATTCATGCTACTAAGGAAGAGACAGTAAGCTTGCAGCATCTTCTGGCCCTGATATAGTGTCAGGGAGACAGACCCCCATGCAGTAATCTGAGTCCAGCAGCACAGAACTGATGTACCAGGATTACCAAGGTAACTCTCACTTGTCCTCATAAGGACTGTTTCAAGCAGTAACTCACGGTGTTGAGTCAAAACACTTCACAAAAGGCATCAACCCAGAAATAAAGCTGTTATGGGACAGGAAACCCATAACACAGCTCCACACCCAGAATAAGGGGAGATTTTGCCCTTCTTTTTTTCTCTTCATGAGCCTTGACAAATGTAAATAAACCACAGTGGCGAATGCCAATAGGAGCTGAAGTGTGGATGCGGTGCTTCTCCTGGTCACTGGTTGACAGTGACTGATGCTGCACATGCAATGTGAGTAAAACTGTTCTGAAATTTCTGATTAGTTGGCTCCCTTTTCATGCAAGCAGGATTCAACATTTTGGGAACAGAAAACAAAAGCTCTTCAGGGACTTCCTTTTTTCTCTACTCTGAAAATCAAGGAAAACAGAAACGCCCTGATGAAACTCATTTTCTTTCCACACTCCTTGTGGGAATGCATATGTGTAGAAGTGTGGGTGGATTTTTGAGAACAAGGCTTGTTCCTCTACACAGCTATATGGTATGGTAAGGTTAGTCCACTGCCCTTCATGTCTGACAGGATGCAAGGGAACAAGTACCATTTAATCAAATAAAGCCACAACTCTTCAGAAAACGCAAGGGAAATTCAAACTCTGCAAAAAACTGGTAATAGGATAGTTATGGTTGCTACTGTCAGATCCACTGTTTCACAGAATCTTTCCTTTGGTCTAATGAACAAATGGACAAGCAATTTAGAGCTTCAGAAATAAAGTAACAGCAACACAGTCATTTACATCCTTTTTTTTTTTTTTTTTTTTTTTTTTTTTATGATATTCCAGATGATATCCTAGATTTAAAATGAAGACTTTCAGCCAACCTGCAATCATCTGAGCAGTCACAAATACATGTGCAATTAAAGGGAGCTTGAATACAGACATAAAAAGTACTGTATAGTGTACAGAGTTATGAAAAGCCAGGCCACAAAGCAGTACAAGTAGTAAAAGAAATACTTTAAACTTGCTAAATACTAGTTCATTAAATAGCAACCAAATCAACTGTTTCAATAACACTCATAATATAGAAATGAGTTCTACAGAACATAACATTAGCAAATAATTCTGTTTTCTCAAAAGGATTTGAATTGCAAAGAAATGTCATTCAATGGCATAAGTAATGCAACCATGAATGCAAACACAAAGCAAAGTATCAAATAACTACTAATAAGTACTAATAAGTACTAAACTGAGTACTATTTATCCTGTGTGCTAGTAAGGGCAGGTTCCTGAAGGGAAAAAAAAAAATGCATTTCAGTAATTAAAAACAATCAATGCATAAGAACAAGGGACCACATTAAAATCTAATAGTCTACACTGTACCTGCCAATTTCTGACTTTTTAACATTTAAGCTTTTAACTGCAATAACATTTTCTGGGTCCAGTTCTGTCCTTACGGCCATTTAAATCAGTACAGACAAGTCTTATCAAGTGCAAAACCTCATTCTGCATTTAAAAGTCATCTTTTGCTATCCTATATTGATTTTTTTTTTCCAATATGAACTTAAATAGGTGCTATGCTTCTTTTTCAGGGATAGGGATTTTTTTGTTTGTTTTTGTGTCAATTCATGAAAACATAATCATTATTTTCTCTTTTATTTACAACATGGTGATGCTGACATAAAGGAAATACATCATGGTGAAATTAAAAATGCTAATATTACAATCATAATTTCACACTAAAATACACACAAAGGATCAATTTCCAGAGGACTTTCCCAAATGCCTTCTAGTAATAACTTCTCCATAATTGCAAGAGGTAACCATAGCATAAAATCAGAGGAGAGTCAATCCTCTTTTAAGGACGTACACAACTACATACACATGTAGCAAAATACCTGCTAGAAATCTTAAACCTACATTATCTGTAAGCTTAGGAACGGATCCACAACTGCAACCAAGTACAGACTGATAACTGTTTTGTGATAAAACAATACAAATTTGCATGCTGTTCACTTAAAACCTTGAAGGAATGGACTAAAGATAAAACCATTAATTCCTTTCTAAATTAAAAAATGTATAACCTAAATAAACCACAGTAAAAACACAGTACATTGATTTAAATTAGCGTATGTTGTAGCAGCAATGCTTATTTACATAAATATGACCTCTATTAGTAAAATAAACTGTCTGAACTTGCCTTAAATGTTACTAAAAAGCATTCAATTTCAGATAGTTATGCATTCACCTTACCAGGTGTAAGCAGTTTTCCTCCAATTAGAGTTATAGTCTAATACAAGAAGAAAAATATTACATATATGGTACATATTTCAGTATCCAAACATTCTAGTCACTATGATGGGCTAGACAGATCAAAACTTGAGCTATGAGATTTGATTATATGATAAATAAAATCTTTGGATTTGGTAGGAATAATACAAGAAGGAACAAAGAAGTTAAAAAGCTTAAGTAGCAGGGGCTGACACACTGACGACCCTATTTGTGATTGACAACTCCAGGATGCTACTTAAGTTCCTCTTCTGGTTTGAAATGGCCAGAGTCTGGTGCCACAAGACAGTAACACCCCAAGTTTTGTTGACAAGTTGCAAGCCCTTAGAAGCCCTATCACTGCGTTAGCATTACAACAATACTTCTACATGTAGATGGAAAAACACATCTCAAACAGGAATGCTGAAAAAGGAAGAGGCACAGCCCTACAGCCTCTTCTACTGGAGCCTCCCCTGTCAGTAAGCTAAGCCAGAATCACCCACTTAGCTCCAATTGCTTAATCCTACAGGTTCATGTAAGAAATCTTTACAACCCTGGTTTTAGCTTCTGCATGTGCAAAATCATACTTATTCACAAGCAAGCAAACAAAACAAAAAAAATCAGTGATTTTGTTTCCTCTTGAACTCTGCTTCCTGCTAGTGCTTAGTTTCATTTCTTTACAGACTCCATCAGTATCAAAATCTAGGTGAAATACTTTCCCTTTGAAGAAAATGGTAAAGTTTCCCCCCTAAATGAGAGATACAACATTACAAGTTCTGCTGACAGCCTAAGAAAATTCACATTGTCATCGTTACTGACTTCTGAATACGAACATGAACAAGGTTTTACAGAAGTTGTAAAGTACTGGATTCAAAATGTGAAGTACTTCTCTAGTGTTCAAACATTGTACTCAAAGTCCTGGTACAAATCCGATACAATGAAACAGGAGACAGTCATCATAAAAGCTTATTTCTCTTCTCTGTGATCTGCACAAGGGAAATCAGTCCCTTATTTGAGGTGGGCTAGTTATGTTTATGTTAAGCCCTATTTTAAGCTCCCAGCCTCCTTGTTATACATACACTAGAGAAAAAATACAAAATGGTAGCATCTCAGTACCCCAGTTATACTTTACTGGGTAGTTGCAAAAGCAATTTTCTTCAAAATATTCTTCTTGGTAATTATAACTGTGTACTGGTATGAGTATTTATTTGTTAGCAGGCAAGAACTAATGGTATATTGCTGTCTCAGGTAAAAGCATTCCTTCTGAGAAACTTCCCAAAGCTGTGATGTCTCACCACAAAATCTCATGACAATGTCAGGGTACTTTAGAAATAGCGACACAGAAAGACATCTGTATTAGATGAGACTTGTCCTCCTTCCGACATTGTCAATATTGAGGCACAGATAAATGCTGGATGAATTTAGGACACTTACCAGGTGCAACCATCTATCTACAAATTCATTTGCTTAAACATATAAACAATCTGTAGTCCAAAAATACTTGTATTTTAAATTCAAAAAAAAGTGAGGATATATAATCAATACACTGAGAAGTAGGTCCGTTTAATATAGAAAGGTATACACAGTTCATTCAAAAGAGATATGGTAGAAAGAGTAAGGGAAAGGAAAGGTCAAATGTAAACAAAATGCCTCCCGATTCTGTCTTCAGCACTGCAGACAGCTACTGAAATAAATTAAAAATACTAGATCACACCAAGCCATCTTAAACTAATATATCCCAGTGTTCTACTTTCAGAGATTTATCTTTAACGGCATCACAGAAAATTCCAAACCAACTCTAAATCTGAATATAGAAATTTCAGACAGTATTACTGAGAAGTATTTTGTGAGCAAGTCCTGCTGCAGCAATTTTTTGACAGCAACAAAAATATTCACATACTTTTCCCTGCGTAAGGTAAATATAATACAATCTATCACCAATCAGGAAACATCAGAAAGTCCTGTTCATACGTGGCCTGGTTCTCTACTTGTTCCCCTAAGAACATGCTCAAATAACAATGCCAAACTCTTCCCTTCAGATTTTGTGTTTTAAATCACACTGCAAGGGGAAAGAGACCTCTGCTTATACCCTGCATTATGTTTCATTCTATTGAGAATTTTAATTGGGCTTTTTCTTGACTGGAAATTTCAGCACATGCTACGTTAGAGGTACAAGATGCTGCTAGCCCCAACAAGTTTCATCTGGCACCACGTGAAAGGGGAAAGCCTGTTTCAAAATAATTGGTAGGGGGATTACAGATCTGAATTTATTTTGTACTGTTTCCATCTCAGACTATTCAAACAGCGCAGAGAGAATGGACAGTTAAGAACTCACCTTGCCTTAGAACTGTGAAGAGTATGGAGAAAGCTGCAGTGAAAGGGTGGTGACTGCTATCACTTAACCTACGCACTATCACCAGCGCTCTTCAGAACAGGTGACAACCCAATTTAGCATTCTTCTTCAGTTGCTATAACTACTTAGAAATAACTCCTGAAATCTGGAGTCAAGCCAATCTAGAATCTCAACTCCTCGCTGTCCTTAGGGATTAGCAGAACTGAATTGTGATGGTGAATAACAGCATGGTAACAGGTAATAATTGTAATTACATTACATCACTAAATTTTTAGACTTCGGAAGAGGGACAGATCTTTGTTATTACTGAAGAGATAAGAAGAAGTGCATACAGAGGAATAAGTTAATAGTAATGGATGTTTAGGAAACAAAAGGAAGGGAAAAGCATGAACATACACTGCATTGTTTTCATTGCTCTCTCTAAAAGCAGAAACATAAGGGGCCAGAGACAAGCACTGAAAACAATTTAAAAAGATCAAAGATGATCCACACTGAAAGAGAAGGGAAACCCTAAGTGCATAATCTAGACAAAAAAGCATTAAAAACACAAACCAAACAAACAACAGCAACAAAAACCACAATGGTTCAAAGGAAAATCCAAGTATACCTAATAACCCCTAAGCAAATCATTTTAAACCCAAAGGAAAAAGTCTTTTCCCAAATATGTGTTATCTGTCAAAATCTCTGCTACAGATATCTAAGGCTAAAAGCTTAATGCAACTCTACAAAAGAATATAAAAATATGGATACTGCAAAATTACCATTATCTCTAAGCAAAAGGGAAAAAATGACAAAGAAAGCAAATCTTTACTCCTCAGAGCTTATGACACCCAGGTGACAGCACATCTTCTGTTCGGAATTGTTTCACAGTGCAGAGCACTACACAGCTCTCCTAGCCAGCACTGATATGAGCCAGCACTGACGGCCAAAACATGCCAGTCCAGAAATTACAGGGCCAGAGCAGTTTTCAGTCATGTGAACGAAGGAGGGCTTGTACTCTGAAGCACGAGGCAGCAACACTGCACCACATCCTGCAACTAGTTCAATCTACAGAACTTGTCTGATCCCAGTTAGTTTGTGCATCCCTGGCATGGACATACACGTTGTGATAGAGGTATTTGACAACTACTCATTAATTCACCTTTGTACTGCTATCTGAAGCTTCTGATACTGGCCACTGCCAAAAAATGACCATTTGTGCACCTATTAGTTGCATGACAATAAAATGCAAGTACAATTCCAAGGACAGATGCCATAAATAATTTTGTACATACAGACCTATCACCTGCCTTTCAGGAAAACTGTAGTTTTCCAACTCTGCCAGTTTGCATGAGTCAACTGTTTGTCCTTGGGCACAGTTCTTTCCTATACATACACACACAAATGATGCAGACCCATTGTATTCCTTTCACTGAAAAGACACCAAGGAAATCCCCTCAAGCTAAATATCTGGCATGATCAAAAACAACAACTATTATCCCTTGAAACCACAGCAGACAACTACATCTAGCTCCAAAACATGAAGCTTAAGAGAGTGGTCAGAAGATATAGTGAGGAAAAATTTAATAAATTTCATTTAATTCTCTCTATCTAAAAGGAGCTTTTCTTACATTCTAGAAGCGCTAATTTTTACACTGCTTTTTCACTGTTGCTCCCATGAATGTGAAAATACATAAAGGCTCAACAACTCCAGTCTTTCCAGTACAGACTTTTTACTTAAGTTTTTAAAAGGGAAAGGGTGCTTGCACTCTTACAGCCTCTGCATGTCACACTGAACACTATGCCATCAACAAAAAATGATTTGCTAAGACACCATTTTGTGATCAAGTTTATATAAAGACATATATGCACACACACCCACACCATCATAATTAAAGCTTTTTGAAAGAGATGAAACAAACATTGCTTTGCACCATTTCTGAGAGTTGTAAGCTCAAAAATCAAAGAAACAAATAAAGCCAGCCACTCAAGATTGCCATTAGACATAAATCATGGCAGTAGGTTCACAAGTGCCAGTGGCAGCTTCTGGGCTTTCCAAAGCTTCCTCCCTGTGAAACTGAATTAAGATTATGACAGTACTTAATGTTAATAAGAAGTCAATAAATCAGCAATGACAAATACATAGAGCCAAAACTGCAGGGCCAAGCTGAAGAAAGACAATTTCTACAAAAAATTCAAATGACCACTTTTATCTCTTCCAAATGATATTAAAAGAGCTAGAAATCTCTTAATCATACTATGCTTACATCTTTAGATTACCTGTTTGAATAATTCCAGTAACAATGGAGAGGTAGTCCTCAGGTTCCTGATCAGTGAAGATCTCTCTGCTTCTTCCACTTAAGGTTAGGATCTCATAAAACATTTCCGAATTCTCCACTCCACAAAGCAGAATCACCACATTATCTGGAGGTTGAAGAACATGTGCCAGAAAACAGCAACTCCTTTTGTTCAGGCATTTAAGGAGTCCATATGATAGTATCAGGAGTTTACATTTATAACAGGGTAAAGAGAATAATTCCAGATGCTTGAAAGACAAAGTCTCTAGATCGTAGAGTAAGATTCCTTCTTTATTCACTATGTGTCCAAAAAGAGATTTGAAATACAGAGCCCACTCTTCTGCTTCTTGTTCATATATCACAAGGATATCCTTTGTATGTTCTAGGAAAGAAAACAAACAAACAAAAATCATGTCAAATCTATTATAAATATTGGATGCCAGACCATTAGTTTTCACCCACCCGTACTTCACCCCAAATACTTGTGATGTTCAAGAAATAGGACAGGTCATCACTTTGAAATTACAACTATCTGCTTACTTCTAAACCAAGGCAAAAAGGTCATCCACCAAAATACCAGTAAAACTACTCAGAGTATTTATTTTCAGAAAGGATTCAACCAGTATTCCAGAAAAAAAAAACAAAAAAACCAACACCAACACTGAAATTGCAGTGTAGAAAGCAGAGCGCATCATACATTCAGCTCACTCAAATTTTTGATAAATAAGTAACACCACTGAAAATGCAGCAATTAGCTTTTAACAGCAACAGTAATGAAAATATGTTTGATCACTCGACATAATCTGAGTTCACTAGAAACATGCCTGGTGCATTTAATATATTTTGGCAGCATGGTATTAGGACAGTTGTTAGCAGTCTTCATTTACTGTAAAAACAAAACAACACAACCCCAAGGAACCAGAAAACAAACAAACAAACAAAAAAACCCCAAACACACTTGATATCTGCTTTCTCTTTAACGCTAGCATCTTGTTTCACACAAGGCACTCCTCTGTGAGGTTACTAGGGTAATGGTATGAAACAGAGACAACAGGCACAAACAGAGGAAGTTTCATCTGCACATCAGGAAGCAATTTTATTTTGCGGATGATGAACCAATGACACAGCTTGGCAAATAATATTGTGGAGTTTCCCTCCTTAAAGATCTCCATAAGTTCATAGTCCTGGGCAATCTGCTGGGCAAATGACCTCCAAAGGTCCCTTACAACCTCAGCCACTCTGTTACTGTGTGAAACCATAGTAGCTGTGACTTACTAATCAAAGCAATACACTGCAAGATGCCAGGACATTTTAATACTCCTGGAGTAGGTCACAATCACAAATCCATAGAGCAATGGTAAGAGACTGGAGAACAGATACAGCTGCTTCATTTTAACTCCACTGAGCTTCACTGTCTCCAAGGTTCCTGATAGGTCAGGCAATCTGACTGGCCACTGTTTGTAATCTACCAGAGCTCATTTTCAGGTGAGTATTTAGATTTTTTCTTGGTTGGTATCAAGAGATACAGAAATGATGGACATACACAGAGCTAAAAGGTTTCTTGCACAGATGACAGATCTGGATACTGGGACATGATGATGGAAGCAAAGTATAGATGTATCTCAGCAGAATAAAACTCTTGCAAAGAATCCTACAGAAGTCCAAAGGGTAAAATGAGAAACTGAACACAGAATCCAGGGTCAGTCTGTTAAAAGTTGGACTTTCCTTCTTTTTAGAAGAAATTCCTTCTAAACTTTGATCATTGTTGGAAGAGACTTCAAAGCTGACCAAAGAGAAGGCAGACAAGCTTGTAAAACAAGGATGCCGTAGCTAGTGCCTTGCATTCACTGTGTGTCTACCGATTGCTTGCAGGATAGCTGCCCTCTTTTAAAGACTTGTGAATACTCCACCTTCCAATAAGTTTTCTGTCACAGGAAATCATAACAGACCATGCTCAGTATGGTAGCGGTTGATAGATGGCTGAATCTAGTTAATGCACTAGAGCAGTTTAATTGCCTAAATATTTTCAAAAAGGAGACCGCTACATTTTCCATGGTAAAAATACACATTTCTGCTCAAATGCTAAAAAGTAACTGTAGAAATAAATAAATAGTAGCATATTCCTCATCCAACCCAGATAAAACTGATGTGGTTTCTATAACATTAGGATAAGAAATCTACTAATGGTTTTACAGCACTTAGCTGCAGCAGTATTTCTTTTCAGAATCTCATTTGGTTTTCTTGAATTCTCACAACAAAAGTAAAATCAAAAAGCTATGAAGCTTGCTGCTCAGTTTCAAAAGAAGAAGCAATATGCACAGAGTTGAAGTTCCTTGAGTCTGACCTGACTGTTTGATTCCATGAAGTAAAATCACCAAGCAACTTCTATTTTCAGTCCTTAACTTCTATGAGCACTGCAGCAGTCATTAAAAAATATTCTTTATTTAAAGAGAATGGTCAACCCACAAAGACTTAAAGAGTCCGTTATGTATGCTGCATTTAACTGTTTAGTTTCATCTTCCAGCTACAGAATACTTTGTTTTTTTCCTTGTAACTCTGAATGACTATCAGCTCTCTGAAATCTCTCCCTAAGGTCATCAATCTCTCATGAAGTGACTCAGCCTTGCCTTGGTTACAGGTCTAACTGGCTTTATAACACTTCCCCCAAAAAGAGAGGCTTTTAGAACTGCTGTCACCCTTTCTGCACTTCTGCGAATTCTCCTGGCTTTTCAGAATACTTTCTGAGGAACTAAATACTGTACACAGGCTAGGAGTTCCTTAACACAGTACACAGGAAGAATAAAATTTTAATCTCACTTGAGATTATCTCCATTATGGACAGAAAGTTGACATTTAGTCTAAATTAAAAGGTCTCATTTTACATTCATGCTCAGCTGCTTTTTTCTATTATAATGAACTTGGATAAGGACAAAGCCAAGAGGAATTGGAGGGAGGGATAGAACAGGTTAGGTTCTGAAAGCATGTTTAAGTTGAAGAGTAAAACCTCTTTTCTCTTGCTTCACAGAATCTTGTGTTCTCTCTGTGCATAAGTGGGATGCGCTGGCATCTTCCTCAGCACTCCCTGGCCAAGAGGTTGCACTCTCTCCATGATGAGAGTAGTCAGGAGAAATGGAGCACAACTGCACCCTGCTCCTTTGCAGACTGGAGGCACCCAAAAGGCACTCCCAGATCCCAGAGCAGGAAAAAATTCCTGGATCCAACCATCCAGGCATAGTTGAAGAACTCACTATGTGCCAGACACAGAGATGAAACTCCTTAGGCAAAAATACTTCTAAAGAGCTGCTACTTATTACAATCATAAAGAAGCATGCAGAAAGTACAGTTCACCCTTGTGCAAACTGACATTACGAGGCTTGAAAATTAAAGAAATTCTAAAGAAAAGAGCAAGTTGCCCTGAAAAGAGACAAGCAAATGAAGTAATTCCTTCTCTATACTATGTACCTGCAACCATATCTGTACCTTTGATCTTAGTTAAGAGTGAATGAGAATGATCTTTCGAGTTTTATTGAAGGCTCAGTTGTACTTCTGAGCAATATTGATTTTTTTTTTTACCTGACAAATGAGAAATAATGCTTTATTTGTATAAAAAGAAGAGAAATGTATCTAATACCACACATGATGGAAGAAAGGCTGTACGATAGCTCATAAAACTTTAATACAGCTGCTATATTTCATTTGTTTTTTCTACCTCCATAGAAAAGGAAGAATCATACTGCTGAGAAAAGATGCATAATTCACACTGCCCTTTGGCACAGTGCTTATGGTTTGAAGATGGTAACTAGAGCCAATAAGTTATCTGTGGCAAATCAAACACTCTCAATTATATGCATGAATATTTTTCCAGCCATTGATCTGTTATTAAAATATCCTTCAAAATTAACTTTGATATTAAAAGCAAGAACTACATATTACTTGCTCAAAACTGTATTAAAAAGTAAAATATCACTATTTAAAAATCCTTGCACGACTTGAAATGTTTCCAGTTTTCCCTGAGAATGGTTTCAAAGTCTGCTAAAATCTACTTCAGGGGGCTACATGTTCCTGTTACAGTGTTTCACCTTTAGAAATCTCACTACAATGTACATGCCGGAATGCAACTCAGTTGAAAACCGCAGCCCACCAAACTCCACCTTCAAAACATCAACTTTCATTTGAAACAACACGAGCTGAAATTTAGCTGTAATGCAACACGACCCAGTACTGAATACCGGGTAAGTATAGTAACGTTTATTAACTTTTCAAATAGAGCTTTTTCTCCTTCATTATTTCCATCTCTCAATGAATATTTCTTTGAAGTTATTGAGCTTGGAATATAATGCACGTTGAGATGAATTCTGTTCCCTTGGAAGTTAATGTAATGGAAACTATCATATCCTGACAAAATTAAGCCATGCTTCAACTACTGCTACTTGGAAACTGACTCAACGGTAGAAATAAAGCGTATTATTAGTTGAATACTGAGAAACAGTAAAAGAATTTATGCAATCATCCATAGCATGGAAGGGTTCTTCTGAGAAGCAAAACCATTCTCTAGTTACTGATGTGTAGATGACAAAAACCCCTCATCTCACAAAACATGCTACCTGAAGCCTCCTTTGAAAAGACCTGTTCAATCTTATGAGAACCAAAGGAGATGAGAGCATTTTTGCAGCCTATCGCCACCAAAGCAGGAATCAATTACTGATGCACATGTGAGGCAGAAAAATGTCTTTTTTTACAGCAATTAAAAGAAATATTATGGAAGGGAAAAAAAAAACAAAAAACAGCAAAACAGAGTTAACATATTTTGACCTAAATGAGGCTGATTTGAAGGAAGGGACTATTTTTTTCCAGAGAGTAACACCCAGGCTAAGGATATTAAAGAGCCTAGATGCCAAACTCACTTATCTGATTAGATTTTTATGCATCTTAAACTTTTTATTTCCCTGTCAAAATTGAATGTTACCTGCAGTGAACACACAACGCTCTGTCAGAAGTCCCATTCCATGGAAACTTCTCATCTGCAGAGTCTGAACAGACTGTTCAGATACTTTTCAAACTCTAGCAGTTTTCTTTTCCCCACTCAAAGGCACTGCCACTGCTGCTGCTGCTCCTCCTCTTCCCCCCACCTTCCTTTCATACTTAGTGATAAAATCATGGGTATAGTCAAGGGTCATGACACAACAACAAAATTGCAGCAAGAGAAGCAGAAGAGGCTCAGAGTTCCATCTTTGCATAGTAATTTGCAAAACATTTCTTCTTAGGAAGTCGTTTCCATTTGGGTTGTAGAGAGAATGAGAAGCACAAACCAAGTACATCTAGCTTCACTCTAGAAACAAAAGACATTCAGTCTTTTGGTCCCTACGCAATGTTTTCAGAAGATATATCTATTCATCTCTTCATTCTGTTTGCCCTGATCACTTAAAATGACATATAGTGAGGAAATAAGGAAAAACAAACAAACAAACATTCCAATCTAAACAGCTCCTACAATTCAACACTTGGAAGCAGAATAAGATCATTTAATTCAGCCCCAATCAGTGGCCTTGGTATAATGAGCCAAGGCCAACGGGCCCCTCACCCATCCTGAATACATTGATTTTCCCAGCCAGCTCACCTGACACACATCCAGTAAATGCATCTCAAAAATGCATCTCTTGATCTCGGTTGCTGGAATTCTGCAGGGCAAATCCAGTGAAGCAAGCCAAAATGGTTTCATCAAGGGAAGAGTAGCAGAGAGCACTTTAGAAATACTTGCAGATAATGGAAAACGTTTTTAAGTAAGTCATGTTGCTTCTCAGAGACTTTCCACTAATGGAAATGAAAATTATAAAAGCCTGCTTGTAAACTTTAGAGTGAGATCATGAAGTAGCTAAATTACTGCAGCATTGTGGCACACCTGTTTCAATTAAAGCAATTATCTTAAAGCATGGGACATTCCTGCTGCCACTATATTAGCCAGCATAGTGGCTGCACTTGTATTCTCAAATGCTTACTAAGTAGAATGTAATCAGAATATTTTCATCATTTATGCACCTTCCACTGCTAATTGCTAAGTTGTTGGTGAGAACAAATACTTGCTCTATTAGTATAAAATTAGGCCTCTAGACTTCATCATTTTTCAAAGTTCAGTGAAGTCAGGAGTTGAACACAGCAATTTTCCTACAAATTGGATGGGATGAACTCTGGCTTGATCAAGTAGAGTTGTCTTGTAGAGAAGGACTACTGACCTTCCCCGCAGTGACAACAGGAAACACAGAGCCACATAGGTTCCTGATTTCTGTTCCACAGCACAGACCTGACCTAGACCTCAACTAGAGAGGTGCCTGACCATCAAACCTGACAAGGCTGACAGTATGCCCCTAGAGCTGGTTCTGGATCCCCCTGCGGACCTCACTGTGCTCTAAAGAGACATTTGGCCTTATCTCTCGTTTTAGGCCTATGTGATCTGTGCTTTCAATATGTAATACTGTGTCTATCAGTATAATAATTAGCACCACATGTTCCCCTGCTAAAGCCTTGTCCATCCACAGCTGAATACCTTCTGTTAGACAGGTGTTGTTACTTGTAAGAAATGAGACTAAATTAGAACAAGGGATACATAAATCAGAGCTCAATACTCTCAATCCTTTCTAGGTACAACTCTTCTTTCTCTACCGCCCAACTGAGGCAAAGTTGTGTGCTGTTAGAGTCGCTTCCTGGAGAGCAAGTTATGCCATTTGTACAATTTAGCAGAATGCAATTAGATAACTCACAATTACTGTAGACAGAAACATTTCTTGAAGACAAAAATATAACAATGTAGTATGAAGAGCTGAAGTAATACATTCCACCCCCCCCCCCCCCCCATCCCCAAGGCCTGTGAAACAACTTCTGAAGGCTACAAGAAAATCTGGACAAGCTCCATCAAGTTTCTATTAACTGATGTTACTACTACTACAAACCATGACCACAACCAAGACTTGCCCTTTTATCTAATTCTTTACCATTGCCAGCGTTCCCTCCATAATTTACCAGGATTCTCTAGATGAGCCTATCTTGAATTCCTCCAGTTTTTTGGACTTAAGGTCACACTTAAACTCTCCTCATTTTAATTTAATGTCTTCGCTTTTTCTTCTGCCTTCTGTTGCTTTTTTTCTCTGCCACACTTAATTCTACTGTCACTCCACTTTCTCTCAAATTCCTATATATTTTTAAATTACTTACAAGCAAGAAATTGAGAATGGAAAACCTGCTCTGCAGATACTAGGTTAAAAGGAAACAGCTGCATGAAATCCATCCAGTAGCTTTAGTCCTATCACAAGAGAAAGTATCCCCAGAAAATGGTGCACATAACTACTGCAACAAAACAGAAAGCACTGACCTTGCAAGCAGCAACATTTTCAGCAGATTGCTGTGCTCCTTGCATTTGTGATGTGCTATATACACGGAATTAACCACAGATGACACCCCAACAGCTCCTAAACTACAGATCATCATTGCCACAGGAAATCTGTCTAGTAGAACACTCTTGGAGCAGTTGAAGTCCAAATTGGTTTAGGTTTTTAAGACCTTGCCCCAAGGCACCAGAGAATCCAGTGAGGATTCCTATGACCCCCAAAATCAAACAGTTTAATGTTTGCCTGTTTTTGCAGTCTGGTTTTCTTTTCTTTTTCTTTTTAAGGCATCCCATTTAGTGTCCATCCAGAAATTAGAAAAATGGTAAGAAACAGTCTCTATTAAATGTATAATAGGTCTTCAAGCTACAAGGCCATAGTAAACCATCTCCTCTAGTTCCAGTTCTTTTCTTTCGTCCTTTTCTGACAAAAGAGATGGTCACCAAGTAAATAAAACAAACTGGTCAAAAAATATCCACAACGTAAGATAAATTTCTAATCAGCACTGAAAAAACAGTTGATATTTTTATACTGACCTTTTGAACAGTATTCGTAGCAACAAAGGAAGTTCATTAGGGAAATAGAGAAGTAAATGAGATAGAAAATAGTTACATAAATTTATAGCTTCATAAAATGAGCAATGACAAAACAGTGAGTTAGAAACCAAACTAAATTAAACAATTTCTAATACGTTCAGAAACAACCTCAATAGAAAGCAGATTTCTCAATATTAAACCTACCTCAGCTTCCCCTCCACTGCCTTAAGACTAGAGTTCTAGACACAGCTATAAAACAAACTATTTTTATTTCTGCCCATTAGACAGAAAGCAATTGAGTTAGTTGTCCCAGTGTAAGTCTGACTTTGCACATTTCATCAACAATACTGCAAAAACAACTGCAATGGCCAAATACTGGTAAAGCTTATTTGAGATTCAGAAGACATTTTTCCAGAGAGCTTATCTCCTTAGCACAATGCATGCAATTATGTTTTCAGCTTGCAGAATGCAAATCCTCAACTTATTACCTAAAACAAGTAAGATTTTATAAGACCCAATCTGGAAGTTCTCAGGATATCAACACTGGGTCCTCCTCTAGTAGATAATCATTAAAGAAACATTCAACCTCTCTCTCACTAGTATCTTTCACCAAATGGGTTACTTCCTGGGAATTAATCACTTCCAAGTTCTGAATTTTCAGATTCTTGTAAACAGATTTAAAAAATCATACCTACAAACTCCGCTTCATTGCCATTGACATACATTCTCAGTGTTGGAGAGTAACAGGATAACTATAGTTATGTAGACTGGAAGCAAAATATCTCACTGGTAGTTTCAGCACTTCAAGCAAACTACCTTCCATACATTATTAGAAAGGTACTGAAAATGAAAACAAATCCTCCTTGAACCATTACTGAAACTGAATTAAACTCCATTTCATTACAATCAGAGAATCTGCATTGTTCAAATGTAGATGTAGGGAGATAGGACTGGACTAAACAATTACAAAGAATCCTGCTTTTTACACAGTTGAGCCCCTCTCTGTTTTACAAAACCAATATAACCAAATTTTTACGTTTCTCTTCAATATTCAGATGAAGAAAAATCTCAAAAAGAAAACAGCTTACCAGCATCTTTGTAAATACATTTAAGAATCCTGAACATTCTCGAGTTTAACAAGCCAACCCATGCCAGTTGTTTAGCAATATCTAATCACATTTGGCACAGATGTGAAATAATATGCAGTCTTATATTTCCTCCTCTGAAGCTTATACTGACCATCCATCATCTTCCACTTATTGCAGATTACTTCTATAACTACACAAACATCAGAACAATAATGACAAACAACAAAAAAAAATCATAGCTGACAAATGCAGCAGCCCTTCGCAACACGACTATACAGCTACCTGTACACACTGCAGCGATGTGTAATGTTCTGATTATAACCCCAGCCTAATTTGCCTTGCAGCTGCCTAAATACATCTGTTGACACAAAAGAAAACAAAGCACAGGATAAACCCAAACCACTAAAGTTAAGATGAAGGGAATAACTCTCATTCATCAGCAACTTAAACTTCTTAAAGCAAGTTTACATCAACATTTAGTTAAGATAGAAGTACACCTTTAAAACATACCATCTCATTATAGCCATTTACCACGCATTGCTTCAACTCATTAACTGGCCCAGATTAAACTAAAGCAGAACAGGTGCTTCAGGATCACATGTAATGTGTTCCACCTGCTAAAGCCACAGGACAAGGCTACAGCAAGGCCAAAATAAGCCTCCTCTCAATATATGCAGCATGACTTTCAGTTTAATGTCCACTGTTGGTCTCCACAAACTCTGTTCTGTTGGGAGCACCATTTACAAGTGCGGACACAGCCTTACTGTATCTATGAAACAGAGAGATGAAAGCAACTACTGGTTGGTTATGTGATGCTAAATAGTAGCAACAATTGGTTACAGAGAATGCATCTGAGTTCATACGCTCACATTCTTCTGCCACAGCAGGTGACTCAAATAATGCTTTTGAACACAGGCAATTCCACAGAAGCCACGGTATAGACTGCAGATGCCACAGTCCTGTGGTATCTGTCACTTAGAGGTATCTGAATTGGCTAATTAGGACTAAAACAAAATGAAATGCTTATTATGCCATTAGAATTCAGTGAACAGAACTTCAAAATGACACTTAGAATTATGCATTCAGGAGTAGTTCTTTTAAATAAATGAATAAATAAACAGGAAACATTTAGCTAAATAATACTGTCCCTTCCTTAACAAACACTTACTTGCAACTGCATAACTACCACTTAACCAGTTCTGGATTACTTCAGGCATGCATTTCTTTGCTGTAAGTTTGTTAAAACGTTCTTCTTACTGCCACAGTAAGCAAAATAGTGCTGCTTTGGGAAAATTATGTAGATTCTGATCATTTCACTTTTGCAATCATCATATGTGATGTAATTGTGATGAGAGACAAAATAGTAGAATTTTGTTTTATAATACCTTAAATATGGTTAGCATTCAACACTATTTTTTGGGGAAAAAAAAGATCATTTTTTCATTTAAGCCTCTGAAATGTTATATTCTATTGCTGCCACAGCTTCAGAGTGCAGTTCTGCTTTTTTTAGGATGTCAAGGCATCATTTAAAGAAGAGACTGTGTACAAATTTAACAGTAATATTATACATGTCATCCATAATGAACAGTATGGACACGACAGCATGTGGGAGTACAGAATTTACAGCATACATGATCTACTTGCAAAATACAACAAAGGAATGTGGATTGCCATTTTCATGAATTCTATAAACTTCTTCAGTATTGAAATATATACACTGTGGGTTTGCCAATGAAAGAGCACTGTTTCTAAGCTCCCCTAGAAAATTAAGTGACAATAATTTGGCAAGGGTGCTGTAAGAAAATTAAAATGAAACTGTCCTGAATGTACCCTGTAAGCAGAAAACACATCTCTTTCCAAACCAATGAATGTACGTTCTGCCTTAAACCTTCGCAAGACAATATTTTTCCTCCAATTTAATTATTACAGTCTCTGTTTCATGCATTCGAGTCCAAATTAGATTTGTTATCCTCTAAAATAGTTAATCTTGAATAGGGAACAGAAGTGATAAGGGAGAGAAACAAATCTGGACGTTTTTATGATAAGATTACAGAGTAATAAAACTAGAAGGAGAGTATGAAAACCTTAAAAACAGTTTTTACTAAGAATCATTGGCAAAAATTAACTCAGAATAAGGTTTCATTTATTAAATAGAACTATTGTGACACGCACTAGCTGTGGAATTGGCCTTATGTTCTTACAGGGACAAAACCTACAGCAGCAACTGGAAATACACTGAAATGCTCTGGTAGCAGACATCCTGTGACAGCAGGCAGAAAAATGGGGCACTACTGAGTTTTGTGCATTTTTATAGATAATATTTCACATTGTTTCCAAGACTTTTTCTATTACTTGATTCAATCTTCATTAAATCTTTGTACACGTAACTCTACTTTTAAATTACTATGCAAGTAAGTCAGATAAATTTGCACTAAAAATTATGATTAAATTGCTAAAAGTGATCTTCTGGAGGGACTCATAAAGCTTTTGTGTGGTTTATTTGGTTTACTTAAAGCCCTGCTTGACCTGCTTGGATGTAATCAATAGTTGAGACTGAAATCATAGCATTTATTTCAACTTCCTTGAACAAATATCTTTTTAAAATAATGATGATCCATTATCTTTCAGAGACAACTTTTTCCCTTTAACGTTGTTGTTACTGTTTTTAAAGTCAGCTCCAAAATTGTAAACATGTTAGAAGCCAGCTTCTTTTTAAAAACTGAGCTCCTAAAGAGTGTTTCAGGTGGAGGGTAACTCTGTGTTTATGTTGTTATTTGCATTTGTCACCAGCTGTGGACATCACCTGTACTCAAGCATACACTCTTGGCTACTGTTGTATGCTTAATAGCCATAGCTGATTTGAAGCTGGTTTGTCATTGCAAACACTTCGAAAGAATCACAGGAATGAAACATTAGAGAAAAAAAAAAAAAAAAAAAAAAGCAGGAAAAAAAAAAAACAAAAAACACAAAGGATTTTATACTGCATACTGCATATTTACCAGTTTCTCATTATGTTTCATATTTCCAAACATAAGCTTGTCAATATCAGAAGATAAACAATATGAACAACAGAACAGCTAACAAAATATAATAGATTTCTATCACTCATGCAAATTGTTGGTTAACTAAGAGAGACTAACTGCACTGACTTCTAAATTATAAATCCTAAAATCCAAGGAAACACATCCCTCATTTAGCATGAAACTGCATTAAGCCCATACTGTACAATCTTCCCTTTCTTCCCACTCCACTCCACCAAGGCACTAGCATTACTTAAGATGGGGACTCTTATTTTCCATTCTCAAATGGCTCTAAACTATTCTTGCTGAATTCATTCCAGGCACATTATTTTTCTTTACTTCAGCTATTTAAATTGTATTTTCTGTATAAATGAAAGTTATGAAGACACAGAAGGGTGCCCTATAGGAAAATGTTCAACAAATGCACTGTTGAATTTCTTATAAGTTGTAAATACCATTCAACACATTTTTCTGTTTTTTTTTTTTTTAAGGCTTCCAGATTTCTTATTTCCATTAGAAAATAAACAACACTATTTCAATGATATTATCTCTAGTCTGATATGTAAAAAACAAACAAACAAGCAAACCAAGAAACCCTCATGTTTCATTGAATACGGTAGAAGAAAAAAAGTTGGTTTTTTTTTCTGAGTCATTCCACCTGAATAGTGAACAATAACTAAAAGAGTAGTATTCAGCATTTTTACCGTTTGGAAGAAAGCATAATACCCAACATCAAGTGAAAACATCACTACTTCATTACATTTTGACGTGAAAATAACTTGCTTTGTTCAGCAGACTGAATACATACACATCCCCACACTGAGACACCTGAGGGGCAAAGCAGCAGAGTACATCAAGTAACAAACTCATTACAGAATCAGAAGGATTGTTAGGGATCTCCAGAGATCACCTAGTCCAGCCCTGAAATGAGACTCCGCACCACTGATCACAACCTTCTGAATCAGATCCCTCTGACCTGTGTGGGTATTCTCATACAAAGAAAAAAGAAATGCACTGGAGAGCCTTGACAGCATCTCAGTCAGCTTCTGGGGGATGAGAAAAATACTGCAGTACAAGATAACCTTATTTCTTACAAGAAAAATCTTCTACCATTTAATACAGTACGTTTAAAGTAAAGCATCTAGGATCTGTGGAATCTCTGTAAAAAGACTGAGAGGGGATCTGATCCACGTCTATAAATATCTAAGATGTGGGAGGCCAAAGGATGAGGCTGGACTCTTCTCAGCAGTGTGTGGCAATAGGACGAGGGGAAATGGCCACACACGGAAACATAGGAAGTTCCACCCAAATGTGCATGGGAACTTCTTCACAGTGCAGTGATGGAGCACTGGCACAGGCTGCACAGAGAGGTGGTGGAGTCTCCTTCTCTGGAGATGTTCCAGACGCGCCTGGACGCCTACCTGTGCAACCTGGGCTAGGGAGCTACTTTGGCAGGGGGCTGGACTAGATGATCTCTAGAGGTCCCTTCCAACCCCTACAGTTCTGTGACACTGTGAGGATCAAGGCTCAGCTCCTAAATTCAGCTTCAGTATCTAGCTGGTATCACGGCAAAACTTGGGCAGCCATGAAAATCTCCATTTCTACTTCTGATGGTGATTCCCACAAAAGAAAGATAGAAAGAAAGAAAGAAAGAAACAAATCAAAACACGTGGACTGGACAAAAGCTACAGTATGCTTAAGCAGAATAACAAGATAGCCATAAAAGTCTCTTAGCTGAATGGTGTGGGTTTTAAGAAGTTTTGCTAGATTACAGAATAAGATAGGAGTGCCTCAGACGCAAGAATGTAATCTCCTCATTACGTTCAAATTCCTCACCCCAAACACATGTGCAAAACCAGGGAACTGCTGCAGCATATTTCACTACAGCAGAAAGACAAATAATAAATGTATACAGTAACTATAGACTTTAAAGGAAGGATACGTTTTCCTATAAGCTGAATGTATTAAGAAATATGGGCATCTATTAAGACATTATAGAGCAATTATTTTTTCAGCTACAAAAACCTGCACGATTCAGCAACTCATTGGAAGTAGGCCTCCCAGTAGGTACAGAAGTATAAAATAAGGAATTTGACAAATATATTGCATTTCAACCTCACAGCCTTACATGAACTGTCTCTAGAAATTAAACACGCAACAGCAGTTTGAATATGTTAAAATCCCTACTCCCTCTTGTTAAATAATACTTTAAGGTATAAACACAAATACACACACATCACACTTACTATATGCAAAGGTCTGTGTAAAATGTCAACAGAAGAGCAATGAAATTTCACCAATTTATAACACATTTTATTTTGCTTGCCTTTTTTTTTTTTTGTATCCTGACTTCAACATTGTATTTATCAGTAATAACACTGAAATACTGCTGTATGAATCAGTACTTCATACAAACGTAGGTCTCAGCCGTAGAAATAAAACTATGGGGTAGCATATCAGCTGTATATGCTGAAGTCAGATTTCAAGAAAAATCCACTTCTGTTAAGATCTGCTTTGAGAAACACGCAACTGGATCAGCCACAGGGGAAGCAGAACACATACACCTTTGTAGGGACATCTTCACTCTGATCTCTATTACCCTTTCTGAACAACTCTGGAGATGGTTTTGTAGCATTAAGGCACTCATACTTCGAGTATTCTTCTACGTGATCTTGGACATCACTGCCTACTTAAGTTTTGAATGCTCCTAATCAATGCTCAGATCTTCCACTGGATAAAAACACCCTCTGATGAAAGCTGCAAATGAGAACCACTCAAGGGTGCCAGTGAAAATAGGCTATAATCAGGCAATAGCAGTGTCATGGTTTTCTGGTCCTAGAGCCATGCTGCTATTGTAAGTTGTCTTTCATCGCAAAAGTCATGTCAAGATACTGCTAAAATATATTGTTCTTGCTGTTGAAAATGTATTACTAGTTAATATTTGGCAGTAACAAAGAGCCATTAGTCAGCAATGGCTTGTACAGAATGTAAGCTTGGAGGTGACGAGCAATGACACAGAGCGAAGAACCACACAACCACAAACTGTGGTATTTATAAAGCATTTGGACGAAGTCTCTGCTATACATATAAATACGAAAGCAAAAGTAAACTTTCCAAACTCAGCTATACTTCTGCTTGAACTTTCTTTTCTTTTTTTGACACCTTGGGATGCAGAACTGTATCACAAACTATTATTACTGTTTGCATTGTGGCACTTAAGCTCAAAACACTCAAAATATAAATTATATAAGCTAACCAAATGCTCAAAGATACCTCCAAGAGACAGACTTAAAGCAGTGACATTGTAGTTCTTGAGTCCCTGGACATAAACATTCCTTTTTTTTCCAGAAACTGAGATAACTGTTCATTCTTCCATCGTTACTGTGGCATCAGCTACATAATTCTTTTAATGCAGGTAGTCAATTATACGCAAACTTCAGTAATCACTGCTAGCAAGAGAAAGAAGACTGGAAAGGATTTACATATGGGAAACATCTTAGTAGGATCACTTTCTGAACCTGAATCATATACCCAACCCTTCTGAAGACAAATGATCTTCATGTTAATCATAAGGCTCTTGAGCTTCACGTAGCTGATCCCACTTCTCTTTTTCTTCATTCAATATTTTTTCAAAATATAAAGCTCTATGTTCTAGCCAACAGACTCATCCATATATGCCGCATCTGGAGAATACATCAGAATAACTTCTTCAGTACAGCAAAGATTTCCATGTCTAAGTTTTAAAGAGTCAAATTTCAGCTTCGATGTACCAAAAAGGTATATTCTTCTATCACTGCAGAAATATCAAAATACTTAAACATGAACAAAAAAATAGTAACTTTCTTTTGAAATACGACGGTAAATGGATGTCAGCAATTTTTGCAATACTTCCTTCTTTGGTACTCAAACCACTAGAACTTTATTATTAGTCATATTAATAATTCACACAGAGTTAATGCTGAATCTACTTCAAACTTCACCACTAGATCCCCTTAGATTTTTGAATGAAGTCACAGCCTGAGAACTACTTTCTCCCTAAAATTAAAGGTATTTGAAATATTTTAAAGCTACCAAAAATTGAAGTAAATTCTAGTCCTTGAGATAAACAAAAATCAAATATTTTTGTTTATTTTCACTGGCTAGATTCCCTTGCAGAATGTCTGTTGTGTAAATACTGTCACAGAAACAGCTGGAGGCACATAAATGCACACTGAGTATAGAAAAAGTGCACAACAGCAGAGCTCAGTGGTGACATCCATCTTCATGAGTATGGGGATGAGTGATAACTCAAATGTGGCACAGCCATTAGCAAGTTATCCTGTCAGTACCTCTCACTGCAAGTGCAGACAGATGTCATCAAGGATCAGGCTTTACAGATGTTTTATCTTTACTAGGTACAGCACGTTCAACAGAATTTGCATAAAGAAGTTTATCTTGACTAAAGATTCTTTCTGAATGCTGACAAGTAACAAGACTGTCTCACCTACCTTTCAGTCAAAACAATTTTCAGATTCAAGATTGGCTACACCTCAGACAATCGACCCACAGCAACTTGTACCTCATAGCTCATGGTTAGTCCATCATGAAATAACTGATCTCTTTTCACTGTTCTAAGAAAAGTTTTGTGCTGTGGCAAAGCTGCAAGGGAGAATTCGACATATGGAGGTCGTATGAGGAGGATAAGGCTTGTGTAGAGCAACACATGAAAAAATAACAGAGACAAATGATGGCAGCGTAGAAGGCCACCATGCCCACTGCTGGCTGAGCCCACAGTCATTTGTTTCTCTGCCAACGCCAACATGTGGAACTAGCTGCAAGCAGCTGGGAAACTTGCCATCTCTCTGTGGTGCTCCGATGTATTTGCTTACCAATTATTCCAGCAGTTTCACAAGAATATCTAGTATATGACTGCCTTTATTCAACAGAAGCAAAACTTCAGACTATGTCCCCAGGTCATACACAATTATATACTGGAAGAGTACAGGCATATTTAGAAACGCTATTACATGTGCATTTTTCTCTGCACACTACATTTTTTCTTTAAGAAAAGCTTGCAGTGCTGCAAGTGGAGTCTAGATAGAAAATCCTCTGATCAATGTCCAAAGACTACTAAAATAAGAGTATCCATTTTCCAAAAAGCTCTGAGTACCAATCAAGGCAGTCCACAATTTGTTTATCTCTAACCGCCTTATTACAAAACAGATAGGAAAGTCACTTTGCCTTTCTTCCTTGTGTTTACATCTGCATAATAATCATAGTCGCACAGCTTCCACTGTTAACATCACCAGATTGTTTCACTTGATATACTAATATTAATATATTAATAATAGAATATATTAATATTCTAATAGATAACTATGATGTTATGAAATGAAACAAAATATTAGTACCTTGACAAAAAAAACTGTCATAACATTTGAAATAGTCATTTAAAATAATGACAAAAAATGGTAAAATAAAGTCTTTAACTACTGCAGTCAAGCCTTCAGATCTGTTTCTCAATTCCTCAATCATATGTAGGTCAATCCGAAAGTATTGCTTCCTATTTATTTCCATGGAAACTACAAGTTATACAAAGAATACAACAACACTATTTGATAGAGCAAATTCTCAGCTACAAAACTCTATTTTTTAACACTTTCAGCACCGTTAGCTATGTATTTTTGCCAGCTATGTGCAGGAGCCTGCTGCGTGCTGTGCTCAGAAAAAACATGCACAAGTAGAGGTGACTGACTGTTATTTTTGCCACTGCTGTAACACACCATCCACTGTCTCCCTGTGCTCACATCCACCAATTAGTCCCCATAAACATTCAGCAAGTGCAAATGAATGTCAACACACGAAACTTTTTCAACATGGAAGAATTCAGTTCCACACTTTCATACTTTACTTCCATACGCACTTTCATGTCAGACACTACTGTAACAAACTGCACCTCTGCTGCCATCCGCTGCATGGCAACAAAGTGTAATGAGATACTGGTAGGAAGGTTCAAACTGTTCTGCCATACCCCCAACATCAACACCTGCCACTGACACAGCAGGCCAAGATAAGAAAATGGGAGGCATTACTTTCGGAGCAGCCCTTGCAAAATTAGGATGAAATACCATCCTGACTAGTAGAAGAGGAAAAAAAAACCATAAAACTGAATCCCCTGCTGCAAGCAAGTCAAATGAGCCAAACCTCTGGCATCTGGCTACACATCTTTCATTTCCCCTTTGAGAGCCCAGCTTTGCAGTCACTGATTTGATTTAAGTATTGCAGAGCCTTCTGCATCTGAAGAAAATGGGACCTGTAAACACACAGTATTTCTGTGAATGGAGAAACACAACTGGGAAGAATGAACAGAGGAACCCAGAGCCAGAAGCTCCTGATTCTGTTTCATGCTTGCCATTAGTTTTCATGTGATGTTCATAAATCATTTACTCCCTTCACCATTTTTTTTTCCCCACCTGTAAATGATAACACATTCTCATCTACCCACGGGAACAACAAAATATATGCTAGCAGTTTTGAGGGGCACAGATCATGTGACAAACCACTGGAAACACAACAAAGAAATTAATATTTCTGCATAAGGTCTCTGGGGATTTTCTGTTTGGTACAATGAAGCTGGGTGCCACAGTGAAAGCCGAGACTAAAAGAGGACTAATAACTAATAACTAATCATGCTGTTAGGCAATTAATTACAATTCTATCCCAGAAGGGCTGTGCATGTAGGACAGAACAGGATTGTTCACATGATGGTCATTACACCCTTCCCTAATTTCTTGGTACCAGAGTTCCCACTCTTCAAAACTGTATTGAACAGATGAAGGCAAAACTGGGCGCAATGAGCAGCCCTTGGGACTGAGGAGCATTTTTAAGGAAGAGTGATGTCAAACCCCGTTGAAGCGCTAAAATTTGTCAGGGAGAACTAACAACAATCACTGGAAACATCCAAAGGAAAAAGAAAACTTGGCTGGGAGCAGCCATAAGCACAGTAAGAACCAAATACACGCTCAGAAAAAGCAGGGCAGACATCACCACACCACGAAGGCACCACGTGTGCTCCGGAGAGCAGATACCTTGCTCCTTTCCCCGCAGACACCTTGCTACACCTGCACGCTCACTGCACAACCCCTGCAGCGAAACCCTCCTTCGCAGGGAGCCCAGACAAAACCAACCCAACCCCAAGCCGTCTCCCGCCATGCCTACCCACCGCCGCCTGCCGTGCAGCAGCTCGCCCCTCCATGCACAAGTCCTCCCTCGCCCCCAGCCACAAGATGGCGGCCGCGGCGGGGCGGCCTCGTGCCCCCCGTATCCCGCCGCCCGCCCCGCGCTGACCTTTGGGCCGCATCGCGCCGCGCCCGCCGCTCCCTCTTTCCCTCGCCGGGTATATCGCTCTCCTCGAGGCAGAAAGCACTGCCCCGAGTGCCGCGGTCGCCGCTACCGGTCCGGAAGCGTGGGGCCGCCCCCGCCTCCTCCCGACCGCGGTGCTCCACTGCCCCAGCCCCTACACCCCCTTCGGCTGGGGAAGCGCTGCGGGCCGGATCCGAAGGGGGAGCCCCACGTGAAGCTTCTCTCCCGCAGATAGGCACACCCCCGGCCCCCCAAGTTGGTTGGGTTCGAGGAGAAAAGAAGCGGGAGCCGAGCCCTCCCGTGTCCTCGGGGCTTTAGTGTGGGATGCCGTCGTCCTGGGGTGCCCCTGCGGTGTGCGGGAAGCGCCCTGAGGATGGAGAAGTCCACTGCAGGAAGGTGCGGTGGCACAGCGTGGTTATCATCTCCTTTGCCTTGTGTTAAGTTTTTGTAATTTGAAGATGAAAAACGTAAAAAGTGAGACAAAGCAGCCCGTGAGAGGGCTGGACTTCAGATTCAGCCAGGAGCCATTGATCAGGGTGGCACCTTTCAAGCCCAAAACAATGGCTGAGCCCACCTTTGCTGCAGCAGTTCCCTCTACAGTGGGATTATAGAATGGGTGAAGGTACCTTCTGCAAGGAGTCGTTTTTCAAAGAAAGCAAAAGCTGCGGCTGCACTTCCTATGTGGATGTGTGGCTCTCACCCACCTGAACCTCCCTGCATTTCCCAGGCCCCCAACAACTGTAATGTCTCATGGCTGTTTTCAGTGGCATTTGGCCAAGGTCTTCAGGATCTTCAAAGGTGAATTTGCGCAGTACTGGATTCAGGAACGTGGGTGGCCAAAACATAGGAGAGAAATGCTCAGCATCGCCTGAACTGAATGAAAGGCAGCAGGGTGAATTCAAGAAATGTTAGTGTTAGCAAAAGGAACGTTCACATTCATGCACAGTCTTTATAGATGCCTCAGCATGGCAAAACCTTCACAGTTTGCAACCAGCCATGAACCACAGATCTGCAGGAGGTTGGGCTTAGATGAAAGAACTACTTTAAAGATTTTGTGTGCTGCTGCGAGAGAGTCCACCTGAAGTATCTGGAAAACCGAACCACTGTGAGCTGTGCCTAGTTCTGTCATCACTCAGGTAGGAATTTGGTTTTATTTGGTTGAGCTGTTTTTGTTTTGTTTGGGCTTTTGCAAATTGAGTAGGTGCTCTGGCTTGGCCTGACCTGCCACATAGAGGAAACCACTATCTTCACACATACAGGGAAAACCCAAACAAGTCATGTCAGTCACGATGTGTTTTAGGATGAGCCTGGAATACTTCCCATTGTTATTTTCTGCTTATTTTTTCACTTTAGCTTTCATGTACTTAATTATTAGGTGTCTAGGTGATATTGTATCCCAGAATTTGTCCTAGTTTGGACATGGGACCCAGCACTAGAGTGTTGGTAGTCTTGAGGCAGGGCCAGGATGAAGAGGAAAGAGATATCTTAAAATGAAGAAAGTGGTATGTGAAAGATAAAACACTTGGGAATATCATATTAATTGTTTTGCCAAAGTATTAATGCTTGATAATCTTAAAAGATGGGTTAAATGATGCAATTGGATGTCACTGAAATATTTTAGCAATGTCAGCTGTGATGATGATCACTGGAAAGAAGCCTTCATAAAAGAAAATAAAGATTATTTAGTGTGAATATAATTTAAAATAAAAATAACTGAAGCATAACTTGGGATTCTGATGTTAAATCAAAATGAAAATAAAATGAAGAGTTTTTCCTGGGTGTTTGGCTGAAAGAATTGTTGTAGTAACACTGTTTGCAAATTGAAAGATAGTAAGCCCTGAGTAAGTCCTAAAAGGGAGGACTTGCTTTACTGAGATTTTATAGAAGACAACTGGCAGGATTCTACTAACTGTAGAAGAACATGCCTTCAACCAGGTCCCAAAGAACGAGGCCCTGCTCCACATTCAGGTCTTGCTGGAACATTGTGAATACACACTGCATATACCAACATTTGCAACGATATGGGTATGGCAGAAATGCAGTCTCAGCTTGAACCAGTGATTGAGCACCTGGTGGGGAGGCGGGGCCAACCCGGGGGAGCTCAGGTGCATGCAGTACACCTGAATGACCAGAATGGGTGGAGCCAGGATCCACCCCTTCCCAGACCTCATTGAAGGGTTGGGAGTGGAGGTGTGTGTGTGTTGATGGAGGTTGCTGCTTACCTGGGATCTTTCAAGGGTAAGCAGACTTTTTTTCCTTTTGTTTCTATGGTTAATGTGCTTGAGCATATCCTCACTTGCTGTGGCCTGGATCTTTGCTACTTTGCAATCATTTTTCATTGTGTTACAGCATTATATATGTGTAAATGGTATTTTCTCATGGAGGGGAGTTAAAAGCAAAGAACGATTCTAGGTGTAGGGTGATGTAGGTAATCATGGAATGCATTAGGTTGGAGGGGACCTCAAAGATCATCTAGTTCTGTTCCCCCTGCTATGGGCAAAGTTGTGACCTACTAGATCAGGCTGCCCTGTTAATCCAATTAGAGGTGTAAGGATGCTCGCTATTTCTAAGTAAGGAAAATGTAGTTAAATTACTAAGTAAATCTTCACTGAGCTATATTGAAGGGAAAACAAACAAATGCATCCGTGCTGAAATGTGAAAAACACAGTTCTGGAATTATGTCAGTGTTGTATTCAGGTTGTCTGAGAGTCCTCAGTATAACTGTTGAGCTTTGATTTCATTAGATTTGCTTCAAGCATAAGCTTACCTCAAAACATCCCAGAGTTGGAACACTGATTTTTGGGATAATTATATTTTTATAATATTTTTAGCTTTAGTTACTAATCTTCTTAAAACTAATTTCTTGCTAATACTGTTTAGGTTTTTCTCTTTGTGAATATGCAGCTATTTTTGGAATAGTGGCTTCTTGTTGGAGTATAATTAATGTTCAGTGTATTGCCAGAACAGCTTACTGCACATATTCCGTGTTTGTTTCCTATAAATCTGCTAAGGTTTAAGCAACTTTTCATCTGTTATGGAGTTTGAAGTGCTCTTGGAAGATTTATTCACACTTCATTGTTAACGCTTCATTTTACTTGCAGCTTTCATTGTGAATTCTACTGATAGTATCATTGTAGAATACTACAGTACAGATAGCATTGCTCTTTAATTGCTCGTATAAGCAGCTGGGAGTATTGCATTTCAGATAATGTGGGTTTTTTTTCACATCTCATCAGGAGTATGTGTACATGTGGAGTGTTATAGATTCCTATTGTAGTCATGTTGGTGCACACAAATACTAAATTTCAGCATCAAGTTCATCTTTAGTAGAGAAAGAAGATACTAAGTGCGTGATTTATTTTGAAGAAATGTTTGAATATTACGTTGAGAAATCAAAGAATTAGGAAAATGTTCATCAAGATTGTGATAGGGTTCAAGGAAGCAGGAAAATAGTGTTTGGGAACATCATTTTGTTACTTAAGTTCACACCTGCTAAAATGTTAAAGTAGATCTAAAAGAGAATGTGTGAGTCCAAAACAAAATGCTGTTGTACACAGTAACTGTCAGTTAAGGAAGACTCAAGTCATATGAGACAAATTGAGTAGTTTCTTCTGCTTGTACCATTCTGATTAAATTGCTTACTGACAGAGACGAAATATAAGTGAATATAAATTAGGTGGCCTGAAATGTAAAAGCACTGCCAGCATATCATAAGGATGATTAGTAATGATCTTTAATCTCATTGTTGTATTTAGAAAGCCTATTTCCGCCCATAACTTTCTTGATGGTCTCAGCAGAGTTTTATATAATTTTGAGGAATCTTCAGATCCATTATAACACTTAGATAAATCTGTTAAGAGGTTTTCTATATTTTTTCAACTGAGAGCAAAACCAAACAATTTTGAAGTATTTTTTGTCTGTGGAATATAGTTTTATTATGGTGACTTAGCTGTTAGAATGCATGTGCAGGTTAAAGTTTAAAGAATGAGTTCGTGACAGTTGTCTCTTCATTTGTAATGTACTGGATTAATCACGTTATAAATGAGTGCAAATACAGTTTGTAACGTAAAGTCAACACTGCAATGTAATGCTATCCAGCACGCTACTTTTATATACTTGGAAGACATCATGTATTATTTTTACATCTGTGTCTTTTGGTGCTTGCTGGTAAACATGAATTTTTAATGCCTGCCATCATGGTTGTTTTATGCCTTTATTTGAAAATCTGTCTGAAAGAACTATGCTGCTAATCAATCATTTGATGCAGAGCTCAACAGGATGTTCTGGGGGGGAAAAAAAAAAAAGGGATTTAAACTCAAATTCCATTAAATGGACATTGGAGTGACAGATGGATTGTAAGAAAATTCTGGTCATAGATGAACTGGTGGTTTGTATGCCCCATGTGCAACCCACAAATAATGATGACCAGAGACACTGAATGTTTGTTTAAACCTGTTAAGACCTCCCAATAGCAGAACACTGTGTTAAGTTGACAAAGTATCTGCTAGTAAGCCTAGCTAATAGTAACTTCTTGAAACACACAGAAATAGTGCTTAGGTCCTTTTTACGAAACAATTATTAAAAATGTCCAGAAAGATAAAAGAAAGGGATGCTTGACTTGCACTCTTGAAAGACAGAAAACAGGGAAGGCATATTTGACAACTTTTTAGGGCTGTAGCAATGTATGAAGGTTTAGAACTAATGAAGCTGCTTACCTTAATGCTTGGGGTTGTATCAAGAGATATTCAGAGTTGTCATGAAACTAGTGTGAAAGTGATACACAGTCTATAATCAACAGCCAGCGTTCACCTCTCATTGCTTGAATGGTCTTGGGAGGCTGTGATATGATTTCCCTCTCGGCGGCCGTGTAACTTGATGCAGTTCTGAGGTCTGTTTTGTTGAGTACCATTTGTAGTTATTCAGAGCATAATTATTACACTGTAATGGTTTGTTAAAGAAATGTTTATTTACAGCCTTTTCCTGTTAATTTAGTCATAAGCGTGTCTTTGACTGTAGAATTAATCTAGTACAAATTATGGTCATTACTCTCCAAATAAGAGCACTCTTTCATATATAACTCAAAGAGTGAGAAGAAACCGGTAACGTGTCTGTCAGGGAATATTTTCTAGTGGGATGGAGTTTAAGCACTTAGTTCATGATACAGTTTTCAAAGACAACTTGTCGGGTGGCCAATTAATTATAAAGAGCATTTCACTGGAATGATCTCATGAACTGTTTAATTGGAGTTGTACTTTTAAATTTGGTTGTGCAAAATGCTTCGGCAATGAGTAGCTCAGTCCTGTTGAAACAGAAGAAAAAGACCACATGACCTTAGACTATAATTTTAGAAAAAAACTCTCATCTACTGCTGTTTTACTTTTCAACTAATGAGAAACTGTAATGGTTCCTTTTGTACAAGTAGTTTAGGTATACACTGCATTGCCATTTGCAGGTAACTATTTGCAGAGATGTTTCTCTTTCTTATTTGTCTCTGCTTATGGTATTTGCAGAGCTTTTGTTAGAATGGCTGGGAAGTGTGACAAAATTGTTTTTTGTTCCCCCCCCCACCCTGGCCCAGTGTCTTATTCACTCATTTCATTTCAAAGAAAGCTGACTTTGTAGCACTGGCTATCTTGCTAGTGATGCCTGTGAAGAAAAATGTATGAGATTATTTAAAATATCTACTGGTGCAAATGTATGGCATAGAAACAAAAGTTTAGTGGGAGAGAGTAAAATAATTAGAACTTGTTTTCTCTCCAGAGAGGATGGTTTGAAAGATTAAGGAATAGTATTTCAAAACTCGGAGGTGGATTTGGATTGCTGTATTTCAGAGTTCAGGTAACCACCTGCTAAGTCACGTATTGTAATATTGTGTTTTTATTAAATCAAGGCACAAGTGATTATGAAGCAATTCATTGAGCTGTCGCCTACTTCACTGTCTTACTGTGTACAAGTCATACATCCAGATGTATAACAGATATTTAATATTCACAGTCTCCTTGCTTATCTGAGGTGGAAAAATATTTCTTGTATCTGTTGTATCTGGATTACCTCAGTACTTTGGAGAAAAACCCAAACAAACTAAAAATTCACAGCCTCTTCTGGGTGCACAGATCAAAGGAGAGGTGCAGGTCTGAAATAACGTGCTTGGGTGAGTTCCATGCTGTGTGCAGTTTGGCTGCAGGAAAGTGCGAAAGATGTGACATGTTTCCCTTGCATGAGCAAGTTTAGGCTGTGGCGGGTGGCTGGGACTCCCTGCCACCCTGAAATCATCTCCCAGCGGCCATGGCAGGTGAAAGGGCTCATTTTATCCCACTGGAATTTTGTCTGCCTTCTTTTACACTTTGCGGCATAATGGAAACTGAGGCTTCTCTTGCTCCTGTAGCCTGGCATTACTGTTTTAGACTTTGTGGCTTACTAAAGAAGAGAAGAAAATACAGCACTGAAAGCAACTGCTAAGAGTTGCTTGTTCAGCATACACAGTATGCATTCTTTATTTTTACTTTTTCAAGCTCCGGTATGTAGGCGATGCTTTGAAAATAGGACAACATGTTGAGTGACTGTTAATATTAAACACTTTATAAGTAATAGCTTTGCTTAAACTTGGTTTTGAAAAATTGCTTTTTTCTTCCTCTATTTTGTGATAATCTTTTGATATATTAACATGACTGGTTTCAGTTAAGTAAGATTTGGCAAATCCTTATTGTTAAATCATTTTTCTCTTTTAAAAAGTGTTTTTTTTCCTCATATTATGGGTGAAGTAGTATGTGTCTGAGAAATGATCTGCTCATTTTTAAAAGCTAGAGAATGGAGAGCTGGAGAATGGTGCTCAGTGAGTAATGCTTTTGCACATTCAGTCTCTTTTAGCAGACAGAATGCAGTGGAACCTGTCGTTTCTGGTAGCTGTGAATCTCTGGGTAGCACTGATCCATTTTGTAGGGTATGTAATAACATCTCAATATACTTTCTACTGGAAAATAAAAGCAAGAGATTGTGTCTGAATATATAATGTATGAATGACTGCTTTTGAGACGCTGATACATAAATTATAGATAGCCTTTCAGATTCTGCACTATGTATTATTAATTAAAAACGAAAGATCTTCTTCTGCACCCTAGTTACACCCTGATATCTAGGCCACTGGAGAACATATTGTAGTGGCTGGCTATGTAACCCAGGCAGAATGCAGTAAAATACTGCTTTTTTTTCTGTCAGTTATGGGTAGTACATGAAATGTCCACTTTTACTGCAGTGGACAGAAGGTTTTTTGCTTTATGAGGAGGAGGTGTGAATAAAGATACTTTTTTTTCCTTTTTTCTTTTAGGAAGAAATGCTTGTATCATGCTTTGTCCAGATTATGTAATTTCCCACACAGCACAGTGTGCTCTAGGAGTGCACTCTCTCTCTCTTCCCCCTCTCCCTCTTGCCACTCTGTTTATGTTAGGCTTTAATGTTGTTTGTTGGGTGCTGTGGTTGCTTGTTAAATTCTTTTTCACTTGGAAGTTTAGACGGTAAATGATGAAGACAGTAAAAATTGTCTGATATTCTTAATAGCTGAGCTTCTGAAGTTAAATCAGAGATACATAACAAGGCATATTGCCACAGTTAGTGGCAATTCGTGTTGTGTTAAAATGGAAAGTGTCTATCCTAGATGGCCGAGATTTTGGCTAGTAATTATAAAGTCATGTTAAAGAATGTGCTTAGGGGATGTCTGTTATTTATGGGGTTGCTTGTAACCTGGAGAGAGTGTGCTACAATTGACAAATTGTCTCACATTCATTGTAGAAGGCAAAATTCAATCCAAAGATCCAGCACATACCTACAACCACAAACTTAACAGCTACTGGAATATGTTTGCCCAATTCTGCATAACAAACATTTTTAAAATTTGTTTTACGTGAAGACCTACAGATGGTTGTGTGTTTATGTTGTATGAATCAGCGATAGCTTCTACAGCTCTGTATGTTTTTGCAGTTTTTCATTTTTGCTGGCAGCAATGTTCATGCTAGGGCCATTACGCGGGAGAGGTTTGAATACTGTGCAAGAGAAACACAATGCAAATACACATAAATGCAAGCTACAAAAAAAAAAAAAGAGCTTCACACATCTTATAGCTCTTATACTAGAAAAAAGAGAAATTATTCTTTAAAAAATAGGTATCATTCAAAACCTTTACAGATGTGTTAGTTGCCAGATCTTACTACAGCTTTCTTAAGCAAAATTTCTGAAGACCCCAGAGTAAATATTACAGCAGTACTTAATGCTCTGAAGTATGCACCTAATAAACTAAAATGGATGATAGAAGATTCAGTGACTGCTGGCAGGTTCAATTGTTATCTCTTGTGTATGAAAAATTTAATTTTTTTAAACATTTTCTTTAAGGGGTTTCAGATACTCTGGAATGACCCAAATTTAATGTAAAAGCAAAGTTTTTTAGCTCAACTTAGTGAGTAGAGGGGTGGAAAAACAATCTTTCTGCAATGATAGCTGAAACTAGGGATAAAAGTTTCCAAACATCAATTAAAAAAAAAAAAAGAAATGAAAACATGTATTAGGAAAAAAATCGTTATCTTCTAGTACAGCTCCTATGCAAGTCTATGTACACAGGACACCTTGATGGCCTTCAGGATTTTGCCCAAGGAAGTGAGAATAACATCCATTTATTTTCTTTTAGACGTGAGATGGTGAAGTAGGTACCATGCACCGATGATACAAGCAAGCAACTTTTCCAGTTCTCCTCCCTGGAAGTAGCTTCCTTCCTGAGCTCCTCATTATATGCAAGCATCTTATACACGAATTGGAATTCACGTGCCAAACAGCCCTCAAGTGAATATTAAATGAGTTATTTTCTGCTGAATAATCCTTTGCATCTCCTTGCAGTGTAAATAAAAATGGAAGAGTGGGGGTCGGAGGTGGAATTCTCTGTCAGGATGTGATGGGAGGGCTGCTGGGATTTACAGCTTGACTATCTTTGTTTACCCTACAGGAAGAGCTGATGCACCAGGTGCTACTGGGGTTCCTTCTGATGACTGGAGAGTGTCTGTCCATGCAGCCAGCTCAGAGTGGTGTAGTCTTCCTGTAATGCTGCACCAGTGGCCTTTTAATTTTGACCTGCATTGTGTCTTCAGATTTGGCTACTTTGCAGCTGTTGGGAACTAGGCAAAAAAAATCACGATTTCCAGTTCCTGTCTCACTGTGATAGTTGTCTCCATCCTTCATGTCTCCCTTCCCTTTCACATTCCCTCCTCTCCTACTGCCTCCTACACCTACTTCCCACATAAACTGCTAGGTCATGGCCTACTAGCCCAGTGTGGTGGGCTGACTGCAGGCGTGAGTGTATGAGCTGCTTAGGAAAGAGGGCATTGTGTGGGCTGTGTATGCCAAGGTGAAAAAGCGTGTGGTAATGCAGAGGAAAGAAAAACACCGACCCTTTTCTATTTCCACGCTCTGGGAAGCCCACGTAGCCAGGTGCTGTTCTCCTTTTACCCTTTGTGTAACACTTGTGGCACAGTGAATCAGAGATACTCCAATGAGTAACAGGTCACAGGAAGTGACTTTCATGAAGTACTTCTCAAGCATTGTCTAGCTGAGCATAATAGTGTCGTAGTAAAAAAATTATGGTGATCTGAAGACTTCTGGGGACATGTCTGAAGTTATTGTACTTAGAAGTAAAAACTTAGGCTGTGAGTTTGAATCTGTGATATTGAGCTTAGGATGAGACCTCAGCTATAGATGGTAGCACCTATCCTTCGCCTTTATTTTGAACAATCAGGGACAGTGCTCTGACCTGGATGCAGTGAAGGTCAAATTCAAAATTACCGTCCCTTCCTTTCCTGCTTCCTTTTGCTTCAGGGCAGAATTGAAAGCAACTTTTCTCCTTCACCAGTTTATAGGAAGGCGCATCAATGCTCTAAGAGCAATGGACATGTGTTTCTCAGTCGTGTACGTTAGGATCCCATAAGGCTGCAGTTATGAAATAGGATTCAGGCAATGGTGGCTCTCTTGTCATGCTCCTATGCCTTGGAATAAATTGTCTTGGTTTTTGTTAGTGCACTGCAGTTCTTTGGGGCTTGCCTTTTGCATATACAGTTTCAAAGCAGATTTTTGGAAACAACTATTGTGGCAGCAGGGCACTGAGTGATGTGTGGGCTGTGTGAAAGTAGCTCAGATGTGGTGGTATTCCAGCATTGTTGCTCACAGGGATTATTGAACACCAAACAACTAATGCAGTAGAAGCTGAAAAGGCAGTAACACAATGCAGGAAGCAAGCACCCCTCCAAGCCTGTTTGCCCATTACCTTTACAACGTAGATGATGAGGCATAATGTGCAGCAACTGCATATGATGTCTGAAATCTTCAAGAATAGAGCCAAGTTTTTTGTCATCAAAATTAAAGTTACGTTGCACACAGAAGAGCCATTGGGTTTCTGGTTATGGTGAGGACCGCCTTAAGAAAAAGAACAATTACTGATGAGGCAGAGAGCCTGGGTAAAAATGATGGTGCAATGTCTATATCCTAGAATTCAATGAAAACAGATAGAAATGGAAGATTTAGCTCTGAAGAACAACACCCCAAAGCAGTGGTGTACTGTGTTCCAGAAATCTATTATTTCTGGAATGTTTTAGTTTTTATTATTCTTTTTTTTTTTTTCTCTTATTTTGAAACCAATATAGTTAACCAAGTCCACTGAAAGCAGCGGAAAGATTCTCATCATATTGGCCATATGGATATTGGATCAGTCTTTCAGACTCTGTAGCTTGCTTCTGATGTGAAAAGATGTAAAATTAAATATAAAAATATTTTATATTTGCATACATGTATGTATTTGAAGTGTTTATACATCTATATATATATAATCCCTTAAAATGTTTCTGAGACAGTTGTGTAGAACGAATAATATCTGTTGGATAGTGGATGTCATGGCAGTTTTTTGTTATGCTTTAATTGCTGTGCTGTTTGTTAATAATTCAGTTCATTTCATGCAAACTAAACCCACATCACACCCCACATACTATGTACTTCTTATCCAGGCCTCACATATTTAGCTAAAAACTTGAATGTATTTTAGAGCCTTGTAATGAAATGTTTTCCTTGCCTGTGTTTAACTAGTATTGAGGCACTCCAGGTTAGAAATACATTACGGTACTTTTACTTGGTTTGGTTGCTATTTTTTTTTTTTTTTTTTTAATTTATAAATTGACCTCTTCTAAGGAGGTGTGTATATTTATTTAGTCCTGGTAAATGTAGAAGTACATAAATGTGTGTGTAAGTATGAGTACTGCATACAGTATTTTGTTACACATGCTGGTTGTATGCTTTCCTCCTGGTTATTCTCTAGAAATTGAAGAGGAAAATATGTTTTGGGTTAAGCAGTTAGAATTACACACATGGTAGACGATTGTTTAAGTAGTGATCTAAAAATGAAAATGCAGGAAAGCTATAAATATTTCCCACATTTTTAAGTGAGTAGACATAGCACTCCTTCCCACAACCAAAGCTGCCACTTTATATTTGGAAAGGAAAGTGATACCTTTATGAAGCACATATCTCCTTTGCTGAGTTACCTTCTTATTCAGTGTAGACTGTATTCTCTCTGCTTTCATTGCCAATTAAACTGTAGGAAAAATCTTCTGTATTTTTTTTAAATACAGCAGGCCTCTTCCCATTATCAGTATGCTGTGGTGGAACCTAGCAGATGCTCCTGTCAAGAAAGTGTTGTACTTCATTTGGACATTCTTATGTGAACACTTAAAATACATGCAAATGCAGTTTGATATTAAAGCATAGCAGTTCACTGAACTATTTAGGTCACAAGTAGTAAAAAGGTTTTACCTCATTGTGGCATTAGAAACTCCAATGTGAGTTTGGAACTACCAGTACAATTGTTAATGTGAAACTGCTGCAGGCCTCAGGAGATAATCTGATTATTCAGACAGTGCAGATGCCAAAGAATATTCAAGTTGAAACTCCAAATTAACAAGTTTTTCAATTAACTTCTGGCTTTTATTTTCCTACTTGAAAAGTGCTGCTATTTTTTTTTAAGGTAGGTGGGTGCAGATCCTAATCCGAATTGTACGATAGAATATTATGAGACAACATTTCAGAGTCTAGTTTAGCACAGGACAAAGAGCAAAAGATGCTGTAACATACAATAAATGTAATCTGGATGGAGAGATATGAACTCCTCACTTCGAAGTGTCCATGATGCCAGATTGCAAATACATAGGCTCGTACTCTGTGATTTACAATACCTTTACAATATCTCCTTTCATCATCACAGCTGTCTGAGTACTGTTATTACTGGGATTAGGAAAAAGGAATGTGTGGTACATTCATCTCTGGATCAAGTCTTTTATTACATCTAAATGATGTAAGATCTTCAGATATACCAACCAAAATGCTCAGTGTCAAGTCCCTGCCTGCATTCTTTGAATTTCTGTAAAGTTTTTGAGTGCTTTTCTTCCATTTGGCCTACTTGAAATAGCCATCAGAACAGTTAGAAGGAGAAAGTCTAAGAACTCCTCAATATAATGTCACCTCTCTGAAGCTCCAAAGCCAGCATTGCTTGGGGTGAAACTTGGTCCAAGAGGATGTCTGTATCTTGCATCACTACCACTGACAATGAAACCTGAGAAACCTGAAAATCTTCAGAAAACCAAACAGGCAGAGAGAAAACTACAGTGTGCTGCCCCAAAGAATCACATGAGATGTAAGGTGTACAAGAACTCTTTGATGCTTTCTAATTACTTTCTAATATTCAGTGTTCTTAGACATAAGTCAGAACTACATCATCTGGAAACTTCTGTTTATTCTGAAGTGATAACTAAAATTTTCATGCAATATACTGGCTGCAGTACCTGAATCATAGGAAGAAATATCAAATACTATGAGATTTTCCAGTAACATAGCAAATTGGCTAAGTTGCAGAAGCAATTAAACTGAGGCTGCTCCAGTTACTGCACTGTGGAGGTCCTGTAGGTAGGATGAGGGAATATAGGGCATTTTTTTTAATAGAAGTTTCTTAGCTCTCTGTACTGCTCCTTTTGCCAATCTATGCTGTTGTAGGTGGTGAGAAAGGGAAGATAAGTGCTTGAAGTTGTATCCTAACAGATTGGAACTCCTAAATGGCAAACTAGCCCATTCACACTGGCTACTTCTTCAAAAGTGTAGAAATGAGAAACTAAACCTTTCAATTTCTCATAACCTGTGGCAATTTTTCCAGTTATATGACGTTTATAGTGTAGAATGACAGTGGGAAATACGTGTAAAGGATGTGAGCACCTACCAAAATAGTGCAAGCAAGGACAAATTTATGGTAGCCTACCAGTAGCTGGAGTCAAAGGTATAAGTAAACCACGTGGACTTCAGGGTGCCCCAGTACTTTCATCCCTATTAATTGTTGGGCTCTGGATAAACATCTTTTGATGGCTGTTGCACATAGGATGTTTATTGGATTGAGCAGAAGTCAGTCTGGCAATTGGTCTCTGATGGGCTTAATTGTCCCCTTTAACAAGGAGAGAAGCACTATGTAGCTGCATGTTCCTGTTGCATCTATTGTAGTCAGAAAGCATAACCATACTGGCACTGATGTTATAAGTGAAGATGCCAGCAGGCCTATCTAGTAAGGCATCAGAAGAAAATAATTATTTCACTGGCAGAAATTGCACAATTGTTGAATTCATGATGCAGATATCTCATGTACACACTGTTCATTTTGTTTCCTTTTTCACCATTGCATTTAGTTTCTGGTACCTAGAGCTCCTCAATCGCTCTGCCATCTCCTTCTCTTTCCCTTCCATCCTTCATCTCTTGTCCCCTTTTTTTCCCCTCTATCCTTTTAATGTATAGGTTTTGTAGGAAAATACATAGCCACCACAGCAGCATCAGTATTAGTAGAGAGATGTTATGCTGATCTTTTTTCAATAAAATCAACGGAAGAAACTTCTGATTTCTTCTGAAGGAGCATTCCATAGATCTTACAACTTCATTAAAAATCACCTTGGCATTTTACGGTTTTGTTGAAGAAGGAATCACTGTTTACATTTAGAATGATGTGCCCATGAATATGGGGTATCAGAAAGCACAGCGGTCGTCTTCAGTGAAGCATTTCTAATGACTGCATGGTGAAAGCTGCAAATTTGTTCTTAAGACACATTCAATTCTCTTATTTTTGGAATCATTAGCAGTATATTATTTGTTGTACATAAAGATATTTGATAAGCTTCAACAAACATTTGGAGAAGTACAGAAGATCTGTTGCTTTATTATTAATTTTAACAATATTGTCCATATTTTTGCAAAAATAAGAGAATTTCTCTTCTGAAATGTATTCTAGGCAGATTAGGCCCCACATCAGAATAGAATTAGGAAAATGATGGAAATGAAGTTATAATTTTTTTCTACTTTACTCTAGTTTTATATGAAGCTTGATTAATTGACTTTTTACTGTCCACTTTCTCTTATTTTAACTTCAACATTGTCCGATGTCTTCTTTCTCTTATTTTCTTTTCTACACTGAACCATCGAGCTAATGACATGTTAAGCCTGGTTTCTATGTGAAATATTTCTGTGATATCAGATATCTGTGATATCTGTTTCTGTGATACCTTCACTTATCCTCTTTAGTTCCTGTATAAATAAGTCATTTTTTATCTCTGTCAATCTTACTGTCTTTCTGCAATTTTTGAAGTTGTGCAGGCTCCCTCTGGTGGTCCACTGCTACTGACAAGCATAGAAATACTACCAAGGAGGTGGAACATAGGAGTTTAATTGGAAGGTTACTTCTAACATTTTGCTTTTTATTTATGTGGCTTATTATTGGCACTATAAATTAACATAAAAATGTAATTAAACTAATATTAAAGTTTAAAACAAAATTAGTTGTGATATTCTAACAGTCTTCTAAGTAAAACTACTATTTAATTTAAAAATATTCTTGCATCTTAGTTATTAATCTGCAAACCAAGCACTGCTTCTTTCTCTCAAAGTCTACAAGATAAGGAAAGTTCTGTTTATCATCAGGTACTGATATTAGGGCTGAAAAGGAAAGAATCATCTCATCCCCTTTTCATGTTCCTGTCTTTCCAAATATTGTTCTTAATTGTCTTTCATTTCCTATTTATTCTTGCAAATCTGGAATGTTCAGTCTGTTTAGCCATTTAGCCTCCATATCAGCAGGTCTGAACTTTTGTCTCTGTTGCAGTACTGCAGCTTTGTGGACCGCATACAGATGTTTTCCCTCTTTCTTTCTTGGGGTGACCTGTCAGTTGTTTACAGTTTGCTGTACCGATAAGAAACACTTCATATAGCTGAGCATGGCTGTGTTGCCTCTTTATCTTATAAAGTTATCAGGCTTTGATTATTAAGAAGAGACATCTTAAATGTTTTGTTTCTACAAGGCATTTGTCTATATCTTATTTTTGTGTATGTTTTAACAGCACAGTTCAAAGACTGAATGTGAACCATCAGCTATTTCTTCTGTTAATTTTTTGTCTAATCCACAGCCAACTCAAATCAGTGAAAGTCATGTTCTTCATATGTGGTAAACTATACTCTTAATTTTATGTGTTTTGTGTTCTAAGTATCAGAAGATCACCTCTCTTCGTGGCCAAGTATCTCAAAACAGACCTTTCCACAGAAAAAGATGTATTTAGTAGGCTCCCACTGTAATAATTCCACTCAATACAAGCTATGGAGACAAGTCTGAAGGAACTGGATGGCAGAAGACGCTTTGACCATATGTTCTTTCAATGACATCCCAGTTTCAATACAAGAGCCGTGTTATTCACAACATACTCCATAGCTACTGTGTTTTGCAAAGTCAGGTTATGATGTCTTCAGAAGCAGGCTGTGTGATCAAAAACACTGTGAGCATGTGGTGCCAAATAGGGCACAAACTCTAGCCATTTGCCATTTATTTTCATGGCATATGGCTAACATTAGCAAGCATATAGCTGATATTGGTTGCAATACCATGCTTTGTTCTGAGATAGTTGGAGAGAGAGAATGGTCAGAACCACCCACCACCTTATAATCCTTGCTGAGGGGAAAAATGAATCCTGTGTGTCCCCTGCATGCTAAGAGATAGCTGGGGTCAGACAGGGAGATTCACTGCAACAACTCAGCAGGATCATCATTCGTGTGGCAGATAATCAAGTATTTAGGGCTTAGATCCACAAAGGTAGAAAGATTTCTTCCACTCTGCATCAGCTTCAAATTAATATACTTGGCAGACAAGGGCATTTCAGTACCTTTCTGGATTTGGCATAATCTGGCCTTATAGGCAGCAAAAAAAATTGTCGTTTGCTGCACAGAGAATGATGCACAGTATTTGGGAAAGCAAACTTTGCTGACTGTGCACATAATCACAGAATTGTAGGGATTGGAAGGAACCCCTAGAGATCATTGAGTCCAACCTGCCTGTACAGCAGGCTCCCTACAGCAGGCTGCACAGGCAGGGGTTATGGAGTCACCAAGGTTGGAAAAGTCCTACAAGATCATCCAGTCCAGGCAGGTCTTTAATACCTCCAGAGAAGGAGAATCCACAGCCTCCCTGGGCAGCCTGTTCCAGTGCTCTGTCACCCTTACTGGGAAGAAATTTCCACGCACATTTTGGTGCAGAACTCAGGTTGATGTCCTTTTCCCCTTGTCCTATCCCCACAGACTGCTGTAAAGAGGTTGGCCTTGTCCCTTTGACTCTCACACTTCAGATGTTTATAGACATTAATAAGATCACCTCTCAGTCTTCTCTTTTCAAGGCTGAACAGACCCAGGTCATCCAGCCTTTCCTCATAGGGGAGATGCTCCATGCTCTTTATCATCTTTGTAGCCTTCCACTGGACTCTTTCCAGGAGATCCCTGTCTTTTTTTTTTGTAATGGAGAACCCAGAACTGGACACAATATTTCAGGTGAGACCTCACCAAGGCAGAGTAGAGGGGAAGGATCATCTCCCTTGACCTGCTGGCCACGTTCTTTTTAATGCACCCCAGGTTCCCATTGGCCTTCTTGGCCACCAGGGCACACTGCTAGCTCACAGCCAACCTGTCATCCACCAGGACACCCAGGTCCTTCTCTGTGGAGCTCCTCTCCATCGGGTTAGTGGTTAATCAAACTGACGTGGTAACTGATCATTAGCTGGACTGAAGCATTATTGAAAAGAAATACAGAGAAAATTCTGTACCTGATAGATTTTATTTATTCTATATCTGATAGAATAAATATTACATATTCTTTGAGTATGTATTGTGCTATTTTGATAATGTGTCAAGACATTTTATGAGAATTCTGCTTAGCTTCTGAACTCTATTGTGAATAAAACAGGGAATTAAACATACCTAGAATTATACTGTTTTAGAAATCTAATTAGTATTTTAAAATGGGAAGTAAATTGTTGGTTTACAGGGAAGAGATATAAATATTGATAGAGATCCTAAAGTATGTTGGCTGAGAAGTGTTTGTTTCTAAGCACGTAAAATGGTCCCTGATCAGTTTCCTGAGTTCAGTGAAAAAGATGGCTCTATAAAGTCAAAAAATCTCCATCAGCATGTTCCTATACACATTGGAAGACTGAGAATATCCTCAACTTCCTTAATAAGATTTGCATTTTCACAGTAATGGACACCCAGACTTTCAAAAGTGTATGGGGAAAAGTAAAATCTGGTGTATTTACTTCACTTTTCAAAAGGTTCAAGGAAACAGAGTATGAGTTCTGGAATACTGTTCAGCTATGGGCTAACTGTATTTGTTTGTAGCTCCTGGGTCCAAAAAATCTCATCTCACAGGAAAATGAGCTGGTTTGCTGTGACTAAGCTGTTAGAATCTGAATATGGTCCACAAATCTTCATCAGTTCAGAAGTGAACATAGCTAGTGGACTTCAATGCCTCTTCTGCATGCTGACAGTAAAAAGGGATCACAGTGAAGGATTTTCTCTAATCTATACTGTTTATGACAGTGGATGCTATCAGTTCCAGCTCAGCTAGATGCAGTAACTTATTATACTTCTTTTGCAACGGAAGTAAAACTTAAATCAGAGCCTAGGTAGAGTGGGCATGATTATCCTTTGATAATCTAATATAAACATAATTCTCAGTGGAGATTAAAAAACCTGTATACAATTTATGCAAAAGAAAGCCTCTCCTCATACCTAAACTGTATAAAAACCTTTTGTGTGTGTGGCCATAGCTATTCACTCTGTGAACAGAGATGTAGAAAGAAGAAAGTAGGGAAGTCACATCAAAAGCATCAGGAACAGCGGGAGAACTGAGACAGTTTTGAAGCTAGTTTCATATACTCATTTCTTTTTTAATTGCTTTGATCTTCTGAAAAGTCCATGTTATGCACTGAGGAACTGGAAGAAAGAACAGTCACATTACTGCATGAATTTAGCAACTGTACTGGAGCTGAAGTAGATAAAGACATTTATTGTGTGCAGACTTTATTAACAGAACAGCAAGAAAAAGTAGATTTTAATATATTTTTATTAGAACATTAGGTATTATGTTTTATGATACACCGCAATAGGTGATTTTTCTGTCTCTGCTTTTGTGATCAGTCAGGAATATGGGCTTTTTGGGAATATAAGAGCAGGGATGAGAAAGAGATATAAATGTCATGCTGTATGTGCCCAAGTCAGTGTAGTTGAGCAGCATCACATAGCTGTAGGTGTCATATGGAAAAGCGCCTGTGATTGCTATGTAGTCTCTGGCTTGGCCTGGGAGAATGTGTGGGTGAGCAGCTTTTGGTTGAGGCTATTTCTGTGGTGGGACTGAATTGATGTGTATGTACTCCAGATGTACATCATTTACCAAAAATAATTGCTGTCAGAGTGCTTTGCTGCATGTTTGCTCTGCTGTATGCTCTGTCCAGGATTTCATCCTTCCCTGAATGAGCACTGTATGACAGGAAGAGAAAGATGTCGGCTATTAGGTAAAGCACTGTTTATTACAGGAAAAGGAGGCTCCTTTTATTACAGGGAAAGGAGCAAGTAGGTCTCTAGCTCCTCTGCCCAGAATTCTGTATTATGTCATAGATATTTAATAGAAAACTGCAAAATTGGTCCTTTGAGGAGAGACTGGACCTGTAATTGCTGCAGGATTGCATTCATTGTGTTCTCTTTCTCTCTGTATTTTGGAGATGTGGCACTATGCAGAAAGCAGTCAGCAGCACAAGGGCCAGGAAGTTTCAATGCCACAGTGGTCAGGATACTTTTAGGATAGAGGGCATCTGACAAGCGTTCTAGAAATTTTCATTAGCACTATGTAAAGAAATGTAGGAGACAGTCACTAAATTTATGACTCATAGTGAGTCAAAGGTGGGAGGGGAGTCTGGAGAAGTGTGTACCATTCAATGAGGATGGGCTTTGGCATATTCTTAAAGGTCAAAGGCTCTGGAGTTTGATGACAGACTTTCAGGACTGTGATTTTGGCCACATGCTCCTTAATTCTGTTTATAGGCACATTAGACAACTAAATCTCTTCAAGGATATAAACCTTTTTCTCCTTTGGCTTCCTGTGATGTCTACCCTTTCCTTCTATCCTGAAAGAGACATTTTAACTCCATGGAAAGAACCTAGACATGGCAGCGAGGACAGTAAGTATCCAATTAGTCTTAAAGAAATGTAACATAAAAACTCTTTGACTATGACATATATGTACACAGTAGGCACTTTAATTTTATGAATGATGTGTGCTAGGAGTGTATAGTTTTAAGCAGTAGTGCTAATAGAAACCTAGAAATTTGAGCAGAAGTGTCATGTGGAGAATACTTTGTCAGGACTCATCATAACAGCTTGGCAATACACTTTATACAGAAATTAATAATCATGGTTGAGAATTTTTACCCCACTGCACTAATGTGAAGGCATTTCTGCATCAGCTGAAACAACTCTGATTTTCAAATGCTAAGCAGTGATTGAAAAAGTATAACCATTTAACAAATTGTTAGGCCACTGCAAGGACCAGTAAATCACACCCCATGCATCACGTGGATTTCTTACTAGAATCACAACCTCTTACTTTATATAAATCCTCTAACCAAAGCAACAGAAAATGCATAAGCTAGGCTGAACAAGCAAAAGTTATGAAGGATCCAGTTTCTTTCTCTAGAGAATAGATGAATAAACCAAGAAAAAACTCAGGAGGTCACAGGAGAGCAGATCCTCCAGGGAGAGTTAGCACCTGTCAGCAGATGTCTTAGTTCCCCATTAGAAATCATACTATACAAGCGAGATCAACATTGGTAGGCTAGCCTGAGGACCACTTTGTTCTCTATCAGCAATTAGATCGCTTGATTAGCACAAGTAATTTAGCAAGAGTACTTAAAAGAAGTAAGTAAACACTAAGAGAAGCCTTGGATCAGGAGAAAATCAAAGCGAAATGGTGCTTTTATGTGGTTTTTACACAAAGTACTAAAGGTGTGTTTGCCTGCAAGGTGTGCTCTATGGAGCATGCTCACTCTGGTAGCTGAATAAATTACAGGGGGGGAATAATCCTGCAGGGAGTGGATACTTTTCTCCAGAGGACAGAGGAGGAGGAAAGGACAAAATAGGGTTTCTGAAGTGTTATAATAATAGTTTTCTTATGAAGAATAAAACCAAAATTCTGCAGTACATCAGGTTGATGTATGAATTTGTAAAACTGCTCACAGTTTACACAAGAGACAGAAGCATAAGCTAGCAAGAAGAGGGAACTTTTCTGTGGAAGGGATGTCTTCCTGGGCCTGCTCAGCTCCTCTTATGAATCTGGGAGCAGTAAGTGGGGAAACTGCTGCTACATGCTGCTCGTGGGGAAGGGTTTGTAAGCCTGGCTATCTCAGTGCTGCTTTGCAATGTCTGCCTTTTCTTATCTCTCCTTTGACTGCAGGGGAATTTATAGGAGTATGGGAGATCATCTCCCTTTGCTTTAAGGAAAGAGGGAATGGGAGTTTGCAGGTGCTTCTACTATTTCCTATATAGAGAGCAGCAGGTAGAGTGGGCAGAAACATTAAAAAAGGGTCCAGATTATGGGGGAATAATTCCATTTGTCATAGTTATTCATTTAGTCATTATCTGGTTCTTTGGCCAGAATTAGTAGTTAAATTTCCAGATTTGTGAAGTTAATTAAAATTGTAGCCCAACTAGGCTCTGTTATCCTTGTCTTCCAGCTGTCTTTGGCACAAAGATTTGTGATATTAATTTGTTCCACTCATGGCAAATGTATTTTGCATTTAGTGAGTTGGGCAATTCCCGAATAGTTGAAGGTACTGAACCCTTGCTGCAGCATAGCAAAACGTATAGAGACAGCTGGTACCAGACAGCCCCTTAGGGCCTGTCACAGAACCCTTCCCATGCACTGCAGCATCCTACCGTGTCCTCTTGCATCATTTTAGATACGCTGGCATGCAGTGCACAATCCTTTCTTTTAAGGATCAGAAAGGAATGGTTCTTAATATATAGCTTGAAATATCTTTGTTAATGCTTCACGAAAAGGGAGAAAAGAAATGAAGACTAAGTTGAGCTAAGGAGTACTTTTTCATGTTGTTATTAAAAAAGAATCTTTTCTACAAACTGGTAATAAGACAGTGTAATTTACCATTCATTATTAGGCCAGAAAGAACTTCTGTTATAATAAACTTTGTGAAGTGGTCCTACTGGAATTCCACCACTACTTAATTAACAAACTCGTCATACATTGTGGTCATTTATGTCTACTTTGTAGATAAGGAAAAATGGTTTTCTTAACAAGTTGCATAACTGATGTTTTTTCTGTATAGCGATTTGTAGTTAGAACAAGTATCTCCAGTCTGTTATCACTGTAAATCACATTATTTCAGCTTGCATACCTCTTGTTCTTGATGTTTGCATTTAGGCTGAGATTTTGTTGGTGTTGGGTGGGCTTTTTTGTTGTTGTTGCTGTTTTTGTTTTTTGCTAAGTGATTTCCAAAACATTAGATCAGGTGGAGAGCAGAAAATAATAAGGCAAGTACTTATGATTGCGAAGTATTGTTATTAAACTTGAAGGAGAAAATGATATGTTGTGAATAAACATATATATATATATAATATAATGTTATATTATATATATAATAAGCTTATATAATAGTAGAGAATGAGAGCATTTCAAATAAATATTATAATTCTATTGCAATGTGCAGATAAAATTTAGATTTGCCAAAGCTACAATTAAGTTCATGAAGTCAGATGAAAAGCGGAACCATGATCTTGCTGAGGAATCAGTCAGGCCAAACAGCCTGTGGAAATCTGAGTAACTGTCAAAGGCGTGACAGTTTCTTGCTGGCTTGAACTTGACCTATTTCAATCTCTGCAATTTAAAGCAATTGAGGCTGGCTGAGGCTAGAAGGTTAGTGCTTCTCAAATGAGTGTCTCCAGAGATGCTGAGAACAACAGTAAAAAGCAGACCTATGAGACAGTGGCTGTCAGGCTGCGAAAAGATTCTTAGGGAGGCCATTTCCTTTTTCATCTGTCGAATTCCTTCTGCTGCTCCTGCCTCCTCCCTCACTTCACACAGGACTTTTCTTTTGGAACCAACCCCCCCCCCCCCCCCCCCCCCCCCCCCGTAGTTTATCTGTTCTGCATGCACAGGCAGATAGCATTAGACTGTATGTGTTTGCTGTGTGTCTATGTTCAAAAATAAGTGTGGGGATGTGATGACAGAACATAGGCATATCAGCATGCATGGCCTTTGAAGGAAAAGCAGTTTTCTTGAGATGCAAGACAAAAACATGGCATTAGTACTGAATATGCTCCTAGGCAAGTTGACCATGGTTTGTTTGTTTGTTTTACCAGAGAAGGGATACAATACAGAAAGTTTTCCCCAGCAACTATGCCTCCAGAAAGAGATTTTGGCTTGTTCTCCTGCTTGTGGATTTAGCTGTAGACAACCAAATGATATCTCTGGTAGGAAATCTACCTTGTGCTCTCCAGTGGGAGTCCCGTTGGCGGTAGCAGCCATGAATGTGGATTCAGGAGGCAATTCCCAAAGTCCTCTTGGAGGCAGTGATTGCAACTCAGCTCAGGCTTGTGCAAGCAGTCTGCCTGAGCCAGTGTGTGATCTGGGAAGGAATGATTTTCCATTTCATTCAGTTGCTGACGCTCAGATGGGCCTAGTTTATTGCTCACCAAGCACCATAGTCAGAGCGAAGTGTTAACTCTAATGCACTGTTGGTTTTTTTTTTTGTTTGTTTGTTTTCTGTAGCACTCTATGTCAGCCTTAGTGATTTGCTTTAAGTAAGGAAAACTGTCTTACTGTAACACTGTGATATAAACACCATAGGGTTTCTATCCCTTAGATTGTGTTTTGAGTTGTATTTGGGGCAGACATAATTATACACTGAAATACTGAATTTCTACTAAGTAAAACAGAGAGAGAACTAAGGATTATTGAAATATAAATTATATTTTCTGCTCTTAATTGTATTGCTGCTACTGGGATAGCAGTTCAGGCAGAATTCTTTGACTTTCAAGACTGAATATATTTCTAGATTGTGTTAAACTGTATTGAAAGAAACTCCACATGCTATCACTGTAAATTGAGTAAGGGCAGGCTGTTGTACATCAGTTGCAGGTATGTTGTGCTGCTTGAGTTGGGTGAGAAGCAGCTTCTTTAGAGGCTGTGACTTGAATACCCAGTGTTGGTAAGCACCTGTTGATAATAGCAAGTAAAATCCTCTTCAATCTACTAAGCTAGTTTTTTCAAACACAGTTTAAATTCCTAAGCTAGAATATCTACTTGTATGACTGTACTGTCACACCAGTAAAAATACCAGACTTGAGTAACTCATGTCACATGACATAAGATTGGTTATTTACCACCAAGCAGGTTGCCAGGCATGCTGATTTGGCTTTCTGGTTTTCTGTGTACTGGCAGACAATGAAATCTCAAATTTCCCTGTTAATCTTTAAATAAGTTTACTGTGCCCAGGGTATCTCAAACTGCCTATAGTTGTGACATAAGAAATTACAAAACTCACCAATGGAGTGAAACAGGGATTTGTGTATATTGAAGTGGTTTCTGCAAAAGATGTGATGGCTTTCTGGGCTACCTTTAGTGCAAATGCTTGGCCTCTCTAACAACCTTCTAATAATAATGAGCTGCATTGAAGACAGAGGAAAAAGAACAATTATTGTAGAAAACATTCTGGTTCAGCTGCCTATCAATTCCTGAAAAAAATGAAGATTCCCTGTGTGGAATGCCTTATTTGATGTGCATTCTAACAAATCCAGTTTGCCACCACAGAAAACTGCTTCCAATACCTCGAAGTGTAAGAAATTTGTGTATGTGTTGATATTTAAATGAAGACATCCATTCCCATGGGTGAGTTACAGTTATGTTGCAAGCTATACGGGGCCCTGTGCCCTTGTAGAATGACAGCTACAGGCTATGGACAATGGAAACCCTAAAGCAACTGATGTGGCAAAAGGGATCTTAATATAGATCCTTGAACCTCATCCTACGACTGGGAAACTTGACTCAATCAACTAAATCGATGAACACAGCTCTATTTGTTACTTTGTGAAATATGTTTTCCAGTACCCTCCTACTTTCTGATGTGCTTTTTTGTTTTGTTTTTAGAGTTAGCAGTAGCAGGAAAAACTGGCTCTGGCTTTTGGCCTTTCCCCTCCTTGACTCTGTTAGTATGAGAAGTGGCAAGCTCTCAAAGGTATCGTAGTGCTCTGCAGATGATAATTTCTGAGCCTCTTTCCAGTTAGTATGGAAGTACACAGAAAATATTGGACCTCCATGAAAAATGTTAGCTACTGTGCTTCCTTTGGAAAACATTTATTGTGCCATGCAATCAAGAAGACAGAGTGGAAAGGGATGGTGGGATTGAGTTTGCTAGCTCCCAGTGCTGTATGCTCTAATCCATAAATTGGAGAAATCAGAGGTATTGTCTGAATATCTAATATGTCAGCATAAGCTGGCCTCTACTTGTTCTCCCTTGCACCAATGCAAATCAAAGGCTTTTTCAGAACAGAAATCTATTTCCAGAATATAATTCTGTACTAAGGAGTAAAACACCTTGTAAAATTAACATCTGAACATTTGTGGAATGTGCAGGACTCTGATATTATAAATTTCAAAATTGCTTAAATGCAACTCGATTTGCTTAGAATAGTCTACATGGAATAGACAAAGAAATCATTTATAGTGTGGGCTAAAGTCTAATAAAGGGTATTGTTATATTGTTTTTTCCCTTTCTCATGTATGAAGTGTCATCTTTTGAGCTTATTTGTTCTTGTTCATTGTAGTCTTAACACAAATATTAATATGTTATGGCTCTGAGCGTATAAGAATAGCCATTGTTAGATGTGTAGTCCAGTTACAATTTAGATGGTAGATTTTCTGTTCCATTGTTGATGTTTTAGCGAAGTTAATCATGTATGCATGAGTGAATCCATCTCTTTTCATGTTAAATGCAGCTAATATCACATGAAGGAACTGATTAACATCCCTAGTGAGGGGAAAAATGAGGAATTCAGCTTTTTTAATAGCATTTCTCTGTAATACACTGAAATTCAAGATAATCCTTTTCAGTCAAGTTACATTTAAACACATTTTTTTCACCATATCAGTAGGTGAGTTCTTTATAGGAACTGCATGTTTGTCCCATTTAAAATAAACTAATTTTAACACTGCGTGCGTTTATGCTTCACTGGCCTAGTAAGCATTATTATCTTGCAGTTCAGTGACTTTCAGATGTGTGTTACTCTAGGGTGTTTAATGGTAGAGTTTTATTCAGTGAACTCTGGCACAGTCCTTTATAAAACTTGCATACGTGTCCTAATAACTGCCTTACATCACATATGTAATGGAGAAGTGGAACACCACTGCCTGAAGTAGGTATTAGATCCATCCATGGTGTTCTGCAAGAATGGCCAGGATAAATTAATGTCTTCTAATTACTACTTAGCAATCTGTGGTCTGATATATGATGGGATAGTCGTTACGTGTTTGTGTTGATGCCCTTAGCTTTCTACGTGCTTTTTCTAGCTGCTTGTGCCTGTAGTCTGAAGATGCCTATTAAGTGCATACAGAGTATATGCCCTGTATAGACCATATCTGTATTTTGCATTCCTTCTAAATTGCTCACTGCAGATGGCTCTTGGGTTGTGTTAGCATCTTAAAGCTTAAAATTTATTTTTGTTGTTGGCTGGCTCCTTCAAGTCCTTAATTGGGTACCATATCCTCCGTGCTTTTTCCTGTTACGGGACCCTTGACTTGTTCACTAGTAGGCTCAGAATTGTCTCCTCATTTCTCAGAGATTTAGAGGAAGGAAGAATGAAGCAAATATAGGGCTTGTAGCTTGTATGGGAATGCTAGGCAACAACACAAGTGTACTTCCTTATTCATAGCAGGTCAAAAGAACTATGATGTCATCTTCAGATTCAGGTGAATGGACGGTGCCAGGCTTTGTCAGAAATGCTTTGCTCTGTAAGGTATCAAATGAAGTATTTGTCTCAATTCTGTTGCTACTCTTTTCCTTTCAGGATATTTATTTGCCTTTTGCTTATAGTCCTGGCATGGAAAGCTGAAGTATGACAGGACCACCAGCGTTATTCAGCATCCTCAAGGCTGTGAGAATCTGTACAGCTTTTTCCTATGCATTTTCTGCCTCTGAAAACTGATAGCGGACTGAAGGAGTGTATAGCTGAATCTTCAGTCATTTCTGCATTTGATAAAGTGCAGTATTTGCAATGTATAGCTATGCTTCATGAAGCATGTAAGTGATCCCATTCAAACTGCAGAACAATTGTTAAAAAATACAAGTTGTGCTCTGCACATGCTCCCCATCCATCACATGATATTTAAACAGTAACTAAGGAGGGGTACATTGAAAATTCCTGACAGAATTCTTTCTCTTATTATTGTCAGTTTTGCTTTATATAGTGTTTCAGTTACAGTTAAGATAAGCATGTAGAGAGCACCTGTGGCAGAGTGGGGAAAAAAAGGGTATTTTGCAATGCCGTTGATTGTACTCCTGTACATATATGTAATTACTGATCCTTCCAACATATAATTTCTGTCTTATATATGGTGATGGAATTAATTTGTCAAATTAGGAGAAAAGGCTTTTCATTCCAAATCTCATAATGTGTTTTTAAATGATAAATTTTTCATGTCTTCAAATGCTTCAAGGACCTGAGAATCCCAGAATGTTAAGAACCTAAAGCGTGTTGTTTTATTACTTTAGACAAGAGGTTCCTGAATACATTGACAATGGTTGCATTGCAATGGATTCCTGAAGCAGAAGTTGAAATCCTCCTACCTTTGCCTATTATAGTTCCAACCCTTTTGAGGAAGGGTGACAAAATATGGCCTTTGATTAGGATTCAACATTGCAGCCAGCTCATCCAGGACAGTTTACATCCTGATCCCTTGAGTGATTCTCAAGAATGCCTTCAGCTCACAAAATGGGATTCAGACCTTTGAATTTGGCCAGGGGAATTCTTAAATCAGATGAATAAAGGACAAGAGGAAGCACAAACTTGAGAAATATTGTGGAAGAAAGATAATTCTTATTAGAAAAATATTCCTGCACTTTATTGTTTATTTTTTTTATTTTTTCCCCTTGATCACCCAGGATTTTACTGGGTTTCAACACTTGTTTTAATCAAATTATGGGGTTTCATATGACCTTTAGATTTTCTTGTCTGCAAAGCAGCATAAAACAGTCTTCAGAAGGCTTCTCCTCAAAATGGCGTGATCAAATCAGGAGAGAGCCCCTCGGGAATTTAAGCTAAGAGTCTTTCTCTGTTTTCTTTTGGTGCTGCTTTAATATACTGAAAATGCCAAAATACCCAAAATAAGAGTTCTTGGAATAGATGGCTCATAGCTGAGATAAGCTATTTCTTAAGACCTCCAGGTAGAAAATTGAAGCATAAACTAGATGTATTGCCAGTAAAGTTATTCCTTGTCACTGAGCAGAGCCTTTCCATTTTCTTCCCTTCTAAACCACTAATGAACACTCTAGCTACAGATGAAGCACAAACACTGTGCTCCCTTGTTCATACTTTTGGCAGTTCATAATATTTCAGTGTTGGTGCTGTCAGGTTCTGCTTCAGATCAGATGGCTGCAGATCTGGCAGAGAGAAAAATATGTTCAAATCTCACACGGGGTTGAGAATTGGGGTAGTCTCACAAGGTTTCAGTTTGAATACAGCCCTTTCTTCTGCCAGGTGTTTTGGAATTAGAAGGTTTCACTAAAATTATTTGCGTAATCCTCTCTGCGAATAGTCTCTGCTTCCCCCCTGTGTAAGGTGCTACTCCCCATGTATAAACAAGTGGTGATTCATTAGCACAATGACATAGAACAACAGATGACCTTGTGTATTATGAATGGCTTATTCTTCTACTTAAGTTGTAATGAATCATTTCCCTCTTGTGCTCCTCCCATTGCTCCTACTTGAATACATTTTTTATTAATCAGAATTAACTTCTTGATAGAACAGCTGGCTGTCCCCAGAGGTTGAGAGGGGAAGGAAGGATCCCTGCTCATGAAAAGCATGGAGGAATGCAACTCCGTCGAGTTAAAGACAGCCTGCAGTTTTATCAGTGCCACTCTTTACTGCTTTATACTGGGCTATGCTTTCCCATTAATGCTTTGTATTGTCCTGATGTAAGGAATGTTTTACGTGTGGAAATGCATCTTGTTATGTGACAGGTTTTATTCCTTCTGTAGAAATCTTTTTGAGATTTGGAAACGGTAAATGTAAGTCTGAATAAGAACTTCAGGATTGTTCATTGGAAAATTCATTAGAATAAATCTCCTTTGTCGGTAGTTAGAAAGCAGTAACCATGTTTCAGCTTTCCTACTCTCCATTCCACTTGAAAATAGAGAAGCTTTGTTGTGGATTTGCTACCCCCACAGGCTCTTCATGTTTCTTAAAATACTTTGTTCTGCAGATTTGCTGAAGGGCTTCCCCCAACCAGTGTTCAGGAATCTCTGGGTTGGTTGGTTTGTTTTTTCCTCTGTAACTTTGTTGCTTAGGTAAATCTTATAACCATAATCTCACATTTAAGTTGTCCTTCTGGCACTTGGCCATGTGTCCCAGTTGCATTATCAGTTGTAAACAGCTGAGTTGGCTGACTTTTAAATAGAAAAACATTGTGTTCTGGTTGGAGCTGTTAATGAAAAGACTGTTGGTGGAAGTTGGCAATTGCAGTGGTGCTGTTCCTAGAAACACGTCTGTTTTTAACAATGGCTTTATAGGTCTGAATGCTCCCTCTGGCAAAGGAATATGTGCAGTATATACCACCCAGATAAGTAATGTCTGAAACATGGCTTTGCACACCTAAACTATACATAGTGCTTAGATTTGAGAAGAGATTCACCTATGCTCTTCTAATGCTGAGTAACTTGCTGAAAAATATAGCTATTTGCGTTCCCGTGGATAAGACAAAATTAACAGGCACAAATTGTACTAGAGGAAGTTTAAGCTCAAAGGAAACTGCAAAAATAGTAAAGGGAAATAGTAATTCCTCTTAGCTACATTTCATAAGTAAATGTTATGGATTTGTTATACATACTGAAAACTTTTTTTTATTTCAGAGCACTAGTGTATCATTCTCAGCAGTTTAAATGTGTGACTGTATTAATCTGTGAAGTCCTTCTGAGGCAGTCTAATGAAGAATATATCCTGCTTTGATTTGCATCCTCAAAAAATGATTTAGCAGAAATATGAGTGGCTGGTTCATTCTTAGAAATAACAGTTATTTCAGCACAGAGAAACACATTTAAAATGCTAAGTAAGCACTCAAGAAAAAATATGAAGGTGATTATTTTTCCCTTTAAGATACCATCTTGTGCCATAGCAAAGGAGTACCTTCAAAAGAGGATCATGCTCTAACAAGCATTGGGTCAGTTTAAAACATAATCTTGAGTTATAATTTTAGCTTTAAAGGGTTCTGATTTAAAATAATTTGAGATTTGCTGTGTTTCCACATTAAATCTAAAAAATTGAGACGCAAGAGAAGATTGAGTAGTGCTTTCATAGTGCTTCCACAACTCCTTACAGTTAAGCTGCATTTACTACATGCACTTCCTTGAGTAACTTGTTCAAAATGCAAACTCTCTCTTAGGTTTTGAAATACTGTGTAGTTTTTCCAGCTTGGTGACCCTCTGTATCACTTCCCAAACCCACATTTTTTTTGTTTTGTGCTTCAGTTATCATCACCTTTTCATTGTTCAAATAGTCACCAAGTCTCCAGGCTTTTGTTAGATGAGAAGTTCATTACTGGTAGAGTCGGTACCTTACCCAAAAGCCAAGTGCTGACTATGGTTCATCTAAATTGCAGATGATGACTGGAGAGGGTGCTCAATAAGGAAAATTGATGAAATGCAGTATATCATGTTTTGATTCTGATCATGTGGAACATTGGTGGTTCTACTAAGCCTTCAGGAATGTACCCCTGATGATCATACCACCAATTCTTTGCGAACCAAGTGTTAATACATGAATGTGAAATGCATGGAGGAAAAAAAAAAAAAGCTTGTTTTTGTGACAAAAGTATTGGAAAAAACTTGAAGTAGACAAATATAGACTCAGTGTTGTGGTGGAATAATAGGAATCATTCTGGCATGATGAACAGCTACTCGGGATGCTGCTTAAGATAAAAAAAAAAAAATTAGAAGCTTGCATTGTGTTCCTCATATCCAAGAGGAGATCAAAGTATATACTTGGATGTAATCCAATCAGCAATAAAATCATTACAGTTCTTTTTCAAGCAAATCCAGTCAATATGTCGATCAAACAGATTAACACTCCTACGTTAGCAGATGACAAAGATGCAGTTGATGAGTTCTATCTGCAGTTTGAAGAGATATTAAAAAATGAGGCAAAGCTATCACCCTTGCAACTGGGGACCTTGCAACTGTGAAATTTTGGCTGTCAGATGCATAAGCTCTCCAAAAGATGACATGGGAAGTTACTACTTATCTTGGCTTACTGAATGAAAGAGATGTTTGGTTGAACTTTGTTGCTTTCATATTCATGCCTTCTTAATTGAAGATCAAAATTATGTCCTAGATACTCATACAAATATGCATGACTTCTTGGCTAAGATCAAGTGATACTGAAGGATGAACATGCAGCAAGCAAAGATTGCTGTGAGTCAGAATATAATTGTTGGTTTCTAGAATTAAAAAAAAAAAAATATTCAGTAGTCCATTGCTTCTTGACCAGAAGCAGAAATGTCTATGGGATATCTATCCAGAAAAGATGTGTGTCATAGGGAGATGGCAGTTTTATTCCTTAATCCATTTGTGCTCACTGTGTAATTGCAAGCTGCTGATGAACATGTTCTGATAAGTCAGTGTTGGGCTCTGAACATCTGTGAACAGCAGCAAGCAACCATGAGTTGTTTCTTTTTTCATTAAACTGCACGTGACTCAGTAACATGGCCTACCCCAAATTTTTCTGTGGATGTAGAGACTCAGCTGAAATAGAGGCTCTGGAATTTGCGAAGTAGTAAAAAAGGGAAGGTTCCTACCCACACACTTGGGGAGAGATGGGCTGGGAGGAGAACAAGTCATAGATAACAGGCAGCAAATGCTGGAGTGAGTGAAAACGACCTTAATGTGGGAGGGAATTAAATGCCTCTACACTGACTCAGTTACTGGAGGTAGGATGCAATGAACATTACCCAGTGATCAACTGCAGCAGCAAGATAGAAATTCAGTTATATGGAAACCATCACATCCTGCCTCAGGGTTGTTCTAAAGGAAGAGGAGGCAGAATTCAGACATGTTTTCACATGGAGTGAAACATGAGGAAGCATAGAAATACTTAGAAATGTACAAAGGCTCAACAGGTGAAAAGCTCAATTGTTTTATATTCAGGCTTGTGGAAATGAATTGTGGGAAACAAAGCCTGATCACAGAAAGAATGCTGTGATGTGAGAACTAGACTTCTGGCATATTCAAGATATAAAAGAATAGAAATGCTTGTTGGAAATGTTGAACTTTAAAAGTGGTCTCGTACAAAATCAGCATGAGCAACTTAGATTATTTTGGTGCTTAAGACAAGGAAGAGAGGCTTAGAGATTTACAAAGGAGGAAATGACTTGCACCAGCTGGGCGCAACTAGACAGTACAGAAAGATAGGGTGTGTATGTGCTGTGTACTCTAAAGAAGGCTAAAAAAATCAGTCAATTTTTTTCTTTTGCTGTTCTATAAGGGTTGACCAGCTTTAAGTTATGCATTTTTGTGAGCTTCTCAGGGGCCTACTGTAAATGATACCGTAGAAGCAGCTTTTTACAGATGATTCTTCTCCAAGGAAGGCATGTAGTAACATAGATGAAGTATTTTGTGAACTAATGGATATAGAAAGCCAACTTATTCCAACTTTGATCTTTCGGAACGATGTAAGTTTAGTGATAAAGTTTTTTGGTTTTTTTTTTTTTTTTTCCTAACACATTTTAAGTTTAAGGCAGTGAAGAAAAGGAAGGAAGATAAAAGCTTATTCTTAACCTAATTTTCTTCCCACTGTACTTCGATCAGTACTTCTTAACTTAGCCTGTGTTCCAGATGTATCTTCTACAACATCAGGAGAAGCACTGCCACCAGCACTGTTGTCACATCATTTATATATCTATAGCTGCTAATTACCTAGCTCAATACTTGGAAAGAGTTATTAATGTCAACAGTGTGCAGTATCCACCCTTCAGCAACTGGCCGCCCAAAGATCAGCTTTGTTCTATGCTACATGATAAACTAAGCAGTGCTGGAAGACAAACAGTAGTTCACCTTAGAGAGGGATGATCTGTAGTTTTAGATTTCTGAAATCCAATTTTTCTGTATTTTTTTCCCACTTGTATTTTTTTTTTTTTTGAGTTTTACCTACAGTAACTGGAAAAAAAAAATTAGTTTATTTGATGGAAAATCTAGGCAAACTGAAATACAGCACATTCCTTCTCTAATGTCCAGACTTTGAACAATAGCTGTGCACTTTATCATGCCCATTGCATTTTATTGTCTGCTGCCATGCAGTACTTTTTTTTCATGGCATTACTGTAGAAGAAAATGTAGGCTGCCTAATGGACCATTTGCAAATACTGACTTACACAATACTGTACATATGTGCAAGTAAGCACAAAGATGTCTGCATGAAGAACAACTGATTCTATAGGTTAAATGGACTTCTAGCTTTTTTTTTTTTTTTTTTGTTAACAGTGTTTTGGGGGACTTTTTTTTTTTTTTTTTCTTCTGGTCACTGCAGTTACCTCCAGCAACCATTTGTCTTGCATCTATTTGATTGCATCGTTTCCTTCCTTTTGAGGCACAGAGAGATCAAATTGACCTAGTCAGTGTTGGAATCAAGGTAGTATTGGACTTTCTTTTATATGTTTAGGTAAAGCTGGCCCCATATGAATTGCTGATGGTATTGTTTAGATTAGTACTGTTATTTTTCTTTAATGCGAACTGTTATTTTGTGCTGCAAGGAAAAGATTTGGAGATTGAGATTCTGTTTCTAGTCTTTGTTTTGTACATTTTAAGCTGCAGATTTTGTGCTAATATGACAGAAGTTATTGGAGATGCTTCATTGTCTCCAGGACCCAAAGCTGGAGATTAATTCTCTGCCCACTTGTAATTTTTGTCGTCTATGAAATACAGTGCAGCTTTGCAGTCATGCTGTTGCTATTCAGCCTCTCATTGTGCATTTTGTAGAGGAGAAAAAAAAAACAAAACCCACAAACCCTAACAACCAATGACTCTTCTTTTTCTTCTTTCTGGATTTATTCTTAAGTAGCTAAGTACAACATTAGGCCAGAGAGAGGGGTGGGGGGAGAAAAGATGGTGTTCGAGCAGATCAAATGCACAAAATGATAACTCGGTGTTTCTCCAAAGGACATTTTACTTTACCCAGACATGCTTTTTCTCCTTGTTGCTGTCGTGATTGATTAGTGAAGCACTAAACAATCCATGTAATTATTCACCAACTGCAGACCATCTGGAGTTAGGAATTTGCAGTCTCTTTCTAGAAATGTGTCTTTGCTGGGTTTGCTGTATGCTTGTGAGCCTAGTACTTAATCACCACATGTGGGAGGTGTTAACTAGGGAATTGCCTTCCCAGTCTAACTGCATTATCATTTATATTGTGCTGTAGATGTCTATAACATTTAAGATGCTTTACAAAGGGTTAGAAGTGCAATACACATAACAGCTTGTACCCCAAGGATCATGGAGTTGAAGTGCACAAGTGGGCACCATAAGATAAAAGGCAAATGATGAAGAGAGAGTGGCTGCTAGAAAGGTAGAGGAACAGATGTCAGAGTTTTTTTTGGAGGAGGAGGTGAGTGAGGAGGAGGGAAGCTGTTCCCATGAGAAAGATGATCTAAAATGAGGAGTCGGCGAAGGAAACAATTTGGAGTTTCTTACAAGCATGTCTATTGTCCAATCAGGAATTGTTTGCACTTTCGAAAGCACAGCTAATTTTGACAGGAAAAATACAACCTTTAGCATTAAAAAAAAAAAAAAGTAAAAACCCTGCCCATTGCATGCTTTAGACATATTATGCATAATCACAGAATTGTAGGGGTTGGGAGGGACCCTGATATAATGCCTATCTTACAATCAGAATCTCTCTCCCAAAGAAATGTAATTCCAAAATAAAAGGTGTATTTTCTTCTTCAGAGTTCAGGCAAAACATCTCTTCCTGATACGGTCTTGAAGGTAACCAACTTGGAAGGTCAGCAGCTTGGCTTTGTGAGCATGAGTCAGGAAAGTGGGAGAGTTGTTCCTCAGCTGGGGATAACACAGTGAGTGTCAAATTCTGTCCATCTTATAGTTAAACTAGAGGATGCCTGCATTATTCACTGTGGTGCTTCACATCTGCCTAGTAATGATTGAGGATGGCATGCATACTCCAGTTGTTTGGTCTTTTTGGTTGAGACTTCAGAAATATGGTGTTTGACAATCCAGCAGAGACAGCTCTATCATTACTGTTGAGGCTACAAATAATTGCTTATAAGAAGTCATTAAATATGAAAAGACATCTACATTTGGAATTATGTTTCCTGGCTGGGTGAACATCCACACTGCTTCATACACTATTTAGTTTCTGCAGAGCTGGTTTCTATATTTCTCATGACATGTAGTGAGGCTATTTTTTAAATAGTCTGTAATAACAGAGGTTAACTCATTTGACGTTATTTCTACACAGTATATGCCCCTCCTTCTAAGACACAACATCAACTTTATTTTAAAGAAATAAGAAATGGAAGATTATTTTCATATGCTGTTTTCCTCCAAATGCATACTGCAGTGCAAACGTATGAGCTTGTATCTCTTTATAGTAATAAACATTTTAATGGCAGAGTCTTTACTTTGACAGAAGTGTGAAAGCTCTTAAGTGTGTGATTGAGGTCTCCTGGTATGATGTGTCTTCACTGTTTACAGAAAATGAATCTCGTGCTACTGCTGCTCCATACTGTGGTGTTTTTTGGTAGAGGACTGATTGGTACAGGCCAAATTTGTGCCAAGCAGCATGCTATTAAACTATGTATGTGGTCATGATCTAGTGCTGAAGTTTATGTCCTGTCTAGACATATGTTACGTTTACACAGTCATAACAACAGCAGCTAGCTAATTAAATTAATTTTTAAACACTAGGAAGCTTATAAACACACTTTCTATCTTTTCTCATGAGGAAGTGATACCACCAAGCGGGCATCTCCACCCTCTGTTGGGATGTCAGTTGCTACCCATGTCTTGTCCTACTGACTGTGTCTGATTCTCTCGTTTATTCACAGTTCTGTACTTCAGTCTTCTCCTTAAAAGTATGTTATCCATTCCCAGCTGATAGCATCTTGAGTTTGCTCAATACAATCTCCATCTCACACCAAATTAATTAAAACTGCTCAGTAATAATAATCTTCGAACACGTCCCTCTGGAATTAGTCTTTATATTGAACCACAGATAGCTGCTGAGTTGATTTTTTGTAACCAGTTGCATAAGAAAAATGAAGGGCCGGTAAAATTAGGTGAGGAATGATTTTCTCAACTGATCCTGTAATTAAGAAAAAGTGAGAAGCAGTAAATATCACTGAAGTTCTCATATAGACTTAGCAATGTTTTACATTCTATCACACTTATTCCCATTCTGTCTCTCTGAGCAGGCAGCTGCTAGACTTAACCACAGTAAGATAATGTCAGAAAACAGAAGCAAAATATTTTGATCTGGGGACTGCAGAGCTGTGGGTGGTGCAAACTGTGGCCTCGTTGTAGATCGGAGACAAACCAAAAGAACTTTCAGAAGAAGTGAGAGGCTAAACTATGCTGTTACCAAATTAATGTTGTTATCCTCATTTAAGTCAATGGGATGTTCATCATTGTTTCAAGTGGAGTTAGAATTTCCTTCTATACTTTAATCTCTATCTGGTTAACAGGAAAAAAAAAAACTCAAAAAATCAGTTTCCATACATTTTTGGAGACTAGACGTATATAATTGGTATATCCCACAAAGCCATATAATTGCTGTCTATTAGGGTGGGGCTTACATGTTCATTCAGTTCTCCACGCCTTGGTGCCTTTAGTTCTGCTAGTAGGGAGCCCTGGCATATGGAAATCTTGGTCTGCTCTCAGCTTATCTCTAGTCTGTATAGATGGGACACCCAAGTTGGGAGAACGCAGGTTGCATAATCTGTTCTACCAATCTACTCATTTTAGAAGAAAGCTGAGAAAAATCTTCATTACAAGTAAGGGGGGTAATGAGGATGAAATGCTGTCGTGTTTTCCAGAAACAACCAACACAGTCCTTGAAGCAAATTCCGTATCTTGTTTTTACATTCATAAAGGAGAGTGTTTATTCTCTGCATGCATCCCTGAGAAGTAGTAAGTGTTCATAATTGGACCTGGCTAAAGTAGGTCTATTGTAAATCATTTGTCTACCCAGTGAGCTCTAGCATCAACTCAGTGAGCCAGGATGAATGTGAGTGATCACTGATGTTTTGTCTGTGCGGCCTCTTTGTGGAGTCTGTAGTTTTCTATGTACTGCTGACCAAGACATAGCAGAAACTTTTGGCAACCCTACAGACCTGGGGAGGAGTGGCAGGAAATCTGCCTGATGGAAAGGGACCTTGGTGTACTGACGGACAGTCAGCTGAATATGAGCCAGCAGTGTGCCCAGGTGGCCAAGAAGGCCAGTGCCATCTTGGCCTGTATCAGGAATGGCGTGGTGAGCAGGACTAGGGAAGCAAAGGGTCTCTCACTCATTAACAACTCCCTGAGCCATTACTTTTCCAAGTGCATTAAGTTTTGTAGAGATGTTGGAAAACTTGTAGTAGTTGTGTTGTAAAATATGCTTAAAATGTTGATGATCTTTCTAGATTGAATGTCTTTGTACTACTGTAATTAGACAGCAGAAGTGTTTTTTTAAGATGCTTTTTTGGAGCAAGTTAAAGGGGGCCCCTCACTGCAAGAAGGACATTGAGGCCTTGGAGTGTGTCTGGAGAAGGGCAATCAGCTGATGAAGAGTCTGGAGCAGAGGCCTGATGAGGAATGGCTGAGGGAGCTGGTATTGTTCAGTCTGGAGAAGAAAAGGCTCAGGGGAGACCATATTGCTTTCTGTAACTACCTGAAGGGAGGTTGTGGTGAGCTGGGAGTTGGCCTCTTCTCTTGTGTAACTAGTGATAGGATGAGAGGGGATGGCTTCGAGTTGCGCCAGGGGAGATTCAGGCTGGGCGTTAGGGAATATTGCTTTTTTGAATGAGTGGTCAGGCACTGGAATGGACTGCCCAGGGAGGTGGTAAAGTCAGTGACCCTGGAGATATTCAAAGAACATTTAGATGTTGTGTTGAGGAACATGGTTTAGTGAGAACTGCTGGTGATAGGTGGGCGGTTGGGCTGGGTGATCTTGTAGGTCTTTTCCAACCTTGGTGATTTTACGATCTAAACACTGTTTCCATTACGTGTCGTTCACCAAAGACAGCACCTGAAATACATATCTGCAGCATAACATCTGAATGCTGTTTATTTTACTCCCAGCTTCACTGTATCTGCATTCCCTGAATTCAGTAATGTTGCATGAGAATATGTTGTGCACAGGGTAACCTGAGTCAATGAACAGCAATTTAATTTATGGAATTTATGGAAGAGGCACACTGTGTCTTTCCTTTCCTCCCCTCCAAATGTAGATTAAATGAAAATCTTTCTTACCTACTGAGTGAATGCTTTTTAGGGTTTTGTATCGTATTGTCATCTCTACAAAAACTGGTGTAAATTTGTGTATTTGGGTCACTGTGTATTTGGTCTAAGTTGCAGAGATGAACTGAGCAGAAATTAATATACTCCTCTACACATGACGGACAACTATTTAATTCACTGAGGAAAAAAAAAGCTGAAGCACAACTGGTGTAAACATGATGGCTTATGACAACATGTGTGTAAAGGCATTGCTTTTATTGTTTGTGGTTCAGTAATACATCCAATGCCATATATTGAGGCCACACAATTGGAAATGCTCTCATGTACATCAGCACACAGTTTGGTTCTTTGGTGACATGGTGCAAGGAAATACACAGAGGTAGCTTGCAAAAATACAAGAATAGTATAACCTGTGCCATGTGCTGATTTGGATTTCATGCTGATGCCAAGGGTCACTTTGTGTTATACCTTGCACACTAATAAAAGTGAAATGCATACAACATCCCAGAGATACTCCAGCCAAAAATTGACCTCATCAGCCCCTAGAATAAAACTCTGAAAAGATTTCTGCATCCAGGATCAAAGTCAACATAGATGCTAGCCAGGCTATGCCTGGAAGCTATTAAGTATATTCCCTGTTTGTGAAATCAACTTGTGAAGAATCCTTCCTGCATTTTTTTTTATTTGATTTCAGGTTCATCTTGCAGAGGATCATCTCTATCCACTGATGTTGGAGACAGTCTTGGTAGAGATCTTAACAGAAAGAATTTTTCAGCCTCTGATATTTTCTCTAAGCCTGACGTTAAGTAGTGTCAGTATCTCTCTGACTACCCATACGAGTTCCCCAAATATAAAGGTGGAATAAGCATTGACCACAACAACTTACTGTTTTGTTTTATTTTCAGTTCACAATAATGTGGCTATATGGAGAACAGGTTGATGTATACTGTGGGTATTGATTGTGCCTCATGATTGCCTCCAGTTGCTTAGCTTTGTACTTTAGAGTAATGGTATATATTGCCACTGAACACTGTGCATTAATCAAAACAACCAGGGATGGGGCTATACATCACCATGCAGCCATATGGTACAGAGCAGAGCAGTGTTCACAGCAGAGGTCACTAACAGAAAGCTTTCTTTGCCATAGTTACAGAAGCTGTGTGTTAGTCTTCTTTGAACTATAAATACAGAAATAGCCCCACGATAGGTGTTGCTCTTTTATTTTTTGTTTGTATTTGATCTCATCTTTCATGTTTATTTCATATATTCTGCTTTTCATGTTAAGGTTTCTGCTAGCAGTTTGAATCTTTTTGACATACAGATGTTAAAAATGAATGCCTGAAAGGGGAGGTCAGTGATTATTATTCTTTGCTTTGAACTGTGTGTTAACATTTAACAGCAAAACTTAAATCTCCAGGATGCTGCACTATTAAAAGTTTTAGTTTTATCTGGCCTAGCGGGCATCTGTACTTCAATTTATGTTACCAAGACAACATTTTAGCTTCAGGCAAAAACTCATAAAGTTACTGTATATGTTAATAAGAGATCAGGCATCATCAGAAAACAAAACTATGTCACCTTGTGATTAGTTGTAAGAATGAATTAATACCAGAATTGCAAAGCTAAATGTAATACCAAATTTACTTCAGTCTGATGAACTGTGTTCATGTTTGAGAGGCATTAACATCCAACAAGCTGAATTTCTCTTGCAGTAGAGAGAAGAGCAGAGAGAAGTGCAATTTGTTCAAACAGATGTCCTTTCCTTGCGAGTAGGCTTAGAGGGGCAATATATCATGATGCTATTCAGTGTTTGTTAAGCAGAAATTATCTCACTATCAAGAATGTTATTTCAGATGTTGCTAACATCTGTACATACTATAAACATCTAATTCATAGTTTAATAATACTTTGCAAATTGGAATTGTTAAGGACTGAGTTTTCTCTTCCGTTTTGGAAGATATACAAGGTTCATGCATCAGTTATGCCTAGCCTGTTTCTCCATCCTGCTGTGAAATTTGGATGGAAATAGAAATAATTAAATGAGGAAAGGGAAGTTCAGCTAAAAAAGAAAAAATGGCTGGAATTCTGACTTATTCATGTACGTGCATGGAGAAGGCAACAGAACTGTCAACGGTGTTGGAGTGTTTAGTGAGAAACTGGCACTCTTGCTGAGACCTCCTTTCAGATAGTTGTAAAGAGTGATGAGATCTCCCGTCAGCCTTCTTTTCTTCAGACTGAACAACTCTAGTTCCTTCAGCTGCAGCTCCTTACTCTTGTTTTCTAGTTCCTCCTCTGGCTTCCTTTCTTGTCTCTGCACAATTCTGGGGACAGGAGGCTGGGGTGACAGGGTGTGTGATGCAGATGCAGACTGTTCCAAGATAACAATGCGACATGGGGAGCTGCAGGGAGTACTGGGCAGGTGTACCACAAGGAATGGGGAAGTCCAGCTGAGATGTAACCTCATGGTTGGTGAGAGGTACTTGAAAATCCTGTTTGGTTCCCATAAAGGAAAATATTTCTAAGCAATGCTTTAAAGAGTTGTCAACAGTTCACAGGCCACTTAAGCCCAGTTCTGTGACTATAATGGGGCAGGGAGAACCGCAGACCCATGCCCCAGGAGAAGGGGAAAAGGGGAAAAGATAGGAAGATGGGCCTTAAAACAAAACAGCAGCAATGATCTGAGGAGTAAAGTTCATTGAGTAAACAAGATATCAGGATGCAAATTAGCATAGTAGAATATAATTGAAATTGAAGCAAATAGGTCAAATAAAATGAGAGTGTGTGTCAAAAAACTGAAGGCCTTACTCTAATGCTGAAGATGAGACAGCTAGGGGGCACACAGTGCCAAGATGAACAGAAAGGGAAAAGAATGGATATCTCAAGAAACACGAACAGTTTTTATCTTTCCTTCTGAACAGAGAACAGAAGCACTAGTTCCTCTGGGGTATGTAGTTCTTCTCTTCCGAGACAGGTATACTCGTAACTATCGACAAACCATGAAACTGGAGCATTAACTCTTCTAATTTCTGGTGTGCTACGTGATGTTATGATGTGGAATACTGATAACAAACAATAATAAAACCATGACAAGAGTGTATTTCCATGGCCTGACAAGAGCCATTATTGAAGGGCTGTCAAATTTCTGAAATCTAGTTATGTCAACTTGATAGCCATCAAGGATTCTATTAGCAGCTTTTCTGTGGGAATAAGTGACTCTTGGTAAAAGAAGGCCCTAGTACAAACCAGCCTACATCACCCCAGATTACACACAAGCAGAGTAGTGATGTTTTCTTCATGTTAGTAAGTACCTCAAAGTTGGAGAGCTTCTTTGAATTGCAAATCTGGTAGGGAGGGCTTCCCCTGAAAATGGTTCTGTTAGTTTTGATGAGACAGTGACTTGCTAAGTCAGTGACTCTTTGGACTCTTACATAAAAATCACAGTGATACTGCCTTTTCTCCTACCCCAGCTACAGGAAGATACTGCTTTGTTTTGCATACTTCTGCTTGCGTATTCCATGGAAGAAGGTCCTTGTGACTCTTCATTTTCATATTCTATTATTTCAGATATACCTAATACAAAGACAGTCATAAAATGAAACACTGTGGTCTGTATGAGCATATATGCATGTAATGCAGAGTTTTTAGAATCATTGTGTCAAGCTAGTGTAGTCTAGAACTAGTACTTAGCTTAATGGCTCCCATCTTCTCTCCCTTTGCAAATTATTTCTGAAACAATATTTCCATCAATAAAGCAGTTGGGACAACTATTCAGTATTCCTGACTCTTACTCAGGCTTGATGACCACTAGAAAAAAATGAAAGATAATTCTGGGGCATCCACTTTGGAGCTTATTTTCTATCTTGTTTTACCCAAGAAGCCTGCATAAGCTTTGTAGGCGCGGGGAGAGAAATATAGTAAAACTTAATAGCACAATACAAGATTAATATTCCAACAACAAAAAAGAGGAAGCTAACTTCTGAAAATATATTTGAAGTTTATAATTATTTTAATCAGCTTCTTAGTGTGCATACTCGTTCTGGGAATCTTCTCATTACTTTGAGTTATCATCCTTCTCAACCTGGCCTCTGCTGGAGGAGCCAAAGCCTGAATAATCTGCTTTTCCTCCACATTAGAGTTTGTGATACTGTTTGCACCAGCACTTATTTAAGAGAATGTTTTGTACAGAAGAGACATTGCTCTCATCAGGTTGGATTTCCCATGCAGAAGTTTCTTTAGTCAGTCTGTTTTACAGACATATTTTCCATGTCAGAAACCTTTCCTTATTTGATTTCTTTCTGGTCAAAGAACAGTTCTAGCATAGATATTCAGCTGAGACTCTTGGCACCAAGTGCTGTCTCCATGCAATCAGACACAACTCTGTGAACCATACTATATACACAAAAGGTATTTATCAGATTCCTTCAGCTGTCCTTTGAACCTTTACTTCCTTTGAAAAGAATGTCTGATAGGAGAGTTTAAGCACCACAATTCGTAAGTTCTCCATGAAATCCCGAATGTGCTCAGTGTGCTGTGGTAAGCATAAAGTGTTCCACTTCTTAGTCCCTGAGATGTTTCCAGCAACACCTCTCGTAACATTTTACCTTTTTTATGAGTGAAAAAGTTGTGAAGGGATGTCTATTTCAGAGGCTCTCGTTATTTTTGGAAGTACTGTTTCCTGTGGAAAACAAAATTTGATTATTTTTATCTCTTATTAAAATATTTTATCTTAGACTGCAGATACCTTAACCTATGATTCTCTTTTAGAAAAGGCAATTTTTTTTTTGTTAAAGTCCTTTGAAAAGCATGTATAATTGGTAACACTAATTGATCTATGTGTTGTAGATAATTTGTTGAAAGTGAAAGAACCATTTAGAGAGGCAAATTGTTTGCAAATTGATCCTGATTACTTCTGAAGTGTTTGTCTATGCTATGCAAGCAGCTTAAATGAATGATTTTTTTCTGCTTAGTTGTGACAAATGCTGGGCATCAAAAACATGAAACTTAGATAAAGCAACCTGAATACTTGCACACAGAAGCAAATGATAGCAGCTGTACATCTGTTTGTTTTTTTTTTTCTAAAAATTCACCTCATCTTATTGTCATTAAATAATAAAGCCACATGCTTCCTGTTAAATTTTCAGGAAGCATGTGGCTAGTGTAATTTACATTGCCCTTTGGTCCTTGACAGAAAAAGAGACTACAGTAGAGAGAACATCAAAACCTTTGCTAATGTTTTCTTCTATTTTACTCCTCAGTAACTAGGTTAGAGGAATTTGTCTTTCTTGTTAGATCCATCTCTATAGCCAGATCAGTTCTTCCAGATACAACTGCTCTCTCAATCCTAAGAAATGATTCAATTAACCTTCCTTTGAAAAGTTTGTTGGTAGCGTTAGAAATTAATCTCCAACAGCTAAATTAATATCTCTTCATCCTATTGTAGTTTTGACTTTTAATAAAGCTAGAGTGACTCTCTTAAACATACCTATGGATTCTGATTGAAGAAAAAGAAATTTATTTTTTGTTGTTTGGGTAAATACCTAGTTCACCTGTTTCTTATCACAAATCACTTGCTAAAGAAAACCATTGTTTTCAGCAGGAGAAAGAAGATGGATTCAAAAAAGGAACATGGAGCTGAATTTCAGAAGAAAGCAAACTATTCAAAGAAATGGAAAAAGTTCTGTAATTTGAAGCCAGCAGTTGTTTTATACTGGGTAGGCTTGGCTAGGGGTTTTCTGTTTGTTTTCTCTGTCCTGGTTCTAGGACTCTAGACAGTGTATGTTAGATATATATATGTGGGGAGTAAAGGGGAATAATATTCATTTATACATCATGAAGAAAAATGATGCTCCTTATTTAATTATTTATGCATATATTCCTGCTACTATATTATTTTCTGTGGTGTGCATCACTTTTTTTTTTTTTTTAACTTGTCAAGAATTTAAATTCCCCTCAATATTAAGCAAGTGTTGGTCTTTTTTTGCATCGTAGTCTGTTTCAGTCCAGCACTGAAAAATTCTGTTTAGAGGTGAGTGTCAGATTTTGAATATGAGGGTTTTAATAATGGCAGTTTTTCCTGATTTGCATGCAGAGACAAGATTGCTGGAGAAATGAAAAACTGACATGCATCTCCTCGTATAAACAGAATGATTTATTCTTTAAATAAAAGCAACCTACTTTTGTTACTTTAAAGCCTTTTGTTGTTGCTGCTGTTGTTTTTTCTTTATCTGACTTGGGTTTTGTTTCTTTAGCAAAGGAATTTTCATTTCAGTAAGTTCAAATTTAGTCAGCCCTGACCTTAGAAACTGCAATTTCTGCCGAGGAAGTTGTATTTTTGAAAATAAAGGTTGACTGTCAGTAGAAACCATGGGTAAATCTTAACAGATGGCAGTACATGCTGTGATTTTATGAAATTCCTGCTCATGGCTGTATATACAACTTCTTCGGCATAGTTGGTGGGATCTGTGCAATTTAGAATAAATATATACTACATGGGATTAGTTCTGCCTGAAAAGAAGAGCTTGTGTAACCTGACATGGTGGCACAAATGAATGTTTTGTTGCATGCGCCTGAGCCTTGCATAACATTCCTTTAAGCATGATATTCAATACAAGCGATGTAAGTGTACAATGCAGCCCCACATGGCCTTAGTGGTAGGAGATGACATGTCTCTGAGATGATTCATGTACACATGTACATGATCTGAGCCTTTTGCAAAGGTCATTTATACCAATATATATATACAGACAGACAGAAGCATCTGTGGAAAATTTGGTCAACAACAGAGTAAGTAAAGACCAAGGGATAATTTTGCACTCAGTTATTTGCCCTTTTTAAGGAATGTGACTTATTCTCTCATGCTAGGATTCTGTTATGTTCTGTGTCCCCAGCAAAAGGTTGGACTGGTGTAAAATTAACTTATGTGGCCTCTGGAAAGGTTCCTTTGCAACATCTTTGCTACCCTGTTTGTTGACAAGATCCTACCCTATAGGGCTTTGTGGCAGGTTTACCAGAATTGCCATATTTTGCTCGCTTTTCTTCATTGGGAATGATTTCTGGTGTGCCAGGGAAAGAATTGGATCTGACTTGCCAAGATAAAAAACTAATCTATCTTCAAATCCAAGGGCAGCTTGTTTGGGTTTTCATGATGTTCTAATTTCAGCTGGGGCAAGTGTATCAGACTTTTTTTGTTCAGTGAAATATGAGGGAACACAGAATACAGGAAAATGAATAGTGCATTGGAAATTGCATGAAAATTGCACAAAATGTGCAGGGGGAGAAAAAGGCCTAAAGCGTTTAAATCACCCCTGTGCAAACTAAATCATTTCTGACTAACTTAAAAGAGTTAATTACAGCTTGCTTTCCAGTAAGTTTGATCTTTCTAATGCCTGCAGCGTCCGGTAGATTCTGTTGTACCAGGCAGCCATAGGGGTAACATGATCCTCCATCATTTCCTTTTGAGTGGAAGTCTGCACAGTTAGAAAGGTAATAGAGAAGATGAATGGCTAGATCTCTCTTGGAAAGAAAACCATACTGAAATGCCTTTCAGCTTTTTGGAAGATTGGGTGGCTTCCAGGTAGGCTCTGATTTGCCTCCAAAATCAAACTGAAGCACTCAGACCTGTGCCGCTTTGTATGGCAGGATCATCACTTTACAGTGGGGTTTCAGCCCCATCCTGATGGAAATGCCCTTGCCCCATTGCTCTCTTCCTGGCAAGGTCAGACACAGGATCCTGGCTGCCAGGCACAGCAATCAACCTTCTCTTGGCAGCTCTCAGCAACTAGCTACCAGCTGCTTCCTGTGCTTGAATGAAGGCTGTGCTTGCTGCTGCTTTCCTTTGGGCTTTAATACCTTTTATCAAAAGGTTTCTTTTCTTTAAAAAGACTGTTATAGCAGCACACATGAAAAATTCAAAAAGCTTTCAGCAAAGAAGACTCAAATATCCAGTGTCTGTGTCGTAATGAGGACAACGGCCAAGGCATTCAAAGATTACTACGAGGCGGAACTGCTGGTGCTCTACACATGGGCCCATTAAATCATTTGCAGGGACTCCCTTAGGCTTATGGAGGGTGGAGGGGCTGGGTGAAGAGTCCCACTTCTCATTCATATTAGCTTTTTATGCCAACATTTCTGACCATGAGAAGCTATTCTTTAATCTTCAAGTATCAAATGTTCTTAGGAAATGGGTTGATGGGACTAACTCAAAAAGGCCAGTACATTTTGATTCAAATATATATTCATATACAACTTTACTAAATTGGGGTCAGTTTTAAAGTTTTATATCAGCAAATGGCTTGATCAAGAAATCATGAATCTAAAAGCTGCAAAAATTCTATTATTTCTATTTATTTCTATTTCTAGGACATAATAAAATCTTTATCAATGCTGGCATGGTCATCCTACATAACAGTGTAAAAAATTAAGTTTCTTTGTGAGGAAAAGTGCAAACTGGAAGTCTAAAGGAAAACTGCTTTTTTACTTTTGGGCATTTTCTAACCTTCTGCATTAATGTTTTGACCTTTGTTCAGAAAAGACACTGAAATCATTATGTCTCACCTGTGGCATATATACTGAAATGCTTGCAGGAGAACTTTTTAAATGTAATATTTTGCTTAATGAGAAAGCTAGATTGTCTTGTATATACCAATGCTATGTGTATACTTACAACATTTATGAAGTGCTTTGAAAAAGTGGAAGCAACAATAAAAGCGCCAGGCATGTTTCCTTTTTTGATCTAAGTAGCTACCAGGAAAATATTGCTCCAGGGAACTCTAAAGAGTGCTCCATTTTGTAAGTGTTCAGATACCATCTGAAGGAAACCTGTGAGTAGACAGGACCTGATCCACAGTAGACATCTAAACAAGTAGTCATACAGAGATCCAAAGATGATGACCTCAGAAGCAATTACTGAGACTCCAGTTTGTCTTCCCTCTACAAAACAAGTATTAGATCCATCAAATAATTGTTATTAGAACAGAAGCATAATTTTATGAGAAGCTCAACACCTTTTTCAAAAATTGCCAATCATGGAGAAGTAACCACAAAACAAATTTGACAAATTGTTCCAGGGCCTAAACATCCACACTTATGGAAGAATCCCTTTGTAGCCCTCTAGACCAGTTCATGTGAACCTTTTAGATGCTTCTGCTCTTGCCTGCTTAGCCAAAGGAGCTTATTCTCCTTATAGTATTACTCACAGAACAGGGTTAGATTTCTTCATGTTGTGTAAACTTCTCTTCTGTTGAAAGCTAAACAGACTAACTCTGAGCTTTTCATTGATTCAGGATTACTCACAGTCCTCTAAGGATTCTCATGGTTCTTCTCTACACATTTTGCATCATTTTCATTGGACTGTCGAACGCCAGAATTGGGAATCAGCATCCTGTGCCAGCAGCAGGCCTGCCAAACGAAGGGGTTGTGCACACCTTCTGCTCCTATCAGGTTCTTCTCTTTATGGCTCTGTATTTGGTACCTGGTGGTGCTTTTTAGCAGAGATGAGTTAGAGTTACGATGCTTTGTGTTTCTGACTGAAAGAAGCCCCTCTTGCATGTGTACTGAAAGCTCTCAGTGCTTGAACTGACATCAATTAATGCCATGTTCTCTGAATGTAAAGTGAGTCAGGAACACCCAGGCTTTTGCAAATGGAGATGACAAATGCAGAAGGACCTGGTTCTGGCACGTTTTAAAGAAACGGTTGTTTTAAGGACTAACAGTTCATCTTTATTTTTCTCCTATGAAGAAGCCTGACAAGGAATATGTATGAGATAACAAGGATCTGGTGGAGCTTTGTTGCAGTGTCAGAGCAAACAGTGCATTCCTATGATGAGGTTGGAACTGGGAGTTGGAACTAGGTGATCTTTAAGGTCTCTTCCTACCCAAGCTGTTCTGTGATTCTATAATATGAAAGATGAGCTGGAGAGCAGATAGTGAAAAAGCACTGCAGCCAATCCCATCTCACCTTGCTATGCCAGGAGTACCAAACAGTGACCTCCAGCCCAATGCCACTGGGTGCATCGCGGGGTTGGCTGGGGCTGCCCTGCTGGGCACATAGAGACTGTAAGACAGATTCCTAAGCATGTGTCTCATATGCACAGGCTTGCAGTAATGCTAATGTAAATTTGACAGCTGTTAGCAGATAAGCTTCACCCACTTAGAAATGAGGATAACGAACCCCTGTTGCATGCTGCTACTCTGTGGTAATTAGACTTGGAGTTGGGATGCGCTGTTATTCTGGAGCAACACATATAGAGGGCCATTTCACATTATGCTGATGCTTTTGGGTTCAGAGTTTTGGAAATGCTCATGAAGTTGGAGCAGAGCCTGTGCTTTGAAAAGAAACAGTGGGAAGCTAAACAAAAATGGAATAAAGTAGACTTTTTTGTTCTGTTGGCTGGTTTATTTTTGTTTGTTAGTTGATTCACCCTTTTTCCTCCAGTCCTTTTGCCATAGTTTCTTTTTTATACCACTTACATTGTAATATCTTCATAAACATAAAATTGTTGAGAATAACACCACAAAATACTCAATTTGCAGTGTATATACTGTGCGTGTGTAACAAGGAATAGGAATATACGTGTATCTGTGTGCGCGCGCTTGTAGTTTTAGATACATTCTAGTCTCCCATTTTTAACTTCTATCATTTTCTGTAAAAGCATGCTCATTTTAGCAGAATTAAAAAAATGCTTGTGTTATTTGAGAAGCCATGAAAATAATCTGATGTACTTAGAGGGCAAATAGGAAGTGCAGTACTCCTCTGCAGTTAAACTAGAGTGAGTTGGTAGTCTGAGAAAAGGAGCTAGAAAATCCTATGGAGATGTAAGAGTATATTGCATCCCTACAGAGAGCATGAGTAATGCTAAGTTTAGGGAATAAGGCTGAGATGAAAGTCAAAAGGTAGGGTCAGTCTCCTAGGGGTATTATTCAGGATCTGAAATTAATTGAAATGAAGATAAAGTGAGAGTAAATTAAAAACAAAAGGAGATATAGATCATTACTTAGAAAGGTTGTGGCTGTATAAGCAGTTTAGAAGTTTCTATTTCTCTATCTAATAGAGAGGACTTGGGTGAAACTGGCAAGAGAATTGCTAGAATGAAGCCATTTGGAAAAGAAGATACAAAAATCATCCTTCAGCCTTTATTGGAGAAATTGGCAGTAAGTCTGGGAAAGCGTCATTGTAAATAACCTCAAAGCTCCTGAGTAGATTGTTTTTCTTACGGGTTTATGGAATTCAGAATTTCCTTTAATCCTTTCAGTTCTTGGTCACCCCATAAGTTTCTGGTTTCCTTATGATGGCATTCTTACCACTGTCAAGAAATAGATTTTTATAATCAGTTTTCCCTTGAATATTGCAAAGATGGTCTTTGAACTGAAATATTCCACAGAATGTCAGTGGAGGTGGCTGGCTGCAGCACATGAAAGAAAGAGTGACATGAAAGAGGCGTGTGCAGACAGAAGAAGCAGGTGAAGCAAGTACCCTTCCACTGTGTGTCCGATTTGCCATTCTGATGCTATCAGGTCTTTCCAGAAAGTTAAGAATGGTTCTTATTGCTCCTCTCCCTATCTACAGCAAAAAAACAGGTGCTGACATTCTGTTCGCTTGCATGCATGTGCTGAGCATGTCTGAATGAACATTGCTGAACTACTGCCTATCCTTCGGGAGTTCCTGCTGCAAACAAAGGCCTTTCAGTTTTGCATTTTAAAGACCTCCTGAGTGTGCATTTAGGAGGAGGGTTTCATGCAATGAGTTTTGCAGATGTGAGCTATGCAAAGAGAAATGTGGGGAAAGGCCAAAGCAGGCAGCTTGGGGGTGATTTGTGTGCATCGGGTTTGGGCTATCCTGGAGGGCCCAGAGTTCCCCCGCTGCCCTGTTCACTGAGGAGGGCTCCTTGGCCTCTCTCGTCAGTATGGAAATTCTCCTGGATTTGGTTTGTTATGTTATTTTAGAAAATAAATGTGAAATGTTTATTTAACTTTAAGCAGCTCTGAAACTTGCCTACTGTAACCCATAATCCCGTGATATTTTTAGATAAATGTTTTTAGACCAGACACCGTGAATGCAACAGATTTTACATAGCCCTCTGTGGTTTCATGGCATAAAAATAATCTAGAACTAAACAAGCACTAAAAAAAATCCAGAAGAGAACTATTTCTACAACACGAAGAATGGTGTCATGTCTTTTAAAAGTTCATGTTTTCATTTTTATTTGTCATGTGAAATTTTCTTAGCAAGAATCACCCAGCACTGCCTGAACTAATGTGCCATCTTGCCTGTATGGTATGAAAATATCTCCCAGTAGCTGAGTGCAGCTGCTTCTCACAGAGATTCACAAAAAAAACCCCAAGTGTATACTTTATCCAGCTTACATCAAAAAGAGGCTGGACTTGCTCCCTTAAATAACTAAAAGAATATCTAGCAAAATATGACAAAATCTTATGAAAACACTTCTCACTGACTGCAATGCCAAAAATCTGCAGATTCTGTCAATGACTGTCATTACTGACATGAATCAACAATTCAGAATATTAAAGAGACATCTTATACATTTCTCATCATCAGTCTTCTATGCCCTATTGCTTTTTTTCCTTTTTTTTGTTTTGTTTTGTTTTGTTTTGTTTTGCTTGTTTTTATGAAGTGTTTTGTTCTTTCCCTCCTGCTTGGCAGCTCTCAGAAATGATTCGATCATTATAACTGTGTCTTTTAAAAAGAAACCCATACCTACATTTCTGTTACAAGACTTCTGGATTCCTGTCCCTGTATAATTAGCTGGAAGTCTCTGTTTTCATATAGAAAAATAAAATGCTGATACAGAAATCTTAAGAATATAAATCCCAAAGGCTGTAAGTTCAAGAGGAATATATAAAAAATCATACCCAAAATACTTGAAGCTCATATTTTTAAGCTAACCTTGTGACGTTAGGCACATATTTAGTGGCACTGGACTCAGTGAAATTACAGGTTATCAGAAGAGCAGCTCTGTGAGTAAACATTAAAATAAAATAAAATAAAATATGGAAATATGGAAACATGTAACTAGGGACACGGCAGACCTGAGACCAAGAATGAAGTTTCTTTTTTTTCCACAGGTTTGTGCATTTCAGAATTTCCACCCTCCAGGAAAAACAGGTATAAAAACAGAAGGCACTCTAGCCAGAAGAAATTGCTGTCTAATCAAATACAGTTATTGAATACTGGTGAGTTTAAAAGATGTGGATCGATACGTACTAATCCAGTGAATACGTTCTCAAAAAGAGAGTGGAATTTTTTCCTTTTCAAAAAGAAGACATATAAACAACTTTATCCAGTGCATGGAAATGTGGAATTGTTTTATCACTGTCTCATCACTACGTATCTGTATGGTTTAGTACGCATCTGTAAATAACCTCAGTTATGCTGCTACTGTATATTGCCTATTTATGTTGTAACTTCCCTGGAACAGCCACACAATTCTTTTGCTTTACTGTCCATACTACACATTATTTCATCTTTCAGTAACATTCAATGCAAAAATACATTTTAAGTATAAATGGTCTTGATGTATTTCTTCCATGCACAGAAGAGTTCAGAAATAGGGTAACAATTTAGCTTCAATTAATATATATGAGAACAGAATTGCAAATTAGCTGTAAATTAGCATTAAAGGTATACAATAAATCCTATGTGCTCTGATCATACAGCAGCGTGTTCCAGTGCTTATGGGGCACAATATGTTCCTGGTACAGAAACTTGTACCTTACTAGCCAATTACACACCCCCTATTTTATTTCCATAGACCCTTGTGTATCCTGAAGAACTGTAAGGCACTTGTCGAGCTACGAAGTGTCAAAACCCTTAGGAAAGCCACTTGCCCCTGGCAGCACATACTCCAGTTCTTAGAATAACTGTGCACAAAGTCAAAAGGACTTTGTTTTAATTTCCCTGGCACAATTATTCCCCTCATAATTAACTCCACTGGCTATTTAAAAGTTTAGCATGATTTACTCTGGCACAGGACCAGGTTCAACAGAGATCTGACTGAGCAGGCATTCTCTTCGTTACACCTCTGGGTTGCAACAACGCAGAAGAGCAGCTGCATATGGATCAATACCATGGCCAGGTCCTTCTGAGCCCCAGCCTGATGACACGCTGCACTGACTGAGCAAGAAACCCAGCCAGAATAAAGCAATCAATTATCTTAAATCCAGGGATGAAATTTCCAGCACCTCTCATCACTTTCAGACTTCTAGCTTGTGCTTCTTTTCTGTGGCATGGACTCAGATATTCAGATGCCAAAGTCATTGCAAAAAAATGCAGCAGGACTCTGGTCCCTGGAGCTTTCTCTTGAAATCTTCCTATCCATACCAAAGCATCTGCACATATGGTATTAGAAACCCAAATAAAATACTTTTAGTAGTCATGCTTTGACTATACTTAACTAAAAATGTAAGCTTGATTAGCAGAACCTAAGTGCAGCTCTCATCAGGTCGACCTTGATTTATGAATTATTTTTTCAACAAGATGTTCATATTGAGTTCTTGAAAGGTTTGAAACAGTAGAAGAGGAATTCCAGAGTGCACTGGAACACTGGTGGGATACATGAATGTAATCAGTGCAATATACTATAATTGCATTGAAAAGAAGGTACAAATAAATCAGATGTTATTTTACCATGAAAACTCTTGTTCAGAAAGCACCTAATAGTGTAGTTTCTGTTTTTTTATCAGCTGATTGTGAAGTTCACATCCTTTGAGTTTGAAATGGCTCACAAATGTGTTCCCAAGTGTTTAATGCCATTTATAAGGCAGAGAAAGGAAAAGGCAGGAGACCTGGTATGACACTGCTGTGATGTGATTGTTTCTAATAGTCATCCATCTTCCAGAAAACAAGGAAAATGGCTATTCACAAGTTCAGAGTGTGAAAAGCTGGCAGGATGGCGTGAGCCTGAATCTTGTAGCACGTCAGCATGCCATCCATCACACCTGCTGGCCAGGGAATACCCTTGTTCTGACAGCCAGCAGGAAGATTTTAGTCCATCTGTGTAAAAGGCTGACCTTCTTAGTACAAAGTAGCATCAAATTAGGAAGGAGAGGAATGCCGAGATAGGAAGAGTGAAAGTATGAATTACCAGAAAGCTATTAAGAAAAGATGACAAAGCTATCAGGCTCTCTTCTGAGACATTATAATGGGCTAAAGACAGAAATTTTAAAAACTGTTGACAGACAACTTCCCATGGTGTGATGGCAATTCTGCTGCGCAGATCTATCTGGCTCTACTAGAAGTCAGGGAACTCGGTTGCAAAGCTCTTTGAAGTGGTACTTGTCTCTCTTGAAATAGGTGTATATATGTATATATATATATATTCCATATATACCTATATGGAAATAGTACAAAGATCTTGTTCCTTTTGTTGTATAATTTAAGTGTAAAAATTAGCAGTCTCCCTTCTCCCAAATGCAATTTGACTGCTTGCTCTTTGATGCCTGCGGCACATCAGACAGACCAGTGCACTCAGATGCTTTGAATGAGGAATTCCTTGGCTGCAGACTTTTCTGTAATTCCTACCGTGCTGTAAAATGAGACAGTGCACACCTGTTTGACTCATGAACTGTGCACAATCTTCTTCAGCTTTTCTAAGTCCTGATGAAAAGAGACACATACTGCTACTGTTCTCATATCTAAAGGAAATAGGTTATCTAATAAGTGTTATGCAAGTTATGATTGATCTGAGAAAGTAGCATAGAAGCATCACCTTGCATGGAACAGGATAGGGAAGGATAATAATGTGTTGTTGTTTGTTTGTTTTTTTTTTAATAATAATAACAATATTATTTTTATTCTGTTAGAAATTTTCTGTCAGTTGGAAATACATTGATGCCATAAAAAAAAAAAGGAAAGTTCTGACCTCAGTAACAATTGTAGCGTGGTTGTCTTTATTATGAAAAGAAGGTGACTAACAGAAGTGTGACATGGGTCTCTAGAGCTGTGGATGGTTCCAAGAAAGCACGTAGGCAGAGATTAGTCACCACTTCTTACAGTATGATGCTCACACAATCAAGCAATTCCAAAACAAACAAGAAGGAATAGTTGTGTGACTGGTTGATGTCTGTCATTAACAGGATATGGTGAAGGCAAAGCACTGAGAGTGACAAAGAAAGAATTAGACATTCCTATGTGGGACATGTCAGTCAGGGGCTAGTAGGAATTATTTCAGATGCAGTCTTCAGCTCAAGAAGTTCTCGAGTAACTGACTAGGAAGATGTCAGAGTCTTTCTAGGAATGGCTAATTTCATAATTACTGTGTTTCTTCCGTAGATGAGTGCTAATGACCAGTGGCAAGGATTGGATAGTGGAGCTAGAGGGATTTACACTTTAACCAGATGTAGCTGCTTTTATGTTTCTTTTTTCCTGAAATTTGTGATTTTCCTTAATGTAAATGGTTCATAACTGTAAAATTATCAATGTTGTTGACAATTTCTTTTCTTTTGCCAGGTGATGGGATTCATATTTAGTCCCCGGGTTCTCATTTTACCTAAGCATTGGCACCTGTGATGAGAACAGTGTTGTGTCAAACTCTCTCTTGCCTTGGGCAACTGGTGAACACATGCAGTTCTAGACCAAGTATTCCCATAGAGCGAAAGGTGTGATTAATAGCAGGCAGATTAAAAAAGATCACCTGAAGTGGGCTTAAACACCAAGATTTCTGTGACTTTTTGAGTTTATGCTATAAACTGAAGTTATTTCCTTGTCGTTCCTTTCCAGGAAGGATTTTGAATTTCCTTCCTTTCATGGTGAGCCCATAGTGATGGGTATGTTTTCTGATGCTACAACTACATTACTGGAGTGGTGAAATTTTCTTCCCAGATTCTAAGTACAGCTTCATTTGCAGCTTAAATAACCCATTCAGAATGAATTGACTCACTTGGTAGTTAATAGCTTGGCAAGAGGTATTTTGGGGGATGAGCAGTGGCAGAAAAAATGAAGGGAACTTTGTTTTCACCTATGGGGCTACTGCTCCCTGCTCCTTAGTTGATTCACAGCGAATTAAATGCTGATTGACCATGAAAATGTATGGTATGAACTAAATATCAGGTGCAGGCTGGTCAGAGGATGTATTACTTCCTGGAAAGCTGATTTTTGGTATGTATGCATGCTTAAATATGAAATATGTGACTGATCTTCCTCAGAGTTCCAGAAGCAGTTCTGGAGAACTTCATCAGGTAAAAATTCCTCAAGCTTCAAGGTTCAATCCCCAAACATGCTAAATGTGTGTAATTGCATCAGTTTTGTGTGGCCGTTAGATGTTAAATGGATGTAAGTGACTATAATGCTTTTCTGCCCAACTTAAACACACTGCATTCAAAGTCATTTACTGCATTTATTTCACCATGAAATGTCCTCAAGCTCATGCTTATATTTCACTGCTTTCAACAACATAGTGATAGAATCGAGCAGAGCGGAATCCCATTTGGTGTCATGCCTGAGAGTCTGAAGACACACTAGTAGAAAGCCATAGAAGAAAATCAATGCCACGGTCAGTAATTCTACACTATAGATGAATTGAGGCCAGAGGCGAGGGATTAAGCACAGCACAATCCTTTATACAGTTTAGAGATTCTGATTGCAAACACAGTTGTAACTTCTCTGAATGCTCAGAGGTGAAGGTCACACTGTATGGCATTGGCAATGTTTGTTTTATTCCCCAGAATTTCAGAGGAGACTCAAATTTCTCTCTGTGTGTAATGAGGTACTCAGGACACTGTGGCAATGTGAGTAAAACTTTAATGTTCCCTGTGTTGCTGTGATGTGGAACACCAAGTCATTTGTTTGATCATTTTCTCCAGATTGGCAATTACATTTTAGGTTTTTTCCCCCTAGATTTCTATCATGATAAATTTTAATTGTCAGTGTTCAGATTCCTTATGAGGGAACCTTTGCCAGCTGGAGTTAAGTTCTGCCTTATTACTTGCCTATGTGAATTTCTGTGGTAATTAGAAGAGTAGTTCTAATTAAGTTTTACCAAAAGGACAGAGGGATTGATTTGGACTGTAGTCAACGTGATCTCTGCTTCGGCACCTTACAAGGATTGACCTACTCCATTGTGTTGCTCAGATGCAGAGCCTGCACACCTGCAACATTATAGATCAATGATCAGTAATACTTTTAGTTAGTGTGGCGAACTTTTCAAGTTAGAAAGTCTTTAATAATTAAAAGAACAATTAAAGACTTTTCCCAACCTAATGCCAGAAGTAGACCCTCTAAAGCAATGCTCTGTTAGCTGAGCAGACAGCAGTAGAGGAAAGCAAAGCACTTGCAGTGATGCAGGGAATGGAAATTCTGGTAGAGTAGTTAAAATCCAAGCTGAAAGCACATGGCAAGATCTTCACTAGCTGACATGATCATGTTCCTATCACGGAGGATGCCAGTTGCTACAGATCTAGATTATGATTGTTAAGGCAAATCAAGGGTCATCAAGTCATCTATGTTTACAATCCCAACACAACTGGCAATAACTCCTTTTTGGTGCTTTTTGTACATGCCTTCATATTCACTCTTACCCTGAAAATCATATGTCTCAAAGCAAATGCAGTTCCTTAATACTTGCAGTGCAGCTTCCCAGAGCCATGTTCTCTGCATCACAAAAGGTTTTTTTGTGATCTTTGGACCAGGACCTCTTATCTGCAGGACTTTCTCGGTTGGCATGTCTCTGTGTACCTGTTCATCCTACATATGAAGTAGAAGTGTTTCTATTTTTACAAATCCTTTGTCTACTGTAGCTCCAAAATACCTCTCAGTTTTCGGGATTTCTGTAACTATTACTCTGCACAGTGGCTCACAGGTCAAGCAGTTCTTTTCAAATAATTAATTAACTCTATTCTGGTCTAACAGTTATTCATGACCTAGTCTCAGTGTCCTGATTTTTTTCAGTAGTTGTAATGCTTATCCAGATATTCCGAGTACAAAACTTTGTGAATCTCTCCCCTTTGCTGTGCATTTTTATTTATTATCATAGCTAGTCACCTAAATCTCATGGGATTCTTTTTGTTTTCTGATTAGATGACTGCTAGTTTTTAAACAAGGGCTTCACAAATGAGCTGTGCTGTGAAAGACAGGAATGTAATTATGCCACCATAACTATGGGGAGGCTAACATTCACAAGCATTTAATTAACAACAACGAGGATCTTGGATACTGCAAAATAAGTGATGAATGCATGGCTTGCTCCAAACAAAATTCATTCTTTTGATAAAAATGCATTAGCAAATGTGGATCAGAGTTTAATTTGGGGGCAAGCTTGGGGCTGTCAGCCAGACCAATGACAGACACTGGTACCACAATGTCCCTGTGAGGCCCATGTCTGAGGACAGTGCAGAGAGCACTGAACAAGTTGTACCTGCAGCCCAGAAAGTGCCAGAAGCCATTCTCAACATAACTGTGTGCATAAACTCAGAATTTTTTGAATATATGAGAAAGGAGAAGCATAAATAAAATGTTATTTCCTAAGAGAGAATATGGAATATATCAAACTCAGAGTGAGAATAAAATAATCATAGCACAGACTCTCCTAGGAAAAGAAAGGAAATTTAGTGGCCCAAGATTGTTCCAGTATGTGGTGTTAAACTTTTATTAGGGTACATTATTTTACCCAGTCTTTTCATGTGTGAAGCACTTCTCTGGCTTCCTAGGATCCAGCCTGGATGATCTAGAAATACCTGTCTCTCGCTCTCTGTCTATTTTAATTAGAGGATGCACATGACAGCAGTCAGCTTTGCTTACAGCTGCTCACAGGAGATCAAGCACCATCCACAGCCCTCAGTGGGTTCATTTCTGCATCTGCCAGCTCAGCCCAAAAGACTTTTCTGTCCCTTTTGCTGTCTGTGATGCTGGGAGCCCATCCTACCCTGTTTCCATCTACCTGTCCCATCTGCCGATGTCTGCAGCTGCCGAGAGTCTCCTGCACTTCAGAATGAGCATCGGTATACCCCATTAAAAATATTTCCCCAGTCTCTTCACCGCCAGGGGCACAGCTTTTCTCCTGGGTCTGTCTGCGCCGCAGTAATGGGTACAGGAGCACCTGGGCATCTCTGTGTGAGGCTCAAAGTGTAGGTGCTGTTCCCTATAGGGTGCAGGGCCCCGTTAGGTTATGAAAAACAGATTTCGCTACATTAGGCACTTGTCAGGAGTGTGAGAAAAAGACCCAATTTACATGTTCATCCACATAAATGTGTATGCATTTTCTAGTTGCTTGTGCAATAATTGGTGCAGTAAAATTCAAGGTATTTAATGGCTTCCTTTGGAAGGTACCATCTGCTTCAATGTCACATTTAACATTCGGAATTCTATTTATAAACAGGAAGAGGTGTAGACTTCAAAGCTGTATTTGCTTATGCCAACATGCTGGCCACCTCACAAGCTATATATATGTCTAACATGATACAGACCTAAAGACCTAGGCCTGTATGTTTAAGTGAAGGAACAGAATGTGAAAGTGAAGGATCAGACACCCTCCTCCCCAATCTTAAACTAGAAGCAACCAGTGGGCGATAATTCTTCTTTTAATCATTCTCCTCTCATTAAACAATCACCAGCACATGATAATATATTAGTAATTGCATAACTGCTTTGCAATGATACGAATGTATTCATAAATAGATACTGCAAAAGAATACCTATGGTAGTGCTATAACAGTTTAGCTTTAGTCTTGCCACTGAAGGTTGTCCTTTGCTGGTCAATAAATAGAATTGGTTGTTCAGGAAATGCTTATACACACAATATTTGGATTCAGTCCGGTTTTCGTCAGAACAAGCAGCTGAACCTGGGCATATTGAAGAGCAAAGAGATGGGGAAGAGAAGGCTGTCGCCATCCAAGGGATGCAGGTTTCCCCCATGAAGTAAAGCGAGCTGGAGTTGGCTGCTTTCTACATGAAAGTGTGAGGGAAACTCCCCTGCTGTTAAAGGCAATGCTTATCAGTTGAGAACTTTTGTTTTTGTATTATTTCTTTGTGTTCAGATAATAAAACTGTTCAGCAAAGCAAGGAGCTTTAAAGGACACAGTCTTGATATTTGCCTCGTTACTTTGTGACACATTCTTCCAGGTTACAAGGTCTTTTAAGTTAAACGTGCGTTAACATTTTATCTGAAACAGCACATTCTATTTTTTTTTTAAGGGGGGGAATGGTGAGGGTAGTAATGATGACTTCTCGGCATCTTTTCTACTCTAGCTTTGAACTGGGAAACGTAGCTACAAATTAATGTTGCAAATAAGCTCCAAAGAAAAATGTAACTTGTAAGGTAGATTTACAAATTAAAAGTTGAATCTTTTGTAACTGTGCTGTCATGGTTGCCAAGAGCAGCATCCACAAACCAGAACCCACAAAATCTTGAATGAAATCTAAGTGCAAGCAAATACCATACATTTTTGTGATAGGAGTATGAAAGCACGGCTACCTGAACTGAAAATATATTTATTTTCAGAACTTATGTTTGATTTTTTGGGCTGACAATGAAAAGTCGTTTTTACATTTCACACTGAAACACCATGTTCACTTCTTACCATGGCTGGCTGGCACTGCCATCAGCACGTGCTGCATCTTGCCTCAGGAGGCAAGGCACCGTGCAGGCTTACTGCTCCTAACCTCCCTCTCATTAGACCTGTGAATACCTTGACTTGAGTCTTGGACAGGAAATTACATAGGACTTCTTTCCTAAAATATCTTATTTTGACAGGTGGCTTATCAAAATTGAATAATGCTTGGATGCTTAATCAAAAGTCTAACGAGGAGAGAAGGAAAAGGCTGTAAACCTACTGATACACACACTTCTTTTGAGCACCACTGGACTGCACACTGGGGAAGAACAGATCTTCCTTCCTAGGAACTTGGCTGGGGAGCAGTGCAGAGCTGGTCACTGAGATGAGGTAGCCTCTTCAGACTGCATATCCACTGTCTGTCGTTATGGAACCATGATACTTGTCCAGAAATATGTCTGAGTGTAAAAGTCATTTCCTTTGGCGTGTAAATAAGATGTTAAAACAATTGAGATATGATGAGCAAAGCCTATACAATCCTTGCTAAACACAAAGATAATTGTCACTGATCTAGAGGACAGGAATGCCTGTAGCCTGAAACACTTCAGACTTAACTTGCTGTCCAACTGACAGGTTGTCATAGTCTCATAGTTTTTAATGCCAGAATCATATGTATGTGTATGCTTATAGATGTCTACTTAGCTCTTTAAGTACGAGACGTACTATTTATTTCTGCTAAGGTATATATAGTGATGAGATCCCTGTTCAAAAGCTTTATCCTGCTGAGCTTTGAATACATGAGAGAAATGGTGAGTGTCTCCAAGTCTCTCCCATGGAATCAGTGAGGGGGATTTCTTTTCTCTGTTGGAATTTGCTCAGGGTGTTTCAGATCCTAATAGCACCTGTACTAAGATCTGATCAACTCCACAGGTGTATTAAGTTTGTAGATACACATGCTGATGAATAAAGCTTTGCAGAGGTTGTTTTTTATTTGTCTGGTGATAGATGCTAGTGAGATGAGCTAGCAGTTGCCTAGGTTATTACCAGTAATTTCTGAAGCAGAGTTGAGTCTTCTGGGAGAGAACTGGGTAAAGAAATTGTGGTTACTTTTTTCTGAAGAACATTCTGTGTATTGTAGAGAATTTGAGGGAGGTTGGAAATGCTCCTTTATTGAAAGAAATAAAAAGCAGCAAAGAAAGTGTTGATTGAATGTGGACAGGACATTTGTACTGCCTTTGCCTTGTTGTTCAAATCAGGGGAGAGACAGAATGTTCAGACTTGAAATTTATACTAGAGAGAAAACTAGTGCGTAGATGTATAATTGAAAAGAAGGAAAAGTTTTATGGAAAGCAGAAGCTAATTCACCTGGACAAGGAGTGAGCAGGGTTCATTGTAACTGAAAAATTGTGGATGCTGAGCTGGTGGAAAGTATTCTCTCCTTCTAAATATGTAGATGAATGGCTATATTTGGGATCACCTCGGTACAGAAGAGAATCGTATAATGTATCTAGAAAACAAATACTTCCACAGTTACCATACTAAATGTGCAGTAAGTACAGAAGTAATTCTTAAGTTTCAGGGAGGCAGTGGACCTCAAACAACTGAATATTAGAAGGAAGCTTTCTCTGGAAAGGTCTCATAGTCAGTCCACTGCATGCTTTTTTTTTATTATTTATTTTTTTTGCCTGCATTAACAGCAAAATGATAGACTAGATGGAAAACAGTATGTCTTGATCTCTTACACCCCAATATTTTCAAGGTAGGTGCTTTAGTTTTTTAAGTCCTTGTGAGCCAAACACTCTTGTGAGATTTTCTTATGTGCTGGATCCTCCATATCATATCAAAAGCAACAAATAAAAAAGGGGATTGTTTCCTGCTGGTCTTAATATTATGCCTCTGTCTGGAATACCTAAAATCAGATGAACAACTGAGGTAAACTACTAAAATACTGAAATTTGGCCATGATTCCTGCAAGAGTTTATTTCTGTTGTTTGCTCATGGTCCTATTGTATCTAGATTTAAGCCTAAGGTACTCACATCCGTGCAAGCATAACACATCCTCTTACTTGATTCAGCCCTTGTCAAATGCCCTATGAAATCCTTTACCCCTTCTAAAGCCCAGGGATACCCTCTGGCGGAAACAGACAAGGAACGTACCTGTTCATTAGTACAGAATGGCAACTGAACATATAGCTTCTCTTATAAAAAAGAGGCTAACTTAAACTTACCATGGAATACTTCATTCATCTGGCCTATAAACCAAAACCAGAAACTATCAGCAAAATTTAATGAACTTCCCAAGTGCTAGTGCCAGAGAAAGCCTCTGTGTTCACAAAAGTTCTGCTTAGGTAGAGATGGATGCAAAAGTTTTTGCATAGTTTGTGTACCCAGCATTGTCTCTTTTAAACAAACGCTGTGTGCTTTACACTTGATTGTGAGGTAGATGTTATACAGGCTGGGTGTTTGTACATAATGATGAACTCATTTCAGTTCCACAGTGATTTCGCTTTTAGAGTCTGTACAGAAAGCATGTATGATTTATCTCTGTATTCACTTTTCCTTGCATCCACAGCTATTGGCTTTTTCAGCCTTGTCAGCTGGGTAACATTGCAGAACAACACCAAACTATTTTTAACTTCTATAGAGCAGTTCAAAATGAGGAATCCCATGTGCAAGGAGAACATGAGTAGAGATTCAGACCTTCAACACAAGCAGAAGGATGGAGAATTCTGGCCACCTATTTCTCTTCTTGAAGCCAGATTCACATGCTGATTCTGTTCAACATGATAGACCCAATCTCACCTGCCTTATTTGTCCTGTAGATGTGACATGTGAAATCCAAGTAGGAACGGATGGAGACAGAATCAAGTGCCAGGTGAGATGCTGCAGAGTGCTTCAGTCTGTTCATTCCTGAGAGAGATTGTCACAGGCCTACTGTGGAACAACACAGATTTATGTACACTCTGTACTTGGATTTATAAACTTATTCACTTGATTACAAATCATGCTATTTAATCGACATATTTATGAACCATTCTAATTAAAAAAAATGTTTTCCTTAGGACCATATTATTTGTTCTGTCACATACCAGGTTTGGCTCCTCTTTGTTTGATAGTCACTAGGCTCAAAGTGGACTGTGGCAGATGCATATTTAAAGTTGAATGCTGTTCTATACACCATGGGTGAATCTCTATTAAAAACTCTGATTCCTAACGTTATAATACCATCTAATCCTGACAATTCTTCTTGCAAACACTGGCCCTCAAAGCCAGTCAGCCTCCTCTGTCCCATCATTTCTGGCTGCCAAGTCCTTTTTCTTTACAAAATGTTGACAAAACACTGGTGCTACTGAGTGTCTATTTAATTTTTGACTGATTTTCCTGCTGCATGAGATCACTGGCAACTGCTAGAACACATTCTTGCTTTTCCAAACTTTGTGTTTATTTCCCTGAAGATCTTGCCATCTGCTGTGCTCAGCTGCCCAAACAAGTAGAATTTTCCATGTCTTATAATTTTTTTTCTCCTGAAAACATTATCTGTTCCCTCAATCGTTAACGGCTTTCATCAGGTTCTTTACAACCAGTCCTTCTCACGTATCGTAACGTGCCATGTTACCACAAACAGAAGTATTGACTTTGGCAGTAAGACTGAGGTTACTGAAGCAATGTTCATTAAGTAGCATTCCAGACACTATTTAGAGGTCAGCCACCATGGACGACAGAATCATATATGATTCTCTTTACACAGCATATATTTTGTTGGCCTTACTTATCATCTACAGCTCATTTGTTCCAAACGTCTCCCTGTTGCCAATCCCAAGAGTTCAAAATCATGAAATTGGCTTGTGAGCAATAATGCTTTAAGCAATAATTCTTTAAGCAATAATACGTTCAAAAGTTCTCATGACTTTTTAACTCAGAGTGCTCACATTTGCAAGTGGTTTTCTGTAGCTAGCAGGAAACATGCTTTCCTGTGGGGAGGGCAGAAGTGTCAGCAGATATTCACACCAAGTATCGTGACCCCTACTGAGCTGAGAGAACAACAGATATCTCACTTTTGAGAACTCCTTCATGCTGGCGGAGTGGCTGTGCTACTCTTCATTCAAATCAGCATGAATAAAAAAGAATGCTGCATAAACAAATTGTAAAATGACCATATGTAACAAAATCTGGGTATTTTTTCACCTGTTAGAATTCAAGTGATCAGAGTCCCTTTCTACCAGTTCCATCTTATTTCTCTTTAAGAATAAAGTAAATTAAGGCTCTTGGAGATGGAAGGGCATGACATGCAATTAAACAGAGAACTGGAGCAGGGAAGGCACCCACACTGCCAGACTGGCTGTTCTGCAGATCTCTTTATGCCTATCATCTGTCTGCGATATCACGAGATCATTTGAGCATGCCTTGGGTCAGTCTGAGCCTCACAAGATGTCACTGCATCATCAAATGGAACTGGGCTTGATTGCACAAACGTGTTCAGAAATAGCAATGTGGTCAGGCAGAAAATCACCCCGAAAGTCTGAATACCTCACAGTCAGCTGTTTGAAAAGTACAACTGGGACACAAAGCAGAGTTTCCTTGTGAATTTTAACTCCAGATCAATTTTGTCTATTGATTCACCAAGCAAACTCTCCCCATTCCTATACCCTGGTCATCATTTAGTTTTCTCTCTTAGGTGATTTCTAGTGGGATGAGAGTAGGAGGCTGAGAGAAAGAGCAGAATGAAGGGTTGTGTTGCTTGCAAGTGGATCCTGGGGACTCCCATAAAACCTGAAAAAGAAACAGAGGAGGAGGATGTGGCTGGCTGCTGAAATGCTGTGTGGACTACATCCTGCCTGTGGTTAGGCCAGAACCTCCACACCCCTTTTTCCCCCCCCCCCCCCCCCCCCCCCCCCCCCCCTCCCGTGTGTATATGTGCTAGGTCCCTACAGGACACTTGCCACAGTGGCACACACATCTAATAAAACAAGAAAGCCCAAGCCTTGGCTCCACATCTTACTCTAGGTGCACCAGGATGTGCACACTTGCTTTGTTAATGATCTGCTTGCCGCAGCTAGGAAGCGACTGTGAGCTCTCGCAGTGTTACAGAGACAAGCTCTCCCTGTGGGAACCACATTAGGGCTTTTTCTCCAACCAGTCTGAATTTTTGTCCCAAGGTGCAGTGTTTTCTCCCAGCTCTGTAAAACTTTTCTGAAATGTCTTTGTATCACTTCATGTAGTTCAGTAGAGTGTAAAATAACCTCCTGGCATTTACTTTAGTTCTGTCATATTCTGTTTACAAATTCAAAAGGACCTAACATAAATAGCTGTCAACACTTACATATTACTGTGATTCACTGACTTCACCACAAGAATTTTGGTACAGCGGAGAAAGAGCATCAGTAGAAAAATCTTATATTGAAAGTCATTGCAGTTGTTCATCTCTTTTTCAGTGTGCATGTATGGTGAGCTAATTGTGCTTCTTAAGATGTAATTACCAGCTGCCAGGAGAAGACAACCAAATGGGACCACAGCATCAGCATGCAGGCCTGAACCACTGGGGAGTAAAGGGCTTTCCCTTGCTGACACTGCCACAACAGACCCTGCTTGGATCAGCTGGATTTAAAAGCCATGTAGGCAGGGAAGAACAGGAAAAGAGAAGAGCAGAAATCAGCAAAATCAAAGAATGCATGTTTCTTCTTCTTCTTCAAGTTTTGGTTACACAAATATCAAAATTTCCTGAAAATCTCCTGAATTTTTTATAAATAAATTCTAACAGAACTGTACTGTGCAGTTCTCAGGCCTGAGGGGCTCAGCTTTCTGGAGACCCCTCAGGGTCTATTGCTGGCATGGTGGTTTGATATCTAACCACAAACTGGAAAAACTCTGATGCTGACAGCCAGCTGCATAGCCGTACTGCTGTACTCTCTGACATCTCAAACCCTCAAACCTTTCAGGTGAAAAGCCATTAGCACACAGTCGATGTCTCAGACTAAGACTTAAATCATGTCTGATGTGGCTTGGGAAAGAAAAAGCAGCGAGACTTGTCTATCCACTCTTACACAACCGCATGGTGGACAAATAGGCACCTGGCACGTATTGTGTTTTGAAACAGCACGAAGCTCCAGACTGTCTTTTGCAGTTCTCAGAATCAAAAATGCAGGAATGCTGAAGGAGAGTTTGTGATGAAGAATGACAAACGGCCCATCTGTGGCTACAGGAAGTCTGTAATGTGTCCAGGTGGCCCAATTCAGTCCTAAGGCCTGGAAATGAAGTTGCAAGAACTGCTTGACATTTCACGTAGTGGCCTGGTTTTCAAGACCACCATGTCACCTTACCTCAGTGCAGGCTCAGAGGGCTTTGAACTGAATAGTGACTTCTGGACAGTAAAAGAATCTTAGGTGACAAATTCAGCTCTTGTGAAAGCTTGTGGAGTTGTGGAGCTTGTGGAGTTGTGGCCTGAGTATTGCTGTCTTCTTCAAGACTCTAAGTGAGGTGAATTTTAGCACACAGTTCCATGTAACTAGTCCAAGTGATGAAATGTATCTGCCCATTGCATGGAAAGCTGGCTAAGTTAAGAAGTTAAAAAGAATAGTGATGGACTGTATGCAGTAATGTGGACAGGTATCATTAGGAAGGTGCCTCACTGTGTCAGTGCCATTAAACAGTTGGATATGAGACTTTGTCACTGAGCTGCAAAGAAAAACACTCCAATGTTTTCATGTATGTTGTATTTTGCTTGCCTACAGGTACTCAGTGTGGAGTGTTTAGAAAAAACAGAACAAAACAAAACAAAACAAAAACCTAGTCTACAGACTGGTTGTATGAATTTGCTGGCATAAGATGTCATCAAGAACTTTTTAAATTAATTGGAGGTGGCAGGAAGTCACAGGACATCCAGCATTCAAATGCCCAATTCCTAGGAATGAGAAGCTGCCATGGGTTCTAGCTCTTTGGATTCAAGCCAGACGTTTATGCAAACCAGCAAGGCAGGAGCTGCTCTTGCTTCCATGCTGCCCGGTGTGGGTGAGCAGAGCTCCAAGGGAAGGCTCTGGCAGTGGAGACTGAAGCCTGCATTTTATGCAAATTTTGCTTTTGTCGCACCTAAAGCTGTGCTGTCATCCAGTTGTTCACTTTCTGTTATATACATTGTCTATCACAGCAAGAGAAGTGCAGGTACCCACAAAAAACTCATTCTAAGTTTGATTGATTGCAATACTCAGCAAAAGTGAATTCATAAATAGTGTATATTACCAGCATTTGTGCAAATTCTGTTTTACACTTGGCTGTGTTTCTGTGTATGTTTCCTAGCCACCAAAGGTTTGAGGGCTGTCTAGTCTAACCTTCTGCATAACTAGGTCAGTGGTTCCTGCACCAAGTTCAGTATCTTGCAATTGAAGTAGACAGCATCTTTTTATAGACACCTAGCCCCAGTTTGAAAGCTCCAAGTGTCGTGGCATATTCCAAGGCAAGCAATCCCAGTGGTTAATTACCCACACTGTTCAGGATGTATGTCTTGTCTTCAGTTTGAATTTTGCTGATTCAGCTTCCAGGCATTGCATTTTGAATGTGAAATGTGAAGCTCTTTGGCTGTTGATTACTTGACACAGCTTATCTGCATGAGGAAAAGAGATGATGCTGTGGGCTGGTGAGCAGGGTGGGCAGGAGGATGATAGCATTCCTGCCCTTCTGCACAAGCATTATGAAAGATGCCATGTGGTGGCTTTCAGAGCTCTAAAGGGAGAAGTCCTATCATTCAGTATACTCTTGGGAGAAAGTCAGTGTAATTTTTTATCATTAACTCATATGAACTTTCCTATATGACCTTCACCTAACACAAACATTATGAATGAATGATACATTCGTACATAACATGAAAACATTAACATCATATAGATGAACATGCTCTCTCTGATGACCAGTAAAATATGCAGAACTTTGGATAAGAATGGTGATGATTGTCTGTCCCTAGGGAATGAGCAGCTTCTTATTCCTCATTTTTGTGCTTATGAGGCCTGCCTGATTAACTTTATCCAGCATCTCCACAGTGTCTCCCCACCAATCTTATGACTATTGCCAAGGCCTAGCAGTTTCTGGAGCAATTCTGTACAGCTTGTCTGAGAAATCTCAATGCAGATGGAAGCTGGCTGCTTTGTGTGTTACTGTTGGCAGTGACTGTGTGTTTAGTGCAGTATTAGCAACTTTTTTTTTTTAATTATTATTTTTTTATTTTTTAGCTAGGAAACAAAAGATTTATGAATCTACTCCTCTGTGAGTTACATAGTCAGGTTTAACCTGCAGATGTATTTAGGCAGATACTTCACAGACACTGAAGCCTGAAATCATTCAAAGTACACGGGAGAAGGGGAGAAATTGGAGACCATTTGCGGTAATGGAGTTGGTTAAATATCTCCAGAATACTTTGGAAAGTGTTTCTGGACACTGTGTGAGTATATTCTGGGAATGCTGTGAAGTGGCTTCTTCCTGGGAAAGGACCCCTGGAAAATGTCATGGCAGGGCCTTCTCCATCCCTCTCTGTCACTGCCTGCCAGGGATGTTAACAGAGCTAAGATCAGGGAAAAGAGAAGGAGGAAGGGAGAGAGGATAGAAGGGAGTGAAGGAAAAAGGAGAAGGAGAGAGAGAACACAAGGAAAAGGGAAATACAGAAAAGTCATGAGCTTTGACTGGATATTTCAAAGATTATTCTAGGAGAAAGTAATTTATATGCAAGGTGCAGTGTGCATTATTAAGAAGAAACATGCTGCTGTAACACTTGTCTGAAATATTGGTCCAGGTACCTCTGAAATAGGGTGAGGGGATGATTGAAAAAAAAAAAGAAACACAAAACAGAAAACACAATGTAGAATAAAAGGAGAGAAAAAGAATAAAGGAAGACAAAGGAAGAAGATTTTGAGGAAACAGAAATGGAAGTAGGTGGACCAATAATTCCCACTGCATATTCTCCATATGACTCCATGAATATGCAAGTGAATATCTGAGCAAACATTATCACTGACACAGATTCCCTTCCACAGCATATTTGTGTTGCCATGTGTATGAATAATTGCATTAGCAAGGCAGAAGGTCTAGTTCCCGTATTTTACAGGCATCTATATTTTATCTGTGGTCATGCTTTGCACACTAATTATATGGTGTTGGAAACATCCATTTGTCTTTTTTTCTTTCCAGAGTGAACAAGACCCTTTTTCCAGCTGAACCGTCGCCTAGAAGAAATTGGAGCGAAAATGAAAGGTGCCAGCACGAGCTAGGTCTGGGCAAGATGGAGCAAACTGAGAGCATCTTAGCAAAGTCACAGCGGTCATGACCTGTTCTGAAACCATCTGCCATCTGGTAGGATCGTGCTGTACTGATTGGACATGTTTAATTGCACAGCTGCATTGCAAGAATCACTTTCTTTGGTATTATCTCCTGGCCCTTGCTCTTTAACATAAGCCTGGTTACTGCAGCCTAAAATGGATATGGCACAGTCACGATGGCGTGCCTGCTCCCTTGGCACCCTGCTGCCCAGCTGGGCAGAACATAGCACAGGCACGCAGTGCTTGCACTCCTGTGCATCTCATCTAGATAGCTGTGATCAACACTCTGCTTGCTGATGTGCTGAAGTGGAAAACTCCCAAGAACCCAGCAGAGTGTGTCTCTGGGGATGTTCTCTAGGGTTTGGAGCTGATCACCCCCATCCCTCACTGAGGTCAGGGTAAGCCCTTGCTAATTTTAACTCAAGACAAACACATCTTTGCAGATAATATTTGAGTTCACTACCGAGCAGAAGGCTAGCACTGTACTACTTGAATATCATTTAAGTGTTATCTGGAGAATTTAATGGGACTTATTTGCTGTATGATCTTGGCCTGGGCTCAGCGCAAGGGTTATTTTCACCCAAAGTGAACTACTGAGGGGCTGACAGCATCCCTTGGAAGACAACCAGCAAGAAGTCATTACTCTTGGGACAGCTGTGAACTCCAAGAGAGTTAGAGAAATATTTCCTTCTTAGGCAGAAGGCAATGTCATACAAAACAACTAACTCAAGTGCTAGGTTTATTGGCAATGTTCAGATGGCAAGAAAAACTGACAAATATTTACTTACACTCAATAAGTAACATCTTCATAGTTTTGAATAATGTTAATATGTGCTCCTTGCTTATGGTTTAAATTATTTTCACAAACCATTAAAGTCAAGATGATGAAATTGCCCTATCCTGTAAGGCACATCTATTTATAGAATGGATGTGCCCTGTACCAATAAGGATATTTTATCAGGAAAATATATTATCTGAGTGCTTTTCAACTGCATTCTCCAGTCCTCTGCACTTGATTGTCATCATCTAGAGCTATACCAGCCTCTGGGTAACACTTTTTTAGCAATTCAGAAGATTTATGTGTCTGTTGCTGTGCTGAATGCCATTCTTTGAGTAAGCGCAGAGCACTGAAACTTTTTTTTAAGGAGGGAGGAGGAGGAAAGATTAAAGCAGCTCATGTGATTCTTACATAAAGGCTGAGAAGCTGAAAAGCAATTTGATTAAAATATGATTGAAAGGATGTTCTGTGACATGCTGAGGTTGATGTTTTTAAATGACGTGGGTGCATACGGGGGAAGGGGAGTGTTGCTTGTTGATTTTTCACTTGCTGTTTAAGGATATTAACATCTGACCCTGCACGCTGCCCTGCAGGAAAGCCCTGTGGGATAGCAAGGCATTGGTGCAGGGAGGGAGTCCCTTGGCAGCATTTGGTGAGGGATGCAGCCCTGAATTTGCAGTGTTGGTTGGGATTGTTGGTAGTCAATTAGAAACCTGGTTCTGCCTTACATTAGGGCTGCTCTTCATCACCCCAGGAATATAAAATGGATTTTAAGTGAGTGCAAGTGTAACTTACAACCATTATAAAGCCGCTTTGCATCTTACAGCAATTTAAAGCCTTAAAGGGAGTCTCAGTGTATAAATTATGGTAAGTCTGACTGAAAATTAATTGAATATTTTTATATTTTGTAATGCTACCACTAAACCAACCTGAATAAGTTAGTTACACTTAATTTGAGACAACAATTCTATTCATTAGAGCTCCTTAAATTGTATGGTAATGTGCAGGTTTGTATTTTGCTTTGTAAATATTTGGGAATTTATAGACTCACTTTCTAAGATCAGGTTGTTCTGCCCTTTTTATTTTTTTCATTGCCAAGTTCCTAGGAAAAGGCATGGCACAGGATGTCAGTACAGAAAACATGTTCTAGTCCATTGTTCCTTTTCATAATCACCGTGCTGCTTTAAATAATACATCAGAAGACACTTTATATTCTAAGAGTTTTTGGCAATTCAATTAAAATTTTCAGAGTTTGTTTCTTGGATATTAAATTATTTGGATTAGCTATCTCACCCCAGCACCAGTTATGGTCTGTTTATTACCACTGAGCCTTTGGCTGGCACGCATGACGCTTGAATAAATCATTTACTCTAGGATGTGTTCTATGCACATCACCTTTACAGTAGCAGGGATTTAATCCATACTGCTTTCTGCCCATAAAGGCAGCAGAAATAAATAATAAATCACGGCATCTTTACGAAAACAAGTAAGGCTCCACTCCTGCAAAAACAACTACAAAAATTCCTCTTTGTCCTTTTGTCTCTGACAACAGCACTGCTCCTGAAAAAGGAGGCAGAAAAGCATCCTGGGTATTAACCACACCGAGTACCCTATTTTGCTGCAGAATCTCTTCAGCTGCTCTGACTGCATGCCATTTTTAATACTACACCATAGTTCAGTCAACCAGATAGGGGATGCCTGTATCACAAAATGAACATCTATTTTGCTATTTTGCTGTTCCCACTTCCTTCAGATGTCACCTTTGTCTCTAAACATGCATCAGTATGCCATGATATTTGCTGCTGCAAGAACATTTTTTAAACAAGTGAGGTTTTATTCCATTTCTTTCTTAATTTATATTTTCTGGGAAATTTTAATATTCACTGAGATAACGTCTTAAGGCCCAACATGAAATTCCTTAGTCTGTATTCTCCATTAAGAGCAGCATCTAATTAAGAACCAGAGCCTGTAGGATGAACTCCCCGGGAGCAAATGACTAATTCTCGATAGCAGGGCTGTGGTTTTATGCCGTTGCTAGCATCTGAAAGCTGTTGGATGGTGAAGGCTGCTCCCCAGGGCCTCCTCCTGCTGCCCCTCGGAGCGGTGAGGCAGAGCTGGGTGCTCCCAGCAGCCGGCTCGGGGAGCTGCGGGCCAGCAGGGGGAGATGAGGGGATGCCTTTTCTCTTTCGGGAGCCTTGGCGCTGCTGCCTGCCATCAAATCCAGCTACTGCTTCTGCACTAAGGCCTTTCCAATGCACCGACTTGCAGCATTTAATTAAAGCTATAATTTTAAACACATTTAGGCAAATCAGTGTGGCGCTCTACTGGATACATAAGCTGAATTAAATCTAGTGTTTGCATCGGTATATTTATAGGGACAAGCCACTCCTGCGGGTCTAGTTTTAAACTGGCGCCCATTTGTCCACACAGTTGGGCTCTGCTTGGGCTACTGGCCTGCAGCTGGATGCAATAGGGCAACTGGGACTGCGGCCCAGCTGTGCAGGAGCTCAGGCTTGGCTGATTTCCTCTAACAGCAGATGTGTCAGGCAACTCCACCAGTTGCTTTTGGCAGCCTGCGGTGCCATTTGGCTGTGGTTTTGCTTCTATCTCTCCTGCTTTTCATTCTTGTTTGTTTAGTCTTGATCTCTGGTTCCTGCCTCCTTTGTGTTAGGCTCCTAGACCTCACCTTGTTCTAGCCCTGACTTACCTCCTGATAGAGACCTGCTGACTTTCAAACTTCTGGCTCTATGGTTTTCTGACCATACTGCTCATTTTAGTCTAGCTCTTTGCGTCTCTGGTGTTTTGACTCATACTGGCTTCAGCACTTGGCCCCAAACTTAATACAGGTCTTCAGCTTAGTGCTTAACACAGTATTGCAGCAAAATTGCCAGGTCACAGTCTGAACCAATGGTTGAGCACCAGATGAGAAGGCGTGGCTAACCCAGGGAGTTCAGGTGCAAGCAGTGCACCTGAGTGACAGGAAGGGATGGAGCCTGGATCCACCCCTCCTCACCCTCGTTTAAGGGTTAGCAGCCAAGGGAGCAGTATTTCTCTGGATGGAGATAGCATTTGAGTTGTTAGTGGTTGTTGGAAGTGGTGAGTTAATTTTCCTTTTTTGTTACCTGCTATTGCTCTGTAGTGTTTGTATCCTGTTAGAAGGTGCTGTCATCACTTTTTTTTTTGTTGTTGTTGCACAGGTAGTCAGCTTGGTGAAGGTACAGATCTCTTAAGAAATCTGAAACTGCGGTGTAAGAAGCCTAGTATGTCTGTAGTATTGGAAAGAGGACAGGTGAAAGACCTTATGTGATTTGTCTCAAATCCCCACACAGCTTTGGATGACAAGTGTGACCTGTGGATTAGCTTTCCACCAGAGGCTTACTCTGAATGCAGATATTCATTTGCAGACTGAAATGCTGATAGTTGTGCTTCTTTTATCCTGAAACCTAAGGGAAGCAGGCTAGTATTTGCAGGGGTTCTGTTTCCAGAGTTCAAAGTTATTACATCTCGCTTTTTAAATTATTTTTCTGTTTGTTGACTCTTCCTAAATGTCAGTTAGACTCCCTGTAATTGCTCATAGCACCATTTGTTACTGTTTTCCATGTAGATTCATCATCTTGGAATTTGGAGCTAACCTGCCTTCTCTCTCCGGTATTCCTGATGCCATGACTTGTAGTTTATTTCAGCATAATTCATTTTGGTATCATCCATTCTAAGACTCAGTAAAATTGTCTGTTTTGCTTTGTATTCTGAACTGGGCACAGTATCGTTAACAGCATGTATAAATTCTGATAACAGCTTCATGACCAAATCCAGAACCAACAGATAGAGCTGAGCCAAGTGCCTAACAAATGTGCACAGAGAGAAAACATGCAGAGTTCCCGAGGCTGGCCATGCAGTAAGTTAAGTGCCACAGGTGGTGCGTGAGGACCACGCATGGGGATATGAAAGAACGCATGAGGTGATGCATTAAGTGGCTATGTTTTGCTATCTGCACTTTTTATCTCTTCATAAGCAAAGGCAGATGAGACAAACAGTCGTTACCTGCTACGGGACCTTTATCTAGCTCCCTCTTGTGTATTGAGGTAGCACGACTGTGGGAAACTATTTGTCACGAAAGCCATTGGATGATGCCCCTTGACCCTTTCATGAGTAATCCAAGTTGTGATATAGGCTTTCTGCACTGGTGTAAATTTCCTCTCTTGGATATGATGAAACCAAATGACACTGATAAATTATACGTCTCTCCAAGGCTAGCATGCAGCGCTTGCTGTCAAATTTACTTTTGTCAAATTCAGATCTTCTGGAAGTTTTAAGTGCACTGTGAACTTCAGTCTAGGGTTGTGAGCATTTCCTAAAAATGCACTGTCAGTGGCACCTAGTTATATAACAGCTTTAATTGTATAGACAGCTGTGTTGTAGGCTCTATGCCTGTGACTTGGATACTCAGTTATTAAGAATCCCATCACTTTTCCACTGCAGGGAAGCAACTGAAACAACTACAGATTCATCTGAAAAGAAAATTCAGGCAAATAATCAATGAAGACAGCACTGGATCCAGACTAACCTTGCTGTACCTATTTTTCATGCAGCCATCATAACACTCAAAAGCGCTTTTATTCAAAGATGCTGTCAAACTTGCATTTATTGTATTCAAAGCCAGAACTTCCAGGCACTAAAACTAAGGTGTGAAGGACAGACTTCTAGCAGTTAGAGCAGTTTTTATTATAACAATGAATAAGTAGAAATACTATGTCTTACAATCAGTGGTTTTAAACAGAATTATAACTAGTTGAGTTAGTGTGCAAGCATATAGTTACATGTCTGCAGATTCGTCTTCATATTGCTGCCTAAATAAAAGTCCATGAGACCCTGATATTTGCATTGGAACTATGGCGAGGTTTGTGTCTGTTAGCCTGTACCTCATTGTGAAGCTCTGACCTAGAAGGGCTGTCTTCTCATTGTAAGGCCATTTATCCCTCATTCCACTTCAAATGGATGCTGCTGCTTTCTGGAGCTGCTATGCACTTAAGAGAATTGTCATGTGTCAGCTAAAATGGAAAACAAGTGCCTGTCTGAGGCGAAGAGATAGATAGGCCCTATTACAGACCAGAAAAAATTCCTTCTCTCCCACAACCCCAGTTCTCACAGGCCTTGTCTCCAGAGCTTGTGATCAGAAGTGACTGCTCTTCAGAAGATGAGAGCTTCCCACTTGAAATGCTGGGCTTCTGTCCTACTAGGGGACAAACCGACTAACAGTGCTACCAAGGCTTCATGATTCAAGAAGACAAGTGTGTCAGAATTTGCCCATAAATCCATGGACTGTGTTCTCTCCTCTCAAAGAGCTGATCTCTATGTTCTCCTCCTACTGTTAAATGGAAGAAAGGTACATGATAGAACTCAGATGCCATGAAAAGAAGGAAGAACCTGTGCATGTGGGGAAGGGGGGGGAGGAAGGAACATGTAAGTACCAAGGAGTTTATACAACCTTTACTACTAACATGGATTGAAATACAGATTTTTTTGTTGTTGTTCTTTTTCAATTCTGTTATGTTACGAGGAAACAAAGTGTTCTGTGTCTGTTTTTTTTGTTTGTTTGTTTTTCCTCTTCCCTTCCCTTCCCTTGTGGCATAGGATTTGAAAATGCCACTGGAGCAAGTCAGGAGGTTAAGACTGCACCACACCACACCGAAGCGGCAATGAGGTATTTTACCTGCGAACTGAAATTTGGCTGTACCATAGCTTGCAGATGTGGCATGACAAATGGAATTTGGCAGCGGTACTTAAACTTATGTAAGACAAAGGTATGTGAAAACTTGTTAAAAAGAAATGACCTGAAATGGGGATTCTGCCTTGGAAAGGAAGGCTAAATGCAGGAGATACGTAGTCAAGGTTCTGAGACCTTTCACGAGATAAACTTTGACAGAACTAGATGGTGTATGATAATTAAAAGTTAGAAGGAACGAAAAACTGCTAAGGGAAGTCCTGGGTAGCTTTCAGAATTCCTATAAACATGCTGGAGTTGTGACACTGAATGTTCTTTTAGGTCAGTGACAAGTCATACTTCTTCACTGGAAAAAAAATCAGAGCTGAAGCCTTGTCCTGTGACTAATGGGGAAGCAAGGCTGAGCTGCAAGGCCCAGTGTCTCTGCTCTTGCAGCCTATCTAGAAGAATCAAAGTGACTCATGCAAACAGCCTGCAGTCACAGAAGAACGGATCCCAACTGGTCCTCTGCATCTCACGAAGCTGTGTCCCACAAGGCATATGCAACACCTGAATGTACTGGCCATGCTGCATTCCTGATGTGCTGCTTCTCCTTCTGTGCCTGGGCGCTGTGTGCTGCTAAGCAGCACTTCCCAGCTGCAGGGAGACTGCTTCATGTTGCATGTTTAGCATATGGGGAGCCTCGTATGTTGCTGTCATCAGCTCTGGGACTTATTTGGGCAGTCATCAACTTTCTTGTTAGAGCACTGGCTGTTTTCTGATTCTCGTGGTACCATTTCAAGAGGAATCTGAGAGAAGCTTTGTTTCCCAGCCTGTTCATGTTCATGGGACTGAAAGATGGCTCCACGGCAAGGAACTTGGTGTGGGAAGGGTGTTGGGGAAGTTCATTGCTGAAGGAGGGGTAGGTGCTGGCACAGGCTGCCCAGAGTGGTTGTGGATGCCCCTTCCCTGCAGGTGTTTATGGCCAGGTTGGATGGGGTCCTGGGTGAGATGTAGTACTTGATCTAGTGGCTGGCAGCCCTGCCTGTGGCAGGGGGTTTTAGAACTTGATGATCTTTGAGGTCCCTTCCAACCTAAGCCATTCTATGAGCTGAATGTGTGCTGTTGTACTGGAGGCCTGGTGTATACAGTGCCTTCTCACATTCAATGAAAATGCTACAAGGAGAGTCCCCTAAAAGTGCCAGGCAAATCAAAGCAGGGAAGATGTGTCATAACTGCTATGTTATTCGTGGCTTTCTGGAGCAGCAGGATCTGCTACACAAGCAGATCGTACATCCCCCTAAGGGGGAATACTGAGATGGGCTAGGTGTCTCTTGCTCCTTGACTCATCTACACCCAAGTTATTCAACAGTGCACTCTAAACACCTCCCTCGCCCCCCCACCCCCACCCTTCCAGAACAGGTGTGCCCTCTTTAATTAAAACTCACGGTGCTAAACTAAACCGGAACAGCTCAGGCTTATTCTGGAAATTAGTCACGAAATTAGTCAGGGGTAGCTCCTCTTGAACCACTACGTGCATAAACAAGCCCTAAACAACACGCACGCCGCCTAAACGCGCTGCGGGACCCGGCCCCAGCAGCAGCAGCGCGGAGCGGGAGAGCTGACGGCGCCGCGCTGAGATGGCGGGCCGCCGGCAAGGCCGGGCTCCGCGCACGGCAGCCAGGGCGCAGCTCCCCGAGTGACCGCCCCGGGCCCTTCCGCGCCCGCAGAGCGCGGCCGATCTCCCGCGGCGGGGCGCTGCAGGCCGGGCCCCGCGGCGCGGGTGGCGGCGCACCTGGGCGGCCCCGGCGCGGCGGCGGTGGGCGGGGCGGGAGGCGCTACCTGACAGTGAGTGGCACCGCGCGGCGGCCAATGGCGGCGCGGCGGCGCGGGAGCCGGGGAGGGCGGCGCGGGGCGGAGGTGGGGGGTGGGGGGGGGCGCTGCGCCGCGGAGCGTGTGCGGCGCCGCGGGGCCGGGGCCGCTGCGTGTGCGGGGAGAGACCCTCGTGGGGGGGGTGGGTGGGGGGAAAGACGGATCCCGGCCCAGAGCTGCGGCCGGCGGCGGCGGGAGGAGCCGGCGCTGCGGTGCGGAGGAAGGAAGCGCGGGGCCGCTGCGCGTGCAGCCGGTGGTTACGGCTCTCGGTGCGAATTGGGGCTTTTTTCGCCTTCGCCGCCGCCGCCTGACAGTCGTTCGTCGCCGCCGTTTTCCGCGGGGTGGGGGAAGCGAGCGATCTCCAGCGACCGGGAGGCGTGATTGGAAGCGAGAAATAATTAACTGGAGGAGGAAGAGGAGGCGGAGGAGGACGGGGGTGGAGGAAGACGAAGGAGGAAGGCACTGCGCGCAGAGCCGAGCCCGGCGGAGCGGCGGGACGCGGCAACTTCGGCCCCGGCGCAGCAGCCGGAGCGCTGCCCGCAGCGGCGGCCGCCTCAACCCGTGCCCGCTGTGCGCGAGGGAGCGCCGCGCCGCCGGACATGTCGGAGCACAAGGCCAGCGAGCCCAAGTTGTCGACGACGGACAGGGTGGTGAAAGGTGGGTACCGCGCCGTGCTGCGGGCGGCCCGCCCTGGGAGGCGGCGGGGCAGGTAGCGGCCGGAGAGCGGCTCGGCCGGCGGCTTTGCGGCTCCCCTCGCCTCCTGCCCGGCGCTCCATTGCAGCATTTCCCCCCCTTCTTCTCCCTCCCCGCCCCGCTCCCCGCCTCCCCTCTCCGCCTTGAACGCGCTGCACTGGGCTCGCCTCGGAGCGACGGGGAGCCCCGGTTGCCTCCCGGCCCCCTCCCCCTCCAGCCGCCCCCCCCCCGGGCGTTCCCCCCCCCCCACCCCCGGGTCTCCCCGAGTCTCGGTGCCCCCTCTCGCAGCCCGCGGCCCCGCTGCGGCTGAGGCTCCCCATCCCCTTCCCCTGCACGGCCGCCCGCCCCCGCGGCCCTGGGGATGCCGGCAGCCGGGGGATGGGGGCGGCAGGGCCGTGCCGTGCTCCGGGGAGCCGGGCGAAGCGGCCGAGACGGCTTTCTCCTCCGCCTCCTCCTCCTCCGCCGCCGCCTCGGACGCGGGGCTCGGCCTGCTGGGCTGTGAAATCAGGCGGCCGTGTGTGCGTGTGCGTGTGCGTGTCCGCCCGCGTCCGCGCGTGCACGCAGATGTGCGGGGGGCCCGGCACCCCCACGCCGCGGCTCCATGGTTGCGCTCAGCCCGAGGTGTGCGTGCGCCGCGAGCCGCAGCGTATAAACACAGCCCGCTTGGATTAACAACACTGCAGTGAGGACCAAGGTCGTATACACCGGGCTAGCGCCCGGTTTGCGCGGTCCATGTGCACTGCTCGGGGTGCGGTGCGCTCGGTAGGGTTTCCCTGCCGCGCTGCCCGCCTCGCTTGGCGCACTGGGATGCGGTGCATCCAGCCGCCGGGTTGCAGCCCGTGCGGGGCGCGGTGCTGGCTGCCCGGACCCCGCGGGCAGCGCGCATCCTTCCCGAGCCCGCGGAGATGGGAGCGGAGCGGCCGCGGTGCGCGCTGCCGTACTGGCGTGAGTGGTGCCAGGACTGAACGATTAATGGACGTACTCTTTAGGAAAGCAAATTACTGTTATTATTTTGCGCTTATGTTTACACATACGCGTCTCCTTGTGCCTTCCCACCATTTCTACCCCCCACCCCACCCCCTTTTTTTTTTTTTTTTCTGGACATCCTTTTTTCCCCGGATGGAATTGCAGATCTTTGGATGTTGAAAGGAATGCAATTCCAAGCACAATAAGACTTTTATTTCTTTTTTTTTTTAAGTGGCTTGGGAAATCATTTTCTCATATCTGGAATGTGTGCAGATTAAGTACACGGTCTGTGCTGTCACACTACTAGTAGGCTTTAGAAGCCTGAAACATTGGTGTTGAGCTAATGCTTATCTTTCTGGGGTCCAAGAAATGGCTGTTCTATTGGGAAGTCTTGGTTGCCATCATGGGAGGATGACTGTTTTCCTTTTTTTTTTTTTTTTTCCTTTTTAAAATCCAGACATGTGACCAAATGTCCTGGTCTTGTGTGTGACAGAACTCCCTTGGACTCGAGCAGATGTTAAAATGAATAACTGCAGGATTGGAATTGCCATCTCTATACTGACACAAGCCTTGGTGGTTTCAGTGGTAGATGGCCATTTTTTACACCTGCTGATATATTTGTAATATTTCAAAGGACCATTTTCTTAGAAAACTCAGTACATATATTTAGATATAATTTCATAATGCAATTAGAAATCAAATTTGTTAAACTGAGGAAGTATTGAGCAAAAGCATACCTGCTGCTTAGTTGTCTTTTCATCTCAACTGCAAGTGTTGTCCTGTCTCCCAACATTTGTTAGATGGTTACTTGTTCTGTTACATAGTAAAATCATTCTAAGGCCTCAAAATAGCACTTGACGGTACACAGTAAATTGGTCCTTTGTAGGATTACTCTTTGCATGGATACTTCGCTCTGCCTTCCTATAGACTGCAAGGAAATCCAATTGGTTGTGATAATGGAGATAGATAGGGAAAAAAGTTGTTTTTGTTTTGTTTTCTGTGGGATGTGATTTGTGTCTTCCTGAGATGAGCAGCTGAAAAAGACTTGCAAGGCTGAAATGAATTAAAAGAAAAAGAAAAAAGAAGTTAGGAATGCCTTATTAGTACCCGTGTGTATAGGTGGAGAGCCTTGATGTTCTGGAAGGCAAGCCAAATACTCTGATGGTAACAGAATTGTGGAAACAGCTCTTTTTTCTTTTTATTAATATTATTATTATTATTTTAATTTAAAATATTACATGAAGCTGCATTTGGAAAATAAATATTTGTAGGCTCTGGATTAAATTCTTCTCTGCCAGTGTGTGTGATCATGTGTTTTTTTGTTGTTGTTGTTGTTTTTTTTGTCCAGTTTGCGGGTACAGGACCAGGAGTGTCAGTTGAGATCTGGCTCACTGAAGTCTTGCTTAGGCGCATTGATGCAGTGATGGGGTTGGGTTTGGGGAGGTGACAGTTCCAGCAAGTCCATGCGGGTTGCTTATGGCTGCATGCTGCCTCTGAGGTGGGCTGGGCTGTTCTGGGCTTTTCTCTCAAACTTAAGAGAGTCACATAGACAGAGAAGTGGGATATTTCTGAAGCTGAGAACTTCTTCTCATGCTTATTTTGCACTGCTTATTGAATCTTCTGAACCGTATTCAAACTGATATAAATTAAAAATAAAAATTTCTTCTGGGACTAGGAAAGAATGGCTCTGTAGCCCCTAATTAAAAAAAAAGTGTTGGTCTTCTCCCACCTCTATAATGCAGTTGATGTAAAATTATATTCAGCAGTTGGAGTGAAGTTTTCAGATATGGAACAGTTGTGCAATAGGTGATGTAAAGAAGAAATTCAAGTCTGTGTAATGTTAACTTTCCAGAAGCAAGTTAACTCTTGGTAAAGCTGACAAAATTGGATTCTTTGGTGTTAAAGGAAAGGAAGGCTTTGATTTACTTTTATAATCTCCCTAGCACAGTACGTATGTTTTGATGCAAATTAGACAAATCATCTTTAATCTCTGGATTTTTTTTTGATCTTGTAGAGTGCTTTGAGTAGCCCAATGACTGCAAGTAAGGTAACCTGTACATTCTAATGTTAGCAGGATCAAGGCTCAGAACAGCATAATGTTGCAGCAAATGCTGATTCAACATATTTACAGATTGACATTCCTTTCTTTCCTGACAGACGTATGACACAGCCTTCACCCAGACAGAGCTGTTCGTAAGTTCTTGTTTTCTTTCAGGACTGACAGAGCTCCTCCTTATTCATTTTGCTTTTAAGTCCCGAGACTCACAAACCAAAGCATGGGCTTGGTTCCTCTTGTGAAGGTGGGAATACCTGTACAGGAAAAGTTGGACTGGGAGTACTAGCTCATTCCTCATGGGTCACCGAACAGCTGTCTGATGTCAACAGCTTGTGGTCACTACTGACATTAGCAGGATTTGAACCCACCAACCTGGAGGGAGAAGCCGCGTATCAGATTACTTGACCTCCTCAAAATATTCAGTGTTGCATTACTGCCTTCTAGAAGTACTGCTCTGAAGCAGAGTAATCCTAAATAAAAACTTCAAAAGTGAGCTGTAATAGTCATGCAGAGAAATGAAAACAGTATTTCTTGGAAATCTTGCTGTTAGCTAGGTACAGTAGTTGCTTTGATTGTTGTATGCAGGTCAGATGGCTGTGTTCTTCTTGAGAATTGGTTGGTTGTTTTGCTTGAAAGAAAGTGGAGTTCTAGTGGAATTTCAGCTCTTCAGATGACCTGCTGCCATGTCTCTTGATCCTCGGTGTTGGCAGTTTCACGTTATGTATTGTGTGGTTAGGTGTACACAGTTACATCAGCAAGTAATGACACTCCAAAAAGTAGACACCAGTCTCTGCTCTCTCTGAATTTCCAACTGTCTAATGTTCAGGCTGTCAGTTGTTTGTAATATAATATGAATGTCAGATCCCAATCAATGTTAGCCATCAGTGTTAACTTCAGATTCATGAAAGGTAAAACTGGTGTTTATTGCTGTCAATAATGGGAGTTAGCCATGAAGTTTAAAGTTTCCATTAGTCCAGGGAGACTCGTATGTACCCTGCTAAGGTTTGTGCATCAGACTGACCTTTGGTGAGCCAGAGCAGGTGTACTACAGAAGCCTGCCTCTCTCCTTCTGTGAGTAGAATGTAATGTTTTCCAGCTTGGATGTATCATGCAAACTCTGGCTTGTCCTTCTGTGTTAATTCTGTGTGATGGTCTAAAATGTCAGTAGCACTGGTAAATTTGGTGTGTATTTTGGTTTGTGTTTAAGTATTAGGAAATCTGTGGCAAGGGCCAATCTTACTTGGATATTACAACTTTCTAATGACAACAAATGAAATGGTTTTGTGCTTCTCCAGTGCGGATGCTGGAAGTTCAGTATCCCTCACGAGGGAGAGGAAGGATTTGCTTTGTAGCTGTTTCTATTTTTGTTTTTAATTAATTAAATTTATCCTTGTAATACTTAAGAATGCACTCATGCTCTGAGGGAGCCTGCATCTGGGCTTAAGGGCTGCTATCAAATGGAGAATCTGCCTTCAGTTCTGTCTGAAAGGCACATAGGTTACTCTCAAAGTAATGCCTCCTATTTATTTCCATGGAAACTGCAACAGATGTGAAAAACACAATACTAATATTTGGTAGAGCACAGTTCTCAGCTACAAGACACTATTTTTCAGTGTAATCACCACCATTAGCAAATTCACATGCATGAGCTGGTTGAAGCACTCTTAGTTTTGTGGTGTGACAGCTGTGCATGGCCATCCAAAATGTGGCTTGTCTTTTGTGTTACTGTCACCACTGCTGAAACAGAGAACCCACTGCCTCACTGTGCTCATATCTACTGTTTGGTCTCCATCAGCGTTCATCAGATATCAATGAATGTCGTTGGATGCCTTTTCCTCTGATTCCATCTGTCACACAGCAACAAACGGTAATGGAATATTGGTGGGAAGGTTCAACCTCTACTGCTGTGCCACCAACATCTGCTTCTGACATCATAGGCCAACATAATAAAATAGGAGGCGTTACTTTTGGGCCAGACCTCACAGCATGGGCATGGCAGGAGAGTTTCTGCTCCTTACTTTTTACCTTCACGGGAGAGATGGCTTGGCTAACTTTGTAGTTGAAGATCCCCTGGTATTTTCATGAAGCAAGCCATAGAAAGGGGTCTTGAGGACAGAATACAAGTGAATGTGCTTGCTTAGCATTCAAGTTAGGATTACTTAGGAGAGAAAATTAGGATGGTTTGTTGTTTTCTTCCATCTAACTGTGATGTTCTTGTATCTCGTGGTCAGAACTCAGTTAATACTTCTAAAACCAACGGCTTCTGTCAGTTGGATATTGCTTAGGTAGTGCAGTCTTGTGCTTCTTGCACTTTGTAAACCTTTGCCTGGGTGACTAATGTACAGCACTTGTTTTAAAGGATTGGGAATGTAGTAAGGAGAAATTTAAACAAAAGCAGAGTACAGTGCTTGACAGTTATGCCTGTGTAATTAAGCTGGTGATTTATTTTGATTTGTGAACTCAGTTTACCTCTTACTCATTAAGATAGTTTTGTAAATAAGACCTTTAGTTAAACAAGCCTCTTACTGCACAGCCGTGGAGAAAAGCCACGCATGCACTGAAGGATGCCTTTGTTAGGCAGCTGTTATTGGTGGGAGATTTTTCTCATGCTGTGGACTGATATGAGGTGAGATGGGAGAAAAGCCTGCCTTATTTTTGTGTTCAGAATCCTTTTTTGCTTTTGAATTCTGCGTTGGCTAAAGCTTTCTGCTGTTACGTGCTCTTTTTGGCTGAGCCTAGTGAGAGAACTAGAGCTTTTGATATCACTGGTGGTGCTGAGAAGCTTAAAAGAGGAGTTCATGCTGGGTGTTATCAGTATTTAACTTAAGTGGAAAATATTAACCAACAGAAGTAATTTTCCATAGGGGAATGTTGTACAGGGCAGTTGTTTCCTCTTTGCTATCTATTCCCAAACTCAACAGTATCTATATCCACTGCATGCATCTCGCTTACAGATGATAGATACTACGTGGTTATTCTCTCTTTTATGTGTAGATTGTGGCAAGGAGATAAAATGTAAAACATATTTGAGTATACAATGTAATACCTTTTTGTTAGTCCCGTGATTGCTAGAACTCTCAGAATTTTTCCCACCTGATGGTTCTTGAGGTAATTTCTGCCAAAAGGCACTAGGAGTAATGTTAATAAAATAAGGTTTTTGCTTATTTCTCTTAGCTTTTGTTTTCCAGACTCATAGTCCTTCTTCTGTTTTGCTGAGTGGCTTCTGCGTAAAGCACAGAAGGAGTATAATTTAAGTTTGGTCCTCCATTTAGTATGGATATTGGTTCATTCAAGGCTTCCTAGTGATGCTGGTACACACCATGTTGTGGGGGATAGTTCCTTCTTGACAGCTTGAAAGAATGTGGAGAGAAGTACTTCCTTAAGAGTATTTTAAGGTACAAAGATACTGTTTTACTCTTTTTATTTTTCTCAAGAACGTGCCATAAAAGAAGCCACAAGTTTCTGAAGTAACAGCCACTTCAAATCACCTTCATGAAAAGGTGCCTTCTTACATCCTTTTATATGTGATTTCAGGAGTCAAATGTAAGTTGCTATTGTGTATCATTTCTTCAGCTGAATGCTTAAATCATTTCCTTTTCTGATAACTGGTCATTTACCTTGACTTTCCCTCAGGAAAGTCCTTTCCATGTCTTCTGAGTCAATAACTGAAATGTGTCATCCCGATTCTAAAAATCACTTCGTTGTATGTGCGACCTTACTTGTATAAGCCTGTGGCTCACTGCGGGCTCTGCCACTCAGCTTGGAGATTGCAGCACGTTAGTGCTGGAGTGCCCCAGGTATGTTCTTGTTGTTTAACTAGAAGAGATAGGAGATTGGATGTGGAGAAGCAGGGATGATAACTTTTATGATGGTAAAATTTGCTTATGACAGAAATCCAAACTACTAATTTCTATCTCACTTGCTCCCCCACCAGAATGCTGATATTGTTGGAACAACACCTTCAGAGTAGTACCTCTCTGACAGTCATTTACATGCATTATAAACTGACTGTCTATTTTTATAAGCAAGGTTAGTCATGTTAACGTTGATGTGGCAACACTGGTGTATGAGGAGAACATGACCATCTTATTCAAGAGTTAATTGCAACACCGATGCAAATTTTTTGACTGCTACCATTTGTACTTGGAACTGGAGAGGTGAAAGAGTGAAGCAAAAAGGCACCAGAGGTTGATCCCTGGGTGTTCATGAGCATGTGCTTAAGGCATAGATGGTGTTTTTTCCTTTTTATAGCGCACTTCATGAAGCTTTTGAAAACACCATTTGATGACTATCTAACACTAAAACCTCTTTCTACTTAGAAATACAGCCGTATTATACCGAAGTTCTACTGCGTCTTCCTTTCAGTTTTCAGTCTTTTTTAATACTTTCTTCCTTTTGAGTGTCATTAAGTTATTTCTCTTTTTGTTGATATTCCTTTCCCGCTTTTCTTCCAACCTTTCTCTCTTCAATTTGCTAACTGAGCATCTTGAGCAGCCTAAGTGCTGCCTGTTAGCAGTCATTGGGTTGCACGTACCTAGTGTAAGAGATTCACCAAACACAGCTTGTTTCCTTTGACTATGCATCTGTCAGCATCTGGAGGCGCCTGGGGAAGCGTGTGAGAACAGGGGAAGTATATTATGACTCTTCCTCTGACTTGTGTTGTAATTCTGTAGCCAGCTGCTGACTCTGTGGCTTTCTTTTCAGCCAGTAGCTCCACTGTCAGTGTGCTGCTCAAGCTCTCCCCAACTTGTCAGAGAAGGATGTCTATATTTTGCAGTTCAGCTGCTGCTTGAGGTTGCCTAGCAGTAACATTGAGAACTCACAGCATGACTGTTAGTTTTAACTCACGTAGCTTGCAAAGAGCTCTGAGAGCTAGCAGAGATGATGGTAGATATGGTTAAATTAGGAAAAGAGGGAGTATAAATGCTCGTGCTTTGCTGTCTGTGCAACCAGGCTCAGAAGTTAATTAGCACAGGAAGGTAATATTTAACAAATGTAGTAACACTTGCTTGAAAAAAAAACTGAAGTTCATCATGGGCGAGTGAACTTTAAAGCCTCCACCTTAAAATCTAAGCTTGGGAGGTATAGAACTTAGTCTGCATATAGATTATGCAAAATATCTGTGCCAAAGAAAGAAGAAAAAATGCTGCTGAAAATATGATTACGTTAAAACTTCGCAATGGTAATAGCCGTTTTTCCATCTTTCAGATATGCAATATGAATGAATAAAGTATTTCAAGTCTGCATTTTGTGGTTTTCCAAATTGAGTAGTTTTTTTTAATGGGATAAAACACATACTGATGGAAACAGGTATTGATATAAAAATGCTACTATTTTCCAACATTCCTTTACCTCCATTCTATCTTTTAAAGACATGTGGCTTAGGAGTTTTGTTGCGGCATATTGATGTTGGCCGGTATACTTTCCTTGATTTGTCCTAATTTTTGCCCAACGTAGAATTGATAGACTGGAGGGGAAAAAGATCACAAATTTGACTAGACAGTCAAGTTAAAAACCTAATGCAAGGTTACCTGGTTGTGGTGGTTAAATTCTCAACAACAAAATCAGAATATCTAACCTCCGACAGCGCAAACTGTGCTATAATGTTTTCTCTGATATTTGCCAATTACACAGAAATATCAAGCCTGAACAGCATTGCCACAAGAAAGGAAGTGTGCTTTGACCTTGTGATTAGAATGGTGAAAATAACATGTGTTAATAATGGGTTATGCAGATGTGATGTTGCAGACAGTGTTTAACACTCACTCTGGGCGTTGCTTAATAGACTTAATTAATAGAATCCCAACTACAGTTTTTCGGCCTAATTTAGCGTGACTGGGGTTTAACTTCTGATTTAAGCATTTGTGAGTATCTTTGTGAAGGTGGGTTATGCAATTTTTTTTCCTTGCTGATAGTGACAGCCAAGTAATTGTGTGGCCAGATAAAAGCCAAGTTCCGTAATTGTTCGTGTTTTGGAGTACCCATCAGTTGAAAAGAAATCGTTAATGGTGTAGATAAATGGCTTGAGGGGAGGAAAAGAGGCTCAGCCCGTCATCTTCTTTTTGCTTTTCTTGTTCGTGGGCTTCTTATTATTCTTTACTGTGGCTGTATGTTTTTGTTACCAGGTCCCAGATCTGTTCCTATGAAAATGGGTATACAGCATGTGTGATTGTGTGGTATTCTTTCTGAAGCGTTTGGAATTCTTCTGGAACTGTTTCCTGAAGTGGGAAACCTGGTAATATAAATGTTCATTTTCTCAATTTATTACTGATGATGGAAAAAGCAATGAAAAAGCTTGTGACATCTTTCTGGTCTACAGTCCTGCACGGATGATATTGAAGGGGAAGGCGTGTGGCTAGAGAGAAACATGGTAATGTATTTTCTCCACGAATGACATACAATTGCTTGAAATAGTGTCTGCAGAGGGGTTCTGCAGAGAACTGTAGGCTTACGTACTTTTCCTTAGCTTTTTCTCAATCTGTCAAAGAATAATGCTTCAGTCGAGAGAGATGTCTGAAAATTTTCTGCATCTGTGTTTTTTTTTCTACTTTCACCTTCCTTTGCACATTTATTTATATCTTTCTGAAAAAACATTATTTGGTTCACGTGCAATAATACAGTTAAGAAAATAAAGAAAAGTTTCTAGGTGGCGAAGCCTGCGCTCTTGATGGCCTCAGAAAGGTTGTTTCATCATCTACATTGGGTTTGAGATATTATTTTACTCAGCACAGTTCTTTTCAACAACAAATTTGAAACTTCTTGGCTGATCTCTGCTTTTATTACTGCACAGAACAAATTAGATAATTTAATACCTTTCACTTACCATCATTTATTTCAAGGAGTTTAAAGAAATGGACAATTTGAATGGAAGGCCATTCAAAGAATAAATCCCTTCCTATTTGCCCAAAAACAAACAAACAAGCCAATCCACAAACAAAACCAAAACATCAAATGCAGCAATTTAATTAATTTTTTTAGTCTTTTTTCCATGATGTTTGCCAAGTTTCAGTTTGATGTAGATTACAATGGTCATACTGTGTTACATTCTTTGAAAAAGTGCAACTGGTCATTAGCTGCAATGACATGAACAGCTGTAGTATTTTATGATAACAGCTGGGAACAATCTAGTTCTCTTCAGAAACATTTTTACTGTCCCTTTCATGCGATTTTAAAGCGAGAAAGCGAAATTATTGTATTTGTTGTCTGTTTTGCACTTAGAATATCTTAATAGGCACTAGTGGCAATTAGGTATAAAAATATCACGTTGCTGTTTGTGACTTGGAATGCTTCCCTTTGCGGGACCTGTTTCGTAACCTGCTGAAATCTGCAGGAGTTGGAATCTTTTCATTAACTTGAGTAAACTGTGAATCAAGTAGTCATCCTGTGACTTACAGTTTTGGTTTCCCTTTTAAGAAGATGTCTTCTATCTGTTTTAAACTGCTTTGCTATATCTGATCTTAAGTGGCTTAGAACAGGACAGCATTATCTCTTATTTTTGCAGTGAGCAAAGTGTACTCCTACTTTGCAGTGCTGTCTTTTAGCAAGTGAAAAGGTACTTATATGTACGTAGCTGTTCTTCTGTAGTAACAGTTTGCTATTTTGTTGCTGCGTCTTCGGAAATTTATGTCTGAAATGTTTCCCATACGTGAATGTACTTTGGTGCTTTTTATCACTGAAAAAAATCATGCAGATGCCATTTTCACATAAGAAGGCTGTTTGCCTGTGTGCTGCTCACTCAAAAATACTTTTTATTTAACAAATGCGTCTGGATTGCCTTAAAAGACAATTATCTTTGTTTAACTTAGTTTCTGGTCTAACAGAGTAAGTTGTTAATATTAAAATCACACAGGCAGTAGATGTGCATAGGAGATGTGTTTCTTCTTTGAATCATAGAATCATTTAAGTTGGAAGAGACCACTAAGATAATCTAGTGCTGTTACCAGCCCATCACTTGCAGTTCTGTTGCACAGAAATAGGTGCACTGGGGTGGAGGAAGAGGGAAGCAGAGTGCTGGCAGCTGGAGAAAGGAGACCAAGGGCACAGCAAGATAGTGTTGGACATCCAGCTGGGGGATGTGGGAGAAGAAATGCAGAGCACGGTGGGTGACGGCACTGTTTTCAGAGCAACGAAGAGTTAGGCAAGGAATCATAGCTTGTTCAGAAATGGAGGGCACAGAGCTGTTTTAGAAGTGCTTTGCTAACTAGTTATTTTGGAACAGGTAAACGTCTTAATGTTTTAGTGGTGTTTGTGTGCAGTGGGGCAGGAAGTTAGGCATTGGCCATGAAGGAGCCTGACTTTATCAGCAAGCGGAGAGCTGGCAAGACTGCCTGGTGACAGTTCTAGTTACTCATGTGCTTTGTGGGTGGACTTAGATCGTTGGTGTATGATCTCTGTAGTTTTTTATCATGGGGAAACTTTTCTTGAGTGCTTGCTGTCCTTACACTGCTAGTAGTAGGGGGGGAAAGTGAATCTTATGAGCAAGCTAGAAGAAGTTACTTTTGGTAGAAAAGGAAGAACAGAAACTAAAAAAAAAAAAGAAAAAAAAAAACCACCACCACAAAAAGGGGAAAAAAAAATACACAGAAACACTGCAAAACAGAAAAAAAACCCATCGAAAACAACTCCCAACCATTTTGCAACAAATAGGGATGAGCCTGTATTCATTGCTGCTGAGATACTAGCTTTAGCTTCTGGGCAGTGTTCTTTCTATCTTAGCAGGTGGGGCAGTGTTCTTTCTATCTTAGCAGGTGGGAATATGTGGAGTTTTGTGTTCATTTAACCTTCTGTTTACCTATTCCAGTGGCATAATAACATATCCTTAATTTGTATGAGTGATGTATCAAAGTCACTTCTTCACTCACAACTAAAAGGTATGAACTTGGACAGCTGCAGAGTCACAGAATGGCTGAGGTTGGAAGGGACCTCTGGAGGTTTTCTGGTCTGACCTCTGCTTGAGTACATAACCCTGCCTGTCCAGGACCATGTATAAGATGCTTTTGAATTTCTCTGAGGAGGAACATGCCACCATCTCTCTGGGCAAACTTACATCACTTCTTTTAAAAGAAAAAGAAAAGTGCTTTCTGATGTTGAGACAGATCCTCCTCTAATTCAGTTTGTGCCCTTTGCCTCTTGTCCTATTACTGTGCAGCACTGAGAAATAACCTGGCTCTGTCTATGCATCTTCCCTTCATGTATTTGCACATATGGGTAAGGTTTGCCCCCCCCCCCCCCCCCCCCCCGAGCCTTTTCTCTGGGCTGCAGTCCCAGGTCTCTCAGCCTTTTCTCTGTTGAGAAATGCTCCAGTTGCTTAATCATCTCAGTGCCCCTTTCCTCTGCTGGACTCTTTCCAGCTGCTCCATCTCCCTTGCATCAAGGAGCCCAGAACTGGACATACTGTAGCCGAACTGGGCTATTTGACTCACAATTTGGTTTTGAAATGTCAGAGCAAACAATTCCTGTGTGAAATTGAAATGCAAATACTAATGAATTTGTACGTATTATTTATACTTGTACATTAGGGAATAGCATTTGCTTATACTTTCTAACAAGGTACTTCTGCTTCTCTAGAGCTCTGAATCTCAGTTGGTACCTGTCTCACTTGAAAATATTTTTTGTTTACCACACAGAGTGTCACAAGATGAGGGACAACACTCATTAGTGAAAGTCTGAACTATGTGCAACTTCTTGTACAGTGTTGACTTGATTTTGTATCCTATTTTGGACAATAAATATTTCATGGTAGGATATTTTTTTGTTTAATATCCTTCTGACTAATCTTAGAAGTGCTGCCAGTCCAAAAGTTGCTCAGTAGATATCTTTAAGGTTGTAATCCAGTTGCTATAGTTTCTGAATGTGTATTAGACCTTTTTTCCTGGCTTTGAGGGAATTGAAGTAGATGGAGTTCCTATAGGTAATCTTGAAGAATTTGCCAACGACCTCTTGGGCTACATTAGGAGGATTGTTGCCAGGAGGTCAAGGAGGTCCTTCCCCTCTTCTGTGCACTGGTGAGACTATGTCTGGAGGGCTGAGTCCTAGTCTGGACTGCACAGTATGGAATAAGCGTGGACTTAATGGGGCGAGTCCAAAGAAGGGTTGCAAAATGGCTATGGGCTGAGACATCTCTTGTGCAAAGAGAGGCTGAGAGAGCTGGGGTTATTGAGTCTGAAGAAGGGAAAGCTCAGGGTGGTCTCATCAATATCTAGAAATACCTGATGGTAAAAAATAAAGGAGCATCTAGGCTTTTCTCAGTAGTGTCCATTGACTGACAGAACAAGAGGTAATGGGCATGCTGAAAATGAGAAAATCCGAACTGGAACCAAGGAAATGTTTTTATAGTATTATGAGAGTTGTTGGACATAGAAACAAATTCACTGGAGAGGTTGTAGAGTCCCAGTCCTTGGTGGTAATAAAAGTTGTCTGGATGTGGTCCTGGATCACCCATTTCAGGTGACCCTGCTTGAGCAGGATGTTAAACATGATGACCTCTAGAGTCCCTTCCAACCTAAATGTTTCTGTGATCGTCTTTCACTAGACTCTTTAAAAATTGATGTTTTAAATGCTGTATATCAATTTGCAGGCCTTCTGACAAAACATGAGTGTAGAAATCTTTCTTCCTTTATAAAGATTGGCTGTATCTGCTAGGGAGATATTTTGCAGGAAGATTGCTTTGTGTGATTATAAAGATCTGCCGTAAAAAATACTTATTTTGAAATAGCAACAAGACATGATGCATTGGGAAATTTTATATATTGTATATGTTGACACATTCATATGTAGAGATGGTAGTGTTGTTGGCAAAACTTTGGCATAGATTGCTCTTGATGAGTTTCAGATTTTTGTGAACATGTATAATAGCTCCAGAGTTTGTTATAACTCGGAAGCAGGGACAGAAAGTTTGGACAGCTGTAAGAAAAATGTGTTAAGTTCTAAATGAATCTTTCATAGTCATTACCAAGGATTCTGACATCACCAGAAAACTTCCTTCTAGTAATTAGAAAGTGGGCCTATCTTTTGCTAGTTTGTTTTATATGATCATTTCGTAGTGGCATGAAGATTAAAACTGAGCTTGACGATGATCAGTTTAAAAGCTTGGAATTTGTTATAATACTTCGTCTCTCAGCTTGGAAGTTGTCTTTTTTTTTTTTCCATCTCTTGCTTTATTTCTCTGTGAAGGTGCATATTTCTCTGCAAGGCTCTTGAGGAAACACCTGAATATTGTGCATGTAAAAGTAAAATTGAGCTTTTCTCCTGAATATTGGTGATGTGGAACAAAAAGAAATATCTAGAAGAGTTTGAATGTGACAGAATTGTGCTGACTCCTTCAGAAAAGTTATTGATACTAACCCACTAGAAGTTCTGAGAAGTTTCTCTAGATTGAATCACCTTCATGGATAATTAATCTGGATAATGAACATTTTTTTGTAGTGAAAATGTAGCTTCCATGTTTTGCTTTGTTGACTAGATGTATTTGAAGAAAATGATGTGCGTCTAGATACTGTAATTTGAAGCGTGAATTGCCTCAGTGCTCATATAGATCATAATGTTTGTAGGTTGCTCTAAAAGTAATGCCTCCTGTTTGTTTCTGTGGGGGGAAAAAAAACCACACCAAGAAACCCAGAGAGCCCAATGACACTATTTGATACAGCAAATTCTCAGCTACAAAACATTGTTTTTTCAACATAGTCACCACCAGTAGCTATGTATTTTTGCCACCATTGTGCAAGTGCCCGTGTGCCAGACTTGTAAAAAATCTTCACCAGGGAAAGTGACCCACTGTCACCACTGCTGAAACATGCCACTCACTTACTTTAGTGTGTTTTCATTCATTGTTTGATCTCCATAAATGTTCAACAAACATTGATGAATATCAATGGGTGCCTTTTCTTCCACATGGAAGAATTCAGTGATACCTCTTTGCTTCATATGCACTTCCACGTCAGACCCAATTTGTCAGGCTGCCCCTCTGCTGCCGTATGTCGCACAACAACGAAATGTAATGGAACATTGTTAGCAAGGTTCAACCTCTACTGCCATGCCACTGCTGTCTGCCTCTGATGTTGTTAGTGAACATTAAAAAAAAAAAAGGCATTATTTCTGGAGCAGCCATCATATAATAAGACCTGGCGCAACATGCATTGCTAGGAAGGAAGTGCATTTACTGTCTTTGCAACCTAAGGAACAACTGGAAAAGGACTTGCTAGTCAAACTGATAAATCCTTGGCCTCATCATTTGTTAGTACAAAAATGTTTGTCAAAGGATCAGTTTTCATGGATGATTTCTGGTTTGAGAAAAGGGAAGTGGGAAGTTAAGAGCTGCCTTGAGGATACTTATGAAGAAAAGGCTGGAGAATGTCAGGTTGAACATAAACACTGCAACCTGCAAAGATCTTTTTGGCATCTAGATACAGCAAAAGAGCTGAAGAGTTGCTTTGAATAGATGTAAATGAGGAGCAAACCAAAAAGCTCAGCAACTTGCAGGTGCTGGTAATAGCATAATATGCGTTAACCTTCAGCTTCCGTGGAAATTCCAGGAGTGATTCTTCTAGCTATGCTGCAGGGCATTTCTCCTAAATTGTTTTGACAGTTATGCCCTCCTTTGTTCAGGCCCTGCCAAGAGAAGGCTTTTTAGCAAGTGCACGCCTGTCAGTCACAAATATTTTACCAGAGGAGATTGTTTTTATGGATAACAAAAAACTTCTTGAGAGTGTCTATGAAAGAAAAGTTATATAGATGTTACAGCATTTATTTATGAGGAAAGGCATGTGATGCTAGTGTTTGTTGAGAATTTGCTGTATCCTGATGCTGTGATATATTGAGCAAGATTAAAAGCTGAATTCAACTTGTGCCATGCTGTATCTGAAGCCATGGAGCAAGATCCTTCTAGTAAGTAAATTTATCAGTCACATTAAAAGTTCAACAGGGTGTTTTTTGTTTTGTTTTGTTTTTTTTTTGTTTGTTTGTTTGTTTTTTTCTTTCCCCTTAAGTCTTACTGTGAGGGAATTGTGCTAAGGGAAACCTTGGTTCTGTCGTGATTCTCAAAACATAGAGGTCTGTGTGAGAGCAGCGAGTTCTTCCTGTGCCTCAATACAGGGTCAGAATTTAAACTGCCTCCCTAATAGTTTAATAAAAAAAAAAAAAGAAAAAAAATGGCTTTTTAGAAGCCAGGTTTTGGCTTGCTTTGAAGAAAACATTTAGTGGCAATAATAGCTTCCAATACTTCCAATGTACAAAGCAGTGGAGTGAATGTGAGGGTTCAGTGAGATCAGATAGCTCTTTCTGGCTAAACAGGTCACAGAATCCTTTCAGAAATGTATTTTAGCTACAGAATGAATCAGCTCAGTCTGAATTTGTTAACCTAGTATTGTGGATTATTTTGGTTAAAATCATTCCTTTCAAGGTGTTCTCTTTCCCTCCCAAGCATCATTCTCCTAGAGAAACTGCCTTTTTTTTTTTTTTTTTAAATCCTTCATGGTGATTTTCTAAACAGTAGTCTATAAGTATGGGAATACTACATGACAAGCATTTCATTACAGGAGCCCTTGTTGAAAGACGTGCATTTTTGCACCTTCTGGACGTGCATAATTGTACTTGTTGGGGAGCATCTGCCAAGATTTGTCAGACTTTCTCAGTGAAGGATGCGTCTTCTGGAAGTTTCAGTAGGCTGAGGATCTAGGAAAGAGCAGGCTGGATTATTTCTGAAACCCTGTGCTGTGGGAGGCCAAGGAAGGAGCAGGCTGAATTTATTGCTGATGCAGTATGCAGCAGCAGTCAGAAAGGATATTGCTCAGACCTAGGGAAAAAATATAGGTGGAGTTTGAGCTACTTTTTCTTCAACAGCCGTTGCCACAAGGTTATCCTTCAGCCTTCTGTTGCTTTGTTGCCATACTAATAACAATGTAAATTTTTTCCACAAACCTGGGAAACTTTTTTTTTATTTTTTATTTTTATTTTTTGAGTTAAAAAGGAAGAAAGTTACTTCTTTCCAAGCTCACCCTGGAATAGACTAATATGAAACTAAGCTATTCAGAGTGAACTTTACATGCGAGTAATTTTGAAGGAGTAGTTCGTTTGATGTGACCTTCACTAGTGAGGAGTGCAGAGCGTGATAAGTGGACTGAAAAGTAGGGTTATTTATTCATGTGCATGCATCTGCTGCATTGTAAAAGTCTCTGGAGTGGTTGGTTTCTCTTGAAAGATGCCATAAGAAAATGGGTCCATGTAGTTGATGCCATTGTATGTGGCAGTATTGTAGTACAGTAAAAAGCTGTTACTTATACTAGCAGCTGTGTCCGACCTTCACTTCAGAACTGGAAACAGGGACAGTTCGGATGTTTGCTATTGAGTTGTAAATACCGGCATGTTACTGGTTTGTTTCTGATAGAGCAGTATCCTTTGTCTGTGCCTGTGTATGCAGTTCTAACTCACTGATACTGTAACAAGAGGAGATGGTGTTCTAACCAGAACCAAAGCAGCTTGCAAGGTGTTAAAAGATTACTTGGTTCTCGTCAGCCTTTGACTTCCAGTTGAAATGAAGAAATAATGTATGAAGCTGTCTGACCACATAGGTCTTGCAGAAGCAATTGCTTTCATGCTTTGTGCTATATTCAGGCTAGACTAACCTGAGTTCTTCAAGGTTTTTTTTACCTCTTTCACCTCAGAAAATATTTGGGTTTCATGCTCAGTCCTACTGAAAATAAATGAACTTGTTCCTGAGCTAACTCTAATGAATGTTTTTCAGTTTCTTTATATTTCTGATTATTATTATTATTAAAATGCATACAGCTGTAAATTCCTTTTTTGTTCTTTGTATTCAAATTCAGACTTCATGAGAAAGTGGATGTTTTCTTGTTTTGATAACCTAGCTGATAGAAACTGATGTTAATTTGGCCTGTCTGGTGTTGTACCCTTCTTCCTTAGCAAGAAAATTGTGATGACTGGAATGCATGTTGTCAGCTTCTGTTATCAGGGTACTTGAAATATTTACAATGCTGTGATTACCAGATAACTTCTTACATACACACACTTCAGTAATTTCTGTCTTTCAAGCTTACTTCCTGGTTTGTCTGCTACTTTAGTTTATTTTTTATTTTTTATTTTTATTTTTATTGCCTTTAACCTAAGGTGTTTGGCAAAATGAATAAAATGAAAATTTCTTGACCTTTTGGCTGATGGTTCATCGTGTAAATATTCAACAGGATTTTTATTTTTTATTTTTTTATATTTTTTAATATATGGGAGCAACTGTGCTAGACCTGAAGGTTTTTTGTAGACCAAACCTCCCCTCAGTTGTCTACTGAAGGCACCAGATTGCATACAGGGAAGTCTCTGCTGAGAGATTCAGACCTAATAATAATAATCCAGTGAATGGTCTTGAGCAGCGAGGGCATAAATCCCACTTTGCTGGAGGGGTTTATGTCTGGAAGGCCATCTCAAATGTCTAGGACTAACCTATGGATAACTGCTTGCCTGTACTACCTCGAGTAGATATGGGTGGTAGAGGAATTCCAGTGCAAGACTTGGCAGTCTGATGTGTCTCCTTTCTGTTGTGTTTTTGGTATGAACTGTTAGTGCCATATTTGAGTGAAAAAAGCTTTGTTTACAGAAGCTTCTCAAACTTCTTGTTTCAGACTCTGACAGTCAATCCAGTGGAAAGTAATAATGTAGCCCCGAACTATTACAGCTGTAATCTTTCTTTCCGGCAGGGCAAAGCTCACAGAAAACCATCCAAAACCTGGCTACAAACTCATTTAATTGAATCTCATATTTTAAACTGGGCATATCTTGGATTGAGTCCAGTGCATGAAACTGGAGAGGTGGCAGTAATAGACGATGTCCTCCTATAACTGGATTGTCAGGCATCTGTTTTCTGCCTAGGAGGAGGCAGTGTGAAAGAATGTGCCCACCCAGCGATAGGCAGAAGAAACTTCAGTCTTGGATTGCTCTTTGCTAGAACTGTTTTTGATGTTGTTGGAGCCTGCAGCTCCAAAACAAGGCTTTGTAAGTGGGTTTAGTCCTCTGGCACAAGAGGACATGGTTTTTGCTAGGCTGAAATTAAGGAAGAAATGACCTGTTTTTCCACTAGAATTAAGGGTAGACATTGTGCTCTGCACATCTGGATGAGATACATTTATCTTTGGCTTTCCCTTCTCTTGTATAGACTAACAATTTTATTTTTAAAAGCTAGGTGCTTTGTAACACTTAGAAAAACAAAGCACTCTTTTTGCTTGCCACTCTTAGGAAAGGTGAAGAGTTTAGAGCTCAGTTTGCAGATGCTGATCATTGTTTAATTCAGGGTAGGCTTTATGGGAAGAAGGATGATGCAAGAACAAGAAGTGAAGAGAAAATAAATATTTATAGAAGCAAGTCATGCCTGTGTATGTGGTGATCTAACATCTGCCTTCGTTCAGAACTCAGGAATTCTCTGTTCTTCTCTGCCTTCCTTAGTTACCTGACCTACATCATCTGGTATGGAGTCAGTCCTTAACAGCTTTTAACAGTTTTTCACCTGTCTGACAATTTTCAACTTTTTCCTTTTTTGTTTGAGTTTTTTGTTTTGTTTTGGGAGTCTAGTCCCTTCCCCCAGCCCTTTCTTGCATGGTGATGTACATGAAATACCTGAAGGGTGGTTTTTAAAGAATAGTGGAAGCAAGCCCACTAGTTCTCCCAGGAGGAAAGCTCAGCAAGGTCAGTCGTATGTGTGTAGCTTGTCTTTTAGTTTTCTTCCTTCCTATGCTGTGTAAAAGATCCAGGAAGATTTGTCATAAGTCACTCCTAATTTCCTCTTGTGTAGAATACCATCCAGTATGTACTTCAATTTTTCTTGCAATAAACCTACCAGAAATCTTTGTAAGGCTTTTTTTTTTTTTTTAATAATAATAATAATCCACGTATTACAAATGTAACTTAACTCAATTCAATTAATAATTGGTCTCTCATTTGCTTCATTGTCTCATAAAGTTACTGACTCATGGGATATATAATGAGGGTTCACCTTAGCAGTAAAGGCATTGGTTATTTTAATGTTTTTAAGAAATACTATATAACATATATCTGAAGAACTGTTTTAGATATCTATCTTCATATCTATCTGTGAAGTACTGTCCAGGTTTTGAGGTCTTTATTGGGGGGACGGTGAGGTGTGTAGAAGTGCTGCAGGGGGGATAACCTTCAGAAAAGGGAAGAGAGTGGAAAGGGGCAATGTAATATTTTCTCTCCTAGTTCTCTAGCAGTTTATTTTCTTATAGTTTTTGTTTTCTGTCAGACCCGTCAAGGAGTGAGGAGGTTATGTTTTTCTGTTTCTGGCTATTCTAATACAAGTTGGCATCCTCCTTTTGTTGTCATGCAAGTTACCAAAAGAAGAAATGGATCAGGTGGCTTCAGTAGGAGTTAACACGTGTCAAAATCCACAGCAAATTTTGTCTTTGAAAATGCACTTAATTTTGCTGGAATTTGTAGTATGACATTACACATCAAAATAAATGACAATATAACATATATTTAGCTGCCCAGGTACTCTACTTAATATGCAAGCTGTTTCTATTCTTTTATTACTTTGCCGCCTTTGAGACCCAGAGAAGAAACCCTTCCCTCTCTGGAGTCCTCAAGTGCACGGTGGTTTTCCTGTGTAAACCAGCAAACCCCAAGTTGCAGCCCAGTGCCCGGATATGCTCTATCACACCGTGCTGAAAGTAGTGCCATCTGGTGCTACCCCTGCGACAGAACAGTTTGGTCTGACACATCCCTGCTTTGCTTCTGGCCCAAGTTGAAGCACTTTTTAACCCTTTAGGTACATAGGCCTTCTGTCCTCAACTGGGATTCCAGAGCAGAAGCAAGGATTCACCTTTAAATGTGGATCTGAATCATTACCATGAAACCTGGCCTTTTAAATACACTCATATGTTTGCAGTTTCAGTAGCAAAGCTCTTCCAGAATAGGAGTTGCTCTTTTTCCTGATTTTTAACTGGGATAGTTGATGCTTTTTAATAATTTTACTTGAAATGCTAAAATGTAAAGTAGTTGAACTGCTCACAATGCAATACTTAGTTATTTACAGTATATATCAGGAGTATGTTGTCTTAAAAAATAACAACAGCAAAAAACCACAACAGCTTTTGTTTTTGATCCCATTTTGTGATCTAATTTGATTAGAATTGAGAGAGTCTCTGGTACAGGGAGGCAGACAGGAAAGGGTGGGAGTGTCTGCCTCAGACAGTGGCTCAGGTGTGCAGTCCCAACTCCCCAAAGATTTTGCTGTGTCTTAAAACTCTGTGTGCATTACATCCTGAGACCTTGAGTATGTTCTTAGACGCTCAGCCAAACAGGGAGTATCACAACCTAGGAAGCTGGTTAGATTCCGGTATAGTTTTCAGTCTTTTTTAGTAGTTTGCTTCTATATAACAGAGACTAGTTAGAAGTACCCTCTGAAGTTGTCTTATTTTTTTCTTTGTTGTTGTTGTTTCTTAATAAGTATTTTCTAAGGCAAAGTGATTATTCTGTAAAATCTGAATCTGTTCTACTAGTTTTTCTTCCCTTAGAAAATATATATGAACTTCATACAAGAGCTGAGCACAGAGAATGTATTTCTCTCTGCTTCTCTAAGGGACAGCACAGTATTATGAATTGAAAGTGCAATCAATTTTCAGCATTGGAGAGGACAAGTAATAAATATTTTTGTGTTCTCCCTGGAGGATGGCGGCAACAACTTAAAAAAAAGCAGTTTTGCATTTCAAGCAGAAGTCAGAATTGCTGTTTATAATAACGTATGACTTCTGAATAGGACTCTGAAGGTTTGTTGCATCTTTTTGCAGGGTGGATTGTTCTGTAGGTGGGAGATGCTGGCTTACAGGAGGAGTATCCGGAGAAGGAACCCTGTTCTATTTTATCTTTCCTTCCACTTTGTCTCTTGCTTTTTTTTCCCCTCCTTTTTAACTGAACAGTGTTGATTTGTGACCTGATCTGAAACACAGTGAAAACAAAGAGTGCTGACAGGTTGGCATTCTTTAAGATTTGCTGCCAGAAGGCTTTTGGAAAAATACCTAGTCCTAACATGTTCAAAAACTCAGATCAAATGCTCTACAGGAGACTGCTTTCCTTTTGGTTATTATAAAACAGGGGTGAATAATTATAAGTGTTCTACTTGAGGTGGGCTGTCAGCGTTATCATCCTTCTGAGGACGTTGGTGTGCTAAAGTAGAAAACATCTAGGAAGGGTTATTTTTTCCCCTCTGCATTGGTATAGAGTTGTGATGATGTTGTGCATAAGCCAGCTTTTCATTTAAGCTTACAGTCAGCTGAAGAGGATATTTATGGATATTTGTCTAAATTGTTCCTATAGAGATTTTTGATTATTTTATGACAAAGCAGATATTTCAAGCCCTAACCTACTGGATTGGCAATGGGTAGAAATGAACCTTTCTTCAATCTTGTCTAATAAAATATTTGCTTCATTTGTACAGAGACTGTTTTGCCTTTGATTGATTAGCGCAATATCTGATGAGTGCTCTGAAGGGTAGTGGTGCAAGAAGCATGGGCCAAGTGATGTTGCTAGGTTAGGCAGCTTAGTACAGCCCACATGGGTGTGCAGCAAAAAGCCCTTCTCATGGAAAGATGGCAGATGTGCAGTTCAGTCCTCTCAACTCATGGGTGTATTCTTCCTTTTTTTTTTTCTTTTCTTTTTTTTTTTTTTTTTTACTTCTTACTGACACCAGTTTCCAGTATAGCTAAAGAGCAAGTTTCTTGTAATGTGTGCCACTGGAGCTAGCTGTGCTGCTCCCTGTATGGGCAGCTTTCCTGTCTTAATGTATCAGATAAGCATAACAGTTTATAGAGGACTGAGGAAATTCACTTAAGGGACTGGTAAACATTGTTTGCCTTATCTCTGTTAACCTAAACAGTTTCTCTAAATAGCTGGTGGTAAATGATCCCAGCTAAGCTCTATTAAAGTAAAGTATTTGATTTAAAATTAGTTTAAGAGGCCAGGCAGGGTATACTCATCTGTGATGGCAAGCAGATAAATCACAAGATCCTGTATGGGTGGTCTTGAGACAAGCTGATTAACTATATTATCAGTCTTAAACTTGAACTGAAACACTGTGACTTCTTTTCCTTCGTTTCTTTTTTGTTCATATAAGGTTAGCTATTTTTCCACAAGTATATGATCTGATGTCTCACAGAAGATACCAGGAATTGTAAGAGTTTCAGCATCCCCTCAGAACTGTCTGCAGAAGGTCGGAGTTAGTTACATTGCCATTTTTGAGAAGTCAGGCTGGACAGAAAGAATTTTTCCTGCTGACATGTCATTTGCTGCTCTGTGGTCAGCTGAAAGGATAATGAAGAGATATGGTGCCTTTGCTATGAGGAAGATGCAACCCCTGACATATCTTTGCAAAGGCTGTAAGATGACCTGTTTTCTCAGGATCTTGTCTGAAACCGAGTACAAAGTGCTTGTTTGGCAACTTAATTTTCTGTTTTTGAGGTGCTGCCAGGTCTCGTTCAGCTCCTGAAGTCTTGCTGATTAATATGTAAGAGTTACTATTCCTTTTATTTTGCTTTTAAATTTGTCATCATCTTGCTTAATCTTTCTGCCATTAAACACTGAGAGCATCTCTAGCTGTTTTCTTGCTTTTATTTCCTTCTGATTTTATAATTTGTAGGAAGTGTGTTTTAAAGAAATTCTGCAGCCATCTGTTCTGGAGGATGGGAGGTGACTGCCCATGGTTTCTGAATGTTTCAATACCAGTCATCTGCAGGCTGAGGATATCTTCAGTGCTGGTCATGTGAGAGAAGGAGATACAAATGGTGGTTGGCTTCCTGCTTTAGTCATCTACCATTCAGATGGAGCAGCTTCAGCATTTCTAGTGCTGTTGTTATGTGCTTGGTTACAGAATGCAGGCCAGGCAAATTCACTGGAGGGTGGCAATGGCCTGTTATCCTCTCTCTGCTGTAGCCTGTAGTTTGAAATGCTTCTGTGTAAGGAACAAATAAAAGAGGAGCTGAGTCTTTTGAGCCTCCTCTATGTTTCTGACAAGAAAAATCTTGCTAGCTGATGGCTAAAACATGCAGTTGTTTCATTTTCATGTTGCAAGGCCAAAGCCACAGTACCTAGTATGGTTAAATATTTATCTGAAAATATGGAATTTTAAGATGACTTAGAATACCTTGAGATCACGTCTAGAGGTTGTGAAGTATAGTGACCTGTAAGTTCCAGATGTGCTATTTCTTGTCCATTTTTGGTGCTTTTTGTGTATTTTAAAATCCACAATAATGCCTTAAAAAGATTATACAGGACTAAACTTATCATCTATTTAAGTCACTAAACACAGTGTATGGACTTCAGTGCTCTCCAAAGATGAAGTGTACAGAAGTGGCAAAGATTTTCTGAAATTGATAAAGGAGAAGAATCAAGCTTACTATAATCTAGATTCGCCTTTCACATCCGATGTTCTGTACTTTTTTATTTCTAGAAATGTTCCCCCCCCCACCCCCCATGCTAGACAGTCCTGAAGTGATACAGAGGTGTGCTAGTTTGCACTTCAGCATTTGTCTGTGGGTAGTTACCATACACATCTTCTTACCAATGTTGTAGCAGGATTTTTCTGTAGCCATCTGCAGAGCAGGGACTTTTTTTTTTTTATTATTTATTTATTTATTTATTTTTTTTTTTTAAGAAACAATTCTTACTGCTTATAAATGCAGCAGTGAGAATGAGGAATCTGAAAATAGATCCAAATCTGTATTTGTGGGTGGGAACATGTTTTAGGTGTTTTTATTTAAATCTGAAGTCTTGAGACAAGCAGCTGCAGCGACTGTAGCATTGCTCAAAGGGCTGCAAAATGAAATTAACCAAACGTGCTTTTTTCCCTCACTGATATTTGGAAGCCAATGGCAACCCTTCTGCTGTTGGTGATCAGATGAATTTCATCCAGTTGAAAATCCTAGTGCTGCTCCGACCAGACTGTTGTCTTGTATGGTGCTCTCTGCCCTCCCCAGTGAAGCCTTCTCCAGAAGGGCTGGAGGATTTGGTTACTTTGTTCCTAGGAATCTTCCATAATCCTGAAGACCTGGACTTAGAAGTTGAAGATCAGAAATTTCCTTCCTGCTTCAAGTTATCTTATCTACTGTTTTTCTGTGTGTGGGGTGAAGGGGAAGATTAAAAGAATTAGTTTAGTTGTTAAAAAGGAAGTCTGACAACTTCATGATAACAGTTCGAATGTTTGAATGATTCATTCATGAAGTTACCTTCCTGCAAGTTGCAGGTGGAAAAAGCATCAGTACTGGAAGATCTGTCCCACGTACAGGTTAGCACAATGAATGGATACAAAGCCTAAACACTTTATTCCCGTACATTCCCTGTACATTCTGGAACAAAACATTGGATAATACGGTTATTTTCTGCATGTGAAAGGATTGCATGTGAAGGTATATAAATAAAGTTATTCTAGTTTTGTTTTTCAGGCTTGTCCATCCAGGTTGAGCTTTTTAGCAATTAGGGTTTCAGATAACTTGGGCTGAACAGAACCTAATTATTGGTGCCTTATTAGAATTAAGTTTTAGTACAGAGAATACACATAATTCAAATGTTTGAATTCGTAAGTAGAGGAAAGAAAATGAAAATAATTCACAAACCAGCTGACTAAAGTACCGTTTTCTTCTGGACTTGCAACTCTGGTAGAACTTCTCGTATTCTCTTCTTTAGTCGCTGACTTTTACTTCCTTTTGAAGTACAGACATCATAATGGTAGAGACTGCACTTGCAGACATTGTGTTTTGTTTAAAAATGTATCTGCTAGATTTTCTGTGGTAACATGTCAGTGTGGTGGTTGTGCTTTTCCAACGCTATAAGAACAAGTAAAGAATTTATTGATAGCACTCAGATGACATGAGTTGATTGAAATGCCTGTCTTCTTAATAACTTTCTGGTTTTTTTTGTGTATCATTGGAGAGCGATAACAACAAAGCCGAAACAAATATATTTATCTCAGTATAATGGAGGATCAGTTAAATATGTAACTTATGGTACTCCAGAACAGCATGCCAAGGGCAACTTCTGTTCATTTTGACCTGCCTCGCAGTGGTGTGAAAGAGAGTTTGGAGTCCTAAAGTCCTTTTTGTTATGTTTTTACTTTATGTCTTTCCTAATTCTTTGTGAAGACCTGGATCTCATGGTGAATTCTGAGGGAACATTTGCAGGAAGCATACAGGGAATGAAAAGCTTGGTTTCATCCAAAAGATGGGGTTTGCATTTCTTTTGGTACGTTTCTTTTGTTGTCTACTCCTGCATCAGTTCCAGCTCTCATCTTTACTGTGCTTAATAAAATCTGAATAATTCATGCAGTTCAAACTGGTGGTTGACAAGAGTGTTCTTGCAATTTTTGTGATTGGTAAGATGACTACTTTTTAAGAATAAAAACGAACCTTTTAAAAACCAGTAGCAGGAAAAATATTTCAACTAGAAGCATGCTAATGTTAAGATTGTGGGTTTGTTTTGTTGTTTTTTTTTTTTTGTTTTTGTTTTTCTTTTTTGCCAGTAGACTTTCAAACCATGTGAAACAGAAGTGTAGCGATAAGAAATAGAAACCACTGAAAAGGAAGGCAGTATTAATGTGTTTCCTGTTTTATCATTATTTTGTGTTGAACTTAATTTGGTAGTGGTGGGATTCATATGACCCAAAACATCCTTTCAAAATAAGTTTGCCAACTTAGGTGACTGGTCGGTAGTTCTATGTTTTGAAGAAATCCAGAGTGAATATTTGTTACGAAGCTTGCTTTCCCCTATGATGGAATATATTGTGAATATATCAAATATCGCTGTAGTTCACTTGCAGGAAATGAAGTGTGGATGATCTTAAGTTAGTACATTGTCCCTGTGCATTTTGGCATTTCATTTATAGAAAATGCATACAAACTGAGCATGAGAAATGTACATGTCTCTTTGTGTGAATAAACCCCCAACATTTCAGTCGTTACCCTAAGGAGTAGGATTTAAAGATGTATTCTTCTTTTTGGAATGTTACAGGTATGTTATTATTTTTTTTCTCTATTTATCACTCTTGCACGAAAGAGGGGAAATGTGCAAAACTTTTCTGAAAGCATAGAACTGCTGTGCTGTACACAGTGTATACCCTGATGTGACTTCTAAGCTGATGTTTATTTGGTGGACACCACTTTTCAAACTGATATCAGAACTACAGAGAGGTTTAGCAGTGAGGTATGAGAAAGGAGGCAAGTTGTGCTGGGATTCTTTGAAAGATAAGGCTTCTATGAATCTATGAATCTTTCCAGGTTCTCTCTCATATGCATCCCAGTTATACCACCACTCCATCTTTGGCTGAGATGTGATGCCTGGCATCTTCTCCCTTGCCCAGGCTCAGTTCTGTTGTTTTCCAATGTGAAGAAGCTTGGTGCTGGTGGGGTGCGTGGCAGCAGTGCCACAGGGCTGGGCTTCCTCCTGTGAAGAAGAGGAGTCCACAAGTGCTCTGAGCAGGGGCTGGGGAGGGAGTTCTGATTAGCATGCTGAGCTAAGAGAAGGACTGTCGTTCAACTTACTCTAGTTCTAAATCCACGAGGTTGTTGAGGTAGGAAACAGTGTTGCAAAGAAGAGCTGAGTATTCCCATACAGAGTAAACAACTGAAAGATGCAGCTTCTGAAAAGGCTGGCGCTTGTCCTGCTGAAGTGATCTGTATAATGTTTCGGTAGCCTGCTGACGCTGCAGAATTTTGGTAGATTAATCTGCAGGTTGTTTATATGTATATATAATTTTTTTTTCTAAGGTTCAGTAATTCCAATTGAAGGTATAGGTCTTTAAATAAAATAATTTTGGTCTCTGTTTGCGGAACTTGTATGGTGTTCAGGTTGAAAATAAGTTGCTATTTTTGGACTTAAGTGGTAAATTGTTTTTTTTTTTCTTTTTTTTTTGAGTAATTTGAAGAATATGAAATGCTTCCACAGTCAAGTGAATAGTCTTCTGATCTGTGCAGATACACTCTGGCTGTATTTAAGGTACAGGGTCCTTTAGCATGGTTTTACCTCTGTTGTTGTGTACTTGGAAAGCCTCTTTCACCCCTCCTCCCACTGTTCCCATCTAGGGAAGCACATGGTTTCAGCAGAGTTGCCTTACATCTGAAAACTTGGCAAGGAGTCTGCAGCTCATGCAGTTCCATTCCCAAACAGGGACAACTTCTCCAAATGTCTTTCTGTTTTCTGCTTAATTACTGCCTTTGGCCACAAGAATGTTTTTAGGACAGTAAATAGGGATATATGTTTAAAGAAACTCAGACTCTGACCACTGAAGGAAAGGGTTGGCATGTTGGAGTCTGTCAACAAACTCAGTGAGGAGAGAAGCATTTGCAGTGGTGAGCTGAGACTGGCTTGGTAACACAGCACACTGAAGAAATGTTTTCTTTCTATTGCCTGCATGATGACAGGCAACACATAGTCCACTGAGAAATTAATCTGAATCGTTGAGCCACGCTTGCTAGTTTGCCGTCAGACTATTAAGTTAATTCCTGAAGGAGGCTGGATCAAGTTGTTTACTAGTCAATATTCTCATTATTCATCATCTATTCATTACTGTCATAGGGGATAATTTGAGTATTTTTGTAAGACAAAACTGGAAGGGACTGTAAACGGTTAAGAGGACAGATTTAGAATTTAAGAAGATGAATTGGAAAAATGGTCTGAAATCGATGAGATGAAATTTAATAAAGACAACTGTAAAGTGTTACGCTTAGGAGAAATCAAATGCGCAAATATAAATGGGCTAGACAGCAGTCTGGCCAGGAGGGACTCAGGAATTGCGGTGGATCACAAGCCAAATTTGTCAGGAATGGTGTACATAACACTGAGATTTCATTAGGGCTGTGTAGGTGAGGAAATATGTTAGATAAATAGCTGGGGGGACTATTGTGCTTAGCACTGTATGTTTACTCTCTGTTTTAGATTTGTTAAAGACCTGTGTGGTAGATGGGGCAAGGAGACACCAACATGGATAGGATTATAAGGTTTGAAAAACTCAGCCTTAGGGAAAAACCTGAAGACTCTGAGTTTCTTGAACCCAGAAAACAGGAAGCCTGGTGAGTGCCTGAATCTTCAGTGATATGAAAAGATGGTTGATCGAGATCAACTGTTTTTCATTTCTGTTGAGGCTGAGACTAAAATAAATTGTTTTTATCTCTAATTAAGGAAGTTTAGATTATGGAGGATGGAGATTTTCCAGCACTGAATATGCCTTAAGGACTGAAAGGTGTTCTCAAAGGGCTTAAAGGAGGTGGATGCACTGACATCATTGTGAAGTTGTACAAATTAAAGCTGACCTAAATAGGTAACCCCCCCTCCCTCCAGCCATGGTAGGACATAGGAAAGGAGATCTAAGCCGGATTCAGAACAGCAGAGCAGTGAGTTAACCCCGGTAAAAGCTTGTTGTCTTGGCCTTAGGGCTGTTTTTTCTTAGCCAGGGATATCTGGGGCTGTGGATGTAGCTGCTTTAGATGCTTCCGCAGAAGACTCTGCTGTATGTCACAGAGTTGTTCTGAATATGCTATAGTCTGTCCTGGGGACAGGGGCTGGCATATTCAGGACTTCTCAACTTTTTTAGTCCATACCCAGTTTTATCCTATTTACAATTCTTGTCTCACATTTAAGATGATATTAACATTTATTATACTCTTGTATGCAAAGATTTTTATTTACTCTTTTCTCTCCAGTGCCTTCTGAACTGTATTTGATAAGCTAATATGGTGCACACTTAAATAGCTCCATTCTCATCAAGATTCGTGTGGTGTTGAAGCTACCCAGAAAAAAAAAAAAAAGCTTCTTTTCTTCTTTTTTCTTTATTACTTTCTAATTATCCAGAATCTTGTCTTTCTATTTAAGGTTATTGGGATTTGTGTCATTTCTGTAGCTTTGGTAAACCTGTGTACAAGTAGGCAATGAATTGAAGTTCTGTGGTGAGTGGTAGTTTCATTGCTTCCTTTTTTATTTCTAAAGAGTACAGCATGTACTTCTGAATTCTTTGTGTGTGCGAATGCTTTAATTGGATAGTTTTCATGTTCTCTAAATAGTACTGAGTGATTATTTCTTGGATGATTTTCAGTTTTATCTAAAGGTGTATTTCAGAGTTAGGAAAATGACTCCATGAGGATTAGCTTGTGGCTTTGAAACAAGTCTTGGATTCATAAGAAGCATTTAGTTTACCAGACTCAAAGCAGGTAAAATAGCAGAACAGGCTGTAGTGTACCCATCTGAGTCAACACTGAGTTAGCTTCTCAGCTAGGTAAATTTGCCTACATGAGACTATGCTACAGTGGCTAAATTATTTTTTGTACCTGACCTGGCATGTTCAGAGTTGGCTTGGGTGTCTCCACAGGGTTGACCTACCCGAGTCTCGAGCTTGTTCCCCAGCCCTGTAGCTGTACTGCAGAGAAGAGCAGTCTTTCACTTGCTCTGTATCCGGCAGGATTACTTCAGCCAGCCAATGTTAACTAGTGTGGTGGGGGAATTGGGTGATAGCTAGAGACTGTTTTTATTTTTGTGTCTGGATCTGTTCAGCTGCATGGAACACTGGACTCAAGTAAACTGTTTACTCACTTTTTGCATGGCATGTACTAGGAGTGGCTTGCGCTGATGAGTAAGAGGTGGCCTTTTTTTCTTCTCTTACTTAAACAACAGAGCAATAGACTGAAGCATTATTTATGTTTGAACATCATAGCAAAAAAGAAATCCTGATTGCATATCCTAATGACTTTTGCTTTTTAAATATATTTACTATTTTTTGAAGTGAGTATTCCATCTCTTGCACACAAAAGGGCGAATGAGACAATTTCAAGGAGCATGAGATGTGCTGTTTTATCAAAATTGGAGAGCTCTGATTTGACAGAAAAAAAATCTGAGTTTTACTGGAGATTGGGCTCGTGATTTCAGTGAAGTCACTTTTAACTTAGGTTCTATTGTAAAATGAGGAGAATGCTTGTATTGGTGAGATAAGTGGGGGAAGATTCATCTGAATGTTGTATGATTTTATACCTTCAAGGGTTGCTGAAAATGCATAAAATTATATTATGATATTTAGATTCATTCAGACAGATGGACTTACTAGCTTTTGCAATTACATAATTAGTTAAAATTTTCAAACTCTTGTATTCATGCAAATTGGTTAGTTTATAAGGGCTTGTCTTAGTTTCAGCTGGTATGGAATTTTTTTATTTAGAGTGTCTGGTATGATGCTAGGTTTCTGTTCTAGAACTAAAAACAGTGTTGGTAACACACCGAAGTTTATATTAGCCACTTAGCAGAGTTGTACAGAGCCAAGACAGTTCTCAGCAAAGGGCCCAAGGAGCTGGGAGCAAAGAGGATTAGGAGAGCTGACTTAAACTGGACAAAAGGATATTGCATCCCATGTGACATCATGCAAAAGGAGTTTTGAAGGAAGTGGGAGTTCACCTCTTTTTCTTCAGCTGCTCGAGGGGCTCGCCGGGCATTTGTTATGGGGTGGTGAACGATTGCTTGTGCATCACTCTTTATATACATTTGTGTATATACATTAATGTCTATATATGTAATAATTATCCTTTTCCTTTCCTTTATCTTAGTTTTATCTCTACCCATGGGGTTCTACTTTAGTAGTTTTTTTTTTTTGTGTGTGTGCTGTGGTTTATTTTTTCTCAGTTCTCTCCTCCATTCCACTGGGAAGGAAAGGGAGTGATTAAACGGCTGTGGTGCTGAGCCACCTGCCAGGTTAAAGCACAACAAGGCCTATTTTCCTAAATGTCACAGGTAATAAAGTTGTGCCTTGCTGTATCCATTTGTTCTGACCAGGTGTACAAAATCAAACCATTGCATTGACTTTCAGTGCTGAGGTCATAGATCATTTATGTAAGTCTCAAGGAAGTCAAGTTAAAATGTCACATATAGAAGGGGCGCACATTTCAGATGATTAACAGGTTATGATGTTAAATCAACAAGGTGTCATTTTTAGGCTGCTGTCATGAATTCTTCATTGAGGGGCTTCTTGAAGAGAGTGTTTCATATGGAAAATCTTGTTTATTTTTATTGTTGGACAACTTCATCTAGTAGCAGTCAGACTGCTGATGTATTTGCATCTCCATATCTGGGTTGGTTCTCCCTGTATCTCTCCTTGTCAATCACTACTTCAGTATATCTTAACCAAAATTTGTCTAACCTCAGTCAAGCTCAATTAGACACTGTGCACAGTGGCTTTCCTGTGATTTGTTTTATTACTTTTTTGTTGATCATAACTCATCTGTATGACTTGTGGAATTAAATGAAAATCAGACTTGATGCCTATGTTTTCTATATATTAGTGGAGTTCCTGCATCTCTGTTGTGATATGAATTGTATCAGTGCTTCATGCAGCTGCCCCTTTCAACTGAATTAAGGATTATGCTGAAAGTCCATCCTTATTGCTAGGAGTTGAATTAATAGTATGAAGATTTTTTCCAGATAGTCCCTAGATTTGTTTTGTGGCAGTTATCAAGAGGAAGGCTAAATGATGAAGTGACACTAGTCTTCTAATGAGCTGTTTCAGTGCAGTTTATCAGCAGTAGGGCTGGTTTCAAATGAACTGGCTGCTTCATTTATCCACTTGGATGAGCCTGGTTTGTTTTAATTTCATTTCCTTCCTTGACAGCCTATCTACAGAAGTTTATCATGCAGCTTTCGTCCCGTGGAAATAGCTTTGTTAATTTGTTAATGTCACCATTAGGGTTCCCTTTGGTTCTGTTCAGTTTTTTTTTCAGTGTGTGAAAGTATTAGCTTTGCTGTTCATGATAGTATCTAAATATTTTTCAGAAAAACTCAAATATTTAGACAGCTGTTTCCTCTATTCAGTGCTGCACTGAAGAGGATATTTTTACTACCTTGACACTGTGCTCTTACACCAACTCATTAATTCATTTGGCTTGATATTCTTCCTTCTCTGTGCTAAGAGAGTTGGTTTATGGTAATTTGTTCTTTAATTTCTCCACACCACTGTGTGAGATGCAGCAGGTATTTCTTCAAAAGATTTGGCATGAGTAATATCAGAGTTGGAGATGAAATGCAGTTTCCCATTAAACTTTAAGTAACAATGGTTGGTGGAGTAAATTTTGGCTTTGTAAACATTTCACGTGTCTGAGATAAGTTTGTTGCACCGAAGGTGCACGTATTTCTGCACATGAGCACTTAAGTTCTTCAGACTGAACAACTTCCGTGTTAAGTGAAAGGCATTTGCTCCCATCCAATGTAATTTTGCATCTGAAGAACACCTTCAATTTTTGCAGGACATAAATAGTCTACTTAAACATGCTGTATACTTTATATGCAAGCATTTAAATGCAGTACTTACTTCCGACATGTTTTATCTCTTCCACTAGTGCATCCTTGCATGTTCTAGAGCCGTACAAACCCTCAGCAAACCTCTGCCCTCCTCTGAGAGTGGTGTTTACTGTCAGTCCTACTGTGAATGTCACATAGGTACTAGCTGTGCAGAGTCAGCCCAGGAGTTGCATGGGTGGGTTGGGATTTAATCTCTGATGCTGTGTAGGCTGAATAATTCTCTGCAGCATGCATTCTCTATTCTGAATTACAAAAACCTTTCACAGTTTATTATTCCATAGAGCTTTCAAAATATTCTTTGTGGCATGCAAAGCTAAAGTTTAAAATATATGTGGTGCTAGGAAATCAGTACAATGCCCCCCAAAACATGGCTTTCGTGGTTGGAAATCTTTTGTTGCAAGGTTGTGAAGCATGGAGTAAGGTTACCCGGCTTACTATATCTGCAGTTTCCAGAGATTATTTTCAGTAGCAGATTTGTATTATAGAAGCATATGTATATGATTGTAACTCTTTTATGTTCTTTTCACTCCTCATGTGAACAGTAGCAAATTTGGTAATGGGCTTTTATAGAATTACCACATGATGGAAGTGTTCTCCTGGTAGTTCTGGTTCATAAGAATTTGAAAAATTTTATATGCAAAGATGACAAAACAGTGTCTTAGTTCACTGCTGATTTCTCATCAGCAAACCACTGTAAATCACTCTCTCTCCTTACCTGTATTTTTCACTCTGTTTAAGAGAACTAATTGGAAATGTATTTTTTGAAGTCTTCCTCGTCTATTGGTTTCTTCGGAATTCCTTAGCTCTCCTTGTTTTCCCCAGATACCTATTTATAGCCATTATCTCAGGCACTAGGAAGATTCAGCTGGCAGGGTTTGGGGGGGATTCCCAGAGGTGACATCATCCAGTCAGCAAATCCATCTCCTGCTGGCATGGCAAGGAGGGGAAAACCCTTTGCTGCAGATAAGATAAGAGCTTACAAAATGCCTTTTATGGAGAACACATTCAAAGGTGGAGCATCTTAGCCAGTTCCTACTGCCTGAAGGAAAAACGTCAGAAAACTCCTGTTGCAAGCTTGGGCTTGGTGTGGGTTGTTTTTGGTTTTTTTTTTTTTTTGCTTATTTGTTTGTTTTAAGTTGTCCTCCTACTCCTTTTTCCTGAAGACTTCTTTGTGCTTCTTTTTAAGCAGAGCTTAAAAGCTTACTTGAAGCAAGTGGAGGAGAGAACAGACTTCGATTTCTTTGTCTTCCAAATGATGGCTCATGAGTTGGATGGAACTCGAGATGCTTCATTCTGACAATAGATGTGCATTCAGTGGCAGGTAGAGCTGAGGGGAATAGGTATGCCCTTTTGTCTTCCTGTTTACTCCATAACTGCCGTTCCAGGCTTTTCCCTGCCCCTCATATGCAATGACCAGACAGTATGATCAGAGAAGTGGATGTATGTGAGGCAATTCAGTAGCATATTTTTTTTATATATGAGGGAGAAAACACCTTTCTGTGGGGAAAAAGGTAAATAAGTATTTTCTTATATTCCATGTTATGCATATACTTTTTTTGCACCCACAAAAAAAAAAAAAAAAAAAAAAAAGAGAAAGGACCTAATTCTCTTGAAAATTCTGAACACCAGAGAAGGGAGGATAAATCTTCTTATGCCATCTTGCAGGTGAGGATTTGGAGCACATGAAGGTACTTTTTCTTTTTTGAAGAAAAATTCCTGAACTCCAAATTGAATGGGATTCAGCTTTCTGTATTTGAGGTTCACCCTTGCTGAAGCCTTGTGCCAACGTGACTGGGCTAAATATTGGGACAGTGGTCACATTGAAGAAGCAGCACTTTGTGCCCTCAGAATGATTTTTGGTTTGCAGTGAGACAGGACTGGAGCAGCAGCTGAGAAACTGTTGAAACTTGAGCAGCTGTATCCCTGATTCTTCACTGACTCCAGTGCTAGAACATGTGAACTCCAGCCCATCTTCCCCTTTCATATTCCACAGTGGTCCAGCAAACTTGGATGTCAAGTAATGCTTGCTGTAGAGATTTTAGTTGGAGTGAGGTGTGTTAAGGACAAAAGTGTGCCTAGAATGTGGGGAAAACAAATTATTTAAAAGTAATACAGCTACAATTATATGTGGATATGTGCATTTCAGGAATGTTTATTCAAGGATGTTGTTCGGAGTAAGTGTTTTAGAGTGGGGAGGGATGAAACCTGTTCATGTATATGTTTGATATTATGGCTTTTTTTTTTTCCTAGCAGTACTAGAAGAGTATGGCATATATCAAACGGAGGTATTTAAAATGGAGGTTACTTAAAATTGCAAGTATAACTCTGCTTCTCTCCTTGATTTGATTCCATTTCAAAGGATGAAATGGTATGCTTAGCTAAGGCTGTCTTCAGGATGTGTTTCAAACTTGAAAATACTGATGGTATTAGTTAATGTTTACTTAAAAAATGTTTGAATCTTGCATTTTAGTTCCTGTGTAAGTCTCCAAAGTGGGCGACTGGAAATGCACAGGGGAAGCAGCATTCTCTGTAGCAGCCTGACAAGAGTTCTGCTGCTGCCCTCCCTGTACCAAACTGAGGGAAAGGGAAAAACAGCCAGTTTCTTAGCCAGAAAATATACTGGTTTCCATAAAGGCCAAGAGACTGCAGCCTCAGCTGTCGAAAACTGATCCTGAGATGCCACTGATAATGTGCTCTTCTGTGAGAAGTCTGAACCCTGTTGGAGGTGACAGCTGACCTACTTACAGAGGCTCCTTAGCAAGCACTGGTCTGCTTCAGTGCCTGTGAGCCTGCCTTAATGCCTGTGAGGCTGCCCTGCCCTGCTGCCCACAGCTGCTCTGGGGACTGCCCCCACCCCACTGGAGATCACCTGCCTTCTTGATGCGAGTTGGAAGCGCTCAGATGTGTGGGCTGCACTGAATGCAAGTGTGAACCTAGGAGGAGAGGGGAAAGGTGTTGGGGGTACCTGCTCACTTCTAGCTCATGGAAAGGAGGGTGTTTGGGAGCCAAGTAGTGGTTGGAGGGCAGAACGGTACTCTGTAGATCATAGAATTGTTTGAGATGAAAGGGACCCTTAAAGGTCATCTAGTCCAACTCCCCTGCAGTTAACAGGAACATCTACAACTAGATCAGATGCTCAGAGTGGAGCTTTAACTCAACTTCTAGTGTACAGCATGATGTTTAGATGGAGAATACTGATAACAGAAAATCATAAAATCATGACAACTGGACCTCATGAGGTTCTCCTGGGCTCATTACTCGAGCCTTTCTGGGTCTCTCTGAATGACATCCCCTCCCTCGGATGTGTTGACTGCACTACTTAGCTTGGTGTCATCTGCAGACTTCCTGAGGGGGCACTCAATTTCACTGTCATTATCATTGGTGAAGATATTAAAGAGCATCAGTCCCAGTACTGACCCCAAGGGGCACCACTCATCACTGATCTCTATCCAGACAGTGTGTCGTTGTCTGCCACTCTCTGGGTACGACCGTGCAACCAGTTCCTTGTCCATCAGATGGACCATCTCCAATTTGGAGAGAAGAATGATATCACTTAACTGAGAGACTTCTGTATCCTTTAAAAACATATATATATTGTGTGTCAATAAAAATGTTCCTTTATCTCCTCTTTAAACTCTTTGAAATAAGCTAAGGTTGTTTAGTTGTATACAGTGAATTATGTGTTCAGACTCTTGTACTTCTTGTCCTAATGAACTGTTCTTTGCTTGCTAATAGCTTTAAAGAGCAAGCTAATTCCTGTCAAACGTTAGCAGAGCCTTATCACTTCAGGTTTCTTATTTATGGGTTTTAAGAAGGGCAGTGGGAGAGAGGGAGAAAAACGGAGTACACACATCAGTAGGAGTTTCATTGTTGTTTCTTGTATGTTGGCCATTAAAGTCAGTCAAGTGGAATTGGAAATGTACTGTATGCCTTGCACTCTCCCTGACAGTAATCCCGAGGAAGGAAAACAATTAGTTCCTCTTCATATCGCTGGGCCTCAAGCGCGTGCTTGGGGCTGAGTGCAAGCTGGAATGCTTTCTTCAACTGGGACCATTAGTCATATCGTGCAGTTGAGTAATTTTCTCTGTGAAGAACTGATGTTTTTATGAGCCTTAAAATAAAGGAAATAATGGTCCTGTACTTTGTAGCTTCTTAGAAATTTTTGTGTGTAGGCTTTTATCCCATTTCTGTGAGAAAAGGTAAAGAAGTAACCAAGGGAGCAGGCCAGTGAAACTGCTGAAAGCACAGCTTTTATTGGTGCTATCACCTGCTCTCCTGAACTGAACGTTGTTAGTGTGCAGGAACCAGTTACTATTGCTTTTAGGTAAAACTAAAGTCTATTTGGTCTTTCTCTGTCTCTACTTATTTATAAAGCAGAGATAAATGTGTATATGCTAATAATTCTGAAATCTTCCCTTCAAGAGCAGATTCAAGGGACAAAATGATTTTCAACACTGTATAATGGCTGCTTTTCATTTATGACTTGATGTTAAAGAAGATAATGTGTAGTGAGGGTAAAGCAGTTTCTGTGGATGCCCAAGGGCAAGCTGCTGGACTGGACTCCTCCTGCATCTGTCCTGATACATCATTTATTTCTCACTGTTCAAAAGGTAAACCACAAATCTGGAGGTGGTATATAGGAAGATTTAAATATCGCAGTTATTAAAGTAACAGTTGGGGTTTTTGTTTTGTTTCTAGTTTGCTTCTGTATCCCCACTCCACCTCTACTCTCTAATCCCCCTTTTTCCTTTTTCTTTTATTTTTGTGATGTTCGGGGATCATGTCACAGTGGGAAAAACAGGATAAAACCATAATCATTATGAAGATTTCATTTATTTATTATTTTTAAATAAAAGAAAAATATGAACTCTTATACCAAAACTGATGCAACACTGGAAAAGCAAACTTCTGCATTATGGCAGGACTTCAGAATTGTATTTTGTGGATGAGAAGTGTGTTGCAAGTTAGCAATTTTGGATGTTGTGCTTGTTTGGTAGTCCTGCTTCCTTTATTTTGGTTAGCTTTTCTGGTGATCTGCCAGGCTCTGGTGGCATGGGAAGAAACTGGGAGCACCATTGGTTAACATGAGGCCGGCAGACCTATGGTTCCTTTAGTTGCCATGACTCCAGTAAGCATGTTCACTCTCCTGAATGCTGAGACACAGAAGTGTCCGACACAGTTTAGTCAAAGCTACAGTGTGGTAGAATTTGATTTTAAACAGTGGAAAACTGTAAGCTACCTAACAAATCTTATTTTGCCAGCCTTCTTGGAGCGCATGTACTACAGCTACTTTGCTGTCCAAGTGGGCTTTGGAAGAATGAGCTGTTGGATTACCTTTTTGGAATTGTCCCTTCTGTGTCACTGAGCCAACTGAAAGTTAATTTGTTCATGATTATTCCCAGTGGGTCCACAAACCATGCCCTCTTTTCATACCAGTAACAAGTGGCATGGTGGTAGATGTGACAGGCAGTGTTCTTCCAAGTGAAGATCATTTAAAGACTTGGTTGCATTTAGATTTTTCTTCTGAGCAGCTTTGACTTGTCTCAATACTGAGAGCAAAAATCAGGAACAGAAAGTAATAAAGCCCATGAAGTTCAGCAGGCTGAGAATGATGTCCTAATGAGTATCTCCTTCAGTCACTCAGAAGCTGCTATTTCCTTCTGTTAAAATCAAATGGTGTGTGTAGTATCTGATGTATCTTTTTGCAGGAGGTGGGGGGGAATTCTTGGTTTACCCAGCCTGTTGCACTCACATCATTTGCAACTCTGATTTCACTCTCTGCAGTAGTTTTGTCGTGAGGTCTGTGTGGCTTCCAGGTCAGTGTTCGTGACTACTCCAGATTTCTTCTATGTAGCACAACAGCACAGCACTGAGTACCTGTTATAGCTGTAGAACTGTTAGAATTTAGTGTAATTTTACAACCTCATTCTTGCCATCCTATTACTTAAAAAAGAAAGGGGTGTTTTTTCAGCATAACTGTTGATTTTGATTATAAAATTCTACAGTGTTGGCGCAAGTAGTTAATAGGCTTTGGAATATTGTTCCAAAGTGTCTTATGCTGTCTGCTATATTGAAATACAGTAACAATCTTCTGGCCTCACACATCTTTGTAGAATTGATTATTAATTTTTTGTATTTATTTTTTTGTGGGTGAATTAAACCTGCTTTTAGTCAAGTTATGGCTGTATGTTGAAGTTCTGTAATCACTGTAAAAGCCCTGGCTCCTCATTTTCTACCTTTACCTGGTAATATTACATTAACCTTGCAATTCTTGATAGAAAATGAATCTACGTGAAATTTCTGGTAATTAGTAGCCCACAAATTTTTGATAATCAGGAGTGGTTTTCCTTGCCTTGAGTGAGCGTCTCACTTGGAATCCGAGCATATTGTGGCAATCTGTAAAGAAAATTATTCTGTTTATTTATACTAATTGCAACTGACCTGTCTCTATTTAGGGGTTCAGTTATTATTTTAGAATGAGTTTGGTGACTGTCTGGATTCAGTGACTAGCAGTTAACATGTCATGAGGACAATGATACATATGGAGAGCACACCTGAGTGTAGAGAGGGCAAGGCTGGGAGTGCTGCTGTAGCAGTAATGAGGCACATAGAGCTTCTGATAGCAGCTTTTTAGACAGTCTGGTAGGGCTATTTTGAATTTGAAGAATCGTAAGTATAGTGCTATACTTCTACATTATTCACGAAAAAAAAGAAACAACATACCAGTTTCTGGGATTTCTGGCAAGCACGAGGTTTTATTTCTGAAGAAGCAATGTTATTTCAGCATGCACCGTAGTGAGAAGTGAATGTCAGGGAGCAGTGCTGCTGTTGCGTGCAACAGCATCCTTGAGAACCTGCACAGCTGTTAAACATTTGTGGTTGTGGGGGGGGAAAGGATATTGCTTACCTTGATAAGGATGCAAACATTGTCTAACAGTGCCACCCAGTGATGTCTGCCATAACAGCACGAGGACAAAGATTCGTGTGTGTGTGTGTGGGAAGGGAAACAGGCTCAGGGAGCCAAGCCCTGTGGACACGAAGCACTGAGCATTATCTTTTTTGTTGGTGCTGAAGCTGCCTTCTAGGAGTCATGTATTTGAAATGAAGAAAGCAAAGCTACCTGTTGCCAGGATGCATCTACTTCCGCCTTGAGGGAGGTATCTCATTTAAGTACACACATATGGGATTAAGCTTGGTAACTAGGTCTCAGGAGGAATGATTTATGGAGTGTACAAAATGCATTTAGTTTAATATGCCTCATTCATGCTGGTAATATTAAACTGACAGTGCAGTCCTGTCACTTCACACGTAGCAGGAATTCCTCTGAGCTCTTTGACTTGCGGTCTGTGTATGACAAGAGCGCAGTTATTCTGAGCCTGGGTTTGGTGGACAAATATGGCAGTAACTGAGCACCATGAGCTGCTGAATCACATCTCCACTAAACATTCCTCACTGATCTAACTGCAGAGAAGCCTTTTGCACACTTGCCTTCCCAGTTTTAAAATAAAAAAAGCAGTGATTTTTGAAGTGTTATGACAAAGAGGAGAGACTAATTTAATCTCTAGCTGCCATCAGGCCTTCTCATCTTCTGCTTTAGCTTCCCAGATAGATCTTGCTGTTCTCCAGTGTAATAAAAAGTTGGATTTTGGCTTGCAAATACTGAGTCCAGAATTGGAAGTAGACAGACTAGTAGTCTTTAGCCCCTGAAAGTAACTTGGAGAGTCCGGGAAAGGTGCCTGGACTCCGCTCAGGGGGGAGTTGCATTTTAAGACTAACAGCAGTCATGGCGTTTTCAGAAGGGCAATACAGACAGGCCTGGGACTTTTCACAAACATGGAACTATTTCTATACAATGCTATAACTAGAGATTACATGGAATAAAATTTTAATGGGTATTTAAAGCAAACAAAAAAAGGTGCTAAACAGGATGGTTATGGTATGAAAACTGAACACGATGCTTTTTATTATGGTTTAGCATTTTAATTTCTAACCATACATGTAGTCATTAAAAGTCACTAAGACTGGAGAGATGAGCTGACTCCTTTTCTTATTTACACTTTTTAGTAGTGTGACCTATGACTTTGAAAATGAAATTGAATAAAACATTATTAGTATGGATGTTATCATTGGCAAGTTGTCTTATTTTTCCTATTTACCATATGAAATTTATTATTTCTTCATGCTGTGAAAGGTTAAAATGCACAAGGAAGATTTGAATTCATATGTATCGTGCTTCTTAGATATTCTCTGAAGAGAGAAAAGTTAAGTTAGATGCTGATCTTTCTCCAGAGGTAAGGGCTAAGGCTGCCAGCAAGGATTGCCTTCCGTTTCAGAAATTGTTTGCTTTTGTTGTTTTCTTTGTGGTTTTCTTTTTCGAGCGTGCACATTGCTAGAGTTAAAATGAATAAAACATACTCTGGAAAAAGTATTGTGTGTTCTTGTTTTGGTTTGGTTTGGTTATCTTTTCCCCCTACAGTATGTATATGTTGTTCTTCAAAATTTTTCTAAACTAGAGGTGCCTTTGTTATAGATGAGTTTTTTCTGTGTTTTACCCCACAAATGTCACTGGCACGGAATTGTTAAATACTGCTTCTTTGTAAGACAGAGCTAAATCCTCAGTTTTGTTTGGTAAGCTATGTAACATGGAAGTAAAAATTGCTCATAGGCCTTTTTGGTCTCCTGCCTTTTCAATTTCCAAATGGTGCTGAAGAGCTAAAGGGGATATATTTTATACTATTTTGTTTGGAAAATCTACAGCTGTAAAGCGAGCTTGGCTTTTGTGCTGCCTATTTGGAATTTGCTGAGTCCAGTGTAATATTTTAGACTCTTTTTAAGAGAGCTTCTACAGTTCACTTTGGTTTCCTTGAAGCTCTTTCATCTACTTAAATTTGTGCTATAGAGCTAGCAGAATTTATTTAGATATGCATTTCACTTGCTGATTATCATGACTTGGAACATGAAGAAAAAATCATAAATGCTTCTGAGAGACTGATAGAACAGCCTTCTGATTGATGAGGAATGTTAAAAGAAAGATGCTAGTAAGAAATACAGTAACCATCACCTATCTTGATGAAATGTGATGCTACTTGTGCCCTGTTAAAATGGCACAAAGAGTAGAGTAGCTCAGGAAAGCACAGGAAGAATTGTCTCATATTTCATGTAGCTGGTTTTGTGGTTGTTTTTTTGTTTTGTTTTGTTCTGTTTTTGTGGGTTTTTTCTTTTTTTCTTCTTGCTTTTGTTAGCATAGAGATGCTGTAGATTTGTGTTTTCCTGCCTTGGGAATAGTAGAGTTGTGGCATGAACGTCCTTGAACTCCTCTTGTGTTCATGTAGAGCAGTGGTTCCAGGGGGAGAGCTCCTGAACTGAATAGGTTCAAAGCACTGCCTCAGATCCTCTGTGTGCTGGAGTGCCTGATCTGCTGAAATTGTTAAGAAGACTGGCTACAATGTACTTGGAGAGCTTCTGTATACTTTCATGTACTTTAATACGAAAAATTTAACAGTTTTTCTTCAGTATATTTTGATTTTGTGTTTGATTGGAAGGAAAGGAGGAATGTTAAGGTTCTTCATTGCTTGGAAATCCAAAAGGATAAATGGGAGTGGCTTTTGAGGTTGGGACTTTGGCTATACAGTTATTTTTCTTTTACATAAAGTGTCAATCTGTGTGCTAGTCACGTTCTTGTCTGTGTAAGCCTCTTTACTGGGGAATGAAGCTCAGTGGAGTTATTTCTACAATAGATGTCAAAACTTTCAAATTATTCCACAAGAATGGTGCATGGAATGGATCACCTCTCCCATGATGACAGGCTGACACAGCTGGAGCTGTTCAGCCTAGAGAGGAGAAGGCTCGGAGGTGACCCGATAGCGGCCTTTTAGTATTTAAAGGGGATCTACAGGAAATAAAGGAACAGATTCTTTAGCATGGTCTGTTGTAATATAATAAGGAGAAATGTTTTTAAGCTTAAAGAGGGGAGATTTAGGTAGGATATAAGGATAATGTCTTTTACAGTGAGGGTGGTGAGACACTGGAACAGGTTGCCCAGAGGTGTGGTGGATGCTCCATCCCTGAATGCTTTCAAGGCAGGGGAGCTGGACTAGCTGACCTTTAAAGGTCCTTTCCAACTCTAAGGATTCTATAATTCTATTCAGTTTTTTAGCTTGGGCAGTGTAACTTTATGTAATTACCAGTATTACAGCTGAACATTCTGATGTGATCTAATTTTGATTATAACGCTATTCTTAATCTCTGTAAAGCTTATCAGCATGTCCAAGAACTGTGTTTTGTTATTTGCTTTGTATTTTTTCTTTAATGAAGTCAATGAAAAAGCATCCCAGCTTTGCTTTTCAATCATCTTCCAAAAAACAAATCCTGAGTATTTCAGGAAGGTGTGACCTTATTTATACCATCACTGGTTCTTCCTGATGTAGTTGTTTTTCTGATAATGATCTATATTAAATTTTGTGTATGAATATATTGTGGAATTTTACGTTAGCAAAATATGAAAAACATGCTATGGAGAATAGGTATAAGATGCAAGTGATCTCTTGATAATTTAATTTTTCAGAATAATTTTCCAAGAATCCAGCACTTGGTCTCACCTTCTGATTTCTAATGCTCAGCTTTATTTTGGCATTTGTTCTAATATGTTCCATAACTCAAGTCAACTTGTTTTTTTCCCCTGCTTTCTTAATGTCAGATTTGCAGTAACATGCTGTGCATGTACTAGGACATGAGCTTGTGTAGGTGTTTTGGTCTGTGTTAGTTCTTTACTCAGATAATTGTTAGCACTATTTAAGTATTTGCTTTCCTCGCTTGGATTTGCTTGTTCCTCTCACATTTGGAAAAAGTAGTCTGGTGCCATCTGTTAGCTTGAGGCTGCTGTACAGCTTGACCTTTGTCATTCTTGGAAGATGGAGCACAGTGCTGTCTTGGCTGGGAAGTACTGTAAAGGGAAGGTTTTTCTTCCACCTGCCATATGAAAACAATTTTTCTTTTTTTGGGGGGGGGGAGGGTCGGTAATTTTACTATTTTGGTGGTTAGCTGCTGTGTATTTTGAGGAGGCTTTTACTGCGTGAGCCTTTATCAGTGTATAGGTGCCAAAATTACATCTGCTTATGGTTTCCTGCTACATGCAGGCCGTTGTTTTGTTCTGCCATTTGTTTCTGTTCACTTGATTGCTTAAAATATTGGGCTATATGGGAAGTCTGTTCAGTTTATTCTGCAGAAGTACAATTTGTTTTCCTTTGTTAAGCTAGTAGAAGGTGAACCTTTCAACCCTCAGCACAAAACCTGGAAAAACTTTACAATAACGTTTGTTGTGCAGTATTCTAACTGCAAAAGCAGAACAGAAAACCACTAAAGGATGTGTGAACTGTGCAAATAGCAAAATGCTTGATTTTCTGTTTTATGCCTTGCCATCTTATTAGTGAACTGATTATTTAAACCTTTATCAAAAGTAGTTCAGTTGAGAGCAAATTCTCAAACCAGGCTCTGATGTAGTTTAAATGTATTGCCACCATTGACAATTTTTAGTTATACTTAATAATTCTATGATGACTATACCACCATAGCTAAGAAAAATAGGAGTAGACAAGTGAAGCAAATGAGTCTTCAGTTGTCTGTATTTGAAGAGTAAGTTAGATGCTGTTAAGACATTCCTTACCTTTCATGGCTATGCTTTTTTTTTTTTTTTCATTATTTATTTATTTATTTTTATTTTCAATCTATGTTAAATTACCGCATTTATTTCAGTAATTGTGCTGGGGAAGATAGCAAGACTCAATTAATTGTGCATTTCTAAGCAAACACGTAAGCTTTTGACTAGTAATTAGATCCTCTGCTATTAGTTTATTTTGCAGAAATTAGGTTGAATAAATGATGTGATAATTTTACTTGCTGAAGCACCTATCGGCAGTGTGCTGACCTGTGTGTGTCTGTCAGTCAATCAGATTGTTGGACAATTTAACCGAAGAAGTTAGAATGAAGAATTTCTTATGCATCAAATATCTGATATCTTAGTGATGTTTGAGATGTGTCAATGTGTATTGGATATAGGCCTGATGAATACTTCTTTATTTTGGGATTAACCAAGTGTATGTTTTTCATATACGTAAATGCAGTGAAAACATAAGGGAGAATTTCTCAAATGAAAGCTCAGAGGTGGAAGCAGTCTAGTTTTGTAGATAAACATCTGTGCAAAAACACTGATCTTCAGGTAATAGATGCTCCCTGTGTCTTCATGTTAAATTGCAGAAATAATCAGCTTGATAAAAGTAACATTTCTCCTCCTTTATGTGCACAATATCTGTTGCATAAGTAAACACATAATTAAAATCATACATACTTGTAAAATCGTATGCAGGTATTTTGAGATAGTGACCATGGAGTAAGATCTGACTTGAGCAGGCAGCACTGCAATAATCCAGACCACAAATGCAATTCTCTTAAGAAGCTCTGCCTCTGAATGGGGAGCTGATGACCTCTTTCTGCTGATGACCTCTTTCTGCTGCACTGGAGGTGCCTCGGTGCTCTCAGGGCTCTTCCCTGTGTTCGTGACTATGCAGGTGCATTGTGTGTGGTCTCAAAGGATAGTGCAAAGTGCTTTGCATGTGGATGGGTTCCTGTGGGAAGCTGTGGAGGGGAGCTCCGTGACTTGATGGGAAAGACAGGAACAGCATCTGCGTGGCACAGCTAGCAACACGGGGGATAGGGCCGAGCAGTGGCAGCAACTGACTGAGAACATGGAGGGATTATTCTATAAATTGCAGGAGGAGGAAATGCAGGATGTGCAGTACTGGGGAAGTACCTCTCTGGATCACTGGCTCCATTCACCTGCCTCTGTTAATGTCTGCAATTTGTTCCATGAGTTGATCACACTCCAGTATTGCTGAGATATATCTCTCTTTGCATCTGAAGATGAAATAAGACCTTTTCAGCACTTGTAGCTGGAAGGCTTATTATGTATTACCAGATTTATACCCGCTTCTCTGATTAGCACTGTCCAGTAATGCATCCCTAGCCCATCTTTGCCCCTTATTATGGTGTGTTTACTGCAGGCAGTTGTCTCTGTCTCTTCTCCCTTTCATTTTGCACAGCAGAACAATGCAGACTCTTTTTATCTCTTGTAGAACAGACCCAGGGCTGCTGTGCTCGTTTTCACAGCCCTGCTCTGCCCCAGTTAAGAACAGGAATTTATTTCTTGAACATGGGTGGGCAGAGCAGTATATGGCACATGCAGTGATCTCTCACCAGAGCCCTCCTAAATATAGTATCTGCAGCTCATATCATGTATGGGCATGATATGGCATGGGATGGGCATGGAAATGATTTACTGTTGTTTTTTTTTGTTTGTTTGTTTTCCCCATCCTTTCAATGTATTTAGAAACAGAAAGACAATATATGTTGTTTGTAAGGAGTAAGGTGACAATGAGAGTGTAGAATCAGGACATATTTTGAAATTACAAAGCTGAAAAAGTAGAAATGTGAAACAGACCAATGGAAAAAAAATAATGTAGTGGAGTCTTCCAGGAAAAAAAGCAAAAGACCCTCAAATCTCCACCAGTAAGAAGAGTTGAGAAGAGTTCAAAATATTATTGCTTAATATTTGTCAAGTTGAACTGTGCAAAATGTTATAAATTTACTAATAGGAACAAAATCCTGCCCTGACAGGAGATTGCTCTGAGTGATGCAATGAGTGTTTCCTTTTTTAGCCTCACTATTTTTGCAATATACTATTGGTAGTCGCTTCAGATAATCATGTACAGAGGCAGTTTGCAATAAATACTGCAGTGGAAACTGCCTAAAAATGTCCTTGGATGTGATGCATCATGTAAGTGCAGTAAGCAGCTTGGGGGAAACCATCAGCTAGTTCTCTGCACGTCAGAAACTGCTGTACTGCAGATCTCAGTGCTTGGGATATAGGACTGAAGGCCCTGAGTGCTTGCAGTTGTGTCTGTGGGAGTAGACACTTGAGTGTTTTTGTCAAGCTTTTGTTTCCTTTTGTTTTTGAAAGGGGAGGGTATAGTTTAAAAGCAAACAAGACTTTCTATTAAGAATTACTGTGGTCACGAGAAAATAGTCATCGCACACTTCAAAGTAATGATTGCCTACTGAATGCCTCACCTAGCAAAGACTTGCTTCTGGGCTCTGTTATTGCTGTTGCTCTGGATAGGATGCGATGCTGTTCCTTTTTATCAATCAGGGTTTTTTAATTTTGGATTTCTTTGGTTTTTAATCCTCATGCAGTCTTAATTACTCAGAATTTCTCTGTAGTAACGATAGGTGTAAGCACTGTTTATAGAAATCTTTTGAACATGACCTATTTCTATCTTAGAGGTGAGGTGTGGGAAATCTGATAGCAATGCAAGTGCTTGCACAATTACCTAACAGCAAAAGTTATACAGGTAGCACTTAGGTGAGGTTTCCTGAAATTGAGGGGTGGAAGAACAGTGAGGGGACAACTGTGTTGTTGGCTAATTTGTTGTAGATGCACATATAGAGGTGGGACTTGAAAAACTGTGAAGAACTGTTTCCACCCACTCCATTGGAAGTAAGTTTGTATTCAGACCTTGCATGGTTCTCTTGTTGGTTCTGTGGGCTGTGTGTGCTTGGGGCTGCAAAGTTCCCTGCAGTGAAAAAGAAAGATGCATCAACTATGTGCTTTTTGCATTTCTCAGGATACATTTCTTAGAGTAAGAACTAGAAAATCACCTAGGTTTTTTATTCATCTAAGTCATTGTACAGTGACCTTGTGATTTCAACACTGAATTAACATTGGCAGTAATTCTACTTCGTAATGGTGGCAAATCTCCTTTTAATTAATCTGAATATTTTTTTTCCATGAGTAATTAAGTCATTCATAGTTGATTCATGTCAACGGTTTACCGGGCTGGATCGGCCCGGTTCTGTGACAATTGGTGTGGGGGACCCACACCCCAGGAAAGGGGAAGGGAGAAAAGGGAAAAGGGGATGGGCCTAGAAACAAAACAGCGGCAATGATCTGAGGAGGAAAGCAAATTTACTAAATAAGATATTAGAAAGCAAAATAACACAATATAATACAATATAATTGGAATTGAAGCTAATAAATCAAATAAGATGAGCAAGAGAGAGTGTCTGATAAACCAAAGGCCTTACACTAACGCTGAAGGCAGCGAGCACCCACTGCTGAGTGATCCCACAGGAAAGAGCGTGTTCCGTGACCGCAGAGAGTTTTTATCTGTTCCCTCTGAGCGGAAAACACATCACGTAAAAATACAAAGCATTGCAAAGTCCTCTGGGGAATGTAGTTCTTCTTCTCTTCTGAGACAGATATACCCAGAATTATCAATGATCCATGGAACTGGAATATTAACTCTTTATGCACTACATGATGTTATGATGTGGAATACCAATGCCAAAAATCATAAAACCATGACAATTCAGTAGAAAATTTATTCAGCAGTTGTATTCTTTGTTTGCAGAATTTTGTGTCCACAATGAACGCTACATGGAGATTTCTCTTGTGCAGCAGGCAAATGTAACATATGTGTCCAGAAGCTGCACTGAATGTATAAGTGTAGTTAAGTTTAGTTGTTAAGAGCTGTGAGTCCTCAACTTGCTGGGGTGATTTTTACTATCCACAGGTAATACCCTCATCTAAGGCGTTGCTCACAGAAATGTGAGAGGTTCTTGTGAGTTCCTCGTGTTCAGTTTTTTACCATGGGTGTTTCTTTGATTGTGTGGTTCATCCCCACAAAGTGACCAGTGAAAATCTTGGTTTTGCTCTAAACCTGCACTGAAATGTCCCGAAGCAGCTTCCTTCCTTCCTTTCCTCTTTGACTCTGAAACACGGCACTCAGCACCAGTAGTGATGGGAACAGAGCTTTGAATTGGTGCTTTTGGCAGAAAATTTAATTTTAGAAACACTGAAGTATTTCTGGAATTAATTTTGGTTTTGTGTAGTGGTTCATCTCTTGCAGGGATATGACATTTCAAAAGTTGAGGAAAACCTAACTTTGACATTTATGAAGAAATTAAATATTTTGACATAAATTTTTAATTGGTCCAGCTTTTCTTAGTCTCAACAAAATAGGCTCCATCAATCCTTCGTTTGCCCCATTTCCCACATAACAGTCCTGTGGGAGGTAAGCCTCAGTGAGCGCTAGTGAACCGGAGCTTGTTTACTGCCATAATGCTCTCACAGAGAGTTCTGAACATTCTCACTGCTGGGAAAAGGAGCAGGAGGAAGCAGGAAGACTGATGTTTTCTTGAGACAAGTTTTTGATGGAATTTAATTAAAAATAAATAATTGTTGGCAAAGTACAGAAATAATCTGTTCCTTGTATAATTACTCTTCGGTAATTACCTCTCTACCCATCAGTAGCTCCTGTTTGATAGTGGGGAAGGCAGAGAAGCTTTAAGGTATTCAGCTTATAGCCTTCTCCTGCCTTTTCCCTGCAGTTACCTGTTCTTGAAGGACTCTCACATTAGTGTGGTCACATTCTTTGGGTTTTGCTACTTGTGGTGATGGTTATGTGCCTGACTTAGGAGCCCTGAGCAGCAGTGGGTGCAGGTGGCATCATGGCTCAGCTCCGCTGGAGATACTGTCATCAGCTGCTGGCCAGATTGGACTTGGCACGCTGCAGCCATGGGCTCAGGCAGCTGGAGAAGCAGAGTGGTGCTTGCAGACCACTTGCAAAAGAGCAACCTCAAGTTTCTGGTCTTCAGCATAGAGCAGGAAGCTATTCTTTGTGGATCTGTGCCTTGGAAGGATTGTGCCCCTTCCACTCTCCTGTTCTTCCTTCCTAACCCTGTTGGAGTCTACTCAAGGAAGAGGCAGTTGTAATAAAGCTGCCAAGGAAAGGGGCTGGGAGCCTGGAGGAGGGAGTGCCATTCTCAGAATGGTCTGGGTCTTGCTAAAGAGTGTAGGAGATGTAGGCTGGAAGACAAGGACGTAGCTTGCTATCAAGATACAAGAGGACTGTCACAATCACCTTATTTCATAGAATCACCAAGGTTGGAAAAGACGTACAAGATCATCCAGTCCAACTGTCCACCTGTCACCACTAGTTCTCACTGAACCATGTTCCTCAACACAACGTCTAAATGTTCCTTGAACATCTCTGGGGTTGGTGACTCTACCACCTTCCTGGGCAGCCCATTCTAGTGCTTGACCACTCATTCAGAAAAGCAGTATTTCCTAATGTCCAGCCTGAATCTCCCCTGGCACAACTTGAAGCCATTCCCTCTCATCCTATCACTAGTTACACAAGAGAAGAGGCCAACTCCCAGCTTACTGTAACCTCCCTTCAGGTAGTTACAGAGAGCAATAAGGTCTCCCCTGAGCCTTCTCCAGACTGAACAATCCCAGCTCCCTCAGCTGCTCCTCATAAGACCTGTGCTCCAGACCCCTCACCAGCTTCATTGCCCTTCTCTGGGAGTGCTCCAGGCCTCCATTTTCTGTAGCTCATTCTACAAGGTGTTTCTTGTAAAGAATTCAGTTTCTTGAAGTGGTAGAGATATTGCGTTTTTTTTCCCAGTGGCTTTATGTTGTGATTGTGATGTCCTAACAAAGGTGATGTGATTTTTAGTACCTTGTTGACTGGGATAGACGAGACACAGCTGTATTATGAATGCAAATTGCACTGCCTTTACAGTGCTATCAATTTATGATTGTACTGGAGCAAGTGGGAACAAGCTACCAAAATTATTTATTTACAGTCATAACAGTAAAGAAGATGGCTCTCTGCTTCAACAGTATTGGTCTCTGTCTTTAATCTTTAATTAACTCTCTGAATTTGACTAGATCTGCAAATAGCAGATGGTGAAGTGGTGCCAAATTGCCGCTCATCATCTGTTCCTCACATGCATAATTTGTAAGAATATAAGTATAAAGAAAACGTATCAAAACTTCACAATGCAGTATTCGCTGATAGCAGGGGTGCTTGTTCTTATTTCTTTTTGCAATTAAGTTTAACAATGAGCAGGAGATTAAATAAAGCATTTGCACAAATAAACATTTTCATGGATTTTGATAACAAGTAGCTATTCCAAAATTGCATAGCACTAAAGCAAGTGAATAATCTTATAAATGTGTAATGTTCAAATGAAATGTTGAAATGATGGTGACCTACAGTAGAAGTATTTTGCTTACTTCTGGTGCTAATAAAACCTTTTTGTTACTTGCAGTAGTACTTCTGAACTATGATTGGATTTGATTAGCTTAACACAAAATGGAAAGAAGGATTCATTAAGTCCCTTAAGTCCCAGTTGGGGACTGAGGACAGAATTGTGACTTTAATTTTACCCAGCAGAGAGATACTAAATTTTTCCTTCTACCTCTGAGAACTGGAGTCATAGGCTGTTGTCTTGACAGCATCTATTATAGAAGTTCTCCTTGATTACTGAATATCCTATTTCCTTTACAAGAAAAAGCATAAACACAAATTTAAAACTGAAATTGTAATGTGGAGAAAAATTGCTTCTCGGCCTGCTTCTCCTTTCCTGTTTTAAAGTTATTTCCTATGCAAAGCTAATTTTACTTTGTTTTTAAGGTGTTAGTCTGTAGACAGTACTTGAGCTACAGCAAGTGGGAAGTTAAAATAGGTTTGAAGCTGTGAGGTTACGTTATCAGGTCTTTTTAGGGTTGAGATTCAAAACTTAACTGTGTGGGCTCGCACACGGAGCTTCTAAAGATGACGTTACCATTCTCTTAGCTGGGAGTCATTTGAGTTCTGCAACTGGTAAACATGTATGTAAAAAGTTGCAAGGTATGGCAGTTCAAGAATTGATTTAGTTGTGGAAGAAGGAATTACTCTGGGTTTTTATTGGAGGAGGAGAGCCTTATTGCATTCAAACAGTTTATCAAGTGGATAACTGAGTACAATATGTCTATACAAGCAACAGAGTTCAGGGAAAGATTCAAGGGAAGCGGGGAGTTAAAAATGAGTGTTTTTGTTTGTTTTTTTCCCCTTCGTTATCTCTACTCTGACAATATTTTAATAATTTTTTTAATGGCCTCTTAACTTTTCAATTCCATTCTAATTAAGTTTGCATTTAGAGTGTACCCATTACCTCTGACTGTTATTTGTCATGCTATCAAGGTTTTATACTTACTTTTATTGTCTAGAAAAAATAGACATGTGGGAAGGTATGTCCTGCGTATGTAGGTTGAAAGTGAAGACATTAATTTTGCCTTCTTAGCAGTTCAGTCTGTCAAGTCACTTGAAAAATCTGCTTCAACAAAAGAACATGGCTCAGTTACTTGTCTGTAGTAGGGTGAAGAAGAAATTCACAGAAGAGAAGAAATATGTTTTGAGTGTAGTTCATTGGTTGGTTGACTCAAATCAGATGAAATCTTGAAACTCAGATGTTGTTGGTTCTGCTGTTGGAAGGCTGGAGGAAGCTGACTCTTTCCCCTGCTGTGGGTATCGTGCATGTGGGTAGTCTGGTTGCTATCTTCAAAATAAATTCGCAGAAAAAGATGTAGGCATATGATTAAAAGCCTTCTCTCTTTTTCTTAACTTGTCATGTAAGCTTTCAAACCAGATAGACGGACAGCTTATAAATTCAGGGTTTTACATTTACAGGGATCCTACATACTGTATATAACAAGAGGATGGACTATGACCATTTTGTTTGTTTGTTTTTCTCTGATATAAATCTTTTAACAGACTGCATTACTTAAACTCTGTGATGGTAGCAGCTGGAGGCATTAGCTGAGAAGGAGAGGCCATTTTATGAAGTATTTATATGGACTTAGGGCTAAATTAATCCTCTGGACGGAACTCTTAGGTTCATGTAGCAAAACATTTAATAAATAGGTTGGCCTTTCTTTGATATTCTGTATATTGGGTCATATCTAGAATTCTTAAGTATGACCTGGCTATACTTCCATAACAGGGTCAGACAGAGCTAGAGGTATTTTATTGATCTTTGTTTTGATATGCTGAGTGTAATGAGGTCTTCAGTAAATTAAGAGAGGCCCAACATGTTAGGGAAAAATGTTTGGCTGCATTCCTTTAATCCTCTTTTCAAATTAAAAGAAAAAAAAAATCTTAGAAACATAACTTTCTCTGTTCTGTATTTTACTTGGAAATAAATATATCTGAGTGTTTCAGCTGCTTTCTCCGGCATGCTGTTAAAATGTGGATATGCTCCTTATGCTAATGTATAGATTAGATGTATGATGTCCTATATTTTGTATCCCAGAAGAGGAAAATGATTACACTTGCAACTGGTAGATGTAAACCAAAACTGGAAACCCAATTTTACAAGAAAATAAAGGGGACAGTAACAGGCTAAATGAAAAATGAATTTACTGTGATACATAAAGAAAACAACATGCAACTATAATTTCTACAAATTCTAGAACACCAGTTTTTAGTTTCTGTTTTGTAAAAGTATAGGGGATAAAGAGATTAAAAGCTAGGGATTCTTCTTGTTGCAGATGCAGTCATAGTTAAGGTTTGGACTAAGACCTGATTTTCTTTTTGCCTTCCTATTATTCCAGTTATAAGTAATCTGATGAGGAAAAAAAGAAAATAAGAAAAAATATGGCTGGAGTTATCACAGTGTAGATGAAATGTTGTTTGTGCTTTTGCAATTTGTTATGTAATCTAAAGCTAGTTTTTCTCGAGAACATTTAGCAGCAGTTGATAGAAGTTGTCAAAATGCCATGTGCATGCAACTGTGGTAGAAGTACTTATGAGAAGAGAGACCCTGCAAAGCCAAGCCCTGGTGTAAAGGTGCAGGAGGTAGGAGCCAGGACTGTCTGCACAGCAGAATCCTATGAATAATCAGAGGTTATCTACCTCTCTTCCTCTTTATTCCTCTTCTTTGAAACCCCAATGCTTTGACCACTATAGTTTTAGAGTTAATGGAGAGAGATGGATAGTAAGTTAATTGCTTTTCTTGTTACTTTTGGGCTTGCTGTTATATGTCTGTAATCCTGCTGGGTTGTATGGCTTTATCTTGGCAATTGCTTTGTTTGCTGTAAAGGAGTTAAAAAGCTGTATAATCCTTGCAGCTGGTACTTTCAGGAGTCTTCTAAAGTAGATGTGAAGTTGCTGCTGAAGTGAGCGCTGATATCATGTGGTATTACCTCAGTGTTCTCCCTTTCCGTGTCTGTGTGCACAGAATTGGAGGTGGGCACCTGATGTCTCAGTCTTGCACTGATTTCTGACAGCAACGAAGTGAATGATGTTTACAGGTCTTGATTGTGAAAGAGCAGTGCACTTGGAATTTGTTCTTCCTTCTTGCTCTGTTTTCCCGTGACAGTAACGTCAGTGTTTAAAGGAATAAAGTTTCTCATGGCTTCTTTCAAAACTCTCTCCTGTTTACAGATGTCCATGGCACATGGACAGCAATATTAAATACAAATAGGAAGGCAGGTGACTGTCGTTATTGAAGAACAAGGACATCAGATGGGTCAAGTATATGTAAAGGCTAGGTATTCAAGTGGGAAAGTTATTCATTCATAGTGTGCAAAGTAATTAAGGCCACAGTGAATACAGCTCAGTGAAATCCTCTATGTACATTTGTTCTTTCTGTAATGGATTGCAAAGGTGCATTGAAACAGATAATGAGAAGTATGTACTGACCTTATTCTGGAGGTAGTAGTATCAGACCCAATGTCATCAGCTAATTTTAATTTCCATATTTTAAGAGCAACACCACCTCCTCACACTCTGCTCTTTTACAGGTGTGCTTAAATCTTGCGTGTGTTCTTGGTGCGTTGTTTTGTTGTTGTTTGGCTTTTAGTTTTCATTTATTTTCTTAGAAGAACATAGATGGGTTATCACAATCAGAGATATTTACACATAAATCAATATGTATTGTATGCTAGTCGTAAGGAGATATTGTACATATTGACAACAGCTGATCAACTTGTGTGCCCTACCATCTACTTTTTCCTCTAATACTGTGCTGAGGTCGCTCTTTTTTGGCCTCTGGAAATGGGAGCAATGCACGCTCCCATCAGAATTTGCTGATAGTTTCTGTTGTTTTGAGTTATTGGAAGAACAGTAGTAACAGTTACAACTGAGAGTTACACAAAGTGCTGTTCCTTCTTAAGGTTTGTTTAGGTGGTAGGTAACTCCCAGTAAATGTAACATTCTGTCAAATTGTATCAGAAAAGAAATGCCTGTGAAGTTTCTGATAATGGTAAGGCTACGCTGCTGCATCTGTGTGGATGCCACTATGTGGTGGGGTTGGTAATGTTTTTCACCACATTTTGTTCCTAGCTGCTAACAGACTAGTACTTCTTTGCAATAGTATTGCTTTTCATGCCCCTTTTGAGATTGTTTCCTGGTGTCTAATGTGTACTGAGGACAATGCAGTTTTAATTTTGTCAAGTGTAAGTGTGCATGTTATGTACGGCTTTATATATGTGCTGAGTGAAATTACAACCATGAGACTGAATCTGCATCTCCGTTTAGTCCTTAGGTGACAGCAAGTGATAGTTTTTGTCACAAAGAGATATTAGGTGCTTAGAGGTGAGAATGTAGTTCTGACTAACGTCAGATGTATTTATTTGCAACAGTATACCAACAGGTGCTTTTTGAAGTATAGATGATAGTGATTGAGTTGTGCTTTATTCTGAGTCTCTCCAAAACAAACTTGCAGAAAGTAAAAATGTGATTTTCCTCAGCAATTGCCAACTCTTCAGTCTTAGCCTAGAGTATGAAAATTGAAGGGGAAAAAAAAAAAGTAGTATATAAATTATTCTTGTTATATAGAGGTTCTGCAGTTAAATATGAGGAGCTCTTTTAATGATGCATGAGTCAGAAGAGAATCCAGCACCTACCCCTATAGGTTACAGTTGCTGATTCTGTGTTAGTAGGTCATTATCTTTTCTTAAAATATGTGGCATAAAATCAGTACAAAACATGAGAGCATTCAGACTAACCATTCCCGAAATATGATCACCTGTTCAGCTGCTATTCATGTGTGCATCTTGGTACTGATGTCATTTGTATGGTCACATATGGAGCACCTCTGCTATGAGGAGAGGCTGAGAGCTGGTTTAGCCCAGTGAAGGCTCAAGGGAGGATCTTATCTGTGTGTGCGTGTAAATACCTCCTGGTGGGGAATTAAAAAGGCAGAGCCAGATTCAGCTCAGTACCCCCACTGTCAGGACAAGCAAGAGGAATTGGACACAAAGTGAAACGCAGAAAAGCTTTTGAAAGCAATCCGAAGAACCCATTTGACTGTGATGGCTGTCAAGCATGAGCACAGGTTGTTCAGAGAGGGTGTGAAGTCTCTTTGAGATTCTCAGACAAGCTCCTCAGCTGCAGTACTTTTCCTTTAGTAACAGTCTGAAGATAGAAATAGAAAACAGTGCAGGACCACAGTGCATTATTTTTCTTTGTGTGTAATGATATGGTTGCATTTACCAGTTCTTGTGATTGTGCTGCTTTTTCTGCAGCCGCTTGGCTGGGGCTGATGGAAGGCTGTGAAGCATAGGCTGCTACCTCTTCTGCTTTTATCCTTCCTCCTGTTTGACATCCTTGCATCATCCAGTGCAGTTCCCTTTGCTGATCTTCCCCTCACCACTGTACAAAATCTTGTCATAATGGCTGTCACAATCCCCATGCAAGCTGACAAGTGATAGGGAATGGCTGTCAGAAGCTGTATACTTGTAAAGCAAACAGAGAACTGCTCCTCAGACAAGCTGAGGTCTGGATACTCAGAGCCGTTCATATCCTTCATGCTGAATGCTCACAGCTTTCATACTGTTCTTCAGGACATACCTAAGGACATTGTTAAAGGCAGAGCACATAGATGAACTTCCTTCTGCTCTTACAAGATGCTTAAATGATAGTTTAACATAAATGCAAGTAAATGTGGCTCAGTAATGTAAAGAAACAACCTGAGGTGAAGTGCACACTCTACTTAAAAAGCAGAACGTTAGGGAAAATGCCATCCACCAGTGGTTACACACCCTTCTTGTGGCAGGACTCATTCATGCTTCCTTATGCTACATTTTACACAAGTACCACAGATAGGAACTTTATCTTCATCTCCGTAACTCTACTGTGCCTCCATTGTGAATGTTCTGCTCCCCTTTTCCTTCCTTTGTGCCAGTTTCTGAAACCTACAAAATTGAAGATAACATTTAGAATTTAAGAAAAGTGCTGAAAATCTGCTGAGGTAACACACTACTACTGAAAGTGCAGCATATGAAGAGACTAATAGTGACACCATGATGAATCATGTTTTAGTAGGTTGAAAAGTCAATAAGATAAATATTTGGGCAGCCAAATGTTTTATGCAGGCCTTTATTTTAAAGGCCTGATGAGTGGGAGACTGAACAGAAAGAGCAATTAGGCCAATGAAAAAGAGCACTGTTTTCTTCTGTAATAAGATAGGGGCGGGGAGAGAGATGAAAAGAAGAAAAGATGAGTAAAACAAACCCCAAACCATCTGTAATTCAAAGTTCAGAGTTCAAAAAGAAACTCAAGCCTTACTCAAATATAGTACTTTAGTTTCTAATTGAGTTCTTTTACTATGTCTCTTACATTATCCTACAATCAGTAATTTCTGTTAAAATCAGAAAAGGAAGACAAGGCTGGGAAACCATTAAGTAAATCACATAAGAAAGACATTTTTTAGAAAATAAAATAGTAATGGTGACAAAAAGTTTAACTTCCATCTCCTGCTTGTTGCTGTTGTTCAGTTGCCTGTCTTGTATCACATACCACAATTATCCTCCCATATTTCCGGAAAACCATTCTAATGAACTAATTGTAACTTTATGACTACAATACAGAGCCAGTGTTATGAATAGAAACACATTTTTCTGTTCAAGCCAATGTCTGGCTACTAGAGGTGATGAACTACAATGCAGTTTTACCCAGCCCTTTCCGGTGTAGGCCTCTTAATTATTTTCTTCTGAAAAGTTTGATGTTGTCTACTGTTGAAAATACTAGTGTAACTTACTGGCAGCAAGAAAGTTAAGGTACCCCACTGTGTAGGGAAATAATCACTCTCTTGATATGTGTTTTATAATCCTAGATGCATCCACGTATACATAGCTACCTTGAGGGGCACTTATTCATGGGCCAAAAGGCTGCTTTCTCTCAGTCTGAGATCTCCTTTTCTTTTGGCTCAGCTGCTGCAGCACCTAGTATTCAACTTCCGTTTGTGTGTTTCAGGAAGATCTCTTATGACTGTGTGGACTGTCATTTCACATGACATCTTGAAGATGAAACAAAACTGTCAGGTGTTGAATCTGTTGGGCACAGATTAAAATCCATTATTATTTTTAACTGTACGAAAGCAAGATGTGGCTGATGAGAATTTTATTATTGGCTTCTGCACTGTTGAATTAATGTTCTATCAGTTTCAAGGTTCAACCAAGTACTTAGAGTTTGAGATTCCTCCTAATTACCTAGTATTTCTTGTACAATCTGTTAGGTATATGCTGCAAAGTCAGATTTCTTTTTTGAGTATAAGCGCCCAACTGTTTGACTACTTTTTCTCTCTCCTATAACCTTCTTCCTTGCTCAGGCGAGTGAAGTTCCATATGATTCTCCAGTCTGTGTTTTGTTAGCTGTTAAAGATTAATCCACATGCTTCTCAGGTCATTGAGGGAAGAGGCCCACTTGATAGTGCATCCTGCATCCTACAGTGAGATGTCAGTAGCTAGTAGTCTTTAAATTCTATGAAACAAGATTTGAAGTTCTGTTAGCTAAAGCCACAGCATATATTGTAAGCATGGAAAAAGCTTTGTCTTGTGCTGAAATGACATTTGAAGAATTTTACTGTAGTTTTCCAAGGAGCATGACTTAGTACTTAGCCTGAAGTTGGAGTTGCTTGTTTTGCATTCTCTTTGAGCCAAGTCCCCAATAGTAGATCAAACTGTCAACCTTAATAGAGTCAAGAGCAATAAAATGAGGATGAAGTGCAATGTGTTGTAACAGTGTGAAACTGGAATCAAATCTGTTACACTGAGACATAATGGCATATAGCTCATTCCTGCATGCAGACTGTATCATCTCAGGATAATGATCTCCACGATGAAACAAAGTGTTTCTGAGAGAGCCTGCCAGAAATGAAAAGTATGAGTAAGGCAGAGGTTTTGTTGTTCTTGTTTTTTTTTTTTTTTTTTGCTTTTTCCCCTGCAGAAAAGCACTGTGTTCCATAGACCTAAATGTCAAATTAAATGGTAACTTCCAAGTATGAATACCCTTTATAACAGGCAGTATCAACTGTGCTTTGGAAAGCTGGAAATCTTGCAATATATTTTGCAAAGATGAGATATGATTTCTTCTTGCTGTGTCTTTGGCCATATAAATGATCTGGCCAACAGTGAGGTAACTAAGTAGTAACATACTCAAGCCAGATCTATGGAATTGTTACTTTACTGCTTGACTAAGCAAAAAACAAACGAACAAACAAACAAAAAAAACCCAAACAGACAAAAAAGAAAAAAACACCATTTAATGTTATTTGATGTAGAGAAATATAATTCTGCTCATAAGAATAGGAAATGTGCAGACTACTCTGCCAGGGTAGGCTCTGACCCTTACTACTTTGTTGTTACTCTGAGATCGTCCTCCCATAGGTCACTGTGGGAAAGCATGAGTATGATGCTCCGTGTTACTAAGTAGTTGTACAAGGCAAATTGTATGAAATATGTTGATAGGGGAAAGATGAAAAACAAATAAAAAGATCATTGTACAATACTATACCAATTTCTTACGTATTCAGAACGATTCTGAACTCTTCCCTCAGAATGGATGAGGAGAATGTAAAGTGAGAAATAACAGGGTTGAGTGTGAGAAACAGTGTCCATGCACAAGGTATACTGTACAGTTGGGACCCCCTAACATGGGAAAGGATGACTGAAGGGAGATACATTGAATGCTGTCAGCATGTGGCAACCACAGACAAGATACACTAAGCTCCCTGGTGCTCTGGGTGGCTTGCTGGAAAAATGACTGTGGGGCTAGAGGGAATGCAGGCTGTGATAGCTGATCTTAGGCAGATTTTGTGTGGTGGATTTTTTATTGTTTTGGGTTTTTGGAATGAGGTAGGCGGTTTTTTGTTTTTTATTCATTTCGTTTTATTTTATTTTTTTAATTTTGAGCCCTTTTTCCATTATGTGCTGGAGAGAAAGAAGAGGAATGTTAATATTATTTATATTACACTGTGTAGGTGGACAAGTATATGTAGGCATATACATTATTTACTTTCTTTATTGTGTCTTTATAGAAAAGACACTAATCAATTTCCTCTGAAGATTGATTGTAGACCTGATTTTTTTTAAACTTATTTTGTTGCTTAAGAGGGTGTTGTTTTTTTTCCCTGTGAGGTAGATGGGAAGAGAAAAGAGCCATTCTGAAGCATAGCTTTCTGTTTAAAAGGGTTTTGTTTGTTCTAATAGCAAATAGTCAATTTCACGTTCTGGATAAAGTTAAAATTGCTCTCAATATTGTTTATGTTTGGGTGGCTCTCTAAAGCTCTGGAACATAAACAGTCGTAGAGATAAGACCTTGCATAAGGAGGGAGGACGACACTTCAGAAGTTTTTTCTGCAGCGCTGTGTGTGAAGTAAGTCGCTCAGGCAAGGGGAGAAGTGTTTGCTTTGTTTGCTGTAGCTCTTGTGTGTGCCTGCAACATTTTCACTCTTACATCTTGTTATCCTTCCCTCCCTGCTTTTCACGCACACGCACACACACACACACACACACACAACCTTTTTCCTGGTTCTCCATGAAAATTGCAAATCCCCACAGTATGACAGCTACAAAACCCTGCAGACTGACACACAATGTAATAAATGGTTGTTCCAAAGGAGAGAAGTGTGCTAACTGGAAATCCTTAAAGTATGGGGAAAAAGTTGTTAAGAAGATTCTGAGTGTGAATTATTCCTCACTTTTGTGGCAAACCTTAGAGTGCTGAGGTAATGCAAGCTACCAGATGTTCAGGGAGTATTTACAGTTCTGGAAAAGATTAAGCCTTTCCTTGGGCCAAGGGCTTTACGAAAAGAAAGGAGGTGAAAGAAAAATACCAAGTGTTTGCAAATGAGCCCATTCTTCTGTTTGAAAGAAGAGCTTGTGTATTTATTGTGTATAAATTGATCTTTTATAGAGTATTTATACCAAGATAACTGTTGGGAAGTAGTATGTTGCATGTTACTGCTGGAGGAGAGGTTACTTGTCGCTTCCAGGTGTGATTTTGTCTCTTTGTATTTTGAGTTGACTGTATCAGCCTGTTAGTTAGAAAAACACATATGTACCTGTTCAGTCCTTGCTTAGTAGAAGCATTTATTCTGTGTTTTGTGATTTGCCATTAGGTTTTTTTTTTTTTTTTTTTTTTAAACCAAATTTCTGAATGCTGAAAAGTGACAGAGTGGATGTATTTCAAATACTGTTTGAAATGTCATTTCTTAAGTAATCATGTAGAGTTATATGTCAGTGATGGCATGCTACGTTTCATAGTGGTGAAAAGCAAAACCAAAAATCAAACCACCACTGATAGCATGTCCTGGTTCATTTTGAATTTCAGAGGGAAGGACTCTTAAGTTGTATCTATTAACATATGTATGTTTTGCTTTCTTGCAGTCATTTTTTTCCCATAGTGAGGTTTTTGAAATATACATCTTTACTACGCTTCTTTGTTGTGGTGGGTTTTTTCTTCATTTTTCTGGAAAATATAGTGAAATTGGTCTAGCTGAGTGAAATATTAATGTTTTACACAGTACATATCTCCTACACAGTGTAAAAAGTAACATGTTACTACCACTTCATAGACCTGGTCCTCTCCAAAGCAAACCCTTTGCATGTGTGCTAAAATGTCTATCTGTAACAGTAATCAAATCCAACCTGTTTGGAGGTTGCTGTATGTGAGGTTGCTGGTATTGTGATTTTGATACATTCATCTTGTAGTAAGGATTCCTACGGATGAGAGCAAATTTGAATGTAGTATGTATTTAAGTTACAAAAGTTTCAAGGTGAGGTTGAGAAGAAGTACTGAAGAAATAAATTCAGTTACTTTTTGTATGATCTCTGCCAAGGCCACTCATTTATAGTAGAAAACATGATATGTTTTGTCTGCACTGGTGCGTTATAAAATAAAACATAGTCCTTCACATGGAAAAGATGGATATGTAGTGTTTTCTTCTGTTTTCTTTCCTTTTTCTGTGATCTGCAGAAAATCCATTATCCATCCACTTAGTTGCCTTTGTTGTGAGGAATTTGTTTTTTTGCTAGATGAGTCCAAGCAATTTTTTCGCTTTGAAAACATAACTTAATACGTAGCTTCCAGCCAGGAAGTGTTCTGGCATTCCATTTGGAAGGTTTAAGTACAGGGGGAAAATTGACAAACAACTTAACTTGCTTGACATCTGCTGCTGAAGTTGATGTGTTTGAATGTATCAGATCATTTTGGCAGTCTGTGAAGTAGGGAAATAATAAAAACACAAATTCTGTACTGTTTCGTTTCCCTTGTCAGCTGAGGTCGCAGATTCAAGCAGTGAGTGCAAGTTAAAAAATAGTGTTTAAATTTAACAAATTGTCCTATGTATCTGCCCCTGACTGATGTAAGCGGGGTGTATTCTGACATAAACTAGCACCCTAGGAAGTGCAAATGTAGGATGCCCATCATTTAGAAGGGTTCTGTAAGGCTGAGGATTAAGGAGTTCTTTTCACACAGGAGTTGATTCAGAAGCTATTAAGTTTTACCATTAAAGTTTTAAGTGTAGAATTTATTCTCTTAAATTTGCTATTAAGTAATTCTTTTAATATTTAAAGTATTTAAATTATCAGGACTTCAACATGAATTTTAATATTTTCAGAAAACGGACAAAAAAAAATTAAAGGATATTCACATACTGTGATTCTTTAATGCAACCCATGGGACACAACTATGAAACAGGTCAGAGTTTAACTTGGAGTCCTTAATGCTGGACAAACTGCCCTCCCACTGTGAATTCTCTTGATTGTTTTTTTGTGGGTTTTTATGAGTTGACAGATGTTCTGTGAGATCAAGTCCATGAAGGGTGGTGTCAGAGTACGGCTTTGGGGGGTGATGAGGGTTTTGCCAAAGCATGTGGCCTGACGGTGGCTCAGATGGAAAATAGCAACAATGCAGTTAGTATTTCTAGAAGTTAATAAAATTGTATAGCCCATGAGGTTTAATTCTGACATGTTGCGTTCAACTAGCATGACGAAGGGTGGAATCGTGCATGTTAGCATCTAGGGGGAACAGAAGATAGTTTATGAGAAATCTTTCAGATGCATATTATTGCTTTTTAAATGCTACAATAAGTCCAACAGTCCTTTAGATTATTGTTTAGTTTCATCTCTAAAGAAAGAAAAAATCTGATAGTTATTCTGTAGAGACAGCATTATCAACAGTTGACAGTCAGACTTCAGAGTTCGTTGACTTACCCGAATCTGGATGAAAGACAACTTCTATGCTGCTCTTGGAATTTCCCAGAAGAAACTTTGGACTCTGTTAACAAATATACAGAAAATTAAGCATAAGAGATTTTGGTTTTCATGTGGTAAACTCTACTTAGTATAGATTAGTATCTTTGTTCTTAATGCTATGATAATATTAAGTTTAGAAAAAGCCTTTCTGTCATGCAAATGTAATATATAATAAATACTTGCCTTTCACTTCAATTGACAGAATGACAGGATTTTCTACTCTTTATCAAGTTGCCAGGCAATTTGAGACTGCTTCATTCTGCAGAAAATGATTCAGTTGAAGTGCACTTAATTTAATCTCCTCTGTTTCACTGAGAATTTGATAAAAGATAATTGAAAATGCCTCAACTTGTGCTTTAGAAAGTTGTAGTTAAATCAGACTTCAGATTGCTCTTTTTCTCTTGCTCCCTCCTAAAGGTCAGTGGATCTTTGTAATGTGAACTGTTGTGGCAAATAAGCCATTTATAGACTCGATCCAGAGCTGATGGAGCAGCTAGTTAAATGCACTCCTAAAATGAAGTTATTGCATTATTTGCTGCCTTGCAGCATGAATGTTGAATTAGCATCTGAGTAAGCTAGTGCTGGCTGTGAGTTGGCCAGTAATTGATTTGTTATCTGATGACTTCTAGATTTTAGGGCAAGTCTCCTTTTTTTGTTTATGAAAGCAACTTGGAAAGGATGTGTGATAGTAATGCATGCAGAATTGGATTGTTTTTGCTGCTTGTTTCAAAGATACTAGGTTGTTGGAAGATGGATCGGGGTGCTGATTCTCTAATGTATTCTTTGTCTGTTTGTCAGCTAAGTCATTATGATTGTCTTGATACTGCCAAGAGTGAAAAAGGCACTTCTTTCTGTCTCACTTAGTTGCCCCCAGTGCTTCTTTTTACCAGAGAGAAAATAAGCATTCCTTCTCCTTTTCCTTGCTCTATTGTAGTTTGTGTTGCTTATTTTCCCCCCAGAAGACAATACTAGAAACACTACTCCATCTTCAACAGAACAACTTTCTTCTTTGACCTTCACCATTCTTTTTATTAGAAAGTTGTCTCTGTGTTGCCCAACAAAATAGAGGTGATTTTGTTAATCAACGAGATTAACAAAGTTTGAGGGAGATAAGGGTAGGGAAAAACATTTAAGCAAATAGTGACTATAGTTAAACCTGTTTTGTAGTTTAAATGAATTCTGAAACAACTTGAGTTTGAAAAATTCTTTCTACAATCTGTGCAGTGCTGCTATTGCAGTATATTGCTTCTGGAAGCGTTAACTGCAATGTGTAATACAGGGAATAAGTCTGGGATTTCACTTAAAGACTAAGTGAAGTCCATGGCTGCATGACATAAACCCTTGTCAGTTCAAGTATGTATGAAAAATATTCTGAAAGTAGTTCAAGAAACTCAAGCCTTCCAGTTCTGGTTAGGAACTCAAGAGAGTGTCCTGCTGAGCTGCTCTGCCTGGGGCTTTTCACAGGCCTTGTCAGGTCTCTGTGCTCAGCAGAGCAAGCTGAGGAAGGACTTGTGCCTCCGGGCCAAAATGATTCTAACAATAGCTTCACTTTGCTTCATCTATTGAGTTGAGGGGATGATGTAGCATGATCAGTGTAGTTCATGAGAGCCCTTTTCCAAGCATGTTGGAAAACACAGATTTATCATCGTGTGGTTGGAAGCAGCTGGATGAGCTTTTGCCAATTCTTGTACCAGAGTATCTTCTGAGCATAGTCACCTTTATGAGCAGAAGATGTAACACAAGCATCTTCTGTGCATGCTTTGGGAGGCATGCATGCTAATTTCAGCTGGCTGTACTGGATTGTGCATTGCTTCCTTCAGTAGAAACCTCCTTATGGTCCTGCAGGCTGTGGTGGAAGATCAGCTGTGGTAAAAATGAACCCAAACTAACTGGAGCTGAAGTGTGTATTGAGCTTATTTGCCATACGTACGTATTCAAAGATTTCTTTATTCTTGGATGTATATCTCCAGATAGAAAACCCATATAAAAACTTGAGTCACATGCCAAAAGATTGCCTGACTATCAGTGGGTGCTGGGCCTGCTAGCACAGGCTGAGCTGCACTGGGCGTAGTGTTTGGGTCTCCCTGCCACCCCCACCCCGGCAGCTTATTACATTGCAATAAAAAGACACAAGTTAGTCTTCAGTGTTCAGAAGTGGCACGCTTTCAAGACAAGATCAGATGCAAATCATTTAAGCCTTCGTGTCTTCCGCTAACATTTTGTGCATGTTCAATGACAGGAATTAGTTTTAAGTAAATACTATGCAATACAGTATAAGCACCCTGAAAAATGCAGTTTTCTCTCATAGTAAAATATATTTGAGGTGATTAACCATATTTTAAGAATGTTTTAGTATATGATACAGAGGAGAAAAATAAATGAGGGAGATTCTGTAGTCCTTCATAGGCTGCTGGAAACCATTCTTGAGTGTGAAGTAAACTGTGAAAGATGTGCTTTCCTCCTCTGTGTCAGGACTGGAACCAGAGTAATGGACTGGATTGTAGCTTTTTTGTTTGTTTGTTCAGACTTGTGTAGTCTGTGAGGAAAGTATTTTAGCAAGTATGGAAAAATGCTGTTGTGCCTCCACTCATAATGTGCTCTAGGGAAAAAAGCAAAGTTGTTCCTAAATCAGAAGTGGTTATTGATCTTGGCTATAAATTTACTTCTCCTTCAGCTGTTTGTTTATTCTGGATTATTTTATATTTCTGGTAATGTGTGTAGTGTTAATGATGACAACTGTCATTTTTCCTGTGGTCATACCAGATATTGAGAACAGTTGCATTTACAAGGAAAAAATGTAGACTCTCACAGAGAGCAGCAGTTTAGTTGGGAAAACCAGTCAGTCTACTGAATTTAATATCTGTTGTGTTACAAATAAGAAAAGACTACTAAAAAATGAGAAAGTAAATTTAAATGTTGTTTCAGCTCTCTAGTAGCACTCCAGAGGTACAATTAACAGAATGGAATGGCTGGGATCTGCTGTCATCTCACTAATTTGTTTTGTCTTGGGAAATTTACTTAAAAAAATTAAAAACAAAGTTACCTTTTGGATTTTATTTTGGAAAAATAAAACATAGGGCTAAGAGCTTTATACTGGATCCAGAATTATTCCTTGGGGTGAAGAGGAGGGAAGCATCTGTCCCTCAGCTGTGTGCTTACCTGTAGTGTATGACTGGGTTTAGCTTGTTTGTACAGCCACTTCTGTGAAAGGAAGGCTTGGGAAAAGCTTGCTTCCTCTCTAGAGTTTTCTGGTGACAAACGAGGGCACTTCAGACCTGGAGCTACCCATTGGCTGCCCAGAGAACATTGGAGACTCTTCAGCTCCCCCCTCTCAGTGTAATATTGCTTCTGAAGATAATGGCTTTCCTTAAGATGTTCTTTGGATAGAGGCAAAGTTGTTGTAGTTATTTGGGTCGAAGATTAAGGTAACTGGTACTGAGAAATTTCAGTGTGCACTAGGGGTGCAATACCCTTTACTTTATGAGGATCTAGATTGCCTGAGGTACTCCCAGCCCCAAGGTGCATTTTTGTTTACGTCTTCCCTTGAAAACTTGTTCAAATGGAATAGGAATTTGTGGTGGTAATGTGCATTTGGGAGTTTGTGCTTGAATTTGTATTGATTGAAAGTTAATGCGGTTTAGAAGCCTTACAGCTATTCGGTGTGTTTGCTCGTTACAACCCTCGAGGCTTTTGGGAGTATGTGAATCAGTGTGTTCACTGCCCTTTGATTTCAGCTGGAGTATCTCATTTGTATTGGTGAGACTTTGATGTACACTTCCTCCAAACTTTTACAAAATTGGTTTAATTTCACAAGAGTCTCTCTCAGAAGTAACCAGTTGTTTGCATTTGCACAATGTGATGTTACCTGTCAGCAAACCTAAAGAGGTTTTGGTTTCTCAGCTAAGTGTTGGGTTGTTGGTTTTTTTTTTAATTTATTTTTTATTCTGCTCTTTGATGTGAAAAAGAAATAGAAGTTGTTTTGGCCATTGGTATTCTCTCACAGATGTTATCTGTTAAGGTTATGTAGATGTAATCTGTATAGTTTTTACTTGTGTGAGTGAAAATGCAAGCTAAAAACACAGGTGTATAATTTGTTTATTTCTGTAATTACAATTCCCTCTTTATTACTTATTACACGTGAGCGAGCAGAAAAAACATTAGCAGTATTTCTTGATACCACTGTAGTATGCATTTTTCCTCAATAGGTTGTCTAGTAAATGCAAAATGTGTTTTATTTAGAATTGTCACGCAGAGTATTATGAATATTTCATGTCCAGGTGCAGTCTGTGCCCAAGTGACAGGTACTTTAACATTCACTGCAGATGTTGCAGAGCAACGGAAGCTAACAGCAGAAAAATCAGTCCAAGAGGCATAATCACTGTAATCTGTGCAAATGTTTTAATAAGACAAAGCTTGAAGGTATTTCTCTGTGTGTATTAAAGTTAGTCGATTTTGAAAATGTGTAGGGTGAATTACCTAGTGTGGAGTATCTGTAAATTTTAAAGGTAATTCTTCTTGTAACTATGTTCCTTGTAGCAACTGTTAATTTGCTCATAACATACCCAGAGAAGCGACAGAGATGCTGGCTCCATAATTCTTCATGTACTTTTCAAGTCAGTAAGGTGTGTGTTTTGACCATATCTTCCAGTTAATGATGATACATCTTCTCTGAATGTCATCCTTGTAGATAGTGAAAGCTAAAAGAGGTTTGCCCTTTCTCTAAACAAACTGCTTTGCTAAGAACTTCACTCTTTTCCTAGGAGAAAACCAGAGCCTTGGCAGAGATGGTTTGAAGTGCTTGTGTTGTGAGTAAATATCAGAGAACTGCAGGATCTAGAGTAGAATCTTAAATGAGATGTGGCAAACATATTGCATACAAAACATATGTGATGTTTTGACCTAGTCTAGTCTGGCTTGGATCAATATGCAGTATTGTCTCAGACATTTTGCTGCATATATCAAACTCCATTTCTTATCTATTTCCTCCTCTTTTTTTTTTTTTCTATTTTCTTTTTTACTACTGGTTCAGGCTGTGATTTTCATTTATTTATTTATTTTTCTCACTGAATGTCTCTGATCTTCCTGCTGCTGCTGCCTCTCTTGCATAGGGCTCGAAATGTGCATAAAGCAATAACCAGTGAATCCTCTTGCATTTTGCTTTATTGTGAAGTATGCCTTTCATCTGTGGGCCTTTATTGTAGACTTAATGCAAAACCATTTTTCAGTGATAAAAATAACTGCAGTCTTGGAAAGGTGCTTCTTTCATTTACTAGTAGCAGGAACTAGCCTCTTGATATTTGAATAAAAGCACTAACAGCTCCATGTCCCACTTAAGTCAAAATTGTTTTTCTTGACTCAAGATGATATGCAGAAATGAAGTAATGTATCTAGCAAAGTAGAACAGCGTGGCAGTATCTCTCAGAAAAAAAAGCAGCCTGCACATTCATGGATTGTATGTGCTGGGTCACTTATCGACACCTAGTTGTGAATATGGTTTGCTTCTCTAGGTTCTCTAGATTGCTTTCCTTCATCATAGTAATTATGCAGACTAACAATATTATTTAGACCACTGATATCATGAGAATATCATGAGATCTTCCAGTGGTCATTAATTTATAAAAAGAAATAATAATCTTACAGATAAATGTAGTAACTCGATAACGCAATAAATTGATGATTTTGAGATATTAAGAAACAGTGAAAATGCATAGACTAGTTTGATTGTTTGCACTCCATTGGTGAATGGATTTGTTGTTAACTCCATGTCAACAGCATCTGTGGCTTCTTCTTTGGCTGATGAACGTTATTTCCACCTTTTTGTGAAAATCAGAAAACTGGACTTGAGATATTTGCTAGAACACTTGAGATTTTGTTTTTATTGTTCTCTATATGTAAGTAATATTAATTTTATATCTGTCCTAAAATTCATGATTAATAACAAATTTTATTAATGCAGACTTGACCTGCCGCACCAATAACTTGCACAGTTGTCCTTCTGTTCTTCTGCTCTTAATCCCCTCAATTTGTCCTATATCCATGCCTGCATCCCACATTGATTAAAACTCCTTAGTTTGAGGAGGAGTAAAATTTCTTGGGAAGGTGCACTAATGCTCAGCTTCTCTCTTCCCGGAGTTAAAAACAATTTCCTCTGCTTCTCTTGATAGCTTACTGCTAGCAGGAAGAAAGTCAAGTTGATGAGTAGTGGAGAATGGTTGCTCGTGCAGGAGAGGAGCACTGCCCATGTTCCTGGCCTTAGAACAGATGAGGCCATTTTTACCCCAGCAGCCACTGAATGTTAAATATGGTACAGTGCTTGGATCAAAACTTTTGTTTCTCCTCTACCCGCTGGCATACGTCTGCCTAGGTTTGCAGCATGGTGGAGTCCCTCTTTCCCCATCTGATGTAGCTCTTCTGAGTCATCTTTAAAAGGTGTTTCAGGCTTGGGACAGGGAAGAGGACCTCCAAAACTCATCCTGGAATAGCTGAAAAGTGAGACATTAACTAAGAGGAGGAAATGGTGTTGAAAATCTCATTCACTGAGCCACAGTAATTGACTGTGTGAAGGGAGCTCTGCCTGACAGAAAGGTCCTGAGCATAGTTTGAAGGAATAAAGGCCTGTTCTGCTCTGAAGGACTTGAGGTGTGGGCTGCGGCCAGCAGGACCTCCCTCTGCCTCGCTATCGGCAGATCAGAGCCATCTCCTCTCTCTCAGTGGATGCAGTCATGGGCAAGTCAAAATGAAATTGTTTATATGCAGCAGCTGGGAATGAAGCACATCTTTGACTCTCTCATAGTCTAATAAAGCTGCTTTTTAAAACTTGAATACTGTGCTTAAGAACAGGATGTTTCGGAGATTATTAGCAAAGTTATAAGTTTAGACAGATTCATTTTTATCTGTTTATTACACAGCAATTGAGATTTGAGGAAAGATACGGCTTTCAAAAATTTAAAAGCATCTTTAGGGCAAAATAAAAGGAGGATTTGTAATAAACATCCTGTTAAATACAGGGCTAGAAGCTTATGCTGGGGGCTTTCAAACTGGCTGTGCTGCTGCCACATATACCCAGATAAAACTCAGCTCAACAACAGCATAAAAAAATAAGAAGCTCGTTGAAGTATAGTGGCCTTGTCAACAAAAGTTATGTGTTATTTACATCCTGCATGTATTTTCCCAAAGATTTTTTTCTTTTTAAACTAAAAGCAGCTTTTTATAGCAATCCAGGTTAATTAATGGAAATAAATATGAATGCTGAGAGGCGCTACTTTGGAGATGATTCCAAGAGAAAATTTCCATGTTGACATGAAATGGTGTAACTGCCACTAGAGCCAAGCCGTGAAAGCAGAACAAAAATACCAGGCCTGATTCATGGCCACATTACTTCAGATTAGTGCCAGCGTAACTCAATTTAGTTTGGTAAGTTTTATTTAGGCATCTAGAGCAGGCTGAACCCTGTTTCAAGGCTCATGGTATGATCTGCTAATGCTGGATTAGAAAGAACATTTGTTTAATGGAATTACATTGGCGTAATACAGTGATGAATGTGGTCCATAATCTTTAGCACTGATCTATGTGAACTGTAATAACATCACAAGAAAACTAGTTCCTGAGTGTGTTGGAGGAGGAGCAGGGAGTCATTGGGAATCCATTCGTGCTACTTACTGGAATGGTGTCAGTTCCTTTTTGCTTTTGGAAAGCAAAGGCACTGTGGTGTACAGGGCTGGTAGATGGCTAGTGTGCCCTTTACATTCTGCTAGCACTCTTTACAAAAGTAATGTGCTGAATTCCCCTACTAAAGTTCCTCATAGGTCTTGAACAGCATTTCTAGCCGGGGTATTAGTTTGAGCTAGCAAACAGTATTTCAGATATCAGGGAAGACAAAACAAATTGTGTTGAGCATGTGCTCAAGTTCAGTTTCAGGAGCAGCAGTCATTTAAACAATATTTATTGAATAGACTTTGTGTAACATGATTTCTATGTCCTTCAGTTCTAATCTAAGCAAAGCTAAGCCTTGTTCCAAAGGCTGTTACTGTCTACCTGTTAAACTACAAAGGGGGAAAATGAAAGACTGATAGCTTTGTGTGTTGGTGCTTTTTTCAAGTACATGACTAGGCCACTACTGAGAAAGGGCTGTAAGCAGATCAGTAATATTTGCAACCTGACACAAATTAGTTTTCATATGTAATCAAGTGTTTGTGTTTAATGGCTATTGATTATGACTGAACAAGAAGAATTCAGTTTTAGTATAATTCTGAGAACTGTGGGAAGTTCCTCATGAAGTGTGATCCAGTACAAGTCTGTATAGAAGGATTCACTTTATGCTGACTTAAAGCTTCTAACAAAGGTAAAAAATGTGACTAAACAAGAGCCATTTGGGAGTAAATAATAGAAATAAAAAAATAATGAATCAACTGCTGTTTCCAAGTACTTTTTAATGTTACATTGGCTCCTTCTGCACAAAGTGCCAGGCACATATTTATGGTTGTAAGCCTTTATTCTTTAATTTATACAGCTTTGGCCTTGTCTGATGTGGAAAGTGCTGCTACTTTGTGCATTTCTCATGACTAGCAAAATAAAAAAAACAAACCATTTTACCTCTTACAGATCAGCATGATTTCTGATTTAGTTCACATGGAGAAGCTCAGACATTAATGTTTTGTTTTCTCCATCCTGAAAGTTACTGGATTAGGTCAAGTGTAGAAATATGCTAGCGTTTCCCCCTGCCCCTGTTTTTTTTCCTTTGAGGCTTTTAGGTAGAGGGAGTGGATTTGTAGACAAATTAGAACTTGAACAATTCAGACATGTTACTTGAAAGCAGCATTGTTCAGCGTTATCAACTTAGAGCCTGGAAGAAGCCAGGTAGTAAAATACCAAGATACGTTAGTGTTCCTGTCCCCGTCTCTTTGCTTTAGATACTGCAGGGTATTTGAACTTGGTGTTGATTGCTAAATACCAAAACATACGAAATTTGTAATGTTGCATCATAAAGGTACATTTTTTAGGGATTACTTTGTAATGCTAGCCGGAAATTCTGCTTCCTCTGCTTGGTAAATAGCTTCCTAGCTTTCTTATAGCATGAACAGTTGAACTAGTGTTTGGTGTTCCAGAAGGTAACTTCTATAGTATGACATTTAAGCAAAGCAATCTCTATCCAAAATATTTAAGCATAAATGTTCTAAAATAGAGTATCACAGAATTCTAGGGGTTGGAAGGGACCTCTTATGATCATCTAGTCCAACCTCCTGCTAAAGCAGGTCCTACAGAGAAGGTTGCACAGGAAAGTGCTAGTGAACAAGCTGCTGTGATAAGAGCACCTGGTATAAAACACTGACTACAGGCTGCTTTTTAACTGTACCCCCCCATTTTTCCTTCTAGGACCGTGTTTAACACAATTGTGAACTACTGCATTTAGTCAGATTTTGCACGCTGAAATTTCCTTGTAGTTCAGTATTGTCCTGATGGAGCGGCTTAAGAAAGGAAAACGTGTTTGCATTTCTTCCCCTTTGTGAGTCACAGCAGACCTTCATCTGACCAAACTTGGTGAGGTACCTCATGGTACTCAAAAGCTTTGATGGGGAATTAACTAAGATTTCACTTTCTAGGTGAGGAACTGCCTACAGTGCTCATTTACTTACTTTTTAATGTATTTTTATATGTATGCATTTGTATATATATGTTGCCAGATACAAGGTTGATATTTGGTAATGAAATAAGATGAACCAGAAATTCAGATCAAAATGGTTCCATAATCTGTGCTGACATCTGTACATTATTCACGTCCAAGAATCAATACATTTTTTTTCCAGTAGATTTAAATAATTTCAGTTGTTACCCACATGCAATTGTTTCTTAATTATTTTCAATCAGGAACAATGCTAAACTCTTAATACAGAAGAGAAGTTATCTGTCACTCAGGTATCCTGGGGAATGGAGGAGTATGCCTGATTCCTTATCTGAGTCTTGGAAGATCTTTGCTATTTTCCATTGTTACAGGGTTTTTTTCCTCTGACTTTGTTTTCTCCAAATGAATTGTTCCTATAAAGGAATTTAAACTGTGGATAATTATTGTTCTCTGTTCCAAAAGCTAATAAAAACAAAGCTCAACAGTATGCAGTTGGAGCCCTGTGGAAAAACTTGGGTGTAACACACAAAGTAGAAAAACAAACTTCACTGATGAGGCTGGGAAGCTACAATCACATTTTCCAACTTTAACTGTATATTTTAGTTCTAATTGGAAATGTTTCCTGTTGAATTTTATTTTTCCTTTCTCTTTTATTCTGTAGTTGTTTGGTTTTTTTTTTACTTAAACTAACGACAGGAGGGAAGATTAAATGTCAAAAAAATATTCGTGTATGATCTTGAACATAGGGAAAGGAAGTATTTTTGTAATATTTTACAGGAGCACGTGTTGCTTTGTGCTCAGTAAAACTGTTAGAATTTGTTTTTTTTCCAATAGGTGGCCAAAAGACACTTTGGGAATGCTGTTACTAAATAACTACATAGCCTACAATTTCATATTTCAAACAAACACAAACTTATTGGAATTATGAGGCTTTTTTTCAAGGCAACTGCTCTCGAATGTACCTCTTTCCTTTTCCCCTTTCCAACCTGTACCTTCTCCTAGACACTCAGGGTATTCTGTGTGATGTGTATATACCTCTAGATGTTTTCAGTTCAGGTTTTCACTTGTCTTTTTTCAGGATTTTTTAAATTACTCATTAACAACAACTGGGTAGGCAAAATTAGAGGGAGACTGGAGCCATTACAAACTAAATCTAAAAAATCCTTCAACTAACAGTAATCCAAATTTATATTCACTACTGGTATCAGGAATGTTTGGAGCAGGTGGGATGGATACATGTCAATCAATTCACCAGACTAAAATCAAACAACCAAGATGTCTTGTGTATATCCAGGTCTTTGTCCATTTTATTACTCTTAATTTGTGCTCAGAGTGAGAATAATGTGTTCCTGCTCTAACCTTTTTAAAGAACTTCTGTATCCATACCCTTCTTTAGGACTGTTAAGGTTTCCTGTGGTGAATATTAAGTATATCCAATCCTGTATTGGTGGCTGGTGTACATTTTGGTTGTTTTGCTTCTTTAATGGTATTTCTTTGTAGTGACATCAGTTGGAATAGCTATTTACAGTTGTTCTTTTTGAATATTTACCCTGAGTTTCTACGTACATTGATTATGTTGGCTATGCTGTTTTAAATAGTTGAAGCCAAGATCTGCTATGTACTTGGCTTATGGTTGTACATTTCGTAGGGAGTTGATAACTTGAAGAGATCAGACCAATTCTTGAAATGGTGGGAAGGAGTAGTGCTGCAACCCTCTTTGCCTGATAGCTCTGAGAATGGGCAACTCTGATGGAAAGGCTGTTAAGAATTCAGATTTGAAGACGTTTTAAATAATTGCTTAGCTCATTCAAACATTTCACCAGAAATGTTGGCATTTCAGCACTCTTCTTTGGGTTCCAAATTAATGGGCACTTTTGGTGCTTATTGAAATGCTTGTCCAAAATGAGGCCCCATCGCTGCAAGATAACAAAACAGCTCTGGTGCAAAGTACAGTCTCTGCACTGCAGCTGCTGGGATGCAGCTTTCTCTTGTAAAGTAGCAGAGTATGAGGGGAGAATTAATCATTCTTTCACAAGTTTAATGCTTAAATCCTGCAAACATGTTTTGGGTAAGGGATTATCTTCTTGTGTGTACTGCAGAAATATACCACATCAGAGCTGCTTGTGATCTGCTTGGACACTGGCTTAGGTAGGGCATTTCAAGTGAGGGCAGGGAGGTGATGTGTGCTGGCCAGAGGGGCTTGCATTGCCTGTTAGCATAGCCAGTGGTTTGCTTTCACCCTGCTCTCAGGACATGCCTCATGGCTTTCTGGACTTTGAGATTACACACAGCTTCTTCCTGAAGGAGAATGAGTTGCTGAAGTGGTAGATGTGAAGTAACGGTTGAAGTTTCATTTGGAATTTAGTTTTCTGCGGGTTAAAAAGTGCAATTATTCAAAGTGAAACTGGTAAATTTAGAAGTATTTAGGAAAGCAGGTGGAGTGAGAATTATTTTGTCTTTTTAATTAGCTGGCCACTTTGGGCACCTTAGCATCTGGAAATAACTTGGCAGTAGACTGAGGACCCACTAGTTTGACATAGCCCTTCCTTTTACAAGCACCTTCCCAGCACAGCATCTGTACACAGGTGGGTGACCTGTCCTGGGACACTTCTGTCATTGCTGTTGTGTGTTTCCCTGTTGGGACAAAAGTGTCCAAAGATGCTGAAAATTGTGAGCTAATTGGTAAGAGCTGAAATATCTGAAGAAGTGTCTCGGCCACTTATTTCTTTATTCTTTTCTTATTTCGGCCTGAAGATACAAAGACATGCTGCTAGCATGACTCATCAGTATGTTTTGTGAAGCAACTTCCTTTCTAGCCTGTAGTGCCTTTTGATGATGATATCGGTGACTAAAATTGGGCAGACACTTTGAACAGCAATTGAGCAGCTCCATTGTGGTTTTTGTAATAAGTTACATTTAAAGGAATCTGATCTTCAGTAAATACTGACCGTTTTAACACACTGACAGCCCATTCTATTGATAATAATTAATTTTGGGCTGCAGGTGTTATCACCTCTTCTCAGATGGTTTTGTTTCCATGCTGCCAACTGTGACAGCTGTTTCACACATCTGCCAAACAGCTCTTCTCTTTCTGTTTTACATGTAAGTTTAGTGAATGTGACCTTGGATGGGCAATGAGCTTGTCTCTTTCTCAACTTGATATACACATGCAGTTTTTCTAAGGTGATTTCATATACCAGCATCTTCTTTTTTGACTGAATGTTTCTTGATACGTTATTGACTATCTTGCCTCCACTAACATTCAGCTTTCTGTGAAGTAGCATGCCTTGTTCTTCTCCAGTACATCTGTGCTGAGCTCTTCCAACTTTGTTGCAAGTATTTCTTAGCCCTGGGAAGATTGATGCAAAATTTCTGTAGATTTCATCATTTATTTTATACTGTAGATGTATTTTTCAGGTGTGAGTTTCTGTTATTCTTATCGTATCAGCTCTTAATTCTGTCAATTTTTTTTTTCATGAAAATTGTATAAATGTATTTAGTAAAAAATAAATAAATAGGACTCAAATATATAATGTCTTGCAATAGCACACTAGAGTTTGATATCTTGGACAGGTTGCTAATTCCAGTGATGTATCAGAGTCACTGATAGCTTCCAGGTAGGGTTTGGATCAAGTGTGCCTACCCTTAATGAAACTAGCAAATGAAAAATGAAACCTAAGAGTTCTTGTTAGGGACTAGCAGAATAGGAGTACCACTTTTTGTTCTACTGAGAAAATTATACTTTGAGTTGAGTTTTACACTATCATATGAATCCATGGATTCATTTTTACCAGTTAGTGACATATTCTACGCTCCATAATTATAGTGAATTAAAACAACCCCAAGAACTTGTGTATGCTATGAATGTAATGGTACACATTTTTATACTGTAAAGAAATTTGTGTTTTCTAACTCATTCTCCTGTTTATTACTCTTTAAAATACCTGATAAGAAAATGTGTAAGTTAACAAAATATCAAAGGTTCCACTGGGTTTGAGTGGCGAATCTGTTGCCAAATAACTTGTTTGTAGAGATAAAAGCATCATCTAAATGCTGCCTGAGGAAATCTGTGGAAAAGGCTATTTGTCATGTGACAGTCGTGTTCTGTTTCTGTATGTGTCAGTGTTAAAACAGATTTTGGCAGTGCTATTCCCCATCTCCCTGCTTTGGTGAGCTCTGTGCTGCCAGGAGGCTTCACCCTGTTCCTCTCAGCAGCAATCAGTGACAGTGACTCATTTTCTAGTTCCTATCTGTCGCCTGAAGTAAGTTGTGTTCTTGCAGGGAAAAAAAAATCCCTTTTGGTTCATAGTAACCCTGTAAGCCAGAACTTCATAAGCAACTAAACAGGAATATAATCAATCAGAAATACATCTTTTTAACCTAATGTTAATATTTGATCTTTTTGATCTTTGTCTGCTTCTTTATGTAGTGGCCTGCATGACCATGCGCTGGTTGGTATGGATGTTGTTACCGTTCAGCAAGAACATCCAAGAATGTGCCCTGCATTGAGCAGAGACCTAATAAGGGGGTAGTCAGTGGGCAAAAAGTGTTTAGGTAGCTATTCCAAATGTTACTATCTCTTGAAAAAGCAATTTTATTGGGATATCTGAGGTGGCAGGGGAGAATGTTATGTATTCTGAGTCAAAGACTATGAGTAAGTAGATGGAGGGAAGCTGCAGTGACCTGCCTTTTTTGTACATGTGGAGTACTGACCTGTTTAAGAACCTGTGCTCTCATCACTGCTGCAGTGCCAATGTTTCTTGAAGCACAGAACTGCAAATTGCCATCAGAGAAATGCAATGCACTGTAGTGTTGTGATGATGGTAGTTACTGGTGTGTTTCACTTACTGATGAAGAGGAAAGCGTTTACTTATTTTCTCTAGAGAAATATGCCATGAGCTAGGCATAGTTACGTAAAGACACACAGCATTAGTTATGTGAAATTATAAAGCAAGTGTTGCAGAGGGGAGATGAAATGCAAGGAACTTGAATACTGATGGGATGGGCAGCCTCCTCGGAGAGTATTAATACAGTGTACAGCTTGGTTTGAAAATGAATAATATATAAACAAAATAATGCTTTCTTTGCCACATGCTTGTATTTTATTTATGTGTGCGCACATGTTCAGCACTAATTAAGCATAGCTCATTATGGTTTATTTATTTGTTCTGGAGAGGCTGCTCAATATTTGAGAGCACTGGTAATGAGGTCTGACCTTTCAGCAGCAGTGTTACCAGTGAGGTGGGTTCTGCTGAAATCTGAAGAACAGTGACATAGCAGGTTGTGCTTCTCCATTTGCTGTAACATGCTCAAGACATCTGAAAGCACAAGGAAAAAAAAAGCATAGTAACAGTCAAAATGATATCTTCTCATATTTCCAGATGTTAGCAGGATGCTACTGGCAAGGTGAGGTAAAGGGTTAAAAGTCTTTGTTTCACAGCTTTTTGCTGGAGCCTGTTTTATTACCACACCCTGATGACAGCATTTCACACCGTGAACAGTTTTCTTTCTAAATGCCAATACCAGGAAATAAATGGTGTACCTTTAAAAGGTTTTAAACAACTACAAAAGGGGGGTAATGACCAGGCTCTAAGTGGTACAGAGCATAGGTAGTATGCATAGTTTCCCATGGCTGGTGTTCTTGTAGAGGGATTTGTCACTGCACTTCTTTGCCATGCGCACGTCCCTGTCTCTCCTGTTTCTGTGTCCAAGGTTCTGTACCCAGAGTGAGTGCAGACTCCCACCCTTGGTGGCAGCAGTGCAGTGAGGGGCTGGGTGCTGCAGCCCTCCTGCATGCCTCCCCTCGGGCTCTGCCTCCAGGCCTCCCTCCTGCACACACAGAGCCTGCGGCACTGCTTTTCCTCACCTCCACAGATTCCTAATATTTATCAGAGAATTATTCAGCCCCCAGAACATTTTGCTTCACGAGGAGATAAAAGCACAGGTCATTTTTAAAAGGCGGGTGGAAGGTTGGAATGTTGTGGTTCTCTGTTTCACCTATTTGCTGGTTTTCCTCCGCTTCTCCCCTTTGCTGCATGCTGTGGACACGTCTGCTGTCTGATTAGGCTCTCAGTTTTATTTCTGACAAAAACAATAGCACTAGAAGAGAAATAGTTGTGTTGCACACACTAACACGCAGGTATGGAGAAGGTTGATAGATGCTCGTGTATTTGGAGACTGACATTGCGATCTAAAGCAGTGGAAACTAAATATTTGCTATATTTATAAAAGGTTTTTGATCGTGGCGTTTGTTGGTGATTCCAGCAATGAATTCCACATGAATACGGCCATTTCTTATGTTGGTCTGTGGAAGCGCTCTGCATGTGTATATACAAAATTAATATTCTCATAATGGAAGATGCAATTTGTGCTCTATTCAGTTGCTCATGTTTGTGCTAATTAATCATTAATCATCTGCTATTGGAACAGTATCTTTTTTTCTTTAATTAGTCTCTGGTACATGTTTCTGAAATCTGCCTGCAGAGCTTTTCCAGTGCTGCAGTGTGTGCCATATTTTTCTGTTAATCAGAAGGAACATCTTAGAGCTGTTTTTGTTTGTGTGCTTGCTTGCTGTTTGTTTTGCTCTCCATCTTTATGAATGCAAAAATCTCCTCCTGGCATATGTTCCTGTATGGCAGTTACCTGTAAGAAGGACTGTGCTGCAGAGGTTTTCTTACTGCAGTACTTCAGGGGAAGAAGAGAGGCTGCTTTCATCTCAAAGCAATGGAAGCAAATGCTGGTATTTCTTCTAGCCATGTGGACTGGAGATAAGTAACAGCTTTTCCCTCTCCTTTCCACACTTAGGAGGGAGGAAGAATCTTTTTATGTATTTATTTTATTTATTCTATTTCCAGAAGGAGAAACAGACTTGTAGAACTGCTGAGTTCTCTCTCTCACCTCCCTCTTCTTCGCAGGCTTTTTTTCTTTTCTGGCGTTGTATAAGGAGTTGTTCATAGCTCATGTATGCAGTTATTTGTTCTTTAGGAATTGAGGCCTGCTGTGGATCTGCTGAAAATATACACAAAGCACATAACCCCCTGATTTCTGTGAGCCTCATGGGCTTGGCTTAACCACAGCAAAAACCAAGGCGTTGGTCTTCACCAGTTAACCACTTATCATAGAACTACCAATGAAAGCATACACTGATTTAAAGCAGTTTGGGAGTTCTTGTGGATTGAGTGAGAAGGCTGTAAGGGATCTGTGAAAGAGCTTTCTGAACTCTGGATGTTGCATTTTAACTTCCTTGTGGCTGTAGCTGTCCCTGTGCCCAGAAACCAGGTCAGAGACTTGATAGGTTTTCACCTTCTCCTCCATTTTGTTGTACTTCTCAGTCTGTTCTCCATTTTCAGTTCATTCATACACACGTATCTGTTAGTCCACACCAGAGCATTTGGATGAATGTGCTGATGAAATTATCACAGAATCACAGAATTCTAGGGGTTGGAAGGGATTTCTAGAGATCATCATAGTCCAACCCCCCCTGCCAAAGCAGGCTCCCTAGACCAGGTTGCACAGGTAGGCGTCCAGGCAGGTGTTGAGTATCTCCAGAGAAGGAGACTCCAGAATCTCTCCAGGCAGCCTGTTCCTGTTCCAGTGCCAGTTATGGTAACCAAAAAAAAAAAAAAAAAACCCGAATCAAAGAAATGAGAGCATTTTCTGAAGATGTTAACGTTTAAATTATCTATGTGAAAAAGCTGCACAGAATGCAATTGTTTATTATCTGGTCTGTTATTTCTGTTATTGCAGGTAAAGAGTTCTAGGATCGAGCTTCAAAAAGATACGTGCAATTTCTGGGATGCTTCCAAAGTGCATAGATCATGAAATGTAAAGCAAATTGGAACCAGCAGACATATCGATCTGTCGTGCTGAGTTTTGCTTTTCATACCGTATCAGAGCTCACAGTGAGGGACTCAGCAGGGAACCAGGGGCAGCCAAGTTGTTCAGGGACTGCATCACTCTCCTCTCCCTACTCCATGCTCCCCTATAATAACCTCCTGCAGCTGGGCAGGGCTTGGTGCAATTACCCAGTGGCTGGCCAGGCAGGCCATGCCTAATGTGGCTCCAATGGAATGGCAAGGGAAAGGAGGTTAAGCTGGGATAATGCTCTAGCCTCATGCTTGCAGCTGACAGCAGCAACTCCAGCCTTCTCCATTCCAGCTGTCTTTGGGAGAGGGAATGCCTGAGCATCTGAGGGTAGCTGCAAGCCTGAGGCCTGATGTGACAGCAGTGCGTGTGGATTGCTGGTTGATGGCATTTCACCAGTTTATTAATTCATGTTAAACTCCAGTCTGAAGCAGCTTTGCTGGATGTGGTTGGCTTCACACTCAAGAATACCCTGGTGGTAGATGAATTTGTTGAGCGTGATATCTTCTACCACGACCCAACTCATTAGAGAGATCTGTCTTAAAGTTCAGCATTTTAACTGCATTGTATCTATGCAAGTTCTTACTTATAAATTTAAGATTGCACTACTTTTGTGTTTTATATAGTTTTATATAAATGCTTCACAGTGCTGCTGCAGCATTGCCTGCTGCACTACCTTTTTTCCCTGATATTCCCATATGTTTCTTGGTTTGTTTGCACGTTGGCCTGTAAATTTGGCCAAAATCTTTCTTTCAATTTTTTAATAAATATGAAATAGCTGTTCTTATGTGCATGGGTAAATTAGCTTCAGTTATGTCTTCATTTAAGTACAATTTAAGCCTGAAGTTATAAGAGGCAATAGGAAATTCATGCTAATACAGTTTGGCAGCAGAGATGACTTTGAAATGTGTGATGATCTATAATAGAGACTTTACTGTAAAAAGTGATTAGATCTTTTTTCTTCTCCATACAGCTGTCCCATTTCCTCCAAGTCACCGACTCACAGCTAAGGAAGTGTTCGATAATGATGGCAAGCCACGTGTGGATATCTTAAAGGCACACCTTATGAAAGAAGGGAGACTGGAAGAAAGCGTTGCATTGAGAATAATAACAGAGGGAGCTTCAATTCTTCGTCAAGAAAAAAATTTGCTGGACATAGATGCACCAGTCACAGGTTAGTACGGATTTACAGTGCTGGTGGTAAAGGTTGAGAGAAATTAGTACAACAAAAAAGGAAAAAAAATTAGCACAGTCCTCGTGTGTTGCCTGGAACTGCCATCAGAGTTGAGTGATTGCAGAACCCATTGTGCCCTTAGCTATCAGATACTGCCACCCTCTCATTAATCTTCAGGAAATGCCTTCTATTTTGAATTTCCGTCTCTGTCTCCTGACTCAACTACTTTCTGAATATATGAATGCATTTCTTGCTCTAATGCACCTCCTCCCCTGTTTTGTTGCTGTTATCAGAAGTGAATGCATCTTTGGCAAGAGATCTGTGACAGAGAGAGTTAGTTAGTTGTGGGGAAAAAGTTCACTAATTCTAGTCGGCTTAAACTATGAAACCAAACCATTAAACTTGGTTTGAGAAGTCAAGTCTTCTTGTCACTTTTGTTCCAGGGGAGCCCTGACTAAAAATCAGTCGGTAGTTTATTCTATCCTTCCTAACCTGGAAGGATTACCAGTCTTTGTTATCAGCACTGATGACATAAGCAATAAACTGTGTAGGGATAGCAAAGTGTTCATTTTTAGGAAAACTCTGAAATCAGAGAGCATAGTGTCTAGACTAAACTGATACAGAAGTTAAAGCCTGTAACTTTTAAAATGAGATCTAAATAAGGTATTCTGAGGTGACATGGAAAGGTAATGTGTATCATCTCTTATGTAATAATTAGCTTCTCATGCTGCCTTAGTATACTGATGGAGAAGATGTCAATCATGTTGCAGCTCAAGGCAAAATAAAGGAAACAGGATGAATGAATTAAAGAATCCCCTGAGTATACTGAGAATAGTGTTCTACAGACATTTTCTTTGAAGGAATAATACAGGCTGTTCAACTTGTTAGATGGAAGAAGTTGTGGGGATAGAGTACCGTTAGAATCATAGAATCATTAAAGTTGGAAAAGACCACTGAGATTATCTAGTCCAACCATCATCCCATCACTACCATGTTTGTCAAACCATGTCCCTAAGTGACATATCTACCCTTTTCTTGAAATCTTCCAGGGACAGTGACTCTACCACCTCTCTGGGCAGCTTTTTCCATTATCTCATCACTCTTCTGAGAATAAATTTTTCCTAATATCCAATCTGAACTTTATCTGGTGCAACATACAGCTCTCAGTCCATAACTGAGTGGAAGACATGGAGAAATTCTTCCTTCATGTTGGACTTTTTAATCTACTGGAAGGCATAAGCTTCCACGTCCTGACTGTTTTCCTAAGTCTATATTTAATGTTCTCTGTTTTTAAAATTATTTTATTTCTTTAACGCTTTTGAAGGTGTCTGAATTGTTTGGAGTTGTATTTGAGCAATTAATCTCCTGAAGGTTACCCCATTGTATATCACTGCTATAATTTAAGTCTTTGATTCTTTCTTTCAGTTGAGCCTACGTCTTGCTTTGTTCTTGCTTTTAAAATTATTCCCTGCAGTGCTTGTGATACTGCAGCATTCTTTGGGGTAGCTGATAGGTATTCTCTTTTAAACTGGTGTAGGAAGGTTGGACTCCTCATGCTGCTTATTAGTGGAGTAGCTGGGAAGTGCTAATGTTCCGTATGAACAAACATGAAAGCTGGAATTATGAAGGTAATCATAAAATAGAAAACAAAATTGTGAAGGGGGATTGGAAGAGTTTGTGAGATTCATCGTGGCCTGACAGTTAGTTTTGTATGAGTAGCATGACAGCAGATGACTGGAAAAGAGTTGACCGACAATTTGGTAGAATTTGAAGGTATACAGGCAATCAAGAAATAACTATGGAATCGAGGACAGCTCTTTTCAAACGTTACAGAAAAATGAACACAGTCACTGATAGTGGAAAAGAAAATAAATTTTAGATTTTAGGTGTGTCAAAGCAGTCTTGTTGAAGAGTGGCTGATGTTAATCAGTAATATGGGAACCTCTGTGGGAGATGCATTCATCTTTTAGAAACATATCCTTGTAGCTGGTTAATGAGATAGTGATCATCAAAAAAGATAGAAGAGTAACTGTTCAAGTATGTTTATCGTGCCTTAGTATCATCAGGTATTTGTTTAAAAAAAAAAAAAAAGATTTCATTTCTTTTTGTTGTGTGCAGCCATCCTTTAGTTTGAACATCCCTCAGTATAGAAGTGCTTTTTTGTTTCTTTTGAGGGGTGAAATATTCGCTCTCAAAAATTAATAAATCAGAATTCTGTTTATAAGCAGTCACATGAAATAAAGTGGATGCGTAGAAGACCCTGAATTGAGGGAGAAGATAACTGGTTCTGGAAGGGGATGTAATGTAGAATGCATAATCTATTACATTTAATTTTTGTAAAATTTATTCTGGATCTGTGGTTAGCTGGTATGATTGTCATTTTGAGTTTTGTTTTCAAGTCTGGCGAAGCTATGTAACTTTTCAAATGTTTTTGATTATTTCACTGGATATCGTAGCTGAAGTTCATTTAGTTTGCTGTGTGTGAACTGTATATGTAGGTTACAGTGCTGACTTAAAATGGAGACAAACTGTCCTACAATTGTTATTCAGGACTGCTCTTTGCCAGGTATGACTCTGATCAGAGCCTGAACTGTGAAGAGTTCAAGTCCATGCTATAAGAGATCTCTTCTTGAACCTGGGAAGTACTTAGGCAACTGTCTTGATTGGTGAATGTGAGTTCAGAAGAATGGAGAGAGTATCCCTGGCAGCCTTCATCCATAAGAAACTGAGCAGGGAGCAAGGGGATGAGGATGCTGCCACCCTGCATGGCTCAGCTGTTTCTGAATTCATGTACTTGATGTTCTCTTGGAGGCATATGTTTTTCATCTTAAGCTCATGGGTTTAATGAGCTTGATCTAGCTCTAGACTACATCTGTTCAGTGTTCAGATGAAAGATATTTGAATGGCAGCCTTAGAATTTCTAATTCTATTTTGTATGCTTAGCAGTATAATGATACATGGAGAAATTGGCTCATTTTTAATAGTTATTTTTTTCAAAAGGCTAAGGAAATGCATCTCTGAACCTCCCCGATGGCAATATTTACTAAAGTCACACTCCAAAGAACAGCTGAGAATACCAGATTTAAGATTGCCTGGTTAGTTTTACATGGCCTTACTATATAGATTGATTATTATGTAGAGTGATTTTGGGCAAGTGACTTAACCAACCCTTTGCAGGACAACTAATTACATGCTTGTTTTAATGGGGCCTCACTTGCAGATCTAAAATCTCTTGACTGCATGCCAAGCATGTATGTCTTCAGTTTTGGTGCACAGGTAACATGCTTTGTACATGGATGTATATACCTATAAGTATACTTCTGTGTATTATCTATAAAACTGTTTGTTTTTTGAATTTGTTTGGTGAGAAAAACAAATGCAGGTAAAGCCTTTGATGGGAGTGTTGCTTTGCTTGTCTCCCAGACTGTAAATCTGATACTTTGGCTTAGGTGTATTTTGAAGACCGCAAATCACACATCTTTTGAAGTGAGGAGATACTATTACGCTGAGTGGTGTTGAAAGGTGTGAGCGAGCTGACCGTGCTGTTTTCAGACTAAGATTTATAAAAGTACTATAATTAAAGCGTATTTCATTTAAGTTTAGAGAACCCAGATTGAAAGTCCCTCACTGCTTGACTGTATTTCATTCAAGTTGCTATGTGGAAAAAGCAGGAAGTAGATATATGATTAAGAAGTTTGTAGCATAATTTCTATGCAGGAGAGGCTGCACTTGAAACTGTAATTTGGTCACATCCTGAATATGGATTATTTATTTATTTATTTATTGCAAATGTTTAGCGTTTAATTACTAGGTGTGTATGATTTGTTGTTCTGAATGGGCCTTGCTTCACAGGTCTTTTTCAGAGCAACCAGCCTGCTTTTGAAACATAATATGTTGTTGTTTTCCTACATCTGCAAAAATCTGAAGCTACAAAAGGTTAAACAGTGTTATTAATCTGGAGGGAATGGAATAAAATAGAATATGAAGGCCCCATTGCAGAATTTAATTTCCACATGAAAATAAGTGACTACAACAGCCAGTTCTACCTTTGAAACTGGATCAAATTTTGAAATAGACCCAGTTTTGAGCATAGTATTTGAAGACCTTCCAAGCTAAACGCTTCTGTAAATTGAATTTATATTTTGTAATTGAGTCATTTGGGAGAGCGGACCTAGAACTTGAGTGGTGTGTTTCTCTAATATCTGTTATTGTGGATCTTTACTTTTACCTCTTCGGTTATGTTTCTCAAGGATATTGTTTTCATTCAGTATCTGACTTCTGATATCATGCAAAATTTATATAATACATCTCTTGCATATGTGATTGCACAAATGAATAACCTTGTGAGACATGTTGGGGTTTTTAAGGTAAGTCTATTTTTCCTGTCGAGATCTATTTTAAAAGTAATTATGTACTATTTTTCTCCTGTAACGCATGGCAACTCTCATTTTGTGTTCTTAACGTTCTTTCCTCTTGGTTACTCTGCTCACCGTTACTAATGAATCTTTCCTGTAGTGAACCACGAACATGCAATTGTTAGTCATGTTGTTCTTTATAAACATGTGTGTTTTTGCATATGGTACTTACATGTTTCATATGCACATTGCACAGGCAGCTGCCTGTATATGGGTGCTCTCAATTGTGTTTGTGGAAGCCATCACCAGCAGCAGCAATGACAGCTGTTTCTGACATGGTGAAAGTAGCCAGGCCATGTGTAGCATGGGGTATGATATCATCTATCACTCCTTCACTTAGAAGTAACTGGAAAATAGGTAAAGCAAATATATGCTCTTGTTTTCAGCTTTCATGTCCTTTGTTGAGATTTCCCATGCAATGTGCTATCCTGTGTGCAAAGCTTTCTGAAATGACAGGTGCATACAGCTTGGTATGTGATGAGAACTGAGCATCAATAAAAGTTTATTGTTGCAGTGTATATTTTTTTTATAAATAGAAATAGAAATTATCCCAGTCTCTGAAGGTTCTGTTCCTTGGCCATATTGTTTCCTCTACTGGTCCTAGTGTATTGTAGTGAAGATGCAGTGTTTTTTCAATTTGAACCCTAAGTTAATGGATGTGAGGGAAGTTATAGGCATCTGAGAGTGGCCCGTGTTGGAACAGTCACAGCAGTTCTGGTGGCCTTCAGAAACCTTTGGTGTAGTTTAAGTTCATAAAAAGTATAAAGGGAAAAGCCCTTTCCTGCCAGCATGAGCCTGTCAGATCTTTGAGACTTCTGGATGCTCCCTGGGCACATTGTTCCATGGAATGGTAAAACCACCTGTGCATGAACTTTTCCTTTTCAGCTTCTAGCTGAACTTATTGATGCTAAGGTGAGTTATTAGATGTATTTTTGTGCCCATATTTTAGTAAAAAGATAATAATGTTTAAAATTACATCAAACTGTACCGCACATCTAAATGATTTGATGGAATTGAAGAGCCAAACTAGAACATTTATTTCTGGTTTTTACTTTTGAAGCAGTTTGGGATAGAATTCCATCATGGAAAGTAAACAAGATAGCTTATTAGGGGTCTACAAGTAATGTGAAGTCTTTCTATATTAACATCAAAGTGTGTCCAATATTAACATTTCAGTATAAGCAGTTCTAGTTAAAACTTCTCTATTTCACAGTTCAGTAATTTAATTTATTCTCTAAACCTAATGTACCATGATTACTGTTGATGAAACTATTGAATTTCCAGGACACTCGCATAAGTAAAATATTCACTTGTCTTGAAAAAAGCATTTACATGATCGTATTCTAAGACTGCATCCCAAGTAGTGGTGTCTTCAGACTCCAAGCCTGAGCACTTCAATGCTAGTCTGAAGTCTGGCTGCCTGCTGCTTCTGAGGTAAGTGTCAATCACAAGAATTCTTATTTTCTCATCTTTCCCATAGTACATTCATTAAAATTATCTTTTAAGAATGCCTTTAAGGTTCTTTCTAGATATGTGATGGCATCTACACTCAGAACACTCTTGAGTTATCATATGATGCTCTTTTGTGTATCTCAGACAAGTAGTGTTATCTGCCAGTTGTGAGCCAGTTTAACTGCTTCAAATATATTCCTAGTCATTCTGAAAACATACTAGCATTAAAATGCATGTGATTTTTCAAATGTTTCTTGTATAACTGCAGCAGTTTCTGTGTTATACAAATATGCATTCTGTCTGGGGGCCGGTAAAACTCAAGAACCGGACAAATTGCAGAAAATTATTCTTCCAGAATGAATCACCTGCACTTATTTCTCCTTCATCATAAGAAAATTAACTTTGGATACAGTGAGGTAAATGTTTGTTATCAACAAAGTTACTTGGTTTTGCCTCAAATATTGATTCCAGATTTTGTCTGTGTAAGTGTGGCATTTCAGCAATACAGATAGTCACACAAGGTGGAAGAGGAAAGAATCAACAGCACTGTTTACACTTGCATCCTTCTTAAAAGCAAATGATAGTCCCTGGCTTTTACGTGACAACTGTATTCGTAGACTCAGTACACTAGACTTTAAGATGACATCTTTCCCATCATTTTTAAAGTGGGTTTTCTCAGTGTATCTGAATGCTGTTTACTATTGTAACAGCACATTTGCCTTTACATATTACTGTTGAAAGTGTTATTGAAAAGCAGAGCCTGCATATTAAGCACCTGTTAAAAATAATTTGATGTAAACATACTGTTGAAGAGATAAAGTGAACTTGATTAAAGTCTTTAATTGGTTTGTTGATTAAAACTGACACTGCTTCAGCTATTTTGCATGCTTTATTGAGAACTCATAGTAAGTCAAATGACTAGCATCTTAAAAACTAAGACTTCTGAAACAAGGTGAAGATGTAGGGCTGTACGTATTGCAATTTTTTTAATCTGTTTCTTCACTAAATGCATCTGTCAGTTCCAGATATGGATTGAGATATGTCTGCCTGCATCCTTGGTAGAACAAAGTGATTGTGTCTTGTAGCTTAATTGAGCTGCTTCAGACATTAGCATCTGACATTCTGACAGAGCTGATGTTTTCTAGTAGCAGATGCCTAAATCTATCATTATTGCTAAGGCAGTGGATACTGCAGACAGTATTCTTTACAACTGCCTCAGTTGTTCTTATAAATAATCCATGTATATTTAACTTGCTGTGATAGAAAAATTAGCCACAGTGAAATCCTAGATACCCTTTCAGGTTTAGCACTTAAGTTGATGCTGTGAAATGGAGGATCAAATCTGTGTTGGGCTTCAAGTCAGCACAGCAGTTGCATTACTTACAAAATAACCAGCAGCAAAAAATACAAAAGCAATTGCTTGCAAATACCAAACTCTTTAGTGCTTTGTTCTGACCACATCGTTTGTTTTTTTTTAATGTGGGGGCACTTCTTTATCATATGAAGACATAATACAGCACGATAGCGGCTATTTCAAGAGGACATGGAGTATCATAACAGTGGTATTTATTTTAGCTTACCAAAGATTTTTTTTTAACTTGCAAATTAAGTTTTATATTTGCTTTGCAGTCAACTAATAGGTGAAACTACTTGAGTTAGAATGTGGTATTTTGATAGCTTCGATATTTGAGTTCTTTTTCAAAAATAAGCATCATTGTTTGCACAGCATGATGTTTTTTAGAAATATAGTAATCAATAGTTCTTGCTTTTTGTGTGTGTGTGTGTGTGTGTGTGTGTGTTCTCTTAGCTTTACTTAGTTATCTCTCTAATTCTGGCCTAGGGTTAAATTTAAATCAGTCTTAGCTTGTAGTTTATATTGGAAGGAGATGTGGGAATCCAGTGGGATCACTGCTGAAATCAACAGCCACCCACATACCTTCCTCCCCCAGTTTGGATGGAAGAGCTACTGGTATAAGACAGAAGAAGGTAGAGGGAAGGAAATTCCAACATAGCTGCTTTTAGTCCTTTGCCCCTGGCAGAGCAAAAATCAGGCAGTCCTATATGAACTGGAACTTCCCACTTTGTGTGCATTAGAAATAATAGGGATAAGGATTTTTATGTAAGTAAGGGGAAGGGGGATTGATTCTGTGTTATTGACTCCATACCTGCAAGGACTCTGGAGCCTCTAGAGTATAGAAACCAAGCTGGAAACAGTTATGAGAGAGAAGAAAAGGAACTGGAGGAGTGTGAGGGGGTGGACTAATAGCAGGACAGGCAAACAGCTTTTTGTGTTAGCTGATTATTACCATTTGAAACAATTCTGTTGAGATTAGGTTTATGCAATCTAGGAATGCTGTGCAAATGTGTGCCTCCATTGCTTTAAGCGTGATGGCACATTTGGAGCTACCACTGACAGCCTCTTGTCTTCATCTGTGCTTGCTTTTTGCACATCTAACATTTCACCAAAACCAGATTTGGTTGGCAAATGCAAAGGTGATAACCAGCAGGTTCTTTCTGAAGAGAGATTATAAACATAACCTGTCATCACTTCAAGCATAACTCAGAGAGAACTTTAATTTGGAAATTATGATTATAGAAATACGTATTACAGGGGAGAGTTCTACTTCTTCATGCCTTTTGATGCTTTTTCGTTAGCATTTTAATTATTCCAAAAAATACTAGCAAAGCTGAGGCATAGGTTTCCGTATTTATTTTTCCATAGTTTACTAAGGTGAAACATTTACAGAATAATTTCCAAGTGTTTATAATATTCTCTGTGAAGATTTTGTCTTTTAAATGGAAGATCTGCTACAGTTGAAGCAGGTCTTCTACACTTAGTGCAGAAGAATCTAGTAGTTTTAAATTGCCTTTAAGGTCTATAAAATCCTTACTCTTTAAATAAACGCATCAATTGCGAGGACACCTTGTGCTGAACAGGAGCATACTTTCAATCTACAGTTGATTTCAAAGAATCTTGGTGTTACTTACAGGATTCTGACAATAGTGTATGAGACTTGTACTGGTGGTGTGTCAAGCCATAAGATTTTCTCCTGATTCTGAGTCATTATGTGCTTTTAAGAGCATCAGTTCATTAAAGGGTGAATGAGTTTCAAATTGATCCTTGGTGCTGGTCTCCAGAGGACAGTTTGGATTCTGCTTCTCACTTTTCTTAGGATTAGGCATCCAAATCTTGTTGAACTTAACATCTTCATTAAAGTTGTTTGAGATGCTAATTACCTTCAAAAAATATTCGTGAGGAGATCTTGATCCTGGTCCTAAAGCAGAGACATGCTATTTTCTCATTGCCTTTCTTTGTTGCAGAAATAATACCTTGAACTCTGCAGTTCTGTTGAAACTCGTGGAACACTTGTTCTAAGTGTTATGACTTTCTGTGAGTTTTTTTGATCTAGCTTGCATTGTCTTTTTCAAAAGAGACGACCTGAGGCAACAACGGCAGCAGAGTAAGCTCCACTTAAAAGGCTATGACTAAAAATGAAAATGTTCCTCTGATGATCAGCACAAAGAAAAGCACTGCAGAGAATCCTTCTGGCTCTCTAGGTGTATCAGCATCATTACGTTCAGAGGTTACTTCTGGAAGATAACATTCATTACTTGGTAGTCACTTTTCCTCTCATGCTCCAAATCTACATCCACAAGAAATTATATGAGTGTAAAACACTACAAAAATGTTGTTTCAATTGAAATACTCAGAACTCAGAAATCGAAATGAATTGCTTATGATAATTCACTGCAGGAGTTTATCCAGCCAGATCAGATAAAATAGAGCAAACTATGTCAGATTTATTCATTATTAATATTAATAAAGAAAGCTTCAATCTGATGTACAAACATAAATCTGAATCCTAGTAAGCACATATCGGCTCATCTTTATTTTGTGTGCTGTACTGTCTATACATGCAGCCTGAGAACTGTGGCGTGGCAACATGAACGGGAGGCATTGCTGGTGGTCACAGAAGTCAGTCCTCTGACTTAATCCTGTGGCATAGTGGCAACACAAAAACATTCTATTTTCTTTCTGCTTGGGTTACTTTCTGTCACATTCAATAGTCAGGGTTGTCTAGAACAGTGAATTATGAAAGCTAATGTTGCTTCTTTTTTCCACTTCATTTCCTTTTGTTTCTTATCAAGCTTAAGAGACAAAAGGCCAGCCTCAGTATAGGTACAATTAGGGAGAGAGATTTCACTGCTGGCTTGTGAGATTAGTCTACATACTTAAAACTATCACTACGTCCCAAACAAACTGAAACAAAACTGGTTGAAAGGGTAAACAACTTAAGAAGCTCATCTTCTTTAGGTTCTTAACAAATATGAAAAAATATATTGCTATTAAATGTTAGAGTATGACAGTTGTTAGCCACTTAACCAAAATTTTACCTGAAATGGGATTAGCATGATAAACTACTGTTAAAGTGAGACTAGGCTGCTCCTTAATTAGAGCTAATGCAATCATTAGGGGTTTGAAGGTTCTATGTGATACTTCTTATTTTAATGATGGATTTCAGCAGATGAAAAATAGATTTGTAGTCTATACTATGCTCTTAGAATTTTTTTTTCTGTGTGTGTTTTTCTGTTTATTAAGCTAATGGCTACTTGAAATGGAATTGCTAATTACAGTGGAACAACTTAATTTCTAAATGCATATAGAGATTTCTTAGGACCAAAAATGCCTCTTAAATACAGAGACAGAATCAAATGTAATTAAACCTTTTGTAAATTGGTACTTCCTCTGTGGAAGTGCAGTGGCATCACACCTAGATTTTATGGTAAAATTAAAGAGGCACCAAAGACATGTGGAAAGAAGTCACCGACAAAATATGATTTAGAGCGTTTGTAGGGCTCACCAAATTCTATTGTGGGGACAGATCTGTCCTCAGTAAACTGGTGATTTTAGCAATACAAAATGATTTTCTGTTCATTTCCACTAGTTGAGGTATGCAAAAATACCTTTGCTTTTTGTGATAAACCAGCTCAAGTCTCCAGAGTATTAAGACTGTGTTAAATGCAAATCTTTCGAAGACATGAGCTGTTTAAAGTGCAACTGAGGGAAGATGCCATCTGTTGGAATGCTTTTTGCATGTCTGGCTGCTTTCTGTTGCATCATCATGTATATTCTTCAGGGTGAAAGAGAAAGAGAACAACCCTCACAGTAAGGTCAGAGACAAAGATTTCCAGCTGTTGCTGAAATTGTAGACCATGAAACTCCAGAAGTGTGGGATTATGAGCACTAGAAATTAATGCAAATCAATCTTGTATTATAAAGTGTGATTTTCAAATTACTCATGTGGGAGAAGTTTGGGGTTATCTTACAGTAGAAGACAGGGACAAATTGGATTTATGTTGGACTGGAATGACATGATGAATATCTACCACCTTTGTCTGATGCATTTTTATGGCAGTAGGACATTTGAATTCTATAAGCTGAAATTTGATCTTTTGACATTAGTTGATCAAACTTTGTTTCCTGAGCATGTTCTAAAACCTCAAGGGCTATGTTTTGCAAAATCTCTAAGAGTACAATGAATATGGATATTATCTTTTTAGTTTTTATGTAAAGCCTTTTTCCTCTGAGAAATGGTTTTGTGATCTAATATTAATTGAATGGGAAAGGGTTAAAATGTTATGGTAGTATCAGTTATTCACTGTACTACTGAAGTTGGATTACTTACCTTCAGCTAGTTTAAACAAAATCAAAACATTAGTCTGTCAAAAGACATGCATCTTCTGTCACATTTGCAGGGTCTTTCACTCATTTCTTCACATGTTTTTCCCAGGCATCACTGACATTCTCCAAATTAAAGCTTTATTTTCAGTGCAGAATTTCATTCAGTAATGAAGTTAATGTTTTTGTTATGTTCTTTGTGCATAAGCCCATTGCTTCAAATTACAGAATAATTTAGATTGGCCAGGTACCTTTGGAAGTTACCTGGTGTAACCCCTTGTCCAAAGCAGAGCCAGCTTCAAAGTTAAGTCAGACTTAAATTCTGTTGCTTCATTTCTCAGCTATTCCATTTTCTTCCAACTTGTATGCATTTCTTCTTATGTGTTAATGCCATGTTTCCGAACAGACGTCCTTCTTTTCTCACTGTATAATGAGAGAAAGAGGTTAACTCCTCACAAAAGTAATTTTATTCTTAAGAATCAGGATTGTCCCATTTTATCAATTATCTGCATTGTCTGTTTTGCTCTAAGAAACTCAGTGACTCATTCTGAGCTCAGACCATTTCACACTAAGCCTATGAAACAATTCTTTGATTCTGCAGACAAGAAAGAGGATTGTATGTAGTTTACTTCATTTTTTATTTTTTTATTTTTTTTCTTCTCCTTGTGACTTTATTCTTGAAAACTCTGGCCTTGTAATAGTGATTTTTCTAGCCACTGGGTATTCTTTCTCATGCCCTTCCTGGTGCAGATGGTGCTGACACTTTGAAGTGTTGTTAACAGCTGTTACACTGTAGCGCCTGACTGATTATTACTCACCCTTAAGGTTATAGAACTGTATAGAGGGGAGGATGATATTCAGAAAGTGATATTTTGAGTGTCTACTTGCCTTTGGACTTAAACAGGACTTTGAAGAGAAGAGTAGTAACAAAGGATCCATGTGATGGATCGTGGCTGAAACTTTGGCCCCAGTGATAGAAAATAGTTAAAATATGAGTTTTGTGTTCTCAAGAGTACTTGGGCATGCAATCTCACTTGCAAAAAATCTGCATTGTACCTTTTTCTTTAAGATTATGGCCCAGATCTCTTTGAACCTTTGTTCAAGAACTGTTAGCACTGTCGAATGTGGGGTTGCAAAAAATGGGTCTCCCTAAAGCTTGTGCCAAGAAAAAGTTTGAGGAAAATTATTTTTGTAAGAAATATATAATTCTAGTTGGACAAAGCAAATCTGTATTGATGAGAAGTTTGTGGAAAATGTGGGTACTAATGTTAGAATTTTTCATTTGGTGTCTGTTCTGCTCCATTTTTTCTTTTATTTATGGTGAACTGGAATCGTTTTTCCAGCAAATAGGTATCTAGAGCATATCGTATACTATGTGTTATCTTAAAGCACAATTGTTATGAATGATTAATGTGCTATGTGGGTGGTGTGTCAGTTGGGAGGCTCTAGCGTATTTGCATGCACACAGGGAATTGTGTGATTAACTACATTAAACTGAATAACACACAATCTTCCTATTGTTCCTTGTTATGAGTGTAATTAGATGCTGAGAGAACTATAGCAGGAAATAGGAACGGTTTCCTCCTGCCACCCCTCAAATAAGTTTTCAGTTCCAATTAAAATAAATTATATTTCCAAAAAGAGATTAATCAAGTGATATCTGTGTAGTTTAGAAATAGACAGAAGCTTTGGTGTGAAGGTAAATATTAGAGGGAGAAAGTAGAGGAGAAAAATTTAGTAATCATTACCAACAGGAATTCCAAAGCTGGTTCTTTGTATTACTCAGTTACTCTCCAATATGAAATTTCTACTAGGTGTTGAATAGTGGGGGCTAAAAAGCCTCTCCATTAGATTTTATATACTAGAGACTCCTTTTGCTAAACCATGTGATGTGCTTTGATGCATTGATGGAAGAGTAAAGTTTTATAAATTAGTGTATTTTAAACAAAGTAAAAACAAAAAAACAACTTTATCTTGTGACACCACAAAAGGAATAAGTAATATATGACATTTTGTTCCCCAAGACTTACTATTTTGATCAATCAGATGTTCCAAGGTTGCATTATTTCCTTCACTAATGCAGCAGTAGGAGTTGTAGAACAAACAGAAAATAAAGCCCTTCATTATGATGCAGTTAGATGGAGGAATGTTTTACTATCATTTCTTTTGCTGAAACATCACATTTCATATTAGGAAGATGTTTGTTGTCGTGAGTATCAATAAGAAATTAAGAGGAAAAAGAGAAAATCGCGTGAAAGAGGAAAGGGATTGTCTTTAGGCTACAATGAAATTTAAGGTATTTATGTTCTTAATTAATAAACTATAGAAGAAAAAACAGCTATGTAGTTAATAGTATTGGCCAGTATAAGTAGTTTTATTCCTCTTGCTGCAGATGTAAGGATTGATAAGGCAGTGTGAGAAGGAAGATTCATAATTGGAAGATTCATAATTCATTATTGTCATCATACAGCTCCCATGACACTTAACTCTTTTCGTTGATGTGACAGCAAATTATGACAGTTTCCTTAGTTTAATCGTGCAGAAAAAACTAGCACTAAATTGTGGGGGGGAAAAAAAAACCTACCTCCTGTCCTTTTCGTAGGTATTGTGATTGCGTATGATGACTTAAACATGTACAACTACTGTATCAATCTCACTTACCTCTCTAAAAATAATCTTAAAAAAAAAACACAAAATAATACCACGATAAACAGTGCTGTCGATTAATTGTTGTGTAGAAAAGGCAGAGTGTTGCAGAACCTGACTGATAAAGCCATCCTCATTACGTTTAGGTTAGTAGCAACCTAACTTTATCTCTGTGTGCTTACAACATGGCTTATTGTGTGAAGGTTGGTATAAAGATAATGATTTAAATTGGGACTTAAAATCTGAGCTGCATTTGCAAGATTTGATAGCCGTTCATATTTCTGCAATTGCATGGTAAATTCTGCTGTCCAAGCATGATAATTCAGTTGGAAAATTAGCTACAGTATGGAAGATAGCTTGCTCTCCTCCCACTTCTTTCCCATCTTTTCATCTACCAAAGTAGTATAATTCCTGGCAATCTTTGTATTTTCTCTGAAATTTTCCAGTGTCCTTGATGATACTGGAAAAAATACAAAAATCTATTGCTTCCTTTTTTTTTTTCTTTTAATGTATGAAGAGAATGTTTGTGTTATTCGTGTTATTTCTTTTAGATTTAAAGTTAAAATGCTGAGATGGTTTTGTAAAATTGGTGGTACTACTAAGTTCTGCTCATTACATAAGGAATTCAGAGCATGTTCTGGTACAATCCTCATTGCTAATTTGCCAGCCACATAGCTAGAAATATCCTTTTAGATCTGATGCAATCACTGAGTTATTAGAGTAACCTTGTATGTATTATTGGTAGAAGGGAGAGAAGCAAACTCTCCAGAAGCTGTTTCCTTAGGTTAGGAAGAGCTGGACATCTCAAGTCTTCTGTTTTCCTTCCTCTACTGCAGCAACGCTGAGGTGGTGGTACATGCAAGTGACGTTTACTCCAGCATGGCAGTGGGCCATGGAGCCAAGGTTGCTGCCAGGTTGGCTTTTGGGCTTGCTTTTGTGGCAGCAGGCTGACCTACCTGCATGCTGTCGTGTCCCCGTGGGCTCTGCAGCACCCCTATAATCATACACATTATTTCAGAATGCTACACCCACTGAAACCAAACAAAACCAAAGTTATGTTACTAAACAGTGTGACTGACTTTTTGCTCTTGTGCCATGTTGAAATGTTTCATTTTGCTCTGTGGTGGCTGAGATCAGCAGCCAGAGCGTGAAGGAGACTATGATGGCCAGGGGCCTGACAAGCTGAGACTGCCATAAAACCTCAGACTGCAAATACGTTTGCTGATTAGGGAAGCTAATGCTTTTCTGCTGTTTCCTTGAAATAAGGTGTATTCCTGATGGCTTGGGAAAGAATAAGTGCCTGTTCCTTGAATGTGCAATAAAGTCAAATGTACAGTGTGGGTATGCTTAATATGCATATCCGAAGTATCTACTGCTTTTCTCATTTTCTTGTGGTATGATATTTAAATTATAAATGAAATTCAATACTTCTTGAAAAGTAATTTGCTATGGTCCCATGTTGCTGAAATATTGCTATTACGTGGAAAATCTGCTGATATTTTCTGAGTATTGTAGAATAATCCTGGACTCAATATTTGAATCATCCTATTTCAAATAAGCTGTGATGCTTTTGTCATCAAGAAATTCAGTACAGCATGATGCTTCTTCATGATAAATATACCTAAATTATTCTCTTGAAATTTGCTCAGAAGATAAAAAGGCTGTGTTTTTTTGGCTTCACTGAAATAAATCTCTGTGGAACCAGTTTGATGGAGGTCAATTGTTCACTTTTAGGCTTAAAAAAAGTATAGAATCAGGATATGTGTATGAGCAGATAAGTCAAGGCTTACTTTGAATTGAGTTTAATGTAATTATGTGTATAAGAACACACACAACGCTTAATCCCAGTGAAGCATCAGACAGCATATACATTTGACAGAGATTGTAAAGGTATTGGAGGTCTTCATAGTGAATAAGCTGACACTGTTCAGCAGCATCCCTTGTGCCAGCATTTGAAATTGTCACTTGGTTTGCCGTTGTAACTTGTACAAGAATTACTGGATGATTAGATACTAGATGTCTCTTCAAGGGATGCTGGTGCTGCATTTTGCGGCAGTCTTCCCAGGACCTTGAATGCTATCCTTGCAAGTTTCATTTTGTTGTTCTCCAGTGAGTAGCAATGAGAAAGTAATTTCTGATACCTTAGCATCCATTTGTTACTTTTTTTCCTTTTCAATCATAAAGTCTGTTTATAAAGTTGTTTGTTTGTTTGTTTGTTTCCTCTGGTGATTAATGATCTACCTGCTCTTGGTTTTATTCTGCTTACTGTGTTTTCTAAGAAGTCAGCTAATCTTGGATAAGATTTAGAATGGAAGATGTTGCTAACTCTGTATTTAGCTCCATCAGGAAACTTTTAGCTGTGTTCTTTGTGTAGGCTCTGGTAACCTAAGTGGTGTTATTTTGATGTTTTCTCCTCCTGTGTTTTCCTTCTGCAGTATCTAAGGTGATTGATCTCTCGTTCCTGTCCTGCTTGGGACAGACAGCCAAGTGCTGTCCCTTTACCTTGGCAGTCCCTGAAGTGCTGTGATTAAAGGCTGGTATACAGATAGTGTACAGCGTCCTTTGACATTCTTTAGGTTGGTGAATCCAAACGGCAGATTTTTAGGACTAGTCTGTTGGTTATTCGTTTGTTGGTGACTCATATGTGAGGTCCAAAACTTCAGGGTCGTTTTGCAGAAGGGAGTTATTTTTCACTAATAGAATAAGTCCAGAAGTCTATAGTCAGGAACAAGTTTGTAACACCTGACCAGCCCAGGTGGTCGAATTTGCTTTTAGGTTTCCCTTTGAAGTCTAGGGAATGCCTTAGAGGCAGGATGGAGTCCAGGTGTCTCAGACACTTTGTCACTGGATTTAGGCAGGTGTCCTTTGATTCCTTCAAGGCATACGATGGCTCTCTGACTGCTGAGAAAAGATCCTGACGTGCCTGTGGCTTTCCCCCTTGTTTTGAAAGGCTTTTTTTTCTTTCCAATTTTGAACTAAGTTGGAAGGACTTACATTTTAAAAACAAATTAAACCTACTCTAATTCTATCTTTAGGCCACTTCAGTGGTCTCATTTACAGTGGATGTCAGCATTGCCTTGGCACACGTTGGATATATATATGTACTCAAAAAGCACAAAAGTTCTGTCTGGTACAATTTGGAAATGAGCTGTTTAGCTTGCCCCCTATGGTTTGAGGAAATGTGGAAATGTTTCAGTTAATATTGAGTAATTTTGTTAAACATTTTAAGAAATTTGGGGATGTTGGAAAGGAGGCAAATTCCTACTGAAAAAAGAATGTCTTTGCTTTCATCTTCCTCAAGGGATTTGGAGTCTGTTTATATGTTTGTTTGAGACTGTGCTTAAAAAATAATAGTAAGTCATTAATAGAACTTCCATTTGTGAAGGACTTTGAATTTATTGTATTTCTCATCTCAGACTTTTGTGGTATTTAAACAGAAAAAAATATATTAGTTCCTGGAAGGACTTCCATCTTTCAGGTCTTTTTTGCTTCTCGTATCCTATAGTGTGAAATGCATTTTGACTGCATTTGGTAATGGTAGCAAATGCTTCAGCTAGATCTGGAACATCGTCGTTTTAGACACTGCATCCAGGTTACACTGCAGTAGTGGCTATGACATTCCCAAAATACCTAGTATAATATCTTATTTAAAGGAATATTGAATGCCCTTTTTTACTTCAGCAGTCAGATATTAAAAGAACTTTTTTCCCTTTTGCAATTGGGCATGAGTGTTTTCTGCTCCCGATTTACAAAGAAGCAACTTCTAATTTCCTGAGGACTGCTTTTGAAATGAGAATTGTAGTGAGCTCTGTTGCTGCAGTTCTCCAAGAATGTGTAAAGCTCAGCTCTCTTTCTAATGGACAACAACTGCTAATCCTGAGAGATGCTTCTTGCTGTGGTTAATATTTCATAGCCAGGCAGTGTGTTTGCTGAAGGGAGTTTTAATATTATGGGTCCTGGTCTCAGAAATAGCTTAAGAGCAGAGCACAACTTTTCTCATCACTGTTCACATTTGCAGAGCTTTCAGCTGAGCTTTTATTTGCTTACTGAGATATTTTTCCAAATAAAGCCTCTTTCAAATTTCTCCTAGTTTTATAATACTGTATCTGCAACTAAGGTTGAAGCACGTGTTCTGTAGGCTAATTGCTGTCCCAAGGTGTAGTACAACCACCAAGTTTTAGTGTTTCTAGCAGCCAGAGAAGACTGCTGAATTCTGTTCATCTTCTCCCATGAGACAGCTAAGACAGTACATAGAGATAAATACCATAAAACTGTGCATTTAATACTGTTTTGGTTCCTACATATTTTTTTTCTTGAGTTTATTATTCCTTTTCCATTCCTTATTTTGTTTGTTAGCTTGTTGTAGACTGCTTTGGCAGACTGATTTCTCTTGGCTGCACTTTGGTGTTTTCAGGAGCTACTTGGTTGTTGATTTGGGGTTCTTTTGCTTTGTGGCAGTATTGACTATGGAAGTGACCGCTCACGTTATTGGTGCCCTAAGTAATTCAGAGCTATCTGTAGTTCTGACTGTCTTGAAGTGGTATTTTAGTCAATGGATTTTCTCCAGGAGAGGAAAACAGTTATTTCTGAGAGGCTAAGTTAACTCTGCAGTAGCTGTATTGAGTTGTGAGCCCACGGCTCTGCCACCGGAGTGCCAGCACAGCATCTGTGGAAGGGAGAAAGAAGACTACAGGATGTGCCTACTATGTAGTAATCACTGAGAAACTTAAAGTGTTGGTCTGTAAGCTGACTGGGAATTCTTTGAGGAAAGCCACTTCTAGAGAGGAAAATATTTATTATTGCATTTATGCAATTGACCTGGGAAGACCACAGTCCGCATGCTTCTCTCTTTAAGTGTACCTAAGGTTATTTCTTCTGCAGGTTGCTGTTACTTACCCTTTTTTAACATTTGAATCAAGCACCATAAGATTCCAAACACTGTCTTACAAAGTTCAGTACATAGTCATCTGAGAACAGAGGAACCCTAAATGGTATTTAAGCACTGTTCTTAATCATGTTCGTTATACTACATATGCATCTATCTTTTAATTAAGTCTGTTCAATCAAGCTGCTCTTTGTTCACAGCAGACATGAGGAAGTGCTAAAGAACAATGTAGATGAGAAGCTGTAATGGAAATGAGTTTCAAAGGAATGCACACTTCTGGGGACAGTGGCATGTGTGCTATATAGACTGGCCAGATACATTGCTCTAAGCGTGTGCCAAAAAGTTAGGCATACTTATTTCAAAACAAAACAACAAAAATACCCTTTCACAGCAGAAGCTGCATTGTATGACCTTTTGTTTTCTCTTGGGACATGCTCTTATTCTTTAGAAAGGTGTGTTGATGTGATGTTCATCAGAAACATTTTGTCAGGGGGTGACAAGTATGGAGTACCTCATAAAGGTATGATGGAAACAGAACACTGAGGAAGGGTGCATTTGGCTTAGTTGTTGTTCAGAGGAACACAGTTTCAACAGGCAATGCAAATAATAACAGTAATGTTCTGGAAAACAAAGCATTCCAAGAGTTAAAAAGGTAAAATTGAATGGAGTATGAGCTCCGAGGGAACAACTCTCAAGCAAATGCTAGGATTTGAAGACCGAGTTAATTTTCTTGTGCCTCTCTTCCCTGGGGATTTGTGTATAATGATGTATGCAGCAGGCTGTCTGTAGCCAAAGGCTTTTAGTAAGTACTCTGCCTAGATCTTTGTTTCATCCCACTGAAATGGAAAAAGATTTCCAAGGGACGAATCAGGCAGATGTTGAAAGGTCTTGAAAAACTCCCTGTTCATACATGCTGACTGGATTCATGAGGCACTTCCCAGCTCACAGTGTCATTTGTATATATGGTGTATCTTTTTCAACTAAAAAAAAGAAAAAAATATATCTTTTTTATTCCTCATCTTTGATTTAACTATTCCATTTACTTGTTCAGGCTTCACTATTGGATATTCCTTTCAAATCCCCAATTGATTTAGAGCCTTCATGTATGCTTTCTGGTATCTGCTTTGATGAAAATTCAGTTCTACTGTTGTAAAAGAATCCATCAAATTCTGCTGAAGGTTATTGCGCTGCTGAAAATAGCACCAAATTGAAACTAAATAATAAAACCAAGAACTTAATGATAGATCAAGATAGATAGATAGATACTGCCGTAATAGATACTGGGAAGTTACTAGTACATACACAACACTATATGCGTAAAGTATTTTTTAAAAATACAGAGAATATATGTATAGATACATGATACAAAAGTACTTTTATTCATTTTTTTTCCCCTTAATGAAGTTGCTTCAGCCCGGGTGGTCAGCATCTTAAACCTGTGGAGCAGATGGTTCTCACCAGGAGAGTGAAATGCAGAAATGGAGGGTGCAATTTGGTGGTGCCAGACCACGCAGGACAATCTGCTTCCTAATCTTGCCTTAAAAGCAGAACAGGAACAACCTGGAATTCACAGATAAGAAACAGTCACAAGCCACAGTGAACCAGAACAACGTTTACTGTAAGACTTTCTGGGTAATGCTAACAAATGCTTGAATGGCATCAGGAGAGAATGTAGTTTGCACATATAATTATATTTCAGTTTAATTCTCTGCATTTAATTATTGAGTTGCCAAAATGCAGCACGAGTTAAAAATATTGGTTGTAAGAACAGTGACCCTTTTTCCTGTGGTAAACCCATGAATACATGCTTTGTTGACCAGCTGGCATAAAAGTAGATGTAGAAGAAATCCTTCTGTTCTTGGCCATACAGTAAGCCTGTAAACCCTGAATTTTCTCCTTTCTCCCCTTCTCTCAAGGCAGCATCCAGTTATTTCTGGATTATTTTAGGATCTACTTCGTTCTCCTTTTTGTCATGATTTTAAATTGCAAAATTTCTGTCAGATAATGTTTTGATACTGGTAACAGTTACACAGTGGTGCTTCCCTTCTCACCACAAAAGCAACTTTTCTTTTTCTTTGGCCTTGAAATTTGGCATCCTCTTCGCAGATGCCTTTCATGTATTCTTGCTTCTGGGAGGCTCCTGATGCCCTGCCTGAGAGGAGGAGGAGTGTATTTGCACCTCAGAGAGCAGGCTGTCACAGTGGACAAGTGTTAATTTAATGTCTTTGTGACAAGTAGCCGGGTTTGAGGAAAGTCCAGCAGCAGATGGAAGTTCAGCTGGGAATGGAGAGGAGGAATCTATCTTGCTGTATCACTAGCTGCTGAAGCTTGTTAAAGCAGTGCATTGCGTTGATTCTTCAAGTAATTCACTTGTGAAACTGTTCCATCTTAAAATTTAAGATGAGAAAGAGGTGGTTTTGCTTTCAATTAAATTTTGTTTGCAGCAATGGAAAATTCTGGTGTCTAACAGAGCTTTGATCTATGCAGTAGTTCTTTTCAAGCAGCTGATAGTTGAAAGAATATAAATAATTTATAAGCAGATGTTGCCTCCTACTTGGGACATACTTTGCCTTTGTGCTTCCTCCACACACGTTATATGTGAGTGTGAGACTGTCCAAACAAATAAAAATAATAAATCCGAGGGTTTTAGAGTTTTTTTTAGAATAAAAGACTACTCCCTTGCTCCCATGCTGAGACATCTGAGAGATAGCAGGTACCTTTGCGTGTTCTTCCAGGGGAAATTCAAGGCCTCTCTGCGCTCTGTCAGTGTTACCTGTTTGTGTGACTGGCAGAAAGCCATAGTTATGAGGTGCTTCTGGGGCTAAAAACAGTGTCCTTGCTGGGATGGATGCACGCAGTTGATGTGAAGCAGTTAATTCAGGGGTGGAGAGTCCTAATGATTAATTAATATATATGCTTGAATCTCTTTTAGGAATCAGATTTTGTTATGTATTTAGCACCCCCTGAATTTCCTATAATATTGAATTATTTAAATCTCTACCGTCTTTGGGTTCATTACTGTAAATTATTATTTAATAGAAGTAGTAGTGAGACATACTAATCAGATTGCAGTACCATTATGCCAAGCTTTCCACATTCATCTAGAAAAAGTCAGTTTCTGCTTCTCATCTCTGTCCCACTCATTCTTGTCCTCTGTTTTTATTTACTTATTTTTGTTTATATGTAAGAACTTCAGCCAAGCAGCATTTGGGGCAAAATTCTTTCTGTACAGTGTTATCCAGAACCTTTTTGTACAGGTGCATTGAATAGAAGGAAATGGCGGTGTTTCTTTCTTCTGGGTTTTCATTATCAGTGGAGAGTGAACAAACCCATTTTTAATCCAGTGTTTTAAAGCACTGTGTAATCCTTTTCTTTAGAAGGTGTTTAAAGTTGTCTTTATTCTGTGTTGCTCTCAAACCTTTCTGAAGCTGTTTTTAAAATTACTTTGGCCTCTGCCTTGAGCTTCATATTGTGAGGACATTGAGGAAGGAGCATCGTAGTGCCTGCCTGTCTGTGCTTGTCCCAAAGGAGAAAAAGAGCATTTGTCACTTCATCTGACCTGACATCTTTTCTCAGAGTATGAGGGAGGGAGAGAGACAAAGAATAAATTAAGGAAAGTGTCAGCCTAAAACACAGGTACCTGATGTTTTGTTTGTCAGTGTTTCCAGGGAAACAGTGGAAACTGTGTGTTGAAGGTGACAAAGGGCAAGAAAAGTGCATCCAAGCTTTCATATTTTCTGTAGGACTCATTTCCATTAAATAACTGTTGGTGATGTTTCATTATACAAACACAGTGAAATAAGTCTTTCGATAGATCCAGTCAGGAAGGCCCGGGCCATGTCTCCCCCTGTGTAAGAGAGCAGCACTTATGCACCAGCTGAGCCCTGTTCTGACTGGGGCCCGGCTCTTGTGCCCAGGTGTACAGGCAGAGAGGGCATCCAGAAGGACTGTTTGCTGCTTTGGCTGAGTCTGTGCTCCACTCAGTACATTTCTGGAGCTATAATAGTTAAGCATGGTTTTTTAGCTTCAGCTGTGAAGCTGTAGTAATGTATGGTGCTGAGCATGGCACAGAAGAGGGAACTGCTTTGGTAGCTGCATGAAAGAGAAGGATAAACGTGCATTAGTATGGAGGCAGAGAAAAGACAAATATTTAGTGTATGTGTGACAGTTTAATTTCATGTTTTCTGTTAAATATTTTAAGCTTTTTTCCATGGCTTTTGCAAGTTTTTTGTTTTAATAATGTTTCCATTTTCTTAGATTTTAAACTCATTTGGTATGGGTAGTATCAGGAAGACAATGTGAAGATTGACGATTTTATGACTATTTTGGCTTTAAATAATATGTGTGGCAGCTTCTGCACTTTAGACTGCTACAGCTGATGCAGCCCACAAAGTGAAGAGTGAGACATGCAGAAGGAGACCTGGTCAGAAGATTGCGTATGAGGATTATAGAAAACCTAAAAATGGAATTGAAGGAGAAATTGGTTCTGGCTCTTTATCCCCATATGGGATAAGCTACTGGAACTACTGAAAAGGCATATTTGAGTCTCCCTGTTCTAATGTGCATCTTCAAAAAACATTTTCTAGTTTAGTTTTTCTTTTTTAAGGCTGTTAGTGAAGAAGATTTTTACTTCCATCCAAATAGGTTTGATTTCTATAGGGAAGTCCAGCAGCTGCCAACTAGCATGGCAGAAACAAAAGAATAGAGATAGTTTAGTTTTATTTCTATGTGTTTTTCTATGTAAAATGTAATTTACATAGTATATAAATTTTATTTACATAGTATATAAATAAGTATATGTGAAGAAAAAGATGAATTACTGAAATTCAGGTCTTCTCAGTCTAAATGGAATTTGTGATATAAGCTATATAAGCTGTCTGCTTTTAAATAATATTATTTTATTATATAATATTAATATAATTCTTTTAAATAATAAGGTAGGAGTGAGATCACCTAACCATGACCTCTCTCAATAAAATTCAGATATTTAAATTCATGCATGACTTCAGGAATTTCTGAATTTGATGGAAAAATAGGCTTGCTCTTGTTAGAGCATTGGTTTGTTACATTTTCAAGTATTTTAATGTCTCTTGAAACTGTAATAGTAAAACATTGCCTTGGAAAGCTGTCTAAGGAGTGAACAAATAGTTGACAGGTCTTTGTTAATGTGTGCTTTAAGGAGTATGTTTTGGATCCTAGACATGTAGCTGAGATTGAAGGGATGGTATGGCCCCATACCATCAAAAGTGCATTGCTAGGGTGGGATGCCCCTTCAACTGGTACAGTTACAGGCATGCTATTTTCTGAAAAGACCAAATGAAAGAAGAATCTCTTGTCTATGACTTCACTGGTAGAAATGTGCTGTTATGTATTTTACACAGCAATGTGTTTTCAAGTCTGACTGAGCAACAGGGTTTCTAATAGCATTGTGTTAGCTACAGAAGGTGTTTTTTGACAGGCTTTGTACTAATGGTATGAAACGGGTGCCTCATGTAAGCTCCTTATTGCAACGTGAGCTAGTTGTAGGAAGGATTAACATTCTTCTGGAGTATGAGCTAGGTTGTGTGGGTGGATGGCCCATGCTGCTCCCCACCACAATTGATTGTGTGCGTTGGGGTTGTTCTCGCTGTGGGAGATGGAGTGCAGAGAGGAGGTGAACAGAAAGTCTCTGTAATTCCTTGCCTGGGTGTTGATGTCAATTAAAAAACAACCAACCCTTAATTCTTCTCCTGACTCGCCTACGGAGGTTTCTGACTCATGTTGAATAGCTGATGCTCTTCTCAGTTCAGTAATGAAACGTTCCTGAAGAGTGGGATTCTCCTTCACCATGCCAATACCGGGCAGCCCTCAGCTGCTGTCCAGATGTTTACTTCTTTCTTGCATGGTGGCAGTGTTGTGCCAACTGACCAGTGTGCTGCGATGGTGTTTGCAGCTGTTTTTTTGTCTGAAGTTGCACCAAATCTAAAATAAGGATCAAAGGCACAGCTAGCTCTTGAGGACTGTGGGTACCTGGTTAGAGGCGCTCCTCTGTGCTGACCTGAACTGAGAACACTGGGACCTTGGGATGATCTGAACAGTAATTTACGGACAGCTGGGTTGACCAGGGGCTGCTGGTCTTTCAGCAACTGCTGTGACTAAAAGAGCTGGACCCAGGTGTTGTGAATAAACAAGGGACCTGCCTTGCAGAGTGAAAGGGGAGGGGGAGCTGGAACGTTGGAGAGATGTGGCTTCAGCTGTGTGCATGGACTTCCGCTGGCTGAACGTGACCATCCTATGGACCATTAGTAACCAACTGGGTGGCTGCAGGCACACAGAGGTTTTGTGCTGCTGCTAAGAGGATGCTGTCATTATCATCTTTGTCGCAGTTTTTCCTGTCTGTCCACAGGATTTCTTCCTAGGCATAGGAGACTCTGAAACTTCTAAGGCCTCTTACCACATGGGTAAGATGGAATCTGCTACCATTCTAGAAATTATTTATTCATGCTTTTAATTTGTGTCATGGATTATGGTTGGTTTTTTTGGTTGTATTCATACTTGAGGATTTAAGGCTGTAATTTAAGGCATGGCATTTGATCAGTAAATGTATTCATGGTCCTGCAGCCATGACCTGCATGACTAAGCAGTGTGGATAGATGAATCTAAATGAAGCCTAGCTATGCACAGCCACATTGCCCTCAGCAGTCACCTGTGCTGTATTGTAGGTCTGGGAGGGCCTTGTCACCTAAAGGGAGTAAGGGGGAAGAATGGCCTGTCTTCTAATGTCCTGCAAAAGTTATTTATGCATCTGAAATTTCGTGTTTGATTCCCTGCAGTATGATTAGAGCTTGCCGTGCATTGATGGTTTTTCATGGTGATGTTAGATATTGGAGGTTAATCATGTTTGTGGCTTGTAAGTAGCTGCATGAATTACAAGTGTCTTACCTAGTTTCAGAATTGATGCAATGCTACCTCTTAGGAGTTCTGTCCTAATGATGAGTCCTTGTTAAGGCATAAATTGAAGACAGTTTAACCGAGCAGTTTTGCACTGCCTACTTGATTGTGAATGTGTGCAGTCTGATTTCTGCTGTTTGTATACAGTTCTTTCCACCAAGGACAGATACTGAGGGCCATGCTGGTCACAGATGGAGGCATCAGGGGAAAGATATGTACATAGGAGACTGATAGCCAGGTTGCTCCATTGCAAATCTGACCATAGCATTCCTGCTAAGTACAGTGTAGCTAATCTCTGACCGTGGAACAGGGAGTTGCTAGTTGGTCAGAAAATAGTGGCAAGGCTTTTAAAAATAATAGTAAAAAGTGAGATACTGGTCAGTTATATTTTGCAAAATGATTCTCTCCCAGTAGACCTGCTGCTGTCAGTCTGTGTGTACAGATGCTGGTGATGGGAGATATCTCTGATGAAGGAGAACAGCAATAGAAAAGCTGTTTTGGGACTGAAATTTAGCACCAGGTGATCAAATAGTAATAATTTCAGGTAAATATCACAAGATGCCAGAACTAAAGGTATTCTAAATGTAACACTGCATTCAGTTTGTTCTAGGATTAACTGGCTGCAGGAGAGCCTAGGTGTGTATTTAGGTCATCTACTCATCATCTAGGTTATTGGGCTTGTGAATTTCACTAGAACTCTGTTGGGCTTGAAGCAGTGAGATGAGGTGGCATGATCACTGTAGAAGCAAAAGGGCCCCTTTCCAGAAGGCTTAGAGGTTGATCAGGAGATAATTTATATATAATATTTTCGTTAATTATCTTGGCATAAGGAAGAGGGCATTTGCTTGCAGGGGAGACACTGTGGGAAGCACTGTCAAATAGAGAAGGATTGGAAATAAGGGAGGAACTGGAATGTATTAAAGGTTACAGTTGTAGAAAAGGGATAAAATTCCTTAGGTTCATGGTACGAAGCTGAGAGTTTCTGCTATGAGTAGGTTGCTCATTAGCTTGACCGAGGAGGAGAAACTCCCAGCTTTGGTGGTTAATGGCAGAATGGCTCTAAGTATGAAAGACAAATTCCCTCTTAGCTGAAAATGCATTCCAATAAATACTGTATTAAAAGCAGCATTAAACTGATTTTCGTCAGTATGTTTTTCAGAGCTGGAGTGAGCATGCAGTTCTGATTTGTTTGCAGTCAAGATGAAATTAAGCACAAGTACATATAAAGAAAAGGCCACAAGGATGAGTGGTAGATGGAATAGAGTCTGAAAACAAAAGGTTAAGGGAAGGAGCTTCAGGGAAGATGGCCTGTTTTATTTAAAATACAGCATTATATACAAGAATGGATGGTTACCTATTAATAAAGAGAAGAACTCAGCTGGGATTTGGAAGAAGTGTTCCTCATATTCACATTAGAAATGATCTACAATGATTCCTTTACAGTTATTTAGAACAAGTATTGAATTAGTTGAAAATTTAATTTGGTTAGTTTTTTTTTTTTGTTTGTTTGTTTGTTTTTTAAGGATTTTTGAGCAGTTATAAGTATGTGAGGTCTGTGGGCTTTGACCCTTTCAGTCTGATATTACGGTGTCTCTAAAAACCAAAGTGAGTGCTTACCTATGTTTAACATGTCATGAATTCTAAGTTTTTTTTTTTCCAAAATATATTATATATCTGCTTGTGGCTTAGACTTATACTGCTGTTGGAAAAATAAAACAGCAGATTAATTCTGAAATAAGTCATAGATCATCTACTCATTTATTCTCGTTTCCAAAATCATTTCTTCTCTAAGTATGTAATTTATAATATATTTTAATTTGCCTCAAAAAATAAAGAAGAAAGAAGCACAAGACTGTTGTAGCCACTTTAACTTGTAGCTGGTGGTGGCAGTTACTGTTTCAGACAGATTTTCCAAGATTCACTTAGCACTGAGCGGAATTAAAGAAGTGGAAGAGTCAAAAACTACTTCAGTAAGCAGTATTTCCATTTCCAAACATTGCTAGCACACTTAGAGGTTTGGCATCTTATACGTTGTGATTTGAATGTTGGAGAAATAATAGGGAATTTTCAAAAGGAATATCGAATTCTGCAGCATGAAGGCTGCAGAGATCACCAGAATGTTCTCAGTGTGTTTAATCTCTTCAGTATGGCTTTGGTAGAAGTACAAGGTATGCTAATTTCATAGAATCACAAGGTTGGAAAGGACCTACAAGTTCATCTGGTCCAACCTTCCACCCATTACCATTGCTACAAGCTGCTAAGCCATATCTTGTAGCTCCTCATCTGGATGCCTCTTGAACACTGCCAGGGACAGCGACTCCACCAGTTCCCTGGGCAGGCCATTCCAGTACCTGACTACTCTCTGAGAGAAAAAGTTTTTCCTCATGTCCAGTCTAAATCTCCTCTGGGCATCTGGGCTAACTTTAACTGTAGAGGGATATGAAGACTTCATTACCTCATTGCAATTTGATGTGTACTATGAAGGATAGAGCCCTCACTAGTGCTGCTGAATATTGGTGCAGACAAGGTACATGTCCATGGCTGTCCTCTCACCTGTAAGAACTGTGGTTTATTGTCAGCCCAAAGGAGGTGACGTAAGCACATGAACAAGTCATTGCAAGGTAGCTGTGAACGTGTTTTTATGGTGCCTCTGTTCTTCCTGAAATCTTCCCATCTGTCCAGATCTCTTGCACTGGCAGAACGAAGCAGCCTGCTTATTGGTGCATCATCTTACATCTGGCTCTTCTTCAGGTTTTGGCTCATTTTCTGGGCTCCTGAGATGAAACCCTGAGGTATGATTTTGCTAAATTGCTGTTTATTCATTTCTGCATATGAAGTTACTTAATTTTGGCAAATGCTGAATGTTGCTGTTGTTTGGTGGGGATTTTTTTAATTTAATTTAATTTTTTGAGTGTGCACATGGTTTTCTTTTTTGAGAGTTTGAGTTAGCATACATCAAACTGATGCACAGAACAAAAAGGTTTTTAACAGGAACTCATTTGAAGTCCCTTGTGCCTTGGGAAGAATCCTGAAGGAAAATAACAGGTTATCTGCTTGAAACCTGTTGTGAGAGTGCAAAGATTCAGCATGGATCCATATGTTAAAGAAGGACAAAACCAGAATGTTGCTCCTTAAAATAAATGTGGTCCATCCTTTGCACTGCATGTGTCAAGATGCCTGGGGAGATAAGGAGGCGAGGCTGGTGTCTCTAATTGATGATGATGATAACAGATATGCAAGGGCAGCTGAGTTCTGGTGCTGAACGCTTGACTTTTCAGGCTTAAATTGCTGTTTCAACTCTTGTACAGCACCTACAATTTAGTTCTGTTGTTTGACAAGGATTGATTTTTTTTTAATAAGGTAGGAAAAGAATTGAATCATAAAATTCCACACTTTCAATATGAAAGTTCATACTCCCAATGCAAAGAAGAAAACTAATAATAAAAGAAGAGGTCACTTGCAAAGGATAAGCCAAAATGAAAATTTCATGGTCTGTGTTACTCCTTCTATGGATTTATAGTTCCTTAAGCTGAAATAGCAACTTCAGAAAGAGATGGAGAATCTTAAGCTTCATGCAAAGGAGAATTGAAATATAGAGACAGGGAGACACTGCAGCTTCTTTATGGAAAATGATAAGGAAATTCTGTACCTTAAATCTCCAGAGTCTGTACTGATGGCCTTTGTAAAAATACACTTCTCTAATCTGTGAGCAAATGATCCCTTTTTGGCCTTTGCTATTCATTTCATTACAGTAGTGTAATACTAGAGGTGCAAGAGAATGTGTACAAAGCTGTAATGATGTATATTTATCTAAAGGACTTTTATGGCATCTTACTGCATGCTCTAGGGAAGTGGTATCTTCCTGCTCTGAGGCAGGGAACAGAGGCTGAGATGTTAAGGCTCAAGTTGCATCAAACAAATAGAGATACATTTCAGTCTATTTTCCAGGAGAACTGCTGTATTTCATTAAGCGTGAATGTGACCCTCAGTGGTCTGTCAGTGATCATGCAGAAGTGTCTAACAGTGCCAGAAAATGAACCCCTAGCCCAGTGCCTTACATGTTATGTAATAGAATCACAGTTTATGTGAAGGAGCTGGTATTACATACTTAACTACATTTATTGCAACTAGCCAGGGGCAATGGATACTTGCTTGCTCATTTTTTGTTCTCCTAGCATATCTTTGGTTTTAATTTTGTTATTTTTATTTACTCTTCTATCCTTTGGCAGTACGTACCTAGTGAAGGAATACTAGTACATCATCAGCAGATGTTTCAAGAAAAGCTGCCCAACAATCCCATCACCAATCTTTGGCACCTGTGATATGGCCGAGCAGGTTGTGCAAAAACTGCACTGGGCGCTCTGCAAATTGAGCTCATGGGTAGGTGTGCTGGCAGCCAAGCCTCTGTCCCATCACTTAATGTCAAATAGATTTGGAAGCGGAGGCTAGGCTGAGGGGACAGGAGACTCTGTTGGAAATGCCCATCTGTTCTCACTGCTGATAAAGCTAGGTGCCTGTGATTTCTTGGCTGGAGAAACTTTAGTGAATGGAAAAAAAAAAAAATAGTTTGTTTAACTAATAACAACACTAGTGCCAGAATAAAATGCTGTCAATTTGTGAGGTTGTAGGGAAAAAAAAAAAAATCTTTCCTGATGATCATTCAAACATCAGTGTGAAAATCAGTTATTAAGATCTTTTAACGCTTTGTTATCTTATTCAAACCAGTAAGTGCATTTTTTGGATCTGCTAATGTGCTTGTTCTTACAGCTACCCTTTCCATGTGGGAAATGCAGTGCCATTAACGTAACCTCATGCTGAGGGTGTAAACCCTGCTATTACGTCCTGGAAGATGGAATTGCAGGGAGCTTATTTGGAGGAGGTGTATATTCATTTCTGCAAAACTCTTTTGTGTTCTTATTTATTTTAACACAAAATATCTGGTATGAACCAGAAAGATGCAAAAGTTGTCATAGCTGGCAAAGTTGTTAGTTTTCTGCAGCTCACGTAGCATTATGCAAGGAGTGAATTGCAGTTCAAGTAGCTAATTCAGTGTGCGAGTTCAGTGAGCTGGAACATGGAGTACACATTCTGTTATGAGATTGCTTACTTTGAATTATTGAGAAGGGAAAGAAGGAGAGGGACAGATATTTCTCCAAACTTTTCTTTACTTTTAGAATATTTGTAATGTTTTTGCATGTTTCTAGACTCTCTGAAAGTTAATGAGGGTGGTTTTTTTGAAGTTATTTTCTCCTCCTGTGTTTGTCACCATCATAAAATCATAGACATTTCTGATTTGCTAATGTTAGTGTGAAAATGTTTCCTTTTGCATGTAGCTTTTTCTTACTGCTGATGGTGGCCTGTCTGTTCATATGTTTGGAGCCATGAGGCAGTATACCATCTGTGACCCTTTGATGAATGACCTCTAGCTTATGTTTTGGAAGACAAGCAGAGCCTACCCAGTCATCTTTACGAATCCATTCAGAATTGATTTGTTGCATGGAGATGTAGGTTGTTTTACAAGTAAATGAATAACTACTGAAATTTCTTTACAGTTCTGATAGTTTATAATTAGGGAGTATTGTCAGGTGAGGAATAGCTCTTAAAAATAGGCAATAACAAAAAGAAGCAACTTAGAGCTCTTTTTTTACTTTGAACAGGAGAGTTTTTGTAATATTAATTTGTGTTGTGTGAATATCTGCTTATGCTTTGGCATGACTCTAATGATAGATGTCAATATCTATTACATTTGGTGTCTTAATTGCTTCCTTTCCTGAGAAATAGTACATAAGGAACAGTCTTGAAGAAAAAACTATATTACAGGGTACCATGTAGTTAGTTATTACTTGTATTTAAGTGCAAAGAAATGAACGCCTCCAGAAACATGTGGAGGCATTTAATTATCAGAACCATTTGTTGTTATTATTTCATTTACTGTTAAGGAAAATAGCAAAGAAAAAAAATGTCAAAAGCCTCCTGGAAAATTAAAAGCTTTTTAGATATGTTTTGTGGTTGATGTTTGATGCTTGTTAACTCCAGGATTTGGTTTCAAGACCCTTTTAATAGAGATGCTAATGGAATTCTTCTCCATCTTACATGTTTGTTTGATATGTTGCACTCGCACAGAAATCTCTTAAGCTGCAAGTGCTGTCTATACCATTCAGAGACTGTATCCAGATTTCCGTAAAGCTGATGCTACTGGGATAGTGCTTCATAAGACAGGGGAGTTAATGTTTGGGCATGCTTAATTGTACGTGGCCACATGCTTAACTTTGTGGCCAGCAGTGATGGTTTTACCTGAAATACTTCAAAATACAGCCTTAACTTATTGGTCTTTCATTTCCTGTATATCAAATAGAGATTTTTGTTACTCAGTGTCTCCTTCTTGGAGTTTTAGTCATCTCAGCTGTAATAGGTACTAGACCAAGCAAAGTAGAGCAGCTGTTCTAAGGTATGTGTATCATGTCACACAGTAGATTTTATTTTGAGCTGTGGCCTTATGCGCTTTAAACAAAAATTGGCTTAAGTGGCAATAAGCTTGGATTGCTCTTTGTTTTCTTCTCCAGTGCTGTCACCCTGCCAGTGGTAAACCCTGGAGATGAATAGGTGAGGTGAGAGATAAGATCTAATGACACTTGTTGAAAATTAGTTGTAAAAATAGGTTGTACTCCGGATGTCTACCTTAATTCTTGTGCATGCCAAGGCAGATTAAAAACAGGTTTTGTCTGATTTTGCGATTTCTGGTTGACATTGTTTCTTTTCAACGGAGAATGCTATAAATCCTTTTCAAATCATGTAACTGACTATCAAATGTGTTTTCCCCCACCCCCATAGCATCAACATCAGGCACACCCTTTGTATGCAGAAACTGTTTACCCTGAAAAGAAGCAGAGAAACAGAATTAGGTTTGAATGGAAAATCAAATAAATCAGAATTGAAAAGGAGAGAGAAAGAAATAGCATGAATTTCCGAGGTGAGGGTTGAGTGTATTGTATTGTAGGCTGTAAAACTGCTTAAATTCAGTGACTAATGTAACTGTGGCTTCTCGGCATAGCATGGTGCCTACCTCTGCACTCTATTGACATTGTCCTTTACAGTCCTTAAAAATGAATTTGAAGTGCTGCCAGCAGATATTACCTTACTTTATTGTAGGCTATCCACCATGTGTGACAGCTGTTCTGCTCTGAGTACTGCACACTGAGAAACTGACTTTGCAAAATCTTTCCAAAGAGGGGCTTCTAAAGAAAAATTCTTATTTTCTTAAAAAATAAGATGTGAATGATTCCTGGGAAGAAACACCACCTGCTGCAAGCCTCTGACTGGAGCCTGCTGGCTGTCCATCCTGGTCCTGCTCAACCTGGCAGCACAAGGCAGGATCGTCAGTGTTGCACCATTTGGTGCAGTGCTGTGGTGTATTTATCACTCATGATGCCAACTGTGCAGGAATGAGCTGCAGTGTACAATGATGTGGAAGTGGGAATAGTATATTCATGATCATTAGGTCTTTGTGCTGGCTGTTACACAGGAGTCCGACTACACCCAAGTCAGAGCCAGAGCTCTGCAGCTATATGTGATAGATAAACAGGAAAACAGGAGGGCCCAGCAGAGTTTAAAAGCTTGGAAAGATGATGAACCCTCAATGATGTTTTGCAACCTCACATGCATTTTTGTATTTTGAAGCTGCTATTTTCCACTTTTGTTTTTTTGAGGGTTTTCAGAGGAAACAGTAAAATGTTTCTTTTGTATTTTTTCTGCTGCAATAAGCTTCTGTCGAATAATATGAGGAAAGCCGTGAGGGAGAACTGTGTTTATGTGGGATGCAAGATCTGTGTATGACTCATGCCTATGGGTAGCATTATGCTTCTGTTGATTGCAGATTTTCCATGAAAATGCACTGAACTAAGTATGAAACTAGATATTGAATACACATTTGAATATATATACTAGTTTTGTTTACCCTGTTTCTTTCAGAATAAAAGATTTTTCCTGACTTACAGCATTTAAAAAATAACGATAGAGTTTGGTAATGGATTATTAGTTAATAGCTTCTTTCTCAGGCTTCTCTTCAGAAAATTGTTTTATTTACATCTGCATTTTATTTATTCTTGTTCTATCACTTAAGTATGGACCTCTCCATTGCCTGAGACCATGAGAACTGGTTCTGATTGCTCCAGATCTTGATGCAGTCTGTTTCAATTCAAACAGGACTTTTGAAGGCCTTTCCTTCCCCCTCTGCAGTAGCTCTTTTATCATGGTCTGAGTGAGCTGAAAAATACAGCAAAACAAAGCACAAGGGAGAGAACAAAATAAAATTAGGAATTAAAACAATAGAAAAGCACCATATTTAGATCATTTGGAGTTTATTGTAGGAGTATATCAATACTTTAGCGTGATATGTTTGTTTTTCCTGCTCTTTCTGTAATTTTTGGCAAGGTCTGCATCTGCCACATGAAATTACTATCTTCATTACTGAAGAGTCAGGTCAACAGCACACAGCTTAACTGTGGGATGAAGTCTGGATATTTTCTCATCGCTTTTATTTGGGCAGCACTTTCCCTCCTGTGATCATTATTGAAGTAGCAGAAGGAAACCTTTTCTCTAGAACTATTTTTATGTTTCTTTCATTCAGGATACACGTGGGCTTGAGAGAAAAAAAAAAAATCCTGTCTTTTATTTAGTAGTAGTTCTATTTTCTTAGATGCAGGAAATGACCATTCTGTGTTATTTTCCTTACCTTATTTAGTCTGCAGAGCTATGGTGGTGCAATATGAAAATCATGAGTGTAATTGGTGCTGTAGTTTCTTCTAGCGCTTCCAGGCTATCTAATTATGAGATAGCTAGTTCTCAGATTGTGTGAACAAAGCCACGCTTGTACTTTTCAGGATCATCTTGCACAGTAATTCAGTAAGAAAGAAATGCCTTGTACACCACCTTTGGTCTTTGTTCTCTTTTTTATCTGACCAGGCTGGTACATTTTAATGGTTCTGGAAGTGGGCAGTATTTTAAACAAGTCCTTAGGGCAGGAAGTTGGAAATTCTCATGTACACTTCAGAAGACTTCATATTCTTGAAATAGGGTTACTTACAGTAGCTTCTTCTGTGTGAGGTTCTCAAACGCAATAGTTTTCTGAGCTGTAGTTTTTATTTTTACTTTTCTTTCTATTTCAATTTTTTGTGTTTTAAAAAAGCATTTGACAACTTCAGTCTGTGGTAATAAAAATATTGATGAGACATGCACAGAAACAGGTAATAAGAAAATGACTGTTTGTAGTAAAATCCATTTGCCTTATTGCTTTATTATTGCTGTTGGGCAGTGAGGGCATAATGATGATAGCGGACAAAGGAAACTTTGCCTGCAGGCCAGGACTGGAAAATGCTCCTTGCTCAGCTTTCTAGGGACAGCTTAGGCACTCCATATGTTGGAGGAGGATCTCTGGTTCCTACCTAGATCCTGTGATCACCCTGTAGCTCTATGTTTGATTTTTTCAGTCTTTGACAGACATGATGGTATCAGTGTTATTCTCAGCAGGTTTTTCATCCTCCATCCTCTAAGAGAGGCTATCAAAACAGCTCCCGGATTTCAGTTCTTTTTTTTTGTTTGATCCAGTTTCAGAGTCTTTTAAATAAGAGTTTCTTCAAAGCTAAAGAGGTATTTGATGTGAACAAAATACTTTTTTTCATGTGTTTTGCTCTTAAAACAGTATTTTAGACTTCAGACTTAAATATTCCCTAAATCAAGTACTAACATTTATGAAAGGTGACATTGTTTGTTAGCAGTGGTTTTAAAGGTTCACCTCATCATCTGTAGTCCCGATAAAATGCCATTCTGGAGAACACGCACTTAATCTTCTTACTGGGGGGTTTCTCATTTAGTAGGCTTTTTGTTGCATAGCTTTTCTTTGCTGGAAAAACTCAAGATTTTCCTACCTCTTTATGCTTTCTTCCGAGTTAGGAGAATGAGTGTTTTTAGATTGTACTTTAGAAATGTGTATCGTCTGAGGATGAACAAAAGAAAAAAAGGATTGAAACTTCATTCTTCTTGATTTGCATTTTTTCATAGCACATTAATCATCTCAGCTTCCTGTGATTAGTAAATGATACTGTGTTCTCATGGACACCAAAAACACAGATCCATGATTATAGTCTTTCAGGGGTGACGATCTTCTGAGACTCAATTCCCTTATCTGTATGTTTTCTAAAGATAAGATGCTCTCTGTACTGACAGATATTTTTAGACATGACCATGTGTCCTGTTTTTTTTTTTTTTTTAATAAAAATACTTTATTTGGCTTTTTTTCTCTTAGCTGCATGCTTTTGAGCTTTCTAGCATGTTGTTTACAGTAGATAGACCATTGCCAGTTGAACATCTCTAACAGATTTTCTTTTCAGACTTTAGTAACATAAATATTTGAATTTAAAGTCTAAGTAAGAAAACTGTATAAAAATAAATTAAAATATAGGTTGTAAAATCTTTGAAGTCCGTTAAAGCTTTGACTGTAATAAATACAGGCTTATGATCCAGGAGGTATTTTTTACGTTTCTTGGCCAGGTAAGAGTAGCTAAAAAAGAGACTGCCAAACAATTTCTGAAGTTTCAGTTAAGCACAGACAAGCTTCAGCAAATACATGAATATGTTAGAATTATATTATTTTGTACACGTAAGGTTTCTGCCTTGCAATAGCAAGGTTATTTCAAGCGACTACAATTCAGGGAGAGTAGTCTGAAAAATCACACAAGTGCAAAGAGTGCATTTTTTTGCAGCACATGTTTTTCACTTGACAGTAACAAATCCACGAGAGAATAGTTTCCCTTGAATTGCTGGACTTGTCAGAGCCAAGTTTGACCCATCAGTTGTAGCAACCAGGACAGGCTCCATGCAGTAATAGCAATCTGTGCTTCATAGAGGATTGTATAATGAGGGCAGAACATTTCATGAAATCAAGACAGCATGTTCTTGGGAATAAGACTTCTTTCTTGCTTCCTGCATGTAGGACTGAGGTAGCTAGAAATATGCATAAAAGATGATCGTATGCAATTTCTATCCTGAAAATGTGTTGTTGGTGTAAAAGTTAGGTGGTCAGCAATTTTTCTCCTGTAGAAGAGCCAGTTAAAGTCCTTACACACTGTAAAAATAATCAAAACAGAAAAATAAATGAACTAATGAATGAGTGAATAAAGTAAGGAAACATGGGTAGGCCTGTGTTTCATAGTGAAAGTCTGTTGAGGTTGTATTGGAGCTCTGATTTATTAGCAGGTGCTGGGGCCTGAACATTCTGCCTTATGTGGTACAGATGTGGGTAAAACCACAGCTTTTGCAGATTGGCTGTTGATTTCAACTCTTGACAGCAACTCTTAGTGTTTGTTTCTTAACAACAGTTCTGAAACTTAAGCATCTGGAATTATGAACTGACTAGTAAAAGCCTGTAAACTGAGGCAGATGCAGAAAAAAAACCCAAACCACTAGGTGGGAAAATTGAGCCTTTTTTTGACCATGGGAGGTGCGTGAGAAATGATCGAAATGCTGGCTTGAGTGTATTTGTCCTAAATTTGTTAGGTAGTGTAGGCATTAGTAGGCATTAGTGTTGTTTTTTGTTTCTGTTTTCCAATACATGTTCAGCTTCTTAGGATAATTCCCTGTTCCTAGTCCACAGTTTCATTACCTGAGTGAATGATTATGCTCAGGAGATACCCAGAAATGTATTTTCTTGTTGCCTTTGTAAGGTACCCATGGCTTTGTGCACCTTCATGTTATTTTGTTTGCCACTGACCAGAGATTACACCGCTGTGCACTTCTGAGGCCAGCTTGTCACCAGCCCCATGGGATAGAGCCTCCCTGCCTCTAGTAGGTAACAGTGAGCTCTGCTGTGGTGATGGGGCATCACAGAAACCCCACAGATAGGTAACACTCTAGAAAGGTCTGAGTAAAAGAAATACTCCTCATCTGTATTTCCAAGCTGTGCCTTTGCCAAATATTTTTTCATCATAACTGTTTCTATGGTCCTTGTATTCTGTAACTTTAAGCTGAATTAAATGTGGATGAAATGCATGCTGAAGAGATGGGTGAATGAGGAAAAATAAATGTTGTTGATGTAATGTCATGAAATTTTACTTATTTTTTGCAGGACAAAAGTAAAGCAAACTACAGTAGGATTTGGGGCTAGAATTGTAGTAGTTGCGGTTGGAAAGGTTGTTTAGCCAAAAGGAGACAATTTTCTTTCTGAAAAAAATGAGTAAATCTATGGAATAGCAGAATTAATGAAGATCCTTATAAAAGAAGGACTTAACTTCTTCACTCACTGCGTTGGGTTAACTAATGCTAGTGCCTACCTGGCATTGCAGTAGAAGCAGGGAAATGGCCAACTTTTATGGTCTCATTAGCACATTATTTTGCTGTGTGATATTATAGACTAGTGTTACATAGAATATTCAAAGGAATGTTCAAATAATGGTCTCAAATAAAAATCGCTGAGTGTATTTAGCTCTGGCTACCCTGGTGCATTGTGGAGATACAGCTGGTATTAGCCCAGCAGTATTTGAAAACAGTAAGCACCTCTTGCTATAATGCAGATGTGTCTTAGGACACAGGGAGTAGTAGTTAGCTAGTAGCACTGTACTCCTTGAATGCATAATGTAGTACAGATCTGGAGTATGTTGCTTATGTCTCATAGTAGTCCACACTCAAACCTCTCAAGAAGAACAAGCACAAAGGACATTGTGATACTGTTTCAGAACTGACTTAATTAAAAAGTCAGTTTTTCTGCATATTTTATTTTTTCTGTAATTTCATTACTAAAATCAACAGATGTCAGAGGTAATAACTTCTTCATAAGCTGGGAGAGTTGAAAAGAAACTCAGCAATAGGTAATACCCAAACTTGTGGAAACAACCAAGCAGCTCTAATGGTATCCAGGATAGAATGTTTACAGAACCATTCTATGATTCTATCAGAAAGCTCCCTCAAGGTCAAAATAACTTGATAAAATGTAAATTCAGGAAGTAAGTTGTATATCTACTTCAGTGCTGTTTGGAAATCCCTGCAACATGACGAGGCTCACATATTGATCAAGTGGAGCAGAAACCAGTCTGGTCTATGCAAGCATTGGAAGGAGATGTTTGCAGGTGCAGGGTGAAGCTGTGCATCATCAGATCCATGACGTCCAGCCTAGGTGTTGTGCAGTAGTAAGCATACCAAACACTTCCTGGTTTGGGGATTAGATCAATGGGGCAGAGCAGTAGCGTGGAGAACTAGGCACCTGGCTTTCATGTGACATTGATTAAAGGGATTATTTCATTCTGCTGTGGCAGCCTTTTGGTACCGATGCACAGGTCTGGCTGCTCTGCGACACTGCGTTTTGCAAAAATCTAATATTCAAGAGGTTTTATGGTTGTTTTTTTTTGTTTTGTTCTTGATTTTTTTTTTGTTTGTTTTTTTGTTTGTTTTGTTTTGGGGGGTGGGGGTTTTGGTCAGCAGCACTGAATATTTTTGCATTAGAGGATGATAATTGTTTCTGCATGTGGAGTGCAGTCACTTCTTGCTGATGTGGGATTTCTGCCTTTCATGTTTAGCGTTGGAACTGTTCAGAAAATACCTGGTGTTGGAGGGAAGGAGTTTGCTGGGCTCTTCTATTTCCTTTTCTATTTTCTATTAAAAGCATGCGCTTCTGAATGCGGCTTTAAGAAGTAAAGCACTGTATTATCAGATTCTTCCTTTGTTATATTATCATATATACATTATGTATCATACTTCCTTCATCTAAATATTTATACATTATTTTGGCAAAAAAATAAGATGGCATAAACACTGTTTCATATTTAGCCTGTGAAGGCCCAGGATTATGTCACTCCCTGTTCTTTGAAACCAGATAGTTTGAAAAGTGCTATAGGAGAAGTGATCACGTAGCTCCTATCAGAATTAATAAACTTTGATTTGCTGGAAATCATGTCCTTGCAGTATATAATATTACAAAAGCTGACTTGGAAGCTTATTCACTCTCTTTGAATTCACTCTCTGTGAAAACTTTTTATTAAAATACTAAGTCTTTGAGTTGATTTTTTCTTATATGAAGCTGTATCTGGAGATGTTTTCAAGCTGTTTATGTTGCGATTGTCCTGTTTGTGTTCATATGATCTCATTGAATCAGGCTGATTGAAGCAGTGAAGGCCTTTATCCTCCAAGTGCAAAGACTGAAGATGGAGATCCTTGGATAGAGATGCTTAATTCACCTGTTAAATTTAACCTAATCAAATGCCAATGAAATCCTGTTTGGCTGATGAATAATATGTTTAAACATTTGTTTACTTCCACTTGGAATGCCTGCCGTGTAACTTTTAAAAAATCTATTGGATAACTATACATTAGAAACCTGATTAGATACTTGAAATTACTGATAAGACTGCAAGGCCAGTAGAGTACAATAAAGACCAATTCAGTGTAATATAGAATTATTTTTCCCCTCCACCTGTTAGTCTCATTTACAAGGCATTTTTATGATGATGTTGTTTTAGCTCTGATTATGAATTGCAGTGCTTTGTTCCCTCCCAGAACAACTTACTGCTTGGGAATTGCTGGCTGCCATATGCCAAAAAAATACTTCCTTTTCCATCTGTACCTTTGGTTTTATTTATATCTGTGTGTGTGTGTATGTATGTATGTATATATTATGTGTATGTTCATATATTGATGTTATATAATATTATTCAGATAATATATATATAGTATATCTGGATAAAACTATATATAATTTATATATTTCTATACATATATATTATATGTATGTGGATGTCTATACAAGAGCTGCTCCAAAAGTAATGCCTCCAAGCATTACATTGGCCCACAATGTCAGAGGTGGATACTGCTGTGTGATAGATGGCAGCAGAGGAGCAGTCTGACGACACAGTGCCTGACATGGAAATGTATATGAAGCAAAGGTGTGTCACTGAATTCTTCCACGAGGGGAAAAATGGCACCCATTGACATTCATCAGAGCTTGCTGAACATTGATGGAGCCCAGTGAGTGGATGTGAGGCAGTGAGTGATGTATTTCAGCAGTAGCAACTGTGAGAGTTGCTCACCTCCACTGGTGAAGATTTTTGCTGCTGTGGCATGCTAGCTGTTGTTCATTGCTGGTGAAAATGTGCAGCTACTAGTGGTGACTGTGCTGGAAAATAGCATTTTACAGCAGAGAAGCAGTGTTATTGTGTTCTTTGTGTCTGTTGTAGTTCCTGTGGATATGAATAGGAGACATTGCTTTCAGAGCAACCTGCATACATAAAATCCTCCTATTCCCATTCAGTGTAATGGTGGAGATGGGTTAGCTATCTTGAGGGTCATGACACGAGGGCTACCCTGAATCTGCCTGGTTGCCACGCAAGAATCTACCCAGAGTGCTGTCAAGATTGCATCCACTTGAGATATTTCTAATAGCAAAGTTATGGGAAGAAAAAGAGTTAAATTGGTAATTTAATGTGTTCATTAGTGTTGCTTTTTTGGAGGGGTTCATTTTCAAAATTATCATTAAGTGATAGCAGTGATTTATGGGTTAATTTTCTTCACTGATATTTAAGAAAATGTTTTCCTTCCACATAATTAGTTTTCAAATAAGATTTCAGAAAAGCTATAATATCAAGTTTGTATGCTATTACATAATTTTGTTCTTTACCAGTTTCAAATCTATTTGCACAATTTTGTCCGTACTTATAACAGTCTGCCATAGTGTGACATCTATTTTTTTAAGCAATGTTAGCTTTTGGAAACAGAGCAACCTTTTAACATAGTCATGTTGATTTAGGTTCAGCATATGCATTTTCCACCTACTCTCGATCATGTTTTAGGCATGTATTTTCAGCAAGCGGAAATTAATGTGGTCAACTCTTCTTTGTGCTAATTGTAAAATGAGCTTTTAGCAGGATAGGAATTACAGTGGAGACCTTTCTCTTTTTTCAAAGGTTAATCATTTTTCACTGAGAATTAGATTTTCCCTGTGTAGGCACATCAGTACCTTCTGGATAGTGTCATTATATTATACCTTTAACAAACAGTTAATTTTACTAGAATGTTGTATAATATTTTGGTAATGGAGTTTGGCTTTTGTAATTAAAAAAAACCTACATCTTCTGTGGCTTGAGTTGGAAGTTGGAAATTTGTGAATTATTTGCTTTCCCTAATCCTGCTCAGTCACTGTTTTGGATGCCTCTTGGATGCTTTTTAGCATATGAACGCCTGAACTGCAGAGAGGTTAGAATGAAATAATAGCTCAAGCCCATTAAGACCATGGATGCAAAAGCTGAGATTAAAGCTCTGTAGGTGTTCACTGCATGTTCTTTTCTCTCATGGCTCCTGAATATGCACCATTAAATCAAAGTGATGAATTTTGTAGCACTCCTTTGAATTAATTCTGCTGCTCCTGCCTGTCGGGGTGCATACAGGGATCCATATCAGTACTATCAGTTGCTTATTAAGAGCCCAGAAATTTGAGAAATGCTATTTTTATTCTCCTTTAACTGTTTTTGCAAAACACAGGCAATGTGCTGTAGATCCAAAGGTAATAAATGCATTGGTTTATGTCACACAAATGCTAACCTCCCATTGATAAGACAAACTATTGTGCTGAAGGGAGGAAGATGCCTTTTGTCACAGAACATTGCTTTTCGTTCTTAATAATACATCAAGTCAGAGGTGGGATGGAACATAAGCAAATCTGTGATGGCACAGAATGAAGAAACTGTGACAACACATGGTATTCTCAGGTAAAATGGAAAATACGTGTTACAACTCAACATTGAACACTAAATTTTTGCAATTAGAGTTTTAGATGCTAGGAATCTATGCACTGAAATGTGATGTACTGTTACCTATAAAATCTTGTAAATCATGAGTGGTCCAGTCTTTGGGCTTGCCTAGGCTGCTGTGAAGGAGAATTGACTTGGCCCACATTAGATATTTCATAATAAAAAGTTGTGTTACTTACATACATATATATTTTTACATATATATTTTTATTTATTAAAATGTAAAAAAGCAATAGAAACAAAACTAGCATGTCGGACATGTCCATTAAATTGTTGGGTTCTGGAAAGTGATTAGTTTGACATTTATTAGGGAAATAATGCTCTAGAATTCTACAGTAAAAAGAGCAAACAATCATACTAACCCTTGCAAGTCCTTGAAAAGACAGAGGATTTCTCTGCACTTTTATGTAATCATCATTATATCCATTAAAAGCTGGTGACTTTTATTTCAGCTTTATTGGGGCTAGAACTCATACTTCTGAGAGAAGTATTTACTGGGAAGAAACCCAATCCTAAAAGTTTAGTTAAATAATCAACAACAACAACAACAATCACACCGTATTGCGAAGGAAAAATGCAGATTACTTTTAATTATAAATTGGTGATTCTGGAAAAATGCTGTATAACAAACTATTGGAGGTCTTTTTGATGAGATTAGTGAGACAGAGCCAACATTAAAGAATTCTCATAACAAACCTATATGTTACTCAGTCAACAATATTACAGTCTAAGCTGTGCAAAAAAAAAAAAAAAAAAACATTTCCAGAATAAAACACAGCAATGATTTTTTTTTTCCTCAACACTTTTGAGAGTGGTAATATTTCTGACAGAGCTGTGCACATCTGAGCTTCTGCTCTCCAGAAGTGCTTTCCCAGTTGTACTTACTTTCATCAGCACTGTGCACACAGCCAGTCCGTGGCTGCTTCTTGTACAGGACTTCCTTTTCTATCAAGAGGATTTCTGGTCAGCTGGTGCTTGGGTTAAACAATATGAGTATGTGTTGTTCCCTCCTTGGCTATTCTTGCCCTTCCTGTGAAACGTGTTCCTCACAAGTGATCCTTTTGATGCGGTTATTTGTGGAATAAGAGTTGCTCATTGATACTACTGGCGCATCAACCAAAGATGATGGCACCATGGGTGCTTTTCCATTGGCTATGGAAGGTGCTCAGGGACAGTGTTGACCCTGGAGGTTGGCAGGGGAAGATTCATTTGGTTCTGTGATGCATGTGGGAGTGAATACTGTCTTCTTTGTTTCCATCCACTGATTCAGTATCTTCTGGCGTATGAGTGATGAAGACTTTTCCTCTTTTTTTTTTTTTTTCTAATAAAAATTCAGAGAGGGAAATACAAATCAGTAGACAGCTATCCCTTTTCTAGTACTATTCTGCTGTGTTGCTTTGACTTGGAATTGAATGTCTCTGTTTGCTACTCTACTGCTGTAACGCATGCTTATTCTCCTGAAAAACGCAGACGTTGTACTGACTGTTTTACTGCAGTTGATGGAGGTTGTTTCCTGAGACCTGCTGTTCATAGTGATCTTCTGCTTTCCAGTTTTGTATATCTGGGCTTTGTTTGGAGTCACTGCAAATAATTTCATAATGCAAGTGGAAAAGTACTTTTGCAGAGGTTTTTTTTTTTTTTCAAAACAAACTTCTTGCTGAAGATGTTTTTGAAGTCTTAACATCTGTAGTATTTTGCTGCATATCAGGTTTTTACTTTCTCCTTCCCCAGGGAATATTAATGGTAGCTGTCCTGAAGGTCTTTTCTGATGCACTGTTTCCTTCATCATTCTTTTTTCACTTTACCTTCTCAAATCAAGTGTCATTAATTTGTTCTAGCCTTCAGGAGATGGTGGGAAACAGCTAACTCCTGTTACCAGGAGTGAGTGTGGGGTAATCATTATAGACACCAATGTTTCAGTTGTTCATAGAGCAGAATACAGAATAGTGTCCTGTGTTGCACAGAAAACAGCTTTTCCTAAGACACGCTTGCTTTTGGTCAGTAGAAAGATGGAAAGACTGTGACCTAACAGTGTTGTCAAAAGTGACACTGATGGTGCATTTGCTATTTCCTTTGCTGCACCTGTAGGGTCTAATAGTTCCCAGCTTTATATTTGGTGAGGCAGACCTCTTTATAAGAATATTTAATTGCAGTTTTATTAATGCCAATTCAACCTGCTATAATAAACTCATCAATTTGTGTGCAGTGATTGAAAGGAAAAGATAAATGAAAGTCTATTATAATGTTGTTAGATAACCAGGTATGAATATGAATGAGATCGTGCCTCTTTTGGAGCTGTGTTGTTCAACGCGCTTAGTGTAACAAACATTCCTATGAAAGCTCGCTGTGTCGAGTCAAGCAGATGTTTCCTTAGCATTATACATTACCTAGTGAGCTGTTTAAGTGCTTCTGACTTTCATTTGAATAAGTCTGTAAGTTCTTTAAGCATCTCTCATAAAGGGAAACAAAACTCCATGACTATAAAAGAATATGTATAGCTTCACCTCTGGGTTTGTACTGAGTAGTGCTTTAGTGAGGAGGAGTTCCTTCTTTTATTTTATACTTCTCCTCCCTCCTTGTTCTTTAAAAAGTAAGGAAAAAAATGGCTCAAATTTTTTGCGATAAGAAGAATTGCATGGAATAAATCTGTGGTATTTAAATATTTTGTACTGCTATGGCAGCACGTAATGCTCTTCGGAACCATGCACTCTTGGAAATGAAGTTTCTTCAAACCCAAAGATTAGCTCTTGGAAGTGTGTGCTAAGTAGTGGAATCATAAGCAGCTAACGTTTCCTAAATAGTGTACATAGAAAACCCCATTGCAGTTTGCAGTCTGCATTCTGCAGTGTAATTCAATAGGGTGTTTTCCTTCCTCTGGATTTCAAGTATTGCATGCTTCTTTCCTGAAGCACAATCTCTGAGCCCTGTGCAAACGTTCCAAGCTTAGTGAATGGAAAGATCAAGTTTTTTTAAGCAATGCGGTGTTGGTTTCATATATAAGAGACCTTTCTTTCATTAGTGTTAATTATTATAAATGTACGAGTTTGCAGATGTTGCTTCTGATACTCGTGATGGTGTGTTGCATATCTGCTGCTAATCCCCAGTGATATTTGAAGAGAGGAGCATAATATTGTAGTACATGGAATGTAAATTCATCAGAAACGTTAATAGTATCTTAATATCAGACCATAACATAACAGCAATTAAATATATGCATGATAAATGAGAAAATAAGTGCAGCATTTCCCAAATCCTGCAAAATAAAATTTTTGAGTTGTGTTCAATGTATTATAAATAACCAATATGTCTTTAATATCCAGCTGTAGTCAGAAACCACTCTGAATAGTCTGTGGACTAGAGTTTATACATAGTGAAGAGCATTTTGCTTTTTGAAGTAAGATATCTAAAGAGCATTTTGAGACTTATTTGTGCCAATAACCAACAGTCTAAATCACTCTTCCAGAAGTTTGGCATCTCTGAATATGACAGCAATACCGGTGCTAGACTTTGGGCTTCTTTCACTGCTTGTACAGCTTGAATTTACTGGATTCTGTTCACTATTGTTTGTTCTTTGACATAATTTAGAGGCATATCCTCTCTGAAACCATCTGAAACATAAATTCATTAGGATGACAATTTCTCAAGGAAAAAAGTTCCTTTTCTCCTCTGTATCCAATTTCTATTTTCATAATAAAATGGTATTTCATGCAGGGTTTCCTTGGGAAATTTCTAGTCCCATAGTGCAAAATGGTGTGTATGAACAGACCTATTTTAACAAGTAGGAGAAAGTAACAGTAATAGCATGGAAAAACCTGCCAATTTGCATCTTTTGGGAGTACTGTCTTTCTGTGAAAACTTCCTCAACAAAAATGAATATCTAATGAGTCCATAAATAAGCAGCATTTCTTAAACCTTACTGCATCAATTAAGTCAGTGTAAAACAATTTAAAAGTTTTCTTTACATAGCATGTAGGCAACCTGCGGGCCTGCTGTCATGAAAGGTCAGGTAAGTAGACACTATCACCATATCAGGGTATACAAACCGATGGTTAATGAGCTTTGTGACTGAACTGATTAACTGGTAAATCAGAGGACATGTTGTATTGTTAGAAAAATTGCATTTTGCAGGTGGCACTTGGTTGTAAAACACTGGATAAATTAACCAGCCCCTTTTTGGGGGAAGTTGTGGGGACAAAAAGCTATCAGATCTAGTTATAAACTGATGAGATGTTCAAGAAACATGTAGATGTAGCCCTTAGGAATGTGATTTAGTGGGCATGGTAGTGATGGGTTGACAGCTGGGCTGCGTGATCTTTCAGGTCTTTTCCAACCTTACTGATTCTATGTGTAATATTACACATGACATACCACACAGTACTCTTCTTGAAGAATTCGTTTTGTACAAACACAGCTGCTTTTAACTGAGATGTTAATTAAGAATTGAATTTTCTGCTTTTGCTGTGCTGTTGGAGAGGTTTTATTTTGTTATCATTTAAGGAAAAAAAGTTTTATATTTTGTTGAATACGTTGTTTGGTAGCAAGTGTTTCAGTATCGAAAGAGAGAGCATTCCTGGCTATGCAAAGGGAAGTTTTCAGCAAGATAAAAAGGATTCACAGATGCAGTGGCAATGCTTGCTTAACAGTAAGCATGAACCTACAAAAAGTACCGTGCTTTCATAATTTTCATCTGTAACATGAAGGGAATAGGCAGTGGACTTAGAGCAATGTAAAGCAGGTGTGGTGTGCTGTGTTTGTTAGACTGTTCTGCAAGAGTGATCAGACATGAGACATGAAAGGATATGGCAGAGCAATGGTTGATGGATGCTCCTGCCTTCATGAATGGAAATATAACTCTGTCCTCACCAAATGAAAGATGAAGCATTGATTCAGCTGCCTGGGAAATCTTCCAGAAATTATATTAGTAATGGTTTACTGGTGGAAAAGAAAGAAGGTAAAACTATAGCTTTAAAATCAGTTGATTTCAAACTACGTGAGGAATTACTATGTACGGTTCTTAACAAATTTATCCTTCATTTATTTCTGAATAAGACCATCCATTGGGCGATGGATATGCAGACTTAATGCTGAAAGGATGTTTCATGCTCAAACCTGAAAAGTGTAAGATCCTTCAGCTATTTCATGCTATTCCAAAGCGTAATGCCAATTAGATTACCTATATGTAACATTCTGGTCCTTCAGTAGAAATTCTGGGATTTGGCTGTAAATTACATCCTACTGTTCTCTTAGTTTTGAGCATGTTCTCTTGTTCCCACTGCTTTTACCCACTGATGTTACACTTCTGTTTTGAAACTGCTATAATTGCTTGGCAAGATTTGGCTTTGAGTGCTTTTTAGCTTTCTCTTTTGTTCTTCTATATATTTCTGAATCTATTCTCAAGTATGAAAGTATAGGCTGCTCTGTATAAAATGCCCAGAGTTTCCATCAGCTATTGATTCTCCAGTCCAGTTTGGGATTTTAGGAGTCATGGGATTACAACATTCTGCTGTCATTTACATCCTTCTTTCTGACTTGTGCTCTGCTTTTCTGACTTCCAATAAACTCGTGAACATGCAGCTACTTGGAGAAAGCTTTTCAACCCCTTTGTTTCTCTGTCATGGACTCTGTTTTTATTTGCCTGTCCAAACACGGAGAAATAAATAGTTGGTTTCTTGGTGTTTTTTGTGAAAGAGCAAAAATTAAATCCCTTTCAAGTCTTTCAGTCTTGTTCAACTTCAGACTTTTTACAGTTGGAGCAAATGGGGGTGGGCGATAATTAGGAGAACTGCACAGTTATGTAAGAGAAAGCTTGCTGCTGGAGGCTGGGTGAGCAGATTGCCTGGCCATCAATGCACCACGTGTCTTCCATCTTCCCACAGTGTCCGTGCAGAGGAGTGCAGCTGAGCAATGTGCCTGGTTTTGGTAGATGAATGTGTTCAAACAAAAAATAAATGATAAAAAAGCTTTTCCTTTGGTGTACACAAATTTAATATTTATTTTTATAGAAGTAAGAGTGTTTTTATGCTACAAGAGGGTTTTAGTTGTGTTTACTTTGTGTAAATGATTGCACTCGTTGTTCTTAGCTAGAAATTCTATCTGTTGATGACTTCAACATGAAGGCTGTCATCTAAAACTCACGGGGAAAAATCAACTTGGAAGAAAATGATTATAAAATATAATGCAGCGATGATAAGAGTACTGTATACTGTTTGATGGGGAAAGTACCCTGTTGCTACAGAAAGCTACTCAGCTAACCAGCACTTGTAAATTGCCACCAATTTCATGTAAACATTTATGAAAACAGTAACTGCAAGATCAGCGCTTTTGCTGTTTTGTTAATTTTGTTTAGTTAGCTTTTGCATGGTGTGTCAGTGTTACATTGATCCTGTTGTTAACCTAGACATTCAGGGGGAAGTACTGTAAGTAAACAGTGACACTGAGCTGCAGTGAAAGATGAAGTATGGGGACCTTGTGCTGCCGGTTTGTTGGATTTGGTGTTGCAACTATTATTCTGTATAGTCCTTTTTTTTTATCTGTGCGGAGATGTGACTTCAACTTCTCCAGGGCATGTGATAAATTTGAGGTATATTAATCTATGATGGAACTAAACCTCTGTACTAACTTTTCGGTAAAAGTTCTAATGAGAATACCACTTGAAAACAAAACCTCAAACTGTTACTTGAAGTAGAATATCTGAAGTCTGCTGTCTTTCTGTTAGAAGTAAATAAGTTGTATTGCTGATGCAAGATAAGGTCCATCTTTGTCACCTGGGTAATTGTCAACGGTTTACCGGGCTGGATCGGCCCGGTTCCGTGACGACCGGTGCGGGGGACCCACGGACCCACGCCCCAGGAAAGGGAAAGGAAAAAAGGGAAAAGGGAAAAGGGAGATGGGCCCAGAAACAAAACAGCGGCAACGATCTGAGGAGGAAAGCTAATTTACTAAATAAGATATCAGAAAGTAAAATAACACAATATGATACAATATAATTGGAATTGAGGCTAATGAATCAAATAAAATGAGCAAGAGAGAGTGTCCGATAAACCAAAGGCCTTACGCTAACGCTGAAGGCGATACAGCAGCGAGCACCCACTGCTGAGTCGATCCCGAAGGAAAGAGAGTGTCCCGTGACCGCTGAGGGTTTTTATCTGTTCCCTCTGAGCGGAAAACACGTAAAAATACAAAGCATCGCAAAGTCCTCTGGGGAATATAGTGCTTCTTCTCTTCTGAGACAGGTATACCTGGAATTATCAATGATCTATGGAGCTGGAATATTAGCTCTTTAACTCTTAATGCAATACATGATGTTATGATGTGGAATACCAGTACCAAAAATCATAAAACCATGACAATAATTCAACCTCTTTGTTATCACCATTCCAGTTTGCAAATAAGAATTTTTGAGTCACAGAAGGGAAAGCCAGTCTATGTAGAACACTTTGAAAGTAGTGCCTCCTATTTATTCCCATGGAAACTGCAACAGATATGAAGAGCATAATATGATATATATTATATAATATATGATAGAGCACATTCTCAGCTACAGAACACTTTTTTCAGTGTAGTCACCAGTACTGGCTGATTCACATGGATGAGCTGATCAAGATGCTCTTCATTTTTTGGTGTGACAGATGTGCATGGCTGCTAGAATGTGGCGTGTCTTTCATTTTCATCATGTCATCCATGGGGCCAGATGGGATCCACCCAAGGGTGCTGAGGGAGCTGGCAGAGGTGATTGCCAAGCCGCTTTCTGCCATCTATCAGCATTCCTGGTCATCTGGAGAGGTCCCGCAAGATTGGAGGCTTGCCGATGTGACTCCCATCTACAAGAAAGGCCGTAAGGAAGATCCGGGGAACTACAGGCCTGTCAGCCTGACCTCGGTATCAGGGAAAGTTATGGAGCAATTGATCTTGAGGGAGATCACACGGCACGTGCATGGCAATCAGGGGATCAGACCCAGCCAGCACGGGTTCACAAAGGGCAGGTCGTGCTTGTCCAACCTCATCTCCTTCTACGACTGGGTGACCAGACTGGTAGATGTGGGAAAGGCTGTTGATGTAGTCTACCTGGACTTCAGCAAAGCCTTTGACACGGTCTCCCACAGTATTCTCCTGCAGAAGCTGGCAGCCCATGGTGTGGACAGGTTCACTCTTCTCTGGGTTGAGAATTGGCTAGAGGGCCGTGCCCAGCGGGTAGTGGTTAATGGAGTCAAGTCCAGCTGGCGTCCTGTCACGAGTGGTGTCCCCCAAGGGTCGGTATTGGGGCCCGTCTTGTTTAATATCTTTATTGATGACCTGGATGAGGGGACTGAGTGTACCCTCAGTAAGTTTGCGGATGACACCAAGTTGGGAGGATGTGTTGATCTGCCTGAGGGTAGGGAGGCCCTTCAGCGGGATCTGGATAGGCTAGACAGTTGGGCTGAGGTCAATGGGATGAGGTTCAATAAGGCCAAGTGCCGGGTCCTGCACTTTGGCCACAATAACCCCATGCAATGCTATAGGCTTGGGGCAGAATGGCTTGAGGAGTGTATAGAGGAAAAGGACCTGGGGGTGTTGGTTGATGCTCGGCTCAGTATGAGCCGGCAGTGTGCCCAGGTGGCCAAGAAGGCCAATGGCATCCTGGCCTGTATTAGGAATAGTGTGGCCAGCAGGAGCAGGGAGGTGATCATCCCCCTGTACTCAGCTCTGGTGCGGCCGCACCTCGAGTACTGGGCCCCTCACTACAAGAGAGACATCGAGGCCCTGGAGCGTGTTCAGAGAAGGGCAACAAAACTGGTGAGGGGTCTGGAGCACAGGTCTTACGAGGAGCGGCTGAGGGAGCTGGGATTGTTTAGTTTGGGGAAAAGGAGGGTCAGAGGAGACCTCATTGCACTCTACCACTTCCTGAAGGGAGACTGTGGTAAGGAGGGGGTCAGCCTCTTCTCCCAGGTAACTAATGACAGGACGAGAGGGAATGGCCACAAGTTGTGCCGGAGAAGATTTAGATTAGACTTGAGGAAAAATTTTTTCTCTGAGAGAGTGGTCCGGCACTGGAATGGCCTGCCTAGGGAGGTGGTTGAGGCACCGTCCCTAGCGCTGTTCAAGAAGCGTTTAGATGAGGTGCTGAGGGATTTGATTTAGTAGCTTGGTGGGTAGGGATGGTGGTGTGAGGAAGGTTGGACTAGATGATCTTGTAGGTCCTTTCCAACCTAATGTATCTATGAATCTATGAATCTATTTCTCTTCCACCATTGCTGAAACGTACCACATGCTGCCTCACTGTGCTCACATCCACTCTTTGGTCTCCATCAACATTCAGCAAATATCAATGAATGACAACGATTGCAGTTTTTTCTGCATGGAAGAATTCAGTGGCACACCTTTGCTTCATATGCTCTCCTATAGCAGATGCCATTTTGTCTGACTGTCCCTCTGCTGCCATCTGTTGCACAGGAACAGAATGTAAAGGATATTGGTGGGAAGGTTCAACCTCTGTTGCCATTCTGTCACTATCTACCTCTCACATCATGGGCTAATACAATAAAACAGGAGGTATTACTTTCTAGCAGCCCTTATAAAAATGGAAGGCATTGAAATCATGCAGGCTTCTTTGCATTTGTCAGAGACTGCCTATGCATCGGAGAAGCTGCTTTGTATTAGAAGCTTGTGAAAATCCAAAACCATGGTGATAACAAAACAGGTTTGTTACACAACAGTATGTTGTTCACTTTGGAAACAGAGTAGCATTGGAGAACAGATTTAAACAGGAGCAGCTGAAAATTGGTATGGATATTGGCCTACTGATGGCTGTGTTTGACGGCTGTTCTCAGGCTGCTCTCCTGGGAGACTGAGCCACAGTGGTTCTCCTTCCATCTCTTATCTCTTTCATTTTCAGGCCTTAAGGCTGTTAGTGTTTTCTCTGTCAAAGCTTGTTGCCTGAAAAGTCCTGGGCTTTGACCCTAAGTAGGGTGTTTGGTTTTTTTCTTTTTTCTTTTTTTCCCCCCACCTCCCTTGGTTAGTGGAAACAAAACAAGGCAAAACTAACCAAGTTTTGACGCAGCATTGTTAAGCTTCCATGGAGGACTGCAAAAGCCTCTCCTTCCTTCCTGAAGATATTTAAAATCACCCACCAGTGAAACTGAAGTTTCATAAGATAGCAGAGCCAATCTTTAAGTTTAAGTGCATCTTAATGCACCGAGTGTCATTCCCATTTACCTTCAGATTCGCATCATCTGTGCTCTGCCTGGTGTTGTTCTTGGGAGCTGTGTTGTTGTTTTTTGAGCTTGTTAGATTGATTTCATCACAACAAAGTGAAACAATTCCTAATCATACAAGGTTAAATAAAGTAGTAAGGGTGAAGGTATGAAAAATCTGTGCCATCTTGTTGAAGACATGTTTTAGAAAAGCAAATAGGACATTTTCTTTTGCAGTTTCTTCCAGTACTATAGAAGTCCAAAATTTGTCAGTTGCAGCATCAACTGTGCAGGAATGTCATGCTTCTCCTTCTGCAGAAAGCCTAGTTGAATTCATCTGAACTTGAGATAAGCATTGGTGTGATGGTGAAAGAGAAAGTAACTTTGCTTGATCATGATGACTTAGTGGGTTATTAGAGTTGGGGTAGTATGGTTAGGGTGCAATTGGACTTGATAATCTTCAAGGTCTTTTCCAACGTGAGCAATTCTGTGATTCTCTGTTTTCTTTTCAGGTCTTCTTTAGCTCATCTTATTGTTATCACAGGTGTTGTGTTTCCTGTTGGGTGGCAGAAGAAATGGACAGAAACATGAAAATAAATGTATGCCAGATTTGCTTGATAGCTCTACTTTCATTAATTTATCACCTTTTGCACACTTAAGTGGGTGCACATCCTAAAAAATAGCTTCTGCTGAACAGCTGCCAGTTTTTTGGTGATCGTTTGACTAGAGAACCATGCACAACATTGTCATAATGCGTTTCTTACAAGAGACTGACCTCAGAATGTGGGTGCCTAAGATGATAATAGCATGGTTACACTGATTATTACTCTTTTTTTTTTTTCTTTCAGTTTGTGGAGACATCCATGGCCAATTCTTTGACTTGATGAAACTGTTTGAAGTGGGAGGTTCTCCTGCCAACACACGGTATCTCTTCCTGGGGGACTATGTGGACAGAGGGTACTTCAGCATTGAAGTAAGTTTCTTATTTCTGTTTTTGGTTGTGGATCTGCTTGCAGTCAGTTGTATGTATTTGGCACAGTAATTTAACGAGTTCAGGAATGCTGAGGTTCTTTGCAGATACTACTGTGATCAAAGTAAGTCCTTGTTACATATCACTGGGATGACGTCCAGCCAAATCCCACTATTATCTGTGCTGGAGAGCTGATGGCAAACAGGCCTGGGTACTTCTAGCAACTATCTTAGGATAGCGCAGAAGGCAATCTGCTATGCAGCTTGCACAAGTTAAATAGAATGAATACAATGAACTATTAGGAAAGAGACATGGTAGTTGAATTAAATGAGTATAGTTGGACTTCTTCTTGTTTTGTTTTATGTTTTGTTTGTTTTTTTTGTCTGAGTTATGAAAAGGAAGGACTAGATCAGGAGAGAGAGAACAAAAGCCAGAAGATAACACATTGTGGAGGGGAGATTTAATGAGTTCTTCTTAGGTACAGGTTGAAGAGTATGAGTTCTGGCTCTTGATGTAGCACTTGAATCCACAGAGCAGTGATGCACCTGTGTCCTGCTGAAGCTGCTGAGACCTTGTGCAGATGCAGGATGAAGAATGTGGAGGTCAAATTACAGCATCTTGTGAAGGAAAATCCTTGGAGGAAGCAGTGTCCTGTCCAATGTGCCCACCTATTACAAGAAGAAAGTCAAATAAGTGCATTGCTGCAGTGCTCATGAGAGAAACTAGATTTGTTCTGTTTTGCTGTTTGGTTTTGCAGACTGACTGTTGAGGTGCTCATAAAATCTGGTCTAGATATGTTAATCTAATCATAGCTTATCTGGTCACTGAGTGAACCAGTCAGAAGGCCTTGTAACAGCTTCTGAGTTACAGCTGGTCTTCTCTGTAAAAATTGGACTTGAACTTCCTCCAAGATGAGGGAAAATACCCATTATGTTAAAAGCAATGTTGGTCCTGTGGTACATGGTTGAATACCTGTTGATAAGGTGGCAGCATGCAATGATGTTTCATTTTACAAAGCACATGTAAGTATACTTTTGTCATATCAACATAAAAAAACAAACCACAGTTGCAAACAGCAAAGTTACTTGTGTGTTTGTGAAATGGATCAGTGCATTGTCTTGACAGTTCTATTTTTACAGTATGAACCATCTTAAAAATAAGATTCTATAAAACTTCTGCTTTATTGGCTGATTTTAAAACTTACTTTAAAATGTTAACAGAATCTTTGAGAGGTGAAACATTCTAAACATAGAAAAAACAGTGTTTCAAGTGCAAAAGCTCTAAAAACTGAAGATCTGCAAGATTTTTGTCCACCTGTAAATCATGTAAAATCATGATGTAAATAATGAATACAGCCAGGATTAGTCTTACACTGAAGTCAAAGCTTCCTGCTTTCTTTTGAGCCATGTGTGTCTTCTTTATCCCATCTCAGATCCACGATCAGCTGTGGGCCAACCCTTCACTGTGCAGGTGCAGGGCTACTGAGGGAAGGCTGAGAATGTAAAAGAGAGCTTCACAGTCTCATTCTTCTGTGCAGCTGAATCTTGAGCTGCCATTTTTCAGATGTGCCAGCCTTGTTCATATCTCCTGGAGACTTGGACTGTACCAAGTTGCATCTGGAAGATTTGAGTTTTGTCTCTATTTCTTTACATGTTTTTAATACAAGAGATAGGACAAATTATTTGCTTCAGTTTTCAAGTGCCTGTCTGACAGTTTGCCAGAATTTATTCTGGAGTTATTACTGAATAAAGATGAGCAAGTCTTGTAACACAGCAAATTGCTTATGAGTGAGGAATAGGCCCCTTAAAATAATTCATTTAGCAATCTGCACATACGTGTACTATATTCTGCATTTAGATTTTCCATTCTGGAACACTGCTTTTTCACTGGGAGCTGTGCTGGCTTCTATCAGCACAAAGGAAATATCTGAACTGTCACTGACATTATTCCTTTTTGTATGTAGGGTTCTCAGATTACTACTTTTTTGGTGCATAACTGATTCTCTCCACCTGTCACCTTGATTAAAGGATGCCTCTGAAAGAAAAGGCATACTGTTTCATAACTGTCTTTGGATTTGCAGCTATGCATTCAGGCATGAACTTACCAGAATAAGTACTGACAAGGAAAGGAAAACAGGAGGAATGTGCTTTGGCAGGCTGGGGGATGCATTGTGGAGAAGGGGGGGTCCTGAGCAGGTTTAGCAGACCCCAGCCCTTGCCAGGGCTTAGTGCTGGCTTAGTGGTCCTAGTGGAAAAACGGTCCTGCTGTGGCTCAATGCGTATTTCTACCATGCCTGTACCCCACACTCTTTATTATGGCTGTGTGCTGACTCCTCTTTCTGCCAGTGTAGATGACATGAAACAACTGCAGTTCTGGGGTCTCTCCAAAATAAGAAAGTAGGTGGTCCAAGGTACTAAGCACAAGTAATACAAGCTTTTAAAAACTCCTTCAGTTGCTCTGTGCTATCTAGCATAAAAGTGACACCATTGAGCCTAGACCTAGCTGAGTTCTAGCAGTGGGCGAGATAATCCCTGTCTGTGGGCTGGAAAGCATTTGGGATTCTTCTGGATGAAAGGTGCTATATAATGCAAGCTATTATCATTAAGAACAGAGGAAGAAATTGCATACGGTAGGTGGAAGGCATTTGATAACGCAGAGGGGAAAAGAGAAAAGTGTTTGCATAAGGCACTCAGCAGAAATGACAGTTCTTGACCCACAGAGCTTTTGATCCAAGGACTCAATCCTTCTCACGCGTGCTCTGTTTTTACCAGGCATAGTTAGCAGCATTGCTTGAACAGAGCATTTTAGCCTGTAAATTTACTTCTAAGCAAGGTGTTGCAGGGGAGAGACTAATAAAGAAATTAAAATGGCTACCCCCACCCCCCCAAAAAAAAGCAAAACTGTAGCTAGAATTTGACGAGCTTTCCTGGCAAAGGCCAAATCTTTATCCCTTAGCTGTGCTGTCTTTTCCATTTGGTCTTTTGGCAGAGCCGGAGCATTTCTTCACTTAGAATAACAGACTTCTGCAAGCTGCAGTATCTGATGTGGTGCACTTGTTTCCTCAGTTCTGTAGCTGATAACCTTTCCAGACTGTGCTTGTGCGCTGTTCCAGGGTACTGGCTCCAGAGTAGAAACCTTTCAGGCTTTCAGACAGGTTTATATTAATGGATAAAATAAATCTTTTAAAATAATTTTTAAATGATTTTTATTTCTAAATCCAAAGCATATTTAGCTTATATGTGGTTCTGCTGGAACAAGTTATAAGGAAGAATGTCCGGTCTTTACTTGAATCTGAGCTATTTTGAAATTCAGATGTGAATGTGATGCAGTGTAGAGGAGTATGCATGTAGACTGCTTTTCACTGATGTTTGAGAAGTGACCACCACAGTAAAAAGCAAATATAATGCATTAATGTTGTGCATCAATATTAATTGTTGGAATTTTCTTCCTGCCCAGTCCCATAAACAACACACTTAAATTTGAATTGAATATAATGAGATGCGTTCTTATCATTTTTGACAGTGCAGACAGTTGAGATTAGTTGAAGTAAACAAAATAAACAACACTGAAAATGTGCATACTTCCTCATTTCCCAAACACAGAGACTGAAATTCTAAAATGGGGAAAACTGATTTTGTCATTCTTCTAGCAAGAAAAAGGTTAGGTGTTTGCAGCCACTCTGAAGAATATGGCTATATGATCTTACATGAATTAGAAAAATTAGAAAAGCATATTGTACTGGTGCTCAGACTGTCTGTAAGTTGACACTGAAGGTCTGGTTGTATTGCCTTACTCTCTGTTTGCCAGCCGAGCTTTGTGAGAATAGATCTTCATTTATGCCCTGAAAGCAGGAAAAAGAAGAGGAAGGGTGGGAATTAAATGCAAAACTGGTTACAGTGAAGTCAGTGCAATCTTTTATTATTTTCGGCGGTGTTAAATGCTTTCTTTCCCTGTGCTCAAGAAATGGGAGTTTGGAAAAGGGTTTGTATCACTGACTTGTTTTGGCTACAGCTGCAATGTGTCTGTCTCTGAAAATGGTCATACTAGCAGTGCAAATGCAATTATGCATGCAAAAACATATGCAATTTCTGTTAATTGTTCTATTTTAGAAAATTGCATCTGTACTAGCTACTGCAATGGTACAGTTGTTGCAGTGCTGTTTTAAGTATGCAAATTTTGTATTTAGAGATGTGTGTTAGAGTGAAGGAGCTGTGCTAAACGTTACTCCACAGTTCACAGAGCAGTAGAGACCTTTGTAATGCGTGGCTCAAGTTATCTTTTCCAGTATGAATTGCCTTATGTGCTGGGGGAGTGCACAGTGGCATCAGTCATTTGTAGTGAGTTCATCTTCTGTTACTCAGAGTGCCACAGAGCTAACAGTGATCTTCAGCTTTCACAGAACTGGCTTGTTGGCTTGTTAAAGGAGCACACTGGAGGCAGGGGGCTGCGCTATCATCTAGCAGCGACGGTGTCTGTTTTTCAACATTACTTTGAGCACTTAATGCAAGATTCATGCAAGAGGATTGTGGCTTTTGTTTTACCTTTTCAGAAGATACCAAAGTATAAGACAGCCCAAATTCAGCATATGACAAAGGAATTAAGTCCCTCATCCAATTTGAAAATATGTATCTTTGTCTTACACTCTGGCTCTTAATTGCACAGACCTTTTCTTCCTAATGATGAGAATGTCACCTCATATTTGTTTAGTTTGAAAGAAAAATCTGCTAATTAGTTCTTGTTGATATAATAGTATGTTACTGGACTTCTAAACAGAAAAAAGAAAAAATTAAAGTAATTATCTAAACAAAGTAAGCCTTAAATATGACAGCACTGAAAACTACACAGTCTGTGAATGTTAGGATTACATTACTTGAATAGTGGCCTGGAAACACAGAACACTCTGGACTGCATTGATTACTCCTTTTCTGTTTGGTTCCCTTAAATGCTTCAAAGGAAGCATGGAAGAACAAGAGCATGATAGGCAAACATTAAGTGATGTATGCATAAGCAAATAACAAAATTAAAAGATAAAACTTAGCTTTCCTTATTTGCCTTGCTTTCTAGAACTGGATGATAGTTTAAGTATCTTGTGCTCATTTCAATCTTGCTGGAGCTTTATGAAAATGTAAAGCTTTAAAAGAAAATCTAAGCCACTCTATTTTTTTTCCCTAATAAAGCATTTCATCTTTCCACTAGTCATCGTGGTTTCCCGAATAATAAACTGATTTGGCAGAACTAGAAGCTCCAGGGTAGCTTCAACACAACTTCTAAGAAGTTGGAACTTTTCTTGTATGAATGGAGGCATCATTTTAGTCATCTTGTCTCATGGCGTTTAGATCAATTTTTTCTATTAAGCAATACATTAAAAGAAGTTGAGTGTTACAGGGGTCCTTGGAATAATGATGAAACCTAACAGTTATTATCAGATTTAGGGAATTCTGCTGATGAAATGGAGGACTCCAGGTTTCCTTCCCCAGCGAAGTAAAATCCTCAAAGCCAAGTCTTTTCTCCCTGAACAAGCTTCAGAAAACGTTCCCTGGGGACACTTTTCTCATTGTTTTGGGCCACAGCACGTAATTCATCTAGGTTGGAAATGACCTCTAAGATCATAAAGCCCAACCACTACCACCTACTGAGCCCCACCACTTGCCATGGCGCAAAAGGGCACAGCTCATACATCTCTTAAGTATTTCCAGGGATGGAGGCTCCACCACTGCCCTGGGCAAGCACGTTCCATTGCTCAAAAACCCTTTAAGTGACAAAATTCTTCTTAACACCCAATCTAATCCTCCCCTAGTGCACCTCTACACCATTAAATCCTGTGACCTAATGCTCTGATTTCCATCTGGATGATGTCAGATTGGTGTTCCTGGCATTGGACCAACTCTTATCTCTGCTTAGGGTGGCAGTAGGGCCCAATGGGTGGAGAAAGTAACGTGAGCTCAAGAGACTCTTCCTTGTTTTCCCAAATGGGAAGACTGATTTTTCAAGTCCTGAAGAGTACTGCCTGTAACTTCTCTGCTTCTCAACTTGCTTATAAAGCCTCAGAATAAACAAACAAATTAGGGAGTCCAGACAGCATCTAGATGTTTACGTGTAATACATTCAACATAAAGTGTGGTATTGTAAAACTCCTGCTGCTATATAATTATCTGTAGAGAGTGTGAGTCTTAGCACAAATATAAAAATGTTGCTTTTTTTTTGTTTGAGATGATGACTGTTTTGCAAATAAGAGCAGAAATCAAAATGTTCAGATATGATTACCATAAATTTTCTGTTTCTTTTTATCAAGACATTCTGAATTGTAGGAGAGAATTCATACTGTACATGTTTAAAGGCATTGAACTGACAAAAGTGATGGTTTTGTGCTAAGCAGAAACCGCTATTATAAGTACATTGAGTTTCCAAGCTGTTGGTTATTAAGGTAAATAAATTCTCACAGCAGAATGAAGGGGGGGATATTAGTTGGAAGCTGCAAATGCAAAAGATACCTTTTATTTCTCATGCAACAAATCTGCAGTTAGTAGATATTTAAGAAAGGAAGGGTTGGAGGACAAATTGTTCAGACCACTTTTGTAGTTCATGTTTCCTGGGGCCATCAGGAAACGGTCCCTATAACGTTCTTCCCTACAGCGAGCACCTCAGCACTGGGGAGACTGAGCAGTGAACTCCTGGGGTAAGATGGCCATACCTCCATCAGCTTTCCTGGAAATTTGGGCCATCATGTGCAGGCATTAAATATTTCATGAAGGTTGCAAGTTTGCTCATCTGTAAAGAGCTTTGTTGCCATGCCGGTTTTGACTCAACACAACTGCTTTATTCAGATTGTCTCAGGAGGTCTGAGCAGAGACTGGCCTTCCCAAGTCTTATTTATGTTTTAAAAACATTCTTAGAAGAAATACTAATTCAAATAGAAATCTTCAGGAAAACAAAAGGCTTTTCTGAAGCTTTGGAGTAACTTCATTTAATGCAAGGGCATAGTGGATTTTTATCTCAGTCACTTGTACAGAGCAGTGTTAAGTTAATAATAAGCAAGTGCTCATTACAAGACTTAACGCAGAAATTATGTAGTACTGGAAGCTAAGGTATTTCCTGAAGCGTGTGGTACATTGTTCTAGGGCAACTCTTTCTTCAGTAAGGAAATGCAGACCTTCCTGTGAAATTGTTTCCACTGCAGATTTCTGTCCAGGTGGAGCACACTCATGGTATTTTTGAGATGCATGACACTGCTTCTTGAAAGCCGTCGCAAGTGAAGGCTGAACAGAGGTTTGACCAATGTGTGCAACTGCATTATGGAATACTGATAGTAGCTTCTACCAGTCTGGATTGAAGCACAGATATGTGCAGATATGTGAACACTGACATTTAACTGTTGAAAATGAATGTTTTACATAAGTACTACTTATGCTTGCTTTTTTTTTTTTTCTCCCACTGCGTGGAAAATTTCATAATGGATTATGAATTCTGTTTCTCTGCCTTGTTTCTGCTTTGCAGTGTGTGCTGTACTTGTGGGCCTTGAAAATCCTTTACCCCAAAACGCTGTTTTTACTTCGTGGGAATCATGAATGTAGACATTTAACAGAGTATTTCACATTTAAGCAAGAATGTAAGTTTACCTTCTATCTTGTCTTAACTTCCTATTCAACAGCTTCGGTTTGTTAGTTCATATTTGATATTTGCTTTGGATCAGTAATTTTAAAGGCACTTTTAATGTTTACTATATGCAATGTTAATGTGTCATCCCCTGAGAGGGCAGTCATCCTGCAGGGCCTGGGAGGGTGTTTCAGTGGTGGAGAGAGGGTATTAGAGAGTCAGAACTAATGCTGCTTAAAAATGTGTCACGTTCACGTTTACCTTGTAAGTACGCTGACACTCTTTTTGAGGGAATTCTTTTCTTTGTTGCAAGGAGGGTTGCAGTGACACACAAAAGCTCATTAGATGTAGACCTTTCCTTGCATAATTGAACTTGTTTTATTCCTGTCGCTGTAAACTGAAGCCATTGCCATAAGTCTGCGTTGCCTGTTTAGCAGTAGGTATAAAGGAAATGTTAATTGGCTTGAAGGCTTCACGGTTTGCTGACTTTAATATCTATATTGGTAAATTAACATTTCAGCTTCATTGTACCACCCCATTCATTCCATAATGGTATTTCAGTAGACAATTAATTATAAGGGACTCGGCTTCTGATTACTTTGAGAGCTTTGAAAGAAAGTGTAGTAGCTGGTTACCTTTCAGCAAACTTTATTAAGGCTTGCTATATAGATTTCGTGGCAGACAATGGTAGAATATAAAATTGTTTATTTACAGTATTTTGAGAAACATAACAAACTTTGCAGAACTTTTCACCTCAACTAGAAAGTAAAGAACTTTTCCACCAGTAATTAACAGTAACCCCGGAGAATTTTTTTTACACAAAGTAAGCTTTGGTGCAATCCTCAGTATAGAAGAATAGTGACAGCAAGATCAAGGTATTAAGTAGCATCCTAATTTCTGTTTCCCTTTCAAATGTTGATTGCACTTTCTGTTACCATTTTAATCTTTAAAAGGTAAAATCAAATATTCAGAACGAGTATATGATGCCTGCATGGATGCCTTCGACTGCCTTCCCTTGGCTGCTCTGATGAACCAACAGTTCCTGTGTGTACACGGTGGCTTGTCTCCAGAGATCAACACCCTAGATGACATCAGAAAAGTAAGTATGAATAGTGCTCAGGTCTAATGAGTGAACAGTTAATCACTAACAAACCGGACATTAATTTTTTCTTGCTTTCTTTCAGGTAAGATGCTTATATGTCATTTTGACATCCACATTGACCTTATCACCTTTTAAAGGTCTTTTTAAATAGAGCATAAAAGGAATTGCAGTAATTAGTGTTATGTTGTTTTACTGAGGTAAAAAAAAATCACCAACGTCCAGTAAAACACAGAATTTATCATCTTTGTGTTCTGAAAAAATATTTTTTAGGTGAATAAGTATTTGGGAGCAAATGAACACACAGCATTAATTTATTGTAAGAAAGATCTGTTAGCGCATTGTAAGCATACTACATGATGTGACATAATAGGCATTCTGCACTTTCTTGGAGAAAAAAACAACAAGATAGTTCTAGAAAAAAATTCATGATACTTAAAGCATGTAACAGAGGTTGTAATATTGTGATATGATAGCAGTGAATATTGTCAAAATGATTAAGAAACTTTTCATAACACAGGCATACAGAATAAGCACAAACTTACTGAGCACCACTGTCAGTTTTTTTACGTATCATGTTGATGCACATTTTCAAGGATTTTTTTTTTTCAAAGATGTTTTGGAATAAGAGATTTCAGTTGGTATTTCTAAAAGAAGATATTTAATCATTTCGTCTGTAGTGTTTCTAGCAGTAAAGATTTTCTATTTCTTGTATACAGTTTGAAATTTGCAAATATAGGTATATACTTCTAAGTTTTATAGTAAGACACTAGAAGGTGAATTATATTCTGAGATTAATTTATAGCCTGGTAAGAAATTTATATGATTTAAAATGTAATACTTGAACCAGTAATAAGGTGTTTTGTTTTAAATACAATTAAATTAAGGTACTAACTGCATTTTTAAAAATTAATAAATACAAAGCCTTGTTTTTGAGGTAAAGGTTCACTATTTCTTTAAGCTAGAATACTCTGCCTAAAGATTTAACTGGTTTTGCAATGGTGCAGTGGCAGAGCGAAATTGTTGAAGGCTGAGTTTCTAGCTTAGAGCCATTGTCTTTCCTTTTTCCCCCCTTACTAGAAGTTTATTCATCTTTGGCAATCAGCGGAAATTGATTTTGCATATTTATGAATTTTTATTCAATTAAAAGGAATTGTAATTATTAAAGGATTAATTAGAGGGCTGAAATAAGCTAGAAGTTTCAGTATGCTATGAATATTTCATTACGAAGGTGCAAAGGTAAATTTGTGGAGATCTCAGTAAGACTTTTTAACTCTTTGCAGGCATGTAAGACCACTTTTTTTCCTGCTTGAAAATTACTCTTTTTTAAGTTGTTAACATTATTTGACCTTTATGGAGAGAGTAGAGATGTTTTGGACTGCTACTTGATTCCTTATCTCAACAAGGGCTCTTTTTATGTTAAGGAATGCTTACAGGGGAATAGTGCTTTTTAATATTTCCCTATTTGTTGTAATCTTATTTACAACATGATTCTATATAATTGGAATTTTTAATACCAGAGATCAAGAAGAAACAAATTTTTAGCTATTTAATTAAGACTGGGGTTGTGGCAGGAATAGAAATATGGCAAGGCTCTATAATGTAGAGAACGTTGTCTTGGTATTTAAATTTTGTGTTTTTTTTTTTTTTTTGTTGTTTTGTTTTTTTGTAAAAATATATTGAAATCAAAATGGGAATTAGCTTTAAAATAATTGTTGTATCTTTTTCTTGAAATACCTCACTCAAATGAATCAAGTGCCATGATATTTCAAAAATCATAAAATACAGAAATACCATCCTTATTTGCCACTGAATAACATGTAAAAAACAGCAGAAAATGATAAATAATAACAATTTTAAAACCCTCGTAAAATTCACATGCAATGTTTCATTTTTTGGTTTTACCTGTTACTTCTTTTCATCAGTGTTAGCAAGGAGCATTTTACTGTTTCTCAAAATCCCAGGGCTTTAAAGCTGTGAGCATCCCAAAGCTGTAAAAGAGTTTGTTTGGGGTATTTGTTCGGCAAGCTATGGAATGGAAAAGTAATAACTTTTTTTTCAGCGTTTCTGTGATATATAGTTGAAAGAAGTTAGTATTTCTTTATCTCCTATTTTCCTTAGTTAGATCGATTCAAGGAACCACCTGCATATGGACCTATGTGTGACATCCTCTGGTCAGACCCGTTAGAGGACTTCGGAAATGAGAAGACTCAGGAACACTTCACTCACAACACAGTCAGGGGATGCTCATACTTCTACAGGTGAACGTTACTTCTTTGCTTATATGGATTTCTGAGTGTGATCTCATTCTAGTTCAGTGATAGAAATATTTCCTTGAAGTTTGTAACTTTGATAATTGGTTTGTGAAGATATCTGGCTCAGCTTTCTGCAGGCTTGCATTGCTTTCCGGTAACTTCATCTTTGGTTTATTTATCATGCCTTTTCTCCACAACCGGGAAAACCTAAATGACTTATTTTTATTCAACAAAACCTGTGTATTTAGCTTATTTTTGTTCTTGTAAGTTAGAAAATGAGTATGAGCAGGGTTGTTTGTTTGTTTGTTTGTTTGTTTGTTTGTTTTAAATAACTATATTTCTAGTTTGAAAAATAGAAGTAAATTTTGATGCTAGTGTTGAGGGGAACTCAATATCTGTTGTTCTGCAGGGTCGGTAAAAATAGATTTTTCCACACAAGCACTTTTGTACCCCAGGTTTATTGAACTTTTACTTACATTTGTGATTAGTTCTTCCCATTTGGGCTTTCAACAGAAATGGTTAAATAGAACTTGCTAACAGTTGAAATGCAGGCAAATGCCTGTAATGTTCTTGCAGAAACATGTATGGACTTGAATGCAAAGACATCCAACTCTAATTAATCACTGAAGTTATTTCCATCTATTTTTGTGTTAGTAAAACACTACAGTGAGAATGCTTCTATTATTATACTTCTAATACTACTGTTACTTCTGAGAAGTAATAGTACTGGCATACCTAAATAATGAAAATAGAAGCACATAAAAAACAAATCTATGGGCTGGTTTCAGTCTTTATAAAGTGGGTTCTCTTTCCTTCCTGCTTTGTAGTTATTCTCTAATTCTGTCCTTTAAGCATGGTTTTAGTGCCTCCCCATCAGCATAGAGTACCAGGACATTCTCTCCTGCACATTGAAGGTGTGCCTTTCCTTGGGTGCTGGGGAGGTGCCCTTCTGTAGTACCCAGGGAGACACAAACAAGTAACAGCTCATTTTTCTCTTCTCAGTTTTGTCTGATTGGAAAGTGGCTGTGGCCTTTCTCCATTTCCAGTGGTAGCTTTCTTGGCTTCTTGAGTCCTGTGGCCACGAGGCCGAGGACACCCTGTAGATGTGCTTGAGGTGGTGGTGAACCTATCAGGTGCTGCTTTCCTTCTCAGAATAGGAAGGGTCTGTGTTATGAAAGGTGGTGGTGATTACATTGTACACCATGGGAATTTTGAGGAACTTTTCTCTGTTTTTTTGTTCTTATGTTGATTCACGCAAGCTTATAAGGGAAATAGAGCAGTGGAACTAGCGGAACTGATGAGTGACTGAATGAGAAGTGTATCCAGTGAAGTGACAAACAAGTCTAAGTTTTCCAGAGGAGCTCAACAGAAGTGAGGAATCCAGCTTTTTTAATTATCTTAGAAAACCTCACTGAGAGTGTAACTAATCCTGAAATCTTTAATAAAGTGTCAAGAATTAATCAGTGGCTTTTACCAGTGACTGGGAGACAGAGGTGCTAGAATCAACCTTCTAGTTAGCAACATTAACAGGAACGTAAATGATGGTTTGACTTTAGGAAATTAGTCTTCCTGGTCCTTTCTTTAAGCTGTAATTGTTCCAGTGTGAGATGGACTGAGAACAAAGGAGTTTGTGCTGCAGCCTGTGCTGTCAGCACGCACCTTTTGTGGATAAGTAATACCACAGCCTTCAGATCAATACAGTCTGCAATGTGCTCAATATGTGTGTTTGGTCTCATTATGAAAGAAGGTGTCAAACTGTTGCAAACAATTGATCTGTGAAGAAATGGGCTTATGACTCCGAGGGCTAAAATCATTCCTCTTGCTTTGAACAGCACTGAACACTGATGAATTCCTAGGAGTTCCAGGCACCATTCCTACAAACAATGAGTAATAGCAGTTTCCTTTCATGAACCTCTCTTAAAAAGAGTAGAAAGCCTTGCGGATATGCCTCGTGCTTAGATGCTTGTTTGTACTTTTAAGGAACTACTTTTAAATTGTTGGGTTTTCCAGAGCTCTGTTTCTCAAAATTACCATGAAATTCCCCTATAATATACATCAGTTTTTCTCCTGAAAATGTAAGATCTAGTCTGTGCATTATTTCATGTTCAGAAAAGTGCACATTCAGAAAAAGATGAAATATTTGCAAGTTGTGAGGTAATGTGTGGGGGGAAATAAAGCTGTATAATAACCAGCAGATATCTGGCTTGGAGTCACCTTTGCTTGAGATTAAAAAGCAAGTGTTACTCTTAAAAGAAGTATGTAATTGCTCTGAATTTCATGAATTGTCTACTAGATTGTAACCTGTGCCAAAAAAAAAAAAAAAAAGTATTGATGATAACAGGTGCATCATCCAGCTTTGCTTGCCTTTTCTAGCTTCTTCCTGGGAAAAGAAAGATACTTTCCAAAGCAGTCAGCTAGGATGTAAAGAAATGACTTAATTAGGCAGTCCTTCCTCAATACTGTCTGTTGATAGAATGGACATTGTTTATTCTTTGATGAATAAAACTAATTAGTCATTTCCAGAACTTTAAGTTAAAAGGTAGCGGTGGGCATTTTGTAGCCATGTCAGAAAGATTTCAGAGACACATGCTGATAAAATGATTTCTAGATGATTAAGATCTCTTAATTGCAGGAAATATCTGTAATAAATAGTTTCTGTTTTATAAGACACGCTCGTTATCATGGCAAATTCCAACTGATACTTAAAGTGTTTCTATAGTTATTTCCTATAACAAAATGCTATGAGAAAGATGTGTTTAACAGTAAAGCAGCCATCCAGCTGTGTACATGCAACATTAACTGGGCTTTCCATCTCAGGAGTATATTAAATCTTCTTCATTCATCCAAAACTCATTCGAGAAATGTTGAGCCATTTGTATGAGCTAAATGTATGTGAGAAAGTATAAAGAATGTTGTTTATAGTAGTCTGACAGTCTTTTCATTACATTTATTAGGTGATCACTCACAGCCTATTGAATTTCAAACTGATCAAGCTTTTTCTTCAAGAAATTTCCTTTTATGTCATGATTCTTAAAATGAGTGTGGATAGTACTGTAAAATCTCAGTTCTGGAAATCACAGATGTAACCTGTCATTTAGAGATGTACAGGAAAGCAAGCTCAGTTTTCAAGGGTGCTACGCATGAACATTTATTATCTTCTGCATCCTACAGCATTTCACACTGTAAGTTGTCAAAATTTGTGGGTCCTGGGAAACAGTGGTTGTACGATGCTGGAGTGCAAAATAGCCATGACATTTAAGTAACTTATTGGAAATTTGTTTAATTTCACTGTGCCTTAAAGAAAATCAAGAGCAACAGCAATGAGATTTCATTTTCCTTTCCTGAAATTATTTCATCCTAACCTGTAGAAAATAATATTTTATTCAGGGGATTTTACAAACAGGGTAATATTTTTTCCTGTGGTGCTTTCTTTTTTCCTCCCAGATTTTTCAGCTCATCCACAAATAAAGAAGTTTACTTTGTTTATCAGGTTATGTAGTTTTGCATTGGATTTGTTTAGCATGTGTTTATTTCTGCTCAGCTGGGTTGTACTGATCTTGTCAATGAGCCATGATACTTATTTCATGGTCTTGTGGTACAGTAACTCTCAGGCCTTTTTTTTTTTTTTTTTTTTTTTTTTGTGAGAAATGCATCTACCTTGGCAAGATATGCTACTAATCCAAGAATGGCTTCTTTCTTTCACCCAAAAGCTAGAAGAAGTCAGTTGTACTTCCTTCTCTCTCCGAAATGTACTAATTTAAAGGAGAGACAGCCAGTACATAGTTTAGACAATGTTTGAGGTAGGAGGCAAAAAAAAGTGTCCTTTCTAAGCCACGCTTGGGAGCATCTTTATTTCCATAAGATTTATGGGATGGATGAAGTATTAAAATGTTCTTTCATCGTGTTTAGAGAAAGTTGCTATGTGCATATGAAGTTCTTACTGTGAAAATTGCAATTGGATCCAAGCCCAGCTTGCTTAATTTCCTTTGTGTAAGAGCTCTGGTGAAGAATTTCAGTAGTCCAGTTACACCACTAAGGCAATTAACTGTGCCTTGCCCTGTGAAAAGGTCTGCCTAACAAGAAAAAGCACACATACCAGCTTATTGCTCACTTTCTGGAGTCATTTGTACATTAGACTTGGTTATTTAATGAATGTTAGCAAGAGCAGAAGAGTAACATGAGCCTGGCCCACATCAATGGATGGCCACAAAACTAGAGCTGATACTTGGAAATTTTCTTCAGGCATTGTGCTCAAGCTTCCTGGTTTTGTTAGTGAGCTTGTTAGTAACTCTTAGGGATTGCTAAAGTGTGTAAAGCTGTCTGGCTGTTAGATTTTTTTAAAAGCAACAAGAAGGGAAGGCAGAGATGCAGCAAAGCAGTAGCAGAGTGGCTATCATTGGAGACCCCTGAAAGAACTTAATTTGCTAGCCTTGGGCAAAAGCAAAGTGACTTGGCCTTAGAGATACTTTGGGTAGAATAATAATTTTAGCCCTGCCAGCACATTTTCATGGTTCACTTTGCATGTAAGTTAAGTGTGTGAATATACAAGGACTAGACAAACGTGCTAAAAAGCTATGGAAGTTTGTAGCGTGTTTATCTATACGGTATGATGCATAGTTACATAAATGTGCTAGTGCAGTAGCATCATTTTAAACATTTTTACCAACTTTTCATTATTCCATCTCCAAGGACAGAAATTTTTTACTAACTTCATTGTATCTACTCAGTTGGTGGAACTGCTCATGTGCACCGTCAAGTCTGGGAACAAGACCAATTTTGAAAAGAATGACTGCGCAGAAAACATATGTACGTAGGTCACTCTGCCTCCTAACACAGGAGGCATTACATTTGGAGCTGCCCTTGTGTTTATTGTTCTGATCTGCTGTGGCTCCCTGGTTCATTTCTCAGTGCAGGCAGTGCGATCAAGGGCAAAAGAAAAAGATGTGCTGAAAGATATACTGGGAGCTGCCTGGGACAGTGTGGCAGCAAAAGCCTTTGGTGAGTGTGAAGTACAGGGTTGATGGGTTCTACTGAAATTTTTTTTTATACACACATGTAATCTTAGGAAAAATTTGAGTGCCCTCTTTTTAAGGAAGCATTTACAGCTCTTTAGTAATGATATCATGAAAGATACGTAGTTAGGTAATTTTTTTGTTCCAGTTTGCAGTGGAGGCTTAAATCTACATCCAGGCCTTGTGCTCATTAACTTTGAGTTTCTACCTATTTATGTTTTTCTCTATTGTTTTCGAAGTTTCTTATGTTTAGCAAAGATTTGCCTTCTCAGTTGTTATCTTGTAGCATTGCAAGAAAAGAAAATGTATACCAGTAGTATATATCTGTGGGTTTTCATGAGTATAAAAAGGAAAAAGAAAGGTTATAGTTATTAGGATGGAGCATTTTATCTTTATCACTCCTTTAAGAAAAAGTCATATATCAAAAAAAGCTTTCATGATTAAGTACTGCATGAAAATAACAATTTGTGGATATGTCAATATAAAATTGTTAGGCAAAGCTGGTATTATGACAGTGCTCACCTGTCCAAGCTGCATCTATCCAGGTACACATAACAGAGCTAGAGATGGGTTAGACTGAAGATCAGAAAAGTTTCCAGATTGTTTTGCTGTTGTCCTGGTATGTCTGCTTGTCCAGCTTCTAAAAAGTCATCTGGAGGCGAACACAGGGGGAAGCAAGCCAGCTATCTTGGTCGATTTTGTCATTTCCTCCTACCTTTCAGAACATCACTGTGTGTAAATACACCCGCCCCTTACATTTTTTTCTTTTTCTTTTTTTTTTTTGTGACAAAAACATTTCAAAACATATTTAAAGCCTAGCTATCAAATGTGTATGACTCATTTTCTATCCTGTCCATGTCACATAGGTTGTTTAGTTCTCTCTTTGCATTTCCTTGAATCGTAGATATAGCTGAGGACTAGCAACATTTGGCTGAAACTTTCAAATTATGTCTGCTAGGAAATGATCCATCAGTCCAGGCAGGAGGTGGAGATGGCTGGGCTCCTGGAGTGTCGGATCACATGCTGTTATTTGGGGAGATCGAAAAAAGGCTGAGATGGAAGCTGTTATTTTTACATTGTCGCAGGTATTTTTGGTAGCTTTGAAGGACTACCAGAAGAGTTTGTGCCTTCAAGGTATCCTATAAATGCAAAACAAGGAACAACCATGCTCTCAACATGTCTGTGCCTGTTGTTTTAATGTGTAGGAACATGACTAGATGAAAAGTAAACTTAATTCAAGCAATAGTGTACTGTCATTAATTTTCAACATTGTCTATTTGGGGTGTATTTTAAATCAAAACTTTCACTGAGAGCTATTACTGTGAATGTGCCTCTTTAGGTATCTTTTGCACACATGCATGTGATTTCTTATGAGAAGGGCTTTATGTTCCTTGACAAAATACAAACCATGCAAGTGGAAATTAGGGGGCATGGATGCTACTGAGTGTGCTTGCATGAAATCCATTCAGTTTTTCCTCCTATTGTTGGAAGATCAGTGTAAAAATACCTACTCTTTTGGTTCATGTTTGCTAAGTATTGTTTCTGTTTCAAAACTGTACAGAAGAAATCATTGATAATGCAAAAGATACCTCAGAACTAGTAAAATATTCATGAGACATTTTAATGAAGAAGCAGTGCTGAAGGGAGGTATATCACAGTCACATACTCTATGGAGAATAACATCTCTAGTTTAGCAGTGGGATATTTTGTTTTCTCTGTGAGTCACCGCTCTTCTGTGATTCAGCATGACACATGAGGCGCAGGCAGAGTGGTAGGTTGTTCTGGAAAAGCCTGTTGCGTGGGGGGGGGGGGGGAGGTTCTGTTTGTTTGTTTTCCCTTCTGGCCAACTGTTTTATTTCTGGCTCATCTGAATTAAAATCTGGGCTCTGCAAAGCAGGGCGAGGAGGAGACTGTTTCTGGAAGGGTAGCCATCACAAAAACAAGTTGGGAATTTGCTTAGAAGATAACTGTTTTGATTAGAAATATTTAAAATCTAGTGATTTTTATTATGCGGATTTGGAAAAAAAAATCCAAGTGGAAATTTCTGTAAAAAACTTGTTTCTAGTAAGTTGTGGCATAATCTTTGGCTGTTTGGCCATTTGCAGAGCTTTCTGCAAGACCTTGTCCTTTAAGGCCTGTAGTTTCAGGATTTCTGGTTTTATACCTATGGATTTACTTCCCTTGATTATTGTGGAATACTTTTCTGTATTTGTACATTTGTGTAGAAGAATGTTTAAGATGAAATCACCTTTGGGCAGGAGCTAACTGATATTAACCAAGTGCTGATATTTGAAGTCTTGTATTGTCAGAACCAGTGCAGCATATGTAACATCTACATATAGCTGAAAACTTAGCTTCTCCCCAACAGCCACTTCAACAAATAGCTAAATTAAAAAAAGCTTTAAGAGTTGCCATGTATTTTTTGAACTGAAATATTCAGGTAGACTGCTTGTGGGGTAGTGGTTTGGTATTGAGGGTGTTTTTTCACTACAGTTACCATGCTATTTACCTAGAAGAAAATATTGACAGTCAAATTTCTTATATCTGCATGGAGCACTACTTGGCCTCTCTGCCTGTTCTCAGTAATGGAATGTGTAGAATCTGAAAGAGAGCCAAGTTCTTGTAATACAGGTCTATTTTCCATGGATGTATGATGAATAAAATAATTAAAGTATTAAAAAAAAAAAAAGGAAAAGAACTTTTCTACTTTGAAATGGAAAGAAGAACTTATGTCTATTTGGAAGCATTTTTTTTACCACTTCATTATATCTCCTTTAAAAGCAGTACTTAACACTGCATGAACAGAATACCATGGAAAAAAAGTGTAGTAAGCTAAGGGTTTTGAGCAGCTGTGCTGATAATGAACATAATCAACTGTCTATCAGATTTTTCATTGTAGACTCCAGATTTCAGAAGGTAATGTAAAAATTTCTAAACAAAGTGTACAATAAGCTTACATTTAGTCACAGTTAACTATGAAAAGAAATGTATGCAAATTTCTTCTCATTTGCTACTGGTTTGAATGGCAGCCTGTCATCTTTTGAGGTGACTGCTGTTGCCAAAACTATACCCCCATCTAATTCGGGATTTTGAGTTATTTTATAATTCCTTTTTTTTTTTTTTTTTTCCAGTCAATTCCAAATACTATAACTGAGAACTATAACTGAGAATATACACTAGGTAGGCCATGTCTATAACCAGCAATATGCCCTTTGAGTGAGTTTGTAGACTTTAGATGCAAAGAACATTTCAGCTTCCAAGTGTCCAGGAAGTGAGCAGTAGAATTTCCCTTGGATAAGCTGAAGAAAGACGAGGCATTATTTTGCATCATCATTTCTGAATCGTCATCTCACTCATGCATGCTGGAAGAAACTGATGGGGCTAATAAGTAGTTGCAAGGGAGCCTTGAAGGTGGCCAAAGAGATCATGGCTAGGGCATCAGGTCTTTTTGGCTGAGACTTTTAAAACTCGATCAGTACATTTAGGAAAAAGTTTTTCTTAAGTGTTTTTTGTAACTGTGTTACTGTGTGACTGTACTTTTTCCTTAAGGTACTACAAAACAGCAGGTTCTCACCAGAGTGTTTGATGGTATATGCAGCCCCATAACATGATAGAACCCTAGAGTTTGAGATGGAACGAACTCTTAAAGGTCATCTAGTCCAACTCTCCTATAGTGAAGAGTGACATAGCCACTGCCAAGGTCAGGTTTCCCAGCCCCATCCAGCCTCTCCTTGAATGTCTACAAGGACAAGGTGTTCCAGCCCTTGGATCATTTTTGTGGTCCTCCTCTGAACATGCTCCAACAGGTCTGTGTCTCTCCTGTACTGAGGACTCAACATCTGGATGCAGTACTCTAGGTGAGGTCTCACCAGTATAGAGTAGAGGGGAGGATCTTGCATCTTTTGGTGCAGCCCAAGATATGGTTGGCTTTCTGGGCTGTAAGGGCATGATGTTAGCTCATGTCCAGCTTGCCATCTACCAATGATACTTGATAGTAAGTTACAGACAGAGGTGCAGGGTTGCTATGGTTTGGCTTATTTGTTTACAGGCACACTGTGAGCCCATTGTGCCACAGAACCAGCATAAAAGTGATCATGGATGTGTCTTCATGTCTTCCCTAGCTCTTCGTATTTCCTTTTTTAATCCTTTCTGCCTGTTCTATTATTTGAATTATAGGAGTCATTGAATCAATATTGAAAAATAGCATTGTGAGTGGATGTTAATACAGGGTCTGTTCTGCTTTTTTCTTCATCCATGAGGTGAAATTTTGGAGGTGTTCTGTGAAGTTTACACCATTTGTCAGTTGTTTCAATTTTTCTTTTATTTTTTTTGAGCAACAGTTTTGATTGTTGTTCCTTGCCCAGCCACAGGCAGAGAGAGCTGTAACATCTGTGAGCCTCATCCTGGGCCTCAAATCCAGGAAGGCTGGATGCAGCTCCCAGTCACAGCTCAAGCACTGCTGTGGACAGGCCACGTTCAGAAGGCCTTACCTGGGACTGTGTTTCTCCTTCAGGGCTCTGGTAAAGGCAGGCTGGAAGAATGTCTGGTCTCAATTCCTGAGATGTCTTGTCTGACAGTGCTAGAGGGGCATCAGGACGGCACAGCATACCAGCCCTTTTATCTGGTTATTACGGGATTTTGTTATTTTTAGAGCATTAATTAAACAGAAGTTAGTGACTGGAGGTAGCAACCCTTGCTTTATCCCCAGGTTTAATGTTTTAAATGCAACTTCTTTAAGCTTCTGTGAGAGTGAGGCCAATACCATGCTGGATCTTTGCCAGCGAGGAAGGTGAAATTCAAAAGCGCCTTTCAGCAAGAGGATCACCAGGCAGAGGGATTTGGAGCAAGGCTGTCTGCTAACTCAAGGGGTGCTCGCTTCCCTGCCAGGATGAAAGATCACAAAAGAGAAAGCAGTCAGCTTAACGATCTTTTGGTTTCAAGGGTGATAAATAAATATGCGTAAAGCAGAATAAGTACATAGGATTGACTTGAAGAGAGGAAAAAGAGAAGAGCCTCCACATCTGCCATCTGGTTAAGCAGTCTTTCCCAGCCCTTGGATGTTTTTAGGGGGTCTGATAAGATTTTGTCAGATCTGTGAAGCATTATTTTCATTCCACTGCTGCTTCACCTTTGCCCTCAAAAGCTCATTCTTAGTAGTGTTTTGCTCTTTGTTTTGTTGACTGTTAGACTGAGAAAGCCAGGTCAGTTCTGCATTAACTTAGTAAGTATAGAAGGTGTTCTGCTTGCTGTCTTGATGTGGTAGATGGCCATCATGCTGGCTGTCCTTTAATATGGACCCGGAGAATCATCAGTGGTTTGAAAGCAAGAAGACATCTGTTACAACAATGAACAGCTTGTTTTAGAAACTAGCAATATGGAGTAATTTCAAGTTCCATTAACATGTATTTGGCTGTAATTCGAAATAAATTTTCTCTAAAAAAAAAAGGTTATTTTACACTTGTACTGACAAAACTGTATACAGTTTGTGCTGTGTTTTGTTGTTGCATTTGTTTTTCACTCTTGTTCAGTGTCTGTAACAGTAAGAACGGGTTTCATGATACAGAGGTGGTGGCAAAGGGCTCCCCCATTTGAAAGCAACAGTATTCACATGCAGGAAAAAAATCATGACAGAGGGATTTGCACCATTTTCATGTAATAGTTTTTTCTTCATGCACCAAAATGGGTAAAAACACATTCAATGGACATGCTCTGGGGGTGTTCAGAAGTGACACAATTCATACTTTCAGTTGCTAAGGGGAAGGTTAATTCTTGTTTACCAAAGATCACAAATGTAATTTGGAGACTGTTTTGCCTTTCTTATTTCTTTCTCCTTCTCTCTTCTACCTTAATACTGGTGTCCAAAAGCAGCCTGTGCTTACTGCTGTTAGGGGACAAAGTTTTCTGCTGCAAGCAACCATTGTATTGCTTTTTTCTTCTTCTGAGCTCGTTGAATCTAAAAGTACAGTAGAAGAAATGACTGCATCATGGTTGTTATGTAATAAATTGCAGATTTCCAGTGTTTCCTCTCTGTGCAGTTATAGCATGAGAGAAGAAAGTGCTGCTTCTAGTGTTGTCCCTACTGAAATCTTCCAGCAAAGCAGAGCTTATTTCATGAATGATGCATATGGTATGATTTTTTGAAAGCCAGAGCTATGTGTCGTGCTTTTGGTAATACTATAACAGGTGCTATTATTTTCTTCCAACAGTTACCCTGCTGTGTGTGAATTCCTACAGCACAATAACTTGTTATCTATACTCCGAGCTCATGAAGCCCAGGATGCTGGGTAAGTGTGTGTAAAGAGGGGATGCTAATCATGAGTAAAGACTCACTGAGTGAAACTAAGCAGGATGAGAAGGAGTAACTGAGTGAGAGAGAACTGGAAAACTTAAGGGCTCTTGCAACTTAAAATTACTTGTTATTAATGATATGAAGGAATGCACTGGCATTAAGAGTGCGCAATCTTTCACATGATTACTACTGAGCTACAGGACTTAATGAATCTTCACATATTGCATTTAGCCTTAGTGATTGTAAGTGGCATAAAATGATGCAAGTTATTTGGATGCCAAGTTTGGGAGGGAAAATCAATTCAGCTTAGCAAAATAAATTCTTCAAATGTGGCTGACACAGATTGCCATGATGCCTAGGAAGAAGTTTGGCTCATGAAGGCCAGGACTGTTCCTTCTCAAGTTTTTCATATTTCTGGACTAACTGGTTTTATACTCTATCATGAAAATTTATTGAATGTACCGTAGTTGTGAAGTTTTAATGAAGGATTGATATCTGAATAAATATCTTTGGATATATTGCATAAACTAATAATGTGTTTATTTGAAGGTAGAAACTTTACACAACCTGAACAGTAATAACAGATAAAATATTAATATTGTAGGAATTAGGTCAATACACACTATGTGTGTAAAAAGCTATTCTGAATGCTTGAATTATCACATACTTAAAAACCTCACTGCAATTAAAAGCAAGCTATTTCTTTGCCAAAAATAACTGGCAAGAAATACCCAGGGGTAATGAAATTTCATTTTTATTGTATTGCTTGCCAATAAAGGGTGAAATATAAACTTTTGTTGAAAGAATTGCACTGGGTCTCTACAATGGTTTCAGTGCAGGTGTTGTGGTTGGCCTCCACATTCTTCATTTTCTTATAGCTTAAGACTAACAAGAAGTATTTGGTATTACCTGTGTCAGACTAGGACAAAAATAATCTTTTATCAGTTGGCTTCTAGTTACTTGCAGGTTTAATGCTTGAATGATTTTGTGTTGCTCAGTTGGTCCTGTAAGCCTTTTATAAGTGGATTCTTAGATATCCCAAGTGAAAATAATGAATAAATCTGCAGAAATTCTATTTTTTCTATGTCTTAAAAAAAAAAAACAAAACACGTGCACATCTTCTGTCTTGGCTTTTGTAAATGCCAATGCAGTAATGTGTTTTTTGCACTATGTTTGATCAGTGAGCTTTCAACAAAAGGCAATAATTAATATCTTCTCTTTCCTTTAAGGTATCGCATGTACAGGAAAAGCCAAACAACAGGCTTCCCTTCACTAATCACAATTTTTTCAGCACCAAACTATCTAGATGTATACAATAACAAAGGTAAGATTTGATTTCTATTAATGTACAGTAGAGTGTACTTCTTTACTCAAATTTATTGCATTATTTTTCCTTTTCTCTCCTTTTTCTATTTATTAGTTCATGACCATTCCATTTATTACATAATGCAATTTTAATTGAGTTTATTATGGGCAGATGTATGCCTCTGAATATAACTGTAGATTCTAATATGCCTTAGGATATTTCTGTATTTTGACTGCAAGTTATTAAGAAAATGTTATACAGGAAACAGCAGTAAAAACAGCTCTATTAACGAAGAGAAGTATTTTATGAAGTGCTGTTGTTGGTGTGCTTGGAGACTAGTGTTCAGTATAATTATTTTGGTCACTCTTCTACTCCCCAAGAAAATTAATGGAGTTTGTATAAACAAATCTAGCCAGCTAACAAAAATTAACAGATCTTCAGTGGGTAAGGCTTGGAATACATACTGTGAGTTCCTTTATGTTTTGTTTGTTAATCATTTGAAAGCAATTAGGTAGGAAATAAAATTCCATTAGCCAAATAAAGGCTGTTGCACAAATAAACAGTCATTGGTCACTCTATAAAGACTCTGATGAATACAAGTGTTTGCAGCTTCTCTGAGTTTATTGCATTCCTTGAAATCTCTAATGAACTGGAAAAAAAAAAAAAAAAAAAAAAAAACAACTTTCTGAAAGTAAAGCATTCTAATAAACCTGTCCTCCAGTATCTTAAAATGATTAGTCATGTCTACTTCCTCCCATTCCCAGTAAAGCTAATGTTATTTGTATGTGTTTGTGATAAAAATATTTTTTTTCCCCAATGGGAAAAGCAGTTTTGTTGCACAGAGATCAATACTTGAGCAGAGACATTTTTAATTTGGATACTTGTCTGCAAAGGTTTTTTCTTTTTTTTTTTTTTTTTTTGCTTTTGCAAACTTGCGAAAGCAAGCTTCCTCAGGCATCATTTTGTATTATAAAACTTCTAATATGAAAGCTATTATGCCATTCAGTGTATGTACAGGAAGGAAATAATTCACTGTTAGGTAACGAGTTTTGTTCATGTAATTCTCAAAATGCTTATTAACTTGTGGAAAAATTAATAAGAACATTCTGCAAAATAACCGTCTGTGTAGAGCTGTCAGAAGCTATTTCTGTAGAAATAAATAATACAAGGACTTGCTAGCAACCCAAAAAGAGCAGGATGAAACAAGGAATGTGTTAATTTTTTTGGCAGTAGCACTGGTCTTGGTGGAAAAGTGTGCTTTGAGTTGGACTGCTTTGGGCAGAGTGTAGTCTGATGACAGGTCTGTAGAAGTAGTGTGACATAAAGCGTTTGCCTCTTGCTTCGTAACACATGAAGGCAGTTCCATGCACATGAAGGCAGTGGATGAGCAACATCAGATTTTGTTATGAAGGCAGACATAAACTATGAAGTAATGATTTATAAAATTCAAAATCTTGAATTTTAAAGCAGGAAGTTTGGGTGGTGAAAAAGAACCCCCTTTCTATTATCTGTATTTCAAAGCAGAGTGTTTTCACTTGTCTCAGGTTTCCCACTGTGGAAACCTTTAAACTGGTGGAAAGTCCTTGCTGGTAAAAGGTTCTGAGCCTGTTTCTGGGAGCTGATAACCATCTGCGGTCACAAGTGACATTTGGATGCACTGCTGAGTGTATCCAGTCTGAGTGATCTCAGGCAAAATCACAGTGGTGGGAGAGCAGCACCGAAGTGCCACTCCTTAACATAACTTTTTTTTTTTTTTTTTAGAAACTGACCTTTAGTTGATTTCTATTGCATTTCTGTTTAGTTTAACTGTCTCCTTTTCTTTCATTAGAAGCACTGGTGCATTATTTCACGTGACTGATTGCACTCACTCTTGGCTTTTAAAGTATATCATGCATATTTTTTCTTGCTGCATTACTCATGCATGTTCATCTCGATAGCATTAGGGTGTTTGCTTCCCCTTTCAAGAAAGGAAAAACTCTGTCATCCTAAAGCAGTCCAAAAAAAAAAAAAAGAAAAAGACCACTTGGTGACATGCTTGATGTGCAGTAGATACAAAGAATGCAGAGCTTCTGGCTGGCTAATTCTAGGAGGTGAAGGAAGACACCTCCTTACAGAGGTGTTGCAGAGCAATTGCTCTAGCTGACTCATTGTGCATTGGTGTGAAATCTGATTGATTTTTAAACCGAATCATTGAGTTTTCAGTTACTGTCAGCCTTTGGAAAGGCAACTACTCTTCTACTAGTGCCTTGCATATATGTTCTTAGTACACTTCTGGTCATAACTTAGCTAGCAAAGTCACCCTGCATTAATTCATTAGAGTCTCCATCTCAAGTGGTGTGTGCCAGGGTTTTTTTGTTTGTTTGTTTGTTTGTTTGTTTTTTAAATAATGTTGCTTTTATGTATATATATATATATATTTTTTTTTTCTTAAAGGAAATTGAAAGCTACAAGGGGCTACGAATCCTCATTTTATATCCTTGATTAATAGTTCTCATATCCATTAAAGCATATGTACCTTCTTGTATATCTTCAGTGCACTTCACTGGGACTAGGCTTGACTGCTAGTTTTAAGGGTATATTCAGTCTTAGTTGGAGATCAATCACTGGAATCAGATACTCACACGAAGAGCAGATAGGGAACATTCCCAGAGCAAAAGGAAATTCAGCAGGAGTAACTGGAGACAAGGTACCTAAACAAAACCACATTCAGCATATCTGCTGTTAATAATGCTATTATGGACCCTTTGGATATGCTGTCACAGTTCTGATCTGTCACGAGAATCTCTTGGCTGGGACTCCTGGATCCTGGCACTGGAGGGAGTTCTCTGCATCCTTCTGGTTACTGGCCATGGTGTCTTGAAGTCTGTGAGTAGTTCAGCCATCAAGTGGCTGCTGGTCCTGTCACAGCCTCAGCCCACACACGTACATGACTTTAGGTGCCAAAGTTGGGTTTTTCAATTAAGGAATTACAGTCAGGGGTCCCACTGTAGTTAATGGAGGCAGAGAGATGCTTTCAGAGTATTTCAGAACCCAGAAACTACCTAGATGTGAGGAGCTTAGTGTCTCTACTTCTTTACTGTTAGTAATGCCTTCCATATTTATTATAATGAAGAACATTGGCAAAGGCAAAGAATTCGCACATACGTTTTTGGCAATTTCTGAGTTTCTGTTCGGTGTTTCACAACTTTCCCAAACCTTTATGACTCATATTATTAAAAGGCATAAAGAAAAAGATTCTGTAAGTTAATTATTAAAACTTTTTGTGTAAAATACTGGTACATTGGTACTATTGAGAGAGAGATATTCTTAAACAAGATGAAAAATCCTCCTGATTTTGATAGCTGATTGTGATAGTTACCCATGACTTCAAGGCATCAGGTGAAGGCTGTACTGATCAAGAAACAGAAAACTGCCTAAGTCCAGATTTACCTCTTGATTCTAGGATGCCCATCACCAGGAGAAATTCTCTGTAGCAATAGTAAGAGGTTGCCAAAAAGTACTGCATTGTGTGACCTATTGGCCTTGTACAGTGATTAAACATTCCCACATTTCAATTTTTAGTAGCTCTTACCACGTTAATTAGGACTTGCTTTAATGCTGTTTGTGCCATGGCAACAACAAAGATTTTACAGAAGACCTACAGAGGCATGCAATTTATTTGTTAATTATTGGCAATATGTAATATTTTATTCTCTGGCTGTCACTTTGGTGTCATGCATGCATGTGCATGCTTTTTGGCTGAGTGAACAATTTTAACTAGCTGTCTAAAGACAGAGTATTCTGAACATTTTTAAAAGAGTAGGTTTCACAGTGATGAGATAACCACTAGAGAATCTGAAGTTCCTGGAATAAATAATACGTCTCTTCCAACATTCTTCAAAGTACATGTGCTGCTGCTGAAAGGAAAAGCAGATGATGGAAAGAAACAAAGGAAATATGCAGTGGACAGGGGAGTTTGGAATGCTAGAAAAATCAAGACCAGATGTACATTGATGTGCTTATTAACAAATCAGATAAGTAACATATCAGTCAAGCGTGTATAAAGCATCAGCATGTGGTATATTGTAGATAGATTTTAAGAAATATACCTGATGCAGATTGGTCTCATAGAAAGTTATTTTCACACTGGAAAAAGTCAGAATAATGTACCTGGAAGGCAAAGATGTTCTTTCAGAAATAGTACCCCTTCATGTGAAAAGAGAGCCATGCAACCTTCTCTTTGCCCTGTCAGTTCTCTTCAGTGCTCTATCACTGCTTTTGCGATAAAACCTTCTAAAGGAAACAAAGGCTCCTAAAGAGAAGTTCTTGGGATATTTAGGCAATCTCATTGCCAGGGCAGAGATGTTTGGCATTATTTCTTTTGAAGATACAATTGTACATGTCAAATAAAAGTCTTCAAAATTTCCAACTGCAATTAGCCCTACTTCATTATTGTATTATTTACTTCATTATCTTGCACTGAGTCATTTTTTCCTTTGAAAATGTTTAAACTCCATAAGCATTTCACTGGCCCTTATCCCTAACCTGTCTCAGGCAGCAAATGCCATGGTTACTTAGCAACTCTGCTGGAGGAGAAGGCACTGCTCCCAGTTGCACAGTTAATGCTGAAGTTAATTTGGCATCAAGTCAGAAACTGAATTTCTGTGTTTAATGCCAAGAAGTTGAAAGATTTCTCACTATTTCTAAGTGCAGGATGAGTATTCTGAAAAAAAAACAAAACAAGAAAATTAGTTAACTTGTTTGTTGAAATTACTTTGAGGTTGTTTACCTAAAATACATGCAGTTTATCGTGGGCTAGTATTTCTACCATGATCAGTTGTCTTCTTCTGACAAACTGCTTTGCAATTTACACTGAAAAAAATATTCAGTAGTACTTGAAGCAGGTAGTATGATGTGTTTGAGTAACTGAACAGTAGGGTACACAGTTTAATGTTGTTCACTTTGCCTAAGACCTTAATTCAGCTCCCAACGTACAGGTTTTTCAAGTGCCATTTTTTATGTCAGAGGGATCTGAGACACCCTCTCAGCTCTGACAGATAAGACATAAAACACAAGGGTGATTGAGGGTCCTCTGTAACAGAGGGAGACCAAAGAGATTGAAGTCTCGGGTGGCACCAGGAGCTTGTGCTTTATCCTGAAGAAGTAGAAGAGCTGTCTCCATTCCAAGCTGAATGAAGGAGGTTTTTCACCTGTGCATTTATCACCACCTGTATTTCCAGTCATAGGTACTGATGTTAAATGTTTAAAGCTAAACAGTACGAATGCTATCGCCTGTTGCATTAGTGTTTCATTTCATTCTAATGCAATTTCAGTATCTGATATCTCAGTTTACAAGCACTGGAAAGAGGTATAATGTCATTTAGGATATCTGCACATCTTCACTTTACAAAACATTGGCTTCTAAAACTCATTTACGACAGCAAGTACCAAAATGAAGTTAAAATGTGTGTGACTGTTTAGGAATAGGAAAATAAGATTCTTGCTTTTCTTGGTGATTGTAGACCATAAAATTGCAGCTGGTGGCTTGTTCTAATACTGCCTTGAGGATAGCTTTGGAAGAAGAAATATAGGGGCTGCATAACAAGCAACTGAAGTTAGAAATAAAAGTTTGAGAGAGCCAGGTTTTACTCAGTTACTGGTTTCATAGCCAAAGGGACGCATCCCACTTTGTTCCATCTCCTCAACCAGTAACCATGTGCCTTATGGTCAAAGAATTTTCAAAAGATTCCTACTCCATCAGAGCCGTTGAGGTCTTCTGTAGCTACTTATGCATCAGAGTAATGCGAAGTTAAGAATGAAGCATAGGTGAAACCCCCAAACCTTTCCTGAGCCAGCAAAGAAAGAACGGATTGATGAGCAGACAGAAAAAAAAGCAAAGGGCCAGCAAAGCTTAGAGAAGCAGCTTTTTCTTCCCAATCCAGCTAAAGTTTCCTTCCTCTGACTACTATGTAATAGCTGATTTGTTTAAGATCGTCTTATTAGATAGTGAAATATTTGATGTACATTGTACCTGTAATTAAAGATTGTAAATTACAAATTCAGAAAGTATTTATGACACTGGTAACTACCTTGCCTTATTTTAATCTCTTAAGAACATATTTATTTTAGATCACCTCCTTCTTTGTTATTATGCTACTCTATTGTACAGCGTTTTGTTTTCCTTCAGGTGGCTCTTGAAGTCATTTTTGAGGAAACAGTACATGTTACTTACAGAGGAGAATTGTTTTTAAAATCCTGTTCTTGAAAATTGCTTTTTTAAACATATTTAGGTATATAAATTAATAAGGTGGTATAAAAGCTTTTGTTGTTGTTTTTGTATGGTAATCTGAAAATAAATCATCTTCCTTCAAAAAAAAAGCCAAACAAAAAAGCCAACCCTGAATCCTTACAACTTGATTTTTGCCAGCAGTCTTGCTTAGAGCTCAGTCTTTTTTAGAGGGTAGTTTAACTAAATCAGTAATTTTTAAAAGATTCGACTTTCACAGAACTTGGAAGAAACTTGATGGTAAATTGAAGAAATGGCAGGAAGGGAAAATACATTCATTCAGCTCACTAAAATGAATAAGTTGAAGTTTTAGCCCTCCTGAATGAATCTTCACATCCATTAAGTATGTGTGGTTTTGATTCATTTTTTACTGTAAAGCCACAAGCTATTTATTTTTATTATGCAATTGTGTCACTGTAATAGAAGAAGAATGAATTTTGATGTGTCTTAGGTAATTTAAGCCAAAAAGTGATGGAAATATGAAGAGCATTCACAGTAGTTTTCTCATTTTTGCTAATAGCAGTATTAAGCCATTTTTGCTGAAAAGCAGAATGACTGCCAACTGAGACTAGAATGGGCAAGAGTCAAATGTGCTTCATTTAAATCAAGGGTGCCTAGCTGGCAGAAGTTCACATAAATGTTAGCAATCTGTTTTCAGTGTGTACCAGCAAGAAGGCTTTAGAAACTCCCAGGTCACTTCCAGGCTGTCATCAGCAGCAAAACAGAAGGCCTGTAGCAACAACATTATGCATTAAAATAAGAAAAGATAAAAAAAATTCTGACTGAAACACTTCAGTCAGTGCAAAAAGATGAATAATTAAAAGTTAATTGTTCACCTTTAAGCCCATGTTTTTTGACATATTGAAGTCATGCAACTTCATTACCAGTACTGGCTGTTAAGTAATAACCAGTCACTGGAGCTGTGTTCCTCCTGGGGAGGCATAAATGAAAAAGACAGGTGAAAAAGGGAAGACCAGATATGATATGCATTGTAATCTGTGTCTTTGATGTGTTACATTTCTGACATACTTTTGATTCTTGAAGTTTTGTCATTTAAGGTGGTATTATCATGTGTGCTTCTTGCTTTCTTTGTTTGTAAACTTCAACTGTATTGCTTTAGTCCCATGTTGATGAAAAATCTCATCTGCAGTCTCCTGTACCTGTATGCTTTAGTAACTTTAATCTCTTTCTGTTCGAAATAGTTATGAGTCCCTGTTGCTTTAGGTGATCATCTCAAAATCGCTTCTCTCCATAAACAAAGTATTTGCTCTTCTATTTCATAAGCGGCTCCTTACATCATAAATATCCAAGTATCATATTTATTTTGTTCATGTGCATAATTCTAGAAATTAATGACTCTAAGAAATATATTCTGTAAATTAAAGTGTACACTAATTAGGTTAGATATACTGTTATCAAATTGAGTCTTCAACTACGTTATTAAGATAAGAAGATTATTTAAGATCATTGTGAGAAGACAGGTAAAAGGGTCGGGGAGGAAAGGGAGGGGAGAACGAAAGGATGAAATTGCTTTACTGTTTCCCAAGCTGAGGCATATATAGACCATAAAGTGAACAACAGAAATCCAGCACTTGATTTTTCTTCCTTAGAATTTCTTTTAAAGCCAACAAGTAGACCTGTGATCCCAACAGCTGCTGCACCTATCTTCATTCAGTGTCCTTCCATGTGGTCTCAATAGGTGACCAGAGGTTTGAGACATCTGCAGCACTGTAATAATTGCTAAAGGCTATAAAAATTTTAAAATTGCATAAACATCCAGATTTGCTGTGGAGCAGTATTAGCATAATGCTAGGCAAACTTAATGCTTTAGGAAACGAGTTTTGATAAGGGCAGTTATCTAGGTTTATGTTAGACTTCATTTTATGTCATCTTCTGCATTTTCAACATTATTACTTTATGCCTCCCAAGACAAATTTATGTTGCCCTGAGAGAACTGATATTCTTTCCTGCCTGCACTCTTGGCCTGCTTGGCAATACCCAAACAATATTCATCCTTTCCCTCTTTCATTTAACTTTCATCTGCACTGGGCCTGAGTACAGCATGATCTTTTCTAGAAATAAATAGCTTTTTCTTACTGATACATTCTGCAGTGCTTTCATTTACTTTGTTCTGAGTATTGGAAAAATAAGTTGAAGTCATTCAGATCCTGTTTCAGATATGAATCTGAAGCCGTTAACACAAGTTAGCACTGACAAGGTGCTTTAAAAAACTTTTTGCTATGGCATAAATATCTATATTCCTGCATATTAACAGATGTAGTCTTTTTCTGTTGTAGTCTGTTGACAAGAATTATTTGAATTTTAAATGGAACAAGACAAATCCTGTTACTGTGCATTCATACTTCTCATGTTCATAGAGATTGAGTAATGTGAGAAGAAAGTATCATCTGTTGTATGTTACCGTGAATGAAATATGCTGGAAGTGTTCATTGAAAAAGTAGCATTCAAAATCTGATTGATAAACATTTTTATCTATTATCTCTAATGCGTGATTGTGAGAAGCTCAGGTAACTATGGAGAAGGAGTATTTGTGGGCAGTCTCCATTATTCGTTTCTGGTGGTAGATGCCAGATCCAATGTATGCGTATTCATAAAGTTATTAGTTCACTCAGAAATGCATCTTAGTACTAGCAGATGACACTTCCAAACTGGAAATGGCTTGTGACTTCTATGAGGTTATATGCTATCATAACTAGCAGTCACGTGCTGCTGATGGAGCATGAAGTGGTTGAAAGCTGGTCGTGCAACCCTGAAAGCTATGAATACTACCAGTGTTACTGGTCTGAGAGTGAGTCATTGATGTACCTAACTTCTTTTGTCTTTTTCTTATTTTAGCTGCAGTATTGAAATATGAGAACAACGTTATGAATATCAGGCAGTTCAACTGCTCCCCCCATCCATACTGGCTTCCAAATTTCATGGATGTGTTTACCTGGTCCTTGCCATTTGTGGGTGAGAAAGGTATGTAAATTTTCTTTGTTCATGTGTTCTTAGAAACTGTAGAATGGTTTATTTGTCACTGTGCATGTGGCATAGTTTGAAATGACAAGAATAATTTGATGAATTGCATTCAAAGACAAATTTGAAGAAACAGGCCTCAGGGACAAGCAATTACCAGAGGTTAACCACACTCCTCCCATTTGTTTTTTCTTTTTTATGATTTCAACTCTTTTCAGGCTATGATGCCATTGTATCTTCAGTAGAAAAAGATCTTATGACATTGCAGGCCAGAGGCGAATTCACTGAATAAAATTTTTCTTTATAAGATGTGGCTGTATAAACTCTTAGGGATTCCCTTGGATGTTCTCTTCTTGAAGGACATCACATCAGACTTCACTACATTATGGTTACAGTCTTATCCAGCTGGACCTGCCTTGATAAGGGGTTGATGGGTTGTTTTTTCACCACAGAGCTGGTGATGCTAAGACCCACTCTGGTTTATTGTTACTTGAGAGCTGAGATGCCATGAGGAAAATCTGCTTCTCAGCCCAATCTCCACCCAGAGTGTATGGTGCCTCATTGCTGGCGAGACGACTCACCCTAAAATGTAACTCATGTGTTATTAAAACATGATGCTCCAGATCTTGCCTGAAGACAACTTCATGCTGTGAATGGCAAGCACACAAAGGGCACAAAAAAAAGCTTTAGTCTAACATATTAAATGAATACATAATGCATACTGCTTAAACCCAAGTCATTTTATTCAGGGTCTGAGATGAGGCTTGCTTTGATCCATCCATTATAGTACATTGCTGCAACAGCAATTACTGCCAGAAAACTATAATAAACTCATAAAAGTTGCTTGGAAAAACAGTTCTTTCTTAATAGGCAACTGAAAATACAGCCAGCTGTGGCTCTTACCTGCAGTCATGACCAGCTTTGTTTGCAGCCACTCCTTTGTACTAGAAAAGCTGCCAGTGACATGGCTGAGGTCTCTCTGAACAGAGCAGATAGATGATAAAATGAGGATTAACAGAGAATAGACAGCTGTTTCCACTAACAGAGACATTACATAATCCGTGCTGATGCATGTTTCAGACTTTTGTGAGGCAGATAAAAAGCTTTCATTTAGTTTCACCATAAATTCAGGCAGGCCCTGTTCTTACAATGAGTCTGTTCTGCATATACATGGCAGTTCTGTAAGATGCTCTGTCAGACCGTTTCCCAGAGGTCTCCTACTGACATTCCCATAGATTAAACCCTGGGACTGCAGAATGCACAGTCAAGATTCAGTGAGTTCATGAGAACACATGCACTCCTTTGTCTTTTTAATTTGTTCTCCCTCATATCTTCTCATGCACTCACTGTTACCAATTGCTTGCAAATCTTGAAGCCCAAGGAAGAGGAGGTAGAATTAGTGTTTCCCTTCGCAGCAAAACAAAACTCGTGGAGTGTTAAGAGTTGATGTTCTACACAGCTTTTTGTCTTCTTTTATAGATTTTTTTTACTCCTCAAAGTCCAACAAAGGTAGGAAGCAGTTAGTTACATTTGTCATTATTAGTGTGGAGAGTCTTTCCACTAATATTGTCAAAGGAAAAAATATTAAATCCTTCACTAATTAAGGAAAAATATAGCTATGTTACAGCCTTCTTATGTTTCAAACCATCGTATTGTCACAGACGAGAATTTTAATAACCATTTGATTCAAAAATTTAAAATTTCAGTCTCTGTAGCTAGTGCAAGGCTAGCTGTGCCTGGTAACCATTCTAACGATGCTTACTACATGTAGATGTAGTGGAGTTTTGATCAGTCTGCTAATGATTTCACATTTTACGTCATAACTTCAGTTTTTTTGATCTCTAAATCCCATTCACTTGGCTGTGATTTTTTTATTGGGTTTTTGGCTGTTTTCTGTGTGCTCTCAGTCAATGCCTCACTTGCTGTTTCCAAAAAGGGCTGAGTTTACAGGTAGTCTGAGGCTAGCCCTTCTGTGCCTGAGTTGTAAAGCGAGCAAGCTGAACATATTCTGAATTTACCAGCAGCATTTGTTTTGGTACTACTTGTCGTGTGTTTTAAGGGATGCTGCCCCTTTATTGGCATCTCACTAGGGTAAATGTTCTGTGGAACTACAAATAGTGTCTAAAGTCTATAGAGAATGAAAATATTACTGTCATGGCTTTTGCTCTAACTTTTTCATTTGAAATGTCATTCCATTTGCTATGCAAATTGAAATTCTGCCACAGTGTAGCAGCAAGAGAAGAGTGGTCAACTCTTGTCCAAGTTTATTAAAAATAAAAAATGTATTGGGAGGGAAAAAAAGCAGAAATTACCTAGTTGTTTGACAGTTGCAAACAGAGATTGTAAATGCTTTTTTTTTAATTTTTGTTTAGGTTTATTTATTTATTGCGGTGATTGTTATGTTTAGAACAATTTTCTATTGGAAAACTATACAAACTGCTCTTTTATCAACTACACTGGGCACGTCATGCTTATATTATTACATGCATAAAATAAGGTCTGTGTTTAAAAAGCGGGTGCCATTTGTGTACTGAATTTTCATTAGCATTCCCACAGCTAGAGTTGGCTATCTGGCAGACCAGAGGAGTCTGATATCAACATTTTGCATTTATTTTCCTTTTTAGTGACAGAGATGCTGGTGAATGTGCTGAATATCTGCTCAGATGATGAATTAGGGACAGAAGAAGATGGTTTTGATGGTAAGAGTGTCCTGTCCGTAATTGAGATTGTTTGTCTTGAAACTACTTTAAAGGTTTATTTACTAACACTGGGATAATTTTTTGGGTCCCATTGAAGTTTTGTGCTGCTGAAAGCAACTGTTGTGCTAGACTCCAGTGGATTTGCTTACTGCATGTTTTGGAAAGAATTAATGGAAATCTTGCCTTTCTAACCCCAGCCAAAAGTACAAATCTTTCTCTGGTCTCGCTCCTTTGGTTTTGATTTTAAAAATGCTTTCCTCTCCATGAAATCTGAGTTATGTCTGAGTCATGACATGAACGGATCAAATGTTGATTTTATGCATAGTATACCAGTGAGTCTCATAGAAATCTTAATTATACTGATGACATTACTCCTACAATAAAATAATCTTGCAGAGCTCCTTCCAAAATGTAGGTACTGCAGCTTTAGAAGAATTGTACCTGAAATACTTCATCACATCTTTCAATGCACTTTATTTAAATAGCTTGAAGTAAATAAATATAATTAATAAAAATCAATTTAGGCAAATACAGATCATGTTCTGTTAAAAAGAAATTATCACTTCTTCTGTAACTCGAGTGGGAATTGATATGATAAGTTCCCTTTTACCTATTGTTTTGACATTAAATAAATCTTGCAATTTGGTGTATCTTGGAAATTAATTTATTTCCTTAGCCATTTGGCCGTGCAAGAGTCAATTGTAGCTCTCCAGAATTTCCTTTCTTAATTAAGAAAAATTGAAAAAATCCTGTGCACCCCTGATGTTTTTACTATGAATGCTTGTGATGTTTTAATTTAAATAATAATAGAATTAGAGATAGGAAATATTTAAAAATTAAAAAAAAATTGGAAAATCAGCACCTCTAAGCAACTAGAAATATTCTCACAAAGTCTGTAGGTAGAATGAAAAAAGGGGAAAGTGGAGAACTATCAAGTAAGACAAATACTTAATGAAATAGAGTTAATAATTGTTCTCTCTGAGTCTTTATTCTTAATCTTTATTAGAGGAAGTTATGTCATGGGCTTTGACAAGTGTTTCCTTTATGATAGAAAAGAAGAGAATGGATTGTAGTGCTTTGCATTATCCTGAGAAGTCAGCTGGGATTCCCTGTTCTGTAGCTGCTGCAGTGTGGACATGGACATTATCTTGCAGGATTTGGGACAAAGACTGAATTTACTGAAACCAGCAATCAGTGCAGAGAAGAAAGCACCTGTTTGAATATTATGCCCAAACTTTTCTTACGAAATTTAATAAGTAGCTGCTGTGTAATTAAAGCAGTGTGTGAAACAGCATGAAGGCATACAATGAGTAAAAACTGTGTCAAATTAAATACAGTAGCAGGAAAACCATATGCTTAAATCCTTGGCTCAAGAAAGCACTTAAGCACAGGCTGAAATTTCACTGAATTCATTGCCAAAGCAAAGGTTTTATGGAAAGGATTTTTAAATTAGTTCAGCGTTGACCTAATATTTTCTTTTTTAGTTATACTGTAAGCTTCCATTGACACTAAAAGGAGCAGAGCTAGGCCAGTGCCTGTAGTCCTTTTCTAAATGTCACTGGATCAGCACTCCCTTGTCCAGGTGACAGCTCAGCAGTGTTATCAAAGCATGGCCGGAGGTACAGGATCCATGGGGTCCTTCAGGACAGCAGCTCTCATGGTGGTCAGCTCTGCTGCAGCCATGAACCAAGCTCTCTCCAGCTGCAGGAGGGCTCTGTCTCAGCTGCGGATTTCCCATGCTGTGTGCTGGGAGCACTGTGTGGCAGCTGTCTCCCAGGGAGCTGTAGCATGGCATGCTTCCAGGCATGCAGCCCGCTGCATTACAGGTGCCTAAGAAGGAACACGGGCTGAAAGCCTCTTGGCTTGAATGTGTGTGTACTGAATAATTATACCCAAAGGTGTTAAAATTTGTAGATGAAGAATAATTAAACCATTCCTGGTACTGTAATGCTAATCCTGTTAAATGTACTTTCAGATTTTTCCATATGAACATTTTCTCAGTGTAAAAAATTATGTTAAGGAAGATATTAGCGGTATCTTCCTCTTTACGATGCACAGCTACAACCTAACTTGAGGTATTCTCATGCCTGTTTAACAGACAATCCCCTTTAGGGCAGTAGGATGAGGTCTGTGGCAGTGGGGCTGCAGGGACGGAGGGACACTTGTTCCTGTGGCCTGACAGGAGCACTGGGCCCAGGGGCACTGCTGCATGCATGGAAGAGACTGAGGGATTCAGGCATAGAAGTACATCTGAAAGTTTATTTAAATTTAAATAGAGGCAGATATCTTTAAAGATTTCCTGATGCATTCTTGTTTATCATCCGTACAACAAAGAAAAAATCATCTTTTTCTCAAAGATAGTTGACTTTTTGTTGATTCTTTTTCTTTTTCCTCAGAGCATTGCCTTTTGTGGGAGGACGTACATGATGTTTCGTTTGTGTTCTCGATGAAGCAAACTGGAAGGGTTATCAGTTTAGAACTGTTTCTGTCAGGGCTGTATGCTGACAGCTTCACAGTGGTTCAACATTTCCACTGTTCTTTAGTCTGCACAGTCCTGCTCGCCCACTGACATTTTCCCTTAGCAGTATTTCCCGTAGAAGGAAGTGTCTGTTATCTGCCACAGCAGATGCGTTTTGTTTGATGGAATGGTCCTTTAGAATCATTGCATATTTTTGCATCACCTGTAGCTTTCAGGGCTCGCTGCTGATTTCCTTTCTCTCCTTGCAGTTTGAACATGCCCTGACCTGGGTTCCCACATGTAGTGAGAATGATCCATCACTATGGTTTGCACTGATCATTCATTTATCTTCTCTTACATTTTCTTGCCCTCTGTCTTCCCCTCTCACTCACTTTCCCCCTCGAAACAAAGCCCCATCAGTATTGCCTGATTTCACTGCATGGTGTTTGTGAGCTTTTTTTTCTTTTTTTCTTTTTTTCTTTTTTTTTTTCTCCCTCCCCACATCATTCTTGTTGCATCTAATCATGAGCACGATGCCCCACAGCATGTATTCTTTTCTCCCCAAACCCTTTTTTGTTTTTATTTTTTGCTGAGGGAGATACATCATGGGGATCTGATCCATTTGTTGGAGGCAGTTTCTTTGAATACTTAGTGGGAGGCAACCTAGGCAGCAGTTGTAGTGCCCTTTAGATTGTATCTTCCCTGATGGCTTCTGGTTTCATTTGCTTTAAAAATGAGAGGAGGTGATATGTCAGGTTTCTTATCTCTGATAGTTTCCTCTTGCGGTTCCCTTTCTTTCCTGTTTGCTGTGGTGGTTGCAACGTAATCCAATCCAGTAAAAAATGCCTTACGTGAACAGTAGCTATGCACTGTATGGTTTGTGCATCAAACATATTGCTTAGCAACAGGAGCTACAAATACCTCTATTCAGCCAGCATGTAGTCAGAATATTGTTTTATTTTAATTAGTAACATTTCTGGCCTCATGCATTTCATTGAAAAACTAAGCTGCTAATTAAAAGGGTGCAGTAATGTAATAGACAACTTAACACAAACTCTGCTTGCTTTGTATGTGTTGCTATCATGATTTGGCATAAAGGCACTTCTAAATTACCTGCATTAATTTTTGTATTGCCTTCAACTTTATAGCTCACAGCCTTCCTGTGGAAAAAGCTGCTGTTGTAACAGTGGTAGCAGCAGTTATTCCTTGGCTGGAGCACAGCTTCTGCAGACAAGTGCTGTGGTATGAAACTAAACTGAGTTGCCATGTCAGATGTGTCCTGTTGGTCAAAGTGGGTTCCACTGTGAGCAGCAAGCAGCATGTGACACATGCTGCAGGTTGTCAGCTATAAATTACATCTGAGCAAGCTCTGCACCAGGCAATGCAGACAGTGCTCCAGGGGGAGCAAAGGCTTGAGATGACAGGTGCTTACTGGTGCCTTGATAAGAGCTTTCATGATCCTAGGTGGACAAATGGGAATCAGCTTTTGAATGAGTTATTTTTTAACTAGGAGAGAAATAGAGGTTACTTTTCACCATTTTACTCATGTTCTCTCTTCAAAGCAGCAATGTTTCGCTGGAGGGCATACCTGCTGTCTATGAATTGGTGGCAGAGGGGCATTTTAATGGGACTTTTACTGTTTTGGCCAGATCTAGTTGTTTCCATACCCAGAGCATTTTTTGCATCAGTTTGTTCTGCCTCTGAACCAGCCTAGCAGCACATACTACATAATCAGGGTCCTCAAAATGCATCCCATGGTGCAGCTGTTCCAGGGCTCTGAGCACTGCACTCACGTTGCTCTCAAAAATATTGGTTTAAAATGCAGTGTGCTGTACCGTAATGCTGCTCATTATTTGCTAACTGCAAGTTGCTGGGTCATTCTGACAAATGCATGTGTGCCATAGATAATGCTGGTTTTGATAGAAGCAGTGTACATCTGTAATAGCAGGCTATTCTTTCAGATACCAAATGTAAATAAACAAAGAATTGGTGTGTTTGATATGACAAAGGAGGTGTCATCTGTCAGGTACACCCCAAATAAGTGGAAGGGGTTAGTCTGCTGGTTCTGAGAAGTCACTGAGCATTAGAACAGCTGCAATCATGTAGAAGAAATAATGCAGTCATGAGATGGTAGCACTGAGGCTAAGCTTACCTACTAATCTGCCTGCGTGTTAGTTTCTGCAAATCTACTAACAAGGCCATATGTTTTTTTTCAGTTTTTGTTTTTTGTTTTTTTTTCTCTCCCATAGTTTTCAATCTGTTTCTTTCCCTCTGGATGTTCCCTGCCTAATTTGTTTCTTTTCTGTTTTTCAGACTTTACTTAAACATTGCGTTTCCACTGATGTTGTCAAATGTTCTTTGTTTTTTTTTATTTTCATTCTGCAAACATCACTGATCTCTTTCTTTCCCCCCTCTCCCCTTGGAATTCATAAGAAGATCCCATTTATGCACAGAAGAAAGGTATTAAATAAATGGGAAGGGTTACATTTCATTAATTTGCTTTTATGCATAGTATATTCATACATAATACATTAGGATGTCATTCAGAAAATTGATTTTTTATTTTGGCTTGTTTTTTTAACCAATTTTGTTACCTTTATATTCAGTCCCACATCTCAGTATTTTCAGTTTAGAGTCTTCATTGTTTTGCTTCTTAATCTGAAGGTATAATTATATTTTACATAAATCCTATATATCCAGCTTGCAAAATAAGTGTGTAGATGCTACACACTAAAATCCAATAGGATTTGTTAAATTACTGAGGTGAGATTCAAAGCTTTTATTCTACCTCACAAATGATGTGTCCGATTTTAACCTTGGCTGTATTCATAATTATTTTTTAGTTACTTCTATGCAAATAGTTTAAAATATTGAAAGTACAATGTTCATGTGTGCACACGTGTGTATATATATACATATAAGGATATATCAAACTAAGTTTGCTAAGGTTAAAATTAACCATTTTATTCATAGTAATTTCTCAAGTTTTAAACCATTTACTTCCATGTTAAATTTATGCTTAAGTGCAGCTGAAATAACTTACAGAGATTTGCAGTAATTGTGAATTTTAGAACACAAAAATGGAGTAGCTACACTTAAAATGTGAGTGAAAGACTTAGGTATCACGCAGATGCAGGGTTAGAAGGAATTTTCTAGAGACCATAGAGTCCAGCCCCCCTGCTAACGCACATTCCCTACAGCAGGTTGCACTGGTAGGTGTTCAAGATGGATCTTGAATATTTCCAGACTTTTCAACCTCTCTGAACAGCCTGTTCCAGTGCTCTGTCACTTGTACATATAACTAGGGAATCCAGATGCTGTCCAGTGAGAAGCATTCAGTCAAAATTAGCAGTGTTCTATCACATTGTGGACACTAGGTGCATTATTCAGCAAATACAGTTAAAAAAAAAAACAAACAAAAAAAAAACACAAATAAGATAAATAAAATCATTGTTGACAATTAGTGAATTGATTTTTTTTTTTAATTGTCACAAATCTGTTACAAATTAGGGAATTCAGCAGAGATGGAAATCTCTGGGTATACCTTAGTAGCACTCTAAGTCTATCAGTGAGAAATAAAACACTCATTCTAAGACTGTTACATTTTATGATTCAGGGCTTTTTTTTTTTTTTTTTTTTTTTTTTTTTTTTATTTATGGTAGAGTGTTTTATTTTACTTCAGTAATAAATTCTCAGTTTTCAGTTCTCAACTCTTCTGGAAATTGAACAGTGGCTGAAAAAGGTCAAGTGTACTTATAAGGTCTGTTGGAACAGTGTAGGCTTGTAATAAAGGAGCAGTGAGACCAGAAAGAAAAGACAAATTGTGTTTTAAGTGCTTTCAGGGGAAAAAGGAATGAAAACCATGTCATGCTACCGTAAGGTACAATTCAGTAAGGTTATAGAAACTGAAGGAGGAATGTACTGTTTCCTGGCAAACATGATTTATTGCTCTTTAATCTAAATTTTTCAGTAATCTAAATTTTTCAGTAAGTTCTTACTAGTATATTAGATATAATTCAGTTACAGCTGAATTACAGCTGTTTCTCCTGCTCTTTATTATCTAGAATTGCACATTTATGCCCCAAACTAGCTCTAGATTTGAAAGACATCCCTCTGAACATAGCTCCTTTCATTTTGAACTTCAAGATGCTGACTCACAGTTCCAAGTGGTATTATGAGTATTTCCTGGTGGATGAGAAGCTGCACATGAATCCGTAGTGCATTCTCGCAGCCCAGAGTGCCAGCTATATCCTGGGCTGCATTAAAAAAAGGGGTGGTCATCAGGGAGAGAGAGGTGATTGTTCCCCTCTATTCAGCTCTTGTGTGGCCCCATCTGGAGTACTGCATCCAGGCCTGGGATCCCCAGCACAAGAAAGACACAGAGCTCTTGGAACAGGTCCAGAGGAGGGCCACTAAGATGATCAGAGGGCTGGAGCATCTCTCTTATGAAGAAAGGTTGAGGGAACTAGGCTTGTTCAGCTTTGATAAGAGAAGGCTCCAGGGAGACCTCATTCCAATACTTGAAGGGAGCGTATAAACAGGAGAGGGAACAACTGTTTATACAAGGTTGACAGTGATGGGACAAGGGTAAATGGTTTTAAACTAATACAAGGAAGATTCAGGTTAGATGTTAAGAGGAAGTTTTTCACTCAGAGGGTTGTGATGCCTTCGAACAGGTTGCCCAGAGAGATTGTGGATGCCCCATCCCTGATGAATTCGAGGCAAAGCTGGATGTGTCTCTGGGCAGCCTGGTCTAGTGGTTGGTGACCCTACCTACAGCAGGGGGTTTCAAACTAGATGATTGTTGAGGTCCTTTTTCGACCCAGGCCATTCCATGATTCTATGACAATTAGAAAAAGTTTGGAAACAATGTATTTGAGAGCTGCTCTGAGGGATGGAAGGGCAAAAGTAATAGGTATGGTTGCAAGACAGCTGGCCAGTGCTCACTGATACGTGGATGGATCAGTGCAGGTGCCTGTGCCCCCATATGTACACAGGCTGGTCAGGGATGCGCAACTGCACAAGCAACTTTCCATGTGCATCTGTTAAGTTCCCATCTTATAAAACTTATTCTTTGCTGGTACAAGGTTAAGCTTGCTCTTGACTGTGATATTAAAAGCTACAGTGAAATTCATCCAGTGTTTGTTAGCAGTTACCTGGGCTATTTGTTCTCTTGGTTACTTTGGCCTTCTTTTGAACATCTTGAGGATTTGTCTGTTGTTATTTCAGGTTTTGAAAGTTTTGCAAAGGGTGGCTATTTGTTTTGAAATCCAAGCACTGAAAAAAAAAAAAGGTGTATCCTTTTCACTTCTTCTGAAGTGCCAGAGTATAGCCAGGCTACCTGGTAAATAGGATTAAGCAGTCCCTGTGCTTCCAGGAGATGGGTAAAGCTGTGGGGAGTTTAATTGTAGGGGAGAGATTTGCAGCAGGAGAGGTAAAGGTCCTGTGAGTGGAACTGTGGGGCTGCTGTCAGCAGAGCTGTGTAGAGATAAACCACAACAATAAGAATTATCTTAGCGTTGGCCACAGGAAGTACCCAGCAAACCTGCTTAGCTCTGTTGGACCTCTCCAGCACTTCCCAAATGGCTGGAGTCAGTATTTCCTTCTTGATCCTTCTGTCTGGGATCACTTTGTGCTTAAAACATGCTGAAGGAAGGCCTGTGCAGCCAGGCTTTCTGCTGCTTTTCACCTGCGTCCACCAAGTGCCTTGTTTCCTTTTGGTTCATTCTGCTATTTTAGCTGCTGTGATTGATTCCACAAAACAAAATTGAACACTTCCTTAGGAATTGAAGATAGAAATTAGAAATTTTTTCCTTGAATTTTTACACAGTAAAGAAGCAAGCAGCACCTTGCTGTAGTCTTTTTCTAATTGGACTCTTGTACTTCAGAGGTAGGAGTAGTCAGGCAGTATGCAAGCCGTACAAGCCAAAGTTTACTTTCATTCAGAACGCTCTGTGGAGAAATCTTTTATGATGTATGTGGTTACAGTTTTGAAAATCAAGTGAGCCTGTTTCACTTAGTACAATATGATCTTTTCTTGTAGAATTGCGAGTTCTGATAACTTATTACTACAACTATTTGTTTTCCTCATTCAGGTGTTTTTCTTTTGTTTTTCTTTTTTTTTTTTTTTTTGACGATGCATAGATATTATTCTAACTAGCAATTACACATGCAAAACAAGATAAAAGGCAGTCACTGTTCCCGTGCACATTTTTTCTTATTTTGTGAGTTCGTAAATTTCAAAGTAATATGAGCAGGCCATAGCAATGGTGTGAAGTAAGTTATTTCTATGGAACTCTATTAACTGCTACCAGCCAACGTAATCTCTGCAGTTTCTTGCTGGTTTCCAGAACTCTGCTTTTCTGATAGGGATGTGAAAAAGCTATTAGGATCTCCTTGGCCTTAAATGTACTCCAGTCACTTTTTTTTTTTTTTTTTTTTTTTTTTTAAGACAGCTGAGTGAAATGTGATTGTTTTTTCACATAAAATGGCAAGTTTGTAAAACAGACTTTAACTCTATTGCTATTTTATTTATTTATTTATTTATTTAAACTGACTTTTTTATCTTAGATGCTGTTCACATTGAATATCTGTTTTACATTTTGACTACATTCCAAGTAACTTGTTTTCAAAAGAGTTTGGTCTCTGAAAATGTTTTGAAATGGAATATGAGAATATGTTGATGAAAAACATTCTGGCTTCATACTTAGCAGAAAAAGAATCACATCTGTAAAGATACTAATAACTAGACTGTTGAGAAGAGTTCAGACTTTTGTAAGTAACAAAAAGTACTTTTGAGTGCAGGCAATGGCTTAGTTTGACAAACTGTTGTGTTAATATGACATTTCTAGAGTATAGAATTCAGAATAGTAATGTATTATTTACAACTCAATACAAGTATTTTTAATATATTTTTCATAGGAGCAACAGCTGCTGCTCGAAAGGAGGTTATAAGGAACAAGATAAGAGCAATAGGAAAAATGGCTAGAGTTTTCTCAGTGCTAAGGTAAGTAAGGGGGTTTTTGCTGTGGGGTTGTTTGTTGTTTGTTTCTTCAGAGAACTTTTGATGATTACTTAGAGCACTCTACTATTCATCAGTGAATTCGATATTTTAATATACCACCTGAGCTTTGCTGGAACCTTTTAAAAAGGTTTTTATTTATAAAATACTGCAATTTATCATGACTCATTGAAAAATCTTCCTTGGTGTTTTTGCTGGAGTTAAAACCAATAACGAAGAAAAGACATCAGCAAAGAAAATTGCAGTTCCTTTTTGTTCTAAAGTCTTTTTCTCTCCAGATGTGCTAGTTAACTCTGTTAGACACTGTGAGGCAAAAGTTAATGAAGAGAGAGTATATTCCACATAATGACTCATTAAAAGGGAAGGCAACTGTCCTGCTTTGTCACTTATAGTTCTTGCTACAAATGATTAAATATGAAAGCGCTAGGGTAATTTAACTGAAAAAAAAAAAAAAAAAAAAAAAACCAAACCAGGAAATCAGTGCAAACAGCACTAACTTGTTACCTTCGGCTGCTCTCCCCCAAACACATACACATGAACATGAGTAACTATTTGCTAGTCAATGTTAGAATTTTCCATTTGGTGTCTCTGAGAAGAATAGAAGACATGCTATACACTATTGAAGTCTAAATACAGAAAATGCAGTTCTTCTTCCCTTGCAGCAGATGGATTTTGTTTATCTATTAGTTTATTCAGGAACTTACAGAATCATAGAATCACCAAAGTTGGAAAAGTCCTCCAAGATCATCTAGTCCAGCCATCCACCTACCAAAAATATTTCCCCACTAAACCCACAGTACAACATCTAAACATTTCTTGAACACCTCCAGTGATGGTGATTCCACCACCTCTCTGGTCTGCCCCTTCCAGCACCTGACTGCTCTTTTGGAGAAGGAATTTTTCCCTGATCTCCAACCTGAACCTTCCCTGGGGCAGCCTGAGGTCATTCCCTGTAGTCCTATCACCTGAGAGAAGAGACTAACTCCCACCTCACCACAGCCTTCCTTCAGGGAGTTGTAGAGAGCAATAAAGTCACCCCTGAGCCTCCTCTTCTCCAAACTAAACAATCTCAGCTCTCTCAGCTGCTCATCATAAGGCGTGTGCTCCAGACCCAGCTTCATTGCCCTTCTCTGGACATTCTCCAGGGCCTCAATTTGTTTTAATTTTTTTTTTTTTTTTTTTTTTTTTTTGTCGTGAGAAGCTCAAAACTTGTACATTGCTCTTCTGTAGTCTGTTTATGGCTTTTTTTTAAGGATTTTTTTTAAAAACATACTGGTATGATAATATGATTGGTGTAAAAGAAGGAAATAGAAACAGTTACTTGCAGAATTCACTCACATGAAACTCACAGATTTCCTTGATTTGAGACTCTCCTGCAATGTGCAAGCAGTGGGCAGATATTCAGGACACAGCAGTTCACCCACACGCTACAGATTGCAGCAGCATAGCTTCAAATTGCGTGCTGAGATGGAGGACTTTATACCTGATGCTTCCAAGCTTATGTGTGAAGCAGTAGTGATGCACGAGTTGCTTCAGTGGTACCTATTAAAAACATAAGTTGGCATAGTGCCTTTTCCCTAAACAAGACGGGGGTGCAATCAGATGTTTCCACCTGCTCATCTGTATTAAATCTGGCAGAGAGCCTGGAGCTGACATTGCCACCACCTTCACAAAACACCACAGTTATTTTTGTCTGGTGATAGTTGAGCAAACAAAGTTTGAGGAACCTGGCTTTCTCCCATAGCCTTCAACTGCATATTTTGGATCCGTGGATCCATTATATTTTTCTATGGAACACCTTTTGAAATACAGAATGAATTTAAAAGAAACCTAGTCTAAAATATACAGAGAAGTCTGATATATTTGAGGGGTTTTTGTTTGTTTGTTTGTTTGTTTTTTATAAATTGCCCATGATTCTTATTACTTGTATATCATAGACTTTCAAAAGAAACTATGGGGCCAGAATCATTTCAAGGATGGGAGTGGATACAGCATAATTCTGGTTTGTGCTATGGCGGCTCACGGCTTATGGTTTTAGCTTTAGTGGATTAAAGAGAATCAAAAATAAAAGTGCTGTAAAGAAACTTCTCCTGTGAATGTGAAGCTTAAAGTGATACTGCAATTCAGTTCAAAAGAAAAAGAAGAAATGAACCAAATTATTTGGCATTATACCATTTCTTGCAGTGACAAAGCAAGAGCAAGCAAAAATTTTGATTGTCAGTATTCTGTAGTGATGTTACAATGCTATGTTAAATCTGGATTTACTGGACTATTGCATTAGTTCTATTCACCTGAGAAACCTGAAGGCAGTCACAATGTGGTTTTGACTTTTACACTGAGAAAAGCATGTGTGCAAAAAGAATCAACTAAAAATAGAACATCAGGAGTTAATGTCATAGGTAAACGAGTTATTTGAAATACATGAATAATTCCAGGCATGTTGGGCTAAAGAAAACTCTGTCAACAATTCTAGTACATACAGTTTTGATAAACAAAACCATATTCTCAAAATCTGTCATTGTGTTTACTTCCTCCAGCTTAATGTCATTTTATTTTTCAAAGTAAAACACTTTAAAATATTCATCTCTTGAAGAATTGGGGTCAGTTTTACTGCTGAGAAAGTGCATCATCAGCACTGCAGTGCTCACAGAGGGCTGCATGTAATGTCGTGTCTGGATAAAGCTGTTGTATTTGTCTCGACATCCCTTGAGAACCATCTGTATTTGGGGGCCTGGAAAACATATTTCAGTTTATTTCAGTAATATTTTCCTTGAATCCAGCGTTGCTTTCAGCATACAAAACTAGAAGAAGAGTGCTTATGGTGAGCATTCATGTCTCACTTTATGGGTGAAAGTGCTTATTAATTTTAATGAGCTTCTAGCTCCACGTTTTGTTGGTTTTTTTATTAAAGTGGATGATGATCAATAATAAATAATGCATCTCATTCCTAGTGCAGACAAAAAGAAAACAATTTAAGTTGATTTTGGACCACACAATGTGAGACAGATTTAAATATGTCGTTGGCAATAACTGCTCCTTTGGTCTTCATCCTTTTGAGTTTGTAGTTTTAGCACTATCCAATGTAAGTATTTGTGTACACTGGTTCCTAGATGCAGGTTGTTCTGATAACTGCAGTGACAATGTGTGTACTGCTGACACAGAGGACACAGGCCCAGTGTTGTGAGGGGAGAAAGAAAGGCAATGACTTCCTTTTTTTTTTTTTTTTTTTTCCTGCAGAGAAGAGAGTGAAAGTGTGCTGACACTGAAAGGGCTGACTCCCACAGGAATGCTGCCCAGTGGTGTACTTTCTGGAGGAAAACAAACACTGCAAAGCGGTAAGCATGCTTGCCTCTGTGTGTCATTATGTGTAAAAGAAATGATTGTTAAATGGAGAACCCAAGAAAAATAGTCAGAGAGAAATAAACAAATAAAAGACAGAGTGAATCAGGTGATTTGTTGTATCGGAGCATTTGGAGCAGCTCACATAAGGCCATTTCTCTAGACTTGTTATGTACCACTGATTTTTGAAGAAAGAGGAGGGGAAAAAGTTCCTAAGAATCTACTGTTCAGAGTGGCAGATCAACATCACATGTGAAGTGCGCTGTTTCCACAGTTTATAGTGTCATCTTTTATTTTTCTCAAGAGCGGCTTTTGATACACTGAGTACAGAAGATTCAGCTTAGATAATGACACTCAAACTCTTATTTTATCTGATTTGTTCTTCCTCACAGTGAATCACCAATGAAAATAGTTCTAGAAGTAGATTTTATCTTCTAGCAATTCTAGATGACAGCATGAGAGCAATTTCACATTCTGATTTAAGCCAAAGTGAAGGGAGGCTCTTAACAACGCTGTTTGCCTTGTACACAAACAGTATTGTCAGCTCAGTTTTACACTGAGTGCTTTTTGTTATAGGTAATCCCTAAGTCTGTAATAGGACTGCCTTTGATGAAATATTCCTTTTGAAATAAAGAGCTGCAAAGTACTTCATTTACTACTTTAAGCTCTCCTTTTTTTTTTCCTGTATTACTGTAGAGTGTATATATATATATACCAGTCTCACACTTAGTGAGATCCCGTTGGCAGTAGTTTTAAGAAATAGAAATATTTATAATTTTAACACAGTCTCAGCCTCTGATTTTCCTGTTTCCCTCCTGGAGCATCCTTTCTCTGTATTTTTCCCGTTTACTGTCTCTTTTCTCTTACCTGGAAGATGCAGGTATTCCGTGGTGTATCTCCTTTTCCCCTACTTTCCTTCCCTTTTTTTTTTTTTTTTTTTTTTTTTTATGATGATGATTTGTGTGTTACAGACATAGTAACGTTCTGCTTTGAAAATGCTGCAATATGATTCCACGGGATGCCTTTCTCAGCAGGGTTGAGCTCTTTATCTAGGCTTTTCTCTCTATGTTTGTGTTACATTTGTCAGAAAACTTGGTCCAAGGAAACTGCTGGTTTTTGCCCTGGCTAAATGGTAGGAATTTAAATGAATTTGAGAAAAATTGCCTAGAGGTCTGGTTTAAAATGGCTAAAAGGAAAATCTCCTCATACTGCAGTATTCCAGCACAGTAAAACATTACTATACATGTTCACCTGAATTAGTTATCACATAGTACTCCATTCACCAAACAATCTGAAATGTACATAGTTTCTATTAAGCATACATTCCTATTATTGTATGTTTTAACAGAAAATATGACCACTATGTTCTGTGGAAGTAATACATTTTAGTCATCTTTTTTCTTTTTTTCCTAATGTGGCAGTGCTGGTTTGGATCTGGTTTTTCATTTTAATTTTTCTCATCATAGTTGTTGTGTTTCCTTTTCTTTTACATTTGTATTGATTCAGTTCCTTAATTTTTGTCTTTTCTCTCACTCTATTACTTGAGAGGCACAGGCTTACCTTGGTGCATGTGGATTAGCTCTTCTAATTTCCCCATGCAGCAAGGTAATATTATACATCTTTTAGAATTGATCTCAATCCATATTTAATATCCTAACCACAAAAATAAATAAATGGGGATTAATGGAGGTCAAAAAAAGCTTCTCCGTCTGGAGAAACAAGACAAAAAAGAGAGAAATCCCTAGAAACTTAGCTTATTGAACTGTTCTTTAAACCAGTGAAGGTCTTGAAAATCTAAATTTCTTCTTAAATACTTAGTATGATTGCTATATTAGTTCACATTTGCTGATTTGCTTCTGTTTGTAAAACTGTGACTGAAGAAAGAAATTCAAGCCAAAACTGATGGTTAGAACTCAAACACAAGCTATATTTTTAAGAATGATGAGGTTTAAAAGCAGTGGTAACATAGAGTGTATTTATTTACTTGTAACAGTGCAGAAATCTACTTTTCTCTCTCCTACCAGACTTTGTGGCTCTGGAAGCCCGACAGCTTTCAATCTGGTTTCAGTGTCCATCAATTGAAAATACTAAAAGAATTTTGTCGTCAAACTCTTTCCCACGTTATGGGGAGGTTTTTTTTAGTCAGGAGAGAGAAAAAAAACATTCTCAGAAGTTGCATATGTGATTCTTTTGCCCTGTACCAGCAGCTAAAACTTTTCAAACCATCTTCATGAGTGGTATGAATTTGTTATGATGGCTTTATGCCATTTCTCATTCTTTGTTGACACTGCAAATCGAACCATTCTTATTTGAAGCCATGAGACTTATACAATAAACTTTGCAGGTCAGATGTACAATATGGAAGACATTTTCATTTTGTAGGATTTTTTTTTTTTTAGTTCAAAGAAAAGTATTCTAATATGCTTTTATGAACTTGTTGAATTTTTCTGCTTCAAACACTTCAGTTTATTTCTATCTGCAAATTATTGTTTTTATGTAGCATTTCTGTGTGTGTCTGTTTTGCCAAAATCCAGCACTTACAGTAACATTAGTGTTTTAGCTCCTTTGCTGTTCACTGACTTGTTCTTAGAGTTAAAATCCTCTGCTCATTTTTCTCATTCGTTTTGCTACCCCTTTCTTCTCTTCAGCTACTGTTGAGGCTATTGAGGCTGATGAAGGTAAATTGGCCAGTCCCCTTTCTGTTGGTGCTTCAACAGATAAGGGCTCTGCTGGGTGTATTCATTTTGCTGTAGCTTGTACAGACTGTGTGGGTGTTGGGCTAACAATTGTGGCTCGGTATTAACCAAAATGTAATTGCTTTAAAGGGGAAAATGTTTTTTTGTTGTTGTTGTTGTCGTCGTCTTTTTTCTTTCTGAAAGTTACGATCCTGTTGGAATTCCTGTGTGTTGACCCAAGCACTGAGTAATGCCGCAGTAGGAGATCAGGGGACTTGGATCTTGAGGGACATAACTCGGCAGCAGCTCGTAAATGCTCTGTGACACATAGCTCCAAAGCTGTGCACTGAGGGCTGGGTCTTGTCTCTGCCTCTAATCATTCTCAGCAATCTCTGGTCAAGGAAAACACACAGCCTTTTAATATTTTTTCCTTTTGTTGTTTTTCCTTCAGTTGTTTTTTGTTTTTCTTTTTTCTTTTAGTTCACTAGTGAAAATATATATATATATTGGTCTTTTGTTACAGTTCAGCACATTTCTGTTTCTCTTTAAAACAACACGAGGCATCTGTCTGCAAGACGTCTGTTTCCTGTGGTAGTGGCAGTTTATGCACTGGATATTTACATTAGAGCAACCATTAATGCTAGCACTCTTAGCTACAAAGTGTCTGGCTGCCTCGGAAGATAGCTGAGCTTTTAGCACCAAAAACTATGGTGCTTTATTGACAGGCCTCTAATGTAACCCTTAAGCAATTTTTAACTACACAGTTAAGACCAAAGTAAGTGCATATTGCAATGCAGACCTGCATTATTCATTCAGCATTGTAAAGTTTTGGAAGAAGAATTTTCATAATTCCCCTTTAAAACAAAATTCTTCAGTTGTATTTTGTTCTTGCCCCTCTCAAATTTTCTGTGGGTATTTTTTTTAGATAAATACAAAATCTGATGATTGCTGTCTGTTGGAGAGATGTGCCCTTTTGGCCAGTTGAATTTTTGATTTTTTGTAAAGCAGTGAATGAAATTATAGAACAAATAAGTAAGAGAAAATACAACTGCTTTCTAAATAGCAGTGAGTAAGCTGCTATTTATGTTGGAATTATCTATTCCTATCGGCAATCTCTAATCTGCAGTGTGCATTCTCGTTGACAGTTTGGCTGTTTTCTGTGATTTTCTGTGACTTTGTGTTGTGTTTAGTATACTCTCAATGTAAACTGCTAATACTCGTTGTCTGACCAGCAACTGCAGCAGAGCACCTTCTTCAGTATAACATATGATAATATGTCTGCTTGAAGTGCAATTGATTGAACTTGATCCCATTCCAGTATGATGCAATCTTCAAGTTAATTCTTGATTTGCTGTCTTCATTAGTTAGACGCAGTAACCACAGTTGTAATGGTTAAGTCTACACAGACGAAGCTAATGATGGAGAAAATATTTTGTCCTTTTCTAATTGTCCCTCTGCAGTTTAATTCAGGGCCTGATGACACCAGGTGCTCCATAGCTGTAATTCCAACTGAGCTGCGCTACTTGCCGGCTCTAGAACACAGCACGTGTTTCAGCTTCAACATGGCCATCCATTAAACTGTTGCTTTAAGGGATTGGCCTGGGTGCTTGTTAGACATCTTCATTTTTGTGGTAGAAGATAAAATACTGGAAAAAAAACTCACTGTAGGGCCTGTTCTGTTTTCACTGCTCCATTCCTGCTCACTTGACTAATCGCCATTATGTTGTTGTTATTTTTCTTAGTTGAAGGATGATACATGTTAAAAAACCATGCACTTCAAAGTTCCAAATCTAACATTTGTGAAACTGGTTAAGGAACTAAATCCTGAGGCAAACAGGGTGTATCCATTTTCACGGGAATGGTTGGCAAAAATACCAGCATGAAAACGCTTTTCTCGCTCCCACTAAATGCAAGGAGTGGTAGATTGGTACCAGGGATATTTGGGGTTCTGGGTTTTGGTTTTGTTTGTTTGGTGTTTTCTTTTTTTTTTAGCAGAAGTTCAAGCTTCTCCAGAACTGGGACTACATTTTCGAGGAGGGATACTTTGGGATAGAGAGGGGAGAAGATAAAGGGTGGGAAGGAACATTGAATTTGATCTTTGAAACTCCCCTGCCATTTTTCTCCCCAGGGAGTTTGCAGTTTCCTGGTACTAACACACCATTTCTGCTATATGGCATGTTAAGATAGAGGCATAACAAAAGTGCGAGCAGCATTCTGGAAGTACAGCACACTGATTTGGTGTAGATCAGAGAAAGACACACAGAAGGCTTTTATAAGTTGTCTGTGGGGCTGTGACCTGCTGTTTGCCTACGGTGCTTTGTTCTCTTTTACTTTAAAGCTAAATATCTTAAATTTTTCAGTCACAGTCTAAATAATAAATCACAATCTGTGAATACATTCCTAAGCCTGCATCTGCCTCCTAAGGTCGATGCTGGCCTCATCAATGCTGCTGCTGAAAGGCGTTTCAAAAGTCCTCAGGTCCAGTTGGAACTTTGGTCCTCTGTGAATGTATTTTCAAAGTTCAATTGTACCAGTATGCCAAAATGATGATATCCCTAGTCTGTTTTGCCCAGCATTGCTGCTGTGTGACTCAAGCTGCTTTCCACAGGTACAGGGAGGCTGGAGAGGGCAGCTGCTCCAAGTGACTAGCAAGCAGCTTGTAGGTTGACCCCTTACAGGGTCAGCCTAAACTCCATAGCCTTAATGTGCATCACATGTTGAAAGTCAAATGGGAGTTTTGCCTAATAAAAGGGTGTTATGATGGGACACAATGTCTTCCAGGCTGTAAGCCGTGACAACAAATGCTAACTCACTGGGCCACCTCTAGGAGTGGTTCCGTATTACCAACTGTAGTTTCAGTTCAACCTCAGAGTGTGACCCCAATGACCAACAAAGTAGTGGAAGTTGATCTTGTTGAGAAACAGAGATGGTTTGCCAGAGGTGGTGGTGGTTCACCCCCAGCTCTTTGTGTACACGGTAAGGAGTCAGTCATGTTGTCAGATCTTCTCGTTGCCTTCTTGGCAAAGAAGGGCATTCGTTGGGGGAAAACCTGCCAAGAGTTCTGCGTTGCTAATTTTACTTTTTAATAATCCTTTATTTAGCTATCAAAGGATTTTCACCCCAGCATAAGATCACTAGCTTCGAAGAGGCCAAAGGCTTAGATCGAATTAATGAGCGAATGCCTCCACGCAGAGATGTGCCATCTGATGCCAACCTTAACTCCATCAACAAGGCAATCTCCACAGAGACTAATGGCACTGACAGCAACGGCAGTAATAGCAGCAATATTCAGTGACCGCTGCCTGGGCGGGGGGTGAGCTGCAGGGCACGATGGGGTTGCTGCGCGTCAGCAGTTGGATGTTCTTGCCTCTGATAATAGCTTACTCGCTCTGGGGGCCAGGTGTTGGATTCGGTTTACAAAATCATCTCTGAAGAGATCGTAAACTTTAATTTGGTGGGAGGGGGGTGGGGGATAGACACCTCCTTTGGACATGCCTTTAAAATGCTTGTAGAAAAATGAAAGCTGATGCTGGTATATATTGCAAAGTTAGGGGAATGAACATGTTTTCCTACTGCACCGGGAACTTCTAGATATGTTACTGAAAGGCCTTTTGTTATGTTACTGGACATGAAAACTTTGTTTAATTTCTTACTAACTATTGTACGTTTACAGTTGCAGCACTAAACATGGATGACATCAAAACATTTTTAACAAAATGTACAAACTAAATAAGGACTATTTATTGATAATGTTTTGCTACTCTTGTCAGACAATGGCTATGAAATAAATTAGGCAGTCTTTAAAATATAGAAAAAAAAGAAAAAAATGTTGGAAATTTGTTTAAAATGCCAAAAAAAAAAAAAAAAAAAGAGAGAGAGAGAGAAAGAGAGAGTGAGAGAGAGAGAGAGAGAGAGAGAGAGAGGGTTTAATTTTGTACAGATTATGCTTACCTCAGGTTTCTTTAGTGTGCTTCAATGCCCTTCTTTAAATATAACACTTATCTTACTAATTTGGCAGCAATTATCCTTTTCTTTGTTTAAAAAAACTGGAATTATTATAACATTTATCTTTTTTTGCTGTTTATAATTAGGAGGGTTTGGTTTGGGGGTTTTCTGGGATTTGTTTTGGATTTTTTCTTTAGTAAATCAAGTCTTGGTTGTGGCTTGCTGAATTTAAATATTTATGAGTGGTGCATTTTTAAGTATAGTGAACAAGACACCATATTAAGTGCAGTGAAAAGCATCTATATTCTGTAAAAATCTGCCTATGCATGTTTTTTAAGAAAAAAAATGGCTGTATAGGCCTGTATGGGACTGTAATGCGCTTAGTGGTCTGACTTATACTGGAAATGTATGTATACTGGCGTACTTTATATTCTCTAAAAAAAAATGCTTAATGCCTTTGAAATTTTGTAATCGAAAAAAAGCTTTGAAAAATCTAAGGGGAGAGTATTCTTAAAGTTTTTAAAATGAGCTTGTCAGTGCACATATAGATGGGTAGCATGTTTAGCAAACCTTGTGAAATTTAAATAAGTTTGTAGTTACATGTGAAATTCTAAATGCATGATAACTGTTAATGTCATAATGGTTTAGTCATTTTGTTATGTTCTGTCATGTGCCACAAAATGTGTAATTTTTTCACTTTTTTCCCTTTGTATATCAGTTACGGGTTTCAACTGGTTCATTCTAAAAAAGAAAAACTCAACAAAACGGTCCATTGATATTTTTTAACAATTGTATAAGTGCCCAAGTAATTCACTACAGCCTACAGCCTTGCCTTTGTAATTTGACTTCGAAATGTTGGCAATCAAAAGCATGCACTTGTAACAATGAAAGAAGCATTTTATATTACTACTCAATAAAAATGTGCATGAACTTCAGTGCTCTTCCCTTTCTTGCTAATTAAATCACAGAACCACACGCACGCGCGCGCGCGCATTTGTTACTCTCCTTCTCTTTGACAAGGGAAGACCGTCTGTATAAAGGAAGAAGGACACATTTCATGAGTCAAGGTCAGTTCTTTACTTTAAAAAAAGTGCATTTGTTGCCTAGCTGTTCTCTGCTTCTCTGCATAGTGCCTGTTTGTTTGTTTGTTTTCCCCCACAGATCTCACCTAGGAAGTTGTTTTTTCTGTAATACGAGTATGATGTATCCTACTAGTAGAGTGCACAACATGTGTTCTCTGTGCACTTTCCTCTCATCTAGAGTGTCCTGTACTTAAAATTTGCTTTTTTATTCCCCCTATAGTTGTTGCAGACTTGTTTAATTGGAAGATTTAAAACTAGAAATCTAAACTTACAGGGGAAGCATAGAATTGACAGCAGAGAGACTCACCTTAAGCTTTCATGGCAAAGAGAAAACTCTAGGGCAAATGGAGTTTCCCCTTCTTTCATTGTGACTTGTGAATTATGAAGATGTAACTAGGGTATGCAGCTAGCATCCTGCCCTCTTTGGAAACAAGGAAATGGCATGGATAGGCCTTACAAATGTTCTCAGCCAGCTATTCTCCTGTATCTGAAAAGGTGAATTAGTATCATTTTCAATTTTCCTTTAGGAAAAGAAAAAAAAATCAATGCTTTTCAATGCTGGATTTCAAATGTTCTCTCTTTCAGTCAGAGATGAATTGTAAAAGCTCTGCATTCTTTCTCATTTTCTGCCTAACCATTCTCAGCATTCTTCCTCAGTTCTGTCATCCTGTGAAGAGGTGGTGGAAGGTGCCAAACAGTGCGACAGTGGGTACTGCAGCAGTCTTCCTTTCAGGTAGCATTATTAAATGCTAGTGTGGTGCCTGTTTTCTTACATGTTCTTCCTACTGTAGCTCAGCATCTTGTTGGTTTTGGCAAAATAGGAACGGTGACAAAAATATAGTGAATTCAGAAGATCCAGGGCTAGAAAGCTGGATCAATTTTAGATTTAAAGTTTTCATAGAATCAGAGAATGGTTTGGGTTGGAAGGGACCTTTAAGATTTCAAGCCACCCTACTATAGACAAGGACAATTCCCACTAGACCAGATTCCTCAGCCCCATCCAGCCTGGCCTTGAATGCTTCCAGGGAGGGGGCACCCACAGCCTCGCTGGGCAACCTGTTCCAGAGTCTCACCACCCTCACAGTAAAGAATTTTTATTTCAGATTGTACAGAAATAAAACACAGAGAGGAGGTATGTGACATCTAACTAATCAAATTATTTCTGTACAAAGTAATGGTTAATCCCAGTGATCATTTTATTTACCATGTTAGCCCCAGGTATGTGCTAGCTGAACATCTGTGAGTGGGTTACCTTGGGGTGAGAGTTTCTGTAGCATCATCTGAGCTAGCACTCCATAGCCAGTTTGTGTGATACAGAGAAGAGCTGTCCATCAGTGCATCATATTGTCAGTATTGGTTTAACTGGGCTCTGGCAGTTGCTTAACCCAGTTTACCGGCAAGAAAGGAGCCTTCACTCACCAATGGTGGTGTTGCATAGATCTCTGAATCAGTAAACTTAACCTAAACCATCAAAGCAAAAAATCAGCTGTGGGTTTGCTGCAGTTGCCAAAGAGCTTAAGGGTAAGCCCAGACTGAGAAATACATTAGGAAACTTTGCATAGTCATTAAGGAGTTTTTTGAACATTTTATGTCTTGGAAGAACAAAAAATGCCCTGAGCATGTGAAATAGCAACCTAAATGTGCTGAGGTAAGATGGCCTGACTCTTTGCAGGTCTGAGCCCTGCTGACCTAACACAGAGCACATTCTGGGCATCTCTGAGGTATATTCTGGGCTGTAATCAAATATAGCCCAGAATACAGCCTATAATCAAATTCTAAAAGGACAAAATTTTTTTTTCAAAGGTTATTTTTTCAGGGCATCCCATAACCCCATGCAATGCTATAGGCTTGGGGCAGAATGGCTTGAAGACTGTATAGAGGAAAAGGACCTGGGGGTGTTGGTTGATGCTCAGCTCAACATGAGCCGGCAGTGTGCCCAGGTGGCCAAGAAGGCCAATCACATCCTGGCCTGTATTAGGAATAGTGTAGCCAGCAGGAGCAGGGAGGTGATCATCCCCCTGTACTCAGCTCTGGTGCGGCCGCACCTCGAGTACTGTGTTCAGTTTTGGGCCCCTCACTACAAGAAAGGCATCGAGGCCCTGGAGCGTGTTCAGAGAAGGGCAACAAAACTGGTGAGGGGTCTGGAGCACAGGTCTTACAGGGAGCGGCTGAGGGAGCTGGGATTGTTTAGCCTGGAGAAAAGGAGGCTCAGAGGAGACCTCATTGCACTCTACCACTTCCTGAAGGGAGGCTGTGGTGAGGAGGGGGTCGGCCTCTTCTCCCAGGTAACTAATAACAAGACGAGAGGGAATGGCCACAAGTTGTGCCGGGGAAGATTTAGATTAGATTTGAGGAAAAATTTTTTCTCTGAGAGAGTGGTCAGGCACTGGAATGGCCTGCCTAGGGAGGTGGTTGAGGCACCGTCCCTAGCGCTGTTCAAGAAGCGTTTAGATGAGGTGCTAAGGGATTTGATTTAGTAGCTTGGTGGGTAGGGATGGTGGTGGGAGGATGGTTGGACTAGATGATCTTGTAGGTCCTTTCCAACCTAATTTATCTATGAATCTATGAATCTTTTGGCTGTCGTTTTGCCTGGTGCAGAAGGAGCTATCAATGGATTTGAAAACAAACCATGGTGTTGCTGAATGTTTTGTTTTGGATGTCATGGCCTAACTCAGTGGAATGCCCCACACTGAAGTACATCTGCCCTTCCTGGTTTCTTCTTCTCATTGGTGCCTACCTCAGGTCTGACTGGATTTTTTAACTGCTGTGTTTCTACCTTGGAAGATGGTATATTGGTTACCTGTATTTTCTACACTACTGTAATCTTCCTTTTCAGCAGTTATCAGGTGTGTTAGCTGTTTGTTAGTGTACATTCTCTGAAGAAGACAGTTTTAGATATTGTCCAGGGTTTCCCCCCAAACTGTGCTGGATTTGTTAACCTGCTTAGGCTTGTACCAGCACCACCAGCTCTCATGCACTGATACAAATTCTTTCAGCATTTTCTTTGACTCCCTTTTTTATTGCCAACAGAGCATTGTCTGGGTCAGTCTCTCAAGCAGGTTAGGCATAATTTGGCTTACTCCTGAGAACGTGGCCAGCTAAGTTGAGGTTAGACAGCTGAAAGACCTGATCTATCTTCCATAGCTTTAGTTCACAGCATAAGAAATAAAAATTTAGAGACACCTAGATTCAAACTGAATTTATAATTCTTAGAAATCTGTTTCCCTTCTTTTTCAACATACTGCAACTGAGATCAGTCGGTCCATGCATCTTCACACTTCTTTCACAAATAGAGGGACATGAGAATCAGCTGTTTCAAATGTTAAAATAACCACAAGCACCAAAGTAGCTGTTTTGAAAATAGCCTGCAGATCACTTTCTTGTTTTTTTGGATTTTTTTTTCGGTTTTTTTTTAAGAGGGTGTCTGATTCTGCTAAAAATGTCAGTTTGCAGTGTGCAAAACACAAACTTTCTGGTTCTTGATAGATTTAAACAAAATAAATGCCAGTTCACATGCATTTATATGTGTATGTTCGTAAGTGTATGAAAATCCAGAGGCCAGTAGCCACATAAGTAGGGGACACAAAGAAAGAGGATTTAATGGAGCTGAAAGTTGGTTTTTCTTAGTATTGTTGAGCTTCTGCAGTGTCAGACTTGCTAAGCATTATAGAATATATGTGTTATGAGGCTATAATCTATTTAAAATTTATATTTTCTAAATAACTGAGGATGGTTTTGGTTTTACGTGGGCCATCTTGTTTTACCAGGCTGAAAGAACTGTGTACTCCAGGCAGTGTTCTACTCCAACACAAGCTTGCAGGAGGAGGAGGAGCTGGCTTTGCTCTGTAATCCTTTGTCAAAAACTTGGGTTTGGTTATGCAGCTTGGCAAAGAATGAGCTAAAGGACTGATTTTGGTGTCGGTGAGAAGTCTGCAGGTGTGGTGGCAGTCAGGCCAGCATACGTTTCTTTGTCACAGCCCATCACTAGTTGCTGCGAGCCTCACCAAGGCTTCCCCTGCTTTTGGATGGAAACTTGCCTGACTGTTTGCTGGAGCTCTGGGGCTGTGTCATTTTTACAGCAGCAGAACTTGAGCAAGAATTGATCATTTTGTCCTTGAACTGTTGCACCCTTGGAACAGTTGATGCAGACATCCATTGTGTAATCAAGGAAATGCATTTTTTTCCCCTCAACATCTACGTATTTGTTTAAAACCACATATATGTATTCTTGCATGTATTACGACATATTTCACTCTGTACCCATTGTCTCTTGTCCTGGCACTGGGCTCCACTGAGAAGGGCCAAGCTGTCTCTCCTCTTTACTCCCTGCATCATGTGTCTGCACGCATTGGTATGTCCGTGGTGAGCTTCCTTGTCTCAAGGCTGAGCAGACCCTCCTCTCTTCATCTCTCCTTCTAACTCAGAGGCTCCCATCCTTTAACCACCTTCGTGATAAAGTTGAAATACCTTCCCTGTTTTCTGGGATGTGCTATTATAATTCAGTAACCTGTGTGGTTCCAATAATTTAAGACAGGATAAAGCATTTCGAGCCTTGGAAGTCAGAGAGATGAGAGCCATAAATCAGAGAATGACAGAAGTGAAGGTATCCTGCAGTAGCAGAGTGGGAATGTGTACTAAGATACAAACTGGTCTTGCTGTGAAAGACCAGTAACAGCAGTTACTGCTAAATCTAATTTTGATCACAAATCATCCAGATATGTGCATGATAGGTCAGTGCAAGAGGATATCCTCTTCACCAACTCAGAATGATTCTCAGAATGATTCTGTCATACACTGCATCCCACCTACTGCTGATGCTTCGGAAGAAGATTAAGAAGTCATCAATACAGTCTGGTTGATCCTTCACTGAGGTAAATAGTCCCTTCCTGGATTCAGCAGGCAAATAGATGAAGCCCTGAAGCATGTGGTTTGTGTACAGTCATTACTGTAGTGCAGATTTGTGAGTATTACCAGGATATGAGATAAATGAGAAATCTTACGTCTCCCTGGGGAAGAAGCAGTAACCTTCTGAGGAGGTTGCCTGAGGAGAAGGTAATGTTTATCTGCCAGCTGGTGGTTTATTGCTTTCTGTATGCATCTAATAAGCTCTGCACTTGGACTGCATTTTTCTGAAATGGAATGAAGGTGCATTCTGAAGGGAATATTGGGCTGATGTTCCACCTGAGCTTAAATACCACTGCAGAGTTGACATTTAGGCAGAAGGCTGAGGAAGTCTTGCAGCCATGGACCAGGGAGCCAGAGAGAGGGCACGAATGAGGAGGGGAGGCAGCAGGAGAATTTAGGATTTTTTCTTCTTTATGAAGACAGATGAGAGAAGAGAAGGTGGTAGCTGTGCTGGAAGAGACCTGAGCACTCACATGTCAGGTCTGAGATGAAAGAATGCAGAAGCTGCATGGCTGATAAAATTCACCTTAGATTGGTCATGCACTTAAAGAAGATGCTACAGTTCAGTATGGTCAAGCAGGCATGCATCAAAGGAGAGCAGGAAATAGCGCAGAAGAGAAAGTTTGAGAGGCAGCCTGATAATATGGGGTGGCCTGAGTGAGATTTACGTCCCCGGCAGACACTGGGTAATAGCTGGGTGGTGAGAGAGGAACGAGCAGCGGAAAGAGGGACAGCTTCACAGCCAAGGGGTGAAGTGCATATTGCCTATGGAGCTGGGTCACTGTGTGAAGTGAAAAAACAGCTCAGTTCTTTTGTCTCCATTGCCAGAGGAGAGACTAGGAGAAGGTCGGTTTGACAAGCATGATGTGTTGAGTGTGGATATGACTTCTAATGCTGTTAGAGAGCACCATCAAAAGTTCAGTTTCTCTGGAAGGTTAATTCCTAGTGCAAGGATTGGTGATAAGAATTGGTGAGCAGTATTGGGGTTATTGAGTATTGTTAATCTCAGATTGAACAGCAGACAAAAGTCTATTTGTGGTCACTGAATCAGAAAGAGGTGGTATTGTTTTCTGTTTGGAAAATGACCTGACAGCCAAGCAAGCTGGGAACTGCTAGAAAAGTGCAGGAGTACAGTGGAAATCAGCACAAGCGCAGCTAAGCTTCTTTGCTCATCATGCTCAAAAAGCAGCACAAACTTTTCCAGACACATAAATAGGAAGAGCAAGATATAAAGAAGGGAAATGATGCAATAAGGGTAAGGGAGAGGTTTAAAGTTAATGTATTGGCAAAAGGGACTGTGGAAGGAGAGCCAAGAATGAGATTTACGGTATGGAAACAAGAACAACCAGAATCGAGACAGAAGCAAATGCAGAATTCAGTGCACTTATTCCAGGAAGATTGAGGTAGTTTCTCTCCCAGAGCTGTAGCAGAAATACCACATGTGCGGACTGGTCAAACAGCATTGCTTTTAAACAGATCTTTGAGTGGGTGATGTATTTTGGAAAATACACTTGCAGAATGCGTAAGTACACAACTACATATAAATAAGGAGCAATGTTGCAGAGCTATTGGTGTGAGTAATCATACACAGAGCTTTAAAGAAAGTTTTGAAGGGAACCACTAACCAAAATATGTGGGGAAATGACCATTTGCTGTTGTGCCACTTTGGCAGTAGAAATAAGTTAGGGATGATGGGAATTGGCATAAGGACATTAAGGTGGTGCTTAATGATAATAAGGACACTGAAGTGATGCCTTGCAGTAGCAGTTTGTTAGTGTGCAACAGACCTTTGTGTGGTCTGGGAGGTGGGAGGAAAAAGAAAAAAATCTTGAGTTCTGCAAAGGCTGACCCAAAGCTCAGGAGCAATGTCAACAGGTGACGGGCTTTAGGTTTTTGTTCCTGCTAACAATCTGTGCTCTTTGGAATAGGTGATGGTAGAAAAACACTGATACATGCACTTCCCATGGTCTCTTCCACTTTACCGCACGAAAAATATTGGTTAATTTTCCCTTATCCCTCAGCAACCAGTTACTCCTGCTCCTTTCAGTTCCACAGCTTTTTCTTACAAGGAGTGATTCATGCATACGCTTCCACATGGAAACAGACATGCGAGGCTCACTAAACAATGCACCTCTCCAAGTGCAGCTGGGCGCTGGTGTGTGGCATTTCCCTAAGTCCAGAAAAAACCTCCCTGGTGACTCAGCCTGCGCCGGGGATTCCGGCCTGAAGAACCCGAATGCAGGGAGTGCTGAGTTGGGGGTGAGGCACTGCTGAGCAGTCTGAGCAAATGGGTTCTGCAAGGCCCTCAGTTCGGAGGAGATGGATGATGAGGGGCTGGAGTTGAGGATGTGGTCTGAAGCAACGCTGCATGCCAAGCACACCTTTTTACACCCACTCTGAAGAAGATGCTCCAGCTGCCCGCAAGGCAGACTTCTCTGCTTAAAAGATGAGGATTATTTCCCGTGCCCAGGGAATGGCAAGGGCATGGGTTTGCCAGAAGCTCTGGCCAAGAGCTTTTCCGGAAGGGGAAAAGATTTGTGCAATTGCAATTGTGATTTATGCATTTTCCCGGCTCAGTGCAGTGGCTGGGCTGGTGCTGCCAAATAACGCATTCTTCTGCACCATGTGGGTCATCGCATGGTTTCTGCAGGGCCAACGACTCATCCTTGTGAAAGAGCACCTCTGTGCTGATCTTCCATAACAAGTGGGAATACATGCTACTTGACTGAACAGAAATCATTCTGTTGAGGTATAGATATTAATTACAATGAAGACATCCACACAGTAGTTACAGAAGTAACTGCACCACCAGGATTTCTTGCTGGGTTGTTCTTTGACATCTTTGCTCCTAGGCTAGTACAGAGACTTAGGCACAATTATCCATGGAAATTCTTTTATCTTTTCCCTCTTTCTATGAGTTGTGTCTTTATTGCTGTTTTTAAACACTGTTAACCCCACTTAACCTTTGTACTTACAGTGCAGGAATTAACTCTCAGTTAAGGCTTCTCACAGCTGAATCAGGAGTATGAAATCAGCGTTAGCAAAAGGAACTGCAAGAAGAAGTGTGTGTGTATGTATATATATATATATATATATATATGTCCCCCAGCATTTTTTATTGGATCCTTCCTAAGCTAAAATGTCTGGAGAACCAGACTGTAGCCCAGCAAACAGAGCTTTTGAACTGGAACGTGTGTGCCTGGGTAATATTATTATTTTTCTGGCTGTTCCACTGCAGTGGCCACGCAGGCGTTTCCTGCCCGTATTCCACTCGACACAGCAGGAGCAATGTGCTATAAATTACACTGTGTACGTGGCTGTGTGCTGCAGAGGAGCCCAGGCCAGAAGTTGCCTGTGCGGATATTTCCAAAAATCCTGGACCTGCAGGAGCAGAGCTGTCTGCGCCAAGGCTGGGATTTACATCAGGATGATGAGAGCGCGTTTATTACTGTGAAAACACCCTTTTGCCAAAGCGTTATTGGAAGAATAGAGCGATGCAGCACGGAGCAGCAGGACAAAATGATATCAGGGCCATTTAAAGCTGGTAGTGAGGTTTAGGTAATATTATTATTATTATAGTGCCTTTTTGGTGAAGCTTCTGGAGGAAAACCTTTGTATCTAATGGAACAACTGACGTTGTTTCCTGGCTCAGAAATATTTCCAGTCTTCTGCAGCATCATATGTACAGATCTCATGTATCTGTACGAGCAGTGAAAGGCCAAGGCTGGGGGGAGAAGGTTAGGGAGAGGGGAATGCAGAAAAAATAAGATCTTAACAGCAGAAAATATTTTTCCAAAACTCCATTTCAATTTTTTTTCTTTCATCACAAAGATTAATTAAGGATAAAAAAAAAAAATCCCTGAAATATGGATCGTTTGAAAGAGATTAGCTGAAAATTAAGCTTTAGCAAAATTATCAGAAGACTAAAATACATCATTTATCTCTATGCCACAGCTGAGGTGCAATGAAAAATATATTCTGCTGAGTACTGAAAATTGAATTAAGTTATGCTCATGTGAGCAGTTGTATGCCGTTTGAGTGAAACCCTGTAGTTCTGTAACTGGCTAGATGCCGGACCCTTTGGAGTGGCTGCTGCAGGGTGCACTTGTCTGTGTTATGCTGCCTGCTTCTTCTCGACAGCTTCATCCTTTGAGACTGTTGGGAACTGTGGGATGCAATGGTGTGAGATTTACAGGTGAAAACCTCATGCTGCTGCTGGATGCCACCTGTCCTAGGGCTTTGCTGCTTCCTCAGAGAGCTCTGATAATAATGCACTGTCAGTATTGCCTCCTGCAGACAGTAGGTACTCCCCAGGACAGGGTTTGGGTGTGGCAGCTGCTGCAAGGCCCCAGCACACTGGTGGGGAGCTGTGTTGTGTTTATCCTACACTTCCACATAGATATTTGCACTATTTTAAGTCACTGACGCATTCCTTCTCTCACATAAGACGGCCTGGCTGTTTGACAGCTCTCTGTCAGGAGCTGAACAAAGATGGAGCAAGGTTGCAGCTGGTATGATGATCAGCTGTGTAACTGCATGCAGGAGCCCCAGGAGGAGTGTCTGCATCTAACAAGAGCCAGGTATGGGCGTGTTACGGGTTGGTGACGCGTGTGTCTACTCCACCTTTGCAAACACCTTTTGGTGAGAGCTACGATGCAAAACACAAAGATGTGTTTGAAGCAGCAGCACCTGCCTCTCACATTCCCATCTGTCTGTAGCAGCTGGTGTCCTGCTGGCATGTGTGTGGTGAGAAATCACCTTGTGGAGAGTGAGCGTGGCTGTATGTGCCCAGCATCCTCTCAAGCACCGCATTTGAGGGCAGAAATTACAGCTTTAAGTGCCAGTGATGTTTATAGAATACTTTTAATCTTGAACTAGCTCAGATCCAGGCACCAGATCCAAGCCTGTGGGACCTGCTCTGGAGGTAGTAAAGAGAGAGAAGAGTTACTCTGCACAGTTCAGAAACTTCCTTTCAGAGCAAAAGGCACTTCAGATGCCTTCACCAAGGCTGATCTCAAGGCTGGTACATCCTCAGGTGGGGCAAGATGTCAGGACCCAGTACCAACTGATGGAAAGTGGGGCCAGGATGTTCAGTGAGAGCCACACTTGGGTTTTCACAAGCAGTGTGACGTGGTTCCAGGATTGAGATGAAAGAGCAAAGGGAGAGAGCACAGAGCATGGGGACTGCTCAGCATCACTGCAAGAGGCAAAGGCGAGAGCACAGCCAAGGTCACGGCTCCTGCCTGATTTGCGTCCCAGAGCTTCCTGACTTCCCAGCTCAGCCAAACCTTCCTAATGTCAGATTTCCTGAAAAAGGACAAATAGCTCATATTTGAGGTATGAGGCATGAGAGGGAAAAAAAAAATAAAAAGGAGTGAGAAATACGATGCCACAAGACTTCCACAAACCATTGCAGCTAATAAATAATAAAACTAGAAGCTGAGCCAGAGAGAGGAGGAAGGGAGCCTGCAGGGCAGTCCCTGGGCTAGTGCAGCTGCTTGCTGGAGAAGCAGAGAGAAAAAGGAGAAAAGGGACCAGCAACATGAATTTATCAGATGAAAAACATGTGCGCACAGAGAGAGGACAGCAACACACATTGTTCCAATGATAAAAGGACACAGGGGACAACCTCCCTGGGCAGGACTTCCCACTCCAGTGCTGGATCTGTCTCTGGGTTAACCCAAGGCACATGGCTAAGCACAGAGCGTGCATGTCCAGACCTGAGGTGAGGCTGGTGGTTTCCACAGGGGCAAAAAGAAGACGGCTGTAATGCAGTGTGAGAGAAGGAGGCCTGAGGACATGCTGGGCCCATCTGCATGTCACCTCATTTCCATTTCAGAACTGAGGTGAGGAGATGTCTTGTGGAACTCTAAGGTGTTTTTTATGTGAAAAGTGAGAAATGAAATCGCTCTCAGTCCTACACCCTCAGAATTATTTAGGTTGGCATTCAATCCCATTTGTGTTTTCCTGCCCACTATGTTTCGGTTTTCTCTCCGCTTTTGTAAGCGATGTGAAAGCAGCGCCCTGCAAACCGCTAGGGTTACCACTCGGGGCTGTTTGAACATGGAGCCAGGGAACGGAGGTTAAAAATCACAGCTCTGTGAATAAACAGCGCCATTGTCATAGTAAGTCTGTGCCTGGCTGTTTGCAGACTGCTGGCATGTTCCAGGGAGGTTTCAGCAACTGATGATGACCCCTCAAAGCCCAGCTGGCTTTGGGTTTGGTGAGCTGCTGCGCTCTTCCCTGATCCACCATTTCAGTTAGTTTGTGCTCCCTCACAATCATCTTCTGTGACTCTTTTTATTTGTTTTTCTTTCTGGCTTGAGGCCCCTCAGCAGGCTGCCTCAGCCCAGCGGAGGTGGAAGACCTTAGAGGTCCCGTGAAAATTCACACAAAATATGCACAAAGCTGGGACACAGGTGTTTCCCCCACTCAATGCACTGTTTTGCAAATTTGGCTGGCCCAGCTTTCTGGATCACTTCATGATCCCATATTCCTGACAGGGCTTGAAGCCAAGTCAGGAACAAACAAGAAACAAAAGCACTCTGCGGTGTGGACACGTAGCCTGGGGAACGTGGGGAGGTGGAGGTGAGAGGTGAGATTGATACCAAGGCCACAGGGATGTGGCTGAAAGGGCAATTGGAAGCTGCTCAGTGCACTGAGCAAGGTGTTTAGTTGATATAGGGTCATTTGATTTGGCTACCTCCAGCTGCTGAGCAGGTAGGCTTCTGTTCAGCAAAGAGATGGGCAATGAGCAAGAAAGCAGATCTTCACTAGGATGTCTTTTCCAGGTGAAGTTAATTTCTGCAAAAATGCATGGGATTTGTCAGCTTTTTGGTCCTCGTCACACTGCGCTCGGCTCTTCTGGCTCCTCCATTTGGCCATCAATGGCCTAACGCAGTAACCAGAGACATATCTAAGGATTAATTAATTTAAATTAATTTAATATACATTCCACTGAGATGGAGCCCCAGAGACTGCTCACAGTGTCGGCACAGGCAACTGGTGGATGAGGGGAGGACGAGTGCTCCTGGCACCATGTCAGCAGGTTGCTGCCTCCCCTCCATCTGCAGGCAGCAGAGCCAGCCCAAGGCTTCCATGACTAATGGGTTATTTTTACTTCTGCCCAATAGCTCCTGTGGCAGTAGTCCATTCCTTTAGCAGGGAGATATGCAAAAACTGTACTGATTAGACACCAAAATAAAGGCAAGCAAAGCAGAGCAGTAAGCAAATTGTCTTGGCATCTGCCCTCATCTACCCTTAAACTCATCTGTCCTCAGTCTTGGTGCAAGCATAGCTCTGCCCATTCCCAGGATGAGCTCTGCTGTTTCACAAGTACCCTCACTTTGGTATCTGGTCTGGAGATATGGGAAACACCACCGCTTGGAGAATTTTCAAGCAGTTAAGTATTCCTGGGTTTTAACTACAGGAGAGAATTGATATGATTTAAAAGAAAACAAATTGGCCTTGGAAATGGCAGATTTATATGCTACGGCATATGAAGAAACTCAAGGATTTAGCTAACTTGCGTGAAAAGAAAGAAACACTGCAAAAGAATAATACCCCAAAACCTTGCTGTAATCAGTATTAGCTGCCAAAATTATAATCATGCAAAACTAGAAATCCCTTGCTCAGCTGGACCTAGCACACTGGTATAGCATCTTAAGTGAATTAACTGGCATTGGAAAGCTAGCATTTCTTATAAATGATAAACCAAACATTTTCTCAAGTCATCCTGACAGTTTTCTTGGAAATCTGTGAATACTGTGCTTACTCTAAGTGGCCGTGTTGTCTGGATCAGCATTTTAATTTTCTGATGAGAAATTAGAAAAGTCAATGTTTGTAAGGCAGTACAAGTCCTATCACTTACAATTTGCTATTTCTAACGCAGTCATACATCAGCTATGAAGCAATCATTTAAAAATTATTCTTCCTGCAATTTAGAGATGTGTTTATATTATTCTGTAATTAACACTGTTATTTTGCTGCTCTTGTTGTTTGACTTTTATTTTTCCTTGTTAGTCTTCTTTGCATAGGAACTTGATTCAGCTACATGCCCAAGAGCTTGTTGCACACCGGGAAGAGATCTGGAGACAGATAGTCACTGACACTGAGCATCTTCACCATCTGCTTTGCAGCACTTTCAAAATCCAGCATAGATCTTCAGAATTAGGATGCAATTGTCTTGCTGGGCAGGTAATGACCAGACATAGAGAAAGATAACCAGAGAAAGCGATGGCCCCTGCATGCTTGGGGCCCTTAGTTGAAGGCTATCACCATAAGCTCCAGTTCATCCAGAAGTAACTGTGATGGTCAGATCTGTGCTATGGGGGTAATGGTTTTAGGTCCCGTAGTCTCTGTATGCTTCTGTGCAATTTTCAATTTTAGAACCGGACAAAACAAAAACAAAAACAAACAAACAAACAAAAAAAACAGGAATGGGCAGTGCAAATGTTGCATTTAGTGTTCCTCCTAGTCACTCCAGACTGCAGTAGGTAAGGTGTGAAGCCATTTTGTTTGCCTGGCTTTTCTTGAGAGACATCCCTCTACTTCAACCATGAAAACCTGGAATTCTCAGATCCTGTTAGAAATCACTGAGAGTTCAAATTTTGATGTGTTAAGAAACAACAAACTTGCCTATGCCATCTCCTTGTGGCTGGGTCTCATGATTCACAGGAAAAGGCCTCTGTAGAAAGCTGGTAGGCAATTGATGCCTGTCTGAAAAGCACAGCAGGACAACACCATGTGTGCAAGTGGGAAATGCTGATCAAAGCCATTTGGGAACACATAACGTCATTGCCAGCCTGGTCTTGGGAGGATTGGGCGTTACAGATGATGAGTGGTTAGGCCTTGAAAGTGGTTTCTTGTGACCTTCAGACATATTGCATGGCTGTCATCTAAACTCTGTGGTTAAATGGTTTTCCATACAATGTGCCATTATGAAGACAGTTTTCATCGGCATCAAATACAGGCCACTGATTAGTTGATTATTGAATAGGAGAAGTGTCCTCCAGGACATGCCCTATCCTGAGTAGCTGTGAAAGCTCATCTCTTGTGTCTGTGTCTCTCAGACCACAGATAACAGGGTTGAAGAGTGAGAGAGGCAACAGAAAAAAAAAAACCAAAAAGGCTTATGATGTGACTTGGGCAGGCTTTCATCTCTAACCTTCTAATCAAGAGCAGTCCCACAACCAGATATAGAGGTCCCAGGGTAATGTGTGAGTGAACTTGGTATCCAGTGCCTGTCTGGAAGAACTGGTGAGGGTCAGGCTCTGGGATCAATACCTTTTACATCTTGCAATGGGAGGAACTAGCCATGGAAAGGGAGGCCCCAAGGCAGAGCTTCCCTGTGTGAGTTATGAATGGTGAAAGCTTGGGATCATGGGCACCCTCTGAGGGAAGGCAGAACTCTACTAAAGTGTTGGGACTTAAATCCCCAGAAGTATGGGGAAAAAGAAGGGAGAAGTAACTGCAAACACTAAAAAAAAGTGTAGAAGATTTTGATGTCTCTCTCCTCTGTTGTATTTCAAGAGGTGGCAGATTATACCTTGTGCTATGAACCAGAGGGACTGTGAAAGTGCCAGTGAGGCCCTGATCACCATTGAGCTGGTGCATAACCACTACTACCACCGCTCAGACAGCATCCACCTCAGCAAAACCATGTTGGAAGGATGGACAAGCCCTATCCTTGGGACTCAGCTGCATGGAGAGGAAATTGCATGAAGGAAAGTGACTTTGGTTGGCTGCACTTAGAAATCATTTCAGGTATGAAACAGCTCAGTGTGGGAATGAAGGATGGCCCAGTAGTCAGTACTGCTGGACCTGGTGGTTCTCTGTGTAGGTTTTACTTCCTTGCTGAGTGTTTTAGCTTGCTTGTACCCATGTCCTGCACAGCACTGCCATCTATCCAGGTGGGAACAAATGTTGCGCAGACATCATAAGATGCCCCTTTTCTATGGCGCTGGGGGTGTCATGGGTGCTTTGCCTTGCCAGAACAGCTTAGCTATAGCTTTTAGTAAGTATGAAAGATTTAAACATAATTCCATACCCATGTACATTGTCACCGCTCAAATTAGAACAGTTATCCCACAGGGACATAAGAAATCACAGGTTTTTAAAAATACATGGTAATTAAAACTATTAGAAATATTAAACATTTTTATAACCACAGCTTCCCAGTCCTCCAGTGGGATTGCAGAGTTGTTAATTTAAGATGAAGTGGGGGGAGAAGTCATGCCTATATTGAAAAGTTAATTTGAGGCTGAAGTGCAGGAATCCATCCTGTGTTATGAAAATTGTCAACAGCTGCAGCTGAAGGAGGCAGAAACAGCTCTATCCCACTTGTCATACAACTGTCCATATGGAAATGCTTATTTGGGAAGAAATAATTGAGAGCTTTAATACGATAATCACTTTAGATTTGCCTCAGAATCAAGAGGTCTTTCTCCTTGGAGGCTAAAATGTTGCATTAAATATTAACAAAAGAACAAAAGCAATTTTTTGCTGAGTGTTTGCAGTGCACTCACGCAACAGCCGGGATGGCACTCATGGCAGTGAGGGAAGCAGGGAGCTGCATGCCGTGGGGCTATGCCCTCAACCCTGAGGTCAGACTGGTTCAAGAGACCTGGAAATTAAAAGGGGGTTCTGGAGCAAAGAATGGTAGAAAGCTGTCCTGTTTCCTCAGAGGTTTGTAAGTAAAAGAATACATTTTGAGGTTGGGTTCTTTGCACTGCTGAAAATCTCCATGAGCTTATGATTTTGAACACGTTCAACACAGTTAGGTCTGTGCTGAAGACTGTCCCCTTTCCTCCTGCTCCTGCTGCTTGGAGGAACAGGCAGTTGTTAATAATTCAGGATTGCAAGTTGTCCAGTCTTTAAGTGCACTGATGTAACTCAGCAGATAGCAGGATGTTTCTCGCCAGAGTGTCCTGCCTACTGGAAAGGTTACAAAAGCATGTTTCCACCTCTGCCTAACTGCTTGTATCAGAGAGGAGAGCTCTTCTGTTCTGTCCCATTTATGGTCTGCTCTTACCACATCTGAGCCCTAGATGCCATTAGTGAAGCACTCATGATAATTGCCAAAAAATAGAGAATTAATCGGTAATTGTGCTTCAAATACACATAACCTATTTGTATGTTACAAGTATCATGGTCATATTACAAATAAGGTGGCCCCAGATGACAACAGCTTGTTCTCTTTGAGCAGTTATAATTAAATGGGAGAAAAAGTAAGTTGAGGGGCTACTGGAAAAAAGAAATTATTTTGCAAAAAAGTGTTACATAGCAACGAATTGAAGCTAAGGGCAAAAAAATTGGGGTATACCATCTGCCTAATGCCTATAGCAGAGCCATGGCTTCTGGTATTTAGAGCAAGGGATTCAAGGAAGTATTTATTTATTGATTGAGAAACAACCCAGTATTCCTCTGACTCACTTTTGGTTTCCAAATCCGATTTAAATAAGCTTTTACAGTGTATAAATCCAGACAAAATGTCATTCACCATATGTTTATTACTAGAACTTGGCACTTGGTTGCTTCAAAGTAGTTTTCACACACAGGCTGTTTGTTACAAAACCTCTGTGAAGCAGGTATAATTAGCATTAGCACTTTAGGGGGAAAACTGAGGCTGAGAACACAGAACATAATTTCCTTGCTTCTGCAGAGGGACTCGGTGCAGGGATTTGGATTAGAAACAGTCTTTAATAGCTTCCAATTTTCTTCATGCCAATGACTCAATTTGCATCTTTTATTAATTGTTATAACAACTGGACAAATAGTACCTTGCTAATTTTTAAAAAAAAAAATGCTTAAAATGCTTTTCACCTAGCTTGAATATATCCAAATAAATGATCTTCCTATCTGAATGGTGATATTTACCTCACAAGACAGATACGGATGAGTTGCTGTATGCCATTTTGCATACAGTTAACTTCTATCAACTGGAACAAGAAGCACATATAAAGCATCATTTATATGAGCTTTATAAATGACCCGCTGCTGCCACACAATGAAGCCATGCAGAGAACCTCAAAGGGATAACCAACTAGCACAAGAGTGTTTCTGTATAAAATTTCTCCAACCATTTACATATCACCACTAGGATACTTGTCAAGTATTTAGAGACTTTGGTCTTTCAAAAAAAGTTTGAGAGCCCTAAGGATGTAAAGATAAATGATCTTTCATCTTTTCTTTTTCCACTGTAGTATTTATACATGAGCAAATCAAATTATAGGCAGGTTCTGATGTTTTCTTGGCTGCAGAACAGACATATAAAAAATTAAATTCAGATTCAGATTTCCCCTTTTAGTTGAATTCCTGATAAATATAAGCTTGACATTTTATCTGAAAGTGGCAAATCTTAAACACAAAAATGTTCTAAGAATTCTTTCTCCTAACATGGAATTTGGTTTTCCTTCTTCCCGGAGCTGGCTACAAATCATTCACACTGGAAATCCCAGATCTCCTTTCACCTCTGCTGTCACCCAGCCCATGCAGATGTTGGCTTTTTCCATGAGCTTCCACTAACTCAAATCTCCTTCCCTGAAAATGCAGCCATCTATCTTGGCTGCTGAGTTCACATTCTACAGCCTATTCTGCTTTGCCCTTTGAATTGCCACTGCTGAGAGAGCTCTTCCACAGCCAGGACACCTCACCCACCTTCCCCATGGTGGTCTCATCAAAGCAAGATGGGCTCTGGGGAGGTTCTTCCCAATACCTTGTGTTGTTGCTTTGCCCATCCATGACTGACAGGATTGGGGCTGTGACCCAAGCCTGTCTGGATTCTTCCTAGCTATGTTTTCTGATTGGGAAGGCAGCCCTGGTATGGATATTGCTGTGAATACCCAGTGAGGCTTCGCTGTCCAGGTGCAGTGAGCAGGAATTTGCTGGCCTTCAAAGACAGTATATTACCAGTCTTATTTTCATCATCATGCAAAAAACAAACAAACAAAACCTAATAGAAAAAGCTGGATGAATATTTTCATAAGGCTTTTTTTCCCCATCATTTTGCATATGCCCACTGGGAAATAGTCATTACTATATTCAAAGGGCTCAAACGAAGCAGTACAAAAGGCTTACAGGACAAATCTCTTTGGTGCTGTTAGGCTCAGCCCATTGTTATTATAGTTTTCACACTGCATTTTCTGAGCTCTCTTATCCTTGGCTTGGGGTTCTCCTGCAACTGCAGGGGGAAAGCCCAGAACTGCCCTGAGAACTGTTCTGTTTGCCCCAGGTATTTCGCCAGGTGGAAAATGTTGTATCTTACTCTGAGAGCAGGATATCCTCTGGAAGCTCACTCCAACATTTTAATAGAGATAGCCATTTAAATGCTGTCTTTTTGAATCACTTCAAAAATAACAGCCCTGGAACAAAACAGGGAATAAAAAACCCTGATCCAGAAAACAATAAGTTCCCCACATAACCCCTCTGGGACTATTAGAGGATATGGGTTGATTTCAGGATTGCACTCTATGGAAATCAGAGTTTTATTCAGTCTCAAAGGAGAGGAATCAAAAGACATGGAGAACGTTGATTGGTTTTCTTTGTTAGTTTTTAGTTTTTATTTTTTAGTGCAACTAGTGTCTGGGAATAAGGCAGGTGATGTTCTTGAGGAATAGGTTATCTGCCAGGGCAGTTAGGCTGTGGACAAGGCTCCTGCATCTCCTAGGGTGGCTTCTTCCCCTGATAAGTGCTAAAGTGGAAGAAATGGGGGTGACAGGGCCAGGGGAAGCCTGTCACCTTTGGGCAATATTTCCCCAAGCGAGGAAATTGTTTTGAGAAAAAAATGAAATCAGGTCAGGGGACCGACGGTGCATTGAAATGTAAATCCCTTGTCACTCTCAGAATCCCAGGGATGAAATAAGAATTGTACATCACCAGGGTCAAAGAAAAGAAATAGCAAAATAAGAACTAGGTCAGGTAGGAATAAGGCAAAGGCCATTAAAACAAGACCTGACAGCAGCCAAGAGTATACATGAATGAATGGAGATGAAGGTGAAATTAGTGGGATTCGTTAGAAATGCTTCTTTGCATACAATTATTTGTTTAGAATTCTGAATATGTGCATTTAAGCTTATTTCAGTTGCCATAACAACCTGATACAAGCACCACGTCATCTTTTATCACATTATTTTAGCTATGATTGCATTATTTTACAACTTCTGTTGCTAGGAGAGCATGGCACCTTTTTGCATGCCTCAAACAATTCTCACTTTGCAGAGCTTCTTGTTTCTGGCCTCCAAGGTAGCTTATGTAATCATGAGCAAGGCAAGAAGCCTAATTACAAATGTGGGAGTGAGCTGTGCTGGGAAAACGCAATGTGAGGAGTCTGCTGCAGTGCTGGGGACCAGAAAGCAGGGGTCTGGGGGCAGCCCTACTGAGAGCAGTAGTGGAGAGGTGGCTTAAGCTGAGGATCATACTGTGCTCTTGTTTTGATGACCCTGTGGTATTTCTGTGTTAGAGTACAGCATTTCCTCAGATTCCTTTGGTGGAGATGCTAATAAATGTGGAGTTATGACTGAAGTCTTTGCTAACATAACAGCATAAGGCAATTCCCAGTCTTCGCACTGCGCTTTTGTTCACAGAATAATCTAATACACATAGAGCAAAGACTGAAGATAAGCTGTGTGGTGATTGCTTTACATCCAGAGGGCACTGCAGAAAAGGAGTGGGTGCTATGTAGGATTTAATGAGCATTTCTCTGCTGCAGAAGGCAGCTCTCAGTGCAAGATGGAGGGACAGTGTCATAAGGGAACAGCTTGTGACTTCAGTGCAACACAACTGCTGCTGGGTTTTTTCTCTGCTTAAGCTATCACTTCTGATGCATCACCTTGGAAATCTTGGATTATACCTCCATTGTACACATACCATGGAAAACTGACCAGTGCGCTCCCCCCTACCCTGTGTATCTCTGGAGGTTTCAGTGCTCTTCAGCTTCCGGAGGAGAAGACATTACAGACCCTTATGCACTAAAGGAATTGGGGTTACAGAGGGCAGCATTAAGGTCTAAAAGGAATAGGGAAGAAAGAGGAGCACTGAAGTATTTTTGAAGTGTGTCTAAAAGCCAGGAGCAGGTTTTATTTTCCTGTTTCCTTACGGATGTATTTATGATTACAGTGACTCTGTGGGATGATTTTGTGTTCTTCATGCACACCCAGTGGTGCAGTGGAAGAGAATTCAGGCTTCTTTTTCCTCCTGCAATCTTTTTTATATCACCTTAAATTGAGACCACAATTAAAAAAAATAAAAATAAATAAAAATAAAAACGTGTTGCCCAAGAAGCAAAACAGAAAATCATGAGGCAGTCTCATCCCATTTTCCTCTAGTCTTTCTCTGAGAATTACAGAGACCAGGCAGCAAGAACAGCAAGGCTGAACAGCAGGTTGGAATAGCAGTACGCATGTCTGAAAGGCACCTCTGATGGTGGCACAGTCACTGCTTCTCAAGACAGTCATGTGTTCTCTCAGAGGTGCAGGGGGACAGCGGCTGCTGTCAGGGACCCACGGGTGGATAGATTCCATTTCTCTAAGCACGCTCTGCTGGAAAAGACTGCAACATGCACTGTCTCAGTGGTACAGGCCTGTCCACCCTCTGCTGCTAAATGTCAGGCGTTGGCATCTGCAAAGCACCTTGCTGCTTTGAAATGACAGCCCAGTGCTCCAAAGCGTCACCAGCAACCCAGTCCCCAATTAACGGCGCGGGTTTGTAGGTTTCTGTCACTGTTCTCAAAGCTTCTGTGGGCTGCTGCAGCCTACGAGCCAAGGATTGTTGCTACTTTGTAAGGCTCTGTGGAGAGAGGAAGGAAAAAAGCTGGGAAGGAAAAGCTCTGGTTTCATTATTCTATGCTAGCAGGATAACAGAATACATTTACTTTAATACTAAAACGTATCATTTGAGGAAAAAATCCTGCTGTCTGATCAAGCTCCCCCATTAGTTATTTTTGCATGTGCATGCACAAATCCAGCAGCTAAGCCTACAGCACTCCTGTATTTTGGAAACCAGAAAATGCTGCAGGGTGTTTCTAAAGAATAGCAATTTGGAGGTTGTGGGTGGTTTGTGGGTGTAATAAAAAAGGCTGCATACCGAGGCATCTGAATTAGGCTTCTCTTTAGGCTGCTCATGTGGGCAATTTTATTTGAGTGCCACCTGTTGTATCCTATGCAGAAGCTGGGCGTCTGCGTGACTGATCCTGAGTGGAAAAACACTGAGCTTTTCCCTCCGGACCAGTAGCCCCATGTTCCTAGCAGCTGGTGAAAGCCACAGTGCATAGTCAAATCTCTCTCCTCACTGCTCCATCCCAGGGCTGCCAAGGCTGCTGTGCTCACAGCATGGGCTGAGGATGCCCCCCATGCTTTGTTGCCTGACAGTATTCTCTTCTGCGGAGCTCAGCCACAGCAGCCATTGTCTCAGGGTGCCCTTATCTTCCTAGTTGTGCTCTTCTACTTGCTTTATTTTTGGCAGGTTTCTTCATTGCATTGTTTTGCAAGAATTCTTCCTCTTACATCCAAGGTTCATCCTTCTTGCTTGACTTGTAAGGGATGCTACCTAATCTGCTTTATTTTCCACAACTGGGGAAAAAGCAGTCCCTGTGCTCCCTTGAGCTGAAGTTTCTTAACTGCAGTAGTAGCACACTTTTTAACCCCTGCTCCTCCACTAGGCATCAGTGCTGCAGCTGTGCAGGAGTTAGCTCAGCCCCATCTACTATTTCAAGAGCATGCCTAGCAAGTTCCCGCAGTGTTTTATGGATTGTATTTTGCTAATGGAAAGTTAATCATTGGCTTGAAACTGCAAAAATGTCAAGGAAAAGGATCACAAGATCGTAGGAAGAACTCTAATATGTTTCTAGGACATCGCTCTCCTTTGCCTCTGAGGGTTTCAGTTCCAAATAACCTCAGGGGAAATGTGTCTGAGCATTTAAACACCTAGCAAACATTAACTGTGGGACAGACCAGAATAAGCAGGCTGGGGGTGCCCATGTTCCACAGCCCACAAAATCTGAGCACCAAGGCCTACGGAAATGACCACTTGTATATTCTGCCCTTTCTTTCCTTGATTCTGTGAAGGATCAGTGCCAGAATGGAGTAATGCACCAAAACCACACAAAGCACCCAAGGACCTTAACATGCTCAATTCATTTAGCCTTTTGATGCCTTTCCAAGGTAATTATGGCATTGTTATCCTTTCCTGCTTTTAGGAAATGGGAGAGGTAAGTATTGTCAGAGGGCAATGCAGGGCCAAGTGACTCATAATGTCCACCAGTTTTCTGGAAGTTCTTTTGCCCTACTGAGCAGGTCTGACCATTGGTACACAGGAGGCCGGCTGCAACCTCTGCCTAGCAAAGATGAAGATGCTGAGCTGCAGCTATTAAAATTTTGTTAAATCCATTCATAAATCCTAATTCATGAATCCACACTTATTTGGTCAAAGGAAATATGAAAACAAACCTGCAAAGACTTGGTATGTGCATTACTATTTCTATGTAATGGATTTTCAACAATGCCTAGTTGCCTGCCTGCACCTCCAAGTGCTGAGTGGTCTCTGGAGAATTAATGGGACAAGGCTTGGGGAGCACACCTTCTGATGTGATTGCCCTGCAGCAAATGCAAGGTCTCTTTACACCTTCTTTTATTTTTCAAATCATTTTCTATAGCGGGAATGATATACAATTGGTTAAAAAGGTATATAGCAACAAGAGAGAGAACTGAAATTCTGGAGTTTATGCAAAGCTAGGAATGACAGCATTTGGAAGGTTATATGCATGCTGGTAATTTATCTGCGAGGTTATGGTTTTTTGGTGTTTTTAGACAATATAATCTGGCCACCCATAGAGAACAAACACAAATCCTGGTGGGTGGGATCTCCTGCCTCACAGCCATGCAGCTGCATTGTTAAAGGAGCAGCATCCCATAGGAATATAGCTCACAAAGTGAAACAGCCTGGCCTTTTTCCTTCCTCAGATTTGCACTGCTTGGAAGAAGAAAAAAAAACATACTGAGAAAAGAAAACTGAGCTAGAGAGATGATATTACGCACTGCTGTTCAGCACCAGGACTAGTGGGTCTTCAACAGAAAGTACATCTTGGTTGTGATGCCCAAACCTGCTGCCACCTTGTGTCACTGCTCTGCCTGGATTTTGCAGCCATGCCCCTGCCCCGTGACACCTCGATGAATCTACCTGTGATGACATGCAGCACAGCAGCTCTGGTATGTTTGTGTTTCAACTTGCTCACTTTACTGCTTTAGTATAAATTACACTGATTTCTAGCAAACCTAAATGCTTACCAAGTTAATGAGGCAAGAGAAGAGTGCTATACATAAATGTCAGAGAGCAACCTGCACTCCCTCTATTTATGGTTGTATTTTATTGCATTATGAAAACTCCCATTGAGGTACGAACTTCTCCATGCTGTACAATTTTAAGACCCTAATAAAAATAAGATTGAATACAATGGCCAAGAACTAGACACTTAAACAAACTGAAACCAGGCACATACCCACAAAAGAGCAATTATCTCCTCCACACCACTGTGCTTCTGTCTCTAGTGAGTCATGCAAGGTGGTACAAGAGCAATCATCTTATTCTCCTGTTGGATTTCATGGCAGTCTCCCCACGTAGGTCTTTGAAGAAATAATTAATGGGAAGCTTATCCCTGAGGAGGCTTTATTTGCTGTAGAGTATTGGCACAGCTTGTAGCTGGCTGTTCGTATGGTGTTGAAGCCCCATGGGTCACGGCAGGGGTCAGTGGTGAGCACAGAGTTGTGCTTGGAGCCTGAGCCTCTTCATTTGGCACCGTTGCCTTCACATTAGGACTCTGAGAAGATCCCAAACCATGTGGAGGCTCCTGGTATACCCTGGTTTCTGTGGGACTGTGAGGTCCAACCAAGACGTGCACTAGGCCCAAGGTGGTCTTCATACTTTGTTTCAGTGTTGGCAAAAATATTATTGGATCAAGTAGGACTTGAGCTTAAAGCTTGGCAAACCATAGCTTCTTTTCAGTCACGTCCTCTTTGTCTAGACTTTCTAGAGGTTTTAGTCTTTTATTTATGGAAGAATGTCAACTTTACTATGCAGGTGGTGAACCTACATCTGAATTTAATTTTTCTGATCTCATAATTGCATCCCAAAGGAAGCACTGAGTGTACTACAGATAAACACAAGATCACAGTTGCACTTCTAGGTCTGCCACATATTCTGGCAAAAATCATTCTGAAGGGTGTTCAGTCACCCCTCAGAGCCCAAATTATTGCTTTTGGATCATGGCTCTATATCTTTTCACTTAATGACACCTGGTTGTTTCTAGCACATGCAACAAGCCGAAGAAGAGGAGACAATGCTTTATAAAGAGACTTGGTGGTTATACTTTACAGATACCTGAGCTGCTCAAATGCTGCTAGAAGTTTTCTGTGGGCTTTCTGCTCTGTTCCAATCTGCTGCCTGGTCTCGGGCAGGAGGAGGTGTTGCAAATATGGGTGGAGGTTGCCCGTTCAGGCATCCTTGGATTAAGATTGTTAGTGGTGATATTCAGATCTCCTTGCTGGTCTATGCCTAGGTGAACTTCTTGAGTGGGAAACTGGTAATTGCTTAAAGCTGGAAATGTTGATTCTTGTTGCTGCAGTTGGCTATTTCAAGCTGACTATCAGCTGGTGCCTTCTGCCTCCAATGCCGTTTTCAGGGTCCATGCAGATTGGTACAGCATGGAAACTTTAGTTATGGCTAAAAATATATATATCCATGTTGGACAGAAAGTAAGTGAAAGGCCATTCAAGTGTGCTGGATTTGCTTTGGCAAGATGTGGCTAGCCAGCCAGAAGGTAGCCGAGCCTTCTGGGGAGAAGCTGCAATACCAGCACTGGTTTTGGGCCCTAAAGAATACGTCTCTTCTGTTTTGGTTACTTTTTAAGAAAGTGCTATTTGTCTTCATTATTCAAAGAAGTGATGCTCCCAGTCACAAGCTTTGGGAGCTTTTGTGCTGGCAGGAAGCTGTAACCTCTGGTGTAGTTTTGCTTTGGTGGGGACAGAACTGGTGCCAGGCATGCTGCCTTGCAGCCTCATCCTGCCTGTGCAAAGTAACCTGCATGTGTTGATGCATGCTCTGGTCCTCTTCGCTCTCCTGTGACCCCAGTGCCACAATGAGCAGCGCACACATGAGGTGCCCACATTGTCCCCATGGTTTCTTAATCCAGAGCGCAGAAATTACAGGAGCATCAGGTGGCTCCAACCCCAGCACTTCAAGGTACTGTAAATTAATGCTGATAAAGCTTGCAGCCTCTGCTAATCCTCAGCTAAATACATGAAAACTGATTAATAAAACAAAGTGTTGAGCTCCAGTAGTTCCTGCATTCAGGTCACCATCCCTGTTTTAAAAACCAGCCTTTATGTTCATGTGTAGTTTCTGCTCCTGGTGTGGGGAGGCAGAAAGGAAAAGCAGGGCTGTGGTCACTGTCATGGTCTTCTTCCATGCTTTTTGCCCATAGCCAGAAAATATTTGCTGTTACGTATGCTTTTAACTAAATCCTTCACTTACGTTCTATTACATGCTTCCTGATGTTTTGTACTAATGTTCTCATTATTTGGTAGTGACAAAAGAATATATTTTGTTTCCAGGAGAGTGAAAGCCTTATTTTCTAACTGTGTTCATCTCACTTGGGAGTTTATTCTAAATGCAGTGCTATTAAGACTGCATAATTTAAGTCAGGAGTGGTTTATGACATGCTTAAAGTGTATACCTACCTTGTTTATACTAGTGAATTGAACAGGAGGTAAAAAGCATGTTACTTCTTCTGAACACTATACGCCATTCAATTGAAGTGAATGAAGTATTTCAGTCTGAGAGGCAGAGATCTCTGCCCAAAGGCACCAACATGCTGGGTGTGAGGGGCAGGGCTGCCATTGCCTGGCACCCACAGAACAACCAGGCAAGAACAGACAGCTGTAGGTCTGCTGTACTGGATGTCTGCTATATGTCACATGGGAACAGCCCTGATGGTTGAGCCTTGCTGTGATTAAGCAGGGAGCGATTCCAAGATCCCACCAACCACAGCACTGGGATTTGACTTCATCCTTTTAAGAGTGCTGTTATTACTATCAATACTCTTTGCCACGATGGAGTTGATCAGAGGACAGCAGGCTGCTTTTCCATCCAAAATAATTCATATCACTGCCTGTTACCGATGTGGATGCTCTCTCTGCTTAAAGCCTGAGCTCACCTCCATCAGCTGTTGCATTATTCCTGAGCATGGGAATACACCATCATTTTCTTTAGCCTTCATGAAAGGCTGTGAGCTGCGATTTGGAATCTGTGGAAAACCCTTAGAGCACAGAGCTTTGCACTCAGGGCTCATGTTCATACTTGCCACAGAATGAAGGTGTATTTACAAGCAACAAAGGAAGAGAAAGCATTCATCTCTTGTGTGGTTTATGGATGCCTCTTAGCATCCCAGGCTCCAACTTCCAAGCACATTCTTGCTTCAGTGCAAAGCCCGTGACAGAAAATTGGATTTCAGTGAAGTATGAGGTGTTCAAAACACTCATTGCTTCTGTCACACTTGAAAAACAACTCCCTCTCACCCCCAAGATGTATTAATATCCTTCCCCTGTCACTTCCCCCAAGTTCAACTACAATAGAAATGAAATTCAGTGGAAACTGCAAGCACCAGATCATCTTTGTCAAGAGATGGCAACAAATCTTTTTGGAGCAAGTTATATTTAATCAGCTTTTATATTATTATTTTTTGGAGATTCAGAGGTTGTTGTTTTCCCCCCATCTTCTCTCTATAAAGTGAAATTAATTTTGTTACAAAACTCACTGAACCTTCTGTGTTAGCTTCACCAGGTGTCAGCAGGACAACCTGAGACAGGATAAGGCTATGCTGGTCTTCTCCTCAAGAGAAGGAAATCCAGGGACACAGAGCACAGGGTCTGTGCTGAGAGGCTGTGCTGCTCCTCGCCATGCTCCTTCAGGAGCAAAATCTGAATGAAGATGGAGAGGAACAGAAAGACTTGTCTCCAGGAGGACACTGTGGAGGGACTGTAGGATTTGCTAGACGTTTCTTTTTTGAATCTGCAAAATCTGAAAAGATAGGCTCTTTGAGTCATTCTGTGGAAACCTGTAACGAGCTGTAATATTTTAGTCACAACTTCTGTGTTCATTGCTTGGGCTACTTTTCCCTTACAGAGAGATGAAAGCTACAGCCTTGTAAGGATTAATGCCAAGGTTGAACTCCTTTCCTCTCCAGCAGTTCAGTGGAAAACGCTTGAACAGCTTAAATCTCAAAAGATTTAAATGGACCATGGGAGCTTCAGCCATTTCATGTTGGGCAACTCTGTGGGACAGTGCTCTGGGTAAAGTCAGCTATGTGGGTTGCCCCTGTTTTGTGCTATTTTAGCTCATATTACCACTGTAATATTTGGACTATTTTATCAGATCAACATTTTGAGTTTTGTATATCATAAATTATCTTGATTGAATTCATTGGTAAAAATGTTGTTATGATGAGAAACAATGATACAAAGTGCTGAATCCCATTGAAGGACCTCCTTATGTTTTCTTGGGTTACAGAAATAGCGACAGGAACTGACCCCCATTCCTTACATCCTCTTTGTCTCTATACCGCCTTCACTTCTAGGAAATCAAGCATATCTGAGTGTCATCAAATCTTTCTTGTTTAGAGGTCTTAAAACCCATGAGATTCCTTTTGTCATTTCTTCCCTTTTCCCAAACCCTTTTTCCACTTTAAATTCACTGCTTGACATAAAAAACCTCATGTGTTTCAGCAAGGCTTTGCACTGTGCTTTTTGGGCTAGTACTGACAGCAAGCCTGCAAACTTCAAACCTCCCAAGAGGCCTGGCTGCTCTTTCACAGGGAATCTACTGCTCAGGCTCTGAAATACCCCAGCCTAGATCTGCAGTTTTTTTGGAAATGAAACTATTTCCAGGGAAAGAAAAAAATAATTTCTGTTTGACTGAAGAGACAAAATAACATTATCTGTGCTCAGGGCAAATTTCTCCTCTAGATCAATGTGGCAAATCACATCTGAGTCTGGGTGAAGCATAAGGACAGTAGGGAAGGGACCTGAACCAGTCAAATTTATGTGGTATTTCAACCTCCACCTTCTCTCACATTCATGCTTGGGATTTCTGGTACTTGTTATACCCTATGCTGATGGAAAACAGCAAACAGGCATAACCCAGATGTGCTGCAGTGACAAGGTCACAGAAATCTGAGATGGAATAAAATTGGTCCCACACATTTATATAAGTAAAATTCAAATTTATTAAAAAAAAAAAAAAAAGGAGAGAGAGAGAAAGGTTTATAGAACACTTCTGTTCCTTTTCAGTCTTGTTTGTCCCACTATGCTCATCATTCTGCCTTCCTACATCTGTAGAAGCGCAGCTCCTATCCCAGGAGCACAACAGAATTTTCCTGGTGTGATGCAGCAACACTGTTGTAGGACTTCCTAAGCCAGAAAGAATCAGTGGTGGAGTTCATGCTCCTGATGGATGTGGGGCAGACGAAGTGTAAAATCATGACATTTAGGAAAGCAAAATTCCAGCTCTTCAGGGAGATAGTTAACAAAACCCCCTGGGAACTTCAAAGTTTAAGGATACTTTGCCCTGGTGCTCCGTGTGTGTCCCACTGGGGATAGAAGGGAGAAGGGTTCCCTGTTTAGTTTAATGAGAACACACTGCTTAGGGCTACTGCTTTCCAGATATGGTTTTGTCAAAGTCTGTCTATGGCAGAGAGTAAAATGGCTGATTGGTGGTTTGTACCACATCAGGACTATGAAGCACAGTGGCCGAAGCACGGTCACACAACTTGGTCTGCTGCTTCTCTTGAAGAAAGAAAAAGAATTGTTTAATAGGAGAGAAGCTGGAGAAGGGAATGCCTTGAAGCCTTGCATCTATATCATTCAGCCTTTGGCTTCAACCTGTAAGGTACTGAGTAGGAAGATAAAACAGCTGAAGCCACAGTTTCAGTGGTATTCCTGAACATGATCAAGCTCTCATTTGCAGTATATTTAAAAATGCTTCACTATATCCAATGCTAATTTCAAAAATTTTGCCATGATATCCCTTACAGATGAGGGGGAACATCTTTTTTTTTTTTTTTTTTTTTTTTTTTTTTTTTTTTTTTTCTGAAAATCTAGCTAAGCCTTAAATCAGAACAACCATCTCTTGTTTACATCTGGGGGGGGGGGGGTGAAATACATGATTCAGTGATTACAAGAAAATACTGTCTTGGTGTTGTTCTCTTCTGCTAGGAAATGGCACCTGAAAGGCCCTAAAGCCACTGCAGGGAAGATGCTGCCATACCGATTTGAGATGGCTTATAGGGAAACAATTCTTACAGAAAAGTCTTCCAATTACCCTGAGATTAGTGTTAAGAAAAACAAAAAGTAGCCTCAGGTATTTCTGGGGAAAAAAAAAAAAAAAAAAAAGAAGGAAATCTAATTACAAAGAAGGTGGAAGATGGGAGAGATGAGGGCTATGAAATGCATTTATTTCAACCTTGCAAAGTACCATAGCACATCAAATCACTTCATTGAGAATCAGGAGAGAAGGATTTTGACACAAATGTGTCTTCTGAATCATCTAGATGCACGTCTCCCTGCTGACATTATGCAGAGGTGAACTTTGGGAAGTGCTAGCCTCATCAAAATGAAAAACAGATCATTTCTTTCCAGCTCCAGACAAGCTAAACTCTGAAGGAAAATACGTGGTTAGATGCAGGAATACAAACTTGGGAGAGCCTATAGATGTATTTGCAGAGATCAGCTAATGATTTTTATTTTTATTTTTTTCTGAGATAGTGTAGTTCTACAAGAAAAACGTGATTTTGTGTTACTAAAAAGCAAAGAGTTTCTTCATATTTCACACAGGCCCTAGCTTTACTAGTTACTATTGCAAAAAAATAACTAGAGTGCTCATAACTGAGAATTGAAATGGAACATGAGATGCTGCAATCAGTCAGCAAACAGCTTTTCTTGCATACAGAGCATAGGATGCATCTAGAACAGAAGCAGAACCTCTCATCTAACCTTGCTGGGGGCCACAGTGACCCAGCAAAGCTCAGTTATTCCAAACAGAAAAACTGTGTCTCCTGGTGGTGTCAGACAAAACTTTCAGCTCCTTATTTCTCTTCCCTAGTTTTCCAAATGTGTATCTTCTGCAGAGTTACTGCCAAATACAGCCTACAACCAGACTGATCAAAATGCCATTGATTGCTGAGTCCTGCAGACAGGAATGTGCCAGTGGCATTCAACAAGGTGAGGGAGGGAGCCAAGGAGATGAAAATCAAATCATCAGAAGCTTCAACGCTATCGAGAGTTACTCTGGCCTCAGGGGACTGCTACCTAGATGAAAGGTACAGAGTCTTCACCTTTCTGTTTTATGCTGTGATGTTGCAAGGTTTGCGTCTGCATCTACAACAACACCTTATTTTGTGCGTGTGTCTGTGGAAGGATTGTAATAGAAAGAGGAAAAAGAGGAAATATAAGATTATCTTCTGAGCGCGGTCCTCAGATCAACGAAAGGAATAAATCTGAAAATGATTCAAGTATATTGTCAGTCTGCAAAATAACCTAGTTTGCCATGAAAATGCTGTGTAGCATTCCCTGAATACTTGATTTTGTGGGTTTTGAATCAAATTTGTGCTCCCATATGGCTCAGATAAAGGTTTTTAAGATTCTCTTCTCTCCTATATTCAGATACAGAGCAGGCCCACAAAAACCCAATGCTCAGATAACAACCAGCTCCCTCACTCTTGACCCTAATTCTGAAATTTAGGAAACTTCAGTCTCTTTGACCAGACCTACAAAAAATCTGCGTTAGTTGTTGGTACCAAAGAACTTCTATTTCTCCAAAACTGTAGCTAGGAGCAGAGCACCCATGCCCCGCCTCTGCTGGCACTTGTGGGAAAGAAGAAAAACATTTCTATGTTGATATCAGTGCAGCAAGGAGTGGGCCCAGCTTTATTCACACCCACACAATATGTTTAATTAGAAGCTATTTTCCTCTAGGAGCAGACGCTTGAATTTTTTGAGATGTTGCATCAAGAAGGAGGCACCAAGGGCTGGGGGTGTTGCAGATAGGAGGAGGCAAATAACTTGGAGGAGAAATCAGAGCCTCAGATCAGGGTAATTTTGTAATGATACATAATCAAAGGCTGTTTGAACATTCTTCAGATCTTTTTCAGAAGCATTTTCCATCACTTTCAAGTTAGATTTGTCATTACCAAGCTAAATCTATTTTCTCACCAGAGGTAACAGGGTCCTGAATTTCCCTTTGCAACCTGTGTGATGAGGAGCAGCCATTTTTGTGCTGAAATGCACCTTCCTCTAGATTGCTTTTTAGCCTGCCATGAACCTTTTCCATCATGTGCTTTCAACCTGTTCCTGGGGAATGGATGTAGTTATTTATTGGTGTTATAAAGAGTAGGTTTGTGCTCTACTTAATTAGTGGAGCCTGCATCTGTAGCCTACTTATGGCTCAGCCATTGGGATTTATGGAGGAGGCATTAACTGTTTGCCTTGTGTACAGTTGCATGAAATTACTACAGATCATAGCCCAAATGTGACAGCTTAATGGCATCTGTAAACTGTGGTTAAAGTTTGGGACTTCATGAGGGCTGTCCTGATTCATACCCTAATTACATGGTAGAGGTCTGTGCTTGTAACAGTTGTCATGGCTTGTGTGAAGGCAAGAAACTCTGTGTCCCAGAGTGACTGTCCTAGCTCTTGGGGGACGCTCAGGATGAGGAGTGCAAGCAGTAGTCCTGGTTAAAGATGTGAAGAGGGACTTGTTGAGAGTTAATAACACTTTTAGGCCTCTTTATGAAGCTCCTTGAAGCACATAAACACAGGCATGCACGCGTGAGCACTTTGCTAAGAGCCAGACCTGCAGCTGCTTCCAAAGGCTAGAGGTCACTGTGGTGGGAGAATCTGGCTCCTTGGCAGGCAGGGTTTGTCTCACGGCAGCAGTGGAGATATTGCAGTGGCAATAAAGAGGCAGCTGATCAGTGGCTACCCAAAGCATTCAAGTGCCCACTGCCTTTTTGAAGCTGAGCACAGCCCTTTCTCCTGCTTCTTAACCCATCCTGATTACTTGATGGCTGACTAAAATCGAGTAAAGCTGTCACTGCCAGCGGTGAAGATTAAGATATGCTGCGCTACTTGTGGTTATTTTCCTTTCAATTTGGAGACTAACACAGTGCATCCGCTCAGCAATGTGGTGCCTGAAGTGCAGCCCCCTTTCACTGTGACTATTAGCTGAGCAGGTGGGGTGAGGAAGGGGTGCAGAACAAGGACTTGTTGTGTGAGCAGCTCTGTCCTGGGGGACAGGATTTCCAAAGAAGCTGCTGTAGGCTATCTACTGTGGGCATCATCAAGTGGAAGAATACTGCTGGAGGCTGTGGGGTGGAGGCTGTGGACTGTTGATTTAGCCCCCTTATAATATTGCATGGGAAGCTACACTCTGGAAATGCAGTGGGGTCCCAGAGCTGCCTGTTGGGGAGATGTGGAGAGCGTCGAAACCACAACTCTCAGCCGCTGCTAAGTCATGCAGATACCTTTCACTTTAAAAGAAGTCAGAGTAACAAATATTGGTTTGCCTTAACAACCACAACTGAAACATTTTGTTTCTGTCAGCCTTAGTATGTTGAAAAAACATGGATTTTTGCATTAAAAAATTGTATGTTGTAGTCATTTTGGTAAAACATACTGTTATTTTTAAACTGTTTTTTAAGGAATTCAGATTTTTGCTCAGGTGTAACCATAAGCATGGATGATTACTTCAAGATGTGGAAAAACAGCAATTTGTAGAATGTAGTATCAGGGGCAAATTACAGGTTTATGTTTATTGTTTTGTGGTGGGTTTTTGTTGTTGTTGTTTGTTTTGTTTTGTTTTTTAGGGAATGCTATTTTACTATCATAGATATGGTACTTTTTATAGTGCACTACTTTTCCCAGTAGCTCTAAAGTTAACATGTCCAACACAAAAAATACATATATATTTTAATCCTTTCTAATTTTACTGAACCCTTTGTCTGAACATATTCAAAGGCATGATATGTGAGGTAGTTTGTTACTATCAGCAGAGGGAAACCTGAGTAATGCACATATTTTTAAATATTCAAACAAATAAATGTCAATCCGTGGGATACATACTAACTGCATAATTAGCTAGAGACTTATCTAGTTCCTCACAAACAACAGGAATTTATATTCTGTAGTCTGGAGAATGTACATTTATCTTGCAATGCGAGTTACTATGTTGTGCAATGACCAACTCCCTTCCAGGGAGGTAACTTCAAAAGAAAAAGAGATTATTTATTGCTATCTTCTGGCTGAAAATGGTGACCAGGATACAAGCTAGTGCCAGATTTCTGGTCTGCTTGAGTTTTTTCTCTTAGCCTGGCTGGGAGTTGTTCTCTTCCTTGACTACTTGTTAGACTTCATTTTTCTGTTATATTTTTGTATAACTGCTACTTGAGAGGGTACTATGAGTTCATTGCAGGATTTCTGGTGCAAGGGGAAGCTGAGAGTGATTATAGCTGTAGTACATCATCGTGTTACATGAGGGTTTTGTAATCAGGAGCCTATTTAAGACAGATTTTTCAAGATCCAGTTAAAAATGTCCAGATTTCTGAGAAGCTTAAAAGGCAGAGTTAAGGCAGTCTGCCAGAATTATACTTTGGACAGTGTTAATTTCATAGTGATATCTTTTGTCTTGTGCCTCATTGAAAATGATTGAATCAGAGAGCTTGGGGAAGTCCAAGACTGCATTCTCAACAGGGACACAGGTCCACCTCGAAGACATTCCATAGCCAAGACCAACAGGACCTTTTTATTTTGGGGAACCATATAATAAAGGCTGGAGTAGCTCATGTGCTGCAGGAGTGAGTTATGTGTCCGCACTGTGGCAGCCTGTGATTAGGAGGAGCCAGGTTTCCTCCTCATGCAACTGAGAACAGAAAAGCCCTGCTCCTCACAGAGCGGATCATGTTACTGGCTGTGGAGCACAGCCCGTGACTAAGTAACCACTCCTGCTGATGCTGCAGTCCCAGCAGTAACCCAAAATGAAACCCCAGGCAGAAATCGATGCATGAATCAATGTAGTTAATTTTCTGTTACTCTTTTTCTTCTTATTATTATTATAAAAAGCATGTAATCGGATGCCAGGGCCAGCTGTTTGAATCAAAGGCTATACTTTCTTCCTCCTGATAACGATAACAGTGACTCCCTCTATTTTAAAGTAGTTACTGAGCAGCTTTCTGAAAAGGCCTGAATACTTGATGCAATAGTAGAGAATTTATTCTACTGGAAAACTTACCGTTCCTATGACCTGGAAGTGTAGCATTAAAAATCACTAAACCAGCTCTGTTTACTCATCTCAGTGTCAAGTTTTTCCCTCTCCAGCTGATGAGCAAATTCACTCAGAGGAGATAAGGTGTCTGTCTAGGGAGCCTTCTCTAAGGAGGAGAGCTCTACGGGCATCTTTGCCTACCCAGAAAAAATGACGTGCTCTAAAAATAGTACAATCAATAAGAATTTCCTAATTCCAGAGGGATGTGCTTGATTTTGTTTCTTATACTTACCACAAAAACCTTGATTTAAATTTTTACTGAGAGTCTGGGCAAGGGATAAGGTCCTGAATACTTCTACACTGACTCAGTGTTCAGTTAAGGCCAACCTGTCAGTTGAATAGGTCATTATCAACTGAATCTTGACCAGATTTATGGTCTTGGCTACTCCAGTGCTTTGAGAGCTGGAAAATGCAGAACTTGAAGTTTATTACTAAAGATGCCCTGCTGAGTTTCTGAGCTCTGAGGAAGATGGTAATGAGATAAAGAATCCTTCATCATCTTCTTCCTCAGAGAGTTATGAGGGGGAATATATAACAGAAGACAAAGTTGCAAGTAAGAGTTTAAAATTAGGGATGAAAATGCAGTTATCCACAAATAGATTATAAAATACTGAGATGATAACATAAGTGTAGGTTGGACAGATTCTTGAATTAAAAATAATAATAATAATAATAATAAAAAATCATTTTTAGGCTGACTAGTGTCCTTCAAAGTAAAATGTTCACACCAGAAATCATTAATGACTATGAATTATTGAGAAGAAAGGTGGGGAAGAAAAAGGCTTTATTAAAGAGACCAGCAAAGATTATTCTGTTATTCTGCTGCAGGCAGAAACCTGAGTTACCTTCCCATTGGATACTACATTAGGTGGTTGGCATAGTTGAAAATAGTGGATTTTCACATCACACTAACTTGGAAAACCACCATAATTTTTTACAAATGTTGATGTTCTAAGAAGAAACAAGCAAAAAATAATAATAATAATAATAAACATGAATATAGATCTTTGTAATTTAGAGCACTTTTAGAGAACAGGCCTTAAAGTTTCCCAAATTCAGACTGCCCTCACTGTTCATTAAGAGTAGTACTTGGCTCATGGCCCTGTCACAGGTGTAATTTTAGATATGAAGTTCATAGCTATCTTTTAGGAACAGCTTTTGGGAGAAATGGAAACCTCTGTTATTGCAGCACAGGTCTATAGGTGGATTTTGGGTCATAAGTGAAAAAATGTTTTATTTGCATTTCCTCCTTCTGCTCCACTCTCATCAGAGGATGTATACATAAGCAGTGGCTTAGCAGCTAGTGAATGGAGATAAATGAATACAGTCAATGAGTTTATATATTCTTAGAGTTGTAAGCTGAAGAATGGAAGTATCAACTAAATCTAGATAATTCTTTTAAAAATATATTATAGAATGTTTAATTGTTTTGAATTATGAATGGCATCAGTTACAAGTTGTTTAAACTGAATATGTTTAAGAGTCTGAAGTAGAGACTAGAACAGGAGAGGAATAGATTAAAGAATATTCAGATAAGATGGATGTAGTGCAGTCAGCAGGAGCTGATGGAGTTCACCCCAGAGTACTTAAGGCGCTCTCTGAAGCAATCTCTGAGCCATTAGTGATTATCTTTAAGAACTCATGGAGGAGAGAGGAGGTCCCTGAAGACAAGAGAAGGGCAAATACAGTGTATTAAGTTTTAAAGAGGGGAGAAGGAGGACCCAGGGAATTACAGGCCTGTCACTCTTACTTTCCTCCTTAAATGATTCAGGAAGAAATCATTAAACAATCAATTTGTAAGTAGCCAGCTGATACAGTGATGGGGAAAAAAAAAAGAAAAGAAAAAAAAAAAAGAAAAACAAAGAGAAAACATAGGCTTGTCAAGAACAATTGATGTCACATCAATCTCATTTCCTTCTTTGTCACAGTAGCTCGTCTAGTGAATAAAAAGGAAGCAGCAAATGCAACAGTGCTTGATTTTAGTAACAATTTTTGACATATATGACAAGCTATGGAGTATGGTATAGATATAATTACAATAGGGTAGGTGCATAGCCAGTTGAAAAATAGCTCTGTAGCAACAGCTAGTGCTGGATCACTGTCAGGAAGGATATTTCAAGTACGTAATTCAGCATCTTTTCTTATACTCAATTTTATTAATTATTTTCTCTTAAAAGCTGAAGAACAAGCAAACAAGTTCACAATTATGAGATGCTGCAAGACCAAGGAGGCCACGATGTAAATATGAAAATTTTATACTCACGATCTGAATATATAATTATCCTTACAGCTCAGAGAAATGATTCCTGAATATTTAAAGGAAATTTCATTAGGAACAGTCTAAAATTCTGTGCCCAGGAAGGTGAGATGCAGATACAATAGATGGTGGTGGAGGAAATAACTGGGCAGCAGCATGTTTGCAAAAGACTTGATTATTGCATGGAACCACGAATTAAATGTCCTGGGTTATATGAAGACTAGTGCTGTCCTTAAGAAACAAATATTTTCCTGTCTTTGTTTCACTTATGGTACTGTATCCAGCTGTTGGCACCATGTTTTGTTGCAGATGAAGAGGAAACAAAATACAAGAAAAGCAGTTCAGAGCATAGAGCACTGGGAAGCATGAGACACAAGGAGATGCAAGCTGTATTGCAAGCTGGGTTTGTTTACTTCAGGAAGGAGAAAGCTGAAAGAGTAACTTAACAGCAGACTTCCAGTGTATATATGTGTGAGTATATGCACATATATAAATGTATATATATGTGTTACATGTGTATATATGTGTATGCATATATATAAAATATATAAAAATAAGTGATGGCTATAAACAAGGCAGTGGCACGTCGTTCTCTTTGATCTCAGAGAGAATAACAAGCAGAAATTGCCTCATTTTAGTACTTAATGTCAGAGTGAAAAGAGTTGGCACAGTCTCGCAAAGATGCTCCTTGCTAGTTTTTTTTTTTTTTTTTTTTTTCTCTTTTGGAAAAGTCAGACAATGCTGTTGGGAGGCCCTGGTTCTGCTTCAGAGCAGGGAGCTCATTCCATGAGGTTTTCTACAGCTTCACATTTCTGCTCAGGAAAAAATGCAAAACTGTTCTTATCTCTTAGAGTTTCCATTTTAACACTGCTTTGACTATATGCCAGAAATCGTTTGATTTGATGGTCTCACATTGCTCACCACAAAAATGTCAACATTTATTCTCTGTTACCATCCTCTGCACTGAAGATTCTGCAGTATTTTAGTTCACAATAAGCCAACTGGTCCATTGCATGTACTCTGTGAACATCAGTTGCTGCCTGCTTTAGGCTCTACTTCATTCTCCATGGCAGCATCACTCTGTGTCATGATAGACAAAAGACAAAATATGGTTATGTAAATATTAAAAGAGGATGTTGTGAAAAGAGATTATCCAAGAATCTGCCCCTTGGAGAAAGAAGCAGAGCAGATCCTGGCATTAAAACCATCTTAACATAGATATCCAGCAGAGCACAGATGCTCTTAGCACTCCTTTAACCAGATTCTGATACAGGTGAAGACCCAGAGCTTTATGTTGTGTTGATGCCAAGGGTTTCAGTAACCCTGACTGACCCCAGGACAAATAAGAGATGATTCTGAGGTGTCTGTGGGACCAAAATTGTTCTGGGGAGCACGGGGACCGCCCTGTTCAGACTGACTGCATGGGTCGTTGGTTGTGACCACTACCTTGTTGACTTTTTCCTCGTGCCACCTATTGCAACTCAGACAGTCCTGTCTTGGAGTGATATATAGGCTAGACCTCTGCCATGAGAAGTCATTGATTATAGGGTACATTAGCAATAATACCACAGTTAACACTGGATGGTTTGTTAGAGCAGCGAACACCCTCCGCTTTGCTTTCAGCTATTAATTAACCAACCAGTCATTAACTGCTGCTAACAATTGATTTGCAGGGAATTATCACTTAAATAGCGGGAGGTATTTAAGAGGAAAATAAATTAAAACAAAGAACTGCTGGATCCTTGCGCACAGAAAGGACTCCTTGTAATATAGAGAATGGCTGCTACAGCCTTGTAATTATGGAGTGATAAACAGTCATTGGGAAGTGCGTTCCTTTCCAGAGACAATGACATTATGTCTCCTGGAAAGAACCCCTTTGTCTGCACTAATTGAATGATCTGAAATGAATGATGTTATCAGAAGCCTAACCCAGGCAACTAATGTTATATTTATGAGTTATCAAAAATGTTTAATTGCAGCTGCAGTCTCTCCAAGAAGTGTCATGGACATCGCAGCATCCAAAAATATGATTGAGGGCTGGTATGGCACATTGTCTTAATTATCACACAAAATTACAAGTTCTTCAGTTGGTTTTGCCTCCTTCTGCACTGGCAGAACAAATGAGATCTACTAACCCAAGTGCAAGTGAACACCGCCTCCTAATGACATTTTTTCCTCTCTGTGGGCAGAGAGAGGGGGAGAAGAGGTTGCATAATGTTTTTCCCTGAGAAACAGAGACACAAATCAATTTATGGTGCTTGTATCACCTGCGACCGCACTTGCGGTTCCTCCTGCTGCACCTCCCTGCACCGGTGCCACCAAGGTCAATGCCTGGGTTGCCTTAGCAGGAATTGCTACACACTTTAGAGTATATTTTGCCATTTCCATGTTTAACCATGTTTCACTGCCCTCTCCTGGAGCCAGGGGCTGAATGCTTGACTGGCTTTTTGGCTGTGTATTGCAGCGTTAGCAAAGATCTAATGTGAAGGGGAGGAGGCTGGCTGTTCCTTCAAATTTGAAGCCATGGGACAGACAAAGATGAAGTGGGAAAATATTGCTGGAAAAGATTTTGTGGATACATGTAAGTTTTCCCTCTCTTTTTAGGAGAGAATTTTTTCAAATTCTGTAAAGAGAATCCAGTCTCTCCTGGTGCAACTAGAAGTCATTCCCTCTAGTCTTACCTCTTAAAAGAGAGAAAAGGCAACCCCCAGCTCACTGCAATCTCCCTTCAGATATCTGCAGAAAGCAATAAGCTCTTCCCTGAGCCTCCTCTTTCCCAGACTGAACAATCCCAGCTCCCTCAGCTGCTCCTCATAAGGCTCCAGACCCCTCACAAGCTTCATTGCCCTTCTCTGGACATGCTCCAGGGCCTCAATGTCCTTCTTGCAGTGAGGGTCCCAAAACTGAACACAGTTCTTAAGGTGTGGTCTCACCACTGCTGAGTACTGGTGAATACTTTCCTTCATTATGCATGTAAGAATAGTTAACTTTTTGATTGTCCATAAAATAAATAGCTACTTATAAAAGGCTATGGAGAACAACAGAAATTGAGCAGAAACAGGGGTCTGGGATATTTTGTGTTTCCTTATTCTACTGTTCTTGCACAGCTGGATCTCAGTATATTTCAGTACCAGGAGATGGCACTGGTAAGCGGTAGTAGGCCAGAATAGGAAACTAGTTGATAAAACCTCTGTTGATACAAAGTATGACTACAGCTGTGTGAACCTTCACAAAGATCTATACGTCTCTTCCAGTTTTATTTAGCAGCCTGCGGAGGGTGAGAGACAGTCCCTTTCCAGCCAAAATTCTCAGTTCATTAGCAAAAAGACAGTGCAGGAATTTTATAGGTTATATGATGTGGAAAGTTGAGCTGCTGCTAGCGAGGAGAGCATTGTGATTCTTTTACAGTATTTGAGAACATCATCAAACTGTTATCAGGTCAGATAACAGTACTTAATCCTCCCAAAACACACTTGAGAATGTTTTAGCATTCCTGCGTTAGGCAGAATTAAGGAACAGCAGCACGTTTTTTTAGACTGTGGGATCTTTTTTGATGGTTAAAGTCAGTAAATGGCCCAAGTACCTTAATTTCCTCACAAGATGGCACTGCTTGGTGACAAGGTCCAAGAGAAAGCAATCCAGAGTCCTGGGGCAAGGTAGGCACTCAGCCTTTTAAGGTAAATAATTAGCCACCTGAAAAGGGAATTGCTGTCATGGTGTTTTTCAGACTCTGTTGTGTGGATGTTGATACCCAGAAAGATATTAGAAGTGGTCCAGTTGAAGAACTGCAAAGTTATTTTTCAACGATTGTTCATGCAAGCAAGGGAACAATCCAAACTGGAGAATAAAAGTAAGGAGTGAACAGACAGTTCACTCAACTACCTTGATTTGGTTTCTGATGCACACCTTTACAGTGACACTGCCTATCCTGGGGCAAAGCAAGTAATATTGAACAGTCTAAAATCACAGTTGTGTTCACGTTCCTCTGTTGAAGCTGCAAAGACCAGTAGCAGCCCACCTCTCCTGAGGACAGGGGTTTTCCTCCATCTCCCAGAGCAAAGATGCAGCATTTCTTTGAAAATGTGAAGGGTGCTTGCCACAAGTCTTGTTTGAAGACTTTCTGAGATACTAGGAGTAATTTATTCTAACCTTCTTTCAGTCTGTGAAGACTTAAAGCTTTGTTTTTGGTCTCCTAAGAGAGTTTCCAAGCAATGAGTGTAAACAAGGTGTGTCTCCAAAGCTCACTCCAGTGCTTCCTAATTTCATTTCCTAAGACCAATGGGGTACAAACGTGAGGTACCAAAAAAAAAAGGTAGCTGTGATCATAGTCAGATGTGAATCTTTCCAACAGAAAAACCACTTCCAGTGATTGACTTGTCCTGGTCAGACTGAATTGGGCACCTCAAGCTCAAGAATGCATGAAGCTTATTCTGATAAGCCTGAGGAGGAAGATCTAGCAGGAAAACTAAATCAACTGTGGGATATTAGAGGATAAAATATTTTCAGGCAGTTGATGTGGCAAATTTTGATTGGCTGTAAAACCCATTTCTTCTCATTACACAGAATATATGTAATGGTGGTATAAACTGCCCCAGGCTTAGGAATAAGCTGGTTCTTGCTTTTCCTATTTTAGCTCTCTGTGAGATTATGAAGGAACCAATACAGCTAATAAAACAGTGATTGATTTAGTCTGTCTAGTGATGGTTGTCTCTGATTGTATCACCAGCTCTTCTCAAAGCAGTTACCATAGTAATGAAAAATATCTGCAAGGTCATGAAGGATTTTAGGGACAACAAATGCACAGTATGATACAAAGAGTGGCCAAGAAAAAGTGATTAAGTGGAAGCTGTACTGGATTGATTCTCTGGATGATGTCCCTCTTAGAGAGCAGAAACCACAGGCTGTGTTCATCTGTACACCTGATCTTTGTTCTTCTGTCGTCATCTCCCAAGACAGAAGGGGATTGCCTATTGGATACATTTGCTTTATTTTTTTAGCTAGGTTTTTAACTTAAAGGAGAATATCTTGCCCAAACATTCACTGCTATTCAATTTTTATGCAGTAGGAATTGACCTTCCATTTATTTAATGTTATCTTTTTTTCCTAGCATTTAATCAATATTAATTGATCTTTATTGTTCTTAATCCAACTTAATGAAGTGTGTGTTTGAAACAGCCATATAGCTGATAAAGGAGATAGAACAATTACTTTGTTTTTCTCTGTTGTTTTCTAATTAATGTTTTTTTTTAGTTCAGTTTTACTTCAGAATTACAAATTCAAGTATCTTATTATTCAGAGAAAATAGGAAACTAGGAAAGCTGCTAAAATATACGCCAGAGTATTAGTAGCAACATTTGAAATAAGCTTATTTTACATTCTCTTCTGTCAGATGACAAATTTTTAGTGGATACTGAAGAATTTAGGTCAAGCTACAGTAGACAGAGACTTTGAATAGAGCTAACAGCAGTTTGAAGACCTCTGTCAGTTTGCAAGTTCCAGATTTTCAACTGAGCTTCATGTGAGTTGCTGTGAAGTCAAGGATAACTCAGGGACCTGTCAGTGGTATAAGATATCTCCTTTCTTTCTTTGTTATTTAGAACACAAAAAGCATTTGTTCACCCCTTCTTTAAAACCAAATTAATGTTTCAAGAATCTGATGAGTGCAGGAAGGGGCTGTGGGGAGGGCTGTTAGCAGTTCTGAAAACACCTGAGAAGACTTTCCTTGCTCAGAGCTATGTGAAATATTTCAGCAGAGGAGAGAGGAGAAGGCTGACATTTGGATTAAGAGTTGTTGAACACGAAGTGTTTTTAAGACTGAAGATCTGGCAGCAAATAAGGTGAACCAAAGTGTATCTTATCTGTTTGGCTGAGTTTCCAGGGTTCACAGGTCACCCGTCCAGGAAGCAGACTGATTGCTGAGGGAGGAGTGAGGCTTGAAAAATATTTTCTTACTGAGGATGCTTTCACAGGTGCTCTTCCCTTTTGCTGATTATTCCCAAACTTTTTTTTCCTCCAACTGTGTAAGGCTCACCTACATCTGGGTGCTAACTCTTGGTATTGAAAGGTGAGGTTTTGATGAAATAACAAGGCAAGACACTTCGCCTTAGCCTTGAGTTTGATCTAGGATCATCCAGCACCTCTAACTAGAGATTGATTGTTTCACCTACAGGATTTTTTTCAAGATTATTTTATTCAGTGGAACCATTGAGGCACTGACTAATAATGAAGAATAGCAAAGAAACACAGATTGAAATACCAATTATTTTCCTCATCCAGCTTCATCTGAAACATCTAAAATACTTTTTTTCATAAATGAAATTCCTTGATGAAGAGTTGTTTCTTAATGATAAGTGTTGCAGTGCAAGACAAGGAGCTTGCATCCTGAATTCATGCTGGAAGAAGGGGATCCATGCACAACGCTGGTCTTTGTGAACTCTCTGCTGAAAAGTTTTTTGTAGTACCTAGGGGCCGGAGCAACAGACAAAAGAAAATTCAGCTAAAGAGGATTTAGTAGACTGTAAAATGTTGGTTGGAATTCTTTTCGGCCATCTCACAGTGTTCAGTTATGATGCCATGATGTTCAACTTCTGTATGCAGAAAATCCCACTCTTGGGAGTGATCATTTACATTCCATGGCTCCTGTCCACAGGGGCTGAGCAGCTTCGTAATGCGAGCAATCCCGCCTCACCAGCTCAGTTTGATATTTCAGCTGTAGCTCATATGGTTCCAGCAGCAGTGAAGGAATTAGGGGAAAAGTTCCACATGCCCTGTTCTTCATCCACAGCTGCTTGCATGTAGAGATCCCTTGGAGAGTTAACACTCGCTGTTAAGTACATAGAAGTGAGGGGGACCTTTTAAACACCACGTTCACATCTTTGTGCACAGATTTTTTTTCCCAAGATAAAGATCTTCTGGCGTTGAATGCAGGAAGCTTGTCCTGTCACCTAATGAGCAAGCATGGAATACACATGAATATAAATGTGCCTTGGGAATTATCAAAATATTTTAAAAAATCATAATGCAAGTGATGTGACAATGATTCAAAGAAAGTGCCCAGCTACTGCCCAGGTGCTTGTCTGAAAAATCCTTGCAATCCTGTGAGTAACCAGCCTGGGGTTTTTGTAGGGCCACATTAAAGCTTGTAAGGCATTGTTTTGATGTGTTGCTGACTCTTCCTTCAGTTCATCGCAGATCTCATTAGGAAATGAAGGAGAGGAAACTGGGCAACCACTCCACTAAGTCACAAAGCAGCGCACAATGAGCATAACAAAGCCAGCAGCTGGAGGACAATAGGAGCAGGCTGGGGCTATTTTTGTTGAATGTGAACAATCAATTGAACATCTGAGACCTCATTGTGCTCCCTCCCCACCTTCTCCCTGTTTCTTAAATGCTGAAATTTTCCCCAAGAGAAACGGCTTTCCTTTTCTCTTTGTAAAGCTGATTATCATCATAATTTTCTCTTTCATCTCCAAGCAGTTTTCTTTTGGAAGTCTTTGGGAGTTCTTCTGAGCACAGTTGTTTGACTGTGTGGGAGAGATGTGTGGCTGGATTACACCAGGCACCAGGAGGCCTTGGGCAGCATTCACAGCATTGAGAGGGACCCCTGACCCCTCGTGGCTGGGAGGAAAGAAAGGAAACATTGTCACACAATTATCCACACAGCAAAAACGTGAGTTTGGACAGAGCAAGGATGGAAAATAAACAAGTGTTTGCATTTGAGAGGCAATGAGAAAAAATATAAAACTGAGATGGTAGTCTTCGCTCCAAGTCTGAATTAATTCTGTCTTCGCAACTCCCCTGTTGGAGCAGTCCTTTTCAGTGTACAGCAACATTAGCTCCAGCTTACAAATAGGAAGAAATGCAAGGACTTAGACCTGGGATTTATGACATAAAGTGAAAGGGAAAGAAAAAGCATGATTTGGTCTCTCTCTTAGCAGAAATATGTTCTTTCTTTATGCTAAGATATAAATGTATAACCCCTCACCAAAACAGTAATGTTCTATCTATCTTTTCAGTGTTGTGTGTCAGTAGCAGATATACTACCTTATATTCTCATTCTTCATAATTATGAAAGGAATATTAATTTGGAAATGGGCCTTTCTAACATCTGATATTTCATGCTTACACTGAAGCAGCACTTACAGATTTGCTATTAATATTTTTCATTTTCAGTTCTTCAGTGTACAAATCTTTTTCCCTTTGTGAAGCAGCCTATTAGTCACACATGATCAATACTTTCTGCACTTCTACCTATTATCTTAATGTCACTGAGATCTGGCTGGATCTTCATACAATTCTTGCTACTGCTTTAATTTCATTATAATGATGTGTTTACCTTGGTAATAGTTTAATCAAAACTGGATGTGTTTATAACACTGCATTTTAGATTAAAAGCTTAGTTCTATTTTACTAGAAGGAAACCATAAAATTGACTGTAATTCCTAATCAATATAGCTATAATTCTTAGAATTTAAATATGTTTTTAAATGGCCTTGCCCATGCTACTAAAGGTGACATGCCTGTCTTGTAATTAGTCTTTGACAGAATCCATTTTCAATCAGTCAGTTGTCTCACTCTACTTCCAGTTGTCAAAAAGTGCAGAATTTACTTTTTTTTCCCCCCTTTTCCTAACACCTTTCCTTCATCTGGACTTGGCTGAACGATAGTGATGTATTATGACAGCAAATAGTGAAACATCATGACTGAATCCATCATCATAACATACATGCCTACTGCTGAGGAGATGCTGGTGGGCTGCGCCCACTATCCTCTCTGGAGCCTCTGCCCTCAGGGTTATTGCCTTTCTCTCTACATCTTGACTCCTTTGTGTGAGTATTCCTCTAGTTTCTAAATCTGCTTCTCTGTTCCAGGATTGTCACTACCAAGTCTCCATCCTTTTTTATCCTGGTAAAGCTCTATCTCACTATGAAGATCTTTGGGTTGAACTTGGCTCAGCCCTGAAAACTCAAGTTGCATTTTTCACGGAATGGTAAAGTCAGTGCTCTGACCTCACTGGTCACATCTCACGAGCTTTAAACAGATCTCAATACATAGTTTAGGCAAAATATTTGTCCTCCTTATCAGACTGATCTGTAACAGCACCCCAAGTTGCAAGCTTTGCAGCATCACTGTGGATGTAGCTCTGGTGGACAGAACTGCTAGAAAAATAAGCTTCTGGACAGACAAATCCTAGTGTTGTAGCACTATGTTTATTTTTTGCATGCTCTCTTATCACCTAGTTAGCTCTTTTTGAAGAGAATTAAAATGAGATCGATGAATGCCTTCTAACATCTTATGTACTTCCATAATTTGCTTTCCCAGGTTTCCTAACATAAAGGAGCTACAAAACCTCTTCCTGAAATAGCTGGAACTGAACTTATTTCTAGGTTCTATGCCCCTCCCTAAAAAGACTGCAGACCTGTGAACTTGGCTCAGAGTTGACCAGTGAAATGCCTTCAAACTGCAGGCCTGGTTCATTGGTGCTGAGGGATGTTGAAGAGCTCTTTCATCAAGGAGAGATGACAGCTTTCTTTTCAAATCAACTCACTTAAGGTAAAAAAAAAAAAAAAAATAGGAGAGGAAGGGGAAGAAAACACAGTGCAAAGCTTATATTTTGTTGTATTGGATATGGACAACACTTTTAATCCATGTCTTAGCAAGCCTGAGCTCAACAAACACGGACTCCCTCCCTACTGTTTCTAATGATTTTTCCAGCCTGCTCATGGGATGAGGAAGCAAGAAGGATCTTGTTGCTGTGAACACCCAGTGCCTGGACTGCAAAGACCATCCCTTTTCCCAGGGAAGAGTCTTGACAGTTTAGCAATGGCAGGTTATTAATACTTCTGATGGCTTCAAGTGCAATATCAGATTTGCTGCCTGGCTGGGGGTTTGTCTAGACGGGCTGTTTTATTAGATAGCAGATGGCTGGGAAGTGGTGTGCTGTGACAGAGCTTACTGACTGGAATGTGAATTCTCTGCTCCTGGATCAGAGTGGGAAGGGGCTGGGGTTGAGAAGGGGGAGAGCACAACTCCCTTGTCCCCCTCCATTGGAAAATGTACATGTATTTTATGGAAGGAAAGAAGCTTAACTGCGCTCATCTCAGATCCTAAAGCACCTCCAATCAATCACAGAATGAATTTCCCTAATACCTACTCTGTGGCAATATTGGGAAAGGGAATTTATGATCTTCGACTGTTTAATATTTGTGATTTTGGCCTAGATAAATGAACAGTGGCAGAGCATATTGGCTGGACAAAAAAAAACGTGTCAATCCAGATCCTGCTATCAGGTAATTGGATCTGCACTGTTTATCCAGACCTGTGTGGGCAGAAGTTCAGGCTGCCTGTTTTGCAGAGAGGGCTGAGTAGAAAGCCTTACTGGTGAGGAGGCTGAATTTCTGCTTCACTCTAGGCCAATCTCTGCATGCTCAGATGAATTTATTTGCATGAGAGGCAGCAGCTCTCTCCCCTCAGCAACAGCACGTGGCTCTGCACATGGGCTGTGTGTGTCAATATGGACCTAAGTGTGAAGTTTGAAACTATTTCCCCTCCTTATTCCCTGACACAAAGGTCTCCTGGGGCGGAACTGGTTAGTGAGATGAAAAAACTCTTAAGTTTTGTGCAGCAGAGCCTGCTCTCTGAAGAGAGACAAAGCTTTGTTTCTGCCTTGCAGGAACAGCATTTCTGAGGAGAAGATAGGCCATCTGCGCTTTCAGGCGCTTCAGCTTATGTCTCCAGAGCCAAGCTGTGTGCTGGTGGAAAGAAAAGTAAAAAGCCCGTGGCATGTTAAAACTGACAGCCTGCAGCCTGGGTGGGTGTAATGCAGCAGCACACAAGCACATACTGGGGTTATGATTTGAAGCTGAGTGGTGCTTCTTATTTCTGAATGGTTCTAAGGGATGTTTTGGGGGGAAGATGGCTGTGCCGGTGGCAGTGTGGAGGAACAAAGGCTGGGGGTGTGTTTCTCAGGAGATGGCATCATTGTACGTTTCTACCACTGTGGTTAATTATGGTTTTGGAGACAGTTTGCACCATTTTGGCTATTATTATTTAATCACAGCATCTGTGGGACTGCAAAGTCACAGCTGATTTGGGCAGGCAAAATCTGTCAGGGGTCCTGCATCACTGGTTCTACGCTAGACCTCAGCCACCAAACCTTGTGGGATTATTCCCAAGTGAAAAATTTTCAACCAGATTTTGCAGCAGTGAACCATCCACTGTATTATCTTCACACAGCCAACAGGTATTGACAACTTTTTTAATACAAGGGAATGCGTATCATTGACGTCAGCGGTGGTAATAATTCTTGTGACTGTTTCCCATGCAGACTTATGCCAGTGGCAAGCTGCTTGGTCAGGGGAGAAGAGATGCCAAATTCGGCAGTGGTGTGCCAAGCAGAGTGTTTGCTAACACTGACTAATGACTGCTGTGGTGCTGAGGGCATACAAGCAGTGTGTTATTTCAATCACCAAACATTTTAAGTGAGAATATAGACCTTATGCTATTTTTTACATATTTGATTTATAAAGGTCTTCCTTTCTCTTGTCTGACATCACTTTACCAGTCTGCGTCTGTTACTCGTAAACTAATTGGCTAAATGGTAACAGCCAAGCATTGCAGACACCTTAGCTCTCAGATAGTGGGAGACTTTTGGACTGGTGAGAGTTCTCAGGCGAATGGATGTGCACGATGAAGGGATTTCAGGTTTATCAGTCAATAACACAGTGGCATCAGGATGTCTGGAGTTAGTACCGTTAATTTATTTAGTGCAATTCCCTAGGATGAGTAAATGCATTTTTCTGCACACAAGAAGCTAATGCTTGATGATAGCTGCACATTGCCATAGAAACCAAGCCAGGTTCAGCTGTAAGTCAAAGGTTAATTTGTAATTTTTTTTAAAGTCATTTCACTAAAATGCATCAGTTTAGACAGAACTTGTCCAAAAGCTGACTCCTTGCTAAATAATCTATCATTCTACCCTAGCTCTTCCAAAAGTACATTAACATGGCTCCTGTTTGCTTAAGGCAGATTCTCCATAAGGTGTTATACAAGATAACTGTCTGGTTTTGAGTGCTTGTAGCTGTGTTTGCAAATGACAGCGTGACTGACAGCACAAGATCCCCGTGGGATGGCTGGGGACCAGAGCACAGATGACTCATTGTGTGTGATGTTGTTTCGCACCAAAGTATTTGCTCTATATACTGAACATGTGTGCGAGTCAATAGCAAAAAAGTTCAAGAGCAAACACAGCTTAGGTGGAAACAAATTCTCGGTGCCTGAAATCATTATACTCCAGCCAGAAAGCTAATTTCATTGAGGGTGGCTGGAGAGCAAAATGCCCATTTGAACTCCTCTTTAAAGTGGGAAGTTCACAAGGATGGAGACCATGTCTCTTTCAAATGCAGCGTGAATGGAGAAGCCCGAAATTTCCCGCAGCAAGTGGTCCGGAGTGAGTTCAGGTCCCTCCTCGGGACTTCCCGATACAGCAGCAACAGACAATAATCAGAGAATATTCTTCTCTTCCACAACACTTTTACCCAAAGGAAATCTTTCTCCCCAGCTGCCTTTGTGCCAGAGTTGTTTTCATATCAGGAGTCATTAATTCACTCTGTTGCCAATTAACCCTCCTCTTCAGCCCTTGTTAATCTATAAGGTGCATTAAAAAAAAAAAAAAAGGGAAAGAAAAAAAGAAAAGAAGGATAAAATAACAAAACTCTTCCTGATTTGATGCTGCTTTTAGTGTCACCCAGGGACAACCCCAGCCTCAGGCTGGCTTGGCAATGCAGAGGTGTCCATGCAGCAGGCTTGTCTCTTCCCACGAAGAGTAAAGCGGATCTGAGAGAGCAGCATGCATGGTCTGTCCCTCGGGGAGCTGGTGGTGCCCCTGGACCATCCCTTCTCTTGGCAGGAAAAGCCCTCCACAATGTATATGGGGAGATTTCAAATCCCAAGGGATGTATGGCTGAATATATGAAGGCAATTTCAACTGTCATGTCCCCTCTCAGTAAGACTTTAGGAGGCCTTCATGGGTTGTCCTTCAAAGCCTTTTGTAGATGAAGGACTGGTTCAGACAGTACTGTGTGTCAGGGAGCAGAGGGGTGAATGTCCCAGCAGTGCTCCCATAGAGGCTTTCACACTGGGAGCTAGGGGTAGTGCGAGTGTGCCTGGAGGACTCCTTTGGTCAGAAACCCTCACGTTCTCTGGCAAATCCCTTCTGCAAAGCCTATTTCCACATCCCAGACCTTCTCTTGCAGCCCTATTTTTTTCTGGAGCTGTGCAGCTGATGCAGCAAGAGATTCATATACTGCTAGAGTACCTGAGGCACAGGTGAGCTTTGTCAGACCCAGGGTTGCAGGTACAACCAGGACATGGCTGGGGGAGCCCATCCAGCTCCCCATGCCACAGGCAGGCCACCAGGCTACAGCACTGTTCCTCTGCTCCAAACTACCTGTGGGATGCTGGAACAATGTGACCTTGACACAAAGCCAGTGGGACATCCTGCAACCCAAAGGATATCACAGTGCCTGGCCAAAGAGATTCTTCAGAGACACTCAGAGATTTTTACTTCACCCTTTAAATGGAGCACAGATTTTTTCCAGGAAGAAAGAAATTAAATAAAAGCAGAGACGGGGCTATACCTTGAAACATGGGCACCTGGGGACCACTGCCACCTTCTGCATGCTTACAGGAGCTTTATTACTGCTTTCCTGCCTTTTGAAATGTGACACTGCAAAGCTTGGGGCTGGGAAAACTGCTTTGTGATTGCATTTAAACATTTTAAACATGTCCTGTATGCGTCCAATTTCCCATGAGGCATGTGTAACGTGAGAGAGCCTTCTGAGGAGCGAGAGGCAGAGCAGTTATTTCAGCATTTTGCGTGTCTTGTTCAATTTGTACTTAACAAGAGGAAGAGTGCTTTTTCACCGTTTCCATTCTTTAGACCAATTCATCTGTTCATCAGTGGACACGGGCATAAGTGCACAAAGGTATTTGCATATCAGTGAGGATTTCAAAAACTGCCTGAGCTACAGTGAGCCATCATATCTTGCCATTAAATTTCACGTCCCTGATGGATTTCCCCACGCTGTTGCTAGGAGATGAAGGTACTGCCTAACAAAGGATATATTGACAAAAAATTTTCCAGAACGAATCTATCTTGTTACAGAAAATACACTCTCACATAAAGAAGATATTGCAAGATTTGTTTCCCCAGTGGTGGCATAGGCGAAATTGCACACAACAAGTTAAGGTGAAATTTTCCCATCACAAACATGGTTTTGTTTAGTTCTGTTGACATGAGGACTTTCAGTGTGTTTAATGCCAGAAGTGTTGTTGCCTTCCAGTGTGTTTTGTTGCTAGGCTAATAACATGAATATACTCTGTGCATTTTTCCCTCTTCCCTTCTCTGCTACTTCTCCCTTTCAGGAAGAAATGTGACCTATTATGAAGGCTTCCTTTTTTTTCTTTTTTTTTCACAACCCTTCTGGGAAACATGGATTCCTTTGTTTATTTCAAATCAGAGAAGTGTGCTTGACTCTAGACATGTGAGGATTTGGCATGGAAGCAGCTGAGTGCAATGGAAAAGCAGATCAGTCTCTTGCTTTACAACCCTAGGCACCTCTACATTAAAAAAAATAATAATAATAATTCAATGGATATTTAATAGAGTGAGGAACTTCAGGAATTCTCATGGAAAGACTAAATTTCTAGAAAGTGATGAGTTTCATCCTTTTCATCTGGAAACAAACAAACAAATTACAACAGCAAATGCAAACATGACTTAAATGACACAGAATAAAACTTGTTCTCTTTCTTAGAGAATAAGCTTAGCTCTGGCCTGGTGACTTTACTCCCTCATCTGTGGTCATCGCAGCAGTTCCTATGCCACCATAAATGTCTCTGACCCACAGCAGGTGTGTAAGCAGCTCATCTGCCAGGAAGATCTGAAGATAGAAAATGAGATCCCCACTTATGCTGCCAGAGAAAATGAAAGGAGTCAAGGGAAAACACTTTCCCCTTTATATCCTTCCATGCATCATCACACGTCTGGGACAGACAACTTGAGCTAGTTGTGTTGATGCCACCTCATCCTTTTCTCCAAAGTCCTGCATGTTGGGCTGGTGTATTCTCCACATGCACCAGCTGGTCCAGGAGAGGACCACAATGGGTCGGAATGGACTATGGTCCTCTCCTGCCCTTTTACAAATAAGTGGTATGGAAGGCATTTAGGGCAGAAATAGCCACTCCTTTCTGTCTTGCTTCCTTGACTCATCTCCAGCTATGACACCCCACTACCTTTTGCCTCATGTTGCAGTGCAGGGGTGATCTCACAGCTGGACATAAAAATGTGAGTGGAGAAGGACACTGCAGAGCAAGTCTGCACCTGTTTGATTTTCACCTCTTGTGATCAGTCCCCTTTTCTGTGGTGAGAACAGGAAATGCTGTTTTTGGAGTGTTAGTGGGAAGACTTTGAGAATCTGTCTTTCCACTGCAGTCCTGATTGTCCATATCAACTTTTGTAACATGGACGAGTATAGACAAATCATACTGAAAGCCAGAAATCTACATTTAATTTGTCTATGCACTTGCACAAGACTTTAACTAGACACAAATGTGTTCAGATATTATCTCTGCTTGTTTCAGTAGGTGAAGGAGGTGGAACAACTGGGAAGGGCCTTGCAGCTCCCACTGTTTCTATGCTAATCTGGTTTTCTGCTGTAATATCCTGTTTTGAGATGCATTAACCATTTAATGCATGCTGGGATGGCAGAGACCAGAGGATGCAAAATTTAACTCAAAATCAATCCCAGTTCCAAGCCAGAATGTTTTATTCCATGCAATTTCTTTGCTTTGAAAGCTGGCATGGTGGCAACATTTAGGTCACCTTGCTGTTTGCTGAACATATGGCAGACCAAGCATATTTAGACAAAATTTAAAAAAAAAAAAAAAAAAAAAAAAAAGCAGGAACAGTAATGTCTTAAAGCACAAGTGGACCACACTTGTGTCCAACACAGACTTTGTTTCTGCATTTCTGTTGGTTTTGCCAGGTGTGCTATGATGTGGGACTGGTGTGGTTTCCTCAGTGTGCTGCTCTGTAGGGTGTGGATCCTGTCCCCATAGACCCATTGCGTAGGAGACAGCTCACAGTTATACATGCAGGCACAGCCAAAAGGGGCAGTGGAGCATTCCTAATGGAAAATTTTTGCTTACTGAAGAATTCGTCTGAAAGATGTTTGCATATAGCTGTGACATCGCTGGCATTGGCTGATATTCACTTAACTGTAACAATTTTTCTTCAGAAGGCTCAAATCAGCATGCAGTTAAGTTGGTCAAATGTAGCTGAACTCTGTGGCCCCTTAACTGTGAATTAAATATATTTTTTGTTCCACTGAGTGTTATTTGAACAAACATTTTCCAACATGCTTCCTGTAGAAAAGGGACTGCCATTGCCCACATATTTATTTAGCTCACGTATTGGCAAGCTGAAGTGGAAAAAGGTTTTTCACAGAAGCTGGAAATAGAAGAAAATCCTGGCTATATGCAAAATCCTATTTCTTCTGTGATTTTGCCCTAACACAGAATAGCTACAATTCTTCCTCTCATCACCTAACAACTGCAGACCCATTTTTTTTTTTATCCATACTAGCTGAGATATTTTTCTATCCATGAATCTAGAGTTAATCTCAGTGTCTCCTGACCCTGTGAAGAAGGGCTGCCCATGACAGCAGTGGGTGTTCCCCTGAGCATCTCATGGCTTGCAGCTCTGCTCCAGTGCTTCCTGCTTCCTTGTGCTGCTTTCCCAGCTTCTCAGTTTATTAAGCTTGCCTTGCCTTGTTGTCTCCCTTTCATCTATTTTCCTCCCTCCTTGGCTCAGTCCTAAGTGCCATAGTCCTGCAAGGGCCCAGTGAAGCCTACTAAGGAGGGATGTGACTTCTTATTAACCAGAAACCTTGCAGTTGTTTTCTTACCAGTTCCCTGCTATCTCCAGCCCCATGGGAGCCCCATTGAGCTAACTAGTCGTGCTTGAATGTCCAGCTGCAAACCAGCTTGCTTAAACCTTCCTAGAAGAGCTGCAAGCTAAACTCACACTGCTTTTAGGAGGAGTGTGTTTGCTTGGATGGAAATCAGAGATAAGCACGTGAAAGGAAAGTACATCTGCATACTGAAGGACGTTTTAAAGAAATGCTAATTTCATCTCTGGTTATATACCAGTCTTCTAAAAAAAGACACTCTTCTAATATAAAGATGAAGACAGCAACCTTAAGTGCATTTCTGAAATTAGGGTTATTAATTTGAATATGTTTCAGATACCTCTGCTCACACTTCCTGATTCAAGGATGAGTGCAAATGTGCTGCATGCACATTGCACGATATCCTTAACATGAACAGTATGGAGCTCTTTGAAAGTATTTTAATGTCCTAACAAGTTTTGTTTTTTTTTCTTTTTAAATAAATAAGCAATCAAACAAAGAAATATTAATTTAAGACAATTTTGTTTTTCTCTAATTGGATGGTAAGAGTTAATTTCATTGAAAAAAAAACTTTTCTAGTTTTCTTGTATGGCTTTTTTTAAAGTTATTATTATTATGACTTTTTTTCAAAGAAATAATATATTTGGGGAATTAATTAGTCATTAACTCCTTTTTGCAGAGAATCCATTAGCACTAACTTCAGCATGTATGAGAGCAGCCTGTCTTGCTTGTCAAAGCCACACTACAAAAACCTTGAAGCACATTTTGAAAGAAAATTGAATTGTGCTCAGTCACTAAAAAGATTTATATCATTCCCTCTTCTGCATTTTTAAATACTTAGAAACTGCAATTGCACAATCTTTATCTAATGTAAAATGTAATGCAGAAACATATAATGAAGGGTGTCCAAGATAAGGGCGCCGAGTTAACAAGCTTGTGGGAACACCCATGTGAAGCAGACAGAATGGGATGTCAAATGTTCCAAAACTTGAGAAGTAAGGAAAAATTTTTGAAATATTTTCCTACAGACTTTCATGATCAAACAGTGACCTATCTGTGATCATTTATCTATATCACTGTTTAGGAACTAAGAACTGGCTGGTGGGACATACACATTCTTGTTCATCATTCCTGTGGAGACTTGCTGACTGTTACTGAAGTTAGCATTCATTATTATCTGCAACTGATTATATGTTAGTAAATCTAAAGCATTGTGATTTAAACATTTCCAATATTTAAATGGGATTGCATTTCATCAAAACAATCAAGCAGCCAAAGGATATTTTCCCCTTTCAGTTATACATTGACAAAACTAACATATGTCATGCACTAATTAAAAAACAAAACAAAAACAAAAAAAAAAAACATTCCTGTGAATTTAAGTATTAGTGCACATTGCAGGAAAATCTTTACATTGAGAGGGGACCAAACATTACTTAACTGTACATTACTTCTTGTACTAGGGGTATCACTTTAGCTATAGGTGAGTCCTTGGAAAACAGTATGTAATTTGTTACAGTTACATATGAATAGGACTAGGAACTGTCTATTAACTCTGAATCAGCTGTGCTGTTATGTAACCCTCCGTCCCTCCCTCTCCCCCCTCTTTTTTTTTTTTTTTTTGGTCATTTTTCCTAGAACCAAAAATATTTTCAAGAGTTTTGTTCTGTAATGCAATATTTAAATCACTTCTCTAGTCCTCTCTATTTGTGTGCTGTCTTATGTGTGAAGGTGTTATTATGAGCAATGGAGGAGGAGAGTGACTACCATGTATCTTTGGCAGTTGTTCATGTACTGAGTGGTTCTGTGCAAAATCACCTCTTGCTCATTTCAGAAAAGACAAAATGTCATCATCTTTTCTCATTGAGAAGCTGGCAGCCTGTGGACTGGACAGATACACTCTTTGCTGGGTTAAGAACTGGCTGGATGGCGGCGCCCAGAGAATGATGGTGAATGGAGCTAAATCCAGCTGGTGACTGCTCATGAGTGGTATTCCCCAGGGATCGGTACTGGGGCCTTTTCTGTTTAATATCACAGAGTCATAGATTGGCTTGTGTTGGAACAGACTCAAGGATCATCATGTTCCAACCCCCCCATCTTTATTGATGACCTAGATGAGGAGATTGAGTACAGATGACACTAAGCTAGGAGGAAGTGTTGATGTGCCTGGGGGTAGGAAGGTCCTACAATGGGATATGGACAGGCTGGATCACTGGGCTGAGGCTAATGGGATGAAGTTCAATAAGATCACATGCCAGGACCCGCACTTTGGCCACAACAACCCCAGGCAACACTAGGGTCTTGGAGAAGAGTGGATGGAAGTCTGTGTGGAAGGAATGGACCCAAAGGTGTTTGTTGATGCTTCACTGAACATGAGCCAGCAGTGTGCCCAGGTGGCCAAGAAGGCCAATGACATCCTGTATTGTATCAGAAATAGTCAGTAGACTATGATTATCAGAAATAATCAGTAGGAGCAGGGAGGTGACCATCCCTCTGTACTCAGCACTGGTGAGGCTCTACCTTGAGAACTGTGTTCAGTTTGGCACCCCTAACTCCAAGAAAGACACTGAGGCCCAGGAGGGTGTCCAGAGAAGGGCAATGAAGCTGGTGAGAGGTCTGGAGAGCAATTTCTATGAAGAGCAGCTAAGGGAACTGGAATTATTTAGTCTGGAGAAGAGGAGGCTCAGGGGAGACCTTATTGCTCCCTACAACTACCAGAAAGGAGCTTGTGGTGAGGTGCAGGTTAGTCTCTTTTCCCATTTAATGAGCAAATAGGACTAGACAGAATGGCTTTGAATTATGCCAGGGGAATGCCAGGGGAGATTCAGGTCAGAGACTAGAAAAAATTTCTTCTTCAGGAGAGTGGTCAGGCACCAAAACAGGCTGCCTGGGGAGGTAGTGGAGTCACCGTCCTTAGAGGTGTTTAAAAAATGTTTAGATGTTGTTCTGAAAAATATGGTTTAATGGGAAATACCGATGGTAGGTGGACAGCTGGACTATGTGATCTTGGAGGTCTTTTGCAACCTTGGTGATTCTATGATCTTTAGCAGAGTGTTGTATTTTGAATGGAACCATCTCTATGATAGCACTGTTGTGATCTGAATCCAAAAGAGATGTTATAATTAAATCAGAATTCACTAAGACTATACTATTTATTATTATAATATATTGCTTATTGTTAGATTGTGATCTTTCTTTCTGCCTTGTATTTGTGTCCCAGTGACGCTACTATCTTCTCATACAACTGCTCTTTAACTTATATTGACATGCAGGGTTAAACATCTTTGGATACCAAGTATGGCATGCAGAGTTATCTATCTGCAGTGCTTTTAATTAGACCAAAGCCATTTTGCATATCAAGTATATCTGTTTGAATTTCAACAGGAGGTGATGTAATTTAGATATAAACACCATAAAGAAATGTGGAGCCCTCTGTGTTTAAACACACTGCTCAAATGTAAATCACTGCTCTTTGATATTAAGTACATAAGGCCTGATCAACGTGTTCTCAGGCACAGTGACAGTGTTCAGCTGAGACCCAATTCCCAGCAGGTCCCATGAGCAGTTCCTGGGGGATGGACTTAAGTGGGGATCCAGTCATTATTTTATGAATTTTCTACCTGCATGGAATTTTTTTGCCTCACTTTCCTTTCCACTCAGGTTTACTGTAATACAGAAAGAGAAAACTACAACAAATGAAAAACTGGCCTTCTAGCACACCCCAAAGCCCACCACCAGACCTACTGCTTGCTGAGCCCTTGCATGAAAACCATACCAGCACTGCTGTGTGGTATACATTAGCTGCTCTCATAATCATTAATTATGAAAACTTTTCCTTCTCATTTGCCATTTCCTTGCCAGGTTTGCAATAGAAAAACACAGAATGTCTAGGGAAATACTGTGTTTAAATCAGCAAAAACGTGAAAGATGAAGATGCAGGCTAAAGGTTCTGAACTGCAGGTCAGTAGAGCAACCCAAAGGGAGAAGCTTTCTCCCACTTACTTTGGATTTCTTGATTTTTTTCCAAATCATTAAATTAAATGAGGTAGTTTAATTAACAATTATACTGCTTCAGTTTACTCTGAAGAAATTTGAGTGAATCAAGTCTCCCCCTTCCTTCTTCAGCAAATTAGTAATGTAAGGACTGTTCATTAAGTAAGAGGGAGCTAATTACTCTCAGCAACAGATGAAGAGAAAATGAAACCTGAAATCAGAGCAGCAGCTATAGCTAGCTCGTGGCTCTGGCTTCCTGCATGCTGCAAGGGAGAAGGCAGAGTAAAACCAGAGTGTGCCAACAATGACCATGCTTTCATTTTTTAAGTGATACCTTCACTTCTGCAAAAAGGATCTCCTCATCCAGCTCAGCCCACTGCGAGCAGCTGCGACACACTGCAGCCTTCATTAACTGCTGGTGCCATCTGGTGTGTGCTGGGAGGAATGAGCAACTTCTCTTGCCCAACATTCAATTTTATTAGTTATTTTATTGTATGTTATTGTATTTAGTTGTATTTTATTGTATTTTATTTTATTCTTAGGAAATCACACCTCGCATTTTGATAACCGTAGTGCTTCATTATGATTTAATGCCTATTGCTTTCAGCAGGGTTGCATCTATTTGTGTGCCAAGCTCCAGCTGGGTGTTTCAGGCCACCTGTCTTGCATTCTGGCTGTGTGAAAAGCAGAACAGGAAGAAGTACGATGATGGTGTGCAGCTTCCTGCAGAGATAGGCAACCCTGGGACCATGCAGATCACAGTGCTTGCTTGTCTTGCTGTGCTTCTTGCTACTGAGGTGTCTGGTTAGTCCTGAACCATACAGGAGAAAGGTTCAGTCCACTTCTTCTGCATCAGCAACCCCATAGATAGTGGTGACACATCACTGCCCTGTCTCCTATGTCTCTGCCCTTCCTGGCCAGCTGGCTGTGGAGAGGCTGCAGCAGGCCTTATGGAGTTCCTTGAGAAATGCTGGGTGTGGTTTCCATTCTTGTCACCGTAAGTGTAGGTGGCTTCTGAGTTTTCTCAGGAAAGCAGGTTTTACACCTCCCTGCCTCACACTTGGCTTGTGTCCTTCTTCATTCAGCTTCTGAATTCGTTGTGTCACTTTGACCATACCTGACAGTGAGGCAATGACCTTAAATAGGAATAATGGCATGAAAATAGATGGTTCAGTAGAGAACAGAGAACTCTGAATAGTGTCCCTCCTAGGGAAAATCAACACTGTGGACCCCATACCTTGCCTTCTCTGGTGCCCAGCCAGAACGTACTGTAGAGGTGGGCAAAGAGATGCCCAGGCAATGGGTCACAACAGTTGGAGGAATAGGGCATGGTGGAAGTGCATAGGGGAGGGTTTGCATTAGAGGAAGTGAAAATGTTGGATAGGTAGGGTAGGAGCACAGGAAATGGAAGAGGAGAGAGGGGGAAAACCCAAACCCTTGGAACATCAGCCTTTGTTAACACATCTGCTGGCACAATGGGTTATTTGTCCCACAGAGCTAGGCCACATTTACTTCTTGTTTTCTTAAATGAACACAGCTGAAATTCTACAATTGCAAAGATTTGGTTATTGCTGTAGCTCCTTTTCCCCTTGACTTCTGTTTCTTTCTTGTCTGAAAATTTACTGGCCTATCCACATTTTACAAATTTTTGTTTGTTTTTTTCTTGAGAATTATTTTTACCATCCGGACAAATTGGGATGTGCCAGGAAGTCAGGCAGTAGCGTTGCTTTTATTTTGCCGACAGTTGTCATGATGGGTGGTGACAGCAGAATTTCCATCTACTGTGTAGATACTCCAGTTATTTGAGTGTGAAATGACCTTCAGGTTAGATAATCACTGGCTGTTGTTTTTATCAGATCTGCCAGGAAATAAAAAAACTACTTCCTTCAAAAACAAATTAGAATTCATTACTTTCCCAGGGAAGCAGCATATTTTGTGTAACAGGGAGATGTTTTTGTGACTAAAATTCTTCTATTATGAGTTCGAAGGGAGTAGAGTAAAACATGGCCTTGACATTTCTTAATGATGCTATGTACGTGTGAAGCTTCACCAGACATGAGTTCCTGGGATTCTGCAGCTTTAAATAATTTAGGCACAGGTTTGTTCTTTAGTTACTTTTTAATCCACTGGACAATGTTACACAAGGAAAATATTTATTTCATAAAATAGTCAAAAGTCTATCTTCTTTCAGAGATTATAACAATCCATTTGTATATAAAGGAAATATCCATGTAGTTGCTGTCAGTGTTTTTGGAACAGTAGTCCACTGTTTGCTTGGGTTTGGCTAAACATTATTTCTACTGTATTGAACGATTTGGTGCACTATTTGTCAAAAAACAAGAGCTTAGCCAGTGTTTATGAATGTTGTAGACCCTCACAGACTGTAGTCAAGCTGTGCTGTGGTTTACTTTGAGGGATATATGTTAGCTGCCAAATATCATATTGACATCAGGAAGTCAGCCTTCTGCTACTGGAAATATGCTGTCAAGTATATCATTTGTAAGTAAATATGGAAGCAGAGATCACTGTTTATGGTCCACCTCTTCGCCCAGCCAAACTGTTGTACCCTGATGTCCAAAAGAAAAGGGAGGGTCAGGGTTAAAAGTATACAAAACCACTTTTCCCCTCAGTTGACTTGGGGCCTGACAGATTGCCTTTGAAGGCTGTGAGCAGAGAGGATGTACCCTTCCTCAGTGGGAAGCTCTTTTAGGGACTTCTGTCCTCTGGAAAAATGAGGCAATTTAGTAGCCATCTCAGGGTGATGGCAATTTTCAGCTTTATCTTCATTCTGGTTCTGCCAAATTGAGGGAGGCCAGGGCTGACCACCTGCCAATCCTCACTGCTGTGGAATTCTTGAAGGGTTACCAGAATGTTTATTAAATGTGCTGGGTTTATGGGACTGGGGACTGATATTGCAACCCACACAGTGCTTACACACTAGTAACAGCCATCTTCCTGACTTCCCTCTCTGTGAACTTCATTGAAATGTTTTGGAATTTTTTCATATGTGTGTGAGTCCAATGCAGTATATTATTAATACAAGCCCAACATAATTTGACATGGAGTATATCTTAAAATGAGCATTCCTTGAAACAAACAGATGTTTAACTTATCTAGCAGTGGCTCATTTCTTGCCCTTCAAGAATTTCCCAGCAGCTTTGCCTGAGTAAAGAATGAGCAGAGCAAAGACGAAAGTATGTTGCAGATGACAATACACCGCTGTAGTTATTCAGATAACAGCTTTACTGGACACTTCTCCCATCTGAGACTACATATTCTATGTTTGTTCAAGTTTGGTACACCTATCTCTGTTGCCAGAGGCATGTCCATTTAAATATACAAGGAGGTCAGTACAGAGAAACGTTCTGGTTGCAAGTGGAAAGGTAATTACACCCACAGAAATGTTATTTGATGCATTTGTTTCATTGATCTAAATGGACCCAACCCTGGCTGTGACAGCCATGATGTCCCATGTCAGTATCTGATTATGGGAGAGAGCCAGTCTCAGGGCACAGAGCAATGTTTGAACTGCCCAAGTTACCCCAAGCATCTCCCAGAAATGAGAACGGGGCTGGTGCCACATTTCCTTGCTTTTCCTGCTGTGATAATTACCGGGTACACCCCAACTGATCTGAGAGATGAAGGATACTGTTTCAGTTCATATCAGGCTCTTACATCATTCGCTAACATCATTTCTTTTCTTGAGGAAGTAGTGTCTCATTGTGGCTACTGTGCTGTTTACATCCTATCTGGGGATGTTGCAGACCGTTCTTCAAACAAAAGACTTCGACCTTTTTTTACTGAAAGTTTCTGTGCAAAATAACCTGTCAATTGTTCACATCTTGTGTTCAGCCATGCTGCTCTTGTTTTCATGTACTCATTCATGCTTTTGTAAAACACATTTTTCATCATATATCTATATAATATATTCATATAGCAGTTTATTTTATATATTTAATACATATATATGCTTATATCCATAAAAAATTAAAGCTATCAAAGCCCTGCTTTGGTGATGGTTATGGCCTGCCATTCAATAGGCATTTAATCCATTCCAAAGGTCCAATTAACCAGCTCTCAACGTCCTCGTGCTTCGCAGCTCAGTTACGCCACAGTTTCTAGACAGAGCCTTGCGAGGTAGCTGTTACAGCTCTTTACAACCTGGTAAGTGCAGTGGGAGCCAGGGAGGCTGCATTTTAGTCATTATATTTTTAAAATGTCTGCTTTTTCTATGGAACTCATGTATACGCAGTCATTTCTGCTATACATCATGTACTGCCATAGTTTGAGCTTTGGTTTAACATGCTTAAATCTCCAATCTGTGCTTAATGGCAGGATGAAGAATGATGTTTTTTTGTCTGTCCTAGGAAGAAAGAATATAAAATGTATTACTTGAGGTGGAAGCATGCGTACTATGGGCACTTGCTATTGTAGAAATGGCTTCAGAGAATTATTAACTATGATTTATGCTTGTATGGCTGGAAAGAAAGAAAATCAATTAGTACTGGCTATTACATAGCCCTGAGCTAGTAATATATAGGCAACAGATACTATCAGTTCTTTTGGGATTGCCAATTATCCTACTTGGACAATACTAATGCTATTAATATTTGAGACTCAATTCTGTTAAGAAAATTCCTTGAGGAGAAGGCTTGGCATCTTTGATTTCAAAATGGAAGGGTTGCAGTAAGAAAATAGAAAGGAAAGAATGAAGCTTAACCACCATTTTAACTAAAAAATATGACTTTCAAATGGAGATATGGCAGTATTTCCATATTGAAACATTTCTTTATTGAATACAAATATGCTAATGTACATATTAACACAGTGATAATGCACATTCCCTTTGCATGTGATATCCCATCCCAATCCACTTACAGTGAGGAATGTCAGTGGGATTTGGAAATGACATAGATAAGGAATCTCACTGGTAGGAACTGACAGTGTTGCTACTGATCACCTTAAGCAAGTTTTGAGGAGGATATCAAGCAACCAATATGAATAAATGCATAACTGAAGATTCCTCCACTATATTTAGAGGGAAAAAAAGATTTTTTTTCTCTCCATAAAATATGTAAGTGATGGAGTTGAAGCAGATGAAAGTTTTATTGAGTTGTTTCAGTCTGGAATGAGCTCCCGATCAGGAGCTAGGAGCTGTAAAATGCAAAAAGCCATATGGTTATAGAGTACAGGTGGGTCTATATGTTTTCTTCGAGACCTCCAGTGGCATCACCTTGATTCCTGCAACTCTGCAGGATGGACAGAAAGTTGGTTGTGAATCTCAGTAGATGTTCCTTCTTGTTGAGGTTAGAGCTGTAGCTACCCTTTACTTCTATAAGCATAAAGACAAATTTGGTGTATAGCTGGTTCCAGTAATACACTTATTCGGATGAAAATATGTGGAAATAATAATTGAAAAGGATATGTGATTCTTAATGCACAAAATTACAGAGGACCATAGGCATGATTCACCTATTCTGGCTTGGGAGTTGCTATCGCATTCACAATATTGCTCCCAAGACCTGATTGCAGAACATTATGCCAAATGTTTTGGTTTTTTCCTTTGCTGTTTGATTGCTCTGTCTAAAAAAAGCCTTGAAGAGCTGCAGGGAGAAAATTCATTTTATCAGTTTTGTTTTGAAAGCTTTGGAAGAAAAAGCAGAGGGTTCCTGAGAGGCTGCAGGAATTCAAGGCTGAAGAGAAAAGGAATCAGGGAGGAAGCCTCACAGTTCCATGGATCATTATCTGGTTCACACCACTGGATCTCAAAGGAAAAAGATTTGCTGATTCTGCTGAGAGCTGAGCCATGTCCTTCTACTAGGTAGGGTGGCATTATGCCAGTGCATACCCAGAGATAAGGCTCTGAAATTAAACATGGATATATGGCAACGTCTGGACAAGAACAGGTGAGGGATCCTATTCAAGAGAGAGCAAATGTAACAGAGCACTTAGATCAGTATTGAGAGCAAGTGAAGAGTGTAGGAAGCTAAGTGCAGATCTAGGTTCCATTGAACTCAGAAGCTGTTTTGCCATGGCTCTGAATAGGGCAAGCATTAAAGAGCCTGGAGGTCAGATTTTGCCTCTTCAATATGATTGAGAATATTGCATTGACTTTACATAGAGATAAACGATGCCTCTCATTCTGTGACACAGAATGATTTGTTGATTTGTCTAGTGGATTTGGTTTGTGCAAAAACTTCTAAGCCATGACATAAAGGGAACAATTAGATGAAAAGGCAACACGCTGAAACTGTGGAGCTGTTTTTAGCATTTGCATGTTAAAACTTTTATTTTGAAATTGTCTCCCTGAGCTTATGTGAGTGGCTTGAAGAGAAAAAGACCAAGAGTGTAATTTTCAGCAGGGTCTTGCATTACTCAGGCATGAAGTTTAAAGGAGGTCACCAGTTCTGTCATTTCCTTTCTCTGACTGTAGTGATACTTCTAATTACATATATTACTCTGACAAAGAAAAAAAAAAAAAGCATCGATAGTTAAAGAAGATTTAAAAAGTTAGTTCAACCACTTCAAATTGTTTCTGATCTTGCCAAAATCATCACATCACACAAACAGTAGAGGGCTTCCAAAGACATGGGCCAAAACAACCCAGTTCCATTGTGCTCAAGTGACTCAAGGATGGAGGCACAGAGCCAGACTATGCAGCAACCTGTCAGCTGGAACATGAGGATCCTGGTGTGATTCAAGGTCACCCAGTGCCTTCTGAACACAACCTTGCCATGTTTTTCTTAAGCAGGCATTGGGGTTCAGCTGGATAAATCAGATGGGAACCTGTTCAGGGCAGTTTCTAATGCTGTTTCATTTACAACTTTGTAAACATTGCAAGCTCATTTAAGCCATGTACAGATTTGATTTCACCTAGTCTCATTTAAGTAGGAAAGAAGGAGAGATAAAAGGAGAAATCAGGACTCTATAACTGCTTGGAATATTAGCTGTCACATAGTAACACCCTAACAGGCACCTTGGGTCTAACTGGAATAGGGGAAATCTCTTGAGAAGCCAGGGCTCAGTGGGAGGCTGTTACTGGATTTATCTGCACTAGTAGATTAGAGACATCTTGGAGAAATCTTGTGTGACAGCCCAGAGAATAGAATAGCTTCAGATGTATTTTAAACTTGTGTTTTCCTATTTTGCAACTTGCTTTTTTAGTAGGGCTTCTGAACTAGTCATCAATCACCTTGTTTCTCAGAATCATGATGGAGATGTCTGTCAGATAGGCCATAGAAGCACAAGGCTGGCAGCCACATGACTGCAGTATGCCTGTCTGTTGCAGAGGAATGTAGAGCACAATTTGAAATGAGAAGAATTCCTTACAGAGAGCCCTGAAGCTTGCCAGGATGCGTGGGGTGCCTGTGGAGGACAGTGCTTATGTCATCACTGGTGGGCAATGAGCTGGGAGATCTGCCATGTGCTGGGTACTACATGGCTGCAGCACACCATGCGCTTGTGTGCCGGCTTATCCCATAAAACTCTAGCTGGGGATGGGAGGAAGGAAATCAGTGAATCACCAGGAATCTGCACAGCCCTTCCTGCTTTCATTTGAGAGGTTTCTTTAAGTCTCTGAGTAATGTAGAAATTAAAAACATAAGGCTTTGATAATTGCCGTGGAGCTCTGCTTTGTGCCCATCATAGGTAGGGTGTTTCTACAGATCTAATCAGATTTGCTTACATATCTTCCTTTGGTGCCACATCAAACTGTTCTTTAACCTTCACAAGATTAGCCATGTTAACGAAGTATAAAACTCATCCTGCATCTCACCCTCTTGCATCATCCCCTCTGAATGGGGTGCATCAGGTGGCTGTAAACTTCTGCCTTGTGCAGTTTCCATGTCCCTTTGGATCAGTTCCCTATCTCTCTACAACCAGCCAACAGTGTTTTCCTGTAGTCCACACTGAGATGCCACAGTGCTTGACCTACATGCATTCCCTTAAGCATACAAGTCTTAGATTAAATTAAGTTATGGATTTCAGGAAGATTCTTACTCTTTGTAAAATTGTTCAAAAGAGGTCACTAAAATAAATTCAGATAGAAAATATATAGTGTCTTCACTCTGAGGACTCCAGAGACAAGAGCTGCTCTGTCTGTACGGAAAGAATTAAGATAAACCGATGTAAGGTGATTTGAGAATAACCTAAAAGGGCATTAAAAGACTGTCCTAATTAAAATAAAAGATCAGCTTCTTAAAGGGGCTAGGAAAATGGCTATAGCCTTCATGTGTAGGGAAGGCTTGAGAAAATGAGTCATAATTATATTCCTATTTGAAAAGAGGACTTTCTAGGAATACAGTTACACATTTGGTTTTGATTTGTGTCTCTGGTCTGGCTGTAGCTTCTGCTGAAGATTAAACTTAGGTTTTTATTTCAAGTGTAGCCATACCCTGGTATTATTCTTTCTGGGCCCTGGAGAGCCTTAATGAGGAAAACAAAGCCTCTCTAGAACTAACCAATTTGAATTGCTTGTTGTTACTTTTATCTTCCAGCTTCCCACAGGGCATCATGCTTACCAGTCAAACAGCAGAGAGGAATCCACATCTCCATCAGTGAAGGAAGTGCAGGTAGTGCCAGGAGGCTCCAGCTGCAGAGCAAAGCAGCAGCAGTGAGATCTGGGGGTGCACCTATATTGGAGATGGTTTAATTTCCCTATGCTTGTATTTGACCTAGAAGTAAAACTAATTGTGATTTAAAATCCAGGTGCTCTTATTTGTCCTTGGTTGAGGGCAAGATTTGAGACTAGAAAGACTAAATTTAGGTTCTAAACCCCCCCCATTCAGATACTGAAATAAGCTGCTTTCCTAGAATGTGCTGGATGATTACCAGTAGCAAAGATCAAGCTACTAATCTTGGTGGCTAAAACGGATTTAGGAGCCTAACATTAGATGTCTGAAGCAAGCTGACACTGAGTTTTAGCCTATTCCTGATTTGTATAATTTTATTTTTGTGGATTTTTTTCCAAGTGCAAGGACTGGACTCCATGGTTTTCCTGATATCCTGTGTTATAAGAAGCTGCTTGCAAAAAGTTTCCCCTTGTATGTCTACAGCCCAAGGTGTAAAGTTACACTGCAGTATTTGAAATGTGTGGCCTGGGGTTTGTCAACAGCTCTTCCAGCTTCCATTGACCAAGGAAATGCATTTGGACCAAAAAAAGAAAAGAATAAAAAAGGGAAAAAAATGGTGATAAATTAAGCTGAGGGAGGGCTTTACCTGGGAAATATGGTCCCAAGTTTTCCACAACTGAAGTAATTTTCCATGATAATTGGAGAAAGGACATCAGCCAGCTACAGAAGTGTGAGAACCATCTTCATTTTTCTTTCCCGGCCAACTATTTCTCTTGTTTTTATGATCTCTGAGAGAGTAGCGTGGCCTGTGAGACCTTGGTTGTGTTGGTTTGCCAGGTACAGTTGGAGCTTACTGTAGCTAAGCACTTACTGCATGTACCAGTAATGAGGAAGAACATACTTGTTAATAGCACAGATACAAAGGGGACAAATTAATTTTGAATGTATGAAGATGGAGCAGAGATGGGGGAGGAACAAATGACTGAAATAGTGATGCTTTTTGCAAGGAAATGGAAGTCATATGAATACTGGTGAGACCTGGGAAACAAAATGTTAAATGTCTTGCAATGTTGAAAGCAAGACAAAAAGAAATATGTTCAGCTGAATCCTTATCTCTGTTGTGTTACAGAAGGTGCAGATTAGTATAAGTATCTTCTCTGTTAATTACTGTGACAGGTCTATTTGTAATGGGGTCTTCTTTTGCTGCTCCAGCAGATGGGCATTAGTCAGGTCATGTGCGGCAGTGAGTGACAGCTGATATCTGTACGAGGAGCAGCTGAACCACAGAAGGGCAATGTTGGGTACTTCAGTTGGCATGTAGATCACGTCTGTTACCTGTTACAGCAAATGCGACGTTTTCCTCATTCCACACCCTGCTGCCTCATGCTGCCTATGCTCACTCATTTTCACTTTCACACACAGAGAAAGTCACAGGCAAATGGCTCAGCAAGCTGACACCTAATTCAAGTTTACATTTGATGTGACAGAAACTTCCTGTTGTTGTTAGTATAGTTTCCAACTGCGAGTTCCATTTTGCCCCATAAATTGGGCTAATACCCAATGAAAATAAAGATAACCCCTATTCCATGTTGTTCCCATTCTGAGAGATACTGATGGGTAAGGAAATGCAGTATGAGGTCAGAGTGGGATGCAGGTGATTGAAAGAAAATAGAAACACAGGACTTCTACTCACATGGGTCTGATTCTGTAAATATTTGCACTTAACAACTTTGTATGTTGAAATACACAACCAAATGTAATAGGAATAGGCATTACATACTCTGGTATAGATTTCTTAATCTGTCACTAAAATAGGTGCAGAATAGGTGTGAGCAGAACTTTCCATAGTAATCAGCTGTAATACTGAAATTGGTTAAAAGATTTTGGTTTCCGTATTTGTGTTTGCTTTTGGTTTGTTTGCTTGTTTTAACTGACTGCACTGGGAGCAGAGTTGGGCCAGTCTGAATGGGTTTGAATAATCTGCCCTGTAAGTTTGGCAGGAGAGCAGACCTGGCCTGTCTGAAGGTATTATTTTCAGCTAAATTTCAGAGGAAATCCTGCTTATTCTCCAAAAAATATACTGAAGGAATATATATAGCCAACTCTGATGCTGATGAAATGCTCAAAAAATCTTCTATCAAATAAATCTTGCAACAAAAAACAGCAAAACTCCTGAAACAGTCAACTTGACAAATAGTCTTCCATCGGCCCTATGTAAGTGTTTGAAGGATCAGAGGGAAAAAAAGTCCATTTTAGAAGAGAGTATAAAATAAAAAATATGATCTGAATGAAGCATACTTGCAGTGCAAATGCTGCCCATAGCCAGCAGTCCAGACTGGATAAAGACACCTCCAGCCTTTGTTATTCCTGAAGGATTTCGGGGCTCTTTTTGTTGTTCTGCAGCAGGTGCCTTGGTGACTCACCCTAGGGCTTCCCAGCCAATGGAAGGAAGAGATCTCAGGGAAACAAAAGGCTTTTAAACGCAGATCACGACCAAAGAGCCAAAGTGCAGGAGCCTCAAAGGATGATTGATGTCCATAGCGTGCTCATTCAATGGAAGAATGCTCCACAGGGGTTGGCTGTGGTCCACCAGTCAGATGTTATCCCCCTTGCCCCTGGTGCCTTGGTATTCTGCTGGAACAGTGCTAATGTCTAGATATTACTTCCTGAAGCACCTGCCTCCTTTTCAGTGCTTCCTCTTTTCAAGTACCAATCCGATCTAAGTAGTCCTGGTTACACACAAAGCCCAAGCATGTCCTTGCGTGTGTGGTTCCCAGTAGTTGTAAGCTGTGTTCAAACAACCTCTTATAAAGCTCTGATGTGTAATGAAAATGACAGAAAACAGATTTTAACCACTGCTTTTACAAGCTTCCAAGGACAGTGATGCTCCTTGCCTTCAGCCAGGCTATTCCAACAAAAGAGAGTCAGCTGAAGACAATGTGCCATTGTTAATTATGGGAATATTATTGGAATTATCGTTAATTATTGGAACATTCCTTCATGAATGTGATTATGCCACTCAACCTGGCGCTACAGCTTTTGTACTGCATTGTCCCAACTCTGCCATTATTCCTCCCTTCTTCACCCATCAAGAAATGAGAACAACTGGTCCATAGGTACAGCTCACTATGATGCTCACTGAACGCAAAACAAATCAGTTGCTTTGATGTCCAAAGCACTGAATGTTGGAATGTAACTCAGTTGAGTTGTTGGGTTTTTTCTTTTCAGCTGAACCATGAGAACGAGTAGTGTGCAGTCTCCTAACCTGATCCATGGGGACACAGAAGCTAACAATTTTTGAAAAAACTAATTTTTGTGTCCCAAACCATTTGCACAGTCCTTAACTCTAAATCAGCATTTCTGAATGTTGAAGTGGGATTATGTGTTGTTGTTGCAAATACCCATGTGATTGGCATCCCTGAGCATAGTTTCATAACTCAAGAAATGTGTATGACAGAGCAGACCATAAAAGCTAGCTTTAAGAGGTGATGGGCCTAACATGTAGCAGTTTAATAACAAGCTTTTGGTTAGCATTTTCCATTTCTACTGAACAGTCCTAAGTACAGTATGGGGTGACATAGATTGCTGGTATTCTGTGAGGAAACTGAGATGTTGGGGGTATATTCTAGCACACCACACAGCAATTCTGTCCCCTTTTCTTGGCGGTATGGTTTCCTTATTATCAGATCAGACTTCAGACCGGACATGCATTGTATTTCACATGTGTCAGAAAACTTCTGCCAGCAGGACTCACCCTAATGGCAACAACAGGATGTCTGAAATACAGCAAAGGACTGAAAGCTGAGGAGCAGGCACTGTGCAGTAGCTGCAGCACTCTATGTGCATGATGAGAAAGCCATAGAGATTCCAAGCCTGGCAGTACCAGAGGTTAGGGTGCAGGAGATGGTGGGTAGCTGCAAAGAAGCATGAGGACAAGATCTGAGCAGAGAGACTATCCTAAGACTGTACCTCTGTTCAGCAAAGTATATCCCAGGTGTTGGCTTGGAGTGTGAGCTGGTCTCAGGTTCACTATATGTGAATTCTGACTCATCTGGAGCCTGTTGTGCCCCTTTTCTGCCCCATATTAATTCCTGTGGTGCCTATTCTCCAGACCCACATCCTTCACCCTTGAACCGGCTTGGCTCCTGTGAGAAGCAGCCTATAACCCCAGATCTTACAACAGAACCAAAGAGAATGGTGTAATGAGGAACCTAAGTGCTTTATTTTCCCAGTAACTCCTTTTATGAGTGGATGAAAACTTGGGTTTGTAGCAGACACTGGGATACTGGCACAGCCACAGTGTTGTCTGCCAACAACGTCATACTGTGCTGTGTTTAGGTACAATGGGCTCTTTATGACAGATATTTTATAATGCTCTAAGATGCTTTTTTCTGGTACTAGTGGTCTGAAAACAAAGCTAATGCAGGGCTGACAAGAAACCTGAAGCATTTTTCCACTGCTTGTGCGAAGGAAAACAAATGGAAAGGGAGAAGCCACAGAAACTCATGTAGGCAGAATAGTGATGCCCTTCAGCATCATGCATAGGATGGCTAAGTACAGCTGGGACAGAAAGCACCTCTTGCTTCTCAGTGGCGAAGATGACTGCCTTCTTGTACTGCTGCATATTCTTTAGCCTGGCTCAAGAAGGATTACTGCAAAGAAGATGAGGTATATGACTGGGGAGATAGTGGCTGGATTTATTCAGGCTTTTGGAAAATTAAAGCCTGGTTCAAATGCATACTTCTGTTTTGTTTTCTCTGAGACAGTCAACAGTGTAATCTCTCCATGTGTTTCAAATAACATGAGAACCTCAGACTGACTCACTGTTTCCTATTTCACTAGCTTGGAACAGGATATGAAGCTTATAAACACATTCTGTTTGAGTTTCTATATGACATGAAGTTCCTTGCTCAAGTTTACAAGCCCACATTTTTTTCAAATCCTTAGAATGACTGTTTGTGGTCCCTCCCATACATAAACAGCTTTCTTCTCTCTATTACTGTATTTATGCCTAAGATTCTATTTGACTGGTGGGATGGAAATATCTATACGTTTGTAACTCATCAAAAAGGAAGGAATGTGGATCTCAAACAGAATCCTTAGAAATACCCTAGTTGTTAAGGAGCACTCTACAACTCCAAGTGAGGAGTTCACAAAGCCAAGGGACAACAACAGCCAATAAAATCATCCAAGAGCAGCTTTCACATACATTACTGAGACCTGAGTAATTGCTGAAGACAATGACACAGCTAATCAGGTTGTAGAAGAAATGCTAAGTCATGCCTGAAACAGTGATTGAGCAGCTGGTGAGAAGGCAGGGCCAAGCCAGGGGAACTCAGGTGCATGCAATGTACCTTAGTGACAGGTAGGGATGAAGTCAGGATCTGCTCCTTCCCAGACTTCATTTAAGGGTTGGCAGTGGAGGCAAAGGTATTTTGCTGGAGATCTCTCCATACCTGAGGCCTTCTGAAGGTGAGCAGCTTCTTTCCTTGTTTCTGTACCTATGGCTGTTGCATTTGAGTAAGCCCTCACTTGCTGCAGCCTAGAAACCTGTTATTCTGCTGTCTATGCTTTGCAATGCATTCCATTGCATTATACAGATATAGGGTAAACTGGTATCCTATTAAAGTAAACTGTACTTTGGCTTGAAAAAATAGGGTTAGTGTACGTGTCTAAGCATCACAAGGCTGCAAAATAAACCATGGTTCAGGATGGAAATGCAGTGTTGTAAAACAGGATGACAAAAAGTGTGAGTGCAGAGTCCTTGTTTTATCTCATGCTTTGCTGGCAGCACAGATGGGGGTGCATAGTAAGAGCTACAGAGGAAGATTGGGCATGCAGGACTGCTACATGTTTTGATGGCGTGCCTTAGTTTCAGCTGGGATGGGATTATTTTGTTCAGAGTGTCTGGTATGATAATATGTTTTGTTTCTAGGAGAAAAACTATGTTGATAACATGCTAATGTTTATAGTTACTGCTAAGCAGAGTTGTGCAGAACCAAGGCCGTTCTCAGCAAAGGGCCCAAGGAGCTAGGAGAGAACAGAACTAGTACATCTGACTTAAACTGGCCAAAGGGATATCATGCAGAAGGGGTTTTGAGCGGGGTGGGGTTTCATCTCTTTCTTTCTCTCTTCTGCTGCTCAGGGGCTAGCTGGGCATCAGTTGGGGGCTGGTAAGCAATTCCTTGAGCATCTCTTGTTACATAAATTTATATCTATATTCATAACTATTATCCTTGTTCTTTTCTCAATCTTAGTAAATAGTTCTATCTCAACCCTTGAGTTCTACTTTGCTTTGTCTTGGCTCTCTTCCCCCATCCCAGTGGGAAGCAGGAAATGAGCGAATGACTATGTGGTGTTCAGCTGTCAACTGGATTTAACCACAACACAGTGATGTGTCTATGTTAAATACGTGTGAATCACATGAACAACATCTTCTGACATATGGCACTGCAGCAAAGCGTGGCAGCTACAATCCTAGAAATGTGTTCCTGGCTTATATTAATTGCAAGTGAATGAATATTGAGCTAGTTCCTTCAAGAAAATTTTCATTTCTCTTAGTATATCAATGGAGTTTCAGGTATGAAAGAGGAAAAATGTTCTCTGTGGTAATGAAAGTCCTAGAGTCTGTGGGTTTGGAGAAAAAATCCTCACCAATGCCCAAGTGATAGTTGGAGCTGTAGTAATTGTATTAGCTCTGGCCTTGAACTTATTTTCTGTGAAAAGAGTACTGAAAATGGGCTAAATGCATTTTGGTCTTTAGTGACTACATAAAGGCATCCAGGCACTTAGATTTAGTGGAATTTTTCACAGTAGAGGCTGCTCTGAATCAAATAAATAAATGACATGTAAGCATTTCTGTGCTACAAAGAAAAGGTGGCTATCTTCCTTGCTAAGCACTTAAACACATTTGCAAACTTGATCTTTAATGTTCTTAATAATATTGTGCACAGAGGCAGTTGGACACTGACATTTCTATTCCCCGTAAAGTTCCAGTACTTTTAGAAATCATTCAGAACAAAACATCTACATTTTAAAATGTCCCCCTGCATGAATTCTAAGAGTAGCTTATTTACATAACCATTGGAATGTCTTGGTTTAGAACAGCTATATTCATGCTCTTTAGAGTTCTACTTTATGTTTAAATTTAAATGTATGAAGTAGACTGAAACAATATTTTGATTTTTAAAATTGTATAAAGCATAACTAAGCAATGTATTTCTATACTGTTCACAACTGTGTTTTTCAGCATAAGTAACTCCTGCTTAAGGGAGTTTAAATGACACACAGGTAAGCAGTAGGTAAGTCAGAGGTAATTTCTGGTTAAATGGTTTTTTTGTTTGTTTTTTTTTTTTTTAAGTACTTTTTGCTGAAATGCATATGTAGGGAAAAAAAAAGAGTCTCTTTTCTATTGTTCTGCTATAAGAGTTCAACTGTCCATAGTGAGCATCACTTGGAAAAGGCTGGCAAATTTGGTTGCTGTTTTTACAATTTAGAAAGTCATCAAAGACCATTTATCTTTTTATTTTTGCTTTTCTAAAAACATAGGCACACTTACTCTTTGCGCATGCATTGGAAGTTTCCCACAGCCCAAAGCAAGGCAGTATGGCTATCTGTATCTTTTCCTGTTTTATGCAGTCATGCTTCAGGAATATTGAAGAATATGTAAAATTTTTACATTTTCCAAATCTGAAGGGGATTATTTGGACCTCTAAGGAGTACTGTGCAGAAGAAAGTCATGTTCTGCTGCAAGCAATGTGAAATAAGAAAGAATATATAAATACAGCCTGAGACCAATAAATCTGTAACTGCAAATCCATGGTGGCAGGAAATGGTTTCCCTTTAATAATGAAATACCACACTGGCAAAAATAAATATAAAACTCAGGCTACCCAGCCATCATTGGGCTACAAAATATTGAGAATTTGGAGCAGAGAGCCTTTTCATTCTCTAGAGTGCTCTTTGGCCCCATTTCATGTTTTCTTCTGCAGCTATGAGGGCTAAAATCTTACTTGAGAAAGTGTGGAAACTGAGACTGTCACATAGCTTCTTGCTCTGGAGCTCGAAGTGCAACTCCAAATAGTTCAGAACTAACACTGATACTACAGTTGGCAGCATTACCGGTGACCAAATCTCTATGAAACAAAGTCCATATTGGCACTGAAGCTACATCTCTTAGTTTGAGGAAAGAAAGAAAAATATTTGTTCAATAAATGAAAACTTACTGGCTGATGGGGAGGGGAAGTTTCTTTGTTGTTGTTTACATAGAGGAATACTCTTGCTACAGTGACTTCTGGAAGGTTTTGAGAGCTTAAGTGGATCCTTTTTTATAAAGCAAATATTTCCTTTGACGAGGGATGAGAATCTCTCTTCTGAAGCTCAGAAGCTACATCTCAGCTTTGGCCAGGGTTTTTCTTTCAGTGTTTTATTTCATCTGCTCCCCTCCTATTTCAATTACTCCTTCCTGTTTATGCTGCTGTTCATCCTACCAAGTTTGATCTAGCAAATGCTGGCTGCCTTTACTGCTGACATTAGGGGATTTCTTAGTGTCTTAAGTTGTCTTAGGACTCTCTGCAGTACAACTCAAGTTTCTTTATGCGGCATCAGGCAGAGAGACATGATCCTTTCTCTTCCTTTCCCTTCCATCCCCTTACAAGAGGCTTGGGAGTTTGTCCATTCAGGCACCTGCAGTATGGGCAGCTTCTGCTGAGCGTAACACACTGTATTTTCTCTAACTTCACTGAGTTGCAGGTAACCACCACCATCAGCAGTATTTTGAGGAATCCTTTGGATACTGCTACTCGGCATGAACAGAATCAAATTAACACACCGTTGAAAACTCGGTTCCTTTGGGCTGCAAAAAATGAGGAAGGAATCTGCTATTCAGGCTTCTTCAATTTTACTAAGGACGATTCATTTCAGTCAATAAAACAGTTTCTTTCTGTATCATTTCTTAAAAAGATATTTCAGGTTTGGCAGTGCAGAAAGGTTAGAGCTCTTTTTATTGCACCAGAGCTGCCCCTAGCCTGGAATAGATTTATTCTCTATGGTCTTACTCATCTTTGTGGCTGAAGGCTTTCTCCTCCACTGGTTGATGTTTTCTGGGCCACTCTAATTTTGTGTCCTACGTTGTCACAAAATGAGTGGAAGAACAGAAGGCTGGCAACAACTCCTTGCTGTATGTTCTGACCTGCTTGACCAGAGTGTCATAATGTGGTCCACGTCGCTCTCAGTCAAACTTGTATTAATGTGAGATCCTTTCCTATGATAGAAAAAACACAGCCTTGCTAAGGAGAACATGTAGGTTTGCATCTCCCGCAGCTGCTAACAGATAAGCCTTTCCAAGTGAAATATCAGTAATTACCCTCAGTAAGTTTGCGGATGACACCAAGTTGGGAGGATGTGTTGATCTGCATGAGGGTAGGGAGGCCCTTCAGCGGGATCTGGATAGGCTAGACAGTTGGGCTGAGGTCAATGGGATGAGGTTCAATAAGGCCAAGTGCCAGGTCCTGCACTTTGGCCACAATAACCCCATGCAATGCTATAGGCTTGGGGCAGAATGGCTTGAGGAGTGTATAGAGGAAAAGGACCTGGGGGTGTTGGTTGATGCTCGGCTCAATATGAGCCGGCAGTGTGCCCAGGTGGCCAAGAAGGCCAATGGCATCCTGGCCTGTATTAGGAATAGTGTGGCCAGCAGGAGCAGGGAGGTGATCATCCCCCTGTACTCAGCTCTGGTGCGGCCGCACCTCGAGTACTGTGTTCAGTTTTGGGCCCCTCACTACAAGAAAGACATCGAGGCCCTGGAGCGTGTTCAGAGAAGGGCAACAAAACTGGTGAGGGGTCTGGAGCACAGGTCTTACGAGGAGCGGCTGAGGGAGCTGGGATTGTTTAGTTTGGGGAAAAGGAGGCTCAGAGGAGACCTCATTGCACTCTACCACTTCCTGAAGGGAGGCTGTGGTAAGGAGGGGGTCAGCCTATTCTCCCAGATAACTAATGACAGGACAAGAGGGAATGGCCACAAGTTGTGCCGGGGAAGATTTAGATTAGACTTGAGGAAAAATTTTTTCTCTGAGAGAGTGGTCTGGCACTGGAATGGCCTGCCTAGGGAGGTGGTTGAGGCACCGTCCCTAGCGCTGTTCAAGAAGCGTTTAGATGAGGTGCTGAGGGATTTGATTTAGTAGCTTGGTTGGTAGGGATGGTGGTGTGAGGATGGTTGGACTAGATGATCTTGTAGGTCCTTTCCAACCTAATGTATCTATGAATCATTATCTATCACCAGTTCTGCCACCTGCTATAAGCAGAGGATATGTTATAGCTTTAATATATAGAAATGGAATTTCTTTAACTAGACAGAAGTTATTCCACACAGAATGCTGATCTACTGCTGTTTTCCTCATTACTTGAATCAAACAGTACTGTCACTAGAAGCACTGAGTTCCTGCATGTGTATCGCTTCCAAAACTTTCCCTTTTACTGAGCAGGAGTGATGAGGAAGAAGAATATCTTAATTACTACAGTAGATAGGGTTGACTATTTAATGAGTCAGGCTGCTTGTGAGATCAGTTTTGCCTCTTAATTTTCCAGAGAACTGGCAGAGAAGGATGTGAGCAAATATCATGCTCTCATTGGGTGTGAAGCTTTGTGATTAATTATCAGCTGCCTAAAATCATTAGTGGACAGAGCATGAGAGCATTGCAAGACAGTGTTTTGACTTCCATAAACCTTGGAGCTCTGCTTGGGTCCCTTCAACATCCTCCAGAGAAAAGGCTGTGGGAAGGTGGGGTGCTTCTGTTTTCCAGACCAGCTGAGCCTGAGGTGAAGGCTCCAGCCCTCTGCCAGCCCCTCAGGTGGATCCTCCTCTGAGGGCAGTAAGTCAGTACTGCAGGTACCTGAGTAGAATGATACCAAATTATTTCCTTTGCTAATGAACCAGACTCAGGAAGAAAGATGCTCCTCTCACTTCAGCAACATGACATGGTACAGTCAGACATAGCTCTCTTCAAATGAGTACTTTATGCTGTAACACAGGAGAGGCTGCTATGGATGTGAGTTTTCTCCTTGTGTGCTTCTAGGACAATATGTCACCACCCACTGAAGACCTTGTGCCCAAGAGGTTGGACCCCCATCAGTCAAAGCTGTTCCAGGAGCAGTGGGCTTAACATCAGGCCCAGAATATGTTCACATCAGGTGTATTGCAGGGGGTGTGTCCCCATTCTGTGCTGGTGACCTTGGGGACAGCACCTCTCAGGAAGGCATGCTTTGCTGGCTGTTATCTTTTCCAAAGCCAATGGATAGTACACATGTGGAGCTGATGGGCGCTCCTGCTGCTCATTTCACCCCTCCACCCTTGGCTGTCTTATTTCCAGCACCCAGGCTGCCTCACTGTTACTGGGTATCCCCTTAGAGTACCCCTAGATGTGGTGTGAAAGGCAGTGATGTATAGCCTATTCTAAAGAAAGATCTGCCTCTGTTCAGAAACTTCCCTGACCTCTTGGCCGAAGAAGAACAAAATAACGTATTAACAAAAACACAGTTGGCTGCCAAAAAGGAGTTCCTGTAGGGGCTGAAACAATAGATCTCCTCAGTGCTGAACTCCCAGAGGGAGTATGCTGTGTTTCCTCCTGTTCTTTATCAAAGTCCCCAAAATAAGCAGGAATGGGCAGTGACTAGGCATGGTCTCCATGGAGTAATCAGGGCCCACAGCAGCACTCAGGAGCACTCCCTGCCCAGCTGTGTGCAGGAGAGCTGCCTGCTGCTGCCCAGCATGGAGCGCCTGGGGACTGCCTGCCTCCTCCTTGCTGCACTCAGTACCTGCACTCCAGCTTGTAAGTTTTTGGGCTTTTTTTCAGCTCAGCTTGTTGTATAGACAGGGTGTTTTGCAAGCAAAGGCTTATCTGGCAGGAGTGGTGGGTGGTTTTTGTTCAGAGCTTTTTTGGGAGTTTGGGGTTTTTTATTTGCAGTGCAGTGACCGAAAGACCACATGCTGGAGAGGGTACAGGTAGCTGAGCTGTGTGTGTTCTAAGAAACTTTCCTGACATTGTGCTTTTGGCGACAGCTTCCTTACTGGATATCAAGTATTTAGCTTCTCTGTGAGGGAAGTTAAAAGCAGTGTATTAACAAATGTTCTCAGTTCTGTTTTCCTTTGTTGAACTGAAGAATCTGTTGGAGAGAGAGACTAAAGAGGGAATTGAAGTGTCAGTCGTATTTTGGGAACGCTTCTCTTGCAGATCATGCCTATCCTGATGGACTTTCTGGCTCTGTACTAGTAGTAGTTTTGGCTGGGGGTGTCTCTTGGAAACAGCCTTGCATTTACCCTCAGAGAAATGGGGTCTTGGGATGTTTAGCATGTGCCAAATATCAAGGGATGCAAGCACGGCAATACTGAGTGCAGTATCTTTTAAAAGTGATTCTGAGGCGTGCAGACTGAACCAAGCCTGTCTCTGTTCATATGGTCACTGAATTGCTGCTCGCATTATTGGTCAGCCCCAGAGATGTTGCTTCAAGGGGAAGTTAACTAGTAAATCCTGGAAGGGTGAGAGAAACTGTAACAGTGCCGAGAGTTCATCATCACCTTTGTCAAAAGATGCATGTGAAGTCAAATCTGTGTTCTGTTTATGCTCTAACTTGCTGATCCTGTGGTATACACACGCGTAACCAGAGCTGTAGATTGCCTCTAAATGATTTTGTGAGTCAGAAGTTAAAAATGATAACACCAGGTTAACTGCTCAGTTAATGAACTTTTGCTCACATGATGTGGTGAAATCTAGACATGTCTTTTGTGGTGTAGCTTATGTCACTGTCTGGGCTCACCGCTGTTAGAAAAGAATCAATACATGAGATTAAAAATAACATAGTGCTAGAGAAAGAAATGCTTCTGAAACTATGTTAAGCAAATATGAGTCCTGAAAGTTTGTGCTGGGGTACTATATTTTCTCTGTCTGCTACTCCCAGTAAAAATAGCCTTCCTGTCATTGTTAAACCTTTAATTTCACAACTTCTGTAAAGCAAAGCCAAGCTGGATCAAAAAGAACGTGTGTAACACAGGACTCCATAAAGCTTATCGGAAGGCAGCATGCAGGGGTGGGAGGAACTCTGTCAGTTTTACCCTTTCTTTAGAAAGGATTTCCACTCCACTGAGTGATATGAGTGGGGCAGAAATGATGACAGTGAATAAGCAAATTTCCCATAGGGCGCATTTGCTCTGTACCTCTGTAATCCACTCAGTTTTGATTCTCCAGATGTGTTTATTTAAATGTTTTATTGCAAGATAATTGCAATAATTCTGTTGGTTAACTCGCGTGAAGAAATAAAAAATACATGTTTGGACTATATGTCTCTTTCTGCATTGTCCAAATAGAAGAATACAATCTGATCAAACATCCTCCTTTCTTCTGTGCCATCACTAACATTGAATAATGAAAGCTGTCAGCCTGAACTTTTCCAGTTCATTACCTGGTAAAGCAGAAACAGTTTATGCAGTTTTATTGTCTAGTTTATGCAGTCAGGCCAAAACCTTTGAATTTCCACTATTTGTGATCACCAGGGTATTCTGTATGTCTGGGCTGTAATAGCAGGACTGGATTATCTGGAAAGAGGGTGGCTCACAAGGAGGCTGACACCAGCCTCCTGAGTGTGTGGTCTCTCTGTTTTGAGCAGCAGCAAGGCATTGCTCCAGTTGCTTAGAAACATCTTTAGAATTTTTAAAATTATGCTCAGTAAGAAAAAAGAAATTAAAATTGAGAAGGTCAGTCCACACTCAAGCATTTTAATACTTCCTCTCCCAAGTTTGGGAGCAGTTTGCTGCGACAAACAATGTATTTGCATCCTTTTCACACAAAATGCACAAGCTGCCTGTCTTGGCATCATTTGCAAGCCATGCAGAAGTGGACATGAGTGTTTCCATAGTGCCTAGTACAGGCTGTCCTTAGGCTCCTTCAGGGCTTCTGCATCTTATGCTTTGCCTTCAGCCTGAGTGATGGAGGGGCTTCCTTTGTAATTTTCTAATGCACCTTGTGATCTTTCATCTCAGGGTCCCTCTGTTTTGGTGGTATCTACCCTCAGCCAAGATGTTACTGGAGCCAGTCTGTGTGTAGATGGGGAGGCTGAGGGCCTTCTGACAGCCTCTTTCTTCTCCTCAGGCTTTTCCCCATCCTTTAAGAGAAAAATGGTTTGCTGTAGACAGGAGTTTTTTCCTGCTCATCACAAGATGCTTTGTTGCAACATACTGCCCTCTGTTCTTCCTTGCTCCAAAATGCATCTTAAATAGAAATATTTTCAAAATATTTTCAGGATCAGTTCAGGACATTTCCAACTTTAAACACCAGAGCACTAGAATAGGTCTTAATTGCCAAAGGTTAGTGACCAGATACAAATGTTAATCTGCCTTTGTGGTGTGCCCATCGTACAACACAGCTTCCTTCCAGCCTGGACACAGATCTCCCTCCTTCACAGATGACAGCAGAAAATAGAGGGCTGGCGCTCCCCTTTGCATCAGCCTGGAGGTGTTCAGGTTCTGCGCGCTGCATCCTGCTGCCTGGCATTGCAAATGAATCGTGGAAAAGCCTATTAATGTCTGATTAGTGACCCCTGTTGACAGTGAGCAGTACCTCACTGTCTGCAAAACTGATGGCACTATAAAATAAAACAGAGGCACTTTTCACTTTGGGAGCAAAACTTGGCATGGAGAGTCTGGAGCTGCTCCTTACACTGTGGAACAACGAGCTAGGCACTTCCCAACTCCTTTCCTGTTAGGGGATTATGTAGTGCCTGGGGTATTGCCCTGACCCCATCACAGTGTGGTGACAGCCCAAGGGAAGCCCCACCAGAGCAGGGTTCCTGTAGCAAGCACATTCACTAACTGAATCATTTTGAGCAGGGGTCCCCTCTCTCCAGTTGTTTTCATGGCTGTGCTCTGGGAGAGTCCAAAAGTGTGCAGGTTCTCACAGTCAGATTGTGCTTATCTGAAAATGTGAGAAATGTGAATTAAGATAGTTGCTTTTTCATGCTGGAACCTGAACTCAAATATCTTGAGACTTTTCCTGTTGTGGAAAAAAGTCTTTTAGGTACTTCCACCATTTCTAGCAGTCTGCAAAGATAACCATGTGTTCTAGCTCCAAACCTGAATGCAAGTTTGCTGCTTTCACTGAGGAGATGAACAGATGGCTTAATACCTGCTTGGTAAGAAGAGAGTGATTTGCAGCCAAAATAAATAGCAACTGATAGTGAAGGGCGCGTTGCCCGTAGCCTTCAGTTCTAAACCTGGATGCATAACACTACATAACAGACTAAACAGTGGTTGTCTGATCTGAAGAAGTACTAGTATGTTTTCTTCTTTGTTTAGCTGTTTCTTTCATCTGAATTATAAACAGTTGCCAGCCTTTTCAAATAAGGAAAAAAGATTCACTGAAGCTTGTATTTTGTCCTGTTTCTCTAAATAGGAAAGGACCTTGATTTTTGTCTCCATATTTTTTTTTATATCTATTTGGGTCATGTGTGGAAAAAGCTGCAAAAATACCAATGAAAAATAATTTTTACAAAACTTTCAGTCTGAAGAAGGGAACACTTTGAACTGGTGGTCAGTAGCTGGTAGTCAGACTAACCTCCCAGTCCAAAGGGGAGTCAGTCCCTGCACCAGAGTCCTGTGGAGGAGGTCTCATTGCTTCTGTTTCTCATGAGGGGCTTTTTTGTCTCCATTTTCTGCTGAGACAAACTAAAGAAAGACCCTTCAAAAGTTTTAATTGGCAATTCTATAGATCAAGAGAGAGTGTATTGGATTAGTGTATGGGTAGGAGCTGTTATTTCTAGAAAACCAAAAAAAAAAAATTGTCAGGCGTTATGGACCTGGCTCTGCTAGAAGATAAACATTTACTTTTAGGTTCAGCTAGAACTCTAAAAACAGGTATCCCAGATTTCACAAGAGCAGTCAGCACCCTAAGTCATGCCATGACCTGCCGTGCAAAGCACTGATGTGTTCAGCAGAGTAGCGATGCTTGATATTTGTCTTGCCAAGATGAGCTCTTGGATGCCCTGTTACTGGCATGCTGCGTCAGGCAGGCCAATCTGCTGGAGGAGTTGTCCTTTGACAATTCTGTGCTAACAACAGGGCAAGAATTTTCTTACTCTTTTTAATTGGGCAGTGGATGCTTGCCTGACTTTGCTACAGGTAAAAATCCCAGCCTATTTATCAACAGAGTATTTTCACAGCAGCTTTTAATGATTTTCCAATGGCACTAAACCTGCACCTGGGTGTTAGCTGCTCAGTGTAGATAGCGACATGTCTCAGGTCATTTAAACTGCAGAGCTGGTGGAACGTGGTTGTGCATCACATTTATCTGCTGCAACCTTTCTGCCTTGTCTTATCTCTCTCATGAAATTACACATTTTGCCAGTATGGGAGCACTACACCCGCCTTGCTGTCTGAAGATTTCTTCAAGATACATAATCGTTTCCAGAAGCACAATCGGTTTGTTTTAATGCCTTGAGTTCCCTGGGTAGTGATTGGTTTGAGTCAATGTAATCAAAACTTTAGGATTAAATTAATTAAATCCCTGATTATATTAATGAGATGTTTGTGCTTCCTGAAGATTTCTTCTTTCCTAATCTTCAGCAGGAGATGGGTGTCATACTGGGTCTTGACAGGTTTGGCAACTGAGGTAACAACTAATAAGAATGGCGAAAGATTTGGATTTTAGATTGTCTGAGGAAAACAAATCCCACATGCTTGCTGACCTTGGCCAAGGATTTACATTACATTCCTCTGTAAAACAGACTATTTACTTTCTGAGGGATGTTTTTATTACAGAAAAAATGTTTGAATTTACAGGAGTCATTTTTGATTGTTTTTTTTCTACTACTTCACATGCTTAGCGTTGAGCTTACCTTTTATTGGAAATACAATGTTGATAACCTTCTAGATGTGTATTAGAACATTATTTTAGTGTGAGGACAGCTCTCTTTGATAGATGAACTATTCTTCATCTTGGCATGGATTATATATCAGACTGATATAGATGAGGTAAATATCAGTGTTTGTGAACCCATTCAAGGGTGCGGAAGCAAAAATGCCACCACACGTTGTTAGATGAAATGGGGGAAAAAGTCAACAATTGATCTGGCAAGAAATCAAAATTCAAGCATTTTCACCACAGATTCTGGGCTGCACCATGCCTGGGATTGAGGGGTGGTTTTGGGCACAATTTGTGGCTGATGCTTCCATTGCCATTCAGGGTCCTCAAAAGTCAAAGTACTGCCCCAGAATCGCAGTTGTTTATCTCCTTCAATTCCTGCAGGTAGCCATAAAGGCAGAAATCAAAGAAAGTATTAGGGGCAAGCATAGAACTTGGTAGTTTTTACTCATTTATGCAAAGGATTGTTGACATTTCTTTCTGGAAAATACTGAATTCTTTGAATATGGAGATTTTTGGACATTCTGCAGCATTTAACTCTGCTTTGCTGAAGAGCACATAGGTCTTGGAAATGATAGACATTGAGCACTGTAAGACTGGATCCCCAGAAGTCTTGGTATGGTTGAGCACCTTTGGGTTCCTTTTGATAGTCTTTTCTTACAGGAGTGAGTAATTATAACACATTAATATCTTTACTGTGGTTCAGAAGGGAGCAAATGTATTTACCACATGGGGGGGCTTCCCTTGGTGCAACTCATTAACATAGTTTCCAGCGTGTAACAGGAGGGAGCACTTACTGAAGATAAATGCCAAATAGCCTCATCCATGAGATATGCCAATGACAGAAAGAGAAATGTGTGGCACAAGTATTAGAGGTGAAAGCTGATGAGTATAGGACCTCTTTAATTTTGTTCTCAGCATTTTTTATCGGCTCTGTTTCAAATGGCTTTAGCATATCCATTATTTCCCTCTGCACACTGCTCCTGTGCCAGTGGAACTGTGCTGCTGGTGCCTCTCTATGCTGCTGGATTTAAGTGAACCAGCACACAATTTACTTTACAGGCTTTGTGACTCTTTCTTGTAGTGCACCATCTGCTTTGTTCCCAACTGCTTTCACCTGTCCTTTCCACAATTGTCAGGAAATGCTATTTTCAAGGACTAATACTGGAAAATAAGAGTTGATCACTTAAGGAGAAAATGATCAAGTGCGAAGGGTTTGCAAAGGAAGTGATAACTGATTTGCAATAGTCGTAATTATCCTAGGGAATGAAGTTGCACTTGTTAGTTGCCCATAAAATTGCAAGAGGCATCTACAACTGTACTCCAGTCCCTGTTTTGGGCATTCCCCTTGGGGCACTCAAGTAACACTCAGGCTGTGTGCTGGACACTGTGAAGAGGGACCTGGGTGAGTGCAGAACTACACTGGGATGGAAGCTGTGCACAATGTTCCTACAGGAGTTTGGCTACTGATGCTCTTGGAATGCTGCCAAGGGCAGAGCATGGGTGACTGTGGCTGAAGTCGGTTCAGGGCTGGTCCCGGATGCACTAAAAATGGCTACACAGCAGCAGAAGCTGCAGTGGCCCTTTCCTGATTATTAAATTACTCACGACACTGGAGATGCACTTGGGTAGCCAACACCAGGCTGAGGAAACACAGAACACAATTATGACTTTGTATATCAGGGTAGAACTGTCTGTCTACCCAGGCTCCACTTCCCCTCACACTCCTACGCATCTGCCCTACCCCAGCATGCCCTTTCCTGGGAAACGAAAATAGGCCTGCAAATAGCAAGGTGAGAGCACAGCACCATGAGCACTGACATCTTGTTCTCTCCTTTGCCGGGCAAAGGCTCTCCTTTTATCCTTTTTCCTTCTCTATTCAGCAATGCGGGGCACATAAAAAGCTCTTTCTGATATAAAAGTGCACTCACTGAAGACATTTAAAAACTGATTTAGCATGACTAATGTAGGGGGGTGGCAGTTTGTTTTTCATCCTATAACATAACCCTCAGTAACTCCTACCTTTTATCTTACATAGAGATGGGCAAATACATCACCATCAAAGGGTGAGTCTACTGCTTTAAACAGCTTTAAAGGGTTTAATTAAAACCTTTTAAATAGGTTTAACAGGTTTAAATAAAGAGAAGCACAGAGCTTGGAGTCTTTGTCCAAGGCAGACTGGAGTGCTGATGAGCATGCTGAGCGCAGTTATTACTTTATGGAGTGCAAATGACATTCTCATCCCTCTTCAGCACACAGCACTGAAGATACCCACCGAGCTTCACACAGGAGCAGAAAGTGCGCTGAGGAAGCCTGCAGTTAAGAGGGCTTGGCTGCAAGTTTGTATTTCTATTACGTAGGAAGCCAAGAAACTGGCCCATGTTTTTGTGGCCATGCACACACAGGCCAAAGCTTTGTTTCCTGCCTCTGTCCTGCTCCCACTGGGAGAAATGGCTGCAGCTCTTTCCCTTTCCTTCCTTCTCTCTGTGACAACAGCCTGATCAGGAGCCCCACTGGAGGAAGGCAAGGCTGAACCTTAGCAGAAGAGCTCAGCATGTGCTGTGTGTGTCTTCAGTGCTCTGCTGAGATATGTGACTGAAAGGGAGGCGAAGAGGTCCAGGCAACTTCCCTGCATTTTGCTTTTAGCACTGCCTGTAGCACCTGGCTTCACCTCATATATGACCAATGGTGCATTTCTCAGGGTCCATGTTGTCCTTCCAGTCACTGCATTAAGGTTCTCAGGACCGGCAGCAGGTTGGGGAAATGCTTTTCCATTCTGACATAATTCAATGTTGTTTGGTTTTAGAGAAGTTTCATCTTGCGATTTCAGTGAAAAGAATATTTATTATGAAATTAGAAGTTCTTAGGATTTAGTCAAATGGTGTAGATAAAATTCTCAGCTCTTAAAGCCATGTATGTCTTGAACCTGCAGTTTTCATTGTGGTGCCAGGAAATTTTGAGAAAAATTCTAAGTACTAAGTAGCTCTTATTTGTGTACTTAGAACAAAAGGGAAAAACAGCAGCAACAACAAACTTGCCTCAATAGAATTAAAATAGTTTGCAGAAACATTGAGAGAAGACTGAACAACAGTTATCTAAAATGAACTCCCTTTCCTTGCTCTGCTCTTAGATGCAGCTTTTTGCTGCTTTTTCAGAGGGCTGATTGTACACAGAATGCTCCAGACAAAGCTAAATGTTGAGAGAGCTGCAAGTGTAAACTTTGCAGCTTATATGTAGGTTTTAATTCTCTAGACAGGGGGATCTACAGGTGCAGCTGAAGCCTTGAACAGCAGATCTCTCTTTATTGCATAGCTATTTTAATGATAGAGTGGTACTATTATGTGTTGCAATGTGTAGTTCTTCAATAGAGAAGAGCGTGCTAATACCTCTTTTTCAGTGACTGGAGAATGGGGCATGGGAAGTGTCTACATGGCAAGTGCACAGAAAAACACAAGCTGATCTGAATGTGGCAAATGAAGTACCAGAAGCTTCACCTAAAGTAATTAAACTGTTTTGTTCCACACAGTCTTACTAAAAAGGCTATGCTGGGATGTAGAATATCCATGTGGAAGGCTTCTTTGTGTATCAGGAGTTAAAGCCTAAGCTCAAACCCTGAATTTAATGCATTTGGGTGCATTTCAGTTCAGTTTGGAAGTCTTGAGCAAAGTCTGAACACATCCAAAACTTGTTTTGACTGCCTGCACATGGGAGTGTTTGTGCATCGGGAGGTTGGCAGCACATGGGCATCTGATCTGGGCAGAGCATTTTCTTCTTTGTAGGATGCTGCACAAAAGTGCACTACAAAAGAAGAAAAATCTGTCTCAAGATTTTGGTCAGAAGGCAGTGAAGCAAGAAAGTGAGAAGGAGGAGAGAAAACAGAAATAAGAGTAGTAAGAGAACTACGCTTTGGTCTGGGGGGGGGGGGGGGGGGGAGAGGGACAACACAAAACCAACAGGTAAGAGACTAAATTTAGAGATGATGCAGCAGTAAATAAGAACCAAAGAGAAAATACAATAAAAAACAGAGCTCAGAGCTAAGAGTGAGGAGGTTATACATGTTGGTAGGCAGCGGTGATTTGTGGGGAGCTCTGAGAATACTGGGACCAGCTCTTGTTCCAGGCTGTGCCCTCCTGCAGCAGGGAAGTGAGGCAGGCAACCTGCCCGTGGGGTGGCTGGAGTAGATGTACAGGCAGTGCTTGATGGTCGTGGGGGTACTGTGTGTCCCTTGGGAAGCGCCACGTGCTATTTCTGCCAGTGTGGAGAGACAGAAAGTAAGAAAGAAACCTGGACTTCTGCATGTCTTATGTACAATTGCAAAGGCCCAGGGTCAGACGGACATATATGAAATGGGAAACACCACCTGCAGGTTCTGCATTATAGCCTTGAAGTAGAAAAATAGCACATATAGCACTGAAAACCTGGAATGTTTCTTGTCCACATTTCCCTTGTCTGTTACCTCTAGTTAAATCTTCAGCAGTTGCAACGAGAAGCTCATTCCTCTGCTTTTCTTGCAGACCCTCACCTGCATGACTGCTGTTATTATACCTTCCATCAATCTTTTCATCTTTAGGCTAAATAAATACAGTTCTCATTGTTCTTCCTGACAGGTCTTTTCTTCCTAGACTCCTGTTGGTTTCTACCATCCCGTTCTCCACCCACTTCTCCAGCTGCTCCCCAAGCTGGATTTATATCTTCAGCTGTGGCTTCCCCAGGGCTAATCTGAATGGAAAAGGGGGTTCAATACCAACTTAAATCTGATTTTGCACTAGGTCTATAGGGGTTAAAAAAAAGTTGAGAAGTTAAAAGTTGTATTAAAGACAGGCTTTTTCACTGTTTCTGTAGGAATAATGACTTTTCCAATAAAAATAATTTATTTTTGAAACCAGACTTAGATACCAAAGCAGCCAGCACTGAGTAGTGAAATATGATCAAGACATATTTTGAGCAATTCACTTACCTTTAAAAGTGTTTGTTTTGATCTTTTGCTATTCACTTTTTTATTAGATGTTTCACAAGGCATTTAGTCGTGCTTTGCATCCTGTAGTAGTTTGTAGCACACAGCACTGCTAATGAAATGACATGCAGTCTTGTCTGCTTTTTTTTTTTTTTTTTTTTTTTTTTGCTGTATTTATTGAAGCAATAGCAGGTGCCTGGTTAACTCAAGTTAAAAACTGTTCATCTTAGTCTTTCCAGTGCAAAGTTGAAAATAATGAGATACAGAGTGAGAAGAGCTGGTGAGCTCATACCTTGGTGATGGAAGTCCACATCAAATGCTGCTGCTTGAGGGGCAGCTGTGGCCACTGGTCAGCTCTGGCTGAGCTCAGGAACTCTGCTGGAATTTTTTGAAAAAAGGAAGTTAGCTCAGAGCTTCAGCCGGATCATATCTGAAGATCAGGCACAAATGAATTTACTATTGTTTTAATTTTAGAACAAATGAACCATCTGAATATGAGCTAGAGAGGACAATAAAGGCACATCCTCTGAATCTGAATGAAGGAAAAAAAACAAAACGGTTTCTCTTTCCTCAGTTTGGCCTTTTGGTCAGAGGTCAAATGTTTATTTGAGCTCTTCTCATTCCTTCGTATCTTTTCCTGCTGGCCTTTTGTCTCACTGTCTCTGGGCCTTCCTGCCCAGACCTCCCATCTTCTTCCTGCCTTCTTATCTTCCTTCCACTTCTGATTTCTTCCTACATACCTCTTTACTTTTAGACAACCTTTTCTTTTTCTGTGTGGATCTCCCACTGACAGCAAGCACAACACTCTTTAATCTACCTCATGTTGCACCTTAGCCCTTTCTTTGCACGTTCTTCAGGCACAGAGATGGAGCCTTGCAGGGCACCTATGCTCCTCTGGCCAAGTGAGAAGGGACTGTGTGAGGGAGCTGCTGTCAAGGATGTTAGGGGAACTCCCATGAAAGAGTTTCTCTCTCAAATTGCTGCATCTAAATTTGCCTAAAACTGAGCAGTTGTAACTCAGGTTGGTTGTTCTTCATTTGAGACCACAGACAATCTGATGTGAGCAGAAAAACAAGTATTTCTCTCGTTTCATCAAGCAACGGACTGATAGACTGAAGTTCCACTTTCAATCACTTTTAATCCCTGTTTTTATCCTTAACACTGCAAATAAGAGCATAATAATCCACCATGTGTGACTACTTTTAACTGATTGATGCCCCACAAATCTTGGCTAGCTTTAAGCATTTCTGTGTGTTACCTTCAACTTGTCTTTAGAACATACTTAATTATCCACCATTTTAGGGCAGCAATTAATTCATAAAACTTCACTTTTTTTTTTCCTACTCTGCTAATCTAGTTTATCTATGTGATTCATTTCAAAGCTGCAAATTATTTTATTTTTTAGTTTTGGGTTTACATTTTGCACATAAAGAATTACAGTGGTCTTTCCACAAAGCCTTGCTGACTTAGGGGAGGAGATAACTGTCCAGTGAGTGCCTTCAGCTGATGACATTACAGACGTTGTGTTTACTGGGAGGTGTTCCACTGAGCCATGTGAAAGTGTTGGCTCTGTTGCAGAAACATTCTGGTTTGGAGCTACAGTCTTGTGGTTTGGCGAGTGATGGAGCTTTGTCACCTTCTCTTAATGAAAATGACGAGAAGAAATTAAGTGTTCAGGGTAGCTCCCTGAACAAGGCTGTTTTTTGGTCTGCTTAGGTAAAATTTGTTTTCAGATATTTCACGTGAGGACTAAGAAGCATTATTCTGACTGAGTAACTAAACTGCAGGAAAAACTGTATATTAGATGCTCTGTATATTAGATGCTCTGTACAAGGGTCTGAGCATGGCCTGACTGCATTTGTGCAGAGAGAAGTAGGCCTGTAGGGAACCCGTGAGCAAGTGTATTAGGTGTTTTTCCCCCATATTAGATTTGTGACTGCCAAGCCTCGGCTGGAGCTCGTGAAATGTTAACAGAGCACAGCATGCTGAGCAGAGGGAACGCTGACTGTTCTGCCCCACAGACAGAAGGCAGAGAGCACGCCAGCAGATATTACCATGAATGCAGTCACACAAGAACAGCAATGTTCCACCCTGACTCAGTGCTGCAATGTCGGTGTTACAGCATGCTCACAGCATGTGGCAGGATGTCACACTCTGAACCTGACAGCACCAGGGGGTTTGTCTGCTCTGTTCTTACTCTGAATTGAGCTCTTCCTCCCCCAGTACACCCTTCCAGGTCACACAGTGATGTGCAATGCTTGCAGAGAGCCACTGGTTTTGACTCTGTAGTTTTTTCACTCCCTTAGCTTTTTAGTAAAATATTTGGACATCCCAGAAATAAGACTGAAAATTTTTGTACTTGAAACGAATACTCTAGGTGAATTATGCTGCTATAATTTTTTTCACAGACAGAAAATCTAGAAACTGTTAAGGTCTTTATTTGATAGTTTGTGGGTTTGTTTGTTTCTTTGTTTGTGTGATTTGTAGTATTGGAGATTTTCAGCTGCTAACTTGACCTCATGTTTTTAAGGCTGCCACTGTTTATTGCAGCACTTTCCAAAGGGCGATGTGAAAAGTCAACTACTGCTCAAGGCACCACTTTCTGAACAATGTTCTGTGACTTCTCTTCTTTGCATCACATACAGGAATCATGGTGATGCTGGAAAGCCCTCCTGAAGTGCTTTTACTATCTAGGGAGCTACTAACCACCTTTAGTTGCTTGCAGCAATTTTTCTATTCTAGAGGTGCAAATCGTGAGCTCACTCCTGCAAGTAGTTATTTTACCTCCATCCTGAAGACTCAGATCAGCTGTGGTTGTGCTTGAGGAGATGAGATTAAAAAAACCACAAAACTACAATTGCTCCATTTTTTTCCAAATCAATCTTAAAAGTCATTAAGACATATTAGCAAACAACCTGCAGTTCTAGGGCTGTATTAGATGCTCCCCGTTCAAGTAATGAGGGCAAAGCTAATAGGTTGAATAGGTGAGTAGAGTTGTTGCTCCTGATTACAGGCTTCTAAACTTGATTTTCTATGAAGGCCCTTGCTGCTGTCTGCCCTATGTACCTATGCAATGATAGATAGATCTAGAAGACAGATAAACTAATGAATTCCTTTCTGTGTTTGTTTCAGATGATGACATTTCAAACACAAATGCAAATATTTCTACATCAACATCAAAAACTGGTAAGAGTTCAAATTCACAGTCAGAGCAGTTTGGGTTTGAAGAGACCTTTAAGTTCATCTTGTTCCAAATCCCCCTGTTATAGACAGGGATACTTTGCACTAGATCAGGCTGCTCAAAGCCCCATGCAGCCTGGCCTTGAACACCTCCAGGGAGGGAGTATCCACAGCTTCTCTGGGCAACCTGTTCTAGTGTCTCACCACCCTCACAGTAAAGAACTTCCTCCTAATATCTAGTTAAATCTACCCTTTTACAGTTTAAAGCCATTTCCCCTCATCCTGTCACTACATGCTCTTATAAAAAGTCCCTACACAGCTTTCCTATAGGCCCCTTTCAGGTACTGGAAGGCCACTATAAGGTCTTCTGAGGACTTTTCTTCTCCAGGCTGAAGAGCCCCAGCTTTATTGGCCTGTTTTCATGGGGGAGGGTCTTATGAAAGATCACTATTGACTGTACTGTATTTGCATGGACTAAATATCAGCTCCTTTATTAACTTAAATGTTGAAAATGGCTGCATTGAGTGTGATGTATCTGAGGAAGAAAAATTGGAGATAGGACCGTGTTTTTTGATAACTGAATATATTAAAGAATCTGTTTTGGAGCCGAGAGCAGAGGGATAATAAAGATGGATACATGCAAAGTGTTATTTGAGGAAGTGAATATTTTATTCACTGCATTTTGCAGCCAGAGAAAGTCTGATTTTATTTTTTTTTTACAAGAAGAATGAGGCATTTTCAAATTGTGCTGTAGTTCTTTTATGTTTCAAAAACCCTGATGTTTATGTCTATTCTAAAACCATTTAATAAAAAACCAATACCTCATGGTGAATGAGCTCTTCAGACATTTCACTGAACTTCTCTTATAACTTTTTGTCACAGAGGAGAAAGCAGCAATGTTTATTTATGCCAAAGAGCAAAGTGTCAGAAGCCCCCAGTGAGGTTAAAGCCCCGTGTAGGTGTGGAATAAGCCTTCAGGGAGGTTCTTTCTTTGAAGCACTGTTATTCCAGGCAAACAACCAGCAAAGCAGGAGCAAAGGGAGACAGTTATCCTGTTCTGGTGTGGTCATTGTATTTAGAAGTACTCCAGCCATATGAGAGGAAGTGGCAAGTTGTGATTTGTTCCTATTCTGTCATATTTCCAGTCTCTGAAAAGTGCTAGAAGAGGGAGAGTGACAGGGCTTGGGTTGTAGGCAGTGATAGAAGTGAGTCCCTGTGGCTGACAGTAGTGCTTTCTGCTTCTATTAAGCAATGAAACAAAATGCTGGACAGCTTTCCCACCATTTTTGTGATGTGGCCAACTCTGCAGCCTTCTTCCTATAGCAGCAGCTGGCAGATCCCTGCTGCCCGAGGGTGCCCTTACTCTGCCCTCAGCTCTTGCCTCTCTGCAGAAGTGAGCTTCAGAAACCGCTGTAACATGAGCGCTGAGTTCTTGCTGGAGATTATCATATGCTAGGGAGCATTATTCCTCTCAGATGTCCAAGCCTTGACTGCACACCTTGGAGAGGGGGCTACAAGGCTCTCTGTGACCTCTCAGAAAGTGAACACCTTCCCATAGGGGTTGGCTCATGGATGCTGCTGCAGGCATGATGGGCAACCTTGCTCTTTGTGATACAAACTGTACATGCTCTGAGCCCTGTAGAAGCATTCACGGGCAAGAAAGGTCTCTGAGATCCAGACTCCAAAGAGAAACACACTGCCTTTGGGAAAGAAGGCAGCTAGAGGTATGGAATGTTTATATGGGATAAATCAATAAAAATGCCTCTCTTGCAGAAGAAGAAGCTGTGAACACAACCACTTTAAGAGCAACGACACTGCAAACAACAGGGCTAGCAACCACTGCAGCCTCAACTGTGACTGTGTCCATCACAACAAGCTGTAAGTGAAGTTTTATTGTGCTGGTCCAGTGGTCAACTGGGGCACTGAGAAGTAGTGCACCATGGCCTGGGAATGCCTTTATTGATGGTCACATCCTTGGTAGTACCTCCAGAGCCATCAGGCTCAAGGAAGATCCAAGCCAGGTCTGATAACTGTTATTTCAAGTTTGTGCTCGTGGGGATGTCCTATCAATGGGGCTGGGTTTCCCTATGGGGAAGGCAGTCTTGTTCCTGTTGATCTTCAATTTAAATTCATTATTTAGTCTTACTGCAGGCGAAGCAGTAGATTTTTTTCATGTGTACAAACATAAATATATATATATAATTGAGGAATAATTTTCAACATCCTTCCTTTAGTAGGCAACGCAACTACTCCAGCTAATGCCACAGAAAGTACAACACAACATACAACAGTGCAGCAGCCAGTACAGGCAACCCCTACAGCAAGAACTGGAAGTGACAACACGACAAGTGGTGAGTGACAATTTCGTGGAATCATTTTTGATTCATTATACACTTTCTGAAAGCAGCGTGGAGCAATAGGAAGATATCAAAAGGAGTAATTTTTATATTGGCTTTAGAGCTTTGGGAAAGCAGAGCTCTTCTTCTTACCTACGGTCTATATATCTCAATGAATCCTTCTGCAGAAACTTACACACTGAACTACAAACTTTAATTTGTAGTGGAGGTGATCTGTAGATATTACATAGGATTTGAATCTTCCTGTAATTGGGAGATTTGTACTTGGAGAGATTTTCATTTTTTTCTTCTGTTTTTATAAGTATTTCAACAAAAAATATTGTATGCTATCCAAGTGGTGTCAGAACTTCCTCCTTTGTTTTTTATTTTATATACACAGTTTTTTTACATAAATACTATTGTGTTTGTATGTAATAGAAAATAACGTGTTCAAGTTACAAATAATTTTTCTCTTTATTATCATGAGTCACCATACTGAAAGCTGCGAGGTGGTACTAATTACTCTGAATCAATCTCCCCATAAATCTTCAGAAAGATATGTATGTTGGACCAGTGCATCAGATGGGTTACTATTAAAACAAAACAAAAAAAACAGAAATCACCTGCACCAAACAAGTAGATGGAATAATTTAAGCAATAATAATAATATACCACAATGAAAATGGGTGATGAATAAGCTTTTACCTAAAAGCAAGGCTTACTTGATTCTCGCTCCCCTCACATGAACAGGAAAAATAGATACTGCCTAAAAGTCTACCCCATTGCAGGGCTGAGACAGTCATGCTCCCTGAAGTGGATGTGGGCTTAGCAAGATTTTTGCTGTTAAAATGGAGAGAAAGTGAAAGTTGTCTGCTATCTCTGCTCTTTTTTTTTTTCTTCCCCTCTAGCAGCCAGTTTCTCCTTCGTAATGTAGTTAGCCTTAAAAAACAGAGGCAGGATTTGATGGTGCCTGTATGAAGTTTCAGAATTTCCTTTCGTGACCCCTTGTTTCTAATACAATGCAGACATCTCTGCTGGTTTGTAACACAGGCCAGCATTTCTTCTCCTTCAGTCCTGGCTAGAAGCATCAGCAAATGATCTTATTCACACAGCAGAGATGTGACAGGGCTTCCTGTCCCAACTGCAATTTCTATGGCTGCTGTCGCCTCCCATTACAAATTCAGAGAGAGCCCCCAGTGCTCTGTATGCTAAGTCATGCACAGGACTTTTTTTTTTTTCTTCCATTTAAGTCTTCTGTATTTTTCCTTCTGCAGGCCATAAGCAAAATTTCTCCTTTCCATCCATGTTTTCTAGCCCCAACTATTATATAGAAAGCCAATGATTAGACTTATCTCCGTAGTTTTCTTATTTATTAGTGCAATAGAACAAAGCCAAGAGTTCACATTTAGCCACAAGAGTGACCTCCCTTGGGCAGTCCAATAATTTTAAATGATGTCACACATCTGTACAGGATTTCATGTCCTGGGACACTTGCTGTTATCAGAGACTGCAAAACGAAAAGCAGCAGTAGATAGTACTCTTCCCCCCCAGCTGTAGATCAAAGGTCACCACTCAGGATATTAAATTGCAAACTGTTGGTAGGTTTGGGGCTGTTATGTTTACGATTTATCCTGTGCCTCTTTCCTGGAGAATGATACATCACGGTGCACTGAAACATTAAATATTAAAAAGCAAGAAAAGGAAAGAGTGAAAGAGAGAATGTTCATACTAAACTGCTGATAACTAAGCAGGAGGAGGGTTGGGCTCCTGAGTGTACTGCTCAGCTGTCCTCAAGTCTCTGTCACAGGCTGCAGGTACCTGTCATGTTTCTGGAACTTCCCATGCAGCAGCTGGCTGAAGGGGTGTGCTTGGCAGGGAGAAGCTTCCACTACTTTTGATGCATTGCAATTTTTCAAAGCTTTTATTAATGCAGTCTTTAATGTAAATGGTTTTGCAACCTGTTAATTTCAGGGGAGAAATGTATATGTCACCAAGCCAAGTCCTGGTATTAGGGCTTCAGAGGGTCAGTGTTCCCTGTAAAGGAGTGTCCCAGATTCACTGACTGGCCAAGTGATGCTGTTACAGATGTCTGGTCTCCCTGCTGCACATCTGCCACTTGTTTAAAGCACCATGTGATGTCAGACCTCATTAGGCTGCAGCCTGCTACAAGGAAGATTTAGAGTACTGTTGGGAAATGCTGAAACACACATGGGTTATATGTAGGTTAAGTAGAAAATCCTGCTAAGATCAAGCGAGGATGCGTGCTGAATTTTAGCTGTTCAAAGAAAATGAAGGGTTCTAGGAGCACAAAGAGCAAGGAAACAGCTGAGGCTCAGGCAGCAGCCCTGCAGGACAGCTTCATGTTCCCCTCCTTGATTATTTCTTTGACAAACACATGCCACTGTGCTGCTATTTCTCTCATCAAAGCTACTGTGGGGAGAGTGATGTCACCTCTGGGGTGCTCTGTCTTGCCACGGTTACCCTGTCCAGACAGCTATTTTATAGTCTTTATCATTTTATTTTCATATTGCCATTTTATTCATCAGCAGTGACTGATAGCAGACATGCTGCAGGATGATGTGAGCACTTCCCCAGGGCAGCTAGGACCCTGATTTCCTTTGTCATACTGCTGTGCATGTGTGCAGCAGCTGGATATAAATGCTGCTATCCCCATAGGCTTTGGGTACAGAAGCCATTGGATTAGGCACAAGACATTTCTACTCCTGCCCTGTTTCATCAGCAGCTTGTTCTGCAGCCTCTCTTGGCAACATGGGTAACATGGTCCATTTGATAGTCAGCATCTTGTCTGTAGTTATTCTGGGGTCTGGGGATGGACACAGAAATCACCTGCTATGCTGTAACAGCTTGAACTCTTCTGCATAGCTGTTGCCTTCCTTGCCTCTCTGGCCAGACGGTGCCTGTGTTTGGATTCACCCTGGACAGCAGATCTCATGGCGCAGATGGCCTCAATCCTCTACTGACAGTGAGGGAGGGCAGCAAAAAGGCACTTAAATTTTTCATATGCTAATTTTCAGGGATATATTATTTCTTAGACCTTATCAGCACAGAATGAAGTAATTAACTCTGCACTTAATTACAATCCTTAGAACTTTATAAAGTATCCCATTAACATTATGTGACAGTTGTGGCAGAAACTTGTATTTGATTTATTTATTTTTTTTTTTAATGAAGGTAAGAGATAAAAAGCAGGAAGCTATCTGCCCTGTCAACCTGGTCTTCAAAAGTCAGTGTTGTCTTCTGGCCCAGGCGTGAGGCTGTGGGATGTGAAGGATGGCTTTAAATATGCCTAAGATGTCCCTATGAAGTTGTTAGGAACGACAGCTCAGTGTCTGACGAAGGTTTACCTGAAGGCATAATGTTTTCTGACCTGAACTATCCTCCATGATGGTGAGGGGGTTTTGCTCAGGATCAAAGGCAACCCTTCTGGTGTACCTTACCCAAATATCTGTCTTGTTTCCAGCTGCACAAGTGAATGGAACACAATCCACACAAAATGAGAGTTCGAGTGCTACAACTACTAAGGCAGGGACTTTGCCTCCTACAACCTCTTTACAAGAAAATACTACTGCACCTGGAACCTCAGGTATGTCTTGAAAACATACACTTCATTTTTCTATACAAATAGTTCAAAAGATGTAAAAGATTTTGAATCTCTTCTTTATACGTCGTGCATTATCCCAGAGTGAGGGCTACCTCTTTATTCATGCAGGGTATGATGTCACCCTACTATGGAGATAGAAGTGATGGACAAACTTCAAAAGATTCATAGGAAACTTGATGTTATTACAGAAAGATATAAATTAAGATAATAGAAATCTTACATGTGCTGTATGTGGTCATTGTATAGCACTAACTGCCAGAGGAGTTAGCAAAGGAGAAAACAGCTACAATTTTTATAATTGTTAATAAATCTGTAGGGCAAGCTAAGGCATGTGACCAAAGTGAATGACACTGTTCAATCTACAACACAGTCACATGCAAGGTCAAAAAGATATCAATCCTTTCCAATGGCTGTCTTGCTTTCTTGTTTTTCTGCGTGTGCTTTGTTGTATTTATCCACTAAGAAACTCTGTGGCAAATGTAGATGCCAGGCAATGAGTGGTCATTTATTACATTTCTAGCAGGCTTAATTTTCCTAGATTTTGAAGAATCACTTAGGTTTTCTCAAGGTCTCTTGAGCTTTTACTCAATACTCTGAGCTCCACATACATAAGCCCAATAAGGACATTGACTACGTTTGTATTTCCCAGTTATTATTAATGTTTAACATTTCCAGAGGGATAAGAGACTCTTTACAATTCCCTGTACTGTGTTTGCAGGAGATAAATGAGTGCTAAATGATGTTTTGTTGTGCTAAAACTTAGCATGGCGAATGGGTGTTTACTGTGATTCTTCTCATAGAGGATAGGACTGGATATACGTGTACAGTAATATCATATGCTGAGAACACGCTGAAATATTTAAAAGCATTTTAGGGAAGATGAGATTTTTTTTTTCATTTTTAAGCTATGGCCATTAATTTAGAGTGGACTCATTAATTCTTTTAATAAACCTGTTCCCTGTAATACATATACTGTGGGTTGTATTTAATCCTGGAAGAAATGTTAAGGCTTATGCAATACGAAGGGATTATTTGAAACAGCCAGCACAGTTTCACCAAGGACAATTTGTGCCTGACCAATCTGGTGGCCTTCTATGATGCACCAGATAACAACAGATGACAGACCAACGTAATCTACCTGGATTTCTGTAGGATTTTTGATCAAGGCCCACAGGATGTCTGATCTCTGTATTAGAGAGAGATGGATTTGAAGAGCGGTCTATACAGTGGATAAGGAATTGACTGGATGGTCACAGTCAGAGAGCTGTAATCAATGGCTTTGTTGCCCCGCCAGGTGTCCTTCTTGGGACCAGCACTGGAGGTCCTGGTGGACAAAAACCTGGACTTGAGCCAGCAGTGTGCTCTTGCAGACTGGAAGGCAGACAGTATCCTCAGCTGCATCAGTAGAGGGTGGCCAACAGGGAGCGGGTGGTTACTGTCTCCCTCTATTCTGCCCTGGTGAGGTTCTGACTGGAGAACAGAGTTCAGGTCTGGAGTCCTCAGCATAAGAAAGACATAGAGCTGTTGGAATGGGTCCAGAGAAGGATCACAAAGAAGATCAGAGGGACAGGGCTCCTCTGCTATGAAGAAAAGTTGAGGGAGGTGAGCTTGTTTAGCTTGGAGAAGAGAAGGCACTGGGTAGCCCTCATTGAGGTCCAGTGCTTAAAAAAAATCTTATAAACTAGATGAAGGCCAACTTTCTACATAGTCTGATAGTGATAAAACAAGAGGGAATGGTTTAAAACTAAAAGAGGGAAGATTTAGATTACATAATAGGAGGAAATTTTTCACTGAGAGGATAGTGAGATGCTGGCACAGGCTGCCCAGAGAAGCTGTGGATGCCCCATTCCTGGAAGCATTCAAGGCCAGGTTGGATGGGGTCCTGGGCGGCCTGATCTAGTGAGTGGCAACCCTGCCCACGGCAGTGAGTTGGAACTAAACAATCTTTAAGATCCCTTCCAGTCAAAACCAGTCTGTGATTCTCTTAACCATCCTGTTACATTTTATGTCTTTTGGCAGACACACTCAGCCTTACCACTGGTACACTGCAATAAAGCAACAAATTACAGTGTTTTTAATGAAATATTTTCTCTCACAAGCAAATTGATCAGGTTAAAATGAAATTGTAACACATATATTTCTGTGGATTCTATCTACTGAATTATCTGTAATATTATTTGTACAATTGCTCTTTACTTTTAAAACATACCCAAAAAGGTTTACATCCTTTCCCGCACCTATTTGTGATAGTCATCATCTTACTCTGCTCACTGTGCTGTAGAGCCAATAAATCTTCAGCTCAGGGACTACCCAGGGAGCCAGAACTGTAATTTCCTGGCTGAGGAAGGAAGGGCCCATCTGTCCTGGGGGATTCAGCGTGGGTCCCTGGCATAGCCAGTACACTGACTTCCCATAATATTGCCATTTCAAAATCACTTCCTCCCTCACTGGGATTTCATCCTCGCACCTTTCCTTCCTCCACACAGGACCTGCTCCTTGTTGATTTCTTGAAGTTTAAATATTAAAGAAGTCCCATCACACACTCCAGTGTGTTAGGTAGCCCAAGCGGGTGCACCTTTAGATCAATTTTGCTCCATATTTTCTGTGTACTTTAAAGTACTCAGGAAAAAAAAATTTTGTATCCCTCTAAGCAGTTTTCTGTTTCTATGTGCAGTTGCTCAGGGCCAAGGGAAGCCATAAGCTGCACCCTAATAACTTTTAAGGGAATATGAGCATAAAGCCAGTTGTTTCAGGCTGTACTGAGTCTGGAAGAAATGCTGACTCTTGCTGCCATGAGATTCTTTCTATGCAACACTGTGGAATTTCATCTTCCATGGGGTCCTGGTACCTTTTGTTCACTGGAACAGGGATAGTATGTGCAATGGGATCATGCTGCAGCCCTCAGGGGATCATAGATCTTGAAAGCTAAAGTCACAAAATCTGTTTCTTTTGTGTGGGAAAACAAATTAATGTGAAATTCACCCAGAACTTGACATATCTATTTGGTTTTCTCAACAGTAATTCAGCTGATTAATCTCAAACCAAAAGAATATATTTAGCTTTGAGATCATTTTCTATTTATTTTTTTTAAGATGCCATTTTTGTGGGAAAAAGAAAAACAACAAAACCTCTTCTTTAGTGCAGGGTTAAAAAAAGAAAGAAAAAAAAAAAGGAAGTACATTTTAGAGGGAAATTTCCAATCTGCCATAGCAAAAGATCAGGGCGTGGGAGAAGTGTCACAGAGAGATAGAGCGCAACTGGAACAAGTGGGGGGAGCCTGTGAAGGAGCTTTGAGAAACATCGGAGAGCGGCATCACTATGTTGCAGAGGACTGAAGCCAGCAGCTGCGAAGGAGGGGCTGAGTGGGGCTCACCTAGGCTCAAGAAGGGAAGAGGAGCTGTTTTTAGCAAAGAGAGCAACCAGCATGCATGCCACTGACACATACACTTCTTCAACTTTGGCTGTCGTGTATTATATGCCTCCTACTCCTGCTCCACCTCCACAAAGGATTTCTTGTTAATATTTCATTTTCTCCTTTTGTTTAATTTGTGAAGAAGTGGAGATTTAATGGATCTGTTGGAGTCTAAATATCTCTGAGGAACTGTAAGTTGACTTTTTATTCTGTGACCTGAACAACAAAGAATCCATAAAAGGGGATGAGTTTAAGTCCATCCAGCAGGCTGGTAAGATTAGAAAATCTATTATAATAAGCTGACAAAAGAATCAGCCTGCTGCATCTATCAGTGCCTTCATTGCACTCCTCAGATTATGAATCCTACTTGCCTGATTCACATAGATATCTTACTGAGAAAGAACCTTAGGACCAAGACAAGGGTTTGACTTTTTCTGTACATAAACTGCACAGTAAAGCTGGATGGTGGTATTAAGTGAAAATTGCCCACCATAGCTTTAGCTTCTCCACACAGAGAGAAGCACGAATTGAAGCATCAGAGAGATAGAAAACATAACGAAGCCTCAGCTAACACAAATACAGAACTACAGCTCAGTCAGGACAAGGAGGGTGTTTTAAGGTTCTTAATTTTGCTGTTGTTTATCTTGTGGTATCCCCTCTGAGTAATCAGCCAAATTTATTCACTTGTTTTGCCAGCGAGCATAGCTCTGTGTGGCTGCCCTCCAAAAGCAGAAGCAGCAAGCTGCAGGGCGCACAGGCTGTTCAGGTAGCAAAGCTCTGGGAGGGGAGAGCTGCTGGTACCCCTCTCCATCTGTCAGCCTTCTCACCAGTGTTGCCATTGCTCACGCAGGTATTGTCAGATCACCTGCTCATACACCAGCCTCTTTATCTTTGTCCTTCTTACCATACGGCCAGTGTTGTACACCTCAATTCTTGTGATGAGTCTTGAAAATCTTCCCAGATTCTTTATGTAGAGCATCCACCCCCAGCTCACAACCTCAGGGATGTGGTAGGGGGCAAGCAGACGGCCAGAGTGATACAGCAAACACAGGAGCAAGCAAAGGGCTGTCTGCCTTTCTGTCCTCCTCCCCTAGAAGAGCAGTGCCCAACTCTGCAATTGGAAAAGTTTGCTTTCTGAACCAAGATGGTTCACTTCGTTTACAAGAGCGAAGTTAAGGGAAAATGACATCTTCGGAGTTTTTCTTAGGAAAGTTCATCTCCCCTCGGAATGGTGAGGGCAAGACTTGGTGTTTTGTAGAGACATGACCTACCTAAAGGACTTGACAAGATCCTCTGCCTGTCTACACGAATGTCCACATTGTTTTATATTCGCTTGTTCAAATATTGTAGAGTGCTCACATTTTTTTTCCATGGGATTTCACTCTGTAAGAAGGCTTTCCTTGGCCATCACAGAGATCCTTCCTGAACGTGGTGACACTGTGTGGATGGATAGACAAGATGGTAAATAGCTTAGGAAAAACATCTCTTCTGAATTTTCATCAGCCAGTATGCAATAACTGTGTGCCCTCAGGATTAACTAGCATTGTTAATATTCAGTATGTTCAAGAAGATCTCTTATTGCTGACTTGGCTTTTCAACTTTTCTTGCATGTTTGTGATTAAGGTGTCATTAAAGCTCTGTCTCACGCATTACTAGCAGAAATGATTGTTTGCGTGCCAGTGGCTCAAGTGATCTCTGTTTTTAAATGAGTGTAGAGAGGAGGAGAAACAACAGCAGCTGTACTACTGTGAACAAACATTCACAGTGGTAGAATAACATCTTTAATCCATGTTGCAACTCCTCTTGCATGAGCTGTTTCTACAAAGCACAGGAAGCACCATGGTGGAACATGTCCTCCTGAGGAGCTCTCAAGATGAGTAGGATGAGCCATAATCCTCACGGGTGATTGTGCCAGGAAGCAGCCCTGGAGGGGTTTTACGGTGCTGTGAAACTACAGCTCAAAGTAAGGAGGAACTGTTGAGGACATAACACCTGGGGGGTGTTCCTTCATGGCAGCTCTGACAACCCAGTGAGAGGCATCCCCAGGCCATGTCCTCTGCTGGCTTCAGGCAAGCACAGAGGCATTGTGCTGCCACTTTACATGGATGTTTTCAAAGATGGATGAGTTACGTGTCTGGCTTCTTTTGGCTTCTGACTGATCATGGGGGGGTTTAATGTAAGGCAATAAAGCCACTGTGGGAGTGAGGTTTCTTTAGCCTCCAGATATGAAATATTCACAGCCTTTGTAGCATTCAAGCATGCATACCTCAGCCTAGATACAGGCAAGCAGCATGCTAATGTGGTTCTGCACCCAAATCTTCTGAATGGAAAAGAGGATGCTGCCAGCAGCAAAACCATAAGCTTCACACAAAAGACACTGCAAGGTCCAGTTCTTCACTACTAAGGCCTCATTCACACTGTTCAGCAGTCTGCTAGCCATGCACACCAGGGTAATTAATGAAGATTTGTTACTGAGGGATAGCAACACTTGAATATGACTCAATTAGGCGTTTGAGTTTCTTTTCTTACACAAGTTATTTGTCAGTTAAATACCAGCTCTTTGCCCCAGGGCACTTATTTGACTTTGACAGGAAGAATGTTTTTTGGGAGTACATCAGTTAATTCAGAGTTGTCTGAGTTTCCTTTGCAGTTATTGAGCTCATCACTGGGGTCTGCTAGTTTGTACAATGTGAAGACCCTCCTTGCTTTCATTTTTGCAAGGATCTCTAAAACAGTTAATAACAACTCTGTTTCTTCCATTTTCTTTCAGATCTTTCTGTGAGCACCCTAGCAACACCACCAGGTAAGAGGGAAAGGAAATATTTGGGAAAGAAGAGGGTAGTTGGAGGTGGAACCTGAAGCATGGTACAGAGAAGGAGATGAGGGGTGCTCAAGTTGCTGCACTGTGTAACTTTGCAGTGAATGCAGCTGAGTGCCATATGGTACCAGGAGATGTTCCAAAGCAAACAGAGTAGCAAAATACTAAATGGTACAGTATACAATTAATAGAGAAACAGTCTTCACCAGGGGGCTAGGTCTTGTCAGTGGCTCTCCTTCCTCATCCTGTGAATAAATGCAACAGGTCTCAGGGTAAGACAAAGTCTTCTTGTGCCAGTGAACCAGTATAGTACTATTTCCCTTCCCTTGGTCTTGTCAGGAAGCAGTCACTTCTGCACTGCTCCCTGCATCTCTTGCTGCTGCCACCAGCAGCCTGTCTCACCTGTTACTGTGATGGGTCTGTTGTTGTAATGAATTGTTATTTGAATCCCAGATCTTTCCCTGTCCGGAGAACATCTTTCAGATTCCATTTCCTGAAAGTGGCCTTGCATTACAACTTTGATGGATACCTTGGGTAGCTGACACCCAACTCCAGTTCAGATTAGCACCCGAAGACAGAAGTACTTTCTTCTGAGCATGCCCCCAGAGGTTCCAACAGTCCCTGCTCTCCCCAAATGTGGCAGAGCAAGCACAGCCATCCCTTTGTCACATTCAACTGTCAAGAGAATGCCCAGCTAACTTATGTTATTCCTCTTTGGGCTTCTTCACCTACCATTAGTGTTTGTATTATTGGCAGTGAGATATTTTCTTTCTTCATCTTTTGGGGGCAGGTCTTATTTTCACACACTTGTTTATTTACTTGCTTGTCAAGAGAAGCTGATAATGTTGTTCATAAGCTGTAAGTGAGCAAGCAGATGATCCCAGAGAAGACAGTTGCATGACAGTCCATACAAAGTGTGAGTTTGTCCTGAAGCTTTTCCACCCCTCATGCCAAATTATCTAGGTGCTACTTAGGAGATGGATAGCTGTGGAGCACATCGTGGCTCCAGAGCTGCCGGCACCAAAGTCATGTGGGGAAGGTAATTTTTGTGGGGTGTGGGAGAAGTTGTCTAGAGAAATTCTGGTACTTATATGTTGACCTAAAAGCAATATTTATTTTGTTAATCTAGCTTCTGCCAGTCCTGGAAACAGTTCTGAAAACACGAAAATATTGGAGGATACTATCCATTACTCTAGTGAGTGTTCCTACTTCATTCTACACATTCTCTGTTTTCACTAGATGAACATAGCTTTAGATGAGCGACTGAAGTCACAAAGAAACAAATTAGGCAGTGTTATTTGCCTGTTCCAGGCCATAGACCCTCTTACAAACCCAATTTAACTCAGCTTAGCAAATTGACACCTCTCCCACTGGAAAGCCGCATGATTATTCCCAAAGACTGAAGTTAAAGTGATAAAAATAAAATAAAATAAAATAAATGTGATTGGAGTCATACCCTATAAGAGAAGACAAATGGAAATGTGAAAATATAGTTTACATATCATTATGAATACTTATTATATTAATATATTGTTGTGAATATATTATATGAATATGTTGTCCATAGTGACAGGGGAGGGTGAATGGGGAGAGAAGGACTAGGAGAGAGTCCCCTGCAAATTCCTTAAGCAGCTGTTGTTTGCATTGTGCACATTATTTAATTTTGATCTTAAAATTGCATGTCTCTGGGGCAAGAGTATAACTGCAGATCTGCTATTTCCCACCCAAAGCACAAGCTCAGCATAATACATTTGATATTTTTCTACTCTGAACTCAGCTCTCAGTTCTCCCTCTGATTCTGCAGATGCACATTTATATGAATATGAAACATTAATTGCATAAAGAATCAGTGAAGATGCCATTTCAAAACATGGGGCCAGCAGGAGGGAGGATGCTGAGGTTCTGCAGCCTCATTGACGTGGGGCTAAATCCAAACATAGCTGATTGCTGCCAGCAAAAAAAGATAAATGGGAGAGAAGCTGGGCTTGGATGTTTCCCCAGGAAAGCTTCTCTTCATGACATAATTCTTTCCTTTTTGCTTCTTGGCTGGGAAATACCTGTCAGGAAATGGCAGATGGTGGGAAATAATAAAAGGGAAGAAACGACCTCATTTAAAAAGAAGATCTTGCATTTTCTATCCATGGTTGTAAGTGCTGCAGGGAATGTTACTGAGTTATGTAATTCCTTGGTATCTTTCTGGGTGTTCAATGCTAAAAGAGAAATAATAGCTTTAGTCTCTGAATTTCAGATGAGTCTTTCGAAAAAAGAAAAAATTGCATGTATAAAAAAGTTGTTTCTGCAATAGGGCCACCCACATCAGGGGCAAATCTTGCAGCCACTGATTAGGATTACACAGGTTCCACTGGGGCAGGTGCTGAGCCCTGCAGAAGCCTGAGTGAAGCAGTCCCCCCTTGGGGTGTGGTAGGGGTCTGAGTCCAGGAGCCTCTCACCCTGGTACATCATGGTGCCTGGACAAGTAAGTGATAAAATGATGTTCTGTCTCTCTTGCAGGTGTTATCCTGCCCATTGTCATTGCCTTGATTGTCATTACCCTCTCTGCCTTCTTGCTGGTGGCCTTGTACAGAGTGTGCCACAAGAAAACTCCAGGTATTTGGTTGACCTTCCCTGAGCAAAGGGGAGAAAAAATATCAGCTTATGTTAAAACTTCTCTGGAGTCTTTTTAGATTACTGTAACTAGAGATGCTGCAGAAGTCTGATAGGAAACATTGTGTTTCAGAGTATTTTACCTGAAGTGGGAAAGCAGCACTTCATTATCAAAATCAGTAGAAAAAAAACAGAAGGAGCAAAAATATCTGTGTTTTTTTGGGGAGAATATATAATGCTGTGAAGATTTTTGCTTGGCCTTTTGCAGCTGCTAGAAGCTAAAAAACAGCTGCACTAACATGATCAGTCAGTCAGATATAAAAAGAGGGTGAAAACAAGTTTGGAGATGCTGTTCAGCACAATCACTTGATGTTCATTTTATCTCTGCTCCAAATAAAAGCAAACAAACGTCAGTGGTTTCTTGTAGGAAATACCTGATACATGGGTAAAATTTTCTAGTTACAGTGTATGCATGGGTACAGAACCGCTGAGCAAACAGTACTTCCAGAAATAGTTGCTTTTGACAGATCAGCTAAAACCAGTATAAATTTCATGCTGTCCATGAGATACTTAAGGTAATGAGGATGTAATTCCATTAAATCTCATTTGCCAGGTATGTCAGAGGGTTGCCAAAGCTAGCCACAGGAGAGTGCAATTTTGCATTAAGTGAAAAAACAACCAAACATATCTGAGTCCTGACTGTGAGTTGGCATGAGTTAGGAGCTCTGTGCAGAGCCTCGGCAGTGAAATCACTGGGGCTTGGTATACAAAATCACAGTGGGGTGTGGAAGCTGTAGAGCAAGGCAAACCAAGTTAGCCAATGGTGTGGAAATCAGAACAAAACAAAAAGCAGAAGGTGTGCTGCCTGTTTAGGAAATTATTGAATTTTCAGGGTAAAGATACTAGGTGAAGTTTGTATTCTTGCCAGCCTCCCCACACACAAATGCCAATGCCCACAGTACTGGCAAATTCACCTGAAAACAAGAGGAGGTAGTGACAGTGACCTGCAGTCCATCTGTGGATGGGAGCTAGCTCTGTGCAAGCTAGGTTGCTCCACCCCATCCATCTGCCCACAGTTGGGTGTAAGCAGAAAACAAGTTTGGTGGATGTTTCATTTTGTACAGAAGTCCCTTCTTCACTGTCTGGGATGACAGGCTACGTTGCTTGTTGGGCAAACCCCAATGCAGCTCACAGGCTGTTCTGTGCACTGCCTCCTCCCCCCCACATTCTGGATGAGTTGTTTCATGCTCAAGAACCACTGTCAGCATGGTGATCTTTTGGGAGGATGAATGAAAAGACTGACAATTACCATCCACTCTAGTTGTCTTAACATAATTAAACACTACAGAGTCACAGCTAAGCCTTCTGCTAGCAGCAGCAGCAATAGATGTGTCTAAATGCTTTGCTTAACTGAGCTCAAATGACCCTAACTTTGTTCCTTTTTTCAGACAGACAAGAGAACGATACTGAACAGTAGGTCACATTTTTTTCTTTGCATTTCTATGAGATGTGTTGGAGGGCACTTGTGAATGCAGCAAATTCTGCATGTGATTCTCTCATCTTTCTCTATGAAACATAATAAGCAGTTGCTACGCAAAGAGAACAGTGTTGCTGAAAGCAACATGCTTGCAGCTATTGTAAACCTGTATGCATGATAACAGATGTCCATGATAGCATGGACAGAAACTGTGCCTCATGCTGTGCCCACTTAATTTTTCCCTTCCATTTCTTTTCTTTTTTTTTTCTCTCAATTTATTCTTTGTTCCTCAAATTGTTCCCCATCATTTCATATTCCTCTGTTCTGTCTTCTCTCCAGTTGCACAGCCTCTGTTAAAATGCCCAGAGAGGTTGTGGAGTATCCTCATTCATAACTCACCTGGATATGTTCCTGGGTGGCCTAATCTAGGTGTTCCTGTTCCTGCAGGGGACTGGACTAGATGATCTTTTGAGTTCCCTTTCAATCCCTGACATTCTGTGATTCTGTGAAAACTGTACTGGCATGAGCAGGAGAATGAAATGAAGAAAGATCTATTAAAGGAAACATACCAAAGGCTGTTAGATCTGGATGTGATTTTGCATGACCAGAATTATTTGGGCAGGTGGTTAACCTGTAATCCCCAACTTTCCTGAAATCTAAGGCGCTGCTTCTTGCAATCTGCCACAACTATAAGCCCTGCATTGGCTGAGGAAAAAATGATATCTCCCTCTTTTTCCATGAATGTACTTCTTTTGTTGAGCGCTGAACCTGGACTTGTGTGAGCTGATCTATCATATGTTTTAAGAGAGGAGTCATTGGTGTATGATGTTAGCCATTGATAAGACTCATGCACAACATCCTGTAAAACTCCCTGTAAAACAAGCCTCTAGATTGTGATCTCAGAGTAGTTTTAAGCTGAGCAGTGTGTCAGAGCTGCCTGCTCACTATGCCTCATGTCTTCTGTCACCAACAGGGCCCAGTCAGATAAAGAAGGTGTTAAACTTCTGTCTGTGAAGACAACTTCTGCTGAGACTGGTGAGTGATTCTTCCATGCTTGGGGATGTCATTTCCAACAGCAAAACCATCCTCACTTCCTCTTGGGTTAAAGTCACCACAAGGGTTCCCTCACTGTGCGAAGTACCAAAGTGGAGCCTGTAGAGCTGCAGCACAGCTGCACTGTGCAGTGTCAGTGTCTGGGAGTGGGAAATATGACTGTTACAGAGAAAACCTTTTTTTTTTTTTTTAACTCTTCCATGGTAAGTGATCTACAGCTAGGCATGTTCGGGGTAACCAAGATAGTGATATTTATCTGTTAGATTTTGCGTAGACAAGTATGTTTGTCCACTGATAATATTCCAGTGGCCAAAAGTGTTGGGAGTAAGTGTGTGGTCTTGCATCCATCCACCCTATGTGTTCAAAATCCTTTTCTTGTCATAAAAACCTAGTCTTGTCCTACTCTCCCCTGTGAAACTGATCCAGTTTCTTGTAAAATGTGTGTGCAATAAAAGCTGAAAAGAGTGAAGGTTACAGTTAATGTACGAAAAAGAAATGGAAATCTCACCAATACAAGCAAGAGATGGAGGCAACTATAGGTTCTACAAAAGTGGAGCAGCACAAAATAGCACTGAGGCAGAACAAGATTCTATCTAATCTGATTCCCAGTTATTTAAAACAAACAAACAAAATGAAACAAAAACCAATTTAAACTTCTCATGGTAATTCTTCATATAGTTAAACATATGACAACTCATTTTGTCAGCTGTATAGTCCTACTTTTGTTCCCACACTCCCTATGGAAGTCCTCCAGGGACAACACTCTTAGTTTATCCAACTTCTGAATGTTTCTGCTTCCCCCACTGACATTTCAGAGGTTGCCCAATAGCTGCTTTCCTCTTCTTCTAAATCTTTGGGAAATTCTCTGTAACACAAATGTAAATAATGTTCTGACACCTAAGTGACTGTGATTCAGTCTCATGATTTGGGAAATTATGTATTTTTACAGTTATATGTCTTTGAGAATGGATGTTTTTCTCTGTTTTAAGGGGTATGGAGCTGAAGGCATGTTTGCATTAGAATCATAACGTTCTTTCTGAAATCTGAGTGAAGTCTGAGACCAGGATTCGTTGACATTTTTTGACTGATTCTGCCCTCATACCACTTTCAACAGGAAAGTAAATTCAGCAGCAGCAGCAGTTATTGTGTTTTGCAGAGGGTAAATGAGGCAGGACCAAGGCACATTGTTCTTCACAAGATGAGGTCTGATGCTGTTAATCAGCTGCTGACTTACCAAGTGTCTGAATTTCTTCCACCCAGAGAATGCACAATTTTCTTCTATACTGAAGTGTGATGTATGCATGTTATAATTGGAAGGTATGAGTCATAGTCACTTACAAGACAAGATTCTTGCCCTCTTCTCATTAATACAATTCATATTTAAAACAGCTACCACTCTTGAATTTTAACAGCTTTACAGGTTTCAAAATTAAACATGCTTTCACCGAAATTGAAGTCCTGCTTTTCCCCAGCTTTGGAGAAACACTGAACTTCTAAAAATTAAAAACATTCTGAAAGAAAGGCCTGTTTCCTTCCAGAAATATTCATCACACATACAGATATTTTCAAATATGTTGGGGTGCCTGTCTGTGTGAATAAGACTTACTTGCTCTGTTAAAATCTTGGGGTTTAGGCAAGCACATCTTGTAAAGGCACAACAAAGCATGGAAAATGTCTGATTTATCTGGTCTCTCTCACAACTTCTGAAACTATCACTTCTCTATGTTTTTGTTTTCCTTTCTAGATGCATAAAAGCCAGGTCAACTGAAGGGGGAATTCAACTGATCAGAAAGCATGTTATAGTGGCCTCTGGTCATATGTGCAAACCAAATTATAAAATGTTTTGACTAATGCAAGAAATCCCTTAGAAAAACCCTCAGGCTCGCAGTCAGACCCTTAGCATCTTTCTGTTGTTCAGTAGGCTATCCGGTCACCTGAACCCGAGCATGCACATGACAAAGTTCTGCTTTTGTATATATTCACATAAGTTTTATTAGAATTTATATATTTTTTTAATTTTTACTTCTTCCAAACAGAAGATTTTGTGACTGTCCAATTGTGAAAAAAATGTTTAGAAAAATATATTATACAAAACATGTAAGTATACAACCAGCAACTCCTCTCAGACTGCTAACCTAGAAAAACCCTGTGTTGGCAGTGTGCATGGCATGACCTGATCAAAGCTTGTGGTTATTTTACACATCTAAACAACTGAGCCAGTTTCATATGGTCAAGTTAGAAGACACATATGTCCAAAAAGTTATTTATCCTATCTTGATCTGGACTTAGCTGATCTCCAGAAATTCGCTGACTACTGAACAATCCCATCTTAGGAATCTGAAAAAAAGAGAATTTGGTTCTGACATACGTTAAAAAAAAAAAAGAAGGTTTTTTTTTCAGAGCCACAGATGAATTAAATTTAATCAAAAATATCCTTTCAAGTACCTACAATTAATGTTAAAGAATACAGGAAAAGAACAGTGTTAAATTAAGACTGAGCTGAAGTAACGTAATGTAACGAAGCAGATATCAGAGATACTAGGTAAAATTGAGCTCCATCACTCTTATTTTTAAAAACTCTTGCTAGAAATATGACTTTCTGATGGCTATGAGCTCTAAGGCACTACTTAGTAAGAAGAAATCTATAGCAAAAAGAAACAAGGAGACAAAAACAAACACTGAATTTTTCATGTATATCTGCTAGTAAACTGCAGCACCTGATGCAAGATAAGTGCCTGTTACATGGTAACTGCTGAGTCATAGCCTGAACCTCTGATTGAGCAGTTGGAGAAAAGACTGGGTCAACTTTGGTGGCACCTGTGCCACCAGAAGGGATGGAGCTAGGCTCAACCCCTCTTAGACCTCATTTAAGGGCTGACTGACGCTGAGGTGATCCCTTCTTTATGGAGTTTTTTTTCTGTGATCCTTGATCCTTGGAGATGGGAGAGTCTTCCATTTTTATTTATTTATTTATTTATTTGTAGCATCTTCTCACTGCATTGGTCCTGTCACCATTACACCACTACACCTGTACATGCAACTTACATGAAGACTCAGCTTGTAGCTTGGATATAAGTGCTCAGGATACTGAGCTGTTTTAGCTTTTTGCACTAATGTGCAAATACAGGACTTATTGCAGCTATTCTATGTTGAGTGTATAGGCAAATTTCCTAGGGAAAATGAATCATCTTATACAATATAGAGCTTAAAAAAATCTACCTGCAAAAATATTTCTTCTTTGGGATTCAGTATAGCCCACAGACCTGCAAGTGGTAGACATATTGCAATGAATATAATATGATGGATTTTACATGATGACTAAGAGCTCAATACCAACATATGTGGTGTTAGAGGTCAAGTATTGCCTATCTTGAAAGGATAACTTGTTTTCACTGTGATAGTTTTTGCATATTTCACTGAAAACCAGCATAGGTATTGATCATAAAAAAAAAAAAATGCTGGGGGATGGAAATTCCTTAGTAACAGAAAGGCTGAGGAATTGAAATTGGAGTAAGACTATTCTGTATGTCTGTGTGATGGAAATATTAATATCTGAGTAACGATTGGACAAGTTTATTTTCTGGACTTTGGCTGGAGTACCCATTCTAAAATGTATTAAGGGCAATTCACTGGTTCATTATTCAGTATCAAGTCTCACAGGAATGTGGCAGTGACAATATTTTGGAGTTGTTAGGAGTAGTCCTTGTCCCTAAGCATAAGGTGATCCATTTGGGCATTTTCTAATCCGCGTGTGCCTGTTTGTGATAGCAGAGTAGGACATGCCTTTCTTGGTTTTTAGAGGTGTTTTCTGTTCAGAGTTAAATGTTCTGGAAGGATATTAACAGTGAATAAAAGCTGATGTGGCTTAAATTTTGGAGAACTGCCTGGAATGAAAGGTGGGTTGAGAAGGGTCCTTGCTATATATACTTAGAAGCATTAGGGCTTCCCAAGATACCAACTGTGAACATAAATGGAAATTCAAGAGTTGCTAATAAGCAAAGCTGAGAAAATATTCCAGGCAACCATGGACACTTGAGAAGAGGCCTGGCCTGTCACATGCAAAAGACCTTCAGCTCATTGTAATCACTCTGGAGAAGACGATCTATCTGCAGAGGTGCACTCTGATGGAAGTATAATGTAAAATAGAACAAACCAAGGATAGAGATCAAGTAGCAATCCCAAGCGATCAACACCTCTTCCAAAGGCTACTGCTTCCTAACCTGCCTTCACAGTGGATGGTGGCTGAGTGCAGATATGATCACCAAACAAATAAAAATAATAATAATAGCAAAAAAAAACATTCTCTTGTTCAGCAGAAGAAATTGCTTTGGCCATGGAAATGCACATGATGTTCAGCATGTGATGAGACATCCCACTGGGTTGTTGGGGTTTGGACCAGGAAAATACTGTGGTCTTTTGAGGTGATGAGACTGAATGATGGCATCTTCATCACTGTTTTCCATAAATTTCCAAAAGCTGAGAATGTTTAATTATGCTGTCTCATACATCAAATAATTCATTTGGCTGTAGTATAATGGAACAAAGCTGGAGCTGTTGCAGAAGACTTTTCCTCTTTGGTTTCTCTTACGCTGAGCATGTCCAAGCACAGACCATGGATTTTAAAGAGGTAAGAAACTTTTGGTTTTGCCTCATTAGGGGCTCAACCCAGGGAAACTTGCTTCTGTTAAAGTGAGTTGGGCTGTGTAGAACATGAACCCACCATGGGGTTTCTCTGCATCTGCTGGGAGTTTCATGTCTCTCTCATTTTATCTAGGATCCAGGTACATGCATCCAGCCATGTCTCTATGTCACTGAAGCATCCCTTGCAACCTCCTCTCCCTTGCCAGATAAGCAGAGCAGGTCAGCAGAGAGCAACCTGCCAACATGCTGCATGCTTGTGAGTGGTAAGAGCTGATGTTCCTTCTAATTTGGGAATATGATTTTGTTTATTTGTTTTATCTTTTATGAGTAGTATTCTGTGTCTTATTTTTTTTCCCAGCAGGTAGAAAACCTAGAAGCTGCTTCATAGAAAACTGTTCTCCACCATCAAAGAGTTAAAGAAGTACCTGCTTCCCTTTCCTTCTTTCTCATGTCCTCGTATTTGACATTTTTAGCCTTGTATTGTATAATGACCTGAAGTTGTAGTTTCTTTCATTATAGAAACAGAAGAATAAACTTTCTAGGCTTTTTACTTCTCATGGCTTGATTCAGTATATGTTTACTCGCACCTCAAAGCTCTGGTTGCACACATGCAAGCTGAGAATGTGGGGCAAAACTACAGTCAAAAACATTAAATATCATGAACTCCTTCTGTGTTTGCACTTCTAACTCAGTTTCTGAGGTGTGCATGTTTGCAAGGGATTTCCAACCAGCCTTACAATCAGAGGCTGCTGAGGATGTGATGATGTTTGTGTCTGCGGAATATCTGCTACCTTTCCATGCTGCTTTCTGAGATGTTCCTCTGTTGGAGAGCACCCTTTGTCCTGCTGAGGAAGTTTGCAGGTTGTGCTGGGGGTCATGGGTGCAGCTGGGCACTGGGTTCCATTTAGCACTGCCCTCCTGTATCACTGGCTGCCTCTCATTTTAGTTATGTATGGTAAAGACAAATATTTTTGTTACTGGGTCTACAGAAGTAGTTTTATACTTTGATGAAAAAATAGATCTCTTCAATTGTCTTTTCTTCAGAATGAAAAGCTTGCTTTAACTCTGCTTCAAAACAGATTTCCATTTACAAGAGATTTCTCAGCAGCAGATATTATAGTGAAATAGCAGTGCAAGTCATTTCTTTCTTAGAGACAGTGTAATTTGAGATGTACTGCAACTTATTTTTTATATCAAAGCCTATTTTTATATCCTTTTCTTCTTCCAGACTTCCCACAAAAGTCCCAGTTGGCTTTGACCAGGTCAAAATCCTTCTATACTCGTGACAATATGACCTGCTAACTCTCATTCATCATCCTGTTCTACACTCTCTGTGTCTTCTAAATAATATATTCAGATTCTGAATTAAAAAAAAAAAAAAGTAGAGGGGTTAATATAAAAGCCTGCTGCAAAGGTGAAACAAAGAAATGTTAGTTTCAGATTTTCAACATTGATCTTATACAATCTGTAATTTCACCTGACTGTACACTCACTTGTTAATCATATATACTAGCATCAGGGCACAACGTAGTCAAAAATGAGAATGTTTGTTAGAATAAAAAAATAATTACTGTGCATGTGAAATTTTAATCAATCAGAAAACCTTGCATTTTTATTGCAGCGCTTTTACTTCCCTGGTTAAATCTTGAGTTTTGCAGAGGCCTTGGTATCTGTGTGCTGTCTACTTCCCATGCGCTCAGAACAAATATGTTGAAGAGTCAGAAGCTACAAAGACCAAAATAACTCCTAGTCTCTCTTTCCCTTCCCCTTCTATCAAAAAGAGACTGCTTCAAGTAGAACATGTACAGACTGCATCCTATTGTGCTCAGTGCTGAGCTTTCCAGCTTCCTTTGGGAGTCCACTGCTGGGTCTCCAGAGGAAGTATCCTGTGGATGCTCCCATGGGAGGCTGTGCATATGCAATCCCCATTTCTGACAACAGCTGACAGAAGATGTCAAGGAAAGATGAGATACAGTAGAGGGACTTGAATGCATCCTCTGCTTCATCCTTGTAGTACACTTAAACCAGAGGTTGTATGTCTAATAGTACTCTGTGGCTTTTACTTCCATTAATTTATCCTATCCCCTTTGGCATCTACAGCGTCCTGTGGCTAGAAGCTAGACAGTTTAACTACAGTTCTATCTGTTATGTGACAGTAATGTATAAGACTTCACAGTGCCTATGTCTTTATTTACAATCCAGTTTCAGACAAAAATCAACAAAACAGACGCAACACTGGAGGATGAGAGAGAGAGAGTAAATGTTTGATAGAAGGATTCATTGGTTACCTGCCCACAAAAACTTACATGTTGGTATCAGTCTAATTTCATTTTCCAAATATTGTCAGAGGCCTTTTTCTCAACCTGTGCATCATGTCTTTCAGTTTTTGTAGAAGCGCGGGATATATTTGAGGTTGGCTTCTCCCTGCCCTCTGCCAACCTCTCTGAGTTCACAGCTCCTCCTCCAGCAGGAGAAGCCCCACAGTCGAGGCAGGACTGCAGGTAACGTGGGTCAAGTTGCAGTCATATCTTCCCCACCAGCACCACTTGGTCACTGTACAAGCCAATCTCTGCTGGGTCCCGTCATCTCGCAGTTACTTGATGGCTTAGCAGAACAGACAAATATGCAGTGATCTTTCAACCTATTACCATAGCAGCACAGAGTGGTTTGGCTTGGAAGGAACCTTACAGACTATCTAGGAGTAACAGCCCACCTGCTGTGGGCAGGGACACCTCCCACTTAGGCCAGGGACCTATCCAGCACATCTCCAGATTCTTTTGTCAACAAGTTCCAGTACCTTACCACAAGTGAGTTATGGCCATAATACATATAAAATTGAATCAAGTGACACTAGAAGCAAGATGCTGTATAGCAATACTGAGAGAAGGTGGTGGTTCAAGTCTCTCTTGATACTTTCCATCTAGTTTGCAACACTATAGTTTGTGTATGTCACCCTTCACTAGATGCATAAACCTAAATTAACACAACCCAGTTTTCCACTGCTTTTGGTGTCTGGTGATTTTTGTACACCCCCTCTCTCTTGTCACGGTCTTCAAAACATGCAGGTGATCTATCTATGCTGGTTGAGAGCACTGCCATCATGCTGCATATTTCCTCCTTTGGCCACACAATTCAGTGGAAAATAGTTCCTTCAGTCAGTTTAAAATATCATCTGTTCTAGGCAAACACTAAACACGAATGTTTGGTTTTCATTTCTCTCATGGGAAACATGGTCTAATCCACTGTCTTTAGTGAGTTATGGTTTTGGTGGCAAATTTGGTTTTCAGCAGTCTTGGAATTTATTTCTTTCACTTACAGCTATTTTGAGATCAATAAAAACGTCTTCCCACTTGCAACTAACTTAAATGTTGTTCTTAATTTGCTTTGTGCTGTGGCTGGATATTTAGTACAGCATTAAGGCACTGAGCCATTAAACTCCAAAACTGTCCTAGATGCTTCTCTGTGTAGTCTCAAGGCATACTGCAGTCACATAGCTAGAACTACTTGTTACCGATGTTACTCCTGATCAGGGAACATCTATGTGATTATTTCCTCCTCAGTGCATCATCACTCTGTCTTCATCACCAAGTGGTTCATTGGCACTACTTATTGTAGACACCATAATGCAAATACCTTCAGACACATTTGCAGTCCCAGAGCCTCCCATCAGACAGTCACTGACAGTACAGGGAGATGCTGACTTGATGGCAGCTCACACTGCCCATGGACTTATTTGTTTAGCACCAGGAAACCCAGGCAGACCTTAAAGCAGCTCACTCATTTTATGTTCTGATCTAAAGCATGTTGAGATCAATGGTATTTATCTGGGGAGATGTCCTTAGATGTGTTGCTTTACCCCTGTGCAAAGCATGTGCCTTCCGTGAAAGTCTGCCTCACAGCCCAGCAGAGCAACCAATAACACAGTACTGATATTTATTACAGCTAGTGAATATTATTTCCCCATGGTAAAATACATCAATCTTGTTGAAATGCTTCTTTTTCGTTCTACCAGAAACTTATACTTTCCTGTTCTCCTAAAATTTCATATGAATTATTGAAGTAGTTGCTGAAGGCCTTTTTAATTGAAATTTAATACCATCAGAACTTCTGAAGCACTAACTTAGCAGCGCTTTATAGTGTGTTTTGAAATAATTTTATCCAAAATTAAACACTTGGGAAGTGAGCACATTCCAGCACATTATTGTTGAACAATATTCAGTGCTTCTCAGTGAAGTTTATTGTGGTAGTAACACACCACTGAGACCACACTGTAGGGAGAATACACAACATGACACCCAGGGAGCAGTGAGGATCTACTGTGTGACAATTTTTTCTGTCTAAGCCCGACAAGGAGACAGGCTAATGTATGCAGTGGCTGGTGATGTGCTGCTGCTGGACTCATTAGTCCTCTCCCTGCATGTTTAACTGATGCAAGACATATTTTATGTTTCTTAGGAGAGAATTCATCTCAGGGGAAGAATAAAACTCGACAGTGTGATGATTCTTCTTCAAACTTCAGCAATAAATATGTAAGTTTTTTACTTCTGTTTTATGTTCTGTTACGTTAGTACCTGTTAGTCTGGGTAAACTTGTTGGTCTCAGTATTGTGCTGTATAAGTAAAAATAAAGGGTTAAAAGTACAAAACAAAGTGAGCAATGACTTAAACAAAGCTCAGCTTGTACAGTCCATCCAGAACAAGAGTCCCAGGCAAACTGAGGCTGCAGAAGTCTATGGCAGCTGAAGAAGTTGCCACCACACAGAGGTAGACTTTAATGGACTTAGCATTTGGCTTTAACTGTTCCTTTTCTGGTTGTAATTTCCTAGTCAAAATTTCTTTTTGTAAAGGATATCACAAAAAGAAGCAGCAGATTTTTTAAGGCAATTGCCCACAAGAAAGAAACTTAGATGTTCAGCACTTTTGTTTTGATGACAAGGCTGTAGCTGTTCCATATTTTGCAAAAGCGAGTAATCTCACAGAGGTGCTTTATTGTGCCTTAAGCTTCTTGACTGCCAATATACAGAACTGGCAAGTGTTGGAAAAAGCTGTTACATGATGGCAAGGACCATCAAGAGCACCTATGAAACCTGCTGCTTAAGATATGGGTGCCGCATTTTCCTTCATGCATGAAGCTTTCCCTAGCACCACAATCTGTCTGTTTCCCATAGAGATGCTTCTCTTGAAGGGGAAGAAAAGGGGATGTCCTGAGAAAATGGGTGTCAGAGCATATCGTGGGAGGGAGTGGGTAGAGGCAATTGTGGTGGGTCCAGTCAAAGCCCAGCCTCACACTATCTCTGCAGGATGGAGTCCCCTAGAATATGTCATCATCTTGCACTGACAGAGATCTGATTGACCAGAAACACAAAGAGACATCTTTGAATTTTTTGACTTGTTCTCATTTCCCCAGAGAATGCCCAACCTGATCTTTCCTTTTGCCAACAGCAAGGATAAAATAAACGAATCTGTCCCTTGAATTAGAATATCAGAATGTCACCTACATTACTGAAAACCCAGAGCTGACTCTGTGTGGCTGCTGGACAATTTCCTGGATTATGGATTTAGTCCCTGTTATCTGCTCCATATTGGATTTACTCCGTATCATTCACTTCTGTTTACTACTACACTCCTGAGCAATCTTGCCTGGAACAATAATCTTGAGATATTGTTGTCATTTCAGATGTGAAGCAGCCTAGTTTAAAACAACGTGCAGGAACATCCCACTAAGATTGCACTGCTACGGGAACTGTGGAGCAGCTGAAGCTTTTTGCCAGGCAGGACACTTGTGCTAATGACCAGCCCTTGACTCCTAAGCCTCAAGTGCCTCCTGTCCCTTCTGGAATGACGTGCTTTTTTGATGGCTTAATAACTGGTATATCACATGTATTTATTATGTTCTTGTATAGTAGAAGAAGGAAAACTCTCAAGAAGGTTGAAGAGCATGTGTGCATAGTCATTATTACAAGAATTTTCTGCACCTACAGGAAGGAATATGTTAGCGTACTTTGTTGAATTTATGGTATTTAGGGTTCTTTTAATTGTATGTAGCAAAATATAAACATGGCCAGACCCTTGGAACATTACTGGGCATTACTGGGCCAACTGCCGCTATGAAAGTTAATTCAGTGACTTCCTGGAGACTCCTCGCTGTAGCACACGCTTTATTTGTCATAGATGTTTACAGGATGGGATGCCTGGGTGAAATGCTGAAGCGTGTGCTTTGTTTCTGTGAAGGGTGAGAATATGCTTTGCACTGAGGTTTTGTGTTTTTATTATGTTTTTCTATAAATTGTTGAAGATGGTCCTTGTAATATAGCAGGCAACACAGTTAATTTTCTCCTGTTCCTTGGCTAACCACTGCATTATGCATGCTGTGAATGACTCCTCTGTGAGCTGAGGTGCCTGGTGGGGATTGGCAGGAAAAGCAATTCTGCAGCTGAACCCTGTATTTGGAAGAATGCATGGGATTCCTGTTGGCTACCAAGTAACTCTGGAAATTTAAGGAGTGTTTCAAGTGATGATTACAGACTCTTATTTGTACAGAGCTGATGCTGCAAAAATATCAAGTAGTGCTTCTACCTGCATGTATCCTACTCTGCTAAAACTGTAAATGTTCAAAAATTGTATTAATGAAAGCATCTGCTCAGCCTCAGTCCACTGCCTCTGGCAGTGTGCTGAGAAGCTCCATCGTTGTACTTGGGAAAGAAAAGGAGACAATTGGTGGTGTAAGTATGGGGCTGAGAGCCAGACCAGCAATTTGAGTTGTGATACCACTGATACAATGCTTTTGAGGAAACTTCTCTCTCCAATTTCCCTCTGTAGGGTAAGAGAACTTAACTAGCAGTGTGACAAGAGATTGAATGAATTTGTTAGTTCATGTTTATACTCAAAGACAAAGAGTTAATTTCCCTACTTTTGAGTCTTATTTCATCTGTGATGGATCTAATTCTCTGTCTTAGCAGCACCAAGAAAAATTGTGATGAAGTTTTGTAAAAGTTGAGGAATGAACAAAGGCACTCCATGCTGCAGCTGAACTTCTATGGTCTGTCAGCACTTGGGTTGTTTTGGAGCAGAGGAGTTATGTACCTGCTTTAGAAATGTCAGGTTGCCTAAAATACACCAGTTAGCATCCGCACCTACTCAGATTCCTGATTGCTGAAGTTTCCAATGAAAAAAGAAGGCAATCATTGTGCATTTTCATGCTGATTTAAAAAAAATATTTTTGTGGCATGTTGCATCCTACAGAAAGGGCTGTGGAAAAAAGCGGAGGAACATTATGTATGTGTAAAATTTGTTCAGTACCTCCATGATGTGTCAAGAAGAGAAAACAACTTCCTATTAAAAGTTATTACCTTTATTAAAAGGCTCTATTTTTCTCTTTGCAGAAATGCAGTTCATTACCTGTGCCTAGCACCAGAGTTGGCCACTGTGCTGCACTGCTGTGGTACAGGGTGAGCTGAGCAGATTTCTGTGAGCCCACGCATCAGGTGCTCCAAGTGTTGCAGGCAGAGGTGAACCAGGTCCTGCAGATGTGCCGAGGAGTGCAGAAAACTACTCCTTGCAAATGGTGAGGGAAAAGAAAAGGGCTTGCTGCAAATCAATAGCTGTAGTACTTGTTCTAAACACCTGCTTGATCCTTTCTAGTCACTAACATGGCTAAAAACATGTCCATGGGGCCTGTACTGCCCTTGTGAAGTATCAGCAGAGCTGTCTGTTGCATCATGGATTATCCCAGTCGGATCATTTGAGAAGTGGGAATAGTTTGAAGGCAGAATCCCAGCCCTCCTTTTGCACACAGGGCAGATGACCACACAAGCACTGGCCATCAGCTGGCCATTCTGCTCACTGTTCCACTTGCTGCACTGTAGGAGGACTCAACTCACCGTGTCTGTGGACACAGCGATGTTCAGGCTGTTGTGACACAACTCAGAAAGGTACTCAAATGCACAGATATCACCCAAGACCTTTGCGCTGACCAGGAAGGCTGAGCAAGGTTTGGCACTGTGTTCCCTCCAATACTCTGCAGCCATGGGCAAAGAGCACCCGGGGCCTCCCCAGCACCATCAATTACAGCTCCTCAATTTCTTCAAATTAGGACTCTATATCTAATAAAATAACTGAGCTTAAAGATTACTCTGTCAATTCTCAATTGAGCCAGATTTTTTTTCCGTTTACGGCCAAGGGCAACCCATAAAGCACAGACTTTAATTAACCCCAGTGATTGTAGCAGATATGAAATGTTGCTGAAGGGTCTTCTCAGCTCCTCCACACTCATCCTGCAAGCTCACTAGACCCAAGAAGAGAAGAACAGTGTCAAGATGCACTTCAGGACAAGAAGCCACATACAGAGGGTAAATCCCATTTCCTTCAGCGGCAGAAGCTTACCCAGCCTTTGGGTCAGGACCTTGGGCTGACTGAGGGCAAAAATAAACCCAGGGCTGGCAAAGCCCTTCTCACTACCGCAGGCAGCAGGGCAGACACCCACTGCTGGGGCCTCATCTGAGCACTCCCAAAGCAGCACCAGTGCAATGACAAATCAAAAACATCCCTCCCCAATAACTACATAAAACCTGGAGGGAGGACAGGAATGCTGGTGCTTTTCATCTCTAATTCCACAAGTTTTCCCAGGTGTGGTGCTTTCTGGTAGAAGAACAGCTGTGTTCTTTTGCCCTTTATTACTATTACAACTTTCAGATTTTCTAGTGCACCAGCAGAACACCTCCCTGCCTGGAGTCACTGTTCTTCTCTCCAGAGCTCATTCTGTTTCTCCCCTCTCCACTTTCCATCTGCATGCTTCATCAGCAGCACTAAGCCTTCGTCACCTCCACAGCCCCTGGGCTGCAGTTCAGACAGTGTTAAACAAATAAAATGCATCATGATTTCAGGCAGTACAGTCCAGCAGAAAACAAACCAGCAAAAATTCAGCTGCACATAATGCTGTGGAGCTTGTGCAACTGTCAGGCTCCTGCTCCAGGAGATAATTCAGCTTTTCTAAGGAACAGTAATTGAACATTCTGCATGTGCCATGGTTCCCAGCAAGTCCAAGGCAGGTTTGCTTCATACATGGATGTGCAGATGGGATGGATGATCCTCATGGTCACTCAAGGCTGCTAGCTTTGCGCTTCAGGCCTCTTCTCACTGCTCCACATGCAGGTTTTTCTAAGAACTTTATACATGTAAGAGCACTGTCTGACTGCAGCTGGTGAGGCAAGGGAAGAAGGTGAGGTGGAGTGTGCTGAGCACAACTCATCTATGTTGGGGATGACAGTGGCCAGAGATGAGCTCTGCCACCCTGCTCCAGACCCTTGACACTCTGTGCCTGTCCTTTAGAAGCCACTGTGGTGATACCACCAGTCATATAGCCCCAGTGCATTGCTCTCCCTCGCAGGCAGGTTTCCCGCTGCTGTTACTTAGCACACTCCTTTATGGCAGAAAGTGCCACTGTTTGCAAAGGATGGAAGTTTTGGTGTTTATTCCATTCCCCCAAAGCCTGGATGTGACCACGTGGCCCAGAGAACACTCTGGGATCCCTGGTTAGAAATGTTTCTTTCCTAGGAGATGGACCTTTTACTCTTCAAAAGGATCCCCTTCAGGTTCACTGCAGGTCTGAATTAACCTGTTCGTAATGCTGCTTTGCCCACTGAGGCCCTGGGCACCTATGGCTGGGCTGCAGACTGACACCTGGCACTTGGAGCACGCTGATGAGGCATCTCATAAAATAACTACAGAGAATGAAGGAAACACATTACTACTCTGTGCCCTTGCTTTCTCTCATTTTGAGAGCTGCTGTTTTATTATGCTCCCCCTGGTGGTCTGCTTTCTTCTTCCTGAAAAAATTGAGTTAAAAGGAGGAAAGACAGCCTCTCTTCTGAATACCTATGAAATCTCTGGACTCTGGAGATGAGTTTGTTGTGATGGACAGCACATGGACCTTGCCACAGCCACTTTCAAATGGGCACCAGGTGGGTGGGGGCTGCTTCAATCTGCAGTGTCAGCAGCACATTGGGGGCTGAAGGCAATGAATGGCCCTGTTTTCCTGCACTTGCAAAAAAAATTGTCCCCAAAACTCCAACTTTCCAAAGCTTGCCATGGACTGCAGAATGAAGGTGATTTCTAGAACCAGAAATATTTGATAAATATGTATATTATTAAATGAGGACACCTAACCTGCTGATTTCAGGCACCAGATTTAGGAACATGATTAGGATTCTGCTGCAATGATGCACTAAATGTAGCTGAGTCTCAGTCATCTGGCACATATGGGTAAGGGTTTGTTTTATTATTTTCTGTATCTGCGTCTGACATATAAAATTAGTTATTTTGCCCATGTGTGTTGGAAGTAGTGGGGATTAATGAGGACTATGAACAGTATATCTGACAGAGCAAAATAAGGAAAAGTCAATGGATGTAATTAATGGAGAGAGCCCATCTTTAGGGAAGAAGACCTGTTTACACTTTATGGGAAAACACTTCTCCATCAGCATCTGCAGATGGCCCCAAACTTGCATGTGAGCCCACAGCTCTCCAGGTGTGGGCTCTCATTCAGGTTGATTTTCTTAGTGATGCACTGAGTGTTAAGAAACACATAATACGCAGCAGAGAACCATTCTGTTGCTTAACACTCAGTGCATAACTAGCTGTGCTGCTTTGCTTTTTACCCATTTCCTTTTTTGTTTTTGCTTTGTGTTTTTTTCCCATTTCCTTCTCAGTACTTGAAAACCCTATTGAAGAAACAGAAACAAAAATAAAGGAGGAACAAAAAACGCGAAGTAGGTGTGGAGGCTCCAGGACAGGGCAGCTACAGCCCCTGTGGCATGAATCACCTCAGCCAGCTGACAGATGGAGATGTTAACAGGCTGTGAAACCAAGTCGTGTGAGAAGTGTGGGTCTGACTTAGCCCTGCAGGCAATTAGACCTGTGCTTTCAGCACATTGTTTCCTTCCAAAAATACGGAGCAGCTAATGCAGTTGGCATTTGCTCCCAATGTGCTGTGTACTTCCTGTGACTGATGGGACAGCTTGCTGCTAGCCCACGATGGCACCCTAGGTCTCAGAGCTCCAGCTGGCTCCTTGTTTGCTCTCCTCTTTTTCACCAGGAGAGGTAGGTAATGGCGCTGGGGATGAGCCAGTCTGCAGCTGGCCACCAGAGAGCTGCAAGTGACGCTTACCCCTGCATCAGAAAAACAGGGCAAGAAACTATCACCAAAGACCCTCAAACCAGGAATGTGCATGTTCAGACTAATGTCATCCTATAGTCATCATATAGGGCAGGAGGAAGTATTGTGAAAGTCCTTGCATGACTACTTGTGACCTGCAGTGGCTTGGTTGACAAAGATCAAATTTTTTAACATAATTCATTGTAATTAGTGCTCAGTGGAGCCCATTCCTAGCTCCGGCAAACAATCAGCAGTCAGTGGGTCCTGGTATATGGGGAGGATGGTAGAAATTCATCTTGCTCTGCCTTCAGCATGAGGATATTATCAGCTCCTGCTCTACACAGTGAGGACAGTTTCTCACAAATTTCTCCATTATTATTAACATCACTCTTAGTTAACTAGCAAATTATTGAGTACTTAAGGACAGGTGGAGCTGACTCTCTCTTTTCCCTAGGCCTGGGAACAGAAACAAAATCTTGTTTTAACTGTCATATTCATACCTTTATTTCTCATGTTCATTGCCTGGAGACTGTTGAGTAAGAGGTACTTAGTTATTAATATATTTAACATCTATTTGGATTCTTCCAGCACTTCAGCATTTTTATATCACAAATCAAATCTCCTTTAGGAGTTTCTTTAGCTAAGCCTTTGCCCTTTACACCCAACATTCTCAGTGAATAAAAATGTTTGGGCTGAGATGAAGTCCAAATAGATTTATCAGAACTGGTCATGACATGGCTTCTTGGTGATTAAAGGCAAACTGAAAAATAACCAGTTACCAAATAGCCCACTCAGGAGAAAATATGTTCTGGAGAAAATTTGAATATTTTCAAGAATTTAGGGAAACAGACAAAATCAGAGACTTTTCCAACAAATCCATCTTATTTTGTATGTAGAGCTATCTTCAGCTGGCACATCTCAGCTGAAGCATTTCTTCTGTTTGCTGTACCTTCTACTCCCCATGTCTAGGCTCTGCAGCACCGGTTTAGTTGATCCTTGCACATTTTGACCATGCTTATTCTGATTTACGTTATTGTCTTTACTTTCATATATGTGTTGCCTGCAAGACAATTAGAGAAAAATGTCTTACTTGGAGCCAAGCACTACATTTATGATGCTGTATCTTACACTGCAGAAATAAATGGAAAAGTACTATACTGAAAGACCTTATGCTATCTTATATGACACATAGAGGGAGAATTGCCTCCATTGCAACCATGTTAACAAGAGGGGAGCTTCATTAAACATCCAAGTAGATGAACAAATATATTTAAAAGCTGTCTCTTGGGTAACGTGAACTTAAGTGAATGCAATTTACTTGTTTACTTGGCATAGTGTCTCTTGTAGGACTTCTTTGAATCAAAATGGCTCACATGCCTGATGACAGCAGCTGGAAATCACAGCAATGGGGATCTCCATCGTAACATTGCAATAATACATGCCTTTGTGCGTGGAAGATTTACAACACCAATACTGGAAGGTGTCAGGCATATCTCCTGGATAAGGCAGCTCCCACCCCATGGAGAAAGCTCATAGGCAGAAAGATAGCACCCCCTTTCAAATCTTTTTTTTTTTTTTTTTTGCTTGTTAAGTATATTCATTTTGATCTCTCTTGAGTTCAAAAGATCTTGGGTCAAATTCTGCTATGTTCATCTCACATTTCTGTATTCCCTTTGTCATCCATTAATGGTGCATGACCAACTTTCAGCAGCCCATTTTAAGAACAATTAAAGTAAAACAAAATATTTTAAAAGCCTTCTGATTGTAGGCAATAATGGATCAATTGGTCTGCAGGACAATTTTTTTTTGGTATAGTTTACACTGCTTTTTTGTACACAAAACCTAGTGTTTGCAAAACTCATTTTCCTAAATTGCTGTCTCTGAAGGCAGGTATCATATCATGGTTTGTACAGCATTGGGCAAAAATAATTTTTAAGGATCAGGTCACTATGGTAACCACTTCTTATCTAAGAATCAAAAAGCAGTTATGATTGTAATTAAAAAATGTATGCTGCCTACCAAGAATTATTCTGAATTATAATTCATTTTCTGTCACATATTTGAGTTATTTTTATTGCTCCCAAAGGCATTGCCTTTTATTATAATTCAGTAATACAGCACTTCATACAGAGAGACTGTTTTGAGTACACTGCCAGAAATCATGGTCAAAGACTCCAGCTTCTGAGATACTTCAGAGAAACTCCAGGAATGTTTCGTATCCTTAGAAAGGGGAAATAAGAAGATAAATATGTCCTCCTAAAAGCTCATGCTTCCTCACTAGTTGTCAGACATCCTAAGACCAGTCATTATGAGTTACAGATGTGAAATCCATGAACTAAGAACTCCCATCCAGTTACTGACTGGCAGCTGCTGGAGAATTTCCTTCAGCTTGTGTCCTTTCTTCTGCTCCCTGCACCAGAATCATGTGTGGAAATCTTGGTGACCACTGGAAGAGGTCACAAGGAGCGATGGCAGTGAAATTATTGCCTTTAAGATTTATTAAAATAAATAACAGAGGTGTAGAGCTCCAAATGGCTCTGATGAAGCTGCTTGGGAGTTCAAAAGGGCTTCGTGAATTCAAGGAGTAAAACTGGGCTCGTGAGGAGGTGACCTGCTCCAGCTGGCTCTCGCAGGCTTAGGCCCTACACCACTTTATGGAGGAGAAAATTGCATTTTTTATTAGCTTATATTAACTATTTTCAAATAGCACCAACCTGGCCTCATTGCTTCTTCTCTGCTTTGGGTCTACTCAGGGCTGTGAAGCCAAGAGGTTGTTAGCAGGATCTCTGGCACTTGCCCCTGCATTTCATTTTTTGGGCTGCAACCCATTTAACCTTCAGCTAACACACCACAGAGCAAATACATGCCATGTTTTATGTAAATAGAAATATATTTGATTGCTTAAGTGTATCTTTTTTTTTTTTTAATGCTTTTCAAGAGGGAGACAGAGCAAATGTTTATCTTTCCAAAACCTGTAGTTTTCAATATCATTTTTTTCTGGCTTTTTTTTTCTGTGATATAGTCGTACATCCCCACAGACAACCAAATGCTTTCTCTTGGAAATGGATTTACTGCTCAGTGGCCACAATTATCCTAGCAGCACACCCTGGAAAGCCTTTTTAGTGCCTAAAATGAGGGGTTTATTCTTGCTGGGGTGGCTGCCAGATTAGGAGTAATCAGTAAGGTTAATGAGCCAAAGACTAATCATTTGTATTCTTTTGGAGTTGCTCCATAGCCCCAAATGACTCAAGATGCAGGGGAAGTTTTAATTAATTAATCTAGGGCCTCCCTTCCTCCTCATCCTTCACCATAGAAAGCGCAGAGGACCTCTATCCTCACTAAATCCCTGATGCCCTGAATCTCTCCCAGAGCAGAAATAACAGAGAAAGTTTTGGGTGTGAGGATGGATGGGGTGGGGAGGGCTGGTGCAGGTGGTTAAGGAGGATGGGAGGGTATAAGGAGCTGTGGCTGCAGGGTGGTGGTGATGCCTCCTGTGTGCTTTATCTTCATGGCTTTTGCACTGTTTTTTTTTGTTTTGTTTTTTTTTTTTTTTTGTTTGTTTTGTTTTTGTTTTGTTTTCCTTGTTAAAATGGCTTGCTTCTACTGGAACAGAAAACTGCTGCTTGGATTTCCCAGTAATGCAGCTTTGCTTCTGCAGAGTTTTGGGTGTTTTTTTCCCTCTAGCTGGTAAGATTAAATTACATGGTTTATCTGGGCTGGTTTAACCCCCTCTGATCTGCTTTTGAAAGCTGTCTGAAGAGGATAACGTGCTTTCCTTTTAGCAACCCAGAAGAATGGAGTGACCTGACCCCCACCAATATTGTGAATTCCTCAGGTGGAAACTGAGAGAAATATTTCATAGTGGCTATAATGCAGCGGAGTGGTAAATGATTTCATTAAGACTACAGTGATAATTAGTTTAATCAGCTGAAGTGCAGCTCAATGTAGCACACCTCAGAGGTGTGGCATAGAGGGGGGGGCTGTTGCTACTGGCTGGGAAAGCATCCTCACCCAAGGGCTTAAGCAGAGTGTCTTCCTGCTCTTTGCAATTAATTCTCTGCTTTAATTAATTCCCTGATGCCATTCAATGAAGCCAGGCTGAGCTTCTGGGAGGAAATCACAGCTTATCTGGGGTTCAAGTTACAGGAGACCCACTGACCTTTCTGACTGAAATCCCACTGAGCTGAGTGTCCACTCTGGTGCATGGTGTCCCTGAGTACCGCCAGGGAACAGCATGAATCTTGCTGTTGGGTTTCTCTTGTAAGCAGAAAAAAAAACACAGGACAGCAAATGTTGTTCTTCTGTTACTTCCTTTGAGACCAAACCCAAAAGGAAATACGCTGCTCTGAGAGCATTATTTCCCTGTCTGGCTAAGGAAGATGCCCTTCTTCTGAGCAAAGACTAACAGGATTGCCTTGTGTTGATATTCAGGTCTTCATGAAGCTTCTTCAATACCAGACATCACAACTGCATTAACATACCAGTGCAAATGTTTCAGGCTCCTGCACCTATCTCATCTTTTATTTTTTAGCTATGTTTAATTTTATTTCATTTTTTAATTGAGCAGCATGAGAAACAGACAGCATATATAATACTCACAACTCTTGAGGACGTATGGAGCTGCTGGCTTGCAGCATCTCCCTAGCACTTGAGTTTGGCTTGCTGGAGTTGGGCTGTTGTAGCCTGCTTTGAGTTTTGTATCCATTATGGTTTTAATGCCAAACAATGCATTCAAACCAGGTATTGCTTGTGGAGGTTATCTGCTGACTACCGTGTGATAGCAGCCTCCTCTGCTGTCATCTCATCTTTCTAGTTATGTGACGGCAGTCACTTGCTGGTGTAGTACTACCCCTAAATACAGATCTTTATAGAAGGAAATGGACTTGTCTGTATTGAGGATAAAGATTCTATTTTCAATATTAATTCCAGGGTGTCTGATGTGAAATGCTGCTTCCCATGAAGGGTACGCTTTGTGGTCCTCCCTTCACAAACAGCCTGGTGAAAGGTAGAGAAGAACCATACTGCAAGGATCTGGTAGATTGTTGTTACAGCCCTCTGGCCTCCAAACACTAGAGCTGCCCAGGCTGCTTTTATTAAAAAAAAAAAAAGAGTGTAACTCCCAGTGCTCTTGAGCAAACCTATCTAACAGTGCTTGTGCCATCCCATCTGCCAAAGGGTGCACCATTTAGGGGCTTACACCTTCTTTGAGCCACTGTGGTCAGGGACTGACAGCAGGGCATCCTATATGAAGATAGGATGCTCCAAGACAGTCGACCCCAGTTCTCATGGTGTTACAGAATCACAGAACTGCAGCAGCTGGAAGGGGCCTTAAGATATCATCGAGTCCAACTGCTCTGACAAAGCAGGTACCTAACAATGCAGTCTGCTCCCCACGCTGAACAGACTCAGGTTACTCAGCCTTTCCTCATATGGGAAACACTCCAGGCTCTTAATCATCTTTGTGGCCCACTGTTGGACTACCCCTAGGAGTTACAGGGCAAATGGATGGAGCCTGAAGCCTTTCTCTGCCACCCCCTTTCTTCAGCAGGAACCCTGCTTACTACTGGGGCTTCAGCTGCTCTCACATTAAGCCCTGAGAAGCACTTGTGTATTATAATTGCTAAAAATTAGAGACTACAGCAATGAGGGGGTTGCTGAGCTCAAAGAGCATCCTCCAACTTGAAGTATGTGGGGTGCTGGGGACAGGAAACAGCATCAAGTGCCCACCCTCACTTCACAGCTCCCACTGCTGGAGCTGGCTATTGTGACCATTCATCCATCCATCTGTTCTCCCAGACTGAATTCATTTCTTCATCCTCTGGATAGAGCAGGAGGTGATCATCCTCACCTGTGTGATCACAAAAAGAGAATGATTTCATAGAAGCAAAAGGGATTTGCTCATGGGACAGATGGACCTTCTCCCTCCAACCCATCTGCTCTTCTCCAGCAAAAAAAAAAAAAAAAAAAAAAAAGAACTCTCCTGGAGCTACAGGTCCTTCCATCCTTTACCTGTTACTCTGCAATGTGATCCTGTGACTAGGCCGGGTGACCTGAGTGATAGAGCTGAGTGAAGAAGAGGAGGGAGGGAAGGATGTATGTCTTGGAAACGGTTCATTAAGAACCATCAGGAAGCTTTTTGCTGGTTACTCCCCGCATCATATTAGAAGGGAAATGAGTGTTGTCTATGCCATTGTTGTTTATTTTGTCTTTTTCTCTCTGAGAAAGTGAGCTGTGCAACTGTGTTGCTACTCTGCAAACACTGTGAGAACACAACATGGGAACAGTTGAAAATGCTGAACCAGATAATCTTAAAGGCCTCTTCCAACCCAAACCATGCTGTAATTTTATGATACAGCTTTTGTTAAGGCAGACAACCATGCCAAGGTAAGATACAAATGGAGGAAAGCCAGGCAAGAGCCAGCCACAGCAAATACCTTGATGGCCAGCTATTCATTCTGGAGAAAAATTGACAGCAAAAGTGATGTGGTCAGCATTAAGCTCCAGCAGCACATGTTCTAGTGCTGTTAAGACTTTTTGCTACCACTCAATTAAACAGTTGTTGTACAAGGAGCAGCAGATACACCAGGGGGATGCTGCTGTCCTGCCTTTGATATTTCTTCTGAACACTAAGTCTGGTTTTCAATAGCATATAGGCACAAACCTTTCTTTAAGTAACAACTTAACTCCAGACTCGTTTGGAAGCTTCAGAAGATCTCCTGGTGATCAGCCTCTCAAGTTTCCTCAACATGGCACAGAAAAAGAGATGTTTCCTTGCAGATTTTTGCTTCATGCTCCTCAAATCAATGAGAGATACTGACTGATCATTTTGGCAGTAAGTAAGGATTATGTTTTAAATACAGGCGAGGAAGTTGCAATTGTATGCTTTTCTTCCCCAAAGAACATAGTAGGATACTGCAAAGAACAAGAGGTAATAGCCTTGAATTGCACCAGAGGAGGTTCAGATTAGATTTTTGGAACAATTTCTTTTCTGAATGAGTGCTGAGATGTTGGAAAAGGCTGCCCTTGGAGGTGGTAGAGTCACTGTCCCTGGAAGTGCTCAAGTAACATGGAGATGTGGCACTGTGGAATATGGTTTAGTGTGCATGGTGGTTATGGGTTAACAGTTGGACTAGATATCTTGGAGATTCTTTCCAACCTTAATGGTTCTATGATTGTACCTCTTTATGGAGGAGACATGGATAATGTGTTAGTATTTTAATGTATCTTGTTCACTAGTATCAAAAGGCACACACAATAAAGCCATGAAAGAAAGCAGCAGATTAATCATTTTTTCCCCCACTGGAGGTCCTACTTCCTTCCCCTGATAGTTGGGATTTACAATCCACCACCTTCTTCATCTCACAGTTGGAGAAGTACAAGGAATACAGTTGTTCACATCTGTACAGTGCTAAGATGTAACATTGGGTCTCCAGAACTTAAAAGCAATGTTTTGTAAAGTCATCTCTATGGTTGGTGGTGAAAATGGGTCTGTTAAGTCCCATTTGGATTGGATAGTGGGTCAGCAGCACTGTGTGAATGCTATTCTGGATCTCGTGTTTGTTTCTGCCTTAAAATAAATTAAATATCTCTTTATTGCTCTTGGGAAGCAGCCAAGAACAGCTGAGCCACAGTGTTCCCTAGGACTAGCTGTGTATGCTGTACATAACTGGTTTTGCTCAATAACTCCTCAGCCCTCAGCTGAGGTGGGGATGGTCTCTCTGGTCACCAGTAATGACATTCTGTTTCTCATGGGATTATATTATTGGAGGCTCTGGCTATGGCATGGGGCATGGCCTTGTTTGACCATCATGCCTTTTCATATGTGCCTTCTAGGGTCTCACATTTTCACAGCTCTGTCTGCCTTTTCTTTATGTCAATCATAAGGCAGAGAAATGACAAGAAGAATCATGTCTTTCTGTAAGGAATTTAAAAGATATTCTGAAAAATACTGCTGCATTTCTCCCAAAATCTGCTCATTAGCCTTTGCACCACAGTCTAATTTGGAGGTACCTGTAAGGCATTCTCCATATTGTAAATAACTCCCCCATAACTCACATGCTTCATCTCCTTGGCTCTTTGCTGGCTTGTGGAAACCATGAGCTTCAGCTAAATTTTGGTGGAGGAAGAGGAGCAGGATCAAATACATTTCAGTAATTAGTTGTATGTGCATTGAATATTTTCCTGATTATGGTTTTGGATAATTGGGGAAATTTTCAAAGTAATTAGAAGCCACTAAAGGGACATGATGCTGCTTTGTATATTAAGCTCTGATTAACTGAAGTGTGGAAAATTCACACTGAAAAAAACAGCCAAAAACTTAGGGTACTGCTTTCATACTAATTGGGCCATTACAGCACTCTATCTTGTAAGGAAACCTCAATGGCAGAGACCCTTCCATTGCCCTTGGGAAGTTACCAATAGGGATGTAATCCTACCTGCTGTTCTGCATCTGGCTTTTGACTTGGTTCTGCTCCCAGCAGATTGATTTTGTAGCACTCTGTGGCCTGTAGGAGTCTTCCCTTGGGTCTGTTAATCACCCTGACTCCTTCAGCAAGATCAGTGCCTTGGGTCCAGATCCACCCCTAAATAACTGTTGGCATCACAAGGCCATCAGGCTACTAGCACAGCCAGTGGTGCCTGAATTAAGTGTTTAATTGCAGAATCATTACGTGGCATCTGTAATTATGCAGATGTCTGTGTCTTTGTAGTTGTAATAACAAAAAGGGTAAAGTAAGTTGGCCTTTGAATACTCATTGACTAGGAAAGGTTTCTGCCCAGGGAAGTGGTGGAGTCACTGTCTCAGGGGGTATTTGGGAGATGCAGCATTTAGGGACATGGTGTATTGATGGACTTGTGGTGTTAGGTGCATGGCAGTAAAAAGGGGCTTTGGCTCAGAGCTGGTGGGCTCTGCGCTGCATATTAGCATATAGGGAAGGCATCAACCATCCTAAGGATTAGCTGGGAAATTGTTGTAATTGGGGAGGGGGACAAGGGACATCTCTCAGAAATATCTTGATTATATCAGGGAAACTGAAATGATGTGAAACAATTTGGATTTTGTTGCCAGGGTGTTCCCCTGCTGCCAGTCCCTGGTGAGCCACGGGCATACCCTGCACTAAAAGTCCTAAATCCTGTTTTGGAGAGGCTACCAGTTGGAACATCTACAAAACATAAATGCAACATTCATTTCACATCTGTCCTGCATTAATAATTTCTTAAATGCTATAGGTACCATATAATTGTAATTTTCCCTTTTAATCTTCTGGGGGAAGTGATGTGAGTGATCATGTGTGATGATGATCTGGGAGTGGAATATAGAGCTGCCAGGTGCAGGACACATAGATGGCAGCTGTTTAAAGTGTGCTGTCGGACACCTTCATTAAAAAGCTGGTTTTAGCCTCTGGAAGGCACCTGGTGGAGGTCCCAGGGAAAAATCACACAAGGAGGAACGCCCCAGTGACAGCACCCCATGGATTCACATATCCCATGCCCCAGAGCCCTGCTCTTGGCCCTCGACAAGGTGGTTTCTGCCTAGCTTTACATCAGAGCTGTTTCATCCCTGTTTTCACCCACAACGTAGCTCGCTGGCAGGTGAGTGGGTGTGGGGTTTGTGTTGTGAAAAAAAAAAAAAAAAAAAAAAAAAAAAGCAGGAAAGCTAGAGGTTTTTTTTTGTTTGTTTGTTTGTTTTTTGTTTTTTTTTTTCCTTTCAAAGCTTTCAAAAGGTCACTGGGGACCCCTAATGTTCGCCTGATGCAGAAGCACATGCTTCAGAGCTGAAACTGCAGAAGCTTCTTCAGGCATCTGTGGGTTTAGCCACGCTGATCACTCGACAGCATAAGTGCCAAACAAAGTACTTTGGGATGCAGGAGTCCTCATGCTCCCCACATAATGTGTGGGAGCCGTGCTTACCCTCATCCATGGCAGTAGAAACACATGACATAAAACAGAAAAGCAGTGCCAGTTCTGCTGCATACCAGGGTATTATCTGCTCATGTGAGCAATCATATAAGGGAAAAAATAGGTTCATAAAGTGGGTAAAGCTGGCAACAGAACTCATGCTTTGTAAAAGGCATTGGGAGAAATAAAACTGAGAGTTTTTAGGTACGGCCTGTAGCCCCATGATCAGCTCAGTCCCAGATTTCTAAGCTTCACTCCTTCAAAAAAGGCCACTAGCCCCTTCCCCAGCTCCACAGCATCGCTGTTTCAGTGTACAGGTACAAAACCCACCCAAATCCTCATGCAGAATGTGATGCTTGCAACAGGAATCAGCTGCCCTTCTCTCTTTCACACCTCCAACCCCAAACCCAAGTAAATCAGCAAAACCTGCACTTTCTAAGTGACTTCTAACACACTGAAAGTCAATTAGTGCAATTAAAATGGAGCTGCTAACCACAGGTCTTCATCACTGACACCATGCTGAACGTCTGTTCTGTGTGGTTCCCAAATAAAAGTGCAGGGAGAGGGAAGGATTTTTTCAAGCAGTCAAATTGCCTCTAATTAGCAACACAACTGTAGTCAAAACATAATGTGAGGATAATAAATTGATATTTGCATAATGGAAACACTACCAAAATGTACTTCAAATAAACTGAATTAGATTATAATTAGAGTTGTGTTTTGGGAAGGAAAATTCTCCTAATTGCCTCTGTATAGACAGTGCCAAGGAGGAGAGGGCTGCAGCAGCAGAGGCATGGGGCACAGCCAGGGGCCTGTAGGAGTGGCTCCAAAGCCAGGGAAGCTGGCCTTTTTTCTTTTTTTTTCTCTCTTCATTGTTTTTTCCTTTTCTTTCTTTCTTTTTTATTTTTTTTTCCCTTTTTTTTCCTATGTCAGGTAGAACTTCTTCATGGAGGGGGTGGTCAGGCATTGGAACAGGCCACCCAGGGAAGTGGTGGAGTTTCCATCCCTGGAGGAGAAATGCGTGGACATGGCATTAAGAGACACCGTATAGTGGTGAGGACTTGATAATATTGATAGTTGTACCTAATGATCTAATGGGTTCTTCCAGCCTAAATGATTCTACAATTCTTTCATTTCCCTCTTATTCTCCCTTTCTTCCTTTCCTGTTCCCCCCTCCTTTCCTCCTCTATTTTTCTCCCCCTTTCTGCTCCTTCTTCCTTTTTTTTCATTTGTATTTTTCAAAACTGTTGTTTGTTTTCTGGTTGTTAATTTTCCTAGTCTTTTCCACCCCACCCATGCAGAGGGCACAAGCATTGCCTGCTGCACCAGCCCCTTCCCCACCAGCTCAGCTGTGCTGGGGCTGGCAGAACACTCCCAAAACAGCTGCTGATGTTTGTGGCTGATTTCCTACAGCCAAAAACTACAGCTGAGCTGTTGGCACAAGGAAAGAACCTATCTAAGCAAACAAGGATGAGATTAGGGCCTTATGGTTAGTTGGGTATCTGTAGCAAAACAAACCTGTGCTTTGGGTAGTTATGCTGAAAGAAAATCTGGAGGAGAGTCAAACTGGAAAGTAATTTGAGTGGGAGAAACTTGTGCTTGTGGGGAGGTGGTGTAAGGATTGCAGTGTGAATGCTGTTTCTGTGCTTCATGGGAAGCCTGTGGATGCAGTGAAGAACTGGTGAAGTGATGAGTTGTGATAGCTTGTTCCTGCTTTAGTCAATTGACAACTTCTGTTGATACTCAAGCTTGCCCTTATTTTCCAGCTCTTACCAAAATACTGGAAGGCACTGGATGACAAGTCACCAGCTGGTTGGATGAGGCCATGGGAACCAACAAGGTAGAGATTGCACACTGATGTGGGCATCCCCAGCAGTGCTATTGCCAGCAAAATGTTGTATGGCTCTGCAGAGTGAATGCAATTTCTGTCAAATGCAGGTCCTCCCACAGTGGTTTTAAACTGAGACCACCTCAAGGATGAAGGCAGTTTCCATTAAGTTTAATTATATTTCCCCAAAACTGGCGTGGTGATGGTAAAGTTTTTACAGGATGGAAGTTGTTATGTGAAGATTTTATTTATCTTAACCATAATGCTTTCTATTAAACCACTTTTATTTGTATTACAGATAACATCATTCATGAACATGATGCTGATTAACGACAACAAAGCTTCAGTTGTGATCATTTGTTGCAACAAATATGCAGAGCATGAAATAGACACAGCACAACCACAGCATCAAGCCCAGGTCGGTACCTGGATCTAACTTAATGTCAGTAGATGAGATGCTATGAGATGTGATCACCAGCTAGTAATTAGCTTGCAATAAAGGTGCAGAAGAAGGCAAGGCTGGTGCAGGTGCTCAGAGCAGCTTTCTGCTCTTGAGGATGTTTTCCAGAAGTTCCTGAGCTTCTTGGAGCCCCTGGGCTGCAGCCACATCAAGGAGTTTCTCCACTTCCCTGGAAGACATGAGATCTTTGTTAAGAAAATCTAGGAGAAGTTTTGGGTTGTTCCTATTTGACTTCTACTTGCCCAGGCTTCTATTAGAAGACCACCATTACTGGATCTGAAAGATTCTGTGAAGTTCAACTATCTGTTTTTTGTTTTGCTTTTCACTGTGATCTGAACATGTATGTCTGAGGATTGGTGATTTCCCTGACCTGATTGAACCAGAGGCGGATGATTTGGAACTCTTGAGATACATATTAGTTGTACAACCAAATACATGAGTCTGATCAACATGCAACAGGGGATCAGAATGAAACATGATGGCTTCAGCTCACAGGGTTTTGCTTTTGTACTTTGGAAGTTGGATTAAAAAAAACTATAAGCAAAACAATTTTAAAAAGAAAATTGAGTTGCACTGCGTTGGAAACTCATCAGCTGCTTACAACTAGGAGTGACCCCTGGATGAGCCATCACAGTGACAGTGCAGACAGCAGCATCTGGTTGTCCCTCTGATTGGGATCATGTGTGCAGGGCACAGAGAAGTGATGAAGAGAGTGTCTAAGCCTCTTTGAAGCTAAGAAAACACTGGTAGCCAACACAAGGACTTGCAGTCTGCTTTCTACAAGCAAAGCTGCATGACTGACAACACAACAACGGGACCTCAAAAATGCCTACGCAGCCACATCCATGGGATGCCTACAGCACAGGACTTCCCCACAGGAGGAACCAGATCCTCATGTGCAGTGGGAAGGGTCAGGAGCAGCTGGGTTTACCCTTCCTCCAGTGCCACCGTCATGTTGCTGAGAACTCCCAGTGCCAGGTTGAAGGAGGAGTGCGGGTGGCCCTGTCCTGCTGCCTGCCTGAGAGAAGAGAGGAGGCAAGGAGAAGAAACTGCAGAAGAAAAGCAACGTTTGAACATTTCCCTATCAAGGCCATCCTCACACTGCCTGTAGCTCCCTGGAGATGGCCCAGTGCCCAGAAAACATTGCCAGCTTTGTCCCTGTGCCTCAGCAGTCTTTTCCAGCAGAAAGCAGTGTGCCATCTCCAGAGTTATATTTTGCAGCTCACCTGAACCAGTGCATGGCCAGCTTTTCATTTTTCTCTACTCCAGCACCTGTGATAAAAACAAGGCAGTGAAGTCATGGTGATGATGTACATTACAGTGGCCAACTGCAGCATGCAGAGCCACATTTGAGATTCCCATGCACATATATCCTCCAATAGCAAAGGTTACCTTGCAGATACCTCTGCCCCACAATGTGCTGGGCGTGGGGGTACCCAAGGTGTGCATAGGCCTGTGCCACATAGAAATGAAAGGCCTGGTAGTGCAGCAGGATGCAGAGCAGCAGCAGGCTGGCCACCAGCAGAGCCAGCAGCTGCAAAACAGGAAATGTGAGGAGAAAGGAGCCAGAGACTGACAACAGTAAATGTTCATACAAGCTATATAGCCTCCTGAGCCTATTCCCCAAAGAAAAATGCAGAAAGCCTCACACAACCACAAAAAGTCAAAGCAACCTTTGATTCAGAGCAATTTCCAGCATCCATTTAATCTGGCAGGAAAGACGCTGGTTGAGTCCCAAGTTAATATCACCTCATTTTCCAGCAGTCCTCTGGAAGAAAAATAATTATAAGCTGGGCTCAAGGCACTGGCCTAACAGCATTAGGGAAGAACTATTCAAGGTTTCAGTGCAAACTTGCCCCAAAGGACAGTACAAGGATAGTGTATGAACCAACAGACACTGCTCACGCTATTCCTGGAGCGCAGCCAGATCTCAGCAGTACAGCCCCCTTTATGCACCCTCCCCAAACAAAGGAAAAACAAAATCCACGCTGCTTAAGGGTAAGCCATGGTATGAGCACATAGTTCTGTCTCAGATAGCAAAAACATTGAGAAGCCCCCAGCATCCCATTCAAATTGCTTGCTGCCCTCCTAAGCCCCACGCTTACCTCCCAGGTGCTCCATGCCAAGCTGGGGCGCTGCCTGCACTGTGGGGAGGGATGTTCCCCATGGGTGCTGATGCTGCCCCTTCCCACCCAGCGATGCCGTGCCAGGGGCCTGATGTCTGTCATAACTCCCTGTTGCCACAGCCTGAACACTGACGGGTTCCCATCCTCCCTCACAGCTCTGTCACAGGTCCCCTTGCTTGGCTTCACTCCTGATTTGTGGCCCAGCTGCTTGGCTGAGATAAGAGGGATGGACATACAGAACTTGCAGTGTCAAAGAGAATGAGACTGTTCTCCCACTGACACCTACTGAAATCACTGATATTTAACTCTGCACCCAACAGGATGAGCAAATCGCTGTATTTGATGAAAGTTGATGAGGAAAGGAAAAATAATGTGGGTTTTTGGTTTGTTTGTTTTTTGCTTTTCTCATGAGAAGGAAAGTACATCATGAGTGTTAATGATATTGCTCAGTACTGCAAATGTTGGGCACCTTGTTATATCAGCTGCATGATCTCCTTTGGATGTGTCAAGTGAATGTGAGATGATGCAGCCTCAGGTGAGGAAATTAGAAAAGGTACAATGGCATGTAACTAGGGAATTATCAGAACATACAACCTCCACCATCACTGCCACGAACTTTGACAAGATGGGATTACTAGTGGCATGTTTTGTTTTTTTTTCTTAAGCTGGAAAGCTTGCATGTTAAATACAGTCATTTCATAGCTGTATAATTTTGCCTTTGTTCATCTGCAATGCCCTCATCTAGTGACTGACTTGACCAGCTAGGTAGATGAGGGGAAGAGCAGTGGATGTTGCGTGTCTTGATTCAGCAAGTCTTCGGACACTGTCTCCCAAAACATCCTCGTAGGTAAGCTTAGGAAGTGTGGAATAGATGAGTGGACAGAGAGGATGGTTGAGAACTGGCTGACTGGCAGGTCTTAGAGAGCTGTGATCAGTAGCACAGGAGGCTGGCAGCTTGAGATGTTTCCCAGAGATCTGTACCGGGCCTGTTCTTGTTCAGCATCTTCATCGGTGACTTGAATGGAGGGACAGAATGCACCCTCACGTTTGCTGATGATGCAAAGCTGTGAGGAGTGGCTGACACACCAAAAGTCTGTGCTGCAATACCATGAGACCTGGACAGGCTGCAGAGGTGGGCGGAAAGGAACCTGTTGAGGCTCAGCAAGGGCAAGCATATAGAGTCCTACACCTGGAGAGGAATAACTGCATGCATCAGTAGTGGTTAGGGGCTGATGTGCTGGAAAGGAGCTCTGCAGAGAAGGACCTGGTTGTTCTGGTGGCCAACAGGTTGACTGTGAACCAGCAGTATGCCTTGTGTTGAAGAAAACCAGTGCTATCCTGGGATTCCTTAAAAGGAGTTTGGCCAGCAGAAGGACAAAGGAAGTTATCCTCCCTCTGTACTCTGCCCTGGTGATGCCACATCTGGAATACCATGTCCAGTTCTGGACTCCTCAGTTCAAGAAAAGCAGGGATCTCCTAGAAAGAATCCACTGGCAGTCTGCAAAGATGATGAGGGACCTGGGGTCTCCATTATGAGGAAAAGCTGAGAGGCTGGGGACTGTTCAGCCTAGAACAGACTGAGGGGATCTTACCAGAGCTTATAAATACCTAAAGGATGGGAGTCAAGTGGATGGGGTCAGGCTCTTTTCAGTGGTGCTCAGTGACAGAGCAAGGGACCTGGCAAAAACTGGAATCTAGATGTTCCATATGAACACATGGAAAAACTTATTTACTTACTGGACTTACTGGAAAAAGTACTGGAAAAAGCTGCCCAGTGAGGATGTGGAGTCTCCTCCTCTGGAGATATGAAAAACCTGCCTCGATGTTTTCTTACATAACCTACTCAAGGGAACCTGCTTTAGCAGAGCAGTTGAATGAGATTCTCTGCAGGGATTCATTCCAAAATCTATGAATCTGTGATTCTGTGACCTTCTGACAACAAATAGTGTTTTGCCTTCACAGCTAAAAAATACCTGTTTTTAACACAAAGCACTGCCTCACGTGTGTTACCCTTCCTACTCTGAAGCCATAGTCAAGGATCTTCACTGGGAGGCAGGTAGGTGAGACCCATCTCCTGCAAGGGGCTGACCTTGCCTGGCTGCCTAACAGTAAAAAGCAAAAAGTTGTTGTTGGTTTTTTTTCTTTCCAAATTTACAGCAAGATGAGTCAGCTTAAAATACTGAAGAGGAAACCCTTCACCCCTCTGTATTTGAAGCAACATTCTTATTTCTTGTGTTGTGCTGCCATCATGGGGCCAATCTCAATTGCTCTGTTATAGTCACACAGACCATCCCTATGCCCCTCATCCTCCTAACCGAATTGCAAGGCATTTTCACAGAATACAGATTTAATGAGATGTTAATACCAGTACTGAAGGGTCAACTGCCTCTAAAACAAGCCCTGAGAAGGAGTTAGGCTGCAGTGCCCTTATGTTCTCTTACCCATTTTGAGTTTTTAGCTACAATTCTTAGAATTTTATAATAAAGGAGAAAAAAAGAAAAAAGAAAAAAAAAAAACAACAACCTCTCAGGGAGTAATTCTGCTTGAGAATGAACAGATCCCTAGCCACAGATCCAAAATCTGGCAAAAGCAAACACCTGAGTCACTGTTACCATTGCTTGTAAAGAAGTGCCTGTAAACGATTCATTCTGACTCCTGATCCAACTCCATCACATTGTGCTCTTATCTGCACAAGACAGATTCTGGTGCTTGCAGTTCTTCAATGCAGGTGACTCTGAATGGGAAAGCATTATTACTAATTAATTCCACATTATCTGTGAGAACTGTGCTATTGTGCTGTAATCCAGGTGCAGTACAGGTTCTCAATTCAGTAGTGAGCTTGAGCTGCTTATCTACTAAAATCAGCTTACACCACAAGGAAAAAGTGAATTGGGCTGTCAATGAAATATCAGTGATGGCTGTAGTAGCTAGCTGCCTCTGACCAACACAGAAGAGTTAATCACTCTTCTCTGCTGTAACTTTGGCACAGAGAAAAACAAGGGGCAGATGGCATTTCTATTTTCCCTTTCACAGAATAAATTTTGAAGAACCATTTCCAGCTCCTACAGATTAGCATTTTGATTGAAAACCAAAAGCCAGCCATGCCCAGGAAAACACTACTTTCATTTATTTTTCACATCAAAGGTTTTTCTAGTCGCATTGTTTCTCTTTTCCTCTTTGTTGCACTGACGTGGTCAGGGCTGGAAGCACTTTGATGCTTCCCTGAAGTTGAAAGATGGATGGTGATTGCTGTAAGAACTGGTGGCTGTGGCGGTAGCTGTAGCTATAAGGAGTTAACTGGAAGGCTACTTGGGTGCCTAGACTAAACAAAAGAAAAAGGAAGGGAAGAGAAAAGGAAAAGGAAAAGGAAAATAACAGATTGCACTGAAACCCAAATGTAAAATACCATTCATTTTTTTCCATTTGTTTTTTGAAGTTTGCTACTCATTTTTCAGAATGAACTATAAACTTTTCAGTGATCTATCTGATTGAAGAAACATGTAATCATTGAAAGAATGAGGGAGGAAGGTTACTATATCAAAACAGGCCATGCTCCTAGTATGTTGCCAGTTTAAACCAAACACACTGACTTTACCACAATGCACAGAGCCTCTGCCTAGAAGTCATGGTGGCTTCAGGGAAGTATTCCCGGCTGCTCTATTGGGAAAAAAAATTGCTATTGCCCACATTTATGTAATTGGCACATGACTAATTGAAGTGTCCTCTGGGCATCAGTAGCACAGTGCAGATTGGATCCACCCTGAGAGTTCACCAACTTGCATACTGTTGGAGCTGTGGCTTTACAGCAAAATACAACATAAATATTACTTATCTCTGTTACCCTGCTGGAAGGAGCTCAAATGCAGGAAGTGGGGAGAACCAGTCCTCCTACTGCAGGGAGGAGCAAGGCACACAGCAATGAGGCCATCTGCACAGGGCAATGGGAGGAGCAGGCAAGGACTTGTAGCTGGCAGTGTCTCTCTGTCAGGCTCTCACTGTTTTGCCTAGATCGCTGGAGCTTCCTTTCACAGCTGGCTAAATAAGAACAAGATAAAAATTTATTCAGACCAGTCATCATAGCACTATTAATAGCAGATACAAGAGTGTACAATGAGCACAAGTGGGATCTCACGTCTCTGAAATAATCAGCATGCATGTGCTGTCTGAAGATCTATTATAGAGACATGTGAAGCCATTTCCAGATACCAGATTAATAAATGTATCTGTTAAACCAAACAACTGCCCCCATTCATCATCACACACAGCATGACAGTGCTACCAGAATGCATTTGATGGCCTGCCAGTGGGGATACCTAAGGAAAGCTGTCCTTTAAAATACAGCCATGGACACTGGTGCTGATTCTTCATCCATTTAAAACTGGCAACCCTGGAAGCCATAGCCTTATGAAGTACCCAGACAATGTCAAATTAAACACCTCTTGGTATGCTCTAGCTAGATGCTACCAACTAGAAATGCCAGAAAAAGTGGTCCAAGATGATCTGAGAGACCTAGCAATGTTAAATGGACTGATAAAGACCAATTACTCAGCCCCATTCAAAAACATACATCTTCCCAACACCAGAAGGTTATGTCATCCAGCTGGATGATGTGTGGGGCAGTGTCTGCATCGGGAAGGTGGAGGTAGTAAGAGCTTCCTTTGTGCACATGAAATTGAGGTGGAAGTTATTTGCATTCATGACTGGGTCCAGGTTTGCACTGTGATATCTGAGTTAGTAATTTCTCTCCTTTTAACTATAAGGAGTAAGTTTAGATTTTGAGGCCGGTGTGAAGTTATCTGAGGTGAGTTTCAAGTACTCTGACACTTCCCTAACCTTCTATAAACTGCATTCAGTACCTTTATGTTAACTTAATAATATGGTTACCCTGATCTTTGCTGCATGCTAGAAAGAGTCACATTTACTACCAGCAAACCTGTGCAAAGCAACCCCTTTGGTGTTGTGCTTCCATGCCCATGCAGCCCAGGCTGCCTGGAATGGCTGACAGCATGCAACCACAGTGAGCTGTTGGGGATGGACCTCCACCTGGTAGGAGACAGTCTCTTCTTTCTCCTTTCTAGCAAATCACTGGACAGGAAACAGGGAGAAGATTAGACTTCTCCTCCTACATCTCTGTTACCAGAGGGTCGCATGACCAGGAACTTGGCTTCTCCTCCCCCTAAGGGCAAGTGTAAATCAATCCTAATTCAAGGACTCTGGACATAATCCATTTTTTAAAAAGCAAGTCGAATGGAATCTTGCCTTCTACGTGCTTCTGTAAAATCTTGGCTTTTATTTGTAAAATAAAATTTTTATATTTAAAAAAAAAAATCCTCTTCCCTCCTTTCTTGATGAAGGACAGCATAAAAACTAATACTTTGAATAGAGGCACCAGACAGTTACATAAAAAAATAAAATGCCAGATCCTGTACATACGTAGGAGTGCCATCTCACAGTTTGGCCCTATCTCTTCATGCTCTGCTGCTCTGCATGGGAGTAGGTCTTTACCCTGCAGCAGCATTAGCTAGTACAAAATGCCTGAGCCACAGCGGATGGTGAAAGCACTGATGAGGCCTCAGGCTGCATGGAGCTCAAGTGTGACTGAAGGAAATTAGAAAGTTGTGTCAGGAGGAGTAGCCCCAGTCTGTGCTGCCAGCTCTATCATTTGCCATAGATGTCTGCTGGAGACCCCCTTGTGTGTGCGACTCTTCCTTGTGAAGTTGTTGGAATGGGTCCAGAGGAGGCCTTGAAGATGATCAGAAGGCTGAAATACCTCTCCTATAAAGACAGGCTGAGGATTAGGGGCTTGTTCATCATGGAGAAGGCTCAGGGAAGACCTCATAGCAACCTTCCAATATTTATTATTCCTGCTTATAAGCAGGAGAGAGATCAACTTTTTACAAAGGTAGATAGTGAATGGACAGAGGGGAATGGTTTTAAACTAAAAGAGGGGAGATTTAAATTAGGTGTCAGGGATGTTTCTCACTGAGAGGGTGGTGAGGCACTGGAACAAGCTGACCACAGAAGCTGTGGGTGTCCCATCTCTGGAGGTCTTCAAGGCTGGGTTCAATGGGTCCCTGGGCAGCCTGATCTAGTGCCTGATTTAGTGTTCGTCAGTTCTGCCTGTGGCTGAGGAGGGGGCAGGGGGAAGGGGGAGAACTAGATGATCTTTGAGGTGCCTTCCAACCCAAGCCATTCTGTGATATGATTTTATGAACACTGAGGAAGAGCGGTGGTTTTGTGAAGAGATTGGTACGGTCATGGCAGGTTGAACAGTTCTCCCTCCAAGAAGCCACTCGGGTATCCCTAAGATCTTCGGTATAGTGGGATGGTCGGTACTGTGGAGCTGCAGGAGGCAATCAACCAAGAGCACCTGTGAACAAGCTCTGTGGCTGAATAGGTAGGCCACCTACTTCCAAAGTGAAAAATGATGATGGAGTACTGTAAATGGTATCTGGAAAAAAAAAAAAAAAAATGGGGCTGAGACTTCTTGTCAGGGAAACACAGCCATGGACTTCAGTGCCCAGCTGATTCATTGCATTGTGATAGTCAAGAAGAGACCTGAATTTGGTGTAACTTTGGTTGGTGAAACAGTTATCAGGAGCAGGAGGTCTGAGGCAGGGCTGCCGCTGATACCCATGTGTCTCTTACATAAGGCGGAGGTAAAAATAAAACCCAGAGCATGGGCATGTCGTTGGCATGAGGGCACCTCTTCCTCTCAGACCCCTACAGCCCCTGGATGTGACACACGGAGGGCGGCTGCCAGGCGCGGGCAGTGTGACACTACACATGCCTGAAGAAGAACCTGCACAGCTCTGCCACCTTAAGCAGGCTACGGCCACCACAGCCGGGTCTCCCGCACCCGGGACGACGGCGCTGCCTCACATCGCTACCACCGTTACTGAGTCCCCGCCGGGTCCCCGCCACCGCCGCAGCCCCACCCCCACGCGGCCCCCGTCTCTTTAAATGGGGGCGGGGCTTATCTCGCTGCGCCGCAGCGCGCGGCCGGCACCGCCCCGCGCCGCAATTGGTTGTCGCTGGGGCAGAGCGCCATGCCTCCGCCCGCAGCCATTGGCTGGCGGCGAGGCCGGGATTCCCGGATGCAGGCGGCTCGGCGGTTATAAAGCGCCGGGGGAAGGCGGGAGCGGGTGCAGTTTGAATCGCGGCGGGTCGGGGCCGGTCGGTGCTGTCGTCCGGGCTCGGTGGTTGCGGGACGCTCTCTCCCTCTTATCTGTCCCTGCGCGGCGCTCCGGTTCGCGATGGTGAGCAGCCGCGGGGCGGGGAGGCCGCTGGGCCGGGCGGCGGCCGCGATGGCGGAGGCTGGGAGCGGCGGCCGTTAGGTGAAGGGGGAGGGGAGCGCGGGCGGGCAGCGCGCGCCACGGGTGCGTTACTCGCCGGTAGGCGGCGAAAAGGGGGGTTGGAGCGAGCTCCTGGGGGGGGCGGCGGGCAGGCAAGCCGCATGCGCGCTGGTGCCGCCGGGAGAGGGAGTGGCGGCCGCGCATGCGCGTAGGGAGTAGCCGTGCTTGTAGGCGTAGCGAGCACCGCGCAGGCGCCGCCGTCGTTTCGGGTGGGGGGGGGTAGAGAAAATGGAGTTTAGCGCATGCGCGGTGTCGCGTTACTGCTGTTGCGGGCGGGCTGCGCCGCTGGAGGGGGGAGTGGTGTGTAGAGCGCCGGGCGTCACGTGTGTGCTCTTGGCAGGCTGGTGGCAAAGCTGGGAAGGACTCCGGAAAGACCAAGACAAAGGCGGTGTCCCGTTCTCAGCGGGCTGGATTGCAGGTATGCTGAGAGGGGCGTGGGGTTGGCCTTGTATCTCCTGGGTGTGCTGTGTGAATCCCGCAGTGTTATCTGAAGGGATGTAAGGAACTGTCCGGCTTGACCCTCTTCTTTTAGACCTTTTGCATTCGTGTGGCTGGGGTGAAAAAATGGTTCCCGGGCTTTTGCTGCTGCGAGTGGATGTTGTGGTGAAGTTGGCACTGCACCCATACAGCTAGATCCCCAGTGCTGAAGTAGCATTCTGTATTGGGGTGTTTCTGGCATGTGTGTTGAAGCAGTGGGTTTCTTACCACGTGTCTGTGGTTGAGCTTGCTCTATTCGTGTTATTTTTGCAGTTCCCTGTAGGCCGCATCCACAGGCACCTGAAGTCCAGGACTACCAGCCATGGGCGTGTAGGAGCGACAGCTGCTGTGTACAGTGCTGCCATCCTGGAGTACTTGACAGCTGAGGTAAAGCCTCTGGGAGGGTGCATGCAAGATAATAACTCCAGAGTGACACAGTGACCAGAGTCCACCACCATTCACAGGCTGACACTGGACTGTAAGCTCTTCCCTCATTTTGAGCAAGTCTAAATGTGTGCTCCCTCAGTAAATGATGAAAGACATGGATTTTTTTTAACTCTGTAGTTTATGCAGTTAGAGTAGCTGCAATTTAGAAGAAACGTGGAAATACAAAGTATTTAATGTGCAGTTGTAGCACTTTATATCTGCTGTAAAACACTTTCTGGAGGGAACTAAATCCAGAGCTCTGAAAGAGGAACCCTTTAAAAAGCATTGTATGCCATCTTGTCACCACTCTCATGCTTGGGTAGAGAGTGGCTTAATGAGATGTTTGGTCTTGTTTGTTTCTGTAACTTGCTTCAAAAATGTTTTTGTCTTCAGGTTCTTGAGCTGGCCGGAAATGCATCCAAAGACTTGAAGGTGAAGCGTATCACTCCCCGTCACTTGCAGCTTGCGATTCGAGGAGATGAAGAATTGGACTCTCTCATTAAGGCAACAATTGCTGGTGGTGGTACGTAAACTGCTTGCCACTGTGGCAAGAAGTCTGGCAGGCATAGAGGTAGCTTAATCTGTGCTTGTTTTTGAAATGTGGGAGTTGGCAACATTGAAGAGAAATAACATTGTCCTGATTGTTCTTCCCTAGGTGTAATACCACATATCCACAAATCTCTCATTGGAAAGAAAGGACAACAGAAAACAGTCTAAAGGATACCAGGTTCCCTTGTTATCTCAGGACTCTAAGTACTTATTGTCCAGTGTTGGTGATTCCAGTGGACTGTATCTGTGAAACACAGTTTTGCCTTTTTGTAACTTTAAGAAGCCGAAGCTCACTTGAGCTTTCTCAAGAAACCAAATTTCTGCATTGAAGTCTTAACCGTATTTAAGTGTTACCATGGCTTCAAAGAAGCTATTGTATTTGCAGTGAGTTTTGATTGAGATGACTGTTTTTAGATTGGTTTGACTAAGTAAATGGAATTTGACTAAGTAAACGAAATGTTTGGTTTTGTACAGACTTTTCATCCACTAGAGTGGAAATATTCAATAAATGGTATATGAGTACTGATTGTGTCTTGCTCACTAACTGAAAAATAGTTCATCTCAGTTATGCAGCTCTTAAAGGGCAGTTCCAGGAATGTAAGATTTCTGCAGTTCTGGAAGCTGCACTTGGAGTATCTGGAGACCTGTTCCTAGATGAATGCTGCCCTTGATAAATACAGATTGTGCATCTTTTAACAGGATTTGCTCTAGTTAAACAAAATTAGCAAAATAAAACCTGGGACTCAGCGTGTCAGTTTCCTTTGGCTGTAAGGCCTCTGCTGTTGAAGGCTGGCTCTGCTTGGTGGCAGCCTTCATGGGGTGGGAGGAGGAAGAAGGTAAGTGGACTGGGTGCTGGGGAACGGGCTACTGCAGCTTGTTCTTTTTCTAAGTTGCAACGCACTTGCTTTCTGTTAACCTGGTCTTAGGGTGGTTGGGTGCTGAGCTACACGTTGAGTTTAAGGATGAGTGGGGTGGTAGTTTGTATGGTAGTAGCATCCTCAAGAGAAGTGGATTAAAGAGATATTTACTGCACTTCCTTTAGCTCTCTACAAGATAATGACTTGCAGGAGGTCACCGCCATAAGGAAGCTCCTCTGTTTTGCAGAGGTTGTGTTCCAGCAGCAAAGGAAGCAAGCTCCATCACTCCACCAGCAGTGAATTGCTCCCATCAGTGCTGTTGTATGGAGCAGGCTCCTCTGCTCCTGGCGTCTTTTGCAGCAGGGCCGCGAGCAGGTGTTGACCTAGATCTTAACGTGTGCTTCGTTCTAGGCAGGGGTTGTTGGCGGCTGACGCGGCGCTCCCGGCCCGCAGTGCAGCGGTACTTTTCCACGGCGCTCAGCGCGGGTCCGGCCGGGCGGCGGCGCTGCGCGCGGCGGAGCCCCTCGGGCCGCCGCCGGAGTCGACGCGGGCCGCCCCCGGGCCGGCGGGCGGCGCATGCGCGGCGGCGCCCCGGAAGGAGGCGGTGGGCCGGGCCGGCTGCGGGGCCGAGCCGCGCTGGGGCTGCGGGACCGGCGGCGCGGGGCGAGGCGGCGGAATGAGTCTGGTGGAGTGACGGCAGCCCTGGGCCGCCCTCCTGCCCGCGCCGCTCCGCTCCTCGCTCCGCCCCTCCCGGCTCCGCTCTGGCTTCGGGCCCCTTCTCTCTGCGCTGCGGCGGGCGGAGGCGGCGGAAGGAGAAGCCTATGGAGGGGAACCGGGACGAGGCGGAGAAGTGCATCGGGATCGCGCGGGAGGCGCTGGAAGCCGGCAACCGCGAGCGCGCCCTCCGCTTCCTCGGCAAGGCCCAGAAGCTCTATCCCACCGACACGGCCCGAGGTGAAGCGGGGGCTGTCCCGGGGGGGCGGCCGTCAGCCGCTGGGCGCCGCTGAGGGGAGGGGGCCCCGGTGCGGCCTGCTCGGCGCGCTCCCCTGGGCACGGTGCCTGCCGTGCGCTCGGCCCGGCGGGAGCTGGCACCCCGCAGGCGGCACGAGCGGGGTGGGCGGCCGTGCTGCGCCCTTATGGCAGTGCCCTAATCCGCGGGGCCCCGATGAACGGCAGCTCGCCTCTGCTGCTGCCGCCGCCAGCGAGCCCTGCGCTAACAGCTTGCAGTGACGGCTGCTGCTCCAGGCCGGCTGCACTTTCCTTCCGTGCATTGCTTGTGGTTTTCCTGTCGTTTTCCGTTTGGCTGCACGCTAGCTTAAGCAGGAAGTAGGCACAGGTTTTGTCTTCCCTAAGGAAGGTGGGATACCTTGTTCCCCTACCGTATAACGGGCTTGTCAGATGCTTCCTTGCCACAATTCAAAAAACTTATACTCTTTCCTAGCTTCTAGAAATGGTATTTTAAAAGGAACAGCGTTTTCAGTGCACATCGTAGGCTCCCCAGTACAAAAAAGACAGGGGTCTCTTGGAAAGATTCCAGCAGAGTGCCATAAAGATGGTGAAGGGCCTGGAGGATCTCCCCTATGAAGAAAGGCTAAGAGAACTGGGTCTCTTTAGCCTTGAGAAAAGAAGACTGAGAGGGGGCCTGATCCAGGTTTATAAATATCTGAGGTGTGGGGTGCAAAGTGTCGAAGGCCAGCAGTGTGTGGAAACAGGACAAGGAGAAACAGCCAGAAACTGCAGCATAGGAAGTTCTGCACCAATGTGCACAAGAACTTCTTTACGGTGAGGGTGACAGAGCGCTGGCACAGGCTGCCCAGGGGAGTTGTGGAATCTCCTTCTCTGGAGATATTCAAGACCCGCCTGGACGCCTACCTGTGCAATGTGGTGTAGGGAACCTGCTTTGGCAGGGGGGTTGGACTCTAGAGGTCCCTTAGAACCCCTCTGATTCTGTGATAGGCAGAGTGGTCCCCTGTCCTGGTGTCTGTATGTCGCATGCTGACAGAACCTCTGGGCATGATTCTTGCCTTCCTTTTATTCTCACTGTGCATGTCTGCCATCAAAGGAACAGGAAACACTTTGGTGCTCTGTACTGACCTAAGGGCTTTGCTGCAGGATAATAGGCAGTGCAGAAAACTTCCAGTTGCAATTTCCAGCAAAGCCGTATTCCAGAACTGAGGCCTGTTTCCCCATTTGATGTCAGATGAGGAGATTCACTGAATGTTTTCCGTCCTGTCTTGTCTTCTGACTCCTTTTAAAATGCAGGCAATAAATTGAGTAGCATAGAGGGTTATTTTGTGTTTCCTGAGGGTCAGAATGGATGTTGCTGATGCATCACCTGCTCCTTTGCTTGTATGAAGCGTGTGGCCCGCTTACTTTCTGTTCACTTGGCATAATGCTTTGCTTCTATAGTTTGAGATATGACACTCATGAAAGCACATTCATCTTTTTGGAAGCTGTGCTGATCAGGAGGCTGTAAGGCTGAGGGTTTCAGTTCTGCTCCTTCTATGTTAAGGGGATAACTAGTTTTGTCTGCTTCACACGCATTTTTCCTCCAAAGTAAGAATGAAATGTTGTTCTTGAGAAAGTAAAATAAAGTGTCCCCAAGTGATTAATTTTGAGTTCTTGTTGTTTGTTTGTTTGTTTTTTTTTTTTACTTTGAAGTAGGACTCCTACTATGTAACCACCATTGTAAAGTATTCAGTGCAGGAAATAGATGGCTAATTAGGCTATAGTCTGTAGGACACTTGCCTTACTCACTGTGGAAATGAGCAAAGTATGTCACAAATAAGGTACGGATCTGGTGAAAAGAAGGTTGTCTTGTGGTTACGGTAGTGGATTGTAATCAGGAGAATTATGCACTGGCACAAAATTCTTCACCGTATTTTTCTGTGAGGTTAAATAAGTCACTTCTTCACTCTGTTTCCATTAGTGATGGCTAATTATGCTTCATTTTTCAGGTGTTCTGCTTGAAACAAGAGCCTGGTTTGTGGAACTAGTGGCACTTCAGACTTCCATTTGAAGCTACTGAGAATTGCTCTAGTACCACTGCAAGAATCTGGCCCTAGGCCTCATTTGAACTTGGTGCTTAGGAGTTAGGGGACTCTGTAAACTTGCAGAGTCTCTGTGCTTCCGTTTTCTAGCTGTGGATATTGGTAATTCTTTTCAGTTCAATTTCCTTCCAAAATAACAACAATTAATTTAATTTACTTAAGTTTGTGAGGCACTTGGACAGACCTGTTACGAGCTCAGTGAGCTGCAAGGACACAGAGTATTCTATTCTCTGGACAGGAACTGGAAGTTATGTATTAAATTCTACTTGGAATTTTATGGTGACAAAGAGTAAATGAAATGACCATTATCTCATTGTCATCTTTTAAATAGAAGTCAGGGGTCCATTTGAAAAAAAAAAACAAAAACAAACATTGCTTCATTAGATAATTAAAAATTGTGTCAGAGAGCGTACCTAGGAGAATTAAACAGTGAAGACTTTGTGAGCAGTCTTAATTCTAGCTCAGTTTCTTACTTTACAGTCATAGTGGGTCGATTTGGCATGGTAAAAGGACAGTATGGCACAGCCCCAGTTGTCATGTGCTCCCCCATTTTCTCTTTAGGAAATGTATTAGAAAGGACTTTTTTCCAGATTCTCACTTGAGTCACAGGTTCACTACAGAGTATATCTTTCATATCATTTTGGAAACAGTTGCCCGCCATTACACAAATGATGTTCTATCTGTGATAAAAAGCAATGAGAATAGTAGTGCTGAGTTTTTTTCTCTGATGGGAGCTTCCTCCCTCACATATCATAGTTGTTTAAGAAGGACACAGAGCAGGTTTTAACCACTTTCCAAAATGACACTACACACAGTTTGGTTTTGGCAACGTCTGCATTTAAAGTGCATTCAGCACTAGTTTGACCATCAATGAAGTTTGGTTTTGTTAAAACAAAGCCTGAAATACGCTGACTGCAGCAATGCTATTTGAAGGCTTTACTATTGTGAGACGTGAGGTCAGTGCTTGTTCAGTAGTACTTTGCTAATGACTTCACGGGAACAGTGGTCATGTTGATGTCACTCTTTGGTAGAAAATGGGTTTGAACTTCAGTTGAACAGTCAAAATATAAAGTTATGATTTCTCTTAGCTACTCATCTTGCGATGGTATGGAAACTAATTACTTGTCTGGAAAAGATTTATAAGAGTGGGTTTAAATACAACAAAGCATGTTCTCTTTATCAAAGATATGCTCCATTCCGTTTTGAGCTGCAGGCAGCAGGTGACATTATGGACAGCTTGATTGTTCAGCACTTCTCAAGATTACTTGCACTACTTCTGATGCCTTTAAATGCAAGCGTTTCTTTTCTTGAGTGTGCGGGTTTCATTTGTTCGGGTGTTGCATTAGTGTGAGTTCAGAGTTCAATAGAATTCTTTTTGTTAGTGAAAGTAGGAGTCTGGAATCAAATGATGCAAGCACTTTTCATTCAGAAACAAATAATAATACACATGAAAGTGTTTCTGTACACTTGGATGTGAGATTCGTCATCTTACCTACTAAAAAATAAATCACTGATTCCTTGTATATCCTGTTCTAAAATATTCGTGTGCACACAATGTTCTCTCTACAGCAGTGCTATACTGACATTCTAACCACTGATATTACCACCACCAGTCTGTGGAAGAGTCAGAATTGTTTCTGTGTACTTGAAGTCAATCTTTTACTTGAAAACAACAGCTCTAGACCCTTAATAGTATTTTCTTTTTCAGCACAGAGTGGTAGCACGTTTGTGTGTGCTGTGTCTGGCTAGCTTAGGAAGTTAACTCTTAGAGATCTCATACTTTCTGTGAGTGTCCTAAATTATCATCTAAGCAGTGAGGCTCCGCTGATGGGATGGGAGGTCTGAAACGGTGGTTAGGAAGCAGTAGTGTTGAATGCATGGTGTAGGCAGTGTTTTCAGTTATCGCTCATCTGGAGCAAATCTGGACTGAAAATGCTTCATGTTGAGGGCACTGTCTGCTGATCTTGGTTTGTTATTACTGTATTGACATCATATGGTAGCAGAAGAAACTTGCAAATGGTTGGCTCTGTGTTCCATTTTAAACTGTGGCTCTCCTGTTTTCAAGAAGCCTCTTTTCACAGAATCACAGAACTGTAGAGGTTGAAGGGACCTCTAGAGATTAAGTTCATCCCCCCTGCTAAAGCAGCTCCCTAGCCCAGGCTGCACAGGTAGGTGTCCAAACAGGTCTTGAACATCTCCAGAGAAGGAGATTCCACCACCTCTCTGTGCAGCTTGTGCCAGTGCTCCATCACTGCACTGTGAAGAACTTCCCATGCATGTTTGTATGGAACTTTTTACAATGAAGAAAGTGATAAATAGAGAGTAAATTTAACAGTTGATTATAAATTCACAGTTTCTGGATCTCTGGAACTGTCATCCAGATAATCCAGTGATTTACTGGATGGTTTTACTCCTCGAGTCTGGGCTAAGATTGATTTTTTAGCCAGTAGTGTACAGCTGATTCAGGTAGTATTACTGTTTCTCCAGTTACAGAAATAAGGCTGTTGAAATCATCAGAATTTCAGCAATTTCTATCAGTTCAGGACACAACCAGTAGAAAGCACACTTAGCCTATCCTGAGTAATTCACTACTGAATCATATTGCAGGGAACCTTAAAAAGCCAAGAAGCCACAGTATTTTAGGCAGACAACACGAGACACATGCATTAGACACACAAAGTAGTTGCTATCTGTCAGCTGCATCGAGGTAACCAGCCTTAAGTCTCCAGTGAATGTTTAAGCTGTTGCATTCATGCTCATTTCTACCTCATATTAAGCCTCTGAACTACAGCTCTGGTGAATCGCAGTAACTTTTTAAACTGAGATCATTTGGATATATACACTAATACTGGTTATTCACAACCCTTGTAGTGGGAACGGAATCACAGAACTGTAGGGGTTGGAAGGGACCTGTAGAGATCATCGAGTCCAACCCCCTGCCAAAGCAGCTCCCTAGCCCAGGTTGCACAGGTAGGTGTCCAAGCAGGTCTTGAACATCTCCAGAGAAGGAGATTCCTCCACCCCTCTCTGCAGCCTGTGCCAGTGCTCCGTCACTGCACTGTGAAGAACTTTCCATGCACGTGTGTGGAACTTCCTATGCTTCAGTGTGTGGCCATTTCCCCTCGTCCTATCTCCACACACTGTTGAGAAGAGCCCAGCCTTGTCCCTTTGCCTCCCACTCCTTAGATATTTATAGATGTGGATCAAATCCCTTCTGAGTCTTCTTTTCTCAAGGCTGAACAGGCCCAGGTCTCTCAGCCTTTCCTCAGAAGGGAGGCATTCCATGCTCTTTATCATCTTTGTAGCCAAATGTCCCCTCAGTGTACAATCCAGCATCTAAATGCCCACTTCTTCTTTATTTTGGCAGTAAAAAGACTGATCTGACCAATGGATGCATCTTGGTGAGGCAAGCATGAGTGCAAGATCTCTGGAATCAGCTGACTTCTTGTTCAGGCTGTGTGTAGCTATTTGTCCATCTTCAGGCTGCTGTGGCAGTGAGTAGTAAGGAAGGTATTAAATAAAAACAAACAGTGAAGGGCTTTAAGAAGTACATCTCAGAGAAGTGATTCTTTTCAACAAAGCTCTGCTTCCTTTTCTTCCTTTCACTTCTCTGAGATGCAAGCTAGAATGTGTAGGACTCCAGCTGGCTGCTGCTCTGAGAGAGACTGTGCTAGTCAGAGGAGAATTTTTTAAATTAGATTTAGAATGGAGTCCTTCAGGCTTCTTCTCATTAGCTTCTGGAAGAAAAGGTTTTTTATTTTAAATACTTTAACTACAGTGTGCTTTCGCTGTGAGTGGGATGCTTTCTTTGAAAAGTTTTATTATGGCACTTTTAATGTGGATAGTAACTCTTAGTTGGTTGTGAAGTACAACGTAGTTTGCTGTCGTTTGTCGTCTTGTTCCAAAGGGCTCTCTTTTCCGTAAAGATATACTATTTATTCATCTTTTATCCTACATCAAGTTTCTTGTGCAGTGTCTTAGGTTAGAATGGTACTGGCTGAGATGTACTGGTAATGTGGATGCCTCCAGAATGCAGGCTTACATCCGGAAATAAAAAGACAACTTCTTGTCTGATGATTTATTAAAGGTGGCTATTTCTGAGATCTCTTGGATCACAAAAGAAAAGAAGATTTAAAGATCTACCAAAGAATGTGGCTTTCAATGTTCAGGAGTCAAAAGCTGGGTTTAATTGGGTGATCTGAATTTCCTGGGGCAAACAATAGCTTGAATTTCAGCTTAGTGCTGCCTGAGAAAGATATAGAGATCAGTTCATGGCCACTAATGGCTCAAGTTGCAAATATCTGTATAGTGTAGCAGGTGACGTGCTGCTTTAAAGAAACCTCTGGTAGGGTGCATTGTAATTTTCCTGTCTGACAAATGTGTCTTCATCTTTCTGATTCTCATCATTCTGATCATGACTATGTTGTCAATGCTTTTCTGAGACATAGCAGTACTCATTCTGTTTCCCAGATAAGCAGGGGATAGGTTGTGACATGAGTCAAGTGGTTCATTCTGCAGCTGAGGGACTGAGTCTGTGATCTAGGCTGTTCTTCAGGGGTTGGAAAATAGGATGCTGTCAAACTCCAGGATCACTGATGTTCTCATGATGTCTACTGTTGTTCCACAGTCAGGGTGATGCCTCAGTCTTGTTATCTGTGTTATCCATTGTTATCTATTTCCTACAAGCGTGTACATGTTCTGTCATGTTTGAATTTAGTCAAGTTGTCTTCTGTTCAACCTTAGCTGTAGACACTGAGGCAACCCCAAGGCTGCTTGTTGGGAAAGATACGAAAGTGCATAGTCTTGTTCTTCTTAGCAGCTGCCTATCGAAACATATAACTCATGCAAATGATTCCCTGGGTTTTGATTAGATGCCACAGCCTTTTCCCTTGAACAGCATGTGTTGCTTGTCTATTCATTACAAAGGCTTGTGAGGGCGATGAGCTGCAAAAGAGCAGGCTGTTTTCTTTTGTCACCCTTTCTAAGGTTACCAGAGTAAGTTATGGGCCAGAGAACATTTGTCCAATGCTGAGATACCAGAATTTTAGTCTGCTATTGCAGAGACATTTTCCCTATTTTCATCTTCTCATTTAGTATTAGTGAGGCATAGAAACTCATTGGTGAAACACTCAAAATCTTTTTTTTTCTTCTTCTTATTCTTTATTTATTTTTTCTTTTAAAGGAATACTGAGAATGGATTATAGATTCTGTTAGGTAGTTTATAACTCTTGTTGTCCTAATCTGTTAACCAGACAAATCTATCCAAATTGTACTGTCATAAATATCAGTAAATTTATTGGCAGGACGCTTTTGCCTGTGTACCAGGGGACAGGTTTGGTCTCAGTGTGGAGTAATTCTCAGATTCTGTGGAGTGTTAGGTTAGGTCTCAGTGTGAAGCAACTCTCGGGTTCAGTTCACAACTATTTACTCAGATACTTTGATGTTTTCACTGCCAGTAATAAAATGTGAAGATGAAAGACCTGGGCATACTCTCTCCAGTGTTAAGTTACCTCGTCAGAGGTGGCGAGAATCCAATTTTGAAACTTTTTCCATAGTTTTGCCAGGCAAGAGTTGCAGACTGGCTTCAGATGTTTGTGATACAAAGTCACGGTTAACAAGAAGGGAGAATGCAGCAGCTTGTTGTACGCTGTGGTGCTCACGTTTAAGATAATGTGAGAGCCCTGACTTAATCACTAATGCCTTTAATGATGCTATGACATACCATTGTTTTATAGTTTTGTTGGAAGCTATTACGAAGAATGGAAGCACTGCTGGGGGAGGCGCTTACTGCCGGAAACCAGCCAGCAGCAATGAGCAAAGTAAGCCTGGCAGCACCAAGGAGGGCAGTGCATCTGCTGCAGGTGAAAGTGGAAAAGGCTACACCAAAGACCAAATGGAAGGAGTGTACAGGTATGACCTCGCTTAATACATAGCTGCTTTTCGTTCTGTGTGTTATGTACTTATGCTTTCAGGTGTAGCATCTGAAGAAGCAACAGAAAATAGAAGCTTATATGAGAGCGGTTTCTTGTTCAGAATTTTAACTACAAGGAAGTGTTATTGCGTTCAGACAGTAAAAGCAAGATGATACTGGGCTGTATGAAGTAACATGGATGATTTAAGAAACCTAGTAAAAATAATTAAGTAAATTTCGTGGTAAATGGAATCTGTGATGAAAAATCTATAGTAAAACTTATGGGACAGTGTTACTATTAATTATTTTTATAGTCAGTTATCTAATTTTGCGTGGCATGCTCACTTACAAAGCTGATCTTGTTGTTCAGGCTGGTCTTAGACCAGTGTTAAAAACTGTTTTGTTCTGGAAGTACTGTGCTTCTTCCGGGAAGCACTGAAGCACATAGTCTAAGGTGCATTTATAAACTGCCTGGACTTCATGCAGCATTACAGTATTAAGAAAGGGACAGCAGCAGAAAAGGAGGATGCAAGAAAAGAAACAAAGGTCAGTGGAAATGTCCTTTTGAGGCGAATAGCCTTTAAGTCATGTTATTGTTCCACTCTTCTCCATAGGAGTGAGAACGATACTGTTTGGGGTGTGCTTTGGTTTTTGCTAGTGAAATATTGATCTAGCCACTTTAAAACTTCACACCTCAAAACCTACCTTTATTTTCAGATAAACACGACCCAGATATTTTCAAGAGAGTTCATAGAAGGGAAATCCAAAGGGCACTGTCTCCTAGTGTGTGGATTCTGTTGTGCAGAACGGACATCTGTGTGGTGTTTTTTTGATGTGACATGTATGTTGCTGTTGTTACTATCTTGGTATCTTTTCCCAGTTTTCAGTAAATAAGGAAAAAGTTGCCTTTCTCTGTTGATAAAGCAGCAGCGCAGTCGGTCAGAAGGAGAACAGAGTCTGGCATGATTATAGTTGTTTATGTGGCTACTTAGTAAAACTTTTTGTTTACTATCTTCTCTCTGCTTCATTGATGTTGTTGACCTTCATGGTACATTTAAGTAAAATCTGAGTAAGAGTGAGAATTGTTGGCCACTGAAATACTGGCTGTGATCTGTGTGCATGCACATGTGCATGTGGACATGTGAAGTGGAATATCCAGCAAGAAGTCCTTCTGTAAAATGAGACTTAGTGTAAATTAAGACATGTAGGCACGTTTTCAGAAAGCTGACACAATTGTGGCTGTGTTACTGCCAGTATTCACTCACCCATGACGTGCCATTCTGAGCTACAGTCTGCTTTGATATCAGGCTCCCTGTAAGTTCTGGTTTTTGTTTGCTTGTTTGTTTATTTTACCAGAATGTAATGTTCTCCACTCTGTCTTGCCTAAAATGATGCTGCAGAGCCAGCTTTCCTCCATGGTGTGCTTCCATGATATTGCTTCCTAGAAGAGGCTTACAAAATACCAGATAAAATCAGTCTAATTTAGGGAGATCAAAACCAGATATATTCTTGGAAGTTACACATTGTGGGTAATGCTGATGCAACATTGATTCTTAATGGTTATTTCAACAATATATTTTGTGAATATAAAATCTGGGTTTTCATAACCTGCACAGATTTTTGCAAATAAGTAATTGCAATAGTTTGCAGAACAGCCTGTGATTGTTTGTATTGTACATACAACTTATGAAATCAGTTATTAAAACATTATTCAAGAGTTTGACATGTTTTCTGTTACTGACGTCAACATACCACTTAATGAACTGGTGCTGAATAAGAGAAAAAATGTGTGCTCCTTGCCAAGGAGAACAGGATTAAGTACGAACAGTGGGCTAAAAACTCAATGGAAAAATATAACAGATTCAGTAATGGAAGCTCATAGTTAAACCACAGTGAGAATTGGCTTTCTAGTTGGAAAGTTGACAGTCCGCATGTGTTTTTGCTTCATCAGACCCCAGACTTTTCCAATTAAATGAAACATGTTCCTCTGGGGAGGATATTCTTCAGTGCCAAGCTTGTCACCACCGTATGCTTCTGCCATACCATAGCTGAACAATTTTCAGACCTTTGAATTGGTTACAGTGTGATAAAGGTAGTTTTAAATTGTGTTTTGTGCCTGATAGCAAGATAAGAAGTTTTAAGTTTAAGTCCATTCTTATTCTTTCCATTAATTTGACTCTGTCAAACTATGTTGTTTTGTATGCTTATTATTTGAAAAACAGTCCTTAAGCTCAGATATTCTTTTCTCGGAAATGTTTGGTTTTGTGTTAGTAATTGAGTTTAAACTGAGAGAAAGCACTGGGGATGTAATTGCAGATGCCATATACCACCCTTTCTTAAACCTGCTAGTGAGCTCTGTGACAGGGAAACAAACTGGGAGCTCTCTAACTTGGATTGGTATACCTGGAGTTGGCCAGCAGTCTTATCTTTGCTTGTCACAGGAGATTTAAGAAGCATAGTGAAGACACACTTAGAGCGGTGTAACTAATTAATCTGCCTTACTTTTCAAGGCTCTTCTAGTATCTAATGCAGATAAATATGAGTACAAACAAGCACCCGAGTGCTGTTTCTATTTTTTTTTTCCACGTACACAGGGGACGCTGATCACTAGCAAGCTGCTGCAACACTTCTGTAGAGCATTGCACGATCTTGCAAACAAGTTATTCGGCAGGGAGAAGTGTAAGATGCAATACCTTTCTGCTGATTACATGAGTGCTCTGTAAGAAATGAGCTCACTATTTCAGTCTGACAGTTTGAAGGCTGAGGAATTTAAAAGGTTTTTTTGTTTGGTTTTTTTTTTCAGTGAAATGCTTTGAGAATGCATCTGTATGCATGCACCTTTTTCTTAAATGCATTTTGTCCCCAGAAGCTGGATCAAGTAGCTTTTGGTCACCTACAGATTAGAGATATGCAGAACTATGTTAGGGCCAACACTGGACTTGCTGTCTTTTTAGAACAAGTGCTCTAGAAGTCTCTAAAACAAATGCTGTCTTAGCAACGTCATCTGAAGTGCATTAGAATCACATGGATGACAAAGAAAAACAAACAGAAAACTTGCTTTTGGCTTCTGTAGGCTCTTAAAGCACTTCCTTAAAAGTTTGGTATAGGTTGATGGCATTTTTTGCTGAGATAAAGAAATGAAACCTCCGTGTAAGTAAGAAAATGTAAACTTTTTTCTTCTGGTTAACAGTAGAAGTGCTGATCAGGATTACAGTTGTCAAGGAGTTCTTATTTATAGTATCAGCTTTCTCCTACCAAGTGTGCAGAGACTTTGGAAAGGCTTTGTGGAGTAGCATGAAATTAAAAATAAAAAATAATAAGCAGCAGGCACTTTCTTTTTTTTTTTTTAATCTTCACCATGTATTTTTATGCTTTCAAATTTGTGTTATCTGTTTTCTGTGTGATTTGAAGAAGAAAAAAGTTTTGGAGCTATACATAGGTTGCATACTTCATACAGGTTCCCTTTAAATGATCTCAAAGATCAGTGCTTCTTTTGAGTAAATGAACTACAGCGTGTACTTCCATATTACTTTTTGAAAGTAATTTTTGAATGAAAAATAACTGCCATGACTATGTTAGAGTTGAATTGCTATCTTGTATAGGAATATTGCTTTTCCCATGCTGCTAGTGCCTGCCTCGTGAGCAGAAGAATGAGACATTTGTGTTTGGGTGTTTGAGTTAGAACCAAAACAAACTGAAATAGGAATGGGTTCTGTAGGAGCCTTGCAAGGCAGGGTTAAATTTCATCCCGTAATGGTCAAGAATAATCAGCAACTTGATAGGAATTCCTAGCGTAAACAGAACAAAAAAATCCCTCTACAAATTACATGGATCAAACTGTAAGGAATGCAGGCTGTGTGACTGACAAGAAAAAAATGCAGACCTTCTGCAGACTCCTGCAAATTCAGCAAAAAGATAAATCGTTATATTTTTAACATGAAGTCAAGAAGGTAATTAAAATGAAATAATAAGTTCAATCAACTGATCTCAAAGTGAAAAAAACAGCAACAACAAAACGCACACCACCACAGAGCAAAGGACACACCTTTAATTGGACTGCTAGAGCTACTTTGAAATGTTTACTTTTCCAGCTGAATGGTTAAGAAAGTCAAGATGGAAATCACTGTTGCAAGGTCTGTCATGGGAAGCACAGCAGATACGGAATGCCTCAATCTACACTTTTAATAGTTAAGCTCCACTTTCCTGTTAAGAATTTGAAATTTAGTGAAAAGTATTCTGATTTAAACACAGAGCTGGATATTTTGAGTAATAAACACAGGAGAAACAGTGTGGTTGGGTCCCCCCAAGAAGAAAGTACCAAGACTGTTACCCTCATGCATTATTGAATCGGTAAGTAAAACGGAGACCTTAAACTTCTGGGGTGTACTAGGGGTATGCTGATACCAGCTGGAGTTCCTCATCAGCACTGTGATGACCCCTCTCTTTGCAGTCTAGAAGCATCATTTTCAGACTACATTTCTGCTATCCAAACTATGATTGGCACATTCCCAGTTCAGCTGCAAGGTGCCATTTGCATCGGGCTTGCTGGCACCACTGAAAACTTGAGCCTGTGTAAAAAATGTTTTGTGTTTTGTCATATTTTTCTGCTCACTGGTGGCATCAGAAGTCAGTCAGTGTAGCTTCCTTTTGCAGTTCCTCATTGCTAGTATTGACGTTGCTGCTCACTGAGCTGCTTGGTTTAGATTACCATCAGGAAAAATAACTGGCTCCAGTCAGGAGTTTTTGGTGATTGCAGTCAAAATATTTGTCATTTGGGCTACCCCTGTGCATGTGCACAGAGTTCTGAAAGGCCCCTTGAAATCCATTGTCATTCTGGTAGTCAAAATTTTGTAATTATTGATCGCTGCAGATATTTGATATGGAAACGCAAGCAGGTTTGGTTAACCTGATAAAAGCTGCTGATGCTGACCTAATCTGAATTGTAGATTTGAAAAGCGAAACAAGAAGCAGCAATTGGATCGCATCATTTTGTAGGCACAGGAGAACCACTGTGAGTAGCCCCAGAATTTCTGCAGGGGAAAGCAGACGTTTCAGGATTTGTTCAGTGGTCAGAGTTAGGAGAGGAATTCAGGAGCAGACAGAGATGGCTGTTGCAGCAGTTTGAAGTGGGCTTGACCACAGGTGGTTTGTCAATTGCAAAATGGAATAGTGGAGGTCTCCCAGTCATGCTGAGATATCTCTGTCAAGAGGCTATGGATGAAAGTAGGCCACACTTGCTGTGATGCATTTTGAGAAGTCCACTTCCATAGAGTCAGTTATTTTTTTCAGGAGCATCAAGTACTGTGCTCTCCTAAAACAGCCAGCAAATCCATTAATCAGGAGGACATTGCCGGGGGGGTAGCAATTCAGCAAGGATGGAAGTCAGCTAAACAAGATTTTTGAGAGAGATTTGAAACAGAAGTAATCCAACCAGGAATCAAAAGCACAAGAAACAGAATTTCCCAAAATAAACTGAATTAACACAAAGCAGCAACCTTGAAATAAGCCAGAAACAAACAACAGTGATGAAACAGTTCAATACGAAAGGGGGAAGTTCCTAAGCAAGTGATGTGTAAATTGCAGTTTTAAAAAGAAACATCTGTGTGGCGTTTACATACGCAAGAAAATTAGCACTGAGGACTACAATGCCTTGAGAGCTGTGAATCCAAATAAAAACAACAGTTTGAAATATACCTTTTGGAAAGCAAGCTGTTCATGCTGGGAGTGCTGCAGAAGAGAGGTTTTAGGTGCAGATAAAAAACACAAGTAACATCTGTGATTGGCCTTTTCCAAAACATCTACTGATTTTTCCTTTACATTTTCCCAGCCTCTGCTGGCCTGTGATGTGTGGCTGGGAATAGGAGACAAGTGGGAGGGGAAAGAATTGTCCTCATACATCTCTCCTGCTCTGACAGATTTCCACAGGGCAGCTCAAGGCTCCAGGCAAGGGATTCTGGCAAATGGAGAATCACGCCTCAGTCCACAGTATCAGGTGGCTTAGAGATAGTGGTGAGGGATACGTCTAGTAAAGATCGAGGCTCAGAAATTGGGCATGGTTTCCACCAGCTCTGAGCAGCCTGAGAGTAGTTTCTCGTGGGGATGGTGGCAGTGTGGAGGAAGAGGACTGAAGGAGGCAGTGTGCCAGGCCCCAGTGGGCTGGGCTGAGTGCTCCAGCTGTACTGGATGGAGAAGCCTGGGGAAGAACTGAGCCATCAGCCTGTAATGATTACCCTGAGTTCTTGCTCAGCAAGAGAAGTGCTGCAGCAGTTGCTCACTCTCTCCCTGTAGGAAACTATTGGTAAGAGTAGGCAATGACTAGATACTAGCTACTTGGGGTCTGGATTCTTTTTGCCTTGAAGTGGCAAAGGAATCATTCAAAACTCTCCTCTGCAGTAGAAAGAAGGGCAGTGCTGCAAGCACTGTTGCTGTAAGCTTGGCCATCCTGATGGGAATGTGCGAGGGAAAGTAAGTCAGAGGTCAGTATAAATCCGCAAAGGCTTCTTTAAGTCTGGTTGTTGAGGTTATGAGGGTAAGTAGATAAAAGATGTTCTTTAAACATTAAATCCTAGCTTTGTACAGAATTGGGAACGTTGGAATGGAGATGTTGGTGTATTTGCAGAGTTTTTTGCTTGACAATGCGAACATCAACAAAAACATGCAAAGAGAAGTGCGCTGTACTTCTGCTGAACATTTGTTAGATGCTGTTAGACTGCTGATAATTACTGATACTGGTGGACTTCTAAATAAAGCTCTTTGTCCTTGGTAAGTTTCATAAGTAACCCAGGTCTTGAAGCTAAAGATGAATGGATCTGTGGATAGTACCAAGATTTTTGCTTATTGTACAAATTAACAAACAAAGGTTTCCAGTACTCAGAGTATAATTTAATATATTTACTTTCCTTTCCACTCCTTCTTAGTGATGAATTCACTGTGTTCTTTTTAATTAGCATGATCAGCATCCTAAGAGGAGTTTATTAAATGTTACTTCAATATAATGAGCTGTATTTATTTCACAGGATGTTCATGTTGACAGCTGCCTGCATATGTTCTCTTCAGAGCTCTTGAGAGCATTACATGGAGATTGCTGTAAAAGCTCACGTTATTTGAATGCTGAAAAAGGGATCCCTCAAATGAAGCTTGATTTGCTCAGTCTGAACTTTGAAGGACCACACACGATGGTGTGGTAGTGCTTCTGATGCATTCCCTTAATTACAGAGTCCCCATTCTTTCATTAAGCTGCCAAACGCTCGCTTACCCCCTTTTTTTCCTCTTGGCTACTCTGTGTAGAGTTTTTGTAACATTAAACCCATATTTATGTAGAAATGTATGCATTTAAAAGAATATGGACACAGTTACAGCCATGTAAAGAGGTTCATGCCAGCTTTTTAAGTAGTTCTGGGTGTAATTGCAGTTTCTTGCTCAGACCAGCTCTTTTCTTTTGTTCTTCACCAAATGTTAGCGTGTGCCTCATTTCTGCAGTGCAGTTCTGTGGTTCAGCCTTTTTTTTCTGAGTTCCTGAACTCACAACTTTTTATTTTTATTTTTATTTTTAGTCAAAACTTAACAAGATTGATTTAAAAACGTATTTATTTGTTCGGACAGTTCTTCCTACCTACATATTGTTAATGTTCCCTCTATCCCCTGTGACTGCAGTTGCTCTGTTCTGAGTATGTGTAAATTGTTCCAAATTTAGTTTTTGAAGAGTTTTAAAAAATGCTACATTGAATATTTAAGATGAATTAAGTCTAATTGCCGTAACTGATCCTGGCTTCTGTTGTTTTAATGTATAAGCAGCTTGCTGAGATTCACGTGCCTTCCTAGGTATTCTCTTATGCCTTCTTTCCCTCAGAATGACTGACTGAATAATACTATTACTTGACATTTGTTTGGTGGAGGAGAGATGTTTGTTTTTATCATGCATAACAAAGTACATTTACTGTTAAGACTGAAAACAGGCCTTTCTACCTGCCAGTTCTGCAGAATAGATTTAGAACCTTCAATGTATGCAATGTTCATGTAACTGAAGATGAAGAACTTCTATAACAATTGCAGACAGAAACCTTTTCTTTCTTTTCTTTTCTCGTAGCTGCACAAAACAAGTAGAATAAATTAAATGTATGCAGTAAGTAATTTTGAGTACAATGCTTTATGGTGTTCAACACTGAGCTTACTGTGAAAAATGGCATTCTTCTTTGTTACTCGGGAAGAATTTTTTGTGTATTTTGTACTGTACTGCACAAGTGCAATGTATTGCCTCATTTGTAAGTGTTGACATAATCCTTTTGCATCTTTTTGGTTACTCTATTTTGTTTCATCTTCCTTTGCAGTATAAAGAAATATAAAAATTATTACGAAGTCCTTGGGGTATCAAAGGATGCAGGTGAAGAAGACCTAAAGAAGGCTTATCGAAAACTTGCTTTGAAATTTCACCCAGACAAAAACCATGCACCTGGAGCAACAGAGGCTTTTAAAAGTAAAACATCATTTTCACTTAAACTTTGTTTTATGACCAAGCTCTGTCAATTTAAAAGGAATTCATCTGCATTGGTAGATTGTCTTTTTCTATAAAATTGACCGCGTAGTGTTTTGTAGCTAATATTAAACTGACCTTTTTATCCAAGGAAATGTTTGACCTTTATTGTCTTAGCATGTGCCTAGAGTTTGATTTCAGAGGACTGACTGTAGTTTTCAGGTACAGGAAAAGGGTAACTAGAACTTGATGTGTGAAATCCAGTTGCAGTTTTTTGCTGTGGGTAAATGTAGTCATTTGATTCTTACTGTCAGTTGAAGTTGGTTCAGCATAATATCAGTACGTACTGCATGATTGTTCAGGTTGTTTTGGGGATTATAGCATTTGCCATTACTTTGGCTTCTGTAGTACTTGCATCGAGAGTGGCTGTTTGGGTGAAGAATAGTAGTTACGTGTGGAGTAAATGTCAGTCCTTGAAATGCATTATTATTTTTCAGAGCAGTAGTAGTACACTTAAAAGAACAAGCAACACTTAGTGGAGTGCGTAGCCTTAACTGGATATGGAGCTTGTAGTGAATCATGCTGCATTGTGAAACTGATTTCTAGTGTAAGCATTGATGTCAGCCTGTCAAAATATCCTGACTGAATATACAAAATGGCCATGGGCATATTTAGTTTAATATCGCTGAAATTAAAATAATTTTACTAGGTGTACGCTTGAATCTGTGTCATTGGTAATGCTTGTTTGCAAAAGGCAGTTTTTACCTTTTCCTTAGAATTCTTTGTATGCAGAATTCGTTGTGAGTAGCTTTCTTTCTTTTTCCACACAGAAACACTTATTCAGACATGCCCATGAATAGTTCCCCTTAACTGTTTCTTTGGTCAAGATTTACAGTCTGATCATCAGACTGTAAGGCTGCCAAGCTTTGCCCCGTGCAAGGAGAATTGTGCAAGAAAAGCCTTTTGAAGAAAACAGGCTTCAGGTCAGATACAGATGAAGAAAAATACGAATCTATAGGGGAAAGATCTTGCATAAAGAGACAATCTGACAGTGGTACTGCTGTATTTTTTTCCTTTGTCAAGTTTATATACAGACATTTGAAAAACTCAGTGGAGTAAAACTCCTATAATGGGGGGAGGGGGCATGAGGGTGGAAAAAAGAAGAAAAAAGAGAAGAAAAAAATCCCAAACAAAACTTACGATACAGACATAATTGGTAATTATAGTAGCATGTCAACAATTCCTCATGTATTATACCAGGAAAGTTTCTCAGTAATAATAACTTTAATAAACTATGTCATTACTTTAGTTTAAAAGATAAATTATTCTTATGAAATTGTCTCCAGCATTATAAATTAAATAATTAAATATTTCTGCCTTATTAGTAGCATTTTAAATAATCTTTGAAATCTTGGAAGTTGATATCTTACTATTTAGTCTTTTCTTTTACATCAGTGCTTTGGTCACATTTGTTTTCTCAGACTCAGTTTCACTTTTTGGTTGTTAACTGGATGACTGCCTGAACAGATTTCGCTGATTAAAAATTACTTTAATAAATGCTAGCACTTCTCTTGCATTTATATTATTGTCATCTTATTGTATGGCTGTGTAAACGTGTCATTTAGTTTGCCTTTAAAGGTGCCAGATGAGTTTCTAACATCCAGCCTAAGAAAAGGTTTCATAATAATATTTGAGGAAAAAAATACTTCATTTCAAGGAAAGATCAGATTTAAATCAAATCTGTTTTGATTTAACATGAAATAATAAAAGCAAATAGAAAAGTGTGCTGACTGTACTGTGACAGTACAGTGTCTTCACTTTATTTCTCACCTAAGTAACATTTCATAAAAATTTAACTGTTGAAAGAAATTTTTTTTTTTTAATTGCCAATTGTATCCTTTACTGATTAACAGAATAACCCTGTAGCAGTATTTGGTGTTATTAGTATATCATACATGCTTTCAGTTTCATTTCTTTGGGTTTTCTTCTAAATTTCACAGAATTATTGATGGTTATTTCTAAGGGCATCTTAAAAAGCACGAAGCTAAGACTTATTAATGTTTTTCAGTCTGGATAATGTTGAAAGCATTCATTATTCAAAGCCATAGTCTTACTTGCCTGTACTGAGGTTATAATGCTGCATCTTTCACAAACTTTTTAATGATTCAAGGCTTTTCAACACAAAAAACATTATCCCTGTGCCTTGTGTTGATGGGATGCAAAATCAGCCTTTTTATGGAGAGACCTGAAGGAAAGCAGAACGGTCTTAGTGAGCATACATCCGACTGAAGATTATTCACTGAGTGTCAACAAAAGATTTCCTTAAATCGGCAAAAGCTTAATGTCTGAGCGCAGCAGCTGGGGTCAAACCTTGGAGGGCCAACAGACCTTGTGGTCTTTTCACACTGATTCTTCCTGTACCCACCTGACTGAGTTTGTCCCTTTCTGCTTTTAAAACTGAGATTGGTTATTTGTGATAACGTAGCATGATTGGAGACAAACATTCTGGCCAGGCTCTCAAAATGTTAAGGCTGTATCAACAACCTCAGGAACATGCAGGTTCTTGTAATCTTCATGTTCCATCATGTAGAACTTTCTGTTATTAATTTACTCCTAAAATACCTTCAGTAGTTTGTGAATGTAAAGCTGACATATTCAAAGAAGTTACCACTTACCAAATGAAACCAAAGAAACCTGTTGAGTCTATGATGCTTTGAAGCTGCTAGAGCAAAGCGAACTTTGCAATTACCTAATTTAAAAACTTTCCTTATAATGCTTGATTTTTTTTTTCTCAATTGCTGTGAGAGAGAAAATTTCCACAGAAATAGGTCTTCTTCTAAAAAAAAAAAAAAGAGCAAAACTGCCCTACCTTCTGCCTACTTCAGCAGGACAAAAGGTCTTTTGAATAGTGTTGGTGGGAAACCCAGTAGAAGCTATGCTACAAAAAACAAGAGGTGTCTCTGTGTCCTGTTGTGCTATAGATGCTTAACATACAGATAAGTACATCAGGCTCCACCTGTTCTTGACTTTGAAACTGTATTTCTCCGTTGCTTCAGAAATAGGAAATGCGTATGCTGTGCTGAGTAATCCAGAAAAACGAAAGCAGTACGACCTTACAGGCAACGAAGAGCAAACATGCAGTCACCCTAGCAATGGTAGATTCAACTTCCACAGGGGCTGTGAGGCTGATATTACTCCAGAAGATTTGTTCAACATGTTTTTTGGAGGGGCGTTTCCAACAGGTATTTCTATTCATCAACATAACAGTGGGGATAGAGTGGGAGTGCTCAGTTGCATTAGAGTTTTAGACATTCCAGAACATTAAAATTACTCCGAACTTCCTCATGTCTCCAATTCAATCCGCATCAGTTTGTTTTTCCCAGAGGTGTGGGAAAATGTGAGTTCAGTTCTTTAGAATTTCTGTAGTGAAGTAGTAAACCACTTATTTTAGAGCTTAAAATATGTAAGTTAAACTGCTTTGGAATTGTAAGATAAATGAAAGCTGGTTTATTTTATGTGTCATCATGCAGTGACGTTGAACTCTGTGTTGTTGCTCCTATGTTGACCTGTTAAGTAGTTTCTTTTACACTTCAGATGTGGTTATTTCTTTCCATAGGTAGTGTGCACTCCTTTTCTAATGGTCGTACTGGCTACAGCCATCCTAATCAGCACCGCCAGAGTGGACATGAGCGGGAGGAAGAGAGGGGTGATGTAAGTTTAAGCACCACTGACTCTTAAACTGAGGACTGTGATATTTGCTTGTAGTCACTTTCAGAAGTGTGATTGTGTGGCAGCTCTGTACTGTACAGGAAAATCTATACATGCCAGTTACATAGTTGAAAATGTTGGCAAGTGTCAGTTGTACTGATGTGGTAAATAGACACAGATTGAGAAGATAAGTAGTATTTTTGTAGGTCTGTTGTATACCTCTGTCATGGTAGTGACTAATCCTTGCTTGCATTTAGAAGTTGATTTGGGTTGAAGTAAGAATGGTGATTATGAGTTGCATATAGACTTATATAGGACCGTATCGGTGAGACCATAGCATCAAGTACTTGTGACTGAATTCAGATATTAATTTAGTAGTTGCTTGTGGCTACATCTAATGGATGAGTGCTGGCAGCATTGCACCCTATGGATATTGTGTATGCATTGGAAATTAAGATAGCACTTAACTGTTTGCAGCTTTGTATTTAACGTCTTATAACAGCCTTTGATACTGAGTGGGAAGTCATGCTTGGAATTATATTTTATCAAATGTACCTGTGTACTTGATACTGTTTTATGAGATACTTGAACCTCTTTTCTTCCTTAGGGAGGTTTCTCTATGTTCATTCAGCTGATGCCTGTTATTGTGCTGATCCTTGTCTCCTTGTTGAGCCAGCTGATGGTATCTAACCCTCCTTACGCCTTATACCCAAGATCGTAAGTAATGTTCAGATTCCTTCGTTTTAAACAGAGAAGGATGTGGTAACCACCCTCTCCCAGTTAGAAGCATTTTAGGGAGCCTTCCATTAGTTGGTCCTCTGTTTTCCAAGGCGAGAGTACAGAGGGGAAGTGTAGATGAACATCAAGTAAAGCAAAAGAAATCTTTCAAGGTTAGTGCTAAGAACATGCTGTGCAAATGTAGCAGAGAAAAGAGGTCAGCAACACCTGAGTTTAGGACATCTTTTCATAGGAGGCAAAGGTGTTTGCATTTCCTGTGCATTTAATCAAATCCTGAAAACTTCTAAGGCTCATTATTATTTTAGGGGTCACCTATGCTTGTAGCAAGCACAGTGCTTGAAGAAAACTTTCTCATTCTTGAGTTCAAGTTTTGAACTAGGTAAGGGCTAGAGAAACTGTCTGTTCTAGCTGATGATAAAATAGTATATCTCTTTTTCTCTCAAAAGATTCTGGTAGTGAAATTTAACTGTTTTGTACAGAAGGATACATATGTTTTCTTCTTAAAGGAAGTAACTTGTTCAAATAGCAAGCATGCCACTAGCTAGCAGACTCAGTCCACTCACCACAGCTGTGTCAGTGGTCCTCAGTTCCTTCTAGAGCTCTCATCCCCACAACAAAAGGCTTCTTTTCTCCTTTGTTATTTTTCACAGTTCTTTTTTTTTCCAGAATTTGATGTTCTCTCTTCTGCATCTAAGCTATTATGATACGTATTAACACTTGTCTGCCAAACTGTTCGTGGGCAGTCCTTGATTTTTAATCCACAGAATGTCAGCAGGAAAATGGATTTTCATGGGTTGCAGAAGAAGCGTTGGAATGGAGATGGCTATATTGGGTTGTCACCTGTTTTTTGTTGGCTTCTTTTTCTGTTGAGTTTAAATGAAATTTTTATTATCAAAGCTTGCACGTGGCTAAAGGGGTATGAAACAAGTGTCATACTAAATTGTTTTTTTTTCAAGATCAAGAATGAAAACACCAAAAGTTTGATGTTCAGGTAAAAGTAGTGTTGTTTTTTTTTTTTTTTCTCTGGAAGATTATACAGCCATTCATTTCAGTAGTTGTCTTGAAATGGCAAAACTCAGTGATGTGCTGGTGTTTTTCTGTAAAGCACTATGTTTTAAAGCGAATTTGTGTTATAAAACAATCCAATATGTAGTCTCTCTCTCCCTACCCCTTTTTTTTTGGCAGAAGTACAAGGCAGACCATTAAAATGCAGACAGAAAATTTGGGTGTTGTTTATTATGTCAACAAGGACTTTCGAAATGAATATAAAGGAGCATCATTACAGAAAGTGGAAAAGAGTGTGGAAGAGGATTATGTGTCCAACATTCGTAATAACTGTTGGAAGGAGAGGCAGCAAAGTAAGTGTGCTAATTTCATAAAATAATGCATTATTATTAACAAAAATAAATGAATAAAAATTGTCTCAGACAAGACTGGAGTACATATATGATTCATATATCTGGACAGGAAAACAAGGGTAGTGTCTCTTAATTTTGCTGTCATTTATTCAGTGATCTAAAAGCCATCTGCAAATCATCAGCTATTTTTACCTGTTCTATGTAATGAATTTCTTCGAAAACTGACAACTGCAGTGAAATGGTAATGAGAAATAAATTGTTTTAAGTTAAGGGCAAAAGCTTAGAATTCTTTCACATTTTATCATGGCAGTATCTTTACTATTGTGCTTTAATATAAATAAAATGTAAGCTCACATAGATATTTCCAGAGAGGGAGAGGATTATCTGCCTCGGACAGTGGTACAAATGAACACTTCTGCAAGCAACCAAGGACACCTAATATGATATGTAAAACATCATAACCTAAAAATCAGTGCTTAATCTTTTGCCAGTGCTGAGTGGATCCTTAGCTATATCATCTTTGAAAACATTCTTTTTGGCTTATCAGCTATAGTGCCATTCTAGTTTAATATTATATGAGGAGGTATCTTCTTGCAGGAAAGGCAGCCTGAACTTTGGTGTTAAAGCATAACAATACTGAATAGCATCTGTCATCTCCAAATTATCAGCAATTTTAACCTGTTATTCTAATATCTGTAACCGAATGGTTTGAACTATTATGTATTATTTCAGTATTACCTTACTGGGAAAAAAAATTTGTGAACCATCAGTCACTGACCAACAGCAAATTTTACTCATTCTGAGTGAAATTGTGTGTTACTGCAGAGCTTTAATTTTTGCAACCAGAAATGCCAAGTCTGTCAGCTCAGGTGGCACCTCAGCTTCTCCCAGGTGTAAAAGGCAGACAGACACTACAGCTGGTCACGTGCTCGGGCAGGGCTGCATGCATTCATTACAGTTAACCTGTATAGATACAAATATGAACTTTGCCCACGCACAGCAGGCCCATTGCTTCCCCCAGGCATTACACTCTTACTCATGGGTTCATGCTACTTGTGCATAAAGAAATCTCAACAAGATTACACGTTACCCAAAGGACACTACACCAAGCAGTCACATGTATGCAAGAGGGATACCTGTCATTTAAGGGAAAACTTTTGAGCAGAGTAATTTTTCTATGGTTTTTCAAATACAGGAAACGATGAGATTATATTTGAGTATAATTAAGAAGCAAATATCAGAAATGATTGCATTTTTACAACTAGATCATTCTTTGATCATATTGAAATGTCTGAATGTTCTCACTCTTCAAGAAATGAATGCCTGATTTTTCACCTACAAGTGACTGCTAAATGAATGATTGGTAGTTATTTGGTATTCACGTATAATGAAAGGTTTTTAAAAAATGAGAGGTGTTTACTAACAAAAAAATTAAACACAAGACATAAACCAGCACAACAAAAAGAGGACATACTCCTTGTGTATTTTTTCAACCAAGTGTGGACCAAGAAGAGAAGTTTACTTTTAGCGACCTAGTCATTAGACAGAGATTTTACTGGTATATGGTATTTGTGTTTCCTGTCATATGTTTCCTATATTTGCTATCCAAATATCTTTGAAAAGGTAAATGTTTAGTTGATATGCCATTTCCACTGGGGAGGGGAAAATACCTTTCCCATTTTTCATCATTTGCTTTGAGTTGCTTACTTTGGGTGTGAGCAAAGTCCTTGACAATGCAAAGTGCTCTGCCTTTCCATATGTAAATAATGGGAGAGATTTGATGACCGGAGAAGCATCTGACTCTAGTCTAAAGAAGAGCAACTACCTAAACGTGGTGACTGTCATATTGTTGGCTATTTGCTAGTTAGCAGATTGTGGTAATTGCCCAAACTGATGTACAAGAAAGGGACCCCAATAGATTTTCTCTATTTATAGAAAGAACTGACATATATGTTAACAGATTTAAAATACTTATTGTGCTTTGGATTATTTTTTTTCACAGTTAAAATCTTCTTTCTGATGTTGACTGACATTGCAGAATGAATCAAAATGTTCAGCAATGTCAAGCTATTGAAATCACTAGAATACGGAGAGCTCTTAATAATACCTATGAACAATGGCAGTCTGAAGCAGCATCTCTTGAAGTAATAGGTTTAACATTCGGAATGAATTCTGAGGCACAGACAAGATGCTAGAGCTTTCAGTAACATGCAAAATGATGCAAGCAGTAGTTTTTTGTTTTGTAGCCAGGTACTGCTGTATGAAATATGAGGATGCTGGAAGGTTGTTAACCACTGTGACTGCTGGAAAAGATAAAATGCTTGTGAAGACAGTGAAAGGAAGCCTGTAGAGATGCTGTTTGCATGGTATCTGTGGGTAGTTAGAATAGAGAGACAGAGAAAAGGGTGAGGATTAAAACTGAGTTATTTTGGACTGCTCTGAGAAGGAATGCCAAGCATGTGCAGAGCGTTCCGTTTGAAACCTGGAAAATGTTTTCTTTTGTTTTTTTTTCCCATAAAGAAGCAGAGTTACTTCATGCATCAAAAGTTTACCGAGATGATCGTCTCCGAAAGAAAGCAGACTCCATGTCCATGGAAAACTGCAAAGAACTAGAACGTTTGACCAGGCTCTATCAAGGAGGATGAACTACACTTGTACATCTTTCGTATGCCATTATCTCTCCTGTAAATTAAGAAGAGATTTAGTTTCACCGTGAATGCTGGAAAAGAGGGGTGGATGTAAAACTCTACTGTGTAGCTGTTTCCAGAAACCTTAAGCTGAAATATCATGTAATGGCTTCTTTACCTACTGTGAAATATAGGTAACTTTAATTGTCTAGATTTTACTTCGAAGCTTCTGTGAATTCTTTCAGCAGAGAGAATAGCTTAGAAAGGATGCTATACTTGTAGAAACTTAGTCATAGTGGTTCTCCCCTAACATATTTGCCATGTAAATATCTGTGGAAAGAACATTTTGTGTATATACGAGTTAAATGACTTTCTATTTAAAATCTCAGAAATTTAGTTCCATACAACATTTTGTCTCACTGATGGAATAAATAGTATGATTACATCACTCCTATTCAGATGTCAAGTGTGTGGAGTTGAAACAAGAATTTGTAATATTTTATCTCTTAACTCTGTGTAAAATCTTCTAGGCTTGCCAGCTTAGAGGAACTTGGTATTTTTAAATATAATGACATATATTCCTACTTACCTATTGGGGTGCGTTGATCTGGTGTAGAGTAGCAGTCGGTTGTTGTAGTTTTTTTTTAGTGTTTCTAAGCAATGCTGAGAAAACTAAGAACTACAGTAACCCCTTTTCCAAGCAGATATTCTATGGTTTGCAAATTCTGTACCGACCATTGTAAGCATTGCTTTTAGTACTTGCAGCAGTTTACAGCAGCTCTATCATTTGGTATTCCAGTACTAGTAAATCCATATGTATGGCTAACGTGCATATAGCTTCCTTAATCTTCACTGGAAAGATAGGAAAAAAACATGAAGGGGAAGAAAAAAAAAAAGCAACCTAATTATTTTTCCTGCAAATCTTCCATTTTCTTACAATTTTTTTTTACTTCGGGCTAGGTCCCAACAGTGACTCAGCAAGGGGCACCACAAGTGGAGCAGAGAAATACTGCTAAGGACAAGCTTTGTGCCTTTCAACTGTCTGGGCATTTGTTTATATGCTTACTGGCTTACGGTATGCTCCTTTGGTCAGAGCTGTATCACTTGTTCAGGCTGGGGCGTAGAGGAGGAGGTAGGGCGTGCATTTCTCTGGACCTGAATGCTGGATTGACTTCCTAGAAATGGGCAGACGTACTGTCCGGGGGTCCTGCATCCAGTGTCACCTAACTCAGTGCCCACTGCATGGAAGCTGTCTTCAGCCAGACCTGGTAGTGCAAACAGAGGTCTTTTGAAGCAGCTGTGTACAGTGTACTGAAAGCCTGTTGAAAGTGGGTTGAAAATGTTGGTGTGTTTTTGTTTTGACATTTTAACAGTGCTATGCGAGAAAATGTTTTCTTGTGTTTGAGGATTTTGGATGGCTCATTATAAGGGCATTATTTTTTTGCTTAAGAAAACTGCCATCTTTGAACAACGTGCTTGGTTTATGTGGAGCCAAATTCACCTCTTGAACTGAAAGCTGAAATACTTGCCTGACTTCACTGGAATTCCTTCAGATCTAGGCTTGTCATTTGAGACAGTATTTGACTGGAGAAATACACTGCATGCCATCGCTCTTCATGATCCAGAGTTCAGTTTGCGTGTGTACCTTTCTTAAACTGTCCCACTGGAAATGCCTTCTGTTGGATTGGTCAGGTGGAACAGACACAATATTGGCTGCAGACGTGTAACTTAGCAGCTAAACCATCAGTCAAGAGGGGCATCAAAAGCTTGGGGCGCAAAGCAGAAATAAATGCTGTATGGGTGTCCTTACCAAGATGACATGAAAGGGGAGAAGAAATAGCAGGACACCACTTTGATGCCTGCAGTAAAAATTTATGGAGAAAACATAAATTCCCTGCAACTGTTCAGAGTGTATTGTAATTCTGCTACTGAAAACAAACAAACAAACAAACAAAGAACAACAAAAGTATGCACTGGTACTCCTGTGTCTTAGCAGAAGAAAATAGTTGATCACACAGGCGATCTTTTAATTCATAGGGAAAATGGATGGATAGTGCGCTTGTTAAATGTTAGAACAGTGAAGTCAGAGTTAATAGATGTTCCTAGCAGAACTGCTTATGATATTCTGATAGGTTACATCTGCCCTGCCCAGAAGCAGGGAACTGCATGGCGGCCGAGCTGCCCGTTACACTGGTTAGATTGCTATCGGTATCGCAGCAAACTGCAATAGTTCAGTGTCCTGTGGCAGCGTCAACATCCCACTAGTCAAAAGTGAGGCCTAAGTTGCTATATTTCATCGCATTTTCTGTTGTAATTGCCATTAAAAAAAAAAAAAAGAGGAAACTTAGTGTGTTTCTACTTGTGGAAAATGCTGCTTGGCTTTTAACAGGTTAAACAGCTGCACCCTTTGAAATATGCAGAGTGATGCTATTACTTTCCACGGCATGAAGGTGAATCTGCTCTAAATATGGTCTGCAAACATTCCTTTAATATTTCAGGTGGGCGTATCTCTCCTCGTGACTGTTCCTTTTTTCTCAGGTCTGGAGGTTCTTCTCTCAGAAATGTCAATATCTTCCCTGGTTTTGTTAAAAACAATTAAAACACATTTTCCTAAGAGCGACACGCTAATTGAAGAGTGTGGAGTCCTGGAATCTTTCAGATGACCTTTTCTCGGAAGGTAAAGCTCTCGTTAAAATAAGATGCAGGAAAGAAAAGGGGGAAATAAAACTGGTTTTTGAGCAGCTTGACGAAAATTCCTGCTACATCCCCAGCTGCGTAGGGTTAGCTCCTTAATGTAGTTCTTGAACCCGCGTTTCATCCTGAATTTGAGGTAGCACAGACACGGGTTCTTGATTTCTCCTTTAGAAGAGCCAGCAGGAAAGCCCCACGCAAAGCGAAGATGCTTTGGTGTGACGCGTTGAGGTACCGTGAGGTAAAGCGGAGGCGATTTGCGGCAGCTGCAACCCGGCAGCGGCAGGGGAAGGAGCCGCACCTCCCGCCCGCCGGGGGCGCTCTGTGCCGCCGCCCTTCCGGCCCCGCCCCATGGCCGCGCATGCTCAGCCGGGACGCATCCTCCGCCCCGCGGGTGAGGAGGCGCTGCGGCGTTCCGTCAGCTGACGGCGGCTTAAAGGGGAAGTGCGGACCGGTAGCGGACGGCGGCCGTAGCGCGCGGTGTTCTCGCCCCGTCACCGCTCCCGGTCCTCCGCCGCAGCTGAGCGGGCGCCCTCTCGTCCCGCAGGTCCTCCGAAGGGGCAGCAGCGCCGCGAGGCCGCCAGCCATGGCCGACGTAAGCGCGGCTCCGCCGGGCGGGGTGGGGCGGTTGGGCGGGCGGCGGGTCGCGTGACGGCGTTGTCTGTCCCCGCAGGACCTGAAGAGGTTCCTCTACAAGAAGCTGCCGAGGTAACCGGGAGCTCCCCGCCCAGACCGCCCTACAGTAACGCCGCGTCTCCCGGGCCTGCCCCGCGCGGCCGTGCTGCGGGAGGGGAGGGACAGCTATATACGTATGTCCCTGGCAGCAGCTGTTCTGTTTGTAAATAGTGTTTCCGTATCTTCTGCAGCGTCGAAGGCCTCCACGCTATTGTGGTGTCGGACAGAGACGGCGTGCCTGTCATCAAAGGTAACGGCAGCCACGCTGCGGCCCTGACCCGGCGCTGGGTGGGCAGCGGGCACGGCCTTCTGTGCTCAGAAGCAGCCAGGGGCTCTCACCTCGGTAGTTCCTCACTGAGTTGGGAAAGCTGGAGCCCAGTGCCTCAGCAGCATCCCCAGCAATCACAGGCTGCAGGAGCTTTCCTCTTTCGTACCATCGCTGAGTGGGGTAGGAATGGTGCGGGGTCCTGTGCCCTCGGTTGCTGCAGGGCAGCAGTTCTTCATGTTGAGACCCTGGCCAGGCCATGCTCAGGGCTGACTGCATCCAGCTTCCACATGTACTCTCTAATTCTTCCTGGGTTCGAGTGCTGTAATTTTGACAGTCCTCCCTTAGGATACTTCTGCAATGCAGGTGAAGTGGCTTAAGAGTACAGAGATTCAGTGTTGCTATTCAGTGGGGTTTCTTAGTCTTAAGCAGTGAGGGGAACATGCTCGTCTCCACACACCTCCCTTCAGTTGGCTGTTTCCCAGCAGTCAGTTCCAAGAACGGGTTCCACTAGTTCATTAGGGAACGGGTTCCACTAGCCATTAGGGAACTGGAAGCATGCTGTGCCATGGTCACAGGTCACTTGCAAGGCATCAAACAGCGTGCTGCACTTGAAGATTGTACTTGTTGTGAAAGTGTAGGTGAAATCTTACGTGTTCCTGACACTACTGCTTTTTGCACAGCACAGTGTGAGAGAAGGATTTGTGATGCAGTCGTAGATGCTATATCAAAGCAAAACCTTTCTTGTTCTGTTCCAGTTGCTAATGATAATGCTCCAGAACATGCCCTGCGACCTGGCTTTCTGTCCACGTTTGCCCTTGCAACGGATCAGGGCAGTAAGCTGGGACTTTCCAAAAACAAAAGTATCATCTGTTACTACAACACGTACCAGGTGAGAGACCACAGCCTGGGGCCAGAGCTCCTCATGCGTTACCCTGAGCATAATGGGAGGGAGAACATGGTGTAAACTCTGATGGACTTCCACTTGGCTCTTCTTTTTGCTCATTTAAAGCTGGCTAAGCTACACTTTTCTGCTGTTTGTTGAACTTGTTTCTCAAAACTGAGAAGGTTGACTGGTTGAAGCTGGTCGAGTTTGCTAGCAGCTGGCAACCAAGTACCAGCAGGTGGTGCTGTCGGTGTGGTCTTCGGGGCACAGAATGCTGCAGAACACGGGAGGGGAGATGGCAGGCTTTCCAAACACAGCTTCCTGTACAGTGCTACCAGCTTTGTTAGCCTGTTGATCTGTGGCATCCAGCGTGCCTTAGCTGCCGGCTAAACTGTGTTCTCTCTCTTGCAGGTGGTGCAGTTCAATCGCTTACCTTTGGTAGTAAGCTTCATTGCTAGCAGCAATGCCAATACTGGTATGTCTTCAGATGGTTTTAAATGCTTGTTGTATTTTAAGCTCTGCATGTTTTAAATATTTGAAAGTAAATTTATCAAAGTTTTCGTCAAGATGTGATAACTCTTCTCCTGCTGTGAATTGTAATACTGTGAAGAGAAGAAGGAGGTGCATGGGTAAAGACCTGTAGATTCTAGTCGACCTGCTGAAGTTCTGATTCTGTTAGAAACACCCCATTTCTCTTTTATTTAACCTTATTTTTGCCACGTGAAGAGTTTGCACAGCACAAAGCAGTTGTGTGGCCTCTCCACCAGCTCCAGGTTGCGTTCAGCAGTAAGATGCATGCCATCTCCTCAGTCCTGCAGAACAGAGCGGTCCTTCAGGAAGGCAGCTGAGCTGCTGCATGGGGGTTTTGGCAGACGATGAGAGGAGAGTGGTGCTGCACGGGGTGTACCCGCTGGGGCCTGGGTCTGCGTGCTCTGTGCCTTGGAGTGCTGCCCAATGAGAACCGAGCGAGTGGAGGGAAACGTTTTGTGCTGTGGAAAACCATTCCTGTGACTTGGAAGCTGCAGGTTTGGGGAAAGTGCTGTGGGATGTTGTTTGATGGATGTTCCATCTCCTGTCTCTTCCCAGGGCTGATCGTAAGTTTAGAGAAGGAGCTCACACCCTTGTTTGAAGAGCTAAGGCAGGTGGTTGAAGTTTCTTAAGCTGATGGTACAGTTGGAGTGCGGCGTCCATCTGCAGCCCAACGGACAGAAAGATTCAGTAATCCTCAGTTCGGTAACATGTCTCTCAAGATATATCACAGCTCCTCTTAGTACACTAAGTAAATTGTACATAGTACTGAATCTGAAATGATCTACTAGTGTGTTGTAAGCGGATGTTACTTTAGAGCACGCTTCTTGTATTGCGCAGTATTGGAGACCACCAGATAGCTCCCATGGAGTTTAGCTCAGCCAGCTTAGCCACGTTAGCGCAGTGCTGTTTGCTCAGAGGAGCAACCCACGCACCTTCTGCTTTAGTGGGCACCGGGCATACAGTGGAGTTTATCCCCAGGCTACCACAGCTTACTGGAAATCGGATGGATTGGTGCTACCAGAGATGTGGTTGGGAGAGCGTTGGGAGAGCCTGTTTGCTAGCAGTGATGTGCCTGTACAATCAGTCAATATCCAGTCTCGTTGGTGATGCTTTGGTCTAAGAGTGTGACTAATCTGGGTGTTGGCTGCATCCTGCTTTCATTGGGAATGCTTTTTCTACAAAAGCTGCTGCTGTGGGGGTTTTCCTAATGCCCACGGGAAAGCAAACAAACCATGTTCCACTTTGTGGGGTTTTTGTGTAACACAGTTGTGAAGTTCTCATGTCTTGCAGTCTTTGTGTGGATTCATCGCGGGTGACCCTCAGCTTGTTTACCCCTAGGTTTTCCTAAGTAAATAAATATAAATAAAATGTATTTTTAAGTGACACAGCCTGGTCCACTCTTCTGTTGCACCAAACATAGCACCATCTCAGCACAGAGGATGGGTCTCTTAATCACTGGTAAGCTTACAAAAGCCAGGAGCTTACAGGCTGTGAGCTAACCCGCATGCATCTCAATGGGGTTGGGTGGGTACTGCGCCTTGTGTCAGTATGTGGGTGGAGGAGTTAGTAGCTGACTTCCTAGTTATAAAACCACAGGGACTCCAGCCCTCTGCCTGACCCCCTTTCTCCCTCACTCCCTTTTTGACTGCTGCATGCATTCAAATCTGAAACTGCTGGCATAAGGGAGCTTTCTTGGCAGGTCTCTGGCTCAGAAGACACCACGTGTACATCTTGCCCACTTCTGTGCCAGAAGCAAGGGCAGGGAGTTCTTTGCTCGAAAGCTCCCATTCAATTAATTGTCAGCCAACCCTTTCCCATTTAAACTGAGCTGCTTAGCTTGAGCTTTCTGTTGCTGTAATAGAAACAGCTCTGCGTCACAGCCCCAAGGCATCCGTGTGGGTGCTTGTGGCAGAAATCGTTCCTGTTTCATCCAGGGAGAATCTCTTGTTGCTTCCTGCTCAACTTGTGCAGTGCCTTTGCCCTGAGTGCCGATCCCTAAGCCAACCGAGTGCTGCCACTTGCTGCCTCCCATCTGTGGCATTGCACACAGAGCTTGCTTCTGATGTTTTGTAACGTGCGTGAAGAGGAAGGTTGCTTCTGTGGTTGCACTTGGAGCTTTGTTCCCAAGCTGTTTGCACAGGAGAGCACCGGTATGGGAGAATATCAGATCTGTCTTCTCCTGACGCTGCCTTTATTGTGTGCTGAGTCACCAGTGCTTTTTAACTAAGTTGGAGATGCCAGCTGTTAAGTGGAGCTTTAAGGCAGAAAGGAGGACTAACGTATTTTGCAGAGCTTTAACGATGCAGTAGAGAATTACAGAAGGCCTCGGTAGTTTTATAATGAAATTTTATTCAGAAAGCACTGTATAAAAATATTTACAAATATTTTGAATTTCTAAGTTGAAATAAAATGCTATTCCTGTCCAAAGCTGGATTTTCTTTCTAGTATGTTCTTCCTGTATGTTTTTTCCCCGTTCTTCAGCTTTCTCACAGTAAAGGCAGCTACGGAACACTGAGCTGCTGCTGTACATTGCCCAGGGACAAGGTTTGCACATGTGCAGTGTTTCATCAGAAATGAGACCGTTACAGAGAGAGAGGGATCTCTGTGCTCTCCCCACATCTCCTGGAGGAGCAGGTTGGGTGGGAGGTCAGGCCAGGCTGGCCGTGAGACCCTCCAGCCTCAAATCTCTCTTTCCATTATAGCACCAAAGTACAAGGGTTCTGCTTCTGAACTCTGGTGAGCCACAACACTTAGGTGTGCCTGAATCTTCCAAAATGCATACAGAAGTTCTCATTGGTTATGCAGAAGATATACGTGTATGCATGTCTTTAAAATAGAGTGTATGTTTTTTAGTGTATATTGTGCTTTCCCGATACTGTTGCTCATCTAGTTCAATGTAAAGCAAGCGCTGCTTAATTCTTGATCGCAGTTGTGAGTAAAGCCTTCTATAAACCACATGATCTTTTTGAGGGAAAAAAAAAAATACAAAATCCAGTTCTTCATAGCATAGGGGAGCCAACTCCGTGCTGCTGAAACGTTGGTGGCTGCCACCAGCAAGGCTCTCTCATCCACTCTCAGGGTCCTGCAGCAGCACACACGTGCTGGGAACTAGCTGCCTGTTTCTCATGGTCTGGGTTTGTAAACAAGCACGCGTTTGTACCGTTTCCTGTATGTGCCCTTTAAAACAAATGTTCATTCACAGCCATAACTGCGGTATAAATCTGAGCTGTACAAAAATACACCTGACTGGAAGTAAGTCTTCCTCATCCATCACCTTGAAGAGTCTTGAAATAGTAGGTTTAGTTCTGCGGGTGGTAATGTAGTTACTATTTACAAAAACATAACTGGCTCTGTCGTTCTGCTTTTGGCTCAGACCCCAACAGGCCGTACAAAAGCAATATTTAACGTTTCCAGAAAGGCCTAACTTGAAATAGCAGGCTGAGCGTTGCAGTCCGCGCCGCTAACTTGTGATGAAGCGTGCAGTAAGTTCTTGGGATGGCTCTGGATAGCCACAGAAGTTTTGAAGTGACTGCTTCTGTGATCAGTTAATGGGTGTCTGAATGGCTGCACGTTGCAGACATAAGCTGCACACATCGAACTGACGCTGTGATTTTGCAGTGGCCCCCGCACGTGACTCAGCAGCCCGAGAGCAGTCAGCAGCCGCACAGATCCTCTGGGTGCAGAGCTGGATGCAAACATCTGCATGCGGGCTGGCACACGTGCGTGTCCCCTTGGCAAGTAATGGAGACGTGGAATCATCTTCCTGTGGTCGGATGCCTTCCCTGTGGTTGAGGGGCAGCTCCTGCCCGCAGAGTGGAAGGATCAGGGGTGCAGCTGGGAACTGGGCGCGCTGCGCTGCTGCTCCACTTGCTTCCGTATTTGTGACTAGAAAAGAGAAGCGACCCATTACCTGCATGAGGATGTGGGTGAGTAAAACCAAGCTAGATACCGATTTTTTTAAGGAAGTAACATTTTTAAGTCTTCTTGTTTCCTTCAGGACCCAACACCTGCAATCTGTGCTGTTCAATACTGCACACTGTCTACACGACAACAACAGCTTTAATGATGTTAACTCACTGCTTCTTCATAGCAAACAGAAGTATCAAAAAGGCATCCCAAAAATGCACGTCAGCAGGCTCATATATTTCATGAAAGCTCCGTAATCCAGTCTAGTTGGCCTGGAAGCCACAGCAGCACTCTCTCTGTGCACATACTGAGACCTGTAGCACTGGTGGGCATTTACTGTGGCAGTACCACAGCACTGCTGCACAAGGCACGCTGCCATTTAACAACACACACCATCTTACCAGTTTCCATCGCAGTATTTTAATCCACTCATCTGCTTCTATTCCAGTTTTTGCACACAGGTAATATGTTCTTAGCGGGAACACTAAGCTGTAAACAAACAAATAGAACTGCTTCTTAAGTTGCTAGAACAAGCAGGAGTCCCTCCTAAAACTTAACCCAACTGGTTTGCACCACCTCTGGCTGAGCCAGAGTGGAGCAGCAAGGCTTTTCTTCTTCTACCCGAAAGGCTGGCTCCAGCATTCACAGTCCACAGCTCAGGAACATGATCTTAGGGACTCCATTGGGACCCAACTGCCAGCTGGACCTCACCTCACTAAGTTCCACACGCCTCGATGATTATATATATATCCAGAATTAGAAAAATACGGGCCTGTCCTCCCCATCATGCAAGAAAACCTTTTCCCAGCAGTAGTCTGGCAGAACTGACAGAGGCTGTGGTCAGATTTGGTAAGATCAGGGCTGGCTTCAGGATCAGGGAGCTTTCAAGAGCACCCCGTGGTTCCATTTGAAACTCCTGGCTACTCTGACCTCCCCAGCACAGCGCAGAATGCAACTTACCAGAAACAGTTGACTCTTTCTTGGGAATAGTCAAACTGCACTGCTGAGCATTCGGTTAAGTCAAGTGCCCGAATTGGTTCTGTGGCCTTGAAAATAAAATAATTTCATAATGGGAACACATGAAAATGAAATACAGGGGCTAGTTGTGTTCATTGCCGGTGCACACAGACCGTTATAGGTGCTCTGGGTTTCTCTTGAGTACATGCATAAAAGGTACAAGCACTGTGACCCCAAACCAGCTAATCAACATCAGTGCTGGAGTGGGAGGAATGGAGCTAAACACATGAAGCAATACAGTAGGTTCAGATCAGACAAATGATAGAGGACAGCACTACTGCAGGAAGTCAGAGCTAGATACAGACTGCTAAGGGCGTGGGTCATTAATTATAACATAACTGGTGCAGTAACTAATCTGGTATTCAGCTAAGGCTCACAGAAACAAGGAGATAGTTACACATCTTATCAGTTCTAACCAGCTGCTGGAGATTTAATTAATTCCTAAGAGCTTTAAAAAGCTGAAGCTGAGTAAGGCAACAGGAAGCAGTGTGTGTTTAGCTTTCTGGGGGTAGGTTCAGAAATGCTTGGGAGTAAGGATGTACTCCCTTAGGAGTTCCATTCTCTTTAGCTGTGAAAGTCCTTCTAATTTGTTTTTCTTAATCTCGCCATGTTAAGCATCTTATGAAAGGTGGCTGAAATGGAAGAGCTGCTTGCTCTGTCTGAACACCCCCACCAGTTCCTGTGGCCCTTCTTTGGGGATACGGAGTATTTTCTCACCCTTCCATACACCTTTCTCTGGCTCAATAGCTGGTAGTTACGCGCCATGTTATGAGAAAGCTGCATGTGCTGAGATGAGCTAATAGGTGCCAACCCAGGGCTAGCAGTGAGCTGTACAACAACAGAAGCATCAACGGCTGCTGGAGCTGTGCGGGAGGATCCTGTGTTTCTGACCAAGATGTGTTCTTGCTCGGTAAGTCACAAAAGCAATTAGCTTGCTCACTAAGATCATCAGCAAAACTCTGACTTTGAAAGGTCTGATCCTTCTGATGGGATGGGAAGCTGTACTTTGGTATGCTGTGATATACATGCAAGAAGCCAGAAGCAGGAGGATTTTGCAGTTGCCCCTATACAGCTATAGAGGGTAGAACTGGTGCTTGCTACTTACTGTCTGGTCTTTGAAATATTTAAGTTCATTCCTATGCAGTGTAAACCACCTTGTCTTCCAGTTCTGAAAAATCAAAGATGGATGGTAACTGTCTTGTGAGAATTTATTGTGGCACTTCTTAGGAAAGAAAAACCTTTAGATCTGTTGACTTGCTCTTCTCTACAGCTGTGCTTTGTTGTTGCTCAGAACACAGATTATTCCTCCCTGTAGGGAAATCCCCGCAGACCAGCATTCTCCCTAGATTCATTATAACATAACTGGTGCAGTAACAAATCTGGTATCCAGCTACAGCTCATGGAAACAAATGGGCAGAGTAGAAGCAAGGAATATGAGGTTACTTACCTTGACAATCTTGCCTTGTTTTATCAAATATCCTTCTTTTGTACCAAGCTGTGAAGTAACAAGGAAAGGGACTGGGGTTAGAAACCGAGCTCTTCCATTTCTCACATCCCCCTCTGCCTATAACCTCAGATGGAAGAGCAGCCTGTTCTCAGGAAGCTTCCTGTAACCACTTGCTCTTGTCCTTGTTGCTGAGTGCCCTGTTCCTCATCGCTTGGATAAAGACCAACTTTTGCTGCCTCTAGAGACAAATTCTTCCACCATGCCTCTCTATTCAAGCTTCTGGCTTGCATCTTGTCTGCTAAATGAAGCAAAATATATGCAATTATGGTTGATCTTTGTCTAGTGAAGTTGGTTGTCTGCCTCTGCGTGTTATAGCCAGAAGTACCTGGGGTTTCTGACAGTGAGTTACCCATAGAAATCTCTCATGAAATGCAAGAGATGGGTGGAAGAAAGTGCTCTCTTAGACTATCTCTTCTTTCAAGCAGCCATGTGTTCTAAAGGGAAAAGCTGTTACAGTCAGTGTGCTTGCTGAAAAATACTTTTTGAACTGTTTGACTGCTACCATGACTGCCTCTGGCAGCCTGTGATTTCACTGAAACTTTCTGCAGAGAACTGACTGTGAGACTGATGATCTCTGGAAACCAGATTATTGTCAAATAAGCTTCCCCACCCCTCCCCAATAGCATTTTATTGGTTGTACAGGGAAGTCAAGTTTCTTTAGAGGTTTAAGTGGAACACAGCTGTGAATGGTTGGATGTGGGATACAAAGTGTTTCTTGTATGGACTTTCTTAGCCAGTACTGATGTAACTCTTTCTCTTTAACTTCAAAAAGTTTGTAAGTCATTAGAATACTCTGTGTTCTGAGCCATACTGCTCTTGACAAACCACCTGTCTCACTTAGATAGGGGTTAGAGGTTTAAAGTCTCTAATTACTGTTCAAGTGAGTCACAGATATCAGAACAGATGGCTCAAATGGATATGAAGATGTTCTCTTGTTTCTCACACCAGGAAGCTGTAGCTTCTAACATGACACTGCTTTTTACTAGGGCTGAGAGGCTCTTCTCTCTCTATTTTGGGTGCAAGTCTGTGTTAGAATATAGCAAGCCGTCTTTCTGCTTTAAGATGAGATCATTATAAGGTAATAAAAAGTCAAAATAAGAAAATGCTAAAAACAACAAATCAAATAATGTATCTATCAGGATATGGATACGCTTACTCAGTTGTACTGCACTCAGTTTTGGGTTTCCCTTTCCAAATGTGTCTCTATCTGTTTCTGAATATTTCTGACTATACATTTTATTTTCAAAAGCTCACTTTTTAACTGATGAGGGGAATCAGAGGTGCTATCTCCTTCATTCCAGCCTGTACACTGCTAAAGGCTTGCCAAAACAATTGCTTGCTGTGCATCCTGATATAGGTACTGTTGCACACAGCCTGACCAGTGCTGTCAAAACAGCATATTACTTCTCAATTAGGTCTTTTGAATTTGTTTTTTAATTCCTGATAATATTACTGGTAAGACTGCATTTTAAAGGGAAGACAACATAGTAGGTCTAAATCCCATTATATACACTTTGTTTGATGGTCAGACTCACCTTGGTCTGTTACAGACAGCACTGGTAGTCTGAGGTACCAGCCATGAAAGGCTTTGTCTGCTTTGCCTTGTTTGGCAAAGACTTCTTGTATTTCAGAGCACGTTCAGTGATGAGCATTACTCCATAGCTTACTCTTGCAATCACACTAAACTCAGGCCACCGAACTCCTTTCATACCAGAAAGCAACTTACTGAGGGAGCATTTGGAACAAGATCATTTTCTGTCCTTCCTGTCTGCATTGCTGTGTGAACTCGGACAGACTCGTAAATAGATGGCTCCTCCACTTTGTGTGGATAGGGATGCTTCAATACAATTAAAGTTCCTGGAGAGAAAAAGAGCAGTAGTGAGTAATGTGGCAAGAAGGACATAGAAATTAACTGGAAGTAGCTGCCTGCATGCAGAATGGATTACTTTTCTAAAAATTAGAGGGTCATAAGAGCTAATAACTTCCCTAAGACCTCAGTGATGTTGCCTGTACGAAGGCTGCATTCACGACGATGAATCTATTACACTATTCCCTATAGTGAAGAACCTCCTCAAAACAGGAACCTTCTAATCACATTTTTGAAGCATCACAGCATACTAAATGCTGCTACATTCGTGTTTTGTGTTGTTGTTGTTAGCTGTTAAGCAGGGGGAGTGCTAGAGGTGGTAAAGACGTGGACTCAGAACTTGCAGGTGATTTGAGTAACTTAAATATGAGATAATGTTTAAATTGTATTTTGTAATATGAAGGGCTACAAAGGGAAGTGGAAGCGTGATTATTATTTTTATTATTTTTTTTTTTTTTAAGTAACCAACTGATACCCGTGAGCAGGCACGTGGGTATATGCAGCTATGTTAAGCTTGCAATAGGTCAGAAGTCAAAACTGGTTTAATTCTCTCTGATCTTGAAAGAGAAAAGAATGCTTTAGCATCAGTAAGAAAACAGAGACACACCCCCTCACCAGTCTATAGAAACTACTCCTCAGCTGTTGCACAGACTGAGGATTATTGTATGAACACTGTAGACAGATCTCTGCTGCAGAACTGGCTGGACTAGTTTAACATCTTATATTGTATTTGTTTCCTATTAAGCTCTCCATGTTTTTTCTCCTCAAAAGATGCTTGTACAAGGTCATCTGGTGACCGTATACCAGCAGTAACTGATTCTTCTTGCTGTTTGTGCATGGTCTCTATATCTAAGAAGGAACAGAAATGAACCACATCGTTTGACGTGTTAGGCTTGCAAGTCTTTTGTTTTTTTCTGACTGGGTAATGACACAAAGCTTTTGTATGTTTTCAAAATAAAGAAAATGGATAAACAAAGCAAATGGGTAACAACAGCATTCTGATCTTTCACTTTAAATAAACACTGAGACACAGAAATATGACACCAAATTGTTTTAACATTGTTAGTGAATAGATTCAGCTTGTCAGTCCAAGAAGCAGAACATAGTAGTCTCAATTTCCTTTTAATTATCTGTAGTTCAGGAGGAAGCATGTGCAGAAAAGAATGTAAGTCAACGTAGCAACCTGGAGTGGCAAATAAAGCTGTAGGAAAATGAGGTTTCTGGGTGTGGAAGCACAATCCTGCTGCTGTCCCAGTACGAAAGAACCACTGTGCTCTGTGAACCAGTTGCATGTTTAAGTACTGATCAAAGAGCCTGGTGTACCTCTTCAGATATACAACTAGCTGCGGTAAAACAAAAGGTGGATTGAAGTTAGTGGAAATCCTTAAATATTCTATCTCACTGTTGCTTTCTTATCAAACCCTTTCCATAAGAAAGGTGGAGATGAAAAGTATTCATGCTATCTTGCTTTGCTCTCATTCCTGACCTCAGTCTTTCTCTATAAAATTGCTTGTAATAATAATAGTGGATAAGAAAAGCTGGTCCAACTACATTCTGCTCATGCCTGAGCCAAAGCTGATTTACAAGGTGAAAGTTTTCTTTCACTGAAAGGACCTGTGGCCTAAGAAATCAGACTTCTGCTGGCTCTTTAGCAAGCCTGCTGCATGCAGCTGTGTTGTACTGGTCAATCTGCCATGATGACACTTGGCTGAGAATGGGCTCTGAGTCTGCCCCTTCCTTAGCACACAGCAGTTATCACCCCCACAGAATTCTCTTCCTCTCCTGCTGCTACCCATTATAACTGAAGGTAGAGGATTTCTTGATGTGATCTTCAACTGCCCTTTTCCTGCTCTGTAGTATATCAAACTTACGTTAGAGGTTTTACAGAGCTGGAAGAATCCAGTTAAGAGCTTTAAGGGGGCAAGTGAGCCCATCATTCAGTAGTGTTGATCCTTTCCATAGGGATGGTGTAACATCCCAGCCTCATTTGCTAGTGTCTGTAATAGGTGCAGTGACAGAATGGGAAAGTACAGAACTGTCATCTGGAATATCTAGAGAGTTAGGCCTGCAGGTGCATGTCTGATTTTGCAGGAAGCATTTCTTTTTGGCACAAAGAATACAGATACAGATTGTTCTAAGCACACATCAAAACAACTTAAGAGAATGCTGTGAAAAACACAAGTGCAGTGTTGTGTGCAGTGTTGTGTGCAGTGCTGCATTATGTTTCGAAAATATTTTATAAAGCAATCTTCAAATTTAATGCTTGTGATCTGCTTGCATTAGAAAAGCGCTGATGTTTATTTACTGTGTGACATATTCCAGCTATTGCAAGTGACAACCAGCATTTAGCTGGTCACTTTGAGTATTTCACTAACTATGTATAAATTATTTGCACATACTTTTTCCATAGAATACTAAAATTTCTGGCATTAACTTTTACCTTCTTATTGCCAGCTTTCACCTTTGAAGTTTAATGTGAAACTGACTTCTGTGCTAACACACACCTACTTGTGGGATCCCAGTGTGGCAGTGTAGTGCTCAAGTCACTTGTAGGAACAGAGTTTAACATTTTGACACTTAATTCAAGTAGCATGCTGGCTGCTAATGAAACCTGTGCTTTCCTCTCTTATTTTTAAAGCAACACAAATCAATGTGATGCTGGGATGGGATCAGCAGGCTGTAAACAGAGAGCAAGAGATAACACAGGGCATGTTTCCTATAGGAAAGTGGAGCATATCACTTGCTTGACTGAAGAACAGTGGAGCAAAACAATTTCGGGTCCTTTTTCTACTTATTCTTTTTGGAAGATTTTAACTTTATATGCAAAGCTGTACCTTCTCACTAGCTAAATGTTCTGCTTTGGTTTTGCCCTTTATAAGAAGGTTCTGCTCCATCCATCACATGCCTGTTTTCAAGAACTATCTTCGGTTCTCAGACAGAAAGTACCATATGTCCCTAGCTAGCAAAAACCCAGTAAGGCTGCATGTCGTTTGTCTTCAGCATATTGTAAGTGTTTGTAAGGAGGAGTATCTTTAATATCTCAGGAATTTCTGAAGAGGAACACTTCTGCAATGTTTCTGCCTTATAACAAGCAGAAAATCCTTTTACTCAGATCTGTGTGAAGCATGGCTACAAGCATGTCTGAAAACAGAGCTCTACTTACCTGTTTCACTACCAATTAAAGGCTGATTTGCAAAATGCATGACTAATTCCTTCAGGCTGGAAAATTCATTAAATCCAAATTTGAGTGAAGTTCCTGTATATTCAACATGAAAATGTTTCACAGAATCTTTTCCCCTACAACAGAAAAGGAAAACTTGTAAAGGACTTGCAAAGGACACTTGGCATGTATAACCCTTGAATGGTAGCTTCTACTACAGGACATCCAGCACAAAGTCAGTCTTAGCAGTAATATTGCTGCTGCTACTGTCCCTCGCTCATAGTCACCACATCTGAGAATCAGACTCATTAAGAAAATATAATTGCTGCTTTGCAGGTGAGGGTAGTGAAAGCCTCGAAAGGCCAAGTTAGTTAATCTTGTTGCAAATCAGCAAAAGACTTATAGACAAGATTTCCAGGTTTCTGTCTAGGCAGGTTGATGATCTTCTTTTACCCAGCATTACTCTGCACAGTTCCCCTCTACTATTTGAACTACTCGCTTTACTTTTCAGGTGTCATTCCAATCTCACTCTCTGCTTTGTTTGAACAACGAGGGCTTTAATTTGTCTGTTCTCTGTCTCTGTGTTGCGCTGTGTTGGGCACTGTCAAATGTGAATCAGAAGAAACATCATTCGTTTATGCAAGCTGGTGTTATTTAGAGAAGTGTGCAAGGCTTCACTTCCTGGAATGGTACTTATTTTGCCTTCAGAAGTCAGTGAAGCGCTTAGAGCAAGTATCTTTTCTGCAAAAATGTGACTTCTGTTAATATTACCAGCATCCAAAGCAGGCCAGAGAGAAGTCTGGCTCAGGAAAAATGCATGTAGCAAATATACTGACAAAATAAGAAAGGGGGTTTATTAATATCTTTTCTAATGTTTATGGATACTTCTGCAGGAGATTATAATTTCAAACTGGTGTTTCTCTTTGAACAATAGTTAGAAGATGGCACTGTAGAATGTGCCTAATAATCTCTCCTGTGCTTTGCCCTACCATCAGCTCAGATGCAACGCCTGCTAGCCAAGCGTTGACTCTCCAGCTAACAAATAGCTGCTGCAATGGTTTGTTGCAATTACAGGGTCTTCACCTTTTCATTTAATTTCACAGGAAATACAATGTTGCAATTAGAACAATTTCTACTCTGTTTCCTTCTACTTCAGTTCCTTTTTGAAGTTGGCTAATTTAGCTGGGAGTAAGGGTTTCAGGCAGTATGTGACCTTTCTCCTTGTCCTCCTCTTACGGCTGTCAACTAATACTCCAAGGGATGTGTCTTAAAAATGACAATGATGAGAGGCAAAAAGGGAAGTAAAGGAATTTTAGGACATAAGAAAATGAAAGCTACAATTTCTAAAAGGGCTCTTCCTGTAAGACATCAGAAAGGAAATGAATTACCTATTTCAAAGTGAAGTTAATATTATAATATGCAAAATAAGTGATACAGCAGAATAAGATAAATAAAACATCTTGAAATGAGTATTTCTAGGGAGCTGATCCACCGTGAAACTAGTGTAACAGAGTAAAAGACCATCCTCCAGACTCAGCTACGGAATACCCTGTGTAAAGTGATGCAGAGAGCAAATCTTGATCATTACTATGAGAGCTGAATAGCAAATTGGAATTGGCCTCGGGTAGACTTCTCTAGGTATCTTAAGCCTAGAATCTGTTAAAATGGCAAGTGTGTTTTCACTAATGCTTCAGTTTTCATCTCCTATTAGAACTACTGCTGTGTTCCACGCCCATAAATATCTAAGGAGCGGGAGGACGGACTCTTCTCAGCAGTGTGTGGAGATAAGATGAGGGGAAATGGCCACACACTGAAGCATAGGAAGTTCCACACACATGTGCATGGGAAGTTCTTCACAGTGCAGTGATGGAGCACTGGCACAGGCTGCACAGAGAGGTGGTGGAGTCTCCTTCTCTGGAGATGTTCAAGACCTGCTAGGACACCTACCTGTGCAACCTGGGCTAGGGAGCTGCTTTGGCAAAGGGGCTGGACTCGAAGATCTCTACAGGTCCCTTCCAACCCCTACAGTTCTGTGATTCTGTTCCCACTACAAGGGTTATGAATAACCAGCATTAGTGTATATATCCAAATGATCTCAGTTTAAAAAGTTACTGCGATTCACCAGAGCTGTAGTTCAGAGGCTTAATATGAGGTAGAAATGAGCGTGAATGCAACAGCTTAAACATTCACTGGAGACTTAAGGCTGGTTACCTTGACGCAGCTGACAGGTAGCAACTACTCTGTGTCTAATGCATGCGTCTCGTGTTGCCTGCCTAAAATACTGTGACTTCTTGGCTTTTTTAGGTTTCCTGCAATATGATTCAGTAGTGAATTACTCAGGATAGGCTAAGTGTGCTTTCTACTGGTTGTGTCCTGAACTGATAGAAATTGCTGAAATTCTGATGATTTCAACAGCCTTACTTCTGTAACTGGGGAAACACTAATACTACCTGAATCAGCTGTACACTACTGGCTAAAAATCAAGTCTTAGCCCAGACTCGAGGACTAAAACCATCCAGTAAATCACTGGATTATCTGGATGAGTTTCAGAGATCCAGAAACTGAATTTATAATCAATTAACTGTTAAATTTACACTCTATTTATCACTTTCTTCATTGTAAAAAGTTCTTTATCTGATCTTTTTTAAGCTCTCATAACTGTCATGCAGATTTCTACCATGCAGACAGAGAACATCTATACCAGTTCACTAAATATTTTTCCTAGTAAAGTTAGCTCAAATTTTGGAAAAAATGAGCCTTTTCCAAATCTAGTGCACATTTGGAGTTTTTTATTCTAATGTCACTCAACAGGACTACATCATTAGGAACATGTATTCAAGTAGCTTGGGTCCTAAAATGAATTCTGAAGTCATATCAGTATGTGAGCTGCAAACATATGTGGGAGTTAAGTGAAAAATGTTAATGTGGCAGCATGTAGGTACCATGAGATAGATGCTTCTGTTCATTCCCTACCTTACAGAGAGGGAATACAAATCTTCCCTTTCGTTACTCTTCCTCAAGAGATAGCTTCCATCCTTCCCATTGGAAAGAAGTAGGGCTTCTGCTGCATGTCGAGTAAGGTTATAATGATACCACCTGGGAAGACACAAGGGGTTTAAGGCATCATTCACTCTGTTCTTAGCTGACAGTTTCTGCTGAGTTTTGGAGCTGAGCTGGAGAAACAAGCAGCACTGGATCTAACTCTGCTACAACTGAGTTATTCTTCTAACAGGCAAACACAGGTTGCAAAGGACTGCACCCATTTCAGCAGCCTCCTTTTGACAAGTTTACAACATGATCTTTATGTAATTTCATAGTTACAATTCTTCTGCAATTTACAAAGAGCTGACAGTGTAAGGACTAAGATATTACTTAGATGTGCTCTAATAAGGTGAAAGCAGTTCTGGGGGTATGTGGGACTGTTTGTCTAATTGCAGAATCTCTACTTCTTATAAATCTACACACTTCAGTACATTTTCTCTTTTGGAGCAAACAGGGAACAACTGGAAATTAAAAATAATAATTAAAAAAAAAAAAAGAATTCCTCCCAAACTTTATTTCCCACAACTCAGTTCATCTGCACTGCTAATATCTGCATCTAAACAGATTTGCCTAAACTTGACACTTTCATTTGAAGCATAACCTTGTTGGAGGAAGGAACGGAGGGGAGGAGAAGGCTAACCAACAGAATCTGAAGTGAGAACTTAGTAACTTTGCCATCACTGTCACTGAGCTGTATGTGATCTGAGCAATGCAACAAAGTGCTGAACGCATGCTGATTTGACTTCAATGAAAATGCACTTAATACATTTTTATGTATGAAAAATTCCGTGAGGCATCCACATGGAATGTTCTGGGGGGAAAAAAAGAATGTGATGAAGACCACAAAATGCTTCTTACAGGCTTGTTTCTGTCCAGACTGACTTAGAACAGAAATGTCTCATTTCTTTCAATGGAAAAAGGATCTCATCAGAACCATTTCTGAGACTGGTCACAGAAAAAGGGATGTGGCTATAGAAAGCTAAAGCCCTAACCCTCTAAGTGAGCCTGTAGGCAATAATTAACGATAACTATATGTACACACACCATAGCTCCTGGTAGAGGACAGAATGCAGTACCTCTAATGCCCTTCCCCTCATCCATATGAGAGTGGTGCTGCTTACCCATTCCCTTCCTTTAAAACCATGTGCTTGTAATTGTGGGGGCAAAGTCATTACTATTTCAGTTCTTGAAATTGACTGACAGCAGAAGCTGGATCACAGCACTTTCTGATGTTCATATTGCAATAATCTTCAAACTCAAATTGTGTAACTATACACTCTTTCTCCTTTCATGGCAGCTTCTGATGAACAGAAATCTTGGCATCTTCCACAAATGTTTACCTCTGAATTTAGATGGCTGACTATCTGAAAGGCCAGCTGGTTGATAAATGGCTTTGAGAGATTTCAGACTGTTTCCACCCCGTGGAAGACAAGATCCATGTGAAACTCAATACAGGCAGAGTATTGCTCATTTGGCTCTAGAACGTGCTCTGTGGACCATCCACACAGTAGAATAAAATAATAAGTATTTAAAGATCAAACTGTCATCCTCTGAAACACCTGTCAGCCAAAATCTGCTTTAGGATTAACTGCCCAAGTAAGTAACAGTCAAAGGTCAGATCTGTTCTGATGTGATGAGGGTCATATTGACACGCAGGGTAGGCAGGATCTACAGCTGAGAAGATGACATTGTGTTTTGAGTGCAACCTCATAATGTGTTTTCTCTCACTTCTGTGACAAAGAAACGTTCAGAAAATCTGTGAATGGTCATTTTCATAAAGAAGGTCATTTGTACATGTGCTATTATTTCCAAGAAGTCTTCTATGAAGAATTTAAACTACAAGTCAGTCAGGTTTATTAAATGTACTGTTTACATGTGCTGTCTTTACATGCAAGAATGACTTAATGACGTTCTACCACCAAAGGGAGGAGAAAGTCATACCACCCACTTGGGAAAAAGACATTGGCATGAAGTAGATATTTAAATCAGCTTAAGAAGTTGCATCACTCTTCTTACAGAAACGTGCTTTCGCAGACAAAAATCCCTCAGATGTGACTGTGGTCATCTTTTTCAACTTTAAAAAGTGAAGCAATAACACATCTCCCGGCTGTCTTGTTCAGAGCTATTTTTTTTCTTCGTCTTTTGTCACGGATGGCTCAATCAGTAACAATGGTCAGGTTACTCTATTCTGCCAAGAAAATGGACATTAAAAATTTGTCCCAATCATATGAAGACTGGTATAATTTAAAAGAGTGGAGGCATCTTCAGGGCCTACAGACAGCGTGTCTTAAGGCAGGCCTGCCACACTGCTGAGATTATCTTTGCTTCTCTTTGGAAACATCATGTTTCCAGAAACCAGACTACTTTTTAGATTAGACCATATCAGTGACAGTGTAGGAAGGGCTTCCACGTCAAGATGTGGGGAAAAAACATCCCAGTGCACAGTTTGGTCCTAAGTATTTGCTCACCTAAGCACCAGTGTGATTCCCGCTATGGGGAAACTGGTGGCCACAGCATAAGCTGTACCTGTATCACTGCAGCTATGCTTCTCAATGCATTCCCAGGGAAGGGTGTGCTGACATGACAAGCTCTTCTAGTTAAGATCTGTGTAGCTAATGCAGTGACTAGATCTCTCTACGTGGTGGCAGTAATCAGAAGCACACTGTAGCAGCATTTGTGGTGGGGGATTTCCTCTTCAGATAAGAAAACCTTCTTCAAAATGTTCATTTATTCTTTAATAACTCAAAGTATATTGAAGAAAAACATTACTGGAACTTCATTCCTATGTCCCCTACAGATTAAAGCTTTTATGCAAGGTATCTGCCTTTTTCAGTAATGCTGCTGGCAATTCCACTGTCCAGGAAAGTGGAGTCACTGTCTCTGGAGGTGTTCAAGAAACATTTAGATGATGTACTGAGGGACGTGGTTTAGTGGGGAAATACTGGTGATAGGTGGATTGTTACACTGGATGATTTTGGAGGTCTTTTCCAACCTTGGTAATTCTATAAACTGTACTGATGTTTCCTCTAAAATACTTCTTTTCAGCCCCTGTAAATAGAGGCTGGTGAATGAAGCTACAGCCAAAATCAGGATTAACAATTTTTAACTGCAGAATTTAATTTCTGTACTGCAGAACAAAAGAAACACAAGCACTCATCTATAGTTGACTTAAGGGTAAGTGTTGAGGGACTTGGCTAACTCTCTTCTCAGCCATTTCTATATGTAAACTGCTGAACATCCAGTAGAAGCACTCACTTTTCCTCACTGTAAGAATTAAAGATTCTTAGCAGCAGTAGTAAGCACAGCAAAAAGTTTTGGCTGCCATTTGTTTTTCATGTCTGAAGAGATACTTAACTCTGATGTACACCTTGCTATCAGATAAGAGCAGTAGGCAGATGTTCAGCTTATTTCTTGTGTCTTTATCTGATTATGTTCTTAAGTAGTTATACCCTGCACGGAGTTAGACACTCTCTATGTTGGTTCACTCTTGTAAAAGTCAGGAACTTCAAAGTTCCTTCTTGGAAATGGGAAGGAGGTTGTCCTGTGGATAGCACTGTGGCTGCCTAGGCTGCAGATGCTACGCAGAAACAGAGCAAAATACATCACTTCTCATTTACCTCCAAAAAGGAACACAGATCTTCAAGTTCTTCATCACATGGAGGTGATCTAGAAGTGATCTCAACCCAACTTCATTCCTATATTATTCACAATGGCTATTTAACCTTTTTTTTTTTTTTTTTTTTAATGGTGATGGATATTGGCAGGTTTTGCACATTTTAAGGTATAAAAAGTATACTCTACCATAGCAAGTTGAATTTTCTTGCATTTCAAAATGATGTACTAGTCCTGAAGTATTCCCATTCTTAGTTAAAGGAGTAGCGTACAGTACTGCTTGATTTTTCTCCTTTGGCTGTACATGATGTTCTTCATGTGCCTTTAATCCAAAAATGACTCCATATAATGGCTTCACTGGCTTATCTAGTCTCTGCATGCTGAATTTCAGTAACTTCCAGATCAAGTATGCCAAGTTTACTCTTCTTTTTTATTTTTCCCCTAGTCATAAACCCTAGAAACACTACCTATCATCCTAAAATCATGAAGGGCTCTTTGTACATCATACCATTAAAAATGATGATTTGTCAGTGTTTTTAATGGTACATAAGTTCATATACATTGCATTGAGTGACGTGGTTTAGTGGGCTTGGTGGCTGACCGTTGGGCTAAATGATCTTAGTGGTCTTTTCCTACCTTAATGGTTCTGGTAACTCAAGAGAACCTACAAAATGGTGAGAATGCCAAGAGGAGTTATATGCGGCAGGCAACCAAAAATGGTGTTTATTAGGGGTAGTTTCCATGTGTCACACTGAAACTTAATTCTGATGTGTTACACCTAATCACACACCCATGTGAAGTACTTCATTGGAATAAAAGGGTGCCATGTCATAGGAACAATAATTAAAAAATAGAAATACGAGGAAGTGACTTCAGTGCATTCAACCTTAACATTCATGTCTACTATCTGCAGGCTTTTTCTAGTTCAGCTTCTGCTTTTCACTTCTATTTCCACTCTGCTCTCCCAACTGACTTTGTTCTGATTTTCATCCACTTTTGCCAACTTTCTAACTGTTTTAAGTTTGCTCCTGTTTATATTATATTCATTACAGATTAAGAAATCTGACCATTTGCCCTGTCCTGTGCATTTCAGTTCCTCAATCCAGAACTAAATTTTATCATAAAGTGATTTAGACCTGTGAAATAATTTCTTTTCTTACTAAAGAGAGTACTGTTCGGTCATACAAACACCATCTGTCACAATGCTATCGAACCTAGAGCAGAAGAAGCATAAAAGCTGTGCTCCAACAGATGAGAAAGAAGAATGTCACAAAAACTTTTTGTTCCCCCATTTTTTTCATTCCTGAAAGACATGAAATACACTAGTATTGCCAAAGCCATTTTGAGACTGAAGATATGTTACCAAACCAGCCTGTAATTATTTAGACAACCAGACAGTCCACATTCTCATCTCTTACGCAAATACAAGAAATACAATGTGGAATTCCCCAAACTCATGTTATCAGCTACATGAGGTTCACACTGCAATATAAACAGGCGTGTTTAGCAATAAATGCAACTGGAAAAAGGGCCAACTCCAGTAATGTCCATGGAGACCTCATAAAGAGAATCACAACATCAGTTTCGTTTATATCAATATATATGTATCTTGAAAAACTTCAGAACTCCCTTTTAAATAGCATTTGTAGACTTAGTAAAGAAGTTAATGGGATTTTTTTATTATTTTAGCAACACATGTTCTGATTTTGATCCTTCTTTAGCATTAGTTCCACCTATTAACACCTTGACAATGATGATGACGGTATTCTGGATTTCCGTTTTGAGCTTGACTATGGTTGGACTGGATGATCTTGTAGGTCCTTTCCAACCTAATGAATCTATGAATCTGAACACTAAATCTCTCAAATAGTGTAGAGGATTCCAAACGCAGCATCAGATAGGTTTTGTACTGTATACTCATCTGCATGGCTGTCAACCTTCCATTTTGATAACCAGCTGATCTGGTAAACTGAGGTTATTCTGTCACCCATTTCTTTCCCGTTAAAGTGCTTCTCATATCATACTTCTTCAAACCTCCTCTAACTTCTTTGAATTTTGCACAGCAAAGCAGAAGTCCTAAAATAACCCACTCCTGTTTGCCCCAAAAGATATACGAACATCAAAGCTGCTCCTCATTTGAATGAGTCCCTTCTCTGTTGGTCTTTACTATGGCAATGACATATATTCCTCACTGGAACTAGAACTCAGTAGTGCTAGAAACTATGCTGGGTGTAAGGGAGCCCATCACTGTCATGGCAATGGGGATTACTTTTAAGAAAAAAAAAAAAAAGTCGAAGGTCAATATCTGTGGAATGAAAAAGTACTTCCACTGATATCTTTTAGACAATGTCTGGTTTGTGAGATTTTTTTCCTCTTTAGAAAAAAAATGAAGGAAAAGTCATCTTCATAAAGAAAAAAAAGGCTTTATTTAATCATCTGAAGGGAGTCATTTAATTAAATGTACTGTGTGTTAAGGGGATGGTTTGTAGCAGGGTAAAAAGTTGATATTTTTCCCTAGAGCAGAAATAAAATAAGCTTCAGCTTTAAAAATTCATCTTGGTAGCTTTCTCATTCAGTTGTCTTTTCTTTTTTGTACCATGTTGGGCTGCAGTCCTACGGGTTCATCTATAAGAATGAACTTTCAAACAATCAAAGCAATCTGTAAGTACAGGTCACTGGTATAGATCAACTCAAGCCATCTAGTCTAAATGAAAAGAAGTTTAGCAATTTGGAAACTCATTTTCCATAGCACCTGCAGCTCAAGGTTTTTGGAGTTTGTTTTTAATTGTCCTGTAGGGTTTTTGTTTGTTTGTTTGTTTGAGTAATCTTACACCTATGCTGGGAATGCAAATGATGAGCTCTGGCCACCATTATGAAAGTGGCTTTACCTCGTTCAGTATGTTAGATTCTTCAGTAACAGCCACTTCATTAACAGGTGCTTCCAAGCATGGAAAATGATTAGCTGTGCAGAGATGGCAATTCCAACTCTTTGCAGCCCAAGCTCTTCACTAAGTGAAGATCTTAGCTACCACAGACCCTTCCCTCCCTGGCGGTGCAGTGCTGCTCCCCGTCCTCCACTTCTCCCCATCTGTAGCAAAGCCTTCTGTGGGAAAAACTCTTGCTAGCCTTCTGGGCGAGGAAAGCAAACCTAGCTGGAGCTGGCAAGTGGGCGAGCCATCACCCGGCTTGCCGTGGGGAGGGAGCAGCATCTGCTGCAACCTGTGTCCTTCCTTTTGCTGCTGGGCTTTGCTTTGGGGTGAAGGTGGCACCTTCCCAGGAGCCAGCAGTGCCTGCAGCTGAAGCACAGGTGCCCCAGGGCGCGGTGCTGGGTGAGCAGGGGCCCGGCCAATCTGCCTGCCGAGGCAGAGGGCACCCTGAGAAGCGCCGGCTCAGCCCTGAGGGGCGCCCATTAGAACACGCCGCCGTCCGTCGACGACCGAAATCAGAACTAAGCGCCGGCTGCCCCGCGGCCGCCATCTTGCGCGGGGACCCCCGCGCCCCTCAGCCGCCCCCCGGGCGCGGATCTGGGCCGCGTTCCGCTTACCCCAGCGCCTTCAGCTCCTCGTCCAGCTGGGCGCCCGGCTCCCGGCGCTGGGTCATCGTCTGGCCGGGGAGCGCCGGCTGCCCGCGGCCGCCTCCGCGGGGCGCTGCTAAGTGCGGGCGGTGCCGCGGGGCGGGCGCGACTTCTGTGCGGGCCGTCCTCACCAAAATCACACACACACACACACACACACGCGTTCTTGGGGGGTGTTAGGGGGAGGTACAGCGCGATTTATTTTCCAGTCACACACACTGAAGTGTTCACTGCGTGCCCAGCTCTGAAAATAAGTTGTTTCTAGGGCTGATATTGAAAGAGGTCGGAACAGTGACTTATTTTCTCATGAATAGTCGCTCAGATTAATTTGGAACGGGCTCGCTCAGTAGAAGCCTCGTGCTCCTGATGCTCTCAGTGAATTGGTTTTTACAAGAGCTTTCCTAGCCTCCTGAATGGGAAAAGTGGAATGAAAATGTACTTCTTCTGCCTGCATTTGTCCCTTTCCCCGTTGTAGCCTGTGGTCTGATATGCTCTCTGGTAATTTGATCCTGAAATCTACGACTTCCAGTTAAATGGGAGCTTTTCACATCTCCGTAGTTTGCTATGTTTGTTTCTGTTCTCCTGTTCTGAAAGCTGTTTGCTTTGTTTTCAGCGCTGCTTTTGCTGAGTCCACTTTAGCTTATCTTCTTGTCCCATGTAACTAAGAGAGGAAGAAAATTACAAAGACAAAAAAGAAATTACATAAATTCCAAACAGTGACAAGTCACAACTATATTTTAGCAAGTTCTAATTATATTGCAAATTATCTCAAAATTTCAGCGGCACAGACCAGAAGATATTTTCCAGTCTTCCTGCATATTTTGTGCATTGGTGACTGCGGTGGGAGAGGGTTCCCCTCTTGGAGCAGATGCTTCCTCTTACATCGCATCTGAGAGCACATTTCCTCTTCCCTTACAGAAAGAAATGAAAGTAGAAACTGAACTGTCATGCAGCATGGATCTGCCTTCTGTTTAATCAGGCCCATGTAGGTTTGTTTTTTCTTATGTGCTTTAGCCACAAGGCAGAAAGGCTACAGGTGGCCAGCTCACATTTCACAAAAGTCAACAGACTGTGGTGTCAGGGGTAGGTCTCTTCCCAAGAACAAAATCTTCCTCCCTCTAATTTGTGTTGGCTTTGAGCACTGTGCAGAGCAGACCTGTAGGTAGCAGCAGTGCTCCAACACTAGCTGTGCAGCCCGGAAAGGAGCAGCAGAACAGAGTGCCTGAAAACTAGTATAGTTTTATGTCTGTTCACACCTTTCAGTGATAATAAACCAAAAAGTGTGATTTAATTCAAAATCAATGCCTTGAAGTCTTCTGGAACTAGCTGTCTTCTTACATGTGAAAGAGGGAAAGCAAAAAACTACCATTTTAATTTCAGGTCATAATTAAACAGAAAGAAAACTCTGGCCAGCAAAATGGGAAGGAGAAATACAATAATGATACTGCTATCTATGTATTTATTCTTTGTCTTCCGTGTCACACTATTACAGAATTCCATCATTACAGGCAGACCTTGAACTTCACTGACACTTGCCATTGCAGCTGCCAGGCCTGATAGACTGCCAGGTGCTTACTGCTAGGACAGTGCATTTTGGGAAGACGTGCCTGTGTCTGGGCAGAAATTATTGGATCTCTGGATGAGGTTGAATCACCTGGGTCCAGCAAGCCATCAGATCCTGGCATCACAATTGTCCTTCCAGGTTTTCAAGTTTTTGCAGAGTAACTGCCTAAATAATTTAAATTTATTCAGAATTTAGGTTAGTAGGCCATCGTCATCTGTTCAGATGCGTGTAATTCTGTGCCTGGACTCCAAGACATTTATGTAATAAAAAAGTATTTAACTAGGAGAGCTGTGCAACTAATAAAGTAGATTAAGAGGTGTGAGTGCTGCAGAAGTGCAATTAAATAACTCCAGATACTTTATAAAACTTGGCAGGAAAAAAAAGGAAATTCTAATTTTTTTCCATCTACTCTTTCACCTCACCTAGTAATAGTCTGAGCAGACAGCTTTGAACCACCCAAACAAGTGCTAAAGGAAAATTCATTACAGGAACTGTGTGGAAATCCTTCCAGTGTGTTCACACACAGTATGCACACCAATACCTTCTGCAATTAACTTGGTTGGTTTTGGTTTGGAATGTTTATAGAAAACAAGCCATACTGTTTGCTTTGCTGGAAGACACTTGATGCACTAAGTATCAACATAGTAATGAGTTCCCTTCACAGAGTTCGAGATGACTGAGTTATATTTATTTAATGTATTCCCAATTTCAACACATTTACAAACAATGCCAACTAATCCAATATTGTGATGCGTTCAGACAGGAAAGGCAGAACAGAGGGGAGAAAGAGGATGAGAAGTTGACAAGGTTCTTAGGAAAAATGAGATTGAGAAGAATTCAGAGATCACTGTAGTCCTGCCAGGATCAGGGCTCGTTCTCTGGAGGGGAGTGAGAACCACATCCACCCATGTACAGTAAATGATGCCAATAGCCACATCCTCCCACATCTCTGCAGAGATCCCTCCAGAGTAGGGTGGGCAGGGCCATACCATCTGCAAATAAGCTCACATAAGCAATCCCAAAGATGTTCCGTTAGTAATTCAACTTTAAGTCTTTTAGCTCTTCTCTTAATTAAAAACAAAACCCAACAACCTCACATTCACCACCCTCTTGAAGATGTGATTTCTGGGACCATCCGCTGTGAGCATTTCTAATCTTGCTACGCTTTCTCCTGCTTGATCTGTTCTAGGAAATTCAGCTACCCATTTAGAGGAAAGTAAGGAAGGATATTTTTCCAATCCATGAACTAAAACAGGGACATGAAGATCATCAAAGGAAGTTTCCCTTGACACTTGCTTTTTTTTTCCTAGTCTTTGCTTGCTGTGTCAGTTCCAAGAGCAGGAGCACATATATTTTGAGATGATAGAGGGAGATTAAATGCCACTAGCTGGAACAGCTGTGTTGTTGCACGTGGTTCAGTTTCCACAGATTTGATAGCATAGATAATGACATGAAGATTGCATGTTCCCATTTTCAATTCTAGAAGGAAAACCTTCTAGGAACTTTCTCAATCCACTGTTTGATGCACATGTATGTGCGCTTGAATCTTTCAACACGTTTTTCAGGTCTCCTCAGAAGTGGCCAAAGTCTCTTAAAGAGATCACACATGAAAGCAGCGTTGTTCTCTTTAAGCAGGAGTGTGTTACAGCTTTGAAGTCTGAGTTTAGGTAGCATCAAAAATGTGTGCCTATGCTGTCAGACTCGATAGCCCCTGTCCCTTTGTGCAGCTACAGATGGATACAGGCATACACTTTATGTGTAATGCTGAGAGATGAGTAGAAAGGAGCTCAAATCAAATTTGCTACATCAGTAGCATTTGAATGTTGTATAATTATGCATGTTAGGGCATCTGACTAAGCAGGATACTGAGAAACTGGGCCCTTGCTTTCTAAGGGTAGTGAGTGTAATTGTAATGCCTTTTGCTTGCAGGGCAAACAAGGGTTAATTTGTTGCTCACATCTGTGTAATAGACACCCAGAAGGCATCTTGCTGGAGTTATGGATGCCAGGCATTTTCCACAGCCTTGTCAAAAGCTCAGTTCATTGCCAGTTGCTAATTTAAAGCTGCATATGCCCCATGGCAGGACATTTGTTTTTTTTTCTAGAAAAGGTAAAAACCTAATCTTAGAAAGGATGTGGATGCTTTATGATTAGTATTTCATGGACCCTACTCAGTTTATCTGGTTTTAAATGCACTGCAAATCCTGAGTACCGATTGCTTCTTCTCTCACCAGTAAATGGCATGAATGACCATTTACACGCCATCAGCGGTTTCATCTTCCACTTTGTGTTGAGGCATTTCAGCTACTCTAAAAACCAACACTTTGTCACATTAGCACCCAAGGGCCAGGATATAAATAGAGATCCTCTCCAGAGCCCAGCCTGACTTGAGACCCTCTCCATCCATGAGAGCTGTGAGGCACAGTGCTGCATGTGTTCTGCTTGACATTGCTGTGGAGGGAGGAGGTGTGATCTGGTTTTCACACTCAGCATGCTGTCTTGGTGCAGAGCTGCTCACAGACGTGAGAACAACTGTTCTGATGATTTTGCAGAGCAGGAAGTTGTGTAGGTAATCTAGGTAGGGCTCTTTGGAAGCAGGATGGTTGGGAGAGGCAGACAGCTGTGCTGTGCTTTCACTCGAGCCTTCAAAACACAACAGCAGTGTCCTGACATATGCTTAAACTGCAGGTAGACCTGTTTTTTGCAAGTGCATGCAGTCAGCCAAGTAGCACAGTAGGTGGTAATAAAAAATCCTCCGTGGCCGTGCGGCTTCCCCATAGCTATTTATTGTAGCATGGGCTGCAACAGCTGCACTTGGATTCCACGTGACATACATGTTTGTCCTGTGCCAGCATAGCAGCCAGCCCATCAGGGCTTTTTATTTACACTGCGACTTTCATAGCTGCAATCTCACCCCGCTTCGCCTGTTATAATTAGCCCTCAAAAACCAGCACAGCTAAACTTAACTCCAATGTTAAAAATCCTCAAACTGATTGGCATAAACAAGTCAGGTAGCGAGTGACTGGGCAGTCTGGCTCTGGTGTGTTCTTGCCAACGTGACTTTGGCAGAGCGGGAGGGCTCTGTTTTGAAGCAGGCAAAGTACAGCTTTCAGGTAATAGTTTCACTTTGCAGCAAAAAATGCTCTCCCTCATGGCTAAACTAAAGAAAAGAAACCATGCAAAGAAGGAATACTGCTGGCCATATTTGCAGCTAGGCAGTCAATGGCTCTGGTTATGTTACCTTGCAGCAAATTAGGGTTTGCTCAGGTTTATCTGTTGCAAAGTGCATGTCACTTGGGGCTTGCCAACACCAATGTGCTCCAAGTATAGCCACCCATCTGATTTCATTACAGGTGGTATTCTGCTGCAATGAAGGCTGAAATATAAGCCACGCTTGAACAAAGAAAAAAAAATTGCCTATGACCCAAGAGAAAATGGACTGTTTGGTCTTTTTGAAGAGGGAGAATTAAGGAAATTGAGATTTGAGACACAGATCTGGTACTGTAAAAGAATGGAGGACACTCTTAGAAACAGGAGGGTCATGTTATATATAAACGAAGAATCTCCTCGTCACACTGCTGAAGTCAATTTGCACATGTATCAAGTAGATGAGATCTCTTTCTTTCTAAATTTTGAGAAACTATAAGATATAATACCTGGAACTGGAATTTGGGAGCTCTTGTTGGCCATATTTAGTTCTTGGTGTTTCTCTGACTTTTGCACTTCTACATGCAATGTGGATGGGAGTTGTGGTGGGCTGTATGTGGGCTCCCAGAAAATCACAGGTCTGAGGCAAGATGCTCACATGCTGCTAGCTCTCTATGTGGTCATTTTTATGAGCTTTACAAGGTAATGAACCACCCCCTCACTTTGCAAGCACTTGACAGTCTGTGAGTCTGTTTGCTAGAGGTGGAGGAAAAAAACCAAACATGGTCTGCAGTCTGTTGAGAAGTATGGTCACGTGTAAAAGTAAAAAACCTCCGCCGCTTGTACCTGGAAAATATCAGTTATTCAACTAGTATTTCTTGCCTATAATAACCCAAATCTTTGAAGCCTTATAAACAAAAGAACAACAAATCTCCCTTCAGCTGGTGCAAGCCAAAGTAAATGTGGTGTACCAATAGAAAACATGTTACTAACTGATTTAAAATATATACATTGTGCATGTATATGTTGCTACAATTCAATCTAGACGTAACAAAAAGTGTGACTCCCTCGGAAGCTGGGAACCACTGAACCTGAGTCATGTTTTGACGTTGGTGAAGTAGCATTATAGTAACAGGTGCACGTTCATAACCATGTTCATCAAAGGCGAGCTGCACATCCAGCATACCTTGCAGATGTCTCACTAGCATACAAATAGGGATCACACTTGCAGCATTTCCAGAAAAAAAAGTGGAGTCAGATGCAGGGATGTGAGGAGGCAGTTGAGTTGATACCCAGAAGGAAAATGTCACTTTGATTCTTTGTCTGCTCTCATGGTTACATAAACTTAGGCGGCAGTAGCCCCTGTCAGCACTGTGAAAAATGAGGTTTTGCTGCTTGGGATGTGAGGTGAAAACTGCTTTTTGGGGTGACGAGTGATGGATTCTGCTGGTTTTGTGTGTCTTTGCACTGTGAACAGTGGACTCAACTGTCTGCTTGGTGCAACCAGCATGTAGTTGCATGTTGAAAGTTTGCTTTTTAACCTGAAGTACAGGTAGTGTAAACTGTCCTCCTTGAAAGTTCAACTGCTCAACACCAGAAAACACCATATGATTTTATTCTGCTCTTAAATTAGTTTCCTTCAACATTAGAAAAATGTAGTAATAAAATACTTTAAAGCTGCCTCAGCCACTGAGATATGCAGCAGCAGAAGAAAGAGGAAATGTTATCCAAGAGAAGCTGGCATGTTGCTCTTACAGGGGTACAGTCAGCTCCTCCAGACTGATAGATGTTGCTATCTACAGGATAGATGCATCAGATCTTTCTTGATCAAAACCCATGACCTTAGGGAGCTCTTGTATTACCAAGCTGATACATGAGGTATGTGTCAAAGAGTTCTCCCCAGAAGCCCAGCGGCTCATACACTGAGTAACAAAAGTCTTGCACAAAGCTGGCCTTGATTGGAGCTGCATTGTTGATATGCTACAGAAGAGCTTGGAGTGCCATATTAGCCAGGAGAAAGGGTCCTGGAACTTGCTGGAAAAGGAACCACATTTGGGTGTGATCCTGTGAGTTGTGGTCGCATGTTTTGGATGGCTTTTTGCAGGTGTAACTCAAGAATCACCGCAAGGATGTAGGCTGTTGTAACTATCCCATTTCTTCACGACAAATAAGAATCTTATTAGGAGAGAGTTTCTTATAAAACTCATCTTATTCTGCAAGTCCAGAAAGCAGAACTGGGAAACCCAGGTCTAGCTCATTGCCTTTACATGAGGGAATCTTTCCTGTTTGTATTTTATTTGAAAGGTTTCATTTGGTTATAGAGGACTGTAATTTACAGAGAAGAAAGAAATCGATGTGCAAATCTCAAACTTAACATTCTCACTTATCTCACGGCTGAAGGGCCCTGTTCAGAGGCAGCTGAACCATCCTGCACATTTAATGTGTATTGGGGAAAAGCTAAACATGTGGCTGAAGGATGCACACCCAGCAGTTTTCCCTATGCAACCATTTCCATTCTCCTTTGATTGCTTATGCTCATATTTAAATAGGAATTTGTTTTGAGCTCGTCTTAAGAGCCCTATGGCTAATCTTTTAGGTGAGAAAAACCCACCTCTGAATTTTTCTCTGCTCTGTAAGTTGAGAATAGCAATTCTGGCTTCATCTTACTGTATGTAATAATGTGAAATATCGTGGGCAGATGCTCAAACAGAGGACCTTGTGGGCTCAAACAAAGCATGAGAAATGGGCTCTGAGAGGAGGAAAAAAGAAAAATCAGTTCTTCTAACCTTCCTGACATCCACTCGATGGCAACCTGCTGCTGCAGACAGCTGAAGGAGATGCCCTGGACTGTCAGCTGCCTTGGCCACATGCCCTCCTTGCCCACTCCTTGGGCTTCCCTGGCTATCACCCCACTGTATTTATACTGCACTACCCAGATACTGCAGTAGTCACCAGGGTATAAATATGGCTGGACAGCCATACATCACACTTGTCATTGTGTGGTGCAAGTACAGTTTAGTTTGTGGGTCTCTCTTCATGTAAGGGAATGTTTTGTGGCTGCTTTTTGACACCACACCTTCTTCTATTGCTGAACCCCCATTTCATAACTTTGTGCCTGTGCATAGATTAAGGGCAGCTGGGGGAAGATGGGGCAAAACCCTTAAAGGCAGTGTTTTGTTAAGCTTTGCTACATGCTCCGATAGCACTGTTATATCTCAGGAGAGCACAGGAATGAAGGAATCCCACAGTGCCCTTTGTGCTTATGCTGTCCCTTTCCTCCCATTTGGGAAAAGGAGACAAAGAATTATGATATGTGTGTGGGACTTGGTGTAGCTTTTTTCATATGCTTGTGCTACTTTAGGAACATAGGAAAGCACGCTTCAAACTTAGAGCTGGAGGAAAAGAAATAATACAGGCTTCTGCTTCAAATTCTATGAACCTCTCTGAGGGAGGCGGATACAAAGCATCATGTTTTCATTTTGGAGAAAAGTTTCAGTATTGGAGCTGTCAAACATGGAAGGCTGTCTTTTTCAGAATCACTGAAGGTGGTTGGAGGAAACAGTCCATTGGTTTTTGCTCTGAGTGCATGCAAGTTAGATAATGATATTTTAGTTTCAAATTTCTGAGCTCCTTTCTGTTTTCAGATTTAATAAGGATGGCACGCAGTATGCACAAATGAAGGCACTTACTATTTTGTGAATAATCCTGCATATAAGGTTAATGTAATTATATGGGATAAAACTTGTACAAAGAGCGTAGGCAGAGAGCAGAGGCAGCAGTGGTAGCTTGTAGTTTCTGGGGAGGGTTTCAAAGAGACTTGAAACTCTTCCAGGCGATACTTAGAGACTCATTTGAGTAATTGCTTGGAACCCCCACTTCCACTTGGGACAGTCTTGCAGCTGTCCAGATGAGCTGCTAAGGCGGCCTGTCACCTAAACTTAAAGACCAGACTGAAATTTGTACAGCTGGGGTGAGCACACGAAATCTGAAGCCAGAGGAGTGGAAAATGTAGAGCTGTCTTTTTTGGCAAGGCTCTGCCCGGTGACTGCAGAGCTGTCCAGTTTTTCTCTCCACCTACTCTAGGTTTTTATTTAATTGATTTTATTTATTTATTTATTTTAATGAGGAGAGAAAAGCAGGCAGGATTTCACTGAGCAGTTGTGCTCTCTGGGCAGATATTGTATCTCAGCAGTTACAAAGGATCCCCGTGTCTGGTGAGCGGGAAGAGAAAATAAAGGCCATGCACTGCAGGTGTAATGGATGTAATTAGCTAGTGCTGATCTCCACATCCACATCCCCAGCCACATTGCTTTAGGCCATGGGGAAGGGCAGTAGGAAGAGCTGGGGTGCTGAGGGACACACGGATGCCTTGTGGAGCCTTGCAGAGTAGACAGGAGCTCCCTGTCTGGCTTTTTAATGAAGCACGAGCAGCCTTCTTTGCACTATGCCTATGCGCTCCCCAAAGGCATCAGGAAGCCTATGTTTTGAGTCCAGTTGTAAGCTGGATGAACTGTAAGCTGTTCATCAAAAATCCCACAAGCACCAGTTTTATCAGTGAGGGAGGAACATCGCACCCTCTTGCCTTTGCATGTAAATATTCTTGGAAGAAACTACCTGGCTGGCATTTCAAGTGTGTCCTAGAAGAGCAGTGAGCAAGTGCCAGCGACAGATTCCTCACATTGCTGGATCATGGGGCTCTGACCAGCTTTTCCCTTCTCATCTCTCCCTCTTGACAGAGACAGATCAGCAGCATGCATAGCTCCCACCTCTGCTACAAAATTCCTGGTTTTGATTGGAAAAAAAATGAAACATTCTTGGCTATTCTCACTTCTGAGTTTAGATTTACAGCTCAATTGCAAAGTGTATAATCCATGAGTTCTTTTGATCTCTCTGATGCCACGAGCTTTGTTGGGCTCCTGCAAACACCTGTAGCCTCGCTGTATCTCCGGTGGTGCCATAATCATAAAAACAGTCTTCTACTACCACCAAGAATGAGATGCTCTACTCTCTGCAGGTGGATTCATGGCACAAAACAAGGAGAGGGAAGCCTTTAAGTTCAAAACAAATAATAGTGGCAGGAGAGGAGTTGCAAAATAGAGGTGAGGACAGAAAGTGGTGGGATTGCCTGGAGGTGAAATAGAAATGGAGACTGACCATGACATTCAGTGCAGTTCAGTTGTACTTAGTCTACAATACAGGCTGTGGTATTAGTATCCGTTATCATATGAAACTGAAGGATCTTGGAAAAAAATGGGTGAAGTCACAAGTAGGACCTCAATAAATTCACAAGCAACAGCAGTGACAGGTATTGAGTGCTGTGGGCTTTTAGGGGATTGTTTGTAAGGCTTGGGTATTCTTTTGAAGAAAACAGTCCTCAGCCTTGTTGGTGTTGGTTTAAAAAAATAAGTGGGTGGAAAACATTTTCTTCTTCATTGCTTTAGATTAAATAATATATATATATATATCTAATTATAAAACTATCAGGTAGAAAAAAGTGCTTGCAGAATGCAAAACCTTGAATGGAGAGGTGAAAAGCAGGTGGAGAAAAAGAGAGCTCAGAGGCGAGCTGTAGTCCTGGAGGGTACTGGGAAATATAGGAACGCTATATTTAAATAGCTTCCAGTGTTTGTGGGTCATGGTATAAACAGCTGCTGCTGTTTATAAAAACAAAATGTGAATTTGTAAACACACTGATCTGTGGGCTTCCTATGCAACGTAATGATAAAGGTTATCAGATGGATTTGCTTCTGGTTTTGAGCAGGTATTCATATTACCATTTCTGGAAAGGTAGTAGGGAATATACGCATTCATCGGCTTCTTTAAAAAGATACAGCTCTTTAATTTTGATTCCAGGTGCCTTTGAAGCACCACTGAGGTATAGTAAGTGATTGAGTATCACCACATGCAATCCGTGATATAGGAACTAGGCCTCCACTGCAAATGTGTAGTTTTCAATGTTGTGTCATTTAACAGGAAGTCCCCATGTGGGGGGGTGTGTGTAATTGTATGCAAGAGAAGAAAACTGGTGATGGGAAAGGGTCACGGGATGCTGCTCAAGGCACAGACAGAAAGAAAGACACCTGCAGGCTGCTGCCTCAGTGCTAGTAGGCAGGAGACTGCTGTGTGTTTGGAAGATGACATGTTTTTAGGGAGTTTAGATGGCCAAAATGGCCTTGGAAAACAGAGGGCCCACACAAAGCTTTGTTGCAGACATGCTTGGAAGTCAGGAAAAAGGTAGTGTTAACTAATTCGGTATGAAAACAGTACATGTGATTTTCTGCATTCTGCTGCAGAACTGATCTGAGAGGAGCAGCCACTTTTAGCGGAGGGAAGCAGCCATCTTGTCTCTCTAAGTAGTGAAGTACCAGTGTTCTGTCTCATTTGTTTCATGAGCACTATGGCCAGGAGCAAAGGGTTGAGGATTTCCAAAAGGCAAGGAGGGCTGAGGCATACAGCAGCACCGCTGCTGAGCCCAGCAGCCTCACCCTCCCACTTCCCTGCAAGGAGAAAGTAAGGGCTCTGAGAAATCACTTCCTTCCATGAGGTCTCAGATACCACTGCCCAACTCCACAAGGCCAGTGAGATATTTAAGGGCAGCGTATCGCCTTTCCTTGGAGCTGGGTCCAGCGAGGCACAAGAGGACATCTCACTGAGGTCCCAGCCCCTGGGGCCTGTCTGCCCTGTGGGAGTATTTCTGTTTCTATGAGCTTACGGCAGAAGGGCAGCATTAAGTGCTGGCATATAAACGTATGTGTTACAATGCTGTAGGAAAATTCAGGTCAGAGGGAACTTTGGGGATCAACTAGTCCAACTTCCATCTATAGTACTACTGCTCACCTTATCCATGCAGCTCTCATACTATTTACAAAGTAGTTCTAATCAATGCAGTAATTGCATCATATTTATCTTACTATATAACCATGGCAAGCAAACGTAATGAAAAAAACTGTGAGGAGCAAGAAGACAAAGTGACATCAGAGCTCTTATTCCTCAGCAACATTTGAGTGAAACCAAAAGGTTGTATTCTAGATGTCATCCCTGATAATTATCGGCTAAGTACTCAAACACATTGTGTATTCAAAGTCATTTCTCTAGACAGGGGACAATAGTGCTGTTTGTATTGGATTTTCATATTTCCTTTTCAAAACAGTAAAGTGGAAAAAATGTATATATATATAATTTTTGCAGTGTTGAACAAGCTTTTTTATGAAAACATTTTGGAGTTGGTTTTGTTCGTTTCTACTGCGCTTTCTGTCTCAAATCTGATCACTCTTACTGGGGCCCTGATCCCTGAAGGAGGATTTTGACATGCAACGTGCAGAGTATCTGGGATGTCAATGTCACATTTTAATTTCACCACGAATTTAGTGTGGAGCAGGAGGGGGGGTGGCATAATGCAGTGCTGAAAGCAGATTGAAAGTAAAAGTGTCATAAAAAAGAACTTCAGCAACAACCAAATGGCAGACTCTGATCTTTGCACCCCTCTAGTGGCTATCCCACTGCAGGAGTTTAGGGGAGCCTTCACCCTCCTGTTCTATGGGGCTGAGCACCCATCCACTTCCATCCCTGATAAGGCTCCTACATTAAACGCTGAGATAACACAGATAGTGCATGGATCCCTTTCCCTTCTGTGCAGTACTATTCCCCCTACAGCAGAAATTTACTCAATAAAATAATCTTAAAAAGAAGTCTTTCAGGGAGCATAAAGCAACCCCCAGGGAGTCCAGAGAATCAGACAAGAGTGAGCTAGGAACAACAGAGCTCTGGTCTCAACCCGTTTCTGTGACAGAGTTCTAGGGGCAGAGCTGCCGCTTGAGCAATTTTCCTCTACCTGAACAGATGCATGGGAAGGTGATCTCTAAACTCAGGAAGATTTTCAAAAGCAAATTCCTTTCCTCTAAGTCCACTTACATCTTCAATAGAGGCAGCATTTCTTCCATGTTCCCTATTCCTTGCCCCACAGCTCTATTCCAGCTAGCATTTTGATCTCTGAGAAAGCAAGTAGTTAGACGCTCAAATTAAAAGAAACTTTAGGTACCTAGTAGTGCAAGATAGCTTGCTGTGTGGCAAGCAAAAAATCTAGCCCCTGATCTGGGTAGGTATCCATCTCAAAATCTCTATAGAATTCAGGGCTAGTGTCAGCAGGTAGCTCTGACTGACATGTGGCATAACTGGTGCGGCTTCTTCCCCAAGGGACATCTGGATATCCAAAAATAACCGTGGCACGACTTGTGTTTTTGGCAAGATGGTACAAATACCTTTCAAATTACTCTGTTCAGGAGAAAACAATTGCCCTGAGGGCTCTGACCGTGCGGCACCTGCTGTCTCACAGAGTTTATTTGCAGTGTGAATTCTCAGCAGGCCCTGTGAGGACACCAGTCCATCTTAGGCACTGGAGGCCTGGCACAAGCAAAGGCCTGGCCTTGTATGGGCTCCACCTGGAAGCCCATATTCTGCCGCAGCAACAGTACACTTGTTTTCTTCCACACCCGCCATGCTTCCTGCAGGAAGCAAGCATAACCCACTCATCTGAGTGACCACTGGTGACCTCGGAGCAGCAGGTGAAGGCATCTATGTGTCAAGGCCTAGTGCTTCAGCTCTTCATTTCACTGCATGGAAGCGCAGCACCATGCAATCTTTGCCACCCTGTGGTCTGTGAAGGAAATGAGTGCAGCGTGATCCCATCCATGGTTTAAAAGAGCAGTGAAAGGCTGTTTCTGTATAAAGGCATGTAAGCTTTTCTTTTTTGTTTCATCAAACACACAAAAATGTTTGGATGGTCTTCTATTCCTAACAAAGAATCCGTGTATTTTACATGATTCCTCAAAATACCAGGTGGTACTGCAGCCATAATCTTGTCTTCAACTCTTATTGCCTGGATTTCACTGTCTTAAAAAATTATTTACAGCATAGAGCTAGAAATGTAATTATAAATGCCTCTACCTCAGAACTGCAGAAACACAGTGTTTCTAAATGCCCTTGGAACAGTACTTCAGAGTACTAAATGTTATTATAGCAGCAATTAGCTAGGCTGGTTTGCTGAAAAGCGTAGGGTATATTAAGAAATACATTGATACTGTGAGTTCCTTAGGAAAGGGAGGAGAAAGCAAGTCCCAGTGTGATGTGGTTCCCCAGGCTGTGGGGAAGGCCTGACTGTGACTCATTGCATTACCTGTATATTCCATGTTTCCTACAACTGAAGAGCACGTATGCAAGGGAGAAGAGTGTCAAGACTCTAAAGCCAACATCAGATAAGCTGACTGTGAATTCAGGAGCAATACAGCCACCCTGTTGAAGCCCTGAGCTGGCGGGCACTGCCCAGCAGGATGGATGTTACCATGTCACCTCCTGCCACGCTCTGCTGCTGAGCAGTGAGTGCTGGATCTGTACAGCCCTGGGGTGCTGCAGCCCTCACTGTCTTGCCTTGCAGAGTGCTGGGATGTTCTGAGTGTCCTTGCGTATCTCCAGTTACGCTGCTGCTCGCACACGCAGAGCCAGAGCCTCTCAAATGGCTCCCATCCTGACACGGGACAGCTGCAGCTCCTCTCTGTTCCCTTCTGCCACCTACGGCAGTGAAGCATGGTTGGCAGGGGTTCTACTCTCCTTGAAATTCCCAAATGTCTCCTGCTCTGAGTGAATGTGACCCATTCAGACTTCGATCAGACGTCTGCCACCCACAACCCTCCTTTGTATGGCATTTCAACGTGACTGACTTCAACCTTGGAACCTGCTCTTCCTGACCTGGATTAGTGCTGCTAAAATATGGGCACAACAGATGTCAGCTCCCTACGTGACAGTCTGCTCCATAGGTGCCCCTCAGTGCATCTCCCGTGTTGCCATTTAGCAAGGGAATCTGCAAGGTTGCTGCAGATGCTGGCTCCATCTCAGAGATCTACTAAAATTATGCAGCTAACTGCAGGCTTTTTTAAAGTGTGTGTGTCACAAAGCTGCAAATGCTTCCCTGCATTAAACTGGCTGCAAGTTACATCTGGGAGAGTGGAAGGTGCTGCAGAAATCCACAGCAACCTTATTTTCTCTGAGTAGTTGAAACAACACTGTTTTTATGTTGGTTGTTGGTTTTATTTATTTATTTATTCTTACAGGTGTAATTTAAAATTATGAAGAGAGCTACTAGGTGAGGTAGACCATAGTCAAACTGAAGATAAAAAGCTCTCTGAGCTGCCCATTTTACCAGGTTTACTCCATGCACTTTGCTTTCCTCATCGTCTCTGTTTCAGCCCCTCAAAGCATTTTCTGGAGCTCTTCTGGGCTCTGACTTTAGTCTGGCTAGGACTCTGTCCTGAACAGAGCCTTTGGCGGGGCCTGTTGCATGGGCAGCGACTATCACAGAGCACCTCTTAGTCTCAAAATGCCAAAGATGGCTGATTTTGGAGGTCTGCTGACTCACCAATTGCTCATCTGATGTGCAGAGGTATTCTGTGAGTTTACTGTACTGCCATCTATGTTAGTAAGCTGTGGTACAGGTGGGGAAAAAGAAAACGTGTCATTTTGCAAAATACCAGATTTGCATTTCAGGCTTCACTAACCTCAGAACTGCCTGGATCTAGGGTTTTAGTTCAGTCTATCAGAACAGCTCTTCTCAGTTTCTACTCCTGACCGGTTATTTCAATTAAAACTTTGACATTCTGAAATCAGATATCTTGTTGTGGGCTGACATCCCTTCCGACTTCATCCGTTCTGTGATTACCTGACATACAGTGAATTCTTATGGAGGTGCTGATAAGTTAGCTGCTTTTAGCTCACAGCTCTGTGAACATCTCACAAAGGTCAGAGTATTCTCACTGGTAGCTGCTAGTGCTGTTTGTTGGATGTAATGGATGATTAGTGGAAGCGCAGCCTGCATTCCACTCCCAGTGCTGAACTGAGAGGGGAGAAGGTATTGTTCTGGGTGATTCCTCCATTTAGCAGCTCCAAGAAAGCTCTCCACAGATCATATGATCTGAAAAGATCATATGAACTTCACACTTCCCAGATTTTATTACTTTGTTTTTGACATCCTTCCTGATGGCTCTGTCACATTGCTGGCTTGAGCTCTTTGTCCTTCTTCAGGGGTGATCACAGTGTTCATTTTCACTCTTTGCTCCCATCTAGACTCTCTAGATGCTTACTGGCTGCTCATCCCTGCAGCGCTTGTGGTTTTGTATGAGCACGCTGTGTATGCCCATCCTATGGATTAGAGCACTCTGAAATAGCTTGGTGTTCATGCAGCAGAGCCAGGAAATTAGGGAAGTTTCTTTAGCAGCGGCAGGCACTAAGAAGGGCTAAGTAAGGTACAGACACCTTCAAAGATAAAACTGTTAATTATATTTCTGTGCTGACTTACATGAAACTTCCTTTGGGAGTATTTTGCAGTCAAACTCCCATCAAAACTCACCTTGTTTTTAAAGGGTTGCTATGTATTTGTTATTTATAGTTAATGCACATTTTGTCAAAAACCTACAGCTTCACTGCAACTTTTTAACAACAGTGGTAGAAATGATATTGGGTTTTGTTTTGTGGGTTATTTTCCAGTGTCAGCCATTATTGAAAAAATTATCTGTGATTTAATGGTAGAATTCAGGGGTGACCAGTGGGGCCACCAAACCACTGCATCTACCTACACAAAAATCTGATGAATCTTCAAGTTTAAATGTTTGGACTGGTAATATGATTAATTGTTAATCCAGCACCAAGAATTTTTACATATACTGTGTCCGAAGTCTTACTACGAATTACTTTTCTTGCTTTGTCCAATGCTCTGACCTCTCTACTAGACATTTTTGCAAGTAACCATTGAAGTGCAGGGCTGCTCTGCAAACATCCACTCATCTGTATGCAGTGCCTTTGTAAACTGTCAGTGCAGTTATTACATCCTCTGTTTAGTGCTCATGTTAGCACTAATGTGAGAAAATAAATCGCCTGTAGAAGATACCAGGTCCTTAAGGCAACGGTTTTCAGATGTCTCTCTTCACCTTCCTATATTTTATTGAAATATATTTTAATCCTGTCTAGCTGTCAAGAAGTGGCGAGGATTATTGTTATGGTATACCCTGACTTAAAAATAGACTGAGGAGAGCTGTTAAAATGCTGCTTGATCAATACAATTTGGTTTTGTTTTCATGCTGGTGTAAATCTGGTGTTATACTGCAAAACCACCAGGCCAACTACTCCTCTTGTCAAAGCAGAAGATTTGCTTTGCTGTGGTGTCTGGGGCACCTGGTCAAGGTGTAACACCCAGATATGAGCTGGACAGCTAGTTTTATTTCTTTAGTTTTGCAAATCAAAGTTGGTCTAACCTTCTCTCTGTGTTTTATAGGGAAAAATAGTTTAGATGTTATTTTCTATTAATTTTTGAGGTATTCTGTTCTGCACTGCTGATCAGCCAACACAGCCATAAAGTACTGCCAGAACACCCAGTGTTAAGGAAGGTCATATAACCTATATTATGGTGGGACAGCTGATTGGTCAGGAAATGACAACCATATTCTGTAACATTTATCTCCAGGGAGACACTTTGCACAGGAAGAGCAGCAGGCCTATATAACTGCAGAAAACTTTAGGAGGCGCTATCAGGAATATGAATAGCTCTGCTGACTTTCTTACTGCTCAGGTGTTGTTTTTTTCTTCTAACACAAAATAGCAGTATTAAATCTAAATCATATACACAAGAAAAAAGGCTGTTTCTTCAATTTTCATCGTTTTGCTTTTTGAGATGCTCTTAAAAATATCCTGTTTATTTTTAAGGTGTTCTTATTAGGTACTTCTTCACTAGTTCTTGTATTTGAATTCATCTGAAAACAAAAGCTGCAGAATGTGCTAAGACCGGATTGCCCACAGGCAGTAGTGCCTTCATCTCTCTTGCTGCAGCTCACCATGACAGTATTGAATATTGACTTGCCCCAGCATCCTGGGGGTAAAACTCACTTGTTAAACAGAGGAATGTAGTGACCTTTGTAGACACCCTCACACCTAGACATGCCTCTCTGTGAAAGCGCGGCATGACTTGTCTTCAGAGGGTATCAGTGCACGCGGGGGTGAGAGAGCTTTGTACGTATATCCATGTCTCGTCCGCTTGGCTTTTGTGCCAACTTCAAAGCCATCTGCTCAGGAGAAAAGCCTGCCTAACAGACTAAGGCAGCTGCCACCACAATTTTTGCATGCTGATCTCGCAGCTTCTTCCCCTGTAACCTTGGATGACCATCTCTTCTAGGTAAAGAGGGAGGACATTAATCTCTGGTTTAGAATCTAATAAACTGTGTGTTTCCCCTAAACATACACTACTAGTAATATCATTCCTGGTAAGGGATGGGTGAAATTGTGTGAATAAGAACCTGGCAATGTACACTGGAGGTTGACATTGATCTTTCAACTCAGCACTGTGTTGTGCCATGGGCTGGACTCTCCCTGTCACTGCACAGCTTCTCTCAGGTTGCCATCCTGTCCTGGGAGCTGCTTTTTCCTCTTTCTCTTAGTTGCACTAAGAGCAACTGTGTAGCACAAACAGGATACATACTATTATAACTTTATATCATGCACTGCCTGGCTTTGGCCCTGATGATGAAGTGCCTGTCCATCTCAGCATATCCCTGTAGGATATACAGAGACTTTAGCTGGCAATAGCGATTTGTCTAAAAAGATCAATACACATTTACTTTTATTGGCCAGTGATAGAAACTGATTACTCTGTGTTTTATACTTGCTTCGTATTCACACTGTATGACTTTCTGCAGTGGAAAGTCAGCAGACTGAGACTTGTGCTATACTGGAATAAGACCTTCGTGGACTGCTCTTGTTCCTGCATGAAGATGAACATGCAATATTTGCATGCATTTGAGTCAGAGCTCAAGAGTTCATTCAAGCTAAATGTACCACTGCAGCATTGTCCAGTGTGTCAGTTACTGAGCTTATATATGACTATTTTCTTTTTCCATACTGACCCATTCAAACATTTTCATTTTCATTCACTAAAACAGCCTAAAGCATTGACTGTTTTCCATTTGCTCTCTCTTTAGTGATGTGGACTTAGTGAGACAGCTGATCCTGTCTCAAATGGAGTAACCCATACTTCACACAGAAACCCAGTAGTGGGTTTCAGTACCTCATGTATCTCTATGAGACCCTAGAAAGTCTCAGTCTCTCTGGAAAACTTGCCTTTCCTTGGAAATGGGAAAACAGACAGTTATTTTATGGCCACCTAAGGAAGCTGCATGTATCGAGGTGACTAGTCTGAAGTAAGAACTCAACTATTCCAGGCTTCCCTACCTTGATCTCTCTCATCCTGCCAGTAACACCTCTGTCTTCAGCCCCAACTAAACTTCCTTTCCTCTGGTATAGATGCAGCTCAAATGTGCCATCCTGCCAACAAAGAGACAAATGTTTCAAATCAGGAAAGCAGATCATTTTGCCTGGCATAATGGTGGAGCTCAAGTACTGTAACGTTTCCTATTGAGGTAGCTACTTTTGATGTCTTCCAACTGACCCAGCATGACTTTTTTCTTCTTCTGCCTCCTCAGCTGGAAGCCCTGGGGCAGCAACCAGATGCACAGGGCTCAGGGCATTGCTGCAGTGCAGAAATGGAGTGCTCAGGTACATGCAGTCTGAGCAGGGCTCTGCTGGAGTTCTGGTAGGGATCCGTTTTTTGTCTCAGAATAGCAGACATCTTGTACTGCATGATCCTAAGATCATAGAATGGCTTGGGTTGGAAAGAATCATAAGGACCATCCAGTTCTAATTGCACTGCTCTGGGCAGGCTTGCTACCTGCTACAATGGGGCTTGGCCTTGAACACCTCCAGGAATGATTTTCCATTTCATCTTGTTGCAGCATGAATATCCCTTACGTCAGCAGTTATGACTTAGGAATATCTGCCTGCACCAAAACACAGGAGATAAGAGAGGAGGGCATACCCATTCTCACTGAAGAGTGCTATCTCTGCCTGTATCCCCACCAGAGTCCTCGACCACCATGGTGCCAGCAGAGCACAGCCCCCAAGGGGTATTTTTGGCTTTCTGCATCAGTGTTTTTTCACAGCAGTCTTCAGAGCAGACAGTATTTGCCCCAAACTCACTCTGGGCATATCAGAGCAATGAAAGAGTATGAACTGAGGAAGATGGGGCTGACTCTTGCTGCAGAGGGATGGCATGGGCGGAGATGTGGCCAGCTCTGTCTGGCCCAGTGACCTGGATCACAGGGATTTCAGGGAGCTCATCGCTTCCCAGGGAGCGCTTGACACCTCGCAGCATCAGGCCTGCCTGCTGCGTGCCCTCAAAGTGCTGAGACACAGAGAGAAAGAGTAGATGTGGAGAATTTCAGACTGGATAGGAGAGGAGGACTTTCATCTGTAAGATGTTCCTGATTTTCCTAAACCACTGTTGACTAAAGGAACTGTGGGAAAGATAGAATTATACAAGGAAAAATCCCAGCATAGCTATAGGCAGAGCAATAATAGATCTTATATGCTTTGAGGCTGAAGCTTGAAATTGCAGTTTAAAGAAAATTGCATTATTTTTCAGCACGAGAAGAACTGCCAGGTTGATGAAGGGTGTATCCTGGGGCTCACAGCCTTCTAAGACGGAATTCACTTATTGCACAAGAGTTAGGGCAAAGTAAAAAAAAAAAAAAAGAAAGAAAATCAACATAGCAACTCTGACCTTGTGTTAGTACTGCTTTTTGAGGAAACAACATTAAGGTGAGAGAGATCTCTTTACCTTGCAAACGCAAAAGCACTTAGGCTCTGCTTAGACACACAAGTGCCTATCCTTAGTGCACCCTGCTAAGGTGGTACAGCCTATATTTGTATCTGTTTATGTTAAAAGCATACACTAAACTATACAGTCTTTTGGACAGGTTTTCTCCTGTGCCACATGTAGAGAAATTCTCTAAGACAAATTGTGTTAAAGTTTGCGTAACTGCTCTACCATTGCTGTATAGGTCACTCCAAAAATAATGCCTCCCATTTATATCCATGGAAACAGATACAAAGAGCACAATAACACTGTTTGATAGAACACATTCTCAGCTACAAAACACTGTTTTTCATCGTAGTCACCAGCATTAGCTGACTCACGTGGATGAGCTGATGGAGGCACTCTTCATTTTGTGGTGTGACAGCTGTGCATGGCCATCCAGAACGTGGCTTGTCCTTCACATTGCTGTTGCCAATTGCTGAAACACACCGCTCACTGCCTCACTATGTTCACATCCACTCTTTGGTCTCCATAAAGGTTGAGCAAGCATTGAATAATGTCAGTACATGCAATTTCTCCCACTTGGAGGAATTCAATGATACACCTTTGCTCCATACATCCTTCCATGTCAGATGTCATTTTGTCAGACTGCCCCTCTGCTGCTGTCTGTCAAATGGCAATAAAATGTAACGAGATGTTGCTGGAAGGTTCAGCCTCTACTGCCACACCACCACCATCTACCTCAGATGTTATAGGCCAACATGATAAAATAAGGAGGTATTACTTTTAGAGTAGCCCTCGTACTTCTGAGACTAGCTGTTAAGAGCCTATGTTACATATATTTTGCAAAGTATAGGCATAAACATAGATATATTTTTTCAATTCTATATGTTGTGGAACAACATGCAAAAGTTCTTCAGTGTAAGGTCACAGCATTATACCATATTTACCTAAATAACCTTTTCTCGCCTCAGTTGTTCAGCTGCATGGAGAAATCCTTTCCTAGGCAAGTAAAAATCTCTTACCACAGTAAGATTCTGCAGGACCAAAGGCAAAATTCAAAATAATAATTAAAAAAAAAAAAAAAAGGTAGTCCAATTTAAATAAATCCCTTGTTCTAGTATTACTCAGCTTCAGCCAAGCTATCATTTTCCAGCCTCATAAAACTGTCATGTCATTAGCATTTTGGTATCATCTCCTTATAAGCCTGACCTTTACAATGGATTTTACACCTGGTTTTAAGAATCTCATTCTTGCTTTCCTCTGCAGCTGGCTGCCTGAGGTGGGGCAGGAGTAAGCAGCCACTGTGATTTGTAACTACTAATTATGTAGCTGGTGTCTCACACATAATTGCTCGATCTGTAAGGAAAGCGAGCTGGTGGAGAAGCACAGACCTACAGAGATGTAGGGATGTGTGTGACCTTAATTCTGGGCAGGCAGATTGCACACAGTTCGTAATGGTGTTTATTGAACTCCCCTATATATAGAAACTCCAGCCTGGAAGAGGCTTCGCTCTGGGAGCTGTTTGATCCTCCTTTTCATCACCATGCAGTGGCAGGCACTTGAGCTGGCTTTTACTGTAAGCCCAGGGAGAAACACCCCCAGGCTGCCTGCTGCACGGCCTGCAGCTCCATGTCCAAACATAGGCCCCCTGGCAGGAGGTGGTCACGATCAATGTGGATTGCTTTTCACCTGCCTCTCCGAACACGCTGCTTGAACCCTGTGAGCAGATTAAGCCCAGTCCAATGCTGGCTGTTCTCCACAGCATGGCAATTTCATGTTGCAGTCTCAGGATACAGGATCCGCAATGTTTGGCTTAGGTGCACATTTGGCTGTAGGAGCTGTTGTATGGAAAAATATTGTTGTCCTCTGGGATGTAGTTGATTGCATAAAGGGGTGACATTACCCAATTATCCAATGTAGCCTGGCTGCTTATGTTTCTAATTCTAAAGTAAGGGGAAAACAGCAATACTGTTTCATGTGGCAAGGTGGGGGTAGGCTTTTTCTTCCAGGTAACTACTGATAGGACGAGAAGTAATGGCCTTAAGTTGCAGCAGGAGAGGCTCAGATTGGATAGCAGGAAAAATTTCTTCTCTGAAAGAGTAGTCGTGCATTGGAACAGGCTGTCAAGGGAAGTGGTAGAGTCACCGTTCCTGGAGGTTTTCAAGAAAAGAATAGATGTGGCGCTGAGGGACATGGTTCGTTGAACATGGTGGTGATGAGTTGATGGTTGGACTAGATAATTTGAGCTGTCTTTTCCAACCTTAATGATTCTACATTTTTGTTTAATGGCCACTGCTCAGCTAAAATAGATATTTATAAAAACATGCACTTTATCCTGTTACATTCACTTAGCATCAAGTTCATATAGAATCCTTGGTTTACCACCTCCAAACCTAGGAAGGAGACTTGTTTTGAGCCTGAACCTCTTAGTCCAAGCCTACCTCTATAAATAATCAGTTTCATGTAATTTTAATGAACGGTCATAAATCAGCTCAGTTGCAACCCCCAACTTGGCTGATAACACTCAAGGAAAGGTCATGGTTTCAGGTTTTGTGGCAATCGCTCCCACAGTTCCAATAATCAGATACATCTGCAGGTCTCGAGTTACCCGATAATACTGTACAAAGAATAGGGTCACTGCTGAAAGTTCAACTCAAGAGGCGCGGGATGGGCAAACTGAACTGGCAGAGCAGGCTCGTGGGTGGGATCCTGTGGGGGAGACCTCGGCAGACCTGGGAGAAGGAGCAGTAAGGCTTAGGTTAGTCAGTGTGACTTCAGTTTCTGTCAAAATACTGGCAAAAATGCGCAGTTCATGGGCCCTTACAAGACAGTAGTTTGTTCTTGTGGGGTCTGTCTGATTTCCTTTGAAAACAGGGCAGGAAAGAGTTGTAGAGAGTACTGAAGTGGCATTTGGCTTTGGTGCAGCATTATGACCTTCTTTCAGCAAGCAGGGGAGCAGTGTACCAACGAAGTTGCGAGGCTGCTTTGCTCATGTTTGAAGAGTAGTTGCAAATACTGCACCATTTTTATTAACAGGGAACTTAAGGGGGGCAGAACAGTCACATTTGTTCATAATTTTCATTTTAAAAAACTGGATGATAAAGGGAAAACATGCTTGAAGCAGGGCATGAGATGAAGGACGTAGTTGTGTATAAGTTGCAGGTGACACTCAGGGATACGTGAGCAGGTCACAGAGCCATCCCTCCCCTCTTCTCAGCATGGGTGAGTTTCCGCCTTGCACCTTGCAGCCAACTCACTGTGCCATGCTTACAGACTTGCTGAAGAAAGTCCTAAGAGCAATGAAAAGTGGGAGATCTAGTAGGTATGTCCTATGGGTGAAGTATCAGTGAATTAGGACTGTTGGGCTTAAAGAAAAGTTGGGGAGAGAAGATATGCTGATCACCTTTAAATACACAAGAGGCTGACAGCATGGAGAGTGGAAATAATCTCCTTCTTCCCCCCAAGGCAGAAAGGATAGGTTTACAGCTCAGCTCTGAGGGACAGTGCTGGGGCAGGGGCAGCCAAGCTCCTGAGGAGATGGCCTGGGGAAGCTGCAAAGTCTCAGCAGCAGACATTTGTCAGGACAGGCTGAACAGATGCCTGCTGGGATGTTCATGAAGGCTATCAGCTATTTATAAATAGCCTTATTCAGTGCCTTCCTGCAGTTTGTGTGTGCTATTGCTGTCCAGGTGCAATGGCCACCAGAACATTCTCTTGCATCCATGACACTGCAGACTCAGTTTAACATGCCGTATGCAAAACTCAGCACAGATTTAACTTAGTTCATCTGGGTAGTGGACTCCCCATATAAATACACAAACTCATATTTAGCCTGTATCGCAGCACGGCTGCAAAATACCTAAGAAATCCAAGCTCGTTCTGGGATTACTTTTGTGCTTGTTTGGTTTGGCATGAGATTTTAAGGTCTGGAAGAGAAGGGTGGATCTGTTTTAAAAATATATGCATCTTCTGCAGACCTTGTAAGGTATCCAGTGGGAGCTGCTAGGGTTGGTTTTTTTTGAGGGAGTGCTAGCTGTCTAGCAAGTGCTTCAGCCCCCAACTCTTGCAGGGCTCAGTTACACAGGAGCTTATTACAGAGCACCCAGACACAATCCTTTCTGGTCCTGGAAGGAAATGCACACTCTTGCTCATTGGACCTTCAGCCCTGCAGGCTTAGGGGCTTGAAACCCACCTAGGCCTGGGGTTCCTGGCCCCAGCAGAGGGTCTGGCTTGCACCAAAAGGCAGGGGGTTGCTAGCAGGGAACCCACATGTGGTTCAAATGTGCAGGTTGAGACTTGAAAGGAGCCCCTGAATCTCTCCGACAGACTCAGGATAGAAAGGAAAAGACCACTTGGCATGCATTTACGGTGTGTAAGAGAAAAGGCTGACCCCTCACATGCTGATTTTCACTTAGGGCTCAGTGCTGTGTCAGCCAGGCCCTCGCTAAACCCAAAGAGACATTGTTTTAGTGCCAGCTCCAAAACTCTTGCTTTTTTTTTTTTCACAGTTTCCATACTAAAGTGCATTTGTGGGGCTTGTATTTTCTTTTATTGTATCTGGTTGCACTCAGAGATTTATGACGTGCGCTGGGCTTTGCCGCTATTGCTAAACCACAAGTGCTGTTCCTTCTTACAGCGGCCCTTACTCCCCCCTCTCCAGTCACTATTTCGGAGAGCAGATCAGGATGCTATTTTTGATTTTTTCTCTTTAAGACATATCTAAACTCCAGCCAGAGCAATTTGTTTCACTTTTAAAGAGAAGAAAGGCGATGCCTACTATAGGACTCATTTTGACAATGCACAATGCAACAGAAAAAAAAAAATTGCCAGGAGAGAAATCAAATCCAGCAGTATTCGAGTTACTATTCAAATGAGACCAATCTGCCAGAATGAAAGCTTCCTGCTGTGCTTGTATCATTCTTCATCTCTCTCCAAACCTACAGCAAAACGAAGGCTTTTGCTGTGTGCTCAGCAGGCAGCAGGACCCTTCTGCAATTTCCTTATTTTCTGCTAAATCCATCATTTCTTCCTATGCAAGACATTTAACCTCTTATGCAGGCCATCTTCACGACTGGAACAGCTTCTTCTCTGTGCAAATAGTATTGTCCTTTTCCTTCTACTCTGACCTGATTTGATGAACTTTTAATTTTTATCCCCACTTCAATGTTTAGAAACTTTGACAACACCCTAAGAACTGAAGCATGCAGCACAGCATTAACATCTCACAATGAACCAATACTATTTTCTCTTCCTATCGCCAGGGCTTGTTCTGCTAACCCATTCCCCTCTGCTTACTCCAGCACCCTTCATGCATGCTGCTGCCCTTGTGCCAGCTCAGGCAGCTATCCCCCCATGCCTCCCTCACCTGGAACCTCTTTATTCTGCTCTAGTCCCTCTTCTGAAATCCCTTCTCAATCGCTGCTCTGTTTCCCTGAGTGATGTGTTGTAAGGCATGCAAACTCGGTCTGTCTGATTTGTTCCCAGTCATCTCTATTGTGGTGAACAATGTGCATTAGCCTTTGTAACAAAGACCTTACACTTGCAGAGTTTTACATTGGTAGGCATTTGATACACAGATTTTATTTGACTGTCAGGACAAAATCACAACAGTTTTGGATTTGGAAATCGTAGATGTTGTCACCTTTAATGAGTCAGAGATATTGAGAGGTGAAACCAAAATTAGTATTATATAGAGCATTATAAGGGTGATATGTTTATTACTGATTTCCAACATTATTAAATAAAATTGATTAGATTATTAATTGGAGATTAATGAGATATTTTGCCAGCAATATTAAAAAGGAGATGCTTTGCCAGATTTGAGTGAGAAATCACTATTTGCAAGAACACGGGATGGAGACGCAGCCTTCCCATTTAGCAGGCAACAAACAGGTCTCACACATCTCTTACTGTAAGCTTTGTCTGGCAACAGCAGTAGATGTAGTCAGTTTTTAAGAAAGAAATCCACAGCTTTCCAAAGTTGCTGAAGAACTTTGATCCTCAGGCACAGGAAAGAAATTCAGCCTGTGCTGACCCTCCTAAACTCTTTGGCTTGGTTTCTCAAAGGATACTTTATTTTCTTTTGTGCCAATAACCTGAGAGCTAAACAAATCAGCAGATTGGGACAAACGGTGATTTTTCAACATTTTCCACATCTTGGTCACTGTTGAACATAAACAAGAGCTGCTTATGTTTTGGACTTCTGAGTCCGTGAACGACATTGTTGCCTGTCTTGAGTCTGACCTGTGAGTTATCAATGTGCATGTGCCCTGGCACCATGGCACACACTGACCGCTCAGCCACTCACACATAACTAAACTTTCCTTCTTTATCCACTAGAGAAGAAAAATCTCTCCAAATGTTCACAAGGAGGAAGAATTTGGGTGAGGACCAGCTTACGTGCTGGACACGCTGTGCATGTGGAATGCCCAGGGATTTGGAGGTATCTCTGAAATGGGCTCTGCAGAAGCTGGCACAATGGTGGCTCAGGGGGAAGGCTGGGAAAGAGGAATTCAGGCTGACCTCTCAGGGAATTTTGCACCTTGCTCTGGGCCAGGCGCACAACATAGCAGTTCTGGGGGACTGGCACGATGTTGGGGCAGAAAATTCTGACCAAAAAAAAAAAAAGAGGAAGAGGAATTCCCTCTTGATTTTCACATCTTCCAATACATGTACAGCTGTTAGGACACTTAGGCTGGATGCTACCAGTTTGCTTTTTTTCAAAGGGAGTTGGGATTGGGGTGGCTGTGTTTAGCCAGGCACACCTTGGTTCCAGGGGGAAGGGAGAATGCTGGTGCAAATGCCCAAGGCCTGCAGCCCCAACTAGGAACTTCCTGTGGGGAACAGGTGTGGATTTTTGTCTGTGGTGGAGCTCTAGAAATGTTGTAAGCGGTACATATGTGAATGCTCTGCTACGGTCTTAGTCTCAGTTGAGAAAATCCTCTGCTGGTTTTGTGCAATTGAGTGGACCCAGTTCAAGATATTGCCACAGGAAAACAGAAAAACCATGTCTTGCCACAGCTGGAAACCAGACCGTGGATGCGCTCATTTTGGCAGGGATTTTGGCTGAGAGTCTCAGCCGGGGCCTGTGAACAACAGTTACAACTTAAAAATGGAACAAAGTAGGTTTCAGAAACAAAGAACTGATTTGTGGGGATGCTGCAAGCATCGGGATGTGAATGCCAGCGGAGCATCCAAAGCGCAGGGGTAGGAGCACCAGGAAACCTGTGCTTTGGTCTGGAAATGCTGGGGAGAGGGCTGGGCCTCCTATCCCTGCAGCATCCTCACAGGTCCCCTTCCCGGTGCACGAAGCCGTCGGGCAACTGCAGGAGCACCGCCGGTGGTGTTGTGTGGGGGATTCTCCCCCAGATAATATGCAACTAAGCTAATTCACAAAGCGTGCAAGGGTTGTTTGGCTCTGAATGTATGAATTTCGGCTGCTAGCTGCATCCTACACCCCAGTATCGTTCCTTGGCGTTGCTCGCCAACGAGCACCGCCGCTGCAGGTGCCCGGAGTTTCAAACAGCCATTTGTCCCGCGGCACGCGTGACGCCGGCTGCGTCCATAGGCGGGGGCTCTCCCAGCCGCGCCCCGCGCGCGGCCCGGAGCCCCCCCCCCCCCCCAACCCCCCGCCGCCGCCGCCCTGGGGGAGCCGGGCCCGGCCCCTCCGCCCGCCCCGCCGGGGGGAGGGGGCCGGGTGGGCGGCCCGCCCGCCCCCTCGGGCCACTGCCGCGCCCGCCGGCCCCAGCATGGACGCTGCCGGCCCGCCGCCCGCCGGTCCCGAGGGACGGGGCCCCGGGAAGGAGGAGGAGGAGGCGGCGTACGCGGAGGCGTGCGGCTCGGCCGGAGCAGAGAGCGGGGTCCGGGCGAGCGGGGCCGCGGGCGGCGGGGCGGCGCCGGCCCCGGCTCCGGCTCCGGCCCCTGCAGGGCATCGCCCCGAAGCCGCCGCCCCGGGATGCGGCGCGGGGCCGGGGTCGCCGTCCTCCTCGTCCTGCCCCTCGGCGGGCAGCGCGGCGGGCGGCGGCGGGGCGGAGGAGCCGGCGGCGGCCGGGGGCCAAACCTCCTCCTCCTCCTTGTGCTGCGAGAGCGATGAGGAGGCCGGCGCGGGGCGCGGGGCCGGCGGGCCCCCCCGGAGAGCTCCCGGGGGCGCGCCCGGCGCGGCGGGGCCGCACTACATCAGCACGCAGGAGATCCAGCTGAGCGAAGTGGACCACGATATGGACTTCGACGCGGGGCTGGCCGCCCGCTGGGACTTCGAGGACGACAACGTGATCTACTCCTTCGTGGACTACGCCTCCTTCGGCAGCGACGAGACCCCCGGCGACACGCCGACGGAGGAGGACAACAGCTGCTACCTCAGCACGACGCCCAGCGAGCGCACGGCGCGGGCGGACAGCGCGGGCAGCGGCAGCGAGGCGGCGGGCGGCAGCTCGGGCAGCGACGCGCCCCGGCGGTCCGGCGGCGCGGGAGCGAGCCCCGCGGGCCACATCCTCCTATCAATCAAAGCGGCCTCGCGGGCTATAAATGAGTGTAGCGCCGCGCGGGAAGAGCGCAACGTAACCTACGGCGCCGAGCATGAGGGCGACATGAGCCTCCGCGTCGCCGCGGCCCCGGAGCGCGCGGCGGGCTTCGGGCAGGACGCCGGCCGCCAGCACGCCAAGAAGTTCATCGCCGTCCCCGCGCGCCTGCAGACGCGCTGCGGGGCCAGGGAGGCGGGCGGCTGCTCCAGCGGCGCCTCCAGCGCCGTCAGCGAACTGGACGACGCCGACAAGGAGGTGCGCAACCTGACGGCCCGCGCCTTCCGCAGCCTGGCGTACCCCTACTTCGACGCCCTCAGCATCGGCTCCCGCGCCTCCTCCGCCTCCCTCTCCGACCATGCGCTGGGCGTCAACCGCTGGTCCACCTACCTGGACCTCAAGTGCGGCGCGCTGGGGCCGCGGGGCGCGGCGGGCGCCGGGCAGCTGTGCGTGCGCTCCGCCAAGGCGCCCAGCAGAGCGCTGCAGTTCGTGGTCAGCAAGCTGGACGGCGAGATCGCGCACGTCGAGGCGCCGCCGCCGCCCCGGGGGCAGCTCGGCCTGCGGGAGCCCGGCCGGGCCCCCCGCCCCGGTGACGAGGAGGCCAGCAAGAAGTCCAAGTTCGCCTCCAGCCTGCTGAAGAACGTCATCTCCAAGAAGATGCAGCTGGAGCACGAGTTCAAGATGGAGCGGGGCGAGCTCACCGACACGTCGTCGGCGGGGCCCGGCGCCGCGCTGCCCGCCGGCCGCGACCCGGAGCCCGGCGCGGGGAGCGCCGCTGGGAGCGGAGGCGGCGGGCGGCCGCGGGAGGGCGGCGTGCAGCGGCAGAGCTCGCGGCTCTCGGAGGGCGGCTCGGAGCACGGCGCGCCGCCGCCGGAGGAGCCGGGGGAGCGTGGCGGCGGCCGCTCGCCGGCCTCCAAAGCGTCGACGCCGCGCGAGGGGAGCCAGGAGAGAGCTGCGGCGGAGGAGGTCGCCGAGGCCCGGCGGGGCGGCTCGGAGGCGGCCAGGGCCACCTTCCTGCGCAGCCAGCACAGCGCCTTTAGGTCGTGGAAGGAGCGGGAGGCGGAGAGCAAGGAGGACCGGGCGCCCGGCGGCAAGGCGAAGCTCTCCCCGCGGCCCGAGCCGGGCGAACCGGCCGCCGGCAAGGCCACCAAGCTGTCGCGCCTGTTCGTGCCCGGCATCCAGCACGCCGTCAAGGAGAAGGAGCCCGCCGCGCAGCGCCCCGCCGTCGCCTCGCCGCCCGCCGCTAAGCCGCGGCTCCCCGAGATCAAGATCAGCCTGGGACCGCCCGCAGAGCCGCCGTTCAGCATCGCGCAGCTGCTCACGCCGCAGCTGGCCGCCCGGCCGCCCGACACCGGCCACAGGGCTCCGCGGCCCGACGGCCCCGACAGGGTGCCGCAGTTCCTGGTGCGCGACGTGCGCGAGGGCAAGGGCAAGGCGCAGGCTCCCCTGCATCAGGTGCGGGACGTGCGTAAGCTCATCAAGGGCTCCCACGGCGGCGACTCGGCGGATAACGGCAGCGACAGGGGCAGCGTGGGCTCCGAGCACGGCGGCACCGAGCACCGGCAGCCCGGCCCGGCCGAAGCGGGGGGCAAGACGACGGCGGCGGCGGCGGGCAGCCGGGCGCTGGGCTGCCCGCCGGAAGGCACCGTGCTGGTGCACCGCACCTCGGGCCGCCTGCCCGTGGCCACCATAGCGCCCAACAAGAGCGACCCGCGGCAGCCCGCCGTGCTTAAGATCGTCGCCAAGTCGGCCGCGCCCTGGAGGCACCAGGCGGCCCCGGCGCCCGTCGAGAAGGGCCGCGGCGCGGAGGAGGACCCGCGGGAGGAGGGCAAGGCGGCGCCGGTGCAGAACGCGCTGGAGAAGCTGACGGCGGCGGTGCGCAGCATGGAGGAGCTGTACAGCTTCAGCAAACGCGAGTGGAAGCGCAAGAGCGACCCGCTGCCCATCACCGGCAGTCACGTCCTGTCCCTCATCGCCAGCCAGGAGCGCGACGCCGCGCCCCGCCCGCCCCTCGCCGCGGAGCCGCCGCCGCCCAAAGCCGAGGAGCCGGCGAACAAGGGCCCGGGCCCGGCGGGAGGAGAGCGTCTGCCGCGCCGCGCCGCCAACCCCGCCGCCGCCGCCGACAAGGTGTCCGCCAAGGCGGCCGCCTTCGAGAGCCTGGCCCGGCAGCGCCAGCGCGGCCCCGCTCCGCCCCGCGCTCTCCTTACGCTCCGCGGCCCCGCCGCCGCCGCGCCGCCCTCCAAGCCCCCGGCGGACGGCGGCGTGCGGGGCCCGGCGGCGGCGGCGGCGGCGTTGGCTCCGCGCGCCCCGCGGCTCCCGGCGGGGGGCGGCGAGGGACGGGCGGAGCCGGAGCGCGGCGCGGACTGCGACGGCTACCTGGCCCTGCCGCTCGCCGCCGCGCGACCCGGACCCGCCCCGGCGGCGACCGTGGGCGGTGGCCGCCCCGCCCCGGTGCCCTTCGGCGCCGCCCCTCCCGCAAGCGGCCCCGGGCAACCGTCCGCCGCCGATACGGCCGCCGCCCCGCCGTCCCCAGACGCCGCCGCCGCCGCCGCGCTCTTCCCGCCGGCTCTGCCGCCCTTCGCCGCCGCGCCACCGGCGCAGTTGTTCTGCTTCTCGCCGTCCGTGGCCGCGGCCGAGCCGCTGCCGCAGCGGCGGGTGCTGCTGGACGTGAGCAGCGGGCAGTATTACGTGCTGGACGCGCCGCCGCCGCCGCAGCAGCCCGCCAAGCGACGCCTCTTCGACCCCGAGAGCGGGCAGTACGCGGAGGTGCCGGTGCCGCCCCCCGCCGTCGCCCCGCTGCCGCTGCCCCTATCGCCCCTCGCCCTCAACGCCGGCGCCTTCGGGGCCGCCTACATGCTGTATCCCGGGCTGCTGCCCGCCGCCGCCGTGCTGCCCGCCGGCGCCCTGCCGCGCCCGCTCTCCCACCCGGGCAGCGAGGGGAGCGGCGCGGCCGAGCTGGGCAGCCCGGCGGAGCCCGAGGGCCCCTACTACGTGCCCGGCGGGCAGGGGCCGGCAGCGGCGGCGCGGCGCGGGGCGGCCGAGGCCAAACCGCTCGTCGGCATCACGGCGCCCGGCGGCGGCCCGCGGCTCGTGGCACCGCCCTCCTTCGACGGCACGACCATGCGGCTGGTGGTGGAGCACCGGTGAGCGACGGTGAGTACCGAGGGGCGGCTGCTTTGGGCGGCGTGCCGTCCGTTAGCGCGCCAGGCGACAGCCGGGGAAAAGGCTTTGCTTCTTCCAGTTCGGTCGGAGGGCAAATTCAGGCATCGAGCGTCTGTTGCGTTCTGCGGTACCTGATCTTCTCCTCTGTTGTCGCGTTGGATCCTCCTACAATCTCAGCCCTTCTGTTTGCCCTCATGACTTCCCTGCCCCCACCCACCTCTTTCTCTTTCATTATCTGCTGGAGCTCAAGAGGCACCTGGATGACACTCAGACACAGTGTCTCATTCTTGGGTGGTTTGTGTGGAGGCAGGAGTTGGACTCGATGAACCTTGTGGGTTCCAGCTTGGGATGTTCTACGGTTCTGATTCTCATGGTTTCCTTTCTTATGCTTTTGTATTTCCGATCTCATCTGCAGCGTTACTTATGGTAGGTTTTCTCCTAGCGAGAAACCATGGCACAAGAGCAGAAGCCACACTTCTGTGTTTCACACAGATCCAAGCAGGAGTTGTTAGTCATTTTTCACCGCGGTTTCTCTCGCATCAGGTCAGGCTGTTTGTCAGGTTGTGGCTTTGAGAAGCAGCCAGATCCCATTGCTTAGACCTGGCTTTGGCCAGCAGGGATGACACACTGGGCTGGCTGGGTCCCATTTTTTCCAGCTGAATGGAAACTCGATCCATACTTTTTCTCCACTCCTTGCTGTCTCCCCATAGTGGACATCTCTCCTTTCTTTATTTTCTTTCTTTTCTACGTCCTTTATTTTCTTTCTTTTTCACAGATGGTATTACTAGGTCAGTGATAGGTCTTTCTGGCAGCATAGTTCTTAGCTGGATTTTTCCTGCTGCCCTTTTTCTTTCATATGACTACCCAGTCAGAGCCTACTTCCAAGCTCATCTTTCAGTACTGTGTTGCCTCAGAGATGTTTGCATAGCACTCAACTGCACACCACCAGCAGCACTTGGTGAGGCTGGTGACCCTTCCTTTTGGGATGGTTTCCTGAGCCATCTTTTAGGGTCTTCTTTGCAAATGCTTACGCACATTGTTATGGTTTGTTTTTTTTACTTTTGCTTACTTGCATCGTCCTGGGTGCTGTACCTGACTTTAAAAGCCTGCAAGTAGAGCCCTGGCACCTGCACTTTCCAGTTGTATATATTTACTGGTGCTAATGAAACCAGGAGACTTGTTTGGCTATCCCAGACTGAACGCTTGGATGTTCCAGGCCAACATAAGCCTTTGCTTGGAATTCCCTGGTACATGGCTTTGTTCTCTTCCTAAGTACCTGCTCATGGCTCCCCAGAAGGGAGTGATGGCAGTGCACGCTTCTTGGCCCAAGCTTTGGGGTAGGTTCTGCTGAAAATAAAAGGCTACTTGACTACAGAATCACTGAATCAAACAATGGTTTTAAGCCCACCCTGTTCCAAACCTCTGCTGTGAGCAAGGTTGCCACCCACCTGATCAGGCTGCCCAGGGCCCTGTCCAACCTGGCCTTGAACACTTGGTTTAAAATCTTGGGATGCTGCTGTTTCATCCTTGGCAGTAGCTTGGGAAATTTATGGGAAGAATACTGTGGCAGCGGAGGACATTCTGTGCACTTTTCTGGAGCGGAAAAGATTGCTTAAATGTTTGTGCCAGTTCCTAAGAATCTACTTTTTATTAATGGTTTTTATTTTTATTTTTCCCTACAGGGCTAAGGAAGAAGGATCACCCTCCTTTAATTGAAACACACTTGGTAACTCAAAATGTTCATCATAAAAACTGCTTCTACTGTTTCCTAACTTTTTGCTTCGTGCAAAACAAGTGTGTAAGTTTCTTTCTTTCTTCTGCGCAATCGTTTTTGCATTTTGTAATGCATTTTTCTGCATTATTTTCTGCACAGTCTTTTTTGTATGGAAGCCGATCTGCGGACTCTGCGTATGGCTGAAAGTGGTGGTGCTGCTGCAGTTGTTTGTAAGGCTGAGTGTGCAGATGGAGCTGTGTTTGGGTTTGGATCAAAACACAGCTTTCTCCAGGTGCTTGCAGTGGCTTAGGATTAGCCAATGTAGCCACACAGCTCTTGAAAAAGAAATGAGATCCTCAGCTCTCTGCCATTGCTGTACATTACAATCATCCCCACAGGTTTTGGTGCCAATATAAAATCCGTCTCTATTTTGTACTCTATAGTTATGCACTTTGAATTGCAAACAGAGGGGACTGTAGTGTTCAGATCATCTGTAGTGTTTTATTTTTTGGCATGGTTCAAAAGAGATTGTGTAAATGTCAGAAGATGTTTGATTGCTTTCATTTTTTGTTTGCTTCTTTGTACTGTATTGGACATCCCAAGTTGCCTTATCACAGTGTTGAAATACTGGAAAGAAGATGGATGTAATATTTGTAGGTCTCCGTTCTAAAGGAGAAGACGGTGTTTATTTTGCTTTATGGCTGCAGTCTTTTCTGTTTCAAAGTGCCACATTGACAAGAAGGTACCCCTAGTGATTCCCCCAAGAGAAACTCCATGTTCCAGCTCCATTCACACACAGTCATTTAACAGTGTTTGACAGGTACACCTGGCTCACATCCGTCCTGTCTTTATTTGCTAAGAAAACAGTTCTCTTTTAAACAAGAGAATCCATGGTCACTCAAAATGCTGTGACTTATGAGCATGTTCAGTGTTGCTCAGACTGACAGTTTTGCTGACAGCAAGTACTTTGTCTCAGTAAAAGAGAATTAGGGATATGCAGATGAAAATAAACTGCTGTGTTCCTTGCCCAAAATTTCAGTTCAGCAAAGCACTTCAGGAAACCCGTGAGATCAAATTATTTAATGTGAAACTTTCTTGAAGTGAAATGTTGAAAATTTAAAATCTAAATGCAAATCCCCTAAGCCTGTACTCAACCATTTGCCACGTACAGGGTTTTCCTGTGCCTGCTTCTAAATAATTGTCACACTAAGAGGAGGGAGGGAGTTATTCCACCAGTTTTTAAAATGGTGATGAAGAAGCATTCAAACTACTTGTAAAGTTAAGCAGCTTTCTATTTAGACTATAAATATATTTATATATGCATTATTCATTGCCATTTTTTGCTCTTTTTAAAATGAGTAAATCCTGAAATACTGATTTCTTCCATTCTCTGTTAGAACAGAAAAGATCTAGTGGGTAGGCAGCCAGGTGTCAGCACTGTGAGAAACATGGTGCAAGCTGAATGGTGCAGCTGCTGCGTTCTGATATGGAGGAGATAGGTGCTGTCAATTTTAATGCTCGTTGTGTGTGTTATTATAAAGTGAATGTTCAGCTGAGCAGTTTGTAATTTTAAGCACTTACTGGGCTTTCTATTAGTCATATTCTATCGCTATTTTCTTATGCAGAATTTAGCTATTTCTGTGATCTTTCTGCATGCGAACCAATCTTTAGCTGTGCTGATTTATTTTACCTGGCAAAGTATTCTTTTTACACTCTTTTTTTTTTTTTTTCCCCAAATCGTTGTAGTAACAAGTTGTGTTGCCAAACACAGAAAAATCAGCTACAGCTATCCTTATAGGTGTGAGATTTTGTTTGACATTGCCCTCAGGAGGTGATGCACTGCACTTACTCATATACTGAGTGGTATAACATGGATCTTCTCATTTCTCTTAGTTGTTATGGAAATCTAATTAAAAATAATATCCCGACCCTTTTTAAGGGCTTGAAGTGCCTGACTGGAACTCGTAGTGTGTAAGCTCTGAGTTCCTGCTTTGCAGTCATTTGGTCAGCAGGTATAAGCCTTAACTTTTTGCTGGGATTCTGGCTAATTGCCTCTTATGGAAAATGAATGCTTCTTCCCCCTTCCCTTAGTAGTTTTGTGCATGTTACCAGTAGACCATCAGTGTAAAAACACTGCTTTGGACTGCAGGACAGCACAGGTACCAGAGTAGGTTGTCCACTAGGACGCAGATGTGTACGGTACGTACATTACAATATTAGCGTTCATGTGGAACGATATTTGCGTGCTACCTTTTATATCGGTGCTTGGAGAGAAGTTTCACGTTGCAGTTTACAGGATAGAGGTTTGCACACACAAACTCAGGGTTTACAGTTTCACCCGGTGTACTTGAAGGGAAAAAAAAAAAAGCCTAGAAAACAAGTGCCCAGGATTTCAAAATGTAGTTGTTGGAGGAAAACATTGTGTCGGGTTTTTTTTCTTAATTATTTTAGCTGCCTGTAGAGATGAAAGCAATGACATGAGGTGATACTGACAGCTACTTTATTTTCTCAGGGGAGATTTCTTCAGTAGAATGTATCACTTCTAGTGTCATATAATGTTTGCTAGATTTTATATGTTACCGAACAGTGCCTATGCTTGCATGGCGGGGTGGGCTTCGCCAGGAGCTGAGCTGCCCAACCCAGCCCAGTGAAGTCCTCCCACGCCTGACTCTGGATCCCCAGGGAGATTTCTGAGGTCTTCTTGGGGCTATAATGGTCGGTGGCCTGACAGCGCGATGCTGTGCTGATCTGGGCTGGGAGCAACCAATAACCTGCAGGGCCAAGCCCCTGGTTCTCCACATGGTGTGCATCCAGCCTGGGCTTCAGCCTGGCACACAGCGGATAATACCAGAAAAGATTGTTGGAAAAAACTCTGTGAATGCAGTGCTCATCTGGGATAGCTGGGAGTGAGTTTCTCCTGCTTATGGAGTGATGCCTAACTATGTACCTTGGGTAAGGGACAAGCCGTTGGTGTTGGGGCCCATGAACTGCTTGCATTAGATGTTTCATGGTGCAGTCACAGCACATTGCAGCTGAAATTCAACAGGGGAAGGCCTGCCCACCGCTTGGGTTCCCTCTCAGCCCTGTGATAAAGTGTGAGGCCTGTTGCAGCCAGGAGTTTTAGGTTCAGTGGACTGGAATGTTGCGTGAATGTGGCTCTGGTCCTTCGCAGCAGGGTCGATTTCACTTGAGTAAAGTGAAATCCCTGGTGAATGATTTAAAACGTATTTATGGGTTGTGTGTTGTTTTGTTTTTTTTTCTGTCTGCATTCAAAGATGCCTCTACTATCTAGTGCTGATGGCTGAAGTGTCATTCCCAATTCTCATAAATTATCGTTAACTTGTAACTACCCAAGAACACAGTACTTTGAAAATGGTTGTTTTTTCCACCTTTCTCTGTAGTTTTTTTTCTTCACTTGTCCCTCTTTTTCTTTTCTTTTTTTTTCTTTTCTTTGTTTTCTTACTTGTTACCCTTCTTTTTAAGGGATGGATTATCAGTGTAAAGGCATTTAAAAGTGCACATGTGAAGTAAGGACTGATCGCTAATAGAGTGCGGGTGGTATGTCTGGTGGAAGAGCAGTGGGTTATGGGGCAAACAGGAAAAGGCTGTGAAAGCATTGCGTGGATAACATGGAAAAAACAAAGCTGTAATAAAGAAAAATGGACTCCGAGCTGCTTCCAGTGTAGATGACACTGTGGGAGCATGCAGCTGAAGCCTGGAGTGATCCTGCTGCTGAGTGCCGTGAGCCTGGGAAGTTAGGGCAGCCGAGTGGCTCCAGGAATTGCACTACACATCAGGGACACCTTGGGACATCGATATCGCTCGAGAAGAGACTGAATGAAACTGCCGGATATCAAAGGTTGTAGTTGAATGAACAAGCATATGTATTATGGGTGGGTTTTTTTTTTTTGTTGTTTTGTTTTGTTTTGTTTGAATGTTATGACAAATAAAATGTATTTTTCAGTAAAATATACACTTCAGACGAGCCTACTTGGTCATATTTTTGCAGAGTTCCCTTTGCTGTCATGCAGAACAATTTACAGTGGCAGAACCCGTGAACAGTGAAGAGGAAAAGCTTTCAGTGCAGAGCAAATTCAGAGCCCCACACTCAGTGTCTCTGAGTTGTTAGTGTCTCAAGTCTTCAGTATGTAAGAGGCAAAATATATCATCCTTTATACTATATTTTCATGTATGTATTTTGTTGTGTATTTATGTCTTTTTAATCTTTTTAACTGCATGCCTGAGATAGTTAAGGGAAGACAGATTCCCACCTCATCATTTATCTGCAAGTAATACAATTGAAAGTAAGGTACCTGTTATGAATCTGCCATATCATTTCAAGACACCAAATCTGAAAGCACAGATTTGATGGTAAAACTGACTTTTGGAGTTTCTAATAGTTCTCTCTTCCTCTCTCCGGATTCTTTGAAATTTGTACCAGAGCCTTGCATTTAAGGTCATCAGTGATGTAACTACTAATGTGTAAGCCAAGGATTCTTACATGCACATTCAAATCAACCAAATGAAAACAGAGGTAGAAGGGGAAAATGGATTAGGGAAAGCAAAATCATGCAGCCTCATCTCAGCAGGGGCAGATTGGGCAATCTTAGGCTGCCAAAGGATGACCAGAAGAAAATCAAATGAAATGTGGGAGGAAAGCAGAGAGAGAAGAGATGTCAGTCACCTTCTTCAAATGAGGAGAGTCTGAAACTGCGAAGGGAACTGGATTGTCAGCAAGGAAATATGGGACCTGTTTGTTTACTTTTCTCTAAGAAGACTCACTGGAGCCTGATGGCCATACAGCTGTGTGAAGTGCTCTTCGTTTCACTGCTAGTTTTGGATAATAGGTGAGTCTTTTAAGCTGAAACCTCTACTAAACAGACCAAAAATAGGTATGTTTAGGGAAATGAACTCTCACTTGTTCCTAAGGAGCCCAGTGTTGTGGCCAGTTTTCATCAACCATCAGTGCACCTTATAGTACAAGAATCCAAATGCTTTAAATTAGTCTGACAAGTCAGGTTAAATATTTCTGGTATTTACAAGGCTTGTTGGAGAAAATCTTTGAGTTTCCAAATTGTCTTCAAAACGTCACTGGTAGGAGCGATGAGACCCAAAAGTAGAATACAGTACTTGCTGTCAGAAGGAATGGTAATCATGCAGGAGGAGAAGCAGGTCCCAGATGTTAAGTTTAAACAAGAAATCCAGGACAAAACAAGTGGTGTGTTTTGGGGGGAGGGAGAAGCCTGTTTCATTATTGCAATCGTCTTGCATTGTCACTGTAGCAAACAAGCAATTGGCTTGACAAACCCAAGCTGTATTCACCTGATTTGTTTTTGAAATAACTATCATCTCGTTACCAAATTAGAACCTGACACTGCAAAGCCCTGTACTGCAACTGCCCTGCTTTGCCTTGACCTTACTCAGACCAGGTACACATTTCAAGTTGAAAATGCAACCTCGCTTTATCAGGACTTATGTGTATTTTGCTCTTTTTAACAAATTCTTCTGTCTTCTAAAGTACATGTCACTGTAGCATGCATTACATGTGTTCTTATATTCTAAAAATATCCATATTTGAGGACTTTCATTTCTTTCTGTTCTGTCATCTCTTGTAGGCAAACTGCACAAGATGCCCACATAAACTAGAACTCACTTCATCAGAAGCACATGTCCTGGAAATCTGGGCTAAGTATTTTACAAGTTGCCGAATGTGTGTTCAGGTAGCACCATTCAGTGAGAATTGATTCATTTTAATAAAATAATTGAAATTATGATCATGTTCTCACTGACAAAATAAATGGAAGATGCTGTCAGCTTGCCTGATGGCTGTTCTGAGATCACTGCTGTTTACACCCAGGCATTTGGTGTCTGCTGTTGTCAGGAAAGGACAAATCTTAATAGCAGTTGTTTATGATCAAGTTGTTTATGATTTACGATATTTAGTCTTCATATCCATGAACAACCAACTGTGTTGATGGGTTAATTTGTCATAATTCTTAAGGATTTAAGTAAAAACCTGATCTGTATTTCATGTTCAGTTTTTTTCTTCATCTGGCGCAGGAGAACAGGCTTCTCTTTGTTTTGCTTACCAAAGTTTTTGTTCAAACATTTCTCAGAGCCTTTAAATTATTAAATCATTAAATTATTATTTAATGGAAGAAAGAAATGGAGCCTCTAGTCTCAGAGGAAGTCTGCCTTCCAAACCAGTGATCTTCCAGTGTGCTTTGTGCACAAGATTATAGTTTAGGAGAAGAGCAAGAAACTGAATCTTGACATTCAAATACTTGTTGAAGAGTGTATGACTCTAAAAATGAGTGGTTTTTGAAAGTTCCAGGGACAAATTTTGCAGTCTTTTTTTTTTTCAAATGAGTTGATTTTGGGAATTATTATTCCAATTCCTGAATTATTATTGTTTTGCTCTTTCAGTGGCTTTTGATTGGTGAGGATTGAGTGTTAGCTCTTCAGTATACTTCGGCATAAAATAATCTTCAATAGCTACCACTGCTGATTATTTAACAGTACATGTAATAGGTTGTTAAAATGTACATAATATATTTGCCATCCACCCTTCATGGTTTGGTAAACATCCGTAGTGTTTGCTGTGGTTAAGTGTGTTTTCTCTTCAAATGCAGGATTAAGCAATGTATTAGTTTCACCTTATTTTAGAGGAACGTCAGTTTTGTTGTTTCTGTAGCTATGGAGCCCACATAAGTAAACCATTGCCTTCCATTGCCCAGCTGTTGGGCTAAGACCCTTCTGGCATCCCCATTATGTCCAGCTGTTAAGGTCAGATAACTTCAGACACAAATGTATTGCTGCCATACCCAGGAGTAGCCACGAGGATGTTTATCACTTCTGAAAAAGTAGAACGGCCTCTATGTAATTTAGTTTCAAGGGATGCAGGTAAAGCTGTGGAAGACTCCAAATTAACTTGTCAGGCTCATTGTCCTAAGAGCTATTTTCAATAATGCAGATGAGCATGCAATTCTTCAAGAAGGTGTGCTGGGGTTATTGAGTAAATAGAGAAAATAAAACACACACACATAAGTACATCTGGGAGATTTAAATGGATTTATGTTAAGCTGACCTGTGCATGCTCACATGAGAGAAAAGCAAACTTGGTGGTGTTGGCCAAATACTTGACCATGGCTGGATTAACTTCTGTAGTCAGAAAATACTTTATCTCTGGTGAATGTTGACGCAGAAGAGGAGCAGGTAGGTCACACATCTCCTCTGGGCTCAGTTGAACAGACACCTCCAGCGTGTGGTTCAACTTGGTCAGGGTCTGCACCACCCTCTGGACCTGCTGCTGTCTTTTTGACTGTGTTGTTGTGTTGTCCTATGTGGTGGGGAATGAAATAGTTCCTATTGCACCCATCAACACCACCCCTTCCCAATGGGAGTGTATCCCAACCAAGAAGGTAACAGACAGAACCACGAATGAAAGCAAAGCAATCTTTTCATACTGTATTTTTTGCCTGTTTTATTTATGCTTTGACTAGAGTTGTGTCAGCACGTTCAGGAAAGACAACAAGAAAACCATCTCATCCCATTTATAGTTTGATTTCTGCAGGTTGGGCGCTCTTGGTCTTTCCCAAAATGAAAATACTTGGGATTTTTTTTTTTTTTTTCATTTTCTTGTAGCTCATCTTTTTTTTGTCATGGCAACCTTGTGGGCTTTTTGTTCTCTCCCTGGCTTTTTATTTTATTTTATTTTATTTTTTTGTTATGAGCACTCACACACCTTGTCCTATAAAAATTGAATCAGATGGATCCTAGGATATTCTTTCTTAATCTGCAACACTGTTGCAAATGTAACATTAATTTTTTTCCCCACAGTTCTTGTGAAACTACTGCTGGAATAAACAAAAAGGCACTAATGTAGAAGTCGTTTTATTTGGATAACTTGTATGAGTAGTGACAACTTATTTACATTCAAATATGAACCTAACTTACATGAAATAAGAAGTGTTCTGTCTCTGCTCAGGCTTTGCTAATCTGCATTCAAAATGAATTTCTTTCAAGACCTTTTCATTCATCATAGTTCAGAACTGCCTCAGTGGGTGCTCGTTCTTTGAGCTACACCTGGCTTGATTACATACGGTGATGTACATTTAGAGAAGGCAACCTTGGAGAGCAGTTGGTGTCAGCTTAATTCTGCTCCTGATGATAACTATAGAAATTATACCATTGATTTCAACTGGAACAGAATTAAGGCAACTGTGGGTACTTTTGGAAATGCCACCATGCATTTTTAATCATTTGTGTTTAACCATAGCAGTTAATTAAAAAAAAAAAAAGGATAAATAATAATAACAAGCAAATTCTGACTGCTTAAAAAAAAAAAAAAAAAAAAAAAAGGACAAAGCAAAAATCCATTTAAAATCATGTAAGATAAAACCTGCTTTTTTATAAACAGGCAGTACTGAGTGACCAGGAAGTCATGGTCCCATCTGGATGTTAACTCGATTTCAATATTAATGAAGATTGGGCATAGGCCTAAAACACCCAAATACTTTCACATGTATTCAGAATCAGTCTTTATACATCATCATTGTTCTTACTGCATGTCAAAAACTTGGACTTCTGTACCCCCTTAAAAAAAGAAAAACAAACAATTATTTTTGCTTTTGGCACAAAAAGTACAAATAAAGTACTACCAAATTAGTCTTTATTAGCCCTAACTTTCTTTCTTTCTTTCTTTCTTTCTTTTTTTTTTTTTTTATTTACAAAAGTCTTAAATATAGGTTATTATGTAAACACTGTGCACACACTGGGAGTCTGATCCTGGCCTGATGAAATCAATGGCAAATTTCCCATTACGTGCAGTAGTGCAAGATCAAGCTCCAAGTTAGTACAGTACATACAAGCCTAAGTCATTGAGGGAGCCATGGATTCAGGACAACAAAAGCTCAAGATGCCCTTTTCAAAACCAGCTGCTTGAAGAATCAGATGCGGTGCTGAAAACCTTCCTGCACATGTTGGAGTTTTCTTGATGGAGAGGATATTCACAACCTTCCAATATTTCTGCCTTCCCTCTCCTGGCAGTGTACCGTCTGCCAGATGGTAGGCTTTCATACTTGGTCAGAGAATGCCTGTGAAGATACAGTGTAGTAGCTGGCATTAGCAAATATATGCAAAACTGTGCCCTGTAGGTGAGCTAGAGACAAATACTTCACATATGTGGTTATGCTGCCGTGACGTGCGGTACAATCAGAAGATGTTTTAGCATCTGCAGAATAAGACATACTTAACAGACTCTTAGGGTTTCCTGGAGATCCTCAAGTTCTTTAATTGCTCTCAGGCTTATCACCTTTTGGACCAGAAAAGACTGTATGGAAATCCGGCACAGGCTCTGTAAATGTTATTGCCTCTAGATCTTAGCAAATAGGGATTAGGAAGAAGCAGTAAATGAGGCTTCTCAGATGGCAGTGCAGCTGGTGCTTTTTGGCTGCTGGAAAGCATCTTTTACCTTACTGTCCAGTTGTTTAGATCTCAGAAAAGTTGATGCCTTAACAAAATAATTTAGCACGCAACAGTTAGGAGAGCTCAACACACAAGGTACCTTCAGTGATGCTAATAAATAGCAGATCATAAGTGAATCCCCATGTGCATGACAGTCTGCATGGCACCTGCTTATGTTAAACTGAAATTTGCCTTGTGTTGTGAATCCCCCGTGGCTGCAGCAAAAAATTCAGATTGAGCGGCTAGCTGGAAGGATACCTGAGAAATTGTATCTATTAGTTCTTACCTGAAAGGAGAGCCAACTCTGTCCATCTGCATACAGACTAAGAACGGGTACTGTGAAAACTGCACCGTGGAGATAAAGTCTAATGCTGTTTCTGTTTCCAAAGTGGTTTCCATGCCAGTTTTTAGAAAGAAGGAATCCACCTCAGCATTACCAGATACAAACATGGCTATCCTGCAAATAAATTCAGGCGTTGCAATTAATTCAAAACACATCAATAAGGAGATAAATTATAAACAGTCCTAACATCCGTATACTAAATATGCCCCCATAGGAGCTTGTTTCAGGTAAATGTATATACATTCAGAAGAGACTGGTATTTCCCAAGCGAAGGGGAAAAGAGAACTGACAATGTTCTCCATACACATAAAGGTTCTTTAATTTCAGCTCATCTGAAAGGTCTTTTATATTTACATTTTTCTCATTGGAACTACCAGAGCTGAGGAGCGAGAGCTTTATAGATCTACAGCACCCACTGGGGGTATCTCACCGGTTCTTGACGTTGGTTTTGGACTCCCTGTACCACAGGCTGAATTCCATCCCTCCTGAGATATCAATAGCCAGTCCCCCTTGGAAGTCTACACTTGCCCTTGGACCGGATTGCAGCTGGAACTCCTGGAGGTGTGAGGAAGCACAGGTATATCCCCGTTACTGACTGCAGACCTCAGTGATTTCCATCCTGCTTTCTGTACTGCTGCCAGCAGGCTCTGCTGGCTGGCCAGCTCACACAGAGAAAACTCCTCTCTGTAGCCCCAGCATCAGTGCAATGTTTTCAGTACACCCAAAGGTAGTATGAATTACAGCTTCAGTGGCTAGTTGGCCAAGGCCACAAGTCAGTGCACCTTATTTGCCATTGGTAATTTATCTTTAATGCATTTTTCATCAACCATCAAGGATGCTTATGGCTTCTTGAATCCTCTGTAACTGGGTCAGAAACCTATGATGTACAGTTTTCAAAGCTCAGGGAGACAGCAGATCATTACTTTCAAATTTTGACACACCCAAGATTTTACGGTTCACTCTGCTTGGCAGTCCAACTCACTTTATACAGTTGTTTTGCTTCCCTAAGAACTGGTGGATTAATTCACTGTTTTACAAGAACCATTATTTCAGAAGAAGTTAATTCTGATCATGTCTCTCGCATACAAGGACACTGCTTTCTCTTTGCCAGCTGGTTGTCTACCATCCCAGTGTTTATCTATCTGTAGTATTCCCATCACCTGTAAAGATGCAGGCATTTGCAGGTGTGTGAATACCTCATTTCCTCCCTCTTTTTGATGCCCAGACACCTGAAAAGTCTCTCTTCTCATAGCTACTCAGTAGCCCAGTGTTTCCAGCTAAGGTTGTTTCAAGATTCAAGAAAGAAGTGGGCAGATAAAGTCTGTCTTCCAAATCTCCATAGCAGGAAGTAGCAGTTGGTGAGGCCTTATTCAATACTGAAGTTTTTTCTGTAATCAAGGATTTTTTCAGAACTGAGGTGGTTGTATGTAGTATCTCTCTTTTTAGAGTAAATAATCCTTTTGTTAGAGCCAGATTAATAGTCAGTTGCTGCTGAAGTGAGTTTGAGACTGAACACAAGAATGCAGTGGGCTGGCTGTTGCTTAATAACCCAACGTGCTCTGAGCGAGCGTGGTTACTGTATGCTCTGACCTGTCCTTTTCACGCAGGTAAAAATCATGGCTTGGGAGTGTTGTCCTTTTAAAACCAAAGGCAATTTTTCTACTGATTGCTAGTTGGGGAAGGATACTTTCTGGGTTAATTAAAAAATCCTTGTTGGCCTGTTTAGATGTGGTAATAAACATCAGTTAATTTTACTTTGCTTTTAATAAGGGCTGAATTGGTCAGTAGCTGTTAATGAGTGAGGTCGGTAACAGAATACATTCTGACAGATACATGCACACAGCCAGAGGAGCAGATATTTTAAAATGCATTGTCAAATTTCACCTAAGAATATAAGAGTACAACCAGCTTGCGATGGCTGCACAGCTTGAGGCTTTGAAGGCCTTAAATTCCCCAGACATTTACCTAGCATGAAGTAAAGTTTGTCTCTGAAACTGGCAATGAATCCGGGGAGCTCTGCTCTTATGTTTTACTAGCTCATCTATTTCCTTATTTAGTCTGCTCTGTCCTTTGCCTCATGTGCAAATCCAGTCCAGGCTGATGGGAGGTGTAAATCACAGGGACCGAGCCTTCTCAGGAGCAGTATTTTCCTGTCCCTTCCTATTTTAAGCTTTGTGTGTCCTTTACAGTGGAAAATGTCATCTGAAATACTGGAATTGGCAGTTAGTTGCTGTTTAAAATGCTGATATGCTTTGTTTCAGTAAAAAGTTTCTTTATATTTTGCACCGACAGCACTCCTGCACAGAGACTGCAAAAGGTACTTCTTTGGGACCTGGCTATCTTCCACTGAAGTCTGGCTTCTGAACGGTTTCTCTGATCTATTAGTAAAATATTTAATTTCTCTGTGCCTTTAGCAAGTATGTTGCCTAGGAGAAATATTAACTGCTAAACTTAATGCAGGTCAGTTTGGAGTCTCAAAAACAGTTTTATGAGAGTTGTTTATTTTATAGAGGCAATTATAGCTTTTGAACTGTTATTCTTAGCTGTCAGACCACACTGTAAAAGCTAGCAATGGCTGTAAAACACTGCCTCTAGTTAGAAAAGATGTTACAGACAGTGGGCAGAAGCATAAAATCTTGGAAATCACCTCTCCATGAAGTGTGCCTACTGGGATTGCTGCAGCTGTAAAGTTAAGGAGGAGCTTATTTAGTAGATTTCACAGCATTATAAGTATGAATCAGTTTTGGTCTTGCTGTGGAACATGATCTTCACAAACATCAACAGGGGGACAGCAATTTTCTAGTATTTAAAAATAACTTTTCTCAAAAATCATGCTGCACTATTGCAATAATTACAAAGTATTACTAAGTTAATTCATTGTCTCTGTTTTTAAGTTCCAGTCTTGGCTTCCAAGCCATCCTTTTGCTGCTTGGTTTCAACTGTATTGTTCCTATCTTGTGTATGTTTTTTTAACCTGTGATGAAATCACACTGCAGCCAGCTGTGGCTCACTGAGCTGTGGTATCACGGATCGAGCAATTTATCATGTGCCTACTTTTCATTTCTGATAGAAGGTAAATCCACATTTGTCTTGGTTGCTTATAGTATCAGTTTGCTAAAGGGATTACGTTCTGGTCAAGCATGGCCGGGGGAAGTAGAGGTAGTACCCAACCATTAAGAAGCTAGTTTTATTATGACAGTCTTCCACTGTTTTTCCTCAGTTCCAGTATTATGTCACATGCATATTTCTGGTTCAGTTGTAATCATGGTTAAAGTATTTGTCTGGTAGAAGCATTTCTAATGAAGCTTAACTGGGCCATATCTAACAGTTCCAAACGCTGTTGATGTTGATGCTGTCCTGAAATGTCAGTGTTAAACCATTCATAAAGGAATGCACTGTGTTTGAAGAGCTGCTCAGCCCAAAGCTGTGCTCAATGGTGTTTTAAATTATTTTTGCCTTTGTGGGGCTAGAGGAAAGAACAAGTGCCTTTTTGGTTGTAAATGCTCGCTTTTTGTTCTGGCCACTGATTGAATCCTAGAGGACCCAGGCAGCGACCATGCTAGTGAAACTGAAGGGAGAAAGTGGGATAGAATCCTGTCTAATTACAGTGCTGCCCAGGCTTCCAGAGAATAAGTGGCTGACCGAAAATGATACACTCTGATATTGCTAAAAATGGCACGCAATCCCAGCACTGGTGTGCTCCAGACTTTTATGAGGTTCTCTGAAGATGAGGAGTGGAGAATCTGCTGGCTGGCAGAGCTCTCGGGGTGTTCCGCCAGCTGGTTCTGCCAGGGTATGTATGGAGCTTGATGCATGCACAGCAGATGGAAATATTTAGTTCTGTAAACACCATGCTCGTATGATCATCTTTCTCATCTCTGCAGTCTGTTTGTTAAGCAGATCATGGTAAAGATTTGCCCCATAATCTGTGTGTGAGATTGCTATTGGCTATGAGCTTTAGTTTGACAGTTTCTACACTACCTGGGAAGCTCTCTAGGCTTATGATGCCCTTGTAAAGAGGCTGAGCTGGGTTCAGGATGAGGAAAGCTGTCGTGTGCAGGGCATGTTTATGTGTCATTTTGATTGGAGTGGATTTTCTCATCATCTACTTTTGGCATTTTCTTTTGCCAAGAATTAAAGGGGAACCAACAGCCGTCTGTCAGGTAAGAAGGTCATCTCACTGCACTTTGGCATATAAATGATATTGCCAGAAACAGTCCCAAAGTCAAGAAATTATTTGAATATTCAAAAATAGATTTTTCTGGAGTCCAGTGTTGATGTTAAATCTACAAGTTCTAAGGTGACACTTGTTTGGAATGAGCAGAAATATCAAACCAAATTCTGGCACTGTACTTTAACATGTCTAGACGCTTAGTCCTCCAATAATATTAGATGTGGTTGGTTATATTTGTCTATGAGTCTATATTTAAGCATGAAAAGAACAGATCATTTGGGGTGACAATTGTAGAAAAACTGTGTAACTTCCATTTTAATTCTTGTTATAGCCTGGCTGTAAGCATATGAAATTTGTACCTCATAGCAATGTTCTTTGAAGGTGAATTATCCGAGAAAACCTGACTACCAGTGATTTGTTAATTCATGACCTAACAGTTATTGCCTCATAGCATGTAAAATCTTTGGACAATTTTTGAAGAGTAAAACTTAGAGTTAACAAGAAACTGCTGGAGGGGAGACAACAGCTGATAGCGATACGAGTTTTCTACTCAAGTATTTTCTCAGTTGGATTTGGTTTTAGTCAGTGTTACTGTGTTTTCTAGAATTATTTGTTCTCATCACATTTTTAGAAAGCTTTTCATGTAATTTAATTCTCCTCTTTTGTATTTATAATGTTTCTATTGCTCCATAATAAGAGAAGCCTGCATGGCATTGGTCAGATTTGTCAGGACTAGAAAGGGAAAAGATGCTCAATGTGGAAGACAGAGCATTTCTGTTTAAGAAACAGAAAAAGAAGCAAAAGCTTGCCATTAGTACCTGTGAGTAGTCTGTGAGGAGGATAAGTCCTTTCACAACGCTCATAGGATCTCCAGTTGCCGAGAGCATTTTAGACATTAAATCACCATAGCCTTGGAAAAATGTAACTGGCCTGAGTTGGATATCAAACAAAATGGCTGATGTGCCAGCAAAGGAGTCCAGGTTTTCTTCGCCTTCATCAGGAGTTGCAGCTATTATGGACTCTAGACCTTGAGCTTCAATCACCACCTAAGAAGCAACAGTGGTGCAGAATGAATGGAAACACTCTGCTTAACACAGGCTTAATAACAACCATACATGTTAGGCTTTTAGACATTAGGAAAACTCCAAATTACTTAGTTGCAGATGCAAAAGTATGAGGTTATGACTTAAGGAAACAAGGTGTAGAAACTAGAAAAATGGAAAATAAAATAATCTCACAGGATATTTTTTATTCCCTTTAGATGAAGGCAGACTTTGCCCACAAGCCCACATTTACTTTCAATCATGTTTTCTGTAGATGTTCCATAGAACAAAAATGGCACCAAAAATCTTTGTGTCTACAGAAATTTAGGAGGTTAATAATATTGAAGGCACTTGCCAATGTTAACAGAATGCCAAAATGGAGACATCTTATTTAAATCTCATTGATTCAAAGGCATTTGAGCCTATTATTCTATTTCCATTTCATGTTACACCCACAACATGAGACTTTTACAAACTCACTAGACTTTTACTAAGTATATCGTTTGGCTACTGCAGCAATCATTATAGTCTTAAGCATTTGCTGAATTAATGAAGAAGTTCTAAGAAGCAGCCTACATATGGGCTTTTTTTTTTTTTTTTTTTTTTTTTTTTATGTACAGTTTACCTGGCCAGCATGAAGTTGAGCATTTTTGTCAAAAACATGGATGTTCAAGTTGCTTCTTCTTAAAATGCCAGAGCCTGAATAGAGGATGTCTAGGCTGTACGTGGATGATATATCAGGACCACCTTAATTAAAAAAGAAATAAGCTACCTGTGACTAAACTAGTGAGTTAATCAGATGTTTGGGAATAAAAGCAGGGTTATAAGGCAGTTTCCTGGTTACATACGTGTAATATAGCCGGAGTAAGCAGAGGAAGATCCTGGCTTGGCAAAGCGCTCATAGTTATGAGCACGCATGTCCTTCAGAACTTTCCGAACTGTTTTGCTGTATTTTTTTGGAACAAACAGACAAACAAATAAAAACATAGACACGAAGAAGATATGATAACTAATATATTACACTTTTATAGAAACATCAAATCTGAGAAAGCATCTTTCCTACTGGGAAATTCTCTCTCTCATTTTCCCATGAAAGGAAACCTTTAAGTCTCTCCTAACCCAGAGCTTCTTTCCAGTTTGAGCCACTCCTGCAGTCATAGATAGAAAGACAAGCAAATGAAGGTCTTGCTTGAAAATTAATATTGTTGAGCAGAGGAGATATTTTGATTATTTTTCCTCTGCTACTGTGATGTTTAATTTTTTTCTTGTTCATTGGTTCTCGAAAATCTAAAAACAAGAGTCCCACCAAATGGACAGAATTACAATCAACAGAAATTTCCTACAGCAATACAAGTTAGATGCCTAATTGTAACTTTACCCTTGAAATTTCTAATTGTACCCTTGAAAATGTAACTAGCTATCCCTGAAATGCACAAATCTGTTCTGAAATACCAGCTCTAAAAGTGGCACAAAGGTCAAGCATTCTCTTATACTGCCTTTATATTTTACAGGAATAACCAATAAGAATCTGTGTTTCTTCAGGTGTCTGCAAAAGTGTAAGAAATAAATGTGTTTAAATAAACAGAATTTAATGTACCTTGAAGGCTTTTCAAGCTGAAGTATATCTTGGATTATGGAGAGCATGTACTTGTTCATTTCCAGTGGCAGTTCACCTATGGAGAGTAGGATGTTTTTCACTTCCATGTAGGATGGGTTACTGTTTAAGATAATGGCAGCTGCAGTGGTTCGCACTGTCTTTTCGTGGACTTTACGATTCTGGTGGTATATCCTGTTCATTGTTTTCTTCACCTGGTAAGGAAATAGATTGTTCAGTCAGTGCTCAACTCACACAGATGTCTGAGCAAAGTAAAGCTTGGAATCTCATTTAGAATATCAGCCTAAGCTTCGTCCATAGCTAAGGCTAATATATTAGGATTTATTTTCAGCTCTCCAATCTTCATGGTCTTTTTGGAATGTATGAGACATGTTCAGCTCAGTGGCCAAATGGAGAAGTGGATATCCGCTATGCCCTCTCAGCTGCAGCTCAAATACAGACTTACAGATTGATTATGACAGCAAGACTGTAAATAAATGCCAGTACGAAGATCAAAACACTATCTCAGTGATAAGATCAAGAGAAAGACTCGCTTGACTGTTAAGGAAAGATATATTAAAATAAAAAACCCTGCAATGTTTGCTTTTTAGTTTGCACTTACTGTGGGCCTACATCCTGACAAATTAATGAGACACTTTGTTACGTGGAGAGCCATGCAGTGAGTGACAAAATGGCCTCTGATACGTGCGATGCCACAGCAGCACCCTGACAATTCCAGCAGATATGGAATGGGCTGCAGGGTAATGCAGCAGAGGCAGGACCTCTGCTATTTTTTATCTTGTCTCTTACCATCTGAGGCTGCAGCTTTTTAACTCTCTTCATAGGTCATCTATTCTCCCAGGTGATGTGAAAGCACAAGAACAGGGGTTACATATGTTCCTATCTGTTTCTAATGTCTCCTGTGCATCACAGAGGAGGCAGCTCCCTTGCAAAGGGAGCTCCAGTTTGCTCTGCAGATTTGCCTCCTACCTTCAACAGTGGTATCTGACTCTGGAACTAAGAAGACTGCAAGCTGGGATTTCGCAAGCAAAAATGCATGGAGTTTTCTTGTTAGAAATGAAGTACGTGTAATAATTTCCCAATGGAGAAAAACATGTGGGGTCCTCTTTAAGAGTGAAACTGACAGATGTATTCTGTTTAGTTATACTTTTACTAATACAGTCTCTTGCACTTCTCTTCTTGGGCAGTATATTTCCTTACCTCGTTGGTGAGGAAAGAAGGATCGTATCTCTGTAAGGCGGTGACAGCAGTATTGCTGATGTGCCCTTCTTCTGACTCTGCATACTTCAGAAGGAGTGGAATTGCTTCAGGAAGGAGCGCGTTCTTCAGTGCCAGCAGGTACATCCTCACATTGTCATCTTTCTTAGGTTTTTCCAACCTACCTAGAATCAACTTCTTGGCTTCCACAACAGCCTAAAGAAAATAAACAGCACGTTTAAGTGGTTGTCATGATTCTACCTCCTTCCCCTTGAGTAACAGGAGCAGCAGGGCTGACAGACTAGGCAGAGTGTAAAAGTTTTGTTAAATGAGGGAAAATTGGGAGTAATCCACAGAAATTGGAAGATATTTGATTAACGTAAAAAGCTTGCAAAACAGATGGTTAAAAAATTACTCTGTTTATTAGATGCAGGAATTTTGGGGCTAATTTTAAAACAGGGAGGAATATGCTGCCCAAGTCCCTCAAGTTCTCCCAGTAATATAATCAAGATTCGTTCATATGTACTGCAGACCAGAATTCAACCAACAGTAAATAGCAAATATGTACCGGAAGCTTGCAGCCTTCTCTGTCACACAACTTTCGGATGAGTGCTCCCATGACAATGACAAGAGTTTCTCTGATTTCTTCATTTGCAATGTCATCCTTGAACTTTGACTGTTAGGCAAAAGCAATACTGTTAGTCCCTCTGTCAAAATATAATGAATCACATGACATTTATGTAGTGGGCTGACTGTGGACGTTAGTGCAATACAGAGACAGTGATCACTAACATCCTGGGCTCAGGCTAAGCAGAGCACTGCTCTGTCATTACATGTAATCACTGAGTGCCTTTTTCCCTTCAGGGGCATTTAGTGTCTCAAAAAGCAGAATTCACTGGAAGGGGTAACAAAAGCAAAACTGGAAACAGACCTGTTTCCTTTCCCTTCCTCTTCGACAGGAATGAGGCTCAAAAGTAGTAACTTCATTGTATTTGTTTTGTCATTTGACTTACAGTTAAAGTTTTCAGGAGCATTTCACTGGGGTGAGAAGCAAATCCACAGGCATATAGGAATCGCTCTTGCAGGACAGAAGTGCTTGCATCCTTAAAGTCAAGAAACTCCAGTATGGCTTCTAGTGATGCTGGCGTCTGGGCAGAGGTTATGGCATCCACTATCTGTGGACTAAAAGTTGTGGAAATTAACATCACTGTAATGAGCTAAAAAGTACTGAAAGGACTTTGCTGCATACAGAATGATGTTAACATGCTGACAGATCTGTTCATTCCAGGTAAGATAGAATTTGTTATATTTTCTGGCAAAAATTACATAATGAATGCTTCTGTATCAAAATAGTAGATAGACTCCAGAAAATACTCATATCCATGGATAAAATTATTTGAATTTATGCAAATACAGGACAAGATTATAAATTGGGAAAAAAAAGTTTTATTTCAACTGAAACAATTGTCAGCATAGAACAACAGGCTTCTATGCTACTTTTTATACTCCTGAGTTACTCACAGGTTTATTATTTTTGTTGTTAACAACCGCTATAATTTGCTTGAAAGATGCTCAGTGCACAGTGGTACTCAGAAATGATTTTCAGCTCTCAAGTTTAGATTCACATGCTGGTCACACATAAACTCCAATCTAAGGGCAATATCCAGGCATTAATCACCACCCCCCTTCTCTGATGTATTTGCATGTGAAGGAAACCAATGGGAAAGTTAAGAACAAAGCAGTGTTTCGGGATGAGAAACTAAAGGCTAAGCTACAAAGCATGTTTGTTCTGCGTAGTAGTTATACTCTTAGTGGCTGAATGATATGCTACAAATATATATATATTTTTAAATAAGCACAGATTTAAAACAAGCAAACAAAAATAAAACCCTTCTTTTCCTGTAGATGATACTGAATACCATTTTTGCTCTGTTAGGACATCACTAGTAGAACTGAACTTGTTTGCATGCAACTTACTCTGCAGGTTTAAGTAACTTAAACACTTTGAAAGCTTATTCAGGATTACTTACAGGAGTTCTTTATTTTCACTTTTAACAATCTGAAGTATCTCCTCTTTTGTAGCTCTTCTGATGTTCTGAATGAAGGATAAAAAACTTCTTGCTGCTTCAGCTTTGGAAAGTTTTTCGGGATGCATGTATTCTTTGATGCTTTTCCAGTGTTCAGAAAGCTGCAGAATAATTCATACTAAGTCAAATTTCTCAGCGCAATCTCATTTGGAACAACATGTGATTAGTTAACAGTGTCACTGGAATAAGTTGACTTTTCTTCCTTTGTAAATTGACTGTGCTTTCTGATACGTATGATGTTTGTCTTTTGTTACCATTTTCTTTTAAGTTTTTTTTTTTTTTTTTAAGTAGGAGATGGACAATCCCCATTTTATAAGTTAATCATATTTTCTTACAGTAAGGTAATTTCAGAAGTGTTTGTGTGGAACAGGAGTAGAAGTAATTTCAATTTCTTATTTGTAAAGCTGCATAAGATGTGAAGGGATCTGTGGCTAGTGTAAAAAAAAATGGTAGGAAAGAAGATATTAGAATAAGTATCTGCTTCTTCTTATGTTGTTGCTATATTTATTCCTCGTGCTACATAGAATCATAGAATCCGTAGAATTGGAAGGGATCATTATAGGTCATCTTGTCCAACTTTTCTGCAATGAAAAGGGACATCCACAGCTCTGTCAGGTTGCTCAGAGCCTGGCCCAGCTTGGCCTTCAATGACTCCAGGGGCAGGGCTTTCACCACATCTCTGGGCAACCTGTCCCACTGCCTCCCCATCCTCACTATAAAAGACTTTTTCCTTATATCCTACCCAAATCTCCCTCTTTTATTTTGAAACTGTTTCCTCTCATTTTATCACCTCAGACCATGCTAAAGAGTCTGTCCCCTTCTTACTCGTAGCTCTCTTTTAGATACTGAAAGGCCTCTGTCAGGCCATCTTGAAGCCTTCTCTTCTCCAGGTTGAGCAGCTCAGCCTATCCTTGTAGGAAAGGTGTTTCATCCCTTGGATTGTTTCTGTGGCACTCCTCTGGATGTGTTCCAACAGGTCCATGTCTCTCCCGTGCTGAGGACTTCACATCTGGATGCAGTACCCCTGGTGAGGCCTCACCAGTGCAGAGTAGAGGGGCAGAATCACCTCCCTCAACCTGCTGGCCATGCTTCTTTAGATGCAGCCCAGGATATGGTTGGCTTTCTGAGCTGCAAGGGCATACTGCTGGCTCATGTCCAGCTTGCCATGCATCAATACCTTCACATCCTTTTTGGCAGGGCTGTGCTCAATCTTTTCATCCCCCAGCTTGTATTGATAGTTGCCACGACACAGGTGCAGACCTTGCACTTGAATTTGTTGAACCTCGTGAGGTTCATCTGGGCCCACTGCTCAAGACTGTCTAAGTCCCTCTGGATGACATTCCATCCCTTGGGAGTGTCAACCACACCCCACAGTTTTGAGTCATCTGCAAACTTGCTGAGAATGCACTCGACCCCCCTGTCTACGTCACTGATAAAGTCCTGCCACTGACCCCTCTGGGACACCACTCATCACTAATCTCCATCCAGTGAGATATTTTCCACCACTCTCTGAACTCGATCCTGTAGGCAGTTCTTTGTCCATCAAACAGTCCACCCGTCAAATTCATATATTTCAGATTTGGAGAGAAGGATATTGTGGAGTACCATCTCAAAGGCCTTACTGTAGTCCAGACAGATGACATCAGTGGCTCTCCCCTTGTCCATTGATACAGTGACACCATCATAGAAGGCCACTAGGTTGGTCAATCAGGATTTGTCCTTGATGAAGCCATTCTGGTTCTCTCATATCACCTCCCTGCCTTCCATGTGTATTAGCATAGCTTCCAGGAGGATCTGCTCCGTGATCTTTCCAGGCAAGAGGTGAGACTGACAGATTGGTAGTTCCCAGAGTCATCCTTTTTACCCTTCAGCAAACCTGATCTTCACTCACATCAGGAGGGACATTGCTTCTCCAGTCCTCTCTTTCCAAACCAGTCGTTCAAGGGCTGTATTATCAGAGAAGACTGAGGCAAAAAAGGTGTTGAGTGCCTCAGCCTTCTCCTTGTCTGTTGTTACCAGTTAAGTTTCTGACATGAGCCAGCATGATGCCAAAGCACCCATATTTGTCCTTCCAGCTGTACTCCCATAAAAAACTGGCACAGGTATTCTGACCTTTTCTCTCTCACTTGCCTGTGCCTCCATTATCTCAAATTATCGAAAATGTTCCTTGGTGAAAACTCAGCTGTTCTCTGTAGGAGTGTTTACTGCAGTTTTCCTGAGTGAGAAATAACGCTAGCACCCATTTGACCTTTACTAAAATACTTCCCCTCTTCATGAGTTTTGTATTAGGCAATAACACTTGAACCTGCCATCAAACAGAAGTATCGTTCAGCAGTACAGAGTGCAACTGCCATCAACTGTAACAAACAATAATTAGGCAACAGTGATTGAGACATAAGATATTTCCTGGAGATTAATAACCAGCTGGGAGGAGATCATGTTCTGAGGCACAGATGGGTCTGTTAACTTCAACTGGTGATTAGTGCTTAGCACCAAGGTCAGTGTGGCTATTATAAGCTGAAATTGAATAAACATATGGGGCACTTTCTATTCTCTCTGTTGAAACTGTACCATAGCCCAGCAGAATTTCTCTAAACTTTATTGATCCCATACTTTTTTTTTCTGTGCAGTGCTCAGTTCTTTCAGCTGGTCTTAGTGACTTAGCCCATAGCTCAGGAACACAAGACAGGAGGCCAAGCCTTCTTCTATTAGGGGTTCTCTAACCACTCAACTGCTACGAGCAGCAGCTGCCTTTTCCTGAAATGACCATGACTTTAAAAAACAATATCCACAGCTGAATTTAACAAGAGGCTTCATTTTCCTGTTGTGAATATCAGGCTGTGTTTGGATTGAATAAGCCAGAGATTTAGGCTCAGAGGCATGCACCACGTGTGTACATCTACCAAAGCTCAGACAGGAATTGGATTCTCTCTGATCAGACCACAGCAGTTCTGGGCACTCTGGGAAAATTCAAGCCAAGTGGAAATGCCATATATTGAGAACGACTTGATTTTCATTGTCAGTGTCTTACCAGCCAACGCAAAGTTCCCTTGGGTTAGTTGAGTCCAACCATTGAGACCATATGGTACTACACTGCAGCTATGTGGGTTGCTAACAGCATCCCTTCAGTGCTGCATCTAAGCTCCTAAACTCATCAGCCTGCCTTCTTCAGGATGTGCTCCCTCCAGCAGGGTGCTGTGAAATACATCTGGAGCTGACTGTAGGCAATCAGGATGTGTCTCTACTCTGTGGGTATGGTGTGGAGATGGGGATAACGAATAACTGAGTTGATATTTAGACCTTCATCACACATTGCATGCAAATCTTCCTCCACTAAAAGCAATGTCAAGTAGACAAGGGAAATCTCCAAGTGCAAATGTTGCTTCCTTACATTAATTAAGTACTTGAGCAGTGAAAAGCAACTTCTCATGTCAACTACTGCATGGCTTATTTTGTGTGTCTAAGCACACACAGCCCTAATCCAAACTTTCCAAAGGTCGTCTACACAAAATAGAACAAAAATAGTCTCCATTGCAGAAAGGGCAAGCACCTGTTTCTTGTAGGAACCATGAGCATAATGAAATTTTTAGGAGCCATGAACTCTTCTGAAGAGAGCATGCTTTATGATGATGTCTAAATTTAAATCTAGGTCTAAACTTAAATGGAGATGCTGGTCATAATCTCACAGAAGCTAGCACTGCCACCTGTGCTATGGGGATAGTAATGATTATTTTACTAAAATCATATTACTAGAGACAAGACTTGTTACAATTTGAAAATGGCAATGAAAACATAAAATTGTAGGACATGTCATGTCAACATGGCATTAAATGTATACTATGATATATTAGTACCAAATGTTATGTTGCTGCTTTGGATACAGCGTTCTGTTTATAGACCCCATCTTTTCATAGCAGTTACTGTAAAATACAGTGAGAAAGCAAGACTTCATTCTCATCGTGCCATTAGGTTTATAGCTCAGTCCCCAAGCAGTGCTCTGGAATTATACCCCATGTTTATTATCTTGGTCTGGAAATTATCTCTATAATCATTATGACAGAGTTCCAAGTGACAAATTGGACAGCACAAACCCTGATGGGCAGGGAAGAGCACCTGTCCCTGCTCTGTATAAGACCCAATGATGTTCCCTACTCAGAACTGGTTCAGCACGCATGCAGCATCATTTACTATTTCATTTTCACTGATCTATTTTTTAATCTTCTCTATGGCTCTACAAGCTTTAGACAAGATAATTTATTGCAGCGCAGTTTTAGTCCCAAATAGCTAGTTCCAGTAGAGTAAGGTTTTTGCATTCACAAGGAATTGAGGGTCAATGTTGCTGAACAGAAGCCCTATCTTGCATATCAAAAATTGCCTTTAATTCGGTACTCCCATTCACTCCTAAACTCCTTCCACAATGATAACAGCATTAATACTATTTGCTAATAATCACTGTAGTAATTTATATTAGCATTTAGGTTTAATAACTTATGCATTTCAGTAAAACAAAAGATGATGCATTAAAAGGAGGTTCTTGAAGTACCAAGCTTTCAGTAGATTTTAGATGTTTAGGTATGAAAAAAATCAAGTTTTTAATTTGGTGGCTTTTTTGTTGGTTCTTTGTTTTGCTTTTTTTTTTTTTTTTTTTTTTAAATCTAGTTTGAGATGAGAAGAGTATTGAACTTGCCAGGAATCCTAAAGCCCCAGTATATTTTTTAAATATAAAGATATTTACAAAATGCCTATAAAGTCTTTTTGATAAAAGACTTCCTTCAGAGTCAAGCAGTTAAAACAGGCAGAGTAAGGGTGATGGAGCACTGGCACAGGCTGCCCAGAGAAGTTGTGGGGTCTCCTTCTGTGGAGATGTTCAAGGCCTTCCTGTGCAACCTGGTCTAGGAAGCCTGCTTTGGCAGGGGGGTTGGACTAGACCTCTAGAGGTCCCTTTCAACCCCTACAATTCTGTTGATTCTGTGATTGATTCCATGCCTAAGAACTGGCTAGCTACCTTCAATTTCTAGGAGCAGAGAACTATCTATAAACACTGGCCAACCATCTTTGTAGTCATTTCCCAACCCATTAACCAGAGGAAATAAGTTTCTGCCAACTCAAGTTTGGCAAAGATGAAATAAAAAAGTGTTGCATTTCCTAGGAGTCTGTGAAACACTGCACTTAATCTTTGAAAGACAGAAAAAAGGTTGATATTTTTTAGAGGTAGTTATTAAAATACCCTCACGTGGTGGAGCACCATTGCATCACTACCATGTTCCCTGCCCTGGGGACCTCTTCTAGCAGACTACTTGGCCATAAACTTCTGTTTCCCTCTTGTTCTGCTCAACTAACCGTCTTGACATCTTATAAGACTGTATTTACTTACCGAAGGACACTTTTTGCATTCAGATTTGACCGTTTCTGCTACTAGTGGCATGGAAATGTAATTGGAGTCCAAAGTCTTGATAACACCAGCAACGTGCTTCCCAGCAATCAGTCCAGGGCCAGCTTCTACTGACTGCAGTTCTAGTTTCTGCCTGTGCATCCATACATTAAAAACACCATTAGAATTTAAACATTTTGAAGAAATGCAGAGGAATGTAGAGGAAATATGACATATGCAATGTAGAGGAAGTGAACAAACAAAAGTCTTCACAGACCAAAAATGAAGGACACAGAGTTTTCAGACTCACTTTAAAATGATCAAATAATGGAAACTCTATGGCTGTTTTAAGGTAGCGGAAATATCTAATTCTGGTAGGGTTCCTGCTGGAGGAATGTGCTATAGAATTCTTGAACAACAGACTTTCTAAAGCATGGATCAATAGTGTCTGGTAAGCCATACACATTAATGAAACATTTCATAGATTTGTTCACAACAAGATCCGAAAAGTGGGATTTAGAATGCTTTTGCTTTGTTTTTTTCTTTTTTTTCTTTTTTTTTTTTTTTTTTTTTTTTTTTTTTGGTTGGTTGGTTGGTTTGGTTTGCTATGGTTTTTAATGGCATAATACTTAGGAGATGCCTGAACCATTTCGCTTATGTAATTAGCTCCAAACTTTCAGTGTTTTAGAATCTGGGGTCAGACACAGATCTAGCTTTCACTACTGCTTCCTTTCTCATCAGGCTTTTTTTTCTGTCCTTATGAACTTTCACATATTAGAAATGAAGATCCATCTGAAGTATTTCTTAACAATGAGATGATGCAGAAACAGAACTCCTACAGAAGTAATGTGTTCTTTAAAATGTTTTGTCAGTTGCATTAATGTCATTTCTGATGGATGTCATTATTTATTATCTGCAATATGGGAGAACCCTTAATCAAAGTCAGACTAGGTAAAATAGGAATACAAAAGATATCTAAATTCTACCCAGAGAGTTTAGAGCCCTAGATCTTAAAGCTGTGAGACATACATATGTAACCTGACTTGAACCACAAATCCTGTTGTCATCAATGACAGTCAAGTTTCCCAACTTACTTTGAAACTATTTTGGCACCTGTTTTTCTTCGGAAATTCAGAAAGAAAACGTAATTCTCTTCTGCCTTTATAGATTTAATGAAACTGTCTTCCAGCACATAAATTGTGGCAGATGTGGCTTTTGTGCTGACATCTAAAATCTGAAAGTAATTAAAAAATAGACCAGAAGGAAGGCTGGTAAATAAACAGCAGAGCAGGAGAATATCTCACAGTTCCAAATCACAGCAAAGTTCATAATGAAATATAGCAAAATGAACTAAGTAAACATGGGTTGACATCTCAAGCTAACACTGCAAACGAGGAACTCTCAGGTTTTCACAAATTCCCTCTAACACAAGAAGCCACTTGATTTAGCAGGATGTGTTTTAAATTCAATATGAGAAAGAAAAAGTGTGGAGGGGAGGAAATTATGAAACAGGCTATAGCTGGGAAAATTCCCACTAATGCCTTTAGTTGAAAATGTACTTCAAAAAAGATGAGAAGCTTTTCTGGAAAAATTACTTATAAGTGAGACTGTCATATCTGGGGAGCACAGCCAGTCACTTTGCTTGATGTGTTTGTAAACTAGTTGAAGTCTCTGTGGCAAGTGTGAAGATCAGGAATTCTGTCACTGTGTTAAGCTAGTTTAAAAACAGAGCATATGCTACATTTAGATTTCTCTGAGCATGTGTCCAGCTTTCACTCAGTAGTAACCACTTTAGAAAGGCAATTACTATCAGGGAGGGATCATTAAGGTCATAGTCAGGCTTCAGGTACCTCAGCAGCACATCTACGTTACACCTAGAATTACTCCCACACAAGCATAGCAGGAGTCCACTCAGGAGCCAGGATTTTGGCCTTTTTGTGTACACAGAATGCTGTGATGTAGTGGGTGGGAAAAAGGATATAATCATCACAATTTGTCCAAAAATCATGCAAACGTGTTTGCTGGACTCAATGCTAGCTGAGCCAAGGTGGTGTAAACAAGAGAATCATTTCCCTGTTCTCCGCATGGGTATTATATATGAAACTTGTTCTAGTAGTACTCCAAATGCACATGTAGAATTTGTTTTCTGTAATGCCAAGAAAGGCCTCTGGAAAATATGAGTAATAGCTAATAAGGATATATTTTAAATAGGCAGAACAGATTTTATTTTATTAAAGAAATTGTACCTGGTTGTGGCTGGTAAATCCTGTCTTTTCTATTTCACAGGAGTCCAAAGCTTTTATTTTAGTCACTTGATCTTGCCGTACCTGGTAAGTAACATTGCATTTCCCAGATATGTCCACCTTGGGGAAAAAAAAAAAAAAAAAAAAAAAAAAGATTAGGACAATTTACTGAATTTATCTTTTGGACTCCAGAACACCTCCCAAAAATGAACTGTTGGCATCTCATACATGAGATGCTGTGCTGCTTGGGTCTGAGGTTATGTATCAGTTCTGAATATAAAGGAAGACTGCTTTTCTATTATTATTTTTTTTTCCTTGTATCGTTGTTTCTAACTACCTGTCTTGAACAGGCAGGTGTGCTTTCCATTAGATGGTTATGAAGAAAAGTGTTTGTTTAAACAAACAAGTTGGGAAACAACTGGCAGTTGACATTGTAGTTATGAATTTGAGTTATTCAGTTTTGCTCATGTTGGCAGATGCAAAAATTTATCTGCACAGTGTAGGTTGAATGGTTGTGGCGAAACTATTGCAAACTTTGTATGGATACCTGGTTCAATTTAAAATCAACTTATCCATTGAATTGGGCTTAGGAATCAACTGACTTTAATCACCAATGCAGTCTCTTTGTAGGGTGTGGTTAAAGTTGGTTTCTGTACAAATTCTGCTAAATTATTCAAAATACTTAAAAGGATTTCACCAATTCTTTAAGCTACTTGCAGAGGCTTGACTTGTGTCACCAGACTGTCTTTTAATCTCCAACCTCAAATGCAGTCAAAAGGCTGGTTTCTGCCACTCCTCATTCCCTCTGAAGCCATCTGGAGCCTCAGCCCTGCCTTTCAGATCAGAGTGGGCTCTGTCTGTTTCACTGCCAGATGTAGCACCATACCTCACGAACAGTACCAGAGTGCATCTGTAGCTGGAAAAGGCTAGCCAGACCTCTCTTAAGATTTTGAGTAAAACCAGGTTCATTTTCATAGGAGTAGAAGTTTTGGACCTGTAAGAATAAAAAACAAGTATGTAACAAATGCAGTTAAATGAGAAATAAAAAGTTAGAATCCTTTCCATTTAAAAAAGCAACACCTTCACTTCTTATTGGGAAGCTGAATTTGGACCTGTTCTTTCTAGTTAAGCAGAGATTGCAGAACCTGGTGATAAGAGTACAAAGATTCTTTTCAGCCTTCAGCTGTACCAAAATACAGTTTCACTGCTGTGAACATCTTTCCATCCATTTAAGTGAGAATTTGGATCTAAGGTTGAAAATGTTCTATAGTTTCAGAAGTTTCTCAGTTTTTTACATTAAGCTTAGATAATCCCTCCTCACCTGCACGCAATATCTGCTGCACTTTAATCACAGGGTGCAGAAAAACAGAATGAATCATAGATAAATCACAGAATCATTTAAATGACGTGTCGAACACATCACAACCTTTGAACTTTGGGGATCAACTGTTGTGCTTGAGCCTCCCCTTTGGCAACAAAAGACTTTGCACCTCCACTTTGCATTCAAGGTGCTTTTAAAGTGCACTTTTTCAGGAATTGTAAGTCAAATCAGCATGTTATCTCAGGACAACCCTGGAAAGTGAAATCACTGTGCCACGGATGAAAGTATCACAGCACAGAAAAATCATAAAAGGAGGGTACAGTTCCTATTATTGAGAAAAATTACAAGTTTTCAGTATTATATCTCAGTGAACTTCTTCTACCAGTGTATTTGCAATTCTCTGAGAGAAAATGTGTTTTAACTGTGTTCTTCAGACGTCTCAGCCCTCTTTCAGGGATGTGTACAGTTGGGAACCAGTGCTATCCTGTTTCTTTTTCTGTTGTGTAAAACTGATGACAAAGCTGGGTCTGCAAGTTACTGAGTAGACTTGATAGCAGCTGCAATGCTGTAGGCTGAGCTGGCGGCCAGAGTATGTACTCAGTGCCTATTTACAGCAAGAGGTAAAGATTCTGTCAGGATAGAGTGTCACAGCCCTCACTGTGCTCCACAGAAGCGAAAAGGGAACATCAACCTTTAGCCTTCCTGCTTTCTCACTGCCCACCTACCTATGTCCCACTGACTCAGGCTGCGTAGGGGATTGCAAGACTGTTGGCTTAACACTCCTGGCCTCAAGCAACAGGAGAGTGGAGGAGCACAGGGAGCAGGCAGAGAGGAGCTGTTGCTCAAACCTTGCTTCTTACTGCCCAGAGTGCAAGGAGACAAGGGAATGGTTCCACAGGAAAAAAATGTGGAGATGGTTTTATGTAATTCTCCTTCTGAACAAGGCTGGAATGCTGAGAATTGCAATTAAACATGGGTGCTCCTAAAGGGAGAGACTGCTTTTTTTGCTTTTCAAAGGCAAGCTGTAAAATCCAGGCACCAACTGAGGCACACTTGCACAGTTTCTTTTCCTTTTGATTTTTGGACTGGGTTTCTCAGAAGAGAGACAACATGAGTGGTTGTAGTTCTTTCAACATCAAGCTCACTAATTTGGGAACCTTGAAACGTCAGGTGACAATGTAGTCAGTAAGTAAGCCAGAGAGGTGGGTAAAGCAGTCAGGCTAAGACATCTGTTGAGGATTTAGAGCAATTAATACCACTCCTCATAGACTTGGTACAACCTCCATCGTTACATACTGTATTAACATTTCTGTCTTCAGGACTTGGATAAAATCCTGGCCTCAGGGAAGTCGATAACAAAATATCTGCACAGCAAATGTCCATATATCTGTGTATGTACCCATATATCTGTGGCTAAGGTGCTGTTTACTTACATACTTATACATGTTGCTCTATGTGCACAAGAGGCTTAGGCTTTAAGGGCCCCTTGTGCAGGTGAATTATACTGTTTCAAATTACTCTATTTTGTACAGAAAAACAGGACACAGTGGCATGTCAAGAACACTGAAAGGATAGTGAGTCATTACATTCTCCAGGTCTATAACAAAAGATTTTCCCCAGATGACCTCAGGAATTTCATACAAGCTTTGAAAGACAGGGTCTTACTTTTCCACGGGCTAGCTCAAGCACCATGGGCCTCTGTAGAGCTTCCAGATATTCTTTCCTGATGATCTTGTCTGTGCTTTTTCCTTTGAAGATACTTTTATCAGATGGACGTTCATTCACATTTTCTACTTGGACATTTCTTATCTAGCAAAGTAAAAGCAGAGAAAATTCATGCAGAGAACACTCTAGTATTGGCCTGGGGTAGGCTGAGAAAACTAAATCACTTCAAACCTAAACATCAAAAGCAGTCTATATTTAGCTAATGTAATGATTTGTAGCTAGACCTGAAGATTTCAGGGTATTGCCCCTCACATAGGTGCTTGTACAAAAGTTGTTTGCAGTTATAGAACTGTATGAAGCAACTTCAAAACACAGGAGACATTCTGAAGCTCTGGCTTAGGAAGCTAGATACATTCTTGTAAAGCCTTACTCTACAGGAAACAGCTAAGTGGAGAAGCTGCTTCTAGTTGATGAGAACACAGGAGAATAAAAAAAAATAGCTCATCTTCTGAAAAGAACATCTTTGAGAACAGATTAACAATTAGATAAAGGCAGGAAAATTTAGGCATATTCTAAGTTATGTGATTGCATTAATTACCGTAACTTTGATCAGTTGGTCATCATCGTTTTCAGGATTTCTCCATAAGAGGTTGACATCTACACCAGAAGAAAACCGGTAGCCTACGCTTTTCTGCAGGGATCCTTTAGGCTGATCAACATAGACTTCAGCAGTGTAAGCAAATTTATATAATCTATCATTACTTAAGCTTGGTCCAGTAGTGTGCCCTGTTTGGAAAGGGAAACAAATTGTTTTAGAAATGACTAACAAATAATGATATTCCTCATTCTCTCTAGAAAACACCTTTAGAAAAATTAAGACTACAAATGGCAACAAAAGATTATGGGACTGATCTTGATCCCCTTGCTTACAGAGATAGTCCCACTAGAATAGCTGTTTTTTTCTTAATTTAACACTAATTTTGTACATACAAGGTAAGAGCATCCACAAAATCCTTTGGTTTAGCTCTACACTTAAATAAGTGGAAGATAATGTACTTTGGCTATGTTATTGTAAGAAATGAATGCAAATTTAATTGTAAATCAAAATGTCTTAATTACTTATCAATCTCTGTGCTTACAATTTGAAATGTACTGACATAACTTGTTGGAGATGATAGAAATAATTCTCTGCACCTCTAGTACATTTATTGGGAATCTTTCAGTTGCCCAGGGATGATATAAATGTAATGAAGACATGGAGAAAATATATTACTTAGATACAGTAATTAAGACCTTTTTCTTTAAAATAAATTATTATGCCTGCAGCTGTGATTCTGCTGTTAACTGATATATTTTAAGGGATATGAAAAGCCAAATTCAAGCATAAATGCAAGTTGTATACCTAATGTACACCTGCATTAGCAACAAACTGGAGAAGTTGTTCCCTAGGGATTCCGTTTCAGTGCTGTCAGTGTAAATGAAGCATAAAAATATCTTATTTTTCTTTTCTTTTGTAAAATTATTTGTAGTGTCCTGTGTCCACAGCCTTTCTTATTTTCTCTTCTCTCATGCACAGCTCTGTGGGGAATGCATAGCACTACAACACTGTCCTCAAGGCAGAGGCATTAAGACTGTGTCCCAAGAATGTGGCTAAGGAAAATCAATTTCTTCTTCAACACCCTTCAAAGACTGTGCTGAATAGGGTAATGTGATATCCCTTTTTATTGTTTGCAGGGGCTTCCCCCTCTGCTGTGGATGGCTACAAAGGTCTCTTCCACACAAGACAAACTGATGAACTCAGTTTGTAGAGGGAAGGGAACGGAGGAGAAGCTGACTGAACACAAAGTGCTGTTACATCCACAAAGTAAACACACATACAGTGACCTTAGGTGCTATCTGTAAATCTCCCAGAACTAGCCTCTTGCACCCAAATGCTGCACTGTTGAAACCAGCAAGAATTTCTTCCCAGTATTCAGTAGGTACCAAGCAGAAACAAAAGCTTTACAACAGAGTTAATCAAAGAAAAGCCAAGTATTATCCTCTGGGAGCTGCATCTCAGTCTTATGACAAGTACAGAAAAAAAAAAAAGAAGAAGAAGGAAAATCTACCACAGCATCCTGGGCAAATTCTTAAGCATGCTATAACATAATCTGTGTGTTCAAAGTCCCTTGCAGAGAATCAGCAAGCTATCTTGATTTGTGTTATGGTCCTCAGTGTTTTTTAAGTAAGTTTCACATCACTGTGTCAGTAAAAAGGAAAACCGAAGCATTTTCTTGTTCCACTGTCAGATTTTAAGTCCCTGGCAGGTAGACAGTGTAGGTCCATCATGACTGAGCAGATACATTCTGCAGAGCTCAGTGTCCAAAAAGTAAGTTGATAACTTATTTGCCCCGTTCCCTCTGATGTCATAGCAGTATGTCAAGGTTAGCTTTGAAGAACCTATCTGAGAAAAGAGCAACCCCACTGAGGCTGGTCTGCAAGCTGCATAGATTGACAAAGACACACAGACCGTGAAGATTTATGCAAGTCAGAGATATGGCACAGTAAGTTTGGTAATCCTGAGGGAAACAGCCTTTTCACTTGTGAGGTCTCAGAGCTACAGCTATTGATCATTTTGCAGGGAGGCTAAATCATTAAGATTGGCATGAATCTCTGTTGCATTTTGGGGGGGTCTGCTTTAAAGAAAAAAAGAGGTGTACAAACCTTCTTTCAGGATGCTGTGCCATTTCCTATCTTCTTCCCTTCACCCTTTGCCCTTACCCCTATCACCCTTGAAACCACGTTGCCTCTGGGAGCAGAGGGTGCTCAGGGTGTGTGCAGTGGATGGCAGCGCCTTTCAGGAACAACCCTGCTTCCCTGCAGCAGCTCTGAGCAGGCTGCTTCCTGCTTTGAAATGTCCTTCACAGGCAGCAGAAATGGCAACACTAATGATTTAGTATTGACTGAGGTTTGACAAGTGCAACCCACTAGGTGCTTTCTAAAGGCAGAGGATGACACAGTCTTATCTAAACATAAAAGGTGGGGGAAAAGCATGTTCAAGAAAACTGATCCGGGTGCTGAGAGACATAAGTCTAATTAGTTATGGTGGGTGTTTATGCTTTTCTCCCTCTCATTTTTCAATTAAAGGCAACTTTCACATATCCTTCTCCTTCTACCACAGTTCACCCCACTGATCCTTTTTTCGTTTTGACACAGTTCTCCTGTCTTCCTCACTTTCAGCAGTGGCTTGTTCCTATTTATAAATATGCTGCTCCCTCCTGAAGGAAAGAGCTGAGCAAAGGACACAGGCAGGCAGTTTTTTCTAAGTGTCACAGGAAAAAAATGAATAATTGTGAACTGCTTCTGGGAGCTAGAACAATACTAGGTTCTGAAAGGTTTACCATTCTGCTACAGAGTGCTCTGCCCAGGGGGGCAGAAGGTGCATTCAGTTGCAAGACCAGCTTCACTGATGGCAAAGTGTGAGCCGGTGGTGGACTGTGGCAATGGAAGAGTCAGAGATGAGGCAGTATTGAAGGCAACCCCAAGGAGTCAGCACTTATCCCAGTGGAAATGTGGAAGCCAGAAGAGACAACTGGATAGCATGGTCATTTTGAGAGACAAGGAGTAAAATTGTGGTCATGGGTCAGAGATACACTGTCACTGCCCAGAACCAGTATTTAAAATAGCACTGCTAAATACTCATGCCATCTTTCACAAGAAAAACACTGGTACTATTTGAGAAGAAATATCGCTACAGCTTTCTGATATAAATCTTTCTTAAAAAAAAGCAAGCATCCATACTACTGCCTTCAGAAGCTTCTTCCCTTTCTATTCAACACAGGGTTCGTAGCCCCTACAGCCATTTGTATTTCGGCTGATGGCAAACATCTCACTGCCAGAGGAGGAGCGGACGTAAAGGCTGCATTCTGCCACACTGTCTTGGGGTCAGAAGTGCATGCTTTCAAGGTGGAGTGCATAACACATAGCTTGACTAGTAACGTTAAGTGTCTGTCATTAAGGGTAACATGCCAATTCTATAATTAAATCGTGATACTGTATAATACAGAAGGTTACACTGCATGAGTAGAGACAGCTGTCAAGTCCTGTGCCGTTTATTAATACATATGGCATGCACAGCATGTGTGTCTCTAACTACTAGCTGGCTCTACCTTCATAAATTATATTTGCCACTGTTTCTGATATTGGATAGCTTCAAAAAGCAAACGCCATCCATTTATTTGAAAACTGGAACTGCAGTAGGAAAGTTTCGTGTAGGCTGATATAGCTGACTTAAAAGAATATTCCTTTAGCATTTCTAAAAGATTGATGCGCAGAGAGGCAAAAATGCTCATCCTAATCTGAGCACTGTCACAGAGGCACTAAGTGGCCTTCAGGCTTGTAATTCAGCACTCAGTTTCTCTGCACAAGAGATAGAAGAGACCTTGCAGAGCTGAACGGAGGACAAGCTAGTGAGCAAATGCTTGCTCACTACGCTAGGGATGCAAAGTGACAAACAGAACTTTACATCAATATGTTTTGAGTAGTTGCTGTAACAAGAAGCTGGGAGAGCAGGCACCAGAAGTATGGCACATCACTACCAAGCCATTAATGTTACTTGACAGTTTAGTGAGAGTTTTCTCTTGCAAGAGGAACCACCTGCAAACTTCTCTGTTTTATATTTCCTGTCATAAAAGGGTATGGAGGCAGGCAGAAAGGTTGCTGCTCTATGCTTTCCCAGACACGGTGCCTGATGCTCCTACAGGCGTACTTCTACCTTCTTAACAGTTTGGCCTGCAGCTAAGTGCTCCCCTCCTTCTCTTCTCTCCAGCTAAGTGCTCCCTTCCTTCTCTCCTCTCCCTGAGGAGAACATTCTCATTCAATTGAAAGAATAGGCATTGGCTAATGCTGTAAGATTGCTGCTCCCTTAAGATTAATGTCAGATTGTCCACAGAAGGCCACCACTGAAAGGCCCTTTTTCTCCTTCAGAACATCAGATTTCATGCCCTTGGCCTTTGTGCAGGACACCTGAGTAAAGCCCTGCTCCACAGCCCAGTGCAAACACCCAGGTTTCTGTGACTTACTGCAGACCAAGCTCCCAATGAAATTAATGGGATGCTTGTTACTGACTTCAGTGGTAGCTGAGTCAACTGCTTAGAAGATGAAGCCTGGACAGCTCAGAGCAGTTCCTGGCTCTGGTCCACTGGAGCACTTCTGTGTGTTTAACTTAATAGTCCTCCTCCAGCTGGTGCCCCACAGCATGACTTGACTGAGCAAGGTCAAGATTTGCAGTTTCCTGTCTCGCACCACTGTCCATGTGCACCTGAAGACATCATCTCTTCCCTCCCTTGTGCTAACATGAATGTTACCAGCACTGAAAGCTTTGTAATAAATAAAGGTGTTAGGCATTACTCAAGTACAGCTGAGGAAAGATGTTCATGTGCCTGTAGAAAGATAGTTATGCCTTGGCTGACCTACCTTTAACGGAGGCTGAATACGTGGAAATGATGCAAAGGAAAAGCACCGTAAGAACAATCATGCTGGACTCCCCCGAGTTCCTGGCTGCAGCATGAAGTGCAAAAGCCTTTGAGAAGCAAGAGAGCCTCCAAGAAGTGAACTGCTGACAATGGAGCAGCGCTTGCAGAGGGAGCTGCCGCGCCAGCCACTGTGTTTATCTAGATGTAGTAAAGGTCAGATTCCAAATTCCACACTCAGGTACTAAGTTCATGGAAGGACTTCCAGTTAATTATTAAGAACTAGGGTAACTAGGGGTTTTTACCCATTTTATTGATTACCTCAGCTTTCATTTTTGAATGTCTGTGCAGCCGCACTGCTGAGCAGTGGAGGCGGCCTCCAGACCTGGCAGAACCAGGAGCCCCCTCCACTTTTCCTCTGCTTTAACAAAGGTGTGCTGTAGTCTGCTGCTGCCAGGGCCTGCATTCTATCTACAGTTCTCCAACGTTGTGTATCAACTCTATGGGCAACCCCAGATGCAGATGCTTTCTAAGGGTCTGGGAGCAGAAGTACAAGGGATTTATCAGTGCCGTATAAAAAGGAAATGATGCTCTATTAAGGAGACTGATGTGCAGTCAAACCAGTTCCTTGGTTTTTATATTTTAAAGAATGCTCTTTCAGCAGCCACTGTATTACTTCATTGCAGCAGCAGGTTAGAGACTGAAAAGATGAAACAAGCCAGCCACTCTGTCTTCATCCTCAAAAAGGGCAAACCAGGCCCTTCTTTTTTTCACCCATATTTTCCCCTTTCCTCTTGTTCAGTTTATCTCTCAATAAGCTCTCACCTGACTAATGCACATGCTCCCCATTTCCTCTGAGAGCAAACCCCAGCCCATCCCACTGTCAGCCCCACAGCTAGAGGGCTCATTAAGGAAACCCTTGTCCCTTGGATAACTGCGTGGCAGCGCATTTACCCCATATGTTCCTCAAACAGCTTGCACACCAAAATCTGTGCCAGGACACCCTCTTTCTTCACGGGAAGGGATATGCTCCTATGTGTTTAAGTAGGGATAACATAGGGATAAGAGGGATAGATACCCACCAGTCATCACCACACACTCTATTTCAGACCAAGAGATTTTTATTTCCTTCTCCTACAAGCTAGGTCCTGTAAATAGCTCCCTGCCACAAGATGACTTCTCCACTATAGCCTGGAGTGCTACGTGCATTGTCATTACATTACAGCTCTAGGACTTTCGGCTGGCTGCTAGTTACAAATATCCCAACTAAAGCAGTGCTGCCCCAGGCGTATTTAACTGCTTCCAGCACCATTTCTGTTATTAGGTCTTCTGTATGAGCTAAGGACTGTTAGGTGAGAACAGCCTGGAATAGCATAAATGCCTAATTCATTGCCTTGTGCTGACAGGGAAGCTGGGTACAGTGGCTGCAAATGCGGAGAGAAGCAACAGGGCCACAGCCGGTCCCCTCCTTCAGTCTTATCTCCACACCTGCTGAACTAAGTATCAAACCATCACATATGTGCAAAGAAACAGTGTTGTGTACTTCCACATGCGTGTATATTTGTATCTAAAGAACTACATATACATATTTAAAGCACTCTTGGTGTATTCTTAAAATACCTGGGAAAGCCTCTCCTCAGTTATGCCAAGGGTAAATCAGCAGTGACTTCTTTAACATCAAATGACATCCACGAAAAAGGTCTCGCACCCACCAAAGTCCACTACAGACAGAGGTTGTGGGAGCAGCCCTTTAATGGACACCTCACGCCATGCTGGCATATGCATTAGGGTCAAAGTATTACTCTGCTGCTGCACATTTTCCAGAGTCCAAACAATAAAGCTCATATCTTTATATGAGCTTATAAAACTAATGAGATTTCCTCACATTTTTTCTGGGGTCAGTAAAACATCTTTGTCTTCCCTTCACAAACAGTGATGGTTTTCACCTCAAACTGTGTGCACCAAAGCATCCGAGCCCATCTTTGCCCTCCAGCTAGCACCTGTGTGCCATTCTGCTGGGGGCTCAGTGAGCTGCACTCCCAGGACATCACATCCTTGGTGCCCAAACCTGCTGTGTAAATCTAGCCACTAATAGTAACATCAGTGAGGTTTGAAATAGACGTGAACAGAAGCAAATGCAAATGCGGTTATTTATAAAGTAACGCAGGAAATCATCACAAATGAAATCAAGTATTACAGCAAGCGTTCAGCAGGAACAGCAGCTAAAGCTCAGCGTCCTCCTGTAGTGACCCCCACACAGTTCTGTGACTTTAATTTAGCTGTAGCACCCGGCCTGGAAGCGGGTGTATATGTGGAACCAGTGAAACCTCAGATCAACGGCGATGCGGGCGAAGCTGCCGCACGCACCTCGTTAGCCAGAGGCGAATGGCAACCTGCGTACAGAATCAGGCTGCCCCAACTATGCTTTTCCCATCCACTATCGGAACCATCCCATGACATTTCAGCGCCGGGGAGGGGGAAGGGGGAGCGGGGAAGGCACCGCCCGCCGGCGTCACGTGACGGCCGCCCGTTGCCCGCTGGGAGTTGAAGTCGCGGCGGGCGGGGCGGGCGCGCGCATGCGCACTGCTCTCTCAGTCCTCACAGAACCGGCGAGGTTAACAAGATTGCTTTTTGTGAAACATTTATCACGCATATGAGAGGCAGCGAGGCAGCCGAAAGCTGATGTCATCGGAAACGCCGGCAGAAAACGCCATGCCCCCCGATGCATCTGAGCTGGAAGGGACGGGGAAGCCGTGTGCCGGGCAAGTCGAAGGACGGGAGGAAGGCACGGGGTGCCTCGAGCCCATGTCCAAGAGGCAGAGGAAGAAACTGCTGAAGCAGAAGCAGTGGGAGGAGCAGAAGGACCTCCGTAGGTAGGGTTCACGAAGTGGCTCTCTGTGGATCGCGTGTGGCAGTTTGTTGTGATGGTCGTCACGTGGCAGCAGAATCTGTGCGTAGATAGCTGTAGCAAATCAGGGCTCTTCAGCCGGTTTATTCCCGTACCAGGCTTAAAGCGATTGTCACAGACTGTTCTGAGCATGAAGAAACTGTAAAGGCATCTTCTCAGTGCCGGAAGTGTTCCTCGGCTTGAAGCAGACAGGAGGAGGGCTTCGACATCGCATGTTAATGGCTTGTCAGGAACAGGCTGAGCAGTGAGGTGGGTGGAGAAGTGGCTCAGAGGGCTGCGATTGGCAGCACAGTGTCCAGACAGAGGGCTGCGTTCAGCAGTGTTCCTCGGGCATCAATGTTGGGTCCAGTCTTCAACATCTTCATCAGTGACCTTGATGAGGGGATGGTGTCCGCCCTCAGCAAGTTCACTGGTGATACAAAGTGGAAAGGAACGGCTGGCACACTGAAAGGCTGTGCTGTCCGGTGAGACCTGGACAGGCTGGAGAGTTGGGCAGAGAGGAACCAGATGTGGTTTAAGAAGAGCAGATGCACAGTTTTGCATGTAGGGTGGAATAACTGCATGCACCAGTATGTGTTGGGGGATGAGCTGCTGGAGAGGAGCTCTGCAGAGAAGGACCTGGGTGTCCTGGTAGATGACAGGCTGGCCATGAGCCAGCAGTGTGCCCTGGTGGCCAAGAAGGCCAATAGGATCCTGGGGTGCATTAAAAAGAGTGTGGCCAGAAGGTAGAGGGAGGTGATCCTCCCCCTCTACTCTGCCCTGGTGAGGCCTCACCTGGAGTATTGTGTCCAGTTCTGGGTTCTCTGGTTCAGAAAAGGCTGGGATCTCCTTGAAAGAGTCCAGCAGAGGGCTATAAAGATGATAATGGGTATGGGGCACCTCTCCTATGAGAAAAGGCTGAGAGACCTGGATCTGTTCAGCCTTGAGAAAAGAAGACTCAGAGTGGATCTGATCCTTATCCATAAATATCTAAGGAGTGGGAGGCAAAGGGACAACTCTTCTCAGCAGTGTGTGGCAATAGAACAAGGGGAAATGGCCACAAACTGAAGCACAGGAAGTTTGGCACAAAATGTGCATGGGAACTTCTTCACAGTGAGGGCGATGGAGCACTGGCACAGGCTGCACAGAGAGGTGGTGGAGTCTCCTTCTCTGGAGACGTTCAAGACCTGCCTGGACGCCTACCTGTGCATCCTGGGCTAGGGAGCTGCTTTGGCGGGGGGGTTGGACCAGATGATCTCTAGAGGTCCCTTCCAACCCCTACAATTCTGTCACTCTGTGCTTTTCCTTGTTGCTGGTAAACCTTGTGAAACACTGATCTTTATTTTTTTATTTTTCTTTTGATACATGAAATACTGTACTATTAGTTACACAGACTTAACCTGTGAAAATATTTTTGGACAGTGGTGAGCTGTGTTCTGTTGTTGGGAGGAAGCAAATCTGGGCAGAAGACCTGACTCAGAACACCTTTAAGCCCATGAAACTCTCACTGTTTTCTTAATTTGAATCATCAAGATACCTATCTTTGTATGTATATTGAGAACTTCACAAGCAAAGTTGGGGTGTCAGTTTCATGGTGCTGTTAGCATAGCACAGATGTGAGTAATAGAAATTAAACCTCCACAGTTATGGGCCATCCACATTCACCATAGAACTATACACTTGTGTGCATGATGTGCATCTCAATGGATTTGGCAGCTTTTTCTAAAGGTGTATCTGTTTATTTCCATAGGCAGAAACGAAAAGAAAAACGCCTCAAGAGAAAATTAGAACGTCAGTCAAAATCAGACACCAGTAACGAAGGGAATGACAGGAAGCGTATGCGGAGGGAAATCGTTCCCAGTACGCTTCGCCTCATTGTGGACTGCAGCTTTGATGACTTGATGGTGCCAAAGGTAAATCAAATATAAGTGTTGAAACATCCTCTGCAGTGTTGATGCAGCATCAGAGCAGACAGTAGCAGATAGTTAGCATTTTTCAGATTGCGATGACTTCTAGAACTGCTCACATCAGTTGCAGACACTTTCAGGGTCTGGAATGTAACTTTATGTGAGCTTGCTTAAGATTCTGATCATATTCATGGAGATGTAGTGAGTTGATTTGTTTCTATATTCCTGTTTTTTGGAAGCAGTTTGTGCAGTGTGATCTCTGTGAAGCTGTATGTAATTCTGCCTCAGAATGATTTTGCTAGAAAGGTTGCAAATGCCACATCCAATTATTTTTTCCTTTGAAATTGACATGCAGCTCCCAGCAGAGTTAGAGAGAATCCATGGAAATTAGAACTCATAGCATTGAGAGGATACTGAACTTTTTCTCTCAGTTATGCCAGCGGTGCTTCGGACCAGGCGGCACAATTCAGCCCATCTCTAAAAGGCTTAGAGTGGATTAAAAAATGTGGGTGAGGTGTTCACAGGACAGGTAAATCTGAGAAAGATCAGCACGGTACCCAGCCACTGGTAAGACACTTGATCTGCCATTTTGAGATCAAAACAGCTTTACCCCTACAAGGAACATACGTTAATTTGCAGCCTCCTGTATGAGTGCAGCCTGCAGAGTCTAAGGCAGACCTCTCCCCTTGCTTTTACCCTGAGCCTTTCTACTGCTCTGACTTCACTGTCCTGCAAGACTACGTGAGTTTGAGCTTTTGCAAAACCCATCTGTCTGCTCTTTGACTGTAATGTGGAGCATGCGTAGCACCGACAGTGTTGTAGTGTGGCAAATCTCATTGATTCCTGCGATTAATTTTGAATGTTTAAAGATATCCTTAAATCTCAGTGATTTTGTTTTGTTTGTTTCCTTGAGCATTGCAAATCAAGCACGCACATAGAGGTGTTTAAATACACTTTTGTTGGAGATGTATGTTTCCATGTCAGCAGAATCCCTTCACAAAGGCTGTTCCTTCTCTCAGGGTCCGATGTCCACTCTCTTTCTGTAGTCATTTTTGCCAGTTAAAAGCCTCCTTTTTCTCTCTTTAGCTTCTGGCTCATGGTAAAGCATTTTGTGGTGGTCTGTCTGAAGGACTGTGTAAAAACAAATTGTGTTGTATGCAGGATGTTAAGAAGCTTCACAAGCAAATTCAGAGGTGTTATGCAGAAAATCGCAAAGCATTCCATCCTGTGCAGGTATGTATGTTGAAACAAGCTAAGTACTGACTGTATTGCCATGTATTAAGTGTGTGAAGAAGGCAGTTGCAACTCCAGTGGGCACAAAAAAAATAAGCTGCTTTTTTTTTTTTTAAATAAGAAAATTACGTCTATTTTAGCTGATGATTTTTCAACCCATAAATTATAAAAAATACACACGTATAAAAGTGTGTGCCTGTTGGTGCAGAGTGCCACTAAAACGGTGCTGATAGTCAGTTCTGTCTTTGACACGTACAGGTGGAAAAAAAATGACTGTGTGTATTTCTTTGTGTTCCTAACTGCCTGAATGAAGTCTTAGTACCACTGCCACTTTTAGCTAGATAATGAGTGAGTGCTTTAGCTAATACTTAAGAAAAGAAAAAAGTTGTACAGTGAGGAAACAGACTGATGTTTTAACAGTTTAGTACTGTGTACCTTTCCTTTGTTCTTTTCAAAGTTTTACTTGACCAGCCATGGGGGACAGTTGAAGAGCAACATGAATGAAAATGACAAAGGATGGGTCAACTGGAAGGTGAATATTTGACTATTTCTGTAAGAAGGGAAACATAAATCTTCATTAAAATTGTTAGCTAGGTTATTTGTTGTGCTTTATCTACGGTCATTTTCTTCTATGACTTCAGAGCAATATCATATTAAACTGTGACTCTTTATGCTCTAAAAAAATTAAGTAAGTCAAGGAGTGCTTGTCTTGAATCTAGATTTGATTTTTGCTTTAAACACTCCACATGTGTAGTCTTCACTTGATCTTCTTGAACAGATACCATTCTGTGATAGACTGCTTGACATAGGCAGTTCTGACAGTCATCCGTTTTGATAGAGCTCTTTTTGGTTTTTATTTTTATTTATTTATTTATGTTTAATTGGGAAGAGCACTGCTTTGAAATAATGATGTGATTCCTCTGTGCACTTTTCCATTATATTAGCTCTCAGCATTGAAACGTTTAGAGAAATAACTTGACTTCGTGTCAAACTCATGTTGGTTTTCCTTGTGACTCCCTGTTAAATAGGCATTCCAGCAAATAGGATTAAAGGTTTTGCAAAGTTCTTCTGGGGTTTCAGGAAGTTTCCCAGTGACTGTTTTACAAGACAGTGCTTCAGGGAGCTATGGTAGGGACTGTGGATTTTTCATGCAGAATGCAGTCTATACTGTGTGATGTACTGAAACATGAATGAGGGGCATAAAGTGACTCTTAGTTGTGCTGGTTCAGTCTTGGGTCTGTAAAGATTTCCCAGCAGCTCATCAGTTAAATGTGACTTTTGTAAACTGCTTTTTTTTTTTTTTTTAATATTTTTATTATTATTTTTTAGGATATCCAAATTAGAACAGAGCACTACAGTGAGCTAATAAGGAAAGAAGACCTAGTATACCTCACCTCGGATTCCCCAGACATTCTCAATGAGCTTGATGAGAAGAAGGCTTATGTGATTGGAGGGTTGGTGGATCATAATCACCACAAGGTAAACTGTGGGTATGCTTCTTTACAGTTCTTTCATTCACATCTTGTTTTACGTGAATAGTACGCATTATTTATTTTTAGTTAATTTGTGTACGTAAGAAAACTTCTTCAAAAACGATTTCATTAAAAATTTGTTGAAGAAATAAACAAAACCTGTGGTGGCATCAGTGACTTGCCTTCCAGAGTGCAGACATGCTGAGGCTTTTTACGATTTAATCTTTTCATTTTAAATATAGGAATGGAATTAATAACACTGCTCAGCTTACTGAGGGCCATATTTTCGGACAGAAGGGTTTGGTTTCTGTTCATGCACTTGTGTGTGTGCTTGTATGTGCACGTGCCCAAAAATAGATGAAGAGCAGCACTTGAATCTCGAGTGTCCTTTTTTAATGAGTTTGCTTGTCAGGGGAATTTAGTGAAGTAAGGTGCATGCCTCAGAGATCCGGTTCCAACGCTGCACGTGGGACTGTGCTGTGTGGACCTGGAAAGTCATGGAAAATGCAGCTGGGGAAATTAAAGCCCTGTTACTGCTCTTCTTCGAAGAAACCCCTGTGTAATTTCTGGTGACATGACGAGGCTCAAGATTCATCCCAATTTTTCCAGCACCACAAATGATACTGAAGCAGTTCCTAGCAGTTAAAGGCTGGAGGAACTGAAGCAAAGGCTTTATGGTCATTATGTTACAGATAGTTACTTTCCAAAGCCTTTTATTATTTTTTTTTCTCCTCAGGTACTGAAGTTGCCTTTTTTTTTTTTTTCCTTTAAAGGAAAAAAAGAGGTCTTTTTTTTTTTTTTTGCCTGTATTCTTCCTCCAATAAAGTACCTGGTTACCTTAAACTGAGTAATTTGGTACTTAAGCTCAAGCTTGCCTTTGAAACAAATTGTGCCTGGTGTGTTCTGAAGCTGTATGACCAGGTCTTGTTTGGCATCCTTTTGATCATATGTAACATAGTGATGTGTATTTGGGGTGGTATGTTTTCCAGAGGTAACCCTTGAAGCAGGTGCTGTCTTACCTGGGTAGCCTTCTGTTTTTAATCATCTTATATGGCAATAGTGAGGTGGTACTGGCAAGGCTCTGGACAGAAAATGATACTTATAATCTAGTCTGTATGCACTGATATGGATTTGTGGTTCTCAGGCCAGTTGTTTTTATACCTTTCTTCCAGGGAATTACTTACAAAAAGGCTGTAGAGCAGGGAATTGGTCACGCACAGCTCCCTCTCGGAAACTTTGTGAAGATGAACAGTCGGAAAGTGTTAGCAGTCAATCATGGTAAGTTCTAAAGCATGGAGTAATGATGCTGTTACAGAATATACCTGCAATATTAAGAATTTGAAACCTCAAGACATGTGCTATTGGGAAAATACCCATTTTCTTGAATCTAATTGCCTGCGGGACACAGTAGTCCTAACCGTTAAATATTTTAAGGTACAGTAGAATACAGGAGTAGACAAGGAAGTGCTTTATCCACTGAGACGTGCACCTTCTGTTCTGTTAAATTGTCCCATGATAAATTTTGGCATTGCTGCCACCTCAGCCTTTTTTCCAGTGAGTAAAATGTTGAAAACCATCCCGTGTAATTTATTCCATTGGAAGTTATGTGATGTTTTTTCCACCTCTTCTGACAGCTTTATTCAGCAGTAACTGCTTACCTGTATGCTCACCTAATTTGTTTAAGCAGTACTCCATCTGCTGAGCTTTCGTAATTGCGTTTTAACCTAGCTTCCTGGTTTTGGCTGAAGTGTACGGTTATGCTTAACAAAGTCTTGGCACCTTCAAGTCCTCCTGTTCTGTTATTATTTTGTAATGTCATTAAACAAAAATACATGGAAAATAGGGGTTGCACAGACCATTGTGGGAATTTTTTTGACATGGCATACGAGTTTTCATTTTGCCTTACTTCGCATTCAGTTATTTTATTTGCTTGCCTAGTGTCAAGTTTGTTATATTATTAGCACGTGGCATGACAACTGGCCTTTTTAAACATAAAGGAAGAGGTTTCTAAAACCCCATCTTTACATGTTCGTTGTATGGACACTAGCAGATCTTTGTGCTGCTCATTAGAAGTTCTGCTAGCTGTCAAGTTTTATTGAAGTTTTTCTTCAGTAGTCTTATACTGACCTCTAGCGTTAACATTTTTGGAGGCTGTCTTCTAGGAAAAAAAAATCACAATTGAGGCTTTCATTGATTTGCTTTATGGTATTGTGATTTTACTGCAATTTAGTTGCTGAGATTTCATATTGTGTGGAATTGCATTCCCATACCTTTCTAAAATATTTTCAGATCACAGCTGAAAAGCACAACACACAGACCATTTGTGAAGTAAAGGTTCTGCTATGGCAGTATTTTGCTTAAGGATTTTAGGCAAGAGTAACTCTACCACCACCAAAAGTAGAGAGACCTTATTGTCATAATTACAGCCCTGGTCCATATTGCAACCCTAATAACATACACTCAATTAAAAAAGGCCATTTTCAAGAGGGGTACTACTTGATATGAAGAAGATGAATGAAATCATGCCATCTCTAAAGTCTCATATTGTAAATATTGTGACAGAAAGAAGCTTATTTGCACTGAGATTTTTTTTGTTTTCCTGTGAACACATCTTGTTGCTTTTGTAATTGCTCAGTGTTTCTGTTTTGGTTAATTTGACATCTGGATTCCTGCTCTTAGTGCAGAAGTTGAAGCTGGAAGACTAGAGTATGGGATAGATGAGACTGTGGGACCTGCCTGGTCCCTGTGGAACTACTTTCAGTAACGATGAATTTGAAAAGTCTCACAGAAGGAATTTTTTTTAACTGCCTTGTCAGTCTTTGAAGCACCTAAATTGAATAGGGCCCTCTGGTGGTGAGAAATCGCTAGCATTGTTAATAGTGGAGTCCACGTGCTGCTTTTCATTTGTTTGCTGATGTATACCCTTTATTGGGATCATGTCTCTGTATACTTCCACCAGCAGTTCAGGGCCTGGGTTGCCATGTTGTAATGGCACAAGGAGCACATACCTGTTCAGGTTTGTGTTCCAAGGTCAGTACATTTTAGTGTGTGTTACAGCACCTTATTGTTCCATTCCAGTCTGCAGTGATGTCTGCTAACTGTTCCCATTGCCTTTTCCCATCCTTGCTGAATGCTTTTGTTGCTATTGTAGCTTATTATGGAAGACTCTGTTGCCCTGTTGAAGCCTCTGTCTTTTTATCAGTTTTTTACTGTGCTGTTTTTTTTATCAGTATTTTACTGCGCTGTTTGAGGAAGTTCCAAAGCAAGGGTGTTCCTTGTATTCTTCTTGTTTCTGAGGCAACCATTTTTGGAGTGACTTAAGAGTGATGTTAATGTAGTCCTTTGAGAAGTCGTACTTTTGCAGTACTTCCAAGGTGAATAACCTGTTGAGTAAAATGGCCATCTGTATCAGTGCCACAGTATCCTATAATCTGGGCATCCTGGCTGGCTGTTCAGGACACCTGGGTCCAGGAAACCTCTAGCAAACGCAGTGCTTTTCTGTAACTTGCCTCAGCATGAGATCTGTGCAGCTCGTCCCTTTCTGAACACTTGCTTAATTCTGTAAGTTTTTTATCCCCTCCATATCTCCTCTGATCCTTTCTTATATGCTGTCACCTGACATCAAGAACATTTGCACTGAGGGCATTCTTTGAAGTCTACATTCTCAAGTGGTATTGGTGCTATTCCCGTAGCCTCAAGCTTGGGGAACCACCCCTGCACCCCAGATTTCTCAGCCATGTCTGCTTTACTTATGAGCCATAGGGCCTCCTCCCACCTTCCCTGCTGCTGCACAGCCACAGTCTATGTTGAGAGTGTTTGGGGAGGGAGGGGGGGGGGGGGGGGATATAATAGGTTTTAGAAAGATTTTGGGGCTATCCATGTGTTATAATTTGGGAGGGAAATGACATCATTGTTAGAGGGCACCCACAGGAGCATTCCTTTCTAACCTCGAAAAGTGTTGATGTCAGTATAGAAGGCACTTGTGAGACCTGAAGCACTGGGGGGGACATTCCTCTGTCCCTGAGAGAAATCAGTTCTGAGTGAAGCAGCTACAGAAAAGCATTGCTGTAGTAACTGGGACTATAGCATCGTGCAACCAGAAGCTGAAAGTGCTTGGCTTTAAACTGCAGCAGTATCAGAATTGCCACATCTGCTTCTTCCTGTACTTCCTCAGCTTTACACCGAACGTACCACGACCAAATGCATGTAAGCCTCTGTAAGAATGGATCTGGAGCTGTGTTCCTGTCAGCACTTCGGTTCCTTTCTTGTAAAAGAGCTGATAGTCTCTCTTGACGTTGCAGTGTTTGAAATCATCCTCGCATACCTGGAGAAGAGAGACTGGAAGGAGGCCTTTTTCAGTGTCCTGCCGCAGCGGAAAGGGGCTGTTCCACTGGGAGAAGCCAATGATTCATCCCAACATGCTCTGTCTGAGAAAGAAGGCGAAGACAATGGCTCAGGCAGCAACTAGTCTGCAGAATAAGATGGGGAAATGAGATGTGCAGTTCATGCTGGGACATGAAGCAGTTAAACTCTGAGGATCGTCTGCTGCCCTTGTGATGCTTAATTGTTTCAGTGCTTGGGAGCTTTATACTTGGGTCAAAGTTATTCTTGGACAGAAAGGGTAAAGACAAATGCAGTTTTTATCCTAAAAGTTCTATATTAATAGCTTTTTTAAAAGAAAATAAATGGAAAGCAAACACAGATTTATTTTGTTTACCAAGGAAACTATGTTATTTATGTGTTTTTTGGTTTTTTTAATTATAATTGCTTGGGTATATTACCCAAAATGCTTATTCACTATTTTAATGCGTGCATTTATTCATCTTTTTCAGTTCTAAGCAATGAACTACAAATAATCCTCTGACCTCAAAACCTGTACCAGTAGTGCCTCTTGCAAGGTGTTCATGCATATTTAAAAACAGAAGTAATTCTAATTTTCCTCAGCATCTCAAAGGCAGTCACAAGAACTGGGCTGCCTTCATCACTTGAGCCACTCTGGTTTATACATCTGATTTCAGTTAGTTGTGGTCAGAAGAGGAAATACGAGCGTGGGATCAAGCCAGTGCTTAATGCTTCAGTTTGAGTAAGATGTGTGTCTGTGTAAGTGCTTATCTCTGCTGACCTGGAATCAGAGAGGAGATGTAATTGTGACTTTGTATCCATTTTTATTCCTTCCTCTCTTATTGATTTAAAATTCAGAGTGGAAGTGGGATCTTTGCAGTGACCCTAAAAGATTGGTGGCAAACTGGTCGTGACTTCTTAGGCTTAGCATACTTCTCCCTATACTTTTAAAATGGCCATAGAAAAGTTTATTTTGTTAGAGGATGTTTTGTTTTTTTTTCCCAAATACTTTTTGGTTTGGTTGTGTTAGCCTATGTAAAAATGTGATTGCTTTTATTCCAGCAACTAGATTAACTTTTTTTTTCATAAAAGCACTGCTGGCATGATATCTGTAACAAGAGCAGTGTAAGTACACCCACTATTTATTATTCTGATTTTTTACATAAACGTGTAAAACAGTGCAATTGCAAGGAGGTGCAACTTAACAGCTGAGGCACTGCATGTTAACATACGTAGCACCTATTAAACTTGGTCTAAGATTCTTCAGTCTCTTGAAGGTTTGTTTTTTTAAGAAATATTTCATACGTATGCTTCATTTAGGAGATAAATGTGGGCTTTGGAGGCACTTGAACGGATCTAGTGGTATTTTATGAGATTATTCTTGTGACAGAACATTTTTGTTTCATACAGGAATTGTATTGCATTATAAAAGACAGCCTGTCTTCCATCTGCAGCAGTGAAATCAGACAAACAGACATGCACGTGCTTTTAAAGCAAGCTGTTGCAAATTTGAAGCTTTCCTATCTGGATAAATCCAAAGCATATTCCTGTCCTTGCTAGTGCCATTGCCAGTAATTTCTATTGCTGTTGTTTACCTTTTCTCCCACTGTGCTAACCTGATCAGTCGTGCTGTGCTGAAGTTTGCACCTTGTTTGCACTGTCTCTACAAGATGCTGTCCTTGGGTTGTGGTAACTGGTGGAGCAGTAAGGGCTTGTACTGTTTGTGTCGTGATGAACTGGGCAGGATTTTGTTACAGAGCTAGGACAAAATTATCAAGAAAATGACTGCAGCACAAAAGTAGGCAGACCTGTAGCCCTGCTGTAATGCTGCAGCTCGTCAGACACACCAGGAAGACAGTCCTGCTGTCTCTTTGGGATTTTTTTGCGTTGCAGAAGTGCAGAATGGTCGAATGACCATCTGTTGACATCCCTGGAAGAAGCATCCTGAGTAGCCTTGGTCTTGTCCTGTATTTCACTCAGATGTGTACGTTGAGTCCTTTATGTTTTTCATTTTACATTTTCTCTGAATGCTTCTGGCTGTCCCTGTGAAGAAGGGCATGGACTTCCCGAGTAGTATTTCTTAGTACCTTGTCACTCTGCATTGGTGGGCAGGAAACAATCAAGTGATAAAAATTCATAGGATTTATGAGAAATGGTAGGACCTGGAGTCCTTTCAAGCTGCTTGAATTGCATCCTGTAGTATGGCATAGCACGCTTCTGACAGTTGTGCTGCAAGCACAACAGCAAAGTTATTCATGGGAAGGCCAGGTGTATCACGTAGAGAAAACTGCCTGAACAGCAGCAGTGAATCACTGCTGTTAAAATGAGAGCTGCTGGTGTCCCAGGTCCCAGTGAGTCCCCAGTGAGAGGCAGCTATGAGATCTGAGCTGAAGGCAGTGAGGCAGCGAATGGTGAGTGCCGTGAGCTATTTGTTCAGTGAAGATACATGTATTAGAATACTAAGGCCTTTTTTCCTTCTTTTTCCCCCAAAACTGCTTACTGAAATTGTTCTAAATGTTGGGGTTTTTTTTGCATAGTTGTTTTGGTTTTTTTTTCCTGAAAACTGAAAATGTGCCTGTATTTAGTTATTGCAGTGAAGTGTATAACTCATTTCTGTTTGAACTGCACGCTGTGGAGACTTCATGTATTTATTGAATGGGCCAGATCTGCAGTGAGAGTGTGACCTCTCTGAAGAGGGACAGAAATAAATACATGCAGGGGAAGATCGGTTTGCAGCCTGAGTAGTTCATGAAGCATTTAGAAATGTTTGACATTGATGCATGGCTGTTTAAATTAGCTTACTGTCTGAATCTTCTCAGTAACAGCAGGTGGTTCCAAAAGGCCGCAGGCTCCCAGCTGTTGGTGGGAAGAGCAAATGATAGTTTTGAAGATGAGACGTCTGACTTTATTACAGGACAAAGAAATGCAGCTGCCTCACAAGAATAGTCTTACAAGGATCTCCATCCTTGCTGTGCCTTCGTGTTTGTAAGAATCTGTTTCAGCTTTTCATCTAGGTCACCAATAAAGCAGGCAGGTAGGAGCAGGGAAGGAGTCAGAGGACATCTGCACAGCATGGCTGGATAGCATCTGTATTAGGCTGAAACCTGTTGATCTGGTCTGAATTTTGCCATTTCTTATCCTCTAAATATAAACAACTTTTATTCTGGTTCTGATTTACACACTGAAACTTGTTTGTCCTTTGTGCTTGCAGCCCAGAAGGCCAAGTGTGTCCTGGGTTGCATCAATGGAAGCATGACCAGCATGTCGAGGGAGCTGATTCTGCCCCTCTACTTTGCTCTTGTAAGACATAAGACCCTACCTGGAATGCTGCATCCAGTTCTGGGGTCCCCAACACAAGAAGGACGTGGAGCTGCTGGAGCAGTTCCAGAGGAAGGCTGCAAAGATGGTCAGAGGGCTGGAGCACCTCCCCTACAGGGGCAGGCTGAGAGAGCTGGGGCTTTTCAGCCTGGAGAAGAGAAGGCTCTGTGGGGACCATGTAATGGCCTTCCAGCAAGTGGAGGGAGGCCTCCAGGAAAGCTGGGGAGGGACTTTTTTTAAGGACATGTAGCAACAGGGAGAGAGGAAATGGCTCTAAACTAGAAGAGGGTAGGGTTAGACTAGATATTAGGAAGAAATCCTTCACTGTGGGGGTGAGACACTAGAGCAGGTTGCCCAGCGAGGCTGTGGATACCCCCTCCCTGGAGGTGTTCAAGGCCAGGCTGGGTGGGGCTTTGAGCAGCTTGTTCTAGTGGGAAGTGACCCTGCCCATAGCAGGGGGGTTTGGAGCAAGATGATCTCAAAGGTCCCTTCCAACCCAAGCCATTCTATGAGTCTATGATTTTTACTAGATGGGTGAAGCACCTTTGAGGGAGATTTATTTCCGGACATCTAGCAAAAGCAGTAGCCTATGGTTTTGAAGGGAAATGACTTTGAATGTGCAGTTGATTGTAAGTAACTTTGCAAATCATCTCATGTAATGGCTCTAACGTGTTTGCACAGTAGCCAGCCATCTTCATGGAGGAAATGTAATTATGCTTTTGAAAAGCTGCACTAACGTGGTTGCCCTCATTCTGATTCTGTTCAGTAATGAGTCTCCAAGGTCTCTGAGATTGAATTAAGCTTTTCAGGCTCAACTAACACAGCAGAATTCTGAGAGACGACTGATAAGAAACGCTTAGGACAGAGGTTTATATCGAATTAAGGCAATGTGAATATGGCCCATAAGCTATTGTTACAGTTCAGTTGATGTGTTGTTTGTCGGCCCCGTTGTTCAGTTTTGCTGCTGTTTGCTTTCCAGCTCTTTTGTAGTGTTGTTACCTGAGACACAGGGGAAATTTCAAAGCACTGTTGAAGGGAAGGATATGTATCTTGCAGCAATATAATGCTTGCCAACTCCTCCCATTTGAAGCCTTGCCCCCATTGACCATGCCCTATAGGCTGATACTGTTGAACAGCTGTAGAGAAAGGACATATGCCTAACATATCCTAGAAACTGATACCTATTTAAATCATTTGGTACAAATGAATTTCTGCATCTGTGGCATGAGTTAACAAGTGCTCCTGAGCAATGACTGCTCTGTGTAAGTTGCTTTCCACTGGCTGCTCACGGAGCTGGGACTGTCACCCAGCTCACAGCACTCCTGTCCTGCAGAGAGGAGGTAGCTGTTATTATGGTAGAAATGACTGAACGTGATGGTGGTGCTGTTAGAAGTGTAAGCTAAGCTCCATTTTAACACTGCGCTAGCAGAATTTCTCTCCTTCCCCTACAAACAGGCAGTTGTTTTGAAAGAGCCTGTTTTCACTGAATATTTTTTCTCTAAAAAATAAATAGAATTGTGGCTTATTTGTCAGAATGCTTTGGTTTTGTGAGAATGAATTGACAGAGGCACATTCAGAGCTGGTAAAATCTAATTCTGTTGCTTTCACAGTTCACTTGACCTGAGAAAGTCCAGGTATTTTCCTGTCATTGTTGGCCTATGTTTCAGTGGCTTGAGGTGTGCATGGTAGCTTTAATGTTTGGTTTGCCCCATGTGCTGCAGATGCTAAAATCTGTGATGCTTCTCTGCTAGTAATGGGAGATATAGAAGCACACGATGGTTTGCTGTGAGGCAGACATCTGCAGTCACTGTGCAGGCCAGATTCTGGGAATCCACGGCCTTTTAAGTGGTGACCCTCTCCTTATTGCAGAATGTCTGGAGCCAAGTCTGCATCCAAGAGCTATTTGTTCAGGCCTAGGTGGGTCATGCAAAAAGACCCACTGGTCTGGTGCTAAAAAGCATTGCTTCTGTCTTTTTCTATTTATTTCACTTCACATGTACCTATGCAGCATGATTTGAGAGCCAAATGTAATGTGCAGAAAATAGTTTTAAAAGGGAATCTGAACAGATTTCTTCACACTTGTTCTAATTTTTGTATTTTTATATTTTTATATCTCTAAGTGCTAAGAGTATGCATTTCTGTACGTGAAAATGACTTGCAGCTGCTTTAGAGGCTGTGAAGAGATGGGCCTGCCCTGGAAGAGGCTTTGTCTTGCTTCAGGGCAGAATGTGAGGGCAGGTCTCTTTTCCGTTGCCAGCCACGGCTCTTCTCTGAAGACAGTGTGTCTGCACGTGCTGGACCTCTGTTTCTCAGCCTCGAGTACAAAATACAGTCTTTATCCATTTCTGGAAAAGATTTTGAAAAAGAAAGCTGTATATTACCAGGCTAGGCTTAGAATGTTGGTACACCCTTGAGAAAGGACGCCCCTTCCCCAGCCCCGGCAGCACTTTGAGGGGGAAATTGATGCTTCAAAGGTTTTTCTTTTGTTCTTTTTCTCATAAAAGATCCTGCTTTCCTACTTCTTCAGTGAGGTTACTAACAGCCATGAAAGCTGGTAGCATTGGAGCTGCTGTGAACAGCTTAGTCCCTGAATGCCTGATCATTTTAATAGACTTTTGTTGTCTCTTCGTGTTTCAGAAGGGATACAAAGAGGCGGTGGTGGGGTCTGCTGGGAGTTCCAGTACTGTTTGTTTGCCCTGGCAGGCTAGAAGGTTCAAAAGGGGGCTTTGGTAGCTGAAAAAATCTGAGAAACTGTGATTTTTGCCTGCAAATAGTGGGGAAGATGCATTAGGTGATAGCAAATTCCAGAGTTTGTTAGCAGCAGGAGTTTCAGCCTATGTAAAACTCCTAACAGGAGATTTTAGTGAAGGAGGAGATGAAATCAGTACCTCTTGCTGCTATGATTTTTCCAGCAACGTGCAGATGCTGTTATACACATCCCTCATCTTCTCATATTTATGAGGTGCACCAGTTGGAAGATTTACATGAATCTTGTATCAAGAGAAACCAACTGAGTGGCCTCAAGAGGGTCTTGGGTGTCTAGCTTAGGGAACTTAAGCTCTGTTTTTAAATTTCATTTCTCATATTGTCATTGACTCTGGGTCCTGTTGCTGTGACAAAAGGAAAGGCTGCTGAGCATTCACAGTCCCTGTTCTGTTCTGTAGCATCCTAGGCACGTGACATCTTAGCATATGTAGTTTCTAGAACTTACCATGTTTCATGTTTTGGCTTGCTTCTGAGCCCTTAGTTGGAGGCCTAAATGAAAAAACAAAAAACACAACAAAGGTCAAACAGTGTAAGCTGTGCTCTGCAATATACAAGAGGCTTGCCCAGTTTTTTGTTTGTTTTCAAAGAGCCTTCAAGTGCTCCTACAGCTCTGCCCTGTTCCTGTAATAACTACATTTGTATCAGTGCTGCAGCTCTTCTATAGTTGGGAGTGTTTCTGATTCAAGATCTGCATGATACACTTCGGTCACATAGTTGCATTTTTCAGGCAATCCAAAGGCAAAGAAACCTGACTAGAAAGGTTTTTAGCTTAGCCCTCATCCTAGCAGCCTCACCACAGATTTTACCTGTTCTTTAGATCCCCTTCTGGACCTCTCTGAGAAGGAAACCGAGGCTTTAGCAAACTGTTATTCATGTTCTCTCCTGCACCTTCCTGCGTTGCATGTGGCCGACTATTCAGCCTGCCTTTACCAGCCAGTTCAGAGTAAATCAGTCTGGACATGAAGACTTTCTCTGAAATTTGAAAACAGTGGAAATGTTATTGATGTTATGGCTTGCTGATCTGGATGTTTAGAGGTGAATTAGAGTTCCCTTACCTGGGATTTTTGAAGGGTTTAAGGGCTTGAGCAATAATGTTTGTTTTCTGCCTTCCCAGAGCAGACCAGAGTGCTACTGAGGGTAAGAGTTTTCCTACCCTGCAGCAAACCTGAGTCTGCTGAGATCTGAGATCTGACTAATTTCTGTTCAGAACGGCCACATCTGGGCACATCTGAGTCCTTCCAACTCAGCAATCCCACACAGCTCAGGTCTGTGAGAGTTTCTGGGTTTTACACAAATATGTGAGAAATCATTCATTTCAAGAGTGAATGTATGTGCTTGTTACCTTTTAGATTTGCCTTGGAGAGCCATTCCTGGATCTCTGTAAGCGAATCTGTCTGGAAAACTTTTCCCAGCTTTTCCAGCACCTGGAAGATGTATGAGATAGTTACTGTGAAGGAAGAGAAGCTGATTGGCAGCGTGTTTTTGGTGTGTGTGTTAAGTTTAGTTCTAGTAGTGTGAGTGTGCAGTTTTACAGCTGCAGAAACTCTTGTAGAGTAATAGCTAAATACAAAATTAAGTCAGTAGAATCCATGCTGGAGAAAATAAGCCTGTCTAATAATGTCTCATGCTATCCTCAAGAGGAATAAAAATGTATAGCATCATCAGAAGCCACATTCTGCAGCAGTCACATCTTACCTTTATTTCCCACTGCAGGTAGCTTAGGTCAAAATCTGCTTTCTGCTGGACATCAGGACCGTGGCTCACACTGAGGCATGCAGAGGAAGGCGGGGAGAGAGTCTGGAGGGCTCTCTGGGTAGTTGCAGGTTGTGCAGAGGTTTGGGGTCGTTTCTTCAAAAGCTTTTCCAAAATAGAAAACAATCTGTAAGGAAATGCCTTGAATCCCTTTAAGCAGCAATTAAAGGCAGTGTGAAATATGTGCAACACTGATCCCCAGAAAGGATGTTCTGCAGTGAATGTGTTAAACTGTTATTTGGCTGAATATGGTCAGAAATAGGAAATGCAGAGGTTAATGGTTACAGCTTCTAACACACAGGCACCTAATGGTTATTAGCAACAGTAGTGTTCTCTGTGTCACCGTATGGCAGGATCTGGCCATCGGAAAGTCATTTTGCAGCCAAAACAGTAAGCAGTTTGAAGAACTGTGTTCTGCATGCATACAGGAAAAGTAAGATGGGTTCTTACTGTGCCCAGATTGGGAATCAAAGAGCGACACTTAGAAAAAAATGAAAATAGAAAAGTTAGAAGAGAACACAGGTCTTACTTTCAGCTTCCTTTCTGCAGAACATCTGAGTTGTGCCCTCTGAAGTTCAGTACCAGTATAGCAACATTTGCATTCTCTTTTTTTTTTTTTTTTTTTTTGCCATCCTTGTGACACATTGTTTGTAGTAGAATAATAACTTAGCAACCAGCTGTTGTACATTCACTATAGAGACGAGTAATTGGTGCAGCTTGAGACTGAAGAGCTATTGATTGCAAGGAGAGTCTTCTACTGGCATTTATGAACATGGCTGCAAAGTTGGATCTGAACCCCAGCATGCTTCTACTAAATGATATCAGCAAAAGAAAACTGTTGGCAGTTAAAATGTACAGAATCTCTATGTTAAAAGGGTGGGCTTTATCTTGCACTTCTTTGTGGAATATGACTTTATTTTTTTTTCTCCAGCAGTTTGAAACAAAGGGTGTTATGTTCCCATATTCATTGGGTTTGACCATTTTTCTTGCTAGCATAGCACAGTGATGTTACAGAACTGAAAGCGATAGGGTGATGATTAAGCCATAACACTTCTTGATCAAACATTCCCTTCCATGTTCTCCCCATATCCCTCTTTTTGTGTGTGTTTCTTCCTTAGCAGCCTGAGATGGTGAGTTTGGTTTGCAGTATTCAGAAGTGAAAAGAAGAGTGCTGAAATTAAGAACTATGTTGTTGTTTTTTTCCACTCACCTTTTCAGGTGAAGTAGGTTTACTTTGAGTCCTCTCTGGAACATTTGCAAGTCCTTCTCCACGTTCTGGAAATCAAAAGGCAGTGTTTTCTCAGGTTGAAAAATAATGAAGATATACCTTAGGTTGTATCTGAGGGGGCCTTTTTAATTACAAAAACACACTAGCCACGTTTTAAAAGTCAATTTCCTTCTTTCTTTGTTTGCTTTCACTGTATCACACAATATATTAATGTAGTTGTTTGTTGAGGTGCCTGACAGCTGAAGAAAATCCTGGAAACCATCTGCCATAGATGTACGCTCATGGTATTATGTGACAGCTACTGCAGAATGTTGCTCACAGATGCAGTAATTGCTGATAATTGTGTAATCGTTAAATTTCTAGTGAGCATAAATAAAACCTATAAGGATGCTTGTGCCAACAAGGAGAAATCTGTTAAGATGTGGCAGGGAGGGAAGAGAAACACTGGCTTTTGTAGTGGATATACGTTGCCCTGCGTTCCATTTACCTGGACCTGAGCTGTGATAAGGCAGTGGCCTGGTTGAGACCTGGTTCTACCTTTAACAGTTTAGTTTCTGCTGCTGCATAATGCAGCGGTTTGGTGCCCCTACTCACTTGCTGCAAGCTGTGAAGAGCCAGGTCCTCTTTGCACGAAAGCCTCAAGCCTTGGAAGGCTGTTGTTGCCAAGTGAGTTGCCTCTCGTGTTCCCATCTAGCACACAGTCTCTGTCAGCTTTGTGCTCAGAGGCTGTTGCGTATGCAGATGGGAGTTCTCCAAAATAGCTGTGTCTTACAGAACAGATTGGACTGTTGTTTAACCCTGTGCAAAAAACAAAACAAAACAAAACAAAAAAAAAAAAACAACAACCAAAAAGAAAAACAAAAACACAAGAAAATAGTTGAAACAGACAGCTACGGTCTTTACTACAGTAAGCAAACGTAATAACCTATCAAGCAATCTTCAAGGAGAGCCAATTCTGGATGAATGGGAAACAAATGCATCAAAATTTAAGTTTTATGTAATAGTATACAGCTTATGGAATGAGGCAAAGGGAATTTCAAAAATCTGAGAAGCCTAACAGGAAAAAATAGCACTCAGCTGCAAGAGAACTTGCAAAGCCAGTGTGACCTGGTCATTGCATGAGGCCCACGTCTGACCTGCCACAGTCTGCCTCAGACCAGAAGCATGGTACAAGCAGTCAGTGCCACGTACAAGAAGGGGATACCTACTGCCATTTGAGAATGAGCCTACAGCCAGCATTACAAACAGGTGAGCTTTATCCACTGCTTCATGTCTCAAGTGAAATGCCACTTACATTTTTCTCAAGTGTTTTTCTGAAACTTTGCTTTTTCCTTTTGACCATTCAGTGAGTCTTATTCTGAATCCACGAGTTTTTGAGTCATATAGAGAACAAAACCCCAAATGGGTAGCACACAGAGGCTGAGCTGGGCATGCTGGAATAGAGGCTCTGGACAGTTAACCCACAGCCTTTTGAGCATCCATTTCCCTGACTGTTTAACCAAAGAAGTGAGTTTGATAGCACAGCAAACAAAGCGTGTTTAAACAGTGAATAAGCATGGCGTATTTCAGCAGGTGGCAGGGAGCCATAAGCAGTCTGCTCCAGGGCACGGTGTGATCAAGCTCTGCCTAAGAGATGTGATGTTCCAAACAAAACTTTGAAGAGTGGTCAGATAAGAGTGAAGCAGTGACAACCAGGAAATAAGTATTTCTTGTGCCTAACTTAAAAAGCTTGTTGTCCTCAGTGGTAGTAGTAGAAATTAATGAGGAGCATTAAACTCTGCATTTTAAGCTGTGTGGTCAGTGTCAAAGTCTTGTTTTTTTCCTTCAAAGGCATTTGTACTGATTTGGAAGAAATTCAGCTTTTTCAGAAATAACTTGGTCTACATCACCCCTTATGCTTTATTGGAAAAGTTTTATTACAAACTAGTCAACTACCAATATAACTCCTCTAATGATATTTACTTATCCTTATAGTCCTTGAGGAGCTCAGTAGAGATTTTTCTGTCCCCATTGTGACCCTTGCACCTTCTGCAGTGCAAATCTGGCCATGCTTCAACAGGTTTTTTTCAGCCACCGACAATACAATGTCTTTGTACAAACACTCAGTGTTAGAAACAGAAGCCCATCCCTAGAAGTGCTGTTTGTTTTGCTGATGTACATGGTATGCTGGTTTTGACTATATTCCTTTCAGGAGTAGGAAAAGTAATCAGCCTCATTGTTTTTTTCACAGCACAGAATTTTTAGAGCACAAGGTTAGTATGAAATACTGTGTTGCACAATATATTGTTCCTGGAAAAGTATCAGAATGATATAGGTGAAAGTGAAATGGCTTTAAAAAAAAAACAAGTGAGAACATGTCTCTGTAAGTAGAATCTCTGACATCTGAGGTACTTGTGAGCACAGAAAGAAATTGTTCTAGCTTAAATGAAAGCTCAGGTAGGTGTCTCGATGAAACAGTTTTAATGGTAGATTGTAAAGAGTTTAGTGCTGCTAACTTTTATGCTATTGACCTGAGATTATTTGTTGCTGAGAGCAGGTAAAGTCACCAGTGGAATGAAGTGGGGGCAAGAGCTTCATGTGTTCAGGGTACATTTTGAGTTGTGAGCAACAGATTTGTAATGCGAAGGGTTTAAAGAGAACTTTTTCAATGTTTTCTTCTGACTAAGCTGTCCTTCATTCCTCTCTAGGCAATGAACGCTATGCTATCATGCAGGTGACTGCAGTGGGAACACTGCTTACCCATATTGTTCCCAAGGGGTCTTAGTATTTTGGCCATGAATAATCCGTTCCAAAAGTGAGATTTCTTACTGAGCTGTGAATGCTGGTTAAATGCTTACTTTAAATACATGAAATGGGAGCATCAGATGCTTTTTGGAACAAAGTTGTGCTATGCTTGCATTTCTCTTTGTGTTGCTAGGGGGTCATCTGGGGTAGCCATGTGGTCTCTGAACAACTCTTACCTTGTATGTGGCAGAGCATCCGAGGGTGGGGAACGTTCCTCGTGGAGTATGATACCCATGAGCTGCTGGAGTAGTGAGAGCGGTGTCCACAGGTACTCATTGAGTAATTTTTCTTATTCTCTTGCTGTAGAGCAGGCTGATCCTTCTGCTCTCCAAATGAGGCCAAATGCTGGAAATGAAGAGCAGGAATTGGCATAGAAAAGTAGAGGAAGCTTCAATTTCTGCTTTTCTTTTAAACATTTCACTTGTTGGTTTACTTCTTCCATGTGCATTTTGCAGAAGCTGTAAGCACAGGAGCATGGAAGCAAGCTTCCTCCTGCTCCATACCTAAGTACTTACCTTGGACAGCTAACGCAGCTTGTGGTCACTGCAGCTGCTTCTGTTGCCTTGCTGTTTCTGCTCAGGAGCTCAGTTGCCCATTGCCATGCCTATTGAGACACCTTTTTGTAGTGACAAAGTATATTGAAGCAGGAGTGGATTGCTTTCTGACTTGAGAAGTGAAGGGACAAGTAATGATAGAAAAGGAAAAGCTGAGGCCTCCATTTCTATCTAAAGGTGATGCATGCAGAGAGGAAATCTTATTTCTGTAAATGCTTGCTGTCTGCTTCTAGACAATGGGTTTAGAAGTTAAATAATAGTTTAATAACTATTATTACTGTTACTTTAATTATTTTTACATTCCATATAGTAGAAATTACCAGCGTTCAATGTTCTTTGCTCCTGACACCTTGGTTAGAACATCTACTACTGTAACTTCTGGTACTGGGAATATCCTAAGAATGGTATTATATTTAAGGCACCTTGTGATGATTCAGAATCCAGTTGATAAAAAGTGAGCAATCAACCTGCAAGGGCTGCTCAGCCACACAGCCTGAGAGCAGAATAAGCATTCATCAGTTATTTGTAAGGTTAAGGAAGCAGTGTGTGATTGCTGCTGGTATTTTAAGGAACACATGGAGAAAAGAAGATTGCAAAAGGATGAGGAGGTCATTTCAAGTAACTCTTTATGTTTTGCACAGTTACGTTTTTACTCCATAACTGTATCAGATTTAGAAAACAAAAGCAAACAAAAAAAAGGAGTGGGATGAGGGATTTCACAATGTGTGCAGAAGGACAAGAGATGTGAGGTTGCCCCATATGAAAACAAAAAGTGTAAATCCCAGAGCTGAAGCTCGGGTGTTAAGGTCAGTGTGTTTATGCCCTAGCAGACAACTGAGGAAAGGTCAGTGTTTGTCCCTTGTGATGATTGCATTTCAGAGCACATGGTGCTGGGGTGGAACTGGCAGTTCACAGGAACTGTTTTTGTAACTAATGGCGAGATCTTTTTTGCTTTTTTTATGTGTCTGGGGGCATATGGAATACTTGAGGAAATAACATGGCTTACGGACAAAAGCTGAAAACAACAAAGCAGAAGACAAATGAGAGAGCAATTAAGACCTATTTACTCAGTTATATATGATTTGCAGTGCCATTTAGTTGCCATTTTGATCACATACAGCAGTACTGGCACACTGTGGGGTCCCTGGTGTTATTCCTGCAGACCACTGCCTTGCACAAACTGTTCCTGATCAAAAGTACTAAGCAGTCTGCCACTGGCTGTAACAGACATACTTAGTGCTTCTCATGTTCTTTGATGCCAGTCAGAGTGCATTCATTAATTTTCTCTGATCATTTTGGCACCTAACTATTCATAAATTGATTGATTAAAGTCAGTTTTTACCTCACTGCCATGTTTTCTGCTACTCTACAAGCTCTCCTGGCTTGTTCTAAACTTTTATGGAATGAAATCAGAAGTCAGTGTTTTATTTTGGAGAAAACAATAAATGTGAACACTAATTTCAAAGCAGAACTTCCCTTACAGCTGCTATTTGTGAAACAGGGTTTGAAACAGTTGCCCTTGCCAGTTAATGCTGTCTTCTATAATGAAAGGTAATTTGTTTGATGGGTTTGTGTTGTTCTCTGTTACTGTAAGAGTATTGGAAGGAAATATTTTAGTTTTAGTGTATAGAAACAGTAGATTGCAGAAAAGATGAATCCGTTATGCGATATCATCATCGAGAGTTCAAAGTTGAATTCCCTGCAATAGAATGTAATGACTTATGTACTTTTCAGAAGCGTTTTGCCTCTGAATTGCAGTGTATTGAACTTTACTTCTTGTTTTTACCACCACATTTAGTAATACTTAACTGGCCAATACAGGAAGATGAAAGAAAATTTTTCTCCTGCAGGAAAGGAAGTTATTTGTCTTGCTTTCAAGGATGTGAATTATAAACAACGTGCAGCACCAGTGAACAGTGGTTAGATAAAGCTGCTCTCTACAGACGTTAGGGGCTGTCCCTCAGAGCTACTGTCTTGCTGCGATTTCAGTAACGATCATGCCTTCCACTTGGTCTAATTTCTATGTTAAATGCTTTGTTGATCAAAACATTTTATTAGGGTGGTTGACCATCAGGCATCTGTCTATCCAAAGGCTGCTTTAAAGGCTGCAAAAAAAGAAATAAGAAAAAAACCTCCATGCCATTAAGCTCTGATGTCTATGGCAGCACTGCAGGCTAGCCTTGCTTTCGTCTACTCTGAACATAAATGCCAAACTGCTTCAGCAGACAAGTTGATAAGAGATTTAAAAAAAAAAAAAAAGATAGTGTAACAATATAGAAGTACTTTCTATTTATTTATTTATTAGGTAATTCTTTACGTAGATGGGATGCAGAGTATGTAATACAAATGAAAAATACCTGTGTCTCCTGACATAAAAATTAAACTGTATGAAACTGGCTGTTTTGGTTGTAGTGCGTTGACTGAATGATTGGAATGATGAGAACTGCTGATTTCTATAACGTTTGTTTCTCTTAGCAAGCATTTATAACTTTGATTTTAAGAAAAATTAACTGGGAGACCAGCTTTCCCAAGCTCTTCTGTGTGTCTGTTTTTTTTTTATGTACGTGTTGTTTACCATAACATGTACTGTCTATTTCCTTAAGGTTAAATGCTTACTAAAAAGAACCCATAGATTAAATTATAGGAGTGGAAGATACTTTCTCTTCCTGGGTCTTCTGATTTTCTGCACACACCGCTTACGTTTTTATGTTGGCTACCTATAAAGAACAAACTATGTCTAGCTAAAGTTCATGAGAGGCAGTGTAATTTCACCCGTTGATTGTTTTATCGCCTGTTCTCACCTTTTCCCTGGAAAGCATGGGAGAAGTTGAAACGCTGTAATGCACAGAAAGCTCTCACTACCTGAGAAGGTGTTGCAGAGGGCCTCCTCGACAGGATGCCAGGTTGGCAGTTCCTTCAGTCTAGGTACACCAGGTCAGCTTCCCTCAGTAGGCAGCAGTTGTGTCCCTCCGCAGGTAGGGGTTTACATCTGAGGAGGCTGCAGCCTGGCTTGTTGGCGCTGAGCAGCCCACACGCAGGGATGGGGTTGCTGAGGGATGGAGAACCACAGAATCCTTCCAGTTCTTTGTGACACAGCTGAGCTGCACACGTTACCATGGCAGCAATGCAGCCACATATTTGTTTATTATTAGCTGAGAGAAATACTTGGGTACCACAAGTTCCTCCTTTATGATTTTATCATGCTTTAACATGAGAGGAGTTCTAGTTTCTGTAGAGAATTAACATTTGCATGTGGATGCTGAAGAAATGGTGGCCCATAGGACTGTAAAATCACCAGACCTTGGCTTTGTTCAAGAAAATTCACACTTTTGAATGAGATTTCAGGGATCTTTCAGGAGTTTCTGGAATTTTCTGGGGTCCAGGTACAATGCTACATAGTTGCTCTGCCCATTTTCAGCATTTTACATTGTCACCAACTAGAGCTCATGGCACTAATTGGATGAGTGTGAAAACGTGTCTTCTGGCATTGATCTTTTGATCATTGATCTGATTGGCTTTTAAATGTAGTGTGGGATTGGCATTTGCATCTAGTAACGGAAAGGAAATTTAAGATGGGGATGGACACATCATTAAGGCTGTCTACCTGGACTTCAGCAAAGCCTTTTACACTGTCTCCCACAGCGTTCTTGTGGAGAAGCTGGCTGCCCATGGTTTGGATGGGCATATGCTCTGCTGGGTGAAACACTGGCTCGATGGCCTGGCCCAAAGAGTTGTGGTCAATGGAGTTGAATCCAGTTGGTGGCTGGCCACAAGTGGCTCGGTACTGGGGCCACTTCTATTTAGTATCTACATTAACAGTCTTGATGAGGGGATTGAGTGTACCCTCAGGAAGTTTGCAGATGACACCAAGTTGGGAGGGAGTGTTGATCTGCCTGAGGGGGAGAAAGGCACAACAGAGGGACCTGGATAGACTGGTCTGATGGGCCAAGGTTAATTGTATGAGTTTCAGTAGGGTCAAGTGTCGGGTCCTGCATTTTAGTCACAGCAACACCAGGCAACCCTTGGGGAGGAGTGGCTGGAAAGCTGCCTGATGGAAAGGGACTTGGTGTACTGATGGACAGACAGCTGAATGTGAGCCAGCAGTGTGCCCAGGTGGCCACGAAGGCCAACGGCATCCTGGCTTGTATCAGGAATTGTGTGGTGAGCAGGACTAGGGAAATAATCCTGCCCCTGTACTTGGTACTGGTGAGGCCCCAGCTCGAGTCCACATTTGGGCACCTCCATACAGAAAGGACATTGAGGTTCTGGAGCAGGTCCAAAGAAGGGCAACAGGGCTGGGGAAGGGCTTGGGGTATGTGCCCCATGGGGAGCAAGTGAAGGAACAGGGGCTGTTTAGTCTGGGGAAGAGGAGGCTGAGGGGAGACCTTATTGTTCTCTTCCAATATCTGAAGGGTGCTTAGAGCAAGAGCAGGGCTGGTCTATTCTCACTGCTGACAGGAGGAGGGAAAATGGCCTTAAGTTGCTCCAGGGTAAGTTTAGGTTGGATATCAGGAAACACTTTTTTACAGAAAGGGTTGTTAAGCACTGGAATATGCTCCCTGGTGAGATGGTTGAGTCACCATCCCTGGATGTGTTTAAAAACTGTTTGGATGTGGTGCTCAGGGATGAGATTTAGCCAAGGGTTGTTAAGAGTTAGGGTAGTATGGTTAGGTCATGGTTGGACTCAATGATCTTTGAGGTCTTTTCCAACCTGAGTGATTCTAAGATTCTATGAAGTGTCCACTGTTTATTACTCCAGATGTCTCAATGACAAAAAATCAGGTAACTGCTACATTGAGTTTACTACTCATGCACAGTTTTCTGGTCTTAGAAATCCTCCACGCTTATATGAAATGGTACATAGATTCAGAGGCTCTTATTTCCTGATAACATTCTAAGAAAACCAATTATCAGAGAGGACTTCTTCCTCCTTGTGAGGGTGAACCAGAATCAGTATTTTTGGTCCCAGAGAAGAGCTAGAATAATTCCCCTGTGATCTCAGTTTCAGAGTGTTGTACCTGTGAGTGACTGCGTACTCATTTAATCTTCATTTTGTTGGTCTGCAAGCCCTCTTTGGAACAAAGAGGAGGATAAAGGCTTAAGCTCAGAGGTTAGCAAAAAATCAGATTGCAGTTCTTTGTTGTGATTTTAGGGTCTTTGGCAGAGAAAGGAGGCACACTCTCTTCCTTTTTGTGACTTGCTGAGATTGGAAATATGTGTCATTTTTCCCAGATAATGGGAGAAAGGTGAAAGATGAAAGAAAACTGTTTTGACTGATAGTTTGTTTGCATTTGGAAAGGAGAAGGAGAATTCCTGGCATAACTCTTGTATTAATCATTTTGATAAGAATTTGGGTAATGTACAGACTAAGAATTGCTGCTGAATTTCTATATAGAAAAGAAGGTAACTGATAGTAGAACCTAGCAGAGAAGTGGTGGGTGCAGGTGCTAGTTTTTGATCCCAAAGCCCAAAATGGTCTGATATCGTCTGCTTTGTTGTGAGCCCCAGGGGAGAAAAAAGGCTGCCCCTGAATTCTTTTGTCTACGAGCTCATTGGCCACTACCAACTCTGGCATTTCTTTTTTCCCTTTCTGCTGTTCCTACTTCACTGGCATCTCCTGAGCCTTACTAGGTTGGAGAGAGAAGCAATGGAGAGGCAGTATTACTGCCATGTGTTCAGATGGATAAAATTAGATAAAAGGCTGATAAAGTGATTATCTACCATGTTTTAGTTACATAAGAAGGAAATGATTAAGTAGATAAGCTTAAAGAAAAGATGCTTCTGTAGTGAACTGCCCTATAAGGGGACAGGGTGGAGTCTAGGGAGCAGTTGCATGTTATGTGGCAAGCATCAAAGCACAGTGTTGAGCCTGAGGGACCCGTGAGAGCAAGCCAAAAAGGGGAGGCACGGCAGCTTCCTCACATGCCAGGGCTTTGAGCCTAAGCTCTGCTCCCAGCATCTTGAGCAATCTGACAGAGCACCGCAGATAAAGCTGTTTCTGCAGCATGCTTATGCACATCAGCCCATGGTTCACTGGCTCCATGTGCAGTCCTTTTTCTTGCCACCTTCTTCTTAAGGACCGTGCCACCTACACCTGCAGACCGGAGGCACTTGGTCTGGCAAAAGGAGATAGTCTGTGATCCCACTCCATTCCCTGAAAAACCCTCCCAAGGAGTCAGTGTGACAAAAGGCAAAGATGAGGAGAGTTTTAAGGGAAAGGAAACAAAGGGATCAGAGGATAACTGATAAGGAAAAATAAATGGGAACTTTGGCAGAAGGGAAGAAAGGAAAAACCTAACTATCAGGGAGTAGGTTAGACTTAGCAATTCTTTTTTGAGTTTTTCTAGGCAGTGCAAGTCACTACGTCTTGGCTCCTGAGGCTCTGCAAAAGAAGCCTGCACGTGACAGGAATGTATACATAGTGTTCTGGGTGTACTGCCATGGAGCACACAGAGCATTTTCTACATTGAAGGACTTAGGGGAGAATTCAGAAGCTTCTTTGTACACACGATTTTGAGTTGGTGTTTTGTGTTACACTACAAATTCTTTTAATAGCACCACACCTCATGAATTCGAAACTTGACAGAACAAGGCAGCATCTGAAATAACCGGTATTGCTTACATTTTCCTAGAGGTTCTCAGCCTTCTGTTTTGAGCATTTTAGCCGTCACTCCACTCTTAGAGACGTGTGGCTGTGTGGGATGTACAGCTACTCAGAGAGCAGATTCTCCTCTAGATGGGTGAGGAATGAGTCCTTTTAGTTTGTTGTTTGTTGTCCATACATACACGTTTTTTTCCAGCTGATGTATCAACATCATGCAGCATGGGGTCTCTGTGAGCTGACTGGTGGGAAAAGGGTCTCAGACCAAGGTGGTTACAAGCCCACATTCAAGCAGCTTAATGAGAGAGCACAAGCTAAACTGGCCCATTTGGTGTGACAATAGAAAATTCAGACATGGGGACTGGCTGCATCATCTTGATGTCACGGTAGTGAGTTGTCAGTGTATTACTCTAAGCAGTACACAGGAGAAAGCATTTGTTACTTGTGGCCCAGTTAGTATCCATCTTTGAGCTTGTTCAATGGGGGGCTGTGAGTCCTTTGCATTAGATGTGCCACAAAGATCTTACGGTTCACAAAGCGTCTCAGCACATCAGGTGGTATCTGCTATACTACAGGCAGTAACAGCTAATCAGTAGAACTAGCATAAATCAATATATTTATGCAACTAGGTTGCGTATGATCTTTACTGAAAGCAGGTGAAATTTCTGTGTTGCCCGTAGTTCTGTGTTTTCAAGCTCAGTCGGGATGAATTGTGACCACTGGTGTATATACCAAAGCTAGGAAGAGAACCTTAGTTTCAGAACAGGAGAGTGGACTGTATGGATCAGTTCCCTGAGGTGAGGTCACCACCTCTGGACTCTGTTAGCCTCTTTTCGTAGGAAGCCTTAAGTCAGCCCTTTTTTGCTATGTGGGTCTTTAAAATGCTTTAGCAGGGACTCATGATCCCCGCCTGGACCAAATGTGGCTTCTATCCCTAGCAGACTGGAGGTGCAGCTCTGAGGCTGCTGGAACACCCTGCCATCCCTGAAGATTCACCTGAGGCTACGAGAGTCTGGAACTTAATCTGATGCAGAGTGTGCAGAGGAGCATGCTGACCATCAGCGTGCCGTGTCACACCTGCACCTTCACTCATGATCTGCCGGCAGCACAGTGTCTCGCACCAGGGCAGCGTACCCAGAGAGGGTGAGCGTGTGGCAGGTGGTGGGGCCTGGGCTTGCAGGTATTGTCGGATCCAACAGGTCAGGTAATCACTTGCAAAACCAGCAGGCTGTTGCACGTGTCAAGAAACACGTGTCCTCTGTTTTCCTTTGTTTTCCAGTCAGCGTGACTAAGCACGTAGTCCTTGGTCACTGATCACTGAAAGCCGTTCCAACAGATCAATGAGTAGCCAGACTGTAAAACCTGAGGAGTCTGAGGAGCAGGTAGAGCCACAGATTGACAGCGTATGATTCTTAAGTGGATTGTAAATAATGTGTTTTAATGCATCAGCCAAGTTTTAACATCATCATTCTGCAAAGGCTTTGTGTCCTTGTATCCCTGCCCTTTTGAGTTCAGGAGCTGCTTACCCCTTGTTGCCCCCACAGTGCTCCTGAGAGCAGTAGATTTGGAAGACAGCCTCCCAGAGAGGAGGGAAGAGGGGAGAGCTTCCAGCCAGGGCTTGTGCCTTCTTCCCATGATGTCGAGGCCAGCCAGGGATAGGCTATGAAAAAGGAGGGATGAGCATAGCAAAGGACCTGGGAAAACAGCAAGCTGTAAAGATCTCAGCGCATGGGTGGCTCATTTTCTTGCTGGCACTTTAGATGTGTAAGGGGTGGGACTTTGAGCACAGCAGCCTGGCTAAATGTTGGAGCAATACGTTTGCAGAAGCACTTTGTAAGAGCAGCTTCTTGGGCACTGGACAGGACTGTGGTATCAGCAACCTGACTCAGCACAAGAAACCCGAGGGAGAAAGATTCAAAACACACGAGCCAGTCAACATGAGCACAGCGGGCAAAGTAAGGACCTTTTTTTTTTTTTTTTTTTAAGGAAAAGTTTCTGTACTCCCAGCACTGTAATGTATTTTAAGTACAGTTTCTTTGCAGCGACACCATGAATCCTGGCGGAGTACTATAAATAAAGTTTAGGAGAATGCTGGTACAGCAGGGCTGCCTTTCCTTGCAGACCACTGTACTCTCCTAGGAAATGGCAAATAAGTTCAGTTTATTTAAATGCTAAGACAACATAGACTAATGACATTAGAGCAAGAATAAAGTACCCCCAGATTGAGCAAGTTAATTTCAAACTCTGGTTGACTGTGTTAATATATAATATAGTGTAGTAAGGGTTCAGACAAATAAATGTATTTATCAGCTGCGTCACTTTCCCTTCTGAGACCTCAGGCTGGTTCCAACTATTTCAAGCTTCTTTACATTTCATGCAATTTTATTAACAGTTTGTCTTCTTCAGAAAACTTTGTGTTAAATTTTTAGGGTGCAGATGTTAAGACAATCATTAAATTCAAATATAGGGACTTTAAAGCTTAAGTTAATAGAAAGCAAAAGTAAGTATTGCCAATAGTGCAGTAGTGAGCTGGGCCTGTGATGGGTATTCACATCTTCAGCAGGTGAGGAGAGGCGAGTCAGCTGCTACCACTGCTCATGTCCATTTGTCTACTTCTTGTGCTACCTGAGAGGTGCTAAAATGTACTCAGAGAGTTGCCAGAATGGGCAATAGTCAGCAACCCACGCGTGGAAAATGTCTGAGGGAATGCACCTTGCTGGAATGTGCCTTAAGAAAGTACTAGTCCTGTTTGCTGTTACTGCCTGCTGTCTTCACTAACTCTTAAAACTGAACAAAATAAGGAGGCGGGGAGGGGAGGGGGGATACAGAGATACAGCAAACATGGAATAAATTTCAGTGAGCAGAGGTAAATTCACCAAGTTCAATTCTCTGTCCAGCCTTTGACTGAGTGCGATAAGGCATTGTGGCATTAGTGCACTTTGTTTTCAGTGTATTTACCTTGCAGCTTACCGTGCAGCATAATCTTCCTCCTCTATAAAGGGTGTGTTTGTACAGCTTACTCTTCCTCTGCTGCTGCAGCTTGTAAGGCTGGTAGAAGACATGAGCAGGAAAACAAAGTGCTGTGACTCCAGCTCGTGCTTGCCGTAATAGAGCGAGTGTGCTGATGGCTCATCTGGGGGATCCCGTTCCAGCTGAAAAAGCCCTCAGGGAGTCAGCCACCAGAACAGAGCCTGACATCTGCTTGTAAGAGAGATCTGTTTGCTCGGAGGGATCCACAGCTATTGGCTGTCTTTGCTCTTACAAACATTGCACATGCTTTGTGTTTGCAAATTGTGAAATCATGAGCGAGCGGTGTGCAATAGTCCATTTTTTTCTTTTCCAGGGATTTTTCCTTGAAAATACTGCCCCTTAAAATGTGATCTTGCTTCACTTGTAATTTTTTTTTTTTTTTTTTAAACTGACAGCATTACATTTAGTGCAGACCTCTCAGGTCACTTTTTCAAAGCTCTTGCTCTCTCCCCCTTTGCATCTGGCTACTGAAACTACACTATTATTTTACATTGCAGATCCATTGTTTCCCAATACTTGCTGTCTTCATTACCAGTTGACATTTTGTTGCTAGATGTGCCTGTTTTCCACTTAGCAACACAGCGGTGTCACACTGTGTGGAAAAATCTTATTCCGTGGCCCGTAGCTGTGTGAAGTTCTGGGCTGAGCAGACCCCAGACCCCACCCAAAAAGATCAGGAAGAAATAACGGGGACAGAGATACAAACAAAGTCAGACATGATCCTGGTGGCAAAAACAAAACAAAACAAAAACTGACTTAAGGACACTGACTTTGGTGGTGGCTTTTTTTTCTCCTACTTTTCTGTCTTCCCCAGATATGAGCAGGAATTCTTCATGTACAAATGTTATGAACCTGTTTCATTGCAAGCACCACTCCTTTTCCTTTGCTCTCTTCGCAGGTTATTAAATGCAAGGCAGCAGTACTGTGGGAAGCGAATAAACCATTTTCTATTGAGGAGGTGGAAGTTGCCCCACCAAAAGCCCATGAAGTTCGCATTAAGGTATTTAAAAAGAAATTAAAAGGAAGTGTTACTAATTGCATTTGATCTATGAAACATGCTTTGGGCCCTAAAGCTAATCATGTCTTTTTTCAGAGTCAGGTTGTTTGTTTTTAATACCACACCGATACAAGGCAAAAACCTGAATTCCTAAGAGAGCAAGAACTACATTTTTCCTTCCTTCGCCTGCGTGCTAGGAAATAGCACTGGGTGCCTCCTTTTTTTATCTGGGTGTTGAGTATCTGTTACGCTTCAGATGATATTGCTTTAGAGCAGTTTGAAGTGTTGTTTGAGTAAGGAGAACCCTTATGTGGGGTCAACAACTGCACTTGTCAGAATAAAAGTTGTTTAGGCATATTTAAATCTTTCAAAAGAAACGCTGCTGTTCTGAGTGCAAGAAAAGACAAAATGTGTTGCAGAATATTAATGTATGGCTGAAATTTTATGTATGTTTTTACATATGTAACGTATACATGTATAAAAATATAATAAATCATATAGTGTAATTATGCAGTAGTGCAATATTACTTATAGTACTTTATTAAGTAAATGTATGATTTAAATAAATATATAACATTTTAATCTAAATAATTCAATATTTATACTATTTGCAAATATAAAAATATTAGGCAGAATCTATTTTATTCTGTTCTTCACCTGCTGTGTGGACGCTGGCTCTGCCCAGCAATCAGGTACACTGCAAGAATTCACAGAGGAGTCTTGCTTTGTAAATTAGAGACTTGCAAACAATGAAGATAGAACTTGAGCAATTAATAGTGTTTTACCTTCATTTTTATTGTGTGCATGTGTTATTTTGGAGAGAAGCAAGTGGCAGCTCCAAATAGATGACATAACTGACGTGTATGATGTGACACAGTGAAGTGCTGAAACATTCTTGCCTTTCTCCTAAATCAGATCGTAGCCACGGGGATCTGTCGCTCTGATGACCATGTGGTGACTGGTGCACTGGCTATGCCTTTTCCAATAATCCTTGGGCATGAGGCAGCTGGTGTGGTGGAAAGCGTTGGGGAGAAAGTAACTTCAGTAAAGCCAGGTACGAAACAGCACTGAACACAAACTCTGTGCTGAGTTTTCAGGCTCCTGTTTTAAGTTGAAGTCTGTTACGTGTGAGCACTTGTAGTGGAGAGGACTACCCATGTAATTCACTTTTAACACCTCTGTATTTCAAGTATCTTTGTTTTTATTGGTCACAAGTACAAAGTCTGTCCAAAGCAGGTCATTAAATACAAGAAAACATTTTATTAGAGATCTCAGCTTTAACAAAATGTGTATTTCACATTTCAGTTATAGCCCTAGCTGCTTTTTCACTTAATTTTCTAGAACTTGATGCATCACTCTGTTGTATAATACTAGATACTGTGTGTTTCCAGCTGAGCTGGAAGAGCAGTGTGTGCACACAAACCCCACCCCTGCTTACTTCTGAATTCTGAAAAAGAGAAACAAAAAAAAGGCTCTCAGACCCATAAAGTTGTTTTAGTGGAATGATTACTAAGCCTGGATATTGTGAATGCTCTCATTTTCACATTGGTTACTTTGTTAATTTGCATCATTATTCTAAAGAATTAGGGATGTCTTACCTTGTGTGCATCACTGATGAAATCTCGAAATGAGAGACTCGAGAGGGCTGGCAAATTAATGCTTAACTTAGTTCCCATTTCTACACACAGTTTACAGCTCTGTTATCTTAACTTACCAACCTCCTGTCCCAGTAGATGTCAGCTTTTATCTCAGTTTCCTCACGTGCTTATTAAGTAGCAGATGCTAAAAACTGCTGAATGAACGCTCTGAATAGCAGTAGCTATGAAGATTTTAAGATATAGGTTGGTCTCAATTCTGTGAATAACACAAGGGATTTTGTATGCTGAAAGCTGTTGTCAGAAGTGCATTAATGATGTCCTCTGTGCCAGAGAGAGGCAGTGGAAGGAAATAAGTCCAGCACTGCATTCCTACTACACATATTTTTAGGAATTCAAAGTACTTGTTTTATGTTTTTACCTGCATGCTTCTTGTGTGCCTGTGTATTTGTCTAATCATTACTGTTTTCTTTATAGGAGATGCAGTTATTCCACTCTTTGTTCCACAGTGTGGGGAGTGCAGTGCTTGCTTAAGCCAGAAGGGTAACTTGTGCAGTAGAAACGAGTGAGTTGCCTAGGTTACTTGTGACCCTTATTAAATTTTAACTCGTACAAAATGGATCACAGCACAGATCTCATTTGCCATTATGTCTGGTTATCTTTCAAACAGTATTTCTAACTCACCTGCTGGATTAATGGCTGATGGCACCACTAGGTTTACCTGTAAAGGGAAAGGAATTCATAATTTTATTGGTACAAGTACGTTCACTGAATACACAGTAGTGCATGAAACTGCTGTAGCCAAAATTGATTCTGCTGCTCCTCTGGAAAAAGTCTGTCTGATTGGCTGCGGATTCTCAACTGGTTATGGGGCTGCTCTGCAGACTGCCAAGGTAAGCGCCATAGGTGTTTCTACCCTGTTCAGGATAGTGTAGCCTGTGAGCAGGGTGCCAAAATGGCAGCCAGAAGGTGTAGGTTCTTTTTGCTGTGTTCAGGGTGGAAAGAAGATATTAGTTCATTCCCTTCCTCAGTTCCTCTAAGGCACTTAGAGATCTTAAAGTCCAATTAAAAACCTGATTGCACTTTGCTAAGTTTTTTTTCAGAACTCTAGCTTTATCACTCCTCAAAAAATATTCCAACAGAGCCAATATATTTTATTGTAACTTCAGGCTTCCTATATTCCAAAACTTTACACAGTGAATTCAAAGAATTGGTAGCAGTACATAAATGCGACTTTCTATAGCTGTCACTATTTCCAATGGAAATCTTAATGCCAATGAAATATAGAGCACTGTAAAAATAATCTGTCTATAAACTTGAAGCTGAATTCCGTAATGAAGATTTAGTCATAGTAATGTATTTTAGGGATAATTTATCTTAGTCATATGTAGGGTTATAACAGCATAACTGGCTACTGCACTAGTACATATGCATAAGCAAATGTCTTCTCAACAGGTGACCTCTATGTTACAAGAAGTAGATTAGGTGAAAACATATTGATAGTAAGAAAATGCAATGTGCTTTACCTGGACTGACACAGGATGCTGTGTTAATGTAGGTGGAAGCAGGCTCCACCTGTGCCGTCTTTGGCCTTGGAGGAGTTGGCCTCTCTGTTGTCATGGGCTGCAAGGCAGCTGGAGCTGCACGCATCATTGCCATCGATATCAACAAGGACAAGTTTGCCAAGGCCAAAGAGCTGGGAGCCACCGACTGCATCAACCCTAAAGATTACAAGAAGCCCATTCATGAAGTGCTGATTGAAATGACTGGCCAGGGTGTGGACTACTCCTTCGAGGTCATCGGCCGTACTGAAACCATGGTATGCAAACAAAAGATGTGGTCTTTTTTGCCACTGGCAAAGTGTTAAGCAAACTGGAAAACTGTGAAGTCTGGCTATCAGCCATTGAGATGCGGGGACAGAAGCACACCCAAAAACTTGAGAAAGGGAACTTAAATGTAGTCCCTCTAAATGCTAATAGAAGAAGAGTCTAAGCAGGGTGACTTAATTCACTATCATCTATCCAACAGCATCTTATCATTAAATGAGTAAAACAAAATTGGAAAACAGAAGAAACTAAAACGTAAGAGCAGATACAACAGTGTTAGCTACGGCAACTGACTGATTTCAAATTGCAAGTTGATTCCTCAGAGAAGGAGTCACATTCTTGTGCCCCAAAGGCAAGATGTGCATGAAATTGACATGTTCCTCTTTTTTAAATGCAGACTGAGGCCTTGGCCTCTTGCCACTACAACTACGGAGTCAGTGTGATTGTGGGAGTGCCCCCTGCAGCACAAAAGATTACTTTTGACCCCATGGTTCTCTTCAGTGGTCGCACCTGGAAAGGGTCCGTCTTTGGAGGTGAGGACCTGGAAAGATGTGATTTAACTGGCTTGTGAAACTTGTCTATTAACTTGAATCAAAGGGAATATATCTAAACTTATGACCCTAACCTGTCCTATAGTACTACTGATAGCTGGACTAATTTGCTAACTAATTTGCTAACAAAGTAGCACAAAGAATATTCATGAAGTTAACTATTATCAGAAATGGTTACTGGACAGTGGAGGAGAAAAAAAACCAAGAGGAAGAAGGTAAGAAGGGGCAGAAAAAAAATGCAAACATTAAGAGATAAAAGAAAAAAAGAGGAGAGACTGAAAGAGAAACACAAAAGAAAAAAAGGCAGAGAGGAGAGGAGGCCAAAAGAATAGGAAGCGTAGATGGACAGGGGTGTGCAGAAGGAGGGGTAGTTAAAATGGATAAGAAAAAAAGGAGGAGGAGAAAGATGTGGGTAAAGGACAAAGGGAGAAAAGGAGCATGAAAAGGAGAAAAAAGTGGAAAAATAAAGAGGGTGGAGAAGGGGAAAGAAAAGTGGGGGGAGATGGGGGGGGGGGAAGAAAATGAAATACAGAAAAGAGCAAAAGAGAAGGGGTATTAAGAAAGAGTAAGAAAGAGATAAAAGGAGAACAAGAGGGCAGAAAAGACAAAGATAGAAAAAAGAATGGAGACTAGGGAGCAAAGACAGTCAGGAACTGTGAAGGACATTCAGTTCAGAACAACTTACTTGCCATGTTTAGCCCCAGCAAGCTGCCATCACTCGCAGTTACTTCTCTTTCCTGAGCTCTTCCAGAGGGTTCCCACACTCAGCAAGCTCTAACTCGCTGAACAAAACTAAAAGAACTAAAAGACAGAGGAAGCTTTTTTCCAGCAGCAGGTTTTCCCTTTTGCAACCAGTTCCTCTGATATATTCAATAGACACCTGACTAAAAGAACGAATTAGGTTATTGTGGGAGGAGGTCCTGTCATTAGAGATAGCTTTATCTAGCATTGCCTCTAAGGAAAGACAGACAACCCCTCCCACTGCCCTATATTGTTTCTATTAAGTTTCTAGTCATCAACAGAGATGTCAGCACAGTTGTTTTTGTTATTATGCATGACTTAAGGAATGAAGTATCAATAGTCAGGCTAAAACAGTATTGGTGGTGGTGGGGGGGGGGGAAAGGGGGTTATTCTTTTAAGATTAAAATTTCAGAAATTTAGACTTGTACCAGTGCAGTGGTTGCTTGGTTTGTTATACAAACTCCACTCCACTGTCTCCACTCCACTAGCTGCACTTAGTGCAGTGCTTCTTCTTGGCATTCAATATTATGAAGGTAAAGTTATACTGAAGTATTTCATCGTGCTGTTCTGCTGTAGAAAGTTTATCTAAGAATTTAAGCCCCTAAATCTATTTTCACTAGCATTGAATGGTTCATTTTCCATTGTCTGTGGTCTTCTTTCAGGCTGGAAGAGTAAAGATGCAGTCCCCAAACTGGTTGCTGATTACATGAAGAAAAAGTTTGTTCTGGATCCATTAATAACCCACACCCTTCCTTTCACTAAAATCAATGAGGGATTTGATTTGCTAAGGACAGGGAAGAGGTAAACATTGCTTAATTGTAAAAATAGTTTATAAACAACTTTAAGAAGTGCACAGTAAGACAGGGCGTGGCTGACTTCGTGACAGAGAATAGCGAGCAATCCACAGTGCCCGTTAATCTTGGCCACCATAGTATCTGTCCATGAGCTGCTGCTATAGTAACAAAAGGTAGCAAAGTTTTAGATTTTGAAAAGTGTGGGGTGCCTTCTTTCTTTCCAGAGGAGTTTTTAGATTCTAGTTCCTGTCTAGTTTGAGCAAAGTGTCTGTGTGGCAGAGGGAGAAAAGCACACACAGAACAGCAAGTCAGCACCCGTTAGAAAAGAGCACGCAAGAAAACTGTAAACATGAACCTGCAGAGGGCATAGGAAGCTAATTCTATCACATTTCAGGAAGCTTTTTTAGGATGAGGAGCAGAATACAGAAATAACCTGTTTAGTGGAAGAGCAACTTACCATTCATATTGTAATATTCATAGGGAACAGAGTCCCAGTGTCATCAGTCCAAAGATCACTGGGTAGTCACTTTGGAGTATTCAAAAGGAAGAACAGTTTGTGTATATACACAACTAGAACTTGCTGACTTACAATTTGGCTGTTCTGCATTCTTCAAATATTTTGAGACTTCAGCTCAGACTGTTTTCATAGGATACTGAAATCAGAAATACTGTTCGTCAGAGATGTTTGATGAGATTCACCATGGCAAAAAATGAAAATTCTCATTGGCAGAAGTGGGAAATATATCTATATATTTTAATATGTGTTCAGGCTTTACCTGCGCAACCTGGGCTAGGGAGCTGCTCTGGCAGGGGGGGTTGGACTCTAAATACAAAAAGTACACAGCAGAAGACATTTTCCTCTCATGTTTTCTTTGAGCTTTGTTCTCAGGTTCCAACTACTCAGCACTTAAATGTTTTTTGACTGTCCTTATCTTATATCTATTCTAATTGTTAATTGCGTTGGTTTTAGATTTTAGTGTAACAAAAAAAGGGGAACTAGTGAGGATGGCGATACTATCAATTTTGCTAAGGTACTGATGGTCAACCTGAAGACAGAGAAGTGAAACATTTCAGTGGTTACTGGGTAAAACACTTCAGTGTTCACATATCATGTAGAGTTTGCAAGAATCATGCTTCAATGTACCTATGATTATTTAGCCAAAGAGAGTTAAGACTTCATAAACTTAGCCTAGGTTTAAAAACCCTTGCAAAAAAGTCAATTACCACCTTTCCTGACTGTCTCTGCTCAGTGGATACTGTCCCTGTACTTTTGCTAGGCCCACTACACTCCAGCAGGTGAGAGTAGGAAAGCCAAGAAATTTCCAGGCCCCTTCAATCCATCATCTATGCCAGAAATCAACAGAACCTGCTTGAGAAAGTAGTCAGAGTAGAGCTAATTATTTTCTTGCGTGCTGTTTCTAATCAGCAAAAGAGAAACAAATAGCCTCAAAAGTGAATGGGAATGCTAATACCAGCATGGCAGTATTTTCAGATCTATTGTGATAGGTGTCTTTACTCTTACAGCCAAAGTTTTGAACCTCTTCTAAGGGAAAGAAAATGCTTTGCATTCCAGTGCTGAAGGTCCCAATATCCTCCTAACAGCTTTTAGCTCTGTTCTTTTTCCTCATTTGATATCGAGTGTATTTAGCTTGCTGAATTTGGCTCAGCAATGCACCTGAACAGCAGCAGAACATGAGCACTTACCGATCAAGACAATGAAATCAACAGGATTGAATCTGAGCCAACAGAGAGGATAGGCCCATTCCCTCAGAGGGGAGGTGCCAGCCCAGAATAAGTTTCACCATCTAGAAGTTACCCTTAGAGCCAATGGGAATGGGAGGGCTGTACGTAGCGATCCCTCAAAGGACTGTCCCAGCTATCTTTGGTTTTGCAGAGCCAGGAGCCCTCAATTCAGTCTTGCCTAAGTTGTCTTTTCTGCATCTGCAGCAAGCTTTGTACATCTACTTCATCATTTTACTACAGCTGGGGCTAGGGAGGGGAGGCTGACAGCAATAGCCTGATTTTTCAGAGTAAATAACGTTTTGCAAATGTTGGCACAGGGGCTTTTCTACAGTCACTAATTCGTCATTTTATATTGCAGCATTCGCAGTGTCCTGATATTATAGGATCCTCGATGGCTTAGCAGCAGTACAAACTTCACAGCAGTACAAACTTCATTCTGCTCCAGTACAACAGATATCAATCAGACAGTTCTGAAAAGTGTCACCACCACCTTTGCTTAAAAGCTTATCAAGCTTAGCATCCAGACTTTAAGCACAACATTTAGAATGGAAATAATCTTCTGTCCCATCATTTCTTCTTCATTACTGCTTTCAAGTTTCTGCATTGTGATGTCTATTTATCTTAAGACTGAATAAAGAAATTACAGTCTCTGATTCTGGCACAGGTGTTATGAAAGGTTTGGTTTTGTTTCTGAACTTACCTGTGAATACCGAGTAATTGGGAAGAAATAGGTGACTGTCAACCATCCTCTGCTACCTAACTCTTCAACGCCCAATACACTACATGATGTCATGACGTAGAATATCAACAACACAACAAAAACCACAAAACCATGACAGTGACAGGTGACAGACTGCACAAAATCAAACTACCAATCTTATATCTTTTTCTGCATTTGTAATCTGGAAGCAGGAACAGAGATTATTTCTATTCAACCACCTTACTACAAAGCCTGTTCCTATGTCTGATCACACAGAAAAAAAGAAAAGAACATTGAAGGTGCATTCAGGATCATAGTACCCAAAACTCTGAGATGGCCCAAGAAGTTGGGAGGCCGGGACTGGGGCATACAACCAGCAAGCATGTGCTGCTGTGGGCCTCCACCCTTGCACTATGAAACAAGGCAGGCACAAGCTGTGATAAGCACTAACAGAAAACACTCCAGGCTGTCCCATAAATCCACGGGCCTGTGCTAAAGGCTTCAGAAGTGCTAACACAGTCCCTGGACGAGAAGGGTGAGACTAGAACTGCCCACATTAATGTGGGCCACAAGCAAGGTGTCACTCGTCCAGATTTCTGCTGCTGACTCTGCCCTGCACCTCAGAGAAAAAACATAACTGAGGTCTAAGGGCATTTGGAGAAGTTAATCCCCTCAATAAACTTGCACACAGGTTGGACGACTGTGTCCTCAGAATACTAGCCCTACCTGATATATACAACACAGTACACAAGTAAAAGGTTTTACAATACCACACAGAGCTAAGGTTGCTCCAGAAGGCCACAGACAGACAGTCTATCACCATACCATGATACAAGCTTTTTTTATTTTTTAAATACTTACAAATGATCATATTCTCCTCACAATGAAGCCTGTTTCCTATCTCTGATCACACAGGAAAAAGTTTTCTACAACCTAGCCTGAACCTCCCCCAGTGCAGCTTTGTACCATTCCTGTGCATCCTACCAGCTGCCAAAACAAACACAGGACATTGCTGCTTTAGGCAACTGGAACCTAGAGGTGTGGACAGAGGCTACTTCCATCTTGGAAAACACAGTCAATATCGACTTACTTATCATACTAAATAGATGATAGGCACTGCCAGTAGTCCTAAGGACACAATGGCACACTAACAGTGCTTGCCCAATAGCTGGGTGAAGGAGACTCAAACAAGGGGACACTGACACCAATGGTTCGCCTGAGTGTGTCAGCAGAACCAGTCCTTGAGCATCCCTGCATGGTAAATGATTTCAAGACACGTCTACCAAGAGATTAGACCCATCAGAAGGAGCTGTTCAAACATATATGCATTTGATTCTGCCTGCGCAGTCAAGTCAAAGACTTTTTGTGGGTCATAAAAATCAGTCGGTTCTGGGGAAACTCAGCAGAAGAATCTCATCTCTCTCAGGGCAGGTTGTGAGGTATGGTCTCAGCTAAACGCAGCTAAAATGCAGCTGAATCATGAGTTCAACAGAAGTCAGAAAAAGGGTGGATTAAACCTAGCTTGAGGGGACAGAAAGGACAGAAAGAAGTTTTATTCTCCACGTGCCAGATACATGGTGCTTCTGAGGCACGTCCTATTGCAGGAGCTTTAAGGAATAAAACATCATTCGTCAGGGTGGAGGATCAAAAAAGAAAGTGAGCTAGGAAATCAATACAACAAAATTCCTCAATTCTGTCCTGTTCAATCACATGCAAAGTCAGTTTCTTTTGTCTTAAATGCCCATGGGTTTGAGAACACCAAGGCCTCAGGCTCCCGGCAGCAGCACGACAAAACTTGAACATCACCGTGCAGATGTTGGGCTGAACTGGCACGGCTGGAGGACAGGCTGTGCGGCTGCACCTCCACACAGCTGAAGCCACTGTCACACCACAGGGCCACTATGCCCCAGGGGACACATTAGCAATGCCTCTCTGCACTGGGGAAGCTTGAGAGGGATCAGGCAACTTGGAAACTGGGTTTTGGGGCTTTGTTCCCATGGCAAGCAGATGCTCCCACTCCTGCCTGCACCATATCATGCTTTACAGGTGTTTTTTTTTTTTTCTTTTTTAATTATTAATCCTTTCACAAATAATTAGGGGCAAGCTGCCGCTAGGCCAAAGGTTTCCCCTTTGCCACAAGTGGTATCTATGGAAGCACAAGTGGCAATAGGAGCCTCCTCCCCTTTGCCCTTCCATAAGCAACTGGAGAAAAAAAAAGTCTCTCTGAGCTCCAATGTGCCTTTTGGAGGAGGGCAAAGGGTAGCACCTCTCTGCTGCTACCCATCTGTACGCAGGGGAAACACCTCCCACTCTACTCTGAGCTGCCTCTGGCCCTCCACCAGGACTCCCAGCGTGCCCCTGCCCGACCTTCACCTGCAGCCAGTGGTGCTCAGCTGCACTCAGGGCATCCACACAAGACACGGGTCTGGAAGGACAGACAGCAGCAAGCCTCCAGCCTCTGCCACTGCCAGAGACAGCTCCTCTCAGACCGCATGGCCACTGCTGGAAAAGTAAGGGTGCCTTCTTGCCTTTTTTCCTCAACCCCTCCTCCCACAGAGACACCCAGGCAACAGCTCAGCCACCATGCTTGGGCTGCAGACCACCCTTTCTGACTCCCCTAACTGACCCAAACCTCTCTGAATTACACAAGACTCTGCTCTGATATAACTGCAGCGTGTCAGTATCTGCATGAGGCAGCAGCTTCCCCAGCATGGGTGGGCCTTGAACAGCTTTCTCACACTGAAAACCGAGTAGCCGTTTTGCTATTTATGAGTGTTACCTCGATTCCAGCTGCTCCTCTGCTCCAGACTCCTTCTATGGGAATGCAGCGGGGGATTCAGTTTCCTTCCAGAAGAGCCTCGGTCCTCTCCTCTCTTAGGGAACAGCTTACAGCAGGGAGACTGCAGGATCCCACCACCAGAACAGGATGCTGAACCGGTCATTGGAAGGGCACGGGCCACAGCAGAATTAGCTTTTAGTACTTCCTTGGAGCTGTGCTGCTGACAGAGGGCAACAATCCATCAGTTTACTATTTTTAACTAATTACTCTTTCTCAAAGGCACACCCTCTCACACAGCTTCACTGCTTCCATTCTCCCAGGTTATCCGATGCAGAGCTGCCATTGCCTGGGCAGTGGGCAAACCGCTCTCTGTTGAGGAGATAGAGGTTGCACCTCCAAAGGCACGTGAAGTGCGTGTCAAGGTAAAAGCACATTGTTTTTTTTTTTTTTTATTTTGTTGTTTTCTTTGTGTTTTTGTTGTTGTTGCTGTTTCCCCTTCACCTGTGAGATTTTTTTCCTGTGGATTTAGCTTGAATATAGCTATCAGGGCTATATGTGTATTTATGCTTAGTCTTCTCCTAAATTAGGGTGTAAGTATGTCTGTCTCCTTCCTGATCTCCTGATAGATTATAGGGATCCACAGTGGCCAACACGCTTCTAGAATCAAATATCGATAGAATATCCAAAGGTGGAAGGGACCCACAAAAGTATCATTGCATCCAACTTTTGTCTCTACATAAGACCCCCTCAAATTCAAGTCCTACATCTGAGAATATTGTCTAACTGCTTCTTGAAACCCAGCAGCTTCGTGCTGTGACCACTGCCCTGGGGTGACTGTTCCATGTCTGACTATTCTCTGGTAAAGAACCTTTTCCTAACGCACAACCTCACCTTCTCCTGGTGCAGCTCCACTGCATTCCTTTGGACCCTGTCACCACAGAGCAGAGCTCACCATCTGCTACTTTGCTCCCCTCATGAGGAAGGTGCAAGGTCACTGTGAGACCACACCTCACTCTCCCTATCTCTACGCTGAACAAACCAAGGGACTTTGGCCACTCCTCATGCATCTTGCCCTCCAGACCCTTCACCATCTTTGTAAGTCTCTTTCGGACACTCTCAAACAGTGTTTGTTTTATGTTCTTCCTATATTGTGGTGTCAAAAATGCAAACAGTGCTCAAGGTGAGGCTGCCACAGTGCAGAGCAGAGTGGGAGAATCCCTTCCCTCAACTGGCTGGCAGTGCTAGATGTGATGCATCCCAGGGAATGGTTGGCCACAGGGGCTGTACAAGGGCACACTGCTGACTTAGATTCAACTTGCCACCTAGGTCCCTCTCCACAGGGCTGCTCTGGAGGCCCTCATCTCCCAGTCTTTACATATATCTTGATCTCTCTGCAATTTCTGTTGTTGGCCCTCAAGGGAGTCAACAGCCTCTCCCAATTTAGTATAATCTGGGAACTTACTTAGTATACCTTCAAGATCTATATCCAAATCACTGATGAAATCGTTAAACTGGCCCCAAGATGGAGCCCTGCAAAAACCCATGAGTGACTTGCAGATATGATCACATTTATCACAGTCCTCTGAGCCCACACATCAGCCTGTTGTTCATCCATTGAATTATGTTTCACTCTGGGTGTGCGCAGGACATTTGGTCCAGAAAGATAAAGTGAGGAACAGCACTAACAGATTCGCTAAAAGTCAGGACTACCGCTACAGGCTTCCCTTGGTCAACAGGGTGGGGGGAAGTAGGAGGGGGTAAACAAGTCATAAAAGGAAATTAAGTTCATTACATAGAATTTTCCCCTTCTGAACCCACGTTGGATATGACCAATTGTCTTTCAAGTATTTTACAATAAGTTCCAGAAAAATCTTCACAATTCTGCCAGGCAATGAAGTGAGACTGACAGTCCTGAAGTTATGAGGATTGTCTATCTTGTTCTTCTTGAAGACTGAGATGTTTAACACCATTTACTTGACAGGAATATCTCCAGATTCCCAAAAACAGTGAAAAATAATTAAAGAGGGGTCCACAAAAAAAAACAGCCAGTTCTATAAGAAAACTGGAACAAATAACATTGGGCCCCCTAAATCTATATGCATGCAAGTAGAGAAAAAAACAACACAAATTGCAGTTAGCTTACTATACACAGATCGGACAAAAAAGGCTCTAAGGGCTTCAAAGCCAAAAAATAACATTGCTCCAAACATTACCAGTTCTTTTACCTCTAACAGATCGTGGCCACAGGGATCTGTCGTACAGACGATCATGTTATTGAAGGGACCTTTCCTGATGCAGAATTCCCGGTCATCGTAGGCCATGAAGGAGCTGGGATTGTAGAGAGCATTGGAGAAGGAGTGACCTCTGTGAAACCAGGTAATCAATGCACATGGCCAGGACACAGCTCTCAAAGACTCTGAGACAGCTTAGAGCTCTGAAACTCCTTCTGGCTGCACACCAGTTGGGCTACACCATCACACGCAATTTCCACATCAATACCACAGAGTGCTTGAGGTGGGATCTGAACATTTTCTATGCACAGGGAAAGCAGAGGGCTCACACCTGGCTGCTGTCATCAGAAAGCTCAGTGGAGGCACGCCAACAGGCTGCAGAGTATGAGGCACCTAACACTGGATCTGCTTTGTTCCAGGAGACAAAGTCATCCTCTTTGGTCTTCCACACTGTGGAGAATGCAGCTTCTGCTTGAATCCTGACTCCAACTACTGCCTGAAATCACAGTGAGTTTGCTTTCACCCATCCCTGCACCAAAACAGGCTCAGCTGTCAACAAACATGACACGCACACACATGTGCTTTATGTAATCAACAACACATGCACATACTTCCAACAGCTTCAGTGAACCACAAAACCTGCTGCCTGACAAGACCAGCAGGTTCACCTGCAAAGGGAAACAGATCCATTACTTCCTCTGGACGAGCACTTTTTCAGAATACACCGTAGTGCCTGAATACACCCTGGCCAAGATAGATGCTGCTGCACCTCTGGACAAAGTCTGTGTAATTGGCTGTGGTTTCTCGACAGGCTATGGGGCAGCCATCAACACTGCCAAGGTTGGTATTCAGATGTGTTGAAATAAACACCCCACAGCTACTTTCATGCCTTCAAAAAGGCAATAGAATCCTCCTCCCCACACAAGAAGCTAACCCCATGTCATGCAGGTAAAACCGGGCTCCACCTGTGCCGTCTTTGGCCTTGGAGGAGTTGGCCTCTCTGCTGTCATGGGCTGCAAGGCAGCTGGAGCTGCACGCATCATTGCCATCGATATCAACAAGGTCAAGTTTGCCAAGGCCAAAGAGCTGGGAGCCACCGAGTGCATCAATCCTCAGGACTTCAAGAAGCCCATTCAGCAGGTGCTCACCGAGATGACTGGTCACGGTGTCGACTATTCCTTTGAGGTCATTGGGACTGCAGATACACTGGTATGTGACATTTCAGTATGTCCTCCTTCCCAGAACCCCATCAAATTAATGCCATCACAGCACTGGTTTCTTGCCTGGTGCCTGTGCTTCAGGCCACTCAGCCTGGGGAGAAGCGATGCAGGAGTGTCAAAACAGGAATGGAGAGTTCCAAGGCCAGTGCCATAAATAACCTCTGTTCTTAAGCTTCCAGGGAGGGGTAAAACCTTCAAGGAAATAATGCATTTATGACAAATTCAGCTAATTCACATTCCTGTCCATCAGATTGCTGCCCTGGCCTCTTGCAATATGAACACTGGTGTCTGTGTGATGATTGGGGAACCACCTGCAGGTACAACGGTTCCCATTGATCCTCTCCTTCTACTAAGTGGGCGCACCATTAAAGGGACGCTGGTTGGAGGTAGGAAACCAAGAAAGTCATTTTAGACATTTCAGTCTTCTCCTTTCATGGCAATTCCCTAATTTCACTGGAACAATTACACTCCAGGACATACACTTAATCATTCCTTCGAGAAGGGAGTTAACAAATACAGCAGTTTATTCAGCTCCAGGGCAAAAGAACCTCTCCCTCGCAGTTGTCACACAACAGCCTGATAGTCAGCATGAATACTGAAAGCACGGAAACGTCCCAGAAAATCTTCATGAGAAGACTTTCATGTTGAAACTTTAAGAGAAAAGCAACACTGAATTTCCACATTATATATAGGAATGAAACATAACAATAAACCCACAAATATTCTGTAAGCTTCCACTCCCTCTTGCGAGATGAGGCGCAAGGCAACTCCACCAATGTTTCCTTACAAAAACAGCGTTTCTCCAATTTTTCACCACATCTGATTTCTCCCATTTCTAGGCTGGAGAATGGGAGACGCTATCCCCAAATTAGTTACCAGCTATTTGCAGAAGAAATTTAACTCTGACTTGCTGATCACACACACGCTGCCCTTTGCTAAAATCAACGAGGGATTTGAATTGCTACGTGCAGGCAAAAGGTGAGATTCTGACTAGTAGGGGTGATGCACGGCAGCAATTGAAGGAGCACTTCTGTCTGCTCCGGGACACTGCCGGTAGCACCACTTGTAACTCCTCCCTTCCTTTCCTCCCTCTGCAGCATTCGCAGCGTGCTGCTCTTCTGAAGGATGCGGCCAAGCCAGCATGAGCTCAGCACACAGCCCAGCAGGTGCCCTCCTGTGTGGGCACACCCTCCTCCATCTCCCTTCATGACTATAAAGAGAGAAGCACGAGCAGCTTGCCAGCACTGCAGCGCCCTGTGCTCATCCTCTCCTGAGAGAGCATTCATATCAATAAAGGCTGTCTTACAAACTCTTCCCATGGAGTGCTGTCAAATAACAGATGCTGATGTTTCTGACCTGCACATTCTTTGCACGCTTTCACAACAAACACCCATACACATTTACATACTTATCTTAATAAAGAGATGATAGGCACTGCCAGTAGTCCTAAGTACACAATGGCAGGCTTACAGTGCTTGCCCAATAGCTGGGTGAAGGAGACTCAAACAAGGGGACACTGACAACAATGGTTTGCCTGCGTGTGTCAGCAGAACCAGTCCTTGAGCATCCCTGCACGGTTAATGATTTCAAGACACATCTACCAAGAGATTATACCCATCAGATGGACCTGTTTAAACATATATGCATTTGATTCTGCCTGAGCAGTCAAGTCCAAAGACTTTTTGTGGGCCGTAAAAGCAGTCAATTCTGGAGAAGCTCAGCAGAAGAATCTCATCTCTCTCAGGGCAGGTTGTGAGAGAGCCAACAGCATGAACTGGATCACTGACACGTTCGTTCAAAGCAGAGGGAGAAGGGTTTCACTGCTAATTAACTGATCCCGACCTCAAAAACGTGGATTCAGTAGAAATAAGAGTGGTATAACATCTCCAAACTAACTAGATTCAGAGGAAACCTCTTCAGTGGAGGCAAAGCTACTTTTCTCTGTCAGCTAAAACGCATCGGAATCATGAGCTCAACAGAAGTCAGAAAAGGGAGGATTAAACCTAGCTTGAGGGGACAGAAAGGACAGAAAAAGAAGTTACCCTCCACGTGCCAGATACATGGTGCTTCTGAGGCACGTCCTATTGCAGGAGCTTTAAGGAATAAAACATCATTCAAAAGGGTGGAGTATCAAGAAAGCGAGCTAGGGAATAAGGACAATAAAATTCCTCAACTCTGTCCTGTTCAATCACATGCAAAGTCAATTTCTGTTGTCCTAAGTGCCCACGGGTTTGAGAACTCCAAGGCTCCTGGCAGCAGCACGACACAACTTGAACATCACCGTGCAGATGTTGGGCTGAACCAGCACGGCTGGAGGACAGGCTCTGCGGCTGCACCTCCACACGGCTGAAGCCACTCTGGCCACCATGCCCCAGGGGACAGCTCTGCCAGCCAGAAGACACTTTAGCAATGTCTCTCTGCACTGGGGAAGCTTGAGAGGGCGCAGGCAACTTGGAAACTGGGTTTTGGGTCTCCTTGCCAAAAGCAAGAAATCAGTGGACCTCACCGTATCATTATGTACAGTCTTTTTATTTTGCTAATTATTAACCACTTCACATAGAACTGAGGAATATTGCTCCCAGGACAAAGTTTTCTCTTTTGCAACAAGTGATATCTAAGGAAGAACAAGTGGCAATAGGAGCCTCCTCCCTCCAGTACGTCAACAAACAAATGCAGAAAAAAAGGCTCTCTGAACTCCGATGTGCCTTTTGGAGGAGGGCACAGGGGTCCCCCCAAATGCCAGAGCCACCAATAAAAGCCTTCCTGGAGGACTTCTGCTTCCTCCACACAGAGTACAGCTGCCAGCCATCAGCACCTCTCTGCTGTTACCCATCTCATCACCGCTCACTGTGCCCTCAGCACACAGCCCTGTACGCAGGGGAAACACCTCTTCCACTCCCTTCTGAGCTGCCTCTGGCCCTCCACCAGGGACTGCCCCTGCCTGACCTACACCTGCAGACAGTGGTGCTCAGCTGCACTCCAGGCGTCCACACAAGACACGGGTCTGGAAGGACAGACAGCAGCAAGCCTCCAGCCTCTGCCACTGCCAGAGACAGCTCCTCTCAGACCGCATGGCCACTGCTGGAAAAGTAAGGGTGCCTTCTTGCCTTTTTTCCTCAACCCCTCCTCCCACAGAGACACCCAGGCAACAGCTCAGCCACCATGCTGAAGCTGCAGACCGCCCTTTCTGACTCCCCTAACTGACCCAAACCTCTCTGAATTACACAAGACTCTGCTCTGATATAACTGCAGCGTGTCAGTATCTGCATGAGGCAGCAGCTTCCCCAGCATGGGTGGGCCTTGAACAGCTTTCTCACACTGAAAACCGAGTAGCCGTTTTGCTATTTATGAGTGTTACCTCGATTCCAGCTGCTCCTCTGCTCCAGACTCCTTCTATGGGAATGCAGCGGGGGATTCAGTTTCCTTCCAGAAGAGCCTCGGTCCTCTCCTCTCTTAGGGAACAGCTTACAGCAGGGAGACTGCAGGATCCCACCACCAGAACAGGATGCTGAACCGGTCATTGGAAGGGCACGGGCCACGGCAGAATTAGCTTTTAGTACTTCCTTGGAGCTGTGCTGCTGACAGAGGGCAACAATCCATCAGTTTACTGTTTTTAACTAATTACTCTTTCTCAAAGGCACACCCTCTCACACAGCTTCACCGCTTCCATTCTCCCAGGTTATCCGATGCAGAGCTGCCATTGCCTGGGCAGTGGGCAAACCGCTCTCTGTTGAGGAGATAGAGGTTGCACCTCCAAAGGCACGTGAAGTGCGTGTCAAGGTAAAAGCACATTTTACTTCTTTATTTTCTCCCATGGAAATTGATGTACCTGTGCACGTACTGCTTGCCTGGCACGGTGTGGTCAGCGGATCCTCTTCCTTGCACTCAGCTCTGCACATTATGTTCAGATGCTGCAGGACAGGATGGCCACGAAGGCCAATGGCATCCTGGCTTGTATCAGGAATGGTGTGGTGAGCAGGACTAGGGAAGTAATCCTGCCCCTGTACTTGGTACTGGTGAGGCCCCAGCTCGAGTCCACATTTGGGCACCTCCATACAGAAAGGGCATTGAGGTTCTGGAGCAGGTCCAAAGAAGGGCAACAGGGCTGGGGAAGGGCTTGGGGAACGTGCTCCATGGGGAGCAACTGAAGGAACGGGGGCTGTTTAGTCTGGGGAAGAGGAGGCTGAGGGGGAGGCCTTACTGATCTCTTCAAATACCAGAAAGGTGATTGCAGCGAGAGCAGGGCTGGTCTCTTCTCACTGCTGACACGAGGGGAAACAGCCTGAAGCTGCACCAGGGGAGGTTCAGATCAGATATCAGGAACCACTTCTGTACAGAAAGGGCTATTAAGCACTGCATTACGTTCCTCGGGAAAGAGGTTGAGTCACCATCACTGAATGTACTTAAAAACCAGCAGGATGTGGTTCTCAGGCACACGAGCTAGAGGAGCCTGTTAGAGTTAGGGCTCTATGGTTAGGTTCAGGCTGGACTTGAAGATCTTGAAGGTCTTTTCCTACCAGAGCAATTCTGTGATTCTGCGATTCCTGATCACCATGATTTGCACTTGGCTTCTGCCTCATCCTACTATGTGGCTCAGCCCTGATTTTTCTGCTACCTTTCTATACCACTTTCTATGCCTTTCCGTCAAAGAACATCAGGGAAGCGTTGAGGAAGCATGGCATGAACAAGAAGTAGAAAACATTAAAAATAATAGAAGAAAAAAAAGAAAACATTATAAGAAAAGGAATTTTCATAACCACTAAAAATAAACATGTCAGAACAATCCCATTCTTACCAGGCTCCTGTGTATGATATGTATGAAACTCAGGAACACTTTGTAATAAAATGCAGCAACTTTCAAACTTCTAAACCCAAAAAGTAGTGCAATCCACACTGTCACTTGATCTTTGCTCTGGATTGCACTGCTCTAATGATAGCTGCAGTTATACTTTTTTTTTATTATTATTATTTTTAAGAAGATTAATACTCTCATTGAATGCAAACGTTTTCAGAATGTGCCAGCGTGTAGATGGAAGCACACAGCTATGTACAGCAATGCTCTGAGACAGTGGACTGCTGTAACATGCCAGTAGGCATTCAGTGCCCTACGTGTCACAAACCTCTCCCCAGATTTTGGCACCGACTATATTCAGGCAAACAGAAAAGAACAGTCTCCACTGAAGAAGCAAATTACGACTGCAAAACACAACGCTTTGCTCCCTGCTGAGTTATACCACACTATGTCTGACACAGTCACTCAGGAATACCCATTCCTGGAAGCCAGAAAACCAGAGATATGCCAACAGCAAACCCCAAAGCCCTGCAGCACTGCACAGAAGAAAGCCATGCAAAACATTCAACAAGAGCAGAGGACTTTGGCCAGGCAAGGGCACAGGGGCACCAGCATGAGGCGGTAGCACCAACCATGGTGACACTCACAAAAAATGCTACTGCCCACAGGCTCTCAAAAAGCCCAAGCTATTTCTAAGCTCAACTGTTCTCTCCTCCCAAACAGATCGTGGCCACAGGGATCTGTCACACAGATGACCATGTTATTGAAGGCACCTTTCCTGATATAGAATTCCCGGTCATCCTAGGCCATGAGGGAGCTGGGATTGTAGAGAGCATTGGAGAAGGAGTGACCTCTGTGAAACCAGGTAACCAGGACTCAGCTCTCAAAAATTGTGAGGCTGTTGGGCTACACTATCACATGCACCTTCCTCATCAATACCACAGAGTGCTTGAGGGGGGATCTGAACATTTTCTATGCACAGGGAAAGCAGAGGGCTCACACCTGGCTGCTGTCATCAGAAAGCTCAGTGGAGGCACGCCAACAGGCTGCAGAGTATGAGGCACCTAACACTGGATCTGCTTTGTTCCAGGAGACAAAGTCATCCTCTTTGGAATTCCACACTGTGGAGAATGCAGCTTCTGCTTGAATCCTGACTCCAACTACTGCCTGAAATCACAGTGAGTTTGCTTTCACCCATCCCTGCACCAAAACAGGCTCAGCTGTCAACAAACATGACACGCACACACATGTGCTTTATGTAATCAACAACACATGCACATACTTCCAACAGCTTCAGTGAACCACAAAACCTGCTGCCTGACAAGACCAGCAGGTTCACCTGCAAAGGGAAACAGATCCATTACTTCCTCTGGACGAGCACTTTTTCAGAATACACCGTAGTGCCTGAATACACCCTGGCCAAGATAGATGCTGCTGCACCTCTGGACAAAGTCTGTGTAATTGGCTGTGGTTTCTCGACAGGCTATGGGGCAGCCATCAACACTGCCAAGGTTGGTATTCAGATGTGTTGAAATAAACACCCCACAGCTACTTTCATGCCTTCAAAAAGGCAATAGAATCCTCCTCCCCACACAAGAAGCTAACCCCATGTCATGCAGGTAAAACCGGGCTCCACCTGTGCCGTCTTTGGCCTTGGAGGAGTTGGCCTCTCTGCTGTCATGGGCTGCAAGGCAGCTGGAGCTGCACGCATCATTGCCATCGATATCAACAAGGACAAGTTTGCCAAGGCCAAAGAGCTGGGAGCCACCGAGTGCATCAATCCTCAGGACTTCAAGAAGCCCATTCAGCAGGTGCTCACCGAGATGACTGGTCACGGCGTCGACTATTCCTTTGAGGTCATTGGGACTGCAGATACACTGGTATGTGACATTTCAGTATGTCCTCCTTCCCAGAACCCCATCAAATTAATGCCATCACAGCACTGGTTTCTTGCCTGGTGCCTGTGCTTCAGGCCACTCAGCCTGGGGAGAAGCGATGCAGGAGTGTCAAAACAGGAATGGAGAGTTCCAAGGCCAGTGCCATAAATAACCTCTGTTCTTAAGCTTCCAGGGAGGGGTAAAACCTTCAAGGAAATAATGCATTTATGACAAATTCAGCTAATTCACATTCCTGTCCATCAGATTGCTGCCCTGGCCTCTTGCAATATGAACACTGGTGTCTGTGTGATGATTGGGGAACCACCTGCAGGTACAACGGTTCCCATTGATCCTCTCCTTCTACTAAGTGGGCGCACCATTAAAGGGACGCTGGTTGGAGGTAGGAAACCAAGAAAGTCATTTTAGACATTTCAGTCTTCTCCTTTCATGGCAATTCCCAATGTCAACGGAACAATTACACTCCAGGACATACACATAACCCTTCTCTTGAGTATGAACCTACCCGGTTCTGCAGCCTAATCAGCTCCAGGGCAGCATACAAGAAAGTCTTCATGAGAAGCTGCTGATGTTGAAGCTTTAAGTGAAAACCAACACTGAATTTCCACGTCATATACAGGCATGAAACATAACAATAAACCCACAAATATTCTGTAAGCTTCCACTCCCTCTTGCGAGATGAGGTGCAAGGCAACTCCACCAATGTTTCCTTACAAAAACAGCGTTTCTCCAATTTTTCACCACATCTGATTTCTCCCATTTCTAGGCTGGAGAATGGGAGACGCTATCCCCAAATTAGTTACCAGCTATTTGCAGAAGAAATTTAACTCTGACTTGCTGATCACACACACGCTGCCCTTTGCTAAAATCAACGAGGGATTTGAATTGCTACGTGCAGGCAAAAGGTGAGATTCTGACTAGTAGGGGTGATGCACGGCAGCAATTGAAGGAGCACTTCTGTCTGCTCCCGGACACTGCCGGTAGCACCACTTGTAACTCCTCCCTTCCTTTCCTCCCTCTGCAGCATTCGCAGCGTGCTGCTCTTCTGAAGGATGCGGCCAAGCCAGCATGAGCTCAGCACACAGCCCAGCAGGTGCCCTCCTGTGTGGGCACACCCTCCTCCATCTCCCTTCATGACTATAAAGAGAGAAGCACGAGCAGCTTGCCAGCACTGCAGCGCCCTGCGCTCATCCTCTCCTGAGAGAGCATTCATATCAATAAAGGCTGTCTTACAAACTCTTCCCATGGAGTGCTGTCAAATAACAGATGCTGATGTTTCTGACCTGCACATTCTGTGCACGCTTTCACAACAAACACCCATACACATTTGCACGTGCACTTCCACCTCAGCCATCATCTCAGCCGGCTGAATGCCATGACTCAGACCAAGGGGCAGAGTGCCCACACTGCTGCCAGACTTTCCTCTCTCAGGATCACCACGTGTTCCATTCCATGAGGTCGTTCGCTGACACAGCCTGTCGTTCCAAACTCTTTCATTTCAACTTCAGCTTCTTCTCATCGCACCACAACGTCTTACTCTCTCAATTTTCTCTCCTTCACAGAATCACAGAGGTGTATGGGTTGGGAGGGAGCGCTGCAGATCATCTAGTCCTACCTGCCTGCTGAAGCATGTTCCCTTGAGTGGGTTACACAGGAAAGCACCCAGGCGGGTTTTGAGTACCTCCAGAGAAGGAGACTCCACATCCTCACTGGGCAGTTTGTTCACAGAGCTCTGTAAATCTTCTAAGGAACAAACTTTTCCCTCGTGCTTGTACGGAACTACCTATGGTTCTGCTTGTGCTGTTCACCCTTGCTCACTCGCTGAGAACCACTGAAAGGAGCCTGGCCCCATCCACACAACTCCCACCCATGAGATATTTATGAGCACTGATAGGATCCCCTCAGCCTTCTGCTCTCCAGGCTGAACAGTTCCCAGTCTCTCAGCCTTTCCTCTTAATAGAGACACTCCAAGCCGATCATTATTTTGGCAGCCCTCCAGTGGACTCTCTCTACAAATTCCCTGCTTCTCTTGAACTGGACACGGTATTCCAGATGAGGTATCTCCAGGGTGGAGTACAGAGGGAGGATTACTTTTTCCAGTGTGCTCCAGGCTCTGCTCCTTTTAACACATCCCATGATAGCATCGGCCTTCCTGGCCAATAGAGCACACTGCTGGCTCAGTGGATCATAATGCTGCACAGATTTCTCCGTGTCTCACTCTGCCCCTTCTTCTCTTTCAGCTCACTGAGAAGAAAGGTCCCTTCCCTCAGAGGGGAGGTACGAGCCCGGAAGAAGCTGTATGCTCCAGAGTTTACCCTTCTAGGGAGACGGAGGGATGCCATGCTCCTAAGGGCCCCCAAAGGACTGCCCACTCTTCCATGCATTCTTGCTGCAGCTTTCCTTAGAAGACAGTGAGCTTTTTCATTGTTCCTTCTTCCTTTCGTTTTTTAATATTTTTATTTTCATTTGAATCTATTAAAGAAAGGAAGGGGTTCCTAACCCTTATGCATGAATACCGAGGAATAGGGAAGAAATAGGTGACAGGTAACACACTGCAAAAAAAACCAAACTGAGAAACTTGTGACTTTCTGCATTTGCAATCTGGAAACAGGAACAGAGGCTATTCCTATTCAACCACCACACTGCGAAGACTGCTCCTATGTCTGATCACACTGGAAAAAGTTTTCTACAACCTAGCCTGAACCTCCCCCAGTGCAGCTTTGTACCATTCCTGTGCATCCTACCAGCTGCCAAAACAAACACAGGACATTGCTGCTTTAGGCAACTGGAACCTAGAGGTGTGGACAGAGGCTACTTCCATCCTGGAAAACACAGTCAATATCGACTTACTTATCTTAATAAAGAGATGACAGGCACTGCCAGTAGTCCTAAGGACACAATGGCAGGCTTACAGTGCTTGCCCAATAGCTGGGTGAAGGAGACTCAAACAAGGGGACACGGACAACAACGGCTCGCCTGCGTGTGTCAGCAGAACCAGTCCTTGAGCATCCCTGCACAGGTAATGATTTCAAGACACGCCTACCAAGAGATTAGATCCATCAGAAGGACCTGTTCAAACATATATGCATTTGATTCTGCCTGAGCAGTCAAGTCCAAAGACTTTTTGTGGGCCGTAAAAGCAGTCAATTCTGGAGAAGCTCAGCAGAAGAATCTCATCTCTCTCAGGGCAGGTTGTGAGAGAGCCAACAGCATGAACTGGATCACTGACACGTTCGTTCAAAGCAGAGGGAGAAGGGTTTCACTTCTAATTAACTGATCCCGACCTCAAAAACGTGGATTCAGTAGAAATAAGAGTGGTATAACATCTCCAAACTAACTGGATTCAGAGGAAACCTCTTCAGTGGAGGCAAAGCTACTTCTCTCTGTCAGCTAAAACGCATCGGAATCATGAGCTCAACAGAAGTCAGAAAAGGGTGGATTAAACCTAGCTTGAGGGGACAGAGAGGACAGAAAAAGAAGTTACCCTCCACGTGCCAGATACATGGTGCTTCTGAGGCACGTCCTATTGCAGGAGCTTTAAGGAATAAAACATCATTCATCAGGGTGGAGTATCAAGAAAGACAGCGAGCTAGGGAATAAGGACAATAAAATTCCTCAACTCTGTCCTGTTCAATCACATGCAAAGTCAATTTCTGTTGTCCTAAGTGCACACGGGTTTGAGAACTCCAAGGCTCCCGGCAGCAGCACGACACAACTTGAACATCACCGTGCAGATGTTGGGCTGAACCAGCACGGCTGGAGGACAGGCTGTGCGGCTGCACCTCCACACAGCTGAAGCCACTGTCACACCACAGGGCCACCATGCCCCAGGGGACGCCTATGCCAGCCAAAAGAAACATTAGACTCTGCACTGGGGAAGCTTGAGTGGGCTCAGGCAACTTGGAAACTCGGTTTTGGGTCTCCTTGCCAATAGCAAGAAATCAGTGGACCTCACCCGTATCTATTTGAACAATCTTTTTTTTTTTTTTTTTTTTTTTTTTTTGAATGGTTAACCACCGATTAACCACTGATTAACCACTGCACAAATAACAGGGAGCAAACAGCTCCCTGGACAATGTTTTCCCTTTGCAACCAGTGGTTTAAGGAAGCATGAGTGGCAATATGTCTGAGCTCCGATGTGCCTTTTGGAGGAGGGCACAGGGGTCACCCCAAATGCCAGAGCCACCAATAAAAGCTTTCCTGGAGGACTTCTGCTTCCTCCACACAGAATACAGCTGCCAGCCATCAGCACCTCTCTGCTGCTAGCCATCTCATCACTTCTCACTGTACCCTCAGCACACAGCCCTGTACGCAGGGGAAACAACTCTCCCACTCTCTTCTGAGCTGCCTCTGGCCCTCTGCCAGGGACTGCCCCTGCCTGACCTTCACCTGCAGACAGTGGTGCTCAGCTGCACTCCAGGCGTCCACACAAGACACGGGTCTGGAAGGACAGACAGCAGCAAGCCTCCAGCCTCTGCCACTGCCAGAGACAGCTCCTCTCAGACCGCATGGCCACTGCTGGAAAAGTAAGGGTGCCTTCTTGCCTTTTTTCCTCAACCCCCCCTCCCACAAAGACACCCAGGCAACAGCTCAGCCAGCATGCTTGGGCTGCAGACCATCCTTTCTGACTCCCCTAACTGACCCAAACCTCTCTGAATTACACAAGACTCTGCTCCGATATATGGATGCCAGCTGCTTCTCTGCTCCAGACTCCTTCTGTGGGAATGCAGCGGGGGATTCAGTTTCCTTCCAGAAGAGCCTCGGTCCTCTCCTCTCTTAGGGAACAGCTTACAGCAGGGAGACTGCAGGATCCCACCACCAGAACAGGATGCTGAACCGGTCATTGGAAGGGCACGGGCCACGGCAGAATTAGCTTTTAGTACTTCCTTGGAGCTGTGCTGCTGACAGAGGGCAACAATCCATCAGTTTACTGTTTTTAACTAATTACTCTTTCTCAAGGGCACACCCTCTCACACAGCCTCACCGCTTCCATTCTCCCAGGTTATCCGATGCAGAGCTGCCATTGCCTGGGCAGTGGGCAAACCGCTCTCTGTTGAGGAGATAGAGGTTGCACCTCCAAAGGCACGTGAAGTGCGTGTCAAGGTAAAAGCACATTTTACTTCTTTATTTTCTCCCATGGAAATTGATGTACCTGTGCACGTACTGCTTGCCTGGCATGGTGTGGTCAGCGGATCCTCTTCCTTGCACTCAGCTCTGCACATTATGTTCAGATGCTGCAGGACAGGATGGCCACGAAGGCCAACGGCATCCTGGCTTGTATCAGGAATGGTGTGGTGAGCAGGACTAGGGAAGTAATCCTGCCCCTGTACTTGGTACTGGTGAGGCCCCAGCTCGAGTCCACATTTGGGCACCTCCATACAGAAAGGGCATTGAGGTTCTGGAGCAGGTCCAAAGAAGGGCAACAGGGCTGGGGAAGGGCTTGGGGAACGTGCTCCATGGGGAGCAACTGAAGGAACGGGGGCTGTTTAGTCTGGGGAAGAGGAGGCTGAGGGGGAGGCCTTACTGATCTCTTCAAATACCAGAAAGGTGATGGCAGCGAGAGCAAGGCTGGTCTCTTCTCACTGCTGACACGAGGGGAAACAGCCTGAAGCTGCACCAGGGGAGGTTCAGATCAGATATCAGGAACCACTTCTGTACAGAAAGGGCTATTAAGCACTGCATTACGTTCCTCGGGAAAGAGATTGAGTCACCATCTCTGAATGTACTTAAAAACCAGCAGGATGTGGTTCTCAGGAACATGAGTTAGAGGAGCCTGTTAGAGTTAGGGCTCTACAGTTAGGTTCAGGCTGGACTTGAAGATCTTGAAGGTCTTTTCCTACCAGAGCAATTCTGTGATTCTGTGATTCCTGATCACCATGATTTGCACTCGGCTTCTGCCTCATCCTACTATGTGGTTCAGCCCTGATTTTTCTGCTACCTTTCTATACCACTTTCTATGCCTTTCCGTCAAAGAACATCAGGGAAGCGTTGAGGAAGCATGGTATGAACAAGAAGTAGAAAACATTGGAAAAAAATAGAAGAAAAAAAAAAAAAACATTATAAGAAAAGGAATTTTCATAACCACTGAAAATAAACATGTCAGAACAATCCCATTCTTACCAGGCTCCTGTGTATGATATGTATGACACTCAGGAGCACTTTGTAATAAAATGCAGCAACTTTCAATCTTCTAAACCCAAAAAGTAGTGCAATCCACACTGTCACTTGTTCTTTGCTCTGGATTGCACTGCTCTAATGATAGCTGCATTCATACCTTGTTTTATTATTATTATTTTTAAGAAGATTAATACTCTCATTGAATGCAAACGTTTTCAGAATGTGCCAGTGTGTAGATGGAAGCACACAGCTACGTATAGCAATGCTCTGAGACAGTGGACTGCTGTAACATGCCAGTAGGCATTCAGTGCCCTACGTGTCACAAACCTCTCCCCAGATTTTGGCACCGACTATATTCAGGCAAACAGAAAAGAACAGTCTCCACTGAAGAAGCAAATTACGACTGCAAAACACAACGCTTTGCTCCCTGCTGAGTTATACCACACTATGTCTGACACAGTCACTCAGGAATACCCATTCCTGGAAGCCAGAAAACCAGAGATATGCCAACAGCAAACCTCAAAGTCCTGCAGCACTGCACAGAAGAAAGCCATGCAAAACATTCAACAAGAGCAGAGGACTTTGGCCAGGCAAGGGCACAGGGGCACCAGCATGAGGCGGTAGCACCAACCATGGTGACACTCACAAAAAATGCTGCTTCCCACAGGCTCTCAAAAAGCCCAAGCTATTTCTAAGCTCAACTGTTCTCTCCTCCCAAACAGATCGTGGCCACAGGGATCTGTCACACAGACGAACATGTTATTGAAGGCACCTTTCCTGATATAGAATTCCCGATCATCCTAGGCCATGAGGGAGCTGGGATTGTAGAGAGCATTGGAGAAGGAGTGACCTCTGTGAAACCAGGTAACCAGGACTCAGCTCTCAAAAGATTGTGAGGCTGTTGGGCTACACCATAACACGCACCTTCCTCATCAATACCACAGAGTGCTTGAGGGGGGATCTGAACATTTTCTATGCACAGGGAAAGCAGAGGGCTCACACCTGGCTGCTGTCATCAGAAAGCTCAGTGGAGGCACGCCAACAGGCTGCAGAGTGGGAGGCACCTAACACTGGATCTGCTTTGTTCCAGGAGACAAAGTCATCCTCTTTGGTCTTCCACACTGTGGAGAATGCAGCTTCTGCTTGAATCCTGACTCCAACTACTGCCTGAAATCACAGTGAGTTTGCTTTCACCCACCCCTGCACCAAAACAGGCTCAGCTGTCAAGAAACATGACACACACACACGTGCTTTATGTAATCAACAACGCATGCACATACTTCCAACAGCCTCAGTGAACCACAGAACCTGCTGCCTGACAAGACCAGCAGGTTCACCTGCAAAGGAAAAAAGATCCACCACTTCCTCTGGATCAGCACCTTTTCAGAATACACCGTAGTGCCTGAATACACCCTGGCCAAGATAGATGCTGCTGCACCTCTGGACAAAGTCTGTTTGATAGGCTGTGGTTTCTCGACAGGCTACGGGGCAGCCATCAACACTGCCAAGGTTGGTATTCAGATGTGTTGAAATAAACATGCCACGGCTACTTTCATGCCTTCAAAAAGGCAATAGAATCCTCCTCCCGACACAGAAGGCTAACCCCATGTCATGCAGGTAAAACCGGGCTCCACCTGTGCCGTCTTTGGCCTTGGAGGAGTTGGCCTCTCTGCTGTCATGGGCTGCAAGGCAGCTGGAGCTGCACGCATCATTGCCATCGATATCAACAAGGACAAGTTTGCCAAGGCCAAAGAGCTGGGAGCCACCGAGTGCATCAATCCTCAGGACTTCAAGAAGCCCATTCAGCAGGTGCTCACCGAGATGACTGGTCACGGCGTCGACTATTCCTTTGAGGTCATTGGGACTGCAGATACACTGGTATGTGACATTTCAGTACGTTCTCCTTCCCAGAACCCCATCAAATTAATGCCATCACAGCACTGGTTTCTTGCCTGGTGCCTGTGCTTCAGGCCACTCTGCCTGGGGAGAAGCGATGCAGGAGTGTCAAAACAGGAACGGAGAGTTCCAAGGCTGATGCCATTAATAACCTCTGTTTATAGCTTCCAGGGAGGGGCAAAACCTGCAAGGAAAGAGTGTGTTTATGACAAATTCTTCTAATTCACTTTCCTGTCCATCAGATTGCTGCTCTGGCTTCATGCAATATGAACACTGGTGTCTGTGTGTTGGTTGGAGTAACACCTGCAGGTACAACGGTTCCCATTGACCCTCTCCTTCTACTAAGTGGACGTACCATTAAAGGGACGCTGATTGGAGGTAGGAAGCCAAGAAATACATTCTAGACATTTCAGTCTTCTCCTTTCATGGCAATTCCCTAATTTCACTGGAACAATTACACTTCAGAACATACTCCTAACCCTTCTCTTGAGAATGAACCTACCCAGTTCTGCAGCCTAATCAGTTCCAGGGCAGCATACAAGAAAGTCTTCATGAGAAGACTTTCATGTTGAAACTTTAAGAGAAAAGCAACACTGAATTTCCACCTTATATATAGGCATGAAACATAACAATAAATCCACAAATATTCTGTAAGCTTCCACTCCCTCTTGCGAGATGAGGCGCAAGGCAACTCCACCAATGTTTCCTTACAAAAACAGCGTTTCTCCAATTGTTCACCACATCTGATTTCTCCCATTTCTAGGCTGGAGAATGGGAGACGCTATCCCCAAATTAGTTACCAGCTATTTGCAGAAGAAATTTAACTCTGACTTGCTGATCACACACACGCTGCCCTTTGCTAAAATCAACGAGGGATTTGAATTGCTACGTGCAGGCAAAAGGTGAGATTCTGACTAGTAGGGGTGATGCACGGCAGCAATTGAAGGAGCACTTCTGTCTGCTCCCGGACACTGCCGGTAGCACCACTTGTAACTCCTCCCTTCCTTACCTCCCTCTGCAGCATTCGCAGCGTGCTGCTCTTCTGAAGGATGCGGCCAAGCCAGCATGAGCTCAGCACACAGCCCAGCAGGTGCCCTCCTGTGTGGGCACATCCCTCCTCCATCTCCCTTCATGACTATAAAGAGAGAAGCACGAGCAGCTTGCCAGCACTGCAGCGCCCTGCGCTCATCCTCTCCTGAGAGAGCATTCATATCAATAAAGGCTGTCTTACAAACTCTTCCCATGGAGTGCTGTCAAATAACAGATGCTGATGTTTCTGACCTGCACATTCTTTGCACGCTTTCACAACAAACACCCACACACATTTGCACGTGCACTTCCACCTCAGCCATCATCTCAGCCGGCTGAATGCCGTGACTCAGACCAAGGGGCAGAGCGCCCACACTGCTGCCAGACTTTCCTCTCTCAGGATCACCACGTGTTCCATTCCATGAGGGCGTTCGCTGACACAGCCTGTCGTTCCAAACTCTTTCATTTCAACTTCAGCTTCTTCTCATCGCACCACAACGTCTTACTCTCTCAATTTTCTCTCCTTCACAGAATCACAGAGGTGTATGGGTTGGGAGGGAGCGCTGCAGATCATCTAGTCCTACCTGCCTGCTGAAGCATGTTCCCTTGAGTGGGTTACACAGGAAAGCACCCAGGTGGGTTTTGAGTACCTCCAGAGAAGGAGACTCCACATCCTCACTGGGCAGTTTGTTCACAGAGCTCTGTAAATCTTCTAAGGAACAAACTTTTCCCTCGTGCTTGTACGGAACTACCTATGGTTCCGTTTGTGCTGTTCACCCTTGCTCACTCGCTGAGAACCACTGAAAGGAGCCTGGCCCCATCCACACAACTCCCACCCATGAGATATTTATGAGCACTGATAGGATCCCCTCAGTCTTCTGCTCTCCAGGCTGAACAGTTCCCAGTCTCTCAGCCTTTCCTCTTAATAGAGACACTCCAAGCCGATCATTATTTTGGCAGCCCTCCAGTGGACTCTCTCTACAAATTCCCTGCTTCTCTTGAACTGGACACGGTATTCCAGATGAGGTATCTCCAGGGTGGAGTACAGAGGGAGGATTACTTTTTCCAATGTGCTCCAGGCTCTGCTCCTTTTAACACGTCCCATGATAGCATCGGCCTTCCTGGCCAATAGAGCACACTGCTGGCTCAGTGGATCATAATGCTGCACAGATTTCTCCGTGTCTCACTCTGCCCCTTCTTCTCTTTCAGCTCACTGAGAAGAAAGGTCCCTTCCCTCAGAGGGGAGGTACGAGCCCGGAAGAAGCTGTATGCTCCAGAGTTTACCCTTCTAGGGAGACGGAGGGATGCCATGCTCCTAAGGGCCCCCAAAGGACTGCCCACTCTTCCAAGCATTTTACGTAAACCTGCTCTACTGTTTTTTTTCTTGCTGCAGCTTTCCTTAGAAGACAGTGAGCTTTTTCATTGTTCCTTCTTCCTTTCGTTTTTTAATATTTTTATTTTCATTTGAATCTATTAAAGAAAGGAAGGGGTTCCTAACCCTTATGCATGAATACCGAGGAATAGGGAAGAAATAGGTGACAGGTAACACACTTCAAAAAAAACAAACTGAGAAACTTGTGACTTTCTGCATTTACAATCTGGAAACAGGAACAGAGGCTATTTCTATTCAACCACCACACTGCGAAGCCTGCTCCTATGTCTGATCACACTGGAAAAAGTTTCCTAGCCTGAACCTCCCCAAGTGCAGCTTTGTACCATTCCTGTGCATCCTATCGGCTGCCAAAACAAACGCAGGGCATTGCTGCTTTAGGCAACTGGAACCTAGAGGTGTGGACAGAGGCTACTTCCATCCTGGAAAACACAGTCAATATCGACTTACTTATCTTACTAAAGAGATGATAGGCACTGCCAGTAATCCTAAGGACACAATGGCGGCAGGCTTACAGTGCTTGCCCAATAGCTGGGTGAAGGAGACTCAAACAAGGGGACACTGACAACCATGGCTCACCTGCGTGTGTCAGCAGAACCAGTCCTTGAGCATCCCTGCACGGGTAATGATTTCAAGACACATCTACCAAGAGATTAGACCCATCAGAAGGAGCTGTTCAAACATATATGCATTTGATTCTGCCTGTGCAGTCAAGTCCAAAGACTTTTTGTGGGCCGTAAAAGCAGTCAATTCTGGAGAAGCTCAGCAGAAGAATCTCATCTCTCTCAGGGCAGGTTGTGAGAGAGCCAACAGCATGAACTGGATCACTGACACGTTCGTTCAAAGCAGAGGGAGAAGGGTTTCACTTCTAATTAACTGATCCCGACCTCAAAAACGTGGATTCAGTAGAAATAAGAGTGGTATAACATCTCCAAACTAACTGGATTCAGAGGAAACCTCTTCAGTGGAGGCAAAGCTACTTCTCTCTGTCAGCTAAAACGCATCGGAATCATGAGCTCAACAGAAGTCAGAAAAGGGTGGATTAAACCTAGCTTGAGGGGACAGAGAGGACAGAAAAAGAAGTTACCCTCCACGTGCCAGATACATGGTGCTTCTGAGGCACGTCCTATTGCAGGAGCTTTAAGGAATAAAACATCATTCATCAGGGTGGAGTATCAAGAAAGACGGCGAGCTAGGGAATAAGTACAATAAAATTCCTCAACTCTGTCTGTTCAATCACATGCAAAGTCAATTTCTGTTGTCCTAAGTGCACACGGGTTTGAGAACTCCAAGGCTCCCGGCAGCAGCACGACACAACTTGAACATCACCGTGCAGATGTTGGGCTGAACTGGCACGGCTGGAGGACAGGCTCTGTGGCTGCACCTCCACACAGCTGAAGCCACTGTCACACCACAGGGCCACCATGCCCCAGGGGACGCCTATGCCAGCCAAAAGAAACATTAGACTCTGCACTGGGGAAGCTTGAGTGGGCTCAGGCAACTTGGAAACTCGGTTTTGGGTCTCCTTGCCAATAGCAAGAAATCAGTGGACCTCACCCGTATCTATTTGAACAATCTTTTTTTTTTTTTTTTTTTTTTTTTTTTGAATGGTTAACCACCGATTAACCACTGATTAACCACTGCACAAATAACAGGGAGCAAACAGCTCCCTGGACAATGTTTTCCCTTTGCAACCAGTGGTTTAAGGAAGCATGAGTGGCAATATGTCTGAGCTCCGATGTGCCTTTTGGAGGAGGGCACAGGGGTCACCCCAAATGCCAGAGCCACCAATAAAAGCTTTCCTGGAGGACTTCTGCTTCCTCCACACAGAATACAGCTGCCAGCCATCAGCACCTCTCTGCTGCTAGCCATCTCATCACTTCTCACTGTACCCTCAGCACACAGCCCTGTACGCAGGGGAAACAACTCTCCCACTCTCTTCTGAGCTGCCTCTGGCCCTCTGCCAGGGACTGCCCCTGCCTGACCTTCACCTGCAGACAGTGGTGCTCAGCTGCACTCCAGGCGTCCACACAAGACACGGGTCTGGAAGGACAGACAGCAGCAAGCCTCCAGCCTCTGCCACTGCCAGAGACAGCTCCTCTCAGACCGCATGGCCACTGCTGGAAAAGTAAGGGTGCCTTCTTGCCTTTTTTCCTCAACCCCCCCTCCCACAAAGACACCCAGGCAACAGCTCAGCCAGCATGCTTGGGCTGCAGACCATCCTTTCTGACTCCCCTAACTGACCCAAACCTCTCTGAATTACACAAGACTCTGCTCCGATATATGGATGCCAGCTGCTTCTCTGCTCCAGACTCCTTCTGTGGGAATGCAGCGGGGGATTCAGTTTCCTTCCAGAAGAGCCTCGGTCCTCTCCTCTCTTAGGGAACAGCTTACAGCAGGGAGACTGCAGGATCCCACCACCAGAACAGGATGCTGAACCGGTCATTGGAAGGGCACGGGCCACGGCAGAATTAGCTTTTAGTACTTCCTTGGAGCTGTGCTGCTGACAGAGGGCAACAATCCATCAGTTTACTGTTTTTAACTAATTACTCTTTCTCAAGGGCACACCCTCTCACACAGCCTCACCGCTTCCATTCTCCCAGGTTATCCGATGCAGAGCTGCCATTGCCTGGGCAGTGGGCAAACCGCTCTCTGTTGAGGAGATAGAGGTTGCACCTCCAAAGGCACGTGAAGTGCGTGTCAAGGTAAAAGCACATTTTACTTCTTTATTTTCTCCCATGGAAATTGATGTACCTGTGCACGTACTGCTTGCCTGGCATGGTGTGGTCAGCGGATCCTCTTCCTTGCACTCAGCTCTGCACATTATGTTCAGATGCTGCAGGACAGGATGGCCACGAAGGCCAACGGCATCCTGGCTTGTATCAGGAATGGTGTGGTGAGCAGGACTAGGGAAGTAATCCTGCCCCTGTACTTGGTACTGGTGAGGCCCCAGCTCGAGTCCACATTTGGGCACCTCCATACAGAAAGGGCATTGAGGTTCTGGAGCAGGTCCAAAGAAGGGCAACAGGGCTGGGGAAGGGCTTGGGGAACGTGCTCCATGGGGAGCAACTGAAGGAACGGGGGCTGTTTAGTCTGGGGAAGAGGAGGCTGAGGGGGAGGCCTTACTGATCTCTTCAAATACCAGAAAGGTGATGGCAGCGAGAGCAAGGCTGGTCTCTTCTCACTGCTGACACGAGGGGAAACAGCCTGAAGCTGCACCAGGGGAGGTTCAGATCAGATATCAGGAACCACTTCTGTACAGAAAGGGCTATTAAGCACTGCATTACGTTCCTCGGGAAAGAGATTGAGTCACCATCTCTGAATGTACTTAAAAACCAGCAGGATGTGGTTCTCAGGAACATGAGTTAGAGGAGCCTGTTAGAGTTAGGGCTCTACAGTTAGGTTCAGGCTGGACTTGAAGATCTTGAAGGTCTTTTCCTACCAGAGCAATTCTGTGATTCTGTGATTCCTGATCACCATGATTTGCACTCGGCTTCTGCCTCATCCTACTATGTGGTTCAGCCCTGATTTTTCTGCTACCTTTCTATACCACTTTCTATGCCTTTCCGTCAAAGAACATCAGGGAAGCGTTGAGGAAGCATGGTATGAACAAGAAGTAGAAAACATTAAAAAAAAAAATAGAAGAAAAAAAAGAAAACATTATAAGAAAAGGAATTTTCATAACCACTGAAAATAAACATGTCAGAACAATCCCATTCTTACCAGGCTCCTGTGTATGATATGTATGAAACTCAGGAGCACTTTGTAATAAAATGCAGCAACTTTCAATCTTCTAAACCCAAAAAGTAGTGCAATCCACACTGTCACTTGTTCTTTGCTCTGGATTGCACTGCTCTAATGATAGCTGCAGTTATACTTTTTTTTTATTATTATTATTTTTAAGAAGATTAATACTCTCATTGAATGCAAACGTTTTCAGAATGTGCCAGCGTGTAGATGGAAGCACACAGCTATGTACAGCAATGCTCTGAGACAGTGGACTGCTGTAACATGCCAGTAGGCATTCAGTGCCCTACGTGTCACAAACCTCTCCCCAGATTTTGGCACTGACTATATTCAGGCAAACAGAAAAGAACAGTCTCCACTGAAGAAGCAAATTACGACTGCAAAACACAACGCTTTGCTCCCTGCTGAGTTATACCACACTATGTCTGACACAGTCACTCAGGAATACCCATTCCTGGAAGCCAGAAAACCAGAGATATGCCAACAGCAAACCCCAAAGCCCTGCAGCACTGCACAGAAGAAAGCCATGCAAAACATTCAACAAGAGCAGAGGACTTTGGCCAGGCAAGGGCACAGGGGCACCAGCATGAGGCGGAAGCACCAACCATGGTGACACTCACAAAAAATGCTACTGCCCACAGGCTCTCAAAAAGCCCAAGCTATTTCTAAGCTCAACTATTCTCTCCTCCCAAACAGATCGTGGCCACAGGGATCTGTCACACAGACGAACATGTTATTGAAGGCACCTTTCCTGATATAGAATTCCCGATCATCCTAGGCCATGAGGGAGCTGGGATTGTAGAGAGCATTGGAGAAGGAGTGACCTCTGTGAAACCAGGTAACCAGGACTCAGCTCTCAAAAGATTGTGAGGCTGTTGGGCTACACCATAACACACACCTTCCTCATGAATACCACAGAGTGCTTGAGGGAGGATCTGAACATTTTCTATGCACAGGGAAAGCAGAGGGCTCACACCTGGCTGCTGTCATCAGAAAGCTCAGTGGAGGCACGCCAACAGGCTGCAGAGTGGGAGGCACCTAACACTGGATCTGCTTTGTTCCAGGAGACAAAGTCATCCTCTTTGGTCTTCCACACTGTGGAGAATGCAGCTTCTGCTTGAATCCTGACTCCAACTACTGCCTGAAATCACAGTGAGTTTGCTTTCACCCATCCCTGCACCAAAACAGGCTCAGCTGTCAACAAACATGACACGCACACACATGTGCTTTATGTAATCAACAACGCATGCACATACTTCCAACAGCCTCAGTGAACCACAGAACCTGCTGCCTGACAAGACCAGCAGGTTCACCTGCAAAGGAAAAAAGATCCACCACTTCCTCTGGATCAGTACCTTTTCAGAATACACCGTAGTGCCCGAATACACCCTGGCCAAGATAGATGCTGCTGCACCTCTGGACAAAGTCTGTTTGCTAGGCTGTGGTTTCTCGACAGGCTATGGGGCAGCCATCAACACTGCCAAGGTTGGTATTCAGATGTGTTGAAATAATCACCCCACAGCTACTTTCATGCCTTCAAAAAGGCAATAGAATCCTCCTCCCCACACAGAAGGCTAACCCCATGTCATGCAGGTAAAACCGGGCTCCACCTGTGCCGTCTTTGGCCTTGGAGGAGTTGGCCTCTCTGCTGTCATGGGCTGCAAGGCAGCTGGAGCTGCACGCATCATTGCCATCGATATCAACAAGGACAAGTTTGCCAAGGCCAAAGAGCTGGGAGCCACCGAGTGCATCAATCCTCAGGACTTCAAGAAGCCCATTCAGCAGGTGCTCACCGAGATGACCGGTCACGGCGTCGACTATTCCTTTGAGGTCATTGGGACTGCAGATACACTGGTATGTGACATTTCAGTACGTCCTCCTTCCCAGAACCCCATCAAATTAATGCCATCACAGCACTGGTTTCTTGCCTGGTGCCTGTGCTTCAGGCCACTCTGCCTGGGGAGAAGCAATGCAGGTGTGTCAAAACAGGAACGGAGAGTTCCAAGGCTGATGCCATTAATAACCTCTGTTTATAGCTTCCAGGGAGGGGCAAAACCTGCAAGGAAAGAGTGCATTTATGACAAATTCTTCTAATTCACTTTCCTGTCCATCAGATTGCTGCCCTGGCCTCTTGCAATATGAACACTGGTGTCTGTGTGATGATTGGAGTAACACCTGCAGGTACAACGGTTCCCATTGACCCTCTCCTTCTACTAAGTGGACGTACCATTAAAGGGACGGTGGTTGGAGGTAGGAAGCCAAGAAATACATTCTAGACATTTCAGTCTTCTCCTTTCATGGCAATTCCCTAATTTCACTGGAACAATTACACTCCAGGACATACTCCTAACCCTTCTCTTGAGAATGAACCTACCCAGTTCTGCAGCCTAATTAGCTCCAGGGCAGCATACAAGAAAGTCTTCATGAGAAGACTTTCATGTTGAAACTTTAAGAGAAAAGCAACACTGAATTTCCACATTATATATAGGCATGAAACATAACAATAAACCCACAAATATTCTGTGAGCTTCCACTCCCTCTTGCGAGATGAGGCGCAAGGCAACTCCACCAATGTTTCCTTACAAAAACAGCGTTTCTCCAATTGTTCACCACACCTGATTTCTCCCATTTCTAGGCTGGAGAATGGGAGACGCTATCCCCAAATTAGTTACCAGCTATTTGCAGAAGAAATTTAACTCTGACTTGCTGATCACACACACGCTGCCCTTTGCTAAAATCAACGAGGGATTTGAATTGCTACGTGCAGGCAAAAGGTGAGATTCTGACTAGTAGGGGTGATGCACGGCAGCAATTGAAGGAGCACTTCTGTCTGCTCCCGGACACTGCCGGTAGCACCACTTGTAACTCCTCCCTTCCTTTCCTCCCTCTGCAGCATTCGCAGCGTGCTGCTCTTCTGAAGGATGCGGCCACGCCAGCATGAGCTCAGCACACAGCCCAGCAGGTGCCCTCCTGTGAGGGCACATCCCTCCTCCATCTCCCTTCATGACTATAAAGAGAGAAGCATGAGCAGCTTGCCAGCACTGCAGCGCCCTGTGCTCATCCTCTCCTGAGAGAGCATTCATATCAATAAAGGCTGTCTTACAAACTCTTCCCATGGAGTGCTGTCAAATAACAGATGCTGATGTTTCTGACCTGCACATTCTGTGCACGCTTTCACACCAAACACCCCGCACACATTTGCACGTGTACTTCCACCTCAGCCATCATCTCAGCCGGCTGAATGCCGTGACTCAGACCAAGGGGCAGAGCACCCACACTGCTGCCAGACTTTCCTCTCTCAGGATCACCACGTGTTCCATTCCGTGATGTCATTCGCTGACAGCCTGTCATTCCAAACTCTTTCATTTCAACTTCAGCTTCTTCTCATCGCACCACAACGTCTTACTCTCTCAATTTTCTCTCCTTCACAGAATCACAGAGGTGTACGGGTTGGGAGGGAGTGCTGCAGATCATCTAGTCCTACCTGCCTGCTGAAGCATGTTCCCTTGAGTGGGTTACACAGGAAAGCCAGAGAAGGAGACTCCACATCCTCACTGGGCAGTTTGTTCACAGTGCTCTGTAAACCTTCTAAGGAACAAACTTTTCCCTCGTGCTTGTACGGAACTGCCTATGGTTCCGTTTGTGCTGTTCAGCCTTGCTCACTCACTGAGAACCACTGAAAGGAGCCTGGCCCCATCCACACAACTCCTATTTTGGAGTCGCTCTACAAATTCCCTGCTTTTCTTGAACTGGACACAGTATTCCATATGAGGCATCTCCAGGGCAGAGTTTTGAAGGAGCATGTTTTGTGAGACATTGTCTAAAGCCCTGCTGAAGTCAAGGTGCACATCTACTGCTCTCCTCTCATCTACCCAGCTGGTCATGCCATCATAGAAGGCTACCAGATTGATCAAGCATGACTTCCCCCTTGGTGCATCCATTCTGACTACTCCCGGTATCCTTCTTTTCTTCCACTTCCTTGGAGATGGAAGATCAGCAAGCTGTTCCATCACCTTCCCAGGGAGAGAGGTGAGGCTGATTGGCCTGTAGTTTCTCCTTCTTCCTACTCTTTTTGAAGACTGGAGTGACAGTCCTCAGGCACTTCTCCCATTCTCCATGACCTTTCAAATATGATAGAGCGGCTTGGCAATCACTTCTACCAGTTCCCTCAGCACTCATGAGTTTAACTCCACAGATTTGAATGCACTGAGTTTGCCTATATGATCTGTGAGCAAATCATCCTCAAACAAGGGGAAGTCTTCCTCTCTTCAAATTCTCTCATCACCATGGTCCGGGATTCCCCAGGGACAGTCTTTGCACTAAGAACTGAAGCACAGAGGCATTCAGTAGCTCCACCTTTTCAGTGTCCTACGTTACTACGGCATCCACCTCATTCAGTAGCAGACCCACATTTTCCCTAGCCTTCCTTTTGCTATTGACATACTTAGAAAAGCATTTCTTGTTGTCCTTAAACCTCCATCAACAGATTTAATTCCAAGCAGGTCATAGCCTCACTTGTTGTATCCCTATGTTCACTGACAATGTTCCTATGTTCCTCCCACATGACCAGACCCTTCGACCTTGCAAAAACATTCTTCTTCCTCTTGAGACTTTCCCTGAGATCCTTGCTCATTCATGCAGGTCTCCTGCCACTTCTGCCTTATTTCTTACTCTTGGGAATGCACCAATCTTGAGATTGGAATAGTGGTGCTTGAATGTCAACCAACTCTCTTAGAGGTCCTTACATTCCAGTGGCCCTAATTCATGGGATATCACCAAGAACATTCTTGAAGAGGTCAAAGTTTGCTCTCCTGATGTCCAAGGCTGCAATCTTATTTATGTCCTCGTTTCTTCCATATAACACCCTGAACTCCACTTTCACATTGTTGCTGCATCCACGGCTGCCCCCAACCTTCACACTCGCAACCAGTCCTTCCTTGTTTGTAAGAACAAGTCCAGTAGCACAACTCTCCTCACTGTGTCCTCTACCACTTTCATCAGAAAGTTATCTTCTATGCACTGCACAAGCCTCCTGGAACGTGCATGCCTGGCAGCATCACTTTTCCAGCTAATATCCTCTATAGACACTCTTGCCCCTTGAGAAGACATCTGTTGTTTTTTCTCCTTGTCTAGTTCTGCTTTTTTGATAATGACCTCAGAGAAATTTACAGAATGGAACAGCAAAGAGAAACTAACTAGAGTGTTTATATCCTGCAGTGCATAAGTGCACAAAGTAATGTAGCTGGAGCTTCCAAATGCAGTGAGTATCCTCCTGACATTGCAGCAGTACAATTCTGTGGGAGCTACCTGCATCACACTTGTTTGTCTAGCAACAGAATTTACTCTCTGCACAAAAAGAAATGCATAGATTTGATAATACAGACTCAAAAATAGCAATTGTTGTAAGACTTCAATTCTCCAATAACTCTTTTCCACTTAGCCATTCTCCTTCACTAAGTGAACAGAATCAACTGTGCATGCTTAACAGACCCTCATCAATACTTTTGTTAAACCTGTTCTGTGTACAGTCTGTCAGGTCAGATCTAACAATAAAATTCCTTTGTCTTAGTTTATCAGCCTCTTTGTCCATCACCTTTCTGTCCATTTTGTCACTCTCTTCTTAGCAGGAGGCTTCAGGATACAATAGGGTTAGTGATTCTATCTGGCTGCCAAATTACGCAAAACGATCGTGCACATTTAATATTTCAATAGGCAGCATTTTTTTCCCTGTGCATGAGCAGGAAAAGTACACTGGTCCTTGGAGTGGTTTTATTATTTAGATAATCTGCTTCAGCTACAATTCTATTAAATAATTCCATTCAGCATTTCACAAAATGTCCACTTAACTGCTGGCTGTAATGAAAGTCTGTGCTATGTGCCAAGTTATACTGTACAGAATCACAGAACTGTAGGGGTTGAAGGGTGTCAACGGTTTACCGGGCTGGATCGGCATGACTAAGGGACCTCTAGAGATTGTTAAGAACAACCCCCCTGCAAAAGCAGCTCCCTAGCCCAGGCTGCACAGGTAGGTGTCCAGGTGGGTCTTGAATGTCTCCAGAGGAGACTCTACAACCTCTCTGTGCAGCCTGTGCCAGTGCTCCGTCACCTGAACAGTGAAGAAGTTCCCATGCTCATTTGTGCCAAACTTCCTATGCATCAGCTCATGGCCATTTCCCCTCACCCTATCACCACACACTGCAGAGAAGAGTCCAGTCTTGTCCCTTTGTCTCCTGCTTCTTAGATATTTATGGACATGGATCCCCTCTGAATCTTCTTTTTTCAAGGTTGAACAGACCCAGGTGTCTCAGCCTTTCCTCATAAGAGAGGTGTTCCAGACCCTTTGTCATCTTTGTAGACCTCTGCTGGACTCTTGAGGAGATCCCTGTCTTTTTTGCACCAGGAAGCCCAGGACTGGACACAATAGCCCAGGTGAGGCCTCATCAGGGTGGGGCTATCACCCCCTTGACCTGCTGGCCACACTCTTTTTAATGCATCCCTGGTTCCCATTGGCCTTCTTGGCCACCAGAATGCACTGCTGGCTCAAGGGCAACCTGTCATCTACCAGGACTCCCAGGTCCCTCTCCTCAGAGCTCCTCTCCAGCAGCTCATCCCCCAACCTCTACCAGTACATATGATTATTCCTCCCTGGCTGCAAGACTCTACACTTGCTCTTGTTAAACTTTATCTGGTTTCTCTCGACCCAACTCTCCAGCCTGTCCAGGTCTTGCTCCCAGCTTTGCATCATCAGCAAACTTGCTGATGGTGGACTCTATCCCCTCACCAAGATCACTGATAAAGATGTTGAACAGGACTGGACCCAGCACCAACCCATGAGGAACACCTCTAAGTACAGGCCTCCAATTGGACTCATGCATACAGGAATATGGTTACAATGCAAAATCCCCAAAGAACAGGGCTGTCACTGTGAGCAGGTCATTCTAGTAAATCAACACTTTCTTTGAGCTGAACCTGTAAGGCTGATAAGATTAATGCCTTTTGATCTCTTGAGAAAGCCTTATCTTAGCAGGCAGCCCTTTGAACTTCTAGAAATCTCTCAGCACAGTCAACAATTACACAGCACATCATAAGCACATAAACAAGTTGTCAGAGGTTAACAAATTCCACCTTGCTGCCAGTTTATAGTGATGTCTGCACACAGAATCCACTTCCCCTGCTTTTAAATATACTTTTAGTTCTCTTAATTACTTTTAAGATATAAAACAGTAAGGTTAAAGGCAATGAGGGGACACCTAAAGAACTCACTAAATGTTTTAATTGAGTTCTGGCACACTGCACAAGAAAACCCTGCAAGTTCTTTTTAGTAAGCAAAACGTAATACTGCCTTTTTGCACAAGCGTTTTTAATGTTATACTTGTGAGAAGTCTCAACAAAGTCATCAGTCAGCCTAGTAACTCTACAAGAAATTTAAACACATGTACAGAGACTGAACAACAAAAACACCCGCCTGACTAGAAACCAAACAGTTCCTCCACCTGGATAATCATGCGTTATTCCTAGCTATGCTAAATTGACAGAAACATCGATTTTCCACTTTCGAAAAAATTTCACCTTTGGTAAGACAAAATGTTGCAACAAATCAATTCTGCTTTAAGTCAATGATAACTTGCACTTTACCAGCTACTTTGAACTCCTGTGGAAAACCACGTGAAGTACTGCCGGGTGCACAGAGCTCTGCCATCCTTGCAGTGCCACCTGGTGCTTACCTTACCACATTCTCTGGGCGCTGTCGATGGACTTTCCCGACCGTGCTGGAAGATTCGGACTCCTGCACAGATCCACCTTTTGCCTGCATTGCACCTCGGTGGCTTAGGCTCGCCAAGCGCCCAGCCACGTGTGTGAGGAGATGTGTGTGCAGTTGCCAGCTTCATCGAACAGCCTGCAATCGTGGTTGCTGAAGTTTGCTAGCAGTTGTGTAAGAGGAGTGCTGGGATTAGCACTTCAACGGCCCATTCCTCCAGGGAGCAAGTGTGTTACTGTTCACTTTCCAACAACATGGAGATCCTCCTGCACCTCTGATAACCACTATAAGCTTCCCAGGTCTTCGAATTTCAGCAGCTAATTAGAGAGCTCCACAAATCCTGCTTAATTCCCAGATCATGGCTGGTTTCACAAGTGACCAAATAATAACTTTAAAGGACTACCAAAGACATTAAAATGCATCACAAGATGCTATCTGGAGCAAGCAAGGCATTGCCATCACAACCCTGCCCTCACTTTAACCTTAAAAGTTCTTTTCCAGAGTTAGTCTAACATTCATACACTAGAATCAGCATATAGAAGATCAGTCCTTCAAAGTGTATTTAATCTTCAGTGAAAGCAGATTCCTGAAGATATCAGGCATGAATTTCCCCAAATAACTTATTTTCATAACTAAAATACAAAAAGTCATTCACTATCCCAGCTTCTTTCACCTCTATTGTAAAAATGTCATCAACACTTTACGTACTTGACACACATTTTATATACACTGTGTTAGCACAGGCCTTCAATTTGAAAAGTTTTTTTTTACTTTGATACACTTCAGCATCGTAAAATTACTCTTCTACAATGTTTTCCTTTTCAACCATTTCTTGAAATTTTCAATTTGTACTTACAAGACCAGAATTTATAATTCCCTAAGAATATCCAAGTAGTATCAATCAGCTCTGAATATTTTAAATGAAAATATATATTTAAACATTCCCATTCTCCAACTATTTATAGATGTATTTTCAAAACAAACCATTGACTTGACGAGCAACAAGAGTTCAAAGTTTTCCTTGAATTCTACACAAGTATCCTCCAGTGCTTCACAGGGAGAATTTAGGAGAGCTTAAATCAGAATTCAGAAGGCCAGTTTTGAGAGCAAAGCCCCACAGGAAGACTGAGGCTCTAGAGCAACTGCTGCTGAAACATGTAGAGCTTCACTGATCCACTTGCACATAGGAACTCGTGCAGTAGGAGTACAAGTTATTACAGGTTCAATGGGTTTGCGCTAATGAAATATCTCTATCAAAACTAATCACATTGGCCTTGGTTAGGAAGCAGCGTTAAGAGGAGAAAAAAAAATACTGCTAGGACAATCTTTCTGTGGAAATGAATCAGGCACTGCTTGTGTGAATGCATTTCAGTTTTGTGTGTCAATCCCCTGTGCCTACCTACACCAGGCCATTCCATTCTCCAGCACTCGAGGTAGCAGCCAGCAGTCACAGTGCCATCCCCTTTCCATTCTGTCATGGGCATACAGATAGTTTTTCCCTTCTGCAGTCAGACTGCTCAGAGATGAGCATCCTGACTGATCCCTTAGCACATGCTGAAAAAAATGCATTTGCCAAGCCTTTTGATTTCCTTCCTTGGACTTTCTTGTACTTCAAATCCAAACTCAGGCACAGAAAATCCTTGCTAAAAATTACTGTCTTAGGAAGGTACATGACAGTACAACAGAAACAATGAAGGAGTAGTAATGCAGATCTCTTGCTGTTTTGTTTTTTTTTTCTCCCTTCACTCGCAACACTGAGCAAAGAACATCCTCCAAGCACAACCTGACTGCCAGGCCTTTCTGCCACATGCTCACAGCGTTTCCAAGCTCCCCTCTGTTTTCAGTCCATGCCACTCTTTCTGATTAGCACACACCATCCCTCAGAATAACACACCATGAACAACCTAGCGTGAAAAATAGAATGGCACTGGGAGTCTTCACCTATGGAGCATGCCTGTATAAACCTGAAACACAGATGGCAAAGCATATACAGTTCAGCCAAGAGCACAGTGTGGTCACTTCATCTGCTCGCACAGTTCAGAGAACAGAAGCTGCAAAACCTTTGAGAATTCCCATGGGCTTCCAAGAAGAGAATGCAGCACTAGGCAGGGCTACAAAACTGCAAGGGAAGGGAAAAACAAAACAAAACAAACATATCTCTGAAATTAAGCAATGAGCTTCATGATTTATGAACCGACTATGACTTATGTACTCACATTTTTGTCTACCAGAATCAGCCACTGCAGCTTTCAGAGCAGCGGTTAGGACAAAAGCTAAGCACCGGTGGAGTTTATCTATAAGCACGGAGTGCTCTGAGGTTTTCTGGGAGCGCTGGCAAGGCAGAGCAACAAGCTCACAGGAGAAGCTGGCAGAACTGAATTTAACGAGGGAAATGAGTTATGCTGGGGTTGCAGCCTCGGCTGCCAACGCAAAAGGGGCTGAAGCGTCGCCTGAACTTAGCAGCGCAAACCTGCACCCCTCGCAGCAACAAACTGACAGCCTTAGAGCCCGCAAACCATGAAGGACCGCACCCCACCACCCGCTCCCCCACATCACCGTCCCACCCCACAACGCCTCCAACGGTCACCGCTCTCAGCGGCCGCGCATGCGCAGCGCGCCCCTTGGGGGCGGTGCCGCGTTTCTTCCCCGTCCGAGAGCGGCAGCGGCGCCATGGCGGGCAGGGTGAGGCGGCGTGCGGGGCCCAAAGCCTTTTCCTATGGGCGTAGCGGCGGGGCTGCGCTCGGTGCCGCTCGGGTCGTGGCACCCCTCTGCTCTGGGCTGCTGGGGCGGGCTGGGGTAGTGCGAGGCTGCGGAGTAGCGGCGGTTCGCATCGTGCGCTGCGGGTTGCGAAGCTTTTCGCCCTTCCCGTTTCAACGGGAAATTTGCGAGCGCCGTGCGGGGTAGCGGTGGTTGTTTTTGTGCTTTGTTGAATTCAGGTTTCCTGCTGAAGCCTGGCGCGTTCAGCAGTTCGGAGCGAGCAGCTCGCCTGTGGGAGCACCACGGCTACTCGGAACGTATCAGAATGGCACTTTTTATGTGCATGTTATGATGCACGTCATCTTTTCAGCTGAAATGGTTTGCGTGAAAGAAAGTCGGTGCAAAATCCGTTCTGGCGTGACCAAATTACTCCAAAATATAATGGTCACTGTTCTGGGGTAGATCATATAGGGGTCTCTTCCAAGTCAGAGCTGGCGTTCCTTGTCAGGTTGTATCCTTGTAGATAAGGCCTTGAACTTGGTTCTACAACTCTCCCAAGTTTCCTGCAGGAAATTACTGTATATTGCGTTTTTAGAAAGATGGATCTACCAGAAGTTAAGGTATAGACTATTTGATACCCTGCCTGTTTTCTCCTCTCATTATGCTTTTTCTCAGTTAAGAGAATAGCATTCAAGTTCCACAATTTGGTTCACTCATTAACTTCCTGAAAGCAAACGTAGGGCAATAGAGTCTTTGTGCTGAAATCACATATTTCAGATCTGGCATTCTTCCCAAAAGCCAGTCGCCTTTCTCTCATTTCTTTGCTTGGCTGAACAAAATTTAAACGAAACAATCAATGTTCTGTCCTCTTTTTATTTTGTTGTCTCATTAGGTTATTAAATGCAAGGCTGCTGTTGCCTGGGAGACAGGTAAACCTCTCTCTATTGAGGAGGTGGAGGTCGCGCCACCAAAAGCTCATGAAGTTCGCATCAAGGTAACTAGAGTGGTAACTGTATGCACTATATTTTGGGATGCTGACTATTAAAACTGACTGCTTACCAGCAGAAGGAATGATGAATGGAAAGTGCTAGTTCATTATCAACTTGGCTGGCTGTACGAAGAAGAAAATTATGTGGTTTAGAGAACTTCTGTTTACGGAAAACATCTTTAATTTCTGTTGGTCTTAATTCAGTCTGGTCTGAAAATCATAGCTAGTCGTGGGGATCAGTAATTTCAAATCTGGTAGCCCATCTTGCATTGAGAAGACTTGGACTACTAATTCCTAGCTTGAAGAAATCAGATGACATGTTTTGCCTGTTTTAACATTAGGTTGTAGTGGATGGAAATTAAAAGATGTACCATCATAAATTTCCTTTTTTCGGAGTATGATATACCACATGTCTTGCCAGGAGCGAAAGTGAGCTTGTTGTATCACAGAGGTAGCCTGGATTGAAAAGCTCCTATTGGCAGTTTTTCTGAAGTACTAACCAAAGGGAAATATTTAAACCTGTGTTGCTGTTTTTCAAGATGCCTGAGCTTATATATTTCTTTACAGATAGTTGCCACTGCTCTCTGTCACACTGATGCCTATACTCTGAGTGGTGCTGATCCTGAGGGACGTTTTCCTGTGATTCTGGGACATGAAGGAGCAGGAATTGTAGAAAGTGTTGGAGAAGGAGTAACAAAAGTAAAGCCAGGTAATGCCATACGTGGCATCTTCCAAGTTTCATGATTTCCTTAGGCATTTTTCGTTACTACAAGATCAACTTTCAAATCTGGCTACTCACATGATATATTGCAGGAATTGATGTAGTGTTTTATTTTAGGGTATATGTCTGCATGTGTTTCTTTAGTCTGTGAGGGATAATGCTAATTATTCAGTATGTTCTTGGTCCAGATTTCTTATTTAAAATTGCATCAATATAATGAGAAGAATGATTTTTTTTCCAAACGATAGTTATCAGCTGTTGTTTTAATTAAAGAGATTAAGAATGTTTAATCATGTTACTATTAGCTTGAGGTTGTTTTGTTTTACAGTCATGTTCCTATTTGTTCTGGAACTATAAACTTCTGATTAACTTTCTGCTCAGATGTGAGAAAGTGTTTTATCTAGCACTCTATAAATAGTGCTACTCTATACTCTAAGCAGTCTCTAACACAGAGGAGTTTTAAATGAGCAGTTGCTTACTTAAAAGCTGTAAAAAAAGTAGAGTTACTCAACTTCACTTTTTCCCTTATGCCTCACTTGACTCAGTAATAGCCAGTTTTTTGTTTGTTTTTTTTCCCCTAGGGGATACTGTTATCCCTCTATACATCCCCCAGTGTGGTGAGTGCAAGTTCTGCAAGAATCCTAAAACTAATCTGTGCCAGAAGATAAGGTCTGTATGCTTTTTGTTGTGACACACAGGCTAGTAGCTGTTGAACATATACCTGTGCTAGTTTTCAGAAGTAATTGATGGATTATTTGAGAAGTAAAACTCTTGGTGAATCATTTAATGATGTGGAAAGTATATGCTTTAGGCAGTTAGTTACATTCTACCTTAATATTTCTTGAATAAATCTTTTTGTTTTCATGTTTGTGAAGGTCTGAGCTGGTAGCTTTCTTTCTACGGCTTTGAAAACATAAAATGCTCTGATTCTGTATTTAATCCGTCCTTAAGGGAAATACTTTAGGGAATTTAGCTATTGGTGCAAGCACTCGTGCTGTTGAGTAGTACAAAATTACATAGAAAGTTATTTTTCCTGAATCCCTGCTTCCCTGCTGAATTTTCAACTGGGTCTGATAAACAGTAGAGGTGATAAAGAAGGGAAGGATTTTCTGTCATTCTGACAGATATACCATAAATATTGTTTGTTAAGTAGACTAGCTTGGATGCACTATGTGGAACCAAGTGGTACTACGATGAGTCCTTGTGATCAGGGAAAATATCTGTCTTTGGTCACTGACTTCAGCCCACAGGAATATGGTATCTCCTTTTGTAAATTAAGAGCCGCTCTCCATAACTTTTGTGCTTTAAAGTTCCTCTGCTGCAATTTCAGCTGGAAGTTCTCTGTTTCACCCGAGCGTCCTGCCACTCTGCTGGTGGTAGGCCACAGGAATAACATGATCACTGTTAGGGCACTCTAATTCCTATTTGAAAATAAGTGAGATTACAGCATAGATTCCATTGTGAAGAAAACAGCCTTGCAAAACCAAAAGCTATAGTGACGTAACTACAGGTGCTACTCCAGGAAAGTGGACTGAAGTAGGTGAGGACGGAGTGTGGTACTGTGGTGCAAGCAGCTAGTATTGGTAGTATGCTGATAAACTCCGCAGTTCTTTCTGTGCTCCTCAAAGGAATTAACAGCACAAAGAGTTAGGAGTCTAGTGTCTAATTTGTGTCAATAATGATTTATTGCAATGTTTCAAAAATGATAGTACAGTTATGTAGCTTTTAAGTGGACTTAAAGGGTACTTAAGGTGAGGTTAGTTACTGCTTAAGATGCCGACTTGACTTTCCTGTCTTTGTCTTAAGAGTTACTCAAGGGAAGGGACTCATGCCTGATGGTACCAGCAGATTCACCTGCAAAGGAAAGCAGATTTACCACTTCATGGGGACTAGCACCTTCTCGGAGTACACGGTGGTGGCTGATATCTCAGTAGCTAAGATAGATGCTGCAGCACCTCTCGATAAAGTGTGCCTGCTGGGTTGTGGCATCTCTACAGGTTATGGGGCTGCTGTTAACACTGCTAAGGTAAGGGCTGTGGTTGCTTCTGGCATTTCTCTGCAACTATATCTGAACCAAAGTACACTAACACTTTAGGGACTGCACTGGCACTGGAACCATGATGCACAACATGGTTTCTGGGTTTTTATGCTCTTCAACTGATAAAATTTAACTAATAATTTCTACCATCTCCATGAAGGCCAGATCAGATTAGAAGAAAACTAGGAGAATGCACATAGAAGATTCTGCGTCACTTTTTGATACCAACCTTTTCAGAAATTACCAAATATCTTAATCTTGTTGTAACTCTGGTAGTTTTGAAGGTCAGGGTGAGAAAGAGAGCTGGTAGGTTAATGCACAAGAGGCTTGGGCAGGTTACAGAAGTGGAGTCTGGGGAAAAAGGAAAGCCTGGCACCCAAAGAGTTCTTGTGTGATCTTTCCATAGAGTTTGCCTTATCTAAGTGATAAAGTCTTGTAGCTATTGTATTTACATTTATCCACACTTTTTTTTTTCCACAACAGATCTTTAAACCAATGTCTCCCACTCATGGAAGGATGAATTTTCTCTGTTGCTCATGGCTCTCTCTTTTTCACTTAGGTAGAACCTGGCTCCACCTGTGCGGTCTTTGGTTTAGGAGGAGTTGGGCTGGCTGCTGTTATGGGCTGTAAAGCAGCAGGAGCATCCCGGATCATTGGCATTGACATAAACAAGAATACATATGCCAAAGCCAAGGAGTTTGGAGCTTCTGAATGCATTAGCCCTCAAGACTTCGAGAAGCCCATACAGGAGGTGCTGGTTGAAATGACCGATGGTGGTGTGGACTACTCATTTGAGTGTGTCGGTAATGTTGGAGTCATGGTGAGTGCAGCACCTGGGGGTGGTTAGCTAGATGCTGCTTAGTTGTTCAGCTGAACAGGAAAATGAGCTGCTTTCTTGTTACAGAAAGCATGCCAGGGTAGTTTATTTTTAAATAGTAAAGATAACCACTGTCACTAAAAAGGACAGTTTACATCCAGCCCTAATTGTGAAATGTTGTTTCTGAGGCTAAAATAGTATTCTTATACTTTGCAGATATTATCCCTTTTTTTTCCCTTCTTTGAAACCACATGTTTTAATTAACAGATACAATATGAATATACTGTACGACAATCTGTAAAAACTCAAGGACTGCTGAGTATCTCCCTTCTCCCCCAGACAGTGAATTTAACCATTAGAAACAGTGAGTGTAAGGCTAGGCAGCAACATTGCTAAGCTGTCAGCTACATGGTCTCTGCTCAGTTTAACCCAGCTCCCAGTGGGAGTTCACAGTAACTTCTCTGGAAGCCAGATAGGAAATAAAAAGAGCAAAGTGAATTGTTTATAGAATAAGAAGTCTGAACAAATGGGAAACTTACAGTAAATACACTGAAAGTTACATTTCCTTAAATATTAATGTGTCAATTCATTCTCTGAGGGAGAGGAATTAAAACCTGTGCCAGTCGAGGCAGTGTAAACAATTAACTACACATGCTCTGTTTTGTTCTGTCTGTCTGTGAAGAGGGCTGCCTTGGAAGCCTGCCACAAAGGCTGGGGAGTCAGTGTGATAGTTGGAGTGGCTGCTGCTGGTCAGGAGATCTCAACACGGCCATTCCAGCTAGTAACCGGTCGGACGTGGAAAGGGACTGCATTTGGAGGTAACTCTTTTGTTTTGGGGATAAAATTAATTTACAAAATGTTAGAACACTGTATCTGATACTATTACAGGCTGCAAACACATTGGTATGACATTTCACGTATTTCAAAGAGAGAATATAGCCATACAACCATAAAGTTCTAAGGGAATGGTATAGTGTAACTGTTTTCTTATCAGCTGAAGGATTAGGATGCAGTAAAATAACCTTTGTGGAGATGGGAATTCACATAAATATGTTTGTGTTGCTTAGTCTGTGGGGCTAAAGCGGGAACTTCTTATAAAAGTGCTTTAAAATAAAAAACAACTTATTGATAGAGCTTCTGTCAAACCAGAAACCTCTTCAGAATTTTAGTTACCAGTAGTTTGGGGATTCAGTAATTGCTGAAGCTTGTGAGGTATCCAAATTTGATGGATTTCTTTATGGAGCTCTTTTTCCAAGTACTACAAAATTTAGTTGGGTTATAAAGGTGTAGTGAGGGGCTGATGGAGATGCCTAGTGCATCATTTTTTTTTAGGTGAGCACTGTTGAATTTTGAAATACTAATGAAAGGTTTGTACTCTCCTTTTGTTCCCTTATTCGCCACCTGACTAGAGCAGGAGGGACAGACAGTACTAATCTCTGTTTCTTTTCAGATTTATCAAACATCCACATGAAGCTTGTATGTTTTCCTTCTCTCTTTGTTGAGAGGTGGTGGAAAGGGCAAAAACAAATGTGTGCTTGCTGTCTTTCAGGCTGGAAGAGTGTAGACAGCGTACCAAAGCTGGTGACTGACTACATGTCCAAGAAAATAAAAGTAGATGAGTTTGTGACTCATACCTTGCCTTTTGACAGAATTAATGAGGCTTTTGATCTGATGCACGGAGGAAAGAGGTAATGTTCGTAACTGAAAGGTGTAGATTAATGTTCATAACTGAAAGGTGTAGATGTTTCTTAAGGGAACAGGGTCACCACAAGGGTTGGCATATACAATGCATGTTCATTCTGAGACAAATGCACTTTATCTGAGCTTCTAAACATGTGCCAAAACAGAGGCAGAGTAAAAAGCAAGCAACAACATGTAAGGGAAATACACAGGTAAAGGGGATGAGCTATTCTTAGCTTTGTATTTCCAAAACTACTGCTAAAACATTCCTACTTAGAAAAAACAAAGAGATCAAAGGCCAGTTTTTCCAAATACATTTTTACATTTCATTTAACCCTGAGTCTAATTTAGTGGTTACACTGAAATCTCTACTTAGTTACTTTTGAACAGTGACTTAGTAGACTCTGCTGGTATCTACTAAGAGTCATTTAGAGTGAGCTTTTAATATGCTGCTACTGAAGATATTTTCTCTGGTTTGAACTGGGGTAGAATGCTAGTAGGAGTTTGTACTTCTTAATATGGTCAGACAGCTTTTACAATAGCTTCCTTCTTTATCAAGATAAACAGCAATTTGGACTGTTCACACTGTAAATTTCTGCAAATGACTGCAGATGGAAAAAAAAGTAATGTAAGTTACTTAAAATGTTCCAAGCTGCCAGAATAGGGAATGCCTGTAAACATGAGTTTTCCTCATCAATAATTTGGCTAGTTAATGAAAACTGACACACATCATTTGAAAAGCTTCCCTCCTCTTTCACTCTTTAGGAACAGAGTGAAAATCAGTGATAATCAGCATTACAAATACATTTTGGGGTGGGTTTTCTAATAAGATATGTAAGAGGTTATCTTAGAAAAAATAGAATTTTAAATGAGAGTATGTCTTAGCATGCTTGAAAAATGACATGTTTGTATCTCTTATTTTTCTTTTCCATTTTAAGCATTCGAACCGTTCTAAAGCTTTAAAGCCAGCCATGAACCTTCAAGTTAGCCAGCCATGTGGTAACTGACCTTTTATAATGGAATTTCTGACAAGGAGTAGAACCCTGCAACTGAAAGAAAACTTACTGGAAGATTTTAGGGTGAACATTCTAAATACTGAATGACCTGTTCTTCTGGAGGGAAAAAAACAAAACCCAGTAATCACAGAATAGCGTTATATAAATAAACACTGCTTTTGGAACTTCTGTACCTGTTCCTCAAATGTAATTGTGACTAACTCAATTTACTTAATAAAAACATTTCTAAACAGTGTTGAAATTATTGGTCATTAAGTCATTGATGGCTGTGTCTTACTGTTTTACTTAGGTGGTTTTACAGTACAGGGATGAGCATTTTTCAGACTGAATAGCAAATGATGGGGGGATTCATTACACCACGTGGTTTGCTAAGCATAGCAGGGTTGAGAAGCAGGGTTGAGAAGCAGCATCAGTGTGCTGCAACTGCACAGAGAGGAGTAAAAACTGTAGCAGCTGGCAAGCATTTGAGGCTGCTGGAGGACTATGAAGGACTTACTACCTAACAATTAGGAGAGCAGACTGGTTGGATGAATTACCTAAATGTCCATGTACTCGCGTTTCCTTGGAAAGTCAACTCTGTATTGTGCCTGATTTCCAATCTGGCTCATTATATTAGCAGAAGGCAGGATTTTTGTAAAGTTGATAGCATAAAATGACATTGTTGACTTGCCCTAATTGTGTCACCTCCAAGGCTTCAGTAGCACAGAGAAAATTCTGCTGTTTACTTAAACTTATTGGCAACTGAAGAAGTATTTGCAACCAATACTACAAAAAAAAAAACAACAACAACAAACAACAACACAACAACCCAAAAACAAAACAACCAGCAGAGTAGATAGATACAGCTTGAGTTTGTTATTTCTAATTAGTCAGAAACGGTCATGCTATTGAAGTTGGGAGTCATAAGAAAACAGCAAAGTGCTGGGTCCACTGAAGGCTTCAGGGTTGTTTTTGTTTGTTTTGTTGGAGTTGCTGGTGTTGTCGTAAGTTCTTTAATTTGAAATTGCAGGGTTTCTTTAACTATAGCTGTTGTGATCTGACTGGATAAAACTCATTAGAATGGAAACCTGGAAACAATACAGCAGGTCTTGAAAAACAGGTAAAGAAACAGACTGCAAAACAGAGGCAGAAAATCTACCTAGTTTAAAAGGATGATATATTCATAAAAAGCCAAGGATGCTTGTGAAGAGGAATTTTTTTTTTTTCCTCAAAAACAATTTTTTTTTTTCCTAGTCAAAACAACCATTCAAAACAGAACACAGAGAGTAATCATCTTAGGGATAAGAGGCATTTTTTTCTTCTAGTGCTTGCCTTGCCCCAAAATCTTGCTATACAACTGGGACAAATACACGTTTTTCTATTTGTTATTGGAAAGAGATCCTGAATGCATTGTGAAAACAGTTGAGGTAGCTGCATTTCTAATCTCACTTCAGACAGACTAAGCAACAAATGAACTCCTGTTAAATGTTATAAGAGGTAAAAAAAAAAGTGAATTTCTACCAGGAAAGCAAGACTCCCACATAGCAGTGAGATGATTCCCTGTACCTTATAAGCTCCTTAAATATTGGCTGAAAATTAAATAATTTAGTAAAAAATATTACTGTTAATAAGTAGTTCCCACTGGGGCACTCTGAAACTACAGTATATTATCAATATGGCATTCACTCAGCATCTTAGCAAACTCCCTTTCCCAACTGATGCAACAAAATTAAAGCACTTATTTCATAACTGTTGTTCCTCTAGGTTTCATGTACTAAATCAAGTCTACACAAGTGTGTTGTTTGGATTATATTATTACTCTAGAGAATCTGTAGCTTTAGTGCATTTTAAAAAACTAGTCTTATAACACCAGGGTAAGACAAAGAAACATACTCAGCAATATAAGAATTCAGTTTAAAAGACTTACAGCTTCTTCTCTGGCTGAAGAATCGATGTCCTACTTGGAGTTTTCAGACTACTTTGTCCTGCAAAGCTGTTAATTAAATGCATTGTCTTTCAAGTTCCTCATGTGACAAAGGCTCATTAACACAAGGTCTATTCCTCATACCCCGGTCTTGGTGATTGAGGTACAGTACTGAACTATAGCAGTCTTGCCAACTGCAAGGACTTCAGCAGACAAAACTTTACTATCAGATGACCATACATTAAATGTGTATGTACTCTGCTAGCTGTCACACAGAAATGCAGCAGCAGCACTAAAATGTCACTTGTTCCCTGATACCATTTTTATTCAGCATTACCTATTGCATCTTCTTTACTTAAATATCCATATCAGTTTGCAAAAACAATACGAACACTTTCAGTACTTTCTTGTACAATTCTGGAATTGGAGGTGATAGAAAAGGGAAAATACTTTTAAGACATTTTTTAAGAGAAGACTGCACGGTTCTATTTTTTGCAAGAATTTCTGAAAACAATCAGGTAACTGATTTTGTGTGTGTGTGTGTGTGTGTGTTATATTTTGTAGTGGAAGCAACTTCTGTAAGAATGAAAAATAGATCATATCCCAAATCCAGTAAGCACAAGCGTAATACATAACATTCAAGCAAAGCTACATCTGGATAGGTGAAAAAGGTCTTTCATAACATTTTTATTAAATAATTCTGTTCTCCAGGCTGACATATTACCTATCTTGTGTTCAAAGAACAGGTGTAGATGCTGTCCAAACTTTTCACTTGTTTAAAAATACTGCAACAGTATGAACTCAGTAAAAACAGTTTTCTTACTGCAATTTCAATTTATAGACAGAAATGCATAGCATCGTAGATTACCTGTGGTGTAAACTTGCAGTGCTAAATTTGGTTGTATTTGTGCAACAGCAAAGAGGTATCCACATTACACATGCACAGGTTTAAGTGTCATTTTTAACTGTCTGCATGCATCTATGAGTACAGGCTTGTACTGGTGCAAGCAAACCTGGAGAAACCTTGAGAATGCTATACCTAGTTTTGGATCACAAAAAAAAAATGTGATTTCTGTTAAAAGCAGCTGCAATTTTTATTTTATAGAACAAAAATGAGGCCCCCGCATCTCTCTCTCTCTCTCTCACACACACACACACACACACAAAAGCAAGACCACTGTAACCATTCGCATGAGTGAGATGGTGAGCAAACCTCCAAGATAGTCATCTCCTCAATACATTTCATTCAACAAAGGTAATTCCACTCAAGGTACTACAGTCTGTTTTGTTAAAATCTATACACACTCACACATGCACACACACACACTCTGCATCATTTCAGGTCACTTTACTGCATAATTAAAAAAAATAATAATAAAGGTAATGAAAACATTGCCATGATATTCTTACAGCAACAGAGGTCTGAGGCACTCAGGGCAGAGAAGACATTTTCTGATAAACGTGGTATTTGGTAGAATACGTGTCAATCCAGTTATGTGAAGCACTAACACTTTTCACTATCTCAATTCCGCAATGCCAAGGGCATCCACCTCACATTTGGATCTAACGTGACAACAAATTCACAAGATACCTTGTTTAAAGGTGTGTTTTATGCCCACAATTGTACAATTTAATGTCTGCATTGGTTTGATTATTTCCTGCATTACAGTGGTGTAAGACTTTTAAGTCTGCAATGGAGTCTGAAAAAAAATTCACTACAATTTAGAAAGGAAAAAATAAGTTCCCTCAGCAAAGACACCAAAGATGATGATAAGGAAATGAGCAGGGGAAAAGAAAGGGTACAGAGAAGATAGAGGCTTAATCTACACTCTCTCAAGATGACAGTTACCAGCTGATTGTGATCCACAGGTAGACAAGAAAAAAAGTGTGTATGTATTAAGACTGCCCATTCTACAGAGTCTGAGGGAAAAGATTGGTTTTCCTATGTCCCCCTAAGGCTTTACAAAACCATGAAACTCACACAACTGTTTGATGAGGGAGAAACAGCTGTTTTAGAACTACCAAAAAAAAAAAAAATACAGCATTAATGCTTTGTCTTCTCATACTCGGACTTTTGAGATATATACTCATCTCACTGTAAGTCTTGCAAATCCAGTCCCCCACAGCTACTGTGGACGTACCTGTAACAAATGTCCCACAGATGACCCACACAGGGATCCTACGAATCGTGGGATCTTTTTGGTTCTTTTTTTAAAATCTTTTCTCTAGCCACGACTGATGCATCATTTTCACCAAGCTTTTGGAGCAGGAGACTGCCTGCCAACACTGCTCCACAGAGAGGCGGCTTGTTGCAGAGAGCTGCAGTTAAGACAGAATTTAGCAATTTTCCCTGTAGGAAGCCCATTTTATCCATCTCTAGCAAAAGAAGTAAGCCCTGCATTAATATCATGTCACCTGTCACAATTACCACAGAGGTCATCAGCAGAAAAATGGGAACAGAATTAAAGGTAAGGGTCAACTATTCTTGGCAACATGCACATCCTTCTCCCTTCAACTGTTTCTCAGCTGAAAAACAAATGAGGCCCAACCCATTAGAACAGGATCTGCAGAAGCAGGAACAAGTCTTTGGAACTAGAAACGCATAAAATTTCAGGTGCTGCTCACACACCAAGAGAAACAGGGCACGCTGAAGTGAAAAGAAAACTGGATCCCAGAAGAACAAGTTCAGGTGGGAAAGGTTACCCACACTTTTCTAGATAATATGGCAGCAACAGAAGCAACCGCAGGTCTAATTGGAAGAAAGGTGCAAAAGAGATAATTGCAGAAAAAAAGAAAAAATATAGCACGAGTTTTGTAGGTAGGAGGAAAGCAGAAAATTCTTTAAATTATTCTCTGCTTTACCAGACACTGTGTCAGGTTCTTCAATTAATTTCTCTCTTATCTACAATCAGTGAGAACAAAGTAAATGATGAAATTCCTCTATATTCTGTACTCTTAAAAAAATGCATAGTACAGAGACAAATAAGTATTGTTAAGATCCACCTGCTCAGTCTAGACTATTCACTGGGACATGAAATGGGGACAAATACTATCCAGCCGCCGGGTTAGGATCTCACAGCCTGTATCGGTAACCAGAAGAGTATGTTCGAACTGAGCAGATCGCTTTCCATCTCTTGTTACTGCAGTCCAACCATCAGGCCATGTTTCATCTTGCCAACCACCTAAAAACATAAAACCAGACACAAATTCCTAATTTAAATACCAGGTATCAGTCCCCCCCCCACCAACAAAGATCTGAAAGAAATCTATCAACTGTACAGAACAGGACCAGATTCCTATTTCATTACTTCTTCATAATAAAGATGAAGTAAATCATTGCACTCTCTATTCAAGCGTAATGCAGAATCAGTTTAGTTTAGTGATTTGGGGCTTTTGCTAAACTGCTCACCTTCACAGATCATTGGTTCAATTGTAAACACATGACCTGGCTTCATGACTCCAACTGCCTTATTTTCTGCAATAAAATAAACATTCAAGTTAGAAAATTGATGCCACCTTAGTTAATAAATAAATCCTTATCCTAGAAGACAGTAAGAATATGGGGAAAAATCAAAAAAGCCCCTTAGTGATGACCAATTCACTTCCATTCATTTTTAATCTTACATTAAAATTTCCTTTAGTCCTTTCTCTCCTTCCTCCAACCCTGCAGTATTTACTCAAGGAGTTAGAAATTAATTGTTGTCTAACTCCAATTCTATAAAAACAAAAAAATCCTGCAAACTTTTATGATAAAACACATCAATTAAAAAATGCAGTAAAAATATGCATTTAAGATATTCAGAGAAGGCTTGCAGACTTCTTAAATTCAGTTCCGCCTCCTATAACTTTTGAAATAAACAGTCTAGTAATCCCATGATTCCATTTCTGAAAGACACTCTCCCCCACATTCTTCTGGAATACTAAAGGGGACATAGTAGCACCAGGATGATAACGAGGTATTTCTTTAGGTAACATTAAAAAAAAAAAAAAAAGAGAATTTCTAGAATTGGAACTTTCTGATGTTAGGTAAGCCTTCAGTTTTTATCTGGAGGTTCGTGAGATGATGCACATGTACTTAGGACTGCACTTTGAAGAAAGTCTTCAGCCTTTTTCCTTTGCCGTTTTACCTCTAACAGCAGTACAGCTTAGATGTAAGTGTGCCTAGCATGTGAGAGCTCAAACAAATACCAGTATTGCACATCAACTGTTAACTTCAACCACTCCACTGTGGTAGAAAATTCACATCAACTCTTACACACAGATTCACCATCACTGGAGTTCTCTAGCTGTAGAAATCTATTAAAATGTCTACATCACCTGGATGCCTTAAAAGCTTCAGACTTTGAGAGGGCCAATAGCATACAGGATACTTCATTTACTTAAAGGGTCTTCCCCCTATTTTTATCATCTGCTGGTACTTCTTGCGCTCCACACTAACATATCAGTTTCTAGCTTTCTGCATCTGTACAAGTTTTATCCTTATTTCTGCCCCTACAAATTTTTGTGATTTTTGACAAAAATTTAAAAGGTTATAAAATAAGTTTTTTGCTTTTAAAAGTTCTGCTCATATTAAGACAGAAATCAGCAGCAGCTTTCATTTTTTCTTACTGAAAAGGCTTCAAGTTTTTTCACTTTGCACTTGTTGCCAACCTGTGTTTAAAAAATAAAACAAAACCAAACAAAAGAAATCAGAGAAAAAGAAACAGAAAAAAGAAAAGGAAAAACCAGAATAATTTACTCTTGGCAACAGACATTTTGGCTCAGTCAAAACAAAAACAAAAACAAAAGCTCCAAGTCCACAGCAGCCTAGAAAAACAAATTTTCTTTTTCTCATATTATGTTTTGTTTTAAATAAAATGTCTGTCCATGTCCAGAATTCAGATCCTTTTGGAATCTGAAATGGATTTGAGTCGGAAGGGACCTAAAAGATCACCTGTATCCAAACCCCCTTCTGTGGGCAGGGATGCCTTCTACTAGACCAGGCTGCCCGAAGGCCCATCTAACCTGGCCTCAAAAACTACTCCAGGCAGCCTATTCTCTTCACTGGACATTACAAAATTGAAATATTAGGAATTGATATCCTTCTACCTGGTGACTAACAGGTTTTCTCTATTCTCTGAAAAATCACTTGACCAGACAAAAAATCAGGGATTGCTGAATTATGACGCACAACGTATGCATCCAACCCATTCGTTTTATGCTTTAGTTGCCTTTTAAAATATTTTAATTAAAAGTACATCTATTTATTAGAAGAGTAGTTTTGTTACCTACATACATTAGCTACGTTATATATTTTACACATGGCCTAATACAATTCCTTTTCACTCAGTGTGGCTCATGCAAGTCAAAAGGTTGGATTCCCATGATACAAGTATATCCTCTGTTAGAGCTTTTCAGGATAAGTGGAGACAGAGGCATCCATCAGACCTGAGGAAATAAAGGTCCTATCAGGAGAGCTATGCAGCTGAAGTGGGTGTCAATTCTTTATCACTGCTTAGTGGTATTTTTCCTGTCCTTAGTTGTCTGCTTGTCATTAATCTTCTCTTTACTGTCTCTGTGCATGCTGTCCCTTAGTCCTGCAAACAAAGTCATAGGGATACTGCCATTTTCAAAAACTAAAGCTGAGAACACCAGAGAGGTGGGAGGGAGAAGGGAAGGTAGATTCCTTCTCTGCCATACTGCAAGATGTGACACCATGACACTGAAATGGAGAAAAGGGAATTGAAACAGGACCCATCACCTTTCTACATCATTCAACAAAAACAAAACAAAACAAACAACCCTACTTTTATAAACATGAGGAAGTGACGAAGTTTTCACTTTGATCTTCTGCCTGGAAATGCTGACCTACTCATGCCAGATGATGACTGATATCTGAAGAACTCATTGGAAAATGCTATTAAAAAATTGACCACTTAACCTAATTCAGGTTACTGTTAGTCATTGTGTAGACACAGACTGACTCAGTACATGGCGCTTCCACCTTACTTAGTTTCATAAAGCACTTTACAATCCCAAGTTAAAAAAAAAAATATTTCACAACTGTACAAATGCTGACTTGATGACTGTTGGGCAATGTGCTGCTTTATTAAAATATGAGCAATAATTAAACCAGGTGCACTCATTGCAAAGCATGTCCTGTCTGTAGAACAGCACAAAAAGAATACTCACTGGCATAGTGTGGCACATTAGGGGCCGTATGGAAGAGTTTATGGATTCCATGCCCACAGTAGCTCCGAACAACTGAGAATCCATTTGCTTGAGCATGTTTCTGAATAATGTTTCCTAGTTCTCTATACCGAACACCAGGTTTTACTGCAAAATTTAAAAGATACACGTTTATAAAACTTTATTTCACAAAACTAATCATCTAACACCATTCAGGCTAACATCATCTCTGTAACACTCATGGTTTGTGTGCTCACCTGTTCCAGTATAGCAACTTCCTCCCTCCACTATGATCACTTAATTCACCAGCTACGTAAGTGAGTGTTACACGGAACAATTAAGTTTGTGGGGGCAACGAGATGTGGTGTTTAGGTCCTCAAACAATGTTTTGCATTATTGGTTCATGTTACAATGCCTGGTAAATTAGAGAAGTAGAAAGCCATACAGGTTTTCCAGAACCAACTTGGCTCTTCACATACCCTACACAATTCAGATTAAGGATGTTTTACTCATGTAATTGTCCAATAAAGTTGTCTCAATGTAAACATCATCATATGTGAATCAACTCAGCATCACTTAACGTTTTAATTGTAAACCCACATTTCAAAATCAGACGTTGCAACCACCACATACAGAAGTGTACCTTTACAAATAATCAATTATATAATAGATGTCATCTGTTAGTAATGCACGCAAACACTTTTTTAGTCTGCAACAAAAGTCATTCCCAGGTAATATCAAACATGAGCACTTATGTTTGAGAACCCAAACAGTAATACCTCAGGCTGCAGCAAGAGGGTTTACCTGCATCAATGGCTTGCATTAGGCACTCATACGTCGTTTGGACAAGTCTCTTTGCACCCTCATCAACTTCTCCAACATAAAACGTCTCGTTTAGATCTCCATGGTAGCCATTACGATAGACAGTAATATCCACTGCAAAGAATACCAAGCACATAATAATACTACCTCTGTATTTCTCTCTCTGTCGCCTGATTACCAAAAGGACAAAACCACGTAAAATATAGTATAGTAATTGTGAAGATACAAGAATACTTCAGAAGAATTTCTGATGTAAACTATTCCAGCAGACTAAATTCTTACACTAATTCTATAATATCCTATTGATTTTAACCTACTGATAAGTGTTTCACTGGTCAATGATTTAAGAAAAAATAAAATGGTTAAAAATAAAAAAAACATCTGTGCAACACAGCCATGAAAAGTTTACAATTGGTTTTCTATGTAAAATATAAAAACACAAGCGAAGCGTGTTACTCTGAGGTGATTTACCTGGTTAAAATATTTCCTGAGAATCAACTCCAGCACTAACAGGACAAAACTAAATGTTAGTAGGTATATAATCATGTTTCAAGCCATATTTTAACTCCAGCTATTCCTATGCAGTTTAAAATAATGAGTCACATTTTTGCAAAAATTGAAATGCCAAAACCCATCACTTCCAGCCAAAAAAGTAAAGTTTCATGGTGAACATTAAATACATAGGAACTTTCCAGTAATATTCCTAAGGAAAAAAAAATACATCAGATGGCTTAAAACTTTTTTCTCTTGAATGAAATAACTTAAACATTTAGTATGAGGAACACTCAGGCACTACAGTAATGCTATAAAAGACCAGAGTAGAAGAATCATAAAGCTCTTAAAGTACTCTGGAAATTGTTTTAGCGTCATTAATTTAAATATGCAGAGAGATGTTAACTAGTAAATGAGAATAAAAGCTTCAATTAAGAAGCTATTCCGATCATGTTGCCTGCTAGATAAACTTTAGCTTACTGAATGTTTTAACTGGATATAAAGTAGAAGTGTTGAAAATTAGAAATGTGAAATTTAATTCTCGTAGCCCTTACCATTAACGATATCTCCCTCCTGTAATGGCCTCCTGTCAGGAATTCCATGACAGATCACTTCATTCACTGACGTACAACATGACTTAGGGAAATTATAATAATTCAGAGGAGAAGGATAGCAATTCCTTGCAATACAAGCCTAATTGAGAAAATATACTCTGTATTAGCACATTTTGAAGAAAGAAAAAAACATTAGCACAGCTCCTTCCCAGTAAGAATATTTTGAAATGCTGTGACTCCTAAAAATAAGATTCTACAAGCATTTTTGTTGCATGATGGTATTCTGCTATGCTTTGCATTCTTTAAACAGGAAGACAGCAAAACTGTCTTTATTTTGCTTCTATTTATTTTTTTATGTTCAACTATGAATGCTGAAACACTCAGGTGCAAAACAATGCATGGAAATGTTTAAATTCAGTGAAAATCAGCCATTTTCAATGACTTTTTAAGTACAAGATCTAAAATTTTTCATTGTTTTGAAAAAGCCACTACACCAAACAACATTTTGCACCACTTTTTACTCCCCACCTGTAAAACCCTAAGCTGCTTCTTTTCAATTTTATCTCAGGCATCCCCAGTTCTGACTCTCAATCATAAATAAACAAACTTCCTCCTCTGTACATCTTAACTAACAACACTGAGCACAAAGGTCCTTGGACTAAATACATATGTCATATTATACTCTTTATACAGTGGTTTCTCTGTGGAACTCAAAGGACTTAAAAGAAATGAAACTGTGTGATGTTAACAAGGAAAACAGGCGAGGAAACTCAGAGGGAGTCTGAAGCTGAAAATATCTAAGAAGCTGATTTAGAGTCACAGGATTTCCTAATTTGGGGCTTATTTTGAATCTACTACTGTGTTATATGTTTCTAACATCTGCACTACCTACTAGCTTTAAAGTGGGAAATAGTTCAAAACAAAGGAAGAATTTATGCAACAACAGTGAAAACCCCACAACACTAATTCCTAAATAGAGAAAATAAAGCAATTAAAAACACCATAAAAACAATAAAATAACCTTACTAAATGGACAGCATGATCAATTTCTTCAGTAGTTACACCTGCTTTCACCATCATGGCAGCAACATCCAATACTTCTCTAGCAAGCTGCAAATGAGGAAAAAAAAAAATACTGATTTAAAAATGAGACCAGAGCTACTCCTTGGAAAGTTATAAACCCATTTTCTACAGACAGCTACACTGAGACTGATAAGAATGCTGGGTAGACTGGGACTCCAGAAAGTTTTCAGGATTTCTTCAGCTTGTATTACAAAGTCACCTCAGTGACATTTGAGAATATTTTGAAGACACTCCAATTGCAAATACTGCATTTGAAAATAACCCAACTTAGATTTCACAGAATCACTGAGGTGGGAAGGGACCTCTGGAGGTCTTCTGGTCCAGATTCTCTGTGTGAGAAGGGCCACTGAGAGCAGGTTGCCCAGGGCCATGCCTAGACAGCACCGGATCACAATTTCCTCAAATACCACAAGCATAAAACAGACTATCTACATATATTTCAAAGTTCAATTTTATGGACAAGGAATCAGTTACAATTGAACAGGTCCCACTCAACTCAAATGATTCTATGAACAGCTCTTTTTAATAAGCTATTAACTGATGCAGTATTGTTTTGGTTTTGCTCTTTAATTTTAACTTGGCTGTAACTGGAGGAGAGGAAAATACACTGATCTCATTTGTGCTGTAAAATACGTTCTTAACAGTAACAACATTTCAGCCACAATCTATTTCTCACAAGTAATGACAAAGCCAGAAAATGGGTAAAAGCCACCTTCCTGTTTACAAAATAATTCACTGCAAGTTGAAGTCATCAGGAGAGAAAGAGAAAATACAATTTTTCAGTGCTCAAAAGTAGTTTGAAATCTGTACTCTCAAACAAGCTGTCACTAATTGGTTATTTTACTGTACGTTTTTAAAGTATAGAAGTGTTTTGTAATGAAAATCAAGCCCTCCTTACCCTACACACTACTCGCATCCCTTCTATATCCTCCGGTGAGAGTATTTTTATTTGAGAGGTTCCTTTTAAAGCCTGCTCTGATTCAGACATTCCTGGAGAGGGAAAAAAAAAAAAGGGAGAGAAGAGAGGAGCTAAACAAACAGAAGACATTATATGGAGGAATTATTGCTAAACATGACCAATCAAGTAACTTAATTGGCTTACCAATGGTAATAAAAATATGTACTTTCTCGCCACAAGCTAAAGTAGGAAACACACCAGACAAAATATTCTCAAAACACAACCATAAGAGCAAAATTTTGAGGGAAGTATTTTATTAATATAGAAGTATCTTAAGCTACTTTGGAGATAAATAATCTTAAATATCCATTAAAGGATTATATAAGTTTGTGACTATCTCTTGTTAAAACTATTGCAATAGCCAACTGATAAATACAACTAAGTTTTTCCTATCAGATTCTGTGCAAGCTGAGTTTTATTAGATGAATGTCCCCCTTAAACCAGCATTTTGTGCTGTTTAAATATTTATATTCTGTAAAGAATAATCAAAGTCTCATTGAAAATACAGTAAAATTCCAACAGACTTCTAAGCAGCTTTTTGGGAAACATAAAAGTCCAAAGTCACAGCTGAAAGTGGAAAATAAGCAAGTAATTTTGAATCTATCCTTTCTGAGTCTGAAGTTGGCTGAAAGTCATTTAATAGTTTTCTTCCAGGTGTTGCTGACTGGAATTTTCTCTGTTGATGTTTTAATACATTTCCAACATGTCATTGAGAACGGCTTACCAAATTTCATCTATGTCAAGCTTTTGCTATGTTTGCTACTTGTTATGAAATTAATCAGAGGAATATATTTTGTATGTTTTTGCCTTCTCTTCCTTGAACACTTCTGAAACATAACTCATTACAAACTTTGGACTTGAAAAGCACAACAAAATAAAATACAACATTTAACTACTTTTATCCATACTTTTACTTATAATGATAAGTTAAGAGGGGGTGGGGTAAAAGAAGTAGAGTGAAAATAACACACACACACACACAAAAAGATTCCCATTTCCAGCATGTCCTTCATGTTCTACACATTTTCTCAATCAAAGAAAAGAAAAAGCTAATACAGTACTCCATAAATGTGATTTATTTCAAGTTACCTAGTGGATGATCAGCATAATCTGGTCTCTGAATATAACTTGGCACAGGTCTCGTTGGTGTCTAAATAAATCATGGACAAAGATGATTAGATTGCAAGACTTCATCTAACAGTCACAAAAGCAGAGTCCCCACACAGCAAAATCATATTCACTGAAACTTCGTTAATTCCATATTAAAAAAAAAAAAAAAAAAGATGCAAAACTTGTGAACAGTCCAAAATATCTATTTCTCAAATAATCTCCTGTTACACTAAATTGCTTTTCTGTTATACAACCTCTAATAGGAAACTTCATAGCTTTGTAAAACCAGTCTTCAAATAAACCATCAAAGTGTCACATAACTAAAATTGGCTTCGTAATGTATTGTAGTGTTTACTCAGGCACTTCCCAGGCAATAGATGCACTCATTCCAGACACATCCTTCCTCTCTCTGGTTATTAGTGTATATCAGTAAGACTGTTATTTTTTTTTATCATCATCCTATTTATTAGGATTTTTTGGATCCATCACTAGTAATTTACAACTGTAAAGTGTTACTGCTGAGCATTTGCATTTTTGTCTCCTCTAAGAAAAAGTCCTTTCTCCAAAGACACTAACACACACATGCTCAGGCACTGTTAATCTGTTTTCAAACCATTTACATACAATCATATAAAGCTATTTATTTAAATTCTAAATTATTCTTGACTTTTTCAAACCAGACTTCTCCATTACTGCTAAGAGCAGTAAAAAGCTAGAAGATGACATTATCTTAGTTCTTAATTAGCAACAGCTTTTTGAAGAATAAATCTCAGAATATACAGCAGAAAGGTATGAATTGGAACCTATTTCTGGTGCATTCTTCCTCATAGGCTTTTCTTTCCTTTTAAATATAACAAGAGATCAAGTTAAATCAAAATATGCACAATAATGACACAGTCACATACATCTTTTCTATAAAGTTAAGATTGTAAAAGAAGCTTTCCTCCCTCACCTAAATTGTGGGAGGCAATAAGGACAGGACTTCTGGTCCATTAGTTGCTACAGAATGTAATGTGCTTTTCCCACCACTGCCGGAGTACAGTGGCACTTATTACTTACCAGAGGATAATGCGGCCTGAGTTTGCCAGTGTATCGATAACCAGACCAGGGATTTGTGTTGATGTCACCTTCCAGGGTCCAAGAGGATACTTCACGTTTAGCTTTTTCATCTTCTGAAAAGACACGATAAATAAATAAATAAATTCAGCAGCAAAATCATTCCTACTGAGAATAAGAGTTCCGGGGTGCAAGGACAACCCAGAAGTACACAGATCTGGCAGCATTCATCTTTAACTGATAACCTGGTAGGTTAAGTTTGTTCTCCCTTTTCACATCTCACAAGAATGAAGAAACGGCAAGAGTCGTACCACAGCACACCCTAACACGAGTTTCTCAGTCCCCATGGTTGAAATCTGAACCATCTGTCCACGTAACATTAGTTTAGATGAACCATTGAGAAATAACAACTTAAAAAATAAGTTATAATCAAGCCATATTCCAGATTCCTTAGAGATGCTTCAGCAGTTTCTGACATCAAAGATTTGAGGGCTACCAGAACCAAGCCCACTCATCCTGGGCTCAACAGTTACCCAAGAAGGCAGAAAAATCGTGGATTTAATGGTATGACCAAAAAGTTACTGTCAGATAAACAGCATTAGAGGAATACATTAGAGGATTACTATATTAATTATATTGAACATGAAGATGATTTTATATTCTTGTAGATACAAAAAGAACGCAAGTGTGAACTATGAGAACTCAACAAGTGAGAAAGCAGAGAGAGAACATTTGTAATCATCTGTGCTATTTCCAGCAATTATAATTTATCATGGGGAAAAAAAAGGGGATTTATGGGGTTTTAGGAAAGGAAGAGGTAAGTGACATGAGGGTTTGGCTTTCTGTCATACCATTTTATAATCCCAACTCCGTTTTAAGTGAGGGTTGATGGCTGGTTGGGCTGGGGAAGGCAGGTGCAGAACTGGGGTCTACTTTCTCTCTTTAAAGGCTGGTTGTAAACTTGTAAGTTATCTTAGCTCCCCAGATAAGGGAGAATCTACAAGTCTACCAGTATTTCTCTACCAGATCTACCATCTGTAGCTTAGACATACAGATAACCCTATCACCTTCAACTAAGATGGGCAAAATTCTATCTACAATACATCCTCCTGACAGTAGCTGCATCATTGCACAATGACATTTTTGTTGGGTCTCCTTCCCCCTGAAAGTAGAAAACGTACAGGATGGCTGCACTCCTACTGGCTTGGTTATATTTCAACAAGAGCTGAATCACAAAGACTTCACAAAAATCTTCATCACCCTACCGCCTTTTTCTACAAGAATCAAAATGCTATTGATGGTACATGACTGGTAATGACTTACGATTTATTATTCACCTTGCCCTCTATTTCAGTATCTTTCTCTGTTCAGTTACCTAGCAGTTCAGTTCAAGGAATATTTCAGGAAAAAAAAATGGAACAGAAATAGAGATTTGTGTTCCACAGTCTCTGAAATCTTACATTTCTACTGAAATGTATCTAACCCATAGATTACTAGGAACTGAATGTAATTTCAGATATGTGGAATACATGTATTTTGGAAAAATCCATACCATTCTTTGACAGAGGATCACAGAATGGTTGGGGTTGGCATTTCATGGTCCATCTGTTCCAGCCCGTGCTCATGAAAGGCCACCAAGAACAGGGACCACATCCAGGTGGCTTTTGCGCATCTCCACTCTGGCCAGCCTGCACCAGTGCTCCACCACCTGCAAAGCTTTGAAGCACTGCCTGGTGTTTAGATGGAACCTCTTGGACTTCAGTTTGTGACCACAGCCTCTTGTCCTGGCACTGGACATCACTGGAAAGAGCCTGGTTCTGTCCTCTTTGCACTCTCCCTCTAGTTACTTGTACACAATGAGATCTGAGCCTTCTCTATGCTGAACAGCCCTGTCAGCCTCTCCTCATAAGAGGCTCCAGTTCCTTCATCGTCTTCATGGCTATTTGCTGGACTCTCACCAGAGTAGCCAAGTCTCTCATGTACTAGGAAGCCCAAAACTGAGCATGGCACTCCAGGTGCAGCTGCACACTTAATGTGTGGAACAATATGAAGCAAATTGCACTACATGAATTAATCACCAACATCCTCCCCAACCCCACAGTTTATTTTGATACTATATTTAACAAAATAATGCACTACTTGGGGGAAAAGAGGAGGCAAATGCATCACCGGGATTTCCACATGCAAATTCAAAACAGAATTTTAATATGGGTAGAAAACTTACTTGCTTTCTTGTGTAATAACTTGTGAGTAGCCCAGCTTCCCTTAAAGCATTCCTAGAATTACAAAGAAAACAAGAATTACACTTTTAAGTAGCTTTATCCTGGACAGACATGCCATTCCCACAAAAATTGAGAAGCAATAGTGCTTTAAAATACTAGAGTGTATTAAACCATGAAGCAACTTGCAGTAAATGATACTGTAACTGACAGTCTTAGCACTAGAAAATGCAGACTTCAACTGCTCACTAGTCGGAACAGTCACAAAGAATAGCCAAACAGATGCACTCATCACAATGAAGAACACTGATCTAACTCTACCACTAAATATCATCTCATCATTTTAAAGAATAATTAAACACCACGGTTACTCTGGGTTGACTGAAACATCGCACTATTCCAGGAAGCACAGAGGTAAGCATTCATTTGGTCCACCTCCATACTTAATGCTGTGACACTGCAGCAGGCAGGGTGGTCATCCCCTGGCTCCTGCTATCTGCAGCCCTTCAGCCTCCTTCCTCAGCATAAGGAAGCAACAGAGGCCAACCAGCATAATCATAAGGGAACAAATTAAAGAGATATATGTGGGGAAAAAGACTGAGCTACTGAATGGAAATAGGAAATGCAAATAATAATAATAGATGAAATTGAGATGAAAAACAAGGAAAGAGTGCGTGTGAAGGAAATGATAACTTTTCTCTTTCTCCCAAGCACAAACAGAGCACTTCATGTGATGAATCAGCAAAGGAGCAGAGGAAATGCCTGGCCCTTGGAGAAGAGTACAGAAAGATTAAGGTGAGGTAAAGACATGGGAAAAAAGGAGAGGTGGAAGTAAAAAAAAACTGCTGAAGAAAGCATTTAATGACAATCCTCTACAGTTCTAATTAGAAAATCACTTGTTTTGAGTAAATAAAGCTCTGAAGCCAACTGGTAGAAAACAGCTAATTCCAGTTATTTACAATAACTGCTGAATTTCTATGGAAAAAGGCATGAAGCTAACTGCTTTTCTTTATAAGGAAAGACAATACTAATGCTGAATCATCATCATAAAACTACTGCCTGGAGCCAGCAACTGATTCAACCTAACATACACAACTCTAAACCAATGCAAGACAACAGAGCTACAAGCTAAGCCCTGTGGGTGAAATTCTGCCCCTGCTTTACAGCTGCTACTGCCTGCTCATGCAGAGCCATCTTCTTCACATCTTCTCTGCCAACAGTAGTTATCAAGAGGCCAAGGTAAAGCAGTGCACAACTGTGCCCATGTCCAAAGAGACACTGCTGCCCTCATCACCAACACCAATTATTTGTTGTCCTGTTTTGCACCACACTTGAAGCTTCCACTATCTCCAGATGCTCCATGGTGCTACACAGTGGACCAGATAACAAGACACTCTGAAAGCACCATCTTCCATGGAAGGGAGGATGTCTTGTTGAACAAGCAGCAGTAGGTCTTACTGTCATGCTTGTATAACCTGCTGCACACGCAGACCTTTGTGCTGCATTACTATCTATTTTCTGCTGGAAAGCTGAGGGAAAAGGAGTCATTTTTAACTGAGGTCTATCTTAAGACACACACACTTACAGAAAAAGGCTAAAAGCTCTATTTCAAGAACTCTAGAAGGGCAAATATGCTTTTAATCTCCTTATACTTCAGAACAGAGACCTGATGTGTGAAAGAAGGAAGGAGGATTACACAACTTACAGCAGCAACTACGGGGAAGATCTGCAGATCTAGAATCCACTCCTTGAGAGCACTGGGGAACAAACACATCCATCCTCCATGGTAATTACTGGCTATAATTGAATTTCTCTTTCCCCGTGAAATTTTGAGAGGTATTCTCAAATCCTGCTCCCTTCTCTGAGACCTTTTCTTTCTGGTGGCTCATAATCAGCAAACACTATGCAAGCACCATGCTGCTGCCAATGCTATAACCTGATGGTCTCTGTGTTGGCTTTTTATTTCCAGCAGCAATGTAAGAAGATCCTGCATAAGGCTGCCATGTGTCTGAGACCTCCCCAACACGTTTCCCTGATTTCACTTGTCCTCTAGTTCCAAAAGAACAGCAGCTCAGTCAACTACTGCTGCACAGCTCTGGGTGAGCTGCTGTATAGCCAAGCATCCCAGACTGGCACCCTATATGCACACCAATCAACAGCAACAAATGCACACAGTGAGTCCAAAACATTTGTGCAAGCACAAGCTATTCGATGCACGGTCTATCATCAGTGAATACCTGACACTTCTGGAAGGCACACAGAGGATACACTGTGCATCCCCCAACAACCCATCTGTTTTGCATAGGCTCAGTCACATGCATCCCGTAAGCACTGGACTTACCGGGTACAAACGAACCATTTGCATCCAACAACACACTGCACAAGCACTATGTTGGGTGCATCTGCATAGCTCTGCCTTGGCAATTTCAGACACAATCCAGCAGCTGTTACCTCACAGGTTGAAGAATCATGGCTGTGGCTATGGAGTGCTACTGACATACCTCTGAGAGCTTCAGACACCCTCACCTTCTGTACAGCAGTCTTCCTGACAAGCCATGGAAGAAAGCCAATCTTTCACTCTATCTGGGCCACTTTGCAGAACATTTCCTGGAGAAAATCCTGCACTTTGATAAGTCTTCTCTGCTGAACCTCCTCTCAGCCTCCTGCTGAGGCATTTACTTCAACCTTCCTGTTATCATTCCTGCCTCTAATAATTCTCCTATGTTCCTATGTCACATACAGATCAGGATAGAAAATTTACAGCAATTAAATAAACAAAATCCAGGAAAAAGACCCATGGTGAATTTCAAAAATAAAATGAAAAAGTGAACAAGGTTCTTTTCATATATATGCATATATATATATATTTTTTTTTAATTATTATTATTTATTTTTTTAATGGAAGGAACACATGGCTTTGCATGGCTTTATTTGAAAAAAAAATGAACTACCTTCAGAGGGAAAGCACAGAGGGATAATATAATTTTGGTTTCAAGCTTCTTGGAAGACTTCCTGGATTTTCCTTCAAACACTGCAAAATCCACCATTATTTCTACCCCACCCCGGGTACTTTAATAAACTAATTAATTAATTAAAAAAAGCAGAGGTGAAAGGGAATGTGCAGAGGAACAGTTCTGAATTTGTTCGGAGCAATCTTGCTATTCTATTAGGACAAAAAATACAACTGTTTTTGCTAGACATCATTAATATACATAAAACTTGAATAACAATTCTGGCCTCAAGCCATTCTGAAACCAATCCCGCTGATTCTGTGCATAGAGACAAGTTCAATACAGTGTTCACCAGGACTTGTACATTTAGCAAAAGGCGACCAAAGACACTATCACCATCACAAGCTGGAAAGACTCCTACTGGAACAGCTGACAGATGCCAAGTTATTTAGAGAAATTACTTTCACCTGAAGGACTCGGTCCAGCATCTGCTGGTTAAAATATTTACAGCCTCGTGCAGCTTGGCAGAATTTGTTTCACAGTAGAGGGCACTTCTACATGCATACAGAGTTCACTACCAAATATGTTTGTTTTGTTTTTTCTTCTAAATCAGCTGTTGGAAGAACAACGACAAAGAATAACTGATCAACTCCGCAAGGATTTTTCTCTTAACTGTCATTTTTACAGTAACAGAAGAAAAGTGGCTCGTTGTCAATAGAGTGGGATTAAGTGGTAGCAAAGCATAACTATGTCAAATGCCAGAGGAGAAAAGGGGGGGTAAATGAAACATGACTAGGCTATATTTACACTGCAAACCTCTGTATATCACAGACATACCCAAACTAGCTTTAAATAAATTACTCAAGTACAGGAAGCTGTTGTAGGCAGTGCAGAATTCAAGACATACCTATTTGCATGCTTTTCTGAACAACTAGTGCAAGACAGCAGCTCATCTGCAGCGCACTCTGCCATCAGCCCTGGGGCTGCCACAGCTTTCTGCAGGCTCCCCTTCCCCTTTGGGTACAGCTGCTCTATGCAGCCTGGACCTGGACACCACATGCATTGGCAGATGTGCAGACACTGCCCAAACCCTGGCACGGGCAGCTGGCAGGAGCTCCAGCTCACATCTGGCTTCCACAGAAGCACCTCTCCCTATCCACGATGCTCACCAGTTAGATCCACAGAGCCGAATTTAAAAAAAAAAAAAAAAAAAAAAAAAACTTGTTCTACAGCAAAAGAAAAGAGACAGCTGGAATTGAGACTGTGGGGACAGACCGGCTGGCACTCTTGCATGTCATTATGCCCTGAGATGTAATAGTCAGGGAAACGTCTAGGAAACAGTGCCAAGCAGTACACTGTATTTAAAAATATTCTGAGCAATTTTTAAAATAGATTTTTAAAGCGTCCTCTGGAATATAAATTGTCTTAGGCTTAATTTGAGATGATATTTTATTTAATGAGAATTGGAGTTTAACCAAACCACCTTTACAGTATAAATACAAATCAAAACTAACAACAACAAAAAGTATGGCATTTAGCTTATGAAAAATATTACATTACCAGTGATGTATATCTAACACAGACTAACCTTACATTTTATCCATAGATGTAAGTGACTTAGGGAATACAATTTGTTAATACATTTGATGTTAGAGTAAAATAGTTGCCTTTTACCACATCAAACTCAATATTCTTTGAGGTGCTGAAAATGCCCAGAAGACACAGCTGCTGGCCTAAAAAACACTGCAAAATACACAGAATAACCTGAGCGGCACAGCTGACCTGTCGGTTTTTCAGATGAAGTAAATATATGCTTGCAGATTCAAGGGAAGCACTTACATGTAATATCTTGGTATCAGCAAAGCTTGTTTTTACAACTAAAGCCTGATGCCTGGAAGGAGTCCTTTTTTGAAGAAAGGACACTCTACCAGATTTGCAGCTCGCTATCAGATTTACAGAGATATACAAGAGGCTTTTGAGAGTGGCGAAGAAACAGCCAACAAAGAACAGGTTGCCCAGAGATGTGGTTGTTGCCACGTCCCTGGAGACACACGAGGCCAGGCTGGACAGGGCTCTGAGCAACCTGACCGAGCTGCAGGCGTCCCTGCTCATTGCAGGGGAGTTGGAGCAAATGACCTCTAAGGGCTCTTTCCAACTTCAATTATACTATGTTTCTAAGAGAACTGCAAGCTGGACCAGTCCCTCAGTACAGTTCATAAGCACCAGTTCAGGAAGCATGACTGGCAGCCCAAAGTTTTGCTTTCAGAAACTTATGTGTACTTTTCATTTGTGTCTCAACTATAACTGTACACTTAGCATAGGCACAGGGATTTATAGGCAATTAAAAATGTCAACTTCCTTACCTATGGAATCTGTCAAAAGACCTAGAAGAGAGTTATCTGCAGCACACCACTTATATCAAAAGAAAGCCATGTAACTGCTGCAGCTGGATCTGAGCAGCAGGTTGTAACCTATTTTAGGCATAGCATAGAACAGCTCACCAAGAATGAAATACAGCACTTATGTCCTGTGGTCTGACAGGACAGAGGACAAAAAATAATCTCTGGGCCCACTGCTCCCTACACCCAACACACTGAAGGTGAAAGGAAGCAGCAAGGTGTGTGGTGACAGGGTTGTAGGGACACCTCTGCTCTCTTCGAGATCCCAGTTTTTAATAAATTACTGTGACCTTGAGTACTCGAAGCTATCAAGCGCCTAGATCTGGGAATAAATCAGGTGTGAATACCAGAGAAAACATACCACGCAAAAAGGTGGTACATCAGTACAGTCACCAAGAAAACAGCAGCACCTCTTCCTCAGTGGAATTTAGAAACCCACCCCAAATGGAAGGAGCCCCATCAGCAGGCATCCACCTCTGCGAGAGAGAAACTGCACAGCACACAGTTCAGAGAAGCCATCTGTGGCCTTCAAATATCAGAGAGAAATAAACTGGCAGTGCAGGCCACTGAATTGATAATGAGAAGGCTTCCATGATGCGCCTAGAAATAGATCCTTCCGAATTTGGCAGGGAAATGACCCCACACCAGTACACAGTCTGTACCACAGAACATCTCAGACAGCTCTGTCCAGTCTGAGACACTTATATAGATACTAACAGCATGAGGAAGTGTTCAGCAAAGTAATGCAAAATGATTGGTAAAAGACCAAATTAGAATTAGAATTTCATACAAAAGTGGTAACTGAAAATCTCGAAAGCAGTTACTACCTCTCATGTCTATAATTCAGTAGCATGTGGAAGCCATATAAAAACACAATTTGGGCATCTAATCACCAACTGAATAGGTACAATACATATAATGTACATGGAAGTGACGTATCTATACAGACAGATTCTAAAATCACAAAATTATCTTAGTAAGAGAAACAACACACTGGATATGGAATGCTGGGTGTCTGCTATTACTTTGGGGACACAGAGTAATGAAGTCTATGCTGATAAATCCACAGAATGCTGCAGCAAGCCCCCACAAAGGAGAAAAGAAGACAGCTAGCAGCGACAGGACATGACTGGCTAGGCTAAATGAGACACCAAATGTTAACAGCAGGCAAAATCCCCCAGCAGAATATGCTCTCTCATTATACATTGGACTGAAAGAAAAAGAATATACTGCCAGGGTTCAACTGGTATACATTCAAGCTGCCTACATCCTGCCTGCATTACCTTTGCAAAACCCCAGGTGAGGCTGGTGCCCAGTTGCCTCAGCAGACCTGCCCTTTCCACTCACAACCCACCACCAGCACACCCATCAGCAGCATATCCAGCCTACGAGGTACATACACCCAGAGATGAAACTGTTGTCTCAAAGACATTTTCAAGGATGCCGAATTACTTCAGAGTAAGCATTTTCAGGGCACATTGTCCTTTTTTTTTGATACAGAAGGGGAACAGGCACTACAATAACACCCTTTATCAAAGGAAAGAGAAACATAACCCACAAATTCACTGGGGAAATCACTGGCTTGATACAGCTTATCTGAAAAGCTCACTTCAATTCTGTATGTGTGATGATGAAAAAATGATGTTTAGCAAGTCCCAGGGTTACATTTTCACCACACTGAGATTCTCAGCCCTACACTACCTGCATTCATTTGACTTAACAAAGCACAGATCACAATTTATAATCTAAATACATTACTCCATATCTGTTGCCTTTTAGATCAGTCCATAGTTTTCTATTGCTTAATCTCAGCACCAGAGAAAACACACTCCTGCAAATGTGATTTCAGCCATGACAAGCTCTTACTGGAGCTTTGGCAGTATGAAAAAGTTATTGCAGGCTTCAAGCAGATTGATTAACCCAGCACGTGTGCCTGCACAGAGATGTCAGGTTGCTTGCCACTCCAGTCCTGCACTGGGCCCAGAGCAAGAGGTTGCACGTGCATTCAGTAAGAACAGACTAACTTTGGAGCTGGGCCAGACAGGGCACAGAGGACAAGTCTGCTCTCAAGCTCCTGAAGCACTCGTGCTTTCTGACCTAGCAAAGTTTCAGGAAGCTGAATTAACAGCAAACACGATCCAAATGCTGTTCCTTCGTTAAAAGAAAGTCCTAAAAACACCAGAAGTGGCTCACTGAAGAATCAGGACTGGCTCAATGGAAGAGGTTGAAACTGCAACCTCAGAGGGAGGGAATAGACAAGGTGGAATAACACCCTAGTTTCACTTATCAGCTTATTAAGAAGTTACTTATTCACATAATGCCACAATGGAAAGGAAATCACTTAGGAGAAACCTTAGGAAAAGTTGCACATATGCTGACCACTCCAGCACTGTTGGCTGAAACTTGCTGAGAGCTCCAAGTAACATTCTAGCTTTGAAGATTGCTTTGAGCAGTGACATTAAGACTCTCCATGCCTGGACAAATGGACTGCTGGGTTCTCAGCAGCATCTCACCTACCTTCCTGACAGCACTTGCTGCTCACAGGATGCTCTTGAGTCTCCACCTCCTCCAAGGCACACATTAGACAACGCAGAGGACTATGGGGGACACGCTCCTCCCTGCAGACTGAACACTAAGTCTCCTAGTGCAGAACATTTTTTGCATATCTCGAAAGCAGCCTACTTTTTCCATGATATGCTTCACCCCAAACTTTCAAAGCACCTTTCATATGGGAAACAACTATGCTTACCTACTTGACTGACCAAGGCAGTAAGGAGAAACAACACAACTGTGGTCACTCAGAACTAACAGTGGGATTTCCAGCCCAGTATTTTATCACCTAGGCAAGGCAGCCTGCAGTTGTTTAGCAGTCTATTTTAATAAGCCAGTAAATATTTCTGATAATTTTGCCTTACAGCGCTAGTGGGTATTTCAAAATAATTAAACCTAATGCATAGACAAGAATCTCTGCAACCTATTTGAACTTAACAGTCGGGGATGGGACAGAGGGCAGCAAAGATATTTGCTCATGAGCCTGCTTGATCAGTTAAAAAATTAGTACTGTCATCATCAGCTAATAGTGGCAGACACCGAAGATGAATGTATGATGAGCTTTACATCAGACATGTCAGAACAGTTTCTAAAACACAGGGAAAATGCTACAAGCCACCTTCAAGCACCCCACTGGAGCTAAATGCACCGAATCATCACAACAGCTCTGAGTTGCAGACCACGAAACTTAGCACTGGCTCCCAGCATCTGGCCCAGACGCTCCGGGGGAAGCAGCACACAGAGCAGGGGTGTGTTACATTCACGTGGGGAATTCTCTTCGAGCCCTGTGCCAACAATAACTACCAGCTTATATCCTGACTCAGAAGTAACCACGTTGCTCAGTTAGTACATGAATCTAGCTGAGGTGGCTAAAAGCTTTTGTGAAGTTTATCAACAGAATTTCAATGACTTTCTTGCGTGAACTCCACCACTGGCATGTGGATTGTATTCCCTCGCTTGACCCTAACAGGAATGGCACATACAAAAGCTCAAAGCGTTCAGCTATGTATTTTACCACGCATTTCCAAGTTATTAAAAAACACACAGACAACAAACCAAGCCACCACACAGTCATCAGGCAGTCCTTTCTGTTGAACTGAAGGACACTAAGCACATCAGGACCACGGCGAGACGTGAGGAGAGCCAAGGCCTGCATGGGAACTGGCTCAATCTGAACCAGTCTGTAGCCTGGAAGTAAAATATCCACAGACACTTAGAATTAAAAAAAAAAAAAAAGAAAGAAAGAAAGCAGAGGACCAAATCGCTCTCCCCAAAGCTCTTCTCTAGTTAAACGAAGCAGCACCGCCTGCGGAGCAACAAGTCCTCTGTGCTCGGTAAAGCCACGCAACTCCGGAGCCGGAGCTGATGCAGAGGCAGAGGCGCACACGCCGGAACCCGACGAGCACGGTTCATTGCGCTCGCTAAGGCCGCGCTCGGGAAGGGGGGCACCGCTCACAGGGCACTGCGCGCCCCCTCGGGGCCCTTTCCGCCGGGAGCCGAGCCCAGGCCGGGGTGAGGCACGCGGGGCGGGGAGCAGCCCGCCGCCGGCACTCGCGCACCGGTCTCGTTCGCCGGCTGGAAACCTCACCGCGGCGGCGTCGTCCCCCTCCAACTCGTCACCTGCCGCCGGCGCCTCGCAGCTCCCCGGCGCCGGGAGCGAGGGCCGGCCCGCAGCGGGCACCGGGCGGGCAGCCCTCGGAGCCGGCAGGGCGAGCGGGAAGCGGGAAGCGAGGCGAGGAGGCGAGAGCGGCGGCGCCGGGGCCTCACCTGAGAGCAGAAGTAGGAGCTCTGGATGCCCAGCTTGAGGCAGGTGGGGCACTGCAGCTTGGCCTCGCTGCTGCAACCCGCCGTCTCGCAGACGCGGGTCTCCACGGCCGCCATGCTGCCGGGCTGCCACAGGCGCGGCGCGGCGAGCGGCGGGGGGAGGAGCCGCCGGCTGGGCCGGGCCGGGCCGAGACACCGCACCGCCCTGCCCTTCCCTTCCCTGCCCTGCCCTTCCGTTCTTCCCGCTCGCCCTCCGCGCAGACGCCGAGTGGCGGCTACCGGCGGCGGGACGAGTGTGGGGCGCGTGAGGTAACGGCGGCAGCGGGCGGCGGTTGGAACGGGGCCGCGGCCGGGCTGCTGAGGAATGCTCTGAGGAGACCGGGAGACAGCGCTTGATTTTTAGGTCATGCCTTCCTACACTTCGAATTGCGGCGCGTGATGCTGGTATGTAGGACTATGTGGCTTATAATAGTTCTATTTTTAGCTCATTAGTTAGGAAAAGCTGTCACATTCAGTAAGGCGGTAACTAACGTTAGAAAAGCAGGCTGCATCGCAGTGCCACTGTCACTGGAAGATGCTTTTTTTCTTCCTGCAAAGAGAAACACCAGACATAACTGATCTGTTTCCATCCCATGAAAGCACGTGGCTAATACATGTTACATTTCTCTCATTCACATGAGTTGATCTCGATAAAGATACCATCTGTACTGGTAAAGCTCATTGTGCTTATGTATGTTCTCTGAACATTGATGTCAAAACTATTCTCTGTATGCAGTAAAACATTTCTCGTGCAGCATCAGTGCAAGACACTTCTCTCTGGTTTATATGTCAAGAGGAAGTTGCTTTTTGAAAGGAACACAGCAGGATACCTCTTGTGTAGGAGAATATCTGCAGAGAAATCAGAGCACGTCTGCTAGATCCAGTCATTAGTGCTGGGATCCCGCTCCTTGCCTAAATCTCTATTGTCTTCCCACTAGCTAGCAGGCACAGCCTGTTATTTCAGTCAAAACATTGCAGGATCAGATTCTCTCGCTGTAGCGAAGCCTGCTTCAGTTTCACCAAGTTCAATGGAACTGCATCCATTTATATTCTGGTCTTGTTATGCAAAATATTCTCCCTTCCTCCAGAAAACTCCCCAGAGAGTGCAGTTCAAAATCCAAACTTGAACTGCAGCTTTTTCTGCAATTATATTGTGTTCAGTTCCCTTTGGTGTCCCGGAACCAATGTTTAGTACTGACTAATAATAAGAATAAAATGTTTCTTAGGCATAGAAGTGCAAATTTCTGCTTACTAACTCCAAAACAACAAAGCATACATCCTATTCTTTTAGCACAGCGTGTTCACACAAATGTACTTGCTTTCTTATGTCAAGAGGCTGTGTAGCCCAGCTGATTACAAGACCAAGGAACAGATGAAGAAGGATACAGTTCTCGTTTGTTGTGTGATTAACACTTTCTCTAGTATAGTCAAGCAACCAAAGGGATTTGAAACCATGCTGTTACTGAAGCATAATTGCGGGTAGACACCTTTATATGTATACTTCTATCAATTTATGCCTTCATTTCTCTAACATCAATCATACCATATCAGCCTGGGTTCTGTAGGGTGAGTTAGTGAACATTTATTGGATGCTCTCAAGGTATGAAGATTACACCTCCGATTTTCTTCAGCAGGTAAAAATAGCTGTGCACTGATTTATACAGTTGATGCTGTGACAGCATTTTGGTCCAAATACTCAAGTCAGGCAACCGATCGGCAACAAACATTGTGAAATATCTTTACAGTATGTAAAGGGCTGAGGAGAATCTCCATGCTTTATTGGATGCAGTGGGGAACATCACCACCAAGGATAAGGAAAAGGCTGAGGTACTCAGTGCCTTCTTTGCTGCTTTAGTTGCCACTTTGTGCCATGTGAAAGAACCCTAAGGATCCGTAGGCATCACCTACCTGGTAAACAACATTTACAAGTACTGTGCACCACTGGTGTGGAATGAAGAACCTGGAGTGCTATGGTTGTTGTAATCCAGTGTGCTCTGCTCACTGGACGTCATCTTCTCCTTGATGAGATCTAAGTTTAATCGTCATTAGTAATCTTGGATACTTTGCTAAATTTGTGAGTATTTAAATCACATCTAATTTCATGGCTGAGTGTAACACGTGGGAATGAATTGTCAGTAGCCTTGCTGGTACAGTGTTGCTTTAGGTCTGGGCTAATTTTGTAGCAGCTGACAATGGTATAAACTGAGGAGGGACAAAAGAGTAGTAGATAGTAACAAGTAGATAGAGGTTCCTTCTGTTCATTAATTTTGCTTATTTGCTGCTTTTCTGAAGTGCCAAATAAAAGCATACTGTTTGACTGCTTACTTTGAGAAGCTAGATACGTACATTAACAAAAGATTTTTAAAATGCATGTAATTAGAAGAACAGTGAACTCCCCAGTTAAGGAATTGATGAAGTTGCTTATTTGTCCTCTTCTGTGTTGGAGGAGGACGCAAACTGTATTTGTGCATCAACATAGAATAGCAAGCTGAAAGATTTGACCCAAGACTTTTTTTGGGGGGACGTCTTTTACTTTTTAAACAGCCCTATATTATCATCCCCATACAAAGATTATGTGTTACTTCACTGCTTTTATTTTCCCAATTTGACATTGACTTTTCTTATTTGATAAGTGAACCGATTCACGCCTTTTGGTATCTTGCTGCCATTTCCCATTATCTGGTGGTACAGTCTTTCTCAGCAGGGAAGTTCATTGATCTTTGCTGTGACCTTACTTGAGTAGAGCTCTTTTTTCTCTGTCACACTTTTCTTGTCGCTTTCTAGCTGCCTGTCCCTCTGTGTCACAGACAAACACACACAGAAGCACATGAGTCAGAAATCTTACAGCCCATTCATGATCCTTGATTTATGACAATGCTGTATTCCTGCCATCCTCAGAACTCCTCCAAAAGGAGTTCAAGATTGAGTGAGTGAGGGTAGCAAACAAGGGCAGGAGGGGTCAGCAACGTCTCATGGGTCAGATAGTTGCTACAAAAAGCAAGCACAGCCGGCAAATGGGACAGCTGCTAGTTAGGAAGAAAATGGCCACTGAATCTGGCATTACTTAATTACGAGAGTGCTTTAGATCTCTTTGCTTCTATACATTGCAGTAGAGGAGATTGAATAATTGCACTTTGCAACTGAAGCTCTTGGGTATAGTAGCCGTCTTCTGTTCAGACTCACTGAAGACCCACTGAAATGACTTTGCTGGGTGGTAGCTGAAACAATGACAAAATACCACCCAAGCACTAGAACACGTGCAAATAGGAACTTGGCCACATGGTACAGGAATTTACTGGGATTCCCATAACAAATGCAACAGTCACACTGACTGCATGCATCTGTATGTGCATGTAAGAATGAGAAATAGCAAAACCATCACAAGTGCATAGGAAAACAAATATCTGAAAGAACCACTAAAAAATGTTTAGCGTGATCTTAAACGTGACTGAAAAATAGCCTTTGTAGGAAACAGCATCCAGAGAAAAAGACAAACCTGTGGTCAAAGCAAATAGTCTTAGTCTAGGTGGATTTAAATAAATAAAATTAAAAAGTCATAAACATTCTTTGTAAATCAACAGAATTATGTTAAAAAAGATGTGTCCATTTTTTCCTCTTTAAAGAAAAATGATGTGGGGTTTCAAAGTCTGTCTAATTCTGTGGGCCAGAAGGACAAAGGAGGCCCCAATATAGCGTAAGCCCCTCAATCAGTCTTGTTCCTCCCACCAGTGGTGCTGCAAACCTAATTACTGAAAGGCCCGTTACAGCCACAGTTGAGAACGGAGCAGGTTTGTTCAAAGCCGGATCCGAGAGCACCTTCCTGTAGCAGAGGAGGAAAGGAAGATTCTGCATGCCCTTCTGTTTTGTTTTACTTAATTAAGCAGCGCTAACCCTTGCAAAGTTGATACAGTGGATCAAAATTTCTGCTGTGATTCTCTCTTGATTGAAGAACGTTCTTCTGGTATCCAATAATCTTAGCATTTTTCAAGTATACGCATATGAAAATGTCTGCTTCTAATGGAACAAGAACAAAGGAAAACGAGCTACGTCTTTTTAAACAAAATGATATTTTATTGAAAACGTTCCCATTTAACCACCAAGTTACACTGCATGTGATATTTGCAAGAATCTGTGGATGTTTCTTGAGACAATAAAAGCCTATTTTAAATTATAGTAGCATAAGAGAAGTCATGAAGTTCTGGCCAAATTAATTCAGTGGGAATGTTATACTGACCTGTATTTCACCAAAATTAAAAATCCTCTCTATTTTTAGGTTTCAAAATCAAACTAAGATGATGAGATCTTCGATGTGAGTGATCTGCTATGCTACATTTCCTCTCAAACCTGAGGTACAGGTGTGCAGATCAATTAGATCTTATACCTGTGTGACTGACTTTGATGCCACGCATTGCAGTATGAAACATGTTCCTAACAGCTACTGAAAATTGATGGAGCTCTGAAGTGTGCAAAGATTGCTGAGGAAGAAGCATTTAACACTTCTTTACTTCAGAATGTTCCTTTTTCCACTCTGGAATGCCCAAAGGTACAGTTTTGTGGATGTATTCTTTATGTCTTTCCGACTTCTATTTTGATTTTCCTTTTAGTTTGAAGGTGATGTCACAACACAAGGCAGCCACATCACTTGTGAGGATCTTCCTTACATATGCCAACGATTTAAAGAAAAGATTACTGTAATTCATAATCCTCTCATTGCTGTTATAAGTTGCTGGATAATGTCTGATGTCATCTCTAGAGATTTTGGGTCTCTTTAACCCAAGAAATCAAAGAAAAACATGTAACAAATCACAGTACATTCCTCTTTGACTGGAAGTAAGGTTGGTTGCACTGTGTTTGTCTATCTCGTTAAAAACCTTTAGTAAGCGCACCTGTCTCATCAGAGACGTCATGCAGTTACCACTGTGTTGCATAGGAAAGTGAGAATGCAGCCAAATACTACATGCCATTCAGTATTGTTCATTTGATTATTAGCATGCATTCACATTTCTCTCCAATAAAACAACATTCGAGGCTCTAAAATGTAGTTCTGCGCACTTGGTTCATTAAGAATGAGAATACGAAGTTAAACACAAAATAAGCGGAAGAGAAAACGATCAGCGAGGAAGCGGATTCTGGATGGATCATCTATGTTAAGAGGCTCAGAGGCAGGATTAAAACAGGCAGTCAGAGCATGTGCACGGTTGCCAAACAAGTAAAATGGAATATCAGATCCATCTGGCAGCACATTAGGCAAATAAATAGGGAGAATCGTTAATTACTGTATTCTCATTAAACAGTCTGTAAACAATTACTAGAAACCAAATATTATAAAATACATAAAAACAAAGAGCGTGTCACAGCACAAAACAATAACACATCTGAATGTATCGACATACCTTCTGAGTGTTCAAATTAAAGATTTAACTTTCTACTGCAAATGGAGAATTATTTTCTTACTTGATTTCTGTGTAACCACTGAGACACATCCAACTTATTTTCTCGTGAGTCCTTTTCAGCATTTATTTTTATAACAGTAGTATAAAAGGTTAGGAACATCTATATATTTTGGCTGTGTTTTTATTTAGAGACACTGGGTGGCTGATAACACTTTACTTCTTTAAACCTTATCTCTTTAATAAGTAAAAACCATAACACTTACGTAAATTAAGTGGCAGAAAGAGTACAGCAAACACCGTTCCAAGATATTCTGGTGATAACCAATGATGCTTCAGTGATCTACCAACAAATGTAGCATACAGCAGCTTTATTGCATCTCCTAGTAGTAAAGACACAATGAAACACCCTAAGCCACCCTTCTGGCTTGGCCTCTCTTTGGGATTGTGTTCTGATTTATTTTGTCAGTGATACATACTTTTTAATAAAACTTTCATATGTATGTCACCCATCCTGAGTTCTGTCAAGAAAATCCTGAAGTCCTGAAGCTAAGTTAGTTGCCTGAATACCATAAGCTCTTCCTGGTGCACTGTGCCAGCAGAAAAGTATCTGTACATGTGGATTTACTTGCACCTCTACGAGCATTTTTCCAACCCACAGTCTCCCAGTACCACTGCCTACAAAGCACTTACAGAGGTAGGCATTTATTTATTTGAGCAATAGGAAGTTCACCTCCCCTTAAAAACAGTTTGGTTTTGGAAAAGCAGCTCTTTCAATCAATCCGATTAACAAATTTATTATTTGGAATCAAATAGTATCCGCAGAGACAAGCATCCACCTTAAAGAGAGAGACTGTAGAAGAGCACAAATAATTGCTGACATGTTCTGATCCAATATTGGGTTCATTTTACTGCTAATGAAACGCCAACACAGATCAAGTTGTTCAGCGAGGACAGAAGATACAACAGGAACAGGACACTTCATTGCTTGTACGTAGACAGTACAACGTTGTGTTTAGATAATACAATGAGTCAGACTTTTTAGACATTTTCAGTGTCTCTTTCATGGCACAGCTAGTTAGAAAGCCCACAAGAAGACAATTTTGACTTCAGGAGTGGCTTGAAATCTCCTGTTTGGAGAATCATTCAGCGGCAGTGACCTTACCTTACTTTGATACAATGTCACTACAGGATCACCAACAGCCAAAAAAAAAAATCACAAATTGTATCCTCAATTTTGAAAGGAGGAACTATGTAAATAGAACAGTTTGTTACAAAGTAACTAAAAAGCACAGCTACCACTATCAAATCATTGCAAATATTAGGGAAGCTATTTTAAGATATATGGGAAACAAAAGCTCTGTACACACGCAGGGTTCAAGAATAGGCAAAAGGAAAGACAGCACAGCTAAACGGCGGGCTAAGGAAGGGTACTGGAAACAAGGAAGCATCTTTAGAAAAGGTGCAGTCATACTCCAAGGTGGAAAGTAATAGAAAGAAACGTAGATTCCTGCAGATAAAATGCAGGAAAACAGTAAGATTGGCTCCTTCCAAAAGGAATCAGTACTACTAATAAATCTTTTCTCAGTCCTCAGGGACAGGAAGCCTTCCAGACCAGTAGTGTCGCTGATAGCCAGAGAAGTTTACAAATGATTTGTGTCAATTTTCACAGTGAAAGAAAGTGGAAACATTTATGGGAGATTCACCTGTGGATATCCTGTGGAAATTGCTACAACTGATAGCATGAGCAGTAAGAAACAACTGGGAACAGAAGGAAGTTACTAGCAGCGTCTGCAGGATTGCGTACTTGATGCCAAATTCCAGAAAGAAGAGCCTGGAAGATAGGGAGCCTGACAGGCTGGGCCAGGAATTCTGCCTTTCTCCAGAACTAGTAGACAGCTGGATAAATATTATTTATTTTGACGAGACAACATGAGTTTTGTAGGAGGAAATTCTGCCTCACAAATGTACTGAATTCCGTGAAGAGTCAACCAGCGTGTTGAAAGCAGTGGCCTGTATGACCTCATTGCATTTATCTGCCTGGAGCAGATCAAGGAATGCAAGCCTAGCTGAAGTATCTGGAAGCTATATTTCCAATTTCACATTGCTTAACATCTAAACAGCTGCTTGTCTCACCTCTTCCCAACACGCTCCTGAAATACCTGGTTCTCTTAGGACTTTGTGCTGAGTACAGTGCAGCTCAGTCCCTCTGTGACCATCCTTAGCTTACCCCTCCCTCAGGACTGTAACATCATACTTCCTTTCTTTTATGAGATGAGCAATACTGTTTAGGCTCTGGAAAGTGATTTCAAGGGGAAGAGCTTTAAAAGGTAAATTTCTAGGGGGACTGGAAAGCATTCTAACACTATAGTTCCAAACACTAGTCCTCCACTTTTAAGTCTCCCTGAGATGGAATGGACCTACGCTCAAAGCCAGAAAATACCCTGCTTGCTAATAAATAGCGGGTAAAGTAGAATGGATGTGTGCAGAGCCTAGACCAGACTTTTTGTGACAGGAACATTTTGGAAGGAAAATGAAATGCCTCTCTGTGGAGGCACTCTCTGCACTCCTACGGCCTTTTTCCATTGAACCAACATAGAGCTCAAACATATTATTACCCCTCTCATACTGCTGCGTTTTTACTGTTCATCTGAGCAGGTGTCATTTTTGATCATGAATAGCAGTCTAAAATATGGGCTCCACTATACTGCACAAGGATATTATTTCTGAAAATAGCTCCATTTAATTTCTGGACCGTTCTTGTAAATTAGGGGTGCTGCAGCTTTCACTTCTTTCGATCACCTATGAAACCATCAACAATCTGAGCTGTGGTAGGTCTCATTTTGTGCTTGATTCCCTGCAGCCTGTTATTTGCACACAGCAAAGCAGTAGTTTTCTTCCATCTTGGCTGGGATACATTTCTCAGGACTTGTAATTTATTTAATAAAGTGCCAAGGGGTGGGAAAATACAGCTGCTGCAACCTCTATAGTTGTGGTTAGAGATGCATTTCTAGCTGGCAGTAGGACAAAGTCAGCTAAAACTCCAGAGCAAACCATCAACAAGACATCAAGTGTTAAGACCTTTTGGTTTTTAAATGACAGCACTTTGACCTCTGTCATCTCTCTTTAAGAGGACCCCACCTCCTGTGTTTAAAGATAATACCTTCTGATAAAGGATAAAACGTGAATGATCTCCCAGAAGCACAGCTCTTCAGTAATCCAGCTTTAGAATTGTTGTAGGCATCCAGATGTTTGATGTAAGCTTGCCTCTGTAGTTTCAGACACCTTCCAACCAAGGAAATGTGACACATCTGCACAGCAGCTTGTGTGCAAGCATGACTGCAGCTTGAAACTGAAATGTTCTGTGGCCCGGCAGTGCAGTACCCATGCAGCCCTTGCACAGGCATGGCTGTGGAGAGAACTGTGATTCCTGGCAGTGAATTACTGGGGAGAGTGTTTTGTGCCAGACAGACACACATCTAACAGTTGAGAATCTCTGTGCTTCATATGCCAACAACCAAAGCACTTTGCTGGGAGCAGACTGGCTGTGTTATCTGCTTCTGCTCCCTAAGAATTAAGAAGGAAATCGGGGCACACAAGCTAGGAGGGATATGCAGCACACTTCAGTCAGACTCCCGATCCAGACTGGACCGTGTGCTTGCCAATTTAGAACCATACAATATCCCGCGTTAGAAGGGACACACGAACATCAGGGAGTGCAACCCCTGGCTCCACACAGCAGCACCCAACTATCAGGCCATATGACACCGTCCAAACGCTCCTGAGCGCCAGCAGCTCGGGGCCGTGCCCGCTGCAGACCCCGTCCCTAACCCCGAGCTGCCCCTGCCCTGGCAGCTCCTTGCCGTTCGCTCGGGCCCCGTCGCTGGAGCCGCAGAGGCCTCCACCTTCAGCCTCCTCTGCTCCGGGCTGAGCAAACGCAATGGCCTCAGGTTTGTTCACTCGCAACCTTTAAAAGTTCAGCACCTTTCAAGGTCCGGCCTGCCTAATTCGCTGGCACTCCCGCAGGCCTACAACGAGCTCCGCCGCCTTAGCATCCCGTTCCGACCAGCAGGATGCCGTCCTCGGGCTGGATCTACCCCCGCCGTCGCCGCGCCGCGAGTGAGGCCGCGGGCGCGCCCGGCTTCCCCGCGCGGAGGCGGCGGCCGCCAGAGGGCCCGGCGCGGATTCCCCGCGTGGCGGCGCCGCGTGCCCGCGCGTTCCCGGCCTGCCCCGCGCCCGGGACTACGACTCCCGGCATCCGCCGCGCCGCGCCCGGCACCCGGCGGCCGGCAGCCGCCCTCCCCCTTCCCAAACGGCCGCCGGGCCCACGTGACGGTCTCGCGGCCAACCGGGTTTGCAGCCGTTTCTTTTTTTTTTTTTTTTTTTTTTCCACCCGCCCCTTCCCCTCCCGCGGCGCTGGTGCGGCCAGACCGAGCTAAGATGGCGACCGTGGAACCGGTGAGTGCCTCGTTCCCGCTCGCCCAGCGCCTCTCCCTCCCGCCCCGCCGCCCCCTCCTCTCCCTCCGCCGCCACTATTCCCTCCGCCGCCGTTCCCCGGCCGGGCCGCGCGGTGCCGGTGCGGGGGCGGGCAGGGCGGGCGAGGCGGCGGGGCCGGCGCGGAGGCGCACGCACGCACGCACGGCGCCGGGGGGAGGGGAGCGCGGCGCGGCGCGGCGCGGGAGGCGGGCGGCGGCGGTGGGGCTGCGGGGCTGCTCTTTGTGCCGGGCCCGGGGCGGGCGGGGGCCGCCGGGAGGTGAGCGGCGACGGCTGGAGAAGGAGGAGGAGGAGGCGGGCGGCGCCGCGTGTGGCGCGCGGGGGTGGCCATGTTGCCGGGCCGGCGCTAACGGCGGCACTAACGGGCCCGCGCGGCCGGGGGAGCGGCGGAGGGCGGAGCGGGCGGTCCGTGCCGGGAACGGCGCCTCTCCGCCTCACGGCGCTTCTGTGAAAGCTTTGTGCCGACTTCTTGATAACTACGAACGTCGTTTCTGTTTGTTGCGTGTGCTTATGATACTGCGCTCTTAGAAGCGCCGCTCTTGCCTGCGTTATCCCGAAGAGCTGGAGCTGGCCGGGGCCCGCCGTTGCCACGATCCTATGCGCTTCGTGGGCCCTGGGTGACCGCCTGGCTGCGGCGCGAGGAGGACGGGCTGAAGGAAGGGTCCTTTCTGGATGCTGCTCACCGACCCTGGGTTGCCGGTGCCTCCTTTGTAGTACTTTAAATCCAATAATCGCTTCCCTGTTTTTAAATAAAGGTTAATTGTAGTCTGTCAGGGAGATGGGTCTGTGCCCTTTTGTGAAGGATGTTGGCTCTCTTCTTGCCATTTTCTTTCATGAATGAAAAAAAACCCCTTTATTCACAAGGATTCCTGGGCTTGGTCAGTGCCTGTAAATTGCCTGGTAGTTCTGGGAAGGCAGAACAGCTGTTAGGACAGCGAGCTGCAGCGTTGAGCACTGCGTTTGGCATCCCATGCTTGATCTTTGTGAGCTATAGCCACGTTTTCAGAGGTGAAAGCTTTGTGTCAGCTCAGTGCTTTGTAATGGTTGCTGGGCTTGGCAGGTGTTGGGATAAACAATGTGTCATATTGATGGCCACTGGGAACAGGAGCTACAGGATGAGCATGGCTTTGTAACTCCCTTAGCTGTGCTGCTGGCACGAGCCAGACCATCTCTCAAATGATCTCTCCATCATTTTTTCACAAGTTATGTGATCGTATACCAAACTAGATCTGATATTTAGCCAGATGCAAACAATGGCTTTTGTCACACCATTTTCCAGTGAGATTGGTTCCCCAGATGTTTATCGTGCAGTGATGAACAGTTGTGCTGTCCCACTGAGGGCAGAGGATGGAGTAACACTTAAAACCATTCAGGGTTGCTGCTGAAGGGTCTGCTTGCGATGGAATATGCTTGCCTTGAAGGAACAACTATCAGCTGTGCTTGCTTATTTTTAAATGTCTTTAAGTAATTAAGCTTTTGTTTATTATCCTTCTAGGTGGCTCACGCTTCTACGTAAGCATTGAATCAAACCTATATAGTAACAGAGATCTTAAATGCTTAATGTTGCATAAATACTGCATAATTTTCCACTGAACAAATTAATTTTATGGAGATGTTAGGAATTTGATTACCTTGTGATCACAGGGAGCCTCTTTCTTGTAGACCTTCTAAAAATGCTCTGAGGTTTAGCAAGGTCCTGCTAAAATCAGCGATGCATGTTCTCTATTATATAACGTTTTCAGAACTTGTATATCTTGTTAAGGGGCTGGAAAAAAATCACTGAAACTACCTAGGAGTATTGAGACTTGAGGCTGGGGTGCTGCACAGAGTCCAATGGCAGCTGCTAAGAGCAAGATTATTCTGCGTATGTGGAAGTCTGTTGTACAGTGCCTTATACTTCCAATGCAGAGAAATTGTGATCCTCTGCAAAATTGAAAAGTAGGAACTATCAGCTTTTTATCTTGTACTACCCCAGATGGTTGCTCTTTTAAGACTATTCTAGATTAGATATGTCAGAATACACCAGAGCTTGTCCTATTAGTTTGTTCCTCTGTAGCCTTTGAGGATTAAATGTGATCAGATGACACTGTGCAAAAGCCCACAAAGTCAACAACAAGACCAACAGTAATGCTTTAGTAAACAGTAGTTTACCAAAGGTGACTTTAGAATGTAGCCATGGAGAAACTAACATGCGATAGGATAAGTTGAGTGGAAGTAATGTATGTGGGAGCAGTTGATCTGTTGTTGCTCAGATTGGAAACAACATCATGGTTCTCGATTTGTTTTGTGACACTACTTTTACACCTGTTCAAATGCGGTTCTTAAGTATCTAACTTCGCGTTTCAAGAGTAAAGTCATACAACCTGAGAAACGCACGTGTAGGCAAAGTTGTCAGTAGGTAGGATTCAGAACTGAGCTGATCTTTCTTTATATGAAATAGTATTACTCCTCAGGGGATATAAATGTGATGGTGTAGGGTTTTGAAGTTCTGGAAAGTTAAAATAGCTCTTCAGAAGCAAGGTGTCCTGGGAAGTATTAGTGACAGAGAGCTAGCGTGTACATTAAGTGCAGGCCAGGTTCAGCTTTAGATTTGCTGTTAGTATTTGGTATTTTAGTTATAGGCTTGTCCAGCTCTGGCTGAAATCTGTACAATGCTCAGTTATAGTACAGTGTACATAAATATATCTTGTGTGCTGCTGAATAATTGAGAGCTTCTAGCACAAGTTGATTTCCTCCCTTGTAAATTACATTTCAGGCAATAGAATGCCTCCTGTATTATTTTAAGAGAAGGAACTTGTTGGGCATCTTGTAACTGAGATAAACATTTTTCTGAAAGTGATTTAAGAACAGATAAATTTTACGGAGCATAGAGGACTTCCAACTTATTTCAAGCTAATTAACAAAATAGCATGAGAGTGTGTTGTGTTGCTTCTGCTGATTCAGCCTGCAGGTGTAGGGGTAGGTAGGAAGCGTTGATGATACAATATGACCCTTTGGTAGCTCTATAACGATCAGTGTGAGCTTTGAGTGAACAGGGCAGAGAATCAAATGAGCGGTGCTGGTAGACAGCGTGAAGTATAGAAGGGAAACTTCTTATATTCTAAAGTACAGTATTTTTTAAATTGTTCATATTGTGAGGGCATTAGAAGTGTTGTTTGTAGATTTATGCGCTATGTATTGTTTTGTTAACTGCCTGAAAATGACACTTGTCCTTGATTTGTATGTAGTGGATGTAAGGCAATAAGATTTTAACTATTTAAGTTTTTTCTAAACGTGCAGAAGAGTTATTTAAGTGAGATATCTTTTAACCAGCACTCAGTTTTTCTTGCATCTAGTGCTGTTTGTCCCACTAGCTTGTGTCTGTTATGCGCTTTATTTGTGCGTATCAGTTTGGTTTCTATGTTTGAGCAGTGGCCTGAGCATCCATACACTGTTACATTTTAAAGTTCATTTCAGAAGACTGAATTTCTTAACTCTTCACCTGATGGTGTGCAGTTCCAGCCCTGGTTGCAAGATTGGCTCTATGTACTTACAGCAATTTGGGTACTTCTTTGTTGTGTAGAGATGTTGGTTGTGGAAATGAGAGATACTACACAACTTTTTTTTCCTTGAGTTATCTGAGCTTTTCTCAACGATTTTGGGGGAGGGGCTTTTAGGATTTAGTGTTAAGTATCTTTTCTCACCTGCGGGTTTCACGTTCCAGTAGCATGGGCAGCAGCAGAGCACAGACTGGTGTGAGATGTGGCACTACTAATTCAATCTCTTGTTCCTGTCCTCCTGTACTCACGTGGCATTTCTCTCCTGATTTGTTGGGGTATCGCTCACTTAAATCTGTGACGCGTGTTTGTTTTCTAATGGTGAATGCAAAGTCTGTGGTGTTCTAAGTTGTAATATATGCTGTCAAGCTAGTTGCTCCCTTTTAGGCCTCGGTTATGTTACGCCTACAGCTTTTTTTGGTGTCAGGAAAGCCATTTTATGTTGCTGGATTGCAGTAGAATGCTACTGGTACCTTTAATCTAGTTGGAAGTACACATACTCCATGTGATTTTTACCTCTGTGCAGTCATTCCTCAGAGTTGAGCATCAGTCCTGCTGATCTAAAGAATGCCGCGTTTGTTTTCTGTTTTCTCTCAGCACGTAGTATTGGCTTGTGAGTGGGCTTAAATCCTTTCTTGTCTAGTGTATTTGAGATAAATAGCTCTTGATGTTTGTACTTTGTGAATTGTTGTCCAAACTGTGTGCAGCAGCAGGTATCTACAGCAAGCACCAGGACATGCTTTTACCCTAGACATCTGTTAACTGGACCACGCGTTTTTCTTCTTTTGGAAACCTGAAGCAAGGAGGTGGCACCTCTGAGATGTGTCTGAATTTGGTTTAATTCAGAGAAACTGCATAAGCTTCTCCTGCAAGCTGAATTCTCTCAAGTATCACCAAGAATGTGTAGTGGTGTATGCTCCAGAAGAATGCGATCTTGCATGTCGCTCTTTTCACTGGACTTCCTAAACAACTTTTGTAGATTATTAAATCATGGATGTGGTCTGGGCGGTATCTCCAAACCCTGGGTGGAACCTAGTTGAGCAGGTTGCTTCTTCTAAATAGACAAACCTGACTATGCAGTTCTTGCGAGGAGCAGCACCCATTTCCTGTCCCAGCGACATGCACACCTTCCTTTCGTACGCTGGTCATTACGTGCTGAGGAGAAGGAATGAGTAATACCAATTAAGTCCGCAAATGTCAGAATCCAGGTAACGTGCAGAGAGGCACGGTCACTAAATGCTGAGTAGGTGAATGTTCCATAGACTTCTGCAAGCTGATTCCTACATCAAAAAGCATGTGGGCAGCGAATGTCACTCTTAATTACGTGCTGTATTGTGTTTGAGGAGTAGGATTGGCCAGATGAAGCTTTCCAGTCTGGCTGGTAGTGCTACCCTCTTTTATTACATCTGTTTTAAAAGCAACGAACCCAGTGATGGTTTAATAGTAGACGCAGTGTCAATTTTAGGTTAAAGGAGGCATTAGTTATGTGCAGTAGTAGAATACTGTAAATGAATGTAAGTCTAGAGGCCCAGAAACTGTGGGTGGAGATGATCTGGCTTTAAATTAATAGCGCAGCAATTGCAAGACCTCAAGGTGTGAACTGGTAAAGCGCACGAAACATAACTTTAATTCATGCTATATTAATAGAGCCATGTAAAGGCAGTGTTGGGTGCGTGCTTGTGGTTTGCTGTAGGATTTCAGTAGCTGGAAAGAGGTTGGGCGCAAGAAAGGGACCCTGCCTGTTACTGAACTGGTGTGCTTTGTGTTTGATTAATGGGAAATGCTTTGCTATACAAACACTTCTGTTTGGTTAGAATGAGATAAATGAGATGAAAAGAAAATGGAGCTGGTATGGTTAGCTAACTAAAAATGAAAGTGCTTTTTAGTTTGATGGATAGCCCTGGGAAATAAAAGGTAGTGCAGGTAAGCTGCTTTAAGCTTCTGCCTGAGATTAAGTAGAAAAGTTCTGTGATGGAAAGCTCTGCTTCCAACTTTACACCTGTTTCCAAGTTTGCTGTGGTGTGTACAGCTGTGTCCATCCCTGGTGGAGTCCTCCTCGGGCTGGGATCATGCTCAAGGGGAACTCTGTGTTCCTGAGCTGAGTCCATGGCCAAGAATTAGATGTGAGTTGTCATGTGCTGCTTTAGGCAAGAGCTTGAAAGGATGGGCAGTCTGAGTTTCATTAAAGTTACACAGCTTTCAAAACAACTTAGGAGGCTTATTATTATGGTAACTTAAAAACATTTGTGCGGAGTCAGATGTCTCCATTTGTTCCAAAATGAACTTTCATGTGGTTACCCTGTCAAGAGTGACCCTTGGTGTATAGGGCAGGTATTGAGGCTCATTGTGTTTTTGCATTGTCTGCAGGTGCTACCTTAAGCCTTTCTGACTTTGTCTTGCATTAAAAACAAGAAATTGCATTTATATGGTAGTCCTGCATGTGCTCTGTTTTGTATTGATTCTTCCGCTTAGAATTGTTACATTTCTGGAAGAGTGACCTGGGAGGTGCTAGGATCAGCTCTTTGTATGTTGAAAGCTCTTTGCTGGGCAAATGTGAATGAGATTATCAACTGAAATGACTTTTTGGAAAGTACTCTGTATTAGTCACATTAGTCAAGATACTGTTGAATGTCTTTAGTGTGATAGCACTTGACATGCACTGTTAGCAACTGATTCACAACTGTAGAGTAATGCGAAAGAAAGCAAGTATTATCACAACTCCTTGTGCTTAGTCTGTTTCCCCAATACCAGTGACATCTTTCCTTTTTTTAATTATTTTTTAATGCATTTGCACATCTACTATTTCTTGAACTCTAAGAATTAAATCTGTCAGGGCATTCTTGATCTCATGTAGCATACTGCAAGCTGTAACTCAGTGGAGCTGCTGAGACGCTGCTTTGGTGTATTTGGTAGCCTCTGTGCACTGACCATCTTAATTTCTTCTCTGGGAGTCCTGTGTGTTGTGATTAAAGGGAAGGGTGTGGATCTAATCCCATCAATTTAAAAATAGATGGGCCTAACACTGGAAACCTTACCCTAGATAAGGTTTGAAACACTCACTGGTGCTCTGTTTAATTCTTGAAGAAATGTTTAGTCTGTTAGAATATTTCGCTGGAGGAGATCAGACAGATTGACAAACCCACAGTAGCACTGTTAAGCAGTGGTGGCCCTCGGTAGAGACGCTTCAGAAAACATTTATTCTCTTAGAAGAGGTGGGGGGTTGTACTGCCTACCCCTGGTAGTGTGTAAATCAAAGCAGTACCCTGTCGCTGCCTGGTGAGGCCTTCTCATCTCAGTCTGAGCATGGGAGTATATGAAAGCCTTCTTAAATGTGGTATAAATTGTTTAGCTTTTGAACTTGAAGTCTTTGATACATAGACTTGGGGGGGGGGATGTTTATTTTAAAGTTGTAGTTTCTCTGCAGTGAACTGTACTGCTGTGCTTGTTGTATGAGTGTCAGCTTGGTCCTATGAAGGTTAAGTGCTGCTTGTTATCGCTTCAGGTCCATTCCGCTTTTCAGCAGCTCTGGTCATGATGAACTGAGTAACCTGAAAATTGTTCCCTTCACTAGATGACTGACTTAATCCTCTGATTTACTTAATCTACTCCAACATTACTTTATTCTTTTGAGACAGCAAAGATTAAGCTCCATTTACGTACTACTTTTGTATTGCTGCATTTAGGAATGACTGAGGTCATTGGATTTGCTGTAATTCATATTTGTTTATATTTCTGAAGTACTTTTTCTGGGTTAACTGGAGCTAATGAATTCTATTGCTCATTTCTTGTCTCTTTGCAATATTCTAGCATCAGCTGCAGATTAGGGAGAGATGGTGGTAACTGGAGAGGGCATTTGGCCTCACAATAAAGCTTTGTATTCCTTCTCTGAAGGTATGCCATTAGAATTGCAAACCTGACACAGTGGTTTGTCAAATGATGAGCTTGGTAGAGGTATCATGTGCAGAGGGAATGTTCTTTCTTTTTTGTGTTAAAATATTTGATATCTCTAACACTCTGTAGAGATTTGGGGGGGGGGGGGGGGAAGGGGGAGGGCAGGAAGGGAACACGATTTACCACAGGTTTGACCAGTTCCACGTGGAATTAAATTTCGGTTTGATTTTTTGAAAACTAATACATGTTGAAATTATGTTACTTGCTGCCTGAAGCTTTTGTTAGTAGTGATATTGCAAATAAAGATACCTACTTACCAGTTTAGTTTCTCCCTGCCTGTTGTAGTGGATTCTACATTGAGGAGTTCTGGGCATGTTTCAGTCTTGTAGTAACACATTTTTCTAAATAAGCAAGGGCTTTGTAACTGTTTCCAATGATGCTTTGCATTATCCAAAAATCATTGTATTCTCATTCTGAAGTTGTTAGTGTTCTGGGAATAGAGGTGCCTATTCTAGGTAAAGTACTACATTGTGTATTTCTGAAATAACTAGGCAGCATCTCAGTTGAAGACAAACTTCTTCAGTGAGCAGAGCTGGGAACAGATGATGGAGGCAGCAAGTCAATGAACAGCTCAATGTGAACGCCTGCAGCTAGTACTATGGGGCCTGTTCAGATGGTGAAGGATAAAGGGATACAGGTTGTGCTTCTGCAATGCGACTTGACACCCCGCCCTCCCAGTCCAATTTGAGTTAAAGGAATACTAAGGTTCTGCAGTTTGAAAAGTTACTTGGAAGAGCTAAAGTACATCAATAAAAATTGAGATGGAACTTACTAATAACTCCTTTCTTCAAACAGGAAACCACTCCCAACCCTCAACCTTCAGAAGAGGAGAAAACCGAGCCAGCGCCTACTCAGGAGGTTGCCAGCCCTGAACAGTATATTAAACATCCACTACAAAACAGGTGAGTAGCATGTATGGAAGCATGGTTAGAATCTGGCCAACAACGGAAAAGTGGCTGTGGCTTTCCAGATTTCTTGCTTAACTTGTTTTCTAGCATCATTTCAAAATTTCAGTATTATCTTTTGTTAACGGTCTTTACAAATGGATGAAGCTGTAGAGGAAATAGAATCTGATCCTGATTTAATTTCAAGCCTTTTCAGAGTGATAATTCCAGAAGTTGAAGCGTTTTCAAATTTTCACATTGCCACCAGGAACTTCTGCAGGCAGGTGATGGGGAAAGCACAAGCTTTTTGTTTCAGCTGGAGGAAAGAAGAACTGTCGTTGCTTCTGTTGTACCTTTTAAGAGGCTGATGTCTGAGGTGGAATTGCTGCTGAACAGAACTGGCAATCCTTCCACTTCTGCCTTTTACTGGCAATTGAAGTGCCAGTGACAGAATTCATTCTGTTTTTTTTTTTTTTTTTTTTTTTTTTTTAACCAGTATCACTCCTTCAAAAAAGAGAAAAACTGTGATACGGATCTGAAAGTAGTGAAGCTGTCTTATTCAGCTGTACTGCTTGTTAGACTTGAAACATCTGGAGTAGTTGTCGGCAACAGTAATCATGTCATCACAGCAGAAGAAACACTGTGAAGAGCTAATGCATATGCTTGTATTAATGTCTCATTGAGAGAAAACACTGCGGGGCACCAGAATTTTTTACTTTTATCAAAAAAGCATGGAGCTACTGTTGGAAATGTGAAGGAGAGGCATGGAACAATCCAAGCCCTCCTAACTAAATTCTATGTTTAGCGTGCAGAAATAGGTACTTCTTAAATTAGTAAGCTACTATTGCTTTCTGACTGCTGCAGAGACAGCAAGGTCTCAAGTTTAGTTTCTTGATAAAGCAGCACATGGGCTAACTTTCTGCAGTGCAGTTTTAAGCTTAGAGGTTGAATTTGGTTAAATCTGCAAAATGACTGCAGCAGAATACATATACCTGAAATAGGGCAGCTAGGAATTAATTTCCTCAGCTAATGAGCTGCTGTGGAGTTGCTGTTACATGCTGCCCTAAAGAGAACATATTGCTGTATGGCTGGCCCCTTACTCTATTCTATTTTGAGCAAATGAGAACTGTACTGCATGTTTCATCTTTTCCCCTCGTTCTCTCCTGTCTGCTTCTGTCCTTTCTCCTCTAAACACTTTGCTTAAATTCTTGCTGACACTTTCCTATGAGTGGTGTGGGGTGTTTTCTAGAAAATAATTAACTTGTAAAGCAAGGTTTGAAATAGTCAGGGAAGGTCTCAGCAAATGGACACCAGGTGACTTCAGGAGTACTGTGGGAAAGTAAATCTACTCTAGTGCTGACTTCAGAGAGCTCAATACTCCTGAAGTGGTCAAAATGAGAAATAAACCTGCTCTTTTAAATGCCTCCTCAGGTATCCCCTTCCAACATTTTAGACAGTATTCTTCATGTTCCTGAGGAGTATTTTTGAGTGTAAAGATTGATTTTTATTTTATAATTTGTGTTGGAGCTTGTACTCAGTTGAGATGTTGAAGAAATTAGGGTGGAAAATTTAATTATGTATTCAAGTATACAAATACAAAAGCTTAAGTCATTAAGTGAAGTTCAAGCTGGTAGTTTTATAAAAATGAGTTAGTGTTGCTCTTTAGTTTGTTCTCCTGGTACATGAGTGCTAGGGAAATGTTCGTATGCGTAACCTTAGAATGCTAGAATTAGCTTTTGACTTCTACAGAGAAATTATGGGAAAGGCAGCTGGGATCCTGATTGGATGCTGACGTTGCTTCAAACCATAATTGTTACTGGTGGTAGGGCTTTGCAGTTTACCAGTGGCAAAAAGGGGAAACATCTGAGGCTTAGAAGTTTAGTCTTGGAGATGCCCTAAAGGTATTTGAAATAATTACCTCAATGAAGTGGTCAAGTCCCCCATTGGCTGTTGTAACTCTAAGGTATGTATTGCAGAATTAGGTTTTAGAAATGAGTTGTTCATGTTGCCTGTTAATGAAAACTGCCTTCCATGCTAATAATCTCCTGAGGTTTGTGATTACTTGGTATGTAATCAATACTGAATTTTAATTTTAATGCGCTTTAATTCTAGATGTTATTATTCTGTATTTGGTTTTCCTTTAGATGGGCGCTCTGGTTTTTTAAAAATGACAAGAGCAAAACTTGGCAAGCAAATCTTCGTCTGATCTCAAAGTTCGATACTGTTGAAGACTTTTGGGCGTAAGTAATGTTTCAATCTGCGTAATGCTGATATGTGTTGGCAAAGCTTATGCCAAAATCAGAAAACATATAGTGTTTATTAACCACAACTCTTTGGATATAACTTGAAGTACTTATAAAACTGAAAACCTGGTTTACTCCATTCTTCAGAATTTGCTAGGGTGAATTGTAGAATGTAATCTTCAAATTACGTGTAGGTGGACAGTTCTTCATGTTTTAAATGCACTTTCTGTTTTTCGCTGTTAGCAGTGCGTATGGTCATATATACGTAGCATTCATTGAGAAAATGGCATTTGTGCAGTAGCTGCTTTGTGCTGACATGAGTCTGGAAACTCTCGGAGGAGCTTTTTGCCTTTTAGCTCCAGATGTTGCTAGTTACATTCTCAGTTAGCCAACTTATTTCACATATGCAAGCATGTCTGTATCTGGAGTGTAGTATTTGGAAGATTGATGAAAATTAGAGGCATCTATCTGTGGAGATTACAGAAGAAAATACCTTCATTCCATGGATACCTTCATTCCATGTTTTCAGTCTGCAAAAACAGCAAGCAGAAAGCCTTTTGAAGAGAGGCGTGTGCTTTTCAAATGCTCCAGCTGAATTCACATTGCTTGCTGGAAGATGTTACCTTCTGAAATAATGAAATGAGGGGGGGAAGTGTCCGAGCAGTATGAGATTGAGAATGGAAAAGAATGATTATATATTTGATCTTAGTTAGGTGCTATGTGCTACTTTGAGGATTGTGGTTCTTAGGATTTCTGTTGCATGCCTTCTTACAGGTCAGTAATGGAGAAATATTGTCTCTTAAGCACGGAATAATAAAACTCAGTGAAAGTAGCACCACCAGAGAAGAAACATGTTGAAGATTTAAAGCTAGTGTTTGTCAGTGCAGTAATTGGAGGGAGGGAAGTAAGATTCTGTTCTTGAAACCAGTTTTTGCATTTTCCTGGTGGGATATGTGATAAGTTGTTTGAAGCTTATCAGTGTAATTGATGATGGGCAAGTTTTGAAGCTCTATCATCAAGACTGTGTTGGAAAACTAAGTGTTCAGATGTCTATAGTCAAGCTATAAAATCAGTCACAGGAATTAGTTTACTTTTTAGTACTGGACCGTGCCTGAATGTTAGTTGGTCTTGGACTGCAATTTAGTGTTAGATACAGACCGTATTCTGAAGTCTCACCTTACCAGAGCAGGAAAAAGAAGTACCTATCTCCTTGCTAGGAAGCTATCGATACTGCCTTCACTTGATAACTCTGTGTAGTTGTGAATTTAATTTTGCGTGTATTTTGTTCTGTTCTTCCTGTCATCTGTTCTTGCTGTTTGAGTTCTTATTTCAGTTTGAATTACCTGGCCTACAGTCTTCAACTGCAGAGTCCTGTAGTGAATAAAACCAAACTGAATACTTCTAAAATCTCTCTCTGTAGAAAGAATAGCCGTAGGAGTGTAAATAGTTATTCAGTGCATATGTATAGAGAATACTCATGCACAAAACTTCCATTGTTACATGAAAGTTCAATGAATTATGTTTTCTGTAACTGTTAGAACTATGTTTAGAAAAAGGAGTGGTATTTCTGGAAAATACTATGGTAGAAGCACCCAACAATTGTTGATGAAACCAGCTTCCATTCTGCTTCTCTAAGCTAGAATTTCTTACAGCTAATGCTTCTGTACTCGTGAAAAAAAAAAAAAAACAGAACAAAAAACTAGGTACTGGGGTTGCTTCTGAAATAACTTTAATTCTCTTTAATTTTTATATTTTGTTCAGTCGTCCTAAATTCTTTAAGAATTTTGTACCTTAAAATAATGCTTAGTTTTTAATCCTGCTGTTTTTCCCTCCAATAGTTTATACAACCATATCCAGCTCTCTAGTAATTTAATGCCTGGTTGTGACTACTCGCTGTTTAAGGTATGCTTGCTAACCATTTTTCTTCAGTTGTGGATGTTGATTGGTGGTTTTCCAACTAAGCAAGACGTTGTCCGAACACTTCATTTCAGACATATAGGAGCACAGTTGGAGATGTCCTAAAAGTGTTAATTTTTAGGAAGTCTCAAACATGTGCGTTCTGAAAATCACAGTTACTGATTCTGAGAATGCAAGTAATTCCTTTAGCATTTTAAATCCAAAACACTTTAATCTGTAGCTATGTTTATCTTCATTCTAGTTTTTAGATATTTGTTTGAATAAGTATTAATTTTCTGGTGGGAGATTTTTCCAGCTCTGCTGTTGTGTCACATGAAATTAGTTAAAATGGCTGAATCCTATGCAGAATTGCAACATCCTCCAGTATTCGGAATAAACACAGTTAGCCAGATGCACAGTGCTCCTGTAATTAATTTCTGTGATGCCATTTAAGTGCCATATTCCTTAGGCGTGAAATAGAAAATAGAGCGTTCAAGTTAGCTAATAGAAAATGCCAAGGAGAAAGTGTACATGAAATCCTGCCTCTTGTCTGGAGTGGACATCTGATTCGGAGCTCTAAATTAATTCCTAACCTCTATGAAGTGCTTCTAACATACAGCTTCCTTTCTGGATTCAGATACCTAAATAATCCTGTAAGTACTGATGCCTGGCTTCTCCTTTGCTTATGAAACAGACCCTGGCTGGGACCCCTCAGTAGGCTGTACGCAAATTGTAAATCCCAGCAGCTTTGGGCAGTGAAGAGGTAGTTATGCTTGGTTTTGAGAAGGTAACAATATTTATCTTGTGAGAAACTTTACTGGTAAACGTTAAGAAACTGATCCCTTCAAATCTTAGGATAAATACAGACCATGCTTGTATTTTTGTCTGAATCCTAAAAGCTGTCTGCGTGCATCTATTTGTGTGTCATCAGCAGAAACTTCAATTTCCAACTATATGGAACAGGTATTGGGTTGTCAGCTGTTGTGGACTTGAGTGATCTCTTGCTGTTGTCCTTCAATTGCGACCTCGTAAGAGTTCCTCTTAAAGGTGATGAAGCAGTTTGAGCTCTGCAGCTGCCAGCGAGGGTGTTAAATTTGAGAAAGTCAGCTGGCACTGCTCCATCCTGTAGGTTGAACATTTAATTAGTTTGCAGCTGAAATTCTATAGTGTGGTTCTTTTAATAGCAATTTCTTGTCTGAATTTCTCTATCCAGACAATTACCTGCTTTTTTAATGACTGACCTTCCTTCCTGAAGTTCACCGTAGCTGGTGGACAGGGGAGTGGCAGCTGACTTATTTCTGGCTCAACGCATCCAGAGTCATTAAATGTGATACAGGGCTGTTGGTAATGTATGAATGAGACCGTAACTTATTCCTGAACGGTCTGCTGATTATTATTATTATTTTTTGTGGCCCTAGTGATTAGAACCCTCTTATTTTCACCCTGCAGGATGTCAGAGGGAGACTGCCAGGGTGTTTTTTAGCAAGGTAATCTTCACACATAAGTGGAGTACTTGGCCAGTGTTGTGCTGAGTCCAAGACTTAAAATAAGGGCTCCAGAATGTGGCTGCTAATTTTATCTGGTTTCAGAGAGGGCAGAGTGGATGTTTGACTTTGCCATGTATTTTATGCTATACTGTGTAGCTAAGGCTTCAGCTTGGGCTGAAAATCTCTTGTGGAAGCCACTACTAAAAAAGACCCACTAAGAAAGGAGTACTTTTTAAGCAGTTTTGGAGCTTTAGTATTGGTCCAGATGTGTTTTCTAGATAAGTATGTATCTCAAGCTATGCTTTCTTAGTGCTGTTTCAGTTATCATTGGTCTTTTGGTTATACCCAAGGAGAAATACAAGCCGAGTCTGATTTAACTTCTGACTGTTCTTTTCAGGATGGGATTGAACCCATGTGGGAAGATGAAAAAAACAAGCGAGGAGGCCGATGGCTAATTACACTAACCAAACAGCAGAGACGAAGTGACCTTGATCGCTTCTGGCTAGAGACAGTAAGTAACGTGGCCTCAGAAGTCGTGCCCGAAGAAACTTACGTTTAATACTTGAACTGCTGTGTTATTCCTGTGTGCCACTCTAGACTTACAGTTTCCTACAAACATACTGTTCCCACACAGCTGTGTTTTATTGACAAGCTGCATTTGAAACACCATGTTTCAAAATGATGCTTGATGTGGTTGTATGCTACTGAATATCTTCTTAGAATTTTCCTGATGGCTGTCTGTTATACAAACCTTTTCCCATAGAATGTTCTAGGCATATCTGCACAGCTGTCAGAGTAGTACTTGGTTTTGAATGTAGCTCTCAAATTTACTTTAACTGCTCACCAGTAATTATTTGTTTACAAATACTTTTAGAGGTGAATAGTTCCCAGGTTTTGATCTTGCTGAAACAAGTTTCAGAATTGTTTTTTCTTCTTTCTATACTTGTCCTAACAGTAGAGTAAGGATGGAACAGGAGAATCTTCCTGTATACTATAACTAATACTTTTTTTCCATTGCTGTTACCTGTTTTGGGATATATATATTTTTAAACATTTAGTGTACTTCTAGAGATACTATGGGTTGCAGTAGATATGTTGTGGAAAAGAGTACTGTTGTGCTGCCTAGGAACCAATGAAGTAGTCTAAATGATATCTGGTTTTTAGGGGCAGCTATTATATGCAATAAAATGTGAAGCAGTTTCATCAAAATCAAACTAGCTTTTCTTCTCTGTTTGTTTGAAAAGAAAGTATTCTGCTTCTTGTAAGAGTGGCCTTTGGAATCAAAGTTAAAGTGTCTAAAATAAAATTTAGGAGTATTCTGGTCACTCTGTGATTTGAGGAAAGGATGGTTAGACGTGATGCTGCTGTGCAGTATGGCTGTACATGAGGAGATGAAATTCTCACTATGTGCATTTGACCATTCCATCTAAACGTATGTGTAGTCCTCCTGGCTCTGATAGCCATTCCATGTGGATTAGAAACACATAATCGATATAGGCTTAAGACTATAGAAAACTCTGCTTTTTGTTTACTAACAAGTGATGGCACAGCCTGAATTGCCAGGTGACCCAGACATGCTTTAAAATGATCCTGTCTATCCAATTCCCTTAATCATTTGTAACCAACTATCTTCATTGAAAATCAATCTTCCTTTATCACTCTCCTTGGGAACAAGTTTTTATTAAAAATACCATTCTTAACTGGAAATTAAACTTAATTTGAGAAGGCTTTCCTCTTGTGTAGCGTTCATGAAAAATGTGCTTGACTGGTTCTTACTGAGCATTGTAGTTATCTTTGCTTATTTATGTGCCGTTGATCAATGTTTTTGAATGTTTGTGTGGTTTAGCCTTAAATCTTTATCCCTTTCATAAGTTGGTGGATGTGTGTGTGTACCCTGCTGCTGGATGTCATCTCGTGTATGTGTAGTTATACCCTGTGTATTCACTAGCTCACTTGGTCCTTTTTATTTCACTGATGAAATCAGCAGCTCTCGGGAGCACTGAAAGATCTACCTTGTTTAATATTTTGCATGAGTGTTGAATTTCCAAACGTTCTGAGTGACTCCAGAAAACCAATACAGTGGCCAGCATATTTAAAATGCAATGTGCTAGTGAAGTAAAAAAAGTCCATTTAGAGATGAATACTTCTTGTAGTTACCGTTCTCCACACTGAACTTATCAGCATTGAATATCTAAGTTCAAAGTTGAAGATTTTAAGTGTCACTTTCAGTTATTGACGTAACTCCTTAGAAACATCAGATGGAGTTATCTTTGCCATTCCCAAATGTCACCATTAGAGACCTGGGGAGAGAAGTCTGTTATTTGTATGCATTACAAACAGTTGAGAATATTGATTCCCAGTTTAGAGTTTTTAAGAAGTTTAAGTTTATGGATAGGAAATAATTAGATTGCACCTTAAAAAGCAGTCCTTGATTTGCCATTGAGTTGATGCATTTCAGAATCTGACTTTGAACTGCTACTTTGTTACTGTTTATTTTGTAGCTGCTGTGCCTTATTGGGGAGTCATTTGATGACTACAGCGATGATGTATGTGGTGCTGTTGTTAATGTTAGAACTAAAGGTGATAAAATAGCAATATGGACAACTGAATGTGAAAACAGGGATGCTGTTACGCATATAGGGTAAGTAATGTGATTTGCTTCTCAAATGAATGTGAAGTGTAACAATGCATTTAAAGGCAGTTAATTTAAAACACACTTTAGGCAAATGTAACCTTAGCAGAGCTGCATCCCAAGTTCAAGTAACAAAGTATAAAGTAGTTTACTTTGCAAGCCCCCAAAAAGAACACAGCATCAGCAGCTTCATTGAACTGCTGTACTCTACTGCTGTAGTATAGGAGTAATCAAGAGTTGAACACAGACCTTGACAGGAGCTTTTAGTTTCATAGTGAGGTACTGTAAGTAGTTTCTGTAAATAGTGTAAATTCTGTTGCAGCTTGTCAGTTTGTAAAGCTGGTTAGTTACTAACAATAGAGCATTGCTAAGCTTGTTCTTGGGAAGGTATGCTTAGAAATGGGTGATGAAGCTCTCCAGTGTGTCCTTGTATTTGATAAGAGCTGGATAGTAAAGCATTGCCAAATAACAGATGATTTTCCTACTTTTTATCTATTTATATATCGAATTCTGGATTTCATGGATCTGACATAATAGTGTGTTCTAGTCCTCTCTTTTGGTAAAAGACAGTAGCTATTTCTAGTAAGGAGAATACATGTAGTATATTTATCAAGTATTGCTAAAGCCACTGGATTCTTTTTGCTGTGATGTTTATGCTTCAGGGTTACCTGGTGTTTCATTCAGTCACTGAAGGCCTCTTGAATATTTACAATGGTTTTCATGGGTTGGTCCCAGTTCTGGTCTTAGCCAATATTCAGCTGTCAGGCATAGCAGCTTTCAGGATGGCTCTTAGCGTGTGCCTTGCTTGGACCTCTGTGAATCCGGTGAGGTCAGACTTACAGTGACTATTTAATTACTGTATGATCTTGTTGAGACTTGAAAGGTGATTAACAATAGACAAATAACTTTTGCTGGTGGAAAATATCTCCTAGGTTTGAGTGCACTTTAGCTGTTTAGTTAACAACATATTAAAGTGCCTTTGTTAAAGAACTACCTGTTAAAGTTGAGATTTTGCAGACTGACTAAAGCTTGAGTAAACTACCTGTCATCATGTTGCCTTAATTTCAGACACACTATGTCAAGCTTTTATTTAACAGTTAAAGCTGGAGTAAGCTATAATCTCGTAAACTGTCCCATTATGATCAGGGTAAGCTGGAATAATGAACTTCATGATGTTAGCAGTGCTGAGAAGGCTTGTACTGTGACTTTAGTCAGAGAATGCAACTTAGAGCCACTAGCTTATATCCTATGCTCTGCACTAAGCAGCATAGTCTGTGTAGGGGGGGATAATGATGACTTGATCTCTGATGTCAAAAGATCCAAGCTGGGATTTTCCTAAAGCTTTGGTTTGGTAGCTGTCCATGACAGTACTGTAATGAACTGGGGGCGGTGGGGTCCTACTTTCTGTAAGCTCTTAAGGAAGGGGCTGCAAGTCAGTTCAGCTGATAAGTGTGGTAGTAAGCTGGCTGTTTCATTTGATGGAGGTTACTTAAGCATCTCTGCAGTTCTGGAACTGTGGGTGATGGCTTCTTGATAGTTCTTCGCTTCTGTATGTGGGAATGCAGCTTGATGTTGATGATATTCATGTGAATGCAGTAGAATCATTGTTTTACAGTTATGTTACTTTTACAGCAAGAATTTTACACAGATTTTTTTTTTTTTTTTTTTTTTGGTACAACAAGCTAGAAAATGTGTTTAAAGTCCCTTACTTGTACCCTTGTACCTGAGAAACTTTCTAAACAGGCAGCTATTTTTGTGGAAATGTCAGATCTTAAATGCAGCTATCCTGTTACTTATTCCTTTTGAAGGGCTTTGCTTAAATTATTCTTGTTTCTCTTTTCCAGGAGAGTATACAAGGAAAGATTAGGACTTCCTCCAAAGATAGTGATTGGTTATCAGTCCCATGCAGACACAGCTACTAAGAGCGGCTCCACCACTAAAAATAGGTTTGTTGTTTAAGAAGACACCTTCTGAGTATTCTTTCATAGGAGACTGCGTCAAGCAATCGAGATTTGGGAGCTGAACCAAAGCCTCTTCAAAAGCAGAGTGGACTACATTTAAATTTAATTTCCATCTAAATGTTGCTAAGATTTGTGAGAAGTCTCATTCGCCTTTGTCTTGTACTTCTGTGTTCATTTTTTTTTTTTCCCTCCTATTTTGGCTGAAGTAACCATTACCAATCAGAATTTTAGTACCCCCCCCCCCCCCCCCCCCCCCGAGTCATAAATATTTTCCTGGCCCACTCTGTAATAGCTTGGTAGAAACATTACTATTACAAAAAAACATTTGTTTATCCACAGTATTCAGAAAAGTTGCATTTCTGTACGTGCAGGAAATTACTCTGTTTCACATTTGCATTGTATGCAGTAACATTTTGCTGGTTTGGAAAAGAGTATGGTGCATACAGTTTTCTAGCAATTTTTTTATACAGCATCACCTTTGCTGTAACCTATGCTGATGGCTGCTAGATTAATTTATTTGTTTTCCCTATTTGATAACATTAGTGATATATTGATTTCAGTTGTTTTTGCTCATGTAACATTGGTGAAGAATCTGGGAATATGACAAAGGTGGAATAAACATTAATTTTGTGCATTCTTTGGTAATTTTTTGTTTTTTTGTAACATCAAAGCTTTGATACAGATTTATGCATTTCAGTCAAATTCGATGATCTGTTTGTGTGACTTCCCAAACATAATTGTGGATTTTTTTTTAATGTAACACCATAATTTACATTCCTTACTAGAAATAGTATGTCTGTTTTTGTATCTTATGCTGTATTTTAACACTTTGTATTACTTAGGTTATTTTGCTTTGGTTAAAATGGCTCAAGTAGAAAAGCGGTCCCATTCATATTAAGACAGTGTACAAAACTGTAAATAAAATGTGTACAGTGAATTGTCTTTTAGACAACTAGATTTGTCCTTTTATTTCTCCATCTGCACAGCAAGTATTTGTACTTCTTGTGACAAGGCAGTCTCTGCTGTGGCTTCTGTTGTAGTGTCTTCCAAGAAAGATAAATCTGGAGCTATGGTTTATTGAAAGTTCTAATAAATCCTTTAGATAGCACCCTAAATGCAAGTGACATTATGTTGATGTGGCTGCTGTTTTCTCTTAGTGGTTGGTCTAACTGATCATGGTTTGTAGTTTCTCTTTTGGCTTTGGTGCATACCAGGAAATTTGAAGGTACTTAGGAGGCCATCAAGTTTGAGGTGGCAGTTACAGTAGAAGCACTGAAGGGAATGGTTCTGCTATAAGCATTCAATTGCTGTGTGAAATAAGAGCACTAGAGAAATGGCAACAAAACAAATGTGTGAGGAACTAGACAGTCTGTTATGCATGTCTTAACGTGAAACAAAACTTTGGAAGTTCCTGTGAGAGCTACGGGTTAGTTTGATGTGTGGGATTGGGGGAACATTTTAGAGAAGGCCACCGAGTTCAGTGCTCGTTTTGAGTACAATACTAGAACCTGTTTCTGTATAAAAGTAGAGCAAACAGCAAGTCAGTATTGTGATGTTGTTAATTTTCGGTCCCTTGGGATCTTAACGGGACTGTGTAGCTCTTTAAACTTAAAGGCAGATGTGTATTGGTTTGTTGGTCTTTAAATTCCTTGAAAGCAAGTTTAGTCACTCACTGGTGATGAAGCTTTAGTTGAACGAGGCTTTTTGGTCTGCCTCTGATTAAGTACTTCTACACACGTAGGTAGACTTGAACACTTTCTTGCACATTTTGTAAGAAATGTTGTAAGTAGTGCATTAGATAATACCAGAAAGGCATTACATTAGCATCTGAGTCTTTATCTACTTACTTACATAGCAGGTATCTGTGTCTCATGCCATCTAATGATACGATGCCTTCAGTACTGGTCATTAGCTAGGATGGGCATTGAAGGTGGGAGCACCGTTAGGCTGTTTGTGTGCTGGTTTCTGTGGATTCTGGTGTAACTGGCTGCCTGCCCTCATTCAGCAGGACTGTAGAGCAAGACGAGTTGGCTTCATAGGGCCATTCATAGAATATAGTAATCTTTACCTGTTTTCAAATTTACTACTTCAGTAGTCATCTTTTATTATCAATTAAAGTAAGCTCAAATTAAGTTTCTTTAAACCATTTCTGTTCTGTATCATAACCCCTAAGATGAGTAACGTTTATAATAGCTTTGACACTTCCTAATGAGCTAGTATTTATCCTACATAAGTCATGCATGGAAGGGTAAAGATGAATCAGTTTCTTGAGTGGTAACATTAGCGTGTTTAGGTACATGTAATTTGGGAGCGCTGGATCTAGGCTCTCTAAAGTGAGCATAATTCAGATATGTAGGTAGCACTGTACGTCTGTAAAGAGCTTCAAGTTTAAACTGAACGCTCTTGTGAGAGGGATATAGTGTCGTTTTTGTTTAATTTCACTACAAGACTGAATAGGATATTTTCAGGGTAGCTGCATTTTTTTTGCCTGGAAGGGTGATTGATGGCGTTTTCTGTGTGGTCTCAAATTTCTGAGCCTGAGCCTACTGAGGAAGACAACTGACTTGCTCCATAGTTCAAAAATTTGCAGTAGGTTGACTTGAACCTTTTCATTGCTCAGATATCAATTGCTGTGTTTCTAGGAGACTCGAGTGAAAATGATCAAATATCTAACCTATGCCTGTGATTTCTTGCCAGAAAGAAAGAAGTGACCATGGACCTCATTATCTCAAACTTGCCAATTATTTTGTGCTGCATAATGTTGTTATGATGGTGTAGTCTGTATTCTTACAGGATACTGTGGGAGAAACCTTAGAGCTGTCTATTCTGTGTATTAATAAAACAGCCACAGGCTTATAGAGCAAGAGGCAGTAGATACTTAAATTTGTTTAAATGACTAGTTTTGTACAAAATATTTGATGTCATTAAGCTGACAGCAGCTAACCATTTACCTAAATGTGTTTCAGTAAGCCTGGGAAGACTGGACAATAAATGTCTGAAGTGTCTATTTTGAAGTGTTTTTATATGGTACAAAACCAGCAAAGCAAGGAGAAAAAAAAAAGTGTTCAAAGAGGTGCTTGAGTGTGCCAAGATATAGTCTGGGAGGAAGGGATAACAGATGAGGAATGCATATGAATCAACAGCTTCTGGGTCTCCTGTAAGTTTTGGAATAGGCAGTGTTTTTTCATTATGCCTTTCAAGTCCATCTGGAGCTTCACTGTCTGGTTTCAGACTGTCTCTAGCTCAGGAAAACTAATTTTTACTGAGTTGAAGGTAAAAAGTTGTGGGAATTTGGAATAGGGTTTTTGGTTTGTTTTTTTTTTTTTCAGTAAGCTTAAACTGAGCTTAATACTTCTACTTAATAAAATGATATCCTGCAGAAAAGCTGAGAAAAATATTCTGGGACCCTTAATAAAAGCAAAAACCATTAGGTTTGAGCCTTGTAAAGTGATATGGATCTCCTTTGCTATATGTAACCTTCCCTGTTTCCAAGAAGCTTTACATTTGAGTCTGGACCTGATGGTTTTAATACTAGATTTTTAAAGGACGTCCTGTGCTGGGGAAGAGCTAAACAAGCATGGTTGAGCTTACTGGTGAAACCCACAGAGCTTTCAAGCTGTCTGGTCCTTGGTTTTAGATGATTTCTGTATGAATCCCCATTACCCACTTAAGAACAGTCTATGGTTTCTACAGTTTTCAGTGAATAGGTTATAATTAAGTCTCACAAAGTTCTTAGGAAGAATGTGTGTCATATTCAGCAAGATGTCATCTTCTTTGGGAACTGAGGCTGTGTGGCAAGAGTTTACTTTGTGTAGATGGCTTGTTGATGTTCTCTACTCCTACAGCTGTACTCTCTTCATCCACATCTCTCAGCTACTAGAAGTGACATCACAGTAGTTGATACTGAGCATTTTGTTTCGAGTCTATCCCAGCCAGGTGAGCAGGAGTGCAGAGCATATTAGCAAACATCGTGGAGCCTCAGCCTTAGCTATCCAATGCACCTGCTGAACCTCCCCATTACCATTTCAAAGCTCCAGAAGCTGCTGAAATTCAAAGACTTTTTGTTTTGATCTCGACAGCGTAGCTGCCTGAGCAGTATCACTGCCCTTTATCTGTGGAAGAGTTTTGTATATGCCAGAACTTGTTTGCAGGCATCTAGTTCTGCAACAAAGCCTTTAATAAGCACTTAAATTCCTTTCCATACAATTCCTTTCTGTGGTCGTTTCTGCTTCTCCTCATGCCTAGTGGCTGCCGGCGTTTTCCCAAAAGGCTGTGGGATGCCCCATAAGCCTTCCTGTTTAGAAATAAAGCAGACTCTGATGTCCAGAGAGTTAAATGTGAATTGTGACTGAAGGTGGTGATTATTTTGTATCCCGGCACTTTTTGTCTGATGCCTTAAGTGTAAAAACATCCTAGCTGAAGTCAGTCTGTTGGAATCGATTGCGCTGAACTCATTTTTCATGTCCCCTGCTAGTACTGAGCCTGTGACAAGCTGAACCACGAGTAGGTGAGATTTATGACTGCTTGTGCTTTTCCCACTTCACCTTTTTTCTAAAATGTTTTAAATTGAAGGTAAAAATTACACAGAGTCTAGTCACTGCTTTTTTGGTCACTGCAATGCTGCAATGTGTGGAATTCCAGCTGTTGCTAACCCCTGTGGATAAAGACTGTGTCTTCTTTGGCATGGTCTACTTAGGGGGTTTTCACTTCTTTTTTTTTTTTTTCCCTCTCTTTTTTTTTTTTTCAACCATGTATGATAATAATGGAAATGATACTTGAAAGTATGTGTGTGAATATATCATATAAAAGCAAAAATGACTCATCTATTTTTTCTATTTTTCAGAGTAGAATACTGTTATTTCTAAAAAGGTTTCTTTGGATGACTTTCTGTAATTTTGGATTTTGCTTATAGTAGATAGTTGAGATCTTTCTCTTTTTTCTCTATGTTTTGTCCATTAATGTTACGTTATCGAGGAGTTGAAGTCAACCTTGCATCTAAGGTTTGGCATTTTTGGAACTCGAGCTACGTTTTGTTTGAGCCTTTTCTTTCCTGTGTACAGGGTAGTTATCTTAGTGCATTTCACCCTGAGCCATATAAATATGCAGAAAGTATGATGACCAATTTAAAGGTACTTCTTTATTTCTGTAGCTTGAATGAAAATAAAGCTTCTGAGGAACTGAATGTCTCAGCTTCTTGACTCTGTATGGGATTTTGAGAAATGTAAGTCGAGGATAAATGAATAAGCTGCTGCTTTGAAATACATTCACTCTTCATTTTGCTGGAGCTGCCTTGCCCACAGCTCAGCCTCCTTCCAAACAGAGCATACATCGTGACTAAATGCTGCTGAGTGCTCTTCCCTTGTTTACTGTCGTTTCTCCAGCAGGAAGGAGTGCAGTCCATGTAGACTTGTTCAGTCATACCAGCTAGATGGACACTGCAGCTCATCTTAAGTTGGAGATGATACCTGCAACTTGCAGGAAAGGCTTTAGTTAGAGTGTAGGCAATCCGTGAGGGGCTGTAAAAAGCCCTTGCCCTGCAGGCATGTAATTGCACAGCTGTTCACTTCCTACTGGAGGCTTTCTTGAGATACAAGCGTAGATGTTTAACTCTGCTGCTGTAAACTCATTTGGCTTCAGTTTTCTTGTGTTTGTGAAGTGGCAGTGTTACGGTGCGGGCAGGAAATGGTGAGTATTAGCTTCCAGAGGTGGAGAATGCTGCTTTAAGGCTTTCCTGGACCTGGTGAATTCATCCTTGAGTTCATTCCCTAAAGCAAGGGAGAAACATCTGCAAGCTGGAATCTGGGACATGTGCACTCCAAATTTTGGGGGTTTTAAAAAAGTAACAAAAGGCCCCTCAAATCTTAGAAGTCATCAGCAGAGATGTAATGTTATGCACACAAACTGGGGACAGTGAGGAGCAGTGTTATTCCAAGATCAGCTCTGCTGTGAGGAACTAGTATCCCTTCCCTTTAAATGCTCTTGCACAATTAATATCTCTCACTGCTTTGCAGTCAATGTATGTGCATGTGCAGGATCATTTCTTTAAAGCATTACAGAATCGTAGGGGTTGGAAGGGATCTCTGGGGATCGGGTCCCACCCCCCTGCTATAGTAGACTCCCAACAGTAGGTTACACTGTACTGCGCAGAAGGTTGCAGAAGTAGCCCTAAATCCTCAAAATCCTGGTCACTTCACCTTGCTAATGTGACCTTTTCATATTGCAGTGAAGGAGATAGATGAGAAATCTGGGGAATTACTAATGCACTGGAGGCTGTAGCAGTGGTGAATACCAGTCAAAAGCTGCAACAGCGATACCTGTTTGGGGGATGTGAATTTTTCAGTGCTTAGATACAAACAATATACTAAAGAGTAGGTGGTTCTTTCAAATTTTCGTAAAATGTGCTGGGTGTAAGCTTTTGCCATGTGTGCCGTTCCATGCAGTTAGCTGCAGGATTGAGGTGAGGGTTTCAGCTCTGCCCTCTAAGGTCGTGTCCTCTGACTGGGCTCATTATAGCGCAAGAATGTGCTCTTGGGTCTCATCCACCTGATGTTATTGCACCAAACCTGTCACCTGCGGGGTTTTTTGATGTTGTGATACAACCCAGGACAAGTATTCATGTGAAATACCAGGTCTCCTGCCAGAACATGATTAATTCGGAACAGAGCACAACCCCCAGCAGCCTTTCCTCGGTTACACTCTTGCAGCTACATTTCAATTGCACTGAAGCATACGGTTTAGGGTCATCTCTAATAAAATCTATCTGAGGCCACTTAGTCCTACTTCATTTTCTTAATTTTTATATATTTACACAGCAAACTTGGTTTTCCTGAGGTCTACATGCCTTCACTGTAACGTAGGTGAGCTTCAGCTGTAGCCTGGTGATTTATAACAGTCTCTGGCTGATTGTATTGCCAGCACAGGAGTGCTAAAACGTTTGAGCAGCATTGGTGAATGCACCTGAATGCGGGCTGAGTGCAGGCAAACTTGGTCTGGTGGTTAGTACACTTGCTGGGAAAGGCAGGGAAAGCAAATTTCATGAGGCCTGGTCTGTATATTTAAGGGGTTTTCCAAAGCTGAGCTGCAGCAATCTGGAGAATGCACGTAGTTGTAACAGTCTTTCAACAGTGCTCAGGAAAATCTAGGGAGGAGAGTCCAGCCAACAGATAAAAGAAGAAGCAGAGGCTCATGTGAGCATGCCAAAGGGCAATGAAACTATGACTCAGCTGTGCCTGAGCTGCTAGGGCTGTGGAACAGCTCCTGCTGGATCTAAGAGATAACCCAAAGGTTATTAGAATCCGTAGGCTTTGTCTTTAGGGGTTGTTTGATGTGCAATATCAGCAGCATGAGGGGAGCTCTGTGCAGTTTCTTTATGCTAGCCAGAGTGCAAAGCTTTCCCAGGTGGTCTTCTGCTGGGCTGGAAGGCAGCTGTTGGGCTGCGTGCAATGGATATGAAATTCCAAAACAACTCAGAGGCATAGTCTGTGTGAGCTGTTCCATACCTCGTAATGGCACGAGGGCACGGGTGACTCATACTGCAGATTTTGTGCCAGAGGACTTGGCGAGCAAGCATCATCTCAGCATTAATTCCAGCAAGGAAACATGGTCACAAAGATGGTCACAAAGACAAACGAAAGGCAGCTGAGCCACAGCATTCCCTTGGGCAGATGCTGAGCCCGAAATCAGACATGATAAAGGTGGAACAAGTTTTACAGCTCCTCATCAGCTAGCATCAAATCCTGCGGTTAGGGCAGCTGCTCTATGCGGCGACTGTTGAGCACACAACAGCTTTCTCACTCCTTACCTTTATGCAGTGTTTCAGGTTGCATGATTCTGCCTCACTGAAGCAGACCAATTGTTTCACTGAATGGGGCAGTTTGGATTTTCCAGGTTGTAGTCTGAGACTTGTCCCCGAGACCATTGACTGTGAACACCTTTTAACTGAGAAGCCTAAATGAGGGAAAATGAGCGTGCAGTTCTGTGCAGCGAGGTCCCTGTGGAAACATGAATCCTCAGCCACAAGAGATGAGGCCTCTGGTCTCTGGACAGACCTTGATTCTGTCACGAGGCCCATGTACTTCTGAGGTGCTGGTGAATGGTTCTTGGGTAACATGAAAGTAGGAAAGGCAGAGAAAAGCATGAATTCCCTTGAAATCTGGCTGGACTGAGGCTGTCCAGTCTTCGTGTCAGTGTGTGAGAGTTGGAGTAGAAAACGCAACTGCTGCAACTGAGCATTTTTTTTTGCCACCTGTAGGGCCTCATGATTTATTTGTTTGTTGGCAAACACCAGCAAACACTGATGACTGAGCTGTTTTCCAGTAATTCCTGCCCTGTGACTTCAAGTTCTTCTACCCTGTTTTTAGCTCCTTTTTCACCCATGCAGAAAACAGTCGCAGCTTAAACAAGTCTGTTTCTCTTTTTTTCTTTTCAGCAAAGTTTTATTTTTGAGCTTTGTCACAAAGCACTGTGAGGGTGGTCTGTGGGGATCTAGATCTCATTGCAGAGGTCCAGAGAAGGGATGGGGATATGGTGACACAGATTAAGAATTTCTTTGGGTAAAGGAAGGAGGCAGAAATGAGGAAGCTCAAGCAGGCTGAAGTGCTCCCTCTGGGAGATCAGGTTAGCCCAGCTCCAGCCCAGCTGGGCTACAGTCTCCCTGGGCTTTGGGTGCCCTCCCTCTACTGCACAAAGAGCAGAGCTGAGGAGGCCTGGCCACATGTTCCTCTGCAGCTGTAGACCATGTACTGTGTGAGCTCGTCCAGGTGCACCTATAGTCTCAGATTTACTCTGGAAAGGCGGAGCAGCTGCCCCTGCTCCCACCTATTTCCTGGCTTATGTGCTTGGACGTAAATTCTAATACTTACAAGAGCACAGTTTCCAGCTGCTGGTCACCAGCTGTTATCTGCCCTCCAGCTGTAATAAAGTATTAACACGGAAAGTTTTGGGCAGTAAGTGCACAAATGCAGGTAGCTGTTCTGCACTATGGCAACAAGCAGCATGTCCTCAAAGCGGCCCTGCTGGTAAGCACAGGTGAAGCAAGCTACAGCTCCTTGCCTTTTCCCAACACTTGGCATCACGCTCATCTGCCACATGTGCAGGGTCACACAAAACATGCCCTGATTTGCCTGAGAAAGAGGGACATGAGCAATGCTTCAAAAAATCAACAGACTTTGGACAGGGGCATGAGGTGCTTTTTGCACTGAGGTCTTTCGATGGCTTGTTCTTCTTTATTTAGTGGAATGAAATGTGTAAAAGGAAAATAACTTGCAGAGAATATTCCTGCACCTTGCTGCAGTCCAAAGCACAAGGCAAAGCCATAGGAACAGCAGCTCCTTACCGCCACTGTGGTTAAAAAGGTAACTCTTCAGTCACAGTGGGTTCAGACAGTGCAGTCTTTGGTATTCTGTTTGATGTAGCTGTTCTTTCCATTCAGTTCAGGTGGAAAAAGCTGTGATATTTCTGTTCACATTTTTAATTACTATCTATCAATTGTGGTAGAAGTGGAAAGAATGAATTACATTTACATGTAATGCAGGCTGCAGCTGACAAGCAATTTTCTTTCATTAAATGAATGTTTCCATAGACTGGGATGTCACTAAAAAGTTGCTAAGTTTTGGTCTTCTCCATAACATGAAATTAGGGCCTGTTTACCCTTTAGAGACTTTTTAATTTTTTTTTAGAATATCCCTCCAAGCACAGGTTTTTCATTATTCCAGGTAGAGGTACAAAAATGATACTCTATTACCTAGAGTATTTCATGCAGAAAATTACTTTCCTGGTTCAGCTGAGAGCATTGCCATTTCCCTTCCCTATGTTGTTGACCATGCTCATTTGAAGCTTGAAGCTGAGGACTAAGATGTCCTGTTATCTGCTAACTTGATTATAATGTTGACATAACTTGCTTATAACTTTGACTTAACCAGACTCCTGTTTCCAGCATTGGCTGGAGACAGATGAACAAAAACAGCTTAAGAAATGAAAGATCTCACTACAGGTCTTTCTCAACTTTTGATAATAAAAGACACCTTGCATGTGGACCATGCTACTTAGTAGTGTCTGATTGATCTGCCTCCACTAACTTGGCTAGTCCCTTTCTGAACACCTTTATAGCATTGGTCTCAGGTGTCCTTATGGCAACCAACATTCCAGTATTATGGTGCCTCTCAAGAAGTCAGTGCCATCTACACATCCTTCGCAGCAGCTTTCTACAAACAAGTCTGTCTGTCCGAGGTTGAGCCTCCCTTCCAATTCACTTTAGTGGTAGATGTGTCTCTTAACAAAAAAAGGCAGAGATAATACATATAAATATATATATATATATTTAAACTGTGCCCTCTACTGGTTCTGTTTACAGTTCAACATGCTGAATTGTTCAATTGCTGAGTACTGAAAATCTGCTCCACCTAAGACCACGCAAATCACGTTTAATGGTATATAAATAGAAGTAGTGTAATTTAGTAGACTGTACCTTAAATATAATGGAATGACAGAAGCAGGAAACCAGATTTTGGATTAGGAGGAGCCGTTTTTCTGGTCATCAGCAGCACTTTGGAAGAACAGTACCAGCTGCCCCATCCCATGTCCACCTCAGCTCATGAGAGGACTGTTTGTTTTAAATGCAAGCCTTGCATTCTGACCCCAGTAAGAGATGGAACATGAAGTCTGGATTTCCTGGGCAGTGCTATCCAGAGTTACTGTGTCTTCACTTTTCTGTCTCTGTAAATCCTTTTTCAATTAAAAATAAATTCAAATGGCAAATTAAATATATAGCATATTTGCAAAGGAACCATGCCTTCTGTGCTTCTGCCCATTGTGTTAGCTATTTTCAAACAGCCCCCCAGGGTTCTCGATTACTTTGGGAACCTTGTGACCTAATGAATGAAACAGCCATAAACAAAGCCAGTCTTATTTCATCATACCAGGCATTTTGCCAGGGCTCACTGGCTCAGCTCTGCTGTCAAACAAGGGGCACGGGGAGAAGGAAAGTTCATGGCCTAAGCTCATCTTTCTCTGCCACAGCAAGGCACCTCCAGCCATTCCCCACTGGGCTCTACAGCACAGGAGCAGTGACTGCAAACCAGCAGGACCAGGGCAACAGCCAGGTTCATGGGGAAGACTGAGGTACAAGCTAATGGTGCTCCAGCAATCCCCTCACACTGGCTTCTTCCAGAGCTCAGCCTACATTAAAATAAATAAATAAATAAGAAAGGCACAAAGCAACACACTTAACAGGTGTTTGAGGTAGCTTCTGTAGCTCTTTATTTTAAAACTGGCTTTCAAATGAATAAATGCTTCCAGCTGGATCTTGTTTTTGGCTAATTTCTGCAACACAAAAGAGGGCCAAGATGAGAGCAGTGGGTGAGGATGCACTGATTTTTCTTTTTCTGTGTACTTCTTACAATTTTAGGTTTTGTCTGTCCTGCACAACAATAGTCAGATTTATAAATCTGAAAAGAAAAATAAATAGATAAAATAAAAAACCACCATGGGTTCATGAGAGTAAAGGATGGATCCACTTAAGCGGAAGGCGTTTTTGTTTATTTTTGATTGCATTTGATTGTTCCAGAGTTAATGGTGGAGCTCCAAAAAGGAAGGAACTGCTGCTAATGATAAATACTGGTATGTACAAAAACTCTCATCTGCTTCCTCATGGATATTTCTTCTGTTACTGAGCCTGAATTTCAGGTTTCTGCATGTGATTGAGTCAGTGTCTGCAGAGGGGAAAAGCCCTGGCCCCAGCCCACAACTTTCCCAGGTGGAATTACGTGATAATTTTTTGTCTGCCAAAGAAATGTCTTATCAGGGTTAGAAGTATCATACTGTCTACTGAAATAAAGCTTAACTCCTTCCAGGCAAATTTAGTTGCAGCTAGAAATATTTCCAAAACCAATTGAGCTTTATTCTAGCACGATTTTTACCACTAGGGGAAACTCAATGAATGTCCCTCCTACTGCCTCTATAGAACCGTAAAATACTAGGCCTTCAGCATAATAGCTTTTAAATGCAATTCTACTGCATTTGCAGGGTAAGGGGTACAAATCTTCCAGGATAGAAGGGAATGAGCATCCACCCAGGAGGGGAGGTGAGGCCACCGCGACTCTGGGCGCTTGCTGGGCCTGCTGCGAGGCTCTGCTGGAAGGGCAACGTTGGGTGTATGTCCTTCTTGGTACAGCAGGTGGGGCCCTGGCGTTTTGACTCTGTGCATAATGCTTTACTGGAGCCATCCGAGCTGTTCCTTTGCTGTTAAGTACCATCGAGGGTGTGAACAAATTCTCAGTGTCTTCAGGGATTGTTCCCATTGCTTTTTGTTGCTGTATGCTTTTCCTTAAGTGTGATCAGTCCTCCTCGCATTGATGGTTGCCATTGCTTGAAGGGACTCTGAGAGCACATGCACTACGCTACTGAAACGCACGTGTAATGTGCATAGATGAGCCTGCAATCATCTTCTTTCTACCTGATATGTTAAACATATGCTAAAATGTGCCCATGCAAGGCCAGCAGGAATGAAATTGCAATGTGTATTTCCCTAAGTAATAGTCTATGGTATCCATCCCAAGTACACATCTGCCACAGGATGTGGCCTTGTGGAAAAAATAACACAGCAATGTATCTTTCATATCTTTGGATGGGTTTCCCTAAGAGGAGGAGGATGTGTTTCCTGTCCTCTGACTCCATGGGTACACAGTTGGCTGAGAGAAGAGATGTGTTATTGCGTGTGATGGCTCATAATCTATTCAGGACAGAACAGTTTGTGCTTTAGCGTGAGTTACGCATAACTAAGTGCTTCCTGGTATCAGTCAGTTGCTTCATCCTGTCAGCTCTTGCTAGAAATACACCTGGGTTGCACCCCCTACCCTGAACCAGCTACCTCACTGTATGTAGGGTAACTCAGGCTACCCCTTTCTCACTGCCAGAGGCTCACACCATGCTTGTGGCTTTGGACAGCCTATGAACATGCAGTGGGTGATGGACCTGACCTGCAGGTTCTGTCAGCCAGCATTACCTTGCAGTTCTAAACTCATCTGTATGCCTGATGGTACTGAGTTTCCCTTTAGATGCATTTGTTGGGCCTGACTCTAGTGCTACTGCTAGGCTTGCCTTACTGTTGCGAGTAAGGATTAGCCCCTTGGTAGAGAAAAACTTGTGCTACATGTGGGAAAGAGACAGCATAAGGCAGACAGATAATGAAACCAGCCTGCTGTTCTGCAGGTAGTTCTGTAGGCCCTGCTGATGACAAGGCAGCTGCACTGAGGATGAGGTGAGGATGTCTCCAGGGGAGCATGGCTCCTTGGACAGCTCCATGCCATTCTGAATTAAGGAAATACTGATTAAAGGCAAACACTTTGAAACTTCACAAGACCCTCTTGCTCATGATGGTGACTATCTGCAGTAGATTCCTTCTCTTGTCACTCCATGACATGAAGCTTCAGACATGATCTCATTCTCATCAGAACCACTGGTTTGGCTTGCAAGCCTGCAGGGACACTCCTTGGCTCTGTGCCACAAACTTAATGATATCGAGCTCCTTCCAGACCAGCCTGAGTGATAGCTATCAAATAGTTCCTCTAAGAGTTCTTGCCTGTTGTAGAGCAGGTGTCCACACCACAGCGTGGAGCACCAGGACTGGCTGCAGCTGGACCCACAGAGCTACTGGCCCCATTAACTCTATTCAATGTTTCAGAGGCTGATTTTAAACCTCCCAGGATTAGTATAAGCTTTTTCACTTGGGGTTATGTAGACCTACGAGGCTGTACTGGTGCCATTTTAAGAGTACCTGCACTCGTTAAATGTTTTACTGTAGATCAAACTCAAAGGGATTCAAGAATGCCATTCAACCTTGTACAAATGGGAAAAGAATAGAAAAAAGAAGAGGCTGAATGGAGGATCTGAGTCTAAGAAGGAAACAGCTCAGCACAGGTCAAAGAGAGAAATGCTGTATGCCCTGCAAATATTTGCTATGATGGAGCATGGGAGGATATCAAAGCAGTCTGAAAATCTGAGAGTTTGCTATCTGTGGAAGGAGAAGGGGAATCAGAGTGTGCAAGCATTACTCTTTTCTCTCTGGACTTGTTGTCAGAGGGCCAAGATAGGTAACAGCTGCAGGCAAAGCTGCATCCTTCCTCAAGTCCCTTGCTTGCAAGGATGTGGACAACCTCCTCCTGAAATTGCCCTCATTTCAGTTCAGCTCTGCTCCTCATATTAAATTGTTTTAGGAGACCTGCAGACCATTCTTGCCCGCTCTTGTCTTTTTCAGTGTAATTTTAACAGGAGGAACGGATCAGTTTTGCTGGACATGACTTTGAGGTCTGCTGCCTTTGAAAGAGCTTCAGCCTGTGAGAGACTTAGGTGGCAGCAACAGCAGGGAACTGCTCAGCTTCAAGAACAGCTGGGGCAGTTGTGTGACCCAACAAAGAGGTGAATGTATTTGGTTCCCTGTGTGGCAGAATGCCATGCATTAGTGGAGATAGAAGATAGGTATGTGGGAGGGAGTTCTGACTCAGTTAATACATCTAAATGTGAAAACATGGTATTTGAGGTCAAAGTACATCTCTTGCAAGTGGCTTGATGCAGTCAGCATGACATGTATTGGTGAACCTTTGTTCTCTGATGTCACAAGTATCAGAGTTTCCATAGTTTTCTGTTGGCTGCTACTCCTGCTTTTGAAATTTACTGCTTTTTTTACACTCAGGGTTATTTTTTTTTCCAGTGTGCAAGTGGGTTAGCTGTAGGAGGGGAGTGCAGATAGCACACAGCTGACCACACTTTGCTAAGAGCTTTAGTGTACTTGAATTTAAGCTCCTGGCTACAGTGATAGTTGGAAGAAAAAGGATAAAACTGGACAGCTCTTATCAAGTCCTCTGATTTGTGATTTTCTTCTTTTTCTCCTATTTTCCTACCATTTTTGTTGTTATATAAAGGAAAACAGACATTTTCCCTTTAAGTTTAGACAGCAGCCATAGATTAAGCTTGCTAAGAAATAATCAGCTTTCACTGGTTTAAAATTAACCAAAACAGCAGAAGAATGTTTGTTTTCTCTCGGCTGGTGGCAGCAGAGCGCAGGTGCCCAGAGGAGGTGGCTCTGGAGCAGATGTGTGTGCCAGGATGAGGAGAGAAATGCCCTGCAGCAAGCTCTCTCCATTGCCAAAGGCACAATGTCCCATCCACTCAGAATAAGTTTTTCTGGCCCAGCTTCATGGCTGCCAGAATGGGATAGGTGAAAGCTGGACTGCGTGAGAATGGAGAGAGTGGTGTCACCCTGGTTGGGATGTGAAGAAGGCCAGCGACACTGTGTCCTGTGCTACCACGCGTTGTCCTCTACCAGCTCCCCAGCAATTGCCTCATCAATTATCTCCTCCCCTCTACTGTGTTAACAGCAGAGCTGCTCACTTTGGCTTATGATTGAATCAGATTGGGGATTTTAATCTCTGCCCAGTGCAGTGGTTAAGGAAGAGGTCTCTGTTATCCTTCTTTCCTTTTCTTTCTTATTAACTTGCTGGAAAGAAACTTCTGTGCTTCTGGCAGAGGGTGTTAAAAGGAGAATGAGTATTAGTTGATCTGCTCACTCTGACCCCACAGATGGAGAGAAGGTGTGCTTGTTTTATGTGGCGTGATCCTCTCCTTCTCATCAAGACCTTTCAGCTCCATGTAACCATCTCCCATGGGCTTGGAGAGCCAGTGAAGGAAGGCTGGAGTCTGTGCATGCCCTGCAGCTGTCTTGTGGGGCTGCTTCATTGCAGGAGTAGGGATATTCGCCCTTACCTTGTTTCTTCTAATGAAATTTTGTTTTCTTTTGTATTTATCTGGGAATGTCTTCAACATGCCTTGTAGCTGGAGCACCATAGTGTATCTTCAGTGTGTGTCTCTAGGTTTGTGTCACACTGATTTTAGGTTTGGTTTTCTTCTCCTCTTTTTCTTTTCCTTTGGCAGAGCAGCAGTTACAGTTTACCTTTTCCTATTACTGAGGCACTGGCCCAAAGATTTCCTCCTGAAATCACAGCTGAGACTCATTCTCTGCGCTAAACCAGCGGCTGCGTGGTAGTTCACAGGGTAGCATAGAGCTGTGTCTAGAGGGCAAGATCTTTAGTTTCTTCTGTTGGCCAAGCCATGCTGGCAGGTGTAGCATAAGGCTAAGAACCTCTAGGGGGTGTGAAAATGTTGTCTGTGTATGAAGATTCTTTTGAATCTCCTTTTAGGCGACACATAAGAGAAGGCTATTTTCCTTTTCTAGCATTAGGGGGAGCACAGCTGATAAGAGAAAGTCTGTGTTAAAAAAAATAAATAAATAAATGCAGAGAATGCAAGCAGATAAACAGACTAGTAAGGACTGGAGTTTTAAACCCTCTCTTATATGTATTCCCTTTCTTATATATATTATGGTCTGCTTATAATCCCTGTGCCACCAGCAACTAAGTTCCTGCAGATTTAGGACATTGCTCTCAGAGATGTCAAAGAGGAGGTGTGAAGCTGGACAGCCTGTACATATTCCCATCACCCAAATTACATTTGCCAAGATGCAAACATAAGTGAGTGGCATGAGCAATTGTTGCAACTTTGCTTGGCATCCCAGCGCTAGTCATTTAGGATTGCTGTTTTACCATCAGGACCATCTGAGATATTACATTTTATAGACTATATTCTTGTTCTGAGTTTCCAGTGCTATAATGGCTGACCATGTGTTGGGCCTTGGCTACAGAGGAAAATTTTCTTCTGTTCTAGTCCAATGGCTCTCCAAATGGGTTTTAGTTTATGCTTTGGTGGAAGCATTGCCCAGTAAGCTCTATAGTAAAATTTCTCCACCCCCAGCCAAAATAATAAAAAAACCCCACAACTCTTATTGATCTGCTCAGAGCTGAGATTATGAGTGTGATCAAAGTCTTTGGGCCTACAGAAGTACTCTGCTGCTACCTCTGCTGCTTTGTGCTTATTTCCTGCCCTCATAAAAAGTACCTTATTGATCAGTTCTCCTCAGACCCACAGGGATGTTTCCTGGCTGCTCTACGAGCAAGGCTAGCAGAATCAGTCCCTGAGTGCAGTTACAATATCACATAACATCATTTAGGCCAAATGTTCTCAAGGATATTTTATTTCATGCATTTTTCTTTGAATCTGAGCGTATTTTAATCATTGGGTTGGTCAACAGTGATTGATTGTTTGGATGATTCACCTAGATTCTACACCTAAAAATAGTTTCTTGAAAGTTATACAAGCTCAAGAGCCAAGGCAGCTGTCTACATTTTCTTTGGAGGCCAATAGTCCAAGCTGGGGCTTGTTGCTTTGTGGCTGAGCAGAGCCTATCCTCTGAGAGCTGCCAGACTTGGTTTCTGACAAGAGGAAGCATAGCAGATGGGTTCAGCTATTCCCAGCATTAGGACCGGATGGTTCTTATTGGTATTACTGCTTTGGTTTTGTGGGGTTTGCAGGACTTTGGCAGCATATGCAAATTTCAACCTAGCCTGTTTTGCACACACTGAATTGACTTCTTTAGGTCAGTGTGACTTCATTATGTCACTGACACTGACATAATGAAGAGAAGCGAAGAATAAAGTGAGCAAGAAGGATTCCTTATGAGAGTGAGGGATGTCCAAAACAGGCACACAGAGATGACATGCAATGGCACTGCTGGCTGCAGGAGGGTGATACCAGGAAGACAAACTGTGGCTGTTATGTGTGTGTTTTTCCTTGGTAATATTGCTTAGAAGGAAGTTTCTAGGAGAATTCTGGTGTTAATAGTGCTTCCAGAAGTTAGCAGTAGTTGGAGACAGCTGGAGAGGGACTAAAGAGGGAAGAATCCTGGGGAGGGGAGAAGGCCAAGAAGAAAAAATCCTTCACCAGTGGGAAGGGTTACTCTTCTTCTCCCTTTGTAAAAAAAAAAAAAAAAAAAAAAAAAAAAAATTATTTTTTTTCTAGTTCGAAAGGATGACAGGAGCATGAGGCAAACTGTTATTTATGTAAAGGGGAAGAGACACATATGGGGACATCTGTTTTAAGGAGCTGCTTCAAAAATAACCACAGGAGAGGAGTGTGTTTGCAGAGTGTAGCTGCCAACCTGCAAAGCAGTATAAAGTATGACAGCAGTGGTGCTTTGAGTGCAGGCAGCCCCATATTCGTTGAATATCCAAAATGCACAACAGAGGAATGCAGATTTGGATATTACTGTAATATAAAAAAAAAAAAAATCCATTATTCACCTGAGTAAGCAGACTGGGAGGTTTTGAAGCAGGATGCTCACACTTAGCTTATGCCCTAGCCTTTCACTGACTGCTCAAGCCATGAACAGGCAGCAGCTGGCCTCTGGACTTGGCTTCAGACCTGGCTGTTGATTTACTGGAATCATAGAATCAGTAAGGTTGGAAAAGACCTACAAGATCATCTAGTATAATGATCATCCCATCACTATCATGCCCGCTAAACTAATGTCCCAAAGCACCATGTCTACATTTGAATGCCTCCAGGGATGGTGACTCTATCATTCCCTGAACAGCCTGTACAATGCATTACCGCTCTTCTTGAGAATATTTTGTTCCTCATCTCCAACCTAAACCTCCCCTGGAGCAACTTGAGTCCATTACCTCTCATCTTGTCACTGGTTACCCCAGAGAAGAGGCTGACCCCAACTTTGCTACAGTCTTTCAGGTAGTTGTAAAGAGTGATAAGATCTCCCTTGAGCCTTTTCTCCAGACTAAACAATCCCAGTTCCCTCAGATGCTCCTCACAGGGCTTGTGCTCCAGACCCTTTGTTAGCTTTGCTGCCCTTCTTCCGACACAGAGAAAGTCCGTTAAAACCCACTTGCTACTTTCACTTTCTAGAGGGTAAGAAAACACTGCTTTTCTGCTCCTTCTTCACCTTCTAACATCCATGGCTTCAGACAGCCCTGAAAGTGAGGTGAAGCAGGATTCATCACAAATATCAGGTAAGTAATGTACTTGCATCTGTAACTGGGTCAGATATCTGGCTTTATGCTTTTTCTGAAGTTCAGTAGAGACTGATAAAGATGTCATTTTAATGTTCAGGATGCATAGGTTGTCCCGCTGAATGCCCATTCTCTGTGCCTAAGTGAGTTTCATATCAGTCCCTGTAGAACTCGCAGCTGACTGGTTTCAAGGGGATGTGGGTTTCTAAGCACAGATCACTTCTGAAATGGGAGCTCTGGCAACTCTTCCCTTGGAGTATCTCATGTGTTCTGTTCTGATGTGTCTTCAGGCCTTGCCAAGCTTTTCCTATGAGTTTGTAACCATACTGAAGATATGAAACAGTTCACTCTCAACAAAATTTGGTAGGTAACTTTTATCCTAGTTTGAACTAAGCAGATGGCTTTGTCTGTGTAGCTGTTTGACTGCTTCCTTCTTGCTTCATGACAACAAATTGGCTTACAACTCTTTTCCCTGTGTGAAGCAGGACATGCGAGCATTATACCATTCTGCTGTGCACACCCTGTAGACATGCTGCTGTAAACAGGTACCACTATAGCATGGACATTGTTCAGATATTTAGCTGCTACAGCAATGAAAAAAATAATGCTGACTGCAGACTATTAGGGTCTTGTTTCAGTCCAGCAAAAGCTGACGTTGTGTTTGATGTGGTTACCTCTGCCAACCCTTCTACCTTAGCTGCTAGCTCTGATATACTCACTTCCTTGGTGCCTTAATACAGCAGAGTCCTGCAGTTCCTGAGAATTTGGGAAAAGTAGGGTGAAATGTTCCCTTCTCACTCTGCAGAGCACTTGCCTGTGAGCATGCCCACGAAAGGCTTCAATGTGTTGTACAGCAGTGCCACTTATTGCTAGATAGCTGAACCTTCTCTTTGTCCAGCTCTTGGTTCTCTCAAGCTGACAATGCTTAAAGCAAAACAATGGGCTTTTTGTAAACTCTCTACCTGTTCCCTTTATAGCTTAACATTCTTAACAGCGCACGCTTTTAGCAAATTTACTTTTAAGATGAATTGTTCAAACTTTTCAGACATACTGAGAGCTATGCTAATTTCTGAGAAAGTAATGTACGATATGCAAGGTAAAAACAAAGAAGAAAAATCTCCCTATTGCTGTTCTTTTTGCATTCCAGTAGACATCTAACACAACTTTCACAGAGTCTTTTATTTCCTAGGTACATGCATGAGTGTGACACATCCTAAAGTCCATCTTTCAGACTGTGTTAAAGCATGATAAACTCCTAAGGACTCATGACATAGCCACATATCTTATTCTGGTGAATTTGGTGAGGCACCAGTTGCAAAGCTTTGGAAGATGTGACTTACGGTCATTCTAATTTTGCTCAGGAGGGGTATTTCTGTCCCAAAATAGCTTTCTTTGCCCCAATAAAAATTATTTTACTTTCAGTCAGTTTCTTCCAGAAAGTTAATACTTCTGTGTGAAAAACATCAACTTCCCTGATGTCTGCAGGCTGATACAGTGCACAAAGAAAGCAGGATTACCCTGAAAGGCAGATAGGAGAAAAATATAGAGTATACATCTGTGTCATGGTATTATGATTTTAGTTATTGGTATTTCACATTATAACATCATGTAGTGCACTGGGAGTTCACAGAATTGGAGCATTAATGCTTTGATTGTTGATACTCCTGGATATCTGGCTCTCAGAGCAGAAAAAGAACTACACCTCCCAGAAGACTTTCACTGTTCCCTTTCTGTTTTCCATTTAGAGAGAAAGATAAAACTGACTGTGAGTAACAAGACAGTCCCCTTCATTTCCTGCTCATCTCTGTGGTTGTGTGCCATCTCACCTTCAGCATTAAACTAAGGCCTTCTATTTTAAACACTTTCTCTCTCATTTTCTTTGGTTTATTAGCTTCTATTCCAATTGTATTGCATTATATTGTGTTATCTCACATCCTGCTACCATGTTTAGTAAATTAGCTTGTTGCTGCAGTTTTGTTTTTAGGCCCATCTCTCTACCTTCTCCCTTCTATCCCTTCACCTTCTCCTGGGGAGTGGGTTGGTGAGTGCTTCTGCCCTATTAGTCACAGAACTGGACTGAACCAGTTGTAAACCATTGACAGTTTGTTTCTTGAGGACATTGCTGCTTTTTTTTTTTTTTTTTTTTAATTCTTTTTTCTTCCCCTATCAGTCTCTTCTTTGCACTTTCTGATCAGTACCTTTTAATTTACTGGGCCTACATTGTGTGTTCGTAGATATTTGTATCCTTGAGTGAAAAACGAGATACATTTTAAAACTGAGATTTCTTTAGTTGTTTTGCTGTTACATTTTGTGTTGACCACTTGCAGAAGCAAGGAGAGACACAGTCTCTGCCTCTACTCCAAGGGATTGATGCATCAAACTTGGAAATGTTGAGGCTCTTTAACAGTCATGAGAAAAGCTGAGAAAAATGGACTGAAAAATAGGTGGTACATTAAAAAGTTAGGTAGAGATGGATCCAGAAGTACATCTGGGATAGGATATCTTCTCTATTTCCAAATACTGTCTCAGGTTTCAGTCACTTGCAGTTCAATTTCCTTAAAAGATTATAACAGCAAAATAGCTGATGGTATAATTACTGCAGTAAAGAGAAACAGGAAATTAAAAATGAACTCCACCCATGCCAATTCAGAAATTAACACGAGGAAGCATACAGCAAAGTACAAGTCTATGAAAAATAAGGCTTTTCAAAAGCTACTGAAACCTGACAAGAATATGGAAATTTCCTCCTATTGGATTTGCAAACAAATAAACTACATATTTTCCTGAAGCATCTTCACTTCATAGGTGTCCGAAGGGTAATGCGCGCAGATTTATAATGAAGTGTTAACTTGGAAATCGAAAATATTCTAGCAACAAAATCTGTCTTATGGGCCCCAGGCTCTCAAAATACCGCAGTTCCCAGGTAAGCATGGGAGTCACGTAGCTAGCCTGAACCCTATCTTCTGCTGCTCAGTCCTGTCACAAACAGTATGCTACCACTGAGAACAGAGCACTATCTGCCAAAGTTGTAGCTATACCAGTAGCTTGGTCCGTTTCTCCCACCACGCTATGGAAAAGAAAAAGTCCTTAACAACACAGCACAATCTTGTAAAGATGATGGTACTGCTATTTTAGGCCTTCTGGAAATGTTTAAAAAATGTGTATTATTTATCTTGTCCTGGTTGCTTGCGGTATGAAAAGTGCGGTGTTTACCGTGGTGTCTTTTTGTTATGTCTGAGAAATCAAGAGCATTAACACGAACAGTACAGGAAACAGTGGTATCTTTGATCCTACTATGTGGTAACTATTGTCAGATGTGAATAGAGATGTGTAGGAACTGGACACAGAATTATGCAGAAATCATGTTACATGTATCAGTCACCTTCCTTTACAATTATCAGCTCACTCAGAGAACTTCAGAAGCACCTTATAATACATGATTAGAGGCCCTAAAGATGCTCTTTCACACAGCCTGAAAGGCAGGAGTCACCAGTGTCACAACAAAGATGAAGGACCTTTTGCACTGCTATTGCTATAGTTGAGATGAGCAAATGTGCTCTGGTAGAGACTGGCTCCCTCAAGCACCTCGTTGCTCAAGGGCTTTGGGTCCATATTCTGCCATGAAGGCCCTGACTCTACAATAATACAGAGCCCTTTCACAGTACAGCATCTCTACAGCTATTTGAATCAGAAAACAATGAATAATTGTTGCCTTGATTGAAAATAAGAACATGTTGTATAGATGGCTTTTCCCACTGTTCTCAGCAAGATGATTGAAGGCTCTGCCTGAACTGAGGGCTACGCGCTGAATTCCTGAGTGAACCAGCAAAACATCTACTTCAACATGTTTTAGCTCCATTCTTGGTGAACCCAAAGATAAAAGCTTATTTAGATGATAGGTTCCAAGATGAGTTGGTCTGCTAGCCTCTCCTCCCACCACTCTGACTGCAACTTGTGTTTACAGCCTTCAGCAACCACGTTTCCCCTCTCATCTAACCTTCTGCTCCCGCTCCCTGACCTTCTGACAGATCTACAGGTCTGCCTGGAAAGAAATGTAAGGTTGATTCCTGAAGGATTGCTCATCCGGACAGCTCTCATTCAGGGCCTCAGGTAAGAAAACAATCTGCGCTGGAATTGGGAAGGGGGAAGTTCATTTGGCTTAGGGCTGTGTAAAGGAAGCCCTTGTAAGGAAATACATTCAAAAATTACTTGAAATGATGAATTTACAGAAAACCTTATCATCATCAAAAGCACATTCAGAGAAAATCCTCACTCTTCTGAGTCTGTTACAGAGTAAACACCGTGTGTTAAACCTGAGCTGTGAAGAGAGGCTGTCCTGTGTTATCTGCTCAAGAATGGCTGAGAGTAATACAGAGGGCCTTGGAAAGCCAAAAGGACCCTAACTTACAAAAAGGGTATAGTGCTCCATCATAGGATAAGCATCACGTGTGTTTCCGGACAGAACATCTGAAAGAGTTACACCAAAACCTTCAGAAAAAGACAATCGAGTGCTTTTGTTGAGGAAGTGAACAGTTCCTAAATTTGCAGAGTTTGTTCAGTCCTTTAGCAATTCAAAATGGAAAGGATAAACCTGGCACTTGCCAGAGGCTACGTTTATCTCTGCCTTAATGACAGTGGCCCTATAACACCAAAAACGAAGGTGCCAGGGACTGTCTACGTAGTAATTGCAGTCACCACTAATTCAGGACTGCAGATGTGAGACTCTTGTAGAATAATATGTATGTTTTTACCCCAGTATGTCCTGCCACTGTCCTGCATACAAAATTGTAAGAGGTAAGTAATAGTTAATGTTTTCTGGGAGCTTGTTTGGCTGTAAGAGGTAGGTACTTCGAACTATCTTCAGTCACTGTATGATAGCAAGACAAGGACCAGGCACATCAGACGATTCCTGCCTCAATGTAATATAGACTGGTCGGGGGAAGTATTAAGAAAGCACAGTGTAAAAATCTCCAGAGCTAGGGCTTGCTGAGGCACTGCACTACAGAGTTAGTGCTATGCTTCTGAGCAATAGCTGCAAGCAGCAGCACTGTGCAGCTGCAGCCCTGATTGCTCCTTGGCCTTTAACTGCACGGCATGAGGGCGGAAGCATGCCACCTCTTCCTCTCAAAAGCAGCAGAGGTGTCAGCTTGAGGTTCCTGGCAGAAAAGCCAAACCAATATAGACCCTCCTTATCTACTCCTTCTACTTGCAAGAAAAAGCAGGGTGCATTATTCTTCCCTACTCTTTGATAGTAACATTTCTGGCACTAATGTTCTTCATATTTTGTTCTGCAGATGTTTGCTCCAAAGGGACTTCTGAAGCTGTCTCTTTGTTTAGACTGCTGCAAAACTTGTCTGGGCTCATCTTGAGCAAGCCAGCTTGCAGACTGTGAGCAGTAGAGCTCAGCAGGGTGGATCATATTGCTGGTATTTCTCTTCAAGTAATTTGCATTCTAGTTAGTAGCTCTCATCACCTTTCTTCCAAAACCTGTTAAATTCTAGAGGGAACTGCAGTGAGTGGAACCTGCAGTTTCTTTATCTGATTATTTTTACCATAAGAACAAAAGAAATAATAGAACCTTACCCTAGCAGTATAGCATTTGGATAAAGAAAATTAAGGCTTAAATACATACTGTATTGAGAAACTAGTAGTGGGTGTGATGTGCTTAGTTACTGGTTATTATTTGATATGCCCTAACTTCAGCTTCTGGCCTCTAACTCTGCAGATGTATAGACATGCTCAGTGCTTTATGACTCAGCCTAACAACAATGCTTTTGTTATCAAATTATAAGGGCATTGGGTTGGTCCTGTAAGAGGATATTATTATTCAGTACTCAGAGGCTAAGTTTCAGGCTGAAAAAGCAGCTCAGTACTCACCAGAAAGCCACTAACTAGTGTTAGCCTTAATAATAATTAGTTAAAAATTGCACTTGTGAAAGAACTGAAAAGATTTGTTTTATTCTCGTAGAAAACTGAAGCTATGTTCACAACTGGGATAAAGCACATAAATCCACTGAAGCCAATTCAACTTGTTCCAACACCTGAGTCTGGTCCTGTGAAATGCTTTTCTCAGAAATTTTAAGCCTAAAAAGCCCTCCCTCTTTAGAAGTTGGACATTTGCTAACCAGAAAACAAAGTGCTTTTATGTTTGCAGGAGTACTAAATGAATACAAATGGTATCACAAGCTGGGATGATAAACTTTTAAGTAAAGTAAAAAAAATACTTTTATGTAGGTAATACCTCTAACTCCATAAATCTCGTATTCCAGAAAGTTGTGAGAATTCTTAGTGGAAGAAAAAAAATTATTGCTACTGTATAAATTTCAACTACAATGAGGTGTCCAGGAAATAATTAGGCTTAGGGACACAGGCCTTGAACTCTTCTTAGACCACAACTCTTTATTTTCCTAAACGTGGCATGGGGTGACGTCAGTAATGTGATAATTCATGGAACTTCCATCTTCAATGTAGCTGTACTTCAACTTAGCTGTATCTCATCTCAAGTCACTCAGATTTGTATTTCTTTTTCCCTGGAATATGTCTAAGAATTCAGAGATTAACAAACAGGGACAGATGTGAAGGCAGAAATGACCAAACTGAGGAACTGGGATGAGAGCTCTCTATTTCAAGTAAGAATTTCAAAGTCTACAATGATTTCCCTTCTAAGATATTTATCAAACTTCCTGCATTTACCAGCATCAGTCTTGGTCAGAAGTATGTTCATGTCCAGATCTTAGGGACAGGAAATGTATTTAATCATTCAGATAGGACCTTTTCTCCAGAGTCGGTAGTAAATCAAAACATTTCCTAGTGTTATGAAGCACTGGGCTTCTAGAAACATTACTTTGTCACTGAAATACTCTCCATTAGTTCTCCTGTAACTAGGCAGATGAATTAAAAAGCAACAGAATTTGAATAACTGTTTCACCATGCTGCAAGGAAAGGTAATATTACTACTTGCTTCTGCTGAGGATTGCCTCAGGCTTTTATACCAAAACATCACGCTAGAACTCAGTGTTGTCTAGTAACTAACACTGAATTTAAAGTGTTGGCACAGTCAGTCAGGCTCAGTTTCCAGACCTAGGTCACCAAAGCATGTAAAAAAGGATCCACAAGTGAGGACTCAAAGCCAAAGATTTTTTTTTTTTTTTTTTATAATTCCTGTTTGTTTAGGACAGAAGATAAAATGTGTTTATAAACCAGAGAGGCTGTTGCAGGTGCAGTGGACTCTTCCAGCTGGCACTCTGAAAGATCAATTACCTCTATCAAAGCTGTTCTGCTGCCTTTGCTGCCTAGTTGTTCATTTCTGAGGCTGCACAGGAACCCTCCACAGAGAGTGAATTAAAAAGACCAGGGCTCTGTGTTCAATACCCTCTTCAAGTGTGTAGTTTAACCATTAATGGTACAAGTGCTAGTTCTTCTTAATCTGGTCAAATGGTGGGAAAACATGAAAAAATTTTGAGTTTGAAATGACCTGGCAATGGTGATGCTATTCTCAATTGGGAATGAAAATGAAGCCATATAATGTGATGCTATAATTGAGAAAAGTTGCTTCTGTTTTTTATTTTTTATTTTTTAAAGTTGTTGATCAGGGATGAATGGACTGGTAGGCGAGCTATCAGAGGTTGTTATTGAATATAGTGTAATAAATATTATTCTGCAATATTTTCCTGCTGCCTGTGAAGCATTACAATGCTAAAGGGTGCCAACATGTGGTGTTAGTAGGGTGTTGTGACAGCAGTATTATCAATGTTTGTACAGGTTGTCACCAATACTTGAAATGACGTGTAAAAACAGAACCTTAATAATAATGCCATTACCATTACTGTGCTGTATGTGGAAATGTGCTTTTGCTCACTGGTATAGAATCTATGCATTACTGATTACTTTACTTTCTTCTTGCTCTGAATGGTCTTGCAAAACACACAGTGTTAACAACACTCTTAACAGCATACACGATCACACTGCTCATATAGTAAGCCATACAGTTATATTCATGTTATAAATTTTTGTTGCCTTTGTTTCTCATTTACCACCAATCATTACCAATATTCATGGATCCATTTCAGCAGATGCTTTCTCTTCCCAGAATCTACTACACCTGATAGAAATGTTTTCGTCACTCAAAAACACCCACACATGACCAAAGCTCCAAAACCAGCACGAGGTGATCTTCAACCAAAGACTATTTTTTTCTGTTGCTCTAAAAATATCATACTTTTCAAGGCTGTTATCTTACAGTTTGGTAGAAATTGAAGACATAATTTATTATTACGAGGAAGTCTTTGTCGATGGTTTACGGGTCCGGTTCCTTGACAACTGGTGTGGGGGAACCATTGGAACCACACTCTGGGGAAGGGGGAAAGGGAAAAGGGCTTAAAACCAAAACAGTGGCAGCAATCTGAGGAGGAAAGCTAATTTACTAAAAAAGATATCAGAAATCAAAATTACACAATGTAATACAATATAATTGGAACTGAAGCTAATAAATCAAATAAAATGAGCAAGAGAGAGTGTCTGATAAACTGAAGGCCTTACGCTAACGCTGATGGCGAGATGGCAGCAAGGACCCACTGCTGGGTTTATCCCAAAGGAAAAGAAGATTGTCCCGTGACATGCAAAGTTTTTATCTTTCCCTCTGAGTGGAAAAAAGTAAAAATACAAAGCATCGCACAGTCCTCTGGGGAATGGTTTTTCTCTTCTCTGAGAGAGGTATACCTGTAACTACCGATGATCCACGGAGCTGGAGCATTAGCTCTTTAACTCTTAATGCCCTACATGATGTTATGATGTGGAGTACCAATACCAAAAACCATGACAGCCTTCCATCTTTTCAATTAAAAGTATTGCAGTTACTGCTGGGCTAGGAAACTCTGAAGACTTGCGAGACTGAAATGAAGATACCCTTCAGCTAGGAAACGCTATTGTGCTCTTAATGCTAGGCTGGCTGTCCTCCGAATCCCAAGTAGCACGTGAACCCAGCGGTACAGCCGGAGGATTCCGTGTATCCTTCAGTAAAAGTCCGCCACGAAGCCGCGTGTTCTCGTCCTTACTACTGACCGCAGGCGCTAGGGGAGAGGACGTTCACTCCAGCGCTGCCAGGAGCCCCCACCACCGCCCTCCCTCCGTCCTCACCCGGTCTCTGGGCCTCACCGCGGCACGCCGACCCCGTTCCATCCCGCTCCCCGCAGCGGACAGACCCCTGCCCCTCAGCTTCCCCCCTCCCCACCCAGGCACCCCGCCGCGGGGATCGGCCGCCCCACGCAGGACGACCGCGAAGTCTGATTGGCGCGGCGAGCTGTCAATCATCCCGCCGGCGCTCGCCACTGCGGGGCGGGGCTCGCGCGGCGGCCTGTGCCGCTGTGGGGGCGGGGGAAGGGAGCGTCGTGCGAGCGGGCGCTCGCGAGCCCCGCGCCTCTGCCTAGGCACCTCCCGCCGGTCCCCTTCTCCCCGCTGCGAGCAGCCGGGGCCTCCTCCATGCGGGAGAGGAAAAGGCGGGAGCTGCTGGCCGGCCGTCCCCGGCGCCCGGCAAGCCGGAGCCGAGCCGCCGCCGCCGCGCCGCTTCTGCCGCATCTCCCCGCGGCGCGCTGAGCTGTGCCCGTCGCGCCGCCCCCTCCCTCGGTCCTTCCCCCCCCCCCCTCCCCCCCCGCCGCCCGTTTTATGTTTTTTTTCTTTTTTCTTTTCTTTTTTTTTTCCCCCCCCCAGTCCCCTCACCTCTCCGTTTTTCACCCTGGCCGCGAGCAAAGTGTCTTCATGAGCGCAGAGGATGTCCGGGAAGCACTACAAGGGGCCTGAAGTCAGTTGTTGCATCAAATATTTCATCTTCGGCTTCAATGTCATCTTCTGGGTGAGTGGGCGCAGCCTGAGGACGGGCGGCGCGGGGCGGCCCGGCCGCGGGTCGCGCGTGGCAGCTGCGCGCGTGACAGTTGTGCGCGTGACAGCTGCGCGCGGCCCCGCGAGCGCCTTTTGTTGTAGGTGCCCCGGGGCTCCGCGCAGCCCGCCCCGCAGCTGCTTCGTGCTGGGGCTGGGGGGGGTTTGGCCGCCGGGGAAGGGATGGATCCGTGTGTGCGGGGGATCCCGTATGGCGGGATGTGGCCCGCATAGCTTAGCGTTTCTAGCATCTTCTCAGTGCGTCGGGGTTGAAGGAGAAGCAGCCTGTTTTGTGTGTAAATTCCGAATTTTGGAACCGCGCGGTGAAGGCGTCGGTGGTTGATCTCACGTGTGCGTGGACGATGAGTTCTTAGCACTGCGCAGAACGTGAAAGTTGGGTGAGGGCTCCTATGTGTGCAGTCCCCTCTTCCATTTAGCAGTAGCAAACGTGCAGGGTGGATGCCCTTCTATAAGGGAATAACAAAACAAGTTGTGTACGTTGGTTTCTTAGACCTATGGAAGTGGTTTGGGCCAATTAAAACAAAAAAAACACCACCATTTTCTTATGGATGTAGGGGGCAAAGAGGAAGAGAGAAACCTTGCCAGTACCAAGCTCGGAATTATCACCTCTGTGAGCAGAGAGCAAGGTGTTTATCTGGCTAATAAAGACTTATAGTTCACCTCGTGTCTGTGTGCCTGGGAAGTAAAGATGCCTGGTGGCTGATTTGGGGGGAAGGGGTTTTTTATTTATGACACACTTACAGTGAAATATTTTTTCTTGATCAAGGAGGTATGTTGCTAGAATGAAGTTGACAGCAGTTGCATACCTTTACGTCAAAGTTTGCTTGGCCTAAGAACATGTCCTGTGGCAATGAATTGCTGCAGATGAGTATCCTGACCCTACGGTAACTGCTGTGTTTTTATGATCTGCTCAAGTTTAATGGCTGAGTTTGCTGTGGTTCTCTTCCCTCATCTGTTTTTTTCATTTTGATCCTCATGGGCATACGCTACTGTGAACATATATGTTTTCCAGCAGGGAGCAGGGCAGTGTTGGAACACTTGTGTGACGTTTCCTTGAACCAAAGAAGGGGAATCATGATGAAACACACATAAATGTGTTATCTTGCTCCTCCAGGCATGTAACGAGATAAGATACCCTATAACTTCGTTCGCTTCATTCTCTGAAGGTGAACATGTGGATGGTGGAAATAGGGAAGTGGTATCTTCTCAGTACTTAGTGGCTGCTTGTTTTCCTATCCTTGTTCTGTTGGGGCTGGCACGTACAGCTTTTGCATAGCGCCATGGAATGGGTTAAAGGAGATCTCTCCGGGCCACACAGCTTTGTACCGCTGCAGCGGTAATCCGATGACCTGAGCGTATCGCTTGCTCTGCCACTTGCTTGCTGTGTGGCCCCTGCTTACAGATTACCTGTTTTGCAAAATGCAAATTGTCTGGTGTCCTTGGCAGAACCTCATGAGATCCATGCTGAATTCGGTCATTTCTTCTGTTATCTTTTCATGAGGAAGCCTGTGTTTGTTACCATGGTAGGAAGTGAGACGACGACTCTTGCAGAATACATTTTAAAGTTTGTATTGAATTAATAGCAAATTGCTTAATATTCTGTCATGAAACTGGGCCAGAAAAGCTGTGAAGGAAAATTGCAGGCTTGGTTGGCTGCTCGCAGAAAGCGAGCATCAAACATAGCCACTAATGTAGTCCTTATAAATAGATTGAAATGAGAAAGAGGTCATTGTATTATCCCAGTGACACACTCCTGGGATCTTGTTCCACGTATCTAAATGTCTACACCTTTGTTAAAACTTCTGAAGCTTTCTTACGTGCTGGTTTTAACATCACCTTTTAAAATTTTAATGAAAACAAATGCAAAAATACCCTCTATTATGCATCATAAAACAATGATCTAAAAATAAAGAGAACTGAGTTGGAAGAGTAATGGTTGGAAGAGTAACGGTTTTGACAAGAAAATTGTCAGTGCCTCAGATAAGGAAATATTGTAGATCTGCTGAAGTTTTGTGGGTAATGATTGCACATGCTGGTTAAACTGAAGGTATTATAAAAAAAATACAAAATTTGGAGGCTTTGTATGCTGCAGAGTATGGGCAAAATAAATTATCAGATCAAATTCTCAGTTGTTTTTATTTTGTGCTAATATTTGCTTTCCTTAAAAAGCAAACAAACAAAAGAATAAAGCACAGCTGATCTGCTGGAATAATTAATATGGGAAGTTGCAGTCTAGTGCTATGTCTTTAGTTGTGACTAAAGGAAAGGTGACACGATACTCTTGTGGAGATGGTTGTACTCCACCCCAGGCAACTTGCCCTTGACTCTGCGTCTCGTAACGCATTAGAAGAGAACTATATCCTCCAGGACTCTGGTGACTCATGTTCTAGGTATACTTGCCATTTTAATTTTTTTTTTTCCTGATATCCAATGCTAGGAAGTAAGAGACTATACCAAAAGTACTTGTTCAGAGTGTTATGAGGTTGCAGTGCTGTGTGGAAGTGCCTGCTTGGCATTTGCCAACATAATGTTTAGGAACTGAGACCAATAAAGAACAAATATATCTGTATATATGTTTTGCTTTCCTTTCTGTTGCTCAGCTGCTATTCTGCTGATTGTTAATTAGAGCATACTCCTGCGCTTTAACTTGGCCAGCATAATGCCTATGTGAGAACACCACATAATGTTTGCTGCCTTTCTAGGCTGGTGGAATAGTGCTTTTTTGTGAGCCTTTATGCCTTTATCAAGGTGAACTGTAGTGTAATCTGAGCTAGATAAGACCTGAATGTATAGTACAAGTTAAAAGAAAACAATTTTATTGTTTACTCACATTCTTTACCTACATATCTCTCCTCACCCCGTGCAGTCTTCCACATAGAATGATGTGAAAGATGTAATGTAAAAAATACAAGTAGATCACCTTGCTTCTGGAAAGGTGAGAACCATTTCCCCTTCTTACCTTTCTACTTCTGCAAGGCAATTTTAAATTGACTTCTACTTCCAAGAAGTGCTTTAAATACCTTTCTGTGCTTTACTGTGCTTGATGGGATCTATGGTTATATACTTTCATTTAAATTGGAATTTCCACGTCAGCTGGAGGTCACTGACCCAAACTTAACGAGAACGATGTATAGAAAGCATTGATTCATCAGACAGCAACCTTTACTTTATCTGGTGGTTCACTTTAAGTAGTGGGATATGCTGCCATTGTGAGATGTCAAGCAAATTAAGATATAAATCATGACTTGCAATATTCTGACGTGCTGGTTTTGAGGGTAACTGTACAGGAGTCTGAATGTCTTCTGGCAATTCGGAAGGCTAGCAGAAAGAAAACTGAATGAAGTTATGTAAGTGTGCTGTGGGAAAAGTGTTGGAAATGTGCACTGACCTTTGAGGGACAAGAAATAGACTGTTTATTGAATTTTATACATTGTTGGTAGTTTATTTTCAAAGGGACAGCAGATCGTTTTCTCATGCCAGCTACTTTTCAAATATCTATGAAGGAAGTTTTTGTTACGCAATGTTGCCTTGCCACATTGGTTTAAAAAAAAAAGTAAAATAAATCTACGTAAGTCTTGTTCCATGCAGCCTTCAAATGCATTCCGTAACATTTTATCTGTATAAATTTGCACATGGGAGATGCTCTTTCCGTGGAAGTGAATGACATCCTGATCACCTCTCCCAAATTCCTCTTCCAATTCCATCCCCCCCCCCCCCCCCCCCCCCCTTTTTCTTTTTCTTTTTCTTTAATAATAAAATTGCTATCATCGTTGTTTTAAAATTTAATAGCACCAGTAACTTGGAGAGCATTCTGTAAATGGTCCCACCAGAAACAGAACGGTTCTTGTCTGGAGAAAATGTATAACTGTTTTGTGACATTGAAGGGTAGCAACGTACGTTGTACATACTGATAAAATAGATGCATTGTTGTGAGTTCGGGAGCTCTGAATTCCTTAGGATGGCTTTGCACAGACACAGCCACAGCCCTTTAAATGCACACAAAAATATAGTAACTCTGCTGGCTCCAGGGGACTTGCCTCAGATTTGCGGAGGCCATTCTTGAAACAAAAATGTTTTGTGTCCTGCTTTCCCTAGTAACTTTGTAGCAGAACGTATCATTGCTTATTCAGAAAGCATTACACAAGGATCATAGGCGAAGCTGTCTCCTTCCTCCTAAGTGTTTCTGCTGCCCAAACTAGTTGTTTGGAAGTATGTTATTGTTTCAGGCTATTTTGTGTTTGGGGTTTGCAGAAGATGAATAAGCCTTAGGGACACAAAACTAGGGAAAAAGCACTGATTGTGGTTAATTATGCAACTCACTGTGTTTGATTTCAACGTACTTAACATTAACATTATTGAACTTTAAATGCAGCTTACATAATTCTGCTGTAGAGATGGATTTATTAACTATATTTAGCAGACTCCCACCTTGGCTGACCAGTTTCACCTGATGGCACATCTACTGCAGAGCATTGAGAATACGTTTTCTCTGATTGAAACTCGAAAGATTTAAAAGCTTGTGAGCAACATCCTGATAACGTGCAGTGGCTGCAGAGTACTCCAGCACGTGAAACAGTTTGTTTTTCTGATAAAGGCAGTAGATCCGTGTTCCGGAACACTGAATGTGATGAAGAGAAGACTCACCTTTGGAGAAGAGGAGGCTCAAGGGAGACCTTGTCACTCTCTATGACTACCTGAAAGGAAATTGTGGCCAGGTGATGGTTGGCCTCTTCTCCCATTCAACTAGCGATAGGACTAGAGAGAATGGCCTCAAGTTGCTTCAGGGGAGCTTCAGTTTGTTGATTAGGAAAAAATTCATCTCCAAAAGAGTGGTTAGGTGCTGGAAAGGGCTGCCCACGGAGGTGGTGGAGTCACAGTCCCTGGAGGTGTTCAAGAAACATTTAGATGTGGTACTAAAGGACGTGGCTTAGTGGGAAATGGTGGTGATAGGTGGATGGTTGGACTGTGTGATCTTTTCCAACCTTCGTGATTCTGTAATTCAGTGACAATACACATACCACTCTAATTCACTATGATAACCTCTCTGTGATAGACTCTTTAGTAATATATTTATCATGTATGTGCATACTCAATTACTCCATATGATACAAAGGCACGCAGGGAAAGCTAGTAGCAGCTATACTGTGGAAGAAAGTGGGTTTTGAGCCAATATCAGTTTGTGCAAGTAGATGTAGGGGTAATTAATTTTTTTTTTTTTCTTTTGTGTTATGTGGGAATTGGAAAGAGGAAAAATGAAAGGAACTTCTGTCATCTCCCGTGCAGAGGAGTTTCCAAGTATGTACTCTCTGTACTTTGTTTTTAAACACTCTTGCATTTAGTTCCTTAGATTACAATAATACTGAAGTACTTTTTAGCAAAATTTAGTTTATTCATTATTCCTTAAACCCTGTGAGATGCAACAGGATGTAATCAGTAGGGGATAAGACACTTAAGTTACAATTAATGAAATACTTCCAGGACGCTTTCTTTCAAGTTCCCCTGCTACAGATAGACTTCTTGTAGATAAAGCGTTATAGAATGTTTCTGACACCAAGGTCACTACAGTCTAGAAATTCAGAGCAAGAATCTGATGCATCATTAAATGTTCACCCATAAGTAGGTACCTCAACAGTTTGTGAACCAATGGCAGAAACCAATGAAGATCTGCTACGGGCATTTAGAATATTGTTTTGCTTCCAGTTAGAACAGAGGGTGAAAGAATATTTTTGACCCAAATAAATTCTAGTGAGTTCTAATTCTGCCAGGCAGGGAATTTCAGTCTTAAAGTATAATGCTACAGGATAAGTTCAGTCTTACACTTTGTGTTGCCCAAAATGTGCAGCACATTTCTCATATACATGGCTAGCAGCCTGTCAGCAGGACTCTAATTGTTTTATTGATGTAGGCAGGAGCAAAGAGCTGAGCAACTCAGGAGTTAACCCAGCTCTGTTAGTAGTGACCCAGAAGTGACTGTCACTGTTAACCATAGAAGCGCATTCTAGTAAAGGAAATTGGCTTTAACTCTTCTAAATACGTGACTTCATGATTAGAATTTCATATAGACTTTGTACGTTTGCACTGTTTTTTCTTTTTTTTTTTCTTTCTTTCTTTTTTCCCTATTAAAACTTCAGAAATATTGTTGCAATGCAAGAAAGAATTAAAGAAAAAAACCCACTCTTCTTCTTTTTTCTTTTTTTTTCCTGATGAATTGCATTCTAGTGCACTTTTACAGTTCAAGATCCAGGAAAACATAGATTTTTTCTTTACTGTTTTGAGGCCTAATTTATTTTCCATTGTACTATTGTACGAGTTTGGAAAACATCCCATTTCTTGTGAGTCTGCTGCTGCTCTTGCCAAAAATATGTTCCCTGTTGGCTCCCTGTGGATGTGGATTTCCAGTGATTTCAGCAGGACTTTGCACAAGTAAAAGAGTGAGTTGGGGTGGCTGTCACTGTTGTCTCAATGCCCTGTGTATGGCTGCTTCTGTAACCAAGATCTACAGCCATTCACCTTCCCCTTTACACTCACATTTAAAAATGTCACTGACACAGTGGGGTTTGCAGTCAAGGGAGCTTGATTTGGTATCAAACTCTGACTCAGTGTGATCTCATATAACCTCCAGATGGCCTGACTTGTGGAGGTGCTCAGAACACTCTGATCCCACTCCTTCAGCTGTAGAAAACAAACGAGGCAAATGGCAGTAGCAGTATTTATCTTAATACACATCAATCTCCACCTTCAGCTAATGTTTCAGCTTTCCAGTTGCTTTCCTCTGGACAGCATTTAGAATAAGCATTTCAGCACACACAGAGGATCTTATGAATGAACTGTCAATTTCCCACAGAACTGGGGAAAAATCAATATGCCTCTTCCCGGCCTTGAAAATCCCTAGTGAAGGCTCCATTACTTCAAATAATATTGAAAATCATTTCAAGCGAAGTTCCTGATGTGTGGTGATAGAGGACTTTTAGTCTTCTTTTTGCAACAAGGCAAATACGTATTATGAAAGCTGCTTGTCTACCTATTCTATACCTGTTACTGTCTGGTTTTCTCAATAGCAATACTACTTGCACAAAAATCAAAGGTCTGTAGCAGCTTTTGCCTAAGTATGTTTTTGTTTTTTTCTTTTCCCTTTAAGAGGCAAATAAAAGTGTGCCTAAAAGTGTCTAGTGCTTCTTTGTATATTGTATTCAGTGAAAGAAGTAAAGGGAAACCAGATGCCTTTAGATATGACATATTTTGCATTTGTAGAGGCTTCTGCTTTGCTGACTGTAATGTTAAAGGAGTTAAAACCTTTTGTTTGTCTACTGCCATATGCTCAGTAGCTTGTCCTATTGTTACGGGGTAATGAATGTGGTATAAACGAAATTGCAAGGCTGCTTGCAGTAATTCAGCCTACTGGGTGTTTCCTAGCGTTAGTGGCTTACCCTTAATGAGAGTCCAGCTTAATTTAGATTGATTTAGGTGCAAATATCCCATGATGCAGAATGTTATTTTGTGTCAGGTCTCTTTCTCTACACCAGGAGGGAAGATTCTCTCAGCCAAGCTTTGGTGTGCTAAGCAAAGATGCAGCAGTACTCTCAGAGGTGGCACTCCTAGCAGATCTCCCAGCTGTCATTTTGTCAGAGCCCACACCACAGGTTCTCCCTGTTGAACACCTTTGGTTTGCATACATATGCATAAAGAGTGCATTTATCTTTCTGAGAGCAGGTTCTCTGTTTTCCCCTCCCACCGAATTGCATGTCTTCTGCAGCATTTTGTTTTCCTGCCTGTAATGTGATCTCAAATGCAAGTGAACGTCTTCATCACATACTTCTCTGATTTCTTTTCCTTCCCATAAATGTCATTCCAAACGCTGTGCCACTCTGTAATAATGTACTTCATTGGAGCGGTCTCCTGGAGGGGGGCAAATGATCTACTCTCTGAAAAGCAGGGATTGTTTAACATTATCCATTTCTAAGTGTCCTTTTTGGCTTTGTTGCAGATAGGTTAGTAAGCATTTAGTGTTGAGAAATATGCTTATATGTAGTGAGTATGTAGCAAGATATGAATATATACATATGCACATATACTTTATATGGAGAACACACTCTGTGTATGTGTGGAGGAAACAAAAGATATTGACTTACAAGAGCAGAAATGTATTGACCTGTGTGCCTAAAAGGAAGGCTTGAAGAGGCTGGAAACTCATTTAACTTCTGTTACCTGGGAAGAATGCCTTTCTGCGCTGATCTTCCACTGGCTGCGTTCCACTGTTCTGCTGCCCCTGGGAGCTCTGAGATGGTCATCAGTGGTGTTCCTGTTTCAGCCACTCAGGGCTGAGTACGGCTGAAAAGCACTACTTTCTTTTCTATGGAAGCAATCTTATTTCTCTTCAAATACGTCCTGTTCTTCTAAAGGTAGACAAAACTCCTATCTGGGTAGTCTAGAGGTTCATAGTTACATCTGAATCAAGACTTCATGATGCAAAATCTTTTTTCATGCTAGTGGAGGCTAGTGTGGTTGACTTAAGGACATCAGCCACTTAGATTTTTATGTGATTTACATCCTTGCTGGATTCTGCTTTTATTCTCTTTTCCAGAAGTAGCTCCTAAATAGATGCAGTTAATAGCTTTGCATTTTAAAGAAAACCAATACCAGTTTTGATGAGAGAGGTACTGAAGGGTTCTTGACACTGTAGTAGGCAAGTTGCAGCTCTCATCTGGCCTTTCTTGTTTTCTGTGGTAGTACTCTCCTGTTCCCCAGAGATGCATGACCCTATCGCAAAGGTGCTAACCTCTGACAGGGGTAAAGGGACAGCTGTGTGGAACAGAAGCTATTGCTATCAGCTTTCCCTATCCAATAATGTTGTACATAGGTGGGGTTTCCAGTGAACTCATTCTCATTCAGAATTTCATGGCTATTTTAAATGCCACGCCTAATAAATGGCATTGAAATTATACTCAACTCCACCATCACCTGCAATTTGCTTGTAAGTAGCAGCTGATTACTTCGTGGATAAATTACCAAGCTTCTTGTGAATACCTGATTAATGTTGGCTTTGCCCTCCTTTTGGTTTGTGATCCACTCCAGCTTTCTGCCGGAGGCTATTCTTGCTGTTGCATTCCCCTATTTGTCTATGCTGTTCTTACTCCTTTCTCCTGGAACCCCAAGTTCAGCTGGGTTCTGTGCTCAGTTAGCTCACAGGAGCCCTTGTATGGTCAGTGCTGTGTCCTGAGAGGCCTTAGTATGGGTGCTGCTTGCTGACTCCTACTTGATCTAGCCAGAAGTCAGGAGGAAAGTGGCAGGAAGTCACAAATAGCACTAGCTTTTTTGATATCCTTTTATATGACTTTTTCTTACTTGACGAACAGCTTGTTTTATGTTAAATGCCTTTTTTCAGTGTAATACGCAAGAATCTCCTTCTGAAACAGCAAGCCTCAGTGCTGGTGTGGGACCACCCAGATAGTGCTTTATGGGTAACATGTCCTTAGTTGATGTGTCAGTCAATAAGCCTGATGAATGTCAAAGCAGTATCCACTGCTCTGGCTCTGGTGTAAAGAATTTCACATTTCAGCTTTGTGAGCAATTGCTGCAAGAGTGAGCCAGGTAGAATGGGTGGGGCTGTGGCAGAGACTGTGAGGCAGCAATGATTTGAGAAGAATACTGTCTTTTTTTTTTTTTTTTTCTTCTTTGTAATTTAGTTTTGGAGCACACAGGAAAGGTTCTGAAGCTCAGAGTCACAGTGGTGTTGCTTATTCAGTAAAGGGCAGAAATTAAAAAAGACCGTTTGCTGCTGCTATACCCGTTAGAAGCATCCTAAGCAAGTCCAAAATATTTTGAGAATCGCTGTAGATACTTTTTTGTATCTATACAGAGCTGTCAGCTTCAGTGAGATCTGCTATTTATTTAGATTTTATGGTACAAGGGTCAGATTTTCATTTGCTCTAGAAGGCCACCTTGTACCAATCTGTGTGTACCCTGTTCTTAATATGCCTGCGGACTACACATACAGAGCAAGTGGAGCGATGTTGCAGTTGTGGCGTCATATTTTCATGTGAGTACATTTGGAGTCCCAATAGGGAATTTCAAGGTGTTTTGAAAGGCTGGACTTTGTCTCCACTGCAGGGTGGAACTGGAGTTCTGTATGAGTGGTCGGGAGAAAACAGATTTGTAACTTTTTTGCAGGATGAGCAGGAGTTCAGAGCTCTCCATGTCTTGATCATAAAGCAGGAGGTTTTTAACTTTGAGAATGTGATCTTGTGGAAGTTGTAAGGTAGTCATGTTCCGCCTGATTGAAACCTGTTTTCTTCTTTATTCCACCTCCATGCTGGCTTCAGGGTAGATGTTTTTCTGCATTTATTTACTGGGATCATAGTGCCACTTAGGGAGCTCTCTCCTGTTATTTCACTCTGTTTTGCTAATAGGACTTTATCCTGGTTTAAAAATTCTCTATCTTGAAAAACAAAACAAGACCAACCAAACACAAAAAGAGAAAGCAGAATAAATATGTACATAAAGACATTTCAGGATTCACTGAAAACAAGCAGTGGATCAATTACTAAGTGCTTTCCCTTTTCTTCATCCACTTCCTGATGTAGTATTAATTTTGAATGAGCCTCCTGCATAGCTTGCTTTCATCCACTTAGGGTGTAGAACACAAAGGCTTTCAGCACTGTAAATACTCAGGGCCTTGTCCTTTGCATAAGAGCAGCTCCTGTGGACTTCAATAGGAATCACTTGGTGGCAGCTGCATAATTAGACCCTTGGTTTTCAAGCAATGGGTTTTTTTTTTTTTTGCTTTTTGGTTTTTTTTTTGCTTTTTTTTTTCTAATAGAAAAAATCAAAGAGGAAATAATAAAGAAGGAGGTGGGAGGAAAGCTGCAAGACGTCCTCCAAAGAAAACACTGAAAAAACTTTGGAAAGAGGTGGAGTCCTTACTTAACACTCCTTAAGTAGTTAAGGGCTGACCAAATGGGTAATACACTCGTTTAACCAAAACAAAACCAAAACAAAAAAACAAAAACCTGTCAAAAAGATGGGAGTCTGACAGGTGTTTCTGTTGGTTTATCTCTTGGAGTAGGTATCCATCTGACCATTCCAATCTTTTGAATGAAAACCTCCTCTTGATAACAAGAGCTACATGGGAACCTAATACCTGCAGTGCTGAGAGAATGTAACTGCTGAAGCAGACTGTTCTGTGTTCCCTAGTTTTGAAGTGGTTATGTGCTTGTATGAAATAGCTTTACACATACTGAGCTATTGCTTAACAGTTTTCTGCAGGGTATGTTCCTTCCCACTGGTCTGGATAGCAAGTTGGCCATGACTGTTGCTTTTTTTAACTAGTGATTCCTAGTATAGTTTGAGTACTGAATCAGGCTTTTGCCAGATTTGTGTGTAATAGCAGCAACTTCATTGCAAATCTGTGTCCAATGGAGCTACTAATGCCCATCTGTTAAGTACCACTACTTATGCAGTCTGCCATTAGGCACATAAGAAATCACTACATTTTATTAATGGCTTCTGAACTTTAACAACATCTTAGGTTGAAGATAATGGTTTCTGCATGAAATACGTTCCGCTGCTACTAATAGTGTCTGAGTAAGTTAATGTGGCAAATAAAAGAATTTCTGTAAACAAAGCATGGAAGTAACTATGTATAAAAATCAAATCTGAAAACCGGTTTATAGCTGAATGGAAACTGAACATGTCAGAGTAGTTTGGGTTATATTTAGGTGACTGATAGAGGAGATTTTAAAACAGTTTGTCTAAAAGCAGAACTTGATGAATATTGCATCTGACTTCTGTTATTGGATTGTCCTGTAGTTTGTGGTAACACAAATGTGTAGTTAGTAATAGTGTTTGCTATTAGCAGTAGTTGCAATACTACTAAAAAAAAATACAAAGCAAACCCAAATACAAAACAGCAACATAACAGGAAAATCAGCCTTTCTTTTTGCCTCTAAGGAAAGCTTTAAAGAAGTATAAAGTCAATTCTTATTGATAGTGTATAAGAAAAACAAAAAAAGAACAAAAAAAACCCAACAAAAACCCAAAAAACCAAAAAATAAACAAACAAAAAATCCCACACAGAACAAAGGCAAGATTAACATTCCCTCCTTTTATACTGTCATACCACCAAGGGAGATCAAGAGATTATTTGGGCTGCTGCACGGAATCCTTAATCTGCTAGTGTCAGGCATCTTCAAATGTTCCATTAACCTACAGATCCAAAAATGGCTTCAAGGTTTTGGAGAGGTGCTGAGCCTTGCCTCTTGATTAAGTTTGGTGCAAGGGAGCTTCCTAAGGGAAAGAATCCTGCTTTACCCTCTCTAGAGTGCAAAGAAACAATCTCAGTGCACCAACAACTCTATTGAGCAAGCTGAGGTTTTAGCAGTAAGGAACTGAAAAAATGTTTCTGTGAAGATCAGTTGTGTGTTCTTGATTCTGTTAACTTTGTGTGTTGACAAATTAAAGAAAGTGTTCTAGGTATTTAAATCTTATCATTCACAGTCCGTTAATAAAGATGGAATGAAATGACAACTTCTGGAATATTTTTTCATTTGTTCTGTCCAGTGTATGGGCAATTTGGGGGTCTTACATTTTTGTCAAAGAGGGGCAGCTAGGATAGTGTATCTGCCAGCGAAAGCAAATTGAACAGTTTGTGTTCAGTGTAAGATATGGCTTCAAAAAGCAGCCAACGGGCTAGTGAAGAGTGAGAAAACATGCCTGTCAGTGTGAGGATGGGACCTCTGGGAGTTGTGAAGATGTTTTGCTGCTTAAAGCACCAACTGGTTTAACCACCTTGAATAAAAGCTATGTGGTTTTGTGTGAGCACTGACCCTGCAATGAATATTTGACATAACTGGTAATTTCTATGTACAGGCTAACATCTAAAAAAGCAATAAGCAATCATAGAATCACAAAACAATTGGTGTTGGAAAAGTCCTTGAAGATCGTGAAGTTCCGACCTCCCTGTCATGGGCAGGGTTGTCATCCATCAGACCAGGCTTCCCAAAGCCCCACCAGCCTGGCCTTGAATACCTTCAGAGATGGGGCATCCACAGCTCTCCAAGGGAAGAATTTCTTCCTCATGTCTAATTTAAATCTCTTTTACTTTAAAACTACAGCTCCTTGTCCTATCACTGCAATCCCTTATAAACAGCGTTATCCCTTGAAAGTATCTTACCCTAATCAGCTGTTAAATCTGTGGGTAAGTTATCATTCCCCTGTTCTCAAGATCTTCAACGCCGAAATCTGAATTTATCAAAAATACCTGAGGACAATCCCAGACTGAGTTAGGAAAGCCTCAGTAGTTTAAGGTATGTTGAGATCTGAAGGGCTACAGTTACTGCAAGAAGATATTGACCCAGAAACTAAATTATTAATTTAATAAGTTGAGGATGTCTGGTACAACACAATGTGACTGTGCCTGGAATGGTATTTCCTGTGTACTTCACTGAAGACTGGTGAAGTTCCACTCTTTTCTTACTTTCTTGATCTTTGGGGTGAATGTGGAAGTGTCTAATACAAAGTCTTCTTTCTGGCTTAGCCTGAGATAATGCCAGGAGTTCAGGCTTCATGGTTGGTCTCTGTAAACTGTCATGAAATTTCAAAATGAATTCTCAGTGTTCATAGTGAGAATGAGGTGGGGTTATGAAAGTGTTGTTTGTGAACTGATCATAACAGTTAATCATCACTGGTTAAAAAAAACTGGGAGCAAAAGAAGTAACACTTGAAGTTTCAAAGTGAGTATCGGGAGTCATTTTGTGTGCTTAATTAAAGATGGCTTTGATATTGTCAAAATTATGCTAGTATAAGAAGAATATATAAAATAATGATGCATTCATTTAAATTCAGATATAGTTACAATTATTGATCTATGTTTTACTTTCAAGAAGAGGCATTTTGCATTTAAAATAAAATGAAAGTTATTGGATTCTGATGAGATGTAAGAATGAAAACTTGCACAAGGCTGAACAGAGCAGTTATTTTGAAGTATTTTTGGGCAATCTCCTGTGAGGTGTCCTGATCAAGTTCCCCTTCTTGTCTCCCTGTGCTATACTGTTAAAATTAGCTTTTAGCATTTCCTGATAAATGAACTAGGAAGAGCTTTGAAGAGTGGCCAGTGGTAGATACCTTGTGAGAAGTGTTAGAACAAAGCAGGCGGGTAGTGATAATACTCAGGGAATATGCTCTGAATCCTCAGCCTTTCATAGCCAGAGTAAGGATATTTGTATTTGATGTCCCTAGACTGATTTTTATTTGTGATTATTTTTTTTTCTAGTTGCCTCTTAAATCTCTTTATGAAATACTTGACATCCAGTTATTAGTTGTACCTTTCCTCTACTGGTCTTGGCTTATTTTAGGGAGAGCTGGAGTACCAACAAGCATTTAATAGAGCGTTCTGTGGATTCTAGTCTATTAACTTTCATATTCATCTACCTACCCTTTTTGAAACTGCAGTGAAAGTCTTGCATCTGAAGAAAGCGACTTGAAACACCTTTTCTCTCAGGCATGACTTTTCCATACAATACCACTGAGAAAAGAATTTGGGATGCTTTCCTTTTCAGTAGTTCTGATGGTTGAATTACAAATGTTGGAGGCGTATAAAGCCAAGAAAGTGTACCAGTCTAAGGCAACTGCAGCTGGATGTCACAACTGAAAAAGCTTGCTGCTGGGAAAGAGAGTTCAAAGTCTGCAGATGGTGACCTAGTTGGATCTTTAGTTGTTACGAATTAACCGTTTTCAGCCCAGGGTATATTTAACAGCAGTATATGTAGTACCTGCTCTTATGCCTTGGTAATAAACAGTTTTTCTGTTGACGGTTTTTAATACAGGCTTGTAGTTACCAACACTTCTGGCCTTTTTCATCCACTTGTTGCCTTGCCCACCAAAGGGAAGAAACAAGCAAGCCTACACCATCAGAATTATTCTATTCTGTCATTGGTTATGGTGGATTCCTATTTAATATTAAAATGGTATGGTGAAAGATGAGAACTTTGTGATGGACAGATGTATCTGAAGGGTATTCTTAAGCAGGCACCAGACAATTCCCTTCTTTCATTATTATTTTGATGACTCACTATTAATAGTATGTGAAAGCTCAGCTATATTATCTGTCCCATGTTTTGGAAGGAAAACTAATACATAGTTGGCAGCCAGCTTAGTTAACAACTTTGGCTGTTTCACAGATTTGTTGGCATTTGTGTAGGTAGTACAAATTTCCTTTATTCAGCACCATTTCAATCTTGCCTGTTCTTAATGCCTCATTTAAACCTGCGTATCATAATTCGTTATGGTCTGGTTTACCTTTCTGAAGCAGAACATTTAGATAGAAGCTATTTTTATTTAAATATGTCTCTTGGGTGGAAGGAATATCACTCTCTCTGTTTATGCTTGAAGCTTGCCCTTCTTCTCTGTTGTGAGAGCTGTCATTACCTAGCAAACAGGGAGTCCTGAACTAGCATCTTTGCTGCCTGATTGTGGTACAGGGGTTCTGAAAAAATGTGGAAAGCTCATGCCTCACCTGGAACTTGAGGAGGTCTGTAAGCAAACTTGAGGATTTTGGGGAATGCTGCCTAGGTTGTCTCCAAAGCAGAGGCTGGTGTGCTGAGTATGGTACTGACTTGCTGCATGAGGTAAGCTGGTGGTCAGAAAGGACAGTGAACTCATTGGTGTTCTAAAGGTATGACATTCCAAAGTCCATGAGATTGTATTGTAGTACATGTGTATTCTTTAATGAAAACATATTTGTAGAAGTCATCTTACATTATATCGCAGCATTTGTCATCTGATATATGTTACACTTTTCTTGTTTGCTTGCACAATATTTGTGGGAGGGGAAGAAGAACAGGAGTGGCATAAATGATCACTTCTATCTGGCTGAACGAAGAGAAAGCAAGGACTGTATTACCTGATGGTGTATGCTTTTAGAAAAAATAAAAATAAAAAATAGATTCTTTAAAGTGAGCTGACTGCAGAAGTGGAAGATGCATTTCAGATTTAAGCTAGTTTACTAGCCTTGGAAAAAATAACCAAGCTTACAGAGAGTTGAGACTTTCTGTTTCCTTAGAAAAGAGAGCTTCTGAATGCCTTTGAAAGTTCTTGTTCCCAGGTCCATGGTCTGATCCCAGTGGGCACTGGATTTCCAGGTAAATAATATTTTAATCTAAATTCCTGTTCCTGTAGGAAATCTTTGTTTAGAAGTATAGACCTGAGTAAACGGTTTAGAAGCTGCTCATGTTAGCATCTTTTTTTATTTGCTGCATGGGATCTATTTTAGAAGTACTTCAATGAAAACTTGGACAATAGAACAAAACACTTAAAAGCTTATCATGTAAAGGCATGTTATTTAGTGTATTTGGCTGGGTTTGGTGGTTGTTTTTTTTTAAGTTTTTTTGAGTGTGGGGATTTCTTTTTTTTTTTTTTTTTCCTTTCAACCTTTGAAGCTTGATGTGTCACTGTTTTACGTCATATGCTGCTCTTGGATGTGATAGATGCTATTGAATGAGAAACAAACTGACTCTGCAAGCTAGATTTAATGGCTGAGATTAGGAATAGTTCCAAAGCTATAATTGCTGGAATATGTGGTTCCAATTAGCACTGATAACATCCATTGTAAGCAGTATACTTTAAGATGTTATATATATATATATATATATTTTCTCCTGGTGCTGTTTTTCTGCTTCTGAGGAATGCTGAAGAGCACAGCTTTTGCTCTTGCTAGCCAAATTCTGTTTTTGTAGTGAGGGGTCCCTGCTGGGGAAATCTTTTCCTGCTATCTTTCTTCTCTCCACAGGGTAGTGGGCATAAGGACTGCCCTCCAGTCTGTTCTGCTGACAGCCACGCGTTCTCTGCTGCTCACTGCAGCAGCTGCTGCTCCTCAGCCTGACAGAGAGAGCATAAATTAAAATACAAAGGTCTCCTGTGGCCACTCTTGGCTGACACTGCAATGGCAAATCAGACCTTTTACATCATCTTCACTTGGCTTTTTTTTTTTTTTCTTGAGGATTTCCTCTGCATTTGTATCAGTCACTGTCTTAATGCTGGGCTGAATGGGTGCAGCAATTCAGTCACTCCAGATGCTTTATGTACTTGAGGGAGTGAGCTGTTTGTAGAGAAAAGAATTATCAGAGTGGGTTTCATCAGAAGCTCAAATCATTTTCCTTTTCATAATTTCTGGAAAAACAGAAACTATTTTTGTTCCGTTTTCAGTATGCTGAAGATATAGGCCAAATTTCTCTCCCCTTCTTCCCATGAGGTCATGTGGCGTTTTAAGCAGCAGAACCATTATACTGCCTTTGTGTACCTGTGACTGAAGGCACAGCAGTGAGTGCAGTTTTTTCTCTGATGGAGCTGTATTTTCTTAAAGCTTGGTATCTAAATGGGGCATCTCTTAACTCCTACAGGGCAGAGGGGGATATGTGGTGGTGGGTGAAAATGCCACAAGGTTAGTTATGTGGATGTCCTGACCAATCTGTGTATATAGGTTTTTGGCAGCAAGTGGGATTCTTTTTTAGGTTTGTATTTATCCTGTATGCCTCAGACATAGCAGGCGTTCTTTAGTTCAAGATACTTGTAAGTTAGGGCATGTTATTGTAGGTGGTGCAGTAAGGGAATAACTAGATGACCACATTTTTCCAGAACTTTGTTAAGGAAAAAGCTAAGCATAGCTATCATTTCTATTTTATTTATTGTAAAGACTTATTTAGGGTTGAGTTGGACAAGAGTAGATTTCAAGCACTTAGAAAACCTTCCTAGAAATCACAGGCACTGCCTTTGTGCACTTAAAAGCCTTTCAAAAGTAACAGAAATGACTATGGACTGAAGGAGGCTGATAGGAATTTCTCACTGATAATACATCACACTGAAGTCCGTGTCGCATGCTAATCACAGATTTCTGTAGGATGCAAAGTGCTCTTTGAAAACTTTCCCTGATTTAAAATTTTTCTTTAGCACTATCGCAGTAGCTGTGGATGTTGTATAAGCATGCAGTAATATTTGGAAATAATCATAGGACCAACTGTGGAATTGCTGTTATATCTACCAGTCTGAGTTAATGAGAACAAAATGCCATTACTACCTTCATAATCAGATTTATTTTAATGTCTTTGAACAAAATACCTCTGGAGTCAACTGCTGAGTGCTTTAACTGCTTCCTTGCTGCTTAATGAATCAGTGGCTTCACCAGACTGCCTGCTAATGCAGTAGCTGCTCGCATATTAGGTATCTGGAACATCTTCACTGATGCAGCTGCATGCAGAACTCAGGTGGATGCAAAAGAAGCAGGGCCAACGTTCACATTTCTTTATCCAGTTTTCATATGTGATGCTAGTGATGGCAGACACAGAGGCTCAAAAAGTCCTCTTCTTGAGGCTTGACTCTTATGTAAATGGTCTTCCAAGACCAGTGGAAAATTGCTGCTATCTATCTGTCTATCTATTTATTGATCTATTTACCCAGAGTCCTTTAGGTGAACGGTATAGTTAACTAATTTTAAAAAAGTGTGTGTGGGGGGAGTTCTTTCACATTACCTTGAGTCTTTGATGGTTAACAAATGAATTTTACAACATTTTTCACTTCTTACAGTGATTTAAGTTTATATTCAGTAACCACTGCTCAGAGTAGGATTATGCTGTTGCAAGGTTAGATGGGGAGGAACTTATGACTCTTGCTTAGTTAGGGTGATTCACTAAATGGACTGAAATGGTTACGATAAAGCTGTTACTGAGTTTCTTCGTGTCTATTTCCCCAAATCTGGAAGCAATGAACAAATGCCAGTAATTCAGATAACGCCCCTGAATGAATGCATACACTGTCTCATTTAGTCATACTTAATATTCTGCATTGTGAAAGCCTAAAAATTAAACTTACCTAAGCTTAGAACCCTACAACCCAGCCCCCCTTTTCTTTTTTTTTTTCCTTTTTCTCTATACTTCTGTTGCATTAAAATGTGGTTATATACATGTATTTATAGATATATATTTTCCTTTAGTATAATTGATTTTAAAGCTCTGGGGAGGGAAGTAGAAGGATCGGGACTTGCTCTAGTTGCTCTTTTTATCATGCTAATAAGGCTACTGCAAGCTACCTTGCTGGTGAGGCAAGAGGATAAGATTGTGCAAGTAAACTGTTACATGAAAGTGAATAAACATACACAAAAGTTGTTTGTTTTTATTTCTTTTCAGTAATCTTAATACTACTGGCATGTGCTGGATGAACAATCCTGCATGCTGATATCCTGTATCTCTGTGCCAGGTACATCAGAATGAGTGGGAGACTGAGTGTCTGTGCAGCATCCTTGCAGGGGAGCAGGATAGTTCTGTAGGTCTTGATAGCTCTTTTCTGGGAAACCCACACCACCCCAACCAGGACAGGTCACTGATATGAACTTGCCAGCTAGCACTTGGATTGAGTAATTTGCTCTTTATTAGCTACTCAGCTATTAGAGAGTTGCAGTTTTAACAGACTATTGCTGTGTTATGTTTTGTTTTTCCTCTTTACGCAGTAAACTTTCACCATGGAGAGAATGAGAAATACTGTGTGCACTGGCTTGATGATTGTAGTGATACAAAGACGTATAGATTTCTGCTGAATGATGATCAGCCCAATTATGTGTTATGGAGAATATTGTGATAGGAAAAGTATAGGGTGTGGTGAGGCGCCCAAAAAGGTTGCTGAGTACTCATAAATTTAGTTGTAGGAATTGTACCATTTCTGTCAGCCGATGCAGCTAACTTCTTTATATTTGGCTCTGAAATTGTATCATCTTTAAATGCATTTTTGTGTACCAGTTTTGCTGGACTTTCTTTTGGGTTCAGAAGACTGGCTTTTACATAAAGCTCCTTCCTGTCCCTCCTTGGCCGATTAAATAAATAACATTTCCCTGAACTTTTGACACAGCTTTGTTTGTGTTATCTGTTAAAGGTGAGGAAGAGGACTGAGTGTGTCTGCATCCTTTTCCTACTTAATACTGTGGCTAACAAAACAGATGTCAAGAGGTCATGAGGACACCTGCCTTTGATGTTCAAGCTGTGTCTCTTTTGCAGGCTTGAAAATCAGGAGTGGTACCTGAAGTACTTGGTAGACTGTACTTGCCCGCTGTTACACTGAGATTTGTAAAGGCTGTAGAAGCAATATAAATAGCTTTCTTTTGCAGGCAATATTCATTCCACTCTCAGCTGTGACCAGTGCACTTCTGTTACAGCTCACTGTCTAATATGAGCTGAAGAGACTCTTTAGGAGTAGCTCAGATCAGAAAGGGAGTGCATAGCTGTAGTATAGAATTCATTATTCTGGAAAATGATACTGGCATGATCCAGCTGACAGTTTTTAGGCTTGCTAGCATGGTCCTTCTACAACACAGGATGCTTTGTTCATTTAATATTGTGCTAGGAGTTTGCCACGCTGTCAGGAAAGCTGACCGCGAGGTTTTGATTTTTGTTACACTTGATTTAGGTTAGTGGAACTTGCCTATGTTGCCTGTGGGTACTTCTGCAGGTGCTGTAAATAACAGATAAACATGCCTTTCCTTCTCACCTAGCATATTCTTGTAATGTCATTCCAACTGTAATAATACAATGAAAATTATTAAAAATATTATCTTGTGGTTGGGCACTTTGGTTTTCTTCTCCAAAATAAGAATCTCTTGAAGGAAGTGGGATTTTGAGGGCTTTTTGAGGATGAATAGAACACAAGTGTTTTTTTTCTCTTTGAGACTGACCTGCTCGCCCTTTGCTGGACCCTGTTGATTTTTTAAAGGAAACCTGGGAAACAACTGCTTCAAGACACTGAAAATAATTGTTCAAAAGGGTCATTTGCTCTGCCCTGTTTCCTCATCATCCCCCTGTGGTGAGGGTTGGCCTGGTCAGCCTGTTAAGAGAACAATTACTCTAACTAGCTCTCTTACAGGCTGTAGGCAATCATGGTGGAAACTTGCCTAGTATGTGGTTAAGTTTTGGACTGGAGTAACAGGCTTTGGCTTGGTGCGACTTGATTTGCTCACAATTTGGTAGGTTTTGCAGATATCTGTCTAGTATGGATACACTAGCATTAAGAATATATTTTTTCTTGGTATTAAAACAACATGTATTTTCTCACTGTAGCTCTTCCTTGCTAGTCATTAAAAGCAGCATATTTCAGAAAAGCCTGAGGAAGAATAGAGCTTGGTTAGTTTTGAGTGGTTACTGGAAAACTAGTTTAACTAGTTTTGTGCTCCAAAATGTGAGTTGTGAATGTTTGCTCCACTGAGTGAAATATGACTGGTGTGACTTAGTTTATTTTGCATACTTAACGTGCTAGATACTTCGTCTTTTTTTTTTTTTTTTTTTTTTTTTGCATGTTTCCTAGGAAACAAGTGCCTTGGTATGGTAGAGAACACTTATTCTATAGAGAATGCTGCCTGTCTGGAAGCATTTTTAATCTGTTGATGAAAGGCTTTAAAGGAGAAAGAGCTGCAGATTTTGAAAACATCTTTGTTGACCAAAATGGCACAAGGGTGTGTATTTTCACTCAGCTGTGCAACACCCTAATGTATTTATATTTTCTTTGGTCGCGGTATCTGTGTTTCCGTGTTGTAATCGCTTCTGTAGTGAAACTAGCATATCTGTTCCCGTTCCAGGCATACTTAGTTACTCAATCAGTTTCTTTTAGTAATGGTAACTTGTTTGTCATCCACACTGAGCAACATGCAGATGTATATTTGTAGCAGCTTTTTATTTTGAATTACCCGGAATGCAGAATTTGGGGTGAGACTGAACTTGAAACGGTATTCATGTCAGTGAAGTAGCTCAAGCTACTTTTGATGACTACTTTTGTATTTGTAACTTTGTCTGTTTGTTCTGAACTGCTTGAAGAAGTTGAGTGTGTAGTATTGTGGTGACAATCTCCCAACGGTATCCCTCACAGATATCTGAAATGAGTGCTGCTGGCGGTGTCACTTCTGTGGCTATGGCTTACTGTGGACGGGTTGTTTGTACCTTTGTTTAGATATTTTATTTATTTCTTGCTGTAGTTTCAGGCTTTAATAGCTATCATTCTGATCCTTTCCCTTCTCAGAGCACCATGCACTGAGAGAAAAAGAAATGATTCAGTGAGGAGATAAATCTGTGTAGCTCCATGATTCCCTGCCAGAGCTTTATTTCGCAGCACTTTATTCAACCCCTGTCCTCAGAGAAGGTTAGGTTGCTAAGAGCAGTGTATGAACACGAGCCTTCTAGAAAGTTGCTCTGGATATTCAATTCTACTATCAACTGCTGTTCCTATTTCCACTTAGAAAAACATGGCTGAATACTAGCAACAAATGTATTACAATTTTCTTCAAGTGCTGACTTCTTCTGTATAGAGTCATTATTGGGACACCATACTGAGAGACAAGTTCTATGCCCCTGCACTTTTCATTGGTTACTAATGAGACTGGTCAAACTGAAACTAGGTTTGAAGACACAGTTGTTATTTTTAGAATCCCTGTAAGGGAATGATAAAAATTCTTGTAAAAGCAACTGCACTTGATGTGATGTTGACCTCTTGTGAGAGTTGCGTACCTGTGGAACTGTTCATGGTGTTGGCTGATGTGTACACCCAGCAAGACTTTTCCAGCTAGACTCAATAGTAGGGCAAACAACTTCAGGTTTCAACACAAAATTAAAACCCTATTTTTCACACAATTGTAACATCAAAAATGGTTTATCAGCCCTTAAGACTGAAGAGAGAAGGAGAAAAAATAGAAGTGTGCCTCAGATCCATTTAAATAGTAAAAAGCTAGATTGCATGACCTAAGCAAATAAGCTGTTGTTGAACTGTTCCTTTACATAGTAAATATTCAGCACGAGAATGAACAAACCACTCACGAGAAGTCGCTGATGAGCTTGCTGTTTCCCAGTGTCTGTAATAGAGTATTGGCAAGAACTCAATGCTTTGACTGCCCATGGGTGCACTGAATAAATGGTGAGGCCGATCAAGCATGTGGCAGGGAGGATCTTCCTTGCTATTCCAAGATAAGCTGAAGCCTTTGAACAGTGACCATGGCAAACTGCAGTACAGCACATGTACAATAAGGCTCTGTTCAGAAGGTTCATTTGTTAACATTGTTGCAAGCTGATTTCTTTCAAAATGCTTAATGCCCTCTCCTGCCCAAACTCATTACTTGCTTCCATTGTCTTTTCTTCTCATCACATTCCAGAGCAGCTGGAAAGGAGGTTGTGGACTGTTGTAACAAATGAGATTGCAAATTCTGTCTATTTATTACAAATTCCCATCTGTTGGATCTTCAGTACCTTATTTATCAATATCATTTACGTGGTGTGGGTTTTCTTTTATTAGTAGTGCATACAGTACATACTCACTGCTGCTCTCAGAGCATTTTTATGCAAATATAAAAATTCTGTAGCTCTGTCTATTTGAGGTGCTTGTGTTAAGCAGTGTTCGATTGTGTGCGCGAATGCAGAGCGCAGACACTCTCCTGTGGAGCAACCAAAGTGGCACTGAAGATGAGATCTGTACTGCAGTAGAAAATATGAATGGGAAGGTCTTAAGAGTCCATTGCATAACCAGAGCATCTGGTTATTGTTATTTGAATCAATTCTTCTAATTAAAGTCAAACTTGCAGAGGAGTTGTTGCTTTTTACGTCCTTCTTGTTAGCTGTTCCACATTGCTGTGTAAAACTCAGAGTGGCTCTGATGCAAGACACTTTGTGCTCACATGAAAGTTACAACTGAATCTAGTTTCAGTACACTTTTCATCATACATTCAGTAATGTGAGTGTAGGGAACTATTCAAAGACTTTTTTATTATTTTTTTCTCTACTTTAAAGAAGTTCTACTTTGAAGATCAGGGCTATGTCTCTGGGTGGAAAGGAGAACAGATCTGCACATAAAGAACCAGTCAGTCCAAATGTCATTCCACCCTGGTGGTTTTATCACAGCATGCTTTCTGTTTGCTTCCCATTCCCTTTGTTACTTACTGCAGCTTTATAAGGGAAAGCAAAATTACCTTCTGCAGGCTGTTTTTGTGAGCTGTATTCGTGGCCTGTATATCCCTAGGTACTGTGGAGAACCAAGCTGTACACTTGGAAATGTGGGAGAGGGTGTTGTAGCATAATTAGAGGGAGTTTCTCACATTTGCTAAAGCATCTTATCACTGCTAAAATAGCTTTTCTCTGGTCTGTCTGAATCCACGTGCACTGTAAGAATGAAATTGCTGGTCATCTAAAGGAGCAGGATGTCAAGTGATTGAGGTGAATGGCCACCAAGGATACGGGATAGTCTCCCAGCAGCTGGGGTTTCAGTGGGCACTAATAGCATGGAGTGAATTGGATGTGGCAGTGCATGCTAGAGATTACCGTCCTCGCTGGGGTTCCATATGGGGTAGACATTGTGGTGATATGAGAAGCAGAAAAGGAATCTTTCCAAGTGTGCTGACTGTTTGTTTTCCTCACCATTGATGACTGTGGTCTGTTCATCAAAACTTCAGTTACACTAAGTGCTGTGTGAGCATCTGGATCATTGTCAAGTTTATTCTAGTTCCTGTAGAAGAGATATGCAAGAAAGCAATGAGGTGTAAATGATGACTGGTGCTTTATTTTGAAGTACGTTATTACAGCTCTTTAGTTGCTAATCTCCATGCAGTGACACTGTGTTTTGTGGTGCTTCTAGGAGATCCCCAAATTAGAGTCTGTAACTGCTTGAAGAGTAAAACAGAAAATCCTGCCCCTTTTAATATTTCTTAGGCTGTTTTGAGGGTCCTCTTCTAGAATAATCTCAGTGAGTTTCAGCTGGGTGTAATATGAAGTGACTGGCTGTCTTGGTGGTAGATCTGGTAGAAATTATCATCCCTGTCTTTGCTGTGCTCATCCAGCATCTGTTGGTAGGAGACATTGTTAATTGTACTGACATAAATGTTTGACAGCCCTCTAAGCTGAAATGGTGAAATGATACTGGCTGCAAGCAGATACATAAAGCTTTTTTTTTTTGCTTATATGCATAATTCATAGTTCCAGTTTAGAGATGTGCTAGTGCCTTGAGGAAGAAGCAGCCTCTGTCCCAGGGTAGAACAGGCATGAGCAATGGAGGGAAGATCTGAGGCTTAATGCTGATGAGAAATTATTTATATAACCACAGACTAAGTCCTGTGCAGAAAGGGCGCTGGTGTGCACCCATATGTAACCTTTGGAAGAATCAGGATCGATCATGGAGAAACATAGTGGCACTGCTCTGTATTGTTGTCGGGGTTTGCTGCTAGCAGGCTGAACGCAATGGTGCAATGAATTTGAAATGTTAGAAACTTTAAAAGGCTTCTTTTGCATGCAGATGTGGTAACTGATGGATATTTGACAAGTCTGTTGAAGACTGTAGTTTCTAATTTGAGTATTAAATCTACTTTGCTTCATTTACTTTTCATCTACCTAAACTGTAGTTCCTGCTCATCCTCAATTGTTTTTTCCCCTCCATTTAATACAGGATGCTTATGCAGGACTACTTAATCCTTCTTCCTCTCAAGTAAATTGCCACGTATTAGTGTAATTATACAATGAGCTTTCATTTTGTTGTCTGCTTCATCTTAGTAGATCAGCAGTTCTCCATACCACATAAATCTCTGTACTTCAGCACTGTTTTGCAACCTGCTTTGGGCTTTGTCAGATGTGACCTGCATTTTTAACTTTGACCTGCATTTTCACATCATATCTTAGAAAAAGAGGGCAGTTGAGTGAGTGACCTGCAGAGCAGCATATGTGGTTTGGGTTATCTTGACATGAAATTTTGGGGGATTCTTTTTAGGATTGCAGTACTACTTGATTTTCCTTTTGTTTTTCACGGTGCACGTATGCACAATGATCAGTGCATATATACTGAACGAGGAAAAGGATACAGAGATAGGAAGCACCTTCCTGCTCCATTTGTATTTAGCATTACTGGGAAGCGATGCTTTGAATTTGCTGAAGCAATTAATGATGGTGGCATCATTAATGCATGTATTCATGGTGAATGATAGTTTTTTAATAGAAAGAAAGAAATTGATGCAGCAGTAGAGTATAACCTACCCTGTATTCTCACAAATGGTGCGAGATCACATACCCTGAAAGAAGCAAATAAGAGATGGGCTTGGAGATGTAGGCATGCCCATGCAGCGCTCAGCAGGCACAATTTTTGACAGCTAAGTGTAGCAATGTGGTGACTTACAAGGTTATTGCTGGCTCTTTAGCAGCACCAATGTTTTTGCCTTGTTGCCTGTTCTGATAAGGTTTATACTATGGGAAATAAATGCGTGAATGGTGCCAGGAGAGATTCTGTATACCTGGTACACAACTCACTTTTATTAGCTCTTTGAATAGGATGGAGACACTCAAACCTGTTGGTGATGGTATGTAACCTTTCTCATTTGCCTGTACTGCAAGCATAGGATGGTTGTTGTTTGTGGTGATTTGTGAGTTAATCCCTTCCAGTGCTTCCTCAATCAGCTTCACATGCTGTGTTCCTGCCCTGTCCTTAACAGCGTACTTCCACAAGGATGTTCCATGACATACGACTCTGTGTTCTTAAAGAAGCAGAGGGAAGCTTTTATTGTTGCAGAGGTTTTCTTGCTAGTTTCACCCATGATCTTCAGGTCTGAGTTCACCCAGACCTTGTTAGGTGTACTTTTGATTTACCTCCAAAGCTCTTCTGTCACCCTTGCAAACTACTCATAGGGCTTGTGCCTTTGGTAGACCTCAAGAAGCACCGTGGCTGGGAAGTGACGTAATGAAAATTTTGTTGACACAGGAGCGGCAGTGCTACCTGCCTGTGAGAAGTCTGCTATACTTGCTTTTACAGTGCACAGATCTTTAATCAAGTGGAGTGAGTCTTTACTGTGTTTGCTCCCAGAGGCTGTACTTCTGAGGCTGCTAGGAGTTGGTTTATAGTGGGAGATTACTGGAGTCTGCTTCACATGACAGCATAACAGTAAATGGAGGTGAATGCTTTTAAATCCCTTGCAGTAGCTGAGATTCAGGTTCTGTTTGTAGGTTCTGTTTCAAAGAAATTGTTTTTCATGCTTTTTGAATAATCTTTAGGGACACACAGTGATTTGAACATCAACAGACAGGCACTGATCAAGATGCTTCTATAGCAACTAGTGTTAAAGAAATAACCTTTTCTAACAATGGATTTGTTTCTGAAGTAATGCTTCCCAGCATTCATTTACTGGAGATGATTTTATTCATCTATTGGAGATGTTGCTGTGTTCCAGTCCTTATTGATCAAATTGGAGTGCATGCATCAGCACTGAAGACTGCAATTTTTTTTAAGTGTATAATAGATGCACAAATGTTTTTGCTTAAAAACCATACAGCAGGGGGCCTAACGCTGAATAGATAGGCCTTACTAAAATGATAAATTCAGTAATTTCTGTTAACCAACATAACTTTATCAAATGATTTCCTGGAGGAAAGTTGCCTGATAGTGACAATGAACTTGTAAAATACCTTATTTTGGAAAGCTGGCTTTCTGTAGTGCTTGCAGTATGGTGATATAAAGAGTGAATTTGGAGTAGCAGTCTAACTTCTTGCTTTGCTCAGTGTGTAAGGAAGATGTGTTATTGGTTTTATAGTCCTTGTTGCACTGTAATAGGTACTTATGCAATGTCCATTAACTATAAGAATGTACTCTGAAAAATAAGTCCTTTTGTAGGAGTCAGTATGATGAAGCGGTAGGAAAACAGCTAAGTGGTGCAGAAATAACTACATTTGAAAGGGAGAAATCTAATGCAAGGTACGAGCTAAAGGTGACCTCAGGAACGAATTACAGGTTGTAGACTGATGATTTTTGTACCAGCTACAGAATTGAAGGGTAACTGCAAGTAGAGGAATTGGTTTTCTTGAATTCCCTCCTCACAAAACAGTTTCTGTTCCAGAGGCTTTGCTTCGTGGTATGTCAGTGTAACTGTACCTGAGAATGAAGCGTATGAGGAATGTGATCTGAAAAACCTAAGCTCATCCAATTGCCACTGCCGATTGCTCATTAACTGAGAGACCTTCTAAATGGTTTTATGTTACACATTCTACCTTAGGTAGAGATGAGTGCTGCTCTGAGTGATGTTTAATGCTATTGGTTTTATTTCAGTTGAGAGTGAAAGGGGAAGTTGCATCAAGTCTCTTAGAATGCATTCTCTGAAAGGATCAAACATGAGGGAAGTAAGCATTAATAGCAAAGATGTTTGAAAAACAGAATGTCTGTAGGGTTTTTGGTTTGTGGCTTGATAGTTGTTGGGCAGCTTCCTCACAAGTGGAATTATCTTAGCTTTTTAGATTACAGAGCTGAAAGTATATTAAATTTCTATTTTGTGTCAGAATTCAGATGTCATGCTGAAGCACTTTGGGTGCACTGATAATACAGTTATTACTTTACCCCTCACCTGCTCCCAGACACAACACTGTTGATGGAGCTGTAAGCATTTAGTGTATCGGTAGTCTGGCTGATAAAACCCTACTTGATTACTTTGTCTTTAGATTTTGAAGAATTCTGACAAGGAGATGCTGGTGCTTGGAGAGATTCAGAATAATTCTTCTCCTAATCCTGTATTCCCCTTTACACTTGGAGTAGTGAATTGCAAAAAAATCACAAGCTGACTTGGGTTCAGGGAGAAGGAATTAATGGAGATTTGTTAGAAGCATCTCTTAATAGGGTAGATATCCTAAAAGCATACAAATCAGTTGGGTTCTTCTATGCTGCTCAGCGTCATGAGAGTAAGAGGTCTCTTGGGGCCAGGTGACCCAGTGCCTTGAAGGAATGCATCTCCACAGCGTGAAGTCTTGTAGCCACTCAGTAAACTCCCACTGCAACCCATCTCCATATTTTTCACATCAAGACCCTAGTGGACTGCAGCCTGCAAGGTGTCCTGAGCACTGCATGGCCACCTGGTGCCAATCATGGAAACTGTAGTGTTTTGAGTTAGTGTTAGATGGATACCACTCCACGTAGCCAGAGAGCCTTGCTTGCCCACACAGAACAGGCTCAGCACCAGGCAGCTCCTATTCTGTCCTTGGTTTGTATGCTCATGATTTTCTTTTGTTCTTGCAGAACAGAAGCATGCTGAGTGCTGCTCCTGCACATTAGGTGTCCTTGCTTCTCAACTGAATGGAATGTTGCTTTTAAAAACACTCATTAATCATGTATGTGGCTATACAAACTAAGCCCTGTGTGTGTATTCCTCAGACCAGAAGCTGATGGCTCATGAAGATAATTTTCCCCAGTAATAGTTAGTATGTGTGGCTCTGTATACATTTTTTAAAAATTCTTCCCTAAAGGGTTTAGTGCTGGAATCAAATAACTTTTTTTTTTTTTTCTTTCCTACTTATGTATATAGTCTGGTGCATTGTATGGCATCTCTTCTTTTAAAGGCATGTAGATGCTTTTCTATATGAGACTGATATTAGGGGAATTTGTCATCAGTCTCCAACATATGTTAGTAATTCAAGTATCATGCTCAAACAAAAGTTTATTTGATTAATTAATTAAGACAATTTTACTTCTGTCTAGCCATCATATTTAATTGCAAGCCATTGTTTTAAAAAATGGTCGTTTGGCAAATTTGTAAAAAGGCAAAAAAAAAAAAAAAAGGTAAAAGTTAAAACAAAAAAAAAAATATATATATATAAACGTGCAGTAATGGTCTGGCTTTACCAAACAACACTCAAAACTGTTGGGGTCGTTCCTCCTCAGTAGGGCTGTTATCTTGATGTGCTTCTGAGGGTTCATGAAGTGAAAACTATACACAGGTATAGGTGAAGAATTCTCCTTCATTTTTTGTGTTGTCTGTGATCCTGTTTCTGTAGAGTTCAGCCAGCTCTTCTAATGCTGTTTCTCCATTCAACCACTTTTTTTTTATTTTTACTTTACTATCTCAAAAGAGCAAAGCATGTGTAAGCAATTGTCATGGTTTTACGATTTCCATGACAGCAACTAGCAAAATTTATGTCAACTTTAGTCTGTTTCAGGGGAGGTGGTATATACTGAACAGTGCATTGCAGTCCTGTAGTATCACCCACCAGTGGACTGAGAGATGGCATTTGTGTGATAACTCAAGTAGCATTCACTTGAACACCAGCCTTCAAACTTTTGCTGATCTGATGGATAGAATGCAGATGAAGTCATGTGCTGTGTGTTGTTGGTTCCCCTCTTTCTTCTCCTGTTATTATTCTGAAACCCTCTGGACCACATATGTGGTATTTATTGGGAGGACGAGGAGTGCACACATGTGAGAACTCCCAACACTGCTCATAATTACCATCTTGCCAAAAGAGATGGAGTAGGAACCCTGGTGCAGGAGCTTATAAGTTGGAACTCTCCGATCAGTTAAAACTCTGAGCCATGTTTTTCCAGGATTTGAAAGGTGTGGGAAGCCAAGATTAAAGTAAGCATTCCTCAGTACTTCTGATTAAATCTCTTTTGCCAAAGGAAAGCTGCAGCAAAACACTGCATAAAGCTACACGTTGAGTTAGTGAAAGGTCTCCGTGCTATGCACCATTGAGTTTTGATCTGAACACCCAAGGAAGTGGCCTGGCTTTCAAAATAACCTGCTCGCCAAGCACAGTTTGATATTTGGCTCCAGTATATTCCCAGTGATATGAATAGACTTTTCATGTTGCAGCATGTAAGCAGGATGAGAATGTGAATCTACTACAGCAGCTAGTGAAAACAACATATGTTTGGTTTTATGAAGACTTAAAGACAGATGGTGACCCACAGCATAATTATATAACAGCCAAAATTCTCTTAACAAATCTTTTTATAATAGTTGTGATAATTACTCATAAGTAGCCAGAAACTTCAGTCTTCCTCCATTTCATAAATGGGATAGAGATCTAGTTTGGCCTCACATGAACTCTTGGCTGAATTTGTTCTTTAGTCTGGCTTATTTTTTCCCTTGCCTTGCTAACTCTACATGAAATCATGCAAAGAAAAATATTTCAAGTAATGTTTCTACTGTACATGATCTTGTTTAAGTCTTCCCTTGCTCTGAACAAAAGGCACAGCTAATGTGTGTTTGCCCAATCAAGTGAAACAAACCTGAAAATGTCACTTCTCCCTTACTTCTGCTTTCGGGGTTATTTTCTTTATCTTCACAGAGTTTTTTTTTTTTTTTTTTTGTTTGTTTGTTTTGTTTTTTTTCCTCCTCCTCTTCCTCCCAAGTTCTAAAGGGATTAATGTTCCCCTAAGAAATTGCTTGCTGCTTGTCCAGTAGTGTGCTTTGGAAGAATGGAATACAGAAGGAAGATCTGTTTTCTGGGAACTGCTGGCTTCCATCCAAAATTTTACCCTCATTTGTTCAGCTGTCATCTTGGCTGCCTCTTGCATGACTTCTGAGTGGACTGGGAAATTTCAGATATCTAGAAGAGTTTTTACGGCTGAGAATGAACTGGACAACCAATTCTAAGTTATCAATGTAGTGGCCTTTGAGCCACCAGTGCCCCTGATCCAGCATCAAGATGAAATGCCTACCAGTAAGAACAATCGTCTTTTGTTGAGGATTTTCAGGGGTGGATTTAAATAAAAATATTTTTTCTTTCCTGTCTAAGTCTAAGCCTTTCAGTATCCAGTAGCTCATGATCCATCTGTTTTATGTGTCTGAAAAGCAATTGGCCAGCTAGATGCAGGCCATGGATCAGTCCTTGACTGGCATGATCTTTGAGGGAAGCAGCAGAATTATTTTTGTTACGTGTTTGTGCTGATGTCTACTTGTCCAGCTAAGGTAATATTTGGGGCAGGAATTCTGATACAAGTCACATTAATTGGCCTGACTCAGACTAAGGAGATGTTACAGGGGAAAGGAGCAGAATTCTGCTAACGTATTTTCAGTGTTACTTACCAAAATAGAAGCATATATTGAGTACTGCCCAATTGGTCTCCAAAGTGTGCTACTTATTTAAAAGCCTCTTTGTATGAAGCTGTATCCCAGCTTTCCCCAAAGGAAGCATTGATAGCTTCCTTGCTAGCCATGGACCTATACCAATGAAAACAGATTAGGGTTTGAAGAAGTAATTATAGGAAATACAGCAGCAGAAGTACTTGAGCAGCACTACAGTTTCTCAGCTGGAGAAGTCCTAACACTGTGTTCCTTTGGGACACCACATTTTATCCTCAGTGGTTAGATGAGTCAGGCAGGCCCATGACAAATTTACTTATGTGAGTTACATAAACTTCCACATAGTAAAAGCAACTCGGGGCTGAAAAATACTAGAAAGAGCTTGGGTTAGCCAGGTCATTACTCTCTGAAAACGAGATTGTCTTGAGAGTCTGTCATGTGACCCTATGGACAGAGTAACTTTCTTTCATGCTTTTTTACAACAGTGGGAGCCCTAAAGAAATCCTCTTGAGCAGCTAGCTGGAAGCTCATCAAAGGCTTCTGCTTGCCAGAGCTGTATCTATCCAGGCAAGCATCCTAGCCTTTCTAAGTCTCTGAACCGAACCATTTTGATAATGATAAATAAAGGAATACTTCCCTTTCTAAGATCAATTACTTTACTCATTTAAAAAAAAGTCGATTTGTTAAAATTACTTCCAAATTGTATCTACTTTTTAACATTACTTTTCATTTTTAGGGGAAGGAATTCTCCTAAATTCCTTGTTGTTTCAATGTGGAATTCTTTTGGTTGGCTGGTTACCTGGTTTATTTCTTTGTTTTTTGTGCAGAAGAGGTTCAGATCAGATTCAGCTCTTGGCTCAGAGAAATTGAGGAATTAAACAGAACAGAATCTCTTGCATACCAAGCAAGTTTCCAAGCAGCTGTGCTCTTGGTTACTCTGTGGTGATAACTTTTGTGGTTATCCATCAAAGAAACTTGTTGATTTCTTGCTCTGGAACAGAAACCTTTTGTTAAGTTGTTGAGACCCTGGCAAGGTATTAAAATGTTTTTTTTCTAGGTCCAGGATGGTTTGCTGTAAGACTTGAAAATGTTCTTTTATATTATCCATTTGAATTTTTAGCTCATTTCTAGGTCTTTCTCTGACAGTATACAACCTGACTGTCAACCGTACAATGATTCTGAATCAGCATTCTCAGCAATTCATAAGGTAGCGGTAGGGTATTGCCTTTGCTTAGCTGTGTAAGAACATAACTGCTTTCAGTGGGGCTAACCAGTGGATTATCTGTGAAGCTATTAAAATGGTTGCTGATTGGCATAGAGTTTCTTGGTTCAGAGCTCCTTGTCATGTAGTAACAGTTTATCTCATTATGGGCCTTAATCTTCTCTGTTCATCAAACCCATGACCTCTGTGCTCTATTGTCTCATTTCTTTTTATTTGCATCTACTCAAGACAGAGTGACTGATATTGGGTTTTTATTACACACACTGAAGGGTTAAAACCTGTGTTCTGTGGAGCTTTCTTGTCTTACTATCCCTTGATTTTTGACAGCCATAAGTTTACCTAATATTGAAAAGACTTTGGACTACTAATTTTAAATATTTTCTTTGCCTGTGAAAATCAATGAGCCAAACATAAATGAGAACCTTGAGTAATGAATAGCAAGTTACTAGTACCTAGTGGTAAAATGTAATTATCATGAGGTCTGTAAAACAACGTTTTGAGTCGGTGGCTCTTATTTTTAAGATTATTGTTCTCTAGTCCTGAGATCTGAGAAAAGGCTGTAAGGGCTTCATATGGTAGGATAGTGCATGTATCTCTATGTGCATTTTTTATTTTATATGTATAAATTGCTTTATATCACCGAAATTCTGTGGAGCTTCTTACTCTTGGCTTTTTTTTCAACCTGCTTTGTTTCTTTCTTGGACGAGTTTGTAGAATACTTTTTCCTTGAAAATTGTCTTTTTCACTTAAGAGAGAGAAAAATCCTAAATGTTCTGTTATAAATGTGACTGCTGCAAGCACCTGTCGTATTTTCAAGTTATTTTTTATTTCCCTTTGGTAATTGCAGTATGTCTTTCCTATTGAAAGTGGGGACTACATTCAGTAAAGGAATAATGGGATAAAGCAGTGATGTTGCAAATAAACTTTGACAATAACATTTGTGTATCTTACGTTTGTCTTAGAAATGTCCCTTTTGGGCAATGCCTGGAGAAGTTTACAAAGTTGGTATTATGATGACCAATGTGACAGCTGTTAGCATTTTGCAATAGCATGTTCTCTCAGATTTCTCCAGTTAGTGCAATGCATATACTTTCGGTAGGAGTAATACCTTAAAAATAAAATAAACCTCTGCAAGGCAAAACTGTACTTGTAAATATTTATTTTATTCTAGGCCACTGTGTTGCGTGGAAGGAGCAAGGTTCATGAGAAAAAGCTTATATGTGGCAGATAGTTGGGATGTGATTTACACACCATGAAAATCTATTTAACAATTTTAGGCCTTTGGTACCCATGATTCCTAAGAGGATCTATTGTCTTTCCCAGTCCGAGGACAAAGGCAGTCATATGGCCAAGAGCAGCGTTTGGACAGATGAACTAGCTCCCTTTTTGACCTGGGAACAAAAGTAGGATCATCAGGTTTCTAGAAGTGATCATTTGCAGCATGGTAAAGACTATTAAGTCTTCAATAGCGAGGGAAAAAAAAAAAACCAACAACATCCCAACTTTAAAGAATAATGCTGAATGTGTCGTGTAAATGTTTCTTATCCTTAGTGTATGCTGCTGAATTTGAGGTCTCACACTGGTTTCTTCGGTTTGCACTGTTTTGTCTCAGTCAAAAAAACCTTTCAATACACTCATCTTGTTCTTGCCACAAGAGCTTTGAGCTCAAAAGCAAAGAATGTCTATTCATTGAAGGCGTAGGAGATGGGGTGAGAGATGGCAAAATAATTACAATGACAGCTTGTAAGTTGATCTATATTCACTTCAGTTACAACTGACGTACAATATATATTTTTTTTGTGTATTTGCCTTTACAGAATTTTTAACCCTGACTTGTAGCTTGGGTCTCAGAAAAATACAACAAAGATTTGATGCCGTGTCTTTTGTTCTTTTGTTGATATTGTTAAGTCTTTACGGTCAGATTGTAGTCTTTTAAGAAGGCTTATTGAGAGGTCAGGAGCAAGTCATTCCACTGTACAGGGGTGTAAAGCGTTTCAGGGAAGGGATGTTTAGCTAAGCAAGGAGTTTTGGCAAGCTTGAATGTGAGAAAAGAGTACAGAGGAAACAAAATAGGCAAGACAAAGTGTGTAAAAGCCTCCTTTGGGCACCAGGATGCATGAGGGAAAGCCAAAATGTAGCTGAAATGAAAACTGATTAAGGACATAAAGGCTGGCAGGAAGGCTCTCTATAAGTATACCAGAATCAAAAGGAAGTTCCCAGAAACATGTCCCTGTTGTTGTATAGGGAGGTAGCTTAGTGGTGGCTCATCCACGGAAGGCCAAAGCATTCAGTGCATTTTTGGCATTCGTCTCCCAGGCCTGTGGGCGTACTGATGCTATCTGGGGAGGAGACTGCTGCCTTTCAGAGATCAACAGGCAGGGGCTCCTCAGAGAAGTTAAGATGTTTTATTGTCCTGTTAGAAAGCTTTCATTGATGTCTCATCTAAAACCTCCTTGATTAAATTCAGCCTAGTGCAGTTTGGGTTGTGAGCACAGACCACAGGTTATTCCCTCTTTCTGCAGCGTTTACCAGTTCTCTCTCCTTTTGGGTTTTAAATTAAGGTTCTCAGTTGTCTCTTCTTTTTAGGCCAACAGTCATTTCTTTGCTTTCTCGGATGCTTTAAGTGATCCATGCCTTTGCAGAAGTGCCTAAAACCGGGTGTAACACCCAGCTAAGCCTTATGTGGACTAAGTATAGCATAAGGATTATTCGGTGTTTTGTAGGCTATTTCACTTCCTTTATAAGCGCCTGTGTGAAGTGTGGTTCTAGTCTGAGCCTCTTATTGTTGACTAATTCAGCTTATGGTTACCACAGGTGTTTAAACAAAGATTAACTGCAGCAGCAACAAAAAGTTTAATGATATTCTCTCAGTAAATAAGTGGTTTTCTATGATGCTAGATTTGCCTGAGAAGCATACTGTTACTCTGTCTGAAACTGCAGAAGTGCTTTCCTGCTGCTCTCCAAGAGCAAGAAAGCTAAGGGAAGTGGGGGATTCTCCTGAGAAAGGTGTAAATGCTACATATGGGACTTGGAAATCAGGTCAGAATTTACTTGCAATGAGTGTTGTAACAGACATTGGCCGTTTGAGTAGTCCTGCGTTCGGTGCTTTTCTGAGGAACTGCCATGTGCTCAGATGTTCTCAGGGCTGTGCTTCTGCATTTGCCTTCTATCAGCTAGCAACTAACACCCTGTACGCTGTCTGTTCTGAATGGATTATTTAATTCTGTCAAGATTCCTGTACTCTGTTAAAAGAAACTTTGTAAGTTTCACATTGTAAGTGCCATAGGAAAACTTGATAAATGCTCCTTTTTCCTTCATCCTGGCAACAAAGATGCCGAATAGTACTGGACATAGAACAGGCCCCTGGAAACTTGCCTGTCACAGCCTTCCGTTTTGCCAGTGAAGGGTGGTGAATTACTCCATGGCCTAGCGTTTTTCTCCTCGTTCTTGCTGTCCCAGTGGGTTCAGTAAAGAAATTCCACAAACTTGGTTGTAAGGGTGTGTTAATTCAAATTCCTATAAAATGCTCAAGATAAGTCTTACTGGAGATAATGGGGCCCAGAACAGGTACATGAAAACTTGTGGGTGGATACTTCTGTTAGTATAGTTTTTTATGGTTTTTTTATGTTGTTTTTTTTTACTATGTTGACATTAATCCAAATAGTTTTAATGGTGCATCGCACAGCTGCAGTCTGTCCTCAGGGAAACTTTCTGATCAAAATGCAGTGAGTGTCTTGTAAGTACACCTGACGTGCACAAGAGAAATTCAGCCCTGGTGCATGAAATAGAAAGGATCCTAACAAACCTGTTGGTTTTCATTTTGTAAAGAACACAAAGACAACTGTCAGATCTTTTATTTCTTTATTTATTATTCTTGTTATGTTTGCCCTTCTCAGAAGGAAGGAAACAGGGCTATTACTCATTATTTGATTTGTTTCAGAGCCATTATTGATTTTGGAAATTTGATAAACATCTGAATAAAAAGCTGTTCTGTTGCTTTTTCAAGTGGAGCAAGACTTGGCACAAGCTCCCTTGGCATAGGGCAAACATGATAGAACTGATCATCAGGAATCTAGGTTTAGATTTCGTATACACTGTAAAATAAAAACCAGTACCTGTTTAAAATCCCCATACTGAGTGCCACTTTATGTATCTGATCCATGAAAAATTAAACTTTAGAAAACTCTTTTCTTTGAAAGTGGAAATTACTACTTTTTATTTTCTTTTTTTTCCTTAAGTTAAAGCCTACCCAAACTAACAAAAAACTCAGCCCTCCAAATTAAAGAAACCTGAAATTTACATCAAGAACATTCAACACTGAAAATCTCCTTTAAATTCTCTAACTCTTGGGATTGTGCAGCAAATACGTAGCTAAAATGGCACAAAGTTAGTATCAGCTTCTTCAAGTTGGTAGTTGATATGGAAAACTCTGGGTAGTTTGGTCTTGCAGTCTTGGCTAAAAATGTCAGAAAGTATTGAAGAGAACACTGTGTCACTGAATAGCTGATTCACAGGGTGTTGTGCTGCAGTGCCCGGGATGGTCACTGAATGTCTTTTTGGTGTTTCTGGAGAAGCAGATCAGAGCCAGTTGCTGCCTCAAGGCATGTCAAAACAAGTTTCTGTGCATAGTGCTGGTGTTTTTTTGTTTAGTTTTCAATAATCTAATGCAGTGAATGCAAACTGCGGTGGAAATGAAGTGGAAGAAAACTGCTGTCCCAGAACGGGTTTTGTGCCAAGCCCAATTTGATAATGAAATTTCTCCTTTTCTGAGAACTGGGTGGACATGCAAACCAGATGGAGTGGAAAAAATAATAAGTAACTTGTTTTGCCTTAGAGAGAAATTAGAGGAAAGTCTGCACAATTTTGAGTCTTGTGCTTTCAGCTCCTACCACCCCAGAGTTCCCCTATTTTTATTTCTGATGCCACAAGGGTCTGTTCTCAGTCCAGTCAGCACTTCATGTTACTTGGGCAAGGGCAGCTGAGTGCACCAGGATTAGTGCCATCACTTTTTTGGGGTCTGCTGTGGCATTACTGGTCTTAATTGTGTGGATCCCAAATGCAATTTAATTAGGACAGGCAAGCAGAAAAGGAACTAGAGAGCACGAGTCACGTAAACCTCCTTTCTCCTGCATTTTATGTTCTTTCCTCTGCTTTGTTTTTCTTTTCTCTGTCCTTTGAGTTTCAGGCTTTTCTTAAGAAAAAGACAAGTCTGGCGTTATCAGACAAGGTAATTACATCTTCTAAAGCATAGCTGTCTGCTGTGACTAAAAGATATCAAAACAGCCTCTAACGTCCTGATCCTCTTGAAAGTTTGTCAGGTGCGAGAAGTTGATAAGGCTTCTGTTTGGTTTATTTTCTGGTGACATTTAAGGCAGGCCACTGGAAAAGATGGGCCCTGGCATTTTGTCTTTCATTTTTTCCTAAATCTTTTTATCACATGACAACAGTGCCACTCTGTAACAGCACATTTGTCTCCCTTCTTTTTCCTTCACTATTGTCTTTTTGACGTCTTAAAATCTATCAGACAGTGTATTTTTTTCCCCTATTGTAATACTGTATGACTAAAACCAAATGAGTGTTAGCAGTACTGCTATAACGAACCCTTTGCTACATGGTTTTTCACGTGCTGTTTTCTTTCTCTTGTATGTTCAGTAATAAAAGTGTTAGTGGAAGTGAACCAGCAATAATCTGTTGTAAAACCCCCCAATCCAGTCTTGCCAAAGAGAACAATAAGAAACCAGCGTTTCATTAACACTTTGCCCTTGCTGAGCCTGAGAAACTACCTTTTTTTGCCTATATAATAGAGATGTCATTGTGCTAAGCCAGCAGCTTCCAGACGGGCCTTGTTGCGAAGAGCTCAGGCTATTTAGCTGACAAAAGATGGTAGGAAAAAGTGAGCCACGGAGAGGACGTGACCTGTGTGGGGTCCTGTTGCAGGTCAGTGGCAAAACCATGGAGAGGGCTCAGGCGCCGGAGCTGCCGTCGTGCTGCTGCTCCACCAGCTGTCACCGCGGGCTGCCGCTTCCCAGACACTCTTGATATTCAACTTGCAACACATGCACTGAAGGTCGTGCTGCTCGGTGACTTCATTGGGGTGATGCTGTCATCTCTGTTCATTCAGTTACTCACATAATCTACAGCTTCAGGTCGTTCAGTCTTCTTTGTAAACTTCATAAATTTGAAGCTTAATTTGGAATGAGAAAATGTTAATTTATAGAAGGATCTTGCACCAGGTTATTATAAGCGGATCATTAAGCTGTCATGGCCTATCGTGTCTGTGGGACTTAGTAGAGACCTTTAATCAGCAGATTATTGACACTGCGTGGCAAACAGTCTGGTGTGTCAATAAAAGTTCAGGACCTTAGGGAATACTAATAAAAGTTCTTGATGCAGGTTACTACCGCTAAAAAAGAAAAAGACTTATATATGTTTTTGCAGTTGTTTTTATTTTAAGGTCAGTGAAAGGTGAAGAAAATAGTGCCTTGTAGTTGAGTCCCAAAGCTTTTTATCAACAACTGTAGAATTGCACTGCTGCCAATATTTAACTTTGCTAAGCATGCAACTGTTTCCATATGTTGTAATCCTCTTTTTGGTGATTTCATCTTCCAAAGTTATTTTAAGTTCCTTTGACATAGTGAGGATTTAAACGGTATGGGAGTAGTTTTAAGCATTTGTTTAATGGTAGTGAACTCTTATGCTTTTAGTGTGTACAGTGTAGGACCTGAACCGAAGCTGCATTGCAACAGTACACATCTTTGTATGCGTAAAAGTGAGTAGTTTGCACTTGGTAGTGTAGGTGGTCTTACACTTAAACAAACAAACAAACAAAAGTCCTAATCTGTATATCAAGACAAAATGCTTTTTGTTTATCCACTCTTTTCTTAACAGAAGGGATGAGAGCATCAAAATTGGAGAAAAACAGGGTAGAATTCGGTTGGAATGTACAGCCCAAAACTGAGGGGCTCACCCTTTGTACAAATGCAAAGACCAGCCATCAGTTACTGCACTTCTCCTTCAGTTTCAACAGCAGCATCTTGTCCTTATACAGTTGCCATCCTCTGTGTTTAATATGATGGTAAAAATTAATCCAAATGTTTGGAAACAGTTAACTCCCAAACTGAAATGCCCACAGCATTGGTTCTTGATGTCTATAACTTGCCACAAAAAGAAAATCAATCCAGCAGGACTGACAGTGCTCATTTGTTTTAAATCCTCTGCTCTGGGGTTTACAGAAAATAAATTAATCATTGGTGGAGGTTACTTTTCTGTCATGTTCTCTAAAGCATTACTTGTGCTACTCTTATTTTGAAGGGAAATATGTTTACAATTTCTTGCCCTAATCCCCAGTTAACTGGATTTAGTAGACGGATAAAATTTTAATAATGAAAAGGGTTACAAATTAATACCATTAAATAAGACTTTTGAATATTGTGTAAAGCGTTCTAAATGCTAAATGAAACATGGGAATTTGAAACAGATTTATTTTTAGTTCTGTTCTTCATTCAACCAACCTTAAATCAATTAGAAATAGCACTCTTGTCTTTTCTTTCGTGTCATTTTTACCAGAACCATAGCTGGTACTTTTATGAGGCCTTGTTAGAATTAATAGTTTCAGCAATGGAGTACAGCAGTGATATATAGAAAAATGTTTATTGAGTGTTAGATTTTACTTTTAGTAACTTTTAGGAAAAAAAATACTACACCTTTGAGGTCTTTTTCTGATCTCTAAAATATATTAAAAGATTAGATAGTAATAATTTGTTTATTTTTTTGCTAAAATGGCCCAAGCTCTTGTTCTTAATCCTTTTTTGTAGATACTCTATGGGATAAGAAATACTCCATGTTATACAATAGCGCTGAAATGTATGCTTTTTTTTTTTTGTAATTTGATCTAAAGATATACTTCATTCACTCAGCAGTAACTCATAGTTGAAGGATTCCACTTACTAATTAATTAGATGTTTCTTGAACCCTTTTAATTATTGCCCAGGTTACAGCCTTCCTCTTGTGGAATGGAATTGAGCGATTGCTAGGCAATGTCACACAGCACAAATACACTCACTTCCACGGACAGAGCTTGTTCAAAGAGTGCTCTTTGAGTAGTGGACCAGGGCTAATTTGTCCTGAGTAAAATACTGATGACTTTGAGTTGGTTCACATGCTGCTGGCAAAACTTTACTGCTTTACAGACGGAGAGCTGATGGAGATTATGAGGCTGCTTGTGTATTAACATTTTTTGGCATTTCTTTTTTGTAGATGTTGGCTCTTGGGGTGAAAGAATTTTACTTCTGTAAGGAATTTTTCCTGTGTGAAACATATATAGCAGTAATCTTGTTCATTTGAAGGCATTAAAAATAACTGTCTTTCTACAATGTGAATAGTGACAATTTATATAAAAGTGTTTCCTCAGTGCCCTTTTATAATTATGTGAGAGGGATGGATAAGGGACTACTGGTTAAACTGTCAAGTATGATAACGTGATGATTTGCAGTTTCTAATCTACAAATTTAGAGTAAAAAAAGGCAAGCTAAAATTCTGGCGTAACTATGACAATTTTACAAAATATATTATTTCTAATTTATAAGAAGGTCTGCACCACATATGAAGTCTGGAAGGTGCTGACTACTAAGGCAGAGTACTGAAAAGGCACCACCTCAGGGAAGGAAGGGTATCCAGGCTGCTGCTGTGGGACTGGCAGCTGTCTTACAGGACTTGAAGCAGCTCAGGTTGCTCTGGAGCAGCAGCCTGGGTGCTTGTGTGTTGGCATTCCCACCACAGGTGTGGGAAAAAGGAACCACATTATTTCCTGAAAAAAATGGCCAAGACGCATTTTTTTATGACAAATCATCATTTGCATTAAAATTACAGAGTGATATGTTAAGTTACAATATGAAATGAAACATCTTGCTAGTGAGAATTTACCTGGATGCTTAGCATGCAGCTTACCATGCTGTATGCGGTGAGGCTGTGCTAAGAATAGCAGTTGTTTACTGTAATTCCAAGGGGACTTCTTCAGATGGGCAATTTTCAAGTTCACTGAACACTGGGAAACAAACTGATTCGAGTTTAACCACAGTATAAATATTAGAAAGGAATCAGACACACTTTCAAGAAAAGAAAGAGGAAAAGGGAAGGAAGGAAAATATTGAAGTATGAAGTACGGAATATTTTTTTATAGTTCCTAATTATATTTTTTCCCTTAGAGCCACAGAAATATTTTGACCAATATGAAAAGTCTTATTACTTCAAAAATATGCTAGAGCTTTTTCTGTTTTTTGAATTTGCTGATATTATTCATTAGCTTATAAGACAGTATAGGAGAACTACTGTACAAAGTTTAAGTGCATGTATGGTGAGTGTGTGTATATATATATATATATCCATATGTGACAGTTCTGTCATCTGTATTATTGTATTTCCTGTGTAACTCTGGAACAGGGGAATGGATGGTTACTCAGCAAGTCCTTGGTGACTGGATTTGGAAGAGTGAATTAAGTAGAAAGTATATCCCCAAGCTTAAGCTGAGCCCTTAATTGTATTGCTTCTGTCAGGTGAGATTGACCCACAGCATAGCTGTCACGCTATTTTGGTACAAACTTACAGCATTCTCAGTCCTGACTTATGGAAAACCTGCAGAGCTTTAAAAATACATTTTCTTTGTGTAGAGCAAGCCAAATGGGAGCTTGGGGTCTTTGGTTTTTCCTCTGCAGTTACTGCTGATTCATACAGCAGAAGTAGGAAGAGCACCAGTGTCTCTACTTAAGCGTGTGTTAAATAGATCAGTGAGGTTATACTGACAGAGAAATCAGCGGATTTAATAAGCATATAGAAGTATATTCTTATTACTCAAGCTGAATCAAATTATTTCACGTTTACTGGGAATCAAGAACTGAGGTGATCTTAAAACTGGTGAAAAGAGTGATCCTTGCATATGATGTTTTTTTCTCTCCTGGAAAAGTGTGATCTGTAAGGTGCATTACTTTTCCTAGGAGGTAAACATTTAACATAAATTAGACTGATGTAGTTTATGAAATAATGCAAAAACGCAGGAAGCTATTCTGGGAGGTAAAACCCTTTCAGCCACAAAAGTGACTGCTTGTGGTTTAAGGTGACAGAGTAAATGATCTGGGAATGGGTGGTAAATATTCCAATTAAAAATTTGTCTTTCAGAAGAAATCATTTTTAAAGAGGAGATGCAGCAGTTGGCTTCAAATAGAGCAGTTCTATTTTTAGCTTACAGGATGGCCTCTGAATAATGAGAAGCTTACTGGTTTACCACTTCTCTGTTTAGCTATGTTTGTGCTAATAAATTGGTTCTTTTAAGCTGGGTACAGCAGACATTAGCAGTAATGATGGGGAGGATTTTCAAAAGCTTCTCATCGCTCTCAGCTGCCATTGAAGTCAAGAAGGAAAACCTGGAGAATCATGCCAGGGTTTAATATGTTTGTATATCTGTATCATTGTATGTGCTTTGCCTGGAGAACTAATTATTCCAAATTTCTCTCCTTTTCTCCCATAATTAAAAAAAATCAATTTTTTCAAGTATCTTCAGTGCATTGTGTACCTCTAGATTGCTGATGGATGCAGTGTTTCATGGGAACAGACACTTGGCTTAGCCAGCCGCCAAACCCAATCTCTTTTAATCACTGGAAGCATTGTAGAGTGTGGGCCTTCTCCTTCTGCTGCTTCTTTCACAGCTCCAGCCTCCACATGGCCTCACGCCTGATTGTAAGCTCTTTGTTTGTGCACATACGTGGTGGTGGTGGGGGAGTGCAGGGCTTTTGCTTAACAAAATGGGGCTTGTGAGTTCCTCTAGCACATCCTGGGGGATGTGTGTCTTCTTGGGAGCTGCGTAGGAGAGGCAAGAGTAGGAGCACTCAACAAAGCAGTGATAGACTACACTAACAGAGTAGAAAGCTATGCAATAGATTATTTGTCCTGCCTTATTATATAAGCATCAGATACATTGGCTACAATAATGGGATAGTGAAATAACCCCTTTCCTTAATTTGGGGTATATCACACAGATGTGCAGCTTTTCCTTCCGTTCTGACTGAGGTAGGAGGTGGTAGAGCTAATTACTGTAGTGGCTGAAGGCAAGGCTAAAAGCTGTTGGTGCTATCTCTGTTCTCACATGCTGTTCCCCCATCTCTCCCTTTCTAATGCCCTGAGGGTGACGGCTGGAGAGTGTAATAGCTTCATTTGGTGCATCATGGTAAAAGATCTGACACATCACACTGCAGTTGCTTGTTCCTTTGTCTGTTTGACAGTGACCAAAATCAAGCAGAGGTCACACAAGTGCAGCCAGAAGAGTACGTCAGTGCCAGGGCTGCAGTTACATTACACTGGGCCCCTTTCATGATGCTGTGTGAATAAGGATCAGTGCTGTACCAAGTATCTTGGAATTAATCTGAAATTTTTATGGAGATGTGGCATGCACAGTGGAAACCTACTTGAAGCCGGAAGCACATTTGGGGCATGAGGAAAGGGCTGAGAATAGACGAGAGAATGGGGCCTTGCGCATCCAGAGAAGTGTGTTTATGTCAGGATACAGTAATTACTGGCCCAATCCTAGAAAACCCTGCACCTGCTGTTTGTGTGAACAAGCTGAGTGAGCTACCAGTATTGGATGGGTCAGATTTAGACTGGTTATAACCTGAGTGTGGAGTCAAATGCTAAATAGAGAAGAATGCTAACGTAAGAATGCTGGGGTTAGATGAATCAGGGAGACCTAAGAATCATATAGAATTGTAGAATGGCCTGGGCTGAAGGGGACCGAATTGTAACAGTCACAGGAAGGGCTGTTGAAAATGTGCTGCTTAATTTTAAAATAAACAAAACCCTGCCACTCTAGAGAGATAGGACTGTTGTTCTGTATATGTTTGGGTGTTTGCATTGAAGCGTATGCTCTCTGGGATGCCTTCTCTTGGCAGCATGTTAAACCATAGTAAATGAATCTGAAGTTTTATGTGAGTAGATCCAGCTACATCCTAATCATGATGAGTCCGTGTCCAGCAATCTCGAGAGCCACGTTCCTTTACCGAGTATTGATGGCGCACAGTGGGGTCTCATACAGGACTTGTAATGCATGCACTAACTTGGTGTTGGCAGGGTCCAGCTGTACAGTGCTAATGTGACATTTGAAAGAACAGCCTGCAGTCATGTAGGGGACTGCAGCAATCCTGGGCATCTTTAGTGGTGCTGCCTGTTTTAAGAGGTAGGGGGATTGTGGGAAACTTACAGAAAGCAATCATACATTTTCTTCTGAGAATTTTTTTTTTTTTTTAATTTCCTAAAGTCCTGTTTTGCCTTTTTTCACATCCTATCACCTTACTAACTTGCAGACAGATGCATGTAATTCTAAGGCTGTTTTCTGTCATCTTTCCAAGGAGTACGTTTTCAGCTTATGGCAGATATTTTTGTATTTCTAAAATATATGATGCTGTGTTTGGATTGTTAAATTCCGTTCCATCTGCACCTCCCATATGTTCAGCCCTCCACAGTTTGTTTGGGGTCACCTTTCTTCACTAAGGAAGGAGAAGGACGGGAAGTATTGGTGAAGTATTCTTGCTGATGACTCCATAGCCGTGGTGACAGGCTGCCACCGACTGGGTAGACCTTTTGTCTCAGTCTTTGTCCTGTAGCCTTGCACAGATGAACTGCTATGTTTGTGCCGCAGGGTGGAACCAGACTTGAAGGTCTTTTCCTATCTCCAGATGCTTCAGTTCAAGCAAAGATATATTTAAAAATATAATCATAAAAGAAAAGGCAAAAGAAAATAATTTGCACTCTAAAAGGCTACTTATGTATTTAGTGGCTGAACTGGGACACAGATGAAGTTGGAAGCTTCCCACTCTGAAGTATTCTGAAATGGAAGAGGAATGCCTGAAACAAAAGAGAAAGCAAACAGACTGTTCTGCATGTTCTTGGCTGTATTAGCCAAGACACTAGTTCAACTCCTTCATAAAGAGATCAATAGGTGAACTTATTGGGAAACAGGAAGAAGTTGTTTGATATTACTTTTCCTTGCTCAGTTAAATTTTCATTGTTTGCATTTATTTCTTGAGTGTTTGGAAGTGACTTCCAAGCGTGCTTTCTCTTCAACAAAAGAAAGCGGGGCTTTCAGTGAAACTGAAATCATTGCCTTAGGGTAAGACTTAAGTTATGTTTTTCCAGATAAGGAAAAACTTCAGTCGTGTTTTTAAAACTAAGCTGTCTTTTCTATGTAGCATTAAGTCAGTACTATTGTGCTGCAAAATGTTTATTTTCTCAGCTAACTTGGACTTAAATAGCAGTGCAGGCAGGGAGGTGCTGAACTTTGCTTTAGTAGGTGTATGCTGCACATGTTCTCCTTTAATTTTGTGCTTAAGTTTTTATGCCAACTCTGTCAGGATACCTTCTTTACACTGGTGTTTTTTACTGGAAATATCTGTCGTAACTGCTGAGATGCATCACCATTCCCATAAAAATGTACCACTGGCATAAGCTGTTATTTGCAGTGAGGAGGTACTTTATAAGAAGATGATGCCTCTTCAGCAAAGTTGAGAAAAATGCAAAGGTTTTTTTGTGCATCAGCTTCAATCACAGGTCTGTTATTGCACATGTTGCTTCATTTCATTGTAACCTTGACTTGAATGTTGAGGATGAGAAGCCTGCACTTGGGGTGGTCAGGAGGCCTTCAGAGTCCCTCAGTCTGACACGGGTCTGCTGTTTTATTCACTTTGTACCCCAGGACATTGCTATTATGCAATGGGCTCCAAGGAGCACTGGTCAATGAATTCCCTTGAGGCAGAGTTATCCGTAGTCATGTTATCTTTGAACCTGTTGAGCTAAATATAGTGGCTTTGGTTTGGAAGGATTATATTGAGAGTCTGTGGATTGCTGAAGTCCTGTTTGAGATTCTGCATGGGACAAATGTTCCATGGGAAACAGATCTACTTTAGTACCAGAACACTAAAAACTAAATGCTTTTTCTTCTCTTCTATAAGAGTGTTCAAATAGGCATGGAAAGTTACCCAGGATATGTATTTTTTTTCTACGAAGAGGCCCATTTGTGCTCTTGTATACTTTGTGCCTAGAAATACTTCTGGGGCAGAGTAGGAAGTAAGAAAACAGCAAGAAAATTACATCTGCTATGTAAGGAAGAATTGCATTCTGGCACCAAATTAAAAAGAAAGAAAAAATAATGAAGATTTCATTTTTAAGATCATACTACTGTTTCCAAAGCTTTCTTAATAAATGATCTTATGGTACTGCCCTCTTCAGTGATGACTACGCAGGTAAAGCTGGGATTGTATGAACAGCAACTCTGCTTTTACAGGCAGGGGTGAAAATGAGGCTGTCTGGTGGGCACGTGCACACTTGCACATCTTTGTGATACCAGCATGCCTCCCAGATTTTGGAAGAGAGGTAGGCAAAGACTGACTGACTGCAGTAGCACAGCTCTGCAAAAGGAGGTAAGGCAGCGTCATTTCCTTTTTATAGCTTTTCTCCTAGCATGCCATCTGTATGTACTATAGCTATATTTCCACTTCCCTTAAACAGACTTTGTAATGCTTTCTTTTCCTGATATGTGTCAGCAGGGGGAATTAGCTATTAGTGCTTGTGCAAGCCAGAAAAATTTTACATTGAGCAAAGACAACGCGAGTTTGTGGAAATAGTGTAGTACAAAGTGGCAATAAAATGAGGGGTAAAATTTGTACTTAATATATGAGCCATTTATACGACCTAGAAAATAATGTTCTTGCTGTTGGTTGAGCTGAAGTTGTATGAGGAGAATTGCTTCTACAATAGCAAGCCAGAAATCTTACAACATAGATCTGTTTTCTCAATGAATTTTTTCTTCAAGCAATTTTAAGGCCCTCAAATTAAGTTGCAGTGGATAGCGTGATATAATCTCCAAAACAAGTCCAGCTCAAGTGTTGGAGCAAATCCTCCTCAGACTGCTGTATCGTGTGAAGCAACAGCTCTTTGAAGGGACAGCTTTAGGGTAGCGAAGGGCATTTTCTTTGTGTTTAGTCAAGCCCACAATTCCTCTGTTGAGAATGGCAAATAGCCGGGGCACTGTTTGATGCTGTCTGCAGACTAGACAAAGGGTTAGTGCCCTGTATCATTTAGGCAAGCAGCTGTTTTATAGCTGCTTTTGTTTGCTGACAAACCGTGGAACTTTTGCATAGGAATAAAGCCTTCATCTAAATGGTGTTGTGACCATTTGTTGCCTCCTGTTTGTTCCACACTTGAGAAGGAATTGAAATCGCAGTTATGTTTGCTCTGCCCCCAGCCAATTGGTATTATTGATGAAATGACAAATTGATGCCTACTTCTGTAAAATTAACTGGCAATTGGGAAGCTATCTTTCAGTATGGAAGTATCTAGTAAACCATTGTTTAATTTTGTTATCAAGTAAAAATTTGGATTTGTTTGCTGGATGACCTTGTGTAGTGTGCAACAAGGGTGGAACATTACTTGTCAGAGCTCTGGTCCACAGACCAGTTGGTGCCCCTGAAACAAGTGCTGAGATACTCACAGACTCAGGCTTAATATTTCATCTGAACTTTTCAGTTCTGGCCACTTATGGTGTGGTATGTGGGAAATGTGGAGAGTTTGATGGTGGCTGACACCACCAACCACACATTTCTATTGCAAAGGCTACAAGATGCAAAACGGTAACTAACCTGACAGAACCTTGTGTATCTGGCTGCCTGAGTACTTGGGTATGGTTATCGGAAATAACTTTGATACCTGGCTAGTTAGTGTTTTGGCTTTCTTTTCCTCACATCTCTGAAAAAGAGGCATGCATGGACACAGCTAGCCCAACTTTTGAGGCTATGCTTTTGTTTGTGTTGTCAGAAGTAGTGCCCATCTCTGCACAACTGACTGAAACATTGTTAAGTGAGTAGTTGCTGTGTTGTCAAATAACTTGATAAACCTACTGCAGCCCCTTTAATATTCCCTTCTTTGCTCCTGGAGGAGGGTACAGTGATACCAGTTGCTATGTGAATGGCTTTGAGTATCTTTCTGAGTGGGGACTCCTACAAAAGAGCTAGGAGGAAATATTTGGTGAGGGTAATGGGCAGTAAAGCTACTGCAGGTTTTGCTGGATGTGTTTGCAGGCAGGCTGTGCATTCCACCCTTCATGCAGTGTGTGCTCCAGCTTTTGTGTAGTTCCTTCTCAAAGTACATCAAGTGCCAAGTTAAACTGTTCAGCCCAAGTTTACCTGTAAAGCTGGTGTTGTTCACTTAGCGTGCCTGTCTGCCCAGAATTGCCCAGACTTTTCATGCCTCCCTCACACTCCTCACGTGTTGGCTTCCTGTTAATAACTGGATTTCAGTGCATCCCCTGCCTGGGATGTGGGAGTGCAGCTGCTGGGACAGAGGAGCTGGGGATTCCTGCTGTGTGGGCAGGCTGTGCAGCTGGAAGCTGCGGCTGCTGTCCCTGGGGGAATTGCTGAGTGTTGGAAGCATCCTGCTGTGTTGACAAACATACCTGTTTATGTTCCCTGACTCTACTACTTGAATCGATTTGTTACCAAGGGAAAAGCTAGCTCAGGTCTTTTCTGTTTGCTGTACCAAATGCCCAAATTAGGTGTTACAGCAGCTGAAATGAGTATTTGTATATCAGTTTCACGATGAGTTTTATGTATGCTTTGTTTTGTGGTTGTTTTTTCCTTCCTTTAATGCAAAAGTAGCTCTACAAAAAAAAAAAAAAAAAAAAAAAAAAAAGAAAAAAAAAAAAAAAAGAAGAAAAAGAATGGTGATGGGGCTGCACCTGAATAGCCCTTAGCTCAGGTGGAAGCGAGCAAACCAGGTGCATGCAGCAGCTAGAATGGAGCCAGAGGAGGTCTCACTGACTACAGGGGTAGGACGCTGCTAGCCCTGGACAGCAACCCATTCATGGCACTGCTCTGAAACTATCAGCTTCAGCCCAGTGTGAAGGAGACCATGCTTTCTTTACCTTGGTGTTTTTTCTTATTCACAGACCAGGAGGAAAAGTTACATTTCATAGTTAACTCTCTTTGGCAGTTGGACAATGCAGAGGGAATAGAGATACAATATTCAGTTATCTTACTTTAAGCTTCCAGGCACTTCAGCTCCTTGTGGTTATGCTTTAATCTCATACAGTTTTTATATTTTGCTGCACCACTTCCAGAATTGTTGTGTTTTTATAAACAGAAAGTGACTTAAGGCAGAGAAGCTGCAGAGGAGGGGTCTGAGCCAGAGGTGGAGGTGGTACAGATGAGAGAACAAGGCTGGAGAGGAAAAGCAGAGGCAGGCCGAGCACTTAATGTAGCTCAGAAGGGAGGCTGAGGAAGAGGCCCACGGAGAGGTGTATGCAGCAGAATTTCTCTCTTCCCACTTAGGACCTGAGCTTGGAGAGACGTACTGCGAGCTTGGAAAGAGTTAAATTTATTTTATTTGGGCTTGAGGGGAATTGTTATTCAAAACTTGGAGCAGGAGAAATTGGGTCTAATTCATCCTCCTTTTTATGTTTTCCAGTATATCAATTTCTGTGGACAAGGGGAGAGGAACTTCAGTCTTTAGGGACTCTTACTGCAAGCTGATTGGCAGTACTTACAATTGCACCACCAGAAAGCAATAAAATAAATACATAGAGCAATTGTAACAGAAAGCAGATGTCTTGCTTTTGCAATTAAAGAACAGGAGAAGGCAATAAGAAAACTAACGGCCAATGGTTGTGCAGTTGGGGCAGGAGGAAAGGTACAGCTGGCTTACTTTTAAAACAAATGAAATGGAAAACCCTATACTGGTGCAAATAAGAGATGCATTAACGGGCACAGTACGTTGCACTGAAAATGGATGTCCATACAAGCTTAATTCTTCATTAGAAAATATCATGCTAAGAGACCGTCAGGATGGAGCAGATGGTTTTTCTCGCTGTTCTCAGATCTGGTTTTCTACTTTGGATAATTCTATAAAATCAATTGTATCTCTCATACAACTGAACAAAAATAGTGTGATTTTTTTTTTCTTCTCCTCCACACGTGTGATTTATGTTGGGAGATAACATTGGACAGTTATCTGTGAAATGTTGTCTAATGTTTTTCTAAAAGCTGCACATAAAATGAATATAAATTGGACATCTTTTAGCCTATATGCAGTCTGTATCTGAATGTTGCTATGAACCAAGATAATAATTAGTCACATTTGCAGCAACTTTGTTCATCAACTGTGGTACATCAAATTGTCTTGCTGGTAATGTTTTAGGGTGAAGAAGAGGCGGGCTTTAGGTTAACACTTTTTTTTTGTAAGCATTATATAAATATATAAATGAATGTGTACATTCTGAGCAGTTTGCCTTTCTTGTGGCCACAACACGTGTTTAGCCACCTGAAAATGAAATGCTGTGCTAGGTTGATTTCAGAATGGAAAAGAACACTGGAACTGGAGTGTAGGGAAACAGGAACAAAGCACACTTCTGCTATCTTCCTCCTGTGTAATGCTGGTCCTGGTGAAAGCTGTGAGGCTGAGAAAAGAGTTGAGAGGGTGTCTTATTTCAGTTGTTTGAGAGAATACACGTTGACATACTTAAAGCAGGATGCACATCATTGGCATAAAGAGTAGAAGTAGACTGCATGAATCTTTATTTTACATTCTGTTTTGGCATCCTTTCTCTGTCGGGACTAGCTAAAGCTTAGTAATAATAATATTTTGTGCTCTGGTGGAGTAATTAAGCTCCTTTTTGGCCTTGGTTGAAAAGCCCAGAGGTTGATTTTTGTATAAAATGCTTAAAGAAAGCAGTGAGTGTTCTGACTTTGAAGTTTCTGTGAGTGCACGTTAACACAGGCTTCCATGGAGGAAGTGTTTAGGGAAAAATTATTCATCTGGGATTTTGGAGTTGATTAGGAACTTGTCAGTGCTGCTTTTATACATGCACAAAGCTCAGAAGTGCTGTATTTTCCTGATTGTGTTTTGGGATGTGAAATGCAGCTCTTCATAGTGTACTGATCGCTGCTGTGTTTATTGGTAAACTGCTGTACCTTGCTGTCCCTCATTGTACTGGCTGGAATTGCACAGGAGGAAATGTTGCTGTGTGAAGAACCTGCCAGATATTGCCAAGGAAGAAACACATAACCAGTTGTAGGAATACTGAGAGTCTCCTTGCTATAACGCAGCACACAGCACTTGAAACACACAGGGCAGATGAGAAATTTGCATGGTCCCTAGGTATGTAACTTAATAAAGCAGTTCTGTCTCTGAATTCTCTCAGGTTTGACATGCTTTTTGCTAGTGTGTTTGTGTGGTGTGATTGAGATAAAAAGGCAGCTGTGTTGTAGTTTCTTCTCTCACAACCCTTTAATAATGCATTCACACATGGACATGTACTGGCTTAAGGCACATTAACAGACTGGTAGATGAGGGAAAGGCTGTTGATGTAGTCTACCTGGACTTCAGCAAAGCCTTTGACACGGTCTCCCACAGTATTCTCCTGCAGAAGCTGGCAGCCCATGGTGTGGACAGGTTCACTCTTCTCTGGGTTGAGAATTGGCTAGAGGGCCGTGCCCAGCGGGTAGTGGTTAATGGAGTCAAGTCCAGCTGGCGTCCTGTCACGAGTGGTGTCCCCCAAGGGTCGGTATTGGGGCCCGTCTTGTTTAATATCTTTATTGATGACCTGGATGAGGGGATTGAGTGTACCCTCAGTAAGTTTGCGGATGACACCAAGTTGGGAGGATGTGTTGATCTGCCTGAGGGTAGGGAGGCCCTTCAGCAGGATCTGGATAGGCTAGACAGTTGGGCTGAGGTCAATGGGATGAGGTTCAATAAGGCCAAGTGCCGGGTCCTGCACTTTGGCCACAATAACCCCATGCAATGCTATAGGCTTGGGGCAGAATGGCTTGAGGAGTGTATAGAGGAAAAGGACCTGGGGGTGTTGGTTGATGCTCGGCTCAGTATGAGCCGGCAGTGTGCCCAGGTGGCCAAGAAGGCCAATGGCATCCTGGCCTGCATTAGGAATAGTGTGGCCAGCAGGAGCAGGGAGGTGATCATCCCCCTGTACTCAGCTCTGGTGCGGCCGCACCTCGAGTACTGTGTTCAGTTTTGGGCCCCTCACTACAAGAGAGACATCGAGGCCCTGGAGCGTGTTCAGAGAAGGGCAACAAAACTGGTGAGGGGTCTGGAGCACAGGTCTTACGAGGAGCGGCTGAGGGAGCTGGGATTGTTTAGTTTGGGGAAAAGGAGGCTCAGAGGAGACCTCATTGCACTCTACCACTTCCTGAAGGGAGGCTGTGGTAAGGAGGGGGTCGGCCTCTTCTCCCAGGTAACTAATGACAGGACGAGAGGGAATGGCCACAAGTTGTGCTGGGGAAGATTTAGATTAGACTTGAGGAAAAATTTTTTCTCTGAGAGAGTGGTCCGGCACTGGAATGGCCTGCCTAGGGAGGTGGTTGAGGCACCGTCCCTAGCGCTGTTCAAGAAGCGTTTAGATGAGGTGCTGAGGGATTTGATTTAGTAGCTTGGTGGGTAGGGATGGTGGTGTGAGGAAGGTTGGACGAGATGATCTTGTAGGTCCTTTCCAACCTAATGTATCTATGAATCTATGAATCTATGAAACCAACCCTTTTGCTGCTTGGTCTGCAGTTGTTGTACTTTTGATTGAAAACTGCTACCAAGTCACCTAAGAGTGTCAGCTGAAATGAAAAAATCCGGTATATGAAGAAATGTCTGATCACTGTACTTAAGCTCATCTCTCTGAAATTATATCTCATGTTTACGTTAGTATTTACCCCATCATCTTTCACATGAAATAGCGTTCTGTATAATGCTGTATCCCCAGCAACAAAAAAATCATTTTCTTCCATGTAGCCAAGACTGGGAATAAGATATATGCAGCTTGAAACACTTATTGATCAATCCACTTCTGAAAACTGCATGTAAACTTTATGAGCAGTCCAGCAGTACAGAAATTGCTACATGCTTTAAAAAAGAGAAACCTGAACACGTTTATTTGGTGCTTATGGAGTAAAAAATATGACTCAAAAAGTGCTATTATGCAAGTCTTTTGTAATGCTATGATACTCTGGAGGAATGTTTTAATGTTCTCTTGCAAACTATTGTTTGAAAAGAAAAAATCAAGTTTTTACAAGCTTTGTCTAGATCCGGTGACCATTTACAGTCAGGCTAAATGTTCTCCGTAGATGTCTGGGGAAAATTAAGGATGTCTTTCCTGTAATAATGAGGCAAACTTTTACCTCTTGATTACTCACTGGAATAATTTAAAGGATGTAAATTAAATTTTCCAGAGTTAATTGAGAAAATGCATATTATGCCATTCCCTTCCCACATGCTTAGCGTGAAGAGATTTTCTTCTTGGTTACAAACAGAATAAGACACTCAGAGAGATATCTGCAGAAGAACTGCAAGATAATCAGGGCATGCATCCTGCTTTACCTCTGTTTCTAAGAGCAAAAATATAGAGGGATTTTTGCTAACCACTTCCTAAATTTTTCAGGCTGTGCAGAAGTTTCTTTCATAATTGTCAAGAAATTCTCAAGTTAATCCTGGGAAGAGGTGTAAGTCTCCTTCTGCTAGTGGGGGTTACTGAGAGCATTCCTCTGAGCTTCATCCACCCAGCAGGCTGTTTGTGTGAGGGTAGGCAGCTCTGGGGAGCAAGTGTGGGGAGTTAGGGCAGTTGTGTGCCTTGCTCGCTATTTTGACTCAACTAATGCAAGTAAGTGTTTGCCTGAGGAATAGGGTGTTCAAGCAACAAAGCATATGTACAGGGATCTTTTCCTGCTTATATTCTCTTGGTAAGCAATAGTTTAAAAGCTTCCTGAGCCAGAAACTGTGCCAAAGTCACTCTTCAATAGCTGTGAACCCTAAATGAATTTACTTAAACCTGATTCTGAATGCCATGAAGTGTTCAATTTCTGCAGCATCCTGTGACAGAATTCATGATTCCATCCTGAATGTTTTCTTCTCGTAATGGGTGTTGTCTGTTGTTCCTATTTTATCAGCTGCTCAAAAGGCAACTGGACAGAGATTTCCATTTTGTAGGATGAGTAGAACAGAACAGCATGCATTTCTCTGAGTCTTCTCTGAGAATTCTCAAGAGATTGTTTCCTGTTTTTTTTTTTTTTTTTTTTTTTTTTTTTTTTTTTTGTTAACAGGCTTGCCAGAAGCTTGACAAGTATCAGTTTTTTGGGTTTTTTTCTAGGTGCTTCAGCTTAGCATAGTGCAGTTTCATCTCACTTTACAGACTGACTGATGAGATCAGTCTTGCTAAAGATCCATATAGTCTACAAGTTATCTTTTGCAAATCATGAAGTAGTATCTTACCCTTCAACATCTGGTGAATGATAAGGACACTTGACTGGATTACATTTAATACAGCTAGTGGATCTGAGCCAGACTTGCAGCTGATGTGTATGGCCATTAAGTTACATATATAGGCACTGATCAAATTCTTTTTACTTTTCCTTGCTTGCTTCATTCAAAAGTATATTCAGCTACTCAGAAAACAGTGTTCTGTATCTCTCTAGAAATAAAAATCACTATTTCCAAATTCAGTTTTTCTTTTTTCCCTGCTCCTGTTCCTTAGCCCTTGGTGCTTTTGGCTATGTAAGAAAGAAGGAAGGGAGCCTGTTACTGCAGAATAACTGCATTTCTCTGAAAGCGATTTGGAAACTTGTGCAGCTTTATCTCACCAAGTTTCAAATAATCATTCCAGTCGGAAGGATTACCTACTTCTGGCAAGCTGTCCAAGCATAAAGTATTCTTGATACAGGTAAAATAACCTTTTCTCGCTCATGTATGCCACAGGAGGCTGTTCTTTCAAATCCATCTCTTGTGAGTTACAGGTAATTAAGGCTGATGAAAGAGCAGACTTTCTTGACAGTTCTGTTTTTCCATTCAAGACAATTTTCCATTTATCATGTATTTAATATAGCCAAGGCTGTGACAGTTCCCTTTGAGGAATGCTGGCTTGTAGTACTCTTTAAATTTGCAGGCACTGCTCTTCAAATCAAAAAGAAGAATAGTGTAGATGTGCTTCTGGGTGAGCTGGGAGTGTCTTTATGTGCTGCCTTTGCTTAACAGGCAGTGCACATTTGCAGAGTACCTTGCAGATGTGAGGGGTATTATCATATAATCATAGAATGGCCTGGGTTGAAAAGGACCTCAAAGATCATCTAGTTTGAACCCTGCCATGGGCAGGGTTGTCAACCACTAGACCAGGCTGCCCATAGCCACATCCAGCTTTGTCTTGAATGTCTGCAGGGATGGGGTATCCACAACATCTTTGGGCAACCTGTTCCAGTGCATCACAACCCTCTGAGTAAAAAACTTCCTCCTAACATCTAACCTGAATCTGCCCTGTCTTAGTTTAAAACCATTCCCCCTTGTCCTATCGCTGTCAACCCATGTTAAACAGTCATTCCCCCTCCTTTTTATATTCTTCCCTTCAAGTACTGGAAGGCCACAATAAGATCTCTCTGGTGTCTTCCAAGCTAAACAAGCCCAGCTCCCTCAACCTTTTTTCATAGGGGAGATGCTCCCGCCCTCTGATCATCTTAGTGGCCCTCCTCTGGACCCGTTCCAAGAGCTTTGCATCTTTCTTGTGCTGGAGGCCCCAGGCCTGGGTGCAGTACTCCAGGTGGGGCCTCACAAGAGCTGAGTAGAGGAGGACAGTCACCTCCCTCACCCTGCCGACCACCCCTTTTTTAATGCAGCCCAGGATATAGTTAGCCTTCTGGGCTGCAAGCACATACTGCTGGCTCATGTCCTATTTCTCATCCACCAGGACCCTCTAGTCGTTCTTTGCAAGGCTGCTCTCAAGGAATTCTTTATCAGTCTGTATTTATACTTGGGATTGCCCCAGCCCAAGTGCAACACCTTGCACTTGGCCTTGTTGAACCTCCTTAGGTTCACATGGGCCCACTTCTCCAGATTGTCCAGGTCCCTCTGGATGGCTATCCTTCCATCCAGTGTATCAACATCACCGCTCAGCTTGGTGTCATCTGTTGCAAACTTGCTGAGGGTGCACTTGACTCCATTGTCTATGTCAGTGATAGAGGGAACTTCAGGGTTGAGTATATTCCCTTTTAAATTATACACTATAGAAATTCTTGTGTGTGAAAGCTAAAATTGCCACTTAAGTGTATGTAAGGAAGTGTAAGTCTTGCTTTGAAGTTGTTGAAATCACTTCTGGGAAAGAAGTCTATACTCATGCTTCCTCCTACTTCTAAGCAAAGAAAAACACTTCTGTCCTGTTTTTGCAAAAGGAAAAAAAAAAAAAAAACCAAAACAACAAACATTAGGATACTTGACTGTTTACGCAGATATTAAGAGAAAATGTGCTATGTGCCAAAATAAATCTGTACACCCCACTGTGCGGAAACCACAAGAAAATATGAGTTTAATGTTCATGCGATATTCTGTTACACATCCTGAAATTAGAGTGTATATCATTATGTTTTTAGCCGGTGCATAAGTTTTAAAAACCAAACTGGACAGGTGAATATTTAGAGATGTGCTCAGATATCCAGAATGTGTTAATTTTAAGCATTCTGTATTATTGCTGGTACTGTATCATGCCAAATACGCGGTGGTGGTGTCAGGAGATGGAGTGCTTGTCTGCCTTTTCTGCTTGTTTCACAGATTTTTAATGCCAGTTTCATATGGAAATCCAGCAGTATTGTGAGGGGAGCACTTGAATTATTCGATGGAATGGAGAATACAGAGTCATAATAAAACCTGAAATGCTATTCCCTTTGCCACTGTTTGGGAAAACATAATATTTTCAGTCTCCTAAAGGGCATTTTTTCATATCTTCCTTTAGGAAATACATGAAATTCAATTTTAAAAAGATATTATATTTTGGCTTTAGAGTTTTTTCTTTAATTTCTTATTCTTTTAATATTTTTCTTCTTGGGTTGTATTATGCTAAACAGCTTTTTGTGTTTGTGGGTAACATTGCTTAAACTGATAGTAAAAGTGTACCGAGGGCTTTATTATATTCCCTTCCTCTTAATGTGTGTGAGCTGTAAGAGGAGTGATCTTGAGGCATTGTTCACTAAGGTGGTGGATAAAGAAACAGGAAAATTATTCACTTGACTGTGAAGTTTGGTTTGGGGGTGGCGTGTCAAGTTCGAGAAGCCTTACTTGCGCGATGCTGAGAAAGTGTCTACTGATATTGTGTCTACTATTTCTACGTGGAATATCACTGAATGAGCTGTGCAACATGTGAAGTTCTCTAGTTCCAATGGTTGAGTTGTAAAATAAATAAACACAACTACCCTGACGTTTTAAAACTCTCAGGAAGTCCCCAGAGTCCTGATAAAATTGGTTAACCAATTGAGAGGATGAGGTAATATATTTTTAAAAATAAATTAATCTCTAAATACGTAGTTCCTATTCTGATATTTTTCTTTCTTTCCTTTTTCCTTTAGTTCCTTGGCATAGCATTTCTTGGGATTGGACTGTGGGCATGGAATGAAAAGGTAAGTTAAATATAGCACCAAACAAAATTTTTTTTTTCTGATGAAATATTGGAATAAAAGTGTACCGCACATTTAGTGTGTCCACGCAGTTTCTCCTGAAACAAAATCAAGATTCTCTGAAAAAAAAATAAATAAATTATAAAACACAACCTTGACTAGGTTCACCTAAGGGAAGATCTGAGGCGTTTTTCTTAAGAATGCTTTGTCAAGAAATCATGGCTGATGCTTGCACATACAATAACCATTTCAATCCACGCATGCTCAAATGGCAGCACAGACAATGAAATGCTCTACTGAAGGCAGTGTTGGCAGTGTGTCTGATGCACGTATCCCTAGGAATGAGAAGGAGCCTATATGTCTCACAAGGCAAGTTCTTGAATCTGAGCTTTCTTGGCTTTGTTGCCTGAATGTAGCATGCTCATTGCTGCTTCTCTTAATGAAAACCAAACCAAAACTGAGGCAAAGAAAATATTTTTTTTTCTTATGCTGAGTATAAGGTTGTCCACTTGAAAGTTTTCTGTTTTGAGACTGTAAAGTCAACTGGGAAATGGGAATAAAGAAAGGAAAAGGTGGGGAGGGAGAGAAATCACTTGTGAACCAAAGCCTGATTTTTAGTTTGCTTGATTCTGAAGTTAGGAAGGAGATAAAGTATTGAAGCATGATGTACAAAGCAGGTCAGTATGTATTGGGTTATCAATACATACTAAAATTAAAGTTGGAATTTCCTTATTTGTTTAAGAAATGAAGGAAAAAACACACCAACAACAAACCAAGATCCATCCCTGGTTGATAACAGTGATGCTATGATATTTAGTTAAGTAGTGTTTCTCGTTTTTGATGGGAAACACTAAGTTAGTTTCAAACGAATGTTTGCTTCAGGCATAATAACTGGCACTTGCAGCAGAAAAAAACACCACATTGGAAACATTGGAGTTTTGCCGCTTGAATTCAGGACAAATTTTGCTGATTTGACAGTGAGTTATTGACTTAAATTCTAATTGCCCTGTGCAAAAACGAACTCCCAGTGCTAGTAATAGAGTGTTAACTATTTCACACCATATACATGGTCATACATAAAGTTTTCATTATACGCATACGTTTACCTACTATATGATGCTCGTGTTGGAAAGCTTGAATAGGTTTGGAAAGCAATGCTGTCATTCAGCAGAGATGCAAAAACATCTTTAATTGAATTATCTGAGCATACTCATAGAGCTTATGATGCCAGTTTCTAAGCCTCAGAGGAGTAATATATTTCAGAGTAGCTTATCAGAACAGATCTTAACATTTTTGTATCATTTCTATGGTAGCACAAATTATTCCTATTTAGAATAAATGAGCAGGTAAAGAAAAAAGTGCTATAGATTAGTTTGTGAAGTCTGAAATACACTAGTCCTGCAGCTAGAGGTTATTCTAGCAGAAAGATGGTTGGTCTGTTTTTTCATATCATCTGTATGTGAAACCACCCCCACCTCCAAGGAAGAATGTTTTTAATTCATAATTGTAAATAATCAGAAACCAGGGTTCATGTTTTCACTCATCAAATAACAGGTACACTCTGCATAGCTGTTATCATGTCATCTTAAACATTTCCTGGGAACAGGAAATAGCCAGTAACTGCAGTCAGGATCAGGTGCCAGGTAATCGTAGTTCCCATGCAGCTGGGGGGGTGGATCAGCTACATCCCATATGGGGCTGTTCGTGCTGCAGCCGGGGAGCTGGAGGTAATATACACGCAGGTGAAGCCAAACACTTGGAAGATCTGTAACTAGAATGAAATGCACTTCTCTAGTTAGACTGCTTCTTGTGTAAGGCTGATGTGAAACTCCCTTAAACACTGTGGTCTGTTGTAATGGTACACTGTAAGACTTTAAGACAGCAAGGCAGCTGTGGATCCTTGTGGACTGCAGGTTGAGCAGAAGCCAGCAGCATGCATTTGCTGCAAAGGCTGCTATAGCTAATGGCAATCTAGACTCCATTAGGCAAAGGGTTGCCAGCAGGTTGAGGGTGGGGGGAATCCTTTCACTTTGCTCAGCACTGGTGAGGCCACAACTGGAGTTCTGGGTCCAGTTCTGGGCTCCTCAGTAGGGCAGAGACATGGACATACTGGTAAGAGTCCAGCAAAGGGCCAGGAAGATGAGGAACCTTTCCCACAAAGAAAGGTTGAGTGAGCTGGGCCTGTTCAGCCTTGAGAAGAAGAGGCTCGGGTGGGCTGTCTGTCTATAAATATCTCTTAGAGTGCAAAGAGAATTAATCCAGGCTCTTGTCAGTGGTTTGCTATGCCAGGATCCTGAAACCCTTTCAACCCTTTTTTTTGTTTGAATGTTCTGTTATGCTGTGAAGACTGCTGCTGTCCCAATTAACTAAATCTTTGAATTTAGAAGTACTATTGTATAATATGTTAAAATGAATGTCATGTTTTAGCCAGATTAGGTCTTCAGAAGGATTTCTGTTATGTGAGGTGATATAGCGGTGGAGAGGATTTTAATTTAATTCTATGTTTAATAATTTGGTTTTACATCTAGATGTGTTGTTCTGTGTCCTGGTCATTGACTTGTGTGTACTTCTGCTGCATCACAGAAAAATAGTGTACAAGGCCATGTTAAAAATGCAGGATGTAATGAAGTAATCCATGTTTTACAGGAAGCCTGTTTGCTGCCAGGTGAGACTGTGATAGATCTGTTGATTTGGTGGCTGGTTCCTCTTTTTAGCTAGATTGGATAGAATTCTCTTTAGACTTTAAAATAAGAAAGAAAAAAAAAGGTGAAGAAAAAAACCAAAAAGCACACTATGCAGTCTCATGACCTTCCTTTGCAGGGAGGCAAAAGAGCTCATTTGTCAACCATGCAGTAGAATTGGCTTGACAGCCAGCCAGCCAGGCCTGAACAAAAACTGGGCAATTAGCATTCCAGATCATGGACTCTGAAAGAGAACTGGAGGTGGGAGTAATAAACTTGAGGGATGAATAAGGCCGTCTATACCATAGATGAGTTATATAGCTCACAATCTCACGGTGTTTTCAGGCACACAAAACTTGGTCTAATACCATTTAAGAAAAAAGAAGTTCATCCACTGAGCAGCTGACACCCCACCCGCTCCCTCCTCCCCCCAGCTTGTTAACATATATAAAGCAACTGTGTTTGCTCTGCAGCAGGGAAAAAATATACAGTCATTATATTTCACTAACTTTTTAAACCACTTCATGCGATTTTTTCTGTTGCTTTTTACAACATATTAACCCTGTCCTAAATGTCTACTTCCCTCCTTGGTTGTGAATATTAAATAATGTGGTCTTAAGGCTCTTTGAGAGTGTTCATGATGTGATGCCAGTAGGTACTAAGGAAAACAAACTTTGCGGTTTTCTCACTACCTGCAGGAGATTTATGTGCAAGTATAGTGTGAACAAGTGATGAGTTGCTTTTATGTCTTCTGAGGCTTTTGGGGACTGTGGAGTGGAAGCTTTTAGAAGGAAAGTACTGAGGTTTTAGAGTCTGCATTAGGTAAGAGGTTGTAAAAGAAGAGATGCTAAAGTGGGAAGAAAGGCCTTGCAAAGTTTGTTGATTGGCCTTGGTTAGCTTGTAAGGTTGGCTGTAATGAAGTGGGAGAAGTGGAAGAGGCTGATAACATGCATAAGTTTGGTTTCAACGTTTTTCTTGTCAAATCAGCATAGCTAGAAGGTACTCCAGCTCAGAAGCCAAATTGCAGTTTGTAATATCAGTATGGTATGTCCATGTGCCTGCACAGTGCTCTTGGTGAGTGAGAGCTTTTGCTCTCGATCTCAAGTTTTAAACTTGACTTTTTCATGTCAATGAGATCTCACTGGTACATTTACATTTAGATTTCTATACATAAAGATTCATTATCTAAAGTCTCTTTTAAATAATCTGTAGTAGTGTTCCAGCACCCTGTAACCATTAATCCAGAAAAATGCAAAAAACTGTATTTATTCTACCAGTCATTTGCCAATTGAACTCGACTTTGCCAGAACAAGGCAGTTAGGCTTCTTCACTAAGAGCTTGGAAACTGATGCTCTGCTGCTTTTACTATTTGCTGTAGGAAATACAAAACCAACAAAAATCAAGGAAGTAAGTTCTGTAAACATCGCTCACCTAGATTCTTGATTGCAGAGACAAAATGCTGGAGTGGGATTAATTTGGCATATTTTGATGACTATTGTTCTGTTCTTCATGCTTATTCAGATGCACAGCATGGAGAAACTGCAAAAATTGTATGACTGAGAAAGTAAATCTTTTTTCCATTTTAAAATAATACATTTGGAAATCACTCCTGCGTGATTTCCTGTTTCTGTTTGCTAGCATTTCTGAGCCCTGCAGACAGGCTTGTGGAAAGGTTAATGCTTAGCCTGCGGAGAATAAATGTTTCTGAAGGTCTTGTATTGTTGAATCTTTTTTCTGACCACTTTCTTCTTCATCCTGGAAATGCACTTCTGCAGCAGAGAAGTTTAGTGGCTTTTTTCTGTCTTAAATATTTTCACGCATCTCCTCTTGAGTTCTCCCATTCTGTTTGTGTTGATTTCTTCTTTTTATGGCCCTCTGGGATATTGTTTGTCATGGGACTGCTCAGTGTGCTACTGTTTTCTTCAGGCTAATTCTAGAGTGATCTCATGAATTGAATGCCTCCTAGTGTCTGGAGCACAAGTTGTGTATTATGAAGGCACATCTTCATTTGTCAGTAATCTAGTTTATGTGGTCTAAGACTGTTAACATGAACTGAAGCATAGTTTATAGGGAGTCCCTTTAAATGAACTAAAATGCTAATATAGATGTATATCAAATATCACAGGTTGGAGCTGAAGTTAGAGATCTGTCTTTGGAAAGCAGTACAAGTGGTCCAGTAATCTTTGTATGGGATTAAGAAAGCAACAAAGAATGCATTTTGAGTAAATATTGCTTCCTTCATCTTTTTTTGATGGGATATAAGCAAGCAACAGTGCAGATATAATACTGGGAGGGGCCTTATCAAGTAACTGTCTTCAGTATTGTTCCTTTGACTTGAGCTATGCATGGGATCCAGCTCATAGGGTGCATGGTTCTGGCCATGTGATAAAAAAACAGCTTTACAACAGAGGATCATTCACTAGATTCAGGCATCTCTTTTAAAATTGTTTGCTCTGCCCTTGCTCGTGTACTGGAGGGAGTCAGCTCCCTGTTTTTAATGCAGGCACTTCTGATGGGCCAATCTTGGTGATCTTGTGTTTGTTGGTGTGGTAGAAGTCGCCACTGATGCCTCTCTACCATTCCTTTGTTGGAGAAAGAAGCAGGTCCTGCTGTTTCACTTGACTTTACTCCTGAGTGTAGGATGGGTTAGGAATCTTATGTCAGTCTTTGCAGTTGCACGTCTGTGTCATTCTATCCTAGTGACCAAAATCAAATACACTTCACAAATAAAGCAAACTTCTTCATAACTTCATCATTATTAATTTCAATTTGTTTATAGATGAAGATTTTGCTCCTTCATAACCCCTAGCAAACAGTGACTTACAGGGGATGGAAAGGTTAAGAACCCCAACATTCAAATGTACAGCAGGCAATTGAGGGTGGGGAAAAAGAGCAAACAGATGAGCTGGAGCTCATCCAGAGAATACGTCCTGCTGGCTCTCCTTGTGGGACTACAGTAGAGCCCTGGATTGGTGCCAGTGGGAGAAGAAAAGTATTAGCATGTGTAGCTCTACGCAAAGTGTTTACTGCCAAGTAAAGATTAGGCATATGTCGAAACTACCAAAGAAGTGTTATGTGCGTACCCAGAAACACTACTATACCTCTGAAGTGTGAATATAGGTTTAAGAAAAAAATAATATTTTTCCTCCTGTTAGATGCCAGAATATCGATAGTACTTGCAACTGTTTTGTGGTAAAGATTGGACTGCTGCAGTAGTGTTGCTAAGAAAAAATCCTATCCATTTGCAGAGCGACCAACTTTAAAAGATTTACAGGTGGTGTGTTGAGGTTTTTCATCCCTCGAAGAAATGAGCTGGCAAACAATCACCATATATTACGTGCATGACTGGTAGCCTTGAGGATTCAGTGTCACTGGAGGAAGCAGTGTTATCTTGTGAGATTCCTATTCCTCTGCTCGATTACCTCCGTATATGTTTCCTTCTGCTTTTGGCTGAAGATAGGATGAAGACATTATTGGCAACTACAAGACTCATGTACTTTCCCCCAGAATAAGGCACTACCTCTGTGCAAGTCTAGGTCTAAGCACAGAGCATTGTCTATTTGTCATTCCTCTTGCTAGCAATTGTTTTATTGCCAGAGCCACTGTGAAGACTGTATATTCTGAGGTACCTCCAGAATACTGATAACTTGGGATTCATGTGCAGACAGCACGCAGTACAAATGAGAATTATGCAGCATGCTTTGAGATGTCAGGATGTATTACTTGGAGTTTATCCAAGCTTGGTTTATGATTGCCACATGTGGACTAGCAAAAGATGCACATAAAGGTGCTCTCCAAGGGTAGCAAACAATAGGAGATAAAGCCTGTATTGTTTAACTTCAGTGCATGTCAGATCACAGCTGTACTGAGCAGTCAGTGCCTGGAGGAGAACTCTGCTTAGATGAGTGACCTTTGCTGTGTGACTGGCCAGCTTGTGGCATGCTAGAGTGGCATGAAAGTGCCAGTGCTAGAAAATCAAGTAAGGTGGGAAAAGGCATGGTCAGAAAAGAAATATAAGTTCAACCAATTTGCTACATTTTATTGTCATTAGGTGTGACAGAGTATAAGGCTGTATTTCTTCTTACTAAGACGTATTTGTATAAATATCTTCTCAAAGAACAGGGTCTACAGCTGTTAGCTGAATTACTCTTTAATTTCATCTTTCATTTGAATTTTACTGCTTATAATGGCAATAACTTGATTAGACTGTTCTTTCTTTTCTTTGAAAAAGAAAGATTGAAGAGTCTTATAAAGAAAGACTTAATTGACCATTCATCCTTCTGGATTTATTTCTTTCATAAGTAAAATAATTGCAATAAGCTATGTTCTTTTTCCTGTGGCTGTTTTTATGCTCTGCTATAGTGCATTAATGAAAAAAATGAGCTAATGTTAAAAGAAATAAGGAGTAGTTTTTGCTTAAGGCATAACTTGTTCTCATGTTATTAGATAGGGGAAAACATGGAAGGAACTTCCAAACTTGGTTGGAAGTCATTACAGCAGACCTATTCCTTTGGGCAGAGCTTGTGTTTCCTATCTTGCATATGTCCAGATCAATGCCTTCTTCAGAAGTTTGTGTGTTAGATTATGCTGCTTATTGTTTGTTATTCTTAGCCAGAAAGTTGTATCTTTGATTTCTTATTTACAGCTCATGTAATCAAGAAACGGTGGAAAACTTTTGTACAAATTGTTAGCTATTGTTAAGTGTTAGTTCAGTCTGACTTGTACCACCTCATCACTGGTTACGTGAAAAGGGGGCACACCAAATGGTCTGCTTTGACAGTAATACTGGGTCTGAGCAGCATTGTGTTATATTATGTGTTACATCTATTTTTGCCTTTGTGATGAATGACAGTGTCTAGTACTGTATGTATTGTAGGAGGAAAGCATTGATGAATACATTGGTTTTCATCCCTGTCAGACAATAGTATAGTTTCCTTCTCTAGTAGGAGGAAAATCTAGGCTGAGAATGTTAACTCATGCTCTTGTTTAAAGTTTGTGAGTTTTAGATAGGTTGTGGGTTTTTTTTTTTGTTTTTTGTTTTTTTTCAATTGTCTTATGGTATGCTAGCCTCTTCCAAGACTCCTTGCTGTGTGCACTGGAGAAATTCAGGCCCCTATTTTATCTAGTCTGTCATTCAGAAATAAAAAGTAGTAAGGATCATCTTCATTTTCAATTTATTCTGTGTCAGTTTTGTGTGGGGAAATTATGGAAGTGATTGCAGACTGATGTGCTGTATTAGAGATACTGGGTGCATGACTTTTTACATGCTTTGAGTGGCTCAAATTATGTATTAAAAAACAAGGTCACAATTCCAAAGCTACAGTTATGAAGAGTTGCCTTCTAACAGCATTAGACCTTTTGGAAATGATGCTATGATAACATAGTTCAAAGCTATTGCTGTTCTGGGAGCAAAAGAATCAAAGTGGATGTGAGCAGGAAGAAGAAAAAGGATGGAAAACTTGAGAATAAATCTGCAAATAAAAAGCTGTAGATGAGAAGATCTATACTGTTGTTTTTCAAGCCATAGCTAATTCAGGAGTTAATAAAGAAAGCAGTAGTCTTAAACACTCAGTCTGCATTTGGGCTTCTTTGAAGGAATGTGTGAAGAAATCTCCACTGCAGCAGTGTGCTTAGTATTGACCTATGACACCAGGGAGTTAAAAGAAGAAACAGTGATGCTTCAGCTTTTTTGCTGCCAGAAGGCTTTGTGAAATTGTAACTGTTCCTCTACAAACTCATGGAATATGGAAGACTTTGTATTTGCTCCTTGACATGACCCATCTGTTCTACATCAGCCAAACTGATTAAAAAGTGTTCAGATCAATAAAATACGTCCTCAAGACTTCTGGCTTCACAACCCAAGCTCTGTATCTAAGGGATTAATGGCATTATAAGTGGGCAGTACTAACTGTTGTATCTAAAATATTGCTTGTGTTTACCATGTGATAAATTTAACCCACTTTGGTGCATAGCATCTCCTGAGATGTGTCCTTAAACGACCTTCTGTCCTACTAAGAAACATAATGCCTATTTCAATGTTTTTTTCCATTTAACTGATTAGACAGTAGTCACATTGTACGTGCATAATGAGGTTTTGGCATGTAAGTGACTGAAGTTTTAATCAGCTCAGTGTCTAAATTGCCAAAATATAACATAAAATTTGTTGCTGTAAAATGCTGCATTTAACTGAGGGAGCTCACTTATAATTCCTGTCAGTGGTTGTAAATACTGAGCATAAAGGCTAAACTTAAGCGTTTTTTCTTGCTATTGGCTGCTTTTTCTATCAGAACATTTCTAAGTTTGTGCTTACATGAGCAACATCTACGATACCTAAAATGCATCTCCCCATGGTTAATAAAATCGAGTTAAATTTTATTCAAATGTGTAAATTTTTTTTTGCAGATGATTCTAGGACAATGCTTTTTGGTTCTTTGCATTTGTCGCTTCAGAGATATTGAACATAATTACTCTTTTTATCTCTCTGTTTAATGTGAAGATTTTATTAATTGCTATTTTCTTTCTGTGCTGAAGAGTGTCTGTTTGCATTAAGCCTCTACCTTTTTAAGAAGAAGAATGCAAGCTGAATGTTTACAACACGGAGCTTAACCACGTGTGTTATCTCTTGGTATTGTTTCTTTCCCAGGGAGTGCTGTCCAACATCTCTTCCATCACTGACCTGGGTGGCTTTGATCCAGTTTGGCTCTTCCTAGTGGTAGGAGCGGTTATGTTCATTTTGGGATTTGCAGGATGCATTGGAGCTTTGCGAGAAAATACCTTTCTTCTCAAATTTGTAAGTAACAACTGTGGCATTCAGTAGTTATGCGGCACAAGTCGTGTTTGGTATTCCTGCTTAACTGTTTAAAGATTTTAAAATGCATTTTGGGGAGCAGAAGGCATTACTGATGTGAGAGGACTGTTCTGGGAATCTCTTTTGATTAACTGTTAATGCTTTATAGATCTTAATCTCTGCTGCTTAAGTTTTTATTTTTTAATATTTAGAGCTATTGATGGTAAGAGTCATAACATGGAACTCCTGCCTTCCTATCACTAAGAATCTGAATTGAGCTTAGAGTCAATAATCAGCTGCCTGTGAATTAGAAGAAATGTATAATACGCTACTGAATGTGAACCATGTGATTTTGCTGTGCAAGTTTCCCTCATATTACAGATGAGATAGGACTGCTAGGAAGGCACTGCTTGCTGATAAGGCTCGGCTCTGTATTTTATAGCTATATAGCTATATTTTATAGACCTCATTGCCCAGTGTAAATTTAAGATTCGGAATAAATTCAAGATATTTTCCTCTCCTGTCCCACCTTCCAGAGCTGAGCACAGCCAGGATGGTATTTGTCTTCATAACTGTTAACTGCCAGTATATGCACAAAAAGTTTTCCAATGAAAAGTCAGCCTTCAGGTCACATATTTGACTCCCACTGACACATTGTATTGTGGGAGGAGGCAGTTGATTGTTCTTAAGCCATTTATAAAATGGTTTGAGATAGAAGAGAGCAAGCTAGAACTTAATTTTATTCGGGGAAAAAAAAAACAACAAAAACAAAAACAGAAGGAAAGATGTTGTAATTTTTTTCTCTTCTTTCTCTTATCTTCTCTAAAACGTACCCATCTGCTGTACCAGAAATAGCTTCCTATACAGCAGCTGATGGAGGAATTAAAAATGCATCTGAACAAACACAGAGCATATTAAAATGAGACTTAAAGGCGCAGTTGCAGAAGGGATGGAATTCTAGTGTACGAGGGACCCCTGTGTGTTTTATAACACTGTAGATTCAGTGGAGATGCTTAGAGAAAGCAGCAGATCGTTAGTAATGCCTTTGGCATCCATTGCATTTGCATTAATCATCACAGCCTCATTTGGTTTTAATGTGGATGTGAGTCATTCCATAGACATTCCTCTCTTAGTCATTAATTAATTTCTGTTGTTAGCACTTTTTGCTTTACCCACTTAGGCCAAGTTTTATGAGAGAGGATGCCTAAAGAGAAGGTCACTTACACACCATTTAATTTGTTCCATTTGTTGTACAGTGTCTTTGAAAATGAGAGTGCCTACTCAAAAATTTAACGTGAGTTTCCAGAGAGCCTGGCAGGTGGCCATCTCTGAAATTTAGAGTGAACAATTTTGGGCTTCTTTGGAAATTCCAGTGAAATGTCCAGCTCTAGATGCCAATGTTTGAATTCATTGCCATTTTTATTTGCTAGAAGAAAATTAAGAATATTGTACTGCAGCTCTAATGAAAAAAAAAAAAAAAGTATTTTAAAAAATGTATTGTCTACATGAATAGCTTGATTTTGCTCTGAAACAGATAAAGCTTTATGGCAAGATGTAACTGTGAGCTTTGAAAAATAAATCTTTGGCAAGACAGCAAAATAATTGTAATGTTTTGGTTTTTTGTTTTTTTTTTTTTTGGTCATAGTTTTCTGTGTTTCTTGGAATTATTTTCTTCTTGGAACTCACTGCTGGTATTCTAGCATTTGTTTTCAAAGACTGGATCAAGGACCAGCTGTATTTCTTTATAAACAACAACATCAGAGCATACCGAGATGACATTGATTTGCAAAATCTCATAGACTTCACACAGGAATATGTAAGTAGGACTATGTTTATTTTTTAATGCTTGCTTTAAATAAATACCTTCTCTGTTTATTACTTCCTCTCTATTTAATTTCTTCAAGGACTAACAAAAATATACTAGAATGCATTCACAGAACCTCTGCAAATGCACAGTACCTGTGAACAGTGGCTTATTTCTTGTATTGTTCATCAAAACGATTAAAATAGAGACTTGGGGTGATCTATTCATGAAGCCTTTTAAAGACGAGCACGTCAAATTGTCTAGTTACCATAAGAATTTTGTGTTCAGATTATTGGAGCGTATTTGTATGTGCCTATAAATATAATTCAGGGGGGATTGTTTTCTAAATGTTTTATTCTAAGAGCTATCACTTCTGTTAAAAACAAACAAAAAACACTCCCCAAAACCACAGTTTTCTTAGCTTGATGGAAACATATTCAGTTATGAATTGAATGTTAGATGTTTTAGCAACATTAGAGATGCTACACTGCTCTGAAGTGACAGAGAGATGGGGGCTTGTTGTGACTGCCATGTTTTGTCTCAAGAAGACTTACTGCGTTTAGCCTAATGAAGTGGGCAATTCCAGAAGTCCTTATAAAAAATCTCTAAAGGACATTTCAGCAGAACCTGAAGGGGAAGGAAGAGTGAAATCAGATGTGCACACTTGTGCAGGTTCAGGGGTCAAATTTGCCAGTATGTAAAGGAGTCCTGTACTGGATTTCACGCACAAGCCATTTTACTGGTACATTCTTGCTCCAGTACTGTCCTCTGGACTATGTTTTATGAACTGCACTTTGAATTTGGCCCTGTGTAGTTGCATCATTAAGTATAGATTGAAATAATCAATCTTTATTTGTGTATATTCTGCAATAACTTTTTTTTATTTTTTTAACCAAACGATGTTTGGTTTGCTCATGCGTGCCTTGAGGGAAGAAGTGAGTGAGTAATAGAATGTGGATCCTTGTACTCATTTGAAACTTGCTCCTGTTTGAAGAAGCCCAGAGGTCTGAAAGCAGTGGGGCATATGTATGCATTGAGAAGGCTACAATCCAGTTTTGCAGTAGACTGGCAGTAGATAACTGGATTAGCGCTCTTGACAGTTAAGTTGGGGCAGCATGAGTTTGGAGAGCAAGTTACTTTTTCAGATAGGAGAGATGAGACTTGAAGACAACATATTTCTAGTAATGCAGTTGGAACTGTATTTACACCCAGAGGGAAAGAATTGCCATTCCCAACACTTTAAAATGCGCTTAGCTGTATTTATTTATTTATTATTAGTGTGATTTTTTTAGTTGGCATAGATTCCTTGGACTAGATTCTGGAGTGCTGTAAACCATCAGTGCTCCACTGAAGTTCAGTCTGTTCTTCGCAGGTTCAGCATTTTTTTTTTTTTTTTTTTTTTTTTTTTACCAGAGACTAGGTATAAAATTTGGATTATTTTTGAAGGATTCTGCTTTCCTTGATTTAGGGGTTACTTGTGCAATCTGTGATGTGTGGTGAATGCTGAATTCATACTGACTCGTATACAGCCTAGCAAAGAGTCCTTCAAACTGCTAAATGGAGTAGCTATACTAGTGCAGCACTTGGTACTGATCAGGTTTGTTAAGAACTCATGGCATATTAGACTGGGCAGAGTATCACACTTGACTATACTGTCCCTGGGACCTGGGCTTCTAGGACTGTGCAAGTCTGGATTTTAGAATATATGCTCTCTAGTTTTCTTTCCAAAGAACAACATTGCAGGGTGTGAACAGAATATTAATCCCATGGTAATGTTAGAATACCTTAGAAGTTTGGAGTGGTCTTAAAAAAATAAATAATATATCTCCAATTAAATGAGGGACTCTTGGATTCTTTATGGAATGCAAGAAGGATAATGGCAGCAGTTATGCATGTTTTAATGCTGAGGTTTGATTCTGAAAGTCCTAAAGCTCTTCTTTGTGTGTTCTAGTGGCAGTGCTGTGGGGCGTTTGGAGCTGATGACTGGAACCTTAATATTTACTTCAATTGCACAGATTCCAATGCAAGTCGAGAGCGCTGTGGTGTGCCATTCTCTTGCTGCACTAAAGACCCTGCCGTAAGTCACAGTCAAGAGAGTAGGAGGAGTCTGCTGTTCAGTTTTAAATGATTGTATAAAGTTTTTCTGGAAGTCATGCATGATCTACCATCTTTTTTTTTTTTTTTTTTTTTTTTTTTAATTTGAAGCACAGCATAACTACTAATTTCTCTTCCACCAGCAAAAAATCCTGAACTGTATGTCTTCACTGTATGATTTTTGTTTGCTGTTTTTCGTTAGAATGAGAGAAGCACAAGCCTGGCTGAATGAACATGTTAATTTTAGCAAGTATAAAAAGCAGGAGTCCATAATGTGTTGAAGGATACGAGCTTTTAATTGATTATCATCAGGATATTTCATTTGCTGCCTTAAAGAACAACTTTAAGGTCACTTTAAAGCAGGTATCGCTTATTATTTAATGGAGTATCCAGAGGCTGCAATCATATTGGCCTGGTTTGTGCCCTGTGCAGTAATAAGTGACAGCCTGTGTTCTGAAGTAGTGTATGTTAGCATTACAGTCTGGAGACAGCCACAGAGATCTTTGCACTCTTTGTCTTCTTTTAAAAATTAGCTTGTCCTGCAGTCATCTGAGATCAGACTTGGAGGATCAGAAGTTGTTTGAAGGAGCGTAGGGGAGCAGTTTGGTGACAGTGAAAAGCTTGGAGTCAGAATGGGTTGTGTGCATAGAGATTGTTACGTGGCTAACACCGCTACTTCCAAACTCTAGATTGTTGCATTCCTAAGAGTAAGAAATTCAGAAAAGTTGTCGAGGCTTTTGTGAATGAGTAAGGAACTAATGGATAAACTAAAAGGAAAGAAGGTCCATGAAATGTGGGAAAAAGGGCCTGACTACCTGGGAAGAGTATAGGAATGTTGTGAGGTCCTGTAGGGATGCAACAAGGAAGGCTATAAGGCCCTCTTGGAGTTAAACCTTGCAAAAGAGTTGAAGGATAACAAGAAAGATGTTTTGTAATTATGTCAGCAGTAAAAGAAAGATTAGGGAAAATGTGGCTCCCATTCTAAATAAGGCCAGTGCCCAGGTAGCAGAGGACACAGCAGAGGTAGCAGAGAAGGTAGAGATTACTTCTTTGCTTCAGCTTCAGTAATAGGACTAGCCCTCAGGAATCCCAGACCTTGTAGGTAAGAGAGAGAGTCTGAGGAAAGGAAGACTTCCTGTTGGTCTAGGAGAATCTGGTCAGAGACCATCTAGCCAAAATCTACTCTCACAAATCTTCAGGCCCCAAGGGCATACATCCACATGTGCTGAGGGAGCTCGCAACGGTGATTGCTGAACTTTTCTCAGTCATCTTTGAAAGATCTTGGTGAACATAAGAGGTACCTGAAGACTGAAGGATAGCCAGTGTCACTCCAGTCTTCAAAAAGGGCTATTAGGATGATCCAGGAAACTACAGGCCAGTCAGCCTTACCTCTGTCCCTGGAAATATGATGGAACAACTTGTTCTGGATTCCATCTCCAAGCAATTGGAAAGAAGAAGGTTATTAGAAGTAGTCAGCATGGATACACAAACGAAAAATCATGCTTGACCAGCCTGGTTGCCTGCGTCCAGTTATGGGCTCCCCTGTTCAAGAAAGGCAGGGATCTCCTAGAAGGAGTCCAGTAGATGGCTGCAAAGATGATTAAAGTACCTCGAGCATTTCCTGTATGAGGAAAGGCTGAATAACCTGGATCTGTTTAGCTTGGGGATAAGATGACTGAGCGGGGATCTGATCAATGTTTGTAAACATCTGAAGGGAGGTAGGAGATGAATGAGATCAGGCTTTTCTTGGTGGTGAGTCCTGATAGGGCAAGGAGTAATGGCCTAAAACTTGAGCAGAGGAAGTTCCATGCAAACATGTGGTAGAATATTTTTATGGAAAGGGTAATAGAGCACTGGAACAGGTTACCCAGAGTCTCTTTCTGTGGAGATATTCAAGACCTGCCTGGATACCTACTTACGTCAACCCTTTTAGGGTACCTGCTTTAGCAGGGGATTTGGACTTCATGATTTCTTGAGCTCCCTTCCAACCCCTGCAATTCTGTGTAATGCTGCATATATTTGAGTTTCATATAGTTTAAAAGTAGCAGCCTGTGAGTGCTTGTATTATGTGGTAGTTCAGCTATGGCTCAGGTGGAGTGACTTCTAGTTCCTTGAATATCTGAGTCCATGGCACTGACTAAAATCAGATGAGTTGCCAGTAGGCAGCTCAGGTGCTTCCTGCCTTGCTAATTCAAAGCAGTTGCTGCTTTGCGATCTAAACACTTCTGAAGTTGTTCTCCTTTGCCCTCCATTTACACATGCTGTCTTCTGGTTCCTCTGCAGTTGAATGCATCTTCAAACTACTTTGAATATTCCTTGTGAATGTCTGTGTCTGTTAACAAAGTATTATAACAAAATGGAAAGCATGTTAGGCTAAAGCCTTACTTTAAGATTAGGATTTCCCCCTAATGTTCACAAATCTGCCCGCCCACAGAGGTCATCACAACCCAGTTTTAAAAATATAGTTGTTATAAAACCAAACTCTTCACAGTGCTACAATGTAATTCTATAAATACATAATCTATGCTAAAGTTTTCTGTCCATACACATCGTTATTCATATTCTTAGGGGGTGCTGCAGTAACCGGAAACTTTAAGTTAAGCGTCATTCTTATTCACTGTAGAGAAGCAATACACTTTATTCCCTTTAAAATAAAAATTGCCTAATGCATGTAATGAATATAAACGTAAGCAAGCTGTGACAAGTTTGTTATGTGCAATGATAAACACAGATTTATTCCATGGGAAAGCAAATTTGTCCCCTTTGAAATTAGAGTGCAGTGTTGGACTGATGCAAAAAGTTACATTCAAGAAAGCATGCACAGGACTTGCTTTTGGTATAGCATTTAGTTCAGCTTAAATGAGAATATCAAAATTCTAAGCTAAACCAAAGCAAAACTCCTTTGAAACAAATTTAGACTCCTTTTGTTAAACTTTGTAGTTTAACAAGTTGAAATGTTCTACTTTTTTTTTTTTTTTTTTTTTTTTTTTTTACAGGCAAGGCCTAGAAAAGTTGGCACATTTCCATTTCATTCGTCATGATTTCTTTCAGTTATTAGATCTTGAGGTTAAAGACAGAAGATATTGGTAATAAAACAGTAGATACTCAGCATGAAAAAGAAAGCTTAAAATCCCTCTCTTGGAATTTTATCTGCTTTTGAAGACTTGAAGTGTATGGCTCTGCGATATTCTAGGTCCTGGAACAGGAGCATTCATCTCATTAAAAAGTAAAAAATTATTCAACTCCTGAAGGTCCATTGAGGGAATTCAGCTTGGGCAGCTGACAGGATTGGTACCTGTTGATGTACTTCCTGAAAGTGGAAAAATGCATAGAGGAGCTTACATGCTGATAGGAGGAGGTTTCTTCTTCTGTAAGGCTGTTACTTAAAAATCTCTCTCTCCTGGCTGTGTTTCTAGCTTCCCACAATTTGATTAAATTTGATGTTCAGTACATCTAGCTAATACTGGCTGATTTTCTGACTTCCTTGAGCAACTCCTTCTGCTCACTGTTAGTACATGAGCCAGTAACTTAAAATTTTGCTGTTGTTGCAGCAAAATAGTTGCTTCATTTTATTGCTCTGAAATACCTGTATATGGAGAGTAAAGTCAGCTTTAGCTTCCACTGCGTAGCACCTGTTCAGCAGGAAAATCTGTCAGCCTGTGAAAGGTGCGTGAGAATTTCTGAAGCAGAGGCAGTAGGAAGAAAACTCCTTCCCCATTGGTATCAAGATCCCATAAGAAAGAATGGACGCTAGTAAACGCTACCCATTTCTTTTTCCTCTGTTGTTTTGGAAAGGAGCTAGGTACCGTATATATTTCTACAGACATCCTGTAAGAACTTGCAGCTTCTGCAAATGGAACTCCTCATTCTCACCTCCCCATGTCTGAACCCTGAAAAATTTTATCAGTAGTTTTTGTGAACAGATGAAACCTTTTGAACAGAAAGTCTTTTTCCTTCAAGCAGATGCTTCCTAATCCCTTTCCTTCGATTTCCAAATGCTTACAAATGGAATGTGGGGTTTACCCAGGTAGAGGGCTGATTTTCCCACTGAGCTCCTTTGAAAGCTTAAAATATTTTTCAAATTGTGATTTTGTTTGTTGCTAATAACTGACAGTGCTGAATGGAAGAGAGAAGGATATTTTTAAAAATGGTCTGAAGATCAAAACTGGAACGATTGTATTACTACATACAGGACCAACTCTGGGGAACTGAGACAGAATGCTTTGGAGATATTTATTTTTATTCATTTGCCTTCTGTTTGTCTCTCTTTCCTAGGAAGATGTTATTAATACTCAGTGTGGCTATGATGCAAGGCAAAAACCAGTAAGCATTATTTTTTTCCTCTTCTTGTAATGTGTCTTAAGGATCTGAATCCCTCTGGCAAAACCAGGTTATTTTACTGGCGGGATATTTGAATGTAATTACCTCTGTTTTCTGCCTTTTCCCTGACAGGAAGTTGATCAGCAGATTGTTATCTACACTAAAGGCTGTGTCCCTCAATTTGAGAAATGGTTACAGGACAATCTCACCATAGTTGCTGGTATATTCATTGGGATAGCATTACTGCAGGTAATTGTTGTGTTCTTTGTAATGAGCTATGCAGAAGAGCAGGAGTAGCAGAGAAATAGAACTTTTAGGTGCTGGGGACTGAATATGAGAATTAGAAATACAATGTGAGTTTCACCTAGAAACAGAAGGTCTAGATTTTAGTGAGGTGTGCTAAATGCTAGAGGCTTTTTTTCCTGTGTGTTAAGAGGTATTTCTTTTTTGTCAGTAGAGATTTTCCTTTTCAGCTATTTGCAGGTCAAAATCAATGTTCTGTGTTAGATAAAGATTGGATGGAGATTTTTAAGCCTGTATAGGTCTAAAGTTCCTGATGGTTTAGGTAAGCAGTGGAATGCCTTTACAGTTGCTTTTGTGAAGTAAACATAGAAAATTTTATTTCCTGGTACCCAGCAACACTATAAAATATGAGGGTTACACAACTTTTCAACACTTTCTTCTGCCAATGCTTACTGTTAATTTCCAACTTTCTTTTGCTTGTTTTCCTATCAAAGTTTTGTATAACCAGAGGACTTTACCTGTGTGAAAAGAGTTGTCTGATGCTCCAAATGAATGAACTATTGTCTCTTCCAGATATTTGGGATTTGCTTAGCCCAGAATTTGGTTAGTGACATTGAGGCTGTCAGAGCCACCTGGTAAAACTGCTGAAGTAACCACAACAAGACACTGGACAACCGAAACCCTCTGAAACCTCCAGTGTGTCGCTCCGACACCAAGCTGTATGGACATGGGTGACAGGGAAGCCTTCTCTCCCACACAGTCTCAAGTTTAAGTTCCTGTTATTGCAGTGAACTCGTATTTCTTTGGGGTGGGGAAGAGAGGAGTGGGCTCTTTAAAATCTGCTGCTCACTGACAATTTTTTTTTTTTTTTTTTTTTTTTGCTTTAAGCCACCAATTCAAAAGCTTTTGAGCCGTGAATCTCTACTGTATTCTTGATCCTGAGTAACAAGTGGACACTTTTTTTTTAAATTGGTGTATTCAGTGGGACAGAGTTGCATCGTTGTAATCTGTGGATATACTGTTGATTCTTCATGTCATGAGCTCTTAGTAGCTGCCAAATATTCCTGAGATGGTCACTCACTTCACTATTCTGTAAAGGAGCTTTCTTCTTATTTTCACAGATAAACGTAGCTACAGGCCTAAACTCATCAAGCAGGAAGCAACTTTCTATGCATCTATTGTACAGTAAATGAAACTGTTTTTAAAACAAGGGAAGTTAGTTTTTTTTGTTTGTTTTTAATTATTATTATTATTTTTTTTACACAAGCTTCCAGCTGTCTCCCTGTAGTACTTTGAAGTTGGAATCAGCAAGCTCACAGGGAAACTACCTGATTTTATCAACATCTTCCTTCCTTTCTCCACCCTTGTATGAAGGGAAAGGAGTTTTATATTTGACAAGCAAGGGTAGAACCTTTGGTTGCTGCCATACCTTAGGACATCAGTCTCTTAAGGAAAGAATGGGATATAACTGTAAAAATGTATGAAAGCAGTGTGGATGTTGGGTCCAAGTGAATATTATTATTCAAAGAATGAATTATATATTAACTTAAAAAAATAATCAAAGCATATGTATCTGATATGGCTAAATCTTTTGTTTCTCTGAAATTTAGTGTAACCTAATTTATTTAGGGATCTCACTAATATTTGTGCTTTGATATACTTGTACAAGACTTCTTTTAAGATAATTTCTTGATCTGAGTCTATCTGAGGCTTTGGACTTTCTCTTTTATTTTTTTTTTCCTTCAATTCTTTTCACTTGCATGAGCTGTGGAGTAAGAATCTGTGACACTCCAGTGCTTTAAATCTGTGCATATGTTTTAATACAATCTAATCCAAACTTATTTATTGGTAAATGCATGTGATTATGGGAAGATCACATCCCCTTCCTTTGGAACTTGGAGAAAACAGCTTTTACCAGAGTAAATGCTTACTTCCAGTGGACAAATCCGTGCTATGAAGATATGCCTCCCTTCGTTGCTTAAAATGCAACAAAAATTTTTCTTGAAGCAATGGAATAAAAGTTCTAAAATAGAAATGTGTATTAGGATCAGTCAAGACACATATTCTTGCAATGGATGAAGGAGCACAATTTGGAATCAAGCTCAAATAGTGGAAGAAGAATTAGATCAGACTCCATCCACCTTAAACTTTGAGTTGTTTTTCTTCAAAAATAATAATGATTTAACAGACCTGACAATGACTTGGGTAGCTTTTTCATTGCACTTTGTACAAATTAAGCTTCTTCTATGACCCTTTTTAGTACCTGCAGAATCAGCCCTGTAAGCTCTTTGCACCTGCATTGGTAAAACAGAGATAAAAAGGTGTGTAACACATTTTTGCAAGAGATGTTTTTTCAAAGGAGTACATGGAGAGATTAATGCATTGTTTTCCAAGTGTCCCTGCTGTGGGGGATGGATAGGAGGCTGCTCTGGTGGCCTATTAAGGACTTTTCTGGTCCCGTGGCTCTTAAACATGTGATTATATGTACCCTTGCACATTTTGCCTTTCTGTGCTTTAGTTGACTGTGTTTTTTCCCCCTCCAAATACTGGTGTTGGGAACACTGATGATCCACAGATGCTACAGAAAGTCCTGTGGTCCTTCTGTCGTTCAGTATTACCTCATTCTCTTCTGGTTAACTCCCACTGACTGTCTCTGAATCAGGCAGCCTCCATATCCTATGGTATCTGCTGTTAAAGGCCAGCCATGACTCAGAGTATTTTTTTTTTTTAAAGCCTTTGCAAGCAATTATAATTCACTGTCCTTAATAAAGTTGGTTCCACCTCACCACAGTGTTATGTTTTTCTTAGTCACTCCTCATCTTGAGGAGTTACCGGTGTTTGTTTCCCACAAAGGGACACACCATTTTGCCTGACAGCAGCAGGGCAGACAGCACCTACGATGCTGCACTGATGAAATGGTGTGGGGAGAAATCAGGGAAGTCTGGTTCAGGAAATGACTCCTTCACTCAAGAGCCTTGGTTGTGACCCAGCACTTTGCTTTGAAGAAAAAGAGAAAAAGTCTGTATTACAAAAACATTCCTTATTGCCACTGATCTTGAGTGCCGCTGTTGCTGCTGTGGGATTCCGAAGACAACTTCCATTCCTCTACTTGAATTTCTGCAGTTGTACTGTATTGGCCTTCTGTCTTGTTGTGCTTTTCTCTGAGCTCCAGTCTGCTGGATGTGCACTGACAGTGTCAGACTGTTAGGAAGGTAAATGATGTGAGGTGAGCAAGTCTTTTTCTCAGTATTTGCACGTGTGCACACAAATGTGCAACATATCTTGTGAGTCCCAGAGTGACTGTTCTTATAAAAAGCCACTACATTTATTTTTCTAGGCCTTGTATTTTTTGCTGCAGATGCTATTTCCCCCTCGACTCCCTTAACTTTTCTCATTTTTGCAGTTATTTGATGGATGAGTACTGAATGTTCAGGATTACCTGCCTTTATCGCACATTTAAATCCCACATTTTTGTCCACAGATTGGATTAGATGTCCTAGAAAGCCCCAGCTATTGGCAGCTTAGGTGTCCAGTTTGTAAAGCTTGTGAGAGGCCTTGGAGGTCAATCTGTTACTGTCAGAGCCTACCAAAATCAGTCGAGCTTTCTTCCAGAAAACCTTACAGAAACTTCAGGTGAGCACAACCAGAGCACAACTGCTAGCTACATGGGCTCATTTTCCAAAGCAATAAAATATGGTAGGCAGTACGATTTTTTGGCAATTTCTAGCTTGCCTGATGGGCTAGTGGGTAATGTGAGTGCAGAGATCAGTGTTGCTTAATCTGCAGTGATTGCTCAGAAATTTGTTGTCATGCTTGTGGCCCTTTGTAGACCATGAAACAGCTATTCGCTGAGTACTTCATATGTGATGGAAGTGTTGCTGCTGAGAGGTCTGGTTGCTTCAGTAATAGCCCTGATTTTAAAGCCATTTCTGAATTCTCCACTGAGCCCCTAGCAAAGGGCTGCACAATTCTTTCTCCTCTGCTTTCTAAATACTTTTTCTCCATATTCACAAGCTTTCTCTTATGTGTGTGTGTTTTTTTTAATACCTAATGAACAAATGTTTGATTTGTCTGTGTGTTTGTTTCAGTAGAGAGTAGATATCTTTGTTTCAAAATCTGTAATTTTGATTGTACCCCTTAGAGTTTGAAGCAGTGGAGACGTTGCTCAAGTGTGCTCTGTCCTGAAATTTGCCTCTCCCATTGAGAGAGATGCTAATTGTGGTTCTGGTGTGTAAATAGTGTTTGAAATGTAAATAATAGCATGCAGATTAAATGATTCTTGGTCATGACTGCTTTTCACCCTCAAAGCGTTTATGATGACAAGCAAGATGTCCACCGTGTGACTTTTACTGACCAAACCTGAGTGCAGTAGGCGGCCATTTGTGCTTTACCTCGCCTTGCCGGTGAGGCAGAAGCTCGTTAGTCGCCTGCCACCTAGTGTCTCCGGGCCCGTTTGCAGCAAGCCCTCGGAGAGGGGGAAGTTCTGTTAGTATCAGGACCACCTTGTGTTTGTCCTTTGCTACTTGGCATTAGGAAAGTAGTATTCGACTGTAAACCGGAGAACCAGAGTCAGCGCCCCGTACCGGTTTTGGGAGGTAACCACCACTTGCGGCAGGACTAAGCATGGTGCTATTTGAATTGCTGTTAATCTGCGTTTTTTCTTCATTAGAGATGCCCTTGGCAAAATTGATTCTGATGAACAGTGTTGGTCACAAGGGAAACTCTTATGTGTATTCTTAATTCCATTTCCTTTCTTGTTATATGTGTGCCATTTGGATGCATTGTAGTGGTAGTTATGCAAACAATTAGAGGGGAGTTTAGATCTCAACTGGTGTCAAGAACTGGTGAAAGTTACAGCTTCTCCCTTTTTTTTTTTTTTTTTTTTTCTCTGAACATTTTTGGGGTGTCTGTGATTGGTAGCAAAACTGTATAATGCAAATGAAAGAATCTACCTTGTTAGATCTGCTAGGTACCAAATTTTGCCACTTGAATAAAAAATCTTTTTCCCTTACCATTGCAGCAACAACGTGACTGCTAGCATGTACCAGGCAGGTGCTCAGCCATGCAGCACTACTAGCTGTCATTTGTTTCAGCCATACAAAGTTGTTGACAAGGAGCTCTGTCTGTGTGTATGTTCATGCTGTGTTCTCGGTTGAGGTGGACCTGATGCTGCCTTGATCTCTGATGAGTCTGGGATTTGGGTTTTGTGGCTCAGATCCATTTCTGATAAGTGTGTTCCAGATCAGTTCCAACTGAATCTCTGTGCTTGGTTCATCTGATGACATAAGGAAAGGTGTTGATAATTACCCCATGTGTATCACTCCTTTTTATACGAATGTATTCTCTTGTGTTCCTTTTTTATCAGATGTAAAATTGATTGTAAAAGCCAACTACATTTACTGATTGAAAGTATTGCTATAACAGAACTGCATGCCCAGTAGAGTTTGACTTGAGCTTTAGTTATCTGATTTCAGACTGGTTATCTTTGGTCTAGGAGAAAAGCATAGATCAGGTGCATATGTATTACTTGTCATCTGTAGCATTAGACTGTGGTATTGTATCACATGCTGATCTCAATGGATGTAACTGGAGTATACTTAGGAAGTTAATGTAACTTCCTGGTAATTCATTTTAAGCTATTGAAAGTGGTCTTGGTCATGCTACTTGTGTTCTCGGGTTTTTGTTTTTTAATAGATGCATTTTTTTAGGTATGTTTTAATACGTTTATGATGGACAACACAATAGTTTTAATAGTTGTGCAGTACTCTGTATTTACTTGAAGTAAATCATTTTATATGCAATTTGTTAGATAATTACAATTTTATAAATAAAATGGTGTGAAATATGGTGTTGTGATGTGTTGCTCTTGGTGTAGCACTTTATGTTGAAGATACAAATTTCAGGCAAAAATCCTCTGAGAGAAGTCACCCTCTTCCTCAGACTAGCAGGGGAAATAATCCCTGGGTCTCACATGCGCATAGCAGAATTTATGTTCTAAGGTAGTCATGAAGCCTGCTTTGTGCTACCAGTGGCTGCCCTCAAATGAGTAATGAGTTAATATCTCTACAACACATCCTCAAAAGAGGAAATGTCACTTCCAGTATCCGTTGTTACTGAAGTCTGGCTAACAAATGTGCTCTGTTTGTTTCTGACAGGTCATTGATGTTCCTCATGCTGCTGTGGCTGCTGGTTAGTACAGCTGTCGGAGTTCCCACTTATAGTCATTTTAGTGACCACGAAGTGTTCAGAAGTTGTATCTCTGCAGGGAGCTGCACGAAGGGAGTATAGCATTTTGTCACGAATTTAACTTTTGTAAAGGGAAGTAGAAATTTAATTTTTTTAAGTGTAACATCTCAGAACAGAAATAGTGAGAGCTGGCTTATTGGATTGCGCAGGTAAAAATGTGTCATAATGTCTTGTTAACACAGAGAGGGAAAAACTTAGCATTTCAAAAGCTATAGGGAAAGTGAATCCAATTCAATCTCCCTAAAATAATGTTTCATCAACCTTCATTGTTTTGCAATAAATTAATAAGCATAGTTGGTTTGCTACAGTTTGTGGCACTTTGAAAACCAGATTGACAAAACCTCTTGGAAAGAGTTTTCAAATGTTCTTAGGAGGTCAGTGCCCTGATTCTATTCTCCCTTTAGTAGTTAACACCACTATTCCTGCAGTGGAAAAGCTTGCCTCCTTCTTAGTAGCATATGCTGCACCTGGCTTGATCAGGATCCTGCACTGAGTACAAGCCTGCAGCTCTGTTCTGGCCAATGGAGGGGGCTCTGTGAGAGGCAATTCTTATAAGTTTCACCAAGAAATTTCTGAACTCCTAGGGGCCAGTGAGCCATTAGTCATCTTTCACTGGTCTGGTGTGAGCAGAGAGTTGGAGTGAATTGGGCCAAGTGATCATGATCGTTTCTCTCGGGACAGCTTCTGGGTGTGACAAGTTACATGCTGCCCCAGTGCACGTGTTCCTTTCTAGTCTGGTTGCAAGCAAAGAGATGTGAATACCAAAGCGCAGCATAAACCTGGCCTTATTTCGTACTGTGATTTTGACTGTTGATCCTGTTTCTCCAATTAAGAGACTTAAGAGGACGAATGATTTGCCAACTACGTAGAAATGTCTTGCAGGCTGATACATGCCTCAGATCAGTGCAGCGTTTTTGTGGGCAGATAATCTGTTTAGCTGTCTTCTTCTGCCACAACATAAAACTGTCTTCGCACTTGTGTAGTCTTAGCATGGTCTTTACCTAGAAGTGTAGAGTCACTTGGTATTCTGTCATGGGAAACCATTTGAAAATTAAATGATATCACTGTTGGCCTTTACCCTTGCTGTGCCAGTAGTATCTCTAATAAAAATTCAGTAATAGGATATGGTCGATGTTTAACTCGAAATCCAGTTATACACGCAGGTGAACGGGAATTGTCACCCCTTTGTCATGGCCTGCATTTACCAGTGTAGAGGTTCTGCATTATTCACAGCCTCATGTCATGGGACTGCAGTCTGTGTCCACAGCTCTGTGTCCTGGAGGTGGCTTTATTGCTAGCTATTACCAACATATGCATTTTGAATGTGTTTTTTGTTTGTTTTGTTTTGTTTTGTTTTTAATGAGAGGCTCTTGTACAGTTGGTATTTGAGGCTTTTTCTGTGCATTTTACTCATTGTTACCAGTAAATTTCTGGCACTGGGTTAAATGGATGTGAAATGTGATCTTTTGTGTGAATATTCCTGTAGCATCTTTTGGGTTTCGGTACAGTCTCAGAACTGAAACAAACTGAAAAAAGTGTCTATTCTCTTTTCCACGCACAGCTTCTGTGCATAACTCATTTCCTGGCATGAATAGTGTCTTCCCATCACAGTGTGGGATACCCAATAATTTCACAGAGCTCAGCAGTGAATTTGGGAAGGTCAAAAGCCACGTTTTGCAACCACGTGGTGTGGAGTCACATGGTGCTTGGCATCTAGGTTTGCCTTGTGTTGATAAGCAAGGAGCCTGAGACTTTGGATAGCACTGGGAGCACTGAATTCTCCTTTACCTAGGTGAGGAACTGCATGTGTGTTTCACTTGATGGGGTTCTCTTGATAAGCTGCTGCAAGATATGCCTTTTAAAGTCATCTTAAAAAAAAAAACAACACAGTAACAAAAACCCACTGAATCCAAGCAAGCCCAAACCCTGTTACCCAGATGGCTTTATAGAATAAGGATTGCATAGTGTACTGCCATTGAAACCCACAACTGTTAAACCACCACAGTGCCTCTGCGTGAGCATACACAGTGAAAGAGGCTAAATTGTTTTCTCTGTATTCTTGCAGCTGAAAGGCAGTCAGTGATTGTGTTGGGGCCAGAGCCAGGAACAAGAAGGGCTTCTCACCAGTACATGCTGGTACGGTCACAGCTTTTGTGTGCGAGTGAGTATGGAAAAGGACAAACCACAGGATAAAGTGAAAGCACTGAAATTTTTATTTGTTACCTCTAGGTACCACGAGTTTGACATTAATAGGCAAGACCAGTGAATGAGCAGCAGTACATTGCATTCAAACCTGCCTCTTTGGAGCACCAAAAATGGAGCTAGATTTACGTCTTAATCCTACAGTCAGTGCACTAGCCTGGACTTGCTGCATCTTGTACTGTCCCTAATTTAGTAGTACATTGTTATGCAGTTAGGGGAGTGTGAGGAAAGAGTCATTGCGTAGTACCACTTTTACATCATCACAGGACTACAACATGCACATTCTACTATGTGGCCCAAGCAACAAGAATACAAGTAGAACAATTACAGGTGGAGACAGGTTCATGTTAACACCACCTATGAATTTTTAGAAATCTTTTTGGATGGATACCTACAGCAGTTCATCAATTTGTGTGGGGACATTACACGCATGCACAAGTGATACAGTGGAAAACATAGCAAGAGCGACAGCAGGACAAAGGATGAAGGTGGAATCTGTGATGGGATGCACTGAAAACAAGACCTTTCTCAGCTTTCTACAGCAAGTCTCTGCTCTGTTAGCGAGGCCTGTTGGGCAACAGTTTTGTTCTCATGGCTGCGGAGTTTTGATACGACTTCTAGGAATGCCATGCTCTGCACTTCCTTTTGGAGAGATTCTGGAAAAGAAACAGTGCCTTGTATGAGATGAGTAAGAGAAGAATAAGGCGTGGTATGAGGCACTTAAAAGTGTCAGCACTACCCTGTACCCACTATGTGCACATAAACCCACAAATGCCATCTTTTTATTTACTATTTTGAATTGCTTTTAAGAATGGAGGAAGTCTCTGGGGCCTTGGGCTTGCCCAGACTCCACAGATAGAGATGAAAGACAAATTCTCTGCATAGCAATTGCAAAAATCCACCTGGAATGACTTCTGAAAGAGATGCTTAGGAAACTTTTTCATTGAATGTTCTTGTTTTGATTCCTTAAACTATTCTAATGAACAGGTTTGCCTGAAGGGTTCGCTGCATAGCTCATTCTGTATCAAATCAGTTCTGGTTGGTTGTGTGGGAATGTGGAGAGGGTATGTCACCACTTGGTCACTGGTAGCTGCCCATTTATGGTTCAGCTCTGAAAGTGTCACAAGTACAACGCATCAGGTAATAAGTTTCATGTACATATGTTTGACTTGAAACTTTGAGGCTGTTTCATGGTTCCCGTCCTAGATAGCATTCTACTTGATGTCAAAAAAGAAAGGCTGGGAACAACCCACAGAACTGTTGCAATTTATTTATTTTTTTAAAGTAGGGAGCTTACTCAAAGCCCTGTGCTCTAGACTTCCCACAGTTAAGAGCCAAAGTAGCCGGTTTTGTTTTGTGTCTGTTTAGTCCATTCTAATGAACTCTCTTAGTAACACCTAACAAATACCTACATGTATTTTTTGCTTCCCAGGTACTGCTGGGGGCTTAATCCCTGAGCTTACCAGAAGGAATCCCAAGCATGTTTCAGATTAGCTATGCTATATATGCTATGCATATTTACAGCTTTTCATTACAGCACACTTGGCTTTTTCATTCCCTTCCTACTTTCTTGTTTGCATGTTTTCACTTTGTGTTTTTTTTCTTCTCACAGTTATCCCTGTCTTTGTGTGTTGGGAACTCACACATGGCTGTGCACCTGGGAACCAGTGTATATTGAGCAGAGTCAGTGAAGCTGTTGGATGCTTAGGCTGTGTAGGCACTTTCATTCCCCTTTTTAAGATATCATCGTGCTTAAGCAGTGTTACTGAACCGCCTTTTAGGAGCTTGCTGTGATTTACAGTGGCTGATCAGTTGTGCTCAGTGCGTTTTTGCAACCATTGCACACAAGTGACTGTGCTAGCTAGGAGTATTCTGCTTTTGCTTATTCCTTAGGTTACACGCTTCCATTCTCTTCTGCCCTCATTCTTCCCTCTTCCCACCCATTCACTCAGTTGCAACAGCAACTTCAGGTGGCAAAAATCATACATTTATGCATGTGTATTTACTGTTAATGCACTGCCATTGGCAGTATCAAGTTAAATGTGATGCCAGATACCCTATAACAAAGGATAGTGACAACAGTAGACACTGGTTAATTAAACTTAACAGTAATTGAAATAGTACAACTACTTTCTAGCTTTTTCAGAACTATGGCTACACAAGTCTGTTTACAGTAAAATGAAAAACATGGAGACTAGGGAGAATGTTAGAGGCAACAGAGCTGGAAGAGATGTTTCATATTTTCATATGCAAAAGCAGACTTTGCTCTTTGTGATTTCACTTCTCTACTCTGATTAAAAGGAATTGGTAAACAAAACTTAATACCAGGGTTGCCCAGTTGCTGCTTATATAGCGGCTATTTTTACGCTCATAGGGACGCAGGGCTGAATGCTGGGGCAGCTCTGGCTTCTTCACAGCTGTGCATTGCAATAATATGCTGTCTGCTCCCTGGGAGAATGCCAAGATGCCTCATGCTTAGGCAAAGCTTACAGTGTGGTGGCAGACTGATCTCTACCACTTGGATAACCCTGAAAAAATAAGGGAAGACTGCTCCTTATTCTGGTGGAATAAAGAGACAGTTATTTGACTTTAAAACAACACTGTCAGTCAATCTTGCAGGTAATAGGACTCAGAGAAGTGGAAATGCAAGCATCAGGCAGAATTTCTGAGGATCATTATTTTTGTTGCCAGTGCACACAGGAATGTCACAGTGAATGAAAGAAATGCAGCCATTCTTGAATCCTTAGCTGAAGATCAAATTTCCCTGTGATACCCCGCTCCATTCCCTGCACCACCATGTTTGGTAGTGGCAAGTATTAGAGCACCTCCTGTTCACCTTCCAGAAAGACCACAAACAGTTGTGTCTGGAGCATGCTCAGGCTGCCAAGGAAAGGACACTTCCTAGCAAGGTGAGTGAGGATCCCTCCCAGGGCAGGACTACAGTTACATGTTGTATTAAGTTTCTTGTCTTTTTTAATTTCCTGCAATTCTTGTAGGAATTTTAAAGTCAAGAGGTACCTTTACAAGCTTCTCTTCCACCTAATTTTACTAAGTTGAAGAAAAACAACAAACCAGACACCACATGTCATACTGGGAACTTACAGTCAAAGGTGAAAATTAACTTATTATCTGCATGCTTGCACAGAAAGCCTGATACTGTACAGTTTAAAACGTGTTACATTCTTTTTCCTGTCGAATTTCCAGATAGCTTGAATTTCCAGGAGCTACCTGCATCCTGTAAAAGCCAAAATCCTATTTCTGCAGTTAATATCCAAAACAGAGTTAACAGTCTCTTTTTCTTGTCCCTATAAATCAAGGGTCCCAGTAAATTCAGCCATTCTGTGCACATTCATAGTGAACAGAGAACCAGTCCCAGTGTATCTGCACGTGCCCTATGTTCGAGCTGCAGAGATGCTAATTAAATAAATGCCTTTGGAAAGCAGTCCCTCCCCAGTACTCACCAGATCCTATAAGGGCACAGACCAGCACCATGGAGTTGTATTTTATTTCTGGAGCGCTCCTGTCATCTGATAGCAGTCTGTGTAGAATCTGAACAAGCTGAGCATTTTCAAGATCCTTTTCAGCAGTGACTGAAATACAAGTGAAAACTTGTGAAACTGGAATTGGTGCTTCGTTTGATACTTCTGTGTTTTAGCCAACTGGCGCTGTGGTAGAACGTGTTGGATGGTATGATGATAGGAATCACACAGAAAAGACAATCACAGTGTTCAGTGATAAAATCCAATCTTAAATGTACAGTGAGCTAATGGAAAATCTGCGAGGCTTTCTACCTACTTAGGCCAACTCTTGCAATATTTAAGCATACAGGACTTCTACTGCCTGCAAGACCTCTAATTTCCTTTTAGAAAATTTGTCTGAGTTTAATACAGACAGTGGAATTCTTGACTTCATGGTAGGAAAACTCAAGGTCTATTATTAAGACTGTGAAAGGCTTTGCAAGATCAGAGTACGAACTTCCTTCCTTTGTAGTTTTTTAAGAAACGTACTGAATTGAGGCTTGAAACATTTAGATGTCTGAAGTCTCAATATCATTTCCTTTTGATTAAAGAAATTCACTGATGCATTGCCAGTGATTTGGAAGCTGAATGTAGCATTCTGTAGGTACACGGTGACGACAGATGAAATCAAGAACAAAAGTATTAAATGCTTATTTAGTTCATAATATTAGTTAATAAGCAAGAAACAGGATAAAGCAAGCCCCCACTTTATATGGTGTATAAATATGTAAATAGCCCACCTTCTTTATATGGTAAGCCAAATTTGGGGAGATTTAAATTATTCAGAGGAAATTCTTTACTCAGAGGGTGGTGAGGCACTGGAACAGGTTGCCCAGAGAAGTTCTGGATGCCTCATCCCTGGAGATGTTCAAGTCCAAGTTGGATGTGATCCTGGGCAACCTGATCTAGTGTGTGGCAGCCCTGCCCATGGCAGGAGTGGAACTGGTTATCTTTAAGGTACCTTCCAGTTGAAGCCATTCTATGAAGCTGAGGTTGGTTAAGACATGTAATCATCTCTGCCTATATATGGCAACTCTAGCATTTATTTCTGTGGAGTTTAATAATAATAATAGACGTGTTTTGGAGGCATCATCCACCTCAATATATATGCTTTAGCTCTCACTGATTAGGTAAGTGAGAGCTTTACTTTGATAAGCCCTCTCAAAAGGAGATTGACTATTTCAGTGTACACAGGCCTCAGTCACGTAGTCTCTACTCTAAATTACAATTTTCTTAAATGTCAGTCTGTTGGGTTTTATCTGAAATCTCCTAGAGGTTGTTATAGAGTCTGTGATCACCTACCAGAATAGACAAGTAGATACTGTATAATCAGCAAACTTCAATTTTCTGCATAAACTTATTATTGCTTATCTATTTCTTTGCATGAATTGCCATGTATTCCCATGCCACTGAAAGGCAGGTAGAAGCAGCAGCCTGTTCTGCATTGCAAAATAGACTCACAGGACTCTCCCTGTAGGGTTTCTCTTGAGCATGGGCCTAAAAGAGCACAGGCAGAGTTAGCCACTGGGATACTTACCTAACTCTAAAGCTGCTATTAGTGCCAGTGCAACGAGAGCTTCGTTTTGCATTATTACATGTTCGCTGGTTGCCATGGTTACTAAATGCTTGATGCCACCGCTCTGTACAATCGTCCTAATTACATCCTAAAACAAATGGCGTAGAAATGAAAAAAATCTGCATTACACACAAAGTTTAAACATTTTTAATATTAAACACTGCATTTAAACGAAGTTATCATGGTAAGGATACTCATTGGTTATATGCAGATTTAATCACATTATACGTAAACGTATGTGCATATGAGCCTATAAATAATCGGCTGTTAACTCTGCAATTAGAAGATAGAACTTATTAAACCAAGCCAGTTAACCACGTTTAAAATACATATTGCTCTTTTCCAAGTTACCCTCTATAACTCAAGTTCTTATGGCAGACAGTCAGTTGCCTAATAGTGAGTACCCTTTGCTGTGTTTATTCATCTTTGAACGCCAGCTAAATTCAGTTTTTCCCTTTATGTTGTCATGCTTAGAGCTGCTTTTAAACCCACCCAATGAACTGTGTAATTGAGGTAAGAATACAGTTTAATAACATTGGCATCCAGATCCCTCTCCATGCTTCATCTCTCCATGGATTTTCAGACTTTCTTCCAGATGTTCAGAGAGGTGAGATCACAAATATTATACCTACTACTTAATAGAAACTGTGTACTAGAAAAGAGATTTTTAGAATTAGGAAAATGAATAACATTCTCATGAAGTATCGTGGAATTATGCTTCAAATACAAGGCAGGTCAGGAAAGGACAGTTACAAGATACTGATGAGTCAGTTTCTGTTCTAAAGCCAGCAATTAAAATGGACTGTTGACTAAGATCTAGGAAATGAAAATGCTGGGTGTGTTAAGTGACTTTAAAGCAGTTTAGATATATGCAAGCAGGATTATCTTTTCAAGTTCAAAATTTGGTCTGCATTACGTGTAATGGAGGATGAATAAAAATCTCTGGTGTCTGCAATTTGAATACCTGCATGCTCTCATTAAAAAGCTGGTCTGCACCTAAAGCAGATTTTCATTACGTGCACAAAAAATATTTGAAAATTGTTTGCCTGAAAGACAGGTAACTTTACATGCTAAGGGGCCACTCTCTAAGGAAATGTGGTTTGCCTTTTTAATTTATTTTTTATTTGTTCTGTGGGTGCAAAGATTTGAAGCAGAAGTTGTTTCTTGAAATAAGAATCCAATTTAAATTTATAACCTCGCTGAATTTTCATTTAAAGCACACATCCCTTTCCAATTCCAACCACAAGCCCAGCTCATTAACTGATACGTGCTTTTAGAATAATTTATGTTCCAGTGCTTGCGCAGACTGTGCAGTGACATGCTTTGCGCAAAGAAAAAGGCTCAATATGATCACAACCTTGAAAACTGAAATACTTGTAGATGATCATATTGTAGATGCTTGAGGATGTTTGTGGCACAAGTCCCAGCCCAGTGACTCAAGAATTTCTCATTCAGAGAAAAAGTTTTTAAATGGTGTTGTGTCTGCAAGTATGTAAGTGGCTCTATGTTTCTTCTTACTTGCAAGGATAGTTTTCTTGTGATTTTTCTGGTGGAAATCCAAAGTGGCTTTGAGACTTCTTGCAGTACTCTGAGCTGCTAATTTCTGTCTGACTTAGTGGGGAATTTTGGCTATCTGTCTTGACATCAGAATTCTAATGACTTTGTAGTTGAACATCTTCACCCCAAGAAGATAAGGGGTGGCAAGTCAGATAAGTCAGGTTTGGTACCTGTGCAACTTAACAAAGGGACTACATACTTGTGAATTAGAAAAGAACAGACATTTCCTAAACCACTGCTGCCTTTCTCAATATTAGGTCTAATATTACTAAATAAAAAACGATTTCAAATCTAATGTGCACTAAAGAACCAGTTATATCCACAATCCAAACCTAGAGGGCAGTAAATGCATATGAAGAAAATCAACAGCCTTCTCAGCTGTTATCTTATACCAAAGAAGTTTCTACTGTAAGTACCTAAACCACTAAGAAATTCAACTGTTAATTCTGTTAACTGCTGTCTTAATAATCTATTTCAAGCCATTAATAGTGTCTCTGTATTTAGGATTAAATTCTGTTTTCTTGTAGAGAGTATTAATAACTTGCATCAGGGGCTTCTTACACCATATACATGTGGCACCTTGTAGGTGGTGTGAGGGGAAGGAATAGAACTTGGGAGTGGGAAAACTGGTCATAAATTGAAACTGAAAATTGAAAACTGGACATAAAATGGAGAATGAGCATTAGAAAGAGACACTAATATTAGAAACCAGTAAAGGTGTAGGTCTCCATAAGTCCTATAGATTTGTTTTTGTGGAGACGTTGTATAGATTGGGTCCACATTGTGTGTATTTCACTTTGCAAACACCATGGACAAGTGAAGAAGTCGCTGCTGGTCTGAGTTTTCCACATCGTGCTTACTGTTCAGCTCAGTCACCATGCATCCTGTAAGTCAGAGCCTGGGGTGCTTTGTTTCTAGGGGAGATGCCTATGCTCCTTCTAAGGCAGTGTTTCACCTAGTGCTCCCACTGAGCAAGGTCTGAAGACTTGATTGTTTATGTGCTTGGATGTTAAAACTTAGCCTGTTTATGTAAAAGTTGATACAAAGGTTATGCAAGGGACAAAACTTAATGGTCCCAGTTTCTCTTATACCTTGTACCACATGCAGGCAAGCTTCTGATAGCATTCAGAGAAAAGGATCATTTCTAATTGTCCATTAAAATCTTAAAACACTAGAATACCACATGAGAAGAGCAGAGGTACAGTCTATCTCTGAATCTCTGTAATTCATAACTGAATGCAATGAGTCTTTATAGAAAAGTAGAAAATAAGGCATGCTGAACTTCTGCTGGGTAAGACCAAATTACAGCCACTTGAGACTTAGCTGTATTCACCCTAACAGTTTTCTTTGAATGGCTTCTGTATTTTTTTACCTACATAGTTCCAGTGAGTGTTTAAACCTGGTACTTCAGTCAGACTGGCAGGTCCTGGAGGCAGAGAGGATGTGAAATAGGAAATCAACCAACCTAGCTCCCAACAGGACTTACATACCAGAGGCTTTGACTGCCAACATCATGAAGTGCAGAGGTAACTCTTTGTTCTTACAAGCTGAGCTTTTTCAACAATGACTTACTTTAGATTTGCTGTGTCGTATAAGTGCAGAAAGTAGTCTGTTTGATTCTCCCATCACACCTGCATGATCCTTGGCTTCACACCACTCCACCAATCGTTCCACCAGTTTTGCATTTTTTCCCAGTTGTTCAGCTGCTTCTGCTACATATTGCCGGAGCCAACAACACAACAGAGAAGTTGTCATTTTTTAAGCAAGCGCTAGAAAAATAAGCTGAAAGTTACTTACTAAAGAAGTTTAAGTAGAAATTTGCCAGCTTGTACTGTGTGAAAAATCTAGGTTGCGTGTAAGGAAAGCCAGTCAAAATGGAGACAAATATCAAAAACACTCATAAGCCAGATCCCAAGTAAAAGTTAACTCAGCCCACTTTGAAGTTTGTGCATTGATTAACAGCAGTGAACTGAACAGGTGATGCCACATTCCCAGTTGAGCTAGCTAAAAAATTCAAAGGACCACTGTCGTCAGTTAAACATTGTAGATGGTAGGTTGCGTAAGTTTCTTCAAGGACTTTCTGTTTTATAGAAATAGAAATAACTAATAGCTGTAAACTACACTGTTTTGAGGTTCTCTGTTTTTTTTTGTTTCTTTATTTTCCCCCCAAAATTGCTGCACTAGGTTAAAAAAAATTTGGTAATTTACTTCATCAACAACTTAACAGACATCTAATTTCAAAAACACAGAATAAGCTGCAGAACCGAAAGGTGTTTGCTCATTTTGAAATTGCGACTTAGCATTTAGCAAGTGCATCAGTATGTTCCAAGAAGCTTGATACAGCTAGAAGATGCAGCAAGTGAACAGCAAAACTGGAGTGATAACTTATAACTCCCACACCTCAGTGCATTCTCACATTGTGACAGTGTAGGAGTGGTCTGAAATACAAAAGTAAATAAGCATTTGACACCTATTCTGAGGGTCCCTTGTAGTCAGTTTGGGAATTTCTGGGTGAAAAAAAAAATCAACCCACATTTTTCTCTCCCTTTATATATGTATTTATTCCAAAACATCAGGAATAAGATTAAAAAACAAACAGAAACCCTCTGCTTCTCTCGTGTAAGAGTTTTAGCAGTATATCACAGACTGAACCAAAGTGAATCACTTAACATAGAGAACAGTTTATTTTTACCTTGTGCATCTATTAACATTCGTAATGTTCCCAGCAGCTTGAACTGAACAGGGGGCATCTCCGATCTGAGAAATTTCAATACTGCTTCTGCAACACCAGCTGATAGCATCTTAGCCTTATTTACAACTGTGTGAATAAAGAACAGGAATGATTTCCAGAACATTTTTGGAAGATGCAGTTTATTTCCAAGACGATCTTGGTGCAGTTTTTCAGACAGTTTGAAAAATAGCTTGTGAACACAGACTTCAGGAACATGAGTTTGTGCTGACAATACTGTGTTGTAGGAAAATACGGTTGCTGAGACACGTGTGAAATGAAGTGCTTTATCCTAGCATGCGCACATAACCTCCAGTGTTCACCACGAACGTGGAGACCACATTTCCTACCACAGCTTAGGAAAGGAGTCCTCCAGAAAATGAACAAGCAGAAGCCCAGGCCAGTACTTACCTACACCCCAAAACATGGGGAAACTTCTCTGATTCCCTGCAATGCTTTTCCCTTTCATACAGGGAAAGGACCTAAGCATCCAATTAGCAGAATGACTCTCCCTACTTGTAATATTCTATACAACCACCACTGTGGCCTCCCCAAGCCTTCATCCCTTCCACTAGTCTTAAGTTCTCTGCTTCCATGGAGCTATCTGAAATCTCTGTAAGGTGTAAACTCAATCCAATATCGTAGTTAGAAAAAAATGTTCATTTCATATTCAGAGTAGCGTTTAACAAGCAGTTCATCACCGGAGCCACTTACTCCTCACTCATTTTTCTGTAATTACATTCATCAAGTCCTGTGTAGGTCTCTGGCTGACTTTCCTGAGCACAGGCTACAGAGAAGCTTTCCAACTGATGCAAGTTAACAGAATTACCTCAGCAAGGTAAGCAAATGGTGTAGCACAAAAGCTGCATGGGTTTAATATGTATGCACAACCGTTTTTAGAAAGTTACTTTTTGTCAAAACTGAAAATAGTAAAGTAAGGTTAAATGGGTGAAAGACTTTTTTTGTGGCTTTGTATTAGAAAGCATACACAATATTATAGGTTTGTATTGGTTTTATGTGCACATACTCTGCTTTTTATGTTTGCATAATCAAAAATCACAAATGAAGTTAATGAAAATAACAAAATCAGCATTCAGTTCACTGCCTCCAAACAGTAACTAATCAGAACAGGCTGACTATTCTAACAGCTCACCTCCAGCTCTACCTTCTGAATAGTCAAAGCTTTAGGAACTTACAACAGGGGGATGCAGTGTTTCAATATATTCCTCACTGTTGTCTGGTGGGGACCTTGGGCTGTGAAAGAGAACCCAAATGAAAAAAACAAAAAACAAAAAAGCAGTGCTCTGCATTTCTGAGGCTTTGGCTCCCTGCCCTTTCCTTGGTGGGGGATTCAAAGTGTCAAAGGATGGCTGATAGATCTGCAGTGTATTTAAAATTGATGGCTGATATCGCTGTGCAAAAGCTATAAAGGCAAAAGAGCAGAATTTCCACTTGGCAGGTAGCAGTGCAAAGGGAGGCTTACCAGGAATAGCCAGGTTTCTGAGCGCACTCAGAGCTGCGTGTTGTACAGTTACATTTCCATCCTCCACATGTCTGTCTAGCAGATCCATCAGCTTTTGAACTATGCCATTATCCACCATATGGATGCAGTTTCCGTCTGCACAAGATGAGACAAATCACTTGTGAATGAAAGATTTTTATGAGCGCTTTTTAAGAACAGTGGTGCCAGTTCCCTGCTCCTTTCTAGATTTTGTTGTTAGGGCATTTGACCACCATCATCAGTGGGATTTGTGGACAAATTTAGAACAGTGGTAGAAGAAGCACTGCAGAAGGCAGAACTTCCCTATACATTTATTACAAATGTGAAACACTTTTAATTATTATTATTATTTTTTAAGAGGCATAATACTTTTCAGGATAGTGCAATATGAAACACCTGACGTTGCTACACAGTTTACTGCTAGCTTTATCATGGTATACACCTTTTCTTTGTATCTGTACAGATGTAGTATGATAGAAGGGCACAGTTAATGGCATATTCTTACCGTTTCTGGCAAAATTTGCAATAGCCAATGCTCCTGCAAGTTGTAGCTGATGGCTGTTGGAAGGAATCCATGAAAGTACTCTTTGGAACACACTGCCTTTTCCTCCTTCAAATAGCTTTTGCATGGATTCATCTGGGATAAAAAGCAGATAGTCAGCAAGCCAAATAAATGTTAGGCAAAATTCTTCTCTTTATATCTGTCAAGCTCTACCTGCAATCAATCCAGTCCTGCATTTAATGAGAGATGAAGTCTAACCTAATGTACTAAACGTTAAATGCCAGGTCCTTTAGGTTATTTGAAAATTGTTTAACAAATAGTAGCATTCAGCAGTCAAATGGCACAGAGGTGTGTCTGCTGTTTCTTTGCAGAAGTGACACACTGCACTTACCTCCAAGCAGTAATAAAACCATAAGATCAGAAGCTGTTTTAAGCTCTGCAACATCATCCTCTTTGTCGCTGTCGACAGTCTTCTGGACAATCTCAAGTAAACACTCCACTAAGCCTGCTTCAACCAGCTGGAGTTTAATGACATCTGTGAAATAGCATGGATAGGAGGAGTCAACTTTATGATTTAAAACACATTCATTGTACGTACAAGCAGGACAGTCAAAACTAGTAGCGATGCCAAGTGTTTCACTGACTGCTTGTGTAGTGAAAACTGCCTTTTTTTTTTTTTTTTTTCCCTTTATTGTGGATTCTTAGGTTCCATTTCCATTGTAAGGAGTGGAGTCAGGAGCACAGGCCTTATGAGGAGCAGCTGAGGGAGCTGGGATTGTTCAATCTGGAGAAGAGGAGGCTCAGGGGAGACCTTACTGCTCTCTATTACAACCTCAAGGTAGGCTGTAGTGAGCTGGGGATCAGCCTCTTCTCTCACGTAACTAGTGGCAGGACTAGAGGGAATGGCCTCAAATTGCACCAGGGGAGGAGATTCAAGCTGGATGTTAGGAAATGCTTCTTCTCTGAAAGAGTGGTCAGATGCTGGAATGAGCTGCCCAGGGAAGTCACTGACCCTGGAGGTGTTCAAGGAACATTTAGACGTTGGGTTGAGAAACGTGGTTTAGAGAGAACTGTTGGTGGTAGGTGGATGGCTGGACTGGATGATCTTGTACGTCTTTTCCAACCTTGGTGATTCTATGATAATTCATCTAGCAGGTGTGCACCCCTAGCTCTGGACTGTGCTTAGATCACATGTATGCACCATGATGCAGTGTGGAGCTGCTCTTCTCAGAAATTAGCAAATTTAATTGCAGAAATTATCTGACATCTTGGTCCTCACACAGCATGCTCATAAGGGCCATGCTGTACTTGGGCTCTCCAAAGAATTTGGACTGAGCTGCAGAACAAACCTAGGAGTACGTCTTCTGTTTTGAGTACAGGAGAACCACTGACTTCACTGAGCCATGCAAGTATAAAATATAGATTTTTTAAAATGAAATTTCAGAGCAAGTAATGACCCATTTCTTTCAGCTGAGCCCAGATTTCTGTCATTTGTTCAAAGGGCTTCAGGAGTACGGAAAGGCCAAATCCAGCAGGCTGAGTTAGGATAGAAATTTGTTGCGATCAAAGAAAAGCTGGAAACTGCTGAGGCAAGCTCATTTCTTAGTTATTAGAAATGAGGCTCAACAGAGAAGGTGATGAATGGGTTGTTTAGGAAGCAATATTGGATTTTGAAGCAATAATTTTTCTGTCTCTAGAACACAATATCTAACACTTTTTTTTCTCTGTGAATTTAGAGCTGGGTATCTCCTTCTTTACACAAACAAATTCCCTTCCTGTTAAGTCGGAATGGTGAATCACTTGATGCTGTCTCCTCTTTTTGTTACGTGAAAATGATTCCATTAGTTTTGCATCCTGACTTCAGAGAGCACAGTCTCGAAGGTCTGCAGAAACGTAAGTAATAGACATTCATGTGCACGTTTTCTGCATTAGATGGTTTAAAGAGCCTAGCCCAAGTTAAAATATTTTTGAAGACCAAAGCTGTGAAAGTATTCTTTTTTTTCCAACATACTTTACCAGCAACAGCTGAGTGAGGAAAAATGTCCCACCTCTGGTGAAGGATGTGCCTGATCCTGACCACTGACTGCTGCCACTCAGCTCTGTGCCTGAATGAAATTGTTTCTCCAAGAGCAGCTAACCTTCACATGAACTCTTTTAGGGAATGCAATATATTGAATTGGGATGTTTTTGAATAGGTACTTTTGCAATTAGGTACGTTTTAAAAAAAAATTTAGTTATAGGATATCAGATTGCTGTGCCTTGAAGCAGAAGGTGCTACGTCTGTGTCCTTAAAAAGCAAAACAAAACCCCCATATAGTAACACCCCTTCCTCGCACACCACCCACCCAAACAAGGCAACCCTCCTCGATCTACTCTGCCATTAGTTCATCTAGACGTTTCTGCCTAATGGTTGATTATCAATGATCTATAATCAAAAGCATCTAACAGCACAGTGAACTCATGCTCATTTAGGTACGCCTTGGCTTCACAGTGGAAGAGTTCAGTTGACTGCCTCATAGGGCAAGCAGCTGAATTATGTTCAGCAGCAGTAAACCTGTGAAATTGACTGTGACTGTAAAATAGAAAAATCAAATATATAAAATTAAATATGTCAAAATCACAGAATGTTAGACCAATTCTGTGTCACTCTTCAAAGTTGGAACTATTTAGAGCTGCTTCTCGTAATTATGCAATAAATAAATATATTTTGGCAAAATGTACATTTTCAGAACTGAAAAAACAAATCCTGTTTTACATATAACTTGCAATAAAAGACAAAGGAACTGCCAAAAACAGGCATGATCGCATCTTTAAACTGGAGTCAAAATGTGCCTTGATTTATACTGAAAAGAGTAGGATGAAACTTAAATCTTCTGAGTCTACCATTACCTTCTAAGAATTTATTCAATTTCAGCAAGCTTTAATGCTGAGGTTATGAGAAGAAGGGATAGAACTATCAAATACTGTTCTATCTTTCATACCCTGAGCTGCTTTCCAGACCAGCTCCACAGGTTAATTAATGTTTTGGTTTCCCTTAAGGGCAAACAGAAGGTTATATGCACCCTTGTGAGTCTTTCCAGGGGAATATCCTGGAGGGATGGTCCTGCACGCATCGCTGTCATTCATTGCTTAAGCCAGGCTATAAACTTCAGTCACCTGGGGCTGATGATAATATATTTCACCCAACACCAAGCTCAGTGTAAACGATTTCCCAATGAAAAGTAAGCAGAGAAAGTCCTCCTAGCTCTGCAGTTAACATGTCCCTTGCAAAAAATATTTCCATAGGAAATCAAGCTGTTGGGGGAGGGTTCTGAAATCCTAGTAAATGATGTAGTGACTGATTTATTGGTGATGCAATGGATTATGAACACTTCAGATAATGGTTGTGCTTATTCTGTTGCTCCTCAGGGCTTACAGAACTGTGATAGCCTCTTGAGAGCCTTAAGGAGAAAATGGAGCTCTGTATTTCAAAGAGAAACCTGCTGGCTACTTCAGAGAAGTAACCATCAGTAGTAAGCTCCACTGATTTTAAAACACAACTTGTCAAGCAAATAGATGATGCTCAAAACGTAGGATAAGAATATGATGCTGAAGTGAGAGTAACAGTCCTATAACAGCTCTGATGGGCACCTTTGATATTCACAGTATTCCATTGATAAATGTAGTAAACTCCTCTATAAGCTGCTTTTGATATTCCCACTGCAGGTAGGAGGAAATAAAATATAACATACTCATACAGAATCAATCAGAGGTGGAATCAGCGTCAGCAATTTGTAGGTCCCTGTCATATGCTCAGACAATTAAAACATTCACTTCATCTGAAGCTGTCATCGCACAGATCAACCCTGGGGCCTGCCAAACAAGGCAGCCAATTGCTCTGCTGTTAGTCCCTGAGAGAGACAAACATAGACATTCCTTTTTTCTTTTTTTTTTTTTTTCTTCTTTCTTTTTCTTTATAATGAAAAATACTGTAAGAGAAAAAAATCAAATGCTCACCGTTTTCTGCTAGGGGAGCCAGAACTTCAAAGATCATCTCTTTTTTATCATGCTCTATTTGCTTCTTGAACAGTTTTACAAGCTCTTCAGCAATGTTTGTGTAGGCAAACTGCTCTTTACTCGACTCTGCAAAGGAAAACTTCCATATCAAGTAAACAGACCAAACCAAAACCTAGGACAATTGTTTTTTTCTCTTTTTACCAGGTTTACTCAGTGAGATGACTAATACTGTGCTTCACAGGCAAGAGCAACCGAGTCGTGTTTGTCACAAAATGGAAAGAAATAGTCTAATGCTTCAAAGCAAATGTACTGACTTCAGTTACGAATAAGGCTGCTCAAAAAGATCTGTGTGCATAATCAAGGCTTTTGGGGCTGTTTCCACCTAATAGAATGTAAAGGTAGCTATAGAAACAGTAACATTACAAAAAATAAAGTGGCATTTTATTATCCTCAGCTTAAGAGGAAGACTAACAGATTATATACTGTATTTTCTCTGGGAAAGATGAAGAGGCTTACTGAAAGTTTCAGTGTTTACACAGTCTTGTGACAGTGACATTTCCTTTAAAATCCAAGCATGGCTGTTGCAAGGCTGTTTCATACTGCACAGATAGCATAACGCAGCTTTACAGCCGGGTAAGGTGGCTACAAGGAGGTTACCCATCGGATAGTGGTTCTTTATGTGTTGTGGATTCAACAGAGGCATCTGTTTCTAATGCCTGCATCTGATTCCTCCTAACTGGCAGTTTTACAGGGGATGCAGATGGCGGGACTGGTGTTCTGCATTCTCCAGTTGCCACCTCCTGAGGGCCATCTGTAATTAAATCTTCCAGAACCTTTGCTAACGCTCCAGTGGATGGTTAGGGATTATTTTAATGTAGAATTGATCAAGGACTGCAGATCTAGCCCCTTTTGTGCACATCCCATTGCTGCTGCTTCTCAATATGTATCACTGCATTCTGTATTCTAAGTGGATTTTTGACCTTTCTGGTATTTTAAAAACACCTCCACCATTCTCTCTATTGTTTCTGGCTTTTTTTTGCCCTACTTTGACACAGTTTCATATAATGTTTCTCATGGGATCTGTAGAATGCAGTTGTCTCTTTAAGTGATGAAAGATGACAACCTGACAATAAAATTCCCTGAAGTTACATGGTAAAAATAAAATGTTATGGATGCAATGTGATTGGCTAAGATATTGCTTAAGGGAGATTAAAGTATTAAAAGCTAAATTAATTTTGTGCCAATCTTAAAGAACAAGCAGCTTTTCACTGTGCAGGAACAGGAAGGCAAGCAGCTGCTTTCAGCTTCTTTCCCATGTTTGTTGCTCAGATGGCCAATGCTGGCTCTTCCAAGAGGGAAAGAAAATGTAGTTCTCAGTATCATATTTAATATCTTTATGTTTTTAGTTGTGTTTCAGTAGCAGTAGAATTTCTGGCAAAGGTTGTATTACACCTTTTACTGCATAGACAGAATACATTAGTACCTATCTTGAAGATCTCTTTTTAGTGCTAATGATGAATCTTTCTGTTGTTTTATTCTTCAAGCTTGCACCCTATGAATAAAGGCATTATGTGGGTGACCAGACTAGATGGGCACATAATATTCTCTCAGGCCTTGAAAACTATGAATGTAGGACAATTTGAATAATTTCAGGCCTCCAAATAATTATAACTCACATATATATTTTTCATATTCTGAACTGCAGCATGTCCTTAGAAATGCAGGATGAGAATCCCGGCTGCTATACTGTTACACTCTAGAGTAAATAAATAAATAGGACTACAATTTGACAAAATAGGTCTGTAAAAGATCAATGCTAATGTAAAACACAAGTGATAAAACATAGGCCCTAACAACCTGTTGATGTACACCATAGATTCATAGATTCATAGATACATTAGGTTGGAAAGGACCTACAAGATCATCTAGTCCAACCATCCTCACACCACCATCCCTACCAACCAAGCTACTAAATCAAATCCCTCAGCACCTCATCTAAACGCTTCTTGAACAGCGCTAGGGACGGTGCCTCAACCACCTCCCTAGGCAGGCCATTCCAGTGCCGGACCACTCTCTCATCAGAGAAAAAATTTTTCCTCAAGTCTAATCTAAATCTTCCCCGGCACAACTTGTGGCCATTCCCTCTCGTCCTGTCATTAGTTACCTGGGAGAAGAGGCTGACCCCCTCCTTACCACAGCCTCCCTTCAGGAAGTGGTAGAGTGCAATGAGGTCTCCTCTGAGCCTCCTTTTCCCCAAACTAAACAATCCCAGCTCCCTCAGCCGCTCCTCGTAAGACCTGTGCTCCAGACCCCTCACCAGTTTTGTTGCCCTTCTCTGAACACGCTCCAGGGCCTCGACGTCTCTCTTGTAGTGAGGGGCCCAAAACTGAACACAGTACTCGAGGTGCGGCCGCACCAGAGCTGAGTACAGGGGGATGATCACCTCCCTGCTCCTGCTGGCCACACTATTCCTAATACAGGCCAGGATGCCATTGGCCTTCTTGGCCACCTGGGCACACTGCCGGCTCATACTGAGCCAGCCGAGCATCAACCAACACCCCCAGGTCCTTTTCCTCTATACACTCCTCAAGCCATTCTGCCCCAAGCCTATAGCATTGCATGGGGTTATTGTGGCCAAAGTGCAGGACCCGGCACTTGGCCTTATTGAACCTCATCCCATTGACCTCAGCCCAACTGTCTAGCCTATCCAGATCCCGCTGAAGGGCCTCCCTACCCTCAGGCAGGTCGACACATCCTCCCAACTTGGTGTCATCCGCAAACTTACTGAGGGTACACTCAATCCCCTCATCCAGGTCATCAATAAAGATATTAAACAAGACGGGCCCCAATACTGACCCTTGGGGGACACCACTCGTGACAGGACGCCAGCTGGACTTGACTCCATTAACCACTACCCGCTGGGCACGGCCCTCTAGCCAGTTCTCAACCCAGAGAAGAGTGAACCTGTCCACACCATGGGCTGCCAGCTTCTGCAGGAGAATACTGTGGGAGACCGTGTCAAAGGCTTTGCTGAAGTCCAGGTAGACTACATCAACAGCCTTTCCCTCATCTACCAGTCTGGTCACCCAGTCATAGAAGGAGATGAGGTTGGACAAGCACGACCTGCCCTTTGTGAACCCGTGCTGGCTGGGTCTGATCCCCTGATTGCCATGCACGTACCATGCTGAATTCCAGTGAAAACTTATGCAATTACAGAGGATCTGGATCAAAGCATCGTCACAACTTCAAATTAAATGTAGCTGTACACAGACTTGCTGAAAAACACAATCTCTAGCTTGGAAGTATCACAGTATATACATGCAAGTACGTAGCCTAATACATGTTAAAACTCAACACCTAAAAGAACAGTTTTACGAACTGTGCCTGTCTCAGTTTCACTCAGTGAATTCCATGGGTAAATATAATCCTGATAGAACTTTGTGGAGCTGCATCAGGATACATTTTTTATATTATTAATAAATAATTCACTATAAATAGCAGAGCTCAGGAAGTACTCTTTAGATGATTTAAATTGTGCCTAGTTGCACTGAAGAACGTTAGCATAAAACATAAGGCAAACTAAGTACCCAAATAAATCTGAGTTACTGAAGGAAAAAGAGACAACTATGTATTTTAGAGATAAGAAGCAGAAATTGCTGGCTCTAAATTTTGAGTGTACCACTAGGAATGCATTGAGGCAAGATTTCTGTTAATCATAAGAATGAACTTTAAGAAAACTGGATCTAAGTTTGAGATGAATATTGTGAACTTACCGAGTTCTGCTAAATTGCCAAAAGCAACAAGGCACATCTCTGTCAGAGCTGCATTTTGGCAATGAATACCCAACAATTTCACTAATGTAGGAATGACACCCATATTGATAAGTTGTGATTGCAGGGTATCTATGTAAAAAGAAAGCACAACAGTGAGTTAGTATTTGTTTTTGTAGTACTGCTATTTAAATCAAAACAGCATTTTTCACGCAAAGCAACTTCTAGATTAAGCAGCATTAAAATGGCTGTCTCCTCTACTATTCTGCACTAGGATTTGGTCTGGCTATGGCATATGGACTCAGACTTCCCCTTTCCCCTAGTGGGATATGTTCCCATATTATTCCCTCCTGCTCTGGTGGTAAGGTATAGTGAATTATGCAGCTACTGGTAATTTTGTGGCTCCTAATATAGTTGGGTTTGACTCTTAGCTGACTGAGACTAGCTGAGTGAAATAAAACAAAACTACGTCAGTGAAAAACTTATTTATCTGAGAGCATGGTTCTATAAACTGTTTTCCCTTAAAGATAAAAACTGGAAAATTAAAAGTAGAATGAATATAAACTGGCACTGAAACAAACATGAGAAGTTTTATAAACATAGGAAGTCACAATGTAGATTATGAGGAGCTTGAGAAAAAAGAAAGTTTAATAAAGACAAAAAATGGAAGGTCTAAGAAAAGTCCTTAGAAGCCATTCTGATAATTTCTTGCATAGGATGAAAGTTTATAGTATTTACAAGTAAGAAAGTTATTGCTCCTAGATGTCTGCAAATAGAAAGATGCTTTGATGGTTAGGCAGAAACATGATTGTTTTAAAAGATTATTTATAACCATATCTTATCTTAAGCATTACCTATAACACAGCAAAGAAGAAAAACATTGTTTCACAGTTGAATAGAATGAAGCAGACATGAACACGTCAGATGTTTAGTAGCTTTCTAAGCATCTCTTTTCCTTAATTTCTAAGCACTTCAACTTCATTTTAACGTTAAGACAGTGATCCAAAGCCTAGTGAATTCAGCTGAATTCTATTTCTTCATCTAGCTTTGGATCAAGTACTACAGGGGAGGTTTTATTTTTTTTGTTTTGTTTTCTTTCCTGAGCAGCTGAAACTGTTGGAGATTTTATTTCTGTGGAATCAGAGCCATAGAAACTTCAGATTTTTAAAGGAAGATAAAAACATGTTACAGGTGAAGTCTAGCAGACTTAGTATCATCTCATGTGCTCAGGAACCTCTTTATCTTCCAGATTCTGCCATGTGTGTTTTGAAATTTTCATGTAATAAAAATTATGAAAAGATTCTGGAATGTTTAGTTAATTTACAGTTAGTATAAAACACTTCTTGAATAATAATCAATTTGATATACCAAATAAGTTATCATCGCAGTTATTACAGGTTATTGTGGGGATGAGCAGGAATTCTTATGTCTTGCTGTCTTTACTAAAACTGTATTACTTACCAGTAACTGAATTTTTTTATTTTTTTTATTTTTATTTTTTTTTAGGGGTTGGTGTTACCTCTTCCATAGATTCATGGTCTTTAGAGAAATTTATGAGATCACCATCTGAGACATCAAAGAGCTGTTGAAGTTGTCAAATTTCAGGTAAGTACAAATTGCACTAGCGCATGCATTGAATGCCATTTTACCTCCAGCAGATGTGTGAGTCACTACAACGCCTCCTATTTCATTCCAAACTGACTGTAAAAGTCTAACTCTTAATAAAAAAAAAACTGGGAGGGGGAACTGAAATGGTTGTGTGGACAAATCTCAAGTTACTGGTAAATAATCTGTTTTTCTCCTTGATTTTTGACTGTCCCTTGCAGATGCTTAAAAATTGTAGGGGAAAAATGGTAGTCACGGAGAGCAGGAAAACAAAGACAGAAACCACAAATGCCATAGAAAATTATTTTGAAAATTATGTTGCTATGCTTCAATCTCTTTGAGTAATCTCTACGGGCTTCATAATTGGCAAAGTGTTCTGACATCAGAAACATGAACTCTGTATTTTGAGTGATGTTTTTTTTCTGCTTTTTTTTTTTTTTAACACAATAGATGCAAAAAAACCCCTAAAGGGCAAAAAACAAATGGGAAAGAGGGAAATCGTATCCATCCTTGAAAGGAAAAAGAAATCTTAAGAGCCAAATGGAAGCCTGTGTTGTTTACGAGAGCATGGAGTGCACTTGTTTAAGGGACTCCAGATCTCCTAATGAGGAAAAAAGGAAACGGAAAATACATGACGGAATAATTGTACTTGGTCGAAGGTCACATGTTGTATCTGACTCCACGCCAGCTTTTTTCCCTGGTGTGGAAGGATAGCACCTGAGCATAGGAACAGCCTACAGTGTAGGAATGCGTTAACAGGAATTGCCAATACGGTACAATCTGGGGAGAATGTCAATGTCTTACCGCAGTAAGCAGGAGGATACACTTTCTCCTCACAAAGACAGGACAACCTCATGAGTCACAAAGCTGCACGGGAGGCAAAACCTGGAATAACTGCATAACCTCAACCCTCCACTGCATGAAGTGCTAGGGCCCTATTAGAGCAGGAGGCAACCTCAGGGGAAACATGCATCTGTCCTACAAGCAGCTGTCTGATGTAGGGCTGAACTAAAGCTCAAGGCCAGGCAACATCACGTCTCAGGATGAAACAGCATTTCTATCAGCTTCCTAAGCAGAGTTGGATGCATGCTGAAGAGGAAGCATGAAAACCTGAATGCCTCTTCAGAATTTGACTTAAAAGCCGGAAAAGAAACTCTCTAGTTACACGGCTATCAAATATTGCACTGGAAAAATGCCTGTGTTCTCTCAGGGCTGAAAAGCACTGATAGTGATGCTGCACAGATGCATATACAGGTAGATAAAAGGCAATCAATACATGCGCCAGCACAAATAGTTACCTACCTAAAACTTGAATTTCAATGGCTCCATGTCCTTCGGTGACACACATGGAAACTCCAAAGAGTAAGATCTGAGGAGAATATCCCAAATTGAGAACTTTACTGGGGGCATTTGAATTCAAAATGCTGATTTAGGCTACTGCTTGTTGTTGGACAAAATTTCAGAAAACATCCAGTCATCGTGTTTCATTACTAACAGTGATTATATCACTAAAGGAAAATCTGTTTTCTACAAACAGGTGGCATAAGTTGATAACCTACAAAAACCTGCTTGCTATTATCGCATCTATTTAAGTAATTGTATAGCAAATTATATCACTATCTTAAAAAAAAACATACTTTTAATCTGCTTTTACATGCTTTAGGTTACTTTGCATTTAAAGTATATTTAGGTCTTGAAAGCACACTATTCATTTTTAGCAGCGATGAAATGAAACAAAAACCATGGCAAGCATGAAAATTAGCAAAGATAAGTCTTAGAAAAAGCATTGCTGAAATACTGCCATTAGACCATCAATCTCCCTTTCATTCGTTGTGTACTGACATAGATTCTGCAGATGGTAAACAATGCAAGACAGTCCCCAGCATTCGTTCCAGTCACTGAGAGTTTTGTGGTAATAGGAGAAGTTTGGCAGTTGTGTGACTTAACATCATACCTTTACATCTTAAAAAGGCACTGAATGAAAACGGCAACCTTGACAGAATGAATTTTAGTATGAAATGAGAAAGTAGTCTATTAACAGAATTATTTTTTCTCTCCAGTTGATTTCTTATCTATAATTTGACTACCTAAGAATCAAATTGACCTAATTCTTAAATCATTTCTACATTTCTCTAAAAACACTTCCATGGTTTGTTTTGTAAATCTTGTGAGACAATTAGCTACTTTACAGACTAATCCCCTTAACTTGTAAATAGTCTTAGCCTACAGGATTATGATAACTACAGAATAACCATTTGTCACTAACTCTTCTACATGGCCGTTTGCATATGATTATTAGTTATTAGTTTTTCACTGTTCATCCAAGCCTGCTTTGCCTCTTGCTGCTACGCCTGTCCACAGCTATTCGTAACAATATATCTTCAGAATGGGGGAAGTACAATGCTATGCTGAACACACAGAGGTGCCAAAACAGCTGTTGCATGGCTTGACAAAGAAAGAACTGTTACAGACTTTTGCCAAGACTTGCTTTTTGACAGAATTACAGCAGGAGCAAAACCATTCATGAATGTGTGGCACAACTTTGCATTTTGAGAAATAATTGAAAGCAGGGATGAGCTATCTGCATCTGACTGAATTCAGGCAGCAAAATACAATTATGACAAGTTTGTTCTGAAGACAAAGAGATGTATCTCATCAAAAAATCCCTGTTTTCTAGCAATGCAATTAAAAATCAATTTTTTTTTTTTTTAAGCTTAAAAGAAGTGCAAGAGATGCCAAAGCCAAGTTTGTTCTGTTAACATTGTGGCACCTAATGAAATGATAAGCTACTAAGGAAGCAAAGTAAAGAACTGAGAGGCATCAGGCAAAAATAATTCTAGAACATGAACAGATGGCACAAGAACCTTATAAAGGGAATCTGAATTTTAAAGCTTAGACAACAATATTATGAATGAAGCTACAATTGCAGGACCAATGCAAGATAGACATAAGAATGCTAGATTAATTTGCTCTGTTTAGGAAAAGAAAATATTACTCAAGCTGCTCTTTAGTTGCCATTTTTATAGAATTCATGAGTGGTGAATGCCCTTTGCTAATTAAAAAATGTGAAGCACTTAAGAATGAATCTCTAATGTTAAAAAATAAGGTAGTTAATTGTTATTAAAAATTAAGCAGTCACTACTGTGAAAAGAAGGCAATTAGTATACTGTGAACAGTGAGATGTTTAGAATCAAAACTATTCATATGCTCTTTGCTCATAAATTGCTAAGGATTAGAAAATACTAGGGCGTTCACGGGTAATTAAACGCAACTAAACCAAATGCTCTGTAATCATCCTTGTCTGGATAGCTAGTGCAACTTCAGAGAGCGTGAGTCATTAGAGGAGGTAAAGAAATCTTCAAAGTCCGCACCTGTAACTTGGTAACATAGCACACTGAGCAGGGAAAGATTACAGAAACAGAGAAAAAACAGAAAGTGCTGTTCCAAATACTGACAAGCTTTCTTCTCATACTTCCAGTATTTTTTTTTTTTTGTCTAATTGGTTTCCATAACTACAGGTAAAGTAATCGAAGACTGGGATGCAATCCCATGCTTCTCATTCCTCAGGAAAACTAATGCAGTGTTTGACTTCTTTGTAAGTAATACAGGATTGAGCTTTTGCAAGTAAATCCTGAAAACAGCATCAGCTAATCTGGGAGTACTATTCCCTGTCAGGGCCACCTGAATTTTCATCTTTAACAGGTCAGTGAAGAACTGCAGTTACTCAGCATATTATCCAACTGATTCTGCAATACATGGAAGTAAGTGGTTTTCTTGGGTTCATATCTGACATAGACAATTGTCTAGAAAATTTAATATGGTTGGCAGTTAGTATTTTTAGAGCAGTCTGCAACAGCTGTGCAGCTGTACTTGTGGGTCCTAAAACAAATCTGGAAAGCAGGCCAACCACCTCCCTCTTTCCATACACATGCTGCAGGTACAATTACTGAATTTTCTTCTTAAAATTGTAACTTATAATTTTTTTTTTTCCTTGGCAGATTATTCAGGTTTCCTTTTACTGGTTGCCACAGTTGGTGGGACAGATTCACTGACTACAGTGGAGCTCCAAGGACATGAGTCTTACTCGACATAACAGCGAGTCCCTATGGAAAGCCCTTACAGAGATCATCAGGTATGCGGGGTAAAGGTGAGGGTAGGTAAGCCTGCAACATTCCTCCCTGATGTTGTGTTAGGGACAGGGTGAAGGTCTGCACCCAGATCCAGGACCTGGGAGTATTTTGCACTTCTGTCCCTGCTTCAGTGTCTCCAGCAACTGTTGCAGCAGTTTGTTAATTGATGTGAAATGAAAGAACAGCAAATGAATCCTCCTGGTTGTCGCTGAACCACACAACTTCTTTATAGATGACTTTATAGAGTCATTTACTCCGTGTTCAAAACTGTCCAACTGTTGTTTCAGAGATTTATCTCCTAAATAATTTACCTATGGAAGACTTGCTAAGAACTTGGGTCTCTGAAGCAAAACTGATATGGGATCTCTACATGCCACTTCGGAACTGTATCTGTCTTGAGCTACCAAATATACTGGAAGCTTGTTAGTCTTAATGCAGAGGATTGTAGCAGCTTATAGGCAAGAACACCTATTTGCACTACATATTTAAACAAATAAAGAAAATAATGGAGTTAGCACTACAAAATTTAGAAGTATGTGACACAGACATCAAGCAAAACAGTTCCTGAAGACTGTATGAAATAAAGGAGCTGGACAGTTGTTATTTGCTGAATAAGGCAGAAGTACAAAACAAGTGTTCTTGCATATTACTAGGAAAAGAGGATAGAAAAATAATGCAAGAGAAAGAAATGAGACACATACAATGATGGGATTTGGAGGTGAAGTAGTTAACACTAAGAGCTGAGAGATCTGGAGAGATGGTGTAGAAAATGTGTAAGAAAAATCTATACCAGAAGAGATGATGAAGCAGATTGAAAATTTGTACAGTAAGGGTCAAAAAATTAAGCCTAAGGACCTTCCTGAAAAGCAGAAGAATTGGGGACACAGATTTGGGAAGTGAGTCACAGGAAGTGGTAAGTTACAATGGTAAAGAAACAGGGAATAGCTAATAAAGAAGCTATTTTTTGTAAGATAAAGCACTACAAATCAGGAGGTGAGTATGACTGAAGAAACGGTATGATTAGCTAACTACATTTGCAATCTGTGCCATTGTAAGTCAGGAGAACAGCCTCTATTTAGCTTTCCTCATTTCTCCCCATTTTCTTAGAAATTCCCATTTAGAAAAACTTGGAAGTGCTGCAAAATTTGCCTTGGCATATTACCACACTTGCATGCAGAAGCAAACTAGGTACTAAAATATCAGGACATTAGTACAGCTAATGTTGAACACCACTTCCATTGCTTCAGTGGTCTAGGGTTTCTAACTTAAGCTACTATCTTGTTTTGTTGCCCCAGCCCCTAAACACTTCCACTTAGCGTGATAAATAACCTAATTTCATAACTGGCAGGCACAGACTAGTGTTGGATGTACAAATAAATGATTCCCCATATGTAACATAAGTAACATATGCAGTTTTGTCTACATTTCTCAAGGAGAAAAATAGTCTAAAAAAACAGTACATTTAATCCAAATTATCAACAAAAAAATACTGCGTGCCTGGGAAAAAATGATATTATAGTGCTATTTGATACTAAATGAAAATGAGGATGCAACGTAGCCTAGTTTACTTCTGCAAGACTTTTCTCCTCAGGTGTATGATGCATCTGTATGTATTGCTTTTTGATAAAAGTAATTTTCAGATGATGATTTCAAAACTTTATACTATTAGAAATTGCCTCAGGAAGATACCAAGTATTTCTTGGAATGTAATTGTACTGAAACAGAAAATTGTGTACGTAAATTGAGGCGGCTGATCTTTTAAAACAATTCAGTATTAGTTTCCACAGTGTGAACCTACAGTAGGCTTTAATGTTTATCTTTTGGGTTTTGGATGGGGTTGTTCTCCTGGTAGACATAAAGCAAGTTTTTGGTGTTGTTTACCATTCTCATTGCTATAGTTCATCAGCATGCCACAAAAGACAGTCAAGAGCTTCTCACTGGCTGGATCTGTTTTACTGCACAGCGACCTTATAAGGTCTACTACAATATGTGCACCACCTGCATGGTCAACTGCGTTCCTGCCCTCATCTGTAAAACAAAGAGTTACATTAAAAATAAATGAAACCAAAACCCACCACAGAGCCCCAAACATCGCAGTAATCATACAAAGCCAAGTTTTTAAACAGTGAAGTCATTTCTTCAGTGTTGTCAAATTCCTCTATAAAGACATTTGATGGCCAGCTTTTTAGTGCAACAGAGCTGGGAAAGTGAGAACCCCTACAACAAAATTGATTAACCACTTGGTGCTAATGCCTTAGTACAGATGTACAAGGTATTATTGAGGCAGAGCCCTTGAAGCTGAAAAATAATATTTTGAAGATACATTGGATGTTGCCAGAGGAAGGTTCTGAGCACTTGCAAAATCTAGTACTTATTCCCAGAAGGCTTTGTGGACAAGTTAAATTATTCCTGCTGTTATGTGGATTGAGAAATTGAAATAAAGAATAATGTGCTCCCCTGAGCAAGGGGATATGGGAAAAAATGGCAAAGCAGACCAGAGGAACCAACTCCCAGTGACAAACTCTGTTCATGAACTCACTGGTACAGAGCGTGTTCTTCATACTTCCGTACCTGGAATTTAATACCACTATCAGATTGTTTTTGTATGGCTGAAAGAAAATTCATTCTCATCTGCAATATACTACAGTGTTCCGAAGTTTCATAAATAACACACCACAATCTTTGTATGGAACATTTTGTACAACAAATCCAATTTGATGTATCAGTGTATGAATAAAAGAAAAATGGTCCTTTATTACAGTAATCAACTATACTGCTTCCTCTCCCAGCAGGCAATAGACAACAGTCAATAACCTTAATTGCACAGCTTCTAAAAGCAGAGATTTCCAAGTGAGTTACAGTCAGAAGCAACTGGAAAATCTGGATGAAACCTACACTGCCCCTCAGCCCTGCATTTCATAATGGTCCAACTGCAGATCTCATCTTCCCTTTGTTATTCTGCACTCTTAATGTCACTCTTCTCTCCCTATAATAGAGATGGTTGAAGGTTTAGCTATTAAGTTTTCCCAGTTCTGCAATGTGTAGTACAAATTCTGAGGTTGTCTTCACTTATAATATGATCTTTTTCTAAAAATTGGTCCAGGGCTCTTTAAAAAGTTTCTAAATCTTCCAGTTCTTGTCAGTACCATTTAAAAGGGGCATACTGCGTTAGAATGTATGGGGTATGAGAGGTATAATGCATTAATTTTATGTATACATATATAAAATTTATATATCTCTAAATAAAGGTTTATAACTATAATTTTATAATATAAATACTCTACATTATGTACACAATACAGCAGATATATATAAACTCCTCTATAGTTATAACCATTTGTATATACAAAGAAGTACATATGTACATATAGGGACTTCAGATAATGTACTGAGTGGAGCTGGAAGAGGAAGGGAAATTCTTAGTGGATTTCAACTGTTAAGTTTATTACCGCAGTAATCAGTGTTTTGCAGAGTATCCATGAAATCAGACATGTAGCAGGGGAAAAATGTCATTGCTGTGACTGTTTCTGTGGCTGACCTGATCAAGACCGTATGCAACTGTGATTCACTCCAGGTATGTATAAAAAAATTGAAAATTTAAAAACTGGAATCTGTTTACAGTCAAACAAATTCAAGATTACAACTTCTGTGACAAGATAAGAGTGTGAAAAGAGGAAAAATATGAAAGCAATAAACCTCTGACATCCTTGATGGAATGACAGACGTAGGCATAATGCTGAAATGAAATATAATTCCATATCATAATATAGTATGGCAGTACAGTTATTCCAGTTAAGTGATTATGTTTATCAAATAAGCACAAGGAAAAAAAAGAAACTTTGAATATTCTAGCATACTATTTTACGTATCTTCTGGATTTTTTTTATTGCAGATTTAATAAATGATTTTGTGTTTGACTCACCTTTGAAATCAAAATAGATGTACAAAGCAGAACTGACTCACTGATTCTCGATCAAATTGACTGTGGTCTTCAAGTTACTATGATACAATTGAAATCATCAAACTAAAACCATGATAAAATTAAGCTTGAGATAAAAATCAGTTGTCAGACTAGTTATATGTCTTGGCATGGAACTGCATACAAAATATTTTAGTGAAGGTATAGTTTGGTGAGTTTTGAAGCAAGAGTTAAAAAAAATAAAGAAAAAAAGAAAGAAGAAAAAAAAAAGAAAAAGACCACAAACCCACAAAAAAAAAAAAAAAAACAACAGTTATAATACAAGTTTCTTAACTGGATGATAGAATCTGACACTACTCCTCTGAAAATTATTGTGTGATAATACCTTATAACAAATGAAGATCTGAACATCCTTTTAGCTCCATTCTATCTCTCGTTTGTCAGAGAAGCTGTATATCAAAACCAGCTATATCTGTACCTTTCAGTACATGGTAATCTCTCACTTCAATGTAGGAAACTTTTTTTTTTATCCTTACCATGTTTTTGTTTTGTAGATAGATAACAAGCTTTCACTGTACCAACAGCAAAACTGTGGTGGAAAGATTTAGCAAGATTTAGATCTCACTCTGAGAAATTATACATATATAGTGTAATACAAATGTAAGGCAAAATTAAGTACAGGATTCTGCTCACCTGAGCACGTGGCTGGATCTAAGTGCCAGCTTTGATATGAGCAGATAAAATGGTAGACTAAAGTAGAAGAAGTGCATTAATTGAGTTTCTTGCTGTATCTCTTCTGTTGTCGCATCTCTTTCCCATGCTAGACACATCCTGTATATCTGCTTTCCTGCCCAAGGCAGCTTGGTGAACAGCAGACCTGGGCTGGTGATGTAATTACAAACTCCTGGTGCTGTCTCCTTATGCCCCAGAGAATTAACTCAGCTCATTAGTGGAGGGTCACAAAAAATCTCGTACCAGGTGTAGGAGGAAAACTCAGAAGGTCCTGACTACTCGCTCCAAGATCAGGCTGAGACACTCTATTGCATCCTCAAGCAAAAAGCGTATTTCTGACTCAGAGTACTCCATGTGCTTATTACAGCCTCACTTCTTCCTGCTCTGTTGCTAGGGAACAGATTTTGCACACAAGAATACTCACCAAACTCTAAATCATTTACAGTCAAAACAAGACCACAGCACGCTGTGTCTTGTTCTCAGTCCAACTATTACCTTGCAGTTCAGCAGCCCTACGAACTCCCACTCTTAGAATGCTTCCAGCCTCCCAGAAGCTGTGTTCAAGTTTATTCCTCTGACCTTTTTAAATAAACATTTGCTGTTCCTATGAGACCAACATCTGTACAGTTTAATGAGCATTCACATTTCTGCTTTAAAATGTTTCAGAGCTCATGAAGGGCAATGATGTTGCATTATTATTATTATTATTTTTAAGTAAACATGATACTGTTTCAAGATGCCAAAATGACAACATCCCAAGAAGAGCAGAGGGATGGTTTTCTTCCTACAATGAAATGTCTAGTGAGATTTATTATAGAACAAGTTGCTATTTCCCCAATGTCCTTTAGTCTAAAACAACCATTTCTAAGAATGAATGCAGTCTCTTCTTCTATCCTCACAGGATAGTTTTATGCAAAACTGAGTTTTAATATGTATTTTCAAATTACTGTGATGGCTCTCTTGCCTCCTTTGCAAACTTTTGTCAAATTTCATTGTGGCCCACTCTTGTAGGATCTAAGGGATGCACAAAACAAAGAGCAAAATTTCTGTAGTGCCTGACTAGTAGATCTTCAAAACTCAGGGTAAGCTCTCTTGCACACCTGTTCCCCCTGAATGTCACCTTGAAAGATGCAGCAAGCCAATGCAAAATCTCTCTGTGGCAGCCCTTTATTTCTCTAAGGACTCTCAACCTCTCTTCTTTGAGGACTGTTTTCTTCTGGACCCATGCACGGCTCTCCTCCAGGCTGGGATTATTTGTCAGAGGGGTTGTCGTATACATTAGAAACAATGGTTGTTCAGCCTTCACTTATTGCAAAAACTGGTGCAAACATTTCTCCCATCTGATCAAATCTTTGCTTTTACACTGCAGAGTATCTTCTACGTCTGCCCTCTGTTCGTGTGATTTGTCTGCTCTTCATTCAGCAACACGTAATGTAGAAAGTTTTTGCTCCAACAATGGAAGACCTTTGGGAAACATATAAAGGTATTGCCATATAGCGGGAGCATGATTAATGTGCGTGATTAATGATCTTACAGAAATTCTATTTCCATGCACTTAGTATGTTCTCAGCTATCTGACAGAGCTGCAAAAATTTAGATGCAGTTTGTCAGTCTGAACTTGTACTCCCAGATCAGTTAATGTCATGAATTTTGAACAGCTTAAAGTTGTTTTTCCATAGAAGTGTTTGCATCATTTTTTATTGACTTCCCCAGTTTACTAAACTCTAAAACCAGCTACCATGCTCTAAAAGATAACAAGGAAAAAAAAGAAACGCCCTAAACCCTACAGGTTAAAATATGAAAACAATGTTAATTATGAATTGCGTGGAGCTAATGAGTTATTTCTAAAACACACACCAATTCTATGATTTTTGTCACCACTGTGAGGCTGTCTTTCTGGAAACATAATGACATAAGGCAAAGGGCTGTGCCACAATACAGACAGATCACAAAATATTTTTGCGTAATGGGTAACTTGATGCTCTTTTACCTAAACCTTACATTAACTTTGCTGTTTTTACACCAGCCTTTCCTAACACAAAATTTAACCTTTGCCAATCCAAGTGACATTTAAAGAAGCAGATACATGCATCTCACACAGATTGGAACAAAAAATACTTCTCATTGCTTTTCTATTAGATTACAGAGCTGTGTCTTCCAAAAGAAAAAAAGTACGGTTTTAGATATCCTAAAACCTTAGGTTTGACCCAGGTTTTAATCAAGTTTTAAAACATACTGTTCCAATTCTTTCATTATCCTAAACTTTTCTTTCCATCATATTGAACACTGGGACCACTAAAATGATCCTGGTACTGTGAAGATGCATGTAGTTACTTAAGTGTTACCTGCAGGCTGGTAAACACAAGGTAGCTGCCTAAGATTCTGGTGATGACATGATAACTAGCAAAGTCAAAACTTTATTGGTATACAGAGCTGCACTGATCTATGCACTGAGGGAGAGCACGATTTGTCAGTCCTTGATCTGCATAAGCCAAGCTGCCAAGAGAGCAACTTCTGGTGACACACACACACACACACAAGAAAGGTAAGTTATCTTTTATGCATGTATTTTAAAATTACTTTACTCTGCAGTTGGCTGTAATGATCAAATCATTTAAATGACGTACTATTCTTTTCATTGAAGTGCTTAAGCTTTATTGCACTTGGCTCTAATCTTGCATTCTTTGTGGTCAAAATATTGCTTATGCTGAACCAGTCCTTTGTGGAGAACGTTATTTTAATATAAGATGAATCTGCAGTAGTTCAAGGGAGAAGGGGGGAAGAGTTTGTTCTTCATGCTGTTTTTATTTTCCTCTCCTTTTTTTTTTTTTTTTTTGGATGCTTTTTTTTTTTTTTTGGCTGTTCACTTATTCCTGGTGCTTAATTCTTCCACTTGAAGTCATAATTTTCTGTGACATCAAACTGGTTGTTGCAGAGAAAATTATGATGTGAAATTCAGAAAATTAAGGCTATACGTGGTAAAAAAGAACAGCAGGAGCAGAGCTCCAAAGGAAGGAAGTCCCCACTTCCATTGTTTCTCTTTGAATTAAGAAAATAGAAAGAAAATTTTGAACTTTTGGGGCAAACCCTTATTTAGCATAAACATGTTATCTACACAGATATTTGGAAAACCTTAACTACTTGTATTAACCAAGGGTTTACCATTATTTTTTTCTATTTCAACATTTTGAAGGAGAAACTTCTAATGCAGTATTGCCGTTCAATTTTAATGCTTGACTTTTTATCTTGTTTGTATATGCTTTTAAATCAGTGGACTCTGCACTCTGTCAATTCTTTGCAGTCAACATCCCCACTGCAGAACACAGAGCAGCATTCCATTAATTTTATTTTTTAAATGAAAGTAATTTCATGTAATTACATTGCACTGACTGTATTGTTTGCTGCTTTTTTCCACATCTTTTGTGCACTCATCTACAAGCAGCAGGGTATAGCAACACTGTACTTTGGTATTAATGTTTTATGACTTGAATGGTCAAATTGATTTGGGATTGCTCTATTTGTTCTGAAATTCCTTTACATTTATTTAATTACTTTAGGAACGATATGGATGTGATTACCAGAAGTACAATTTTTAAAATTTGCTTGTTGATTAAAATCAATCACTACAGTCTTAATTTTTTTTCCTTTATGAAGCAAAGAATCATCCTCAATGAGCCATGCCAGCTGCAAAGAGAACAGTAAGCCTGAAATGAAAACAGAAGCATTTTAATATTATACTGAATATGTGTACCTTCAGTATTACTGGATAAAATTGCTGCCAGTTTATCTGCTGGGTAGTGACAAGTGAAGCAGTGGTGTATGGGCCCAGAGGCCGCTACCACACACAGAAGCCTGGTTCAGTTCAGCTATTGGTCTGGCAGATGAAGGATAAAACATCTACTAAAATAAACTGTCAGGTGTTCACTAACACTTACACAACTGCTTTATTCCAGTGAATTACTTTAAAAAATGTTCTATCTAAATGAAAATCTAGTGATATTTTTAGAAGACTTACCGTATGTTAAATTTTGACCGCGCTATAGGGTGTCAGAGCTAATGAGCCTTCATCTCCCTTGGCAAGTATCATGGAATTTCAGTCAGGAGTTTGGCTGAACATTTGAAGGGACAGGTAAATGTGACAGTATCACGGTGTCCCTCATGTTATACCAAGGCAATAGCCAGAGGCAAGCCACATTGAAATTCTCATTTTTTTCCCCCAAAAGTTACCTTGTTTTTCCAATTTCTCTTCTGTCAGATACAAGAAAAATCACCTATTTCTAATCTAAGACAAAAGAACAAGGCTTCTTTTGTTCTAAAGTGTAATAATATCCACTCATTAGTTCCATTAAAAAGCAAGGAAACCAAGCAGTATGAAAGAGTTACAGCAGCTCAGCCCAAGACAGGCAAAGGCCCCCTGGGCTCAGTGCAGCGCTTCCCTCTGCCATCCTTTCCACGTGCAATGCTCACAGCAGATTCTTCTGCTGATTTTCTAACTCCATGAAACTCCAGAGTAATTCCACTACACCCAAACAATGAGATCGTAAGTCAGAACTACAGCCAGCCTATGCTTTTTACTTCATACAGTATGAAATAAATCATGGAATCCAATTACACAATAACCCATCAAACAGTTTTTCTACACTGGTAGGTGAGCATTTATAGCATCTCATGCTATTAACAGAATAAACCTGCACACACCAATTGATTTAGATTCATTACTCCTGGGTTTGGAATGCAATGATGTCTCTCAGCTTCTTCTGGCCAAGAGTGAGGATCTGCACAGACCAAAACCAGGTGCCAAGCAGAAAACTTCTGCTGGGTGCTGCTGCAAGGAGCTCAGCACAAAGCTGAGTCTAGCATTGTGCAGGAGCAGTGCTGTCAGCTGAAAGGAGCTGTGGTTCTCCAGCAAAGCAGTCAGAGCAGCAAATTCAAAGTGTGTGACCCACAGGAGTTTGAAATAAGGCTGAGGAAGCAAAAAAGCACAACCAACAAACCAACCAACTGACCAAACACAACAAAGCACATTTGCAGATCTTACTAGGCTGTGGGAAGAAAAAAACATTTCTCAGAGTAGTGAGGAAACAAGTGGCCCTGGGAAAAGCTGTGGAAAGTTTTGGGTTTGGGGCTAATGCTACCCTTGCCCCACAGCATGAAGCTGCAGGGAGCGAGAAGATCTGGCCTTCTGAAGCAACTCCAGGGAGCAGTGATCAGCCTGTTGACAATAGGAGATGCTTTAGTTTCAAGGAATGCAGCTTGGGAAAGGCCACCAAAGTGTTTTGTTTTAAAAAATATTTTATCTCTTTGGCAGAAGGCAGCCCATTGATATGACTAGAGGGCAACAAGGAACGCATGGCAACTGCAGAACAGCCCACACTCAGGAGGCCAGGTGCCAAGATGTCATTGATAAATGAACTGGACACCACCTCAGGTAAGTAACTCCTTTGCAAGGAAGTGAGTGCAGCTTTAGATCATCTACTCACATTCACCCTGACTCCTCAGGCCATTCTTCTAGGTGGACAACTGATGAGATGAGCAGCAGCCTCAGGATTACAGGGGATGTTGGAATGTGAGTAAAGCACAAACTTTTCAGTCTATGAATGAAATGCAGGAGGGGGAGAAAGTAAAGAACTGGAAAAAATCTGAAGGAAAATTCGTATTTTTGTCACCCTTTAGACGACTCTTTTCAGTGCTCTAGGAAGATTTATTCTGATTCCATTTTGGCCAGACATAAATTAAAATTATATTGTTTAATATCTTCCTAAGAACATTCGTGACTAATTGCTGATAAGTACTAAATATTACTGTGAAAGTATCTGTAGGCATGCATATGGTATACTTGGTTTCTAGCTGATGCAATTCTTGTTTTGCTGAGGCTTGGAAAAAATACAGCATTATCAGGGACTCCTAGATTAAAAAATATAGCATGGCTTTGTAAAACTCCAATACCTTAGAGAGGACAGGTCTACAGGGGTAACACAGTACTATTGTACTATGAAAATTAGAATTTGACATCTCTGCAAACAATCAATTTTCAAGCAATGAGTAATAACCTTTGGTCTCAATTTCATGACACTGTTTGATAAGTAGGTGGTATTTGCATTTGTCAGGATCTTGTACAAAGAAAAGTGAAAGATTGTGGTAAGATACTGCCTCACTGCATGAATCAGGGTGACTTTCATGAAAATAATTATCCAGTAGCATGCTATTATCAACACCAGTTGCATTTTAGGTTTCTGCTGTTTTTCCATATGGTACTAAGAAAGGCTATGCCATTTTTTGAAGAAGAAAGAATGTGATGTATTTCCAGTATGTTTAATTCTTAAATGTTTGGTTTTCAGCTTTAGATCCTGAAATTAATCTTGTCTCCTGAAAGACGTATGAAACTGTACAGTCAAGTAGTTTCATGTTTTTTGTAAATAGCCTTATTTCTGCAAGAGGTCTGTACATCCTTCAAAGATGGGCAGTCGAGTATACAGAATGTATAGCATCCAAGTTCATTTAACTTTAGAGGTGGCATAATGTTTATGGTCTAATGTTATGGGTGGAATCAAGACAGATTTTGGTCTATGTGAGATGCCACATAGGTGAAATATAGCAAGGGTCTTGCCATCAGTACCGTATGACTAGGTTTATAGAAATGTATGGCTTGGGAAATAAGAAAAGGACCCTGTGCATATCCTGCAGGAAAAGTAGAAAAGCAGCTGCCAGAAAATAGCCCTTACAGAACAAGTAGGCATTTTTTTATTTCTTTCCAGTTCTATAGCTGTTTAAATCACAAAGTGTGGTTGGTGAAAACATGCATGTGTGCTGGTGGTTTCATGAAGAAACAAGGGAATGAAAGAAGCAAACAGCAATTGATCTGAGAACCCCTGAAGAGGCCTCTAAGCTCTATCATTAATTTGAATTTTATGGAAGTGCAGATTGGGAACTTTTTCATTTCTCTTATAAAATATGAGGTTTTATTTCACTGTGAAAGCTTTCAGAATGTTTAGATGTTCTGAACAGCAATGAAGAATTATTTCATAATGGCCTGTCTCAACTGAAGTCAATGCGAGTTACTCATTCTGGTCTTTATGGTTTATAAATCAGGCTCTGAATATCCTAGCTTTTTACCTCCTCTTATAATTATCTCTTCTATATTATGATTACAATAGCTTCTACACTGTGCTCAATGTTGTACAAAAAACCTGGGAAACTAGTTCGTCAGCCAATCAGCTCAAAACTGGAGTGTTTCTCATGCATGCTCATGTGGATCTTGGTTTTTGCAGCAAGAACCATGTTATATTAAACAACCTTTCTCAACCAGTGGGGATGGTTTAATATGCAACATCTAGAACTCAAGATCTAGGGGGAACCTTTTGGACTTCTGGAGGTATGCTCTATAATATCTGTAAGGCTATACATCTATAACAGCCTTAAAAAAATAAACAGCACTGGGAAGAATGGCATGGGGTTTTTGGAAAGGAGGACAGTAGGAAGGTAGCTTGGATTTATTCCATGGAGAAAGAGTGGCAAAGGAACTACAAAGATAGTTGTTTGTAAGCTTGTGTTTTGCTTGTAAGCAAAAAGTAACTGGTGGTTAAAAGGAACAAGTAGGCTAGGATATTTCCATCTAGTAATAAAATTCAGTCAAAATTCTGTTCCCGAGTGTGGCTGTGGAATCCATTGTCTGGGGATACAGCAGTTCAAGTGACTGTATTTGGTACAGGCTGTAGATGTAGTGGGAGAGAAAGCAAGTGGGAGAATGAAGAGATAACACTTCCACTTCTTTGCTTTGCACTTTCTGCTTTGACCAAGATTTGAGGAACGAGGTGTATTTGGCATTCCTAGATAAAGCATTTAGAACACTTCCAGGCTGCACAGGAACATGCAGTTATGTATCTGTTCTTGAACTGTAGGACAGAACAGTTTGCATAGTGTGACTGTTCCTGAGTTAAAATCTTTTTCTAGTCTGGAAGACTAGACGCCTCATCGGAACTAACAAAACTTTCTTCTGTTCTGGTTTGCAATTATATTTGCCTGCATTGCTGATGTTCAGAGACTCACATAAAGCAGATCTCTTCAAAATATAAATGCTTTAAGAGTGATGCTCTCATAGCTCTTTGGAATATATTTGATCTATTTTTTCTCTTTAATTGTTTACAAAATACTTTTTATTCTGTTTGTTTGCTGGTTTTTGTTTTTAATTTTTTTTCTTTTTTAATTCCCTTCCCTTCTCTAAGAGTTTTTTATTTTAGGGGCCTAAAACTGAGGAGCACTCAGATTATAACACTGTACATGTCACTTCAGACTTAATGGAGAAAAGAGAATCCATCACTAAGTAACAACTTCCATTTCATGTTTTCAGTAAAAAGATCTTTCAGTATGGTCTCTGGCCAGCAAGTGTGTAATTCCCCTGTTTCTTTGTAGAAGGGTATTAAACCTGAGGATTTGGATTTAGCAATGAATACCTCTCCCATGGCAGCAGTGTTTCAGGTGTAACCACTCCTGAATTTATGTGGAAATGGCCTTGCCATCATGCAGGAAATCTGAGGAACAGTGTCATTTTCATTTTATCAAGAGTAAGTCATCAGGGAATTGTCCTTCTCAGCATGATCATTTTATTGGGGCTTTCCCCATAGGAAAAAAAAACACTTTACCCACAGCTTTCATCCTGAATTGTACAGGTTTGCCTCCAGAACAAAGACGTTATTAGCTTCTTTTGTCACTAAACAAAATGATATGTGCTTGATGAGATGAAACAGGATTTCTGGGGCTTCCAGTAAATAGAAATGTTGTAATGAGCTATTCAGTATGGGCTTGATTTCAGAATTTTAGCCTAACACTGATTTAGGACCTTTAGAACATTTTCCATTATTGCATGCTATAATTGTATGGGCTACAGAAGTGGAAAAAAAAACAACAGTCAGGTACATGGTAAAATACAGTTCCTGAGGATTTTCAGGTTTCTACAAGAGTCCCAGTTATCAGAAAAGGAACATCTGCTTTTGTCTTAGCTGAAAAGAAGAAGAATCTATACATAGTATCTGTGAGTAAAAATACTGCCCTCCACATCCTGTCTTCATTACATTTTAAATACCTTTGTTAGGGAAAAGTAATTTATGTAAAAATAAATGTCATAAATGAGAATATACCAAATTTTATAGTAATAAGCATAAAGTACTCGTCTTCAATAAGATTCTATGATAAGTTAACTATAGAATCACTACACTTCAAGATAACAACCAAAACAAAGCAAGATAGGGTGGATGTGATACATAAGTTCTGTGAACAGCCTCTTCCACTTAAATCTGAGATGCCAGTCTTCATTTTTGTGGTATTTTATTACAGCTTGTTCATGATTCTTATTTAAATGCGCAGGGAGAGCTGTGACTGTCCCACAGGACTGCAGCAAAACGTGGCATACAGAACACATCACCGTGTACTGTGTGTTTTTTGCTCCACAGAAGAATGGCACAAGGCGTATAGTATAGTTTTTCTGTGCTGTGTAAGTCCTGCACTGTAAAAGCAAGAAGCAGACCACAATACCTGGTACTTGAAAGCCAATTTCATGTGGCCTTATTAGATTTCATGTAAAAACATGAGTTGAACAAGAATGACATAGTTATATAAATTTTACTGACATGAAATAAACCACTGCAACCTGTAACTGAGCTTTATATCACAAATGATCCTGAAATAAAATTTAGTAAGTAAATTGTTATAGAAAGCTCAATAGTTTCTTTCTGAAGTTTCCACGAGGAAGCAGGTGTTCAGTTGATTGGTCACCTTAAATAAAATCCTAAATGAAAGAATTAAGTATTATTATCCTGAAGCAGTAGCTGTCTGTAAATGAAAATGCCAGCACGGAAAATCTGATGAGCTTCCCTGAGGTCAAAGACAAAGTAATTTCAAACAACATAAAATGCAATTTTCCAGACTAGCTTGAAAAAAGTGGTATGAAAGAGGCTACCAATAATTCCAGTTTTGAAACAGACCGTAATTCAGAACAGCAGAAACTGTCAGTAAATGTAAAATGTACCACAAAGCAAACTTCTTGCAGTGTGAAATAAGATACTAAATCTGAAGATAATGAAGTGCTTATGCAATTCCATTTCACTTCCCATCTGCAGACATCCGGAGGCTTCTAATTACTTCATGTGAATACAGAGACTGCATTTTCCAAACACTGCAACCATGAGTTTGTTTTTGCAAATCACATGTCCATGGGTGTAATCCACACATGGAGTCACAAGTGCATTGCAATTTGCTAATGTATGGCAATTCAAAATTTATTTTGACCACAAAAAAACTAAAACTAGACACCAACCCCCAAATCCTGACTATCACAAGTAACCATGTGTCAACTTGGTAGAATTGTCTGGCCACTTCAGAATTCTGAGAATCAGCAACATAGCTGAGGCTTCTCTTTCATCCACGTGTGGAGCTCTGCGTAGCTCTGAGACTGGCAAGATATGAATATTCCATTTTTGATCTGACTTTTCCTCATGAGCCCACTTGAGAATTATCAGCCATTCAGGTCACTGCATATGTAGCACCTGCTCTCTGAAAAGCTAGTTCCTTATGTTGAAGGCAGAAAACCCCTGAAATCCATAAATCTTTTCTGATCTTATATTCCAATTGTATCATAATGTCATAGCAGTTTTTTTTTATTCTTACTGTCAAAAAGGCATAATGCAAGTGCAATGTATGATTATCCTATGAAATCAGAATAGCTGTATAGTAAATAAAAATCAAGAAAAGAGGAAAATGAATGCCATTACACAATGTAAGTTCCCCCAAACATTTCCCTCCCTCTACCAACACCATCTACAAAATACAGCATATTTCAACACTTACGGCTATCGTAGCATATATTGCCCAGGGCACGTCCTGTTTGCAGCAATACTTCCTGGTCTTTGCAGTTTAGCATCTGCACCAAAGGAGGGATCAACCCAGCATCCACACATGGGTTCCGCATAAATTCTGCGAATAATGAAATACCCATTAAAGAAAGCCTGCTGTTTTCAGTTTCTTCCATTCTAGTTGTCTGGGCATTGCAACTGGGCCTTCTGTAGGAGTACAGACAACCAAAGCAAGTTTGCATGCAAGTTTCTAAAGAACAAACCCAATGTTAGGATTTGGGTTTATGTTGTTTCCATTATTTGTTAATTTAGAAGGAATTAAGAATTGACTACCATGGAAACTAATTTAACAGAGCCCAGACTGAGCGTGTTTTTAGAATCATAGAGAAATGCTGAAAAGAACAGTGAATGCACATCCTTTTTTTTTATGTGAGCCTTTCCTCTTGGTCTCCAGGAGGATCTATAGTTGCAGCTGTACTGTTCTTTTTACAAGGGAAGTTTACAGAGGCAGCCACTCAGACACTAGTGCAAACTGAGTTTGCTGTGAGGCACCATGAGAGATGTAGCACTGTAGTAGGCAAAAGGTCAATACATTTTTGATTTGTTGTGAATTGCAAATTACTCCTCTTCTTGATCCTGGACTATCTGGGACCTTTTACAACCAATTTTGTGCTGCTTAGTCATATATAATGAATGAACTAGGATGTACAGTCCTTACACAGAGATGAGAAAGCTTATCTGACTTTGGATCAACAGAATCCCAAACGCCAAGACCTCAAAGAAATCATACAGGTACAAAACACTTGAGATATTTTCTTTGTTGTGTCTATTACAGCCTACTTTAATGTTTCGTTATTATAGGAACTTGTACCTTTTGGTTAATCGTGTAATTCTGTTTTAGCTAAATAAGTACTCGTCACAAAGGTAACCGATCATCCTGTGCTGATACACACTGGTATATCACCAAGCAGATGAAGCGACATCTTTATATTTGCACAGGTCTAACAGAAGATGATAGTCAGCAAAATTGACCCACTCCCCTAAAATACTCAACTGTTAAAAACTGTAGACAGATATTGTACTGTGATAAACGAAGTAGCCTACATGGTGACAGTATCACTTGTCATTACCATACTGGATGCCTTTGTAACTTTCTATCTGTTTCTTTCTTATCACTCACTTTCTTATCTATCTCAATGTTTATTTACTAAACATATTACTCTCCCTTCTGTCTTCTCTGTCCCCTTGACCTCTTCCTCTCTTAATTGCTAATAAAAACTCTTTTCCATTCCTCAGCTTTTCCCTGCATCGTTTTGTCTTATACTCACTATTTTATCATAGTCTCTACATCAATCATATAATTTTTTTAACTTCTGACCTGCGAGAGGAAATAGTAACTTGTTCTACTCTTAAAAGATCTAGAGGTCTTAGTCTGTGCTGCTGCTTAGGGTCTTGTTCAAGCAGTGAGAAGAGGTGAGAAACCCTTTCTCTGCACTCCCTCGATCTGGAGTGAACAGAAACTTTCAGCCTTCCATTCAGGTAATAAAATCAGACACTACACTGAGGAAACTTGTATTTATCAAGGTCATGTAAAGGTAGGGAGTAAAAGAAGTGGTGGCATACATGGCAAAACTGTTGTTGTCTCACAGGTACGTGTAAAACTGCAAATATATTTTGCACATAAGTAACAGATGAAAAAGAAGGTAATTAAGAGCAGAATCTTTCAGGTTTTCACTAACCTGGAGGGGAAATGAAGCAGATCCTTTGAAGGAATCACTGAAGGAATCAATTAAAAAGTTAGGAGGAGAATCACTGAAGGACAGAGTAACATATACCAATGGAGGACAAAAATTTGGAAGATATAATTGTTTTGTAGTGTTACAGACTGTGAAGATGGTTTTCTTATTCCCAAGTCTGGCAAAGAAGAGGAGAAGACCTCAGAAAAGGGTTTAAAAGCTGGGGGGAGAAACTCCAGGTAGCAAATGCATCTGAGCCTTCAGTGCACTCACAATCAAAAGACAAATGACTGTAGGTGGTCGTTTATTTATACTATCCCTGTAACTATGTGTGCTACGTGTAAAAGTATGCACAAATGATGTACATCTTTTTTTCTTTGTACATCTCGTGAAGGCCAATGGGATGCTATTTGTGTCCAATAATATACACTACTGATTATCTTAGAAACTAAATAGCATGAAAGTAAGGACTAAAAATATTCTATCAGGCACATGCTGTTTTGATTGTATTAAAAAGTTGAAAAACAAAATCTGACACAACAAAAACAAAGAGTGAGAAGGAGAGATATGAAAGATGTCTAATCTACAAAATGAAAACATAAATGAAGTAAAACATACTGACAAGTGAGGTGAAAAACTGAAGATGTTCCAGCAGAAAAGTTCTTGTAGAAAACCTCACCATTTCTGGCTACTTCTGCTATGATGTTAGCTACTTTTGCTGTGCAGGAAGATTGTGGCATCAACAGACTCGCGAACACCTGAAGAACTCCGCTTTTCTGGATTTTTTCACTCGTCTCCATATCTGAAAAACAAATCACACAAAAGTGACCTGAGTATCGGCTTGCTTGGAGAAGGAAAAGAAAGAAAAAGAAGGTAAATCTTTTCAAATGTTATTTTCAAAGTTATTCTTTTCATATATACAAGCAGCAGACATACTTCAGTGATCACGTTTGTTTTGTACGTTGCGTTCACAGAACTTCATACTTCGCCATTCAGAATAAATTTATGTGCTCTGAAATGTATAATTATGGAAAACATTTAAAGAATGATGGGGAAATCCCAACATCTGAGGGCTCAGTGTAATGCAGCACAGGAATCAGAAACTGGAGAAGGAGAGCTAAATAGATCCTAGTCTAGACTTCATTTATACTCAGTATGTGTATCTTCTGTGTCGCTTTGCTAGGCTACGGTACCTCCAACACAGCCCCAGTAGAAGGGAAAGGGAAAATTGACACTCAGATTGTGTATTTCAGAACAAATCACCTCTTTCTGCCTGTTTTACAGAAGGAATTGTGCAGTTGCTCCACTAGCCTGCAGCTCTGTAGAAACTGTAAATGAACACTGACTCACTGCAGCTAAAGATTAGGTACTGGATTCTAATGCCTATCTTGCAAATGCTTTCAAATAGTTCCCAGTTTGGAGTTAAATATTAGTGTAATAGATTATTAGATGGCAGCTACCACTTCATAGCACAGAAGACCAGGGGGTCACCTAGAGTAGCAATTTGTAATCACTTCGTAGCTGTGCTTCACCTGCAAATAGTTAACAGCACGTCACTGGCTCACCATCTCCTGTTCCCTCCTGTTCCTGTTCTCTGCACTGCCATTGCCTTTTGGCCTCTAAGACAACTCATGCTTCAAGCACAGGAGAGCCACTTGGGCTGCAGAGGTCACTCTCTTAGGCTCAACAGCTCACATACAGTACATATGTGCTTCACTGGCCAGGAGCCAGAGACATCTAGGTAACATAATAAGGATTAGAGGGGGAGAATTCAAGTTTGGCTTGCAGATCTGCCTGAGCTCTGTATTTGTTGTGTTCTCTTGGGATGCTGGTCTCTGGCTAGAACTACTCAGCTATGACACAGAGATGACATCTGATTACCAACAGATTAGGTATAAAACAAAGACTGATAAATTTCAACATATGCATAATATACTAGTTATTATCGATCTGTTTGCCATCTATTTAACTGTGATTTTTTTAACATTCATTGAGAACTCCAATTAGAAGATCCAATGTAAAAGAACTTCTGAGTAATATGGAAGCTTTTTCAAGTTCTGACATTAGCATACACATTGTTAGGCATGTTCTTCCATGGATGTGTAAGAATGAAGTGAAAGCTGGAATTCAGAGAAATCATATCAGGATTACAGACTATTCCAGACACAGTCTATTGAAGAAGAGATGCCTCTGCCTCTCCCTTAAGTTCCAAATCGAAAGGACAGAAACATAGGTATCTGTGAGCCCATGTGATTTTAACCACAGTTAATGGGCAGGAGACATTAATGCATTTTTCTCTAACGTGCTGCTGAGACATACAGTCTTATTTCATGATCTGTAGTTTGACGGACTTGCTACTGTGCAAAAAATAAATTACAAAGCTGGAACAAAATATTTACTGCAAGAAAAGGGGAAATAAAACTAAGTGCTTCTCCAGGCCAGTTTTGTGTAGCAGATAGGCTATGATTTATCTTATTCTGATAAGTAAGCATGTATCAATAAAAACACAGTGCTTAATACACCTGTTGGAAATTGGTATATCAGCTACCTGGTATCACATAGATGAAAACAGAACATTTACTTATTTTTAATTTTTCTCTTTTTTAAAAAACTCTTCAGCACCATAGGAGCCACACCAGCATACACTCTCCCCTTCAAAAAACCAGCATCCCACTGGTTCTTGCTGAGCATCAACATCAAAATATTTGCTAGTTACAGTGTGCTAAAATATACAAATTAATTTCATAAGATATGTAATTAGAAGATGATTTAGGTATAGGAACTAAACCTTATTTGGAGGGCTTTCAACATACAGAAGGAAAGGTATTTTAATTGGAACAAGCTGGCTTGTATGTAAACTTCAAATTGCTTTGTTATACCTAACTCCTTTGCTCAATGTTTTTTGTATTTTTCTTAAAGAAGGAGGATTTAATGACAAGCAAACGATAGATGGGCTTGCCCTATGGAAACCGGGACATCCAAATGAAGATCTTCAGAACTGTTTCACTTGACTGAGGAGTTGACTGCACATTTACATTTCAGGTACTAACTGTTCAAACATATATCTGTAGAAGAAAATAAGAAAATGGAGGTCTTAAGATGGAGTTTGTTAAGAATTGGAAATGGTGTTAGGACAGGCATCCCTCAGTTGTTCTCTTTATTCTCTTTATAGGCTGAAGAAGGCCTGCTGTCCTGTTTCTGTGTGTATGCAAGGAAGGGGTAATATCTGCTAAAAATGCGTATCCGCTGCATGCTAGCTTCATTCTGGACTTCCTAGTGAATTATTTTAGCTATATTATTTTGGAATCTTATTTCAGGTGTCATCTTTTGAATTGGTTCTATGTATCGTCAGCTGTAGCTGAAACACGTAAATCAAATGTTTCTATAGGAGCAAGTGAGATACAGACAAAACATTCACCATGTAATCTCCTTTTATACTATCTGTCATGGTGAAATGGGAAATTATAGCTAATGTTAAAGATGTATTAACAAGCTGCCATTTTAATTCCTTTAGCAGAACTGCACTCCCTCACAAATTTGTTCAATTTCTGTGCTAAGGAAACCTGACAAATGCCTGGTATTAGGGTGCTGCACCTCAAAAAATCCTTTTGCTGTAAATACATGTCCAGATTCCATACGCTTTCCTTTAAAGCCTGATTTTCAACCTGAATGTACAACCCACCCATGGAGTACCTACTGCTCTTATCTTGAAGGAAAGGAACTGCAGGGCTGTGATAATGCTACTTCAGAAACAGTTCTTTTGCACACAATACAGTACAGTGCTGTGCCATGGCAGCATAATTGGGGGAAAAAACCCTAAGGTCAAACCTGCAGCTCTGGATGTCTCTTTATACCACTAGATATCAAGATGAAGAATATGTTAGATCACACAGTGCCAAAATCTTATTAATGTCATAACAGTGTGATTAAAATGTCAATATCTTTGCTTTTCATGGCTTTTGCAGTGCCTGAAGTCAGAATAATAAAGGGTGTGAGCAGGAAATTCTTTAATGCCATAGATCAGAGCTGGAGAGCTGAGCACCGGAGCTATCAGAGTGCTTAATTAAGTAGCAGAAATCATTACAAGAAAAAATCCAATTAGACTGTACGCTCTCCTCTCTTGGCTCTATTTCCTGTTAGATTTTTCTCCTCTCTGTCTCACCCTTTTCTGTATCATTTTCTTCATCTTCAAGTGAAAGAAAAGGCAGAGAGTGGGAAGGAAAAGGCTTATCTGTCACAAATACTGCTACTCTGCACTCACAGCAGCAGAAAAATATTGATGCACAGTTCCTCTGAACAATGAGTTTAAGTTGTATTACTAGATTTATTTATTTTTTATTTTTTTGGTGCAATTTCTCATTCCAGCAGAAAAAGAGTTTAAAATAACCCAATATTAGTGAAAGCTATCACTGCAGCAATTCCCATGCCATGAGAAAAGAACTGTAAATGAGCAGCTCCATCAGTGTCCTCTATTAAGCCAACTGTGTTTGCAGTGTACTCTTTTGAAAAATGTATGTATTTCTAGCTGAAGAGATGTTTTGTAAACCTCCACAAACCACTGTAGAAAATTACTGTGGCTTTATAATGTCCCTCCCACATGTACTCTCATCAGAAAGAGAAGGATGAGCACATGAATAAATGATGATGAGCCACATATATAACGGGAAAGGAACCTTTCATTGGCTCTCTCACAAGGCAGAATGAAGGGACCAAGGAATTTATTTCTAATTGGTGCATCCTCTCTCCACCACAGTAGAAAGTAAAAAGAAAAAAAGGTTTATGTGACCAAGAGCAAGTATTGATGCTCACATGGTATACTGCCTTCCTATCTCTCTGTAGCCCTCCTGCTGTTCCGTACCACGAAATGGAGATTCAGGTTTGACTAAATGAACACCAAAAGTAGAGTGTGAAGCACCTCTGAAATGTGATTTCCTGCAGCAAGGTATACATCCCAGCAAAAGGAGCCAAAAGGCCATTCCAATTCAATATTTTTTTAACAGAAAAAAGAATACATATAATTAAATGCATAAATATATGTTCTGTTGGCACGCTCCTCCTCATAAATACAATGTGCTTGCTCACACATCCTTCAAATTAGACACCTAAGAGGGAGGGAGGATTTTCCGTCAGCTGTGTGAACACTTTTATCATGGTGTTTGCTCTGTTCTGTCTACAGCAGCAACAATAGGGCAACTTCAGCTCTTATTTTTAATGAAGAAATGGAGATAGTGCACAGATGTTGGTAATTAAAATCTCAGCTCTAACAAGGAAGGAAGGACAGATGGAGAGACAGATTCACCAACCAGCTAGCCGCATGATTCCTGCTGATTAAATTCTCCAGGAGCAGTATCCAAAATTAAAAGTGAATTGCAGGATGAAATCCATGCCTTGAATAGCCTGTTGCAGGTACCAATAAGGTAAGTTAATAAACAGACACGGCAGCTTTGCCTTCCATGAAGAAACATGCACACTAAAACTTCCATGGGTTCTCTTCAGCATAAGGCAGAATATTAAATTTAAGTAGCTAGGATTCTGTTACCCTGAACCGGATATAGTTTAGCACCCAGACATGTGGTTTGGTGGATTTACTTGAGCTCTTAATTCTCCCTGTCCACCTTTCCACAGGAGGTAATCCTGTAGTAGCCCAGTTGCTTAAATAGTTTGATAATTAGTACCTTAGTTACCTTCTCAATTGTCTGGCATCTTAGTACAAATGTAATCCATGAGCAATTCTGTGTTTCATACTCAGCATGTATGGACATTTTAATCTGCCTCCTCCGCTACTTTTACTGGCTTTATTACAGGACCTTGGGTAAAACCTTAAGCATCCTCATGCTTTAGACTTTCAGTCCGTATAACAAAAATAGGAGGCCCATGGTGTAAAATCCTCTTCCCACATTTAGTTTAGTTCAAAAATGAAATCAGATTTGAAAGCTGTTCATTGTATACGCAGGAAATGCTTCATATTCTTTTAAAGCAATCTCTTAAGAGTGCTCTCAAACAATATCAAATGCTTACTGAGAAGTTCTCCCCAGTGCTTACTGGGCAACTGTCTACACACAAAGGTTTTTTTCTTAGCTACTGATGTTTCAAAAAAGTGTTATTGCCAAAGCAGCTTAAGGAAAAACTTAATCTAAAAAGAAATCATATTTGTAAGTCATAAGGGACTGAGCCAAAGCTCAGAATGAAATTTCAGACCTAAAATGGTGTATTACACGCTCTCTAAATACTTTCTTTTTTTCTAATAAAGAACAGGCCTCTACCATTGCTTATGCAATGTACTTCAAAAAATCTAATCTAAAAATAATTTTTTATATTCTATTATCTGAAACTACTGTTCACTGAAGCCTTCTGAGCAGAAAAATATTTAACACAATCTTTATTAGGTGCACTGTATATTCAATGAATAGCCCTTGGAATTTAACACTTGGATAAACATCGTTTAACTATTTGGCACTAACAAAACACATCTCTACTAAGAGAAATTTATCTAAAATATAACTCCACTAAGCAGCAGTGATTACCATTCAGTATCATTAAACTAAGCCAGTTTAATGGGAGACAGTCCAATAAAAAGCAGTTGCTTTGATTTAATATGTTGAAATTAAATATGTATACTGTAATAATATATAATACACAGCATTTGTGATGAAACATTTCTCCATTATGTGTTATACAGCGCCATGAAAACACAGTTTCATGAGCTAAGATGCAACAAGCATCTGTAGCAAAAAGAAAGAATGATTTATAACACAGTATTTGAAACAAAACTTCCTTACAAAATATCCATTGGGATCCCCAACTTTCAGAAAAGCATTGGACTATAAGTCTTATCAGGTAAACTTAATGGACTGCAATGAGCTCAGCTGGTTGAGCTGGCCCAATTAGACTTGAACCACTGGCTCGGCTACAAGAGATTATCTACATCCAATGCAAACCAGAAATTCTTGTTTGTCTCAGTATGCTAGTCTAAGATGTGGTCACTTCATTTTGACACTCTCCCTAACAAACCGCTACTGCTGATGCAGCTATTCTGCCAAAAGCTAGAAAAGTAATGAAGGTTTTCGCTGGGTAATGTTACTTTCCAAGGGACATGGTGTAAGGTAGTGTAGCAAAGGAATGTTTTAGCCAGTAGAAACTGCATCTGTTCCAAGATAAAGAATATCTTCTCCAAGCCTTCTCTAGCAGAATATAAAATCTTCCTCAGAGTTTTATGTACCAGCTTCATTTTCCCATCAAAACTCACACTATGAAAATGCTCCTGTCAAAAATTTCTTCCTCTGCAATCTGCTACCACCTAAACTTATCATTTATGTAAACATATGACTGATTTTATGCTTACAGTCCAATCAAAATGTTGTTTTTTTTTTTTGTCAGGCCAAATACTCCTAATGATGCTAAATGTTATATTATTTTCTGCTAATATAGATGTAAAATATTCAGCTTTCAATACTGAATGTTATGCTTTTTGCTATTACTTTTTATTACACAACATTCCTCATCATGAAGACTAGGTTTACACGATGTTCAGCAAAGACAGTGTACTGAGAAATAAACTAGAAATACACCTGTGAAGAAAGACTATTTTTCTTGACACCTGCTGTCATATAGGAATCAAGACTTACAGTGCTGCAAAACAAAGGAACTGAAAAAGGAGCTGCAGTCATTTTATATCCGAACGTTTTAAGTGCTCTGTCATCCATGAGGGCTGCTCTGAACATAATGCCTCCTATTTTATTATGTTGTCTCATGGCAGAAGCAGATGTTGTGGTATGGCAGTAGAGGCCAATATCTCATTACGTTCTGTTGCCATGTGACAGACGGCAGCAGAGGGGCAGTCTGACACAATGGCATCTGACATGGGAGTGCATATGAAGCAAAGGTGTGGAACTGAATTCCTTCATGTGGAAAAAATGGCACCCAATGACACTTACTAAACATTCATGGAGACCAAGGAGTGGATGTGAGCACAGCAAGGTGGTGGGTGGTGTGTTTCAGCAGCAGTGACAGCTATGTGAAAGGCAAGCTATGTTCTGGACAGCCATGCACAGTGTTTTGATCAGCTAATCCTCACAAATTGGCTAATGCTGGTGACTATGGTGAAAAGTGTTTTGTAGCAGAGAATATGCTCTATAAAACAGTGTTATTGTGCTCTTTGTATCTGTTGCAGTTTTCATGGAAATAAAATGGAAGCATTACTTTCAGAGGAACCTATGTACGTGAGTTTATACAAGAATAACTCAAGCTCAGTGGGACTAACAGTACAGAAGAATTTGTCCTTAAAGGTAAGAATAATGGCAAATGTTGGCAGAGTCATGATCTTCCTTTCTATTTCTTGTAATAATTTTACTCTGTTCTGAATGTTTGTGCAGCAGCAACTTATCAAAATCAGTAGAAATTCTGTGTGAGCAGCTGTTGCAGAAGGCAGAAGGAATTATGAAGATACAGCATCCATCACCACTCAGGTACCTGCATTTAATTTGATGGTTTTCTTTTAGAATTTTTATCTTTACATCTGTCCTGCCCTTCTTTCATTTCTTTCCTTACTTCAAAAATATGCACTGCTTTATTCCTTGCTACTCCTCTACTTAATCTCATAGTTTTTCATTTCTTCTCCCTCTCACTCCCTTGGTTTGAGAAGACAGATTAAATGAATTATCTCTGTATCGCTGAATCCAAAGAGTCTGGATCAAGACTTAGCAGCTGCCAAATAGATACCACTTCATGTCTCCAATAGGTATTGAAAATGTGCTGTTCAAGGTGGTACAGGTAGCTCAGTGCTACAGGGCAGACACATTTAATGTTGGCTTTGATTCTGCTCCTTACTAATAAGGCAATGATAAACGGGCATCACTGTTTGCTCACTCATTTTGTGTTGTCCTGCCATTCTTGCCTGCTGGCTTGTGTTCTTTCAGCTTATTTGTTAGTAACGAGTATTAAATTGGTTTGTGCTCTTGTGTGAAATTATAGTATCCAAAAGTTAATCCTAGATGTGAGTATCAAAATAGTGCATATAGGTAGTTATTGGTTTGCTTTAGGGTCTAATGCTGTGCAGAGGTTCACATTGTTACTTAATAACCATCTACATGAACCAACACATCTCATCTAACTCTGCTCAAATTTGGCTGCAAAATTGGAGAAGGTTAGTTTAGTGTTATTTTTGGCCAAGTTTGCTTGAGCAAGCTGTGAAACGCTAAGGTTTTTCTCCATACTTAAGAAAGGGAAATGATTTAGCTTAAAATGCCTCCACAATAGGAACGAATTAATTTTTGTATGCAATTTTTATTTCTTAGAATAACTTTGCTAGGAGAGAACATTCTACAACTTATTTTTTTCTATGTTTGGGGTGGGAGAGTAGCCAACCTTACACTTTCACAGAAGCAATATGTGAAATGACCCCTGCTTAAATACTAAACAGGCACAACACTTTTCTAAAACCACATGGCACTCTGATGTTCTGGAAGTTCAGCTTATAGACGCTTATCTGACTTGGTGATGAATGAAGTAAGAGTATGTATGATGAGCTGCTAAAAATGTACAAAAAGGAAACAGACAAGTTAGGTAAACAGAAAAAAAAAAAAAACCTTTTTCCTTGAACAAAAGGCATTGGTGGTGACATTTGAAATATTTCAGAGAAGTGTATCTTTTTCATTGAAGTCTGAATTTAGCAATTACAAAAAATTATCTCGGAATTCTCTGTGATTTTGCTGCTCCAGTACAGGAATTGTTCTGTTTTCTAAGGCCAGTGAAGATCAGAAAAGGTAATGTCAATTATAGGAAGAGTGTAAGTACTAACTAACTCAACAACATATGAAAGTCACAGTTACAAAGAACAGAACGTAATGAAGATTTTCCAACTCAGATATAACCTCTGTGTTAACATATGGTTGTGAGAACTGGAAATCCACCAAGACATAAAAAATGGGAAAGTAGATGCCTTTAGAAGCAAATGCCTACAGGAGATTCAGGACATAGGATAGCAAGTCTCATCTCTGAGGAAGGAATGTGAGAAAGCAATCTCTGCTGAAATCCAACATTTTCTTAAGCAGATGCTAACACATCCTCCTCTTTGATGCCATCAAATAGGAACCATGGGGTTTTAGAAAACCTACTGGTGACTTGCAAGAGAAAACCCGAACAGAAGGTTTAGGTAGGAGGGCTGAGCTCATGATCTCAACACCAGAAAGCTGAAACAGCAGGAAGCAATGGAAGAGACCTACTAGCAGTTGCTTGGGAAGTTTATAATATATTTTCCCTTATGCAACATAGAGAATATATACAAATCAAAACAAGGCAGTATGTAGCCAAATATGTTTTGGTGGAAAAATAATAGTACAAAGTAATTATACTCATTATGGGAGAAAAAATAACATCCCAGTGAAGTCTTACAATAAATGTTGAAATTAAAATTTTCATGAGTTTCATGACAGTTAATTGAGTTATCAGGGATTAGCACAGTTCAACAAATAGAAAACTGTGTATCTTAGCCAATCACATCTACAAGGAAAAGTGTGTTACTTTAAACTTTTCTCACTGCGCTGTAAATGCTTTCCAAAATTTCTAAACTTCCTCTGAAAGTGGGGCCCTTCCCTTCACTTCTTAAGCATATCTCTCTTGGTGCAATTCTGCTTTAGCATTTTTACAAAGGATGTGTGAACCCATTGGCTTAGCCTCCAAAAAACGAAGTGTAAAAAATGTTTGGAAATGTGTGTGCTTGCCTTTCTGCTTCAATCACATGCCAGACACTTTTTGGAGCCAGGTGTTGAAGGCTGGGATTAGTGGGCATTTTCAGCCTCTTACACTGAGTACATCAGAGCCAAAAATAACATTCTCAGCAGATAGTCAGATTTCTCATCTGTCAGATCTGGGTTATTTATGTCTGCTCTAACCTCTTGTATCTGAAATGCGGCATGCCTGGACTAGCAATAACATTTCATTTTTTTGTTATTACTACAGTAATTGTCCCAGAAGGTCTGTAGTTTAAAAGAAAACCTATGTTTCTTTCTTGTTTTCTTTTTCTCATGCAATCCTCTACTCGAGGATCTTAGTATAGCTCTATTTTTTTTGATAGATACAATATTTATGAAATAGTGCTTAATAAGTATAAATCACTATGTAGTGATATGCAGTGATGGATATTGCTTTCCCTTGTATTTTTCTTTATAATTAACCTATTGTTCCCTAAATCCAATAGTATGTAGTCATGTTTTTTATAGACGTGAGATCAGAATATTTTCTACTTCTCACAATAAATGAAAGCTATACAAGATTATAAGTCTATAACTTTTCAAAATACTTTTATCCAGTGCAAAAGTACTTTAGTCTTCTTTTCCTTTTTAATACATAAAAACTCCTAAATCCCTAGCTGTGTTGCACATGTTCAGGAGTCATATTCTTCTGTTAAGGCTGCAATTGGTTAAGGGATAAATTGAAAATATCTGAGCCAATAAAATCACAAATGGATGAAGTTGTATCCATCATGTCACAGAATTTTTTCCTCATAAAACAAGTTGTAGTTACTATGTCCTTTGAATTATGATAATAACGCAACACGTAACATTGTGCTTTTAAAACAAAACTCTTGAAACCAAATAGTTATTTCCTTTTTCGTAACATAGATTTTGGTTCCAAAATAGAAAATAATTTGAAACGTAATATTCAGGTGAAATTTGTTCTTCAAAAAGTAATAACATTCAGTAATACAAGCCTAATGATGCCACTAGAGACAGTGTTTAATACAGTTATTTTTCTACAGTGTTTGCACTAACAATTTCAGTTGGTCATGAAAGCAAAAAGATCTCCCATGCATCATCAGAGATACTTTCACTTCCACTAGTATGTAGGGGAAGAACTTTCTTCTGTATTAAAATAACAACAAAAACACGAAATACCCTTTGATTCCAAACTTGCTAATATGATGAAAATTTAACAAAACCATCCAACCAAATATACAGCTTTGGTAACTATGCCTGAGATGTGCAGGCAGATGGCCCTGGGCTGCAGACAAGCACAAGCTGTTTGAGTGGGCTGATGTCCCAGGGGAGAAACTTGCTCCTCACTCTGCGGTGAACCCGGGGAGATGAGGTGAGGCACTGGAACGGGCTGCCCAGGGAGGTGATGGAGTCACTGTTCCTGGAGGTGTTCAAGAAACATGAAGATGAGACACTGAGGAATATTGTTTAGTGTGCATGGTGGTGATGGGATGGTGGTTGGACTAGATGGATCTTAGGATCTTAGTGCTCTTTCTGACCTTACTGATTCAGTGAGTCTATGACACGACCACATTTCTCTAAGAAAAATGCATTCAGCATCACACACCGGAGCTCTTTTTTCCCTAATTCCACAGAATCACAGAATTGTAGGGACTGGAAGAGACCTCTTAGAGATCATCTAGTCCAACCCCCCACCAAAATGTTCTCCCGTAAATTTTCCTGCAGACTTGAGTTTTTTTGACTTTACAGACATTAAAAAGCAGCTACAACATATGCTTTTCATTGCTCTAAACTATTTGAGGGACAAGGGGGAAAAACACCTCTGTTTGTAGGGATTTCAAATTATAGTGGAAGGAATTCTACCATACTAAGCACAAAATGAAACCGCATTTTCAGTGCACAGTTAAGCTTAGTGTTTTTTAAGCTGCACTGAAAAAAAAAGAAAGCTACAGAACCTCAGAATCAAATTCACTGACAAAGTAATTTCTCTTTTTTCTTCGTCTTTTCCAATGGCTATGGTGATTCTGCACTTCGTATTATGGTAAACTGCCATCAGCAAAATTATTTGTTGACAATAACACACCAAACCACGCCTATAAATGGAAAATGTACAGAGCAGACAGTGGAGTCATTTGTTTAATATACAGCTTTTATAAGACAACACATGGTAAATGAATTTCACCTTACAATTTGGTAGAGGCAATATTTCGTTCAGGACATGGTGAGTGACTTTTTTTGCTTCTAACTTTGCTTAAGGATCATGCACCGCAGCTTGCCCTTAGAGTCCTGAGCACAGAAAGTTTATCTATTTAGAGACAATAAATGCTGGTGGATGGAGAGAGATCAAGCACTTGTGTTTTTCTTTCAGAAGGAATGGTGGACAGAATGGCTGCAAAGTCCCTAGCTGTGCCAGCTGTCATTGTTGGGAATGATGAAAGAAGTCCACAACATAAGGTATGTTTTTATTAATGTAAACCATTTGCAAAGTGTACTTAGCTCTTACTCCTCTGCCATTGTTCCTTCTTACAACCTATAGCCCTTAGTTTTATCTAGTGACTCTAGCCAGTTTAAACATGACTGGCCTCAGCCAGAAGCTCGGAAGAAATAAATGTCTGCACAAACAGCAATAAGCACCTCTCCAAACTGTCTCCAGAAGAAACCATCTGTGCAGGATTTTTAGACCCAGGTGTCAGGTGTGAAGAGCTATACAGCCATCTCCCTGGACAAATAGCTAAAAACATTTCTATTTGACCTGCAAATTGTTTATCGGCAGCTATCACAAATTGTTATTTGACTCACCCTTGTGTACTGTAGTATGTGTGTATGCATATGCCTTAATTTATTTGGTGTGACAAATAGCAGAACAGCTCACAAGGTTAGACAAGGGTTGTCGTGTTCCATGGCACAACAGCTTGTCTGCTGTTATCAAAAGATGGGCTGGCAAAAGAATTATGAAAAAAATCAAAAGGAAAAACAGCATGTTGCATAAAAATAAATTAAAAGCTACAACCAACATGCATCATAGCTTTGTCATCTTTTTCTATATGATACAAAATACGGTATTGGAAGAAAATGATTTGTAACCTTTGAACAATAAGAAGTTCAAAGAATGCATTCAAAGCAAATGGAACCAAAACAGCCATAGTGCTGGAGACAAAGGAAATTTCCTTATGTTCCTGCAGCAACCAGAAGACTATGCAGCATGCATGCAGTCAGCAACTAAAAGCAGTGAAATAGTCTCAGGAACATTCTTATATACATGCAGTATGTCTGCACTAAACTTGTGGAAACGAAACATTTTTATGTTCTTTGTTAAAATCACAGTCCTACACAGAATTTTTGGCTGGTGGTAGATGGGAATGGATTCCACCAGAGTAATAACAATAATAAACAAAATTTTATACATAAAATAATATTTATGTTCCTAAGTCTTAATGAAGTGAATTGAACTTAAGTTACATGACTTAAGATACCACACTGAACTCTCAATGAAAACATAGTCCTATAAAATTGTCTTTAAATACACTCTATTCCTTGCATAGTTTATTTTTCTATTCTTGCTCTAATATGATGATTCACTGAACTATAATCAGAATGTAAGTTTAACTAATATAATCATGTACATGGAAATATCTTAGAAGAAAGTAGAATTATTATTTGATAACTTTTTTGTTGTTGATGTTACAATTAATATATAATTTAGTATAAACAATCTGACTTCTAATTATTATTACTCAGCTTCAACCTTTCTTTGAAGGGTTGCTGGTGGAAATATTTCTATTTTAATGTTATATGGAAACATAAGTAATGGAACTTTCCCATATAAAACATATTCCATATTATCTCCCTAGACATTATTTAAGTCTGTCCTCAAAATAGCAGACTAGCTAGGAATCAATCATTACGGCATGATTCCATGCACTCTGGAGACAGCCTGTACAGTATGAAGTCTTTGGAGAAATCCTCACAAACTTCACTTACCATAATGTGTACACACACACACACACACACACGTAAAGATAGATATATATATATAAAGATGTATATATATATATATACACACACACACACACACAGACATACATACATACACATATATACATATACATACATACATACATATATATATATATATGCGTATGCATACACACACAGACGTAAATGTATATATGTGTGTATATGCAATCAGAAAAGGTCAAACTAATAGCCCTGTAAATTCTGTTTTAACTGCTCATCCAAACGTGATGTGTCTGGAAGAAACTTGATAATGATGTATTTTGCACAGTAGCTCACTTATTCTACTGTTCCAGCTCATTTCAGGCAAATCAAGTTATTTAAAAATAAAATTGATTTGAAGCATCAAGCACTTTGCTTCAAGAAGAAAACAACACCTCATTTTAAAATGACAAGATGGTTGTTTGACTTCAGTCTGTTTAAACTATGCTCTCTGAAGGGGATGGAAGTCATCTCCTCTGCCACGTAGCCTTGCTTTATGTGTTACTCTTAGTATCTACTTATGTAACTTTTGTCAACGGTAAAACATCTGTGACCGTTTAGCCCTGAATCTTCTTTGTGTGAGAAATACAGATACGCAAAGGTGTACTAATACACAGACACAGAGGTACAGCTTCTATCACATCTTTATGAAATTACTATATATGTAATCTGTATATATATGATATATAGTGTGCCAAATGAATAAATCTATGTTAAGGAATTAACTGGATGGACGAGAACTTTGAGAAAGGACATTCGTTGGCTGCTTGGTTTTTCACAATGTATTGTTAGACCAATGCTAAACACAATGTTTTTAAGAACAATTACATAATATAATATCTTCTTCAACCAATCTATCGGATTGGTTTAAACTCCAGGGGGATTACAGCTGTATACTTTAAAACTATCCAAAAGAAATGGGTCAAAATCTTAATCTGTTTATCTGATTTAGCAGCCACAAGACCAGAAGAGAGATTTTGGAAGGAAGAGCAAATCCCTAGAATGTGAGAGAACAGTCATCTGGCTGCAAGGAAGCACTGGTATGTTTGCTGTACATTAGACAAAATTATTTTGCACCTGTCAACTTGTGACGTTACAAAGCTATGCAACTCTCATGGGCAAAATGATCATCTCTGTTATTTATGCTTGGTATATCATTATTTTTTCATACCATTTCCTTTTTATTAAGATTCTGTTTAAGTATTAGACTTATAAGCATTGGAAATACCAAAACCAACTGAAAATTGGATTAGAGTATTGGAGATGCCTAATAAATAAACCCATAACAAAAGTGATTCATTTTCAAAAAAGTGGGTTGATCTCTGGCTGACATCTCCCTGCAAAAACAATTAAAATGAAAAAAGCACTGCTATTAAATGCAAAAACTGTTATTACCCACATGACATCTTTGATGTGATATGAATAGGGCTTATGTTCTACTGTGAAAAACCTCATGAAGTATTTTACACCAAGAAAGCCAAAAAGCTGTGATTTGTACAGTAACATTATGGAGAAGAAGCAAGGCTTATCAGTAGTACCTGAAGTAGGGACACACATTTCACAGCTTTTGGGGGATAAAAACCAAACAAGCAAACCATGCTACAAAAAAAAACCCAAACATTTTGTTTCACTCTTAAACTCTGAACCACCTTTAGATATCCAGCCCATTTCTGCTATCTGAGTCTACTGGAAATAAGAAATGCTGACCAGAAGTATGAGAAGTAGCCAACTACCAATGGGAAACAAGGCTCTCTTCACCAGAATTAGCAAGCAGCTTCCATATCCCCTCCTTGTCTTGTTAGACCCATTTGTCCATCCTTGTCCTTTCTTCAGTTGGGCAATTTATTGTGCCACTTCAAAATACTGGAAAAGGGACTGGACTGTATCTGTTTCAAATAGCAGATATTTACTTTTCACTGTCTTCCTTGCCACCTGAATGTCACAGATTGTTTGTTTTTAAACACCTAAGAACAAACAACAAACACCCTGAACAACCAATCCAGCCGCCCACTGCTTGCACGAGACTTTAAGCCACAATTTATTACCTCTCTTTTTCTTTACTGATACCGTGTTATAATTAAAAATTGAAAGGTCCATAGAACTTACTGTTTTGTGCCAGAGCTTGTAGCAGACAGTCCAAGCATCCCTCCAAGCTATCTGCTGTGCTGTCAGTGGCTGTTATCTTCAGCTTTTTCAGGGCATCACTGAGATTATCTGCTTGGTAAACACAAAGAAAAGAGAAATCAGTGTCCTTAGCCATTTGATAACAGCACTGAATGTAAACATAACTGTAAAGTAAACAAAATTCTGTATCAGTGAAGAAGGAATTAATGTTCTGTATTCTAAGGATATAAAAAGCCGTGAGTCAAAGGGTACGCATGAAATTAAACTTCTCAAATTTACGCATGCATTTATCCTCCTGCATCTGAGAGCAGGATGCCAGCAGGCACTTTATGAAATGCTGCTGAGCAGCAATTTATCCATCTATATTCTCTCAGCTGAGTTGGTTCAGAGAACCAGCAGCAATATCTCTGTTTGTATCCTTGTGGAAGGAAAAAAAATATGATGGAAATAAGTACATGTTGAATTTTTTCCATTGACAATGGGAAAATAATTGGCAGTGCCATGTTCTGCGTGCTGTATATGTTTCCATCTCAGCGACACAGAGCCCCAGTGCTGAGCTTACAGCCTTTTAAAGATTATGCCATTTTCCACCACATTGTTCTAAGTACTGCTTGTATGAACTGTGCTGACTCTTTAAATTCAATTCATCCATAAAAATATAAGGCATCTTCTAGAAATAAGAAACTTATTTTGTAAATTTCAGGTAATTAAATAACCCTTCCTCCTTTAGGAAAAAGAGAATAACCACAAATCAACTCATACCATGTAATGTAACTCTCAACGGCTGCCCATTTATTCTCATAAAAGTTAGGGCAGTATTGCTGCTGACATTTTGAGTATTCTCTGTATTTGGGAGTGAAGCAGCAGTGTTGGCAGCTGCTGGCCAAGTCTCCTCGCTTTGTGCGCTGATGACTAACCCGGTGCTGAATGGGCTACCCTTTAAAACACAAGTGCTGAAGCAGTTTCCATGCCAACTCTCTCCGTAGGCAGGAATTGTTACTCAAAACAAATAATGTTAAATAGTGTCTAGCCGCCCACCATTCCCCAGTGACTAATCAGAAAGCCTTCACCCCAGCCCTACAGAACCGCAGGTACGCTCTCTTTGCCACACATCTTCTGGGCCTGAAAGGCAGCCAGTGCTGCCTCAGAGCCTCACACCAATGTAGGAAGCCCGTTCTGAGGGAGCTGGCAGCGGCCACGCTTTCCCTGCTCCTCACTTGCCCACATACAGGATGGTGCCAAGGAAAGGAGGCACAGGCAGAGCTTCCCTGACACTGCCATTATTTGCCTGTGAGGCGCTGGCAGCCTGCTGCAGACGCAGGGGGTGTACGATGGAAGGAGAGGAACTGCACTCATCCTAGAGCTGCTCTGCTTCTCAGACAGAGCTAGAGCTTTCATCTCATTTCCATTTTTGCAGCCCAATATCCCATAGAGATAAAAGTATGATGCTTCATATTTAAAGCTCCCAGCATTCAGATATGAAATAGTTTATCAGGCGGTTAGCTTGTTTATTCACTATTGTGCACGTTCACAGCTATGCTACAAAGAGAAACTCTCTTCCTCCTAAATTAAACTCTGTAAAGCCTCTGGACATGCTGCATGTGGTTCTGCTCCCCAAGACCTCACATCAGTCTCCCTATTACCTCTCCTCACTCTTTGAACGAGTCAGCAAGAAAGAAAAAATTTCCCGGTACTGGGTTATGGTACTGCCCAGCAGCCTTAAATGCAGCATGTTTAATGAATAGCAGTCCAGCAACAGCACAGCTCAGTATGCACTGCTACATCAGAACCTACAATAGGCACTGAGAAGGTCTCCCCCATCTCTTTTCCTACACCCCCATTTTCTGCTTCCTTTTTCTGGGAAATATCCACTATTTTAATACTTTGCACTTACATGTGGTATGCAGCACGTTGCAATTTTCACTTGTGATTGACTGAACATTTCAGTATTACTTTTAAAATGTTTTATGAAATTCTGCTGTAATATAAACCAAACTGCCATTTACTAGATGAGGTTTTCTAAGTACTTTTAAAACACAATATAGGGAAATTAAATTAGAAACCATACGTATAAAGCGTGTTTTTAAAACACATTATTATACTACGTGAACTTCTAACAAACCTGCAATTCTAAAACCTATTCCATCTTTAGACATATCTCTTATTCCGTGCAAAAAAAAAAAAAAAATAAATAAAACCACAAGGAGGAATACTGTAGGAACACCAGACCTCTGGCCACATGAGAAGCTATTTGTTCTCTTTGTCTCTTCTTGCCATGGCCAGGGCTTTCTCCTTCCTAAGCAAGGTTAATGCCTTGAAGGACGCATTTTTCTATGACACTGTGGAATACTGGACATATGCAAATACATCTTAAACTGATTCAGAGGTTTTGTTCCTTTTCCCTCCTTCTATTATTCTGAAAAGAACAAACCTTGCAGTTGTAATGACATTGACAGGGATATTCAGAGTGAAAAGGCAGCAGTGCTCCAGCGGGTTCCTACCATATAATTACACAAGACTTCCTGATGTCTGTAGTTTTACAGTTGCACTGAACCTGTCATTTAAGGAAGAAGCCGCAGATGCTTTTCTTCCACGTACAAAAACCCCGTTGTTTTCATATGATCATACCTTGCTTGCTTTTCCATCTCTTTCTCTCTCTCTGTAGAAGCTGTTTCCAGCAGGCTTGTTACTGCAGAGCCTGATCAGATTCTCCAAGATGAAATGTCCACAGGACAAAATCAACATAAGGCAATTTTTTAGGTGAGTGTCAGAGAAATGTGAATAAGTAGATTCTGTCAATATGTAGGGTCACATGAAAGCTCATTAGGTTGGGAAGATTTAAGGGGACAAGGTCAAGATGGTAAAGGTAATAAGACCAGCTGTGATTCCTATGGCACAGTTGCTCAGCAATCTGTTATCGTGTTGCGAGTTCGTGAAGCAACAAGTCAGAAGTTTAACAGCAGTGTCAACTATTTTGTTCACAATCCCAAGTACGGGGATTGTCTTGTACTTACACCTGGTTTACAAGATTGCTGTCAGAATCAATAGTTCTCTTAGGTGAAAAGCCATGAACCCCACAGAATGTAATACCACATATCCTAAAGATACAAACTAGTAAGTTAGGAAGGGGAGTCTGGCAAGCTGTCAAACCCAACTGGCCATTCCACCTCCTGTTACACTTTGATTTTCTCTGAAAATTACATAAGCACACAGTAAAATTGAATGGATTCTATCCTTTAGTAACTCCTGTTGCTTTTAGGTACATGGCATTATTACTACAACCTCTTACACAGGCATTTTTACAGAATAGAAACTGATTCACATAAATGAATGCTTTAATATTCAATTTCATTTCACTTATTTCTGAGAGATTTATTGTGACTCATTCCTATTTTCAAGCACTGATTTCTTTCATACAGAAGTACTGTTCCTTAATCTCATAAAAAATTGGTAGTTCATCATCCCTGTTTTGGGTCAGGGCCTCAGGAATGCCGGATAAGCTACAAACAGTTTTACAAGGTGACCAGTTGTGTGTCTGGAGACAGACCTTTTGTGTCCAAGAATCAGCTCGCTAATTTTTCTTTGAGTCCCAAGTGTCTTCACCCAAACCACAGAGAAAGTCAAGGTACAACAAAGAAACCTCTTTTAAGACTGAGATTCAAAGTAAATAAAGAGATGTTTCAGAAGAATATTTAGATGGATAACTGTGGTATGAACACTTCATTTTTCTGTATTTTGAAACCTTTTTTCCAGCATTGTGATTAAAAAATAATATTAATAATGAACGTATCATTAATATTTCCCGTATCTTTTGATTGACACTCAGTATACTGTTGTGATTACAGGTACTCGTTGCAAGTTATGCTGTTCATTCTGAATTCCTGCTGTAGTGCACCAGGATGATCAAGAACTATGGACTACTCTGCAGATGTTGATCAGTTTGCAATGTCAGAGAAGGTGCTCAAGACACAGAGATGCATATTTCAGAGAGACAACAAATAGACATGGGTGCTTTAGCAGGCATGCTAGAGGTGTTTCCAGGCACCCAGAGTCAGTAATACCCTGCAGAAGTAGAAACGACACAGGAATGGCTGAGCTAAGGTAAGGAGTGCCTCAAGAAGAGAAGTTGGCAAGAGCTCTTTGTGTTGTAAAATAAGATGATTGAGTAAATATGATTGAGATATATAGAATCGTGAACAGCACTAACTTGATGAAAAGAAAGCTACTATTTACTATTACTCCTAACACAATCACTAAAATAGCAAAATCAAATTATCATGCAACAAGCTTAAAGGAGAAAGTATATTTTCACACTACATGTGTTTAAACTGTGGAACTGCTATGAGGCTGGAACTGTGAACAGATTCATCTAATTTATTCAATGAGAAATTTTTTCATGAAGGAACTAAAATCCATCCATGACTATTTGTACCGAAATATGCACAGAAATTCTAGATTAGGAAGTTCCCAACCTGCAGATTACTAGAAATTGGGAGCATGCCATTTGCCCCATTCCATCCCATCCCTGCCCTGCCCAGTGTTTTGCCAGACACATGCTACCATGCACTCAGTCAGAAACTGGATAAATATGTGCCTCAGTTCACGGTATGATGCACCATGCTACAGGGAGGCTGTATGACATTTGCACTGTCACACTGTGCCTCAGTGCTGCAGTACACGAAGAAAAGATGGTCAAACAAATCTCCCCAGCTATGCTTGGATTGTGCTGGGCCATCTTTTTCGACCTAACAACCTGGGAATGATTTTTACCACAGTGAGAAAGGTAACTCCTGTGTTATCAGCTTCATTTTTGGCGCTGACCCTGGCCCTAAACCAGATTAGCACTTAAATCCATGAATCTGGACTTCCTAATCCAAGAGTACTTTGCTGCTGTTAAATTTAAAACAGAAATCCTGCTCATTTGTCTCCGTTCTACTGTGTTCAGAGATGGGTTAAAGGGTGTTTTTTTCCAACCAATTCTCCTAGTACTAAGGAAACATTGATCATTACTTGCAGGGCTCATGCTGCAACCTGATTTTAACTAAGGTAAGCCTGCTCTACTTTTCTAGCATAGTAGCTAATTTTAATGAGATTGCCTATTTTTGACAACAGTTCAGCTGCTTCATTCTTAAACACTTTCTGAATCTTAGATATATACCATCTGGTCTTAAAGACTTGTTACTCTTTCATTTATCCATTTCCTTCAGCGTCTGTTCTTCTGACACCTCAATATCTCATACAGCTTCATTTTTATTACCTGAAAGTACTGATACAGTATGGCTCACTGCCACCTGTGCAGTGAGCTACCTAATTATTTTTTGTAATTATCAGGTCAGTCTCTATAAGTAACAACCACTTAGTTTGTATTCAAAACCAGGGTAGAAACCTAAACAAGACAGCACCAGCCAGTACTTGCTCTCTTAAAATCTCGTGCCAGTTCAGAATTTTGCAGCAATTTTACACAAAAAAGGCTGTTTTTTTTTTTCTTAACCTCTGAACTCCCTCCATAGCATGCCCTAAAAGATGAAAGAAACATATGCCTTTGCATGTAAGTAGAACTAAAAGGGCCAAACCTTTTAATTAATACAATATTAATACATATTTACATCGATCTGTAGCTGCTGTAATTGGTTTCTGCATGCCAGCAATCCTTTCCTTCTCACTTAAGTTCTGAGTTGCAAAGGCAAGACGAAACAAATTACATTTCAGAAGACTTTAAAAGATGCTGGAAGATTTTTGTTCCTTCCCAAAGAAAATGTAATGCAGATTTAGGTATCTTTATACTTTGTAATGAAACACTGAAGGCCTGGAGAAACTGTATTACAACTTTATTGATGTGTACGATGTTTGAAAACACAAAAACCCTTAAAAATTGTGTTTAAAGCACTTCCTAGAAGAAGGTAAAATAATAGATTTTTTCACAAATTAAACAAATATATTGTTTAATACAGAGAGTTGGTACTAAAACTTCATTTGAATATCAGCTAATATTAGAAAAAAGTACTTATTTCAATTAATGAAGACATATGGTTGTAAATCTATGAAAAGATCTTTTCTGGTATTCATTTAGTAGGAATAGAACAAAAAATGATATATAAGATGGCTACCAATTTCTTAAAAACAGCTTTAACTGACGGATAACTGCACATTTTCTTTTCATATAGGTTATTATTCCAGCTGCCTGATCTTCCACACAACCGAAACCCAGGAGATATGCAGGGTATGAATGTAAAATACTAATTAGGACCTTTGTTAAACAAAAGCTTTTTACTTTATCACCAGACAGAAATGTACATCATCATCTACAAGCAAAACCGAATCCCTCAGTGGACTTACTAACTGTTGCATTGTAAACTGGTAATAAAGCAGGTAAAATGCTTCTTTTATCCTAAATGATGTGCTGTATGAAGATTAGTCAATATTGTAGGAAAAAAGTTTTCCTCTGTGTACTTACTTCCCACATGTTTATATGACTTGTTATAAATATATTCATTTCATAAATTCATGCAATACCACAGTTCATTTCTTCAGAGTCATTGGATAGAGGATCTTAGCCTTCTCCATGGTAGAGAAAGGTTTTTCTTCAAAACGGTCTTTAAGTGGTTTATCTCTGCAGATTACAATATTACTATAACCTTTTCTGACTGCCCCTACTCTGAAAGTTTTGATCCTAATGTGACTCAAGTTAACTGAGTACAAATGGCAAATATTAATTACACAAGACATCACATAAACAAGCAAGAGGAAAACATTTTCTGGTAAATATTTTTCAATTTTCCTTCAAATTATTTCCCTGATGTATTAAAACAAACACTGAATTTTTTATTTGTATAATATAATGGGGTTCCCAATTTTCTATGCCTTTTCCAAGTTGTGTACACACTAGGGATTATTAAACAGCAAAATAACACAGATAATGCTGGAAATTAGCTGAATGGACATTCACATGAGGCTTTAATGTGGGATTTAGATTGTAAGTATTCATCCCTCATCCGTATAACAAAGTTAATCTACTGTTAGTTTTGTAATAAATTATTTACCCCCCTTTTAAAAATACCAGGCAAATCATCTTCTCTTGCATTTATTTTATAAACAGAACATTGGCATTAAATAAATAAATGAAAATTGGACAGTATGAGGTTGAGGATACAGTGTTCCAGTACTGAAGAAGCCAAGAAAAATTCTTATTGACTTTGACAACCTCTAGATCTGATCTTTGGCCTACACTACACTAGTAAATACGTATAAGTTATACAATCAGGACAGTATCTGTCATAATTGTATTTATGCTATCAGTTTGAGTTATTGAACAAATATAGGATCAGATTGCATGCAAAGCCCCCCGGCTCATCTTACTCTATCCACAGTGAGAATTTTGCCTGAATATGATACCCAGACTCAAAACTAATACTGCTAACTCTGATTTGATGTTGCATTAGTGTTCTTCTTGAAGCCTCAGATACCTTAAGAAGTCAGATGTTGTGAAATACTAATCTGTAACACAGCATGTTTCTCCCTATCGTGGGCTCCCTGAAAGCTTTCAGTATGGAAATGAGGCACTTAAAAGGCAAACTGTGCATCCACCGTGTGCCAAAGATTTTGTTTCTTGTTTTGTTTGCTGTCTGGTTTGAAAGCCATCCTGAGAGCTTTTCCTAGAGACAATGCAGATTTTCATTTCTCAAATATTCCTTATGACAATAAAGCCATGATGAAGTCAGAAGAAGGGGATCACAAAAATAGTGTGATTTTATATTTTTACCAGTGTCTTTCAATGGAAACATGACATTGCTACTGCTAGTGGTAACTGATATCAGAAACCAAGCTTATGTACATAGGATATTTTTGTTATCTCTTACAATGATACAGACTTTGCTTGTTTATTACAAAGTCTGTTTCTAAACTGTTTCTAACAAAATCACTAACTGCGTAAATAAAAACACCTTCTTAAAATTGACAAACAAGTTGTGATATTTAAATTGTCATACACAGCCAAATCTATAACAGGAATATGAATCCATTTTCTTTTTTTTAATTGCTGTTTCAGAAAAAGCAAATGCCTCTCACATCTCTACTCTTACTCACCTTAGAAAAGTGACAACCTCTGAAGCTGCCAACATAGTTGCATTAAGGGAAGGTGTATGTGTAATTTTGCATAGTAGGAAAAAAATATTAAGCTTCTTGACACATTTTGTGTAAGGTTTTCAAATATAGTAAGCTAAAAAACATAATCTCAGCCCTTGACCTGTTGAGTGTTAACAAAATTCCATCTGGTCACTTAGGAGCTGTGCCAACATTACCACACAAAGAACCTTTGAGCCATTTGAATGTTCAAGAGTCATTTGACAGCTTTTTTATTTATCCTCTCTTTTTATTTTTTTTGTCAGATACACACCTAATAACATACTACAGATGGCTAGGTTCTAACAAGTTTACTTGCATGCAAGCTTGAAACTACCCTTGAAAGTAAACTGCTGAGTTTTTGCTTTGGGTTGTTGCTCGAGTTTACGTATTTTTTCTAACATTTAGGATTGTTCAGTCTACTGCTGCTCCAATTTCCTTTTTAGGCAAAACAAAAGTGAAAGTGAAGACCTGGTGCGTGGCTGTTCTAAAAATGTGAACGTAAGACCGCTCATCCTGCTCAAGGCCATCAGAACGGGAGTAGGTACTGAAAATGTCACAGCAGGCAGCAAGTTAAAGGAATGTCCTGTGATAGATATCTTCATGAGTGTCGTGTCCGTGGGTCCCCCTGCCCCAATCATCATGGAACCGGGCCGAACCAGCACGTAAACCGTTGACAATGGCGGAAACAAATCTCACTCTGAAATGAGAGAGATTTCAGCAACAGGTGGTGAGTATTGCATTCAGCATGCAATACGTGCATAATGTTTAGTGACAAAATCAGTTATAGATAAAAAAAAATATGAAGAAAAATAAATTCTGCATTGTAATCTATATTCAAATTTATGTTGGCTTGAGAAAAAAGAAAGTAAACAGAATTTTTGAGCCACTTTATCTAGCATCAGAGTTAGCCCTGCTTGACCTCCCATATCCCTAATGATTATTCATTATTCATGTGATGCTGAGTCCACCTGATAAGGTTGTGCACATCACACAGCACAGAGCTGCCTGGCCTGGCATACAGACTTCAGCAAAATACAGCCAGTAAAATAATCATAGCAGTAGGTGAACGGTTGAGGAGGATCCAAAACATTGCAAGACTGGCAGGTGTAATCCAGGCCATCCATCTGAGCACTTTGTCCAGTCAAGAGACAAGTAAGGCAATCCTCAGTGCTCCTCCAGACTCTTAGCTAGATCACTGGTCTGAGATTTGGGAAATACAGACGGAGACAAAAACCTGCTTCAGTTATTAGCAGTGATCTAGTAACACTCATTCCTATCCCCCAACGCATTTCAACTTAATCAAGCACAAACTCTTTAAATCAGTGGGATTAATTTCTGTCTTAAATCTCTGTAGGATAAGGATATAGAAAAGCCTGATTCTGCCACTTCTTAGATATGAACAACTTCATCATTCTTACTGGAGTACTTTTGTAAATTGTCTTGTAAATTGTAAAATTGACTTGTAAAAGCGCAGAATATTTTTACTGTTGTTCTAATTAATCTGTGGCCAATTGGAAAAAACAACAACAACAACAACAAAAAAAAACGTTTTGGAAAGGATTTGGAATAGATCTTCAATTCCGACATTCTTTTCAGCCTTTGGCTGTGGACTTAACTAGATCTACCTACTGTAATCTTCCTCAAAGCCATCAAATATACGATTAGGATCCAAAGAATATTCTGCTAGAGAAAATAAAACAGCCTGAGAAGTGGTAAATGTTCTGAGGCTTTAAGGAAAGGCTATTAAAGACCGAATTGCAGGGCATAATGATCTCTCTACATGTCATAATTACTCAGCACTACCCTTTTAGAGATATCTTGACATCTTAAGCTGAGGTTGTTGTTGAAAGTTAACAATTAATGTAATCTGCTTTGGTACTTTTGGTCAGATATCATAAATTTTAATCTATGAATATGTTTTCTTTCTTTTGCTTTTGTCCTTTTGCAAATGGATTACCGTTTACCAACTGTACTAGCCCAGAAATGCTTGCCATCCTAGAAGAAATTCTGGATCCTGAGCATTCTTCTAAACAGTAAGTCCTTTAAAAACACTTGAAGTATATAGATTTGTATTTCCCAGTCATTTTCTGAGCTAAAGAGTTGTTTTGTATGCTGAATTTTCAAGCTGCTGGTGTTAAATTCAAGGCTGATAAGAGTATTCCAGCAAAGCATTTTCCCTTCCTCCAGCTATTGATCTGAGTTTCTCCTTGGCAGTTGCTATCATGATGTCTGTGCTGTACCCTTTGCATATGAGCTCCATGAGACACCTCTCTGATGCCTGACACAGAACCAGGAACCAGAAACTGAAAGACTCAGGGCTCACACAAAGCACTTTAGCAAAACCTCAACAAGGATAGTAAATATTTAGCCTGACAAAGTTTTTAAGGCTACTTTGTATCCTGTTATTTTACACTTTAAGTAGATATGCAATACATATATATATCAACAGAAAAATAAAGTATAGAGAATGTCAGAAATGAGATTAGTCGAACTGCTTCTAAACTGAAAGATAATAAGGCATTTCACTGTGCAGCTACACTCCTGTGAGTTCCTGTTAAGTTTTTAGAAAAAATGACCTGTTTGTGCTATTGTTCTTTGACAGTATGTTAGAAAGACCTGGGTTGCAAATTTAATAGGTGACTCTAAAAAGCTCTATTTACAAATGTCTTACCATTCAAAATCCACGTGGTGTTGAGCGCTTGTCTATATTTTCCTGTTAGGTTAATCTTGGTAAAACATTTTTGGCTCAAGAAAAGAATGGACATAAGAACAGCCTTTCCTCTTGAAAACCCAATTGTTAAAACCTTTAATTCGAATAATTTTTTTAAACACAGAAGGGCTGATAACATGTGACAGTTTCCTCACGCCTTGGAGAAGAAGGATCTTAATATTTTCTAAAGTTAATGAAGAATACAAAGGAAAATAAGTCAATCCTGGAAAGTGCTGGTTATTGGCTGGTAAGATGGTGTGATTCATTAATGATGCGATGCAAGTTAGTGGCTTAGCAGAAATGACTGGCTAAGATGGCCCCAAATAAACAATATGTACTTGCAGGCAGACTGTGGTGCCCACATATTGCAAACTGAAGACTGGGGCTCTGAGTCAATTACAACTGGCTTTTGAGCATTCAGAATTCTACATCATTCGAGAATCTTTTAGGGGCAAAATGTACTCTAGTTTGTTTTTAAAGGTATCACGTATCACCTTAAACCTGATGTAACCAAGATTAATAGACATCTGTGGTTAATCCCACTAGCTATAAATATTTACCTATTAATGCAGTCATTTGTTCTCACTCAGGAATGTACAGGATATACAGCATCAATAAAGCACTGCACTGATAGGATCAGCTCAGATACTCTCTAGAGGAAAAGGATTCAACTGAGATTTCATGTAAGGCTGACACAAACCTGGAGATGGCAAAATTAAAACAGTGAGCAAAGTGCTTAATACAGCAGATTTATAAGAAATATTTCCATGAAACCCACTAGTATTCTGCATGATTAACGCAGTTATAAGTGATCATTAACCTTTGCACAGCATTTAAGAGCTTTATTTAGTAAAAATTATACAACAGTGACAGAGCAGTAAACATGATACTGATGTTCTGAAGCTGCACATTAAGGCACGTATGCACAGCTGGGTAAATCATCATCCAAATGTTATAAGCCTCAAGGATTATTTCAAACCATTTCAATGAACATTTGCAGGAGTGAGAAGATGCAATATGTATCCACTGAAAATACGGTTCTGGAGCAAGACAATCTGACAGTGCAAACCAGGAAAAATAAATCTGTGAAAGAAAAGACTACTTCACATGTCTTCAATCTCACGACTCTTAATTAAGTTATTAACTCTCCACTCTGCAACAGCTAATCAGCTGTATTCAGCCAATACCCCAAAAGTAAGTGAAACGCTTACAAGACACACGTCTGTAAGAAGCTCAATTAAGAAAAAGGCAGCCAAGATTTTTTCTTTCCCCCAAAGAAATATATTTTTAGAAGACAAAGGATTTCTGCAAAATGCCACTTCTTATGTTAAATTGCAAGTAATTTGTTGCCCCCGCAAGCATGTTCTGAGTGTACTGCAGAGAAGTGGAGTAGTGCTGTGTTTCACTGCGTAATATCCATCCCTTAGACTAAGTAAGTAAGGAGTCACTGACAGCAGCTGAAAGGAAGAAGGCTCTCTGTGTGATCTGCAGGCCTTAGGAAGGAAGGGCAGAGCTTAATGAAGATGAAAATAAACACCAAGCGGTCCTTGGTATATATTTAACAAGGGATGTAAAGTTATTTAGCAACTGGATACATAATATTACAGAACTCGGGCTAGAAAGGACCTCAAAAATCACCTAGTTCCAATCCCCCTGCAACCTGGTCTTGAATGCTTCCAAAGATGGGACATCCACAACTTTACTGTCCAGCCTGTGCCAGTGCCTCACAGCTGCAAATGTTATGGCCCCCAAACGAAGAACTTCAGTATCACTCCAAAAAATTTTATTTATTCCTCTGATGACTGAGCAGAGCTTGACTAGCCTGCTAGTCAAGTGGGAAAAAATAAAATAAAATTGAATTTATAGACAGAGATGACTCTAGGAAGCCTACTTCCAGTGTTCCCATTCACCTATCAACAAATTCCGGAGAAATGTAACCTCTAGCCCAAATCCACAATTCTCATTCTCTCAGGCAGCTCCATAGCCAAATCCATGCATTAGCCTGATAGGGATCTCAAATAACTGAATTTTCTTGGCCCCATGCCACAATGCGCCCTGTGCTCAATGACCACAAAGGAAATCTTAGTGAAAATACGAGCATCCAACTGAAAGTAAATGACAACGAAGTAAAAGTGCATTTTACACATTAACATAAACACTAAAGTAAACCAAATTCAATCCTGACCTCTGCACACAATTTCACAGAAGCATGCCAAGGTCCTGGTTGTTTCATGGCAGAGCTCTGAGTTCAGGCAGAGAATAGGACTGGACTAGTCTCTTTTTTTATTTTTATTTTATTATTATTTCTTTTTTCGTAGATGTGTGAATCAAAAGACTACTGAGGTTTGCAGCCCATCTCAAAGAAGATGAAGGAGGTAATGCCTCTTCTTTCATTCACATTTGAAAAGGAGGTGTAACAAAGGCTCAGGCTTTCATTGAACAGATGCAGGCACCCATCTCTCAATAATTCCATGCCCTTGGCTTGAGGTGGAAATTATGCTGAATACAAAGTGGTATTCGTGTTAATTATGAGTGTCTTCCTGCTGAGCTTGGTAGTTGATCCTACTCTGAACTCTGTAGGCACTGTTTAAGAGCCAAAATACCTGCCTTGGATTTTTGACTGCATTCTGGGAACCAGCACCTAAAAGCCAGAGCATATTTGTAATGCAGTCCATCCCTAACCATGAGTTTACGGAAAAGAATGTATACTGCTGTATTTCCCAATATCCATTTTATTTTATGCCATTTACAAAGAACGCTCCAGAGCATTGCTTCCCTGTAAAATGCAGTGGTCTTATGGCTGTAAGACTGCTCTACAGTGTCAGTAAACTACCCAAAACAGACACTTAAAGGACTGAGCCACTAGATGGACTGCCAATCTTTTTACCATCAGGGCTAAAAGATTCAGCGCTAGTTCTGAAGACAAAGCAGCAGAGAACAGAAGTCAAAACCCAGTAAGACTGAGAGGCAGAGGTGATTTCCTGACCAGTTCCTGCATGTCACAAGGATTTCTGTGTAACTCAGTGCAATGAGGAGTTACTTACGCACTGCCTGACAGTCAAGAGATAAATAGGAAGCTTTGCAACAGTCAGTCAATTGTCTGCCAAAGTCCAACAACCCTAGCCCCTCCTCCTGGAGGCATCTTGCAGCAACATCGAGGATCTGTTCAGTCTTCTCTATAGTGTTTGTATGGAGGGAATTCCACTTGGTCAGCATATATAACTCCCACAGATGCCAGCCACTGCTGGAACAGTGCAACAAGATGACAGCTGAAGGAGCAATCTCTCCTATTAAGTTCTCCAATTAGGTTTTTTGGATTTTTTTTTTGTTTGGTCAATTACAACTGGTCCCTTGAAAGCAGAAGAAAGGAAAAGTGGAGAAAAGAATATTTCAGAAGTTGTCACGTTATACAGGGAAAGCTTACAGACACAGATCATGGAGTAAATGTGTAGATTTGCGCATGTGCCAAAAGCTGCTGTCATTTTTAACTACCACTGACAAGCTGAGGTCTTAATGAAATGAGAGGAAAAGACCAGGATGCTTCTGTATGAGCAGGCATAAATCAGTGATGCTCTGTTGCTAGCCATACTTCATTTACTTCCAGAAGTTGCTTATAATAAAAAAATACCCTATATATCATCAGTTTTAAAATCCTTCCTCTCCAATTTACTAACACACAAAAGCCTCATATAGAAAGTTATTGTGGTAACATTAACTAATACAGCCAGCAATTGATCATTAAAGCAATACTCGTCAGGAAAATTGCCAACGTTTCAACTGCAATATAATTTATTTTCTCCTTTCTCTGTTCCCACTCAAATATGTAGTTAGGAGCAAAGAGGAGTAGTTTGGTAGCTGCTGGTAGTTTTAAATCCCCTGTATATACAGCAGGTAACATGGCATGCATAGGTCCTTCTATGTCTCATCTAGATGGCTGGCTTCTCTGACTGAACACTCTCATTCTTTGTCAGCACTTCCCATCTGTAATCTTAGTTTGAATGCTCCAAGGAAAAGCTTACGTGAAGACCCGGAAAGAGAGGATAAATAAACTCTACCAGCCCTGAAGAATCTACACTATCCCAGGATAAGCTTGCCCTGTGCACTGCCACTCTTTTATAGTGAAGCTTGTCTTCCCTGTGTGTATAATGCACTGTGAAAATACCTTGAAAAAGTGTGGTCTGTGCCCCACGAAAGAAGCATTAAATGCCACTGTCAAAATGAATTATTTCCTCATCTACTTGAGCAAAAGCTGTGATCATCCTATTCAGGTCCACACTGTGCTGCGGAGGAATAAAAACAGTGGTAGATGTTAACAGATAATGCTGCTAGTGTAGTCTCATCCGTCTTGAAACAGCCTTCTTTTGTTCCAGCTTGATAAAAATAAATATAAATAAATACCAAAGCTTAACACAAAACAAAACCACGGGTATAGGCAAAATGTGTTGGGTAAATGAAGGTAAGTTAGGTAGAGGATTTTACTTCTAAAGTTAAGGATGGGCTGGGATTTGTGCTATGACCAAACTGGAAGAATGGGGTGAGTTAGTTCTGGCTCATCATATTCTATGTGAGGAAAACACAAGTTATGTGCTCTCCCCTGCTAAGCTGGAAAGAAAAATAGGAATGCAGGCAAAATGGGAGCTGTGGCATGGTCAGCAGGGCTCAGTAGGAAGACTGGAGATCGGGACCCAGTGCTTTCCCATGAATTGCTACTGCAAGTCATTCTCTCTGCACTTTTCACTGGTTAAGTAAAGTACCACAGAAAAAGCTGACATCCCATTTAGACTACACTGAGAATTCATATTTCATCATTAGTGTTATTCTGCAGACTTAAGACAGTTGGATATCTACAAATCAAGGTTTGTCATTCTCTATTCACTTGAGTTAAGTGATTACCAATAATTCATGCTCACTTGCAACTGTGGATGCTACTCTAACAAATACTCCCAAACATTTTTTCAAGTATGTAATCATTTTTCTGTTATTCTAGAGTCACAAATAAGAAACGTTTATCATTGCTTTATCATATAAAAAAATTGAATGTGAGTGTACAGTTCTATTTGGACTGGACAGAGCAGATTTTAAGTGTGCGTTTTTTACTAAAAATGGTATAGAATGAAGATAGACACACATCTGAACAGTGTTAATCTTTTGCAGAGAATGCTAAACTGGAGGATCAACTGACACAGCAAATAGCAACAGAGGCACCTTCAGAAACCTGGGGATTGGATGACCAAAAGTCTCCTTCAGCAAGTGTAAGGACCAAGATCTGCACCTAAGGCAGAACAACCCCAAGCACTGGGACAGGCTGGGAGCTGACTGGCTGAGGAGCAGCCCTGCTGGAAACACCCAGGGGGTTACAGTAGAAGCCAATTAAAACGTGAGTCAGCAGCATGTTCTCAATGCAAATAAATCAAACAGCATTACGCCTATATTAGGACCATGGCCAGAAGATCAAGGCTTTGCTTGATGCCTGGTAAGAACTTGCACATCCCAAAATTCTTAATCTGGCTCTGGATGTCCCAGGTTGAGAACGATACTGAGAAACTAGAGAAAGTGTAGAACAGGGCTCCAAAGACATGCCTGTCCCCAGAGCACGTGATGTGCAAGGTGAGGCTGGGAGAGATGGGCTTCCTCACTCTACAAAGGAAGAGGATGAAAAGTGACTGAACAGTGGCCCTGCAGCTACCTAAAATGGAGTCACAAAGAGTATGGAGGCTTCAAGATGTAGCTACATAAAGTCACAGTTGACCTGGTTATAGCACTGGCCCTCTTCAAAATACTTATAGCCCTTACTCAAAATCCTTCCAAATGATAGTTCTGTTTTTCTTCTGCAAGTCTGTGAATCTGTAAAAAATTCACCTCAAACACCTTCACTGCTTCTACTACAGGCTTCCTAACAGAGCATCCAAGTAGGACATCCTTATTATAGGTAAGTCTGTACTGCTATGTGAGAGAACCGTTAACTGCTTCATCTTGCTATAAATTAGCAGAGTGCAGACTGGAAAAATCTTGATCTGACTATTACTGCTGTCTAACTCTTAGGTAACAGATCTTTTCCTCTTCTTTTTAAACAGACAAACACCCTTTTGATGTATAGTGTTGGCTCAGTCACGGATAATAGAGGATTCGTATGTATGTATAAAATTATTTCCTTTCCCTTAATAACATAGTTATTTTTTATTGTGAGAGTCTTGTCTTGCATTTACTCAGCAGTATATGTATTTTTAGTGCTGCCTGAGTTCCTGCATATTGGGAGACAGACAGTATGACTATAAAATATCATGGTAGGTAGGCTTTACAATTGCAAAAAATACAACCTGTTGAGTATGTGAGCATTATAAATGACCTTGATTGGGTAAGTCCTTTGTGTTATTCCAGAAGGATCTGAGCACAACATTGATGAATAGACCAGGTGGACTCTTTTTCATTGACATCCTCAGGTGTAAATACAGAGAAAATAGCTGGAATGAGGCTTATTTATTTTAGCAAGAATTGAATTCTTGGAAAAAAAATATATTTCTATTACTTAAAATGTGAAAAATGTTTTAAAATGTGACTGTTCACAAAAAATAGCAAAATTTGTAAGGTATTAGTATACACGACACAAATACTCAAAGGGAATGTGAGTACCACTGAGGCAATTCTGTGAACTGTTTACTTAGTAGAACTAAAAAAATCTATTAACTCTACTGAAATTTTGCGGCTTGTTAATTGGTATGAGTTGATATGAATATAATGAAATAGTAATGGAAATACCCACAAGCGTTATGTTTTGAGGTAACTAAGCAGTTGAGGACTGCACACAGGCCTTCAAGCCTAACAATTCTGCTTTTAATTCTAGCCATCATTATGACTTTCACATGTTGATACCTCCCTTAATGGTACACTGACACATTGAGAAACATATTTTAGGAGCAAACTTTGTCACAAATATTGAACAAATATCTTTTTTGAACACTGCACATTCCATTTCTTAGGCTATTTGTAAACCTTCATATTTCAGAGTTCATGATAGAAATCAACTAACCAGTTTTTGCTTACTTCCTGTGTCCCTATCTGGGCCATAAGCAGCCTTCTGCAGTCTGTTCACTTGTACATCTTGCATGAGAATGCATTTAAATGAATTAGTGTATATAAATCCCTCTGAAGAGGAATCTTTCAGTGCTAGAGCTCAGGACTGTTATTTTTCACCCATGGCCAGTGCATCTCCCTTTTCTTTCTAATGCACGTAAAGGCAGATTTCTTCAGACCTGTGTCTGATCCCACAGTGTGCTGGAGAGACCACAGGCTTTTGAGAATGCGATTCCTATTCCCTGGTGCCACAAATTCTTTATCATACTGAACATCTGCAGCTTCTTCTGGCTTCCACGGTTGTGAGTCACTGCAGCCCCCAAAACTCTATGCAGATCTTTAACTATTACTTCTCCTAAACCAGGACAAGTATCTAAAAACAAGACTTCTTCAAGTCATCTCAGATATGAAGGCACTATGGACATCATTGTATTACCCATCACTTTATCGTCCATTATCCTACAGTCGTTTATGCCCAGACAGGAAATAAAAGCTACAATTCAGACCCAGTTACCATTTAAATCAAATCTGCAGTCACTTTATGCATAATACTGGGCAATGGGAACTGAGGCCATAATCTGACTACATGGAGGATTCAGCAGCAAAGCTTGTTTCAACAGATTACTTCTCCTAAATGCTCTGCAACCAGGTCAGTGAAAGCACTGCAATACAGCATCATTTAAATACAACACGCACTTAAAAATGTTATTTGATAGTTTGCTGTATTGAATTTAAATACATCATGTCTCAGCACAGAAAAAAAAAAGCTTTACTTTCATTACATTAATGCTATTTTATAAGTTCTGCACGGAGCATACAGACCTTTCACATCAAAGCCACCAGACTTTTTTGTCTGATGGCTTTACATTACCCTTAGGTTGTATTAGATGAAGCAGCAGAATCATCTCTAATGAAAAGATTCAAATGATATGCTGACTATGGGGACAAATTAGTTCCATGGGTTCAGAGTGGCATAATACTATGCTCATGTAAACAAGCGGAATTTGGCTTCTAAACTTGCACTTGCGTCCCTAAGGTATTAAAAATTAACACTGAAGTTACATGCGCTTTGTGATCAAAGCATTAGAAGTACAGAACCTTTTACTGTTATATGTATATAATAACCACCTACTCTGAATGTTCTCTGCGAGTCCAAGCACTAAGTGTTTAAACAAAAACTGCTGCTCTATTTTCAGTCCAGACTGTTGACCAAACTCAGAAGGGGGCTATTTTGACACAGTGGCTGCTTTTGCAAGAGAAGAACAAGAGTCTGGGGAGAAATAAATAGGGAAATATCAGGAGGGAGCTTACAAGAATTCCCAAATTTTCAATTTTGGTATCTGATCTTTGATTTGAAAGTTGAATCTCTGCAACCCCAAATGCAGTCCAGACTTAATCTGCATGCAGGCTTCTCAACATATTTCTGATTGAAAGAAATACATTTCCGGTAACAGGAAAAAATATTAACAGTCTCATCTACTTACTTTTAAGATATAAAAAGAGTCCAAAAGAAAAGGCTGTTTTTCAAACAACTTGCCAAATCTTAAGTCATTTCGTAAAATGTGCCCATTAATCAGCTTTCAGAAAAAGTTCTCAATGTACAGCCAAAGTTCTGTTTTGTTGATGGCCATTTTTGATTTCAGAAAAGCAAGCAGTTTAAAAAGTTGCTGAAGTGTGCTGGCTTCTGACTGACACCTTGTTTGTTGTGATGCCTGAGTGCAGTGAACTGTTGAGAATTTGAGCATGCTAAAAGTAATCCAGCAGCTCACATCTGTTGCTTTTTATCAGCAAAAGTATCTCGTGTCAGAAAGACAACCTAATAAACATTTTGCAAAAGAAAACAAACAAACAAAAAAGAACAAATCAGGCCACCCCTTGCTATAACATAAAGTGCTGTATTATCTAGGGCATTTTTTCCCCACCCATCTGTTTTGAGCTGGGTACATGCACAGAACTCAAACTTTACATTCACAGAGACTGTACAAGAAGTCTTAAATTCTACCTTGTTTTTAACAGTCAGAAATGGGTACTGTGATGCCTTCACTCTCCTTGTAAAAGGAGAAGTTATAGCCTTCATAAAGATAAACAAGCACTTCAGATCATTTCTGGGATGATGGTGCATTCTGAGAAAGTGCACTGAATCGTTTTTTGTTCCTCCTACTGCATTCTTGCCCTTGGAGCATTAAGTGTCCACATTCTGATGTGGCATTAGAAGCATAATGCGTGTAAGTCTTAGAGGGATTCCTAACATTTTCTGGGTATATCAGAAAGTACCAAAAGACACTATCTAATGGCTGCAAAATACATTTCTGAAGCATATTTTCTCTTTTTTCCTATGCTGCTACAAGACAGAACTTTATGTATAGTAATAGCTTGTGACATCATGCTTACTATCCCTTTTACAGGCTGATGTTCTAATGTTATTTTCATGTTAAACTGCTTTCTTCTTTGAAATAACGAATTACTATAAGCTGTACAATTCCAACTGGTTTTCTTTAGAAAAAATGAGTTCAACGGATCATCCTTTTCAGCACAGAATATGGCTCCTTCTTCATTTCTTCGCGTGCTATACACCAGCATAGTACCGTACGTACCAATCAAAGACACTGAAACAGTGCTTCTCAAAATCAGCCCAATTTCTGTGGGGCAATAAATGCTATTTTGCACAGTTTCACCAAAACGGTATAGTTTGAGGGCCATTATAGCTGAGTCAGAAAAGCAGAATCCCAGTAACTTCAGTGGTACTCAGTGTGGGCTTTGTGTGGGTACAAGAATGCTGTATAAATAGCATTTACATTAGTAGGACCCAATTCTGTGCTGTTTCTTTCCTACAAGATACATTCTTTCATGCAGTCCTGCTTATTGTACGTTAAGCAAAACTAAAAATGATTTTAAACTGATTTTAACTAGCTGATATTTAGCTAAAAAAATAAATAAATAAAAAAATCTTCTACTCTTGAAAATTATAAAGTGGAACACCAGTTTTACAGTTCTTTCTCTAACAAAGATAGTAAGGTGGGTAAGAAGGAAGAAGCTGTCAGATAATTAATAAGGACAGAAACAGAAGAGGAGAGAGTGGGAGATGGGAGGAAAGACTGAAAAGAACAGATAACTGGAGGAGGTAGAGAGGAGGAAGATATTACAGAAAACTGGGCAATGAAATAAGGGGCTAAGCAAAGGACTGAAGGAATAGAAAGGCTTTGGAAGAGAGTGGGAAGAGTAAGAAATGATTCTTAGGTAAAGAAAGAAATGACTTGAAGAAAATAAGGACATTATAGCATCAGATAGAGAAATGTAGTTTTTGCCTGGAAAGTACACAGCAGTTTGGGCACTGCTAGATGTAAACATTATTAGTATCTCTGATCTAAATGAAGCACTATCCTGCTGTGAACAGGTGATGGAATTTGTACTGCAAAGGTTTAAAACAACATCACCACCAACAACAAAGAACAACTGGATTTCCTTGGTTCCTGTCAGCCATTCTTTATGGGTATTTGCATACCTTGCTCTCAATCTCGATCTTTTCTCTGCTTCTCTCCTAATTTCATGTAGCAGGAGCCAGCATGTCCATATCGCCATTTAAGGAGACCCAGGAACAAAGGCTCAACAGGTTTTGCAAGGTGAGATCACATATATTTGTAGATAAAGCCTATGATATGTATTTCTAAATTCATTTAATCATAGCAGATATTTTTACAATGGATGTGTTAATGGGCCAACTTTCTAGTTTGCTTTTTTTTTTTCCCCCCCTCTGGTAGAACTACAGACTGATCATAAAGTTGGTTCAGTGCATAAAGACAGAAAAGATGGGAGTCAAAGGAGGAAGAATTATGGCTATTTGTTACCTGAGAGAGAGGTGGGGGCAAGCATCAAATATCTCCCTAACTGTTTATTATTGTGTCACTCCTCCTAATGGCCACGTTCATTCCCTGTATTTCCTCTTAAATTTCTCAGTGAAATTCAGAAGGGGTACACTTGAGGAAGGGGTCAAAGCTTTGAAGATGCTATTTCTATGCACAGCAGGCTCAGAAGACTGACTTCAGTCAGTTTCTCCAGAGGCCCAGCAGGTGTAAGTTAAACATTCCATGGACAGGGAAGATTTGGATAAGAAAGATGTGTACGCTCCTGCTTTGGTTTTAAAGCCCTTTTCTCTTTGCATGCTTTGTTCCTGCTGTCAAGATAAAACAGCATTTTGATTTAAGGAAATTGTTCCAGAGCCTTCATGTAGCACAAGGAGTTATTTGGCAGTGCTGAACCCAGTTTTGCCTGCAGGGCTCCAGGCACTGCAAACTGAGATTATCTTGGGTTTCTCAACAGAGGAGGGATACAAGCATGAACTTAGGGAAGTAAACAGGACTGCTACTAGCTCTGAAAAAGTAACGTGTACTTGTAAGGTTGTTTTTAAGGCTAGAAATGCTAAAACAGTTCTGCTAAAATCACTGCATTGTCAAATCATGAGACTGGTACAACACCAAAGACGGGAAGTGTTTCTAAATTCACTCTCAAGAGCAGTTTCTGGCTGGCAGTCAGCAGGCCGCGCTCAGCACTGTGCTCACCTCAGCCAAACGCTCCACTGAACCTGGAGACCACAGGCCTTTGCAGGTGCTCCTCTTTTATATCTGGTTACATTTATGCTCGAGCTAGAAAAAATGTTAAGCTTCCATTTACAAAACATTGTCACAGAGCTAATCCATATGATACAAAGCAATTTTAGTTCCTAGCCTGGATATAGTTAAGGGCAAATGGGAGTTTGTAACATGCTGTTTATGAGAAAGTCTTCTTTGAACTGCAGCCCCTCCCCACCCCCCCTTACATTAAGATATGATGAGGGAAGGATGAATACTGTTGGGTTATTTTTGGACCGGGATATTGTAGAGAGAAAGGTATTCACTGAAAGGTGAAGAATTCAACGAGGAGAGGGTTTTTAACTATAGGTTTTGTGTCCTGCTGCTCCCACATTAATGTATTAGGAGAGCCATAAAAATGCAGAGGAAGCTGACCGTGGGCACAGATTCCACAAGTATCAACAAAGGCCTGTTGTTCCCCACAGTTGTTGGCAGCCCCAACAAATTTCTCCAGTGTTCTGTTAAACCCCCACCATGCCATATATGCAATTCAGCTGATCTTTTCCATGAGCCTGGGCCTTCACATTCAGTCTCCATCTCTCCCGCTCACATGTTTCTCTCTGTCCAGTCTTCTTCCCAAGTATATTTGCAAAAGCAAAGGCGGTAAGGCTGAAAGATAGTCTGCTTATCCGCCAAGTGAACTTAAACACCTGCTTAACTGCATTTAATCAGATACTGACATGGCTTGCCAAAATTGAATCAACTGATATGAAACGTAAACAAAAAACTTAAAAACTAGCAAACAAATTTGGTATATTTCTTCAAAACAGCTGTGACCGTCAGACTGGCAAGTATCAGAGGCCAAAACCAACTGATGAATGTATACAACTGTGATAAACTTTCATGAATCTCACAGAGCTATTGCTCACACAAGGAATGATTTGGTGTTTTAGCAAAAGCTCAGAACCAGCCTATGCCTGATATTCCTATAATACGTAATTAGGAAGTAGTAAGCTTGTTAGGGGATTTGAAATACGAGGAAAATGGGACTAAGTATTAAAAGGGATCAAGTAAAATATTTCCTTTGCAAAAGAGTGTTTTTTGGTTGTTTTTTTTTTTTTCCTTATTTTTAAATGTGTAAATGTAATCTTTATAATAGGTTTGGCTAGCCTGGAGATGGAAAACTTGAAATGCTCTCATTTTATTCGTTTCAGGCTGCAAATTTGCAAATTTTAACACAACTTCATATAGACATCTACCTTTTCCTCTATTTATACATGTTTTGAATTCCAGCTGCAACAGACACATACACACAGACATTTATTTCCTGATACAGCTTTGCAAATTCTCCTGAGAAACATCTGGAAGCGTTTCAAGTCAGGGACATTTCTGAGACATGTGCTTAAGTGAATAGTTAATGTGCACTGTGTATTTATTTGCAGGTCTCAAAGAATCCTTCACTAAACCCCATCCTCCACCTGAAGGTAAGTGAATAGAAGTTATCTGGTTTATAGATTTGCCAAATTCTACCCAGTGTCTGCTGAGCACGTAATCTTCTTGAACTACAGCTTAAGAGCAGGCTGAGATCACCAGGGTTTCTGCACAACTTCAAAGCTCCCTAAAGTGGAACCATGACTCTCAGACAGAACAAATGTCGCCAGGCTGTGTGCACAGCTTTGAAGCTCCTTGAACCAAAGCCATTTGTTTCAGAGAGTTTACAAATTCAGTTAGGCATATCTAGAGCACACGAAAATCCTAAAACGTACCAGCTATTTTTTTGGACTAAGCGGAACTTCAGCAATCAAAATTTTACAATCGTGTACCAAAACCAATTCCATCTGCTTGCTATCATTAAAATTTGTAAACAGAAACAAGTTTCTAGAGCATATTTAACAAGCAGAAGCCCTGTGAGATTATACACAGCAGCTTCACTGCAAGGACAAAATCCCTTCATAGGAAAAGCTCCTTGCCTAATTAACATTCAACAGTCATTAAAACATTTAACCAGTAGCTGGAGAAGGCACACCAAGATTTTAATTTTCAGAAGTTTACATGTATTTACTAGTCAGTTTTAATCTGGAAGTGAGGTACCATCTTAAATGTAATGCGTCCCAGACATCTGGGATATTCCTCTTTAACACACAGACCTGGGTGGATTTGAAAGCAGTTGAAAGTGGGTTTTCTCTTATGTAAGTAATTAGGACACAAATTAATGTTCCTAACACATGAACCACATCCTGCAGCAGAATGAAGGATCATACCCAGCCTCCTTGTCAGATACCACTGATGGAACTTCAGAGCTTTCTCTCGTGTCAAATGGTGATGTTATTCTGTCCTTTATTGAACAAATGTTAGTTTATGTTCATCACATATTTATTTATCTTTTACATATTTATAAATAATTAAGTTCTCAGAACTTCCAGAAATAGATCAGCTTTACTTGAGGAAGGCTAAGAATTATAATGAATCTTCTCAAGGATTGTCAGCTGCAGCTAGAATGAATTACAAAGAAAGAGGGTAAATGCCTGATTTTATCTATATCTTTCATACCTCAGCTATTCTCTCAAACTGGAAGTTGGGAGCAGATCAGTGCGCAGAGCTGATTTCTTTCTGCCATTTCTGTTCTCTGTCATTCCATTCATTCATTCCTTCCTTACCCCATCTTTCCCTTCTATTATTTCTCTCCCTCCACACGTTTCCTTTAAGGGATTTTTGTTCTTTCTATTCTTGCCTTGGTAGCTTTCTCACTTTCATTATCAGTGCTTTGTTTCCTTCAGGTTTCATCTGTTCTTTTGCCCTTTCTCTTCCTGCTTTTGTTTTGACTACATAGCCAAATGTTCCTTACAGAACTCTGAAGCTACTGCTGCATATTTCGTTCTTAGGAAACATACTTTTGAATGAAGCCTTTAACCTAAAGCAGAAGACAGAATTGATTGATTTCCATCTTATGTAATAATAAAAGATCACGAATATTGGCCTGAAAATAGGAACAGTATTCTTTTGGGTAGGACAGTCAGAACCAACCTAACTTCTCTGGCTGCTGCAGAAGCACAATATGAGGAACATTATTTGAGGAAGAAACAGACCCGTTGCCTACAGTCAGTTTCCTCTGCCTTTGTGTTTTCAAGACAAGGTTGTTTGTTTGTTTGTTTGCCAAAAGCAGTCTTGTCTTCAGGAAATGCTAATACATCTCATACTGGCTCAAACTGGTGTATTCCTGCTGAGTAGAACTAATATGTTCTATTAAGTGTTATACACAGTCCCACTGTTTTTGGAAATGCTTGAAAATAATTAAAAATTATCTTTTTGTGCAAAAAATATCTCACTTTTACAGGCAATCTATTATAGGACTTGCATCTCTTGTAAGAAAACTAGCAGAAGAGTTTTCAAGAGGGAAGACTTTTTCATTCCTCTCATATCTAAGGCTATCAATTACTCACAAAAACCATGCAGGCTTATTCCCATGTTCCTGAAAGTGATACTGCACACAGCCCTGTCTGAATATTCACTCCCTTGTGCTTCCTTTACTGAGTGAGCCAATGTCACAAACACAGGCAGTGGCTTGAGACATTCTGATCTGGAGCTCACGGCCACAAGGCTGGCCACAGAGCTTGACAACTGTGGTAATTCTGTATGGAAACTAGGGGAGGAAACCCAGTGCAGGGGAGGAGAGGAAAGGAGCAATATATGCCTTTGTTCCAACAACAGTGTAACTAAATGCACAGTTACATTACAGCCTGTGTATCTGCTGTATCTTGTCACCATGAGATTAGTGCTAGGTATGGTAAAGAGAATCTAAGAAGTTCCCCGACCTCTTTCTGCAACGGGCAGGTTGCTTTCACAGTTTGTTACCCAGCTAAGCACACAGGTACATGTTAAGCCTCATCAGAACAGAAGCCACCTTCCATTTCTTGCTAACACAACCAGTGCTTAGAAATGCAAGAATGTTTTTCATGAACTTTCACTGCAGCCGATCATAACATCTACACTTCTGTCTGCAACTGATACATACCAGAAAAATAACTTTTGTGTGATCTTTTATTTCTGTTCAGTGTATCAACTCTCACAAATGATGTTTCTCCATCTTTTTGGGCCAGTGCATTAGTGTTGAGTGGTCAATGCATAACACTGATTTATCTTACCGATTCACATTTGTGGAATGGCTAACTGAAAACAGTAAAACCTGCCTGGCCACCATGTGCTTGTGACAGAGCATGCAGGTTGTGGTTTTGGAGGTTAAAAGATAAAAACTGACCAGAGAAAGGGGCTATTCATCAGGTAACTGAGGCATGACATCAGCAACTGAAAAGTGAAAACCTGTAATTGTTCTTATAAAAATAGAAGCATAGTGCACATTATCTCAAGTACTCAGTGTTTTGCTACCAGGAGCACTTCAGCAACTTGTCTCACTAAGCCAAGAGATGAATGTTGTTGAAACTGTGCCATTCTGCGTACATGACTTTAAAAACTATAGAAGTACATGCAACAAAAGCAACAATTTTTGGAAGAACCGATTTTAATGAGAGGAAGCCACCATCCTCTAGGAGGAAATGAACTGCCACGAGAATGACTTCAGAGGAATACACACTTGGGGCTGAAGTGGCAGCAGAGAGATTTCTATACAGCAAAAATAATGCAGATCCATATATACGCAAATATTTTTAGTGGCAGAAATCTTTTGACTGGAATTATAATACACTTTCTTAGCTTTCCATTTAATATCACCAGTATGCAGATCAGCTAATGCTAAGGCCGCCTTTTTGAACACAAAATAAAGCACATGCTTAACTGTAAGGCATTACTGCACTCTGCTACAGACGCTCGTTTGTTGAGCGTGATTTATGGAACGTAGTGCAAGCCATAGGAAGAACAAATTAAACACTGCAAATATTCATCCTCACTTTAATTCTAGGGATTTGCAGCTGTTACGCGATACAGTACCAAAGAATGCTACAAGCAGAAGGGGGAAGCTATTGCATTGATTGTACGAGCTCAAACATAGATCTACAACGATGGAAGGCATTGCTAGCTGCTAACCAAGGTGAAGCTGATTTCAGTCTTTGCTCCTTGGAGCAACAAGAGCTGCTGCAGAGGCTGTAGAGTTTGCCTGGATTCTAAGGGCATGGGAGTCAGACCGCAATATGCCAAGGAACGTGGAAACAAAGGTTTCCCCTGTTTTTTTTCACAAGCAACTTTTGGTCAGTTATGGATGGGAGATGACAGATTCTAGAGAAAAATTATTTCAGTCTTCCTGAAAACGTTATAATGACTCTTACACAGCAAGTCGGAGCAGATTCTCAAGCTGTTTTCAAACTTGTCTGCAGCTGAGATGTAGCCTCATCTAAAACTGAGCGCTGCACTATTTCTGCATTGCTTTTTCTGAAGAGGTTTTAGCTAACGCTGTGAAGCTGTTATTTTTGGGAGCCAAAATAGAGTTGGTCACATCTGTACTTTGACCAGAACACTCAGATTCGCGGTCAGACTTTGCGAACAGACACAGGAAATATATTCTCACGAAATCCTGGTGTCCTGATGAATGAAAAGAGATCTTTATTACACAGTTAAGAGTTGCTCCTTATTCTGAGCAAACTTAAGAGCTCTCCTTCTAGCCCGACCCTGGCAGCTTCCATCTGCAACCTTCTCTAGAAGTTCTCCGGCGCTTTAAAGGAAGCAAACAAGTATTCCCCATTCCACGACCAGGAAAACTGAGGCACTGCATTTGCTTCTTCCCATGGAAACTTCTAGTTGAAAGGGAAAGATGCGTGTGACCTGCAAAAAGAAACTAACTGGTGCACCTGAGGCTGCAGGAAGTACTGATGTCAAAGCCCTGAGACAAAGTCAGGCACTGCCACCCCCTTACCCTGCCCATGAAGCGCACACAGCTCCTCGCCCCTGGGATCCACAGCCCAGAGCGCAGTGCCCCAGTGCACACACCGCAGCCAGCTGTGCGGGGAACCTCTGATGGTGGCTGCTGGGTGCCGGAAAGCCGTACTGTGCAAAGTAGGTGGGGAAGCGAGGCGAAACCCAGCGAGTGCTCTGTAAATGTACAGAAACGCTGCGCTCCCTGGGTTCACGCGGGGTTCGCCGGAAGCTGCATCCAAGTGGCGATCGGTGCGAAACTACTTAATTCACAACATTAAGAGAGGAAATAAAATACATATTAAAAAAAAAAAAAAGGCAGAGGTAATATGGCTGCATTGGGAGGCACGAGTAACGCTCTTCCTCGCAGCCGGAGCAACGCGAAGATCCCTACGTCTTTCTCAAAGAGCGGACGGGCACCGCAGCGCAACCTTCCCAGCGCGTTACCCCGCCCGCCTCCGCCCCGCCGGTAGCGGTCGGCGAGAGGTCCCGGGGCCGCCTTACGTAACTCCGTGCCCCGAGCCGCCCTCGGCACGCGGGCGGGCAGCCCCCTCCCCTCCGCGCGCGGATCGGGGCGGCCCGGCCCTGCACGGAACCGGAGCGCCGCGGAAACTTTGCGCCGCGGGGGCCGCGCGCTCCGAGCCCCGCAGCCGGCGGGCAAGTTGCGCCGAGCCCGGGCGGCGGCCTCTGCGGGCAGAGGGGCGGCAGCGGGGGCTGCGCAGCGGGGACTCACCCATGGTGGCGCCGCGGCCTCCTCCTCCTCCTCTTCCTCCTCCTTCTTCCCCTCCTCCCGGAGCCGCCACCGCCGCCGCCTCTCGGGGAGGCGCGGGAGCGCTGTGCGCGGAGCGGAGCGGGGCGAGCGCGGCAGCGGCGATGAGGCTGCGTGCGGCGCGGCTATGAGTCAGGGTAGCACATCCGGGCAAGGCCGCCTGGGAGACACCCCGCCCGCCCGGCGGCACCCTGCCGCGCCGTGCCGCTGCCGCCGCCGGGGAGGGGCGGGCGGGCACGGAGGAGGCGGTGCGGGGCCGGTCCGGCCGCGGGAGGGGCGGGGAAGGAGGGAGCCGAGGGCGGTGCCGGCGGGGGTTGCGGCGGTCCCGCGCCGCCTTTGTTAGCGGGTTTGGGGGGTGGCTGTTGGTGAGCACGTCGGGCTCTGCCCGGCGGCCCTTTGGAGGGCTGAGGCGGGGGGTGAGCGGTGCGAGATGGCTCCCGTGAGCGCAGATCGGCGGAGGGAGGAAGGAAGCAGCCGGGTTAATTGCGGTTGTCTTAAGCCTTGCGTTTTGCTGAAGTGATGCTGGGAACCGCGCGGCCGAAAGCGAAAGGCTTCTCCCCGCGGCAGTTGTGTGCGGAAGACATTTTTAACGAGAAAATGAATCTCTGTGTTCCCCCTTCCTCTCTGCCCTGGGATGTTCGGTCTTTGTAGCGCAGCTAGCAATCGCGAACGGTTTACTTTTACGGTCCTCGCGTTGTATGGCTTTCCCAATGAGCCTTTGTGTTAAGAAGGCTACGTTCTGTGTAATGTGGTGATATTCTGAGCGTCTCCGCTTTATTCAAGTCTTTCCTTGTTCGCAGATTTACTCGAGTAAGTGCCACGGTGTGGTTAGGCAGAGTGGGACGAAAGAGTCTGAGAGTCTTGTTGCTCCATGGGTATGGGCGAAGGATGAGCGAGGGAAGAAAAGGAGCTGCAGCTGAGTCAGCTCCGGGGAGCACGAGCTGCGCTCGGCAGCTTCCTGGGGTCCTCCCTGAAAGAGGGTTCGGGAGTTTTGGTGCCTGAGATGGGCAGCGGGACGTGACAAGCGAACAATCATCCCCCAGTCCTTCTGTGCAGCACAAGTGGAACGCGCTGAGGTTTGTCCGTTTACGCTGGTGTAACCGTGCAATTCACCACGTCTTTCCTTCAGACATCAGCAGGATTTTGCAGTTGAATTCAGTGGGGATAACCACCGTCCCTTTGTGCAGAACTTGATCCTGAAGATATGTAGCTTTATGAACAGATGATGTTGAAAATGACCGTGTTTTTACAATGGTTATACAACTGAAAGGCTTCATTGCATTGAGGCTGCAGAAAATTCACACAAAACAGAACTCGTTTGTGCTTTGCCTGCAGAGTTTGCCTAATTCAGTCCCTAATAAAATTCTTAGATGAGTCTAAGTGGTGAAAAGTCGCTGTGTTATTTTTGCCTTCAACTATTTTAAAATCAAGCCTGGACTTTGTCTCTTACATTTTTGCCTCCTTATTTCTTTCAGTTGGTAAATGCTTCTCCTTTGGCTTTAGAACTGTCCCCCAAATGTTTCCTTTCCTTGTCTGGAGAAAAGGCAGTGAAATTCTGTTCTCACTGATCCATCTCTGAGGGATCTTGAAGGAGATTTTCCCAGGTATTGTTCCATCTCATTGCTCTGTTGGGTACCGGGGGTAGGTCCGAGCATTCTGTACAATGTATGGGTTTCATGAGTGTACTTTCATGTCTTAACTGAAACACACCAATCTTTGCAAGGCCCAGAAAGGTAACAGTGTTACCTGCTCTGAGAGAGGATTTTGGAAACAGTGACTTCCAAAGGGTTGTGCTTTCCAGAAATTACCAGTAAGAGGCCTGCTGCTATAGGACTTCTTTGGTTGTTGCTGATTTTACTGGATCCAAAAGAACTGCACAAAACTTAGGAGACCTTATGACTGAATACTAATTGTAGGAGAGAAAGAAAGAGAAATCAACTCCTTTGGAGCTTCCTAACTTGATTTTTTTATATTTTATTTTTAAGTTCTCAGGTACAAGTCTACAACAGAATGATGGTACTGTTGGGAAAAATAAATAAGTAAATAAAACCCCAATCAAAGCACAATTTATTGCAGTAGAATGAAAGACATGTATGTATGGTTACGTATGATATATTGCAAAAGGGTGAGGAGACTTTAGGAGAGAAATTTCCATTTCCAAGAGCATACACAGGAAACCTTTGTGTCATCAGGCTTTTTAGATACTGTAGCTGTAAAAGATGATATGCCAAATCAGTGCAGTGCATTTTTTAAGAGATAAGCAGCTATATAGTACAACGCAGTGATGCCTGTGAGAATATCTCATTAAAAGCAATGAGATGATGAGATCTTCAATGTATTCATCAAGGAAAGCATTAATTAAAAAACAAGTTTTTGAGGAAAAACTGGGAACTACAAGCAATATACTAAGCTGACAGTGATGTTTGCAGTAGAGATGAAGAAGAAAGCTATACAAGCACATTCTGTAGATTTCAGCTGATGAGGTTGCTGCTTATTTCTGCAGGTGTAAGACAGCTGTGCAAATTGTGTTGTAGACTGCAGAAATTACAAAGTAGTAAACCAGTGGCATCTCTGTGCTCCCAGGTACTGACTATATCTGATGTACTGCAGGAAAATCAGGTTAAAGTGACTTTCCAGTGCTTACTACTTCATGAATTTTCTATCTCACATCTTGCGTCAGATTCACATTCTCAGCACATCTCCTCGCCCCTGACAGAGCATCTTCTTGAAAATCTTCTCACATGCATTATCTAATTTAATTTGGCACAAGGGTGCATGTAAGGAATATCTTCTAATTGCCTCTGTAATAACGTTAGAAACCTGCATGATTGACAAGAGGATGTTGGGATGCTCAGATACATGAGAAAATATGATAGGGTTGATATTTCCATAACTTAGTAGAATTTGGATCATCTGACAGGAATAGGCTGTCATAAATTTTTCCATAGGGAAAGGAGGACAAAGAGGGAAGTGTGGGTTGTTCTTTACCCTGTGCTTCTTTCAAGGGGCATGAGCAACACTCTGTGGCCTAGCACTGTGAGAAATTTAAGTTCTTGTGGAACTAGAGGTGGAGATACTGCAGTGCTGTCTGTGAACTTGCACACAGAAACCAGGACAAGCCATTTCTTGAGGTCTTCCTGTAATACATGAATGGCAAGATAATGACAAAGATCACAGGAGGAGTGTTTCCAAGGGTGACTTGATATTTGCTAGCTATTTGCTGCTCCTGAGAGCAAGTTGCCTCATATTTTCCATGGGGTAAGAACAGTTGTTAATACAGAAGTTAACATGTGACCTTGTTCTGTGATAACTCATTCATGTTCCCATATCCGGTGTGTAAGTATTTGTGATAAAGTCTTACTGGCAAGTGCTGAAAGTTGAAATTAGAGGACACCAACCTTGACATAGGGTACAATTTTATAGCTGTTAGTGCTATTTAAATACCAGAATGACTGACCTGGAAAAATGAAAGCTGAGAACGTCATGTTTATTTGTTCATTTATTTTTCACTTCCAGCTTAGCTATTGTTCAAAAAGCAAAGCTTTACTTTAGCTGAAGGAAAATACTGCATGTGTTGTATGTGAGAGTGCATGCACTGTTGATCAAGCTCAAATATTGCAGATACCCTTCCTGGCCTGTAGATCTGTGTCACATTGAATTGATAATGTCTCCATCTTTCTTCCTGATTGCTGGGAAAAGTAATAAGGCCCATTGATGGCGGGTGCATTTATAACACATAAAGACAGTAGCAGTAGGATAGTTCTACTATTCAGAGTTGCGGGAGGTTTCCTACACAAGGAGGAGTATTTTCTTCCTTCCCATCAAATATTGCTGGTCACTTGCACTATTTTTGTTAGCTTCCTATGTTTTAATTTTTCTATTTTACAACATTCCTACAGCCAGGAGATAGGAGAGCAACTGGAGGGTAAACTCATCCAAGAAAATTTTTAAGTCTAAGATTAGATGACCTAGTCACAGAATCTGGCCTTGGGAAGGTCCTTACTCCCAGGATAGATTGGTAGGGGGCCCTGGATGTATTTTTCTTTCCTTTTGGTAGCTGGATTCTCTGTAAATCTCACCTAACCAGTGTCCAGCCATGCAGCTGTCTTGGGTATGTGCACTGGGTTTACATGACATGGTTTAGGTAGGAGGGGGCTTCAGGGCTGATCTCTGTGAGCAGTTTCTCTGCAGCCTAGGAGTAGCCCATTGGTGGGGCAGACTGTCCACCTTTCCTCATTTCCCTGAGCCTTTCACGGAGTTGAAGTAGAAGAGGATGGGGGGAAGGAGGTTTTAGTTTGCTTTTATTTCTCACTGCCCTAGTGTCTTCTATTCCTAGTCTGTTTTACCTGTGATGGTGATTGGTGAGTGATGTCTCTGTCCCTATCCCAAACCATCTGCTTTCTTCTTCATCGTATTTTCTCCCTCTGTCCCGAGCTGTGGGAGTGGGAGAGATATATGGTATTATGCTGCCTGTTGGTGTGGTAACCACTATGGCCACTTAGTGGTGGTGCACAGCCAAATTTGACCAAATCCCTTCAGCAGTTGGGATAGTAAAGTCAGGCTATCCATGAAGCATCTAGGCTAAGTATAGTGGCCTGTGTTACAAAGATGATCCTGTGCCTCCTTCTGAAATTATCCTGAGAGGACTGGTAGAAGAAGGCAGAAAAGAATGAACTAGCTTTGGCCTGGATGGCCTCCAGAGGTCCTTTCCAACCCCAATGATTCTGTGATCTGTGTGTGATCCTATGATCCTCATATCCCTTAAAGTGGGGAGGCAGCAACTCAACTCTTTTTGGCCAATTTAAATGCCATGAAGTGGAAGACTGAAATACAAATGGTTTTTGTCCACGGAGATTTCCTCTGTAAGTGTATTCCTTGTGACTATCATCAGCTGATTGTAGTTATTTTCCTGCTTAAGTTATAGGAATATGAAATGAACTGGAAAAAACAAAAACAAAACAAAACAAACAAAACAAAACAAACCCACATTTTATGGATTGATAGCCCTATCCTTGAATAAGGATACATTTGTGTTCTAGGATGAAGGCTTGTTTTGGAGTTAAGTGCACAAAGCAATGATATTGCTGTTTGTTTTTAATGGTGCATCTTCAGTTTATCTTCTACTCAAGTCATATTTTCTTACTTAGCCCAGTGAAGGGAAGCATCCATGGCAGAATTTGCTACAGTATTTTCTATTTGAAGCATTTTGTAGTTACATGTTGTAATTTGTCCCTATGCAACTAATGTTACTTTTCTAGTGGGACACATTTTCTATTCGCTTCTGTGCTTTTATTTCTCTGCTTTGATACAAATAAAACTAAGTCAGGTGAGCAATTTCTAATTTGTATCAACAGATTCTCACTGCCTAATATTGAGGTTGTTTGAATCCCAGCTAAGCAATAATTATTGTGAATGGATTAACTAAGTAAAGCCAGTGCTGAATTGTTAGAAAGATGGATAGAACAAGAGATCATAGTAGAAGGAAAATAATATTTTAGGGGATTCTAACAAAAATAATCTGTTTTAAATCCTACCTTTTGTACTTCCTAGGCAAAGTACTTTATGCTGTGATTTGTGATTGTCTTTACATGAGGACAGCATTTCATCACCTAATAGGTAAGGATTGATCTGTTTACTCTACGTGTACAAGTAAAATAAAATAGCAAATACGTGTAAAAGAAAAAAGACCCACTTTGCTGTAGGTCATAGTGTTTTTCACGTTGCCAGGCTCAAGACTGCTCTGCTTCAGCATCAGTAAGCCCTCTGAACTCAAAGAAGATGTTTGGGAAGTACATGAAACAGCCTTTTTCTTTTTCCTGTTTGGTTGGTTGGTTGATTGGTTGGTTTTGTTTTTTTTTTCTTTCTTTCATTATTCTTCCAATGTTCCTATCCAGTGAATGTCTGTGTACTTTTAAACTTCTGTTTTGACTCCATCTGCTTGATCACTACTAAGAGATAATTTTGCCATATTCAGGTAGCTGAACTCATTCTGACTGAAGTTAATATCTGATGAATCTGAGTGTAATTAGTCAGAGGAACATCCAGCTCCAAGAACGGTGTCTTGCCACATTAAAGCCCTGAACGTGCTGGTGTGACATTAAGCTGGGGAAGGGAGCTACCTGGAATATGTGTATTTAAAGCCAATCTCCATTTCATGCAGATGAAATATGACTTCTGTGGTTTATGTGTTTTTTGGTTTTTTTTGTTTTGTTTTGTTTTGTTTTGTTTTTCCCTCAGTACAGGAATTCAGGCTATATCCCAAGGTAGCAGAAATTCTTTAATTTAATAGACGTACAGAACCCTGTGAGTATTGCAATTCCTTAACTGTAAAACTTTAGGTTTCACAGGATCTCAGGGATGGAAGTTTCACTGAATAAAAGCAGACCTATGTCTTCACTTATTTGTGACTGCATATACATATATAGTGAGATACATAATAAATATATTTAAACATTCATGTCATCATGCATATATATTTCTGGAAAATATTAAAATTCCAAATTAAGAATGAACCAAATAAAGAGATGTTTTTCTGTATTTGCATGTCTGAACCAATAACCTTGATTATCAAAGACAAAATCCATTGACTTTAATTTTCAGTACTATAGAATTTGTCATTTCCCCTCATTTTCTCTCACTCTTGCTGAATGCATCATTTTGCTGCAGTGGTGTACCTATATATGAGTGTCTGTGTATGTGCACATATACAGATAAATTCATTGTCACTATCTTCTTGAGCTCTTGCAACTCATGTTTCTCTGACTGCATTCTACAACAGCAGTTGTTAGCCTCACTCCATTGTCTTGGCTGTCAGAAGTAGAGCTTATTTTGCGACCAGGCAGCTGAAAGTGTGTCTCTGTGATTGGAAGTCTTCTTTTGATCTATCACTTTTCCCAGGCAAATCCTCAAAACTCATACTGTATTGGAGATACTGCAAGAACCTTGGACTGCAAAACAGCTGTGACAGCTGAAAGTATGCAGTTGGGCAGATCTGAAGTACCTGAGAAGAAAATTGACTTTTCAGATAGATGCCGAGTTGTGATCTGGTCTTTCTTGCAAATTCTTTCCCTTGTATTTCCTTCTACTATGTCACTCAGAAGGTCAGCGTGGAATGGCAGCTTACGCTGTGAAGGTGATTAATGGCAGATGTGTAACTGTGAAGTCTGTGCATGTGTGTATGTGCACATGCATATTTGCTAAGGTAAACCAAAGTGATTGATTCATAAGGTGGCTTTTGTGTGTGTGTGTGTGATTTGCATTCATAGAAGGCTAGATGTCTCAAAATATTTGTGACAGTTTTTGTTTCCTTAATGCCATTTCCTTTTCCACCAAGTAGGACATTAATCTTTTTTACTATGGGAGAGGAATTCATAAGTTGTGAAGTGGGTCAGACTTAGCTTTCTCCCACAAAATGTTATTAAAACAATTTTATACCTGATTGATACAAGTTCCACACTACATATTGTTTGCCTTTCTCATTTGTTTGTTTGTTTGTTTCTTTATATTCCTAAGAAACTAACCTGAAAGGGCTGTGAAGATGGTATGGATGTGATGCATGAAGAGTTCGAGTTTGAGATAACAGCTTGATAGAAGTTGCAGCAGTTGGATCAGGAAAGAACTAGGGAAAGAAAGACAAGGGGGTGTGAAGTCTTTACGTTTTTGTTGGGAAATTCCTTCTGAGTTAAAGAAAGGAATATAATTATTATCTATTATACTCCAGGAAGTGAGGAAAAGCTTATATCTGATGCTTCAGGGGAAAAAAAAATCAAGAAAGAGATTGGAATATCCAATGTTTTCATCACATGATAGAGATCCATGGTCAGCAGCAAGAGATGATATCAGATCAAATTCAAAGAATTGGATTTCAGATATAATGAGGAATATAGGAAATAAAGCATAAATAAATTAAAAATAAACCAAATCCAAACTGCTGAATCATTTAAGGATTATTTCCATCTTAGACCAACATTTGAATTATTCCTCTCTGTATTGAAATCTCATGGCTTTTACATCACAAGGTGGAAGACTGGAAAGTTTCACTTTTTTCCTTAGTGAGAAGAATATTCTGGTACAGGCTGAGTCTGCAAGAGGAAAGTGAAGTCTCATTTTTCATCAGCTGTATTTTCCTGAGCATGCTTGAACTTACCAGCATCGATGCAGCCTACAAACCTTACAGGTATCGCATACACATGCTTATGTACATAACTATCTTTCTAAAAAAATGTGTATCCACAACATTTCTAACAATGTATATTCATACACTTTTTACTCATCAGATTTCTTAATTTTTGAACCATAGACCTGTCAAGAAGTAAAATACAGCTGTTTTTTTTTTGCTGCATAGATATGTTAGCATGTTTTGTCCTTGTAGCATTGTTAATGTAGTATGTTAGGTGTGGTGACAAACTACAAACCAAGTACTTGCCATGTCTGAAAATCTCTGCCACAGCAGTGCAAATGGACTAGTAATTGCAATGAAGGAAATTATGGTATAACTTGATCTTCAGACAATGTGAGTAACTCTTAGAAGTAATTTCCCCTGGGGGAGAGTCAGGAAGGCAGGAGGTGGAACTTGCAGTGCTGACTTAGTGCTATCTGAATGGTTTTTGGCATGGCAAAGAGGGCTGCAGTAACAATGGGCTGGCAGTCCGTAGCAGGCAACCCAATTCATCATCATATGGCACAAAAACACCCCTTATTTAATATTAGCCTGCATTCTGACACATCCCTTCAGGTAGCCATGTATTAGTTTTTAGTTATATGGACCTTAGCAAGTGAAATAAAACCGCCGCTGTCTACTGTCTTCAGCTTACCATGAGCTAAAGCCTTTAAAACTCAGCTTAGAAGCCCTGACTTCATTACTGTAGGGCCTGCCACAGCTGCACTTTTTGCACTTGCTGATGGCAAAACCATGGGGATGTTTAATAAGGAGTCTCCTTCCTGCTTTGACCTGCTGAATTTTGATGGTGTGTATTTGTTTGTTTTAAGTCTAGGCTGAATATGGTCCATTTTCTTTGTGAATGACACCAGAAACTTCTGAAGTTTTAAATTTGCAAGCATAATTTAAAATTGATTAAGAAAGTTTTCTGGCATTCTCAGCAGCCCTCACCCTCACCCCCCAAATGTTTTATCTTCACAAACCAAATTAAGAAACAAACAAACAAACAAACCCTAAGGGGAAATTAGGAGAAAATAATTGAAAAAATCACAAACCGGGATGGTTTAAAATGGCTGGTTCCTTCTCTGTTTGCTTTGCACTGCAAGAATCTTCACTGAGTTTTCTAAGCCCCTGTGGATGTTATTCTGAATGGATGTCCCAATGAGATTGCTGCTTAGCGAATGCACATTTCCCTCCTTTATTGGATTTGCATTAGTGATAATGAGTTTCTCGTGGAGCTCTCAGAGTTCTTGCCAGACAGATAAGGCAATCTTTGCTTTGCTCTTGCCATTCATTATAGTTGCTGCTCCTTGGTGGTGTGCCAGGAATAGTTTGGGGATTAGCTGGAGCTGGGCCTATGGGTACACCTGTGAATTCATGCTAATTTTATGAAAATAGCAGACTTGGAAGTATAATTCACTTGTATTAAGAAGTATGTGTGAGTCCTTATGTCTCAAATCTGCAAATTGCAGAGAGATGAAGGTCTGAAAAATCTGGCAATTCCTAATGCTTTCTTAAAATTGACACTTAGAGAGCTATGCCTACATCATTATGCAGAGACAATTTTTTTTTTTTCTGTACTGTTCCCTGTGTGTCATGTTTTTCATGGTTCACCTTCTCCAGAGAGATTCTGTAGGGCTATGTATTTTGCAGGGAAGCCTCTTCTTTTGTGCTTATCTAACTGCAGGCAACCTCTGCTTGTCCCACTGGAATACATGAACAACAGAGAGAAGTGCCTTAATCAGAGCAGCTGTGCCTTCTGACAACATCAACACACACCAAAGTCTAAGCTGAGCCTCCTGGACCCCATATGGGCATATGCACGGATGCCTGTGGGATCTGATGCTATCAAAATGCAGCATTACAAAAGGCTTATCTACATAAAATATCTGGAACTGAGAGCAAGTGCTGGCTAGTGACTGGACTGTTCAGAAGAGGAAAGTTAATGATCAGTGCTTGACAGCATTTTACCCTGATAAATTTTAAACCTTGACAAACAAACAAACAAACAAACAAAGGTCCTGGGTAACTGCAAGAGAGAAAAAACAGCCTGAAGCAACTGGGCTTGTTCAGCCTGGAAAAGAGAAGGCTGCAGGGAGATCTCATTGTGGCATTCCAATATTTAATGGGAGTTTATAAACATGAGGGAAATCAACTTTTTACAAGGGTAGTGACAGGACAAGGGGGAATGGTTTTGAACTAAAGGAGGGGAGATTTAGATTTGATGTCAGGGAAAGTTCTTAACTGAGACAGTGGTGAGGTGCTGGCACAGGCTGCCCAGAGATGTTGTGGAGGTGTTGAAGGACAGGTTGGATGGGGCCCTGGGTAGTACTTGATCTAGTGGCTGGCAGCCCTGCCCATGGCAGGGGGATTGGAGCTTGATGACCCTTGAGGTTTCTTCCAACCCAAGCCATTGTATGATTATATGAGACAGAAATTACTGGAATCTTCAGCAACTGTAATTTCTACCTCAAGTGTTTCGCTGCAGTTAAAAAAAAAAAAAATTGATCCAGTTTCTCATGATATCTTTCTTTACCAAATTAGGAGAATTATTAAAACAGATGATATGTACTTGTCAGAGAGAGGGTCTAAAATAAGGGGAAACTGCACTGTTTTTCCTTATGGATGTTTGGGCTCAGTTCTATGTTCTCAGACTGAAAATTCATCCTGTACTTGTAATTTTCAGAAATGTTGTGATGTTCAGGGTGGATAGGATATAATCATTTCAAAGCATACAAGCAAACACACATTTCCAATACAGCATTTAACAGAAATTAAATATATCTGAACCTTCAAAATTTGGGGAGATGGTGCGGCCTTTCCAATAGCACAGATATCTTTCTAAGGATTGGACTTCTGCTATCAAAATGATGAGTCGAGCCCTGCTATGTCCATTTATAAAACCTGGAGCTCTAGGAATTTTGCTGCTGTGGACATTTTTACAGAGCTTTTTATTTCCCAGGCAAAAACTCATTTGCATTGTGATATTGTTATGTGTTTTCTTTTGATCTCTCTCTTACTTTGGATTTCTAAGACTGAGTGCTATTTTTTATTCCATGTGAATTTGCATTGCCCCAGGATATGAGAGCTTTGATTGAACTCATTTAATTGGCTAGTGATGTGAAAAACGGTCTTTTTCTATATTGGAAATGAGCTCAAGTAACTCCTTCATGGAGTCCTTGTAACCTACTGAAACTCTCCACACGTTTCTACTGACTCAGAATTACTTTGTGTGGAATGAGAATGAACAATTCTGATCTCTTCCAGGTTTGCAGATACTGAATTCTGATTTCTCTGTATTTTTATTGTGATGTCCTGAAAACCCACAAGGTAATTAGCCGCACTCTTCACTTTTGTAATGTCAGCAAAATGATACAATTCCAATTAAACTGAAGGAGGTAATCCCAATAGGTATGCTGTGCCTCACAACAGAGTTGATCCCCTGCTTTGTTTGCTTTCATGGTGTTTTATATTATAAACTTGGTGAGATTAACTTTCATTTGCACAGAAGCTATACTTTCATGGGGAAGACTTTAGATAAGAACAAAATCAAAATTTTAATCCCTTCAAACAGCTGGATTTGAAAATGCATCTAGAGGTGCATTAAGGCTGTGTAACTGATCTTCAGAAAAACAAAAAACAAATTAAAAAACCCAAACCAAAGCACTGTGTTGGCATTTAAGATACTTTATAACTGAATAGCGATCATTTATTTATTTATTTATTTAATGTTAGAGGAGGGAACCAATAGTGTATATATTATAATTTCAGTATAAAATGACAAATAAATGTTACACTTAAACTCATTAAATCTCATCAAGTCTGTCATCACCTCCATTTTTCCAGCCATCATTTTTTGTCCTGTCCGACCTCAGAGTCTCCCTGTAACATTCTTCTCTACTCACAGTTGCCAAACCCTCAAACTCGGTAATGAGCAATGTTTTAAACTCATTATTTGAATACTGAGATTTGTAATTCCTAAGTGACGAGGCCCTTGTAATGAGGCATGTGGATACATGCATTATGGGACAACTGCTGCCTTGTTATGTGATTAGTACGCCTTTGAACTTCAGTGCTTTTTTTTAATTGAAAAACATAACTAATCTTACTTTCTAGTCTGTAGCTCAGTTGCTGAGCTATGGTAGCTTCATCTTTGTAAGCTGCTTAGTAAGAAACTCACAAAGATGAAGCTACTGTTTTTCACCAAACAGATTTAAAGTTCTGTAAATTATGTTGGTTACAGAAAAAAGAGACGTCATGAGCAAGGCTGAGAAAAATAAATTAGTCTTAATTACTGGAACCTTTGGAAAAGTTATGAGTTCACTGTGTACTATGTCAGCCCTAGTGTTGAGCTAACCTATTAAGATGGCAGGGGTAGCCAGCATTAATCATTCTCAATTTTGCCTTCTGTAACTCATCAAAGTGATTTTTATTGTATGCATTTGGTCAATCTTACTCCCTGTCTGTGGTCTTGGGAATGTAATCCCCCACAAAGAGTGGCTATTAATATTTGCCATGCTAAGGCACACATCAAAGATGTTATTTTAGTGTGGTTAGCATAGTTCTGCAAACTCTTGAGCAGACATTCTGTATAATAGAATTAACTTGACAAGCTGGGGCTTTTCACACTGAAATTCCAGACTGAAACTGAGACTGTCATATACATCATATCACAGGCAGTGAAAGAAAATAATCACCAAAAAAAAAAAAAAAAAAAAAAAAGACCAGACAGATTGCATTCCAGGCATTTTATGCTGTCTGCTTTTATTTTGGAGTGACCATTCACCATAGATAGAAGTATCCAGATTGGGAAAGATGTGTACAGTATATCTATTTGATTTCCTTCTGAGGAAGAAAGTCCAGATCTATAGGTCCTGCTTATCAAATTATTATCTTTCATGTTTCATTTATCTGAGCGTAACGAATAAGATATAGTTCCAGAAGTACATACATTACAAAAGGAAAACGCTGTGCTTATTTCCTGGAATACTGAAAATAAGTGATTGCAGAAGTTGTTATGAGGCTAGGCTGCAGGCAGAGTCTCAAGGATAACCTCCATTCAAATATTCACAGCTTGAGACCTCTCTTACATAGTCAGCAAATTTTTTTGCATGTAATTCCTGATAAAAACTTCCCTCTCCTTGATTTCAAAAACTGATTCACAGATTTCCATACTTCAGCAATTATCTTTCAGTTAATACCACAGGTAACTGTCATTTTATTTTTTTTAAGCAATTAATTATATCTGTATGTGTTCCCACTTTTTTCTATTTAGTGTTTGAAATCTATCAAGTGTTTAATTAGTCAGAACATACAATAATTTTGCCTTTGCTTTATGTAAGTGCTGTCTTCTTTCCTCATGTACAACATAAATTATCATTAATAAAATGGAGAGTCAGACATTAATGAGACATGTAATACAACTGCAAGTTCACAAGGGCCAGCAAAATGCTGATTTCTTTTTTCATCCTTGATTAAATGGGTATCAGGATAAAAAAAGCTATCACAATACTAGCTCTGTGCAAATTCCCAGCATGGACAGGTTGCATTCACACCCCGGCATGTTCCAGAATAGATTTCCTCTGCAGATGAGCCCTTGGATCACTTGACAGGAACAATGTTTCATAAACGTGTGTGTGCATATCTTAATTAAGGGTACACACTGTTGGAGCTGACAGGAATGTCAGGCTCTTCAGATTCCCAGAAATACTCTAAGCCTGCCAGTCATGATGCTGTCATTGGCGAAGTGCATTCAGATAACTTCTCATAAAAGATGAGTCATTTCTCCTCCTATACAAATTGGTAGCATTCACGTAATCAGCATCCACATTTTCCCTTCCTCTGAGATTTTTTGTAAATGTTTTTTTTTTTTTTTTTTTTTTTAAATATATCTTACGGTTCAGAGAGAGAGCTGCATATATAAGATACCTAACAAACCCTTTAAAATGCAAGGTACGTCATACATTTGAGACATACATGGAATTTTATCTCATTTAGGAAAGCTCATGAAGAGCTTAAGTGTTATCAAGGGAATATATTGAAATGCAAATGTGTCTCATGGTAGAAATAATATCAGTTTTTTGGATACAGACACAAAAACTGTAACAGTGTGATCAAGTCTTGGTTTGAAAACAGTGCACTCTCTAGCTGAGGAGAAAAGGGGTTATTCTGGAGCTACAGTTAAGTTATATATCACCCATACCTTTAAAGAGTAGATCCCTAAAACTGTGTGGTGCTTTTAATAATTACTCTTGCCTAGCAAATAAAGGTATCCTTTTTAAATTATAAAAATGGCATAATGATAAAAATCCTAGTGTGGAATTTGATAGGAAAGATACATTACAAGCATGTGTAGCTCCTAGTAGGAATTGTCTTTAAGCAGATATCAACATGTCAGTAGAATTCATATTTCATTATATCTGTAGCATCTCAGTAAAAGTAATCATTATGCAAACACACTGTCCTTTCTGCATTTTTTATTCAAGTGGTCATTCATGTCCGGTCTACACTACAAGATTTTGTTGGCATGGCTGTGGTTACTTTGACTTAAAACCTGATACCCACTGACTTCCTTTAATCTTTAATTCAGAATATTTTTTTTTCTCTGTATACAGTTGCCATTGAAATAGGCTTTTAAGTGAAAGACCCTGAAAGTCTGAGATCTGCCTATCTACTGAAGTGGGAATAGATGCTAATGAGCTCAGTGAGGGAAGTAGATTTATACCCCATGGGAGACTGTCAGAGAACCTAAATGGAGTGGGTCTGAGGTTTTAGGCACAGGCAGAACATAATTGCAACCTTCAGCTCTAAGGAAATGCTTTGAATAGTACAACTAGAACTGAGAACTAAAATTATCTAAAAGCTACCAAGCACTCTGGTTCTAATGATATTGAAGACAATTTCCAGAATACTTGGAAGATAATTGCTGAAACTGAGTGTTTATCTTGGAATGAACATTGGTTGCAGGCTTCAGAATTGTATAACAGTTCAGTTGTGTCAGCAGTAAATACAGTTCATTTTTACTAGTTTGATGCCAATTTTATACTACTAGGCATAGTATATTATCGCAGATACACAATGGAATTAAAATAGGGATAGTGTACGGACACATGAGCATCACCTGTTCATTTATTTAGGCAGAAGAGAAGAAGAAGAAGCTATTTAATTAAAAGAAAAATAGGATTCTGGAATAACCTTCTAAATAGTTGAGGAACCTGACTGATTTTATGATGGAGATGGGTGTGCTTGTCAGCAGGAATAACTGTGTTACAGAGGTGAAAGTTTATTGCTTTCTTTACATCCTGATCAGCACCTAAACTTTAAGCTAGTTTAAAGCTTTATTTGCTAGTTGGATAATATCTAAATATTTGTTTGGTATAGTTGCCTATTAAACATTAACTTGGAACTGTGGTTTATGCCAATTCTAGAAGCAGATAGTTATTGCTATCAGAAAGATGAAACCCTCAGTTTTTGAATGTTTAAGTGTTTATACTAAAAGTATAGCGAGGATTGAGCAGGTAGAACACAATTTCTGTCTTCCAATGAAATATTTTGTAGCATTGACTCATTTGGACAAGAATTGCTCCTTGGAATAGTGAAATTTTCGTTCCGCTCTGGGACATATTGTCGGTTGAGAGGCTGTTTATTTATGTACTTATTTTCAAGCTTTATTTGACCCAAACCAAAAATGCTGCTCAGCAGATGAACATTATCTGCTTTGTGTCAGACAGGAGGTACAAAGCAACCCTGTAGTTGCCTTACTAGTAACAGCAGCATCACAACGCAGGCGTGATGCATAATGGCTCCTACACTCCTCTTGTGAGAGAAGGAAAAGTATTGGCAGTTAAAAAAAATTGGATGTAATTTTGGGCTATCGTCTTGACCTGCCGAGGCCCTCCACATTCTGCTGCTTTGGTGTTATGTTAATGACTGACAGAAGACAGGCATTTAACACTTAAATGATAGTGGACTTTGCTAACTACATTCTACTTTAAGAGCTATACATGAAGCAATAATAATGCATTCCAAACCACTCATCCTTCATAGACTGCCCAAGTGAGACTTGTATTTAACTAAATTAACATGCCCCTTGGCTCCATCTCATGCTCTAAGACTTGAACGCTGATGCGTCAGGAACTGTCTGTTGGCTGATGTGATATAGTGAGACAGCAATGAGAAAATCAGACAAATACCTATTACTCTGGAATTGAGAGGAAATAGAGATCTACAAGTTTGATGTGAAAGCTGATGTGAAACCACTTGTCTGTATCTTTGATATTCAAAAAGCAGGTATTTGTTTGTTTCTGTCAAGGAGAAGGACAACATCACCGAACGTCTTAACTTATCACTTTCTTGTGAATGTATGCTGAATGTTGACACACCGGTGCTGGTGTTGAAGTGAAAAGGAAACTTGAAAGGTGATGCTCCCAGTATGCTCAAACAGAACTGTTTCAGGGTGCTGAAAGCAGTTAAAGGTGACCAAAAGAGGTTAAAAGTCCAAGAAATGCGATGTAAGAACTAGAGATTTTGGAAGATCAATTAAAATGACTTTAGATGTCCCCCGGAACGGACTGGGAGATGGACTGTCATATGAGATAAAACACCTGTTAGCAATGCGATTAAAAGTAAAAGACCACTCTTACAGTGGTCTGTAAGAGAAAGACAGATTGATGAGCTCGGTGAGCTGACTATCAAGTTTTTCCAGGAAATAAAAGAAGCATGGAAACCACTGGCGGACATGGGAAATGCTGAGATAAGCTGCTTTAAGAAGAAAAGGAACTAAATAATTAGCTTATCAAGAAAGAAAAGAAAGAAGCTTGATTCCTGAGTGAGTTTTTGGAACATCCAAAGGACTCACCTAGAAGTATATTTTTCCATCCTAGTCATATTTTACACTCTATTCATAATCTGCAGAAGGCAGAGGCAAGAAATCGGATTGTCTCAGTTTAAATGATATTATCTTTGAGGAAACTTTGTGATGATTATTTGCTGTAATGGACAAAAAGAGGGATTTCAGCAGACATTTTAAGTGACTCTCCTCTGAGGGTGCTGCAGAACTTACCCACAAGAAATCTCATAATCTAAACATTAAATGAATCTGTAATATGCACCCTAGAAATTGCCATCCATCTCAGCTGGCCAGGAGACATTTGAACACAAGAAAGAGAGAGGAAAATACAAATGTAATCTGAAATATTGAAGGTGAGAGAGACTATTTGTTCCTTACACAGGCAAAAGCCCTTGAGGCATTCCAGAGTAGATCTGTAGCGTGCCAATTTTTTGTTTAAGGCTAAAGATGAAAAGTCCCATCAGAATACAAAAGGACTGCTATATAAGAATACTAACAGAGACTGCTTCACCTGTGTGAATAATGATGTGAGAGTTTTGCTTGAGAGAATCTGGCTCTTGGTATTCTCTGGTAATCTAACTCCTGAAATAGTTGGAAATTTAGCTGGCAGGAATTCAAAATGCTATAACATCATCTGTGCTACTACTGACTCAATTCTTGATTGCACTTGGGATTCTGAATTGCAAACATTTAATTACAAACAGTTAAAAATTAGCCATTCTAGCACTTTCCTCAAGTCAACAGAGGAAATAAAAAAAATAAGAATCAGCTAACCACTGTTCATTTGATGGAACGCTCTATTGTCAACAGCATGCCAGAATGTAATCGTTATGCAGCCTGGAGTCCATTTCTGAGAGCAGTGAAGAAAACACTAATGAAAACATTTGGCTAATCCAGGTATTGAGGGTAGCAATATAGAGATCTAAGGATGTAGCAGAGTTGGCAAAGTTTGGTGATGAACTGCAGCTTGAAACCTTGCCAGGTCTCCTATTGTCTCTTACTGCACAACTGAGGTATGTGAATATCAGACTTCCCTATTAATCAAACTTTAATAAGAACCTAACCTGATTGCAGTGCTGGGTTTATGCTCTTTGCATACATTTGCACTGCATCTGATGTATGAAGCCTTTCATATAGCATATAGCCCTGAGGAGCATGCTGCTTTGGCAGATGACACAAAATTAGCTTGGGCTATTTAGCAAGGCTTAAGAGCTCTCCATTTTTACTCAGCTGAATACATGCTAATCCAGGAATTTTTTTCCCAGCATTCAGTTTCTGTCTGGGAGCAGGTCGAAGACAGCTTTCACTTCTGGATGTGACCATGATGTTAAATTGCTTGAGGAGGTGCTGGAAAGTCCAGATCCGTCCTGGTGACTTGGAGAAGGAAGGAGCCATGTAAGGGGGGGAAGCTGAAAGTTGCTGTAAGGTTTGAAGGCTCTTTGATTCACTCTGTATATGGTCAAAGCTGAAATGGCCTTTGCTCACTCAAGATCATGCAGCAGCTACAACTGTGTGCAAGCTCTGTTATTTTTTTGCAGCCCAAAGGATGCGTATCAGGTAGCTTTTACAGTTTTAAGGCAAGAAGTAACATTTAATGAATTGTTATACAGTATGCATTGTTTACATACTAGCTTTCCAGTTTATAGAATATTTGAAAAAGATTGGGTGAATCAGAGTAGTCCATACTTCACTGATTCAGGAGCTATAGGCCAGAATTGCTAGGCAGAGGTAGAAACTACAGTATGCAGGAGCATATGGTAGGAAGCAATAATGAACTTCATTCAAGATAATAGATGGGATAGTCACATTCCTTTATTGAATTAGACAGTGTGAAAACTTAGAAGTCTTTGCCCAGGGTCCTGTGCCATGAATTCATGTGTGGGAGGCAGAGGAACTCAATTCATTAAGAAAATGAAAGCAGAGACAGGGTAGTGGCAGACAAGCCTGTGTATGGGATGCTAGGCACAGAAGGCAGCCTGAAATCAGAAAGCAAATAAGAAGTCATAAGCATGAATGTGTATTTAAAGTAATGAAGAGTGCTTATTTAGATATGTTTGTGTAGATGTAGGTAGGACACACACATTTTACTGGAAGATAAGTATGGGAATAATCCAATAGCTGTACATATGACTTAAAATCAGAAGAATCCAGAAAAGCATTTAAATCAGCCAGCCAGCAGAGTATGTATTTTGTGTAAAGCACTAATAATTAAGAAAATATGTGTAAAAGTTTGCTTTCAAGTCAGACAAAACATTAATGTAATGTATTTTCTAGGTATAACAACAGAAATATGCAGTATTGCTTAGCATTTGGGGAACAATCTTTACTTCTGGGAAATACTGATACGAATCATCTGTCACTCCTCAGATTTTACATTTTAACTGTCTAGGTATCAGTGTTCAAGGAAAAAGAAAAACTCCCTTCCCTTCTCATCAGTAACCTACAGACGTGTTGGTTATGGAGCTTAAATTCTGTGTTGTTTCTGTCTTTATCTCTGTTTGCAAAGCAGGTATTTTAGTAGCTTATATAGCCTTCAGCTAAGATCAAGGTCTCATAGTGCTAGGTACTGCATGAATGTATCATCATTATCTGTTCCCTGAAGAGTTCACAACATTTCTAGAGATGGACAAAAGGATACAACATATTTACATATCTATATTGTGAGTGTGTACGTGTACATTTTATTATTCGTTATTTATTTATTCAGTATTATTTATCTGTGTGTGTGTGTGTGTAATCCATATTGGTGAAATAGTGAAGTGATATATTTGGCAAGCATTCTTTTAGACCCACTGTGGATTACAGTTTTATTTCTGTTGATGTTGGTTGAAGTGTGGTTTGGTTGGGAAAGAGCTGAGCTAAGCTGAGAAACAAAAATAGGCTTTAAATTTTGTTTTCCAAGGTAAGAAAACAGATGGAAGTAGTGTAGGCAGGGCAACACCTAGGTGCCCTGAGGAACAATGTATTCCTCATTTTGCCCTTCTACTAGATTAATTGAATGCTATTTCTGCATTCCTAGTAACTGATAGAGATAATTTTAACTTTAGGTATGTATATATCTCTGAGTTGGAATACAGCGAAAGCTTTTACCACACCCAAGTTCACAGTGAACAGCCGCACTGTGCTATGCTGGCTTGCTATTTCTTTGCTGTTACCTTTTCCTAAAAATACAGAATAGTTTTTATATAATTTTTGCCTCTACTTAACTAGTAAGTAATGTCATACATTGGTCTGTATTTGCAAATGAGATGGGAAGCGGACCTGACCTGTACGCAGCAGAAAGAGCCTCTTAAAGTGCATCCTGCTTTTTTTTTTTTTTCTTTATGTTAGAGAATGCTGTTCTGGAGCCTATAGTGCCTGGTGTTTAAAATGCCTGCATTGCTTGCCTCTGAGCTCACAGTACAGCTGGCATGCTATCAAATATCCTGAAGGATATTAGCAGTGGGATTTTAGTAAAAGCCCCTGTGTTTAATAACTAGTGTTAGTTTTAAACAGAAACTTGTCTAGCACAAAGCAGAGGGCAAGAATCTAAATTAAAACCAATCATGCAAGTCTTTCTTTTCTTATTTCAGTATGCATTTGTCTTTGTAGAACAAAGAGCAAATAGTTATTTTTTGTGGAAGCAAATATTATTCACAGAGTTAGTTCATGTTTCACCTCACTACTCAAATTAATTTCGCAGTTTTGTCTTCTGAGTTTTGAATTTTCTGCCTCCTTTTCCTTATCTTAATCACTCTATATTTAACTCCTAGCCCACTCTTTTTCCTTGACCCCTGAAGTACTGACCTAACTTCTAAGAGCTCTGTGAAATGTGTATCAGCGATGTTTCCTCACCTTGACCCCTTGCTGCCAGCTGCTGGCAGTGCAGCTCTACGAGGCTGTCCTTGTAGTTACCATAGAAACTGGCCCCAGGCTCTGGAAAGCCACCGATAAGGCAAGGAGGGATAAGTTGTTCAATTCCTAAAATAGAATAATAGAATAACACATGCAAAGATGAGAACAGATCTCCCACTAATTGTCCAGGATGCATACCCAGCTAAGTACAAATGTCAGTGGTGCTGTACATTCAAGTTGTACATATTCTAGAAAATGTAGTACACATTGCTGCAGCCCAGCTGTTTTTTCACACTGCTACTGTGGGGCACTCTGCTTCCAAACTGACCTGGCACTGAGTTAAGGAAGATGACAAATCTCTTGTGCCAGAGAACATCCTAGAGTCAAAACAGTTGAAACAGGCAGGTGATAGGATGCTTTCTTCTTACTTGAATAAGCAAAACTCTTGTTCTCCCTTGCTTATCACAGAGTTTTGCAAGAAAACTCTGGTTTGGTAAGCAGGATAAAAATCAGCTTGCTTCAGCTCTGAGACAAAATCCAGTTGATCGTGTTGATGCCAGTTTTCCTGCAGTTTTATTCTTTTCACCTTGGCAATATGTATGTCAAACAACAGTTTTGCTCTGATAGGTATCCACAGTAATGGTATCAACAATTACACAAAGCAAGAGTTGAAGAGAGGCTGACTGAAAACTGCAGCTTTGTGAATCTGTAGCTGGTGAATGTTGCAGAAGCTCAGCTGACATCCAAGCTCAGTCTTGGCAATTCAATTCGCTTCTGAATGTGCGTGTGATTTTGAGTGGCACTGAAGCAATACAGCTGCATGCCCAGAACGCTGAATAGCTGAAAGCCTTACCTTGTTTCATTTTCCTCTTTTCTTACTGTCAGACTTAAGTTTCTCTAGGGGTAAGAAGTTACTAGGAAAAGGTGAATTTTGCTGGATTTAATAATGCCTGAGTTTGATAACTTCAAGATTTAGCTATCTATTGAGAATGTTTAATTAGCAGAAGGGTTAATAAACATAATGCTGTACATGTTTCACTAATTTCTTGATGGAAAGTAGTGAAGTGCTCTGAAAGGCAAGATTGGCCCATTCATCAATACAGAAAACAGACATAATTACTATTGTAGAAATATTTACAATGTATTTTACAGGCAGACATGGGCAAGCTCAACCTGCCTTTGAAGCCAACAGAAGTTGTGAGACTGTACCATGTATGTTAGCCAGCTGAGGCTAACATACTGACATATGAAGAAGGGTTTTGAGTTCAGAGCTCCTGTGATATTGTAACTGCAGGCACATGACTTTGGCCAGTGGAGAAAATGAGTAAAACTGCTGAAACTGCTGATTTGTGTCACTGTCAGTTTGTGATACTGCTTTTTTGCAAGCAAGACAGCTGCTCACTGGCAACTGGGGTAAGAACACTGCTTTCTCAGTTCCCACAAACTGAACAGATGTCAAAGGTAATCCACTCCTGCTGGATATTTTCCTGGTCTGCATATGAGTCATGTACAACTTTATATCCTGTTAACAGTCCTTATAACTGCTTACTTACGCCAGATTTTGGCCTCATTTGCAGCAATTAATTTGAAATTACTCTTTGATTTCATCATGCTTCTTTTCACTTAATTGTATTATGAATGAGACAAGAGTGACCCTTCTTACCCCTAAAAATATTACCATGTTTGTGTAGCTCCTGTGACATAATTCAGTGGGTTTTATTCAACCTCCTTGCACCTAATGAAGCTCAGTAAAAGTTGTGTTTACCAAAATAGTTTTATTTTCTTTTGGAATTACTATGTAATAATAATAATAATAAAATCTAATATACTAAGTGTAGTGATTTTTCATGAACAATTTTTAATTTATTTTATCTGATTTGTAAGACTATGGAATTTAACTTGAAAAAAAAAAATAAAATGAAGTTTCTCAACTGCTAAATGAAAAAAATATCATCAGTTTATTAAGAAAGGAAAACATGTTACAGATGAGATTACTCTGGTGCCATGTCTTTATCAGCAGTATGTTTCCACTTATCCAGATCCTGATGAAAACAACAAATAGAACATACTATATTCAGCTAGCTATGTAGATTATGCTGCTTAGTTTTATTCTGAGAAGTGTCTGCTTGCTAGTCTCTTAGATGCAATTAAATGTGTACGTATTTTTCTACTAAACATAACTCTAGATCTTGTACTTTTCATCAGAGATTCTATGCATTATATGATAATCTCAGATTGTTATTTTCTAATGATGATGTGAAGAGAGAATAGAAAAACGCCCTGCAATTCTTTTTCACGTGCATGGTTGAACACAGAGGGTATAACTGAAAGCTACAAATTGTGAAAAAATATATCCATGTCCCACAGGGTTCGCTGTTCTGCCTTCTGCAATAGCTGGTGGAAGTTGCTTCCAAAGAACTAAACCCATCACTACAAAATGCTCTGTTGCAGGTGACAGTTATTCTTCATTTTAACTGGCTCTTGTCAAGAGACACTTGGGATGATAAGAGAACGTGGAGAGTTGAACACATTATGCTAGTTAACTGAAAACACTAAGTAATCAGAATAAAGAGAACTTTAGAGTTCTAAAGCATTTATCACCCCTTAGAGAGAATTATTATAGCGCATTGTGTGTTTATGTTGCATAGTGTGCAAGTTTGAAACTTCTCCTGAATCACTGATGTGTATATGACATCTTTTATTTACACTAACTAGTACTTTTATTTATAATAAATTATTCTCCACTTAAAGGGGAGGAAAAAAAGAGATCACTTCTTTAGCTCTTCTCCCCTGTTTAGAAATCCAATATACAACTTCACTAAGTGATGTAGCATGCCACCTTTTTGAGTGAGAGCATGCTCTGAACGTTGTGCAATTGTTTCTAACAGTTTTTGGCAGTGTGAAGTGCAAGTCTAGGAGCGTATTTATCAATGCAAGTTTCTTATTTTTAGCTGAAAAAATAAAGGTAATTTAGGCATTTATCTACAAAAGTCTTTATATTTGTGTGTGCATGCTGTTCTTATTGCATTGAGGATTTAATCTTGAATGTGGATTATTAGATGCTACTGAAATAGATATAAATAGTGATAAAAATAAAATATGCATGAAGTATTAAGATAATAGTATTGGAATTAGGGAAAACAACAGGAAGAATAACTATGTTGTTTTTATTTTTATCAGAAATGTCCTTGGTCAGGCCAGTTTCTTCTTTTCTCCAGACAAACACTGTCTGTCCATGCAGTAACCTAAATGGTATCAATGACTTCAGTACTCTGATTCGCTGCCTGCATAGCTCTTTGGAAATGGGAGAAGGAAATAAACCAACAAATCTCTCTGCAGATTTGCAGATAATGTAAACAGAGTGAGGTTTCAGCTGCAGAAAGAAAAAGGTTGGAAACCTATGGTTAGATATTTTCACATGACAGGCTTGATAAATGAAACAGATGCAAAGTTTACATCAGGATGTACAAGGAAATGCTATGTAAGGGGAATCATCTCCTGGGAATATTCCCAACAGAAAGACATCTGGTCTAGGATTAGCAATCTTGTCTACTTCATCTGAATATTTAAAAATATTCGTAATTTACCCTATTAGCTTCCCAACTCTTTGTTTCTTTTGTAATACGCTGATTTTTCCTATCTTCCTCCCATTCCCTGACTCTTCTAAAATGTAGTCCTTTCATTGCTATATTGTAGTTGACATTAATGTCAGAGTGTACTTGCTATGTGTCAGCAGGCAGAGACAGGAACATACATTACCGAAGTACCTTCTTGTGCTGCTTGGCCACATCCTTTTCTTTTAATTACATTTGTTTTGTATTTTGAATATTTAGATATTTATTTAAAAATATCCATTGACATTATTCTTTTGTTCCTAGAAGTTTAATGAAGCACTTCTGCCTGGGAAGGTTTCAATTGTGTCTAATCTCTATCTCCCTCCTGCATTTTAAACATTAGACTTACGATGTGAACCACCACAAAATACACATTTTCTTCTTATTCTAGTATATTTGGAGCCTTTCTCTGCAAATTTCATGTCATATATCAGTGTTTTTATGGAGATGCCTGTGTGAATCATCCGAATTTTCTTCAGAGATGCAGAACGTTCATTTCTACTTCTTTCTTCTCCTTACAAGGTTTTGTACTACAGCGGCTTCTTTCCAACATCAGACAGGAATCTGTGACGACAGCCAATTCAAACAGGGATGCTAACAAAATAGGGAGGAGCAGCAAGCAGTGTACAGGCCTTGTCTTACAGCGTCTGCTCTAGAAATGATTGGAGGAGCAGAGATGTCTGTCTATTGGGCACGTTCATTGCCCTATCCCTCTGGGACTGTTAGCCCTGAGTTGGAGGTGAACACTGATCCTTGACATGCAAATCTAAGGCTTTTGCTCATGTGATAGCTCTAGTAACGTTTCACAGATGTAACCTGAATTAAGAATGATGAATACTCTTTTACTCTGAAAGAGTATCATTTATGACGGAATAGTTTGATTACTGGCTTTTACTTGTAGCGGCTTTTAAACGATTCTTCTTGCATGTGACTGTGGAATGCGTGTTGAAGAAGCATGACTTTTTCACGTGAGCGCATTGTACTTTACGGGGATGTTTAATCTCAGAGCCAGAAGACACCATTCGTGAATATTTTCTCTTTGCGGAAAGGGGAGCGCTTTCTGCTGCATCACGTTTGCTCCGGTGAGAGGGGCAGCGTGAGAAAATGGAGGAAGCTCGCCACCTACTGCTTTCTCTGCAGCATCGCTTCATCCCGTCGCGTGCGCTTTTTAACGTCTTTTCCTCACAGCTGCTGCTGAGAGCCGCGCGAGGAAATTCTTGCAAAGGGCCGCCCCGCCCTTTGCTCGGGGCCGAGCCCTTGAGCTCGGCGTGCGGCTCGGCCCGGTGGTGCGGGGCGGAGTAGCGGGAACGCGCGGGACGAAGCGGCCGCCGAACAGCGGCGCGTGAACGTGAGGGGCGCGGGGATAGCGCTGAGCTGGGGGAGCTCGCGGCCGCCATGAGCGGTTCCCCGCTTGGAAGTTGTTCCCCCCCTCCAGTAGCGCTGTTTCTGGTATTTATATTAGTTTAGAGGTCACTGCGCCCCGCCATCCCTCATAAACCGCCCACCTCCTTTCCCCCATCCTCCTCTCCCAGCAAAAGCCGCCCCGAAACAAACGGAAAGCTCCAAAACAGAGCGGCGATGAGTCAGGTACGTGTGCCCGCTTGGAGCTGCGAGGTAAAAGCAGCTTTTCTTTAAGGCTATAGGTTACTTCAAAAGCTTCGGTGGGGCCGGTGCTAATTAGATGTGTGTTCCCAACCGCAGCTAGTGTGCAGTGAGGCTTTCCTGCTTTATTTCGACTGTTTATATTTTCATCTCTCTTGTGACAGTGACTCAGGCAATGTAACATCCTATAACTGATGTGATAGTGTGAAGGCACTTCAATAGGACTAACATACAGTTTACTAAATTAAAAATGTAAGTCCGGAATATTTGTATTTATGGTAAGGTGAAAACACTTCTGCTTTAAACCAGTTTTAAAAGCTCCAGGCTTTTTACTTTTATTTTTCCTAAAGGAAGCATCAGAAATGGTCAAACACTTATAAAAACACCATGATATTCTTTCCTATTTTCCTCTGTTTTCCTTTGCTTTGGCTTCACAGAATCACGGAACTGTGGGGGTTGGAAGGGACCTCTAGAAATCATCGAGTCCCATCCCCTTGCCAGAGCAGCTCCCTAGCCCAGGTTGCACTTCAACGGTTCTGTAGCTTAGAAATAGTGATGAGTAGACAGAGAACTACTGCAGTCCACCTGAAGAGGGCAATGTATTAGAGCATAAATCTCAGCTGAAATTAGGCATTGCTTCATTCAGAAAGAAACAAATTCGACCCTTGATTTGTTTTCTATCTGTCTGCTTTTGTCTGTACAACTCCATGTTTATTAGGTTATGTGGTCATAAGAATTTTGCTTTAAAATGATGTTTAAAAGCAGTTTTAGATGTAAAATTGTAAAGGATTTGGAGACTAGAGGAAAGATGTGCTTTTATAAAAGCGCTGAATAGACCGGGTGGGAAATTAAAGGTGGAAAGAAGGAAAAATTCCTTATGATCAGGCTGAGGGGAAATTGGTTTGTTCCCTCGCTAAGTGGTATGACTGAAGAAGGGAAATGAAGAGCAACAAGACATTTTGTGTTAATTTCAGTTTATAAAACAAAACCTTTTTACAAATCCAAACAAACTTCCCCTTCCTGAGCTCCCCTGAAGTCAAATCATACAAGTAGGTTAGTTTTATCAGCAGCTTCAGCAAGCTTCACTGAAATAATTTTTTTTTTTGCCTAAATAGCAAAAATATAATGTTAGGCTTGCAAGGGTGGCGACATGTTGAAGAAGATCCATAAAGGTCTGTGTTGATGAAAACAGAATTATGAGAAAGGTTTAGGTTACTACTGTATGCTGCGAGTTGAGATCTCATTGGGCTTGGCAGTGTGCTGAGAGCAGCATGACGCTCTTTAGATACAGTAAACATCAGATCAATGGAGTGCAGAAAGAGAGAGCTAATTTTGACCTCAGAGCAGTGTATTTCAGGTTGTAGCTAATCTGAGAGTGTTCACGAAGTACTTAAATTTTGCACAGAGAGAACAAGAAGTTAATAGTCATTATGTTTAATTTCAAAAAGAGAAATTATATATAATGGTAGGAGCCATTCTTAGGCAAAAAACTGTGCTAAAGTTGTAGAGCAAGTATCTGTCTCTTACCAGCTGGGTTCTAGAACAATTAAAACAAAGTAGTGCACATTTAAAGCAAACAAAAAGAAAAAAAAACAACAAAAAAACAACCCCCCCCAAAAAAAAACAGCCAAAGAACCCCAGTAATGTAATTTATTGAGACAAATATGAAACCCTTACTCTATCAAGTTTGATATGAAAACATTATAAAAATTTTGACATTGTCTATTATGAATGAGTTTACAAAGAATTAAAAGCTGCTAAGAATCTGTGTACGAATACATCACAAGTGTGTGCCAGAGAATTTACAGGGCAAACAGCTTGTTCTTTTGCAGCTGTGAAATGATTATGCAAGGTAAACAGACACAGAGGAGAAGCTGAAAGCTGAAACTTGTTTATTTGAGAGGGGCATGAGGCGGTCTTAAAGATTCCCACTATACAGCATCTTTGAATGTGTTTTGAAGGCTCTCATTTTAGTTTGAATTACTGGGAGAACTAGAGAAGAAGAGAATGTCCTCTTGAGCAAGGTGTTGTTCACTGAGGAGATTTTATCAAATTCATATCTGAAATCATTCACTTGCTGTGGTGTGCAAACCATTGCTTACCATTTCTGAAAGAATAGCTGATGGCAAATACGACTCCTACTTTTAAAGAGGTTTAATAGAAACACTGGGAAATATAGAGGTAAAACATCTGGCTTCAGAATGAATTCAGTAGAAATGGTGTAATACAGAACTGTAGGAATATGGACAAGAATGACATAATGGGAAAGACTGTGCTATTTGCAAAGGGTGTTTTGCAGCCCTACAAGAGGGCTGCAGACAAGCAGTATTTTGATTGGCTTGACGTATTTTACTAGAGTTTACAGGAAGACTTTGAACAGTCTCACTAAGCAGTAAGTTTTAAAAAATACTGAACTTCAATTTATCAAGGTTTCATAATGATTAAAAAAGAAAACAAGGTGAGAAATGAGTGGCTTTCCTCTATAAAGGAATCTCACAGGAATTTTTCTAGGGACTGTGCTGTCTGTGAAAGTGATCCAGAAAACTGGGATGTACAAGGCACTAAAATTTTACTAGTTTTACTAATTTATTCAAGGCAATAAAAATGAAATATTGTTATAGCTATAGAAAGATTTCATTATACTGCATGAAGGAGTGTTAAAATGGCAGACAAGACTCAGTGCAGGTGAAGGCACTTTGGAAAAACAATTTTAATTTTCCGCATTAAAACCAAAGGCAGTCAATCATGTATTATGGCATGAGAGATCTTCAAACCACATCATTTCATTCTAAGCAAATGCCTGCTCTAAGCACAACACCAGTCAGTGAAAAAACAAAACAAACAAACAAAAAAAACCCAACCAACTAGACTATTAGAAATTACTAGGAAAGAAATAGCAACCAAACCATAAAACCTTATTGTGCTGTTCCATAAATGACACAGTTTGCCTGCAGCTTGATAGTTACCTGAAGTTTTGGTTATTCACCTTCTGAAAGTGTGCTATAAAACTAAAATACATTCAGAGGAGGGCTGCAAGGATGATCATAGATTTGAAGAGATATTTTCTTGAGAAGTCATTAAAGAGATAAAGGATCTTCAGCCTGGAAAAGTTATGGACCAAGATGATAGACACCTATGTGGTACTGACTTTCACAGAGAACAAGAAAAATAAGTTATCAAATGACTGTTTTCAATTTTTTCCCCTCCCTATCTATCGCTAAAACTCCGGTATGCAATGGAATGTTCATAATGAAAGGGTACGTAGTCATGTGTTCAATGATTAGATGGCTGGGGGAAGTAGAAATTCTGCAGAGCTGTGAAATACACTTCACTAGGAATTTTTCTGGCTGCAGTGACCGAATCTAGCAGTCAGTATCAAGAGAAATACTCCTGCACGCTTACTCTTCTGTAGCAACCAACAGCAGATCAGCAAGGGAGATGGCAGTACATGGCAAGGTGGACTTTTGGTTTGATCCAGTATTGCCATTCTTAGTTTTTACGTGATGGGAACAAAATGTGGTAGACAGAGGACACGTGTATTCCTGAGCACCTGCAGTGTGTAGGAGAGAATGGCTCCGTGGCTGCTGCATGCTGCTGTCCTCTCCTGCTGTGAAACCTGACCTCCCAGTTGCAGGTGTGTGAGGTCTCAGAACTAGAGGATTATGCTGTTAACCTGCTGCCATGTGAACTGCTGGTATTGTAGCTACAGAGCACCAAGCAGCAATCCTGTGGGAAAAAACAAACAAACAAACACCTAGAATTGATGATGTAATTTTTGATGTCTGTGGAAAGATGCATTTAAAGTTCCTCCTGTTCCATTGTGCTTGCACTGCAGAGTGCTACAGCTGCAGCCCTATTCTCTATAGAATACAGAAGTCAGATCTTTCTAATGCTTTCCTGGGTACTTCTAGGCATCACAGTGAGAATTTCTAGCTTTTCTCCTCTTACCAAATATAACTGTATGAGTCTCTCAGTACTGGAAGATTTTTGCCTGAAGCATCACTTTTATCTGGAGTAATGAGTGATGATCCTTGTAACCTGCATTTTTTTCAGAAGGTACTTGGGGTTTAATGGAGTGACTTCTGCTAACATTATAGTTGACAAAGCTAGATCAGTCTGTGGCAAAAATTGCCGCGTCGTTGTTACTGTGAAATCTTTTTACGTTGTCTGCATTTTCGGTTGTAGCTCCACTTCCTGCTTTGTTCAAGTAATTAAATTTTAAAAATTCTCAAACAGTTAAATCACTTCTAGAGCTGAAAGGTCATAAATCTGGCATCAACTCAACACTGCAAAGCAGATTTTTATTTTAATTATGAGATGACTTTTGAAGATTAGCAGCTGTTCTTTAAAATGATTCTGAGACATGGTAGATTCAGATCCTGCAAATCGTGGATTATAGCCCATATTGTGCTGTGAGATGGATTTTTAAAAATATTTTTGTAATAAACAATGTGCTCTTAATGTTTCTGTTGCATCTTCTAAAAAAAAAAATTGCAAATTAAAGGTATTTTTCATTTGAAAGGCCTTAATAGCTAATGTTCATTGTTGCTTATTATAGATGATTCTGAAGCAGCGACTTCACCTATATATATTTTTTTATGACAAAAAGAGGTTGCTTGAGCAATTCTAATTACAAAGAATGAATTATAGTTGGTAATTAACCTAAACAAAAGAGAATAATTAATCATTTCTCTTTTACTATCTTTCCCTGCAATAATTTTTCCAAGAAATGCGTTAGGGGGCAGCAGAATCATTTAGTTGATTCAGTTCAGAACTATTTCTAATGCAAGCAATTCATAGTGTCATAGAATCGTTTGAGTCAAAAGGAACCATTAAAGTTCATCTAGTCCAGCTCCCTGCAGTGAACAGGAACACCCACAGCTTGATCACATTGCACAGTGTCCTGGAGCAGTCTGGAGTGTCTCCAGGGATGGGGCATCCACTGCCTTTCTGGGCAATCTATGCCAGTGCCTCAGTATCCCTATTACAATAACTTTTTTCTTATATCCAATCTGTATTACCTCTAAATTCAATATTCAGTATTTTTGTCAGGAATCACATTTTTGTGAATGCTGTTTCACCAGTGTAACATGTAAGAAGAGCACCATGCGTCTGTACATGTGTGCGTGTATATAAGAATATGTAAATCTCTATATCCTTATTTATTTATTTATTTTAGTGTATCAGATTTCATTGCCCTGTTTTAATTAGGATTTAGACACTGAGATACTGGTCCTAGCTTGAGATCACATTTCTATAGCGGTTATTTAAAAAGCATTTAACTGATTCTTTGGAGGCTGCTTTTTCATGTGTTGAACTTTTCCTCCTGTGTCAGTTGCTTTAAGAAAATATTGTCTTTCTTGATATATTTCTGATTCTGTTATGTTCAGAGGTAATCATGTCCAAATATTGTTGCCCTCCTGTATCTCTTAAAATGGGACTAGTCCTTGTTTGTCCTAAAGATTTGTGTAGTGGAAATTCTAAGTCCCAGCTTGAAGCAGTGACTGAACACCTGGTGGGAAGTCAGGGCCAACCCGGAGGTGCTCAGGTGCATGCAGTATGCCTGAGTGACAGGAAGGGATGGAGCCAGGATCCACCCCTTCCCAGACCTCATTTAAGGGTTGTCAATGGAGGTGGATTTATCTTGCTGGAGATCCCTGCCTACCTGTGGTCTTACAAGGGTAGGCAGATTTTTTTTCCTTTGTTTCTGTGTCCGTAGCTGTTACATTTTGACTTATCCTCGCTTGCTGCAGCCTGGGATTTTGCTACTCTGCTATTATTGCTGTGCTTTTCATCACATTATAATGTTACAACTTGTTTGAAAGATTTAACTTCAATGGAGAAAACCTGCTGCAGTTATATCCTTAATACTTATTACACGATCAATGTGTTAATACTTTGTGTATAGGTATAAAGGCAGTAACAGCCCTCGAGCGCATGAGGGATGTACACTAAGAGCGTAAAGCTAAAGCATCATGATCCTCAGGAGAGAACAAACTTCAAACTATAGGTCAATTTTTACTATTTACTATTTACCAATCTGTTGATATTTTTATCAAAAAAGGCTATTTTCAGGTAGCACTTCCTCATTAGCAAAACTTAAGTTTGCTTGTTTACTATAAAATTGCAAATTGAAATTTTTTTTTACTATAAATTGCTTATAGTAAAGTACAATACATAATCTTTAATAATTTAATATGTGGTAAAGTATTATTTCACGAAGTGAAACAATATAGAATACAAAAGCAAAAATTAAATAATTAATCAGATAATACACTATTTTAAGTGGTATTCTAGCATCTTCAACAGCTGTTACAGCATTTTTTTTTTTTTTTTTTTTTTTTTTAGAAATGTTTTAAAGTATTTGCAGTATTTGTTTGAATTGAGTCTTTATTTTAAACAGTTATTTTTTGGTCAGAGCTCCTTTGTTGGCCTTCCCAACCCTAATCCGCTTATCTGAGATTCCTCAAGTTGTTGCTTTTTTTTTTCTTACTGTAGGTATATGGTTTGAGTAACTTCAATTCCCAAAGCATGCTTCCACAGTCAGAAGAAAAAAAAAAAAAAAAAAAAGAAAGAAAGTAGGCCTCAGTCCAGCAAAGCATTTAAGAATGTATTTAACTATTGCATTTGATTGAACTATTGCTATTGCGTTTGATTGCAGTAGGACTTCTTGCAAATTTTAAACTAAAGTGCATGCTGAAGTATTTTAGTGTATTGGGGCCGGCGTGCATTGCCAAGGAAGAGCAATGGATTTGCATTACGGTGCTGACATAGACCCTTTGTTATGCACACAGGTCTGCAAGATCTTCAATAAAAATGTATCTGATTTTATAATGGGAAGTTTTTTGCTATTTTAACATATGCTTTAAATATCACTGCGTTGGTTTAAAAAACAACTGTTCAATTCCATTTGTTCCAGCTGCTTTTGAAATATGTAAGGGCAGCAATTTCAGTCTGGGACCTAGGGAGCTCTGCAGATCTAGGCCTGCTTGCCTGTCAAGTGTGGTTTGAAGGGAGAGCTGGAGGCGATGGCAGAAAGTGAGAAAATGCTGTCTGAATAGAGGGTATGAAGAGAGAGTATGTGCTGAGAGGAGCACCCTTTGTTTTAATGTTATAACCTCTAAATAGTGTAATTGTGTTACAAATTTTCTGTTTATTTATTTATTTTTTACAGGAAAGTAGCAAAATATTGCAGTGAGGTTATTTATTGCAGGATGTTTTATTTGAAGTACAAGCCATTGCAAATTGTTATGCTATGGATTAGTGAGGTGGTTACAAAAGCTACGTATTCACTGTTGATATAGAATACATCTTTGGGCAACAGGATCTCAGGTCTAACTCAAGCGTTTTCATCAAAGCGTGTGATGTTTGTGGCTGTATTTCAGAATGTGAGAAGAATGTCCTTCTAAAACAGTGTGTGTAATCAGCCTAAACCTGCTTTACAGGGTAGGATATTCAAAGTAAAAGTACTGCTGGTGTCTGACACTGATCTATTAGCTAATGTTGGTAACATGCTGGGAACTACCTGTGTGCTGTAGCACTGGAAGGCAGTCCATTAGTGCCTGAATTAATGCACTCAGGGACTTTTAATTCTTCACGGAATCTATTTCCATATTTAATTACGGGAAAGTCATAGAAAAAAGTTACAAAGCACCTTCTTCATCCATTTCATTGTCAACGGGAGTGGCGATTAGTAATTCTTCTTCAAGCTATATTGCAGTGCTCACTTAAAATAATGCAGCTCCTTGCTGAGTTTGCTCCAATTAAGCCATATTTTATTTGCTAATGACTTACGAAGTTGACAATGACCTTGAAGTTGGTATTGTCAACACTTCTTGGCTTAAAGCTCTAGGTGATTTAGGGTTATTAAGAGTGCATCAATTTATTCTTCAGTCTTCGTCAGTATTTTTAAAAAGCTTTTTAGTTCCATTACAGATAAGATACTTTACCTGGATAATGTACAGGTTAGTAAGTTAAGTAACAATCAATTTATATTATTTTTACTGCAGATTTAAGAAATGAGTGTATATATGACAGCATTTTTATTATTTTTGACTTTGAGAGAGTATATACTCGGGGTCATCTTTGATCACTATGAGTGCAATTTATCTCTGTCGCATTTCTGTTGGTCTAAATCACTTTTTTAAATACATTTATAAATATTTAGATATAGAACGTCAGTATCTCAAGTGGTACTCTATTGTTCTTAAATTTAATTCACCACATGTTGTAGTACAGTTTTTTTAATACAATTGAACAGAGTAAGATGTTGAGTATTAAATTAATAAAATTAATTTTATTAATGAAATAATATTAATAAAATTACTTTTAGAACCTGAAGTTTACGTTTTAGTAATAATGCATAGCACCTTTGCATTAGAAGCAGTAAGGCAACTGAAATAGTATTTTGAGCGAGTGACAGCAGGTGTGCCATTCAAGATGTTTCTGTACCTGAGTTTGTTTTTATCATTTTTCCTTTTGAAAGCTGCTACTGCATGTCATTTTAATTCAGATACATACATGATCACTCTGTCAATTCATATACCTTGTCTACTGGAAGCTGCCATTAGTTCTTGTTCCTCACACTTGTATATTATATTCTACATGACTTGAGGATAAAGAACCATACTAAGTGTAGTAAAAAGTGAATGTCACTGCTTAAAAATAACTTAAAATGTAAATGCGTCAAATAAAAAATTACTTGTTCTGATTGTTGTTCCATATGCTGATAGTACTACTGAGTGTGGTTAAAAAAGATAAAAGTAATCAATCTACCATATTTCGTCAGTCAGATCTTTAAGAAGCTACTCCTTTTCTTTTGCTTTCAAAAGTTAATATGCCATAAAAATTTACTTTAATGGATTCATCATGATGTGCATATACCGTAACTTTTAAACCATGATCTAATTACTGTAATCTGTTTCTTTCTTAACCGTGTATCTCCGTTCTCGCTATATGTATTGTGTTATAATGCGAGTTCTGGACTGTGCAGTCTAGAGACTGAAGTGCCCAGTGAACATTTGGTTACTGAAAAGTTGAATAATAGTGGTCAGAACTACCCAACTGTCGCAATGTCTGACAGGCATTGTACATAGTAATTAGCAAGTACAGATTTTGGTTTAATAACATTTAGGTATATAAATATTTTCACGTCTTTATGCAAAAGAAAAAATTTAGTATTTTAAAATAGTTTTTCTGGTTTACAGTGAAGTTGTGCTGAGTATTCTTATAGGTGTTTGATTGTGGCTAGAATTGCCAATTTTATGATTGGTTAATGCTGTTCTGTAGTAAAGTTCTCTTTCGTATTGATTTCATTTGGGAATACATGTTAATGTGCATTAGCAAGGGATTAGAATAAGTGATATGTATTTTAAAAGCAGAGACCACATCTAACATTTTGTTCAGGATTTCAGCTTTTCATCAGAAAATGTTCACTCTTCAGTGCAATTAGCTGTCAGTTTGAAGTTGCTCATGAAAAGCTGAATTGTTTTTCTGTCATGTTAGGCTTGCTGCCCTATAAGTAGAGTGCATCTCCAAAAAAGCATCGTCTGTATAAAACAGAAGATCGTTTGACTTCCTTTTTTGATTTACAAAGGCTGAATCATTTCTAATAGCATACTAGTAGATTGTTTCTGTAATAATGAATAATTTATGATTTCATGGGATATGAAATGTTTAATATGTTTAATATACATCTGTGTGAGTATATATACTACTTCTGCTCTGTGACAAGTTCATTTGTGTGTCAAGCGTTGTCCTTAGAGAAAAGAAGCAAGAATGTACATTGTCTAACAGTAAAATGACAATCTGCACAGTTAGTTCTCTTTAACAAGAGAATAAGCCTTCTTATCATGACAATGTGTGCAATGGGTGGAAGAGATACACGTTTGTGAAGAAGGAATAAAATCCAACGAAGACACTAACTGGTACTAAACATAAGCTGAAGGACTCACCGGTCTTATTCCTGTGATTCTGAGAATAGTGATATGTTGGACATATAACAGATTTGGTAGAAAACACGTAAAACTGGAGAATATATTTTTACAGTTTGCTGTTGGTAATTTACCCTCATTTTTTTAGATCTACAAACTGTCTTTTTTTTAAATACAGCTGTCATCCCTGTAGATGGGATTCAGTTTGGAGTTTGCTTTACATTTTTTTGCTGCCAAAGACGTTGCCTGTCTGATGAGAGGCTGATGTCTGTTCATCATTTTCCTGGATCATAGAAAGAATGCTAGATTCACAGAGACCCTCTACCAGTGTTATTTGAGCACAGAAGACATTTTCTGCCCTGAGAAAGTCCTATTCCACTAGAATTATCATACTGTTAATTTATTAGTGTGATGCCTGTGCAACCTGCTTTGGCAGGGGTTTTGGACTTGATGATCTCTGGAGGTCGCTTCCAACCCCCACAATTCTGTGATAATAAAATGCAGATAAAATTTAATGGTATAAAATTTGATCTGCTTATTCTTATTGTAGACTTCAAAATAAATCAGATTCCCATAGGATCTTGTCTGCTACAATTTACAGTATCTTTAAGAAGTGTATTCTGTGCATAACTGGACAATAATGCTTGCTCTATCATGCATTAAAGTAGTAGTAAATCATGCCTTACAGGAAACGACACTTGATGGTGCTGTTACCCTTTAACTCTGAAAGTTTAGCAGCTCATGCTTTTTTTTTTATAAGAATGGTCATATTTAAGTGCTTAGATATTGGAGCAATGCGAGGTTTTATTTTTTCCTTAATGTTAAAGGATAACGTGTGAGGATATAAATCTGTAAGCATGTCAGTTTTCATCATGGCAATGTGTACAATGGCTATTGATGATATGCATTTGTAAAGTAGGAATACTAGCACTATATTTTGAGGATTCTAAGGTTGCATGGCAAAATGAAGGAAAAAACAGAGTTTTTCTTCTGAGATGGGACTGACTTCAATGCTAAAATTATTGAATTAATTTAAAAATATGCAAGTTTACCTTGGATTTGCATTATGTTAATAGTGACAAAGCATCCCTCTCAAAATACTGTATATATGATGCTCCCTAAACAAGTTGCAGGGATGACCAGCTGATTCCTAGTTTGTGATTCTGAGCTTATGATATCAGTGATATATTGAGCATGGAATAAATTTGTTAGAAATCATGTACTACTTCAGTGAATTATGGTGATTAGGTTTAAAATCAGTGATTGAAATTTGAGATTTGATGTATTTGAATAGTTGCCTTCTGATTCCTGAAGACACATTCAGTCTACAGACTATATTGTTTCCTTTTATGTGTGAAGTTAATTTAGCATGCTTTTGATTCTTTAAATAATAATTCAAATGGGAGAATTATTTTGTTCAGGTGGGATAATATATGTTTGGTCAAAAACTGGATTGCTACACAAACTGAGGTATTTTTTGTGGATATTTTCTTTCCTTGTACCAATTAGGTAAAAGTAGCTTCTGCAGGAAAATGTGCATATCCCAGTTAATTCTTTATCTGCAGTCTCTACTCATGATTAGTACACAAATGTGCTCATGCTGTAAAACAGTGACTTAAACTCCAACTTTGTTAATAAACAGAAAACAGGCGAAGAACTAGAAGAAAGTGACACAAGCATGTTGTAGAACAAAATGACACTTAAATTTCTAGGTTTATGTATATTTATGTCATGTGATAAAAACTGTGTGGTCTATCTTTTGTAAAATATGAAATAGAATATAATTTGATGTGCATCTGAAGGCCATGAAAATAGATTCTTAGAATTGCCAAGGTTGGAAATAAATGCCAAGATCATCTAGTCCAACCATCCATCTACCACCAGTATTTTCCCCCTAAATTTTCCCCCTAAACCATGTCCCTTAAAGATAGAACATCTAAACATTTCTTGAACTTTAGGGAAAGTCACCCAACCACCTTCCTGAGCAGCCTATTCTAGCACCTGGCCGCTCTTTCAGAGAAGAGATTTTTCCCAAGTATGGTGATTATGTAGATGTGTGGAGAAAGTGTAATTGCAGACAGATGGTCTGCTGAGCAGGGTCTTAGTGCTGAGGTCTGTAAATTCTGATGTGGACTCTGATAACCTAATTTCTTTTTTCTTAATATTTTTGCCACTTTAATGCATTCTATTCAATATTATTAGTCTGTGTAGTTGGAAGCTATATTGTTAATCAGTTCTTTCTTATGGCAGTTATCGCTGCATTTTCTGGAGAGAGGCTTGTGCTTTGCTTGATGCACTATGCATGACTTAAGAAACAGCTTTGAAACTAAAATAAAAAATGTAACTTAAATAAATGAGGAAGCACTTTAAAAGGCTTCTACAGCATAATCACTTTTCTGGAATCACAAGACTGCAGCAAAATCATCAAAACTTTATTAGCAGATAACTGAAGCTGTTGTCTGTAGTTTCAGCATTACCCATAACAATATCTTAAGTGAAACAAATTGATGTTAATAGGAAATTGATAGTTGGAGAACTGCTGTCTGTAGAGAACACTGAAATGAAGTAGTATGGAGGTCATGATGAAATAAGGTGAAAACCTGCCTGGAGGACTTGGCAATGTAACAAAGTAAAACTAGTGTGTGGTTTGTTGTAGAATTATGGGATATCTAGCAAAAACAATGCATACATTCTGCAGTGAATCTTACATAAGTAATATTTATACTCTATTTTTGTCTGCTAGGTATTGTATATTATGTTTTGTTAATAGAGCAAAGATATAGCCAAAAAATTGGAAGATACTCTTCAGTATCTGTTGTTTTTTTCCTTTACATTAGGATGTTGCTTAATCTGTCATGAGATAGTAAGGAATGCATTTTAGAAAACTGAACTCAGTGTTTTCTCATTAAACTTCACTTAGGGCCAGGGCCTCAGCAATATGGTGTGACTCAGTACATAATATACCAGGATATTTTATTTTTCAGCTGTTCATTCTGAAATTGTTGTTTGCTTTCTATAATTAAAGTCATTCTGATTTAACTGAATTATGCTTACATACATATGTATGTATTCATTTATATGTACGAGTGCCATTCTGAAAGTATGTCTCCTATGTTATTATGTTGTCTCACAGTGTCAGAGGTGGATGTTGGTGGTATGGAACATTCCCACCAGTATTCTATTACATTTTGATGCTGTGTGACAGGTGGCAGCAGAGGAGCAATCTGACAGAATTGTCTGGAAGTGCACTTGAAGCGAAGGTGTGGTGTTGAATTTCTCCATATTGAAAAAAAAAATGGCACCCATTGGCATTCATCAACACTTGCTGAACATTTACTCTATCAGTGTTATTGTACTCTTTGCTGGAGTTTCCCTGGAAATAAATAGGAGGCGTTACTTTCAGTGTGACCTAGAGCATTTAGGATTCTTTGCTGTTCCTGAGCTCATATACTTCACAAAGTCCTTCCTTTCTCGTATTCAGACATCTTTTCTTGTTTCACTGGAAACTTAATCCTTGTGGTTATTAATTTTGCTGTAATTTCAAAACAATGAACACATTTTTAAAAGTTTATTTTACTGAAAACCCATTTACTTCATGGCTTAAAAAAGTGTATATGCACAACTTTTGTTAATGTGCTTGAGCTTTTGACTTTTCATCTGGACTGTTCTCTTGCCATACTTGACTGTTCTTTTCACATTAGAATGTGCTTTGAGAAGGGTGTTGGATATCAATCAACTCATCTCTCCCAAGCCCCTCGAATGTTCAGAGCCGTCTTGGGATATGGTCAAGTAGATCCCTGAGCAAGTCAAAGCCAGAAGAGATGATCTGCTAGATTTGTTACTAATGAAATAGGATGAATTCTTTGAAGACATCAAGGTCCACGTGATGGACCTTGAATATAAGATCCTGAGAAATAGGGAAATTGGTCCTTAATTTACTAAATATAAACTTATCCACTTCTATTTGCTTTGAAAGTACTTGCAAAAAATGATGTAGGGAAGTGTTTTTCCTAGCTCAGTTTATAGCCTTGCTCTAAGAGGAAAGTATCTCATTAAGGTCTGCATTTTCCTGTAGGATTGCTCATTAGGATGCTGTAGACTAAACTACTACTGTACATGGGATCATTAAGATTCTAGATAGTGTGTGTGTGACCATTTTTTTCTTGTGTGTGAGTATAAATCTCTGCCCCCAATTGCTTTTAAAAGCAAACAAATGAAAAAGTCAGATTTCAGTCTGTGCATCCAATTCTTTAACTCTCAGTGGAATAAGATGTTAATATGAGTAGTTCAGGAAAGATGAGACTTTAGAATCTTTATTTGACATCGCTGGTGTACGTAGTAGAGGCCTGGACCTATGGAACTTTTGAATAAAGCTAAATATTCATTTGATTTGAGCTTCAATCTTCAGACTACTTCATTAAATACATTTCAAAGAGAATTTTTTCAAAATTCAGCATGTCAATTTGTTATTTTTTTAGTCTTTAATTTGGTGTCAAAGAATCTGTCATGGCTGAAGTATCTTCTGATGTGTTCACCAGACTAATCAGGATGGCTTTGGAAGCGGTCGTAAAAATTATTTGTGTATTTTAAGTGATTTCCTTGAATTTATCTACCTAAAATTAAATAACAAAACAGCTATTTAGAGAGTTTTGGTTTTCCAGAGAGATCTATTCTGTTTGATTACATTAAGTCTCATATTTAGAGCCTCATAATTCACTTGAAACTTTGTTTTACATGTGGTACAGTAACATATCAAAAAATATGACATGCAATTTTTTAATGTTTTCTTTTTTCTCCATTGAGTGGTTATTTGAGTCATCCTGTGATAGCAAATGTATGATTTTTCTGTTTTTGAAACATGATTTGTGCTCCTTCCTTGGATTTACAGCAGAGTTTTACAATGTGCAGAACTCCTCCCAATAGTAAGTAATCTAGGCTTTCATTAGTTATTGCATCAGTAGCTGTTTGTAACAGAATTGCCTTTTATTGAAAGTATTTAGATAATCATTCAAAATTGAAGACTCAAGTCTTTGCTTTAACTTTATAATTGGAAACTGTGCTACAATATAAAAATATCAGCATCAAAAAGAAGGCTCAAAAAATGACATCCTCATCCCACAGAATCATGAAGTAGTAGAAATACAAGAAGTAAAAAAGGTAATACCACTTCAGCTTTTTCCTACTACTTAAAACTAATCTGTACCTGCATTTCAGGTGTAAAGATTTTTTCTGCAAATTGAAGAAGTACTAAAATTACATTGAAAATTAAAAAATAAAACCAGTAACTTCCCTCCCCTTCAGCACTTAATAATGAAAAATTGTTGGGTTTTTTTGCTCCCCTATTTCACAGTGAAATTCCTAAAGTAATTTACAAACATAAACTTTTTACATTTTACTTGTAGAAACTGCGAAGTTGAGTATTTTTACATGCTTGAAATTGTATGTTAAAATTGAATGAGTCATAGTCATGGCTTCACTCAGACTTCATTAAGATCCAATAGGAATACATTAAAATGTGTTTGAAGTAAATTACTTGTGCTTTTCAATTAGAATATGTTTCTAATTGAATAGTTTGAACACGTTAGGTGTTTTATATTACATGGCAGAATTTTGCAGCCAGTAGTACGCAGAGAGAGGGCTTAAGTCAGAGTTAAAAGCAATTTTCTGTATATTTGTCTGTATAAAACAATAAAGCATTTTAAATTAGACTGATGTTAAAAGAAAAGGTTGCTTAAAAATTTTCTTTTGACTGAATTTTTGTGTCTCCTACAAAATTTATTTGTGGAATGAACAGTGTGTATGTGGAAACATGCTTCTGTGTTCTTACATTTTTTTTCTACTTTCCCTCAGTGTTGCTGTAAAGAGCTGTAAGTTAGAGGGGATGCCAATTTGGGGTGTTGAGTGATAGAAGAACATCAAGTGTAATTTTTTTTTTCAAAGTTGTGTATGCAGGAGGTAACTTCCACGTTCATTAAACAGGAAACAAGTGATTCTATGATAAGGGCCAGAAATACCTAAATTCTTGACAGAAAGACGCAAATACATTGGTTTGTCAAGGTGGAAAGCTTTGTTAAAATTCAAAAAACTTAAACAGTTACAGTTATGCTTTAGCTATGGGACTTCTGAAATTTGCAAATATTTGTATGCAAAGCAGAGAAAAAAAATATTTTGCACAAAACGTTTTAACTCAAGACTTTTATAAGAAAGACTGTTGCACGACTCTAAGGAGCTCTTGAAACAACTTGTGTTTGTATAGCAGTAAGGTGAGAAAGCTGAGGAAGACTCTTGAAATAATGTGAGAGTAGTGTGAAGGTTTATTGTGGATTAGTTTCCCATCTGAGAATGTTCTAATATGATAATCAGTGAGGAAACTAGTAAGTTATCTCATGTCAAGGACATAAGATCCAGCAGTGATGTGAATGGGTGGATCTCCATTAGTGGGAGGTGATTGAACCCCTGGCGTGTGATCAGGCATGTGCCGTGCTTAAAGGGCCTTAGTGTGGAATTGTACCTTATTGGCTCTTTTATTCTTCATTTCTTTTCCTCTAATTAACCCCTTTGGTCATTCCTGGATGTGTAAATTTGCCCTTGATGTAAGAATGAGAGGAAATAATGTCAGAAATGTGTATGCAGAAGGGTTTATAAAAGAAGTTTTGAGAGGACCTAGTGCTGTTTATACTGAGGAAGAAGCAATGCAGAAATCTAGACAGATTCAAGAAGGGTGTTTTTAGTCAGGAAAGGTTAGAAAAGAAAACTTTTTTTTTTTTTTTTATGTGCATAGAGACAGAATGCTTGTTACTCTCTTTTTATTATTCCTTTTTTCTCTTCCTGTCTGGTTCAATAAAAAATTGAGTGAATGAATATTCTTCCTATTTTTAAATTAAATATCTGATGACAATATTCCTTTCGTAAAGTGTTAATGAAAAGAAATATATAATAAAAGTAAAATTAGCAAAGTTAAGTGAGCATTAACTCTGAGAATCCATCTCAGTAATTTAAGTTGATGAAGGGTGTGTTGTAATTATTCTTCAAAAGTCTCCATGAAAATTCTCCTGAAAGCAAAACTGTTCACTGAGTGGGGGTATTACTGTTAAGAGCTGTGAGGGGGGAAAACAGGAATGTGAACAGTCACCTAAACTCAGCTCTATGCTTTTGGGATTGAATGCAGTAACTGGAAACCTTACTTTTACAACTAGACTTAACTCCGAGTTTCTTCTGTCCAGGAAAGATTTGAATTCATGCTTTTTTCCATTCCAAAGGGGTTTGTGACATTTTCCTGTGGATTCACAGGCTTCTAGTAAGACTTAAGTTCTTAATTCAGCCCATAAATTGGCGGAGTATCTTTCCAAATTAATACTTTTTGCAAAGCCGGTAAGAATTTTGTGTCAGCAAGTCTGCAGCCTCTCAGTCAATTTTGGTTACAGTTGACTAATAGGTTCTAAATTATTGCAGAAAGATGAATTGACTTACATGCCTACAAGGATTACCATGTTCATTCTTTCTTCGAAAGACTAGGCTGCAATTTTAATAATCAATTCATTCTAATTTAGGATCAAAAGCATTAAAATATTCAGCTATGACTGTGTATTTATCATGGTGACTCCTTTGGGAAAGATGATGGTTTTCTAAATGACCTTTCATAGGGTTTTCATGTCTGGAAATCCTTGCATTTCTTTCAAGTATCTGAATTTCCAGAGGTTGGAGTGTTTTTGGTATCAAGTCTGGATTTCTTTTTTTAGTAGTCAACATTTCACTTTTTTGTAACTTGTAGAAACTTGTATAAATAGCTTAAAGAATAAGAAACAAAAGGATTCAGTGAGGTTTGCTGGACTGATCCTGATTCTAGAAAGTGATTACTATTAACTGTAAGTTTATAATCTTGTCATAGTGAACTTCTCGTTTGCCCAAACTTTTTAAAGAAAAAAATAAATGAATCAGTTTTTTGCAAGGAACTGAATCTTTAGCCAAAGAATATACAAAGTAAAATAGAAATAAGAACTAGAAAGTAAATCAGAAATTCTGGTAGTCTACTGTGTTTAATTGCAGTTGTACATCATGATTACTTGATGGCACTATCAAGGCTGTAGCATGTTGGTCTTTGTAACGTGAAATTGGGTTCTGTGACATGATACAGTAAAACAGATTGAAGAGAAGAAATACAGGTTGCATTGCACTGTTTTATGAAATTGGCATTACAGAGGGATTGCTGGGTGTTATTAACAGCTCAATTTCAGTCATTTAAAGTGAAATCATTACAAATATATTGCATTTTTTTTTAATCTTCTGTTAAAATGGGCTGAAGTATTTCTGAAGAGGAGTAAGATACAGGTAGTCTGCTATTGATAAATAATGTATCTTCAGAAACATCTCTCATGTTTCAAAATGAAGAGTTGAACTTGACTGAGAACTTGTTGCCCTGGTGGAGTTTGCCTTCTGGTGTAGCTGAATAAAAAGTTTCTGAGAAGTGCTGCTCTAAAATAGTAGGTTAGAGTTTGTCAGTAGCTTGCTATAGAAATCTTTGATCATGTCATCTGTGTCATGTACCTTCAGTGTCACACTGACAGTAGTTGTGTTCTATGGAGCCCATCCATGTACATAGAGCTAATGACCCAGGTTGCTGTAGACTTGTGATTGTAAATGTGCAGCACAGAAAGACAAAAAAGCTGGCTATGCCACTAGATTTTTGTGCTATTGGTAAAAAATAAATAAATAAATAAAAATTGATTTCTTTATGATACTGGGCAAAATAAGTATTTGTATGAAAGTAGAATATAAAGAAAAGTGCAACAGATAAGTCATTTAGGCTTTTTATGAGGTGTAGTTGATTTCTTTTCAGTACAATAAAAAAGACATGCACATTATTATTGAAAAAAATATTTTAGGAACTTAAATCAATATGTAAATAGTTTGCAGATCCTCCTATGTTTAACAGTAACAAAAAAAGGATGTAAATATGTACTTAATTCAAGGCTCTAATATTTTATTTTTTGTAAACCAAGGAGTCCATAAATAAATAAATATATATATGAAAGACATCTAGGGCTGTTATTAAACTGGGAAATAGGACTGAAGCAAGATACTGATATCATCTCAGGAAAGAGCACTAGTTAATCTAAAAATGTAAAGCATTGATCTCAATACTTCTTAAAATTTACTGTATTCCCATTTTGTGGTGAAAAGTCTGAAAAAATGTTTCTTCAACTATATTAATATCATTAAGACACTTTATGTAAGGAAGTTATACTTTTAAAAATTTATGTTGTAATAATTCCCACTGAACAAGTGCAAAATCATTTTGGATAAAGAACTGGAAACCTAGAGTTCATTTTATAGTACTTCTCTTATAGTATCAACAAAAATGAATGCAGCTTGGAGAAATACTGCCAATAATCCTTATTTTTAGCTAATCTTGGTCTGAATACCCTGAAAAATGAAAAAAATCATCAATCTCTATGCTGAATGTGAGTAAAAAATGATGCAATGTTGATTAAAAAAAAAAAAAGATAGATGCTATGTTAGGTTACAAGCTGGAAGCATGTGAACTATACTTACTAGCAATGGTGCACTGAGCAGTTTTCATGTGGAGCGTTGTGTCACATTTAGTGCATTTCAAGTCAAAAATAAGTAGAGAAATCAGAGTTAGTTTAGAGGAAAATAATGAGACTGATGAGAGATTGTTCTTAGAAGAAAGACGATTGGGCTGTATTAGTTAAAAAGCAAAGAGAGACTTACTGGAGTAATGTTCAACTGTAAAACGTTACTGAGGAGACACAAGGAATGATGTGATTTCTAAATGCATTTATAATTCAGTGTGTGGTGTGGAAGTGGAAATTTGACCTAACACAGATCTGTGTAAATGTACCTCTTTATGGAGGATTGCTATCGAAGGCTTATAATTTTCATTCCTTGAAACAGAAGGAAACCTCTCCTCCCATTATAGATTTTGGATAGACTTTTTTTTTTCCTGACTTGGACTTCTGGAAGATGTTTATAGAAAAAATAAAAGGATCTACAACCTTTTTTTGTCAACATGTTAGCAAAGCGCATCAGCAAATTCTGATTTTGTATTTCATTATTCCTGTATTCCTATGGCTGTGGGCCATAATAGGAAATGATTAAAAATGTGAAGTTGTCAGTTCAGTTCCCATTATTGTCTTTAATCATCTATGGTCCTATGACATACTGAAGTTAAAAATACATTTGCTTGCCACTCACACTTTGCAGCACTGAAATTTCCATATATACAGAAAGTCTTTCCTTATGTACAAGGTAAGTTCTGAGTGTTACTGACTTGATTTTAAAAATATGAATAGAATAAAAAGCTTTGTGAATACACAAGATTAACAAGTATATCCAGTTGTGTTCAAAACTAGTGTTGTAGCTTAATAATTGAAAAGTCTTGTCTGATAATACTCTGACTTAGGAGTTGTTTGGTCTTACCTTGAAACAGTTTTTTGTTATGTTGTAGCTTGGATTAAAAAAAAGATCACTTGACTTCTCTCAAGCCAAAAAATCTACATGTATTTTAACCTTGGAAAAGGAAGTAATAACAATTTACTTTTCAAATACATTTCAGTCTAATATCCACTCCCTATGTCCCTCTTTCTCCACCTTCCTGTGTGAATGTTTGAGGCTTGTTGGATTGAAAGTGCTGGGATCCTGATGTTTGCTTTACAATTAATAACACAGAGTTTACAGAAATGAACGTGGTAAGGGATAAAATTTTGTCTTCTAGTAGGGACATCTTCCACATTTTATGGAGCCACCTACTAAAGCAACATGCTATTCACCTAATATTATTACAAGAATTGATTTTTTTTTTTTTTTAATATTCTTTGTCTGGTACAGTTAGTATGTAATATTTCCCGGTGAGTGATTTGCAGCACTTAGTTTTTTTTGAGTTCCCTGTTTCCTATTAGTAGAGTTACATCAGAAATTAAATTGATAGATTCTCTTTGTCATGTTCAGAAAATTAATGAACAGATTCTGAAAGTGAAAGTACACTTCAGAAGTTATTAAATACTTTTTTTAACTTTATATTTTACTTCTTAACATTTTATTGTTGCTGTATGCTTCTGTACAGTATTGTGAGTTTGCTTTACTGCAGCTGTTTATTAACTAAATCCTGGTGATTCTTGGCATATGGTAATTCTCTGCAGATTGCACCTCACAGTAACTCAGTCATAACACTTCTCACTGTAAGATATATTTTCTTTCTTCTCTAGAGAGAATTTCCTCTTCAGTTTCTCCATTAGAATACTTTTGATACTGGCTCGTTAGGATTGATAAAAGGTTGGATTTACATCAGTAATTTGTTCACAAGTAGCTGGTTTTCCTGGGTTGCCATCATCTTCACATAAAATTGTCAGAATTACTTGAGTCATAACAAACTCCCGTGGTGATCATTATAAAACATCCCTTACACTGTAGCCTGTGTGAATGAAGTTCTCTGTAAAAATTCCTTGTCATGCTACTATCAGGTTATATTTTTTATGGAGTGTGAATGCCTACAGAATTTTACAGATAGTAATTGTTTTCCTGCAAGACTTTTTTTTTTTTTTTTTTTAGTTAGTGCCAGATATATTGGATTCCTTATTTTTCTGGGCAATAAAGGTAATGAATTTCTTTTTTTTTTTTTTTTTTTTTTTTTCCCCCCCCCATGGTTTTCAGGATATGTTAGGCCGTGCTAAGAAAAATAAGAGGTTTTTTGTTTTGAAAGGAAGAAGATGGCATTAAAGTTTGTGTGCATGTATATATTAGGGAGTGTGACGGAGATACACTAACAAGACTAATGGTTACCTGAAATATATCTGAAACTTAACCCTTTTGCTCATCAATCAGTCAGCAGTGGCAGGTAGTGACCATTAGGTGGATTCATTAACACCCTGCAGCCTTCTTGTACAGGGTGACCCACATCTGTCTTCATTAGAAGTTTGCTAGTTGCCAGTAGTGAACAGATGGGTCATTATAGCCTACATTGCCCTCTGGGCATACCTGGAGGACGGGCAAAGTCGTCCTTCTATGCAGGACACAGATACGTAGTTACTTAATAGGAATTGAACAAAATATTTGTAAGAAGTCTAATAGTGTTAGGCTTTTTCCTCAGACTTAGTTACTTCTTGTAGAGTCTTTGTTTCATGGTTTTTGGGCTGTTTCAGATTGTCCAAAGAAAAATAATATTTTATACATGTTGGTTTTATTTTAATATTTATTTGTTTTTGTATACCAGCTCTAAGAACATGAAAGTGTCTAAAACAGAGGTTTGAATTGTTTATTATCATTTCTTTTAAAATATTAGAATATAATGTAGCAAAGCTAAGAGTCAGTCATTATTTTAATCTAAATTCTAGGTGCAAACTTCACCATCTGATATAATAATTTTTTTTTTTTACAGACAGTATTTTCTGTAGAAATTAAATGAATTTATTTTATTTTATTTTTTTTAAAGAGAGCTCTATGAATTAAGGCAGAAGGGCATAAGGCAAAATTGTGTTGCCTGGAGAAGTGAATGCCTTGTATCCTTATTGCCAACAGTGTTGCTATTTAAACAGCAGGAGTTAAATCCTGGTTGAAAACATCTTTGATAAAACACTAGGTATCAGTTATTCACTAATGATTGCCCTTTCAAAAGTTTTAAGTTATGCATGTGTTTTCAGTGTTATCAGTGTTATAATTGATATTCCACTTTGGAGTATTTGTTTAATGTCTGCTTTTAATACAGAACTCTTGTAAACATGAGGCAAACTAATTTCGGTTAGAAAGCCTGATTTTGACATGAGGTTTTCCCCCGGCACATTCTCTGAAATGGAAAAATGATAGCATTTACCAGTGAAGAATAAGTGCCATTTCCTCTTTAAGGTGTTAGTGAATTCCCTCTTATTCCCCCTTCCCCTACCATCCTACTACTTTAGTGACAGCGATTGTGACATCAACAGCAACTTTTGTTTTTTGAAGTAAAAGAGATGAGTGCTTACCACTGTCCAGGTGTTATTGATTTTCTTGCTGCATGAGGGTCTGTAGTTCTTTTCCTTATGAAGGTACTTAAGACATGTCTTTTTCTGAAGGCAATATACAGATTAGACTGTTGAATCTCCAGGATAGCTGACCATAAAACAAATAGATCTTTAACTTCTAAAGATATGCTATTTGTATTAATTTCAGGAACAATTTTTTTTTTATGGGATTTTCTTCACTGAACAGAGGTTACCCATTATTTAAACATCATAATTATATATTTTTTTCTTTCCTAATAATTAAGCTGTTTCCCCCTGGAAAGTTGTTTGTCGTAATTAAATCTTAAGTTTCTCTTTTCGTAATTTGAAACAGGTCCTGATTTTGTTCATCTTTTCTTTCCTAGTTTGTGATTAAACTATTTCTTTTACTAAACTTCTGAAACTTTATTTCTGGAAGATAATGTATAGATACACATTCTGAATTAAGTGATGTGACATTTGTAGTAGAATTTAAAAACAAATGTATTTTGTATTTCACAATTCTATCGTATCACTCTTTGCTTGTGCCTAGCTAAGTAATGAACAGGAACAGTTCTCATTAGGAAGATGAGACCTTATCTGCTGGAAATGTTATATTTTGTTTCAGAAGAGTAGTCTGTGCAGTTCATATTTAAAGGATAAATAATAATGCTGTAGTGATAAAATCTAGAAGAACTTTTGTTATCAGAATAGTTTTCAAGTCTTTGGTGAAGAATACCATTAATGAAGTTGTCAAAAGTAATACACTTATTCATGATAAAACTGTAACTTGTATGCACAACAGATGAGTTGGACAGTAAACAGAATGCTTGCAGTACAGATAGTTTATGACAGTTAATTCTGCTTGACATATGAAGGGAACACTAGTAGTTTGCCTCTTGGAAAGTGCAATATCTCACTGCATGCAGTTGCCATATTATTTATTTATTTATTTTTGTTTTGATAGGCATATATTTTGTTGAGCATGAAAAAAGGGTGGATGGGATTTGTTGCTGTAGCTTAAGGAAATATTACATTTTACTCAACCTCACTGTTTTTGAGAACTAGGGTTCTGTCTTTAACATGTTCTGTGTATATTTAGGAACTGGATTACCCAGCAGTAAAGGTCACGCTTTGCACCTATCTGGGATATCTGCATATATTGACGTGTTTACAGAAGCCATTAGAATGATCTTTGGTTTAAGATTGCCCAGGTAGCCCTAATATAGCTTTGTTACATCTGTGGTTTACAATACAGTCTTTAGTTATATGAAGACACGAATCTTGCCTTAGGGTGCACAATAGAGCATTTACTCAACAGAGAGTTATTTCTCTCTCTTTAATGCTATCCTATATGAACTTCATGCTATATTGTCATGGTTTTATGATTTTTGATACTGGTATTCCACATCATAGTTTTTCAGTGTATGCTTATTTCCTTTTTTATTTTGTGTGTGTGAAGAAATGTTCTCTGGCTGCTGTTTTTTTCTTTTTCTAACTGTGCATTTCATTAATTCAGATTATATGTTGCACTTTAATAATATTATTATTATTATTATAACTTCCTTTTCTGTATATAGGAAAATTCTTTATCATCTTCCTGAAAATTCTGTTATGTCTGCATTAAGCTATTTTTCTGTTTAAATACTATACTGATAGAAACATGATCTGAATCTGCGCAGGGATGGTCTGCTTTGGTTCAACTTCTTTATGCATTAGATTTGTGGCATTCATATTCTGATGACTAGGTTACATTTCCTACCAGTGACAGAACCAATCCTCTTGACTGGACATCTTCCACCGTCCAGGCCCACCAGTTCTTTGTACTATCCTGATGGGATCGTCAAGTGGAACTCATGTTCTGGCTTATAACCTATTATTTTTTTTTCTTGCAGTGCATTTGACTAAAGAAATAAATAAGAATTTTATATATACATACATTTATACATGTATATATACACTATATATAAAAATATATTATATATAAATGTATGTGTATATATATGTATGTGTATATATATATATTTTTTTTTTTCAAACAAGCTTTAAATGGTCTTCTGTAACATAAAATTTTAAAACTCAACTTTTTGGATTGAGAAAGCAAGAATTAATGTATTTATCAATAAGCTTAATTACATTTGCAATATGTCATTGTAAGTATTAATAAAATATATATCATTAGACATATTTACTAATATATATTTACTGATAAATTAGTGCTGCTTTGCAGATCATTTAGTATGACTGCTTGATCTTTTCATTGGGTTATCTTTTTATCTTTCATCTGACAAAAGGTGACTTTCTGAGAGCTGTTTATTTGCTGGAAGTGGGAGGCACGTTTATTCTCTCTAATGAACTTGCGAACTCTAGGAATTTATGAGAAGATATACTCAGCAATTGCTGGTGTCAGACTAGTGTTAGTGTGGCATCAAGATGTTATTGTGGGAAGCACTGTAATATGACATGAAATAACTTTGTTAGTATAGTTTTAAAGCCATACTCTATTTGTTACCTGTATAGATCCCAGTGGAGGCTGATGAAGTTTTTGTGAAAACTTTTGATGAAAAAGAGATAACAACACTTCAGTTTTCTACCACTTAGAATTCTTTTCTGCGTGGCACAATTAAACACTAAAGAATACATGCAAAGAAATAATTTCCTTAAGGAGAACCTTTTAGAAGTAGTATTATTTCAAAATCATTTTCATGTCTAATATTTATGGCTTAAACGCAGATTGACTAATTTGATACTTCTGGAAAGATTTCTAATTTCTTATTAATTTCTAATTAATATCAGCATGATATTAATTAGGATATGCAAATTAGCTGACCCTTTTGAATATTAAATTTATTTGATGGGGCAGAATTTATAAGAGGTAATACTGATGCAACTCTGATTTCTCAGGAAATTGTTAATTGCATAAGAAGTCCTAATACAAGTAGGATATCCGCAGCTATGCCATAATTTGTGCCTAAGTATCTCATAGACTAGGATATTGGAATCCAAGAATAATCTGTGAGATGTAACACTACTGCTAATTTTTGTCTTCAGTACTTTTGTTCTGGTTTGGGAGGAACGGAGGTTTTGACCAATTTTTCTTCAAGCTTTTTGGGTTTGTACTTTTCAGAGACTCACTCTAGTAGCTGATGATTTTAGGGAGGCCTTGTGTTGTTTCAGAATATGGGAGTTAGGAAATCAGTATTAATCTGCTTCAGGCACTTTTGTATTGCACTAGGTGCAGCTTAGTTTCTTCCTGTCTAAATAGAACTAGTTAAACTACACCACCTGGTGATCATAGGTTATACTCAGTTGGACCTACATGACATGTTTCTTACAGTTCTACAAGTCAAAAGCTTTTTAGTGTATTACTGGCTATACTTGTATTAATATTGGAGAAGCATGAAATTTTCTTTCTATCACTGATAGTAAAGGACAGAAGTTCTACATTGTGTACACTTTTTAACATCATGAAAAATTATTTTGATGTGGTGGTTTAATAATTGGAACTTAGAATCATTGAATCACCAAGGTTGGAAACAGAAGATCATCCAGTACACCTTGGGTGTGTGTCTGAATACTTTATTCAATTCTTTTTTGATCAGGAGGAAAAGTTCCATTGCTCAGTATCTTGAAAGGTCACTGATAAGCAATTGTGTGCTTGAAGGTATTTTGAACTTGGCTTCTTCAGAGTACAAAACTCATTAGGTTTGCTTCCGTGTGGGGAATAATGCTTATAAATGTGCAGTTTAAGTTAATACTGTGCGCAGCAAATCCTATTTCAGCTAGTACAAATAGACACAGTGTATAAAAATGGTAGTTTACAGGGGATGTTTTTCTGGGGGGGAATAAGGATTTTCTTTTGCTATATTTGTTAATACTTAAGGGCAGCTGATTTGACAGCAATTAAAGCTTTAAAAATGCTTCTGCAGTCAGAAAAGCTTCAACAGAATTTTTGAAATGAGCTTAGTGTTGTTTGCTTTTGTCTATATTTGCATGTATAAACTTCTTAGCAACAGTTCAGCAGTTCATGTCACTGACACTGTCTTGAGCTGCTTTAAATTTCATAGAGTAGAAAATATTACAGGCTACAAGTATTGTTCAAGTCATTAATACCAAAACCGATATCTGGCAGTTCTTAGAGCAGAAAAACACTAAGTTCAGTTTCTAGTTCTGTCAATGTAATCCATTTTGGAAGCAATCCCTTTGGGGAGAAAATACTTTAAAGGCTGAAAAAATGGTGGAGGTGTACAAGCAAACAACATGGTTAAACAAATGTCATCGTAGTGTGGAACATGATTTTCCCAATAGGAAGTATTTATGCTGTAGGGAAAAGTAGTTTTCACAAAATACTGTGATGTTTATAATGTCCAGTATATCCTGAGAGGTTTTTAGAACTTATGGTATTTTGTCAAATCAGCTGATTTACTATTTGTTGTTTTAGTTGCCTCAGTAAAATCCATACCTTAAAAATAAGAAAAATGTATTCATTTCAATGTCTGGTGAGATTTTCAAATCTTTGTATGTGCTTATACTTTGAATATAATCATTCCATATTTGCCTTTGTTTTTTTATTTTTTTTCCTTTTTACAAAAATATTGCTCCGTGTTTATCATAAGAAATCTTTCAAGAAATAAGATATTTTTGACCACAAAATATTATTGTAATTTTGTTAAGACTGCTTGGCCTTTATAATGATAAAAATAATTCACTTGAAAAATTTATTTATATAACTTAAAAGTTACATTGATTTCAATTATTTTTTTTTTGCTTAGATTTTTTTTTTAGATATATTGTGACAAAAAAAAGCCTTGGAAATTGTATGACTTTAAACTTCTGCAAAATTCAGACTTTTTTTTAGACTATTATGGTGTCTTGTTTCTTGGATGAAATTTTCCATTCTTTGGTTCTGCCTACAACTTAACTATTGTTTTTCAGAAATGATGAAAGTCTGTCACAGCTGTAAAACTTATTTACCTAAGTTTACCATTTTAAAGAAATGATATTTTTGACACATTGATAACTTCAAAAGTAGATGAATATTAACTCTTCAAAGCTTCCTTTAGGCAGGCTTTACTAATTGGTTGACTGTATTCTAGCATTCTAAATGTTTATTAATTACTGTCTATCTAAAGTAAAATGAGCAGTTTGTGATCATAGGTATTAATAAATCAGACATAATCCTGGGTCTTAATTTTTCCTTCTGGGAATTTGGGAGCCTCTTCAATTTGTGAGTGGACATGCTGTATGTTTAACTCTTCCTCACTGGGAATATTTACATCTGAGGTATCTATCAGCATTCTTCTTGGCCCTGGGCAAGTGGCAAGTGTGGCAAGTATGTTTGTAGTCTCCTAGACCATACTGATACTGTACACTGCATCACCACAACTGGCATCTCTAAGTTGTATTCCTAAACTCTGAAGACAAGGAAGAAGGAGGGGTTGGAGCACAGTGCATTCTTTCACAATGGCTGTCTTGCAGAACCTTGTGGACATTAAGGCTACAGATAGCTCTTTCTGGGGGAATTATGAACATCTCTTGACTATCAGGGAGTTTATTAAAAAAAAGAAGTACAAATGAGTAACACTTAATGAAGAATGTCTTTCTTTTTCCATAATGTTACCTGGCCGCAATTCTTATGTTGTTTAGCATATTTAGTAACATTTAACTATTAAGACCTTTATCAAGCCGTAAGGTACTAAAGTAAAAGCATAATGCCGAAGCAAAACAAGATCCATGTAATGTAATTGGTGTACTTGAAAGCAAGGTAACTTTCTAATTTTCTGGTTACAGCTTTTCAAGGTAACATTAACGCAACCGTGCTGTAACTGTGAACTACTTATTTCATAAGAAAATAAATAAATAAGATTACTAGATGCAGCTGTAGCTGAGACATGAGTTTGAAATAATAAAAGCTAGTGATTGCAGTCAGACAACATTTGGGGTACTGCAGTATTACTAGTGTTTCCGTTACTTGATACAAGAATGTTCAAAAATGTTTTTGTAGCAGAGGAGTGTAGGAGGAGTTCAAGGGTTGCCTTGCAGCTGACACAGCTAGTTCTAGCCAGCTCCTTGATGGACCCACTGCAGGATGCTGATGAGCACCAGTTTGGTGGAGTATTTGTGAAAACGTTTATAAAAGGGCAGAAGACCTTAAACAGAGAAGAAGGGAACAGAAAGAGAGATCAATAGCAGAGAAACACTTTTAGGGGAGAGTCGGGCTGGGGACTAGGAAAAGGTTCTCCACCAGAGTGGGTTACATATGGAACAGACTCCCTATGGCAGTGATCATGGCCCCAAGCTGCTGGAGTTTAGGAAGTTTGGACAACACTCTGACACAGGGCTTGAATTTTGAATGATCCTTTGTTGAGCCAGGAGTTGAACTTTGTGATACCTGTGGGTCCTTTCTAAGTTTATATGTTCTAGGTTCAGTGATACTATTAACTATTTTAATTGGTAATAAATTATATTTTCACCAGCTTGCATCATTTTCACTTATAATGGTAATTGATTATCAGTCTCACTCTCTAGTCCCATGAATAGTTTGTCATATTTTCTTCCTCTTGCCTCACATAGGGTTGAGAAGAATGAGTGAGCAGCTATGTGGGAGTTTGGCATTTAGCAAAATTTAGTACACCATGTTGTAGTTGAAAACAAAATTTAAGTTAGTGATGTTACTACTTTTTTTTTTTTGTTTTGTTTTGTTACAGTTTTTGAAGAGTGAGTATCAGTTTCAACTAAAATAGTTTTATGACAGATTTGCACTGGAAAGCATCAGGCTAAAACAGTTCCCATCTTATTTTAGTGATGGTGGTGAAGTTTTATGGTTATTGTTGTATATATGACACATAGTTACAGTTACATTAATGGATCATCTCATAGAAGATTAAAGAAACCATAGAAATTTGCTGTTAATTGAAGGGAATAAGTTGCTTATTGAAATCAGTTTCTCCTTGAGATTCTGTGGTCCTGCACCATAGCTTATAGCTATTAAAGAAATCCAGTTGGTAAATCTTTGAGATACAGTATTAGGCTGAAATTTTCAAAGTTGTTTAAGAGGACTAGGTGCCCATGGAAATGTCAATTTCTTTTTCTCCTTTAAAATTTTTTTCACTACTGATTGAAAGTTTCTTTTTTTCCCCCCTGCTGATGAAATATTGACCAAATTCCCATTAATGTTAGAAATAAAAATATTTTGTGGTAAATGTATATGATACTAATATTTGAAGAGATCCAACATGGAAGGAAATCTTATGTCAGCTTTCAGCTATTTCTATAATCTATCATACTTAAACCAAAATAAAGGTTATGTGTATGCATAGTTTCTTGTAAGAGATGTCCTTCTCTGTGATAGATATGGCAACGTTACTGTTAAATATCTCTATATGTGTAACTGGAGTTATTTATGTTAAACAGATACAGGCATTTATGTATATTTGTCTTTACAGTATTGGTTTATTGTTTTGCTGAAGTGTTTATTTTCTTGGGGGGAAATAAATGTATTGCAGTTTACTTGTAAGCCAGTTTGTGATCACTTCTGTTTTAAATTTAGGGCTGTTTCTTCATTAAAATGAGTGAAAAGGCTTACTTAAATCCTTTATGCGTCATATTAAGAATTTACTTCAATGATCTGTATGTAGACATCCACAGCTTTTTAGATATGACTTTTAACATTCAAAACATTGAATTGTGTTGTAAAAAAAAAAAAAAAAAAAAGTATTGTAAATGATTGTTGGAATGGTTCAATGTTCTCATGCATCCACACTGTGACACTTTCTGTAAGAAAGAAATCACTCCAGTAGAAGCACAGTTAGAGCTGCCTAATATCTATTTCCATTGATGAATAGAATTCTAGTTTTTTTCGAATCATTAAAATGTCAAGCAGATCTTGTGGTTCTCTCAAGTTTTGCTGTCTAACAGAATAAAAACATTTTCTGAACTTTCTTTAAATCTCTATTTTATAGTAAAGGTTCTTACATATTTAACTAGTCTTCAGTGTTTGTCTTGATACATATTCCCACCTATTCTAAAATAGAAAATTCTGCTGGTAATAAAATAATCGAAGTATTTTGTTTCATCATGGCTGGCTCAGTAAGAGGACAGATTGTATTGTAAGATCAGTTTAATCAAAGGGTGGAAAGTGTGTGATTGATTAAAATCTGTAAAACACCAACTGTAAGCAAATCTTTTTATAGCAGAGTTGCTCAGAACAAAGTTAATTCTTGACTACTGGAGTGAATAATCTGCATAAAACACTTCTATACTTTAAGAAAATATTGAAATATAATCAGATCTTAATGGTCTAAGCGAATTCTTAGTAAAAATACATGGTCCTTGAAGGTTACGTGCTGCTAATTTTTAAATATAGGAAAATGTTTGATATGTAGAATTTTATTATAATCAGTATCTTCCAATTCATGTGTAACACTGCATTTGTCATATACCGAAACTTCCTGCTATCTGCAGGAATTCTCAAATTCTGTTGTCTTTCAGATCCTGGATACACCTCAAGAAAAAGTAATTGATAGAAATATATATATTTTTCCCCCCTGAGAATGCTTAGATTACATTGTGTGTAACATATCAGTGTGTTTTACATACTCATTCAGATGTTACTGTCAGTAAAATTTGTAAACATTTGAAATTCTGAATAGATTTTTCTTTTTGGCTATAACCTTCTAAGTTATGTTTTTTATCTTACAGACTGTACACTGTATCATGGGCAGTGTTAGTTGGTAATTAAGATCTTGCTTTTTCTTCATTGCCATAGTTTCAGTCTGGGAGAGATCATTGCACAGGAGGCATGTTGTCAGAGAGGGTCAGTATTGCTCATTAATGTTCACTACAAATAGTTGTAATTGGTATTCCTTTGAATTAAATTATCATAAAGTGATTTTGCAATAGGTGTTACAATTTCTGGAGTACTTCTCACATCTAGCTAGGAGCCTAGTGGGTCATTAAGGTTTGTAGAAGGAGTGGAAGAACTTAATGTACATGATCAATCTGAGGCTGTATAACTTGGAGAGTTAAAATGTTTCAACTCCCACCTGTGTTAAATATTTTAAGCATAAAGTGTATGATGACTATAAATGAAGCACTCCTAGCTGAGGTATTATTCAGAGTCTTCAAAATATATCTTCTCCCGAATTACTGCAAATGGTTCTGAATGCCAGTTGTCAGTTCTTACATTTGTTAACAGATGTGACTGGAAATTGAGCTAGGCTGGCAGGAATGCATATGTACATCTCATATCATTCTTTTCCTGCTGTTCAATTCAGAACTGGTGCAAGAGGGTCAAGCTAAATTAAAAGCAGCTCTGAGTATAGATATTAGATTAAATATTTTATTACTTAAAATGATGCTGCATGTGCAGTTGCAGTTTGTATGGCCTTTATCAAATACTTCTGATTTGGATTTTTTTTATTAATTGTATCAGGTACATCATTTTTAGGTGCTGCTTTTCATTTTACTATTACAATCAACTGTTGATTTTCTGTCTTCTTTAACTAGGACAAATGTAGGTCTTATATAGATTTTTAAACACAGAATACATATCAAATCAGGTTAAAGTAAATTAATGTTGCAGTGGCATGAAGTTTTGCAGATGTAAAATCTTTTCACATTTGTAAGATGAAAAGGAAGCACTATGAATCAATCGTTAGTTATAATTCAACAAAAATATTAGAGTGTTATGTTCTAAGTAGTAAGTGTATAATGCTATAGTAGTTTACACAAAACCTGTATTAAAGAAGTTCCATACTTAATATTTTTAAAAAGGAACATATATTGTACGATTAAAATGTGATTATGTAGGCTCAAATAGTGATGATAATACCAACACCAAATGCTGCATGTGCTAGTAATTTTTGAACATGTAAGACAAAGACGCTTGTTGATAGTTGCAGACAAATTTTGGATTAAATTATTCAACATGCTTTGCACAAGTTTTCAAGAAATTATCTAACAAAATACTATTTATCATTACGGGGATTTGTGTTATGGGGTAGAATGGAGACAGCTAGAGAAATTACCCTTCTGCTTTATGTTCAAGCATAGAAATTTAGTATTCATTTATTTTATTACATGTATATTCTAACAATAACAAGAAAAAACTGGAACAGTGCTCTTCTGCAGGATTGCCATGTTAACCCCTAGATTCGACTTTGTCTTCTCCAAAGCAAAATGGATTCATGCAATATATATATTTGAGATGTACCTTGAATGATCACCATTTAATTGTTTCAATTCACATGGGGTCATGTGGTATGTTTTTATTTGCGCTACGAACCACACTACTTCACTGGAGTACTTTGAAACGTGGAGCATATATGAATTGAAGGACTTCTTATTAAATCCTAGTTATACAGTAAATCGATTTAATAAGTGAGTCAAAACACAGATGTGAACACTTTATTAAGTAAAACTGTAGTATCTTTGTGGTTATATTTGCAACTACTGAAATATGCAAGTGGTTTAGTTAGTAACCCAGGAAATTCAAATGTGATGTGATGATTGGCATTGCTTGTAGCAAATGGCAGAAATGGCAGTATGGCTGTAGGACACCTTTTCGTAAGATCTTGGAGAGTTTTCAACACTCCGTATATCAATCCTCACATTGTCTGGTTTGTTTATAAATTCCTCGAACTGAAATATACATAGGAATTCACTTTAAATTTAAACTTTGTGTTGGTACATACATCAAGCAGTTCTTGATTGACACAAATAGATAGATTTATGACAGAAGTACTTTTCCAGGACAACATGAAAGGTTATTTTCAGAAATCTGTTATAGAAAAGTAAATTTCCATGTGATTCATTTCTTTGACAGCTCAAAAGAAGAAGGAAAGAAAAACATATGGCTTAAGTATTATAATAACCTAAATAGTAAAATGGTAAGGTAACCATCAAGAAATAATTGTAGTGTTTTATGACTGCTATTAATAATCTCTTCTTGTGGTCTGTTGATGTTTGAGATCTATATGAAAATGTATCAGATGTAAAAGAATCTATGGACCCAAATATCTGTTTATATACTTGTTAACATATTGTGTGTATGTATATGTATATATATAAATATATATAAAAGTTCTTATGTAAATCATTTTGAATCTTGCTTTTTTATGTACAATGCATGGAGGAGGTTTTGCAAGCATTTCAGTAGTTACAAGTGTAATTTAGATAATGTATACTACGTAGATGTGTGATCTGAAAGCATGATGGCAGGTAAATGAAACATTTTTTCGTTGTAACTTGTATAGTGAACAGTCTTACAATGGTTGCTGTCTGATATTAAAAAGAAGTTTTCACTGAGCAATAGGTCTGGTGCTGGACTGCATTGTAACTGAGTAGTTTATTGCCCTTCTGAAACACAAGATGTTTAAAGTACATTTAATATTTTTGTTAGAGCCTCTAAGCAAACATATTTTTCATGACTATAATCAAATGTAAAAAATGATTTTTTAAATAATCAGGAAATGCTCAGCAAATATGAAATCAGCAATGCACATATATTATAATATAGTTTTGACGAAACCTTTGCTTGTCATCTCTTCTTTTCCCCAGTATTGCTCCAAAGGCTTATTTTTCTCCTGTCTGTATTCATCTTCAGCAGCATTACTTGCTCCATTTTTTGGGAACAAAAACCAGCTTTGTTTCTATCAATTAAATCATCTTTGTCTTTTTATTCTTACTAATAATGTAATTTGAAATAATAAATAAGTACACCTGGCTTTTCTTCAACACATTTATGAAGTTTCTCTTCTGAAAGTTCTAGTTTAGATTATGAATCCATCAAGGCAGTTTTTTCTTTTCTCACAATTAATAGTCTGCCAAAATTTGCTGTATGATTCTTGCCCTGTTGATTGTGATTTTTGAATCCCAAAATAATCATGCTGTATTTGTTATTATAGAACTATATTATAGTTGTGTAGGTACAAGGTTTTAAATTATTTATATCTCCTGTATTTTTGCAGCTTCAGAGATTTTTCACCCCCTCTGCATTACGCTTCAGAAACAATGATTTTATGAAAATAAATTCATGGGAAACAAAGTTTGAATAAAATGAAGTCTAAACCCAAGCATGCATGCCTAAACTTGTTTGCATTGATGATTGGAAAGTGGCTTCGTGGAGGAGTATTAGTTGCGGAGTTTTGAATAAGATTTTAAAAGTCACGTGACCTAGAAAAACTACAGCTTTCAGTGGGACTTTTGTGTGGCTTACATTACATCTAAATGTAGTGATTCAAGTTAGTCAGGGATTGTGATCCATGCCAAGGATTAATATCAAGTGCTAATGTGTCTTCTAGATAACTTGTTGTATGTAAGCTCGTAGACATAAGAATACCTTGATTTCTGCAATATTGCATTCAGTATGTGTTATGTGTAGAATCAGCAATGATATAGATTGAAAATTGAAGATATAACATTTCTATTATGTGTAAGGCTTTGTAGGTATGCTGGTGACTATTCCACAAATACACTGGTTGACTTAAAAAAAAATAATCTTGCATATTAATGTAGTTTTGTATTTATGGACATACATACAAAGTATCCTGCAGAAACAAGTGGTGTTAATGCTTGCAGTTAATACATAGTTTAAGATCACTTCTGTGATGACTAGAAAGATTCAGCCTGGCAGTTGTCACAGTTTCTAAATTGTATTCATAAAGAAAGAAAGAATATTGTACTGATATAAGGACTTATTTATATTTTCTGTATTTGCTGTAGGCTATAATTGGCGTATTTTTTTTTCCTTCTGCTTCATTAGAGATTTCTACCTGTGAAATCAATCTCACGAACTTCTGGCACATATAATGAACCACACATGGCTCTGAAGTCCTTGAACAAAACATCAAGCATGGAAAAGATCCCATTTGGTTAAACTGCTTTTTGATTTGCTCTAGACTCTAGGCTAAAAAGAACAAGAGACTGGCAATTAATCCAAATAGTGGCATTCGGGGCGTGTAACATAGTATTGGTAAGAATGCTATTCTAGGACACTAGTAATTGATCTTGTAATTGAAAATATAGTAAATATGAAATTAATTTGAAAGGAAAACAAGAATTAGAGAAAATGCACATAATAAATTTTGGCCAAAGGGTGTGTAAATGTGGTTCTCAACTCAGTTATTTTGGGTATCTGGGACATCTGAACACTGCATAATAATTCATAGTAGTATATTTGGCTTACTTCACTTGCAGGATTCCTACCTAATGAAGAAGCAATATAAATAGCATGTGCGGTTAATGGACTGCTTTTTTTTTTTTTTTTTTTTCTTTTTCTCCATTTAGGGCTAGTATTAAATAAAGCTGTTTCTCCAAAATACAATCTCTATAGTTATGAATAAAAAATACTAAATGTGTCATCTTTGTATGACTTTACTTAGGCCAATACATGAGTAGCAAATTATTTTGTCTTTGCTGGGAAGTTTGTTTCTCACACCAGTTCAGAAGCGTTACATGAATAAAAGGCTGAAGGGCAGAAAGTTAGAATATCTCTGTAAAATGCACTTTCATGTTTTTCTGTCCTAAAGTGCACGTATACCATGCCAGTCATCTACAACTTGTTTCCCCAGAGCTCACTTTTTACTCGTCTTGGATTACTTAGCAGTTGTGTTCTTGTGGGCCAGTTGCTTGTGCCATCTAGATAAATAATGGAATTGTAGAATGAATTGGATTGGAAGGACCAATCTTTTAAGGAGCTTAAAAATCATCTACTTCCACTTCCCTGCTGTGGCCAGGGTTGCCATGCTACTTTATTTGCCTGTAGTAAGGCCCCACCTGTTAAAATGTGAAATACTCACAAATACTTTCTGAATGACAATGTAATGTCAACGTCATCTTTAGATTTAATTACACACCCAGTGTCAGACATCATACAAGGTATGAATAAGCTAATTTGACTTTTGAAGGTCTATTATTAGTAATTTATTAGTAATGTTACTATAATGTAAAAGTAAAAAATAAAACTGTGTTTCCAACTTACAGAAGCATACTGACTATTTTCAGTCCCTGTGTTCTGTAACACTTTGGTCTATGGTATTGAAAATTATGTTTTTAAGAATGTATGTTACAAGATATTTAGATCTTCAGCTCTTTAAAGTTTACATCTTCTACAAAAGCAAGATTTTTTTGAATACTCCTGGCTCTGCTGTAAAGGACCAGGAAAGTAAAAAAAAGGCAAAATAAATCTTGAGAGCTATGGAAATTATGATAATTTTTTATTCCAAATGAGTAACAAGTTTTGCATAGTTATGTTTTGTTGAAGTGAGTTTAACGGCAAAACTAGCAAGGTCTGACATCTTTTTTTGTCGTATAAAGCCAGGATGTATTTGAATCACAATGACATTAAATTTAGTTTCGTCCTCTGCATTTAAAGTTGAAAGAGGAAATTGTGATTTGGGAAAGTTACATAAATACCGGAGAAGAAGTAGAAGTAGAATGGTTTTGAATCAGACCTTTTACCAGCTGTTTTTGGAATCACAAGTTTTGAGGCTCTTCTGCTTTCCTATGCAAATTTTTTGTATAGTCTGTTTGCTTTTTGTTACAGTTTCTGTATCTCTACTAGCAGATTATAATCCTTTAAAATGTATTTTTAACTTGCATAATATGTCGTAGAGTCTTAGTACACATTATGGCCTAGTTCTGTCTATGTTGTCATCTACTGAAGGGAAATATTTAAGTGGCTGATGAAAAATTTCATAATTATATGCCCAAAATTTCTTTTTCAGAGTTTTTGTTATTGCTTTCTTATAAAGGTTGCTCTGAAAGTATCAAGTTCCATGAACGTATTCCATATTCTTACACAAAAGTTCATAGAATTTATCTTTTCAATATGTTTAGTTTGACAGCCCGTAATTTGAAGAGTGAAGCTACAACGTTAAAATGAAATCTGGAGTTTCCATGTTTCCTCCTTGACCTTATAGCTATCTAAAGTTATCTGAAGGGAGGTTATGGCTAGGTAGGGATTGGTCTCTTCTAACATGTAACCAGCAATAGAACTAGAGGCAATGGCCTCAAGTTCAACCAAGAGAGGTTTGGGTTGAGTATTAGGAAAAAATTCTTCTCTAGAAGTGTGGTTAAGCTCTGGAACAGACTGCCCAAGGAAATAATTGAATCACCATCCTGGAGGAGTTGTAGAAATGTTTAGATGTTGTACTAAAGTCATGGTTTAGTGGGAAATATTGGTGGTATGTGGGCAGTTGGACTTGATGATCTTGGAGGACATCAGTCCTCTATGATTCAGTGTTTTTACCTTTTCCTGATTCTTGTGGAAGGCATTTTCTTTTGCCTCATTATGTAAAAAAAATTTCTACGAAACATACAAGTTAAGAAATATAACTTTTGGCATTTCTGTAATACCCATAGCTGTTTAATTTTACAAGAGTTTTAATATTTATGAGTTTATTAGTATAATCTGTGTTCTTTACTTTCAAAGAAAATGTATGACCTGCCTGATTTGCAGACATCAAAATTGACATTAGATAATTAGTGCTAATGCTAATAGGGGTCATATGAAGTAAATGAATAAAATACAATCTTAAATAAGTTGTTTCCAAAATTCTAACGTTTCTCTGCACTCTATAATTTTCAGATCAACCAAAGTACTGAAAAACTACATAAACACCATAAACCAGTCTTTCTGACCACAGAAAAAACACCAGCAGCTGCTGTGGTAAGTAAACTTCCTAGATTACTGCAATTTTTCTTTTGTTCTGAAATTATTGAATGACAACCAGTTGGTGCAGCCAGATTCTTATATAACCTTATCTCAGCCAAACTGAAAAAAATACAAATATTCTTGAAGGAAGGCCAGCACTGACTTTCTAAATTTTCTATGCAATGATATCCATACTAATAACATATTGAAAAACATATGAGAATAGAATATTTTATGGAAAGTAATTTCATTTTCTTTTTTTTTTTTTGTTAATGTTTTTCATCAGTGTTGATTAGTGTTCGAGTATTTAAGAGCACTAGCCTCTGATGTTATGGGTCAACATAATAAAATAGGAGACATTACTTTTAGAGCAGCCCTTGTAGCTTGCCACTTGGTTTCTACACCCTGAGACCTTTTTCCCATGAGGAAAAAATCACTGGTATATAAAACTTATGTAAAGAGGAAATGCTCCTGAAGACATCACTGGCCAGATAGCCACCAGAAAATGTATTTTCCTAATTTACCTATAAATTATTATTAATTCATAGAAGCAAGATGTTACAAAGAATGTTGAATGGCTTGATTCTTTCTTCTAAACTTCATTGCCATTACTAGAAAAGCTAGGAATTGCATGGCCCATTAAGAACTTTCTTGTACTTTTGAATTCTCAAGAACATGTTTATTGAGATAATGAATTTCAGCAAGAAAAAGTTTCAGAGGTTTTTACATCATTGCTTTTGAATAATAAAGAGCCACCTGTAATTAGAGAACATTCCATTTTCCTCTTTTTCCTGTAACTCAATAGCGAAGAACTATGTGTACCAGTAAAGAATATGCACTAGTTTTATTTCTAGTCATGTTTTCAAAAAATCAGTCCTCTGAAGAACTAGGATATTGAAATAGTGAAATGTTCTTGTTTCATGTCAAAAAGATTAAGAAAACTTGCTACAGCTTCTAAAAGACAACTACTAGCTTTTTTATTTCAGTATTTCCTTGAAAATGGCACTGTGGCAGGGATAACCAACCTGTAGCCATAGACATGTAAATGTAAGTTAGTGGCCTTTATAGTTTGTGGAAAAAGAGTGTATTTTATTTTGTCTAAAGTAGATCTGAGATATGTCACAAATGTTCAATGTTCAGTTAATTGAAGTACTGCACATGGAACAAGTCTTTTATGTCTGTATCAGACATTTACGCATATTCTATGAATGAAATTTTTACAATAATTTTGGCCTTTTAACGGTCTCTTAATTTCATTACTTTTTTAAATAATTTTTTATGTGAATAGGGGAGTACTGTTCCACTTCGTCTGTGTTACATCACAGCCTTTAAGTCCTCATAACAAGACCGTCTAATTCAAATTAATACAAAAATGAAGAACGTAGTGTATCTGTGTTACTGAGCTGCCTAGAAAACCAATAAATCATATATTAGTAGATCATTAATTGTGTCATCTTGCTCTTGAAATAGGTCACATAAAACAATCATCCATCTAATAAAGTCTCTCTGAAAGTAAGTTCATGAGTGTAATTAAGATACTCGGAATTTTTTTTTTAATCTGATTGATAGAGAGAATTGGTGGAGTTACTGAAATGGAGTTGATACAAAGATACTTATATTAGGAAATTTCTAGTACAAGGTTAATTGATGTGATACTTTGAAAAACATTTGACAATATATTTCACCAGGAACTACTAGATATAAAAATCTCTGAGGAGACCGTTTTATGGCAACCGTGGAAAGACTGTGGTTGGTACATTCTCATTTGTGAGAAATCATAAGAAGCCATTGAGACATTTGAAGGAAATGACTTTGCACACTTAGATGTGTTGTGTACAAGTCATGGAAAACTCTTATGGTTTTAGGAAAAGCTTTATGGGCAGAATAGAGATAGGAAAGAATGGGAAACTATTTAGAAGGGCGGGGCAGGTTGCCTTGGAGGAATGGAAAATCTCTTAGCTACCAGCTGTCTGAAACAACCTCTATCCTTGATGGTTATTGTTGGATTATTTGTCCAAATGTTCTAATAAAAAGAAGAATTAGAATATGTAGTTAGCAAATAATGATAGCTCTGGTAACATGAATCAAATATTAAGTGCAGTTAGCTGTAGCACCAATGATATTTTTTCTTAAATATTGCTAGTTTTTTTCTTAAAATAATTAGAGCTTATTTAACATGAAAGCAGTGTATTTATGGAAGAAATTTCACTTCCAGCTGTCGTGCCTGTTTACCAGTTAACCAGTTGAAAAAGTGACCTTCTTTTTGACTTATTTTGTATGTTACAATTTCAGCACAATTGTTCATTAATCACATTAAAAAAAAGTTATTCTGTGAGAAACAACAAAGCACTTTTATTGTGTCATATTTTAATATTAGTTGAATTTTCTAGGAATGGCAAATTTTATAACTTCTTTGTCCCAAACCTTCCACAAACAACTTACATAAGCATGAAGATAAATATATGTTTTCAATAGTTCAAAGTTAAACATCTGACCAAAAGCAGTGGGCCAACTGTGTTGGTATTATTAGTATCTTATAGAATATCAGATGTATAGAAATAAGTTCAGTGTTGCAGTAAATAATCTTTTTGAATATGATCACCTTTAAAAAATAAATACATCTATAAGTAAATAAACCATTATAATGGCAATGATTTAAAATAAATACACATTTCAGTTCTCTTCAATGAGAAATGAATTTTTATTATACTATTTTGTAAAGGAATGAATACAAAAAAGAGTATGCAATAATGTTTCAGAACGTTGTTTTGCCCTACCGTTGTCAAGTGCACACAGATGAAAAAAAATTAATAAAAATTTTAAAATTGGTTCAATTCTTTTGCAGGGTTAGAAGATTAAATAATGCAAAATATAATTAAAATAATGTAATTCAAACTCCAAATATTTTTAAAATCGATGTAGAAATTATATTAATATTGAAAAAAAAATAAAATAATCAGGTGATTTGTGCACTTTCATAAATGTTGAAAATTTAATATTTAGTCTTATTTCTGCCAGCTCCCATTGAATATGACACAAGGAAGTCTTATTTCTCTTTTTCAGACATGTAATGTAAACATGGATGAGTCTTTTACTATCTTTGGGGATTTGTGCAGTAGGGCCTTAACTCAGTAATGAGTTAGTCTAAGATTATGCATGGAACCATATTTATAGGAAGGAGAAAGCCTAAAGGCAAATCCACATGTGTGTGAGAGAGAAGATGTGAAAAATAGAACCAAAGCTTTTGGGAACTTGAATCCTTCCTCAGATGATGACCAAATAGTTATTTTCCCTAACAGGTCGCATTAAGAAGGGCCTTTTTTTTTTTTTTTTTTTTTTTTTTTTTTTTCCAATTTCTCCAGTTTAAGTGATATTCTCTAAGAAAAATGATGATCTCTTCATACAAGTTTTGTTGCTATATATTTTACACAGCATAAGCTGTGGAACAGTATTACTTATAAAGTAAAGCACATTGAAGGGCATAACAAACCTCAGGTTCTGCTGGTTTTCTTTGCCAGTACTTAAGTTTTCTGTTTCATGAATTGGAAGTTTTTCATGAATTATGTTTCTGATACTGAATTTCATCTTTCCTTGATATATTGTGGGCATGCTTGCATCCACTAGGATACATGTCAAGTTAATGATAGTCTATTTTAGAACTTATGTAATTTGCATAAAGAGTATAGATGTGCTAATGTTTAATGCTTCACATGTTGAAACATGCCTACTTTTATCTCTATGCCTACTCTGGAGCAGCTTACAAATAACAGTACTCTTTGCAATGTTCTCAATGAACTAAAATATAATCCAGTTATTGTAATCTGTCATGGATAAGAGAAAGTTTCTGAACTATAAAATAGGCTAAGTTGTCAAGTTTAATCCACTGTTAATCTGTAAACTGGCTGGTAGACTACCATTAAGCTACTGACAGGCTTTAAGAGGACTTAATTACGTATAGTCTTTTATTCCCACCAGTGCACCAGAAAGAGGCTGCTTGCTGATTCTGACTTTTACCTAATCTTTCAATTTTCAAGCCCCTGAGTTGTACTGAGATTGATTTAATCTAAATTACTTGGATTAAAATAAAAAACATCTAGGATAATAAACTGAATTCCTTAGAAAACGTTGAAAGACTTTAATCCCTATTTTTGTTTTCAGTGAAGTAGATATATTTTATTGTTTATATGTCATTAAAATGTTGTTCCAGTTTACATATGGAGATGTATTAGTAATCTGAAGATTATGAATTTTTGTTTTCTACATATAGTTTATTCTTCAGCAGATAATGTTTTTGTGGGGAAGTGAGGAATAGATCCCTCATTTATCTTTCACAGTATCCTCCTTGATTCCTTTTCTGTAAAACAGATCAAGAAAAAGCCACAAAAGTCCCCTTGCCCTTGTTTCTCTTGATGGCTCAAAATTTAGAGAAAAAAGTAGAATAACAGTATTCAGTAATGGCTTTTCATATATACTGTAGACAGTAAATGTTAAAAAGGTAGGCAATGTAGAAATGTTATAAGGTGTTGTACCTCATTTGAAACTTTTTTCATATCTCTTTACTTTTAGAAAGCCCTATAATAAAAAAAAAAAAAAGAAAAGAAAAGGAAAAAAAGCTTTGTATTGTTACTTAAAACTTAATCTCTTAATGTTCTTGTTTTGTTGATTTTTACATTTCCATCAACACTGAAAACTTCATCTTCGTGTAATAAAATGTTGCATTTCTCTCTGCTGGAAGTCTCCCTTCAGGAAATTGTGAAATAAACATCTGAGGTAGATAACTGCGAGGAGTATTGTAAAGCTGGTTGCTATCAAACATATAATAAAAATTTATAACAATAAGAACTTTATAATTAAAATAGGGATTCCAACTGCTCGTGAATTTCTTGAAGCTTTGTATTCTCTTTCTGAGCATCCTTTGTGGAGAATTGTTCAGCAATCTAAGAGCAATTGCCTTTTTTGTATTGTTTTTGTTTCATTTTATCTCAGAATTTCTTTAGTTAGAAAAACTAACAAGATTATTTCAGTTATAACAGTGTGTTACTTAAAACTATAATCAATATCTCAAAATACTGTTAACACATTTTAAATGTAGTAGAAAAGTAGCATTCTAGATATCAGTTCATGGAGCTAACAACCTTTTTCGGATTAAGCAGCAGTAGGAACAGAAGTGTTGGAGTTTTCTAGAGGATAAATTCTGATTTTCTAGTGGAGTTAAAGTCCATGAAAATGCAGAATATAATTTGATGAATTTAGATTTTAGAGTGCTTCAGCCGTGCTTAAGTCTATCAAACAGAAAGCTAAACTTTCTCTTGTGGAAAGAAAGAATAAAGAAATAAAGGTGAAGAGTTTCATAAGATATCAGAAACGATGCAAAGACTGATCAAGTGGTAAGTGGGTTTTTAAGGAGAGAAGGAGAAGTATTTCTGGGGAGAGAAATATTCTAGACATGTAGAATAGGTGAATAAATGACCCAGCCTTAGGAGAGCAGAGGGGAAAAATCAATGGTAGTGTGATAGAGATGAAATTAAATAGAAACAAAGGAACAATAAGAATCTCAGGACTGAATTTGAACAACTTTCTGTGAAAGACAGGAAGAAAGCAATCAATGAGAAGCAACTTGCAGAAGTTACATGATCTTATTAATATGTCATATTTAAATCTGAAGGAAGGAAAGTGTAGGAATGGTTTTAGTAATGATGGAGAATGTGTGTGGAATGTAAAAGACTGCTGAACTTTTTGTCATTTGGAAATTCAGCTGTTACTAAGGTCAAAATAATGTTTCTTAAAAAGGTTTTCCTGTTCCAATATTGGAAGATTCTAACAATTCTGAATGTGAAATGTACACATGGAAGAGTAAATAGAATTCTAAAAATGGCTTAGACTTTTTAGTGTGAGCATTTTTTCAACTTAAAATCTCCAGAAGGTTGTTTTTATTAAAAATAACTCGTCTGTAAAAGTCTAACTTCATTAATTTTCAAGATGTGAAAGTATGTGAAAACTAAAATATTAAAAACAAGAACTATAGAAAATCTTCAGCATTTTGAGTGATTTAGAAATTGGATTGCTTCTAGCTCTGTTCTCTCTTCAAGCATATCTGGTATAAGCAGTTCAGTAGCTTCTATTTTCATGCTAAATCATTTATATAGTACATTGGCAGAATTACTGCTTTTACACTGAATTGTTAATAGAACCACGTTGGGGACATGTTAAATATAGTAACATGTGTTCAGTTAATTGAAGAACCAAGACTCACAGATTGACTGTTTTGTAAACTGTGGAGTAATGGACAAAAATTTTAACTTACAGACTGTAAATCTACTATGCAGAGGTTACAGCTGCTGTCTTTTGCGTATCTGTGCCTTCAAATTAGGTTTTGGATATTTTAATTGTTTAAAACAGCCACTTAAACCCTGAAAAAACAAACGCCAAAGCAACTTTTTTTTTTTTTTTTTTTTTTTACAATTGGCAGTGTCAGGTTTCCTGTATTTTTACTTCTGGTTCAGGGTAATCTTAGTATTTTATTGAATGCTTACATTTTTTCCTGGATTCACCCAAGAATTTTTTTAGTTTAAAAAAAAATCACTTTGCCATAATTAATTAGAAAATAAGAACAGTACATTTATGGTTATAGAAGAAGACAGGTTTGAGAAACAACAATAACGATGTACATATTTCTAAATAGATATATAGATATAAGCATATGCCAATTATATTATTTATAATTATCTTCTATTTACTGTGTGCTTATCTACTAAATGAGTGGTAGGTGACATTTACTGTCAAAATTTGGTAGTAAGACTTGATATTTGAAAGGTTATTGTCAAGTTGAAGGTGGGTAGAGGTGCTAAGGAAACAAGGATTCATAGGCAGCTAACTTATTTCTAGCTGAAATGAATGTAGGATAGCAGAAGTAATATTGTTTATGGGATATATAGTTGAGGTGTGGTACCCTGTGTATTGCATGGTAAAATTCTGTTAGTCTTATTTCAGAAAATATGAGAGGGAGGAGTGCTTCCCTGTGATCCAGAGACGTTTTTAGTCTTAAGAAATATTTTCTTAAGAAAACCTAGAGAAGAGCCTGCCAAGAAAAACCAGTCCTTTGATTTCCTATGAAGATTACATGTGGAAGTGATTCTGGAGATATCTGAGTGAAATATCATTTGTTCAGTGATAAATTAAAGATGGAGAGGAATTTAGGGTGTTTTTCTTAAGTGAAAGATAGGCTGGTCCTACCAGACATCTTCAGTTTTCCATCCTCATGACTTTGTGGAGAAAAAAATACATATATACTAAGAAAATGACATAAAAAGACACTTCAAGTTGAAATTTATATGTAGGGTAAACTTCCACTACACCTCCATATTCTTAGCAGTCAGTTTCCACTCAGGAGGGGAAGTACTCCATCTGACATCTGTAAGTGTTACGCTTTGCAGAGTGTCCCTGGTTCCTTGCATATTTGCAGTTGCTGGATTGCACAGTTCAACTTCACCATCTCATCTACCTCTGTTATTTCATATCCTAGTTATATTCCTACCTCCTTCAAGCAAAGCAGTCCCATTACAATACCATTTAAACTGTCTGCTCTAGTCGTAAAATTTTGTTAGGTAGAGATAATAAAAATTTCCATTGTCTGGCATTTATGACACTGGTTATTTGTTGAGACTATAGTGCTTTGAAAATACATCTTGTATGAGCACTACAACAGTAAAGCCAAATGCAACTGAGGCTTTCTGCTTACTAAGGTATTTAGCTCCTAGAAATTTTTGCATGATTTTATGTGGGATTTAAAGATGCATTTTAGGAGATAAATTACTCCATTAACTTTACAATAGGTAGCTATTATTTTATGTTCATCTAATGCTGTGATACCATATGGCAATGGAGATCTGTGAGCCTCTAATGCTTTACATTTATTTTTGTCATTTTGTAGTAAATTATATTGCTGGTAATAAGTAATTTTTTTTTGGTAGCTACAACGGTCATAGCTAGATATTGCTTCTTTCCGATCTTACGTTTTTGAAAATTCTTTTCCTCGGTTTGGTTTTGGGGAATAGTATATGCTAACGCTGTTATAAGTAACCATGAATGTTTTCAGAGGCACTTGGCATTTTGTGCACAAAAAAATATCCTTTCTTTGTCAGCGGTATAAACAGTATGTTTTCTATATATGTTAGCTTTATGATAAAAACAAACTTTCTATCTTGTGTATCTGTATTTATTTCTTATTTTTTTATAACATCTCTACAGATGGTCTTACTAAAAAAATGTAGTAATATGCACTGAGTCTTAAAAACTGACCTAACTCAGAATCTAAGTATCTTTATAAAAAGTTAATTAATAATGAAATTCCTATGTAATTTCTGGTTCAACAGCTGAATTCTGTCTTAAAAAATTCTGAGTTGTAGTTACGTTTTTTTTCAGATTCTGAGTTTGATTTTTATCCTTACAAGGTTGAAAATGTTATTCAAACTTTTTTTTATTGTTTTTTAAACATATTTTTTGTTCAGCCACTATCTTCTCTTAGTAATAAGCATACTTTATTGTAACTGACACTTCGCATCAGCAGTGTCCCAAAAAGCTCTTTGCTGTCTTTAAAGTCCAGACCACAGAAAGTTAACGTGCTGTGTGGATGGTCAGACACAAATGCCAGTTTTGTTTCTCATTCATGTCTGCTGTTCAGAGGTTAAACTTAGTAACATAAATGTCATGTTGATTAACTGTAAGATATCAACTAACAGTAACTGCACTGAAGTCATAAGTTTCATGCCATTTTATTTGCTTGACATCATATTCCTAAAAATGGAATGCAATGGCTTTCTTCTGGCTGATCATTCCTGTATGTATAAAAATCTGGATGGATTTCCTAATAAAAATAGAATGCTGTTAATGAACATCTTTTCAGAAGTACATAACCTGAAGAAATAGAGATCTCTGAAGGTTTTAAACTGAAAATGGCATAATTTTGTATCTTCTACAAGTACGTAAGCCGGCCCAACTACTACTTTGATGCGTTCTACGCGTCAAAACAAATAGGTTTTGAGACAAGTCTGAATTAATGCATATCTGACTGAGCAAGTGAGAAAATGGCAAAGGAATACAGGTGTAGTAAAAACTGCAGTAAAATTTTAAGCAAATCATCTACAGTATTTTGTATCAGCCAGGTTCTCTAAACTGTACATAATACATTAACAGTGATTGATCGAGATCAGTTATGTTTACTTCATCACTAGAAGCTGCATCACAAAAGAGCAATGTATAAACAGTTGTTTTAAGATAGTCTAATCAACTCCTGTAACTGTTACTGTTGGTCACCACTGGAAAGGGGAAAGGCCAGTCATTCTTTAAAAGTAATGGAATAATGTAATGTAGTAGTTTCTCATATATATGAGTGCCACACACCTATGTTTGCAGACTTTGTTTTTGCTGAAAATTGTGTGAGAGAAGTTGACAGTTATCAATGCTTATTTTGATCACTTGCAACTTCTAGTCATTCTAACGATATTTGCTTTTTTTTTCTTCTCAATATCAATTTTAACTCTTCATTTTTGTGAAAACTAAGCATGGGAATAATCGTGCTCAATGTGACATAAGGCTTATTTCTAAAACAGACTCTAGCTTTTGTTTCCGAGTATGAGTTCTTTTCAGTTTTCATGATTCTGGAAGCACTGAAGAAAAGCACTTCAATTTTTTTTTTTTTTTTCCTAATCCCTGATGTTTGCTTGTCTTGGAAGTTTCTGTATTTATTCATCAACAGTTGAAAACTTAGTTTCATTTTGAAATGGTTAAGGTGACTTCTTCTAGTATTTTTTTGTTATTGCATCTTGTAGTTCTTTAGCATTGTAACATTTATTATTTATATAATTTTTGACCATGGATTTTTTTGTTTTGTTTTAAATATTAATTAAATAGTCTGAGTTATTAGTTTGAGTGTTCCTGGATAGATAATGTAAAAGGCAGATTTAACTGTATTTGAAAATAAAATGTCACCTGAATATTTTACAGCCACCTATTATTTGTTAAAAAATGTAGATTAAAGACCCGCTGTTCATTTAGTGCTTTTCTTTTTTCATGATCTGATTTTTAGCAAGAAAGTTATGATTAGTAATCATTTATAGTAGCAGTTTTGGGTTAGTGACACCCCTTATAGAATGTGTTGTAACTACCTATGGTGGATTTTGTGTAAGCTGTATGCATAAAAAGTCAGGGAAGTAATGTGAAACATTTAATCCAACTTAAGGATTCAAAGGGAAGGAAGTGCAATAGGCAGAACTTAAATTTATATGTATATGACTTGTATCTAATTGTGTATGTGAGAAAATAAATTGAAGGATCATTGTTGCAGTGTCACTCTTAGAAAATTTATTATGTTAATGTGTAAACTATTAAGGTAGAAACTTTTTTTTTCCATCACAAGCTGAGTAGATAAGTCCTGGCAATGTGTGCTGGATGGGGATTGTATAGCAGAAGTGCTTCATCTTGGTTACTGTTCTTACATATTATATCTTAACCAAAACAGTAAAACATTCATATTCCTAATTCCCAAATATTTGAAGACATTTGTACTGTGGTATTGTCATGGAAAATAAAACAATTTTTTTCTTTTTTTCTTTGTTTCTTAGTTGCAGGCTATTTCTGACAAGTATTAATCATAGTGTGTTTCAGTTGGGAAAGAAACAAATAAAAGCATCAATAAAAGGTACTTTATTTATTTTACTGGAGGTTTTAGCTGTACTTTCCTAATATCATCGCTAATGAAATAAGTAGAGTGAGAAGAAACATCGTGACTTTAAAATAGGCAGCTGTAGAAACTTAGGAACTTGTCTTTTAAGGTGGTATGGGATGAAAAAATTGATCAGGTTTTTTCCACCCTCCCCTGCAGTGTTTTGCAAAATGCCTCAGAGAATTACGGAGTGGTTGGTGTGGTAATGGACCTTAAAGATCATTTAGTTCCAACCTAGTGCCATGGGCAGGGACAACTTGCACTAGAAAATATCCATGCTTAGGAATGATGTTTTTGTTTCTGTACAGTACTTCAGGATCTGATTTTGCTTACTGTATCTTTAAAGGCCGTTTTTATCTGAACATCAGTGCATGAAAAGGAAGGGAAAAATAATAATCTATTCATGCTCTTAAACATACATGCCAGTCTCTATGAAAAAATCAAAATCTAATGCATTGAGAATTTGGCATGTGCCTCTAGCATCCAGCTGCTTAAGTTCCTCTCATCTTGCTGTTTAGAAAGTCAATTTATTTTTTACAGAACTTATGTTCACACAGATAAATTTGAGACTATCACAAAATGAGACACAGTAATCAATTTAAACTCAGCAGTTGCCTGCTATTAATTGCCATTTACACGCATTTAAATGCAAAGCTCATGATAGCTCTGATTCATAAAATGTTAAAGATACTTTCAATGGGGAAAAAGGCTTGAACTCTGTATGTGGCAATGAGAATTTGTATTACTTCTCAGGTAGGCATCTTACAATTCTGTAAGTTTCTTTCAACACAGACTCATTATTGTGCTTTTAAAGCTAACCAGGGAGGTATTTCTTAGTTTGCACGATAGTACATATATTTAATATATCATTGAACAGCTAAGTTACAGGAAAATCAGATAATTTAAATAACCCATGTTTTATTGTGCTTTGGTTTATGGCTTATCCTTGTATAGCATTAACTGAATAAAAATGACAGGCTCTGCAAATTCAGAATACTTGCATTGATTATACTAGCATTATTTGCAGTATTAAGCCCTACCTGAATAATCTTACATTTAAGGATGTCAGAGAGACAGTTGTGTACGTCTCTAACCAACACTTATTCTGAAATTATAAATGATTTGTGCATTTTATTAGTAAAAATTAGAAAACCGAGAAAACAATAAATGAAAGGCAACTTGCCCCAAATCTAAATGCTACTGAAATCTAAATACCTAATTTACATAGTGTTCAGATCACAAAGAAAGACCACTTTCTTGTTTTATCCAGAACGATGCTAGAATTGAATCTAATGATATTTGCTTCAGAGTGTTACAAGAGGATGCTGGATCCAAATAAAAAATTCATTCTGTTAATAGTGCCTTCCCATGTTTAGTTTCTAAATAGACTAGATGTTGCTTTTTACGTAATAAATTGAAAGTTAGAAACATTAATAACTGTGTTGTTTTTTACCCAAGGAAAAATCAGTTCCGTTATTCATTGAGGAAGTGATTTATTTCAGAAAATGTTTGACGATTATTGTAACATACCCAGACAGATTGTAGTGATGTGGTATAGACAGTTAACAAACAGTAATGAGATGTAAAGTTAACTGTTACAGTATAAACATAAGGATTTTGCAAAGGGGAGAGTTCGAGAGAAGTTAGTTCCTTATCCTTTGTTAAAGACAGTGAGAAGTGCCATTTCAAGTAGCTCAGTCAGACCGATTTAGTAAAAGAAGTAAAATTCTAGCATTAGGAGTCGGTAATCAGACTGGCATTTATCTTTTGATGTTCAATAGCAAATAAATATGGGGTTAAGATCTGGAACAAATTAGTGCATTGTTATCAATAGATAGTACACTACAGTTCAGTTACTTGGAGTAAGTGAAATTGTTCGATTATTTTCAAGGTCCTGAACAGAACTTTTTCTTGAAGAAATGTTTTTGTCTCTTTGCATTCTTGCTCTTGGTTATGCCTGATATTTTTAGAAGTGATGGGATAAAGCCTCTTTCTAAAAACCTTGCATCATGTCCTTCAGCCACAGCACTGCTACTTTCACAGTTTTATTTTTAAAGTTTAACTACTTTTTTTTTTTTTAAGGGAAAGGTTTTTGAAAGAAAAACAGCAAAATATTCATTAATGTAAAAGTTCTAAATGAATATATTGTCTTCAATATCTTGAATGCAACCAATCAGGATGAATGCACCAGTAAATTGTACCTCAATGAGAGCTTTATAATGCTAGTATATTAAAGTCAATGATGTCATGGCAGGTCATTAAGCATATTTTTTTTTTGCCTGGGTCTAAATTTGGCTTGAATGAAACATGCATTCTGTCTCTATTAGAAAGCCTAATGACTTCATCCTCAGTCTAGGTGTGCTCACATAATAGGTTGTCCAGTCTGCTTAACTTAGTGTCCTACTTTTATAGGTGGTCGTTATGTGTTTGGCCAATATATGCCAGAACAGAACATGTGGAGAAACTGCAAGGCAAAAAGAAAGAGAAATCTCTTGATCTCTCTTAGCTATTTGAAAAAAATAATATGCGTGCACACACACACACACACACACACACACACACACAGAGAATGAATTAATGTGAGTCATGCAGCACAAGAGCATTTCCACCCAACATATTTGCAAATTAGAGAACATTATTTTATGTCAAACTTCATTTCTTGAGGGCTAGATTCAAATTCATAGGGGTGTTAATTTTGTGGTCTGTGTGTGAAATCATTTTGGTATGCAAGAAAGTGATAATGACATGTTATAATTGATTTTAATATTTAGTGTAAAGAAAATGTGGCAGTAGTACCTGAAAAACCCCAGCATAATAAAGGAACAAAGACAAATGAACGTCAAGAAACATCTTGTATAGCAAGTTTATCTGTTAATTCAGAAGAATGTGTCCAAGAACTCAGTTACTATAGGTGTTACAGGTTATCATCATAGAATAATAGAAACATACAATGGCTTATGTTAGATGATCTATAAAGTCTCCTCCAGATCCAGCACCCCCTGCCATGAGCAGAGTTGCCAACCACTACATCAGGCTACCAAGAATCCCATTGAATCTGTCTTTAAATGTCTCCAGAGATGGGGCATCCACAGCTTCCCTAGGCAGCCTGTTCCAGCACCTCACCATCCAATGATTTCTTACAAATTTCTTCCTAACATCTAATCTAAATCTCCAGTCTTCATTTTTAAAGCCATTTATCTTTGTCCTGTCATCATCAGACCATGTAAAACGTTACTTCCATTCAAGTACTGGAAGGCCACTGTGAGAGGTTCAGCTTGGAGAGGAGAAGGCTCCAGAGAACAAACCCAACTTCCTCAACCTTTCTTTGCAGGAGAGATGCTCCAGTCCTGTGATCATTTCTACAGCCCTCCTCTGGACCTGCCTCCAATGGCTCTCCATTTGTTCTATACTGGGGGCCTCAGGCTTGGACAAATGGGGCAGATGAGGAATGTAGAACATTGGACAGATGGGGCAGAGTAAAAGTAGCCTACCTTTCCCTGCTGACCACCTCAGTTACATGCAGCATGTCTTATTTTATATAGTAACCTCATCCTTAGTGAGGGTAATTTGTTGCAGTCCAATTATCATTTCTAGTTGCAAATGTAACTAGTATCTTCACAAACCTTCAGTACGTTTTTTATTTCTATGTTGTGTCTTGAGGAAAGCTATTATTTATTACCCTGTGACACTGCATACTGTAATGAGGTATACAGGAATTGACAAACAAAAAGGGAAAGATGAATAGTGACAACAGGTATTGGCTAGAAACTCAATGTGCACTGCTTTATTTAGGTGAAGTTCTGCTTGAGCATACTGCAAGACTAGGAGGTCAAAAATTCCTTCGCTGGATTCTCAATGAAAATCTACAAGTGGTTCAAGACATAAGAAATTGTAGCTCTTTACTATTTTTCAGTAATTAAAAAAAATACATCTTTGAGGAATACTGGGTATTGGCCTAAAGTGTGTTTTTTATTATTATTATTTTTTATTCTTTTAATATATATAATTGTTAAGCCACAGAGGAAGTGGTTTGTTTCAGAGTAATACCAATCTGTGGATACTTTGGGTACTTTTTTTTAGTGTGGTAGAGATGTGCATTGAATGTGCGGATGGTGAAAAATAAGGCAAGAAAATGCTGATGACTTGGCTGACTTTTTTCCTTGGAGTTTATTTACCATTGTTTTATGGGTATGCCAAGATTGCCTTGAATTATGTGAATGGAAAATGTAAGAGGATACAATTTACTTAATGGGCGTAGGAAGCTATTTACTAACTTTTAGGTCATTCTTAGACACTGTATTTTCAAAACCTTTTTCACTATGCTATGGCAGCATATTAGGGTAATGTTAAATTCACTTAAAAATAAAAACTTATTTATGTCATTTTTTTCTTTTAAAAGTACAAAATTCTTCCATATTGCTGTTCATATAAGTATAATTTTAACGTAATATAGCAATACAGATTATTTATCTAGTTTATATATAAAGCTGCTATTCTAGAAATTTGCAATTTAAAATCAGAGTTTGTATCTGGGTCATTAAAATACAAAAATCAGTTTGAAAACAGGACTGATGATAGTTTTCAATCTTTAGAAGCATTCAGATGATGGTTAGATGATTTCTTCCTTTTTTAAGTAAAACAATTTCTTATTATCTTCTAATTTTAAAGATAATTCCCTTTATCAGTGAAGAAGACAGGATAAAAGTGGGTTACTGAGAAAAGGCTGACAGAATCTTAACTGTAGCAGGCACTAGCAGGTGCCACTATAAAAAAAGAAAAAAGATTGAGAATGATGGCTATAAATAGATGAGCCGTTTTAGTCATTTGCCTTTGAAAGCAGTTTAATAATTCCATGCTGAGTCCCCTTTCAACAAATTTAATGAAAATCAGCATGATGTTGTGGCAGTTACTATTGGATTCTTCTGCCATCTTCTTGTGTTTCATGGTGTGAGAGATTAAAATAGCATATAATAAACTAGTATTAATGATTCTACATTCCTCATCTGAGGCACAATTGCACACAATTCCTCCTCCTCTCAAGGGTGCCCCTGTTTTCCTGTTCGTTTTTACTATGTCTAGGAACTAAGAACTGCTAAATAGCAATTTTGAGGCTTTATTCCCTATTCATTATAGTTGTCTGTGTGGAGCTACTTTGAGGCATTCTGAGCAGGAAGTAATGATTTGATTCGCAGCCTACTGTGAAAAATTATTAATCTGAATGGACCCTTCTGAAAATCTAGTTGATGAGCATAAGAACTAGAGATGCCTGCATCACTGCAGTTTTCCGTTGCCATAGGTATGAATAAGACAGCAGTATTTTAAGCCTAGAGAACGTTTTTACCCTTATATGGAAAACTTAGAAGTTCCTCTTATATTTATTCTCTGCATTTGGAATCAATAAGCAAAATACACATTTATAACAGCGTTTGAGGAACTGTGCAGGTTCAAAGGAGTTCAATACAGGGTGCTTGGTAGTTCTTATGACTTTATTTTTGCAATTCAGTTTCCAGTAAATCAGAAGATATAGGCATAATCAAGCACAAAGAAGGGTGACTATATTTTTAGGAGCTGTTCTTGTGAAGTGTCAGTATTCTATTGGGCCAGTGGAAGAAATAGTAACCCTTCTTGAATCCAGTATGCAGTGTTTGTTTGTAAAGTGTTCTTTTTTTTTTTTTTTTTTTCCCAAGTCTGGGAGTAGCTATTGTAGCTACATATTGTAGCTATGGTCAAATAGACAGGTTAGTCAAATACAAGAGCTGCTCTGAAAGTAATGCTTCTATTTTGTTATCTTGGTCTGAGATGTCATGGGTGGATGTTGGTGCTATGGGAGTAGAAGTTGAACCTTCCCACCAATATTCTATTTCATTTTGTTACTTTGTGACAGAAGGCAGCAGAAGGTCAGTCTGACAAAATGGCGACTGACATAGTAGCTCACATGAAATGAAGATGTGACATTGAATTGTTCTATGCAGAAAAAATGGCTGTCACTGACACTAATCGATGCTTACTGAATGTATATGGAGACCAGAGAGTGGATGTGAGCGCAGTGAAGTGATAGTGGTGCATTTCAGCAGTGGTGACATTGACAGCACACCTCTGCTGGTGCAGATTTTTCCGAGTGAGACATTCAGGCTCTTGTTCAGCACTGAAAGAAATGTATAGCTGATGGTGGTGACTATGCTGGAATATAGTATAGTGTGGGGTAGGTGAGAATTTGCTCTCTGTCAACTAGTATTTTGGTGCTCTTTTATCTGTTTTAGTCTTCATGAAAATGGGGGGCATTATTTACAGTGCAAACTATGGGCATAGACTGAGAATCTATATATATGATATATACATGACATATTATGAATTAGGCACACATTCTCTAGCAAATGGAAAGTTTAAAATAATCAGAAAATTGTATACATTAGGCTTGACCAGGAGATACATCTTGAAAGGAAGATGTTTTCTCACATAGTCTCTTATTACACTCAGTGTCAGCTACAAAAAATGCATGGTTGTGGGCATAGTAGTTAGTATTTCAGGAATACTTTCTTTAAGGAATGAATTTCTTGCCTACTTTTTTCCTTTTTATAAAATGTCTTGTGTTTGATATGGAATTTAGACCACAAATAGAGAGAAAAACCCTTTTTAATCTAGAATCTTTATTCTGATATTATTACATCTGTAATTTATTACTCTTTCATACAGTCGTACAGAACAAGAGTTTCCTTATGGCAATAGGAATTCATACTTTGGTATGTTTCGTTTACCTACTAGTAACTGTTGCTTTAGAAAGGCAGTCCTGGTTTATTTTACATCAATACAAAGGCTCTTTTATTAAAGGGACAATAAGAGTGTAATCTACTCTGTAAGATTACCGAACACTTACGCTTACTTCCTTATATAACTGACAAATTATGTGGTATGAGCCACGTGACTGGGATGGTCTCAGTTTCTAGCACATTAGAGAAAGATCAACAAAGAAGGAAATGGAATTTAGCTTTTGGCACTTAGTTCAGGCTAGTCAACTAATGGAAATACTTAAATACATTGAAGTAATGGGTCATTATTGCTTGGATTTTTGAGGTTTTTTCCACATCTCATTGTGCCTCAAACTGTCATCCTGTTAATAATATTTAATGACTTGTGCATCTATTTAATATAGTTAATATAATCATTTGTAAATGAAAGTGTGTATGTAACGTATGATTCACAATAGCAATAGAGTATTCTGGCTGGAAGGATTTTTTGGTCAGATTTATGTCAGAATATAACTACTTAATCTTCTTTAACCACAAATTTGAATCTTAGGGCAAGTCCAGTTGAGTACTCACTTAGCTGAGCAACAAACTTATTAATTCTTTTCATTTTTATCGAGCAGTGAAAGTTACTGGAAATGGAACGTCTAAAGAGCATCCAGTTAAAAAAAACAAAACAACAAAACAGTTTGATGAAGCAGTTATGTTTCCCTTTAAAAGGTGCAGTTAAATCTAGATGCTGATTCTTGTCTGATTACCAAGTCATCCTGTCCTTGTTCTTCTCTAATGAAAAGAAGGGAAAGACTATAATGCTACGACACATTCTCTAAGTCTTCCTTAGCAAGTTTGAAGTTGTTCCAGTTTCAATATTTAATTTGAAAGGAATATCTTGATATTAAACAAGATATGTTTATGTATGTATTGTAGGCACAAGGAAAGAGTATAAAGAAGGAAAAAAATATTTGCACTTTGGAAAAAAGGAATAAATTAGGTTAAAAAAATGATTTTGTTTGAAATAGGCTTACATATTTTAATGAGTGATTTTCAAGAAAACTGTAACATTTGAATAAAAGTGCATCCTGAGCTGAAAATTCATTAAGAAATTGTTTTTGTAATCTATTTGTGTGAGAAAGACTGCGTTATTTCAATATATTAACGTCTGGCTTTTGCCAAAATAAATATTATGACTGGTAGAAAATATTCTAAAGTAACTTCCTGTTGAATATATTTTTCAGGTCTATTTGTCATAGTTTGTTTTGTACAACAAAAAAGGAAATTCATATAAGAGCACTGAAAGAATTTTTAACTTTTTTATTGAATCAATCTGTTTGCAACATCTTTATGATAGTTGAAAAAATAATTCCAAAATGCAAAATATGTACCTAATGCCTTGAACAACGAGCAAGTGGAGAATAGCGTTCTGTCAGTCTTAAGAAAATCTTTATTTTCTCTAAGGAATATTCTTGCGGCATCACAACATAATAGAGTGCATAAATGGTAATGTGTCTATTTCTCTGAATGGTCTAATATTTGACAACAGTAAACAGATTACTTCTAGGAAGAGCTATGGCAGGTCTATATTTTGATGGTATATGACTTATGTCAAGATTTTTCTTTGAATGTCTAACATCTGTTATTTTCTAAATTAAAAGATCTGAATTGTACCATAAACTTTCACATTTTTTAAGCGTGCATAAATCAGCTGCCTACCCATGTGTACAAATACTTCAATCTGTGTATGTGGCATTCACAGTTCTATTAACTTATGTTATGGTTATGTAACTTAAATAGGAATTGAACCACTGAGATGTAATGTTTTCTTGCACCTTTGAAATATTAAAAGATTACATCTGCAGATTTTGAGAGTAGCTAGCCATTGTTTGATGGAATCTGAATGGTTGTGGAACTGACAATACTGTACTTTCTATTTGCATATCCTGAATAGTATACCCAGTTTTTCTCATATTTTCTTTTGATGTTAAGCTATAGAATCACAATGACTGTGACAAAGACATTTAAAAATTATGCAATAAATAATGCAAAAGACAATTTAGCTTAATCCTGCAAAATACATGGGAAAAGTCTGAAGTAAATTTTTATATGACAGTTACTCAGTAATATTAATGAATCATAAAGTCCTTTCTAAGGGGCCTCATCTTTTTACGTCTAGTATAGAAATTAGTAAAATTGGATTATATTCTGAATCAAATTGAGTTACTGTACTCATGCATTTATATATTTGAAATTGATATGAAAACTACAAAGTAGTATGATTATATTTTTAAAGAGCCTTCCACTGAAGAATTTCTGTCCCTTAATACATAATGCATATCATGAATATTCCAGTCAACATATTGTGTCGCCCAGTGGAAATATACTTGGCAGCTAGGAACCCTCAGTCACGAAAGACTCAAGAATCAGAAAGTCACTTTTTGATTCTATAAACAGTAAAAAATGTGAGGCCATTTGTATTCAGATAAATAAAGTTGATGTCATCTGTTGAGTTAGTCAGCTTCCAACTCTGCTGCATATTAACTAAAGTGGAAAAGAAAAAACAAAAGGCAAGAAAATGTAGAAACTTGTATGGATTTTAGATAAATGAGGAAATGTAAGAAAAAGAGGCCTTATGTGCTTAGATGATTTTTTCCTTTTTTTCCTGTTCGTGTGGTATGCTTACACATGGTTTAAAACATTTTGCAGAAAGGAGGGATGCAGAGACTATGGATTCTTCATATTTTATTTGTGCTATAGTCACTCAGAAGCTTGTCAGATCATCTGTGAGGGATACATAGCAAGTACTCAGTGGTGAATGTTCCCTGTCCACTGTCGGAAATCATTGTTGTCATCTTGCTCATCAAACCATAGCCAAGTGGGAAGTGCTGTGTTAGTATATAACCTTTATTTAAGGACAAATATTTAAGTTGCAAAAGTGCTAGACTGAGGACAATGTGTTCCCAAAGGTACGCTTTAAGACTTTATGCACAAAGCAGTGAACTGTCGGGCTCATTTTATAGTACTGTTTGGCCAGACACAATTTTTGTGAGTGTACTGATAGAGCTTTCCTATAAAATGCATTAAAATTGTCTTAGTTTATGTAATCTCTTCTTGTTCCGCTACAATGAAACAGATCTATTGCTTCATATGAGGTAGGATTTAATATGTATTTATTTACAGCCTTCTTTTTTTTATAGTGTTATTATTTTATGTCAAGCTTGATGTTATAATCCAAAAATTAATTATTTTTTTAATGAGATGTGGACAAATCTATTTATTGGTGGAGAGTTGAAGGAGGGATCATAGCCTATGAGTCCCTGTCTTCAATGTTGGTGATGTAAATACAGACTTAATGAGCATTCATGTGTTACTACGTAGGCTGAGATAATCTTTGCAGCTTCTCTGTATGGACTAGAAAGAATGAGTGAAAGTTCCTAGTTCTATTCATTCTGGGTCAGTAGCTTTTTATATTAGCAGTGTGTCAAGAAGATACATTATCAGCTAAAAGAATACACGTTAATGTTGGAGCTTACTTCTGGGATAGAACATTTGTACTTGCTCGAGGGGTGAAAAATCAGTTATTCTAAAGCCCAGAAGACATTTCCATGTGAAGCATTATGTCCCAGCATTTTAGACAGACAAAAGTACTTTTTCAATTTTGAAATCTACTAATATACTGTTGCAGGCATGCCATCTTTTTAATGCTCTTCATAATTAGCACTTAGAATTTCAAAGATCTTTTTTTAAAGAAAACAGAAGTGAGATGTTTTATATGGAATGGCTGAGGGAGCTTTGGTATAATTTTGAAAAAAGGAGGCTGAGAGGAGAACACATCACTCTCTTACAACTCCCTGAAAGGAAGTTGTAGGTAGGAGTGTCAGACTCCTATCTCTGTAATTGGTCACAGAGGAATGGCCTCATGTTTCTTCCAGGGAAGGCTTAATTTAGTTGTCCAAAGATTTTCTTCGTGGGATGAGTGGCTAGGCATTGGAAAAGACTGCTCAGGGAGGTGGTCATCCCTGCAGATATTTAATGCAGATTAGGTGTTTAGGGGCATAGTTTAGGGCTGGGTTTGGTTGGATGATGGTAAAACTTGATGACCTATGGATTTTATCCAACCTAAATGATTGTGGGGTTCTATGATTCTGTGATTTATATTATATAGTTCTATGAATCTGTGACAGTTGTATATTATACTTTATATATACTTCTCCCAGAACATTTTCTTAAGATTCCAAATGTTTGTTATCTAGCCGTCTGTCTAGTTAAGTGAAATACCTGGTTCATCAAAATCCTAATGTTTTGGTTCCTCTAAAGAAGAATTTATTAGTTAATCTCTGTTGTAAGCTGGATAGAGTTGGTAAACTCTATTTAATATGTCTATTGAGGTTCTCATGGTCTTTCTTCAGTGGTTTATTTTGTTTTTTTTTCCCTCTCTCATTGGTAACTGCATATGTTGAGAAAGGAGCTTTATTCTGACTAATTTTGCTTTCAGGTATGCCTGTTAGTCAGCCAAGATTCATTTTGCCTTAATTTACTTTCCTCAAATGATACAAAATTTGGGATAACAACGGTAAAAATCCAACCAAACCGAACATAACCACTACTAGTAAAATGACAAAGCAGGAAAGAAAATCTCAGATGCAAAACAGATTCTTCCAAGCATGGAAATTCTTGCTTGTACTGGATTAAGAAGACGTTGGGTTTCAAAAGTATAAAAATATTTTCAAAATCAACATAGTACCTTTAAGATGAGGAGCAATGTATGAAGTATGTTAACGAAATAACGATTCCTATTTTCTTTTTCTCTTTTTATTAGCTATGTAGGCAAAAAAATAATTGATGTTCACAATTTGTGGGTCAGATTTTATCATTAAGATTTGTGGATCCGTCTAAAATAAAAAAAGATTTAGCCATTATTTGTGGTCCACCTCTCTCTGATTAAGTGCTACAATGGCTTTGTTCTTAGCAATATTTTAATGTCTACATTTAAAGTAGACTATTATGTTTTCTGACGCAATGCATTTTCTGAGGCATTTATATTATACTTATGAGACTGTCATTTTGCACAAATGGAAGAGCAGTGGAGAAACATAGCTGTATTGTAATCTTTTTTTTTTCTTTATGTATATTATCTGACTATAAATGTTTATACAAAATTGATTTTACATCTCAGAATGGATGTGTTCCTGTTTCATTTGCTGTGAATGTCTTAACTGTTTTAATAAAATTTTACAGGTGTTCTCTCTGTTCTCTACTTTTTACCTTTTTCTAGAAAACAGGTGACTGAAAGGTGGAAACTTTGAATTCAAGTGAGCATTAATCCTTTTTCAGAGAAAATCCTTATTATTCTATTGAAATTGAATTTGGTTCTTCTGTCTAGTGAGCCTATGATAAAACTGGAATGCTTTCTCCAGTATTCATGATTCCTCCAAAAAGGAAACATTGTAAATAAACTAGACAAAAAAAAATTAATTCAAATATTAACGTAATTTTTGGTAGTCATTATTCTATTTTACTGTTGACTCTTTTTCAAGTTATTTTATAAATCTGGATAGGGATTTTGCAATCCTGGGGAAAATAGAAGTATATTTTTTCTGTTAAGTAAACAAAATACTACTCGTATGATACAAGTTCTGACTGCGTATGTGAGAAAGGTGAAGATTTCTGTATACTTAAAAAATGATTTTGCAGTTAAGTTTTTTAATTCTGCTAATTATACTTTGATAGCTAGTGTATTCATTTCTACCTAGAACTTGTAATTGATTTAAGTCAGTTTTTCAAGTGACAGATAAAGAAAAGGTCTAAAGATGCAATATTTTTCTCAGGATTGTCTTCCATGGATATGTGAGAAAGTAAATGTGAGTCTAGCAGCCTTTATAATTAGACCATCATCCATCACCATTATGACGTGGTCCCGACAAAGGTGTGATTTCAGCTCCTTTATGAAATATGTCACCCGTATATCCAGCTCAAAGAAGATGTAACGTAAACTTCATTGTTGTGTTGTGTTAACAACAAAAATTAACAATAACAACAATATTATTCTGGGACAGTAATTTAAAAAATATATAAACAAAAAAAGTTGCTCCTCCAGAGTTTACAAATAACTCACCTAAGACTGAAGTCCTGGACATTAGCTCTAGGCATGGTATTAAGTCTTCATCCTTTACTGTTGTTGGCTAATATATAAAAATCCTAAAAAATGTTTCTTCATCCAGAATTTTAGTGAAATATGATCAGATTCAAATGCTAAGAATTTGAAGCCAATAACTTCTAATATGTCAGTAACAAAAATTTATTTGTATAATACTTTTATTTAACCCGAATGTGATTGACTTAAGAACTTGTCTGCTTGGAAATATGGTGGATATATAAATTCATTTTCTGACAAATGAAGGGAGATGTCAAAAAGGCTGAAAGAGCTATTAAGAGCAAGTGATCAACCCTTTGCATTGCATATTGTGTGCAATGGTGTGAAATTTAAGGAAGAGATTTCTGAAAACAGTCTGTATGAGCACGGGCAAACAGACTGAAAAAGTAACAAATCAATAAAACCACAGGAAACTAATTATTTTAAATGCCCAATGGTGTTCCCTTTTGTTGTACCTAACTGCTTTTTTGTGTGCTTTGTCTTGTGAAACTCTTATTTGAGAAAGGTCATAGAGAACTTTCCCAAAGCAAAACCGATTACACATTTAAAGCTGCAAAGTTTCTGGATGTGTTCCAAATTTAAGCTGTAGTGTCAGATACTGTGCTGGATTTGCAAGACATAGAAATTACCTTCCATGGAAAGTCAACTTGACTTTGCAGTGTGTAGAATTTACAGTATATGCCATTTGTCTTTCAATTTTATCTTCTTTCAGTGTGGTATTGATCAATATATTTTTGAACTTCTGTATTCTGCCTGGAGCATTTTGAGAGATAAAAATTGTAGCAAATAAATGAATATAATGTTTCAGGGAAAAACAAAAGCCATTTCAGCTGAAGCGTCAATGCCGAATTGTTGTGTTGGAGCATATTAAGTTATTTATATTCAAATGGCATAAGGTTCCTGAGTCTTTTTCTCTCCATCCTAAGCAATCCCAGCTCTCCTGGCATCTCCACCTTTGAGAGATGCTCCAATTACTACGTAATCTTTATGGCTCTTTGCTGAACGCACTACTACGTCCATGCCTCTCTTTCAGCCAAGCTACTTCCCAGACAGCTACCCCCGGTCTGTAGTGACACATGGTATTATCCTTCCCTATGTGTAGGACTTGTCACCTCAGGAACGGGGAAAGCAAAGTTTCTCTCAGTGCTTTTCTCCAGCTTCTAGTGAACATGACTGTCAAGTGTATCAAACAAGTCCCTCTGAAACAATTATTGAGTGTATTTCTCCTTACTTATTTTATTGTCTGCAGAATTACTAAAGGTGAACTCTGTTCCATCTTTCATTTCAGTAATGGAAGATGTTCAACAGTTTTGGCCCCATACGCATCCTGTGGAACCCCATGAGTGATTGTCCTCCAGTTGGACTTTGTGACAATGATCACAGCCTTTGAGCCTAACAGATCAGCCAGTTTTAAATCTTAAATGACATATCTATTCAAAGATAAATAAGCATTGCTTTAGTGATTTAATCCTGGCAGGCAACTGAGCCCCACTCAGCTTTTTACTCACCCACTTGATAGCAGAATGAGACGGGGAAAAATCAGAAAGGTAAAAGTACAATTTTTTGTGCTATTGTTGTTAGGGTTAGCCTAACTTGGATCTAACTTTTTATCTTTTTTTTTTGAAATCAGTTTTAAGTATGTTGCAGGCTGCAGTGTTTTGCAGAAATCATACTGTGAAATAAAGCAAGTTAAACAACATTTCCACTATTTAATCATTCTTGTGATAGAGTGGGTGGTGTGGTAACAGGAACTTCTAAATGAATCAAAATATAAATCTAGGCTGTTCCCCTGTATGAAGCTTCCTTAGATATTTTCCGTGTATGCTTGTGATCCAACTTTTGATTCAGTTTATAAACAGCAATTAAGAACCAAGTATGGTTTCAAAATATTAGTTTTCATTTTTTTAATTATTGGTGTCAGAGTAGATAAGGGATTGAAATATTTTCTTTAGCGACAGATCCTTCACTGTCAGTTTATTGATACTAATTAGGCGAGGTTTAGGCTGCCGTAATGTGCATTTTTACATTTGACTGTGTCTCTGGAAATGTTGTTCCAGTAATTGAATAGAAAACAGGAATATGCACTTGGTAGATTTCATCATGATAATTGTAGTGTCTAGTAACAGTGAGTCTTCACTTAGTGTACTTCGTTTGTCTTGTTTAAATCAGTTTTGCTCTGCAAATCATTTTATAAGGGAATTTCATTTAAAAATGAAAATTTTTAAAAATTATAGTGTAAACATCCAGTGAGGATACCAACACATTGCTCTGAAGTAAACAATAATAGATTTTGTCCATTTATGCTCACTGGCTATTAATTGGTTTTTAAATTGTATTCAATTTTTGGGGGGAAAAAAATTAGCAGAAAATCATTGCATTAGCAGTCAGCATAGGTGTACATTAGGCTTATCATAAGTACTATATCTTTTATTCTGTGTGTGTTTTGTACAGCATAAGGCAGAAATAGTTGTACCGAGGAACAGAAAATGTACTACTGCAGTATACTGAAATCTGTCCTTCTCATAGAGAAAAATATTGAATCTTAATGAAAATGTAATTTTGTTTCTAGTCACAGTCCTAAAATAAATTACTTTAGATAACAAATGGAACTGAAAAATTAACTGAACATATCACATGAAAGTATTTCTGCCTGCTTTCTTCAATGACTACAAGCAGTACCTTTGATATTAAAGTCAGTGTTGTGTGAAAACTAATTATTTCTTCTCCTTGCTTGTTGGAGTGTAATAGTGCGCACTCGGAAACACTGCAGAGTTTTTAAATCATTTCAGTTCTTTGACTATTTCATTGTATGCATCCTGAAGTTTTTATTAGGAATTTTGTTAATTGATCTAATCTTAGGGAAAACTTGTACTGAATTATAATCTTATTTTAAATCACATTGGTTTTCGTCTTTCTGGTATTCTGTGCTTACTGGAAAGAAAAGTATTAATTTGTTCAATTGTGACTCAGTGCATTTGATACTACTCTCCTTAATCAAATCAAGATTAACACAGTATATTCATAGAATTAGGTATAATACTACAATAAAACAAAATTCGGTAAGATTCCTCTGCTAGTTTGGTATATTGTTTTTACCCTAATACAATTTGTAGAGAAAAGAACTTGATCTGCCGTTTTATTATTTATCCATGAATTAAAGAATTCTTATTTATAATAATAATGGTTTTATCTTTGGGACAATTTACAGCTGTTAGATTCCTGGTAACTATAAACCCAGTTACAGTGTTTGTTGTTAGAGCTTTGTATTTTTGTAGAGTTTGTATGAGGAGAGAGAAACCAATGAAAAATTAAGCAGTACTGAAATATTTAGAAATTATTTTACTCTATGAAAAGCTGCTCTAAGTGCAAAAGTTACTAAGGGAGGATTGACTATACAGAAAATAAATTGGAAAGAACAGATTAGCTTTCCATTCAGATTGTGGAATTTTTGACAGGAAATCAAAGTCTGTTGACAGAAAAAGTTTACATCATAGTTTTTAACAAGAATGGCTTTTAAGCTGTAACTAGGATTCTGCATGATTGCTTCCTATTGGCAGTCCACTGAACATGCTGTATAAAAGCTATATGTTAACTCAGCCCAGCTAAATATATTTGAAACATTCTTCAGGCATAGATATTCTAGGAAGCAATGACCTCTGTATGTTCAGCTTCTCTACACAAAGCTTCAGCATTGTAGAGGTGATGCTGGTGGCTGGTTTGCTGGAGATGGGAGGGTAAAGTTTAGGGTGGCACAAGGACAGCCTAGATATTCACTATAGGAATGGAAATGGTGAAGTTACATGAAGAGGATTGGGACTGTAGAAAGTTGTAGGCCTGTATCAATGCATCACTGAGCTCCTTAGGCTGTGAAGAGATAGGAATAAGAAAGAGACAGAGAAATATGAACTGAGGGAGGATCTATGTTTCATGTGCATTTTATGGTCAGAAGCAAATACTATTTTCTTCTAATGGATAGTATCTGTTAGAGTTAACTCCTCTACTAAAACTTCTCTACTGCAATAGAATGCAATAAAGGAAGAAGAGCCTTTAAATATAGCCCTTACTCTGTCTCCTTCTTCCAGATGATGACTGTGATGATATGACTAATATAGGATTATTAATAGCCATTTGTGTAGAATTAATTTGAGGTTGGTTATTGACAGTGGTTCAGGAGGTTAATGTGTGGAAAACTGAGAACTCTCACTGTTGATCGTCTTGTTTGTTGGAAATTCTTCACACAAAAATTGACTTAATCATTTCCAGTTTATTTGATAAAATTTAATTAGAACACAGTGTGCAGTGATAAAGCTATAGTGTGCTCTGTTCTTTGTTTGTACTTTGTTCAAACCTCAGTTAAGAAGGAAAAAATTTCATATTTTGGAAGATACACTACTAGACCCATTTGCCTGTTTCTTTTGAATGAGGAAGCTTTTGTCTATGTTTTTCAAATTTTGAGATTTTAGTAACCTCTAGAGTTAAACAAAACGTAGTTAAGGACCGTGATACTAATCTTGTAAGAATAGGCTTGTGAAATTGTCCCCAAAGTGACATAAAAATGATCAGTTGATGATAAAACATTTTGAAATAATGAGGCTTTTGAGTGTAATCATGTAATCAGGAATTCTAAGAGTCACTGACTGTTAGAGCAAAGTGCCAGCAATGCATTACAGAATGAACTAATCCAACAGGACAAATAAAGCTGAAGATTCATAATGGGATTATTACTGGAGTGTATAGTCTAATATTTATGAAGATAATTAAGTATTCACTTAGCTCCTTGAAGTGCATTAAAACTTCTGAAATAGCTACACTGAGAATGATCTGCTTAAAAATCTTGGATTTTTCAGTGTTATGGAAATGTCAAGGCAATGTTTTTTACTTGGTACGCGTATCAAGCGCACTATAGACCATGAAACCATTGTGTTTTGCCTCTATGACACTGCAGAAATCATCTAAATTTTCAAATGACAGATTGTTTACTAGACTTTTAGAAAATACTTCTGGCCAGATTCTGGATTCTACTTCAGCTGATTTCACTGGTTATCAGCACAAAGAACAAAAGTAGTAACCGGCAATTTATTTTGTGTGAAACTGAGCGGTGTTGAGTAAGCTTTGCTGTTGATCCTTGATGTTGGCAGAAATTTAATGGAGCAGAACTTCACCCACAATGCTCTACACATCCTCAGCTGCCATCTTCTTTCTTCTTGTCATAGTATTTCTGAGAAGAATTTTAAGGTTATTTCAAGGTGTGAAAGGGGAAATATATAAATAAGGAGTAAAGATCCTCCTCAAAACATTGTACAAAGTATAAGCCCTACATTTTTCATTATTTTGAAAACTGTTATATCATAGAAATATTTAGGTTTAAAGGGAGCTCTTATGATCACCTGTTCTTACCACTGACCTAAACCAGTTTGATTGTGTTGCACGGAGTCCTGTCAGGTTCTGAAAATGTCATTTTTTCTCATATGCATTTAATTTTCATAGGCATATGAGTTCATTGCTGATAAAAAAAAACAAAAAAAAACAAACAAAAAAAACTATAATTTCTAATCGCCTTTGCAGAATCCACTGCTAGGGCAATAGCCCCTGATTTAGTGAGTCATACAGGTGGCATGGATCATGCAGGTGCTTGGAGAGTCCCCTAAAAATAAGATGATGTGGTGAGGAGTGAAGAAGTGTTTAAAAAATATGCTGAGACAGGAAGAGAGGAAACAAGAAAGGCACAGAGTTTTTTGGGTACAGTGAGAAAATCTATTGGGAAACTTAGCCAAAATTAATGGATTTTTTGTTCAAGTGAGTAGAATAGAATCACAAGGGTAATTACAACAATCAAGTAATATATTTAAGTTTTGACATCACATTTTTTAGACATTAGTAGCATATCTGTTAGGATGACTGTTATCACTTTGAAATAAAGGAGAATATGTAAAATATGAGATTAACTTGTATCTGTGAAAATAATACAGATAAATTCTTACATAGTGTCAGAGTAAGTATAAAGAAACTATTTAGATACAATGTATCAGATATGAATTAAAAATAAATAGAGATATGTAGATTGGTAATTTCATCTGAAGCTTGCATCCTGTAAATGTTCTATATTCTCTGCACCTTCATTTTACTTTATGCATGTCACATATTCCTGGTTATCTGCTTCTTACTTTAGAACAATTAGCCTTACCATGACTTGGCATAACTGCATATGGTGGATTTTAGGTATGAAAAATTGATTTCCAGAATGTACTGTGCAATGTCATATAGGTTATCAGCTTAAATTTTGAGTATCTCTAAATCTATATTAGTCTTTTCCATATGTTTTGCAGAAATAACAGAGATGACAAATCTGAAGTTATTTGCTGGAAGTTTGAAGTTTTAATTCTGGTGGAAAATCTCTCGGTCATATTTCACTGTGATAAGGGATTAAAAAACAAAACAATACAAAAATATTTTTAATGGCAGAAAAGAGTTGATACATTTTCAACATACCTGTGTACTGCTGTTTCTAGACTCCCTGACACTAATTGTTTCTTCATCGTGGTTGTTTTGATTTATTCTCCCACACCTTCCTTTACTTATACTTGAGTTCTTTTTATGTATGCTTGTGTGATGGCATGGTCAATAAAAATGTTTTGTTATTCCTTTCTTAGGCTAGTCTTAAGTTTTACCATCACTGAATGACAAATGCCACAGCTACTCTCCGGAAAAAAGGAAAATGTCCTATCTGACATTATTTGAAAGACAAAGAAATGGAAAAGGGCAATGTATCAAGAGGGCTTCTTCTTCTACTAACTCAGCATACTTATTTTGTACCTAGTTCTTTTAAAAACTTTTGTTTTTGCTACTGCTGCCCTTGCCCTTGCCCCCACCAGCAAATCAGTAGTCTCAAGTCCACTTTGCTATTTCTGGGCAGGTTCACACTTAGGTCTATTGGATGAGATTTACATTCATATACAGAGCACAGCCCACCATGTGGCTGTATCCTTAAGGGATCCCTATGTCATGTTCCATTCATTTTTAAGATTGTAAGCAACTGACACGTTCTATCCATAAGAGTGCATGAAGCCTTTGTTTTCTCTTTTTCTAGTATGCTTTTCCTTTTTTTTGTAGATTGCTTCAACAAATATGTGCATTTCTTGAACCATTTAAGCTAATAATGTAATTCTTCTACGAAGATGAAAGTTTCACTAATAACTTAGATTACTTTTAAATACTACCTAACAAACAGGATATCTTTTTATAACAAAGGGCAGAAATTGCAAAGGGAATGGTGTTGCACAGGAATGTGATGAGATGGAATGGAACTGAAGTGTATTTTGCAGGAAAAGAATGCAGTGAAGGTGATAATTAGAAAGGGCTTGTGTATGGATATGCATATGCAACTTGTGTAAAGGAAGGTACATGCTATGGGAAGCCATTGGAATAAATAGGGAATCTTGTTTTGGTGCATAAATAAATAAGAGTAAACAAATAAAAGCTTAAAGATATATTTAAAAAGGAAATTTCATGCAATCTAGAAGTAAAAGTGAGAAAGATCTAACACTCGTTACAAACTCAAGAAATTCAGAATTGGCATTTTAAGTAAACAGACTCCTGGAGTATGTGGAGTAGAAGCTTACAGCCATGACATCATTGTGCCTCTGAAGACTTGCATGTTATACTTCTTGTATACCAGGCCGTTTTCACTTCTGGTTGAAAATTGGATTCAGCTAAGAGCAGACAAGTACATCTTGAAAGCTAGAGACATGTTGGCATCAATAATTGCACGTCTATGTGGATAGTAGCTAGCTCCTAGTAGTCTTGTCATTACTCCATGCTGACAAAGTGTAACTCAGTTATGCAGTAGCATTATTACAGGACTCAACAACAGTAAAACTGGTCCAGAAGTTTTTAGTCTCAGCAAGCCTGAACAGCTTTAAAAATGAAGAGGTTTTTCTTCTTGCTGGGTACAGAATGTATGTCTTAGGGGAATCTTTCTATATTTCTCTTGACATTCTCTAAAGCATTATCCTGTGGTTCGTTATACCATAGCTTCTCTTCGGCATATTTAGTTTTGAATAGATTTGGTGGAAATTTTTCTTTTCTAACTGTTGAGCTCAGAAAGCAGAACAAACCACATGCTAAATAATTAATTGCTAAGTACAAAGTATGACTTAAATCTACAAACATAAAGGTGGTCTACTGATACAGTTACATGAGGCCTACACTTGTACTGAGGTCTGTAAATGTATTTTAGTCGTATCCACTTAAATACAGGTATTTTTATTTGATCCAGTTTTCCACAGACAAGTGTTACTAAGTGAAGGAAACAAAGTTTGCCTTGACAGATGAGTTTTAAAAAAGTGTGGAGTGTGAGAGTTATTCAGCAAAGAGTGGCTGATTATTTTGTCATAGGAATTTAATAAGGGTTATAAAAAACAAACCACAAAGACAAACAAAAACCCTTGACCCCCCCAGATAACCTATTCAGTGTTATGTACAACTCCTTCAGTTGGAAGTTGTTGTCAACCTAAGCAGTGGAGGAGTCAACCTCAGCACTGTAAAAAAAACAATTGTGAAGGAAAATCCCCACTGAATAATATGAACGTTGTTTGAATTTTCACTGGTTTTATTGTATTTTTAATGTCTGAAATGAAAACAATTTAAATATAAAAAATAGATTTACTTTAAACATAATTGGGAAAGGGAAAGGCTTTGGACAATGCTTATAGCAATTATTTGTTTTTCTTTTGAGTCAGTTTTTCATTTTTTATGGTAAAAATTAGTGATAGCTGTAAATGATGATATCATGCAATTTTCCAAATGTATTATGAAAGGAATTGCATTAGCAATATTGTAAAAGCATTTAATTTTATACCAAAATTCTCTCAGTAGCTTAGAAGTTTTCTTAGTTTAAATGTTGACAAGGAGTGCTATTCACAGTGAAGTGACAGGAAAATGTATTTGTTTTGCTTGTAAACTGTGCTTACGAAAGCTAAGCTAGAACATTTTTCAGGGGCAGGTACCTCTGAAGGATGATACTCTCAAATGACTTTACCCAACTTCCAGGAAACACAGAAGGAAGAATCAAGGATCTACGGTAAGAAATTCAAGGAGTAAGAAAATACATCTTATACTCTGGTAACTGCTGTTATGTTCAGTTGCTACTTCTACTCCTGCCAAAGTAGTATCAAACTCTATTACTGCTAGTAGTGGTTGCTGAAGGAATTCTTTCTAAATTAATTCCTCCTTTCCCTCCAATTAAATGTAATTCATGACTTGAAGGATGTGTGCCTAGCTAACATCAAAGATTGATTTTAAGTTTTGAAAATATAGTACTGATAGAGTATGGATATGTCAAATCCTCTTCAGTAAGATGTTTGAGTGTCTGAAGTTCAAAGGAGAGGTATTGTGAGTTGAGTATGACTAAAAATAGCTCTGAGCCATGCTTCATGAAAAAGACCTAATTGATGAGAAATTATTAATCATGCTGTCATGCAGAGATTTCAGTTAGCAACTATAGTATTTACAAGAATCATCTCTGTTTGGAATGCAAAGGTAGTTTTCTATTTATAAAGTCATAACTTTTGAACATAGAAACCTGGAATGTAGTCAACATTAGGGACCGAAATAAAGAATAGTTGTATTCAGATAATAAAGTGAGATTCACATCTATTAATTTTGCTAGCTGATTTTGTATCTCTGCATTTCCTTGAAAAATAGTTCTTATACAAATAATTAATGTGAAAGGAAGTGGAAAAAGAGAGATTTGTCTGCAAGGAAGATTTATTAGGTTCTGAAATGAAATGTAGTTGCATTTGAAAAGTACTTTGAACTAGTTTATGTTGTTGATTGTAATGATCATAACAGTTATAATTAAAAGGATTAAAAAGACATTTTAAAGCCTAAAGATTAGATTCCATCTAAAACAGGTTTTGTGCTACACTAAAAGTGGAAACATTTTTCTCATATGTCTTTGAACGTGTCAGTGGAAACAATTTACTTTTTAAATTAAAAGAAGCAGAGAAGGTGAGAATTAAGAAGTCCAGGAAAGGAAATGAAGATCCTTCATTTCACAGAACTGAAGCCAAATAACAGTTGTTAATAACCCAGTCGGTGGGAGTTGATTAATTTGGTTTGGTCAACTTAAAGTTATTAATGGAATGATTTAAAAATATATATATTTCAACAACAAAAAAACAACTATTGAAGAGACTTTAAAAGAGTTTCAGAAAAGGACAGATCAGAGCACCAGCATAGCATAAACGTGTAATTGTGGTTTTCCCAAAGGGAATATTGAAAGATTTATTCATCAGTAAATAGAATTTAAATACTGTCTCAACTATATGCTAAAGTAGCAGGGGAGTAATTTTTATGAACATAAATAAGTACACTAATGTATTAATAATGGGAATTAAACAAGAGGAAATTGTTCCAATTTTCTGTGCTTGACATTAAAAAACTGACATTTACCTGCAGTTATTGATGGCTGCTGCAATGTTTATAGCCCTTATATTCAGCTGCACGAACGCCGTGGCAATTTTAATTCTTTGTAGATGACAAATATTAATATTCTGATGTTTTCCTTTGTATTTTAATTTTATTACTAAAATTTGAAAATGTGTGAGGTTTCTGTGGCTTATCCTGACCTTAGTAAAACTTTAAAAAATGTTCTAATGGTATTCCTGGAGAAATGCTATAGGAAGGTAGATTAGATGTTCTTGATACAAATTGAAAACACAAATTGCTAAAATAACTTGGCAGATAGTATTGCTTCTGGTTTACTGCCAGATCTGAAGGTTTGGTATTAGTTGACCACCCTCATAGCAAAGATGTTTTGTACTTAGATGGTCCTCCCCTAGGCTTTCTCCAAAAGATACGTATCATTCTTAAACTGAATGCAGCACTACAGATGGGATCTCATGTTCAGTTTTTCAACCTGTAATGCTCTCAAATCTTCTTCTGTAGGGCTGCTCACAATCTATTTGTTACTCAGCCCCTATTTGTGTTCAGGATTGACACAACTCAGGTGAAGCACCTTGCCCTTGCTACTGACTTTGTGAGGTTTGCATGTACCCACCTCTCTACTAAAACTGAAATGCAGATTTTTGCGTTTTTTTTTTTTGACCTCAGGTATTTTTCTTTCAGCGTGTTTCTTCTCCAAATGCACTCCCATACCCCTTTTGAAAAGGGTGACAAGGTAGTCAGAACGGCCTCTTACAGTTTTCAACTGCTGAGAACTCTCCAGTTTGAGCAATTCTTATTCGGCCAGTACTGAAATATTTACCTCACTGAAACCAATGACAAAACCATGGTTTCTTGTAGTGAAAGGTCTAGTTTCACTATAAAGGCTTTGCACTATCTGGCTTGTGTTATCCATTTAGTAATAGCTCTGTCTATTATTAAATGAAATGCACTGAGTGCATTTAGTGCAATTATTTGTTAGAGTGAAAATGGTGCTGGCATTTCCTTATCCCTAAAATTTTCCTTAGGGTTATCCTTGTATAATTGATTTTTCTAGGAGTTTGGTGAAGGTAATACAGAGACAACTGTTTTTTGTTTTTTCCTACATATTTTTTAAATTTTCAGATTTACCACATAATGTTCTTCCTATGTTTTATGAGTATTGGTTTGTACATTGAGTGCTAGCTCTTTAATTGCACTGTATTTTATTTGTAATACAATTCTAATGAAAGACTGAAAATTTTTTTTTTTTTACTCAAATTAAAAGTAATGGGGCAAAACAGCCGTTAAAAGACATTATCCAGCTCCAGTGGCTTAAAAAATTAGTTTTTCTCTGTCATATTGCAAGGTGATTGTGAAATATAGGCATGCAGCTTCTCATATTAGCAACAAACATATGCTTATGCTTGCTTACTAATTTTTTTCTATTTCAGTTCTTTTCTTTTTCCACCAAAGGAGGAATGCAAATTAATTGCATTATTAACCACTTGCCAATCAGTGTAGTGATGGTGTTCTCTGTTAATCTAAACAGGACATATTTGTGTTCAGAAGACACAGAAATCTTGCCTATATTAGTTCAGTTTTAGGTGATTATGGTGAAATGTTTTTTTATGCTTCCATGTCAACACTGCTTATTCAATTTAATTTCCAAAGCATTAGGTTTTCCAGCATCTGTATTAGAAACATTATGTTCGAAATAAATTGGCCTAATTTCTCTGTACTTTTGGTTTAAAATTATACATATTGAAACAAATTTAAAAAATGCTGAAAGAGTGAACAGAGGATAATTTTTTTTATATTAAAGCATAAGTTTTTCACACATTGCCTCTCATTATTATGATTATAGTTATTTTTGCTGTTCTGGTATTTTTACTGTTTACTCAGATCCTTTAGAATTTTGGTTCTTTCTGAAAATATCGAAGTCCTAATTAGTAAGCTTTAAAATATAAATCTGTAATCTTACATAACAGCAGTTAACCATTGTGTAAAAGAAAAAGAGATTATGTTCAGAGAAGGAAGCTATTTTAGGAGTACCTGGATGAGAATGATTTTTTTTTTTTTTTGATAAATGATCTAGGCTTTTCTTTGAATGTGCCATTTTATTTTATCACGTCTATAACTAGGCAGTCAGAAAATTTGAATGAGTGGGTGCATAGATCAAGGAATTGAATAGAATATGTAGGTAAAAGATTAGGATTGCTGTTGGCATCTACCTACTAATATTTCTAATCCAGTATTTTTGCCCCTTTTTCACATAGAATAATACTAATCCTTTAAATATTTTTTTCAATATATGTTTTTCCTAACTTTGCTATTTAACAAGGATTTCCAGTGTTAGAAAGCAATTGGCAGCGTGACATAATCCAGATTATATTTTCATCCAACTTCCTGCTATTTTGTGTTAGTTGGTTATATAGGTATTGTTAATATAACAGGCATTGTTGGGAGGTGATTCTGTTTTGAGAAGTTCAAAATGATTTCAGAAAGCTTTATCTGTTTAGAAACCTTGTAATTGCAAGACACTCTGCTACAGTAAGATATTGCTTATGATGAATAGTTTGCTCTGTACAACATAAGCAGTGATGTTGATCTGTAGAGTTGGTGTTTAATTCAGATACACTTGGATACTTTTTCTTAAAATGATACTCTCATGTCTTTCATGATAAATAATCTCTAGGAAGTAAAAGATAGTATGCACAAAAATTGTAGTGCTTTTTCATGATTTTGTAATTACTGAATAGAATGATTTACAAACTCATTGTAATCTGTCTATAGTAAAACAGACTTCTAAGTAGAATGCATTCAGCAGTATGAACACGCTAATAATGTCAACCTAAACCCTGAATATTCTATTTATAGTGATTCCTTACTTTATCTTATATTGCTTCAGAATAAAAGATGCCAGAAATATTTTGACATGTCTTAATGCAAAATGAAGCTTGTAATCAGCTGAAATAGGCTAGATAATTACAAAATGAAATGCCTCACTCCAGCACTTTCCTAAAATATGGGGAGAACATGGGCATAGAAAATAAGATCTCTGAATTGTACAATTTAAAAGAAGCAAGCTTCTGTAATTTAGGGTTGTGCACTGTCAGTTGTAGAGAAAAATCCTGAAGAGACATACAAAATCTCAGCAAAAATCAAAATACATGCATCTTGTAGTGTTTAGTTCTTGGTTCGTGGTTGACTGTGTCTGTTGCTTTTGATAATGAAGTGAGTGCAAGTTTCCATGATTCTCAAGTGGCACTGAAAATCTGATGCAGATTTCTAGTTGGCAGTATTTGATATCTGGTGAATGAAACAGATACAACTTACTGATTATAGAGATTTCTGAAATGACTGCTCAGTTTGGATTTCTTTCTCTTTTCTTGTGGGTAGAATCTCAGACAACTTTGAAAGGAGACCAGAAATGTATATTTGGTTATTTTCACTTTTATAGTACTTAAATGTATGGAGTCTCTAAAAATGATAGAAACTAGTTTAGTTAAGCATAGTAAAGTCTTTGTGCCAGCTTCTCTAGTGAGACATGTGCTTTCTTTGGAGCATTTGTTTTATACAGTTATGGGCATACCTGTTCACAGCATTATTAACTGAAGAGTTAACAACATGCAATAAAAATCTCTTTTATGTGTGATCCTTTATGATCTTGTTGGCAGTTTGCTGTAAATTATTGTATTAAATATGTAGTCATTTTAAAAGACATGATACCAATTTAGAAAAAAAACTCTAGTTCATAACTGGTTTTGTTGTGTCATGATGTAGATCCTCTTAGTAATTCTTTATCTTTTAGAAGAACACATAAATGTTAATGCTATGGTGTCAGATATAGATAAATAATAGAATACTTCAAGTCATGAGTACTATGGTTGGATAACTTGTAGAAGGAGAACTAGCTGTGAACTCATTCTAGGAGGCCTCTTCCCAACGACTTCCAACTGTTCTAAGGGATTTGGGGAAAAAAAATTACTGTTTATAGCAATATTAAAAATAGGGGAGCTAAACTAACTTTCTCTCAGAAGGTACTTAGTTCATTCTAGTAGCAAGTTAATTAATTGATATCAAGTTATTTTCTTTGTTCAATGTACTGTTTAATCTATCAAAGCGAGATAAATCTTACTCTATATTTATTCTAGCAGCATGTGTGTGTGGGTATTGATTATTCAGCTTGGAAGACTGTCTAGGGAGTATTTCTGCTTTCTTCCATTTTGTAAGCCAGGCTTAATGTCCCTTGAAAAGCAGTGAAGTGGATGATTGTGATTTCCCAAAACATGTCTTAGAACTGAACTAAGGCATTTTCAAGATAACACGGAAGCTGGTAATCACTTCCAGATTCTGTTTTTTGTTTACAGGCTGTTTTCTATCCTCTCTAATATTACTTTAGTGTACCAGACCACTTGCAACCTTTGCCATTTATAGACAACTCCACAGTTTCTGCAAATTAGCAGGGTCCTTTCATCTTCATGCTATCGGGTTCTTGGGCAGATATCTATATACCAGATTGATATCTTTTTCCATACTTTTGTGAAAATATTATTTTACATCAATGCAGTTTCTTACTGATGAGAGGATTTTATTTGTTTCTAGACTAAATTATTTTATTTTAATTTCAGAATCAATAGTCTTCTGCCAAGTAAAGAATTAATGCCCCTTTAAAACCTTTGCTCCAGTTTCCTTAACTCTGTAGTATATTAAAATATTTCTCTGCATAACTTGAAACAACCAAACATAACTTTACAAAAAGTTATGTTCTTTTGAAACCTTGTTTTTCTTACTGTTAATGCTTGAACTTCTACAGTATTAATAGTGATCTTCAATAGACTCATCTCCATATGAGATATGCATGCATAGTTTATTTTTCCGTTTATTCAAGGATACTTGCAGGTTTACGAGAGTCTTAGTAGTCCATTCTTAATTTCATGTGAAAATCAAAGCTTCAATAGTCTTAATCTAATTCTTTCTCAGGGAAAAATCTATTGGTGTCTGAGTGGCTGCCTTTCAAGTGGAAAGTTTAGGCGACAGGAGTGCTATGAATTATATTTGGACATGTTTTATTATGATGCTTATAAAGAAGCACTGTCATTTCAGTAAGTGGTGCAATTGGAGCTACTTATGAAGAAAACTGTCACAAATTATGATTAAAAGTGAAAGCTTGTGACCCTACGTAATCTTTTTTCATAATTCTGTTTCCAAGTCCCCATTTTTGATCATCTGTTAATTCCACATATAATTTTAGGTTTAACGTTATACTGCTTTTGGTTACTAAAAAGTTGTGTGTGATTTTATTTTTTTAATAACTTTTACATGTAAAATATGATCGAATTTATGTTAGACAATAATTCTCTTATACCTCTTTGTGATAGATATATTTCCATAATTCTCCATTGTATGTTTGTTCTTCAGGGTTTTGCTTTGGATGCTCAGAGGATAAGCAACAAATAGTGACTTCCTAATATGCTTAATTATTCATATGCATGTGCACAAAATCTGTTACATATTTTTATCATTTGGATGATACAATTTTGAGGCATAAACTTTATTTGATTAAAGGTATATCCTTCTAGGTATGCAGTTTTCTTTGGTTTATATTCATAAGTTTTGGTAGTATCTTTTTCCTTTGTTTGTATGATGGTCAGGGTATATCCACGAAACAAGGAATTTGTTAGCAGTAGTGTACTAAATTACACTCAAGTAGATCCTAGTATTGTCTTTCTAATACTGAAAAAGTAGGTTGAAGCTCTTAAGCGTCAGTAAGTACTTCAGCCACAGTATGTGTTATTATTCTCAGAAATGGGTTTCTCCACATACTCCATTTTCAATTCTGAAAGGAACTTTATCAACCTCCTGCCTGTCTGGGAGTCACCAATGTGAACTGTCTGTCCCTAGTAGGTTTCATCTTTCAGGAAGAAACCAGTGCCTGGGCAAACTGGTCTAATGAGTGGCAACCCTGCCCATGGCAGGGTGTCAGAACTTGATGATCTTTACAGTCCCTTTGAAATGGAGCCATTTATGATGTCATGATTCTGTGGTTCTGTGTTTCTCTTTTGAAATGTAGTTTGTTTTGTAAAAATTCTTTAATTTGTATAAGCAAAGAGTATGGACTTCAACACAGTGTAATATAAACCTAGGTGGAGATTCTGTCTAGCCATTTATCTATTCATTGGATCTCACAAGACATCCTGTTGTGTAGAGCTGCCTCTGTACTTTACCATGCTATTACATATATTGCTTCTCATGGATCAACCTGGCTTGGCCTAGTTCTGGGACAAAGCAGGCAAAGGGACCCATGGACCCACACCCATGAAAAGGGTGGGGGAAGAGAAAAGCTAGAGTGATGGGCCTAGATGAAGAAAACAGTGGCAACAAGCAAAGGGAAGAAAGCATAGTTTATAATATATAATAGTGGAATGTGAGATAATACAATATAATAAAATATGATTGGAATTGAAGCTTATAAATCAAGTAAAATGAGAAAGGAACTGTTTCTGAAATCAAAATCCTTACTCTAATGCTGTAGGCGAGACAGCCAGGGTGCACAGAGAGCGGTCCCATGACTCCCAGTCAGTTTTATCATTCTCTCAGAATGGAAAATGGAAATATGAAGTCTTCTGAGAGTTCACTCTTCTCTTCTGAGGCCAAGAGACCAGAAATATTGACAGTCCACCGAACTGCAGCATTAACTCTTTACCTCCCAGTGCAGTGATGCTATGATGTAGAATTCTGATAATGAACCACAAAACCATGGCAGCATTTTACACCTAGAGGCCAGGATTTTGACAAATTTTTGAGTAACTTTACAGAATAGTAATAAATTTGGAAGTAATCGTTAATCTGAACTAAGCCTCTAGGGAAATAAACTCTTGGTTGCAGGCAATTGTTGATATTTTGTGGCCGGATACATGATTCAGAAAATCTGTATTAGTTGCTGTTGACCATCAGTCTGAAATTTATCTTTGTTTACTTCACATTCAGATGAATGTTGCCCCCACTAAAGATGCCAGAAAAACCCAAAGCTGGGACATATTTAATAGCATGTAAACGCTTTGGTAAGGGGTTAAATGCAGTCTAAATCATAAGTCAATCTAAATCATTTTTGTCAACTCTTAAATTGTATTCACTACAATGAGAGAAAATGGTACTATAAACTTATGCCATCACAGTAGAGTACAAGGAAAGATTATAGTCGGATGGTATATCATTTTATTTCTTTGTAAATGAAAGTCATTGTACAGTATCATTTTCTGAACTGTGTTTTCCACTCAAGTTGTTTTGTAAGGATTAAATTAAATTCATTCCAGGGTACATGCTTTCAGAGATTGTAACGGTTCCTATTTGTTTGAAATAAACCATGACTTTTTCTAACAGTGTAAGAAAAAGTTCAGAAGACAGTTTTCCACCTCATTGCTTCTTTTCATAACAGTCCTCATACTCCTATGGCAGGATTTCATTGAATACAAATTGAAGTGAACCTATGTCAGAAAGGAAATATCAAAATCATACAGAGGTGCTGTGCTTTGCTCTTTGCTAGTATAGGGGTAAATGTTGTACCACTGTGATTATTTAGAGCTCTGGCAGAAGGTCTGTGAAGTTAGAGTAATAGCTGTATTTAAAGTGCTATGAATGTACAGTGCTTCCTCTCTGTAAATCTTTTCCAGTGCATTACTTTTACTTGCTTCTGAAGTAGCAGACTTGAAGGCGACAATTTGCCTAACCTTTCACAAGAAAATGGAGAACTTTGTGAAGGTGAAAATGTCTGTCTCTTCGTTGCCAGAACAGTCCAAACCGATGTATTTAGTTTGTGGCATCACCAGGAAAAGTAAATACAGTTGTAGGCCATGCAGTCTTACTGATTTGGTAGACTTTCCTTCCCTTACACAATTAATAGTTTTCAGGGATTAGTGATATCTTCTAAATTAAAATTCAGTTTAGTGTTTTGACTGGGGAGCTAGCTTTCATTTCTGTACATCTTAGAGTGCCATTATTGTAGTAAGTGGTTAACTAAAGGCACAGGTCTTGGGATGTCAGCCAGACCTTTTCCAGCATTTTGAAACCTTGTGTTCCTGTGTAGAATACAAAGAATTTCAGACTGAATGTCAGTCATTTCTGAATCTATCTTTCTTATCGGGAAGCACAGTTCCGAGAAGTTTTATAAGGTAATCAAATTCACTCTCAAGCACTTTAATCTCAGTTTATGAAAATAACTTGATTCTCTACAAGAAATAAATGCTTTCACAAAGCTTATGTGAAGCTCAGTAAACAGTATTTTGTACAAAAAGACAAAACGATCTTGATGGGATTGTTTTATGTTCTAACTGGGTGTTCTTTCAAGCAGTTTGTAAACAAGCAATAATCCCTTTTCCGTTTTTGTTTACTTATTGGGCATCAGGAGGTTCAAATATATCAATGCTTTAGAGAGCTTCAGGCATCCTGGAAGGGGCAGATGACCTGCCCAGCACAATGATTGCGGAAGGCTGCAGCCTTCTCCCGGGAACAAAGTATAACTGCGGTAGAGAGAAGCAGCAAGTAAGAAACCCCTGAGGGTCTCAGATGTGCTGTGTGATGCTGGGCAAGTGTACAAGTTAAATCCCTGTAGTTTTTATTATCTACTGTACTTTTCTAATATGAATATTAGACTGTAAATTAATTGTACTCTTCAGTGCTTTCTTTTTGGTATTCTGGATACATATATTTTGGATCTATTTGTCAGCAATTTGGTCATGGTTTTCAGCTCTGGAACATTTTAAGATTATGACAGATTTCCAATTTGCTTTTAATACAGACTTTTTTTTTCTTATTTTTTTCTTTTAATCTCTGCATAATGTAGGAGAAAGTATTTGAGAAGGTAGTGTCATATTCCTAAATATTGTGTTACTGTGAGTACTTTTAATGTCATAATTTTATTAAATAAAATAGAGACTCTTGTGTATATGTGTATAACATTATTCTGAAGGAAACTCTGATTCAACTAGTTGTACAATGGTGATGGATTAGAGAAAAATGTTTTTGCAACACTGAACTCAGTGTCCTCACAGAAATAAGCTCTGACTCAGACCAGTCCTTGACTCATACTTTAATCTGGTAGGCGTTTATATATAAGGTGATTATAATGGTGTATATATATAAGGTGTTCATATAATTTTGGCTTTTTTACCTTCCTTCTCCATGTGATATTTATTGTTGCTTTAGTGCTTAATGAAAATATGGATTTTTTTTCCTGGAAAAGCATAATATTAAAATATGCTATCTGTTATGTCATTTAAATTTTGAGGTCTGTCCTTGTCTGTTGGATTCCACATCATTCTGAAGAATACTTTACAGAAAATTGATGTGATCATTTAATTCTCTTTGAACGTAGCCATGTGTTATCCAGTTTTGTGGAAAGAGGAGTTGAAGTGGCTGTGTGTCTGGATGATCACAGGATCTCTTCATCTTTGATTCATCGGGGATTTCATTGCCTCTCTGAAGATTAGTTTTCATCGGGCAAACAATTTCTAATAAAATTCTGTAATTGACTTCGCTTTTCCATTTTAGAATGGTAAATATTGTCTGGGCAGAGCAGTGAACTGTCAAACCCACTAAGTATGCTCTTTTTTTTTTTTTTTTAAACAACTTTGCCCACTAATTAGCAAATGTATTGGTACCTGTTTAGTGTTCTATTGTTTTGTCCTTTTTCTATCTTTCTTTTTCCACTCTCCTTGTAAGTATATTGGAATTCAGAATTTAAAGTCTATGAGGATGTAGTATTTGCAGAGCAGTTATTTCCTCATAGACAGTCTATGAGGTCTACAGTGTTTGTCTACTCATAGTCTGTTTCCTTCACAGGTATCTCTTGCCCTATATTGGATATTATGAAAATCTATTGCATGTATCTATATCTTAGAAAATTTGCAGTTTCAGAATTAAATTATATTTATCCTGTATGAGAGACTGTTTAAATTAATTACTTCCCATCCCAAACCCTATCCTAATATACGGCTAAACCTATTTCTTTCTTCAAGTGTTCTGTTGTTTTTTTTCTGGGGCAAATATAGTTTATCATATACAGTAGGCTGTACAAAATCTTACACAGAAAATGAAGTGTGACTATTACTCAGGCCTGTGTTTGTTAGGCTGATTTGACTATAGCAGAGCAACAGTTGCTGGAAACAAGCCAGCAACATCACTTACAGGTCAGATTGTTGCCTCAAATTCCCTTGCCATTGCAGCCCTGTGTTAATGATTTCTTTTCACACCATGGAATGTTTTCTTGGTCTCCTTCTGCATTCAGCCATGTGTAAACGGCTTGTGTTGTAATTTCTCCAGAGTTTTCAAACACGTTTTATCGTTTTAACACTTAAGACCTAAATGACTGTTAATTAACATATTTTGTAGTTACTTCTGTCATCTTTTATTTCATATGAGTAGCAAAGGAATGCTAAATACCTGCTGCTGTACAACAGAAGATGCCTTAAAGTACGTGATGAGATCTGAACTCCTCTTTTAGTCTTGTCTAGTCTATATACAAAACTTCTAGTGTTTTTTTTCCGAGGAGCCATAGCATTTATTCACAGATTGCCTTTATCAACCATTGCCATGCCCTCACATTCTGTATTTTTACCCGTAATTTATTGTGATTGAATTTAGTTAAAGAAGTCACAATACCTTCTATTTCACAACAAAATATCAGTATTTTTATTTAGTAGCTATACAAATGATTAAAATATATTAAGGATAATTTAATCTCTGTTATTCTACTTAAAAATTACTGGACAATTTTTTCTTCACTGGAAGGAAGATACTTTAAATACATATATATTTTTTCATTATTTTTTTTCATCAGACAAGTGTTCACAACATTCTACTTTGGTTTTTTAATGCTCCTCTATTTCCTATTCTCAGAAGTGTCTTTTCATATATAATCAGGAAGCCCAGAAAACCCTCTGAGTTCTTGAAAAGCGCGATTTTATGTTTACAAAAGCATATTTTAAAGAAACTTTGGGAGGGGGGAAAAATGGCAAAATGAATTAGGAAAATTATTCGGACTTTATGAATGTTATGCATAGAAGACTTTTGATATATTTTCCTTTTTGTGGGATAGCAATGCTATTTGCAATAATAAGAAATAAAAAAACCTATTCATCAGAAATGTTATTGTTGCTCGTCATAGTTGATTATATGTAATGACAGAAGAAAAGGGCACTCTTTCCTTTCCAGAAAAAAGCTGTTCTTTTTCTCTAATGAGATTGATGAAGTTGATACACTATCAATTGATGTGTTTATTTATTTATTTACTGAATGAGTGAGATGAAAAATAAGGCTTAGAGTATCTAAGAAAGATAATTCTGTATTTAATTTTGAAAGAAATTTACATCAGTGAATGCCTTCCAATCAGAAAGCTATCAATTATCCTAACAGAATTATGTTGTTAACATTCTTTTTCTGAAATATATTTTTACTGATTTTTTATTTTTTTTTTTACTAAATTAGGCTAATCAACTGGAAAGAAAATTTATCTCCAATGTGTATATAAGATCAAGCACAATGTGTGCACTACTAATAAGTAAAAAATAGCACTAGTTAAGTGTAGTGTATACACTTAACAGTGTAGTGTGTATGAGTTTTGGTAACTTTGCTTTTCAGATAAACTGAAATGTTCATTTAGTGTAGTTACTTTTCCTTGAGAAGGTGCTTGTTCCCACTTATCTCAAAGGGAGAAGAAAAATATTTCTCTATAGAACATCTAATTTTCATCTGATGGAAGAAGTTTACACAATCATCTTCTAAGGCATTGACACTGAGTGGGTTTATCTACCTTTCTGAATATTTGTCTTGGAAAACATTTATAGTTCAATGTGTACGTGTTTAAAAAGAAATTGGGAATTTGTTTTATTTTGGAATATAAGGACTTGTGTGAGGAATTATTTTTTTCCCTCTGACTGTGTTTATATGTAGTAGACTTCACTTTGAAGGCTTGTGTATGAAATAGTGAGCAATATTGATCATCTGTTGCTTTGCAAATTAGTAACTGATATTTCAGAGGAGATATTCCAGCAAGGATTTTATACAGGAAGATCTGTTTTCAAGGATAGATCAGAGGAAAGTGTGTACATAGGACTGTTATGATATAGTTTAAAAAATAGTTCTCCTATGATGAACTTGCAGTAAAGAATGCAGAAAAAGAAATTTTTTTGTAAAACTCAATGGAGCTGAACTTCATAGATTGAAATAAATGACTTAGATAAAAGGCCCCCGGTTATAGAAGCAAGAATTCACATTTAAATAATGGACCAGGAAGAGAGTTCTGTTTGTCTTCTGGTCTTCCTAGTTGCTTAGAACTTAGTTGCTTAGTTTTAATGCTTACAAAGCTTATAAGAGAGGTTAAATTAAAGTGGTAGGAGAATTTAGAAGCCTTTTTGTTAGAGTAATTTTTGGAAATGTTACTAGATATTCAGCATAATGTTATTTTTCCTCCTTTTTCTATTTCCCATCTTTCTATTTCCTCCCTCGGGATAAATGTCTTTCTTGAACCCAATCTGTTCAGGTGGGCATCATTGGTGTTCTCTTTCAGAAGAACTGTGGGGAGCATCTGTTTTAAGATTGTTTGGGACTGACTTTGGATGGTGTCTTTGTGAATTTCTGTTTATCAAAATATCTAAATTGCTGCTTTTTGTCATCACAATGTCAAGGGACATTTTGCTTCTGTAGGCATATTTCACAATTAGGTTGATAGATGTATAAAGCTTACTCAATACATAGTGGAAATTGGCTTCCAGTGCAGATGGTGAAAATATTTGTAATCCCATAGGTTTGTTAAAGAGTTAATATTACCATTATTTAAAATTTCTTTTTCAGTATGTCTCCTAGGAAAAGTATATTTTGGGATCATCTCAGTGTTGGTTATTAAGTGTTCTTTTTTTTTTTTCTTAAAGGTTTTGTGTGTTTAGCAGATTCTTAACATTCCATTTTACTCCTATGAGTACTTCTGATAAGCCTTGAAGCACCATAGTGGGCTTGCACACAGACTAAATTGCATTCTTGCTACCCAGGAGGGTAGAAAGAGGCGTTATATTGTGTAATTTTTCAGGAGAAACTGGTTGTCTTGGAGTAAATTTCCTTTTTACATTATGAGAGGATGGTTTTGAGGGTGGTTTTTGATGATTTATTAATTCCTTAAAGGGTTCCCCATGGCTAGACATCTTTGGCCCTGCCAGGATTCTTGTTTTTCTTGGTCTGGATATCATATGAAATATCCCTGTGGTGGGAGGGGTAGAAGAAAAAGGACTAGTGTTTTGTTTTGTTTTGTTTTGTTTTGTTTTGTTTTTTCCTTGGAGTTAGTGAAGGTATTATTTAAATTATTGACCAGAGTTAATAATGAGGTAGGTTTTTCTTTTTTTGTATCACGCAGTAGGATATATCAGACAGTAGCTTGTTGTTAACCTTGCTAATATAGTTGTGAACAAGTCTTTTTCATGTTGAAATTTTTTTTGTTGGACTGTTTGTTTTTTGGATAGTGGTACTTTGTTTAATCTCTCATTTGGAAGGCTGAGTGGTAATTCTGTTCACAGGCTGAACAGTTCTATTTATGAAGTAGTGGCACTTTTTATGCTGTCATATTGCTGTTGAAATAGTTATTGTAATTGCTGTATTTTTTTTTTTGTTGCTGAATGGCTGATACTGAGAAATTCCAATGTTTGTTAACTTGCAGCATTTCTACAATGTTGCAATTGCTAGCTGTGAATTTGTTACTTGTATGGGTTTTTTCTCTGAGCTTCTCTCTCCTTAAATCAGCCAGATGAATGTAACTTCTTGTTTTCTTTGTTTTCCTGTTTTCTCTTTCTTCTGTTGTCTCCAGAAATCACAGTGTGTGTTTGGAGCTAGGTTGGGTTGGTACAGGGCTACAGAGCAGCACTCTAGGAAGCTAAGGAATTCAGTGTAACAATTTAATGGCTTTTTTTACTTCATGTTGTATAGCTTAAATCCCAAATAACAAATTTGGGTATATACCATGTTTTACTGGTCCTATTGTTGTAATTGTACCAGTGTAAGTTTTAACCAAGGGAAGGTTTTTTTGTTATCATTTTCAGTTAGACAAAGTTGTAAACTTAGCGATAATAAAGTATTTTTCCAGTTAGTCCAGTACAGATATTTCATTTGTCTACACATTCTATAACTAAAATCAACACATTTTCTTTCCTAATTCTTCTTGTATTTGAAGATTCAATTGATTTGATCCTGAATATTAATTAACTTTTGTATACTTCTGTGCATTTAAAACAATTGCTTGCCAGCACAGTTACAAAATTAATTTGAATTTGATTGATAGTTATTCATAGAACCAATTAAATAATGTCTTCTGACATTAGTGTTAATTGACAACCTGCTTTAGTTGAAGTAGGCCAAAATTTGGTTGTTATAGGTTTATTAAATCCAAGATGGATCTGTATTTTATATACTCTTTCACAAGAGAAAGCATATACAATTATATGCTATTTATATTACTTTACCTTCATAAAAATCTAATAAGAGAACGATGCATACATATGTTGGTGTATGTTCATGTATTTTTAGTTTGAGATATATTTTTATTTTATCCAGAAAACTGAGATTAAGAAGTGAATTTTTAGTTTAAATGGTGCAGTGAATTTGCACCCGTTAACATCAGTGGTTCTGTTTGGCCTAGTATTTTTTCTTGTTTTGAAAAAATCTGAGACAGACATTTTTAACATACCAATTTACATCATATGCTAAAGTATAAAGGAGTAATCCTGACAAAAACTGGTGTGATTCTCAAGTAGGAGTCACTCTTTCTATGTAGAAGAGAAGAAACATGTGGCTTTATTTTTTTTTTTCCTCATCTTACACACAGATTTTAATCTTAATGTTGACAAAGTACTTGGAATTGAGGTGCTCGTATGTTCCAAGAAACTGGGAGGTTGTACATTAATTCCAGGCACAAAGAGAACCTGGTCTTTGGATAATATATCCTTTTAGTAGTGTTCTGAATGCTGCTGTTGGCAGATTTCAACAGCAGCAAGTTAAATAGCTATGGCCTTTCTAATGGTGTCACTGTAGTCAAAGCATTTTGAGGGAATATGGGATAATTTGATCAATGAAAAGGTCAAAAAAGAAGTGCACTGGGGGGAAACCTTAATTTTTTTTTTTTTTTAGTATCACTTGAAAGGAAATTAACACATAATTTTAAAGATTGACTTGAGTGGTATGAAGTTAAATGTGCTGTAATTGCTTTTTACTGATGTGATTTTGATTTATTAGACCCATTAAGGAATTTTTCTTGTTCTCTATTTCTTTTTATTCTTCTTCTTTTGATATTACAGATACTGAAAACAGAAGTAGGGAGAGTTCAAAATTTGTCTGAAAGCCATGTTAGCAAAGGCACAATTTTTTGAGATGTTACTATGAATCTATAAATTATAGGACTTGGCAATGAAACCTTATTTATTAAAGTCCTCCTTTATGTATGGTAGGTACTGAGTTGGCTGTACTTTTCTAGAGCTAATCAGCGACTCAGAATGAGATTATATCAACTGCTAATTCAGCAAGATCCAGTATTGGCTCAGTGTCCATGTAATATATTTGTTAGAAATTAAATTTTAGTTGAGAAGTGGGGGATTAAAATAAGGAAAGATGCTTCAACAATATGATTAAATTGATAAATGAAGATTTTCTTTACATGTTGCTTATGTTAAAACTTTTTTTGTGGTGTCACAGAAATAGTATTGATAGCCATATTTTTTAGTGTCTGTGTGGCCAGTAATTTCAGACTCATTTGGTAGGTGTCTTTTTCCATAGGTGTTGCAAATGAACAAGTATATATTTGTATATAAACTAGGGAGTTAGAGATTGCCAACATGGGAATGTGTAGAAGACCGATAATCCTGGCCAGTTTCATACTTCAGAGCACCACTTTGCTGGTCTGACATTCATTAGCAACACACTTTGTTATGGTTAGCTCTAACTCATTATCAGTCACCATCACTATTCAAACAGATGGTCCTTAATGATCATATCCCACATCAGCTGTGGCATAGAGCTGCATAGAGCGGGTGTCAAGTCATTAGTGCTGGAGGCTCTGGTGCTCACAGGTTTCATTTGTTGTGGCACAAAGCTCCAGCCCTCTTTAGTTAGGAAAGCTGAAGCCAAAGTGTGAGCCTTTTCAATTTTTAATGCTTATCCTTGCTTCTTCCTGCTCCTCATCTTGTTCTCAAAAGAAATGAGAGAAGGTTTGACCTGCTTCTGGCAGTACATCTTCCTTTTTGGAATAAGAGCTCTTCTGACCTCTTTACAAGTATTTCCTTCCTGTTTTACAATTTTATTTTTTTTTTTGCATATTTTATTGCTTGCATTTTTTTCTATTTCCTGCTTTGCAGTTATGCCTTGGGTCTCCATTTGTCTGCGTGCAATTGCAAGTTTATATATGTAAGGTTGGCTGTACTAGAAACTACTGGTATGTTGTTACTATTTAAAACTAGCAGTGTTACAGATTACCCACAGGCCGTTAATACTTACTTTAGGGTGCTTCAATTAGGATTCAAATGAAGAAAGTATTAACATCCTGTTTACTTTCATCTCAGGTGCAGTAAGCCTCTTCTTTGGCTGCTGTGCACTGGGGTATTTCTGTCTTTCAATTGGGGCTCAAATAGAACAGTAAATTTTATGTTGAATGAGGTTGCCAAGGAACTCAGAGGAATTATGCTGGAAAAGATATTGGTTTTTCTTTTAATTTTAAATGATATATTCAGGTAATAGATTTCTGGGGGGTTTTCTGGAAATCTGGGACAAAATATTTTCATTTGTCTTTCTGAAGATATCATAGCACAGTGGCAAAACTTTTTGTATGTTGTTCTTCAGTGTAGTTAAGTGAGAAAGGAGGAATATAGTTTACTGGGAAGGAAAATATTCATGTACTTGGATGAGTAAGAACAGGTAGTTAAAATTTGAACACCTGAGCTAGTCCATTTGAAGCACTGAATGTGGGTTTTTTACATTAAGTGAGTTCTTCCTTTTCTATGTGTAGTTCACTTCATGTTTCAGTCAAGTTATCTGAGTGAAACAGATTTTAGACTGTTGACATCTTGTAAGCAATAAGTGGTACAGGCACTGGATCTTGTTTGGGATTTTCAGCCATGAAAAGAAGTTTTCTCACAGGTTGTTTTATTATTTGAAGAATTAAAGAACTGTATTTTTAGAATAAAATTTACATTCTCAGGCTTTTCCCACATTTTTGTGTTCATAACTAAAAAACAAATGGAAATAATTTAAAATTGTCGACAGGAAAACTAGCATAAAATTTTGTTGTAGCATTAGAATACCCTTCCTTATAGGGAAAAAGTATATTTATAATTGTCAAGTTTTTCCTAAGGAAGAATAAACACATTTTATATTACAAATTGTCATGGGAAATAATGTAGTATCATTTCTCATCTAAGTGCAGAACTTACCAATTCCCTTCTAGGCTTGAACAAATATTACATGAGTGAGGACTCTTGTAAAATGTTATGTTTTGAAATAGATTTCATTAAGGGTTTCTGGTGATAATTTATTTCTTCCTTTATGCCTATGTTTCTTCTCATACTAATAACATATCTTATTTGCATATAAATAGATTTCAGTATTTGCTGAAGCAGAGACCTAATATGCTTCTTTTTTCCATGGACGTTGTTAAATAAGATAGAATATTGCAATGAATCAGCAGTCGTGAACTGTAATAATTTCCTTGGTCAAAACTCTTTAAGGTGCATCAACTGTGACACTTCTGTGAACACTTCAGAGTTTAGATGTTGTTAATAATATCAAAAACTTGAAAAATCACTTGATTTTATGAAGATGTTTCTCATGCAATTTCAGAAATATTTATGGATAGATGCTGAAACTGGTCGCTCTTTCAGTACCTATTCTAAATTAATGCTTTAGTGTGCTTTCTTGCCATTTCTGTTCAAGAAGTTTGTGAATATTTTTACCATGCAAACAAATTCTGCAAACAAATGTGATTTAGTTATAATCTCCAAGCTTATATGACACTACCTAGCGTAGTTTTTTAAATGACTCAGGAACAAAGATAAATGTGATGTCTCAGAACAAAAATTTAATGTTGCTGGAACCCTAATTGTCTAAACACCTTGATTACATTGGGTATATCTACCTGATATAAAGAAAAATGAATGTGATTGTGCTTCTGCGAGAGTGCATGTATGCAGTGTGACATTATGGCAAATGTGCTTCCAGCTGAGTATTAGTGTGTCTTTAAGTTATTTTTACCAGCAGAGGTCACTCAGGGTAAGGCGAACAATGCTTTCATCTTTTGAAGGACCTCGGGAACTTCATTATGTGCTGTGAGGCATGTGCTGAAAATGATGCATCATCAGTAGCACACAACTACTTGCTCTTCCTTTTAGTCATGTCGTTGTTGCTTGTGTTGTTGTATGTATGGCCTATGAAACATCAAACATTCCATAAAATTGTCAGTAAAATTTTGGACTATAGGGGCATTTATTTTTTTTACTACACTGTGTAAACAAACAATAAATATGTAATGTTTATTTTTTATATTATTTACTAAAGAGTTATCTTTTGATGAATTCACCTTCTTTTTTGAACAAAGTTTTTGCACCAGTTATGACTATTTTCTTGAAATGTCTGAAAAAAAAATCTATTACCTGGTATTTATTATATGACATACTACCTTCTTCTCTGTGTGATGACTTTGTAAGTGGTGTTCTCTTAACAGATTTTCTCAGTATGTATATTTAATTACATCTAACACTACTAGTTTTGAAATGTATTTACAAAATATTTTGTTCCTACTATCACTAGTGATTTATAGCAGCTTTCTCTGGGAAGCAGGATATATTCCTATCTAATTTCTGTACAGTGAGTTGTGCCAGGTGTAACCAAGAATATAAAATAGCTTATGGAATCTTTTTTTTAGATGATAATGTTGCCAAAACCAGAAAATGTCCATCATGCTGTCAGTGCTTAGAAAGTGACAGATACCTTTGAACTGGACAGAAATTCTTGAAAGGTGATAAAAGTAGAAGCTGGTGTTGTGGTTTCACTCACTATTACAAAGTAGATTTTCCTTTAAAACCACCAAGAAATTAAAATATAAATGAAGAATCAAATGTATAATATGCTGTAGTTATCAGAAATGAAATTCATTAAATATGACATATCTATCCAAGTCAAGAAGTAGAAAAGATGTGCCTAGGTGTCACTGCACCCACAAAAGCTCAGCTATCTTTCATATAAAGAAAGTTACATAATTGTATGTAATTTTTTTATTGCAGTTTCATCTCTGGTTAGAGGATTGTATAAGTCATTCTAGAAGGATTTGTCAAACTATCTGACATCAGAACATTGTACATTACCTTGAACAAATATAGGAAAAGAAATTATTTCAGTACAGTTAATGCTATTTTCTTTGCTTGTCCTCTTGTCTTTAAGTCCTTATGCCTGGAAGCTAGACTCTGCATACTTGGAACATTCACAGTAGTCTGTAGAATTTAAGATCATACATAATCGAGATGAAAAATACTAAATTAAGTAAGGCAAAGATAAGGAGAAAAACTAATATGTTTTTCTTTATATGTATGTCTTGTGGTTTTCAACAACTTGTCTTTTTCCACTGTAAGGTAACTTATGGAAGCTAAAAATCTATCTGACCTTGGAGGTAACTCTTTAATTTAAGCTTTTAGAATAAGTCGTAAAATAGCTTGGAAAGGTTTTATTATTGCTAGCAAGATTACTTTCCTTTTTATTTGTCCTATTTCATTTTTTACTTGCAGTTATTGATCTCATAGTTGAGAACTGCTGAAGTTATAAGCAAATGTAAACAATAAAAGTTTAGGAATCACATAAGTAGATGCTTACACTCCTCTGTATCTGATGAATGCATCTGATGTTCAAAGAAGCAGAAGTGATGTAAATATAGAGTTACTTAGTTGGAAAGTTTTTGGCATCGTTCCTTTTGGAAACCAAACAAATACAAACATGGATAAATAAAAATATGCACATATCTTTTAATAATACTGACAATTTAGACACTTTAGATAAAGGGAAAGAATCATATTCTGAGAAGTCTATGGTTTATAGATTTTTTCATGCATATATGGTGTAGCAATTACTGGGAAACTAGCATCTTCTGTACTTTTCCATAGATAATGCTAAGAATTTTTCCATTCCTACTATAGAAACTACTCACTGAATGGTTCAAATAGAGAATGAAGTTATAGTACTTGTGTGACTTCATTTCAAGCAATATTTGCAGTTTCGCGTACCACAGCATAAGAAAGTCATAAAACTATTAGAAAGTGTCCAAAAGAAAGCTAACAAGGTGGTGAGGGGTTTGCAGATGAAGGTATATATGTACGAGGAGTGGCTTAGCTCCCTTGGTTTGCTCAGCCAAGAGTAGAGGAGGCTGAGGGGAGGCCTTATGGGGCAGTGCTCAACTCTGCTTTCTGATAGTAGTGACAGGACCTGAGGGAATGGCATGGAACTCCATGAGGGGAGGATTGGGTTGGGTGTTAGGAAATGGTTCTTCACCAGGGCATAGTGGGTATGAAATAGGCTGCCTTGGGCAGTAGTGATGACCCCAGTCTGCCAGAGTTCAAGGAATGTTTGGACTAAGCACTCAGAGGATTTCGATTTTGGTGTGGAGTTTGTTTCAATGGTTCTTGTACATTCCTTCCAACTCAGGATATTCTATGGCTCTTTGATGGTTTTAATGCATTAAGTTTCTTTCTGCAATCGTTTGTTGTTTGAGAGCTAATTACATTTATGAATCCAAAATGTGCAAATAGTTCATAATGAAAATAATAAAAAAAAAAAAATACCTTAGTCATTTCTCTATAAAATTATTTTTATTCATATGTATGTGCTGATCCTTCACAGTAAGGGTGACATAGCACTGGCACAGGCTGCCCAGAGAGGTGATGGAGTCTCCTTTTCTGGAGATGTTCAAGACCTGCCCAGATGCCTATCTGTGCAACCTGGGCTAGGGAGCCTGCTGAGGCAGGGAGGTTAGACTAGATAACCTCTGGAGGTTCCTTCCAGCCCCTACAATTCTGTGATTCTGTGGTTAATTGTCTCCAGCTGTACAGGTTTTGAATTCCACAGAAAAATGAATAATGCCACACAATGCATTTATATGCTCCAGACACTAACATTAAAACAGAAAAATATTTCATTTTCTTTAAATGTTTCCCAAGATTCTCTTGACTTCGCAAGCCTTCTGCCTTTGATTCTCCTTTCCTTTCTCAGTCTGGACTCAGATCCACTATAATTGCACTCCAAAGAGTTGTTCACTGCTTGAGAAATCAATTAGTTTTACTGGTTTATGGAAATGGTACTGTGGTTTAGTGGATACTGCCTTTCAGCTTTGGGAACCTTTCTTCCACTGCTTGCAAAATTGTGCAAAGATCTTACTGCTATTTTTACCGTAAGCAGGCTATGAAATCTCCTGGCTACTTCTGTTTAGAAGTCTACGTTCGCCAGAAATGTATTTTCATATCTGTATTTCCCTTTTGTTAGGAAAGGAGAGAAGTAGTTCCTCCAGCTTCTTAATTTGCCTGAGCATATCATAGTCTGACAGAACTTGAGATCAGGACCTGAATGGCGCAGAAAAGGAAGGGTCCCCCTTGATGGTTTTGGCACTGTTTCCAACTTTCATCTGAGAAGATATGTTGCTTTTTAAAATGCTGCTCCACTGATAGAAAACAGGAGAAGGGGTAGCTGGAACAGAAAACAGCACTGCTTGCTTTATACTCATTAAAGAAAGACTTAATCACACACCTAGTGCAGCAGAAACTTTTATACTGATTTAGACATTGGAAAAGATATAGGCAACATGTATGAAAATATGCAGGGACTTAGTCAAACAGTGAGAAGAGAGTCTACGAGTCTGCTCATATTCCCAGTGCCTACTTGAGTGAAGATGTTGCTACGTTATATATGTTTTTTTGTTTTGTTTTGTTTTGTTTTAATAGACAAATGGATTTAAGTGAAAAGAGAGCCTTAACTGTCTCTGAATTGTTTTTCTACATGTTGATTTTGGGGTTGTTTTATATTTATAATCATCTTGCATGATATCTCCAATATTTGTTTCCTTTAACAATAATTGTTAATAGCTCTGGAACAATTAATGCAATTTTCTTATTATAAAAAGCAATCAGATCACACCTGTTCAGTGAAGTCCAATACCATCTCTTCTTTGTAAGTTCCTATGCAATGTATTCTTTTATATACTTTCTCAAGTTTTATTAAAATACAGATAATCTAGTGTTATCCAATACCTCTCTGACAGAATTATTAGAAGAATAAGTAAGCCTCATGTTTCTTACAACTATTACTTTCATTAGTTTTTCCATTTCTTATTGTTGTATCCGAGTTCAGGGGAAGGAAAATCAGAATATAACAGAAACTTAGCACCTCAAAATCACTCTATGAAATTTAGTTTCTCACTTTATTGTATGTCCTTAAGTATATTGATTTACAGCAGATTTTATTAGTTATTATAAAATGTAAAACTTGTTAATAATAAGGTAGTGGAACAAGCAAGTACTATGTGGATGACAAATTCTTTCCTTGTTGCAAAGACAAATCTATGCTTCTGAACTAGTTAAGATTTAAAATCTCTTATTTGCAAGAGCAGTTCTCCAGTCCTCTTCTAATGCTCAGACTGAGAAGCCAAAAGCACAGATTTTAATTTTAAATTACCTGTTCCTTCTGTTCTTTGCTGTTTATGCCCTGTAGCATTGGTTGACATTTCATACAGAGTGCATTTCCATACAAAAGTATAAAATTTTAAGAATCACCTGCTTCTGATTTTCCCATTATACATCAATCGGGATGCAGACATGCTTTTTCCAAGGTATTTGATTCCCAATGACAAGTTTTTATTCTTCATTGACCTGTGATTAAAGTGTGGTATTTTAGTAAATAAATGGAAGATACTCTACATAATTCAACATGGAAGTTATGCTTGAAAGGCTATGCAGATCTTTGACCTGTATCCATGTGAGTGGCAGCAAACATAATAGAGAATGTATTCTTAGATAAAATCTGTAGAGCATAGATACATTTTAATTCTTAATATTTTAAAGTTAGTTATAATGTAGAATGAGAAAGGTAACATCAAGCAGCTTGTCAAATTGTGTTTCATCATCATCTTATACAGAGAGAATGATTTAAAATGTATAAATGTATATAATATATTTAGAGTACAATAAGTTACATCCGAAAAGTAATTCATTGCAATTTTCTGAAGTATTGGAAGTTGTATATCATTTTGAGAAAGGATTTTTAACAAACTCATGAGAGCAAAAAGCGTATTAGGTATCAAACTAAAGCTGAATTATTTTTTTTTTTTCAAGTAGTTCACTAGAAAATGTGTATTCAAGTTCTGTGATAGAAAGTAGATCTTGATCACAAGGTGAAGTACATCTATCTTTCTATTCAGGCTAACCTTGGTCTAGACACAGTTCCTTGGTAAATGAGATTCTGATCTTGTTCTAATAGACTCTGTTGTTTGACTGAGCCCTACATGCAGTCATTTCTTGGCCATTGTCTAGGAAAAATACTTTTTTTTTTTTTTTATCACAGCAGTGCCTGGTAGGCCTGATAATATTCTGTTGTGTCATTTTCTGTACAAATACACAAAGAAAAGATCACTGGAAACACAAATGTGAAATATCTGGACTTGGGTAAAAATCAGAGAGTAGAAGGGAAACTGTATTGATAGGAATAGTCCAGATTGATACTGTGAAGTGGAAATTAGAAAAGAATGGCTTTCTATCTAGTGTATCTAATGTTGCAATTGAGTTTTATGGTTAAAATTAAATTGTTAATCTCAAGTTACTTATTGACTGTTGTATCACTGTGAGGAAATCTACCCATTCCACAGTAGAGGGAGAAGTAGTCACTGAGAAATATAAAGTATTTAGTATTTCTGCTAGGCAGAAATGAACTGGAAAATGAATCTGTGTGTGGGATCATAAATTTTCCCTCATGATAATGTAATCATAGAAAAATTTTATGAAGTATTCGAAACTTTCTGAAAACATGTTAACAAAATCACAGTAACTAAGTATGGAAATGTTCAGCAACAGTTATTTCTTAAGTCATTGAAGGTACATAGGGATGCAGTGCTTATTTTCATTTGTTCATTTCAACGCACATACTAAGGTCCTGTATGAACTCATAAACCAGTTTGATCATGCAGGGAGAATTATAACTGGTGGTAAAATGGCAGAATTTTTCCTAGGCAAGCCCTGATGTAGGAATTATGAGGTGGTGTTATAACAGCTCAATGTGATTCTCCAAACTCATTTTACCTAATGTCCTGTCTTCTAATCAGTCATTCCTTTCTGTTTTAATATTATCAATTTTTAATATTATCAATTTTTGTAGCTGATTTGTTGCTGGAAATGCTGAGGTCCCTGAAGAACAGAAACTGGGCTGGTGCTTTTCACTTCATAAAGCTAAACTTCTTTGTCAATATGGTCAAATATGTCTGTACTACTTAACAGTAACCACGGTCAGAGGATTAAAGTATGTGATCTGCTTTTGATACAATTGCAAATACTTCTAAAATGTCAAATATCCAGCTAACTTTTTTTTTTTTTAACATATATTATTACTTTGATATTTTAATTGCTCCTCCTCTCTGATTTTCTAGATCTGGGTGCATACAAACCTGTGTTGAAGTCAGTTTTTTCACGTTTCTGGATATGATTCTGAAGTGGAGCACTCTAAGGAACAGAAGTAGACCACTCATGGCCCTGGAGCGTACCAGGTTTGTCAGTGTAGCTGTTATTAGACATGTTTTATCAACTGTTTTTTCTGAAGTGGTAAAATGTGGAGGAGTTTGTTAATATATGCAATCCAGTTGCATGTGTTCATGCAATACTGTTGTATAGAGTAATTTTATTTCTCTTGTAAATATTATTATTTTGTATAAGATATTTATAAACCCTCAGATTTGGTGGATGCTCATTGTGAGAAAAATAGAAATGTGCTTCTCTCTAGCATTGCTGATTGATGAAGTATGGTTTACTTCCACATGTGAAAATTTGGTTTATACAATGTTTACAGTTCAATTGAGAGTAAAAGAGCTTTGGGAAATTTTAGTGAGATATATTTGTAGACCTAACAAGAAATCAATAAGAGGAGGTCTTGCCTTTCTGTTGATTAACACTGTCTTCCTTTCATGTGAGATAATGTAAGTTACAGAAATTTTGGGGATGAGCTCATCTCACTTGAGTTGAAATTCTACCTTAATCTTAAGTTGCATATAGTTCTTATCCTGTGTTCATGGAAGTAGAATTGGATACAAAACTGCAGATAATACAAGTAATTTATACTGTATGTCATGGAAAGCAACATGGTAAGTAAAACTCAGAATGATGATTACAATTTCCGAATGTAATGTCAAACTTCTTGGAGTCATATTTGCTTCCTTTTCAAATATAATGGCAATAGTTGCTTATTATATTTTAAACCTTTAACTTCTATAATCATAATTTAGATCTGTGGGGATTATGTTTATTTTTAAAAATAAATTGTTTATAGTGTATTAGTAGGCAAGAGGATAGATAATATTCATAGCAACTACTTATTGTTTTAACCCCTATATTTTCATTAACTAAGACAACTCCTATATTTTGTAGTAAAGCCTTGGTGAAATGCTAGACTTTTTAAGAAAAGTCTCTGGTTACCTTCCAAAATTATAGTCAGCTTGCAAGACCTGAGAAATTTCATTGGTACACAAGAGATGTAAAAGCAAAGGAGCTCTCAGGTCGTACAGTGTGTGTATGTTCTCAAAAAGTAAATTGAGAGGAAGAAAAAGTAAGATAAACCTTTGTGAAAGACAGTTAAGCTTCAGAGTTAAGCTCCAGTAGGTAGACATTAACCTAGTATGCTTGTCACCCAAATACTGACTATTTAACTTTCTTAAATATTTATAGTAGTTTAGCCTATCTCAGTGTGAGCATCATCCAGAAAATATCTGAACACTTTATTTATCCTAATAGGAGAAAGGAGAAGATTTGGGACTTCAGTAGGCTACTTTGCTCTCAGTATGTGTGACAGTGTCTATTATTGTATGCATTCACCAATACACTTGAACATGAAAGTCTTGTTTACCTTTGTACTATTCTTTCCCTGTGCACACTGTCTCTCCAAGGTCCTGTGTATTAATGTTAGTTTCTTGCTCGGATATTGTACAAGTGTTAGGAAGAGCTATTTAAGATTGAAAGTCGTAACAGTGTAAGAGCTTGTTATGTGAGAGCGTTTGTGAAGGGAAACTAGCAAAACTGGCTAAGAAGCAGTGTTTTAGATACTTTCATACATTTTATCTTTTAGTAATCTCATTTGTTTACATGGTGCCTTAATATTCTTCTAAAGAATATTCTTAAATAATCTTCTAAACAAAGAATTGCAGGCTGAATGAGTATTTCAGTGTTGAATGGGGTGATCCATTCAACATCTTTTATCTTACTGGATTCCTGGTAAAACAAGCTTTGTGTGTTCGGGACTTTCCTAATTTACAGTGGTATTTTTCAGCTGCTTCAGAGGCTTTCTGCTAAGAGGAAAATACTTAAAGATTACTTGATATAAACAGGGAATATAATGAGAAGTTACTGAACTCAAAATTAATACTGAATTGCTTTTGACTTCACTGAAGCCATCTTGTTTTGTGCTAACTGTATGCCTAATACCTTATTTCTGTTCCAGACTTTTTTGAGGCTAGCTGCACGTTTATTCTGATATGATTTTTTCTATGTGCTCCTCCCCATGTCATATAAAAAAATCAATATTATTTATGGAATGCACACAGATTCTTCGGCTAGTCTTTTATCCTAGTTTGTAAATATTTTTATGGTTTGTTAAAAGTAGCCTTCAGATCTACTTACGGCAGTTCAAATGAAATAGTTTGTTTCTTCCATCTAAACTAACCAGTAATTAGCCTTAGTACATTCATCTCAATTACAAGTCTGCGGGAGTTCATCAAGATCTTCTGATTGATTCGTTTGCATTGATTGGTTAGAATCTCTGTCCTGAAGGAAATGTAATGATGTGTAATGCTGTAAAACAAAGTAATCAACATGTATTCTTTGTTTATTGTTTGTTACAGATATTGTACAGATTTGTACAGGTTTATACAGCCAGTTAAAACAGCAAAAACTGTAGTAATTGTAAAGCAGAATTAAGTGTCCCTACAATATAATAGCAGAACGAAATTGTTTGTATAGTTGTCAAATTGCTAGTCATTACTTAGTTTTAACTGTACAGAACCTCATTCCAAACTCTGCCAGAGTTTAATATACCATAAAAGACTCATTGGTCTTAATTCTTTGAGATAACACTGCTAGGAGAAAAAGCATTAGAGAAAGAATCTCATGCAAGGCACTTCTGAGTTCTGTGTCTGAAGAAATCAAATGGAGCCTGTCATATGTATATAGAGTTCAGTCTAAATCAGTGCCTTTCATTAGTTCTGAATATCATGGATATCACATTCCTTATGATTAAGATATAAAAGAACACCAAAAATGTCACAGAATTTAAATTCCTGTGTAATTTTGATTAATAATTTCCATTCTTTCCCCTTGCAGTCTTACTTGTAAACGATTTAAGGCAGAAGAATACGTGAAGTACTATGCAAAAAATGTGTTTTTTTACTGTCTATCAGCAACCTTAACTGTGACTTTTCACAAGTAGAGAGTAGTGTGATAAATTAAGCAAATAAAGCATTCCTATCGTAATCAAAGAGGAAAAAAAAAGTGTGAGGGGAAGCTGCTCAATTATTCACTGGAAATTTGGGATGCATTCTTGTTGACCTGAGGGAAGCATACATGTAGCTTAATTATGTGCTTCACTAGCATTAATATTCTTTGTGCAAATCAGAGGGCTCTTAAACTTTTATAGAGCTGTTCATAACATCTACAGAGCTAACCAGCAACACTAATACAATCACTCTGCATCTGTTTGTATTTTGAGAACAAAGAGCCACTTCCTTTTATTTTAGTGAAAGAAATCAATGTGAGTTTTCCCCGCTTTAAGAGAAGAATAGCATTAAGTAATTTTTCAAAGACGTATGCAGGGTAGGGGGGTGTTCTTTTGTGTTTTGCTTTAAAGTTTCATTGTAGTTTTGTTTGATTTTATAACATACACAAGACTTTTATGTTCTAAGAAATGCAACTGTTAATATGTTTATGTATATATGTTTATGTAGTACTTCTGAATAAAAAATATCTTAAGTGCCTGTGTTTAATTTTCTCAAGTTGTATTTAGGCATGAGTTAAGCACAGCAAAGGCAAAAAGAATCCCAAACAACAGAGCAAAATTGTACTGCACATTCTCCATCATTTACTATTTTACATAATGATTGTAAAGAATGCAATTGAATTTGCTAGCCAAACCTGATATTAATTAATCTACTCATTATTATTGAGATAAGTGTGGGTACCAGCTCATAAAAGTAGTTCTGGAGAGCAATAGTATTTTTTCCTGTGTGCATGAAATTTGATTAAATGTAGACAATTTCCAGTAAAATTTGGAGGTATAGATAAACTGAAACGATGGATGAGGACTTATTTTTGTTTATTGACATGTATTGAAAAAAAGTGCAAGCATAAATGTTATTTTGCTTAGAATTAAGGTTGTCTCATTGAAATTCTAGAGTAAGTAGAGAATAGGGAAAACAAACAATCAGGCAATAGGACTTAAAGGGAAAAGCAGCAAATACTGATATATTGAAAATACTTTCAATAATTTGATGGAGAAATAGTGTATCTTGTATTTAATTTGCAGGAAACTGTATGTATATTTTAAAGCAAGTACATCTCTAGGAAGACTGCAGATTTAATGATTACAACAAAGGCACAAAGGAATACTGATGTTTGTTTTTCACCTATAAATATTAAAAACAACATTAAAATAATAATAACCAAGCTACTCAAAGAGCAAAGAACACAAACTGCTCTAGAGACTGAGAAGTTTCGTGAAGGAGGAACAGCTGTTAAGTGATTATTAAAATATGGGTTAGGTGGAAGCAAGTGGGTTGTGCCAACAAAGCACAGATCACATTCCCTGCTGGCTGAAATGTTAAAGTGACCATGCTGGCTCAGATCAGTGATCCATGCTGCTGGATATCCTTTATCTGAAAGTAAGAAAACACACAGATATCTTTGACCCAGACTTGGAAACACGGGGTGAACTCCTCAGCTTTCTCTCTTTGTGTCAGAAATGGAAGTAGCTTGGGAAGGAGGGAAGAATAGTCTGGGGACAGTTGATGGTGAAAAAAATTGGGGTCTATCTCTAAAGAGTGAAAAGATGAGAATGTTTACATACGTAAGATGTGAGAGATCTGACTGCATATTTATAACATGGCATCTGATCGGAAGTGTTCTGACAGAACTGGAACTGTAAGCTTGGAGAGTGTTCAAATATTTAAAAAGTGCAAGTCTCTCAAGTGTCACTTCAGTGTTAGTTGATACATACAGCAATATATTTGAATTGTGAAACTGTTTGTTTGAATAGTCCTTTAAATGCTCTAGTGCTTTTTGAAAAAATAGTCTTGTTTAATAGGAGTATTTAGAAACTTTTAATCTGTTGGCTTTTGTTTCTCAGTATCCAGTTATTTACATGTTTGCTCCTGTTATTTATGTGTTTCCACCTTTGTCCTGATGAATAAATAAGGTAATGGGGATATCAGCAAAAGCATAGCACTCACATTATTTTTGGCAAAGTATAATGGATTTTCAGATTGTATTTAAAAACAGACCACTAAATAGGGTCTTAAATAAGAACACATTCATTCATGCAGAGTCTTAGCATGCTTAGCTATCATTGCCTTTGGTCATGCTTGCTGCCCTGAAAACTCCTGTAGTTCTTTATCTTAGTATCTAGTTCTGCAGTACTAACTTGTTTCTGTCTGAGCACCACATGTAATTTTGGGACTGGGACTATCACAGTAAGACTTCTATGGACTAGCTGTTGCAGAAGAAGTGGAAGGACTGCTTTGCAAATTTAAAACGTTTCCATAGATTGGAATGGGACACAGTACAGTTACTGTTCATAGTGCAACCAAAACAAACAAACAAAAAACTTTATACCAAATCCACTTTCTATCACAGAAGGTAACAGTAAAGAGAAACAGTATTATCAGTGTTATGGAGAAATTATTATAAAATACACATTTTTTTGGAGATGCTCAATTACCATATTTCTCACCGTTCATTATAATACTTGTGAAATTATACTGTAACTTATAAATGGGACAAAATTAACCACAGAACTTTTACATTCCAGTTCTTGTTTGTTGTTTATCATGGTAAAACGCACCTCATAACTATATGAATGTATATCCTGAATATATATGTATCATGAATTAAGGAAAACAGTGGAGGTTTTCATAGAAACAGAGAGTCACAGAATGGTTTGGGTTGGAAGGGACTTCTTAGATCATCTAGTTCCAAACCCCTGCTGCAGGCAGACACACCTCCCTCTGGACCAGGTTTCTAAAAGCCCCATCCAGCCTGGCTGTGAACACTTGCAGGGAGGGGGCATTCAGAACCTTGCTGGGCAACCTGTTTCCACCCTCACTGTAAAGAATGTCTTCCTAATATCTAGTCTAAATCTACCCTCTTACAGTTTAAAACCATTTCCCCTCATTCTTTTGCTACATGCCCTTATAAAAAATCCCTTCCCAGCTTTCCTGGTGGCCCCCTTCAGGTACTGGAAGGCTGCTGTAAGGTCTCCTCAGAGCCTTCTCTACTCCAGGCTGAAGAGCCCCAGCTCTCTCAGCCTGTCATCACAAGGCAGGCTCTCCAGCCCTCTGATCATCTTCATGGCCCTCCTGTGGACCTGCTCCAACAGCTCCATGTCCTTCTTGTGTGGAGGGCTTCAGAACTGGATGCAGTTCCCTATCTTAGGAGGAACTGTCATTCTTCAGTTAAAAAAGGAAAAGTACTGTTCAGTGACTAGTATTTATACAATGTAGCTAATCAAATTTTGAAGCATTCATTTAGAAAATTGGCAACTCGTTTTTGGTGCTGTGGTAGTAAATATACTGCCTTTATAACTGAATACTGAACATTTAATTTTTTTCTCTATAACTGTTTTAAGTCTTTGCTTATGTGGAGTTTTGCATTCTAAATGAAAATTTGTGCTGCTTAAAAAGATTACCGGATACAATAATAGTATTTAGTAATTACTGCAGTCTTAGTTTTCACGTATTTTGTTTTATTAAGGCTACTGCAGTGGAATCATTGGATATTCTGTATAGTCTTACAACCCTTACAACCTCAGTGTGCTGAGTGTAAGCATTAACAAAAATCGCTGTATAAAATTTTGAAGATCCTAAAAAATTATCAGTACATGTAAATAATTTCAAATATTTCTCTATAATAATACTATAATTACATAGTCAAAACTATAAATATATGAATTATATAATCAAATACTTCAGTCCGTAACAATACTAGATTACAATTATATATAATTATATATATATTATATAATTATAACAATAATACTATAATTAATGTGTACTGGGTTTTTTAAGAATCTAGTACAAAACAAACCGTGATATTACAGAACTCATGTTACTTTGTACTCCTTTCATCATTTTACTTGTGAGATTTTCCTTTAGCTCTTCTGAACCAATATACCTAATGCTGAAGGAGAATTTTACAATTTAATTGTCTAGTTATTTTTAGTGCCTTAATGAAAGGAAAAGTAAGGAGACAATTTCTTTCTCCTGTAGAACTAGAGATTGGGAGCAAAGTATTTTAATTTTTGAATCATTTTTATTATTGCACACTCATTAAATGTTCTGCAATAGTATTTAGTGTATATATATATTACATAGTATATATATACTGTAATGTGTATTAAAAGAGGGTAACATAATAAGCTTGCAAAGGGATCTTGAAAGAGTTTAACTATTACTAAAGCTATACTCAAGTACTTTTTAAAACTGATTGATAATGCCGATTTTTTGAGGTCCATATGGTCTGGAAGTATGAAAACTTGCATAGGTAATCAGACTTACAAAAGGTTCTAGGGGAATATCAGTAGCAGTGGAAAGGAGGCATCTGACTCTTTCTAGGTCAATACCAAAGTTCTTATTGATTTCCAAGACAGTAATGTATTACTGCTTCCTTGACAGGATGACTCTTCTATTAATGGAAGTTTAATGTCAGAGTCAGCAACCAGAGCCTCATCAGCTGCTGCAGCTCCCAAGGTTGTGGGTATAAGGAGCTCTGATTTCTGTATTGGAGAAAATTCTGGGGCTTGCATGTTTTAGTTACTTCTGTTACATCTTATGTCAGAAAGTAACAAAGATCCTGAATATTTGTTATTCATTTCAGGCACTGATTTAGCAATGTTCAGACTTAATTCTGTAAGAATCTGTTAGCTCTTTTTGGTTTCTGAAAACAGTCAAACTTGTACCTTAAACTTAATTTTTGCTATCTGATGAGATGTTATAGACTTTCATAAAGTCAGTAGAGTTTTAGAGGTACCTAAGAGATTAATCTCTTACAGATGTAAATTTATTTTAATTGAGATTAGACATCCAATGGAGTTGCACAAGTATACTTAATGTCTGCTTAGCCCACATAGATGATTTGTTTGGACTAGACATTTCATTTAGGTTTTCAGATTGGATATTAGGGAAAACTTATCTGAAAGGTCAGGTGTTGGAATAGGCTGCCCAGGGAGGTGCTTGAGTCACTGTCACCAAAAGTGTTCAAGAAATATTTAGATGTTATATTAAGGGACATATTTTATTGGAAAATTATCAGTGATACGTGGATGATTGGACTAGATGACCTTGGAGTTCTTTTCCAACCTTGGTGATTCTATTGTTCTATTCTCTTTTTGCATTAGTAAGGTTATGTGAGACGATCACAGTGTCCCTGAAAATGTCATTTTTACTTTTATAAAAATTGTAAGCTATTCTTATCTTCATAGACTGTGATATTATTAAAGTTAAATTTTACACAGGCATTTATTGTACTAATACATTACAAAACCCTAAATGTGGGATCTGATAAAAATGCATGTATAAACTGTCCATGTATTTATTTTTGTATGAAATGTGTGGGTTTTGCTGGGATGTGTGTGGGGGAGTGCTTACATGAAATTTTTACTGTGAATAATGCTGAGTTAACTTCAGTAGAAGTTTTCCTGAGAACATATTTGAGGCCTAAACCTGAATTCTTTACATCTGTAATCACCATCCTTTTAAAAATGTGACAGTTGTGTAACTAGTAGCTATGTCCTTACACAGGTAAGAGGTAATCAACAGAGTCAGCAGTTTTTAAATTGCTGTCTTTGATGAAAATGCATAGATAGAGATTCAGCATAAGCTTGAGTGAGCAGGTGGATGGTAGAATTGTCATTACATTTTTGAGGGTGCCCTTAGTATGTGTGTGCTCTGTATCAAAACACTGGCTTTGGCAGGCTAAAAATCTGTATTCTTTCAAAATCTAAACTTTTTTTTTTTTTAAACATAAGTGCTTAACTTTCAAGTAGTTAAATTGTAGGCTTGCACATCGTTGTTTGGATACATCTTATATTAGAGCTGAAGATTGCAAGAACTATGAGAAATATTATGACTTTAAATTTTAGGTAAAGAGCTTCATTGGATTAAAAAAAAAAAAAGGTCCCTAAAATGTACTGTACCTTTACATAATAAAATACGTAAAATAATAATATGTAAAATAACTGAAATAATTTCCTTACTGGAATGGAAATATCGTAAAAACATGGTATTTCAAATTTTACCTTTGATATTTGTTTCCCGATAGATTAAAACACCTTCTAGGGTGTGAATGGGGTAAGCAGAACTCTGGGCCTTCCAGAAATATTTGCTTTAATTGGCTGGTAAGTCCACATCTTGGGGCAACATTAACAACTTCACGTATAGGTCAGTTCCTACATGATGTTATGCTTCCATACCCTATATTGAAAATTGAAATTTTAAATGATCCCTGCAGGGACTAAAGTACATACCACTGAAACTACAAGACTTAATTTAGATCTGTCTTCAACCACTCATAAACACTGTTAAATTACACTGATGGGGCAAATTATTATTATAATTATGGGGATAGACACTGCTGTGAAACTGAATATTCTCCCTTCTTTCATCTTCTGTGTCTCATCCCTATGCCAATAGAAATACCCAAGGAAAACTTCTCTGTAATAAGTAACTTATCAGTAAGATTTTATGGGATTGTAACAACACAACAGTTCTATTACTTAATCTGCCCTTCTTTGTGTAAAATTTTTTAAATTTCCCAAACCTTAACAATACCTTTCTTTCATATAATTCACATTACGGTAATCACTACAAAGACAGTGTGGAATTATAATGATGGACTTCATTGAAAAAGAATGTATGAGGAGGTGATGCGTTTTTTCTTAACAAACGTTAAGACCCAGATTTTTCAGGTTTATATTATTGCCAGCCCATAGCATATCTGGTTGTTGTTTTGCTTTATGGTCTTTTCTAGACTTTGAGCCAATAATAGAACAGAAAGTTTTTATGATTGCTCTACATTTTAGATATGAACTAAGTGCAACCAGGCAAAATCCTGAAATTCTATTTACAATCTCTGTTAGAAATCAGGTGCAAAGACCCTGAAACTAAAACAGTCCTGTCCTTAAAAATAATACTGGAAAATCAAGAGGTGGAGGTGAAACCTCCCTTTTTGACTTACTATTTTAAGTCATTATTGCTTTGAGAATTGTTTGCAACTATATACTACTACTACAAATTACTGCAAGGTGAAAAAGGTTACAGAGACTTAAAAAAATGATTAGGACAGTGCAGACATATTTTATAGACATTCACACAAACATAGCTGTATACTTGGCAAAAATGAGTTTTAAAATGCTTTATCTTTTACTTAGAACTTTGGGTGTACTTAGTACTTCACTGTATAATGACAAAGAAGCCTGTGCATGGCTGGAGAGAGGAGGTAGTTTGCTTGCTCTCATTTAGTCATTAGCTATAGTAAAGGTGTCTTTCAGAAAGAAAAGATGACGGATAGGTAATGTTCCAACTATCAGATTATCTATCAGGGGACATACTTGTCAGGGAGAGCAGGAGACAAAGTGCATGGGCATACAGCTGCACCTTTTCCAGAGCTGTAATGAGATGATTGCACCTATTGTCACTGCTACCCTGTTTTTCCAGTTATTAATGTGACAGTGCTGTAATTAATTACCTGACTTGAGACCTGTTTTGAAATTTTTCTGTTTTTGAAGCTGCCCTTTCAGCTCTTCAACAGTGCATGGTCATCTACTGTGTCAGTACATTGGCCTTTCTAGTTCAAGCCATGCTGTTCTTTAGGTGGCAGAAAATCGTATTCCTGCCTTTTGTTACACATATACATTTAGCTTTGGTAGCTATATTAGCAGTGGTGCTAGGCAATGGTTTATTACAGAGAAATAATGAAGGTCAGGAAGGTATTTATCAAGGTAAGAAGTACTGTCAGTATAATTTAACTTATCACCTTTCCTTAGCAACATGCTTTGCATTCTAACACTTTTTTCTCAAATGTTTGTGTCTGGATGCACTATCAAAATTAAGGGAGAAAGAGTTCACTAGCTTTTCCTGAGACAGTACTACACATCATCATAGGTCATCACTATGCATTAACCAAATTAAGTGTGCTAGACTTCAGAGCAAACCGTAACAGAGCATGCAGATTGTGAAAAACTCATTTTGTTTCCATTCTAACAGCCTCTCTTTTTAGTGTGATGCTTTCTATCGTAGGGCAAGCTGCCAAATAAATATTTTCTTAGTTCACATTGGTAGTCGCCTGTTTTATGGGGAAAGATGAGCGTTTAACCCATGTTGAATCATGTTTAGAGGCTTTTACTTAGCAAAAGAATTTCAAAACTTATTAATTTTGCATTTTTCTGTTCCATAGATATCCTTCAGCAAATTTAAATGCGAATAGTGTGTATTTAGCTTAAAGTTTTTTTTTTTGCTTCTGGTCTATTCTAGCTAAACAAACAAAAACCCTGCGACAAAGTAGAAGGCAACTTTTTAAAATTATTGTATGTGGAAGAGTCTCATCTTTCTAATATATGTTTATGATGTCATGAAAAGGCACACATGCTAAAATTACTCAAGGTTTTTTATTTATTTATAAGCCTCAAGGAATATGGAAAAAAATGCGTTTTTGAGAAGGAGATAACTACTATCACAAAGTTGAGCAATAGACAATACAAGATACAGAGTAAAGTAATTTTTATTTTAATGTTCACCACAAATGTAAAAATGCTATAATCATTTCCTATGCTCAGAAATAAGAACATTCAAACAGTTATATTAAGTCTTCTACATAGTCTGTATTCCCAAGCATGATAGCTGATGAAATTTTCAGAGGAAGATAAAGTTCATAATTGCACACTTAATGAAATTCCTAATATTGTTAATCGTACTTTGTTTTTAAATTATTCCAGAATGCTGCATGAACTCTGGTCATGGATAGTACTGATTTATGACAACTGTCATATTTATAGTTCTTGTTAGTCATTCAGAATTGTTTGTTTGGGCAAACTGTTAATGTCAAACTAGTATAATTTTATTGATGTAATTATTTCTTTCATTATAGCAGTGCCTGCAAGCATTGCTATAGCTATAGTTACATTAGCATTCTGTTCTAAACCCCTTACTTCAAGGATTTATAAATTAGCAGTAAAAACTTGCTCCAGGCTTAATCTTGATATATAAAGTGTGATGCATGTGTATAGCTTTGGAAAAGTTTCAGAGGATGCTGTAAAACTATATATATTTAATTCTCTAGTTTATGAGATATGGACAGAAATCCTGGAAGAAAGGTATCAGCAAAAGTATGTTGGTGTATATAGAATGGTTTTCAGTGTTGCAAGAAGAGAATGTAATCTAGATCTCAATCTCTAACTTAGCCCTTTATATTATTTGTTTTTACTTACCTCTTGAAGAAGATAATGCTAGCTGATGTGTTTACTTCTGACGGTGATTATTCAAAAAGAGTAGTGGTAGGATTAAGGTTGTTTTCATCCATGTGGTGCTGTCTGAAGACACGACAGTGTCCTTTCATTTAAAAGATTCAGTGTTTGCATTAAATCTGTTGTTGACAAATATGGGAAGAAATGTGAATAAAGATCAGTATCGGAACTGTAATGTAATGTCACATTCTGCTGATACATTCTTGAATTTGCTACAGGAGAAAAATTCCTAAGGAAAAAATGCCATCTTGGCTGAAGTTTTGCACTCTTTTTTTTTTTTAGCTAAATGCTATTACTGCATTACGCTGCGTATCTCAGGAGACATTCGTTCAGAAAACATGGTGAATAAATTTACACATTTCACATATATATCTATAGTTTTATAGCTTATTAGATTTATACTTTCATATGGTATCTTTCACATTAAGTAGCCATTTCAGTGTACTGTGCATTTTAGTATGAGGAAATCAATTAAATGAGTATTGCTCTGCAAAATGAAGAGCTCTGCATCATTCCTATGTTCAAGATTCTCTTTTCATGGAAAAAGATATATGCTTTTTGATCTGTGTTACTTTTCTGTTTTGTTTCATTCTGGAAAGTGATTGACAGCAACTCCTATGGCCTATATTGTTGTTTCTCAGTGATTTTCTGAGTGACTGTATCACAATTATTATAAAAATAGGTTTTTTGTTTTTTTTTTTTCCTTTGCTATTTTTCAGATTATATCCAGTATGTGAGACAAATAGTCCCCTTTCTGCCTCTGTTGTCATCGGTGGAAGTTCTGCAGACCAGATTTCATGTCTGCTTTATCTTCTGTACTGTGTGTGAAGTACACCAGTACCATGTGCAACATTTTGTTCTTAGCATCACGCAGAAGGTCAGGTGACATAGCACAGCGTGTGCAGTAACTGTGGTGGTAAATATGGACAGCAAAGTTCAGTGTCAATCCTAACTTTTTTTCCAATATGATCCAATCCTTCCAATATCTGTTTGCAAGCTCATACATTTTACTTTAACTCTTTCTAAGGGTCTTCAGGATTAGGTCATAGTTCCCATGATTGCCTTGTTCTCTTGTTCCTTTAGTTTTGTTTCTTCTTAGTCTTTGATATGATGTCAAAATGATTTAAAAATTAAGGCCTGGGCTGATCAGGAAAAAATGTAGCAGTTCTTATTTTGACACTGAGAACAGCACACAGGGTGGGCACAGAATTTTGCTTGTAAGGAAAGCTTTATGTGTATTTTTCAGAATAATTGTCCTGTGATGTTTTCCTCTGTAAGATTCAATGTATAAAGGTCCATGGAGAATATTAGCTAAGATATATTAATGTTTTGATGAAACTCATCTTTCCTAATAGCTGTCTGGGGATATAAGAACACACCAAGTCCATCGTGCATATGTGGTTGGAAAAAAAAGTTGTTTAAAAGTGTTTACTACTGTTCTGAGGGTTATTTCTGCAATATTCATATTTACCAATTACTTGCAGAGCTAAGGCTGGACCAGAAACTTTGGTATAACCACTGTAGTATAAAACAGTAGTTTTAATATGCATAGTAGATTGGTTAAATGGTTGTTTTGATTCCTAGTTGAAAAGGCAATAGAAACTCCTGAGAAAAATATCTGCGTCATGTTGAGAAAGTTTCTTTTCTGTTTTGTTATTGTCTGTTCTGCCTGCTGTTTGGAATGTGTAAAATGATTCCAACAAGCTTGATATGTGCCAAAACCCAGCATGCACACTGATGGGAAGATTATCATCACCCAGATAAAATAAAAAGCTTCTAGAAAAGTGCCTCTAATGATGGGTTGCTTTTCTGCCACTGACAGGGATTTCTATTTGTTTTAGCAACAGCCGCTAGCACCGCTGTAGCTAAAGTCCTGTCAGCATTTTCATTAGAAATTCATTTCTGGACTTTATAACTCAGCTGGAAAATTTACTTTGAACTTGAGCAGCATAGAAAATTTCATAGAGACTTTTTTTATTTTCTTTTTTAGGTTTAAGTAAAAGTAAGGTTTTTAGTCTGTATTAAATATATGAGGAAAATAAAAACATGTTAACTACTAATTCCGCTCAGGCAGATGTGTGAGTCTGTATTTGATATCACCATCTGAAAGCTAGAACTTTTTGTAAGCATTTGTTGAATCTGGATGCTGTGGTGTATTGCTCATTATGAGTAGCAAAAAATGCCCAATTGTCACACCTTTTACAAAATTGTAGTAGTCCAACTTTGCCTACTTTTCCACTTCAAAAGTATTTAACTGTGAGTTTAGCAGTTACCACTTTTGATTTTTCATGATTGTTTATAAGTAATGTCAACACTACAGTTAAGATCATAACTGACTGCTTTGTTCTTACTGATCAAACGTTATCTCAAGTGTTTTGACTATTTTTTTCATTCTTGTACTCACTGAGAAGTAAGCAAACATTTTATTTTGGCTCTCTTAATATCACATATATCATTACAGTTCTCAAAATTTTTGAAATACAATTCAGATAACTTTTATTATTAAAATCAATTTAAGTTGACACACTTTTCTTAATACTCAAGATAAATGTTATATATGATAGTTTGCTTTAATGTGTACTTAGGTCAGTTGGATATGCAATGTAAACTCATGGCTTGAATGATAGATAAATACAAAATATTTGAATGGTTTAGTGAAAATTTGGATTTGATTTTAAGAAGGATAAAGTAAATAAAAGTATATTCATATAGAAGGCCTGCCTATACATAAAACGAACGAAAGCAAGCAAATGAAATCGTATATACCATATGATAGCATTTTCAGATTAGGTTTAATTTGCTTTGAGAACAAGTGTATATAACCTCTATTTAATATTATACTTACTAGTTATGCAGACTTTGAAATATTTTTTCCATCTTATTTTTCCAGCTTATTAATATATGCAATTTGGTTAAAAGTATGATTATTGCTTATAAGAATCTAATATTTTTATGATGTCTGGAGTTGGAAAAAGCCATGTCAAAATCTAGTTAGACTGGGCTGTAATCAAATATATTCGTTGTAGTATCACAAAATGGCTTAGTTTGGAAGGGACCTTCAAGATCATCTAGTTCCAACCCTCGCTTTGTGCAGGATTTCAGACCAGTAGATCAGGCTGTTCAGGGCTCTGTCCAACCTGGCCTTGAATGCCTCCAGGGATGGATTATCCACACTTATGTTTGTGGGTAGCCTGGATAGCTTGTCATTGCCCTCTGAGTAAAGAATTTCCACCTAACATCCAATCTAAATTTCACCTCTTTCTACTTTAAAGCCCTTGTCTTGTCACTATCAAATTGTGCAAAAAAGTCAGTCTTCCTCCTGTTTATAAGCTCCTTTCAGATACTGTAAGGCTGCAGTGATTATTATTTTTTTTTTCCCCTCCCCACAGCCTTCTCCAAGCTAAATATGCCTAGTTCCATCTGTGCCTTGTTTTTTTTAATCCAACTTCTGTGTATCTGGATAGTATTTCTTTATTTTTCCCAGGTCACATGTCTCTCAGTTTGACCAGCAGGTCCTTGCTCAGCCATCCTGGCTTCCCTCCTCCTCTGCTTGTTGATGCTGGCTATTGTTAATTATGTTGATAAAGACAATTCACATGATAATTTTTAGATGTTAGTTTTTCCATATACACCACAAACATATCAGGTAAAGTTGTCTTGTTATTAGAGATCTTTTCTTTCAGGTGCATACTCGGGGGGACTCAGGGTTGCATTTTATTTTTTTGTGGTTAACTAAGCAGCAATACATAATAATTCTATTAATATTTGCAGAAGAATTTCTGTTGACCTTAGCCAAAACTGAGTCTGACGTTTTAAACAGCAGCAAGCAATTGGCATTGTCACAATATGGAAGTGACCCTCCACATTCTTTCTAGGCTAGTAAGGAAATGCTTGTGAACAATGCACTTTTACAGGATGATAGATTAGAAATAAAATCAGAAGAATGCAATACTCTCAGCTACTTCTCAAGATGGTGTTTGCTGATGCATTTCCAAGGTTAGTCAGTCAATGAAAAAGTCAGTTACATAGAGGATTTTAAATACTTTTCCATATGTGCTGACTGTGTTGAGTTAGATTTATTTTTTTATGTGCTTTTGAAAGATGCAATAACACAAAAGGCTCAAAAATTTTGTGTTTAAGTGGTGCCTCTTGACAGCTTCTTGAAATGTTACCCATTAAAACATTTTAACTGAGGGAAAAAATATGGCTATCATCTTGCCATCCTCTAGTTAAAGCAAAAATAATTCTAAAACTAAGGGTCATGTGTAGAAGCAAAAGTATTTAGCAATGTTACTTTAAATTGTTCCTATTTAAATTGCTAAATAGTTTTGTCTAAAAAAACCCAAAAATGCAGTTTCTCAAGTTAGCTGTTAGGAATTTGAACAATTTTAAAGTCCTAATGTTTACCGATTTTAAATATAATTTTTATCCTGAATGTTTATAATAGTTTTTCTGGGGAGTTTGTGGATGAGGAGGAAAGTGAATATACCAAAATGGCAGGTATATATTTTTTTTAAAGTTGCTTCTATCTATACTTCAAATTTTAGGATGTTTTAATATCATAAATGAAGACTGCATAATGCCCTCGAACAGAAGGTTAAAAGAGGAATGAAGCTGACTTATGAGGTGCCTAATATTATCAGAAAGGTTACATTATAGCAGCTTGGTTTTCTAATATTTATTCATATTGAAAATTAAAAAACAAACAAACAAAACAACAAAGATCCAAGCCTCTAAAGGCAAAACAAAACAAAAACAAACAAAGAAACAACCCAAAAAACAGAAAAAAAGAACATCAAAAATTTTGAATGTTCTTCTGAAAATGCTTACCTCAGACTATCTAGCTTCTGACTCTTTGCTCCCCTTTTTCTCTGAGCAGACCTAATGTGGAAGCTGAGACCTGGGATAGCTGTTCAGTTTACAGTACATTTGTCAGAAATATACCAAATGACCTAAGTGGATGGGACACAAAAACTTACACATAAAATTGGCTGTATATATGCAGCTAGAATACTCAGTTTGAGAATTGGCATGCCAAGAAATAAAAATAGACAGTGCACAAAAAGGAGAAAATAAAAGGCATGAGACAGACTGTATCCTGGTTGAATAATTCTGAAAGCAGCATTACATCTAGCTATTTTCAAGGAGAAAATAACTAATTATTATTTTCCTACGTGACATTAAATTTCTTCACTAGCATGTAGTCAGTTTCTTTCCCATTTTGGAAAATATTTGGACCTAAGAAAAGGTTTATATGAGAAAATATTTCTGACATAGAAATGTCACGCTTAACTGATTTCAGAGATGCTAGCAAAATCAGCTCAGAAATCAGGTAAAGTTTGTGTAACTTCTATTAAATCTACTGATTAAGGTTTGTAGGAATTTTGATCCTGGTAACAGTAAAAAAAATTTTGCACAAAATGTTTGAAGCGCATTTTCCTCAGTCTTGATTATAATGATTTGCAAGTCTAGCTAAAAAACAAACAAACAGGGTGGCTTAATTTTGTCAATAGAGGAAGCAGATATATACTTTAATAAACAAGGAGAGCACGTCTATTGACCCAAAGGAAAGGTACAAGGCATATCTAGCCCACTTCACAGTGGAAATATAATTTGGTGTTGTCTCTGTAAGTAAGCACTACGTACTGTCATAGCTGCATATTTCTGCTCCGTCATCTTTGTAAACAGAGTTGTTGGGTGAAATGGGGAAATACATGCTAAGCTTTCTGGAGTTTGCAAGGTTGTTTTTTTTTTTTCCTCATTCACATGTGTGGTGTCCAAAATAACTAACCTTCAGCTTTTTTTTTTTTTTTTTTTTCCATAATGGCAGTAAGTCTATAGCTGTTTTGTGCTGCGTGCTGTGGTGTTTCAATAACAAATTAACCACTATGTCTCACATTGAGATTTTTTTTTTCAACATTCTTATCCTTCAACCTTCAATATTATTCCATGTCTTAAAAGATATAAATCATTATAAAGCTATTATCAGTTGAAAAGCATTCATCGTGAGCCCACAGTGAAGTGCCATTGTATCCTGTTGTATGGATATTTATAATATGGTATAGAATTAGAATAGAATGAATCTCAGAATATATTTAATTTCGTAATAGGCAATTCATAGAATTCAGAAGGTTAGTCCTTATAAATGTCAGTTATATTTGCAGTGAGAAATATATTTGATTCTTCATTTTTAATGTAATATAGTTGAAAATAATTTACTTGATCCACAGAATTTTCCAAATATGAAGCAATATAAGCGATAGTAACTGTTACAATCTGAACAGTAACTAGCCAAGAAAAGTTTTGTTACTTAGTTTGACTTCAAAGCTATATATAAGTTTTATTATGACCTTCAGCTAGATGCATTAACTATAAATGCAAAGGAAGTAACCTGCTGAAATTTAAATATTTAATAAAGGATTTAAGCACAAATATCCATTCTCAGCTCTGATCAAATCTGATTTCTTTTTAGTTTTCTCTGTAAATGAGGCCACTCATTAGCAGGTTCTCCAGTTCTTTTGAGCTGGAATTTTAAACAATTCTGGAGGTACTGTGAATTTCAGAATGTAATGGAATTGTTACTTTGCCTTTATCACTATTGGACCTTTTTTAAAAATACAGGCTGTAATTTGTATTCTATTCTGTTCATCTTAAAAGAGAAGTATAGTGTGAAAAGGTCTTTAATAATACATGTTCTGTTACTAACTTTTCAGTGTCCGTTCCTCACTGTTTTCTAGAATGCCTTAACTGTCTTAAGCCTCACAGTACATTACTTGTGAAGGAAAATAACCTAAATTAACCAAGCTCTTTGTTTATGTGAAAATTATTTTTTAATTAGATGAGATTGTACTTACCATTAAGCATCAGTTGCTTCAATGTCCTATATGTAAATTCAGATGTAATATAGAACTGCAGCCCAGTGGTAAGGAACACTGGGTATAAAATCATAGGAACAAGCACATCAAAATGATACCAATTAGGTTCTAGACAGAAGAAGTCAGCAACAGATGAGTTCCTATAGCACTCTTATCGCCAGCATCAGAATGATACCACTTTCCTGAGGACCCATAGGAAGTGTGTGCATGATGTCAGGAAAAGGAATCAAGAATTCCAAGTGTAAGAATTTAAAACTATAGTACTGTTATTATTGATGTTACTATAACTATCATTTTACATATGAGCATTTTTTTTCTTTTCCTATTAATAATGATGTCTAGACTAATAACAATTCTTAGATTAGACTCTTAAAACTTCAGTACTATTGATATATTAGATTACTATACTAATCATAAGTTCTTGTCTTTATATAAAAGGCATGTTTTTTTTCTCTCAATTTACAAAAGATTTTGAGCCTAATGCTCTATAGTAGTCAACACTCACTTGTATCTCATGTCTTGACTGATTCCAAAAAGCCTTAGCTTCACACTATGACAAGACAAAACTCTGCAGTGAATGTTTGACTTGCACAAGAGTTTTAGTCAATATGAATAAATGGCCAATTCTCAGGTGAGCTTTTAAGGAGGAAAATTTCATCAACCGTGCTTCATTATTTATTCTTCTTAGACATTAGTCATTAGCCTTCTGATGTTACTTTTGAACTTTCATGATTAAGTCTTTTTGTTTCCCTAATGGGAGGAAAAGGTTATAAGAGGCCACACTACTTCATACCTGAATTGGAATTTTGCAAGCATTCACTCTGAGTGTGTTTGCATTCTCACTAGCAGCAAGCTTTCTGCTTGAAGACAATCATTCCTGATCTTACATTTAAAGTCCTTTTCAACATAAGCCCATCTGTCATTCTGAGTCTATGATTTTGATAGTGACTTGATAACTCAGTAAATACAGTTTTGATATATTTTGGTTTGTCCTGGCGCAATATTATGAAGCTGATTGATCAGCTTCATATTTATCTGAAACTTATTGATGTGGAGCTTCAGCAGGGGCCTGATTGTATCTCACTTTGGAGAAGATAGCTGCTCCCCAAAGATATATATATATATATATATATATATATATTTTAAACAGACAAGTAGATTGTACTTCAGACCAATATAGTCCTTTTATGAAAGGGTCATCACTAAAACTGCTCAAGTGAAGCACACTTCTCAGTCTTCTTTTTGTGGGCATGGGCTCCAGGCTTTTATTTAGGCTGTCTTGATCAAATGCAATATGAAAAGCTGTGACCAGGGTTTTCAAAATTGAGATCTGAACTTAGCTGAGATAATGCTTTGAGTAAGATAAGTGCTCTTGCTTTCTCCATCTGCTTTTACTTAAAAATTCATGTTAACTTTGTTAACTAGAAGATTCTTGATTGATAAAGTTAAAATTCAAGTAATACACATCTAGACATGCATATTTAATTTTCTGTTTTTTCTTCTTTTGTGTGTGTGTGTGTGTGTGTGTGTGTGAAATGACTTATTTGTTAACTTTGTTTCCTGTTCATAACTGTTTGAGCCGTAGCCACTTCTGTTACATATGGGTCATCTAATCTGGAGTTATTAAAAGCAGAAATAAATCACTGTAAAAGCCACTTGGAAGAATGCATCCTAGATTTCCTTTAGTGCCTGGGATACTGTTATAATAAAACAGTAAACATAAAATTTTTGTATGCATGTGGATACTCACATTCTTGTATTTTCCTTCTTTTCCCAAAATTTTGGCTTGAAAAGAATTGAGAAATCTACAGTCTATAATAACTTCATAAATTGGAAATCAAATTTTTCTTGAAATATATTACAAAAATTATTACACTTCTTTGTAAATAATATAATGTACATTAAAAGTAGGTAACACTTTTCTTTTAGTGAGAGAACATCCTGCTTTGTACTGGAGAATAAAACCTTTCATCATTTATCATTTCTAATTTTTGAGGATGGAAGAAATGGATACGTTTCACTGGTTATACGTTCCCAAATATAGAGAAAGACCAATTTGTGAAGGAGAGGTCTGTATCATCTGGTATACTTTATTTCTTTTAAAGAAAGGTTTTTAACTTCTCAGTACCATGTCAGCTTCCACATTTTGATGAAAGAGAACCATGAAATAAAAGGATAAAGGAGAGTGGTATTCAATATTTGTGACTTGATTCCTAGCAAATATTTTTTTCACCCTTATTAAAGTGTGCAAGAAAATGTAGAAGAAAAATGGCAATTGATTGGCAGATTGAAAGACTTCATAGATTTTTACCACTTTGACACTACAAAGCATTATGTACAAAGCATTCAAGAAAATATCTTCTGCTTTTGTGTTTTGTTTTATGATGCCTCTTTGAAGGCTGTGTAATCTTTTGGAAGCTGACTTTCATTTCTTTGCAATATTACTCTGCTGACTTTTTCCATGATCAGTTTCATCCTAAAATATAAAAGGTCATCTAGTCAAAGGAATAATGAAGTGGAAAATAACAAAAATGCCTTAGAAGGGAGAAGCAAAGCACATGTTGTGTAAAAATCATGCCTTTAAGGAGGAAAACAGTAAGCGATAGCATTTTCCATCTATATTTACTGCTGGTGTGGGTGAATATAAAACAGTAAGATACAGATAGAACATGGGGTTCAGAATCTGCTGTTAGAAAACTGTTGTCTCATTGAATACTTTAATTGCACAGAGTCTGCATAGAGCTCTAGTTCTACCTCACTATAATATGACCTTGTCAGAAAGTCCATGAATTGTAGAAAGTCCTTCGTTTAAGTGCATGTTGGTGTCTTCATTTTAGTCTGTGCTTTTCTTTAACTCCTTCAATTTTATTGCGAAGTGTCTTTGCATGAAAATGTTTGCTTTGCAGCTTATTTTGCTTAGCCCATATTTGAAGAGCCTTGACTCTATGATATCATTGCTATTTCCATAACAATAATTTGTAACATCCAGAGAAAAGATGTTGAATTAGGGAAATCAGGACAAACACATTCCTAAGAAGTTACTGTTACATTTCTCCTCTTCCACATTTCCATTCTAAAATTGCTTTTCAAACTTATGCAGTTTATTTTATTTAAAAGAAAAAGCCATTCATCTGATACGAAAACAAATTTGAAATCACAAATTGATCCAGGAAATCTCTTCCTGTTTTCAAACTTCTGATGCAAACAGGAATTTTTTAATTTATGTTGACATGTTTTATTTCATCTAAAGTGTAGATCATTTTAAGTCATTGGAGTGCCCTATCCTTCCTGGATGTGATTTGTTTCTGTTCACAGAAATGATTCTTCAAATGATTGCCCTTGAAGTCTTTGCCAGGCTATAATAATTTTTTTCAGTAATCTTTATATGGTGTTATAACAGTTCTCTAAATTAAGTTTTTGAAGTAAAAAGGCTAGTGTAGGTTTTGTTTCAGAGAGTTTGTGACTTTTGTGCAGTTAAGAGGGACATTAGCTTTGTTTGTGGTCTGTCAATCCAAGCAGGTTCCTTTAAAAAAAAAAAAAAAAAGTTCAAGTTTCATGATGACAAAAGCAAAAGCAAAAACACGTATTGTGTATGAAACAAGCATACTACATTTACAAACTGCCTTAAGAGAGATGGTGAATCCAGAAAAAATGTACTATCTGCTGAATTTCTCATTTAGAAAAACAAAAAGCATTTATTTCTGTCCATTAGTTGTTTTTTTAATAAGTCAACTATATTATATTGCAAAAGGAAGTTGGAGACATTCCTACCTGTGTCTGGCAATGTCTCTTTGAATTAATTCAAATTTAAATACTGTTTTTAATTCTTTGTTTTAAAAAAAATTGGATATTCCAATATATTTTCAATTTTGGACAAATGCTTTCAATTTCGGACAAACTTTTATGGAACTAAACTTCCTAGATAAGATCACGCAGTTCATCTTGTGTCTAGGTCAGGTGGACCATTAGTTAGATGTTAGTGAGACCCACATGAGCTATAAAATGTCAGTAACAAAATCCCATAGTTATCTCTGATATGAGCTTAGCAGAATGTTCTGATTGCAGAAAAAAATCTGAAAAATGCTTCATCTCTTTCTGTGTCTAGAACAGATTCTGTATTTTTTTTTAAAGATTAAAGAAACAGTTCTTTAGATATTTTTGATGTGCATTGTATTTCAGTTTAAAGACTGTAATGTGGCACTGAAATTAAGTAAATCTGATTATGTGCAATTCAGTGCCAGAGAGCCTTAAGATTTATTCTGCAAGAGCTATGTCAGTTTTGAAGGTGCAAGGTTGAATTAATGTTTTCTGTAAAGCACTTTGAGCACTTTATGCTTTTACACAGTTGTATTTATGACACAAAATATAGTTACCAACTTATACACTTAGAGAAAGCAGTTTTGCTATGAATGTCTTGATTGCTTGCTAGAATTAAACTCTGTCCTTAGTACATTGTCACACATTCATGTTTTCATCATCCATCAGTGAAATGTGTTTCATTCAATTGGTTATTTATATGTCTATTGCTGTGCTGGTGTGCATTTGCAACTGAGCTCAGAATATCTGCCCAGTGAACATGTGTCTAGATAGTATTAACATTTTTATGGCAAAATACTTAGCTTTTTCTCAATTATTTGTTGCCTCAAAAAGTAGTTTCTTACTGTCTGAATTTAAGAAACTTATGTTTCTGTTGGAATTTTAGTATATTATCAATAGATACTGTTGCCATGTTGAAATCTTCAAAACTGCTTTATGGCTTACAGGTGCATGTAAAAGTGCTTCTCTCTTGAAACTGGAGCATTATAAACAAGAGCTCATAACATCTAGAGAAATTCTGTATTCCTCGGTTTGCCATCCCCATCTCCAAGATGAAGCACAGTTTCAGCTTTATCTCTTGAATGTCTATAGAAGTAAGCCTAATGTCAAAATTCCCATTATTATTTGAGCAGTGTTCAAAACTTCTAAGTGTACAAGCACAACAGTTTGATTTCTCAGGGCACTAGGTCTGTACTCCAACTATAGCTAACAGCTCTGCTTGGATGAGGTAGAGGGCAAGAGCCAATCTCTGAAATGTCCTTCCATGCTGATGGTATTGTATGTACGGACTGATGTCACTGAAATAAGCCTTTCCCTTTCAGTCTCCTTTCAGTGCTACAGGCTTAAGGTAGAGTGGCTCAAAAACTGTATAGAGGAAGGAGACCTGGGGATATTCAATGCTTGGCTGAACATGAGCCAGCAGTGTGCCTGGGTGGCCAAGAAAGCCAGTGACATCTTGGCTTGTATCAGAAATAGTGTCAGCAGGAGCAGGGAAGTCATCCCTCTGTACTCCATCCTGGTTAGCCTGCACTTCAGGTACTGTCTTCACTGCAAGAAAGACATGGAGTCCTTCAGGCATGTTCAGAGAAGGGCAATGAAGCTGGTGAGGGGTCTGGAGCACAAGGCTTATGAGGAGTGGCTGAGAGAACCGGGATTGTTTAGTCTGGAGAAGAAGAGGCTCCGGGTGATTTTATCACTACCTGAAGAAACATTGTATTGAGGTGAGAGTCAGCCTCTTTTCTCATTTAACTAGCAATTGTACTAGAGGGAGTGGCCTCAAGTTATGCCAGTGGAGATTCAGGTTGGATGTTAGGGAATATTTCTTCTCTGAGAAAGTGGTCAGGCACTGGAATGGGCTGCCCATGGGGGTGGTGGAGTCACTGTCCCTGGAGGTGTTCAAGAAATGTTTAGATGTTGCACTGAGAGACATGGTTTAGTGTGAAATACTGGTGATTTTTGGATGGTTGGACTGAATGATCTTAGAAATCTTTTCCTACCTTGTTGATTCTATGATTCACTCAGGTCTACATTCCATGAAACTTTCTGGAGATCTATGGAGCTCTTGGCTTGTGCTCCAGCTGGATGAGCTGATGTGGTCTTCTGGGAAAACTATGTCAGTCTTAACATTCTGATGTGCTGGGTACACAATGATCTTTGACCCTCTTTTCCTCTATGGACACTATAGTCCTCCTGACTGCCAGAAAATTAATCTGTTTGAGAGTAGCCAGAGAATGCAAGTGTTTCAGTGTCTTAGAAATTGAGATAATGAGTTTAGCCACCCTACATCACAGCAAAATGTCACTCTTGCTACTCTACCGAACATTTTCGATCTTCAGAGTGACTGATTTCTCTGTTCACTGAACTGAGGTGACTTGACATACTACCTTACATCGTAGTACCTCAAATAATTGAAACTGAGCTACTGAATCCTTAGATTCCCCTTTCATAAAATATTATTTATAGTACTACTTATATATATATACACATATATCTTATTTCTAGCAACAATTATAATATTGTAATGCAGTATTACTGAATGTACTGTGCTTTTGGATCCTTTAAAAATTGTTGGTCTTATTTTGTATTGGAATTCAAAGTGAGAATAAACTGATAATTATAATTTCCAACTACAGTCATTTTATGCTAATACAAAAGGTACTCGCCAACTGTTAGGACAGGATTTTTAGAGATGTTATGTCAGACATCACTAACTCCTTGACTGGTTATGTATTAAAGATTAAAAACTGATAAAAGTATTAATAAAAAGTGAAAAACACTTGACCTGCTTTCATCCTAATGGAATTACATTCAGGATATTTCACTGATGGCAGCAGTGGTGGTTTTTATTGTGTACAACATATCTTTTTATTAGTACAAGGCGTATTCTAAGAGAACAGTAAAAATTCATAATCCCTGTGCTGTAGTCTTTCATGCTTTGTCCCCCCAAAAGCTCTGTGAAAATAAGAGTAAAGATCTTTTTAGAGTAGGCAATGAATTGATGCTGATGTTTCCAGAGATTAAAAAAAAAAAAAATACAGGAAAATCACTCAGCTACAAATCTCAAAATTCTCGTAATATTCCAGACCTCTTTCATTGAAAAATGACTACTTGTCAGGTAACATTTTGGACTTACTATATCACCACCAACCTAAAATGATTTTACAGGATATCCCCTTGATTTTTAGCATGTATTAACTTGTAAAGTAGCAACACATTCTTTTTGCTGTATAGACACTAGGTAGAGTTGTTTCTTTTGTAGAGACTTTTCAGTATGTAAAGTAAGACTTTATGTATTCTTAAGGAAAAACTATTGAATTTATAATTTTAAAATGGAAACCTAAAATTGCTAACGTAATGATTGTTTATATTGAATATAATGATTATCATTTTATAACAATTCATTCCTTTTTTCTTTCCAGTTAGTTGAACTTGGCTTGACAGAAATATAAATCAAATTGTCAATAGGGAGGCTAGAATTTGTTAATCTTAAAATGTCAAAATTTATTTAAACCAGTTACAGTAGTCTAACTTTCAATACAAAGTAGTATGTTTACTTTGCCTTATTTCATTTTTATATCTTATTATAGAATTTATATGTGAAGTAGCCTTAAGGCACAGCTCTCTTCATTTGAGTTCTTATATTTTAAATGGGCAGAGAATGAAGGTTTTTGTCATTATTTTCTTATATTGGACCTTTGTATCTTCTTTCTTAGTTCTGCTACTAACTGAGAAGAAAAAAGTCAAAAGATTCCCATTCTGTTTTTCTCACAGTGCATAGCTTTCCACTGTCAAAAATGTCACAGGTTAACGGTACAACTGAGCTCCATTTATCTTATTCTGACAGCTCGCCCAACCTTGTACATCTAGCAACAACATCCTTCCTAATATAGGTGACATTTTTAGCCTTTGTTCTCTTCTTATGGACCTGTTAAAAGAATTTAAGTAATTCAACATTAAGTTTTTAATATATTGTCTCTTATATGGAATTACAGTTGAGAAATTCTAGGCTAATTTAGTTCCATAAAATAATTAATACACTGTTGAAAATGAGTCTCACCTTAGAAATCTGAAATTATAGGAATGGTACAGTGCCAGGGATTTGGAGAAAAATGATGATATGTATTTTTAATTTTATAACCCTTCTATTACACTTGTTTAATTATTGATGTAAGCTAAAAAGGCCAGCATGTGGTAGTGAGTAACTAATTTTATCCTCAAAAGAAGTATGATTCCTAATCATTAGTTAATATATGACAAATATTTTTGCTGGAGTGAGTTTCACAGATTCATAAATTTCTGACTAAAAACTGAAGATTTCATACTTAAAAAATTTAGTGATTTTTTTCATTAAATGTTACAATTGACTTATTTTGTCTTTACAGACAATAAGTGTATGAAAGCAAACTGAAAGTTACCCCAAACTTGACATATTTTCAGATATGCTTGATTAGATTAAATTAATAGGCTTAGGTATCACCCTTCACTTTGAATGGCATGAAACAGTTGGGATTTTTACTCTTGACTTATAAGCAGCAGTAGTTGAAGTCATGCAGTGTTTCAATGCTTTATTCTTAGTCTGGATATGCTGGATGTTTAATACAGTCTTTAATGATTTGGGTACAGTGCAACCTTTTGTATCCTCTGGATGACTGGTCTTTTGAGTATACCTGGGCACACCTCTGTTGTGGGTCCCTCTCTGTTTTAGGCAAGTCCATTCCCCCTTTTCAAAATTCATTTCTTCGTGTAAGCTTTTGCAATAGGATTGATTTCCTTTGTGAAAGCTCTTGTCTTGAAAAATGTTTCTGGTTATAATCACTCTCTATGTTTCTAATAATATACAATGGTTAATTTACTCCCCTGAGGAAGAGAACTTTTGAAAACTATACTGTAACAAAATTGACAAATATAAGAATATTCCTCTCTTCATACTTGGAATACTTGGACTAAGCTCTCTATGATGTCTTCTGGCTTGATCTGTTTTTATTTGAAAGTATTTATCACTACTTTTCAGTAACTATTCTTTATGTTTCCACATTACTTCATGCTGTTTCAGTATTTTCCGTAGAAAGGTTAAAGATATTCATCAGTTTAAAGATTCAGGAGAGGTTTTGCATTTGATAAGGTTCACTCTGTGTTTCAGCAAAGCTAATTCAAGCACCCAGGAACAAAAATTGAAAATAAGGGATGTTCCATCTTGGAAAAAAGAGTTTAGTAAGAAAAAATAGCCCACGAACGCTTCCCTCCCAGAACAGCCTATCATTATGCAGCATGTCATCCACCTCTCACCAAAATGAACTTACCAACTCCTTCTCCTTAATTTTGAACTTTTACAGAAATATAATGGTTAAAAAGGCTTTTTTTTTTTTAATTAAACCTTATTACATATGAAAGTTATCACTGGCATTTGATCTTTTCTGTGTATGCAATATTAATAAGTTTGGTACAGGACATTAAAAATCGTGACGATACACATGATTTTGTGGTGTCCCATTTCAAGGAAGGGCTGAGATGTATTGGGATGGATGCTGGGGATAACTACATGCTGCAGACATTGATTTTGTGATTCTTTGGGAAGAGAAGGCAGATAATCTATTGTGTGCTCTGACAGACAACTAGCAGTAGAGTGGTTTAAAAAAAAAGGGATAAACAATCATGATATTGTATGAGAACTGGTTTGTGTCCTTTTATGTGAATTTACCTCGTGATGTGATGCTATGTTTAGATATCTTTTCCAGTGCAAGCTAACAGGTAGGTTAAGTCCTTTTCAGCCTTTCAAACAAACAGCTAAAAATATTTTTTCTAAATGTAAGAAATTATGTTTTCAAAGATGATGACCAGATGTTACTACTTGGCAACCGGAAAATCTAAATCATTTAAAAATGCATGTTTTCTATGCTCAATTGGAGGAGTGGGAAAGAAGCATGTAGTATGTAAGCCAAAAGTGAGGAGATTATAGCTTCTGCCTTTCCTAGAGTCTGCAAATCCATCTTCTGATGAGAAAATGTTCACATATATAGTAGCAACTGAAGTGTAAGCATAAATAAAACCAGTAAAATTGCTTGGCTGCAGTTTATTCCCTATAATTAACAATGACAGATGAAGGAATATGACAATAGTCTTCAAGGTGTTGCCAGTTTTTTAATGTATTTTAAAGTGATTTATATTGTTTGTTGAAAATTGTGTTTCATTTTCTTCTGTCCACGCTTGCTAGTAGATTTCTAACATAATGGAGTTTACATGACAATGTCTCACATTGCTTCAGCTATAATGTTGCTGCAGATTGACATACAGTAGTAATAACCCAAATTATTTTATTTCAGCATTAATGGTAACTGTAAGTGATTAATAAATCAAATGATCTTCATGGTATTTCATTTCACAGAAAGCTATCTGTTACAAAGACTGCTGCTGTACTGTCTGCCTGAAGATATTTTATATATACTGAAATCCATGTTCTAAGATTTTCTCAGTTGATGTCTTTATTTTAGTATATAATGAATTGTCAGTGGTTTAATGGCTGGTTTGGCCCAGTTCCATGACTATTGTGGTGGGGGACTCACAGATCCATGCCCCGGGGAAGGGGAAAAGTGAAAAAGGAGAAGGGAGGTGAGCCTAAAAACAAAACAGTGGCAGTGATCTGAGAAGGAAAGCTAATTTACTAAATAAGATATTGGAATGCAAAGTAACACAATGTAATACAATATAATTGGAATTGAAGCTAATAAATAAAATGAGCAAGAGAGAGTGTCTGATAAACTGAAGGCCTTACGCTAAATGCTGAAGGCGAGATGGCAGCGAGCACCCACTGCTGGGTTGATCCCCAAAGGAAAGAGAGTGTCTCACGACACACAAACAGTTTTTATCTTTCCCACTGAGTGGAAAATTGTAAAAATACAAAGCAATGCAAAGTCCTCTGGGGTACATAGTTCTTTTTCTCTTCTGAGATAGGTATAACTTTAAGTGTCAATGATCCACGAAGCTGGAGCATTAACTATTTTAACTCCCACTGCCCCACTACATGATGTTATGATGTGGAATACCAATACCAAAATCATAAAACCAGAACAAAAATAAACATTTTATATTACTTTTGAGGTTCTGGGGGTCTTTCCAGCTGTAGTTAAGACAAGAATAATCTGAGTACACTCATGTTCACCATGCAAGTAGTGACAAAAGTTTTAAGTAAAATGACTAGTCAAGTTCAGCATAAACACCAATTTTATTAACCAATGTACTTCTTTCAGTGGCTTTGTTGGATATTTTTTTCCCTTTCCAGAAGTTTTTGTTGTTTATTCTAATCACTCAGCCATTTATTAACATTGTCTTGTGAATTTTTTTTTCTTCTTCTTTTAATTGCTTGAATGGCATTGCCAGCAGCTATCTGTCAAATTGAATGAGTAGATTCCTTCCTGAGTGGATATTTATACTTTGTCAGTGTCAAACTGCCCTGGGAAGACTCTTATCATTTAGCATCAGAAGGAACTTAATTATATTGCCTTGCAAGTTTTACTGGTGTGTAGATTATTGTAAATATTGATCATTTTGATGATGGGTTTTCAGTCAGAAATTGATTTAATATATATATGCTTAGTATCTGATACAAATAGATATAAAATAACCATGAAAATAACATTTGAGGCAAATGTGTTTTAAATCCATTTATAAGAAAATGGTTGAAACTATGCATGTATAAAGGTATCCATTATTGCAGATAACAATTGCCGCAATTTATTACTTACTTTATCACAAAAACCTCTTTGTAATTTTAGATGGGTCTGACGACTTTGAAATTTTGGAGGATTTGGTGCTGGGGGAACTCTGGAGGGAAGTTCAGTCCAATTCCAGGCTTGCTGGTACAAGAGAGACATAACGGAGATAGTCTAGCAGTCAGCGCTGAGAATGGTGAAGGGACTGAAATATGCCTCCTAAAATGAGAGGCTGAGTGTGCTGGAACTGTTCACGCTGAAGAAGAGCAGGCTCAGAGTGGTTCTTATCCATATGTATAAATATCTGAAAGAAGGGTGCAAAGAGGGCAGTCCCAGGTTGTTTCTAGTGAAGCTAAGTGACAGAACAAGAGGAAATGGGTACAAAGCTGAACAGAAGAGTCTATGTGTAAGCATCAGGAAGCACTTCCTAACTGTGAGGGTGGCAGAGCATTAGCAGAATTTCCTCCAGGAGGTAGTGGAATCTCCTCTTTGGAAACCTTCTAAAGCTGCCTGGATGGAATCCTTGGTTGTTCAGGGTTGGACTAGATGGCCTCCAGATGTCCCTTCCAACCTGAACCATTCTTTGGTTCTGGTATTTTTCAGAGATGCAAGATAGTCTGTTTAATATGTTGAATACAAAACCAGTGGATCTGCTTTTAGCTTGATACAAATATATCTATGATACTGAACTAATCTAGGTTTACTCTAATATAACTGACTATATCTTTAGCCCTTATACATCTAAATATATCTTATCATATCAGTCTTATACTAAAGTACAAATCTTCAGTAAATGAAGAAGATTTGTAGGCATTAAGATGTAGACATTACTCACTCAGTGGTAGGACTGACCGTCTTAGTCATTGCAGAATGCCAAAGCTGTAGATCAGAGTATTCTCATAACTGAATGCTGGAATTTAGTCAAGAAACTCAGTTTTTTAAATTCCTGGAAAAAACTGATATCCAATTACTCAGAAAAGTCAGATTTACCTTTTGTTCAGAGTACTAGTTGTAGTTTTTAGCATAATCAATCTAGAATTTGTGCCCTCTATATTCTGATCTGTTTGGTACTATCAGGAAAAACAGTATTTCTGAAATGAACTGTCAATTATTATACTAATTCCTCCACTCAAGGTCAAATTTCAAGGATATTTCTTTCCTTTTTATTTTTTAATTTATAATGTAGAATTTAATTTTTAATTTTAATTTTTAATGTAGTATTAAGTGAGTTTGATTGCATGTACACTAAGTCATTTGATTTTTTTTTCATGTGGAACAGCTTTATTGCAGAGTATAAATCTCCACCAAAATTTCCCATGTGTTTTTACTTTATTTTGTAGAGTTGAGCTTTTGCTATGGTATTGTGTCACAAATAAGTGCTTTTTAGTAGTGTTTGTATTAAAAGCACAGTATTATACTCCTTTACACTTCATTTTATCTGGAGAAGCAGAGGGATCATATTGCACTGTGAAAGCAAAGGAAACTAAATGTTTGAACTCCCTCTTTGCTTGATATGCCATTTTAAAAGTATCTCTTGAAAATATACTTCGCAGGTCAATCCTCTCAGAATCATGGCCATCCAAAGTGATTGATGCTGTTATTGTGTCTGAACTTAACAATCAGTAATCCATAGTGACACAGTAATAGAAAATCCTTGCGGATATTTATACCAAATTAGCTTATTGATGTATGCAAGCATAGTCATGAGAAGTGTAGGTGAATGGAGAAACAAAAATTGAAGAGCTCACCAGCAAGGGAAAAGCTTGCTTAATAAAAGCATTATTTATAGGGCAGTCAAGTACAGAAGACAAGAGTTGGTCAGGTACTACAACTACTGTTTCTTTAGAGTGTGAGAGGAGAGTGAGGTCAGAATCTTTTTCTAATTCAGTTTGAGACAAGTAAGTTTGCACAGAGGGAGGTTGAGTCCTTTGGAACTGATTGAGCATCATGCATGTGCTGAGAAGATAGATAATTTACACATGATAGTGTGCAGTTATAGGAGAAGGAGCAATGGCCAATGACTTGAGCACAGCAAGTTCCATACAAACATGCAAAAGAACTTTACTGTAAGGCTGATGGAACAGGTTGTTCAGAGGGGTTGTGGAGTCTCCTTCTGTGGAGATATTCAAGATCCATCTGGATGATTACCTGCGTGACCTATTGTAGGGAATCTGCAGTAGTAGTTGGGTTGGACTCGATGATCTTTTGGGGTCTCATCTAAGCCCTGCAATTATGTAACTCTGTGATTTGCAGATATCTTCTTTCTGTGCCTTTCCATTCCTCTTGGTGTGTCCAGTGCTCTGTGGGCTGTTAAAATGGAAAATTAATATTCTTTGTGGGAAACAGCTGTGGCTTGTGTTTTGTGAGATTGTTTTGTTTGCCAACTCTGTACAATTTAGCAACAATTTCATCCATTTTCTTTAGCTAGAAGAATAGCCTAGAAAAATACATTTAAAGTTCTGTCACTTCAATTTGCTAACTTTTCCTATGTTGATTTCACAGAGGTGACCATAGAAAAGATTGCTGTTGGCTTTATAAATGATTAAGAAAATTAATCTATGTAGATACCTGGAGGTAGAATAGAAGTTTCTACTTAACTGAACCACACGAAGTCCTGCTAGGCTAGGACTATATGACTGTAGATCATCTTTTTTGTGATAAAGTATTGCTTTGAGAGACCACTCACCTAAAGGAAAGTGCCCACTTCCTATAGCCCAAGGGAGGCAAGAAGGCAAAGTAAAACTCACTAAAAGTAACGAGCTATACTGAGGACTGCCAGACTAATGGGATACAGATAAAATAAGGGGGCAGCACAGCTTATCACAGTATAGTTCAGCTGAAGAGAAAATCCATGAGTTTTTAGTCCCCACTCAAAAATTATTTATTATTATTTCTATTTCCCATTTGATAAAAAAAAAAAACTTGTTTCTGAGACAGGGACAAAAATCCGAGTTTATCACTTCTTGGGTATTGTTTTATTTCAATGTTTTTCATATAATTGTGATGGCACACAATAACAGGCATGGTTACCTTTTGATCCTCCTCTCATCACTGTAGTGTTTGCACTGTAAGGGCATAGCTGAGGTGAATAAATGTAGGGAAGAGTGTCAAGTCTTAGTGGTCTTGCATGTGTACTTAACTTGTGGCCTTCAGCTTCCTTTCAGGGGATTTAATGCCTCCTGTTTTGTCAAAGCCCTGGGCTGGTGAAAGTGAATTACATTTTTAAATGTTCACCTTTCTTTATTCATTGCACTGACAGTACAATTGTCAAGTTGGTGTACTTCATTCTGAACCTTATTCTTGTGTAAAACACCTAAATGTGGTAGCACTTAGTGTTAATTGAATGTGATAGGAGCATTAACATCAGACAAGTTCACATATTTTTGATGCTGCCTGAGAGGCCATTACTGTTATTGATTATGTTCAAATGTCCCACTGCCAATGCTGAAAAATTGTTGTAATTTGCAGCTGCTGAATATATATGAGGTAAAAAATAGTGGTGGTTATTCACTTAGAAAGACAGTATAGTGATTGAATAATAAGGTCTTTTCTCTCTATAACAGGGAAACATACTTTCAGTTAGAGGGCAGAAGATATGAATTGTTAAGTGAACGAAACATATGTATAAGCAAACACAAAATTCTGTAGTAACACCTCTGGTTGAAGAGCTTTCCTGTTCTGTTTAAGCACTCTGCACAGATGAGGAAAAGTGGAATTGCTTTTTTTCTTTTTTCTTTTTTTCTTTTTGTGTTGTTTTCTTTTTCTTTTTTTTTCCCCTGAGTGTGTTCCTACACTGTTGGAGAATTTTAGAAGAAGAAAACTAAAGCTTAAGAGATTTAATGTCATTTCAAAATCTGAGAAATGTCTCCTTCAGAAATATTGACTATTTAAAGACAGTTTTTAGAAAGGAAAATAAATTTTGAGATCATCTAACTCACAATGAGCTACTTGGATGTTTGTTATCATTTGTCCTACATACAAATTATGATTTTATGTGTGCAGAGTATGATCTCTAAAGACCAAAGACTAGTCTTCACAGTTTTGATATTCTCATTATACTGGAGATAAAATCAGCCACTGGATGATTCAGAAGTATATAATCTTTTATTATGGAGCTCTTTTTAGTGTTATCCATAAAACAGGTAATCACTGAGGCAATGTACTGCTAATCCATGTTTAACCCACAGTTTTTTCCCTGGTAAGGATTGGTAAATGCATAACAAATCTTAAAGAAACTGTGTTTCTTTAATAGAAAATAGAAAAAAGTATGTGATGTGTAATGGCTTTGAGATGGCTACTGTCTCTGTCTCCTCTAAAGTCTTTTTTTTTCTTCTCAGATTCTAAGCTAAGAAAGGTAAGCATGTAGAAGTAGCTTTCATAGCATGTTTAATCCTAGCATAGTTGGGCAGTTGGGCTGTGACCCAGCAACACAGTTAAGCTCAAGCCTAACTTTAAACATCTGAGTAGTTTTGAGGAAATCAGTAGCAGTTTAACTGCTAGGCCCCAGTTTTTGTTGTGTATGCCTTCAGATAATTAAAGAAGCTAAATTCTTGAAAATGCTCTAGACTTAATTACAAAATATGTTTTAGTCACGCATTTGACAAGTTTAATTAAAGTGGTTTTATATAAATTATATAACATTTGATTTATGTATGTAATATACATTTATGTGCTTTGAATTTATCACAATGACTTTTCAGTACATAAAAGTTATTGTATTTATGTTCTGTAAAAGCAATGAAGTCATAATATCCTATAATAACATTTCATTTCACTATTAAGTGTTTGATGAAAAGAGTAGTGAAGTATTCAGAGATTTTGGTGAAATACCGCGCATCTGGAAAATAGATTAATGTTTCCATGAATGTGATGAAAATCAAAGTATATAACTTGGGTTAATACCAAATAGCATTAGTTCATCATTCTGTTGTAGATGTAAGTGAATACTAAATCACTATTGCAAATGCAATAGAATTCAAAGTAAGCAAAACAAAACAAAACAAAACAAAACAAAACAAAAAAAAAAAAAACAGGTAAACTGGGTTAACTCTAATCTGTGCTGAACCAGAAAGTACTTCTTCATGTCTTGTTTTGTGAAAAAAAATGCATTCCTTTTCTGTAGAAAATATATTTTTTCCTGAAACCTGAATAACTTCTATGTGTGAATACCAATAAAAAAAAAAAAAAAAAAAAAACAAACACAAATAAGTTACTGTTCTAAGCTGTGAAAATTCTTCTTTAATTTGATCTTGAGAGATTATTTTGGCTTTTTTGATTTGTGAAAGAAATATTCCAAAAAACTAAGACTTGGAGACACAGGTAGCTGCTGATCAATTATCATGTAAAATATTGGGAATCAGACGAGTCCTTTGGAAATGCAGATCTCTGGTCAGGCATTAAGAGTTATTCAAATAGGATGTGTGTCTAATGGTTTGATTTGATTTTTTTTTTTTTTTTTTGATGGAAATTAGGTTCACCATTTCAGCTTCAGTATTTAATTGGTGGACCATAACAAAATGTTTGGATGCATTCAAAAGAGCAATGACAGCATATTTCAATTCTACTTCTACAATCCTCATGTGTATTTGAACTACCATTAGAACTTTTTCTCCATCTTCTTCATCTGTTGTTTATCTTATCATTGCACTACTACAACAATTTTTCATACACCAGTCAGATTACATGTTAGATACGGTAATATTAGCCTTAGTGCATGTTAAATACATCATGGTTGTTCCATCTGACTGTCCTTAATTTCCTGTTACTCTCTTTAATTGTCTCTGAAATGCCATTGAAATTAGAAATATTCTATTCGTGTCATGGTAATTTTGATACTTGCCACTTACGTCTTTTTGCTTCAGCATTATGTATATACTAACCTGATTTACCTTTGAGATAATGCTCACTCTTCCTTTTTTTCATTAGATTATACTTCCTTATTTGAGATTGCCAGACCCTTTGTGAGCTCTACTGGATATCTGCTCCCGAATCTGTATTAATTCATATGAAATAACAGAAGCAAAACCAACTGCAAATTAGAAACTAAAATTCATGTTTTACTGTAATATTTATAACCCATAAAAGATGCATTAAGGAAAAAAAAACAACAACATTCTTCTTGTTTTGCTCTCATCAGTGATATGACAATTGTAGTTCATGTGCTGTAAACTTGACTTTATGGCTTGTCCTTAGACAGGCAACATGTTTTTTAATTTATATGGAGAGAAGGACCAAAACAAAAACCACCTAGATAGGCAGTTTAAAACAAAGACTGGAAGACAGAAACTCAGTGAGACAGGATGGAGGAAAATTTTGCTAGTTATGATGAAGTAAGTATTGGATGTATTTAGAAAAATGGACGGAAGTATACAATAAAGAAATTTTGTAGGATACTTGATGAATATTCATGTGATGTTTTACGATCTGCATTGTCATAATTATTTTTGTAAAACACATCAATTGAAGAACAAGATAATAGAATCATAGAATGGCCTGGGTTGAAAAGGACCACAAGGATACCTAGTTTCAACCCCCTGCCATGGGCAGGGTCGCCAACCACTAGACCAGGCTGCCCAGAGCCATATCCAGCCTTGCCTTGAATGCCTCCAGGGATGGGGCATCCGCAACCTCTGAGTGAAAAACTTCCTCATAATGTCTAACCCCAACCTCCCCAGTCGTATTTTAAAACCCTTGTAATTTCCTCCTTCTCCTATCACTATCAACACGTGTAAGCAGTCGTTCTCCCTCCTGGTTATAAACTTCCTTCAAGTATCGAAAGGCCACAGTGAGGTCTCCCTGGAGCCTTCTCCAAGCTAAACAAGCCCCATTCCCTCAACCTTTCCTCATAGGAGAAATGCTTCAGCCCTCTGATCATTTTAGTGGCTGTCCTTTGGACCCACTTGAAGAGCTCTGCATCTTTCTTCTGCTGGGGACCTCCAGATCTGAACAGTTCCTCAGATGTATTAAAGATGATCCAAAAGTAATGCCTTTATTACATAGGCCCATGCAATCATAGCTGGATGTTGGTGATACATCAGTAGAGGGTGAACAGTCCTGCCAATACTTATTATGTTTTCTTGCCATGTGACAGATGACAGCAAAGGGACAGTCTGACAAAACAGCATCTGACATGGAAATGCACATGAAACAAAGGTGTGCAATTGAATTCCTCCGTGCAGAAAAAATGGTACTGATTGAAGTTCACCAGCGCTTGCTGAATGTTTGTGGAGAACAAACAGTGGATGCAAGCACAGAAGGGCAGTGCCTGGTGCTTTTAAGCTATGCTGAGAGTGAGTGGGTGTGCTCAACAAGTGCAGATTTTTCTGAGCATGGAATGCAGGCTCTTCTTCTTTGCTGGCAAAAATGCATGGGTGATGGTGATGGCTGTTTTGAAAAATAGTCTCTGAGAATTTTCTCTTACTGCACACTTTGTAACTGCTTTAGTTTCCATGGAAATAAATAGGAGGCATTACGTTCAGAGTGAATATTTATATATAGATGACACATAATTGTTATTTCATATTAAGGATTTTTCATTACACGTTGCTTTAGTTCCAGACTTGGTTCTAGATGGGATCTGATACTTTTGCTATGGCCCAATACATTTTATTTGGGATATTTTTTGGATTAGAAATTATACTTTGTTAGTATTATTATGTGATTTGGATGCTTATACTGTGTTTTATGACTAGCTGAAATTCTTCAAAAGGCTTTTGCAGCTGTTACACTGTGTCGCTGCTTGTGTGTTGCACACAGACCTATTTATGGTTATTGACAGCTCAGGTTAGCTGATACATCTGTAGATTGTCCTTTGCTCTCAGCCACCCCAAAAGAATTGTTTCAGCTGATAAATTCTCTTCTGAAGTGTGACAATATATGAGTGCAAAAAAATATATAATGAGGATCAAATATCATTGTGTGATTAGATGAAATCTATATGGATACCTAATTTTCTTCTAGTGCTAGATGGTCATGAACTAAATGCCAAGAACATATGAGCATTTCATGTATTGCAAAAGATGTGGAAAGCTATTTGTTGCATGCTGGAGACAATTCTAGTGTTAAGTTAAAGTAGGGTTGGTTTTGCATTATCTTTATTTTTCATTAATAATTCTATTTAGCTAGATTTAATGCTTTGGTTGGAACTGAAGTTGTTTGCAGCCTGTGCAATAGGTGTTTTCTTTTGCAGAAGATCACTTATGCATTGAGTGCGCGTTTTAGAATAATGATACTTGTATTCTTATTTCCCTTTTAGCTCAACACAGTGGCCTTCATATTCTTTACTCTATTCCAAATTGAGATGCAAACAGTCTGCCACTTAGTCTTTAGAAAGTAAGAGAGCAAAAAACAACGGATAATAAAAGATGTTTCTAGACATTTACTGAATATTTCAACATGCACTTTTTCTCCAGCAGGAAAGCATTTTAACATGCATTTGTTGAAAGTGCGGGCATTGACATTAGTGCTGCTGATGAAAGGATTTTTAAATTCTTATAGCTAATTTTGGATAGTTGAAGAATTAGATACGGAAATGACACACAAGAAGCTGAAAAAAAATGTCCAGAGAACCTGTTGATGTTTTAGCAAAACAGACCTGTAACAGAATGAAAGGTTTAGCTTATGTATTCAGAAAAAGTGGCAATTTCAACTTTTTCAGATCAGGGCAGTTTCAGGTCAGATTTCTTTAGAAGAGTAGGATTATTTTTTTTAAGTGCTGTACTTTAACACAATTAGTAGTGAGGAGGGCACCTACTAAAGGAGTTAATGTTTTGAATTTGAGACAGTGAGTAGCCAATATCTCATAAGTTTTCAGAAGGCTAGATTGCTTCTGGAGCATTAACAAATATGTGTTACTTAAAAATTTGACTGTAAATATTTACAGTACGGCATCATGTACAAATGGCAATAAGTTAAAGTTCATATTTATCATGAAAAAGGTACAAAATGACGGCTGTCTCCATTAACATTATAGTTAACAGTCTCTACCATTTGGGCTCATATTTTACAGCTGTCCTTGTGGACAGATCTTTCATTAGTATGCTCCTCCACAGGAATAATAATAGAAAAAAAATAGTTAATCCTTAGGTTTTGAAACCCAGTACCTCTCACTGTGATTTGATAAAGTAAGTAGCAGTTTTGTAATAAATAAATAAATAGTCTTTAGACCAATTACTAAGCATCCTCCCATTCCAATGCATGGTGTTTTTTTGTTTGTTTGTTTGTTTTGTTTTTTTTTTTTCCCAGAAATCAGTGAGATTTGAACATTGATGACAAATTCTGTGATCTTTGCAGCATGAGTGGAATTTCTATAAAAATGCTTTCTTTTCTGTGCAGAGGCTGAAGCATTCAAATTCATGCAAACTTCATCTCTTCACCTTTCTTTGCAAAAAGTTACTCAGTCTGTGTTTTTCATAAGCTGTCCTGGACACTTCTTTGCTTGTTAAGAATATCTCTGCCTGAGATATTTCATTTTGTGGGTCAGAGAGGAATATCAGTAGGGTTTAAGAGTTTTTGAATGGAGCAACGTTCTGAGCAGGCCACAGGAAAGGAGTTTATGACGCAGCAAACTTCTTAATTGAAGCATCCATCATTTTTTAGAGTTTTATTTGCTCCTTTTTAATGAGGCCATACAATTTTACATGTGGACATGCAGTAGATGCCAGGTATTTTAGTATATACTTTATATGGTGTAATGTGCCCCAAGTTTAATATCTCCGCAGAGTTTGACTCTCAGGCATCTTAAAGCATTGAGACTCATGGATGCAGCAGAATGTACATATGGGAAAAATTATTTTTTATTAGAGCCATAATTACTGCTTTAGCTATCCTGTTAATTCTCCTTTAAAATCACAGAGTTATATATGTGGCAATTTCTATATTTTTAAAGTCTAAATTAGAGTGTTTAAATACATACTTTGTAAGATTTGAAAAAGGTCAGTCCAAAAGCCAAAGGCCAAATTAAAAGTAAATCCTCTCAGGAAAAAGAAAATATGTAGGTAAACAAAGCAATTGCATAATAATTTTTGTGTTGAATCTCTTAACTTTGGATTTTTCCCTTTTTTGCAGACTTGCTCTCCTTGCTACTTGTTGAATGGGCTGGTCTGATAATTTTATTCCAGCTCATGCATAAACTTTATAATCATATATAAAACAATATTAAAATTTATTATTTATTTTGTCCTTTAATTTTTTTAAGCGCTGTACTTTTGAAGTTTAATTTTATAATGGTTGTATTGGATCTCTAGGATAAAACCTTTTATGATCGTTACTTTATATTTTCATCTTCACTGCAAATGAGTTTAAGACTGAGAGAAACAATGATATACTTTGATTTGTTTTGTCGTACATTGAAGATTTTATAGAAAATATTTAATGGAATGTAATTGATAATAGTAATACCCGCAGTCACATAATGTTTACCAGTCATTCTTTTTCTCTTTTTTATCTTATATCTCTATGAAGATATTACTCATGGTGGAGTTACTAAGAAGCAATAGTTTCCTTTCCAGTGCACATATAGTCCCATAAGATGTTGATGCTTCTGTTTCCCATGACTACTAGAATGTCTGACATGCAATTAGTAATGCATGTGTATTAGTTGCTTACTTCTGGAATTTTATTTTTTTCCCACAAAATATCTACAAGTTCTCCACATCTCTATTTAACACTTTTATGGGATACAAATCCTATAAAAGAGAGGAAATCTCTTAACTAAGGAACAGTCAGTGATAGACTTTATAACCATGAAAAAGGTGAACTCTGCACTATTTCTTGATCTTTGCTGCTTACTATAGTGTGATATAATAATAGTTTTTTCCCCTAAAGAGGTCTTGTTTTATGGAAAACAGTGGCCTCTACTTTCTCTTTGCTTGATACATAGAATTACTTTTGTTATTTTTGCCTTCGTTTTTTCTGTACCACAATTTCTTGAGTGTCCTGTAAATCTCTAAGCTAGAAGAACCTTGATCTTTAGCTGAGATATAGCTATAATGGCATTTCTCAATCTTTTGGCATCCTAAATATATCAAAGAATGGTATCTGGCATGGGAAGGGGAAAATATTCACTGCTGTGCAATAGGGAGCCATAAGGATATCTGTAACACACTTCAAGTTCAACCGATTATTTTAGTAACCGAAGTTTGGTAATTGTAATGGCTTGTTCTACAGCATTGATTTGACCTTAATTCCTGTTGGTGAACAGAGTAGATTCTGAATTAAACATTTATTTGAAATTTTATATTTTAGCATATGTCAAACCATTATTTAATTCTGATTAGAAATGAAAGCCCTCTAATTTCATGTTATAAAAGCAACAAAACATTCAAGGAGAGAGGAAAAAATATGATTCTGACCTATTACTTCTCATGCAATTGTAGAAGAAGGCTGTTCATTTTTAATTCCTTAGTTCCTGAGAAGTGAGTTCCCTGGATCAGGGGCCAAAGTCTAAGGGGAGATGTGTCACTCATGTAGAGTCAGTCTGACTTAACATTTTTCTGCTTAATTCACAGAATATCATTTTTAGCTCTCTGTTTTATGAAAGTCTTTTACTAGTGAGAGAGCAGAATGATTATGTGCAGATTGTGTGAATTCAGATGTAGAGTGTTTTCAGTAGCCTACAAATCATAAAATGTAATTTTCTTTTTTAGTTTCCTGTTCATAATACTAAATGACTTAGAAAATTGTAATAGGTAATTTTCTCTTGTGCATTTGATGTAAATTACACTAATATTGAGAAGCGCTTTTTTTTTAACGTTTTCTTTGTTAGATAACTGAAGGCTTCTGAAGGATGGAATTATTGTAAGCTCATTATGAGCACATTAAGCATGGTTAATTCTTTGTATTAGTGGTGCCAGACTAAGAAACTTTACCATTCCCTTTAAGACAGGTTTTGTTTATATATACATTAAAGAATATTTCTTCACTCATGCTCACATATTTTGCCCTGATGCTCACAAAATAATTATCATTAGTCAGTGACATTATTAGCATGAGCATAGTGATCATCTTGCACATTTTCTGGTTTTGAAGAGTTGGAGAAGAGTGGAGAACAAGACTATGAAGGGAAACATATATGGACTTTGTGAATTCTGCATTCATCATCACTGATCCATGATTAATAGATTGGTCATGTGCTGTGAAATACAAATCATGATTACATAAATCTTCATTAGGAGGTGAGTTGCCAACAGGCCAAGGAAGTAGATATCCCCTTCTATTCAGTCCTGGTGAGGCCTACCCTTTAGTGCTGTGTCCAGTTCTGGGTTCACCCGTGCAAGAGGGACTTGCTGCTGGAACAAGTCCGGTGAAGGGCTACTAAAATGATGAAGGGACTGGAGCAGCTCTCATATGAGGGCACAAACTGAAACTCAAGAAGTTCTGTTTGAGCATGAAGAAAATCTTATTTACTGTGTGGCTATGGGCAGCCTACTCTAGTGGTTGGAGGCCCTGCGCATGACGGAGGGGTTGAAGCTGGATGATCATCATGGTCCCTTTCAACCCAGGGCATTCTATGGTTGACAGAACACAGGCACAGGTTGCCCAGAGAGGCTGAAAAGTCTCCTTCGCTGGCGATATTCAAAAGCAGCCTAGATGTTCAGCATTGTCTAGGAGACCAGGGGTTAAAGGAAATCTTCAGAAAACCCATCCCATCTAGCTTCAACCATCCAGTGATTTTATGATTTGCCATCTATAAGCAGGGAAGAAAAAATACTTTTCCATTTGGTATTCCTCTTGCAAAAGGTAGCAAAAGAACTATTAATTTGTGGCCTAAATTGGAAGCAGGTGTTAGTTCTTTTGCTAAGTTCATCTGGAATCACATAAGGAAGAGAAAATATAGTTTTGTGTTAATTCAATATCCTTTCTTGTACCTTAACTGCTCTGAGCTGATTCAGTAGAAATTAAGCACATCAAGAAAATGCATAGAAGCTGAAGTTACTGGTAATGAATTTCCCTTTATTATGAACTTACAATGTGGAATTCCTGCAGTTACCAAAATGGTGGATCATTTATGAAACAAATTCTGTTATTCTTTTTGTGTGATCTTTATGATAAGGAACTGTTGAGAATGGATGGATCTATAGAAGTATTAGAACAAGGCATATCACTTAATTTACTGTACTTGAAAACTGTTTGAGGACCAGCACTACTTGCCAAACCAATTGCAGCAATAACAGTAGCTAACGGTCATACTGTTACATTTCTCTCTGCCCTTTTGGCCTAATAGACTGGTTTCAGTGTCACAAATCATATATTCTGTTAACTTTCTGTTTCTTTAGTTTTCATTTAAGTTCAATTTCTATAGCATTGATCCTGCAGTTACTCATTTCTCTGTCTTTCTCTGACTTCTGTCACTGAAATACAGTACCTACATTGCATCTTGTCTGTTTCTGGTAATCTTCAAATTTAGTCATTTTCTCCAATATGTTTTTATTATGATTGATTAACTCTATGTAAGTCCATATATTATTCCCTCTTAATTTTTTAAAGTAAGAATCAATATATCCATAAGGGACTTAATAAATAAATAAATAAAATTAGGGATAGTTGGATTTCTGGCATAGACATTAAAAATATTCATGAGCAAGCAGAAAGTAATTGCAGTCTTTATGAACAAGCAATTCATGTGAAGCAACAGCACATAATGTAATAATGTCTGTAATTCATTATGCTTCTAGATTATGTTAGTCTTACAAATATATTAAGACCTGTAAGTTGAAAACCAGGCAGTGGTAGGGATTACACTTCAGTTCTGCCCAGAACACAGTTTTGACACAGGATGAAATCTGTAGAAAAGACAATTGCACAATTAAATGCACTTGTTTTTTTGTTTTTTTGTTTTTTTTTTTTTTGTTTGGTTTGGTTTGTTTTTTTTTGAGTAGTTTGTGATAGTTCTGCACGTGCGCTTTTGACGTACTGTTGGTATAAAGTGAATTCTGAGTTCCTGGAGCGTTTTCTGAAGGCAGCTGGTTTATGCATATTCTGTTTGCTTCATTAAGCTTTTTTTTTTTTTTTTTTCCTTATTCATGTTTCTGGAAGCAAAATGATGGACTAGATAGACAATTGATGTGCTGTATTATGGCAATTACTTTCTCCATTTTCCTTCCCATGTACTGCTTTTTAGACGCAGTTTCCAATTATTTGAAAAATACCTATGCATTTGACACTATCTAGTAAGCTTAATTGTCTCTTTTTTTTTTTTTAACTGGTTTACTCTCTTCACCCATTTTTCCTGGAAAATATGATAAATCTAATAGATCTTGGCATTCTGTGTTTGGCATCTGTAGATTTTCAGACAGAAGTTTGGCCAAATAAAAATAAGTCAGATGAAGTACGTGGTATTGTATAACAGGACAACATTCTGAAAGCACTGTCACCTGTAGAAACAGTATGTCTTAATTATTACTAATTCTTAATTTGGGGGCTTTTAATAATTTAAAAATATTTCTAGTTAATTTCTCTAACATTTTTAATATCGTAATAGAAAAAAAAGCGGTCACATTTGTTGTGTTTTCGCTCAACAGAATGTTCATATGGTTCAGATTGCTTGAGGTTTGTGGACTTGTTACATTATGTATCTGTAATGGTAGCCAGCTTATTAAAATAAGATGATGAACAAGAGGAAAACACGGATTTTTTTTTTTGCAGGATTTCATATTTATTAAAAAAATTCATGTATTTTACATATGTATTTTATGGTGTACTCATGAAGATGAGAGTGATGACTCAGTTTCTGTAATATGCATTCCATGGGATTTTGTGAATAATTTTGGCAAAGTTATTAATATTCTTATATATAATGTATTTATTTATTTTTTTAAGTAGGCCTGGCTTTCATGGATATTTATAATATCATAAATAATATATTAAAGATACTTTTATCCAAGTGTATATAACAAATTTAGACCTTCATATTTTTATCTTAAGCTTTCTGGCTTCTCCAAATAAAGTATCCTTTGCTTAAATGGGTGAAATTCAGACTTTTATGAACATGTAAGAAAATTTTTCTAGTAGGTACAGCAACAAACTGAAGCTGGCATGTAGCAGTTTTACTTTGCATACATTCAGTACATGAAATTGTAACTTGGGTAATATTCTGACAGAAAAAAGCAACCCTTGCAAATACTGAGCTCTCATGAAATAGCAAGGAATGAAAACAGTTATGATTGCATGTATTTCTTACAAAATTGTGAAATTTTTGATTGGAAACTGTGTTTTTAAATGTGACATTTTAAAAGAGCACTTCTACATGAGAATTCAGAATGGATGAAATCTACTCTTATGAAAGGAACTAACTGAAGTGTTTCAAAGCACTTAAAACTCAATTAAGCTCTGTTATAAGAGTCTGGGTGGAATAATATGTGAGTTTTACTCATTACAATCTTACAGTGGTTGATTAGCTATTAAAGTGCTCTGTCTAATTGTCATGTCCAATATTGAAAAAATGTATTAATGAGAAGATTAAAAAAAAAAAAAAAGCCTAAAAATACTGAGAACTTCAGTTCCTTGGTCTCTTTCTATTAGTTGAAGGCAGGATGCTCATAACAGTGTACATATCTGCAGGGTCCAGAAAGAAAGATGTAAAAAAAAAATAAAATATATATATATATATATATTTATATATATAAAATAATGCATCTTTATATATATAAAATAATACTGTTAGTCTGTATTCAGCACAAACTAGACCTTCTGTCCCAGACCTTTTGATAGTTATTCTCATTGGCTACAGGTGCTAGACACTCTTTTTTTGTTGCCAAGTTTGTAGTTTTCTGATTTGTGTCAGCTGAGAAAGGGGAGTCTTGGGAGCACTTGCACTCCTTAAGTATCACTGCAGGACTCTTATGCCCTGAGAAAATGCTGGGAAGACAAGGATGCTCTTGAACCTTCTATGTACTTCCAGAATGAAATGTCAGTTTGGGGAGTGGGAGCAGATTTCCAGCCTCTTTTGTGGGTTGTTCACCTGAAACTGTTATTTGAGTTTCTGTGGTGAGCTATCTCATTTGCTATTAGCATGGTAGTAACTTTCTTTGTGATTGTTTTTGCATATGAAATGAGCTCTATTTAATGGGCTGTTGCTTCAGTCATTCTGTTTGTTTTGTTACATACTTATGAAATCTATATGAAAGAGGAATGCAGTAATTTAGGTGTTATATGATCATCTTACTTCAGCAAAGAGGCTTTCCAGAGAGACTGTAAATCACTCAAATTGTCTGTACTTACCTTTTATACACAAATAATCTTTGTATTATATAATTTTCTTTCTCCTTTTTCAACTGGAGATTCTTTTACTAGTGGCTCTAGATCCCAAGCCAATATATAAATATTCTTTCTATTGACTTGGCTCCAGTTTTAGATTACCTCCTGATGGATGGATTTTTATGTCAAAGGTTTATGTTTTCTGATGTCAGAATATATAATTTGAAAATTAAAGAACATGTTTATCAGTGTTCAGTTCATATGTCGTAGCCTTCATGGATTGAATAGTCTAGAGCCCGACCCACATCCTGCCTGCTGTGAAAATTTATGATCTGCTATCCAAAAGAGTGGTTTATGACTTAGCCTTTAAAGTTACTTTAAAAAGAAATTGCTACTGTTGAAAGGGATATCTAAACAGAGGTGATTTTATTAACTCAGAAGCAGTGTGGCTGAATCCTTAAATATGTCAAATTAGAACTCTCTTTTTCATTCAAGCAGAACAATTCATCTATAAACAGCTTTTACATTATTTACTTAAAGTTGATTGTAAACTCATCGGTCTCTAAGCAGTGTTGTTTGTTACTTTTAAAAATGTTTCAAAGAGCCTACTACAGAGGCAAAGTAATTGGGGTCATCTCTTTCCAAACATCGCTTCCTTTGATCGTAATCTACAATGTTATATGAAAATGTAAATCTTTAATCTCTGTTTCTATACTTGTTTATTCTTTTCTGGCATGCTGAAATTGCTTTCTGTGCTCCTAATTGAGCATTTAAAGTTCCTGTATTTCTAGTTGAGCAATATTTCTATTTGTTTTAATGCATTTCAGTTCTGTAGAATTCAAAGGCTTTTCCTCAATTCTGAATTTTCAAAATTAAGATAATTTGACTGAACTTTGATACAACCCAGATATCTCTGATATTTTTGCTTTTCTTCATTGCTAGCTTAATGCTAGGGAGCACCTCATAACTTCACTGCCTCTTAGCAATTAGACTTGCTTTAACATAAATATTCCTAATAAAGGCATCCATATTAAGAAAATAGTTAATCCTGTGGTGTTACATTGAACTATACATAACTTTCATTTCATATCTTTGATTTCACGTCTAAAATTAAGATATTGTGGTTTCTAGACAGCCTCGTGTAAAGGGTAAATTCAAAATCTTCTTCATTCTTGTCTCTTAAGAAAGACTTAATTTTGAATACTCAACATTTTCTTGTTATGGTTAGTTGCATTTTATTTGTCCTGAAAATACATTTTATTCCTAGAGGAGCTTTCATTTATTTTAGGTAGCGTATACTTATTGATGTCGCTATTAACATGCCATTTATTGTATATTGTTATTTATTAGTTCGAAGTATTATTTTATAAGTGTCTGTCATCACAACAGGATGTCATCAGAAGAGACTCTTTGGAATATAAGAATAATTTTTATAAAGTTGGAAAAGGCACTTTGCTCATTTAATTCTGTGAAGTAGTAGTCCCCAAAATGGAATGTGTTTCTGACATTCAAATATTAGTTATTTCTTGACAGAAAAGTTTTTTATTGGACTTGTGGTGGGATTGCAGGTTGATCATTACACAAAAGCTAGTGCTGAGCGCAGCATACAATAAGGAGCAATAATCAATTTTGTTTTGCTACAGTGTATTACATCCTCATCAGTTTCCAGGCTATCAGGGAATTGAGTGTATTGAGTGTAGCTAGAAAGCATTTACTTAGTAGGGAAATACCAGCGGCTATCTTCTACTTCAAATACCAAGTTTTTTAAAACCACTCTGTTTTGGTGGGAGAAGTGGATGTTTAAACAAACACTGTATTTATGCGCATGTTTCCTTATATGTTCATATGCAGTGTTTGTGTGTTCTGTCATACAACAGTTGAGGTGTATCAGTGGATAATTTGGCTAAACTAGCTGATAGTTTCTTACAGGTTATTATTTATTCAGGGAGTTAATTTATATTTAAACCTAAAATTTCTAAATATCATAGAGAGAGAAGGGAAAATATTATTTTATTTTATTTTTAAAAGGCTATCTGAGATTTTAACAGTATAGTGTATTTATTTAAGCGATGTTTTCTCAGTCGCTTTCCTCCCAAATCAGCATTCAAATATTCTGGCCTTGGCAGAATAGAAGTGAATATTGCTATCAAATTAATTTTGTCCTTATGAAAACAATGAAAAACACGAAGCTTGTGAAGAAACATATATCAAACTGACAAATTGGAAGTTAGAATTTCTTAATAGGAACAATAGAAATTCAGCTCTACCATGATTCTGAAATACATTAGTACCTTAGTACGTTGGTACATTATATTTTACATAATAAATCATACAAGGGCACTTCCTAGTCTTAAACATTTTTATATTATTTTAGCTGTTTTTTCTAGAAAAATGATAATTGTACTATTATTCTGAAAATAATCTGTCACTAAATTCAGTATTTATGAAAAGCAGATTGCAGAAATACATTATCAAAACTCATCAGACTTTTAAATATTTATGAATTGGGTAAAATATCACCCATATTGTTAACGATCATTTCAGATTACAAAATAAACAGCAACAATTTAAAATATGTTTGGCTAACTGAAGAAATAGTTTATAGCTGTAAACAATTAATAGCCAAGTCTTGATCAGTCAGTCCTTATTCAGCTCTTGTGCTTGGAAAACACCAACTTACGTTTACATATAATGACTTAAAAAAATATTTTCCTTTAAGAATTAAGTAGTCACCTGCTGAAAATGATGATACTGCAAGTATCAAATATGAGTTTAAGGAAGGGTACTTCTTGGTCCTGCTTTTGTGGACTGTGGTGTGACAATCTAAGATAAGAAATAATGTTCAGCATACTGAATTTGTAATTCAGGTTATCGGAAAAATGATTGATAAAAAATGAAGTGTAATGATTTGTAACGGCAAAGATCTGTTTTTCCAGATGACTTTCTGTACTCTTGCTAATTTACTTTAGGAGACAGATGCGATAATTTAAGAAATCCAGAAATTCTTTTTGTTCTGAGTTTCAAAGGTTCTAAATACAGATTCAGGATTCATTACTACCATCTGCTCCTTCCTAATCTGCATCTGATTGCTATACACTAATGAAATTGTAACAATTTTTCTATGTAAAAGAACTGAACTGAGCAAAGTATTTGTTACCCTGATTCTCCTAACCTGTGCTTACTAAAGCAGAATTGTTTGATAGTATCAGACGTAATTTTATCATAATTTCTTTTCATTCATTGCTTGTTTTCTCTGACAGTATACATAAGAGACAGTCTGTCTCAGTGTTTTGTAGTTTCTTAATTATGCACTGTCAATGTTGAATTAATGTTTTGAAAGAGTCTGAGTATCTGTGCACTCTTGCCACCTTTCTTAGCTTTGCATGTCATTTTGAAGACTCCTAGTAATTACTGTAATAGTACTTCAGAGAAGTTATGTCAGCCTGCACATACCATTAATGCATTAATGTGTCAAAACAGCAGAGAATGACACAGCTCTAGGCAATCTTAAAAGCTACTAATGGTACCCCAGCTCAGAGGAATTGATTTGTAAGTAATACTAAAGCTATAAAACTTTTGCCCTCCTATATGTCTTCACAAAGTCTTTTTCTATCATCCACCTTATTTTTAGTGCATGAGTAACAGCTGTTTGAATATGACAACACTCTGGGAGGAAAAAATGCTTCATATTATACTTGCTAGGGTAATGTGCCAGAAGAAAGGTAAAAGGATGACAGAAAAATGAGAAGAAGTTGTTAAGTATGGCTCTGATTCACTAGCAGGAATGCACAGTACCTCAGTAGAAGAATAGTTCATCTTGATTTAAATTTTAATGAGTATGATTGGACTAATGTGAACTATATTTATATGAAGTACTTCTAACCAAAGGCTTTTAGTGACTGGAATGATAAATAAGTCATAGTTAATATTAAAACAGTGAAGAAATAACAAAAAAATTGACTGGCTGATAGAGTGAGGACTTCAATGCAGATTAAGGTGAAAGAGTTTTCTAATGTCTCTTGAGTTATCGTCTTTCACTGTAACACGCCCTTCAGCAGCCTGGAAACCATGCCACAGGTGTGTTCATCTAGCCTCACGTAATTCCCAAAGACTCTTCTGTTGCTTGTGCAGAAATGTCTCCCCACATGCCTACTGTATAGATGATTGGGGTAACTCTCTGGAAGTGTGATTAGCATGGGTAAAGATAAACAATAATTGCACAGGACAACGTTTATCATTTTAATTAGCATAATTAAATAAATAAATAGCATAAAATACATAAATTACTGAACGAAAAGCTTCTTCTATGCCACATAAGAAAAGTGTCTTGTATTCAGACAAGTGGATTACCCCATCAGTCATCCAGATACTTGGAGCTCGTAAAAAATCTGGACAAATCTGCATATGCCATTCTAAAAATTTTTGCTGTTTACATGATTCCCTTTCATCTTGTATTTTCTTTATTCAGAATTTGTTATTTCACAATACTTTAAAACAGAAAGTCTCTGAAGACAGATGTATTTTAATCAGTTTGCCCAGTCTGGCACGTCCCATTTTTTTTGTCTACGTAGCAGACATTAAAATAAAGTGACCCGTGTTGTTGTTGAAAGAGATAGCAGACATCTGATCCATTGTAGACATACATATTGACAGGAAGTAATTGGTAGTGTAATTTTTAACATAACTTCATTACACTTTTTAATATGAACCTGACTATATAAAGTTATAAGTCCTCCAAATATCAAAGGCATCTGAAAGCAATTTGCCTGGAAACATCAACACACATCTAAAATTTCTTTCTCAGACTTCTTCCATAGCAAATTTTAAATATCCTCTTCTGATCTTCTAAAAGAAATTTTAAATGTATTAATTTATTCCTAAAAGTTTGAGTTAGTAATGTTAATATTTCTGAAAAATGTAATAGAAACGGAATGGGGCTAAGTTATGTTGACTTTAATAGCAAGCTCTTCTTCACGGTGAGAGAATAAGGAATCAGTTTGATTATAGTCTGCAAATGTTTTTCTTAGGTAGAAGACGATTCACTGCCTTTAGTGTCAGTGAAATGGCAGGTTTGCAGCAAAGGAGTAAATGCTTATAGTGTTGCTAATAACAGCATCTACTTCCTTGTCCATTTGTAATAAAATCAGGGATAGTTAGCTCTTAGTGACTGGACAGTGAGGAGAGGATGAACAAGTTGGAGAGATGGTCCCTTACAGAGAAGGGCAAAAGAACTTCGAAAGAACTTGCAGCTGCAAGTAGATTGAGGTACATTATTTCTAAAAAATGATACATTCAGATATTGGTTTTGTTGTTCCTGTATGTGCATATGGTGTGTGTAGAGGAGACTGTTTTTGCCTTCCTGAATAACGTATGCAGGTAAACTTTCCTGATCTTACTTGTATTAAAATCTATGTGCATTTATCATGAACAAGTGGAAAACTGAAAGTTTCATATCAAATATCTGTGCACACTAGAATCCTGACAGTGTTGATGTTGGTGAGAGCTGTGTTATCAACTTCAATTAAATCAGCATTTCACTTTATATATTCACACATTAGTGAGGATTGGAAGGAAGGAAGATGAACTACTAGAATGAAAAATATACAAATGCAGAATAGAGAAGGTGATGAGAAAGTAGGTTAGTTTAGATGGAATGAGAAGCAAAGCAATAAGAAAAAAGAACAGAAATAAGATTAGGTGAAGGAAATCTGAGGGGAGAAGGCAGCATAAAAAGAGAATTGGAAAATAATTTTCTAATATTCTTAATTAAAAATGGAAAAGTTTACATTCCATTGGAGTTGTCAGAGGTTCTTTCTTTTCAGCATCATGATAGCAGCAAAACATTGACAAACTGACATTAACCTGGACTTATCCTAAGGGCTCTCCCATTTAAGGAAATATGCTGTTTGGACTGATAGATAAGGAGGGCACAGGGAGACATTCTTAGCAGGCATATCTTTGAGACTCTAATTATGTTCTTCTCTTTCTGTTAGAGAAGGGAGATTGAGTCAAGAAGTACTTTTCATGACTGTGGTGAAAGAACTGCCAAGTGAAAAGTGATTGGTTTTGGTCAATGTAAAGAAAGGGAAAAATGAATTGCTGAAAGCTGGAAAAGAAAATCTTTGGCCTTTGTTTTCCTTTCTTTCCACTTCAGGTATTTTTATAGTAGTTGTGGTGGCCTGAGGGCATAGGCAGAACAAGATTTATAGGCACTTTTTATTAGACTGATTAGTGTTGTTGGAAGGAAAAGGGAAACTTTTCAGGAAGGTCATATATCCAAAAATTTATCCACTTTTTTTTTTTTTTTTTTTTTTACTTTAAAAGCATCCATTCTGTGTTTAGGAACATCTCATTCTTCTCAGTATCTTTGTTGGGGATGTAAAGATAAATGTTATTTTAAAAAATCTGATGCTTCATCTTTACTATTAGTCATCGATGCCATGTTTAGCCAATTGGTGTCATATTACTTTTCTGAATAACAAGTGGGCAACAAACCAGAACTATTTATGATTCACAAACTGGGATGCAAACTCTCCTGTGCATTATGTTCTCCCAGTAGATTTTGGATGTTTCAATTAAATATACAAAATAAAAGCAATATATGTTATGCTTTTTCTGCAAATGACTAACTGCAAATTTAAATCCAGCCTGCTTTTAGTTAAAATCTTAGATTGTAGACAAAAAAAAATAAAAAATAAAAAAAATCAAATGATCTTCTACACATCACAGGCAAATATTTAATAATCTAGCATTCATTTTTCTGCTGAACTAGACCTATATTTTTTTCTTAATTGTTTTTTCATGTCGGAACACTTTCTCAGAGGGATGTTATTAGGATAGGATTCACTTAAAAATATCAGAGTATCGTACTAGAGCAGGAATCTACCATTGATATGTTTTAAAATGACAGAAAATAATCTTAAGTAATCATCTGGATTTGAAAGGACGAAGTGACTGGAGTGCTCTCTTGGGAAGATTATTAAGTAATGCTAAATATCTTAACAGAAATGTCTCTTCTGTTTTTGTTTTGTTTATTTTGTCTGGAGAATTAATTATTGTCATGCCATTAATATGGATTTCCTTCTGAGACGGATACCATAATTATCTTCAGAAACTTACCATATAACACAAACCAACATTTATCTGTCTAGAAACACTTGCCAATGCAGGTGTTGCTGACCCAAGATATTCATTACTCTTACTACTGCATCACACTGCCTTAAATCAATGTTTATTTATTTAACCATTAAGTTCTTTGTTTGACATAATTCCTTTCTCATATCCAATTTTTTCCACTTTGTCCAAGATATGATTGATAATATTTATTGTCATATCAGGGAGACTGATTGAATAAATACATTTAGGTATGTATGAAAATGCGTTCCTTCACAGTGAGAAAAGTATTTTGACCAGTAACTCCTGATGTCACAACTGGGCATACTTAGGATTTTTTAATTTTATTTATTATTTATTATTATTTTTCTTGCTGCCTAGTGTCATGATACTGTACAATCTAAAACAGTTTCGGTTTTAAACAGAAAATACTTTAATACAACACAACTAACTACCTCAAACTGACTGATCCTGAATGGTAACAGGTCATTTCTACAGAATAGGTTTGAGAAGAACATCAAAATTCAAGAACTCAGATCTAAACTTCCCAATCCGCTTTCAGACTTGGAAGTTTGATATAATTTAGAAAATTTCTCAAATCAGTTGATTTATCAAAACTTTATCCCAGCACACTTCTAGGTCATAAAGTAAATTCTGCATCTCTGTCTGCTGTATGTTTGCGTAGGGTGAAAATTGCACTCATATCAGTGGTCCTCAACTCCAAGGCGCCATGTGTTAAGATCCAAATTATGAGTCATCGGCTGTCCTGGCCAGGTTCCATCTGGAGATACTTCCTACAAGCCAGTCATGCACAGCATTGCTTTCTATTGCCTTTAAGTCAACTTATGTTGTGACTGCAATTATCTAATGAGCGTTTTTATCCAGTGAACTCTAATAAGAACATGTTGATTCAAATAGCTAGAACAAAAGATTCAAAGCTTATTGCCTTTAAAACTGAAAGTTAATAGCAGAAAAGTACTTTGGGAAGTGCAAATCTAAGATTTGAATTTTTTATTGCGTTTATGCAAATTTGCTTCTCAGCCTCTTGGAGGCTTCCATGCAAGGTTAGAGAGACCTAGAGACAGCAAATTATTTTAAACAGTTTATAATTCATGTAGATGAAGTAGGCTTTTTGCCAGAAACTTATTCTTCCTTTTTTTTTTTTTTTTTATTAAATTTATTTCCTGAGGAAAATGTGCTCCTAACTTCAATCTATTGAAGTGTGGCATTGCATAGATGCTGAATTATTATGACAATATTATAAAAGAGCAAGAGTTGATGTAGAAAATAAATGTACACTGAGAAGACTATAAAATTTTTAATAGAGCTACTGTCTCAATCATACTTAATGGTTCTTAAATAATAGCGCAAACATTACGGCACCTCTGAGTCTTCAAAAATATGCATTTCATTAAATAGGATTTTCTAATCAGTTGGGACATAATGATTTCTTCTATGCATTTCTTATAATAAATAAAATGAATTGTAGCTCACTGCTTCAATACTCCTTTTTCAGAAAAGCAGGTGAGGCACCAGCTAAACATGACGCATAAAATGCAGATTCTTCCATTTGCTAAAATTCCGTCTTGGTGCACAATATATGTCACTCAGAGCAGTAGTACAATATCACAGAAATACTATGCTGTCATAAACGTAGTAATACAACATGAGCAAGTGCTTTAAAGAGTTTCAGTAACTTTAAGGTATAGTCTCAGAGAATGTAAAATGAATAGTTTAACTGCTATGTGTTAAGGTGTTTTAAGTCATCACTCAAAAATACTTTGATACTTGGAAGAATTTTTTAAGCATCAAGAATGGTGACATAGCAATCTATATTTTTTTATTCTATTTGCTATATAGCTGCTTTCTGAATTCTTGAAAGGTAAGAAATTCTGCAGTCGAGCAGGATCATCCCTGAGAAAAAATAGTATATGACTGAAATGCTTAACCAATTTGGGAAATAGTGCAAGGAATTTGAGATACAGAAAAGAAGCAGCCTTATGTACATAGGAATGTTTGGAAGCATTTTTGAGAGATGATACTATGAATTTCCAAAGCTTATCTCTCTTTGCCCTATACATACCTGAGGACTGAATAGAAATGGTATGTAAATGTTATAGATGTGCCCTCTGATGGTATGGATACATGCACAAGAAAAAAAATCCTTAAATGTTTCTGTACCATATGCAAAATGATTTTTTTATTGATATTACCCACAAAAATTGTGTTAATTTCTGTATCAAGTGTCAAATCCCCCTAAACATATTTCTAGACTCATAGTCATGAACGAGACCATGTGTGAGCCATGGATTTTATCCTTGTAGAATGCAGTCTATCTTTTTCTTCTGTTTTCTGACTGCCTCATTTCTAGGCATTGGGCAAAAGACTGTCTTATGAATGACATTTCTCCATCTTCTGAGCATTCATCCTCATAGCTATGGCTGTAATCTTCTAGGTGAAAGAAATCCCCATGTTGCACTTCTGCTTTCAGTGATATTTTGGGTAATGATTACAGCAATATGTAGGTTGCTCCAAAAGTAATACCTCCTATTTATTTCGGTGGAAACTACAGCAGAAACAAAGAACACAATAACTCTATTTAATAGAACAAATTCTTAGGTAGAGAATGTTCTTTTTCAATGTAGACACTACCATTAACTATGCTTTTTCCCCAGCAATGAACAAGAGCCTGCATACCATGTAAAAATCTGCACCAGCAGGGGTGACCCCCTGTTACCAGTGCTGAAACTACTACCCACAGCCTTGCCGTGCCCGCAGCCACTGTCAGGTCTCCAAGTATTGATGAATCTCAGTAGATGCAGTTTTTTCTCCATGTGAATTTAAAGAAAATTGAGGTGGAGGATTGATTTTCAATTCTAGGTTTTATAGCTGTAAATTTTTCTATTACATTGGAGGCACTGAGCATTATACATTGCTCTTAACAGCACATAGTAGTAGGAATTATATTTATTATATGTTTTCCATTAAGCATTTAAATAAACATAGTTTGTCTTAAGAAAAACACAAGATTTCCTTCTTGGAGAAAAAAAAAAGAAAGAGAGCGAGAGCATTGCTTTACAAAAGAATGGATATCTGACAAGTATTCTTTTGTTATCTTTGACAGATAACACCAATAATCTACAAACTGTTCTATCACAGTGCACTGTAGGTGAATTGGGCCACTGTTACAGTGTTTAGGAGATACTCAGTTAAGCTTTACTGATACATAACATGCATAAGTGAAAAGGGTTATATGCATCTGTTTGTATTAACAAATACATATATATAAACAAAATACCAAATAGGTCATTTTTCTTGCCAGACAGCCACTTCACTTTGCTGGCCCCCTGACCCTACAATATTTTTACCTCACGAACATGGCAGTGTAATAATTTGTGAGTTAAACCTCTTCAGGGAATGCAGTTAAAGTTACACCAGCAACAGGAAGCATGTGACCGTAAAGCATATCATGATCTTTTGGAGGTGAGGTGCCTGCTCTGTTGTTCTGAGTTCACTGTGGGTCTAGAGGAGAATAATGTCAACAAATTCCTTCCCAGAAGCAGCTTTGTTTCTGCTGCATGTAGTTACAGTGGACATTTTGTTTAACTGCTAAACTTCATTCTTCTGTATATGCACAGAACTGTATTTTTACAATCAAGTAAAAATGTTAATCATTTTTCTAACTGCCGTCCTTGTAGCCCGTGCTGATTTGGGCTTGCAGTATTTGCATTTGCAACATTTGATATCAAAAAGTAGATGTTGTCTAACTGTTTTTACTGATGTTTAAAAACTGTACAAGTGAAATTCAGAGAATTACTGTACTGATGATTGAAGGAGGAAAATCATTATTCTATTTAAAACACATCTTGACAAGTTAGAGTTCCATATTTCTTCAGATTACTCACCCATAAATTGAATGTTATACTAAGTGCCATGTGTGTTTTCTGTTCAGTAAAAATTATAGAAAGATGTGATAATGCTTGTTGATTGCATTATTCTACGCACTCCAAATATATTTGTTTTGCCTATTCAAGATTTATTATATCATAGTCTTTTCCTTAATAATACTTCAACTAGCCTTCTTCTAGAGCACTGAAAAACAGTGCAAGCATACAGAGAACCATTTGTGTACAAGAGTCAAATATTCTTTTTTCATCAGTATTGTTTCAGTGTTGTGAGCTACAGAATTATGCAGACATCAGCTGCTCCTCCATTAAAATAACTTTTATTAAAATGCTGTGGGAGAGGCTGAACTGAGAGCATATTTTAAACCTTCGTTCTGCATGAATTAGTCCTTGATCCAGCTTAAATATAAATTAAAATGGTTGTTTTCAAGTAATTTATTTACAAGCATATTTTTGTGCCTGACTGACAATAACAGTTTGCTTGCTTGGTAGTAGCAGTAACTTGGTTAAGCTCACTCCCTGATCTGGGAGATCACATTGTGTTTGGATTGATTTATCCATGAACAGGGATGCTGCTCTGAACTAAGAGGTCCGTGTCTGACTCACGTATTAATGGCATATGAACATTAACTATATATTAATGTTCAGAGCAAAGACTTTTAATCTTTTACAGTACTAGACGAAGATGTCTATCACTGTAATTTACCCCATGTGAAAATTTTATAATACTGTAATATTGAGATTATAGCCTTGCAGTTTTTTCCATGCAGTAAGGGTGGTTGGGTGCATTAGATTAAGTTGGGTTTAAGCACAAATTTGAGAGATGTTTCAGTTTGCAGCGAAGTGGTTTGAGCTTTTTTGCAGGTAGAACAAAAATGAATGTTGTGTCTTGCTTTATTTTGAATATAATATTTAAAATATAGGTGCATTGGTTTAATACCAAATCACTACATGAAAAAAATTGCATGTCATCACTGATGAGAAAGCAATTTCTTTTGCTTGTTTGTGCTGTTACCTTAATCTGTTTATTTATGTTAAAGCACTAATATGATGTCTTGTCATCAGTTGGAAAAACAGTTCAAATTTCTAAAAGATAATATCAGAATAGAAATGAATTTCTAATACTGCTTGTTGCTCTAGAGACCAAAATAAATTTTAAATTTTTAAGAGCTTATAATAAAATGTTAGTGAGGATTAACTTCCTAGCTGTTTACTACAGCATTAATTATCAGCTATGGTCAGCAATTACTGCATGAAAATGGTTTGAAAACTGTGCAGGAAGTCTCACAAAATCAAATCATTTATACTCTTTGCATTTTGTTTACACTAAAATATTTTATGTTTATGTCCAATTTGAGAGCCTGAGATGTACAGAAGTCTAGCATACTTTTTTATGAAAGTTATTTTGATATTAAATGCAAGCAGAAAAAAAATTCTTCAGAATTTTTAAGGATGAAAGTCTTTATATTTTAAACTGGAATGGTACCGAGGCCCATCTTGTTTAATATCTTTATTGATGACCTGAATGAGGGCATTGAGTGTACTTTCAGTAAGTTTGCAGAAGACACCAAGTTGTGAGGTGATGACAGTCTTACCTGAGGGTAGGGAGGCCCTCCAGCGGGATCTAGACAAGCTGGATCACTGGGCTGAGGTCGATGGGATGAGGTTCAACAAGGCCAAGTGCCGGCTCCTGCGCTTTGGCCACAATAACCCCATGCAGTGCTATAGGCTTGGGAATGAGTGGCTGGATGACTGTGAAGAGGAAAGGGACCTGTCTATGTTGCCTGATGATTGGCTGAACAGGAGCCAACAGTGTGCTCAAGGTGGCTAAGAGAACCAATGGCATCCCAGCCTGCATCAGAAGTAGTGTGGCCAGCAGGAGCAGGGAGGTAATCATCCCCTTGTACTCAGCACTGCTAAGGCTGCACCTCAAGTACTATGTTCAGTTTTGGGCTCCTCACTACAAGACATTGGAGCCCTGGAACATGTCCAGAGAAGGGCAATGAAACTGGTGAGGGGTCTGGAGCACAAGTCTTATGAGCAGCGTCTGAGGGAGCTGGTATTGTTTAATCTGGAGAAGAGGAGGCTCAGGGGAGACCTCATTGCACTCTACAACTTCCTGAAGGGAGGTTGTGATGAGGAGGGGGCTGGTCTCTTCTCCCAGATAACTAACAAACAGGACCAGAGGAAATGATCACAAGTTGTACCAGAGGAGGATTAGATGGGACAGAAAGAAAACCTTTTTCTCTCAGAGAGTGGTCAGGCACTGGAATGGCCTCCCCAGGGAGGTGGTAGAGTTGCCATCCCTGGCAGTGTTCAAGAGGTGTCTGGATGAGGAGATGCAAGATACGGTTTAGTGCTTGTGGTAGCAATGGTAATGGGTGGCTGGTTGGGCAAAATGATCTAGTAGGTCCTTTCCAACCTTGTGATTCTATGATTCTATGAAAAATTTTTTGATTTTAATTGTTTTACCTATTTAATAGTTGTTCATTTTCTTGTTTATGAAAGAATAAAGGCAAGATGCAGACAGTATGATTTAACTGCACCAGAACCTGATTAATGTATCTGGAAATACTGCTGGGAAATGAATCATGCAGTGTGCGTCATTGCTCTTTCATTGATTACTTATGCTGGTTCAGGAATTGTACTGCCAGTTATCTTCCTCCTTATTTTGCTTCAAGCACTTCCTGAGACCCTTCTGTATCAGGGTTGTAATAGGTGAAAGGAGATTCTTCTTGTAATAATAGTGAAAGTCTCAGTCTCTCCTCAGCTTGCTTGTTACTCAAAATGCATTTCCAACTTTAGTTTATGAAAGAACTCTTATGAAATAAATATTTTACTGGACAATTAGCAGGATGCAAACATTTTAATCTTACCTTCCTTGCCTCTTCTTATCTCGAAAAGTACAGTTGTGTGTGGAAAGAGTATTACCACTCTGATATTAATTTTAAGTCTCAAGGGAAACTAAATCCGTGTCTAGATCAAAAATGTCCCGACCATCACCAAGAAGATGAAGAGTGAGAAATGTTGAGTAGTCAGGAAGATTATGTGAAATCAAAAAGGGCATATGTAGTGAATTGTAGTTAGGCTCCTACTTTCATCACATAGTTTCCAGGTGACTTTAGAAGATGACCTTGTCTCCTTTCCTATTTTTTGAAATGTGAATTTTTTAAATGAAGTAAGACTAATTTTCTTCCTGTGAATGGAACAGAAAAGGTCTTCCTTCTAGCAGTGTAATTGCAGTGTATTGGTGCTTGCTTCATAGAGTCCTGCAGTTCTTTATAAGATGATATGATTCCATCTGAAACTGTTCACAGTACACAGTCATAACAAGACTGTTCAGTAATCCAGCATGTTTTTAAAATGGTAGTAAGTCGTTCATTTGCTAATTCTAGATGGGGAAAATATGAGATAAAAGGTTCTCCATTTATTTTTGTGAAAATGTGGCAGAGCTAAATGCCAGATTAAACAATTTTGGAAACATCTTGTATCGCACTGTCATCACAGTGCTTTATGTAGGTCATTAAATTAGATGTCAAATACTATAAGCACCAGTCATTATTTCTTTGGAGAATTAAATACTCAGTGTGATGTTATTTTTTTAAATTATTGTTCTGCATGTGTATATTAGAGAAGACAACTTCAAGTAGTACAGCCAAACAACTTTTAAATAAAAAATTGTAAGCTTTATGGTGTTTTTTCATTTCTGCACAATTTTTTTTCATACTTTAAAAGTTTATCTGTTCCAACAATTTATTTATTTTATTTTATTTTTTTTTCCAGAGGACTTCAGCCTTGGTGAAAATGTTGTTTTGAGCTTCACCGTGTTCTGCTTTCTGTAGTTTTAGTTGGTTTTTCTGATATGCAGCATTTAGGCTTTGGCTATGCTGAAGTTAAAAAACCCAATCATTTATTACAAATTGTGGAATTTGAATGGCCCTAAAGAGCTATTGTCCTCCTCTATAAACATGTTGTGTTGCAAATGGTTCAGAGTTCTGTTTGATGAGACAGGGTGCCCTGCTACTTGTAAGTAGACTTTTAGCTAAATAGATGTGAGGTTAAGTGCTATTCCTGAAAACTGTTTTGAAGACTTACTAGCAGTGAAAAATCCAGCACTCACAACAGGGAGCCCAGCTGGTAGCTGTCTTTGCATGTCTTGCAGTGTTTGATCTGTGAAAGTGTATGGCTCAGCCATTTGGGAGCTGGACCTGGAGGTGATTTTTGTTCAGAAGAGATCAGTCAACATCTCCTTATACAAATTTTATAAAAACATATATTCCTGTTTGACTTCCTAGTTAGAGACTATGAGCTCATGGTTTCCAAAACGAGTGTGTGTGCTGAAAAGATACTCAGAGGTACCTCTAAAGGTATCTCAGAACTATATTGATTTATGAATGATTTTTGCTCTAGGAATGCTACTACTAGCGGATATTGATCCTGTTCCAAACTATAGCCACCTGTATATATGCTAGGATAACGTGGCTATTTCTGTAGAAGATGTTCTACTGTTGTAACTGTCTATCTGAGGTGCTGGGTTTTCATATTGGTAGGTGTTTTGCTCTTGGTATTAATTGGATTGGGAAATGTATCTGCTTGTGGTACGCTCTGTAGGGTAAGCTCTCGAGTAAAATGGCAAATGTCAGCTCACCTGCTTCCAACACATTTGAAGAGGAGCACTGCTGGTGTCTGTGTTCTTCCACCAAAGGATAATGGTAAGAATTATCATTAATTTTAAGACAGGCTTCCCACCTGCTGTGTGAGAAATGGGTTGAGAAACAGGTGTGCTTAGGAGCAGTTTGTTCTGTTGTTTGAACAGGAAGAAAGGCAAGATCTGAATGAGGATGGGGAACTGTTTTCCAAGGTACCTTCCTTTGAAATTTGGAAGATTTATGAGTAAATTTCTGTTTACGCTCTTTCAGAACACATAGCACTCTCAGCATTAAATCTAGAAAAGGCTCTCATTTAGGAAAACAGAATTCCTGTTTCTTTTAATTAACTCTTTTCAATTCCTCCTTTTGAAGCTTTTGTCTTGTCTTCTCAAGAGCATCTGCTAAGCTTCTAGCTTGACAAAGAGAATAAGGTTATTTTCTAGCTCTTGTTCTGCAAAATTGTTGGTTTTTTTTTTTTTTTTTTTTTTTTTTGCGGAGTCCTGCTGTCTCTTCGTACCTTGAATTTTTAAAATTCTCTCTCTGATCCTATCTTTTACACGCACTTGACTGAGAAAACCATTCCAGTATTCTATGAAAGTCTCGTAGTGTCCAGCAGTCCTGTGATCTGGTGAGAATACTTTCTATCTTTCTCTCTCCTCTAATTCAATGTCTTTATTGGAAAGAGAAGATTGCATATAAATATGTTTTAGGAATACAATCATTGAATAATGAACATTGAATATCTGAAATCACCATTATGAAGAAAAATTTGCAAATGACAGATGCAGAAATGTGTTTTCACAAACTATAAATAAGATAATTATGAATAACAATTAAAGTATGGGTGATTCACTGACAGAAAGAAGGCCCACAAATGTTAATCATTTTTCACAAATACGTTATGCTGACCATGCTTCTGACTTATGCTTTGCAAGGTTATTTTAACTTACTCCAAAATGTGAGATATTGAAAGTGATCTGGGGAGATGAGTCTGCCTCACTATAGAATTCCTTTGTAATATTCTGGATAGTTCTCTAAGTGTTCCAAAACAGTGTGAGGTGGTTTAAGCTTAAAGAGGAGGTAAAGAGTTTAAGATGTGCTGAAGCACATGTGAGAATAAAGTACACATTTAGAAGTTGCATTCAGCGAAACTGAGGCCATCATTATATAATACATAATAAAATCACCATCAACTCTGTAACAATTAAAAGTCTATAATGCTGTTATAGTATGATCTTAGTAGCTGATGAAGATATTAGATGAAAATTATAAACGTGGAAGTATTTGCACCCAACTCAGAGAGAGATTAAAATGAACCACATTGCAAGCCTAGTAAAGTACATAGGTACTGTATTATAATAAAAGTGTATTTTGTTTATTGAAGACAAACAGTATCAGTTCACAAGGCCTCAAGGATGTGTTTATTTAGAAATGCAAGTTATCTATGTCTATACTTAGTTGTCTGCATAAGAAGATACAAAATATGTAGTAAGTAATTTTGTATGCTGCCATGAATTACAGGTTTGCATTAAAAGTTTGCTAATTCAGTGGATGTACTCATTACAGTATTGTCTTTTGCCTGGCATTGCTTCTTTCCCACCTTCAATTTAATACAATAGTTGGAGTCTCCACATATTCTTTCATCGAAGGTACTGGCACTCTGGGAGCAAAAGAATGTTGGCTAATCTTCAGCATTTTGTTAGAATAGCCAGTACTGGGGCTACAGAGAAGGAGAAAATGGCAGTTGTCAGTCCTATCAGCTGTACTATTTTGCTGTCAGTAGTGAGTAGAACAGCCATGTTTTCTGTTGTGCTTTGTTATAAAAAAGAAAGTGTGATTACACACAGCCACTTGAGAGAGAAGAAATAAAAGCTGTAAAGTAACTTGATAGCAGCTAGGCATGAAAATGGCAAAATGGTGAGTGTTAAAGCATGCTAGCATCTTTTAAGGAAGGATTATTAAGGAAAGTCTCTTAAAATAAATTAAAAAAATTCTTTGATGGTCGTATATTTATGTGACTGAAAAATACTAGAAAAATACTATTGATGTCAATCCAGAAAAAAAACATTTTTAACTGGAATCTGAAAAACAACATTAACATATCTTTTCCTCATATTCCCGAGGGGTTTTTTGTTTTGTTTTTGTTTTTTGTTTGTTTGTTTTTCCCTCTCTTGTCTTTGGAAATACAAAGATGGAATTTAATTTTATCTTTTCATTTTTCGCTTTTCATTTAATGTAAACTCTCTGAGCTGTTATAAATTCTCCTTATCACAAGCATTTAGTTGGAAAAATGGTTTTATATAACAGCAAATAAAAATCATTTTAATGCTTTAATATATTACTGGGATTAATTATTTCAGATAATAATTCCATTTAATAAAATCAATGATGGGAGTTAAGTAACGGAACCTGATATAAATACATGGTGATTGACCACTGAATGCTATTTGGTTTTGTGTGTCTATAGTGTCTGATCCTCAGTAAAAAGTGAAAATGGAGCTGGATAGTCAAGAGACAGAGTAGATCAGAGCACTGGTAATGTAATTTCCTTCTTTTCACCTGCAGGTCAGTGGTTCATATTCGTCTCAGGTTGCTAGTGACTAAAATTCATTACTATCTAATGGTTGATCAGTGGCCTATGTAAAATGAGTTGCCTTCTTAGTCAAGTTGCTACTCGAAAGGTGTTCGTATCACAAGGAATACCATAACTGATACCTTTTCTGATTGATAACCCTTGTAATGGGGCCAAGCACCCAAATGTCACAGGGGTGAGGCTTTGTACCAAGCATCCTCTAAAGGTTCATTGTTTCTTTATCATAGTAGAGGTATTTCCATTTTAAAGCAAATAAAATCCCTGTATGTAATTTTTTAGTACTGTGTGTGTGACTCCTGGGCCATGCTGTTATCATCGTGAATGCTTCCACATAAGGGAAAAATACAAATGTGCACTTACAGCTTACTGCCTTTAAGGAAATTTCTGAGGGAGACATGAATGATGCCTGGAGTCCAATCAGTACGTTTCCCTTTTGTGTTTTCAAGGTCTTTGTGGTCCTATACAATCCTGCAATGTCTAAACCATGCATTACTTTTCTATTTAGAGCATTACTGATATACTATATTTTGCTTTTACTTCTCACAGAGAAAGTTGGTCTAAGAACAGCACCTATCTAGAAGGTGCGGTGCAGTGTTTGTTTGTTACATTTTTGATTCAAGGAATCAGTGTTCACCGAGCAACTGCTAGATAAAGGGCTTGGTTATCAGTATGATGTATTGGCATTTTCTAGAATGTTGTAACTTTGTATTCTAAACCTAAAAAGTATGCTCACTTTAAGGATGTTAGTTTCCACAATATTACTTATGGTGAATGGTTTTTAGTGCTTGTCCTTAAAAGAAACATCAGAAGTGCATATGAATACAATGGATACAGGTGTTTCTTTCTCAGTTTCCCAATGAACTGTAAAATCAAAATTGTTGAAGATATTTGTATTGTTTATACCAACTTTTGGTCCAGCTGCTCTATTTTTATGCATGGTAATTTTTATGTCTATATATCTACAGCTAAACCTACTGCTTAAGAACACTGTCCTCAAGAGAACATATAATATTGGTTTATAGAATATTATATAACATGGGCTTATAGAACATATAATATTGATTTATAATGTCTGAAATTAGTTTATATACCACTCAGATGAGGAATGCTTCTACAAGAACAAGATGGTTTGTCACCAATCCCTCTGTGTTTACTTAGGAAATGTGTGATGGTAAATATTACTGTATTGCTAAATCCTTAAAAATTCTAAAAAAAAATTTATTGTCAACTTTCTAGCATGTTCTCTAAAGTAGAAATATGCACATTTATTTTGTTTATTTGACTGGGTAGTGGGTGCCTTTATTCTGTATGGTAGAGAAACCAATAATGTGCTCACAACTTTGCATCTCTGCTTTCATACTTCTATTTTATTTTTATTTATTTTTTTATAATTTTTATCTTTTATCTTTTTTATTAATTTTTTTATTTAATTTAATTTTTATTTTTTTATCTATTTTATTTTATTTCTGTGGATGTATGTTAGGGGAACCAAAATTTGACACCTGTGGAATGGAGATGGTAGGCTTCTCCAAAGACCATTTCTTCTTTCTAAAACACAGGACAATGAACTCTTGGTGCTGTACTGTATAATCGTTGAAACAGTTAAGTAATTTTGCAAATCTGTAAGCTGCTGTCAGCATCACTTACCTGTCAGCTGATTTTCAAACGGGTGTATCTAATTTTCCTGGCATTATAAGTACATAATTTCAACCACATACTGAAGAAATATGAGGAAAGAAATGAGCACCTGGAGTTTGTTAAAGGCTGTAAATTAAGTGTGAATAGGAGAAGGAAAATATGACTTTAACTTTCTGAATATTAAGGTACATTGTGAATAAACCCAAACTGGTTATTTTAGTCTTTAAATCCATATTAAAGAGTTCATTCCAAGAAAAGATTTAAAACATTAATTTTACAGTTCCTTTGACCATAGTAGCTCTGAGAACTGTTCACTGCAGAACATGTCACTCAAGTTAATTCTTTGCCTTGAGGACTAACATATACATTCTGCTGATTTTTTGCTGTCTAGTACTTGCAAGTAAAGATTTACAATCAAGCATACTGCACATAGATCTTGGTATGGTTCACTAATTACCTGCAGTAGCTAGATAAATCACTAGGATGTAATTTGACCCAGAAAAATGTTCTTTTTAATGAGCTAGAGTGGATTTGAAAATACTTTTTAAATTTAGGTTAAGAGTAGTAATATTTAGTGAATCATATTTTTCTGTTTCAGACAGGGTTTATTCCAGCATCTGTATATACAGCCAACAGAAACAAGGGGAAATCACATTCCAAAGGAGAAATTCCTTTTATTGTTATCTCCTCCAGCTGCTCAGAATTAACTGTTCTTATAGCCTCTTGATAAAGGAGAACTGCTCTTTAGAAGAGCTTTTTTCTGCTCTGAACTTTTTTTTTTTTTTTTAACCAAATGTCTGTTCTTCCTTCTGGATGCAATACTCCTCTGATTCTTACAGCCTAAGTATTAGAATTTCCTCTATTCTTTTCTAATTAACCCCCAAATTGTGTAATTTTGTAATTCTTCACAATGGGAAAATGTTTGCTGTCTTCAGTATAGAGAATTAATTTGCAGTCAGATTGGCCCAACAGAGCTGAAGATCCTGTCAAAATATACAAAAGTGAGGAAAACTGGTATCATATTTATCCATGGACAATATCTCTGTACAGTCTGTAAGCAAAAGACCAACTTCTCCATATTCTGTTCTGTCTTCCATGGTTTATTCAGCCATTGACCTGCCCACCTTTCATTGAAATTATGTTCATAGCACCATTTATGTGTTTATATTAATCTAAAAAATGATAGGATCCTCACAATTTCCATGAATCAAGAAACCCATGTGTTCTTCCCCATGTTCCCAAGTAGAGGCCCCAGCCAGTGAAGGTAGCTCTGTTGTAGGAACCAGAGGCCAAGCAGCATGGTGGATGTTTGGCTACATGCATTGCCATTAAATAAAAAGATTAATTCTGATAACAAATATAAGCAAGGGGAAAGGAAGGGTACCTCCAGAAGAGAATTCTGGGTGTCATCAGTGGGTGTCATTAGCCTAGTCAACATGAGAGTAGTACTTTCCATTATTGTTATTTGTTTTTTTTTCCTTTGTATTTCTTACAGTAGAAAATAGAAATAATAAAAGATGATAGATCATGATAGTAGGTAAAGACATGAACAGCATAGTATTGACATATGTCAAGTAATAGCCTGCACTTTTCCCAACTTTAATTCCATTGTAGTTTTCCTTGTGTTTTATAAAGTCCTAAGCATAATTTGTGGCATTGCATGCCGTATAAATTGGGATAAGGCTTCAGTTGACTTTTTCATAATCCTTCAGATGTAGAGCTCAAATGCTGAAATCTAGATATTTAAAAGCCAAGCAGACAAACAAAATAAACCACAGCAATTGGAAAATACAAGCAATCTCTTTTCAGGATTTCGTTATCTCACAGATTTTTAGCACTGGAAAAAATTCAAAATAATATCAATAAAATAAGAACAATCTCAGACTTCCAAATCTAAGGGACAGTTATCTCTGATTCTGAGATTTTTCACAATACAATATCTTTAAAATATCATTGTCCCTTTCTCATTTTCCTTTTTGTCATTAAAAAGGATTTTGAAAGATTTTGTTTGAATATCTTATGCAGAAAATACTAATATCTGCATTTTTTTTCCCATAATAGAAGAACATAGAAGTAAACACTAAATGCTTAGACTGAAAACATATATAATATGTTTTCACGAATAATTCACATCCTCGATGTTTTTTTTCTTTTAAATTTCACCTGAGATAAGTAGTCATAACTGATTATAACTGAGAAAAGTAGTTGAGAATATTTTTCATGGAATACACTAGGAGTATGACCCAGATAATGGGGCTTAGTAAGATTTCTCCATCTTTATTGACACTGATATCACTCCTTAAAGGTGATGGAGGCATTAGGATAACAAATGAAATCAGGAGAATAAAAGCCTGACCACCTAGCCCTGTAAAAAAAAAAGCAGTCTTCTGGTATGAGACATATCCACAAGATAGATGTAATTGTAATGCAGAAATGATTGCTAACTGCCTTTTACTTTGATTTTGGCCAGTAGGATAGAACAAAGTAATATAAGAAACTTTTAATAAATAATAAATTCTGAAAGTGGAAAATATGTTTGTTAATTCTGACTAATAATTTTGAGCACATGTATAAAACTGATTTTGTGTGGATGCTGAATACAGGTTAACTTCTGGTCTTAGCAAAACACTGAAAACTAACTACCAACTAAAAGTCATTCTACAACGTATGATTGCAGTGCTCAGCAATTGAGTGTCTTAATTTCACTGTAGTCACTGATAACTCCTTTCTATCACAACTAAATAAAATCAGTGCTTAGCTATGAGTGCTCCTTGAACCACAAAGCCATTCTCAGCGATCATTGCTCTGCAAAATTCAAGTGCAATATGATTAATGAACTCCTTACCTTTAACTGGGGCATTCAAGATGGGAACACAGCTCTGAGGTCAAGTTCAAAAGATATTTTGAAACATTTTTGAGAGTAGAGTGTTGATAAAAATTTTGTTCCTAAAGGGGAAAAAAAAAGGTAAAGAGAAATACTCTGTGAGATAAACGAGCTATTCCCAGCACAGCATAATCATTGTAGTTTATTGGATATTTGTAGGGTGAAAAATATTCTGATCAGGCATTGTTTGAGAATAATTCATTTTGTGTTTGTCCTGCTCCACTTATCTGCAACCTGTTGCTTTTAAGTGCTGAATATACCTGAGTTGAGTATAACAGGATCCAAAAACAAACAAAAAGAAATAGCTCACAATTTTCTTAGTAGAGCAGCTCCCATTGGTGTTAATGATAGATCTAGTATTGTGCTGATGGAAGAGAAAGTACTTTGGTCCTAAAAACCATGTTAAGACATAAGGGACAGGTATGATGTCCACATTTATTTTAATAACAGCTAGTATAATTATAGAAAATATAGAAAAATGAGCTATCATGTGCTAATAATAACTAACTGTAAAGCTTAAATATTTCAGCTACTGTTCTTTTAAATTTCCAGAAAATCATGCAGACTGGTAGTAATGAGATCAAGCTGTTGGTACATTTCTTGTCAGCAGCAGTTTTTCTATTTGCCATGGTGACTTAATTTGAATCTTTGAAATGGCACAGTACAGGAGCCACATTCCAAAGAAAAAGGTTAAAAACACCAACATTTGTTTATGCCGTTGTCCACTTTTTTTCACATTTCTCTTACAGCTAAAGTGATAAAAAGAACGATGTTAGAATCAGTGATATAGATGTGGTCATAATAAAAGAACTATCTCAAGATGTGTTCCTATGTGCATGGCAGAGGGAGCCAAACTATCCCAGGAAATCACAGTCCACAATAGTATACGATAATGCTGTCCTTCCCCATTGACAGAGCTGAGCATGTACTTCTTGATTTAGGGTGATATTTAAGAGTGGTCTGGGGGAGCAGGGATTTGGAAGAAAGAGGAAAAAAGCAAACAGTTCCACTAGACATCCTAACCCTTCAATAACCACACTTGTATTGAGGTTTGATGCTCAAAGATTTTCGAGGGCTTTTTCTGAACCTTCAGTTGTTAAAACTTGTCCAGTCTACAGAGGCAAGGATTACAGCTCAGTTTTTGTTCTGACTTTCCACTGGTAGTGAAAAAAGAGCTGGAGGATTGTTTTAAAGGTAATCCCTGAGCACTTATCTTTGGCCTCCAGACAGCACAAGCTGTTGCTGAGCAAGCAACTAACAACGTGTAAAACATATTCATTAAAAATACTGACAGGCTGCAGTTTAGCTCTGACCTCGTGATTAACAGTAGAAAGAATGGGAATTCTGTGGGGGGGTTGGATTTTTAATCTCCATCCAGGAGTTGCATGAGTAAATCCTGTTAGAAAGAAGAGAATCTGAGCATGTATTTCAACATTTGAAATGCCTTAGATATAACTTAGGAAGGATCTAGGTTTATTGGGAATTAATAATTCAAATCCTTCCCTCCTATATTTAACCATTCTTTACCACTGAATTGTAAAAAAAAATCTAGGGAAATGCTACATCACCAATTGTGGGGGCAAAGCTAGTTTTCACAGATTCTGTATGTTTAATGCCTAATAAAAGATGTTTTTTTCAGATAAATATATATTTTTGGTGGGGTGGGGAAAAGTCAAGAAAATGCAGGAAGTTCTACAACTGAAAAGTCAATAACTGATCTGAGCAGTACAGGGTGTAGATATCCTTGTCCTAGGATGTAACTTTCAGCTTGTTCAAGACTGCTTTAATTCTGTAGCTGGGACTAAAAGCCTGAATCACAGTGTATATAAAGCTGAGAGATGAAGATGCAGACTTTTCAGCAAAGGAACACCTTCCCTGTCCCTGCTACAACAAAGATGCTGATTTATGATACTCGAGATACTTAGAGATGGTTTATGATACTCCAAAAACCTAGAATGTAGAAGAAAATATCAGGAGCCCTTGGAAGGCTGCTTGGCTGAAGCACTGTTCAGAAACCCTACTTATTTATTTATTTTATTAAAAATATGCTTCTAGCAACCAGAGCATACAATTTGAGCTCAAGTGTTTTTACAACAGGAGAGTAAGAATTTGTATGCTTTGCCTGATGCACTAAAGATATAAGTAGAGAAGAGATGCTGCTTGAAATACCATTTCAATTTCATTTCAGATATTTCCAGAGCTCCAAGGTAGTCTAAGCTCAGCTCTCTCAGGTTGATACTGTTTGGGGGCAATTCTGTCTGTGATGTCCAGAGACTAGTGGACAAATGTCTTGTATCTATGTATTTTCCAGCCTTTTTCTCCAAGAATATAGTTATTAACAGTAATAGTTTACATACTTGGAAACCTGCTGCATAGTTACCTAGTGACCTTTAGTTTTAATGGTTAATTGAGGATTTTATTTTCCCCTTTAAGTAGTAAAGTGTTGCTATAATGAATTTAATTAAGCAAAAATAGATATTGGCTTACAAGTTACAAAAGGTTGCTCTGTGCCAATAAATCATAATTAAATGTATTTAGTGTAATAGTAGCAGTCATTTACAGTCAGTTGCTTGTAACAAATGTTAATTGTTTCCTTAAATGACAAGCTCTTCTAATTATAAAGAAAAAAACCCAAGGCCCAGTTTTGTTAACCAATCATTACATTACAAAGAATATCAGTGTTTTATTCATGAGCAGTTGTTCAAAATAGTAAAAAGGTACTATCCAGGGTGCCTGGAAGGGTTTGAATGCAGTTTATTTTGTTGAAAAGTAGTTGTTGTTTTCAGTGAAGTGTTGTAATGGTTAGGGAAGGGACATAGAGAAGATGCCACAGGGAAAATTATTTCGTAGCTCAAATACACTGGACAAAGAACTTAAATTGAAGTGCAAACTATGTGAACTCTGTTCAGTATGAGGTGAGAACCAAGACTTATAGGCTTTGAATGTATAATTTGGCAGCATGGAGTGTACATATGCATTGAAGACAATGAGATTATTCAGATGAGTAACTGTACTGTTGCAGCTTTAACGAACCATATCTTAAAAAGACTCTCTTAAAAATTGCTTTTATACACATGAAAATATTTACAGGGAAAGTACTGTCCATTTTATTTGTAAATATGAGGAAGACTTTTGGACAAGAATGTGGTTTTCTGTGTGACTGGAGAATGTGAACTGTATTTGGGAGCATTGCCATAGTTAGTGAAAAGAAGGAAAATAGCCGCTGCATACTTAGTTTTGATTATTCTGTGGAAGATACTATGCCATATTTCTTTTGCTCTCTCCACCACCCATATGTGCACATGCTTTTCTGAAGCCTGAAGGACAGATTATTAGAGCTGAGAGGTGGGGCAAAATTCTGCTTTCACTGCAGTTGATCACAACACTGTCAGAATCCTCAATGGCATTGATTTAAACTTCGACTTCAGGGATCTGTTTTAACAGAGGAGAAATCCTGTATGTGCAAGTGTTTCAGGGAGAAGAAAAAAGGAAATTAGAACAGTTCACTATTGTGGCATTTGGATTATTTTGATTATTTAGATACAAAGTAAAAGAATGCCTGTAGTGTGGAACTGGGTGTGTTGTTATTATATAAAATATTCAACAGTGTTTTATTTCATTATTTGTTATTCTCAGTTCTTCCAGTCCTGACAATGAACAATTCTGGGAGAGAGGGATTAGAAGCAGCTGCAGGCCTCTCTGTGATCTGAAGGGCACAGTAGGAGTATAAGGAATTTAAAGATCATTCATTTTCTTTTCCTTTGCTCCTCTTCCCCACCTCCTTCCCCATGCCATTCTGCATGGGAAACAATCAGTCATTCAGAGCCAGAGACAATGACCCCCTACCTTTTCCAGTCTGTATCCAAAAATCCTTTGGCAAAGCAGACCTAGACTCCAGCTAGCTCAGCACTGCTGGAAGTCACATTCTGTTCTGTAGGACGTTGGGCTTCATGAATCATGAGCTTGTACTGTACATCAAATACCTTCAATCACTTGTCAAAAACACTGGCTGACCACTACCAGAGCACTCTGCATATTTCCACTTTTGTTTTAACGCCTTTTCAGTTTTCACAATGAGCCCGTGGAACCTCACTGAAATTGAATTCCTTTCTGATTAAAATGTCTTCTCTTCAAATCCAGCTTTTCAGCAGGGATGCTGGTCTAAAGAACCCAGCATGGCTAGAATACAGTTCTGGTGATTGATACATCTTCACTTCCTTGACGATTATCCACAATAAATCTTATTGGTATTTCCAGCCATGATACAGATGCCCTTTACACCCATATAAATCTTCAGACCAAGTAGAAAATTAGCCAAGTCTAGACATTGATCTTGTGATGTAAATTGTACCTAGCCAGCAGGGAATCCATTGATAAACAATGAAGCAATGCAGATAACTTACCAGCTTACTTTTAATCAATGCAGCTTCTCACAATGTATTATTCCAGCTATGGGTCTAAATCACTGTGCGCTATAAGAGTTGCTTTCAACACCTTTTAATCTAATTGGAAAATCTTCCTTTCTACTGGTAATAAACACTCACTAAACTGTCTGCACCTAATTGAGCTGTAGTAATTTATGTGAGTTCCCCACTGCTTTTTCTCCCTTTAATCAGACAGACTGCTTTATGTCTTTAACTAATGAAACCTGGGACTTCATCAAGTAGATCTGATCAAATGTCGCTACTAAATAAATCTTCATTAACACTGACATGTCCTGCACATCCCTATATTCCACTTCATCATTAACTTAGAGCAACATCATCAAAGGAAGGTGATGGCCACTACTTTATTTACATATATAATCAAGTAGTAGTCATCTATGTCACACCAAATAAGAACCTGAGATTACAAGATATTAGAGCTTTGTGTGAGGTTAAATAATAATAATAATTCATACTAATAATAACTATACTGCTGCTGTTTTCTTAGTATACTAGATGTACCATAAATTCCACTAATTGCCATACACACCTGTGGAAAGTTTTCCTGCTTGCACTGACTATTCAGATCACTTCTCTTCCTTTTAAAAATAAATCTTATTCCATACCTAGAAGAAGTACTCAAGCTGGCTTAGGTAGCAGTAGCTGTACAGCTGCTTGCACACTGCTTTGGCTTGCATATCACTGATCTGAAAGTACTAGTTGCCTAGCTGTAACCACATGCTGGTATTACTGTACACTAGTCTAACAAACAATGTTTATTACAAAATAGAATAGAAAAAGATGGCATTCTTGTGTCTGCTCTGAGTGACAGTAAGAGAATATCCCAGGATGCACCACTGTTTATCTGCATTAAAGCTACAGGGGAAAGAAAGATAAACTGCTCCTCTGTGAGGCAAAATAAAAACTTGGTGATGCAAGAAATACTTGAACCAATGAGTACATTTAACAATCACCAAAGTATTTTAACAGAGTTAAGTGTTGTAACAGAGTTAATGGTAGACAGATGCTGGAGTATCTAAAGATGCCCATGGGTGCTAAATAAAATTAAAAAATATTGAAGAAAATTGTCCTAATTGACATATTTGACTTATTTACATGCAAAAAAATTATAGGTGCCTAAGGACATGTTCAGAATAGCAGTTATATTTCAATGTGTTCTCACCTTTAATGCTGCTTGTGGTATTGATTCTATACTGTCTGACATTAGACAGTAAGAAAGAATGAATGCTTCTCTCTTTATGTGTCTCTTCAAATAATTTGTGAGTAGTAAATATCAGAAAAAAGTGATATGTCAGTACTGGTATACGTTCACATATCACTGGGAGATAGGATAAGAGTAGACACATGAACTGGGAAATGTATACTGAGAGGGAGTTGAGGGGGGAGGACTCCAAGTTGGTTAACTGGACAAGAAGAAGCTAAGAAACAGCTCACTCATGGTGATACAGTCAGATAGGTTGAAAAAGAGGATAAGTTTGGCATTGGAGTTTGTCAGAAATCTGGTAACAAAGGCAGGACAAAGATCCTGGTGATATGCATGCACTCACCCACATTTACTTAGTTTTGCAGAAAAAAAAAATTCCATGAGTTTGAAGACGGAATAGAGCTGCATATGACCTAGCTTGGTGTTTTTCAGGAAAATCTTTCTGGGCAATCATTTTGCAGAGTGCATGTTCTGATCGAATTATACCTGCTAGGCTCTGTATATTTTCTGTCTGCAGCAATTACTGGTAATAACTAACAAAACTTTCTATAAGTGTGCACATTTGAGTAAATCGTGTATATGTGTGTGTTAAAAACGGTGTGTGTTTTTGACCTTCTGAGAAGACCTCTAGTCACTTATACTATCAATGTTTTTGAATTGCATGAAGTGTTAACAGTTGAGTGAAGGTGTGAAAAGAGGATGCAGGACAAGGATGGATAAACCAATGCTTTCATATCATGATATAGAGGGTGAAGAAAAACTTGAGGATCAGGCAAGAGTGCATTTAGGCCTTCGTCTGATATTTGTAATTTTTGGGACAAGTCATCTAGGAATAACTTCTGAGTTTAATATTAGCCTCTGTAATGTATATAACAATCATTGGTTGCACTCTCGTTGTAGATGAAAAGTATATATATAAAAAAAATCTATGTTATAGTTAAACTTGAAGAATAGCTGGGGCCTGGACAGACTTATGTTTTTCCAAGGGAAGACTTTAGCTAGAGATAGTTCTGTTCACTTGAATTCACAAGTATTTCTTATTATATAATGGCAATTCCAGAAGATAAAATGAAATTTCATAGGAGATGATTCAAATTATTAAGATTACTCAGGTTCTGTGTTTCTTTAATAATGAAAAATAATTTTGGTTCAGTTGCACAAAAATATTCTGACTGGAGAAAGAATATTGTCTAAAAGATGAAGATGAAATTACATTTTTAAGTACACTTGGGAAGGCAGAAATGAAGATATACTTATTAGCTTGTAGTTAATGCTACTCCTCTGTTACACTGAATGTAACACCCGCATTTATCAAGTATATTCCAGAAGCAATTGCAATCTGTCAGGTATATTCTGAAAGGGCAAATTTTAACTTGGAAGTAATTTTGCCTTGGTGTGAATACAGTGACTTGGATTATTGAAAGCACTGATGAATAGTGTTGAGTTTTAGGCTGGTATACTGCATTTCTTAAGAGCTAATGTTTTGTGTTGGCAAGAAAAGATTAGAATGGATCCTCTAATCAGCGCTGAGTAAGGTTAGTAATGTGGCCTGTCAAAACCAAAAAAGAAAAGAAGTTGATTCCAGTAGATTGTGAAGACCCTGCTGGAGCTGTTCTATTGCAACTGTAGAAGTCCTAAAGCTTTGGTAGGATTAATGATACAGGTGTACGTTAATGTTTCTGTGTGTATGCCAGTAAGAGAGAGAGTCATGCAATGACTTGTATTATAGCCAGGCATTATACCTATTCCACTGTGGGAAAAGAAATTATGTTTCCTTCAGATACCTGGTGCACATTTATATGCCAGTTAAAGCAAAATGCACGTGTAGGTTCCGAGAAAGAGATGTCACAGTATCATCTTCATGAATAATGCATCTTTCTTGGCTATAATCTCATTTTTAAAGAGGGCATCCAGCATATCCAGTAAAAAATGCATAAGATCCATTTAAGCTAATTACTTGCCAGTTACTGCTTTTCTTTTTTTTTCTCTTTTTTTGTCTGGTTTCAGCTACTTAATGTGTAAAACATGTTCTGATCAACTTGAGTGCACATGCAAACAGAATCAGCAAAATAAAGCATGGTTTAGAGTTTATGATATGCTTCTGGAAATTTGGAACCTGTAGGTCAGTGGCACGGTTTTATTTCTTTTTCAATAATGGAGCAGAGAACAAGATGAACAACATCATGATCAAAAACCATTTTTTCCACTGCTGCTCCTTAATATACTATTCTCTGTAATAAAAATGCTGTAATAAATACTTTCTGTTTGTTCCATATCTTGAGGTCAATGTGCAGCAATCTCTGTGGAACTGGCTTTTTCATTTTGTTTCAATGAAAGCTTGTGAATATGCTCTAGCCAACTTACCAGACTGTTTGTTCTGCTCAGCTAGCTAAACCATGCAAGTGTGTCTTAACTAAATTATCTGCTATCAGTCTGTACTGATGTTATTCCGGTAGATGCTCCTCCATCTGTTCTGTTTTATTTTCTTTCTTGTTTCTTTTTTTTTTTTTCTCCACTCATTGGGAAAAATAATAATCGTAAAACCAAGATCTATAAAGTCTATACAGATCTATTACAGTGTCTCTGATCTAAATGCCACAGCACTTTAGATTCAGAGAGTAAGACTTGCTGACCTGAAGTGAATTTATTAAAATAGGTGACATTATTTGCCTTCAAGTAGCTCCGTTCAAACAAGTAGAATGAAAGGATTGGCAATTTTAGACAGACACCCAGTTTAAAAGAACTCTATAGGACAATTTTCCAAATTTCTGCTTTTGTTCAAGAGAACTTGTAACAAATATATCACTGCTAATTGCACTTATTTAAACTCATCCACTGGTAATAAATTGTGAGGATCTGTTGGAAGGAAGAGCTGAATGGTGAGGCTTAGATGACTGGAAGGAAGAAGAAACCAGCTTCTAAAAAATAATTATGCAGTTACATAAACTTACTTGTTTTATTTCTTTTGAAACACTCAAAGAATCCTCTGCTAAATCTTCTTGGGGACCAAGAAGGGATTCCCAACTGTCCTCTGAGACTAACAGCATGAAAATCTACAACTGATCAGTCATCAAGCAGGGCTCATGGAGTGAAGAGCTTAGCAAATATTCTGCCAAATGGGACAGAACAATTCTCTTTGATCATATCAAGTCACCAAGTTAGAAATAGTTGGATGACAATATGCAGGCCATTTTTGCAACATATTCCACAATTGTATACTGTGTTGTGACCTCAGATCAACATTTATTTTTTTCCATTTCATGATATTAAAAAGGAAACTCAGCTTCAAAGAATTCAACATTATGAGACATTATCATTTTTTTAGTTATAATGTTTCATTTGATAAAAAGTCTTGCTTGCAAATGAACCTCTAAAACAGGGCTCAGTGAATTATGGAATATGTTATTTAAAATGTTTTCCCAGTTGGGAAGACAGTAAGTAAATCAGTGGATGAGAGCACAGTCAAAACAGGTAAAGCTGTCTGACTAAGAAGGAGCAGCAATTCAATTGCATGGAATTGTAATTTCTCAAGATTAGATGCAGGAACTTGTGGATAGCTGATATCTAAACAGCTACATGAGGATAATATATTTCTGAAAAAATTCTCAAAACTTCTGTATAACTGCAGAATTATTTCTGTTACTTGGTAACAAAATCAAGTGTGTACCCAGAAACGTTTTCTTGTCTTAAAAGTGAAGAAAAAATCATAAACATCCTCTCTTGAGTTAATTTCCTGGATTGCATTTAGAGTCAGTGGAGAAAAATGAGCACTTCCACCAAGTGATTCAATCTACAGATTATCCTTGAATGAGAAGAGTCATGCTTTAGATATGCATCTCCAAGTGTCTAAATTTGGTTGAGATGAATATTGCTCAAATGGCCTATGTGAAATACTGATTGGTTAGGTTTGGCAAGTGAAGTCAGAGCTGGGATGGTGACAAATTCTCCAGCCTAGGTGAAACTCCATTTTTGGTTGTAAAGGAAGAGCACTGGGCCTGCATTGGACCTTAACTCAGCAAAGGGCCAGAGGTTGAGGCATACACCTAAAAATGATTCACGTGATTTTCATAAAGTGCTTAAGAAAATCACTGTATGTCTTTTTATCATTAAATTGAGATCTGTCCAGGTTGACTCATTGATATTGATGTCATCTGTAATGTATGTGTAATTATGACAAAGAAACTTAGTATCAAAGAAAGTAAAATTATACGTTTTGTAATAATGATAGAAGAGAATGTAAATATAAAATCAAGAAAATTTACTAGGTAAGTGAAAGACTTCCCATTTTTATGCCCCCACATTATATATCATTACAATTCTATCCAGCTGTTTATTCCTTGAAACTTGGTTGAAGTGCTATATTTAAAGATTTATGAACTAGTTTCTTCACAAGTACACTATATAATTATCTGTGACTTACAGGCAGAAAATGACAAAATTGAATCACTGTCATTGGCGTCTTGGAAATAAAAGGTCAAACTGTATTTATATTTGTTTGAGTTTATAGTATTCTGAACATATGAATTTGATAAAATATGATGCAGTAATAATTTGTGAATTTCACTGAGTACTCTGAAACCAAATGTCACTGATCAGCTATTTGCGAATTGCAAGAATTTACAGCCAGCTTAATTTTTTTTTTTTGTGTTCCTGTCTGCCAATTTTATATTAGTTCATGCATATACCTAGATCTCATAAAAGGATAGATTCAGGCTATCATTTACAACTTTCAAAATGAAACCAAAAATACAGTTTTTTGTTTGCTTGTTTGTCTGTTTTTGTTGTATTTTTTTTTCCCACATAAAATATAGCTGACTTGTAAAATATATGGTTATTTTATTTTTTATTTTTTACACTATATTTGTTTTTGGTTGGGCTAGATGATTTTGTAGGTCCTTTCCAACCTAGTGTTTCTATGAATCTTTTCTTTAATCCAGATATTTTTCTTCCTTCCACTTGCCTTTGTATGAAAAAAATAAAAAAAGGTGAAAGGATCGTTCTGCCAAGGGAGAGGAGACTGAGCTGTCAAATCATATAACAACCTGAGGAAAGTGCTGTTGAAAGATGTGTAAAGTAAAGGCTTCAGCTGAACAAACACATGGTATCACAGTAGCTCTTTGGGCATCTAGCAGAGATTCTTCACAGCAGAGTCACCAGAAGCAGAACTGCTGCTTCAGGCTCTTTGGTTTTCTGCTGCTCTGCTGTGGTCTCCTACATTCAGGCTTCTATGTTTTCCTCTACCTTGTTTTCACAAACACTGGACAAGATGCACAGGACTGTCCAATATACTGGTAAGGAATAGGTGATCAGCAACAGGCCCAAAGGGAGAGTCGCTATTTTTTTCCTTACCTGACCAAAACTTTCTGAGAGCTGCTCAGGGAATAACAGTGGCTGGTAAGCCCTGAGGACTCTAGTGAAGAGATGTATGAGACCCACATAGAACTGCAGCGGCAGCTGCCTGTGTATTTGGCAAAGCAAACTTTACTATCTTCCATGAATTTCTACTCGTTCATTTCCTGCATGTTCATGCTGGGGAAGCTTCTGCTCTAAAGAACTGAGAAGACTGATGGAACTTAAAAGTTTCCAACTTTTAAAATGACCATTACAATCTTTCAGCCTACCAAGATGTGGTGGTGCACACACATTCATTATTTTCCTTATTAAGCATGTATATATGACCACTGCCATTGCAACCTTGAAATTTGTCCTCTTGGCATTTTTCCCTGCCATTGGTCATTACTGTTGTCACAGGCATCATCATTGAATTAAGTATGAGAACAAACCTTGACATCTTTTTTTATTTATCAGAGAGGATAGCTGGCAATAGCACCAGCTGCACAAAGCTGCACCTTCACTGCTTTTTGGAGGTATATCCCACTGTTCTGTAAACAATAAGAAACAAGTTTTCTGCTTCAGGAGCTGTGTACTGTATTCTTGCTGGTGGGACCACTGCCAGACTCCAGCCCATGCTGCCACTTCCTTACAAAGTCATTCAGGAACTAAGAACACACACATGCACACACACATCGAAAACTGACAACACTTGCAGTACAGATGCACAAGTAGCATAAATAGCATCCTAATGGTGTTGTGGGGATTTTTTCTGAATTTACTTCTGTGGTTATAAATGACTGTAGAAGGCTCTTCCATGGATATTGCTCTCAAGGAGAAGCTCATAAATATTCCCTCATTGTACTGAGGCCAATTTACCATGTTGTGCAGGGTAAATGTACAGCAAGGTGCAATGCAGAATGGCATGTGACATAAACAGCATGTTCTCTGCAATGTGATTCTTTACAGAAATGTGATTATGTGGTCTGGCCAGATCTGAGTAACCAAAGAGTAATACAGCATCATTCACATCCTGCATTAATGTTAACAGAAAGAAATACCATTTGTGCAGTACTCCTTTCTTTTCCCTTTTCTATAAAATTTGTATATTATCTCTTATTATCTTGCAAGAACTTAGTGAACTTTTAACCCTTAACTAATACAAATTACAGTCATTCAGCTGAAGTAAGAAAGTGTCTGCATCAGATCTAATTCATTTTAGGGCACTGCATTTTTAGGCACAGCACTGACTAGACTTATGAATAATCTCTTAATGTAAGGCCACTTTAAAAGGAGCTTTTAGAAAAAGCAAAATGCTGTTATAATTCCTTGCAATTACTATATTTTAAATGTAGGATATCAGGAACTGTGAGATTTTGCTATCACAGATATGTATTTGAAAGCATGATTACTTAATGCATACTACTACAAAGGTATTCCTCCTGTTATTGCAGAATATGCTGACGGTGCAAGTGAAGTGAAAGAAAGAATTTGATGTGAAAAAGAGACAGGCATAGTTTGGGCAGTAAGCCTCAGTGCTTGAAAATAATTGTCAGCTGGGCTGATATTTGCCTTTGGTAAGCAACAGTGTCAGCATCTTGACCAGTTTCCTAAAACCATTCAGCGGGCATCCTAGGATGTGCCTCTTTAATCTAGATCTTTTCTTCTCATCTTCAGACTGCCTTGGGATGAGTCTCGGTTGTCCATTTGGGGGCCTTGGGTAAAAATGTTCAGTGTAGATGGGCTTTGTGTAAAACATATGACTCTTATTATGGATCTTTGCATTACAAATTGAGGGTAACTGATCACATGACAGGGTGTCTTGCTCCTGCTCTGCATTCCAGGCAGGTGTCCCTAATATGGCAGGCTCTTGGGCTTTTTCCACAGCAAAAGCATCTGAAAGTTACAGGAAACATGCGCTGCGTACTTGTGGCACGATCTGACCCACTGTTTTGATCAGGAGCTCGGGACAGTACCTTCTTCTTATGCTGCTAAGTTTATACAAACTCCACATCCCCCCTGAGTTTGATCAATTCTCAGCAGTAGTTTCAGCAGGAGATCAGTTGCTTTTTATCTTCAGCCTATTGAACAAAGAAAGAAGCTTTACAATATGCTGTATTTTTTGGGCAATTGTATTTTATCCCAATTTCACGATGAGAGTTTTATGAGGAGGTTAAGTGGAATGCTGTTTAGTACATGCCATTTATATTGCAGTTGCAGTACTTAAAAAACAATTAATCATCTTTTATATAGTTTGCTTTTCTCTGTTATGTTGCATTTCCTTTTTTACTGCTGGATGTTCAATTAAAGTTAAAGAGGAAAGTTTCAAGTTTGGTGCCAGTGCTCTGTGGTTCTGCTCATGTCAGTGGCTCTGCAGCATAAAGTGTAGCTGATACCCTCAAACTCAATACATCTCTTGAATAACACGGCTTTACAGATTTTAATCTAGTTGGATAGAATCTCAGTGTCTCTGTCTCTCTTTGCTAGTACTGATCACATCATAATTGGCTCCAGCATAAGGAAAATCTGCTTACCACTTATAGCTGAGGCACAATTATATAGGAGGCCTAATGGTAAAGATCAGATTGTGATTTTAACCTATTTGCTGCTTATGGTTGAGCAAAGTGTTTAGAATGATGTGCTAAGCCAAGACCAGGTAGACTGTTGCCTGATTTGTTCTTTTCTGCAGCTCAGGTGATACACTGGGTGACACTGTGTATCATCAGGGATTGAAACTAGATCTTTAAGGTCCCTTCCAATCCAAGCTATTCTGTTATTCCTTACTGTGTAGTCAATATATGAAAATGCATTGAAATCTTTTTTTTCTTTTTGCAAACTTTATTTGCCACTCTTCTGGATGTGTGCCCAGATCAGGACACCACACTTAAAATGTTCAAGAATTTCTGATCTGAAACATTACAGCTTAGTCTTGTCCATCTCTGACAGTCTTACTTATATCGCAGAGTGTCAGGTTTTCTTCTTCTTCATAAACTTCGGGTAATATATGCAACAGTGTAAGCTTTAGAAAGTTGCATATTCTCTTATTTTGCCTGATCCCTAATTACTTCAACCTGAAGTAAAATGTCAGTCTATCTAATTATCTGGTTAGTCTTCTCCTGGGTCCAGTATAGCCTGCAGGTGTGCACAGTAATGTGGATTGAAGGTCTGACAGACCTTGTGCACCTTCCATTTATTAGGCTGGCCTTTTGCAAAGATGGTCAAATCTCTTGTGTTTTCAAGGTACTGTTTTAATTTGGAGTCTTTCAGACAAGACTAAATCTGAAACTTTAGCAGACTTCAGGGAAGTCTGTAAATAAAATAAAAGTAAGGCTGAGGAATCTTATCTTCCCCTAAGAAGTGAGTCCAATTAACTAGGTAAACTAGAACAGCTGAAAATGCATCAGTTTTGAAAAGGAACTGAAGTCTGCTTGGTTTAGGCTTGAGGTGCAGACCTTTATAATTAATTGAATTAAAACTGATGTGATATTTCTAAATTCCTCTCCAGTTTTACATTTAAACTGTGAGCTCCTTGGAGAGTTATTATTATGTGCAAGAAATAATACACTGTGAAGATCCAGTGGTTGATATAGTCTGTGTGCTAACAGCTGTCAGTCTGTAATAACTGTGCAGGACATGTGGTGAATGACCACAGCTTGAGCCTGCTGAAATTTCTGAGGATTCAGAAGTGGTGAGTTAAATTTGGAAGGACTGGAAAATATTGGTGCACTTCTTAATTTTGACCAGAAGAGGAAGTGGAAGTACCGTTGTGAGAAATACCATTCCTGTAATAGTTTTCAGCTTGCTGTATCAGTGCAGTGAAGGGTGTTGTGCAATTCTAACATTGCTTAAGAAGGTTTTCTAGCTTTCAGAGTGTGATTAATTTCTTTTATACTGTTTTAAATAGTACTTAGACCTGAACTGAAAGAGGAAAGGAGACCACAAAAGCTAATATTTAAAGGAGGTAATGAAAGCTAATAATTTTTGTCCTCTGAAAAATCCTCTGTTACTGGACCAAAATACTTGCTGCATCAATTCAAATGAGTATACTTGACATTTAATAATCCAGTTTCAGTAATCAGGGAATTAGGGGACCAATTCTCTGTGAATGTCCATAGGATTCTTTTGATCCATGTAGGGACTTCTGAAATCCCCAGTTCCAATCAGATAATTAATATCTAACATATTACTTTTCCAGGCCTCCAGAAAGTGCTTTGGCCCCGTACAAAATGCAACATTAACCAGATTTTTAAATAAAACTTTTAATTATTTTCATCAGATTTTTTTTAACTGATAGAACTGGAAATGTTTACTGTAAGCCAGTTTTATAGACATATCATCAAACAGATATTTCAGGCTTTTGTTGTTTTTTTTTTTAATTGGATAGTTTATTTTAGTCTCCAGTCTGATTATCTTATCAGCCCTACTAATCTTGGAAAGCAAACAAATATGTGAAAACTGCAAGAATAAATTTGAATATAAACATATCTTTTCTAATACTGATAATGCACCATGAAGTATTGTAGTATTAAGAAATATATAATAGGTCTGAAGCTCAGGGCAGAGATGTTTCATATGCAGCAAGTCTCATATGAGAACAGTAACCATTTCACTTTAATAATTTTTGCTGCATTTGAAATGAATAGCTACTTACTTAGGGAAAGAAGTAATATATTATTTATTCTCTAACTTGATGCCATTGCCTGGTTGGTGAAAGCCCCCAAGCAAATAGTCAGGGGGAACTGGAACAGTGGAGTGGGCATGAGCTAAAAGCATTATTTTCATTACAAATTTAGATAGTAAGATAACACCTTCCCAATGAGAAAAGTGACTAAGAAACCCTGGCCTTTATTAATGGGCCTCATTGAGGCAATCTGCAGCAGTGATGTATCATGCTCATTTAGGGAAATGATGTGCTGTGAAAATGCATTATTTTAAAGAGTAAGAAGCTGGATTGAAACAAGTATACGCCATAAGGAAACTAAAATCTGTCATGATGTATGCTGATTTTTGGGTGGTCCCCATTTGCATGGCTGTTTAAGCGAGCACTCTAAATGGAAATGCATTTAACATTTTTTGCAACTAGCTGTAATCAAACAGCATTAGAATTCAGCTGATCTCACAGAAGATGATTAAACAAATTCCTTGTTCATTCCCAGTTCTTTCTAATGGGAAAATGTTTAGAGAAGACATGTCGATGAAAATGATCCCAGATGGAAAACTGTGTCTTAAAACAAGCTTAGAGAGGAATGCCAATATTTTTCCACTATTCTCTCTCTCCTCTCCTAATGCAACAATACAGTCACTGAGTTATGTTAATAACCCCAGGAGCCAGCATCCACCTATGATTGTCAGGCATGCTTAAAGAATATATATTCAGTGAAAAGCCTTGGGATTTAGGCCTATTCTGACAGTGTGATGGGTGCTAGATGAGTAGTAGACACTGGTTTCACACTTTTTGCAGAGTAGGCATAACTTGCAGCTATCTATTAATTGGTAGTGAAGCGGCTTACTCTTTTGGTCTATAATATTTAGAGCATTGTGTGACTTTCAACAGCCACAAAACTTGTTATTGCATAGTCTGAGTAACTTCTATAAGGAATCCAGTATCGGCTATAAATTACCAGCTGGACTTTGTGGTTCCTCTGGATTTACTCTGGCCTATAGCAGAGTGTGGGTTTCTTGAGCAGTACTTTGGGAGAGATGATTTTCTGAGCATTCATTTACTTCTGTGTTGCTGCTAATGCCAGTGGGATTCTAGTGAGTGAATGTCATCCTTGTTATTCTGGGAAGCGCGACAGAAGAAGGCTTTGCAGGGTTTTTCTAAAGACACTTGACATGCAATGAGTCTCCGCTGTGTCTGTGGAATCCCTGTACTAGTAGAACCTGGCTCTCTGCTCCACTGCCACCAGTCTGCATGATAGCTGAGGACAATTGCTGAGGTTTGAAACACTCACAGACATCACGTGTCAGAGAAGCTACACTGGGGTGATGGAAAATATGTTGGTGAGTTAGGTCTAGATGGAAACACAGGGTTCAGTTATGAGGAATAGATGTGCACTTCTTTCATTTAACAGAAATAACCCCCTTTTTAGCATGTCAGCAGTGGCCTTTAGACCAAGAGTAGGGAAGAGGGCTGGGACTCAGTTGCCTACAGCACCTGGCAGCTGGAGTTTGCCAGATGGTGCTGATGGTCCCTGATGAAGCACCTGGAGTGTGAGGCGGGACATGGTCCACAGAGGTAATAAATTAGTGGTGATACAAGCTTACAGAGGGTTTAGACCTGAGGCTGGTGGGAGCTGTTCTAACAGGGCTTTTGTGCAGACTTTCAGGCTGTACTTTTCCGTGAGGGGGAGCTTTTTGAGTCTAAGCACCGTGGGCTCTCCTTGTTGCATTTTAGTTGAGGTGAGTGTGGCTGGCATCTGTGGTTTGCTTGGGGTTTGCTGCTCTGGATTGTTTGGAAGGGTAGCTGAGAAGGGTTGTGATCACTGGGAAAATGGTGTGGAGGGGATAATAGAAGAGAGCAAGGTGCTTGCCCCTAGCCAAGTAGGGTGGTGAGACTTGGGCTCCCTGCACTGTGAAGGTTACTGTCATGGCCTCACCCTAGATGGGGCAATCAGAGGGTGATGGTGCTGCCCAGTCTGCACTGTGCAGAGTAGGGGATCTTCTGACCACCTGTGTTTACTGTATGTCTACTAAAAGTGCCTGAAATATAGCTTTTGTCTGGCTGGTTGCAGTTACTTATAAAGACAATTCGAAGGTGAGAAATTGGCCTCTTCCCTGCCCTGCGTACAGCCTTCTTCACAGGTGTTTGGGAGAATTAAGGTGATCAGAACCCTCCACCTAAGAGCTCCCATAGAAGGAGGAGAGTTTTGAGGTCCACCCTGAGGTATGTGTGTTGCTACATAACTCTGATATCTGACTTCAAATATCAGAGGCCCAGGGGGAAAATTCACTACAGTGCCAGCTTTGGTCTTTGTGATGGGGATTAAAGAGTTTTGAGAGGACAGATCTTTGTTTAGTGATGGCCAGGAAAAGCTGCTTCTCACAACAGGGTGCCCTAGGAGCTGAAATGTTTGTACTAGGTCTGAACTGGAAGCTGAAGGGGAGGAGTAGCGAGGGACTCATGAAAAACAAGCTCTTGCTTCTGTGCATTCTGGGCTATCCCAGTTCTGAGGGAGGTTGTGCCTTCCTGGGTGGTAAGTCACTGTCTATCAGTTTCCTGTTGGTGTTTTGCTGAGCTTACTACTAGCTGTTTCTGTGCCTGACTGCTTTGTAGTATCTTGAGGGACTGACTGAGTCCTAGTTGCTCCTGCAAAGCATCAGATACTGCTTATACCTACCTGAATAATGTGATAAAATAATCTTCAGTGAGTTTTTTAAACTACTAGTACCTGCATACTACCACATTATCAGCAATGGTAATTTCATCAAAGACTGTTGATCAGTCGCCTTCTTCAGTTACTGAATTACTAGCTGATTCTGTTGGAGCTTTTCTGCTTTCTAACAATTTTTTCACGACTCTAAGAAAATACCATGCATGTGCTATTTGGAATAACATTTTGTTCTCTTTTTGCTGTTCTTTAAAGATAAAGGAGTATCTTATTTTAAATTATGAAATGTTTGTCGTTCACCTCAGCTTCCAGAACGGCTCCAGAAATGTCATTCTGTTCTCTTAGGATGGATGTGCTGTAACAGTAACTGCATTTATGTAGCACTTTTCATACCAGAAATATCTAGCCAACTTTCACTAATTTTGTGTATTCATTATAGCCGTAGAAGTTATACTGCAAGATTATTGTCAAATGTCCTACTGAAATTAGATCAGTGTTACACAATCACAAGAGTCTGATCTAATTACAGTTTTGGAGATCCTACTATCAAAAAGCATTCAACTGCTCTGTAAAGCAAATACTGAATATATCTACTCTTCTCTTGCAGTTGAAGTAAGAGTTGCTGCATATCCAAGGAATGAGTCTTGGTTCAAACAGGAGTTTTAACTCTGGAACCAGAGTTTTTGTTGTTTACCCTTCAGGCTGTTGCTCGAATGTTTTGTACATGGATAAGTCACTTAGAAGAATATGCACATATCAGATCTCTGTATTTTGCTTGTGTTCGGAGGCTAAGATTCCGATGTCCTTCTGCTGGTAGAATAACTGATGCTTCACAGATCATGGCTTCGTTATTAGGACAAGGAGTGTCAGTGAATGCAGTCAATGGTCCTTTGTGATTATTAGTGAACTTGTTAAATTCCCAGAAGGCTAGAACGAGTCCATCAGGCAATTATGTGTCTGGACAGGTTCATGAATTCTGTGTTATACACTCAGCAGAAAACAGTTCTTCCATTGGAGCTGTACTGTTCTAGAACGTGGTTAAACACTACTGGCTTTGTAATGATGAAAAGAGATATGAAATACCTTGCAGAGTGTACAGTACTGTTTTTGACTAGCAAGTTTTGGTTTTGGGTAGGAAGGAACTGCTGTGGGAGGTTACCACATAAGAAAAATGTGTATCTTATATCTAGCCTTTGATCTGACACAGAGAGTATTGTCTGTCCTTATCTATTTCCACATCTTCATTGTTACAAAACTATTTTTTCTAAAGATTTTTTTCTATAGAAATGTGTTTTATGCAGGAAGTACCATTCAATATAGAATATAAAGTGCAAATTCGTCCTTTCTTGGAAATTATTCCTTTTTTTTTTTTTTTTTTTTGATGAGCTTAACTGATCATGCAGCCTGCAGTGTCTGTTTATACATTTAATATCATTGCTATTTGAAATCTCACAGAAAAACTATGTACATCTTCACCAGTGATGGCTGTAATTTGGATTTTGTGATCCATTCTAATTTATTCTTTTACTTTCTTTGCTGTGGTTTTATGCTAAAGTCCAGTCAGTTTCATGGAAAACCGCGTTGTTCCCAGATAGGTTGTTGACCCTCTGAAAGTAGTACCATTACTATGGCACTATACATTTCCTTCCCTTTTAAGTCTCAGTGTATATGCTGATATTAGAAGACACTTGAGTTACTTTGACAAATAAGCACAGAGTCTAGAGATTTTGCAAGAAAAAATGTTACCTACTTTGTTTGGAGCCTTACTTTTGGTGGTATCGTTTAAGGTGCCATGGAAATTGTGAGTTCCTTTCATGAAGAAAACCTGATTATACAAGGTAACTGTGAAGGATAAAATGCATGCAGCACATAACCAGAGTGGACTGGAAAAGTCAGGTTTCTGTCCAGTTGTTTAAATCACCAATGTTCTAAGGAAGCCAGTGGCATCAAAGTAGTTGCCTCTTTCCTTTCTTTCAAATGAAAGGAGACTTCTGTCTGAAATGTGTCATGAGTATCTATTGACTGGTTGTTGCCATTCTGACAGTTTTTGTGTGGTTTAGAAGTGATGTTGGAAAAACTGTGCAACTTTGTACTAAAGGAGGTTTGTTCCTATAGCAGTTAAGAATTTTGGTGAGGAACAGTGTAGAAATATGTTCTGCTACTGACTATGTGGCACCTACTTAGGAAAGGAAAGGTGCTGAACATTTAGGTTTTCTTTCTGGGATGCTTCTCTGAAGTCAAACCTTATGTTAAGAAAGGCATGGGCTGTTGGGAGTGACGTTATTTATCTCCTCTGTGAAGGGGATCAGCCTGAGCAGCAGCATTCTGTGTTAGTAAGGCCTAAGTATGCTGTGAAGCAGTTTCACTGGTGCCATCTCACTCCATTGAAGGAACTGAAATAAGGACTCTTTGAAGAAGTGTTGAACTTGCAAAAAAGTTTCCCAGATTGTTAGTGTTTGCCAACAAATCTGTCTTGTTTTTATAATTTAGTAACAGCTGTTGTCTTCATTATCACTTCTCTTATTGCAGGGCTTTATCTGAGTGATACTGCATAACAATTTGCTCTACAACTCTCAAGAATATCTGTATAAAGCAGAGCTCTGGATGCTAGTGGTCCATGTCAAATTTAAAACAGAAATAGCACTTTAATTAAAGTAGACTTACAAGAATTGTGGTACATATTAAATATCTACTAAGGGCATATTTTCTGTTCAGGGTAAATCACAGCTCTGTTGCCAGTGTTTGAAATATTCTGATAGAGGGTGCTGGTGCTTTATTTTAACATCTAAAAATGGGTCAGCTTCACTTGCCTTTGTTTTTAAATCTCACTGGATTTTTTGTTGATAATAAACCCCTAGGAAAAGGTTGGATTTTTGTCCATGTTTTGTAATAAAGTGAGTCAGGATCAAATCCCACAACAACTTACTTTAAAAATAAAAGAAGATGTTTGTTCCCTTTTTTAGGGAGCAAAGTTACAACTCAGTATTTCTGTTAGGAAATGAAACAGTAGTAAATGTCATGGTTTGTGAGTGGATGCATCAGCAAATAAAAAAAAGAAGCAGAGGTATGTAGAATGTGGATGTTGGTCTTAATGTGTCGTGGTTTTATGATTTTTTGGTACTGGTATTCCACATCATGGCATCATGTAGTGCATTGGGAGTCAGGGAGAACTACATTCCCCAGAGGACTTTGCAATGCTTTGTTTTTTTTCACGTGTTTTCCGCTCAGAGGGAACAGATAAAAACCCTCTGCGGTCACGGGACGCTCTCTCTTTCCTCTAGGATCACTTAGGAGTGGGTGCTCGCTGCCGTCCGCCTTCAGCGTTAGCGTAAGGCCTTCGGTTTATCGGGCACTCACTCTCTCTCTCTCTCACTCTCTCTCTCTCTCTCTCTCTCTCTCACTCGTTTTGTTTGATTAATTAGGCTTAATTCCAAATTGTATTGCATTATATTGTGTTATTTACTTCCTAATGTCTTATTTAGTAAATTAGCTTTTCCCCCTCAGATCGTTGCCGCTGTTTTGTTTTGGGTCTTATTTCCTTTTTTTTTCCTTTTCCCCCTTCCCCCTGTCCGGGGTGTGGGCCTGTGGGTCTCCTTCCTCGGTTGTTGCGGGGCCGGGCCGAACCGGCCCACAAACCCCTGACATTTTTGGCGCCCAACGTGGGGCACAACCAGCTGCCTTAGCCGGGCAGAGACAAACTTTTAGAGTGAATCTCTGTCTGTTGTTAACAAGCTTATCTGTACTGCAAGTGCTGTACAGCAAAACACGACCTTGAAGTCCGGGCGTACTGCCAGTTGTTTTGGGATATCTGTAAACTTCTTTTGGGTACTGCCAGATTGTTTTAGTACAAAAAAAAAAAAAAAAATAATAAAAATGTCTTTTCTGTTTCTGTTAAAACTGCCCTTACAGGGATTGTACTTCACCGCTTTTTCCCTCTTAATGCTCAAAACGTACTGGAACTTGGTTAAGTTTGCCATTCTGTTCCATTGGTTCTGGTCCCTATATGATAAATTAAAAGCAATGATAGAGGCACCTACCAGATACCAGGGCACCCCAGCCAATGGAACAAACGATAGCATGTTAACGAACCATGTGATGTTTGAATGGGTATCCAGGTTCCCCTCTCAGTTTTTTATGAATTTTCAAGATCACAGCTTAGGGATGGTGTTAATAATTGGGATATTAGTCCTCCTGCATGTAGTAGCACTTTACATCATGTGCAGGAAGCTTCTCCCAGAAACAGAGAATGCTGAATGGCAGGGAGAGTGGAGAGTTTTAGGAAAGAAATTAGAAGCATGGGGACACCCGGTGTCATGGGATTTTTCTCCTGAACAATTGCAGGATCCTGAGGAGCTAGGCCTGTATCTGAGTAAAGGGTGTTGCGGCTCAGAAAGATCTGAGGTGGAACAGCTTATTTGGGGCTTGGCTTATGCTTACCGAGGTTTATATACTATTATGAAAAGAGAGAGTGTCCAAACTGAGGCCCAAACCAAAGAGGAAAACCTCCCGGTCACACTTGACCAGCCAAAGGAAGCACCAGTATCAAAGTCAGTTGCCCCTGTGGAAGGCAAGAAATGGAAACGTGTGTCCTCGCGCCTAGAACGCAAAGAAGAGGTGCCGAAAGAAGAGGAAGATATAGGTGAGGGGGTGGCCACAACCCCACCACCATCGAGAAAGGCAACTAAGAAAAGTGAGAGACATGTAGAAGAAAGTGATGATGAAGGTGAAGAGAAAGTTAAAGTTACGACGTTTCGTCGGCCCATGAAAATGTCTGAGATCCAAGGCTCAAGAAAGGAGTTTGTTCGACGTCCGGATGAGAGTATTGTCACTTGGTTGCTTCGGTGTTGGGACAACGGGGCCAACAGTGTGTCCCTTGATAGTAACGAAGCTCGCCAACTAGGAAACATTGCCCGAGATCCGGCTGTCGACAGAGGAATCAGCAGGTATATGGATGGAATCGCCAGCCTCTGGCAACGAATGCTAGTAGCTGTGAGGGAAAGATATCCCTACAAGAGTGACCTGGCACCTAAAGTGAAAAGATGGAAAACTATTGAGGAAGGCATCCAGTATTTGAGAGAAACAGCTGTGGCGGAAATGCTGTATGATCCCACGTTTGATCCTGACGATCGGGACCATGATCCAGAGAAAGTAAGGAGTACACCCGAAATATGTCAGAAGCTTTCAAAGTCAGCACCAGAAAGGTACGCTGGTACACTAGTGACAACGTTCAACAGATACGAGGACCAAGACAGGAAACCCCCAGTTTTTGAACTAATTCTTACACTTCAAAACTTCGAACAAAAATTTCCACCACCATACACGTCCATTTCAGCCATATCAAAGTTAGAAGGACAAATGGTGGATATATTGGGAAAATTATCCCAACTGATTGATAGGGTTGAATCGGTTGCAACTATCAGAAGCAAACGCCGTCCTGCTCGAGCAAATGACAACACTAACTTTACTAACTTCATGTCGCGCGCGGCTTTGTGGAGTTACTTACGTGCAAATGGAGAAGATATGAAAGAATGGCATCAAAAACCCACCCCTGCACTGCGAGCACGGGTGAGAGAATTACAACACAGACCAACTACCAGCGAAGTTGTTCCTGTCACTACAGGTAATGAATAGAGGGGCCCTGCCCTCAGCCAGAGGAGGGAGAGGGATAATAGAGTGTATTGGACTGTGTGGATTCGGTGGCCTGGCACATCAAACCCACAGAAATATGAGGCACTGGTGGATACTGGTGCACAATGTACTCTAATGCCTTCAAGTTATAAAGGGGCAGAATTGATTCATATCTCTGGAGTGACTGGGGGCTTTCAGGAATTGTCTGTGCTGGAGGCAGAAATAAGCCTCACGGGTAAAGACTGGCAGAAGCATCCTATAGTGACCGGACAGGGGGCCCCATGCATACTTGGTATAGACTATCTCAGAAAGGGGCACTTTAAGGATCCCAAGGGGTATCGATGGGCTTTTGGAATAGCTACTGTGGACACAGATAGCATTAAGCAACTATCTGTTTTACCTGGCCTGTCAGAAGATCCATCTGTTGTGGGGTTGCTACAAGTGGAGGAGCAACAAGTACCAATTGCTACGAAAACCGTGCACAGACGACAGTACCGCACCAACAGGGATTCCTTGCTCCCTATTCATAATCTGATTCGTCAGCTAGAGAGCCAGGGAGTGATCAGCAAAACTCACTCCCCGTTTAACAGCCCCATATGGCCGGTGCGTAAAGCCAATGGAGAATGGAGGTTGACGGTAGATTACCGTGGCCTGAATGAAGTCACACCTCCACTGAGTGCTGCTGTGCCGGACATGCTTCAACTCCAGTATGAACTGGAGTCAAAAGCAGCCAAGTGGTATGCCACGATTGACATTGCTAACGCTTTCTTTTCAATTCCCTTGGCCACAGAATGCAGGCCACAGTTTGCCTTCACCTGGAGAGGCGTTCAGTACACCTGGAACCGTTTGCCCCAGGGGTGGAAGCACAGCCCAACCATTTGCCATGGGTTGATCCAAACTGCATTGGAACAGGGCGGCGCTCCTGAGCATCTGCAGTACATCGATGATATTGTTGTATGGGGCAATACAGCAGAGGAAGTTTTTAAGAAAGGAGAGACAATAATACAGATCCTCCTGCGAGCTGGCTTCGCTATTAAGCGAAGCAAAGTAAAAGGGCCCGCACAAGAAATTCAGTTCCTAGGCATAAAGTGGCAAGATGGACGTCGTCACATCCCAACAGATGTGATTGACAAAATTACTGCCATGTCTCCACCCACCAATAAGACAGAGACCCAAGCTTTTCTGGGTGTAGTGGGATTTTGGAGACTGCATGTTCCAAACTACAGCCTCATTGTGAGCCCCCTTTATCAGGTGACGCGGAAGAAGAATGATTTTGTATGGGGCCCTGAGCAGCAGCAGGCTTTTGAGCAAATTAAGCAGGAGATAGCCCGTGCCGTGGCCCTGGGGCCAGTGCGGACGGGACAGGATGTAAAGAACATCCTCTACACTGCTGCTGGAAAGGAAGGTCCCACTTGGAGTTTGTGGCAAAGAGCTTTTGGAGAGACCCGAGGCCGACCCCTTGGATTCTGGAGTCGTGCATACAGGGGGTCTGAGGAGCGCTACACTCCAACTGAGAAGGAGATCTTAGCCGCGTATGAGGGGGTTCGAGCTGCTTCTGAAGTAATCGGTACCGAAACGCAGCTCCTTCTGGCACCTCGACTGCCAGTACTGAACTGGATGTTTAAAGGAACAGTTCCCTCTACCCATCATGCTACTGATGCCACTTGGAGTAAGTGGACTGCGCTGATTACACAGCGAGCTCGGATGGGGAGCCCCAACCGTCCAGGAATCCTGGAGGTGATCATGGACTGGCCTGAAGGTAAAAAGTTTGGAACAACACCAGCAAAGGAGGTGTCACGTGCCAAAGAAGCCCCACCATATAATGAACTAACAGAAGATGAAAAGAGATACGCCCTGTTCACAGATGGATCGTGTCGCTTTGTGGGAAAGCACCGCAAATGGAAATCTGCTGTGTGGAGTCCCATGCAACAAGTTGCAGAGGCCACTGAAGGAGAAGGAGAATCAAGTCAATTTGCAGAGGTAAAGGCTGTCCAATTAGCCTTAAATATTGCTGAACGTGAGAGGTGGCCAGTGCTTTATCTTTATACTGACTCATGGATGGTGGCAAATGCTTTGTGGGGGTGGTTACAGCAGTGGGAACAAAATGGTTGGCAACGGAAGGGTAAACCTATTTGGGCCGCTGAACTGTGGAAGGATATTGCTGCCCGAATAAAGAACATGGTTGTAAAGGTGCGCCATGTAGATGCTCATGTTCCTAAGAGCCGGGCAACTGAAGAACAGCAAAACAACCACCAGGTAGATCGAGCTGCCAAAGTTAAGGTGACTCAAGTAGACTTGGACTGGCAACATAAGAGTGAATTATTTCTAGCTCGGTGGGCCCATGAGACCTCGGGCCATCAAGGAAGGGACGCGACCTATAAGTGGGCTAGAGACCGAGGGGTGGACTTAACTATGGATGCCATTGCACAGGTGATCCATGACTGTGATACATGCGCCGCAATTAAACAAGCCAAGAGGATGAAACCTCTTTGGGAGGAAGGGCGATGGCAAAAATATAAATATGGGGAGGCGTGGCAGGTTGATTATATCACCTTGCCACGGTCTCGCAGTGGTAAGCGTTATGTGCTCACCATGGTGGAGGCGACCACTGGGTGGCTTGAAACATACGCAGTACCCCATGCTACCGCCCGAAACACCATTCTAGGTCTGGAGAAACAAGTCCTGTGGCGACATGGTACTCCAGAAAGAATTGAGTCTGATAATGGAAGTCATTTTAAAAATTCTCTTGTAGATACTTGGGCCAAAGATCATGGCATTGAGTGGATTTATCATATCCCCTATCACGCACCAGCTTCTGGTAAAATTGAAAGGTACAATGGATTGTTAAAAACAATGTTGAAAGCAATGGGTGGTGGAACATTTAAGCACTGGGAAAAAAATTTGTCAGAAGCCACCTGGTTGGTCAACACCCGAGGATCCATCAATCGCAATGGTCCTGCCCAATCCAGCTCTCTGCCTACTGTAGAGGGAGATAAGGTCCCTGTAGTACATGTAAAGAACATGTTGGGCAAAGCAGTTTGGGTACTTCCAGCTTCTGGAAAGGGCAAACCTCTCCGTGGAACTGTCTTTGCTCAGGGACCTGGGTCTACCTGGTGGGTGATGCAAAAGAATGGGGATGTTCAATGTATACCACAAGGGAATTTGATGTCTGGAGACCGCCCTCAGTAATTCTATGTATATACTTGTATATATATTGTGTGCGTGTATCTAATGCACGTTAATCATTGTTCTTCTGTATGTATCAAGCATGATACAGTGATGTGGAATAAGGGGTGGAATGTCGTGGTTTTATGATTTTTTGGTACTGGTATTCCACATCATGGCATCATGTAGTGCATTGGGAGTCAGGGAGAACTACATTCCCCAGAGGACTTTGCAATGCTTTGTTTTTTTTCACGTGTTTTCCGCTCAGAGGGAACAGATAAAAACCCTCTGCGGTCACGGGACGCTCTCTCTTTCCTCTAGGATCACTTAGGAGTGGGTGCTCGCTGCCGTCCGCCTTCAGCGTTAGCGTAAGGCCTTCGGTTTATCGGGCACTCACTCTCTCTCTCTCTCACTCTCTCTCTCTCTCTCTCTCTCTCTCACTCGTTTTGTTTGATTAATTAGGCTTAATTCCAAATTGTATTGCATTATATTGTGTTATTTACTTCCTAATGTCTTATTTAGTAAATTAGCTTTTCCCCCTCAGATCGTTGCCGCTGTTTTGTTTTGGGTCTTATTTCCTTTTTTTTTCCTTTTCCCCCTTCCCCCTGTCCGGGGTGTGGGCCTGTGGGTCTCCTTCCTCGGTTGTTGCGGGGCCGGGCCGAACCGGCCCACAAACCCCTGACATAATGTACTTGACCTCTGGTTTGGGAAGGCATAAAAGAAAAACAGAATAGCCCTGTAAAAATGCCTGCCTAGCCCAATCTTTTGTTTGTTTGTTTGTTTTTTGGTTTGGGGGGGGGGGGGAATGGAGGAGAGAATTTCTTCCCTGCTGGTTGTATTCTGACTAATTTTTTTCTCTCCAGTTTGTTTGTCGCTTATGGTAACCATGAATGCAAGGGAGCCACTGAGGTGATCTAATCCATTAGGATTTTTTTGTCTGTTTCTTTTTTATGAGCTTAGACAAATGCTGTAGCTGGGAGTAGGATCATGATTCTTTCTTATCCTAGTTCTTCTCTCCTGTCAGTTTCCCTCTATAATTTTCTAGGATAATGTAACATCAGAGTTTCTATTTACTACAAGAGAAGTAAGATGTCGACAATGGGCCTGTGGGTGACCATTGTGACCACCAGCAAGACAAGAAGCTATATAGTCATAAAGCTTTCTTGAACTTGGACTAGGTCTGTGGATTGAATTCCCACAGCAGCTAGGACCAGTGCAAACCAAGGCACCTTCTGTGCTAGGTGAAAAGTGCATGTACTTGACCTTGTCTTTCTAAACAAAATATATAGCAGTCTGTCTAATAAAACAAAGCACTCCACTGCACATGATTCTGCCCCTGGGGAGGGGATGAGGACACCAGCACGTGACAGATGTTATTCATATCACTTCATGCACTGCTGGAAAGCACTCAAGTATTGCAGTGATGAGTATAGATGTAAGAACCTGAATAGAAAAAAATGAAATAGCAATCGGTGTTTTCCATTCCCATTATCCCAGGGCTTAAAATATGGATAGCCCATGAAAGTGTATTTCCCAAGGAGAAACACAAACCATCTACAAACAGCCTGATGAAAGCATTTTCTATTCCACTCTCAGGACTGAATGTTTGCTTGTGACTGTCCCTGCTGCAATGAGTTGCAGCATAGATGTACTCGCAGGGAAGCATGATTATGAGGGTAATGCATCTCCCATCAACTTGTATCAGCTTGCTGATATACTCCTCCAAAATACATGCAAAACTAGTTTATTTTCACACCTGAATCCCTTGAGGCCATCACAGTCTGCATCTAGAGCACAAAGCATATCAGGCTATTAAGAATTAGGACTGAGTTTAAGGACTTCTGCTGCACGGCAGGCCTCTCTGCTGCTAGAGAAGATTTTTCATTAGCTGCCAGTGGCACTGTCTTGTGTCTTTGTGCTAATAGATTAGTGAGGAAGAAAACAAACATACAAACAGTTGTGCTGCCATGTGGCATAAGCAATCATATACTTTGCTTCTTTTGCCTCCTTAATCTTCAGCATTACTGTGAAAGCTGTAGTTTTATCTTGGAGCTGGTGACAGGTGAATAATGTATCTGGCTTGGTTTCAGTGTCCATGTAAAAGTAAAATTTATTGCATCTTATTCAAAATGAAAACTTTAAACAATGTAGTTTTAGAGTGACTTGAAATGATTTGTTTGTTCCTTAATCATTTGTTAAGTTGGATTGAAAACAACAGGAAACTACAAAATGCTATAATGTTTTGCACTGTAGGTCGGGTTTTTCTCCTGTGTAATCAGATCAGTTGCTTCTACTATCTGCAACGTCAAAGATCTGGAATGGATACTTTTGGCTTATCACTGTTGGTTAGGCAGTTCTGAAGGGAACTCAATTTCCTCTGCCAAATGAGCTGATAAAAAGTAATAATAGGCTTTGGATACAAAGACTAGTTCTGTGATAATTCATAATTTGTATCAGTTGCTACAAATAGTCATGAACAGAAAAAATATGTGAGTTCCATGCCTGTTGGATGGAGTATTTGCTCATAGTTGGTACTCTTTTAGAAGTATTTTGGATGTAGATGCCACTATTAATTGTTTGGATTTCTGCATACAACTGTTATTACGTTTCAGGCAGCTGTAGCTTCTACTCTTTCTGATCTGTTTAGTACTGTAGTATGCCTGCATTATCAGTAGGTATTTTTTAAAAGAAAGAGATCATAGTACTCTCTGTCCTGCTCCAAAGAAACCTCTCTTGTAAATGAACATCTTGTGTAGCTAGTGATTAAAGAAATCTAAAGCCTGGGCTGCAAAATATCCTGGAATTAGGTAAGTAAATCCTAGTTTCAGGAAGTCTTAATGGGCATGATCAGCTACCAAAACCATTGGCATAAGCTTTACATGTACCAAAGAACACAATTACTGATTTTTCTATCTTAATAGAAAGGGAATCCTCTGGAAATCTAAGATCCTCGGTATGTATCGTTCAGATGCTAAGTAAATTGCTCAAGTAGGAACCGTGTTTGGAGCAACAAAACTACAATTTTTTGCATCTCCACCACCCCCAGCCCCCCTCCCCTTCCCCCCCCCCCCCCCCCATGTCAAATTAAAAAAGCCCCCAGTGATCTACCAAAACCCAAACAAAAATCTTAAGGTAAACAAAACAACAAAAGCTTTTGGCAGCAATTCTTACTTACTGATTTGAAAAATGGAAATTTAGTTTGTGGACTTCACATCTCTTCAGATTTTGTGTTCCAGGAAAGTCACTTCAGCATTAGGATTAGTGAGAGCATTCTCTCTGACTCCTTTTATAAATTGACAGGATGCTCTGTTAAAGATTTACTGTTCAGGTTATAATTTTGACAGTTGCTCCTTCTGTTAGCCTATGCTCCCATCACAATTTTGAAAGTCGGCAGAAACTCACTGTGGAACTTGGAAACTGGGAAATTCTTCCACATGGGTGCCGTCTTTCTAGCAAGTGGGAGTGAAGCTCTTTGTATGCCAAACTCTCTTGCCAAAGCAAGAAGGAAAGCGCAATTAGTTCCTGTTTCTGATGTAGGTTTTGGAGACAGAAAATATGTGGATTCATATCTTGAAAACACGTATTAACATACAAAATAGATGAAAATGAAATTTCTAATGAAGTTTGTACCATTCTGTTGAGTGATTCTAGTCTTGGATTCAGCCAACTAGGTTTGACAAAAGAAACAGACTATCTTGACCCTCCTTCTATACCTAGGTGCAGGCCAACAGTCTACAAATGTAATATTGTAGAAATTTTAAGGCAAATACTTGTATTTTGTCTCAGGGATTAACAGATCAGAATTATGTGACTTCACAGAAACTTAGTTTAAGAAGCAGTCTGCTGCTTTGTTGTTTAGAGCTGGAATATATTGAAATATTGCATCTGCATCACTGCAGTCCACTGTCATCTGTGGAGGCAATGGAAGAGATCACATTCCCTTAGGTGGCAGGTATATCTCAGCTGTTTCAGCAGTACATATTTGTGACTGGAACAAGTGGATATGCTGTTCTTGGACTGTAGTCTCCATTGTGGTAAGCCCTGCCAAATACACTAAGGACGTTAAATATCTGAGCAGATGCATTCTGGAAATTCTGCTGATGGTGTCAATTGGGAATCTTATTTCTTACCTTATAAAATCTAGATTTATTTATTGTCTCTGTGAAATGTTGTATCTCCCTGAGATTCAGCTGACAAATTACTGCATTTCTAAAGATTCCTTCTTTTCCTTCATCAGTTTAACTTCATAGTAGTGCTATTTCACAAACTAATGATACTGTTCTGCATTACCTTTTCTGCTTATATCTCTGTCAAATGTCCTCTCTTTCTCTCTTCTTGAGTATCTCTTCTGTCCCAGCTCTTTCCTCATTCCTGCTTTGTCCTGTCTCATTAGGTATCCCTCACCCTTTGCGCTTTTCGGACCATTATTACTTCAAAGACATTACTGTGTCCTGAGAAATGTATAGCAGGGGGAATTTTATAGAGAAGAAGGGAGAAATAGGACCTTTGGCTGACTGGCTGTTTTTTTTATTAACAAATACCCTTTGGTAATGAAGACTTCAAGGGGGCTTCATTAGGGTTTAAGAAAAAAACAACATGAAAGTTAATTACCTGGAGCCAAGAATTTGTGTTTTCCCTTCAGCAGTCCAGTACTATGCTTTAAAGGCAATCAATGAAGAGTTGTCTGGCAAACATTCAATCTTTCCTTGAAATATTCAGTGTAATTAGAGCCTCTCATGTCTGTCTTGAGAAGACAAATGGTTTGTGGACTGTTCATGGTTGAATACTGTACTATGTCTTCAACATTTATCATAATAATACTACCAATAATTGTTGGAATGCTCCAAACTGAGAAATAGGAACTTATTACTAAGCTAATTGCTTGCTAAGTAATAGCTGCTGCTCAAGGGGAAACTTATTTTTTTTCCCCTGCATTTTCTTTAAGGCCATTAGTATTTGCAATGCAAATACAAACAAACTCAGACACTTTCTGCAAAAAGAATAATCTATCCCATGATTGTGACCTGATTTTTATTTCTGTGAGGGGCTACAAGCCTCCGTGGAGAAATAAAGGAAAAAAGAATAAAGGGTAGTTTAAATGATGGAAGTGAAAAAAGTTTTCATTTGTCTCACAGAAATTTGTCTGATATTTACGGGAAAATGATTTTTTTTCTCTTATTTTGTTGTTACTCTTTAAAGAGATTATACCTTTATGTGCTGCTCTTGCCTAAAAATTGCAAGTTGTCAAGGATTGCTGTGATGTGAGGACATGCTGTAGCCTGCATCCAGTAAGAATGCTGGCAAATGTGCATACATGCTTGGGATGGAGATGGGAAAGAGTTGATTGGAGTTTAGGGAGCAGTAGTAAATATTTAATCAGTTTTGGAGAGACTCTGTAGTGATAATTCTTGTCACTGCAAACCACAGAAAAATGATAAAGAGATTTAATTTGAACAACCAGCTAATCATTTAATAGAAAAATAAGTGGATGGATAAGTCTGTTCTGTTTGCTTTGTCACCTTCAAAGCAGCCATTCTTTTCTCTCATTGTCATTACTTGGTGTGTGTGGGGAGTTACAAAAATGATTTTAATGTATGAGGCTGACCAGGCTCATAGCCAGCTGTAGACAAAGTACTTAACTGTCAAGAATGCAGGATACCTAGCATGTTAAGAGAAAAAGGTAATGTATCACTAGGCCCAGTTGAAAAGGAAGAATTTGGGTGAGTTGCTTAACACGCAAACTGCAATTACTGTGTCCTTCCAAAGATGGGGGGAAATAATATTTAAAAAGTGGGTTTCACTGAAGCTGAAGGCTTTGACCTGGAATATCCAAATTCATTGTGATATTTCATTCTAGAAAGCATCTGACAGGGAATAACATGTCAATAAGTCATCTTGTTAGTACATTAGATCAAGCAGATTGGGACATAAGACTTGATATTTTTAGTTTGAAGTGTACGCTCTAATTTGTGGTTTACATTCTACAATGATGTCTTGTGTGCTAAATATCATACTGACGGTGGAATAGTACAGCACGTGCTTGTTGGCTGCCTTATGGAAAAAGTACATCTGTTTCTGTGCATTGCTGCAAATGGACCAATCAGCATTATGATTCATATCTTAATACATATATTACTAATATTAGCTTTGTGTTTCTTTCTGGAACATATCTATGACACTGTGACTCTTCTCAGTTCAGAATGTGCGACCCACCTTACCAGACAGATGTGTCCCATACACCATGCCCTCTGTACCTGGCAGTGTTCAGAACAAGCTAACCTTTAGCTTTGCTGTATTGATATCTAGCCTTTCAGTTGATTCCCTGGTCACAGTAAATTCTATTTTCATGTGGCTTTCTGTGTAGGTTGTAACCATACCACCAACACCCACCTTGGATGTCATGGGCCAAAGTAACAATAAAATACGAGGCATTACTTTCATAGGTTCCTTTGTAAGTAAATGTGCTTTGCTCCTTTTCTTATCCTGCTTTGTGTCCTGTTGCTGTATGCTGTTCCTATCTTCTCTCTGAGTGTTGTCCTTGTGTGTGATGTTCCTTGATGGAAACATCTTTTGTTTGCTTTTTTTCCTTATTAAATCTAAGTCTTTTCTATTATACTCTCTAGGATTTTGCTTGTTTGTTTTCTTTCTTGTTTGATTGCCTGGATTGGCTTTCTTGGACATTAAAGACACTTTGAGCAGTCTGAGAAACATATTCAGAGCTGTTAAGTTCCTAAACAATGACGACAACTTTCTTTTCTGCACTCAGACAAGCCCTATCTTCTGTGGAGTCTCAAAGCATAACACTGCCTTGTTTTTACTTTTTGTTGTTATTGCTATGTCTTGCAAGCTGATATTGATGCAGACCAATTCGTGCATAACCATTAAGGCAAAGTGTTGACAGGTCAGTATGCAAGGGGTATGCAAAGTAACCGCTACTGCTTGAAGCCACTTTACAAGAGCTGTGGTAAGAAACTGAATGCTGCTCAGACTCCAGTCAGGGTCTTTAGCGAGCTTTGAATATTTTTGAAAATGTGATGATGGCGAAGGGGAAGTTGTGTGCCTTCCACAGTGTAACCCAGCTGAGGTCTGATTTACCTTTCTTGGCCTTCTCAGTGAGTCTGATTGTCTCTGCCTTGGACCTTCTCAATGTGTTGATCAAAGAGAAAGAAATGGTGTTAGAACTGGCAGTAGGGCACGATTATCCTTTGCTTGCAGCTTTACAGATAGCCAAATAAGTCTGCTGCTTCTCATGCTACTGACTTGCCCTTTGCTGTATCTTGATGCCTTGATAGTAGCTGAAGGTAGCTTATATGTATCTGGAGTGTGAGTCTTAAAATAGCTATTGAGACAGCATCCAACAAATAGGCCAGAGAAAATCACAGGAATTCTCAGACTCTGGTTGTGGGCATCCTAATCATGAAGGATTAAGAATGGTCTTGTATTTGAGGGGTTAAAAATTATACCCTTCATAAGAAAACAGCTTAAGAATTTTCATTTTACGGAGAGGAGCAGGCATGTTAGGCTTTGGTATAACATGAAACCCCTGCTCTGGAGGGTGGGTTTGGATTTCTCAAGGCTTTTTCTATATAGTGGTGGAACATGCCAGAATACAAATATGCTATATGTATATTTTTCTGAAAAATTGAATCCTTTGATAGCAAAACACAGACAGTGTGTGGCAGCTCTCTTCACATTCTGGCTGATATCTAACATAGACAAGACCATTGCTCTGGGTCATACAAATCAAATAAGTGTCTAAGCATGTTCTACAGCAGAAAAAGCACTAGCAAGCTGCACATAAACATCTTGGGTGCATCAAACTGATTTTTGCAGTCTGGCTGCTGGTGAGATTTTCAAATACTGATGCTATGAAAGGGTATAGTTACTACCCTTACTTGTTTTTAAAGTTCATTCTTTCATGAGTTATATATAGCCACCTTGCTCTTCTTCACATTCTACTCTGTTCTGTGTATTTTAATTATCTGGGATGTTTTCTCAGTCTTTGCCTTTAAAATAAGATTGCGGTATTGGATGATGCCTGGTCTGTGAAGGAAGTACTTCAGCTTGTGCCTGGATTCTGCTATGCATGTGTCTGTGGCAGTAATTTCATGTGTTCTCTTCTGCTTTCTCTCTTGCCTCCTTGGATAATAGCCACCAATTGATAGAGCAGGAAAGCTCAAAGTGACCTGCCCTGATACTTTTCTTGTGCCAAAGAAAAGAGCGTGCGTAAAATGATTTCTGCAGTTTCAAGCTGGAGCTAACACTTCTGCAAGAAATATATCACTGAACTTCTTTTTTTGAGTGCCTGCTTGATGAATCTCTTCTAAGAGCACTGATTTTTATTTTTTTTTTTAAGAAGTGGCTTTGTTCAGTAGTAAACCTTTCAGAGCTTTATAAAATGATGTGGATAACTCCAGTCAGGAGAGCCTATGTGAAATATCAGTATCACAAATTCTTTAAAAAGACTGTGATACTGACAAAAACCCACCTGTAATTGGAATACTGCAGTATGATGTTTAATGACAGTGGTAAATGAACAAATGCATGTCAGAGGAGAGATGTATGCTCTAAGTTCTTCCAATTATACATTTGATTTAAGCTAAATCCATTTGTAAAGATTTTTAAAGAAGTATTTTCTTTAGCTAATATCTGCTATGCTGTTTAAGTGGGAGTTAATGAAAAGGCAGTTGATGTCATGTGCAGGATGATGACCAGAAAACACAAATGAGTGCTCTGAGTGTGGTGTCATTTGTTTTGAAGTCTGAAGCAAGCAGCACTGCTTTCTAAACTACGTGGAAGGCAATTGAGTATGAAGGAAGAGTGTTGTTCTGATCTCTAGGTTGTTCTCTTACTCAGGGAATGGCTAAGATTGAGATTTTTTCAGGAGTGTTTCTATTGCTTTTTATTGCTTTTATTTGGTTTTATGTTAACTATGATGGATACTTGTGTCCAAAGCGTGATGAATGCTCAGATCCTTTCTACCCCTATCAGATAAAAACTGGGCTTAAGAGGTTTCATAAATACTACCAAAGCAGCAGAGTAGATCACATTCTTCTAGTATTTACTGATCACTGTGCTGGCTGTGCCTCATTCCCAGTATGTTCAACTTGTCCAAATGTTTTCTGCTGTAAATTCATATAGCTGAACTCTGGTGTGATTTTTAAAGAGCAAAATGTCTATGTCCTTTTGAACATGGTGGACTGGTTTGGGTAACTGACTTGACTTTCCACTGTTGTCAGTGCCTTTAAAACTTTCATAGCGTCTTACAGGACAAATTTACCTGCAAGAAAAATCTGGAGACATTGGCAGCAAAAATAACTGATAGGTGGCTTAGCATAGCCAAAATCAGTCAGATTTTGGTTGTTTGTAAATGAATAAAGGTAGATTGTCCTAGGATCTCTATATTTTGATGAACTGGAAAAAAAAAAAAACAAAAAAACAAACAAAAAACAAAAAAACAACACAAAACTTGCTGTAGAGTTTAGCCCATCAGTTGCAACTCATGTTTCATATAGTCCTTGTATTCATGTTCAAAGGCTTGCTGTATGGGTAATCTTAAGATTTGTCCTATTTTTTGATGAACAGGACTTCCAGGTTATTATTGATGTTTAATTTGGAGTTTTCCTCGATAAGGCCTCATTAATGAAATCTCAAAATCAATGAAGAGCCTATTAATTCTGATATGCAAGCAGCTGTGATTTTTTTTTTTTCTTTGTGAACTGGACTTAGACTTCACTCCTTTAAAATAACCTACTCAAAAGTAAGATATGATGTTCATGTAAACTGTGACATTAAAAGGTCAAATCTGCTACCATCCCTAAGGGGTATGTTAATGTCTTTTATTTATTACATAACTCCTCATTGGCTACCAAACCTTTTCTTAAGGGAGAGTGAAGCCTTTCTGTCATAAACAGACTCATAGAATGGCTTGGGTTGGAAGGGACATTAAAGATCATCTAGTTCCAGCCTCCCTGCCATGGGCAGAGTTTCTACCTGCTAGATCAGGTTGTGCCCAGTGCCCCATCTAATCTACCTGGCCTTGATCACCTCCAGGAGCATCCACAGATTCTCTGGAAAACCTATTCCTGTGCCTTTTCATCCTCTGAGTAAAGAATATTCTACTAGTATCTAATTTAAAATTCCCCTTTTTGAACTTAAAATGACCCCCCTTGGTCCTGTCACCTTTCTATGTGAAATTGAGCCTCCAATGCTACATTTGCAGGGACAGATTTTGTTTCATGTAAGGTTAGGCAAAATGGTTGAAATTGCAAATAGTGGTTGAGCCCCCTAAAATTGTAATGAATAGATTTGCACCTGTGTGGGAACTGTTGAATCACTGCCTGAACCACTGATTGATCACCTGAGGTGAGCACTGAGTCAGCTGCAGGAGCACAGGTGAAGGCAATTCTGTGTGACCAGAAGGGGTGGAGTCTGGCTCCACTGCTTCCAGACCCCATTTAAGATCTGACCACCACGGGGGAAGGATCTCTTGTTGGAGATCCTTCCCCTGTGGAGTTCCAGGCGAGCCTTGACCATCAGTGACAGGTGAGCCTTTCCTTATTTACCGGTTGTCTTTAGGCAGTCTGGGTAAGCCATACAAAAATATACTGTCCACCTTCATTATTTTGTGTGGGTACTATTCTTTTAGGTTATTTATTCTACAGCACCCAATTTGAAAGTTGACTGATGGATCTTTCCTCCTTATGGGATGCTTGATTTGCTCAGGTGGTCAAGAAGGACAATGACGTTTTGGCTAATGTCAGAAATAATGTAGTAAGCAGGGCTATGGAGATGGTTGTCCCCCTGAAGTTGGCAATGCTTAGGCTGCATCTTGATTACTGTGTTCAGTTTTGGACCCCTTGCTATAGTGAGGAGCATGTCCAGAGAAAGGCTATGAATCTGGTGGAGGGTCTAGAGCACAAGCATTATGGGGAGTAGCTGAGGGAACTGTCATTGTTTAATCTGGAGAAGAGGACACTTGGAGGAGACTTTATTGCATTCTTCAGCTATCTGAAAAAGGAGATAGTGGGATGGTGAGGACTGACCTCTTCACTCAGGGAATTAGAGACAGGACAAGATGTAATGGCCTTCAGTTGCATCAGGGGAGGTTCAGGTTGGATATGAGGAAAAATTTATTGTCCAAAAGAGTAGTCAGGCATTGGAACAGGCTGCCCAGGGGGAAGATGTGGTGCAGCTTTCCCTGGAGGTGTTAAAGAAATGACTGGATGTGGCACTTAAGAACTTGGTTTAGTTGGCATGGCGGTAATGGATTGATGGGTTGTATTTGATGTTCTTCAAGGTCTTTCCCAACCGCAGTGATTCTGTAATTCTATGATTTGATACAGATGTTTGTTCTGTATAATTTCCTGCATTGTGTGCCTGAAAATTCTTTGGGAAAAACTTTGTCTGAACAAGCTTATCTGTCTTACTTCAGTAAGTGATTATTCCTATTTTTAATTATGATGCTTCTTACTGTTTCTTATATTAACTCTGAGATCCCAGAGAGGAATAGCTAAGAGACATAATTGAAATGTTTATCTACAGTATATCTTGGTTTAGAGTAACTAGCCTTTTTTATGTAATACACCACAAGCAAAGAGCAGTACTTCTTGAACACTCTTATCCCTCCCTCTGTCATTCCGCTCTTGTCACAATGAAAAGTTCCTAGCCTGTATATCTTGAAATATCCCTTGTGGTGCCTCTGTAAGCAACATCTTAAAGGTTACTCTTAGAGCCTGGCTAAATGTTACCAGCACTCTAGGGAGAGTGACAAAATACCCACTAATGTGAAACTAAAATCTTTTAAACCTTTTAAATCTGGTAAACCTTTTGATATTAAGAAATACTTTCCCTCTAATATTTCATGTTATACTTTAAAGTGCACCTGTTCGCCTATGCCTTACAAGGAAAATTAAACGTTAACAGCCTCTCATTAATATTATAAGCCTTTTGGGATTATCAAGTTTCAGGAAAAAATGTTTACTCCAGTCTGTGGAAGAATCTTCATAATTACTAAGTATGAATGGCTCAGGAGGGTTTTGTAAAAGAGTGCTCCTTTGGCTTGTTTTGTATCAGAAACAGGTGAAATTTTGCTATCTTAAACTGATAGCTAGGTTTAAAAACCAATATTTAGGACTTGTTGTAGGGACAAGCCCGTAATGGCAGGCAGTATTTCTAGCCTTGTCTGGAGGAATGGTGATTTGCATCACCTGGGCAAGTACTTTCCTAAGGGTAGTTTGAAAGATGAAGGAATTGAGGTCACCTGAACTTCTCTCTAGGTGGGGCTGACTTAAGTACCACAGCTGAGCAGTTTTCTTTTTGTGTCTGAGATGTATGGCATAGGAGTTTGAGTAAACTGCATATTTCACTGTGAATCCTGCAGCTACTTCTTTTACAATGCTTTAATTTATGTAGGATTTTCAAGGAACTTATGCATGTGTTGTGCTCTTGCAAGTCCTTTCAGATTTAAGTTGCTTTGAGTGGTTCTGCCTCCTGAAAATCTTCCTTTCTTAATGGCTTTTTTTACTTCCTAATTAGATGAACTTCATTTACAACATCATAGCTGTATATAGTACAAGTTTTCAGTAAACATAGCAGGGATTTTTGAGGATGTAAGTGCTAGTGTCAGGTTTCTGGCTACAAACTCTGCTGTTGTTCAGGCATTTAGGTGCCGAAAAGCCATCACATGTGTTTTAGTTCAACATGATTGTGAAATTGCTTTTTTAATGGTGGAAAAAAGATTTAAAGACAAAGCCCAGATGCAATGCAAATACTAACATTAAGGTGAGATTATTAGATTGCTTATCTTAAAATTGATTTTTCAGAATGTCTGTGGTTAATCCTTGTAATCTTGTTGCCACAGTGGGGAAAATCATCTCATGACTTTCCACTTGTTTAAGTAGAAGCTTCTGGTTTCAGAAAACCATGATTCACGTATTTGTGAATTGGAGGAGAGATTGTAACACGAGCTTAAGTTATCAGAGTTAAGAAACTAGAGCCAGGAATGTAATGGCTAGAGACTTTGACAGCTCTCTTGTTTTTATGCATTTATACGTATACACCTCAGTGAATGTATACAAGTGTGTTCTGAATTTTTATCAATCTGGTTAATCAGTGTAATTAGCTGAAACCCTTGAACAGCAACATCAGATGATTTCCCTTCAGAGCTAAACACCATTTATCTGTAGAGCCTCATTTCCGATCTTTTCTCACGAGGAAGACATATAATTTGGGGGAAAATAGTGAGATTTGTGAATATCAGCTCATGATCTGGATGATGATAAGAGTCTGTGCTATGAATGGGGCATTTAGAATGCAGTTGGATGGGACAGTGAGGGGACATAGGGAACACAGCTCTCATTCTGTGTTGTTGTAGTACCTTTTGAGGGTCCAGACCCTAAATACTACCTGGGGCAGAGCTCTGAGACATGTCTGCTCTTGCAATGGTCTCTCACAGGTGAACTGTAATTAGTGATTGTGTCGTATTGGCTGTGTCAGTTCTCAGCTCCTGGGTGAAAATTTCAGGAGCCCTGAGCTGCCCACTCAGGATTGTTTGATTTGGTAGCCAGCTTAAATTTGGTCTCTGAAGGTCATCAGAGTATTTCCCTTTTATCTCCTTCCCTCCTTTCCTGGTTACCGAGGACTTGTTGCCTACTACACTGGAAGAATGATTTGCCCTGGTTTTAAACGTGTGTTTTTAGGAGAGGATTTTTCATGCTGCCAGCACAACTCTGAAGATGAAAGCTGAGATAATGTTCAGGGGGATCTCTGTACCTCCTAGCATCTTTCTCCTGCCAACTCAGAAGATGTCTGATTCCCTGTTCCTTTTATTTTAGAAAGATGTTCTTCTATTCATCCAGGAAAATTTCCTGTGTGGAAAAATAACCACTGAGTGTAGCAGATAAAAACTAATTAACAGCAGTATGAGAAGGATCTTCTGGATCTGTTGTGACACTACTACATTGTATTGAATAGGCACTGTGATTACTGGCACTGTTGGGTAGATGTGACATCAGCAGACCCTCAGGAGGCAGGAGAGTATTCAGTGCTTAAATATCACTGTAATTGTCCCTTCACATTCTGGCTAATTTTCATAGAGCCTGGCAGTGTTTGCTGCGGCCTTGTGGTTTTCCAGTCAGCTGTCTCTGCTTATGCACATATAATTCTTTTGGAGCATGTCTGGCATGCACAGATCTGTTTTCTGATATGAAAAGCATATTTTACCAACACTCTACATGGAGGAGTCTGTTATACATGAGCATGTTTGTTTGAAAATAAGGTAGATGGCTAGGAAAAAAAACGTTTGTGCCATTCATGTTTGTATGCTGTCCTCTGAATCAGGTCTGTATTTTTCACCATATGGAAGATCTTGCCTAGAGTTCGAATTGAATTGAACTGAAATGCAGTAAAAATGTAAATGGAAAAGCATGAAAAGCACAAAGTGAAGCCTGCTAAGCAAAATGAATCTCAAAAGCTGAGTGCCAAGTTCATCTCTTAAAAAACAAAGACCCCAACAGAATACCTTCTGATTCCACTTAAGAGTTCTCATGTACATTTCAGTGATAAAACAAATTAGCACAGCTCACTTGTTTAAAGTAGACTTGCAGATTTTAACATGAGAGAGTAGAACAAGTGAGGTTATTTTCCCCATCTTTATTCAAGTCTTCCCCCCCTCCCACCCATTTAAGAATGCATTCTCTATACTTGTCTCTAGTCACTTTTCCCCTGCTAATATTTTAAAGATGGTTGAATACATGAAAGGGAAATTATTTGATGTAGGCTTTGAAATACTGTGCATGCTTTCACTGCAAATATATTACTATTAAGTCTACAATGGCTTTTTTTATCTAGGAGTTATCTCTTTGAAGAGTCTATCATGTAGAAGTAGATTATGCAGCTGTTTATATATTGAATTTTAAAATGCATCTCAAACAAATTCTTATATGGTAATTTTTTTTTCCTTGCCTTGATAGGGGTTCTTAAATGCTTACGAATATCTAATGAGTGGGACTCAAGTGGATGGAACCAGGTTCTTGACAGTGATTCTCAGTGATGAAACAAGTGGCAATGGGCACAAAACAGAACATACAAAGTCCTGTATGAACATGAGAAAAAACTTTAAGGGTTTCCAGAACACTAGAAAAGGTTGTCCAGACAGGCTGTGAAGACATACTCAAAACCTGCTTGTACACTTTCCTGTGTAACCTACTCAAGGGAATCTGCTTTAGTTGGGGGTTGAACTACATGATATGTGGGGGTCCCTTCCAACTCCCATTATTCTGTGGTTCTATGGCGTGCACATAGAATAGCTGCAATTGAGCAAATTATTTAAAGAACTCTATGTAAGAATTTGTGTTAAATGTTTTTTTGTTGTGTAAAGCTACAAAAGACCCTGTGTAACCTGGGGGTAGAAATCTTATTTTTTTCTTTTATTATTGTAGTCCTAGAAATTTCCCACTTAATTTGAAGGTCAACCCTTGATTATGGGAATTTGCTGAAACTTTTAGGATTTCCATTTATTTTTCCCCAAGTTAACTTTTTAATTACTATTTGATTTCATGTCGTTTCTTTCCCCTGATGCTTGCCTTGCATCATTATGCCTAGCATACTGTTCCAATTTTTTGCAAAAAGCAACTGAATCTGAATCAAATCAACACAAGGTTTTAAAGTATCATTACTGAGGAAGGTAGAGGAGACAGGGTAGAATTGAATTAAAAGCACAGTGAGGATTTTTCAGTCAAAGGCAACATAGTTTTGTTTAGATTTCCATATCTACAAGATAGTTTGTCAGTTTGTGTCAAGTGGTGGACATGGTACATGATACTTTGTAGTCTTGCATTCTTCATTTCAGTGCTCAGGAGTGCAGTGACTTCTGCGGCCGCTGCAGGGAAGTAGCAACTTTCCTCTGAGGCAGAAAGTTTTCACTACTTCAGCTGCAGATCAGGTCATCTTTGTCCAGATCTTTGAGCAAAACTGATGTGTAATTACTTGAGAGGAATTTGAGTACCCATTACTTCAAAGTAGTTTCTGGTGTCCAAGTCTTGTCTTTCAGTCAGGACATTTTAGTGGTTTTTTTGTTTTGTTTTTTTACCTCTTTCAAAAATAGACTATTTTATTAAATTCTTAATAATGTATTAATTCACCAGTAATCTTGAGCCTGTCAACAGGCAGTAATTCTTTAGTGATTGGTTTTCATGAGGTTGAGGTGAGAGTTTGTGATCAGTTATATAAATTGAAATTATGATTTCTGATAAAGATAAGGACCACACAGAATTTGAGGGAATGTTCCTTATGGCTCCAAAGCTGTTTGAGCATTGTGATTTAGCCTCTGTTTCTCATGGGGATGACAAAAAAAAAAAAAAAAAATTTTTTTTTTTCTTTTTTTTAGCATCAAATGCTGAAGTAAATGAGATTGTGGACATTGTTTTTATACTGGTGCAGAAAGTGAGCCTTAGGCTTAGAAATACATTAGAGTGATTGGTCAGGATGACTTTGCAGATCTGGTATTGGAAGTGACACTGAAGTTGATGTAAAAAGAAGGGAAAAAAATGTGATTTGAGAGAAATGCACAACTCACAGTCAATCAAATCACATGTCCTGATGTATGAAATCCCTCCCTCCCTCAGGAATCACTATAATGGCAGCATTCAAGTTGTGGGGGGAAAAAGGTACATGTTTTGAACTTTGGTTTCAGGCCTGCCAATGCATTTCATATTTTCACTTCAGTAATTCTGGCAATGCATGTTACACCAGTTTCAGTTTTGTATAGCATTCAGCAGTATCTCTGTTGGACAGTAAGAGTAGCAAGGAGAATAATACTCTCTAGCTTATCATAGATCACTTCACAGAAGAAAAAAAAAATGTTGTAAGATCTGTTATATTCATTTTGCCATGTTTTGATAACTAAGTGCAAATACAGTAACTGTTGACTAGTTTCTGTCAAAGTATAACTTCTGGGCATTAAAAAAAAAAAACCCAGCCAGACAAAAACCCACCATTCTTGATTTCTTACTGATGCTAAAATAATTGTCTAAGAATGTCTGTAAAACTTCACATGGATACTAATGCAATCTTTTTAGATATCAAACACAGAACATTAATAGTAAATAGTTGTCCATTATTCCACAGTTGTTGGGATTTCTTTTGAGGTTTTTAATGTTTCCTTCAGGTCTTTCTAGCCAACAACTGCTTTTCTTTTTTTTTTTTTTTTTTTCAGTTGTGTAGTTAGACAGATTTTAAAACTCAGTGAATCTCTTGATGACTATTCCAAGGATTTTCATCAAAAAATAAAAAATAAAAAAATCTGATTTCAGTGAAAAATACAGTGTGACTAAAATATTGTTATGATGAGGGCTCATTATTTAGAATGAAGTATTCTCTTATCTGTGCTATCAGAGGAACTTAACTTTGTCTACAAATGTGCATACATCAGCTATATAGGATGAGGGACAGCACATGATGCTTTGAAAGAGAGAGATTAAACATAAGAATTATTCCATGGAGTGTAGATGAGTAAAATGCCCTAAAGTCCCCACTGCAGTTGGTAGGGATGTTTACAGAATGGCATAAGCTGAAAAATGCATTTATTTCCAGCAGAAATTATCCATCATATGCAAATGCTTAGGATTATTTCTGGCAAACCCCTGTTCTGAGCTGATGGCTGTGTTAGCTTCTCTGTCTACTCTGCTTCTGCTCATGGGTCACTGAGGTGCTGCTTGGTTACATTCTGAAATCCCCAAATCTGCCTAAGTCAAAGTGTCTGGCAACTATGTTGCTGTCCATCAGTCACTGGAGGAAACATTAGATTTCTGTGTATGTCTCTCAGAGCTCTGTTAAGGGTTTCTGAGTCACAAGGGTTGTGACACAGTGTAGATACACTTGACTGTGGTTTATAGGTAAGGCAACCCATTTTACTCTGACTTGGGTTCTTTCTATCTGGAAAAACAGCATGGAGAGTGGGTCTCCTCCTTCTTTCCTACCGTTAGTGCATGTGGAATTGGGCCTGAATTATGATCCACGAGTGTCTTTCTCAGATAAAACATACAACACTTTCTTGAGTGCATCCCCGTGTGCAGTCAGTCTTTCATGACTGTGTCCAGTACCTTCCCCTTCTGTCATGCTTGTGATCTTTTTGAAGGTTTGTCAGCTTCTGTCTACAGTTAGAACTGCTGTGATTGGCAGATATAAAGGCTTTGGACAGTTTCACTCTTGTAGTCATCTACAGAGGTCTGGAGAAGCCAGAAAATATACTGCATGAGTGCCCTGTGCCAAAGAGAGAACTTTCTCCAGTGAATGTACCCATAAATGTGATGCTTTCTATCTAAATCCATGTCTTCTACAGAAAAACCATGGAAAAGACCAAAGGACTGTCATCTCAATAGTGGCCTTAATTCTAGGCAGGCAGCCTGCTTATTTGAATGCCCATGATCCTAGTAACTGTAGGCACAGAAGACTGCAGGCAAGAACAGTGACATATATATTCTCATTTTTTGCCCAAAGGAGACTGTAACAACTGAAATATCTGTTGTTTTTCAGCTTAGATCTGGGTAGTGTAGGAAACAAAGCCTAAACTTCGTGGCTGTGTAAGGAGAATATTCAGGTCCTGTGAGGTGGAAAAAGAGAATAAACTTTAGAGTCCTGCTATTTAGTTCAGGCTTAATAATAAATTTATCAGAGGAGCAAGCTGACCCAAGATAGCGTATTCTTAACTAATGGTTCAAAGTTCTTTCAGACTTGACTTTGGGGAAGAGAAATAACACATTACCTCTTTTTTTTTCTTTTTCTTTTTTTTTTTTTTTCCCCCCTCTTATGTCTACAGAAGAGAAAAGGAAAAACTTTATTTGGTCACTCTTAAAACTCTAGTGTTCTTCCTGTGCAAGCATGACAATTCTGAAGATAGTAACTTTTCCTGCCTGGAGCTCAGCTGTCCTAGAGCTGGGAAAAGCTCTCAGGTATTCTGATGTTACCTTTACAATGCTTTTCTTTTCAGAGCTGTAGCAAGCACTCTGAGTACTGTGATCTGGGCCAAGCTCCCATATTTATTATATTACCTGGCAAATGAAAGATGAGGTCTTATGTCCCTGAGATAAGTAACAATTTCTTGGTGTCAGGGTTTTCTAGTCCATCTGTGGAAATACTGTTTGTTTTTCCTTTGGTGGGAGTGAATTGATATTCCTTTAGGTACAGATGACAAGCCAAAGGATGGCTTTGCTTGAAAGCCATAACATGCTTTCATAAAACATTTTTTTTTGTTGTTGTTTAATAATCAGTCACATTACCTTTCTCATTAGTTTTCTTCCAAACTCTGAAGGGATCAGCAGTGATGGGATACAGAAACAACTGCAGGTGAAACAAAGTAATTTGGATGTGGAGTACAAGTTCTTCCATAGAATTGCCTATATGAGACTTCATAAATTAACTATTTTGGTATATTTTTAATTTGATACTTAAAAAATCCTTATGAGTCCCTGCTTTCCTGATGTCGTACTTTAACATTGAACATGACAACCTGTCAATTTCTCTTCAAAGTGCTTTCAAAAAATTGAACCCACTGTGATGTCAGGAGAAAACAAGGGTTAGCATTGCATCAAACTACACGAGGGGAGGGGCAAGTGCGGAAATTAAAATGTAGTAAACATTGCAAATGCTTCATCTGTTGGTTCCCCGTAATCTGAATGATGTTCTTACAGCCTTGGATGTTCAACTGTCAACTTGTCTGGGAGCTAGGGAAGTTCTCCATGCAAGTATTGTAGCACAGCCAGAACATCATTAAGTATTACTTCTGCTTCTTAATGCTAACTGCTTTTTGCTGGTACTCCCCAGCAAGCATAGAATTTTCTAAATTAACAGCTTTTGGAGCATCCCAACTTATTTTCTGATATCTTTAGCCCAGTACTCAGCAAGCTATATAAAAACAGATTTTGAGCTCCTGTTTTGGAGGAGCTGGTTAGAGACTGGTACTTGGGTGAGATGCACTCTGAGGGTGAAATGAAAGGTGGAAACTGTCCCTGAAGTCAGAACTCAGCTGGTATATTTCGCAGAAAGTAGATAAAATGGATAATTTTAGTGGTTTAACCTAGCAAATGGCTGAGTACCACAAAGCTATTCACTCATTTCCCCCCCTTCCCAGTGGGAAGTAGAACTTTTGGGATGAGATAGAGCTATTTACTAAGATATAGAAAAGGATAATAATTATGATAGCTATATACACATTTTTATATATTTAAGTGATGCATGAGATGAACTCCCGCTGCTTTCAAAACTCCTTCCACAGAATGTCCTATTGTACAGACTGTCCCTTTGACTAGTTTGTCAGATGCACTAGTTCTATTTCCTCACAGATCCTTGGGCCCTTCACTGAGAATGGCCTTGGCTCTGTACAACTCTGCTTAGAGGCAAGTATAACTGTTGGCCTGTTATCAATCTTATTTTCTAGAAACAAAACATAACATCATATTGGACACACTGAATAAAACAATTCCATCCCAACTGAAAATAAGACAGTAGTTTAAAAGTTCTAAGAACTTAAAAAAATATAATAATAATTAAAAAAGCTTGTTTATTGTTTTTAAGGTCCTTTGTGTTGGTCAAAGCTCACAGGAGGATGTAATTCCTGTTTGACAAGTCTTGCACAGGTGCTATTTCAGCCCTGTGGCATTCACGTGGTAGTCCTGGTATGAAATTTACCTTATGTACTTTGTTGCTTATATTGATCATCTGGAAGAAGGATAGAGTCACTAGAAAAGATGATGTAAAGCACATTCTAATTTGCATATATCCTGCTTGTTCTTCTTGACCCTTTTTGAATAACAGACATGAATTAATGACAGGTTATGATGATGTTTAATCTGATTTTATACACAGTACTAGCTTTGTACTTAAACTTTGATGCATCTCAGACCTCTAAGTAATGATTTGTATGGTTTTAAAATGGTAGCTTTTAAATCATCTTGACCTCTTTTTAGCTACTTTGTTGTTATGATCTTTGGATATCATTCTTGGACAGGGAAAGATATAAGCGGATGGAAAATGTTATGACTCCCTGTCATGTGATCCAGGGTTTTGTTTCATATTTTTGATATTTTTAATTTATGCATACGTAAAAGAGTTGAAGGAGTTGGCATCATGACATAGACTTGAATCCCAAATTTAAATATCAGTGGATTAATTCAGTGTTTAGGAAACACGACCACTACAGGTGAGAGAACCTGTGTTTGAAGAGGCATACTTGATTCTAGTGTTTTTTTTTTTTTTTTTTTTAAGTATTGCACTGTGAATATATACAGAAATTTATATGTGAAATGCCTTTTACAATCATGGACTTCTCATTTTTCCTCTGTTTAAGAATTACATATAGCAATAACTGCTTGGCATCTTATTTTTCTACCTCCAGAAAATGATTTATTAACTAGAGGGTTCAGCTGCTTTTTGCTTTTGTTGCCACTGACAAAAGGCATGTTTAAGCATGTTAAATTGGCTTAATGCAGTGGACAGAAATGATGGCTAAAAGTAGCAGAACTTGCTGCCAACGCATATTTCTCTTTTGTACCATTTATAAGGAATAGTTAATCTGACCTCAAAGAAAAGAAACATATGCTCCACCAGATAAGGTGCTAGAGATGAATGAATCTGTCTGCTATGGAGTATTTGTTGGTATAAGAGAGAATAAAGAAATGGAGCACAAGGGAAAGAAGACTTACACAAGTTCCAGAAGGAAAAAAAGTGAAGCAAATCCTGGGAAGTGACAGAAATGAAAGAAGAGAGGGGGTTTAATCAGAAAGAAGGCAGAGAAACAGATCTGGTGGCAGACAGCACACTATGTTCCCACTTTATTATTTTGCACTCAGATGTGGTTCCGGATTGGGGTTTGAACAGTGCAAGTTTTTGAATTGGGCTAATAAAAGTAATGCTGCATAAGGAACATCGTTTAATAATTGTCTAACCCTGTTAGGCCCCAGTGTCAATAGAATCTGCTTCTCCGTAGCATGGGCAGGTACATCCATGTTTTTTTGAATGGATTATTGATTTTCATTTCACTCCAGTGCTAAATACCCAAAACCACATAAAATTATCTGACTAGCTAGAAGCTTGAGATAAGTGTGGGTTTTTACAGGAGAGGAAATTAAAAAATAAGAAAGGCATGAACAGTGAAGAAAGAAGAAAAAATGAATCTGAAACACAAATCTGGATGGCTGTGTAGAGGCAGCATTTCATATCCAGGCTGCTGGCTTCAGTCTCCTTCAAAGGTGGTGGCAAAGATAAAGGAGTAAGATGACAGTGTTGATGGACCTGATATGTGGTCACTGGAACCTGATCTGAATTTCATTTTCTTTAAAGCAAACTGCCTCTAATCATCATCCTTTATGGTATGCCTCGTGCACCTCAGAAGGGACTGGAGGAAGTAGTGATATATAGGCATTATATACATGACTAATGTTTTTCTTTTTCTCTCTACTTTTTTATTTCCCTGACTCTATTATGAACAGGTCATTATGAACATTCAGTATTTTCAATTCATTCTATTCTGTAAGAATATGGAAGATAACGTATATTAGTCTCCAAGTGGAAATTGGTAACCAATGGCCTGTGAATATGAGTTTTGGAATATTTTAAAACATTCTGGTTACTGATTGAGTTTTGTAATTGGTTTGTTAATAAATTCATTTGTTAAAAAAAGTTATTTTTATAACTTGAAATGAATATCATTCTGAAATAGAATGTTCAAACTTGCCACTTGTATTGATTTGAAATTCCTGATGAATACTTGTAGCTCCTTTGTGTCCTTCAGTTTCTTGCTGAAATCTGTGGCCCTTGTGATCACTGTTACCTGTGTATAAACTGGGGTGTGATGATGCATGTAAGCTGTTACTCTATGTATTAGCACAAGACACTGGCAGTGGTAGCATCTCTGCAGTGCTGAAGGACAGGATGGCCACTCCTTTGCAGAATGAGACCGAGAAGGCTCTTCTCTCCACCTCACAGAGGGTTCATCCCTCTTCATTTCTCTTCTAGTGATTGTGGTTTTGATTCTAGGAGGCCTTTATGTGGTCTGAAGGGTACTGGCTCATTTCAAATCTGCCCTTCTCATTCCCTTTCCTGCCTTTTCATTCCCTCTAGTAATTTTGTTAATATGTAGTATTTCTTGGAGCTAAATTTTCAGTCCTTCTGTAAATACAAAAAGCAAGAAATCAGCAAAATAAATGTTTGAATTTGATTTAGAGTAGATTGCAGATAATTTTGAGACCAGCAGTGCTGTTCAAGTAGTTAAGTGTTGTTGGCATATTAATGAAGAATTTCAAAATTTTTTTTATTTTATTTAACAAGAAGAGCTAGAATAGAGCTGGCTAACTTCCAGGTGCTGTCAAGGCCCAATTCTGAAAGTGGGTTATTGTCTTCTGTATACAAGCCTGTTGGTGAAAGGGAAGGGAGCTGTACTGTCACTGAAATGGAGGGCTTCCTGGCCCACCCTTGCTAGCTCTGGGTCATCCACAACTTGCAGACTGAGTGATGCTAACAACAAAATCAATTAAAGGAAAAGAGCAACAAGGCAATAAACAGAATTTGTTGATATCAACAACAAACGGGTCAGCTTGGGTTATTCCCTGAGGAGGGTACAGCCTGAGGCTAAACCAGAACTAAATATTTGTGTTTAATAGTTTTTTTTTTCTTGTTTTCTACTGGAAATACTACCATGACACACAGCTGGCAGCTGTGACCATCCTGTGGTTAAACAAACTGACATTTGAGGAGGAGAAAATTTGCCCTGGAAGATGAACACAATCTTACTGACAGGCAGATGTCACCATAACATTCTCACTCAGTGATTGGTGTCAGCTGTGAAAGTACCCAAGGACAATTGATAGATGTAGAGAACTAGATGGCAATACCTGCCTGCCAGTATGGAGCTGCTCAGTGAGGACAGTTTAGGTTGACAGTACATTTCAAAAGGAGGAAAAGGGAACTTAGCATCATAAGGAACATTGGTAATTGAGTCTCAAAATTCAAGCATTAGGAAGCTGGGAACTTTCATTCTTAAGAGCGGTACTTGTTAGAATAGGGATTTCTAGAATACGTAATGGCACCCAAACTGTATTTCCTTCATATTCGAATTAGCATTTAGCTAAGGAAATAACAAAAAAGTACTACACTGTCTCTGCAGACAATTGCTGTGGTGACCCAGTGACAGCATTTTCTGTCAGAGAGGTGCTTGTTTAAAAACAGGAACTGAAGTTAGTAGGAACTGAAGTTAGTAGAATCTAGGTCAATATGTAAAATGCACCTTAGCTAATGTTGGAATGGAGACAAATATGAATACCATTCTGTTTTTCAACTCTGTGGTTGTGCAGTGCTGCAATTGTTCATATGCAAGTGTCCAGATATTTCTGTGGTCACTCTTTGGAAGAAAGGCTTGGAGTCAGATGAAAAATGAGAAAATAAAAGCAGTAAGTTGTTCTAAATTGCCTCAATAATGTTAACTCAATGCTCTTGAGTCCTTGCTTTGCTAAATTTGCTCATGTAGTCATCTCAGATATATTAATTTATGACTGAGGAAAATTGTACATTTGTGTCCAAAGTGTCTTTCTCTGAGATGTCATTATCTAAGTTTTCTGTGACTTGGAAGACTTCTTGTTGAATGGTCAGACTGCTGGAGGAGACTTCTTACAAGGAAGACTCTCTTGCCTTTGAGGAGCTTCTTCACCAGTGAAGAAGCAATGAGTTGTCTCCAACCATGGGAGTTCTGCTTCTCAAATGTCTGTACTTCTCAAGCAGGTATTAATATATGTACTGCAGAAGTGTATGAGTGTATGTTTATTTTGTCGCTGCCTGTAGTCTTGAATTAAAACGACCCTACTTTTTTTCAAGGGACGGATAAGCAAATGTCTCTTCTCTCTCACCTGAGAAAATCAAAACACATCTGATGTGCTAAGCAGGGTGTGAACATGTATTAGCCAAGTCCACAGGGGTGCAAATCTACCCTCTCTGGAAAGCCTCAGTTTCTTGATAGTGTTTCAGTAGGAGTGAAATAGAAAGTGCATCTCTGACTTGCTTCATACCTTTCTCTGCTCTGAAGGGTCTGCCTAAACCTGCATTGGACCTACTAGCTCACTGATCGGTCCCTGATCAGTTTTCTTTTTCTGTGCTGTATTTTGCTTTTTGGCTTCTGTGGGCAACAGAACCTTTCCTGAAAATAAACGTAACCCCCTGAATGTATGATCTTCATCAGTTGTTTTTTTTTTCTGAAGCCTTTTTCCTTTTTTCTTTTTCTTTCCTCTTTTTTTTCCCCTCTGTTTCCCAGCTGGCAGGTCTGGCACAGTGACATGGTGTGTCAGGTTGCATCAGTCACATTGTTCTCTGTGGCATCCCTGCTCAGAAGGAGATGTGACTGATGAGAGGTGATGGTGTTGCATCACAACCAAGGCCTCAGCTGGAGAAGTCTCAGCAATTCACTCAACCTTCATTAAAAGGTGCATAGGGTGGAGAAGCAGAGTGCTGCCTTTCATTCCTCCCTTGCTCCCCAGTCCCTTTTGCACCAAATATTTTGCTAGCTGTATCACTCAACTTGTCCTGGGGAAGCTGCTGTGGCTGAATAAGTTTTGAAGGCATATAGGGAAGAGCTCCAAGATGCCTGTTATCAATGGTGCAGGTTTCCCATGGGGAAACAGAGTTGCTCTGAGTCTGATGAACATTATCTCAGTGTTCTCAATGTTTTTCTAACTAATTACAGCCATCATGTTGCAAGCTATTTCTTACAATCAGGGAAATTAATTCAAAGCATCACAGTATTCCTTCAAGTTCTATCAGAGAGCTGAAGTACAGATCTGCAGCTCACTAACACCTTTAAATAGCAACAGGCAGCTCCAGCTTGCTCCTGTGTAAAAGGAGCAGAATTGGGTGTGCAGAGCCAGGAACGTGAAAGGTTTGAAACAATGATAGCCTTTGTTAACCTTCTAATAGTACCTGAAATGAATAGCTGAAACTCCCAGCCTGTCTGCAATATCACTTTACACTTGCCTGCGACAGATGTAGGCATTACTCTCCCTACTGTATGCTGCAGATGCATTTACTGTAAGAAGTTGTCAGTAGTGTTCTGAGCAGTGTTAGGTGGTCACTAAGCCTCCCATTTAGTGTTTTGAGGACCTCCATGCAAGCTTTTTCAGGTGAGTGGCTGCTTCGTTCCCGATGACGTTTTTCAGTTGCTTTTCTGATTGACAGTGGCACAAAGCTCATAGGTGAGTTACCCACACTAGGAAAAACAACATTATTCTGCCAACTGTCTAATACAGCCATAGATTTTTTTTTTTCCTGGTATATCGCTACTAAATAAGGCAGCTATGGAAATGAAGCAGCTCAGTATTTGTTACTGCTAGTAACAGTTGATATAAATAGCCATATTTTTCTATTTCCAAATCACAACGCTGCATGAAAATTTTCTTTGCATTCAGCTCCAAGCTTCCAATTTTCTGCCTCTTCATTGATATTGATGCTTTTTGGGAACATGATTCTTGTGCTTTTATTTCTCAGACTAAGATTTATTGCAGTTTTTTCCTTTTTGCCTTATACTTTTATTTTGCCATCTTATTAATTTTTCCTTTGTTTTGACCATTTCAGTCTTTCTTGATTTCACTGCTGCCTTTTTCTGTCTCTGACTCTGAATATGTAAACTCCTTATTTAGAAGGTCCCACTGCCACCCTAGAATACTTTAAAGCAATATCATACTCATTTTTCTGCCTATGGACATGTGCATTTATGAACTTGTGGTGTGAACGGGAGCGGTCTGTGGACACCATATCTAGCCTGTTTTCAGTCCTGTTCCAAACCTTCCAAACCAAGGCAGTCTTTGATTGTATGAATAGTTCCAAACCTATGAAAAGGTCTTCTCTTTGTTTCAGCATCTCTGCCTTGCTGGCTGCTGAGCTATTCACAGTCTGGAGTCAGGTTTCCTTAAGAAAATACTCCTGGGAGTCGATGGATCTTTGTGACACCCACTAGGCTGACTGAACTAGCATGAGGATGGATTTATTGAACTGTGCTCTCAAACTATTGCAGCAGACCCAGCTGACAAAGATTTTATGAGATCAGAAGCTCTTGTAAACAGTATTTGCTGTGATAAGTGGACTAGTGCTGCAATGTGCCACATGTTGGTTGCTTTTCTTCAGGAATCTGTCTGGTGTGACGGGGTATGCTGTGCTTGTATGGTCAGGCAAGTTGAAACTGCAGTGTTCATTCTTTTAAGAAACAGAGGGGAAAGTCTATAAGCTGTTCAAGATTGCTGTTTCCTCCTGTCCTACCAGTGGGCTGCTCATGTTTTGTTTTGTTTTGTTTTTTAATTTTATTTATTTATTTATTTATTTTAGGACTCAGTTTTTCTGCTTTTATCTTGACACGTGCTTATGAACCAGTGCTACAGATCCCATCAGGCTGCCCTGTTTTGAACCATGCTCTTGTGCCTCTTTTCTAGGGATGACTGCCAAGGTGGGTGTGTCCTAGCCTTGCTGGGGACAGCTAGGGCTATGCAGTGGGCTGAGGAGTGAGGGGCCGCATGCAGGGTATCAGTCTTTCTCCAGTCTGTAGCTTCTGTTTTCTGCTTGGCTGCGCTCACTGCCTTTCTACTGCCCCTTGGGGAATTGCCCTCTTATTACCACAATTACAATCTGTACACATTTCATTAAACTAATATCGTTTCGCGCAGGCTTTCTCCACCGAAGCGCACAGCTGGAGGCCCATTTCTTTTCCTCAGCTTAAACACTTTGACAGGTTAAGAAAGCTATTATGGCTGAATAACAGGTGTTGCAAAACAATGTGCATTTGATGTTTAAATGAGAGAGCTTCTTTATTGACTGCCTTTATGGCAGCTAAGACTCTCCTTTTTCAAGATGACTGGATTTTTATTGGTTTTACTGCTTTTTAAAGTGTATTCTGTTGTTTCTGAATAGGTCCGAAGTGACTGTCTGTGGCTATTTGTTATTCTGATGTCTTTTCTTATTTGCAGTTTTTTTGCCTTTATATCCAGGTGAAGGGTACTGGTGCTAAATAGAAGAATTTTATTTTTACTCTGCCTCATGCCAGTACTGCACTTCTTGTTCCTGGGCATCTCCTGATGGAGCTATAAGCCATTCTGCTCCATTACTTTGTCTTTGCTTATTATTTCTAACCCGATTTGATTCATTTCCCATCTATCTAGCAACCTGTATATATTTAGAGTTTCTAGCTGGGCTTTAGAATGGTTTGTGGAGATTTTTAGAGCATTGCGGAAGATGCGGACATATGCTGTTTGCTCACTGCCAGTGGAAATGCATGCCCAAATCCATCATATTTGTTTTGGAATCTCAGTGCTTATGTGTAGTCTATGGCGCTAGGTGATGTGATTAATATAGTGTGTTCACAGATGATCTAACAAGTAGCGTGGCCTTGTGAAATGAGTTTGAGTATCAGCAATTCAATGTAATGTGACATTTAATTAAACACAACCAATATATTATAACTAAAAGAAATAATAATAAAGGCTTCTTGACATTAAAAAAAATTATCTCTAAAAATAATTACTCAGAAATTATTTTTTTTACTTCCTCCTCTTTTCTAGCACTGGTGGAATTTTAGTAAATGCTTTTGCAGGCAAAAGGACATTTTTCTCTCCCACTCCCACAAAGTAGATTTTGCCTAATGTAAGCAGTTTTAAGAAGGACCTGGACAGAAGAAAATATTACTGTGTAGTAGAACAAGGACAGTGTGGCTATGGCCTCATATTTCTTTTCTATTCTGCTATCTGTTTTGACTTTCAAGTTTGCAAAAGATGACATTAATAAGATGACATTTTAGCAGCCAGATGTTTGGAGTGACTAAAGCATTATTGGGGAGCAGGAGAAGAATCTGTTCAAGTCAGATTCATTTAGGCACAGTCTTTTCTTTGCCTGTAATTCCCAGCAGGAATTACAGACCTGGTGCCAGGTCTGGTTCCTGGTGTAACGCTGAGATTGCCGGCTCAACCACACTGTGGGCAAATATCACAGGAGGTCCACCTAACTGGCCTTATTACACCGATTTTTCTTATGTCACTGATGTGAGCACTATTTGAATTAAGTGCAACACTGAGCTGCAAAGGGAAGGAAGATTAACCTTATAGCATGTGTATAAATGGAGAAGGTGGGAGAGCAACCAGCTGTTGCCACCACCATATATTTTTTCACAGTAGGCATCAATGAATTACTTCTGTGACCCTGATGTGCTGCTTTCTTAGCAGGCATCCAAGTAGTTGAAATCCCCGTCAGGATGAGTGCATAGGCACAACACTTCTTGTACCTGAAACAGGAAGGCCTTATCGCTCATCAGTAGGCCTTGATCTGGCAGCCTGTAGTAGACCTTGACCTCTAGATGTTCTTTATTGGTCTGGTCCCTAATTTTAACCTACAAGCTCTCAACCCAGTCATGATTGTTTCTAAAAGGCAACTGAACAATCTATCCACCTCTTATCATAGAGGGCAGCACCCTGCCCATTCTGCCTTACTTATTCCTTCTACAAAGCTTGAAGCCCTCAGTCATAGTGTTCAATTTTTGTGACTCATCCCACCATGTTTCTGTGATAACAGTTAGGTAATAATTTTCTAGTTTCACCACAGTTTCCTTCTTCACCTGCTTATTTCCCACACTGTGTGCATTGGTGTAGAGGGACTTCAGCTGGGCCATCAGACCTCCCAAATCACTCTAGGACAAATCTGAGTGACAGAAAAGAGCCAGGGAACACCATCACTTTAGTAAGCAACAGGGGAAAACTCAGATCTCCTTCTATTATCAAATCTAGTTTAAAGCTCTGATGATCAGTCCAGGCCTGCTGTTTTTCAGCTCTCATGGTAAAAATAGTTAAAAATCCTAAGTCAATTTTTACAAATTTGTTTCTTTGATTATAGAAGTTCATTCCACTTTTTCTTCAAAATTAATCGTCTTTCATCTTCACTTCATGTTTGCCACAAGTCTCATAGATCTCTTGATTGCCAGGGTTTTCTTTCTTGAAAACACTTCCCAACTCATATTACAGCTGTCTGCTCTCTGACTTGTGTCTCAGGCATCATCTGGGAGGTCTGGAAATCCCTTTTCTTATTGACTCATTTTTCAGTGTAACAGAGCCTTCTCATGGTGATCATTACCTCTCTGCTGTTTACATTTTATATGCTTAGTTCCTTTGTTAAACCCTCCCTATTCTCCAACCCTGTTGCTCTTAAGTGTTTCTCCTTTTGCTGTCTGCTGTAAAGAAGTGAAATACAGACAGCTGATGGGGTATCTGCACCTTGGCTGCTTTAAAGCACTTGTTTTATGTCGCGGCTCTGGCTTCAGTGACCACAGGTCCTTGACCAGTTTTTTTGTTTGTTTCTGTTGAAACAAGAAAAGCCTTATGAGTTTTGGAGATGTGGAAGTAAAGTGCTTGTCCTGCGGCCAACAGAATGGCTTATGCAGGTACACTTTTGGAGTAGGTGCATGGGCAGGCATTGGATGTAACTAAATGAAAAACATTTCTGTGCCAGAGGAGGAGGATGCCACTATTTTTCCTTTGTTTGCACCTACTGATACTACAAGGATATTTGCAGATACAGGCAAATAGGAAGGCTAAAGTTGCATTGTTGAGGTGACTTAGGCAGCATATAGGGGGATATTGTGTCCAGGATATGTAAGCATTAAATAGTAGTAACCATTGTTTGGGGACAGCCTAACTTTTGACTTGTGGTGTAAATATGGTGCAAAATGGATATATATCAGAGAAGAATCGGACCTCGAACTCACATTGCTAAGAAGGAAATTCATGGATTCATCAATAGGGTTTATTTGTCAGCAGCTAGAAATGGGAGTATAAATTTTATCATTAGAATGCTTTCCAAAACCAAACTTTGTTGACAGCCTCAGCTGCTACCATGTAGGAATTAAATGTCTTGGGATTTTTCATAATCATTTCAGTCAGGGTTGAAGAGCAAAAAATGTTGCTTATAAAAAGAAATTCCTACAGGCCTTCAGCATTAATAATTTTGTGCATGGAATTATATATTTATAAACATCATACAATTATAATGGAAATTCAGTAAAAATTCTACTTAAAATTGCTTTTCACCTTGATTACAAAATTCTTTCTGTAAGAGAGGAAAAAATGTGGTTCTGTGTGGCTTTGCTAAGTCTGTAGGAGAGATCAGGGTAGAGATGAAGACTGCCTGAGAACTTTAGTTAAGGTCTCTATGTATTCCTCACTCTGTTTTTGAACAGAACTTGGTAGCAATTGAAAGTGGGTAGTATTTGATACCCAGTGTGCAACAAGGTGATAGATTCAGTTCTGTATCTGGTAATCTAGCGTAAATAAAGAATGCGGACCTTGGGGACGCATATGGCTGTGCATGTCTTTGTGATTCTAAAAGTGGGTAACACTTGAACTAGTCAAATGAGAAAGTACTCTTCAGAAAGGGAAATTAAGTATTTTTAAAAGTTTTTGTTCAGACAGGTTTATTTAACTTTTATATTCATTTCCTGGGAATAGAAGAATGTAAAACATTTAGTACTGTGTGCAACAGGAATGCTCTTTGCATTGACATGGACACTGAAGTTTGAAATCACTTTTTAAATAGTAGAAGAGGGCAGTGCTGTGGAACAAGTGTATTTCATAAATCAAATGGTAGAATCTGTAGTGGTGAACAAAATGCATAAATATCATGATATCTTTAGATGGAATTTCTAGAATAATAAAGTATTTATTGTGTAGATGTCTCTTTCTGTTAAAGTATGAACAGGGATACATGTGTATGTCAGTATATTTCTGTGTACATATGTGAAATTCAGCTCCAGGTGTTGTTTTTTTTGGGAACTGATTTCAGGCATATTGCCTTTATGCTTTAGGTGAGACTTAAGGCTCAGAAGCTGTAAGAAAAGATCCTCTTGGAGTGCAAATAGCTTTTCCAAGTTCTGAAAATTCCTGCTAAAGAGCCTTTAAATTGAACTTAAACATGCTGGGAGAAGAACAATGTGCAGAACAGTAGCCACCAGCTTTCATCCTCTTCCTTTGTGAATCACTGTCCTGGCAGCACATAGTAATTCTTTCTCATTTGCTTTGTCTTTTCCCTTGTCTAGTTTCAAAATGTGCATTGTCCTGCATGTTAAGGATCCTTCTCAGATAAAGAGAAGCAGCAATGCTGCTAGCTGTTAGAACTCCAGAAAAAAAAATATGTTTTGAGCTTCAGGTAATTGTTCTGAAGAAATTCTAAATAATGGAAATTCTTCAAATGTCCAAGATGTTCCCTGGGACTGAATTCAGTATATTGGCAGCAGAAGATTGTCAGAAGGAAATAAAAGTACCTTGCAAGTCATCTGCTTTTTCTAACACTATTTGACACTTACAAAGGACAAATGATCTTTGTGGTGGAAGTACTGGGCTGTAATTTGTTTATAAATTTCTGTGTTTCCTGCCAATTTTAAGTATGACTTTATACATCCATTAAACTCTGCCTGTTTCTGTTCTCCCATTACGAAGTGGGGAAAATGTTACTTCTATGACACTTGCATATCTCCTTTGGGCTACAAGTGTTTTCTTTCAATGTGTAGTTGTAGTACACTAGGGACTAGACACGTTGGATTTTTGATGCTGAAGTAAGAATTTAATTAAAATTTCTTAGGTTTGTGCAATCAAACAGACCCATAACAATTTCTGAATGTGACTGAATGCAAAGATGACATTCCCTGACTGGTTATAGGAATTCACAATTCCTGAAAAAAGTCTATATTTTAAATGCTATGGAAAGCCTCAAGCATTATGCTTTTATTATTGTGAAATTGAAAACCCCAATGATAAATTACACATGAATTTGTCAGGAAATTAAAGCACTGAATAGTGGGCATCAAAGTGTTATCAGAGAAATCTCCTGTCCAGTGGGAACACCAGCAGTAAAGAAACTATACCTGTGATAATATGTAATTTAATAGGGCTGTGTCATGAGGGCTAACTAGATGCCAAAGCACCCCCCCCCCAAAAAAAAAAAAATTAAAATAAAATAAAAAAATCCACAAGCAAAAATATCAAAAAAACAAAACTAAGAGAAAGTTAATTTAAAAGGAAGACAAAGTCATGTCTATATGTCTTCCTATTTCCTTTTACTAATCACAGGCATTTTAAAGACATAAATAAATCTAAAACAGTTCTTAATTTATTTTGGAGTTCAATGCTACATTATCTTCTATGAGCATTGCAGGGTGCTCTGATGAGAACTGGATAAGGTTAGGGTTGAAGAAAAAAATGCAGTGCTACTACTGTTGGAGAAGGGACAGAAAGGGACTGCTGCAGGATTTCTCCTTGAGGAATCTTCTGTTAAACTCCAATGTAGTAGGCAATTGTGCAAAAGTGTGAATTACAGATTCTGTGTGAAAGACGCAGTCTTAAACAGGAAAGCAAACTACCACTTCTTTAGAACCTCTGATGGTATTTCGCAATGGACAAAGTAACTGAGGTATGAGCATATGCACATATATCTGCCTATTCTCCTTGTTCAGACCTGCAGGTAGAAACCTCATGCACTTTATGGACTGGCAAGATAAGCCTACTCTCATCCTGTAGGAAAGCTCAGAGAATATTTTTTCATAGCTCCAACTCTTGTGTTCATTCCCACGCAGCACCCACCAGCCAGTTTACCTTGCCTTCCTCTTGGAGTTAAGCCTTCTCACAAAATGAGACCCAAGCTCTCCTGGTGTCACACCTGAATCCGGAAGAGATTCTCTTGTCTTTTGTGAACGCACATTGGTCTGGGTGCACATCAGCTGGTCAGGAACTGCATGAAAAAAGCAATTCTGTCTTTTTTTTTTTTTTTTTTTCTGCATTCTCACAGTGAAAGTTAGTAACTTTGGCAAACAGCTGTTATCTATGTGGCATTGCTTGAGAATGGCATCACTTCATCCATTCCATCCTGCAAAGTGCTGCAGCTCATATCCAAAATATGTTTGCCCACTGGTTCAAAGTGTGTTTATTATCTTGGGTCCAGGATGATGATAGATAAATACTTAAAAATGTGCTCTACTTGATCGGTCAACCGGAGCGATAATTGTCTGTTCTGGTTTTATTTTGGGCTAGGAAAGTGGACTTGTACATTACCATACTTAGAGCTTGATGGACTAAAATAATTTTTTTAATGATTTTTTTTTCTGGAACTACAGGGATATGTATTATAGTCCATAATATGATATAAGAAAAGCTTCCACTGTTAGTGTTTAGGGGTTTATTTTAAAAATAAACAGATTAAGCAGAGGATGTTTAATTTTAGTAGTTGCAATATTTTTAATTGATATGTTTTTTTATTTATTTTTTGAGACCTGACACTAAGAAAGTATAACTTGAGGCTCTAATAACATCATACTGCAATGAGGAATAATTGGAACACGGAAAGCCGAACATTAGCAAAAATAATAGAACTTAAATTATTGATGGAAACTCAGATTTGTTTGTAGGTTTTGTGGAAGAGTAGAGGTACAGTGGATAAATGCTGAGGACTTGGCTCTGGGTTTCTACACTTCAGTTGATTTAAATATTTGCAAATCCCTCAGGTTTTGCTTCGAAAATCTGTTTAAGAGTAACAAAAAAAAGTGCCTTTCATCAAATACAAAATACTACAGAAAGTATCTTCAGAATCACTTGATGCAATGAGAAAAGTAAAGCAGAATAGCACAGTGGTGTTCCCTGCTGGTAGAGCTGGAGGAAGGACTGCAGTGGGTGTGAGGGCTGAGCATAACAGTCTGCAGTGTTCTTGCCATGAGCTGTCTGCCAGAGCAATTACTTTAAAGCAATTGTTTCACTAGGATCAGATGCAGTGGTGTGAGTGCAGGTCTCTCTTCGGTGCCACATTCAATTAGCGAGATGCAGACGAGGTGCTTGGGGGGCCCATCTGATCACATCACTAGAGAGCTGCCTCAGGGGTTGACAGCCACCCGGCCTCAACATGCTGCCCATCCCGGGCGGCTCGGCACCCTGTCCCCATCCCTGTGCCAGGCTGGCGTATGGTATCGCAGCAAGGGGCAGATGTTTCTGGGCCTGCAGCTGGCCAGGGTGTGGGAGTATGGTGAGATAGGAGGGCTGCCGTGGGCCCACAGATGGCGTTTTCCATGCTATTGGTTACAGCATGTGACAGACATCCAGCACTGTTGCATAAATGGGCACAGCCCTAGGAATGGATGCAACAGCCCAAAGAGAAGTCTGAAATCAGTTCCTTTGCAAAAAGAGCATTGGAGGATAACACGTGTGTGCACGAGAGACCTGGGCACTTGGTAAGCCAAGATGCCTCCTTTTGATGCTTGCAGTGAGCTAACGCTGATGAGCTCAGCTCTAGTGCAATGTTATTGATTCAGCTTATTGTATGTGGGAGAGGATGGTTAACATCAGGCTAGTGGAAATTATGATTTAGATGAGGTGAATGAGACACTTATTTTAGAAATTATTTTATTTGCAGCAAATTAAAATTCAGTACAGAAGTAGGGACTTGAGCAATTCTTTAGAATTCTTGTGATTAGGAGTGAATGGAGAGGGCATGAAGGAGATGGTAAACATCAATCCTAAGTGTGGTTTTGATGCTAACAAGTTTTCAAGCTTTCAGGAATTTAAAGTTGGATCGAGCTGTGAATTTTTGGCTACCTCTGGTTGGTATGTTGGGATGACTGGTGTGACTGTCATGACATTCGTTACTGTTACATGTCAGATTTGTCAAAATACAAATTCTGGAAAATCTTTCTCTGAAAAGCTTTCTTTTAAAAATACTTCAAATAAATACTGTAGAACAGAAACAAAGCTGCTACTATTTGCTTTTTCTTTCCTGAATTTAATAGAAAGAACAGAGATGATTCCATAGATAGAGAGACATGCCATTTTTCCCATAAGTGGTTATTAATATGTGTATATGCAGGAATAAATATATATATATATACATATATATATATATAAATTTGTTGTCAGTGTTGGGATAGTAAAACAATCATGCTGTGTTTTATTTCAGAGCTGTTAACTCAGATCACATGGATGCGCTTTGTTGTGTTTTTTCATTTTGGAGCACTCTCAGTATTAATTATTTTACCACATAGTTCTCTGTAATTCACAAATAAAAATGTCCAAAAGCATTTTTAAAAGCAGAGGTGTACATGAATTGTCATGTAAAAAATGATTGTGAAGAGATGATCCTTCTGTTCCCAGCTGGTGTTTAGGAGAATTTATTTTGTTTATCTTAAATAATTTTGAATTCAGTGAGTTTGCAGTGTATGTTTAGTATGCAGTAAGAGGAGTGACACTTTCTTTGGGGAAAGCACTTGTCAGGAAAACATGTAAGATAAAGTATGGTGTGTATCTGGAAGTTTGTTCTGGTAAGCTCTTCTCCAAGATAAAAATCCAGAAAACTGAACTTGTTTGGAGTTCAATTCTTAGAAACATATATTTATATGTTTTTTATTATATTTTATAATCTGAGAACATAAACTAGTTTTTTTTTTTTTTTTCTTATTTGTTTGTTTTTCCTAAATTAAAAAAAGAAAGGTAGGGAGATGACAGATTTTCCTTCAACTCTCCACCGAGTGGAGCCAGAACTTGGTCTGTGTCTTTGGCTCCAGTGATTAAAGCCAAGGCACTCCAGGTGAGATTAAAACATATCTGTGGATCATCTGCATTCCTGAAATGCTCTTGCTCTCTTTAGATGTTTATCATCAATTTTCTTGCTGTTAGTCTCCTACCACCTACTGCACTGAAATGAATTCTTTTTGCTCTTAGTCTGTAAAAAAATGAACTATGCTGGAAGCAAGAGTATGATGACCAAATGAGGAAATAAGCATAAGCCCAGTTTTATTGTACTGAAGTCATGTTTAGTTAACTTAAATAATGAATAGACTTTGACTAAGGTTTTCACAGTAAAGTAATTGAAATAATTGCTCATGCAGACATAACTGAGGCAACTAAGACCAGAAATTGACTCTTTGCCTTAATACTAGTAATTTTGTAACACACTTAAATATTATCTAAGTTAGGTTTTTTTTTTGGTCTGTATTTTTTATTCCTTTCTTATATTATGGTGGGATGAAGTGGGTGGGGAAGAACATTGTCAGCTGACATATATTATACATACACTCTGAAGGTAATGTCACCTGTTTATTTCCGTGGAAACTACTAGAGATAGAATGAACACAATATCTCTTGATAGAGAAAATTCTCAGTTGTTTGGTCATCAGAAACATTCAGGAAGTATCAATGAATGTCAGTGGGTGCTGTGTTTGCCGCATTGCAGTTACACACTTTTGTTTCTTTGTTTCACATGCACTTCAACACTAGACACTGTGTTGTTGGTCTGCCCCTCTTTGCCTTCTGTCGCACAGCAACAGAATGTAATGGAATATTGTTGGGAAGGTTCAACCTCTGCTGCCATACCAACAAATACACCTCTGACATCATGGGCCAACATAATAAATTAGGAGGCATTACTTTCAGGTCTTTATATAAACGTCTAAACCAAACACCTCCAAAACCCCAGAGATTCCATTTTGGGTATATGCACACTTTAGATATTATTTAGGCTGTTTCTTTAATTGTCTGTCTCCGGTATCTGATGACATAATTCAACAGTGTGAAAAAAATCCAAGGGTGAACTGTCCTTGACTGTTGATCCTGAAGTTTCCTGGCTTATCCTTTCTTGTTGATATGATTGTGTAGACTAGCAGAAAATCAGGAGTGGAGAAAAAGAAAACAAAAAGCCATAAGGACAGATAGTCCAAGCTCTGAGGGATGCGGAACCCTAGCAACTCCTGCAAATTCTGCTGTGCTTTTTGCAACATAGTCATCTTTTGTAGCATCAGACACCAAGTATGGATACAGTGACTGCTGTCTACAGCGAGAACTTGATTTCCTTGGGTCAGGGTAGGGATGAGGGCACAGACTCCAGTGTCTGTCACCCTCTACAAAGAAATGGCCTGTATTGGTCAGCAGTCAGGCCAAGAACAAAGGATCAGCTTTCAGAAGCAGCAGAAGGTAATAAAAGATCTTGAATAATAGGAGTGCAATGCAGACAGCTTTTGTGTCTCTCTGGGAAATGTTGAAATGCCAGTTTCATTCTCCTAGTGTTCATCTGAAGCACTGAAGGCAACTTCAGCATGAAGTTTGACTCTGTTCTTTATAAACTTGCTTACTTCTCTCCACCTCTCTACTCATCATTCATTCATTCATTCACATATGCACAATCTCCCTGTGCCCATCTTCCATTTAAAGTTCCCTTTGTTAATTCAGTGCCCTATTTTAACCTTTATACAACTAATAAGAACAGCAAAAAACAGTATGCAGAGCAGAGGCACTTTAAAAATCCCAGTCTACTTTAGTATGTGTGCTGTAGATTAATTTTTCATGTATTTTCAGTTTTATTTTCAACAGTCAGGATAGGATATATGGATTTCTAGTGTTTCCTGGTGCAAGTGCTGTAGCTGAAGAGTGGTAGGTGAGGAGAGGTTAATATAGTAATCTGAGCTGATGTGTTCAAGTGAAGACAACTAAATTCCAAAATAGAAATGGATACTCTTTTTCTAGATCAGGTTTCTACATAACACAGTGGAATGCAGAGTTTGTATTACAATGACAACTTACTCCAGCTCTGACACACTGAGGAGTTTCTTCATTGAGTAGATATAAAGGTCAGATAATACTTTACAAGAAAGTAAGAATACAATTATGTTATGAGAAAATATTTTTAATTACTCAGATGTAGTGCACTATAGAAAATTTTATCTTTGTTTTATTTTTCTGGAGAAAAAATATTATTTTAAATTTACAGCGTGTGTTGATAAAATTCTGTACCTCAGTAGGGGAGAGTATGAAGAGAACATTTTCTACTGCAACAGACGTTATTACAATAGATTAAATAATGGAGAGTTGATCTTCTGACATAGTTTCATGTGAAGGAATCAGAAATAATCCACTTCACGTTGACCTGAATAATGTAGATTTCATTTACTTTGATGTTTTGTGAAATAGAGTAATAGTGAGAGAATTTCTTGTCATAGGCAATACAACATTCCCTGCACATAACTGAAAACTTTCAGATGTTGTGTGATAACTATAGCCATTCCACCTCTGTAGTCCAATGGTGTGATATGAATCTCTGTAGTAATGTAGTTGTGCATATCTCTGAGCAAAACACACTTGGAACTGAAATGAGTACAAATGACCAAAGGGAAATTATCATGAGCTCAGCAAATACAGTATGTATCCAGTCAAGGAATAAATATTCAAGAAGTGGCAGAAATGATCAATATGGATGACCGGGGAAATACAAGAGGAAATCAAGGCCAGAAGAAATGCAGCAAAGACATCTCTAATTTATTTATTTTTAAATGTTTTGCCAAAAAATCCCACTGAGAGCTAACATCTCATTTCCAAGAAATCCCTTAGGATAAGTCAAAAGTGTTGTTTCTGAGAGAGAGGATATAGAAGGCAAAAGAAAAAAAGGAAAGCAGAAATGATCAAGAAAACTGAGATTGAAAATGAAAGGAAAATTACATGGGACGTGAATATGAATAATATATGGTTATACAGATGTAAAGTGTAAGGAGTAACAGGTTGATGAGAAAGACTGCAGGCCCTGTGGGGGAATATTGAAAGGAGACTTATGATGGAAGGATGTAGATTTTTCTCTGAAACAGAATGACTTCTTTAAATCAGTGTTCACAAGGCAGATTGGCAGGGAGGCTTGGAGGAGAGGGAGAATGAATCAAGAACATAATTTTAAGTGGCTCACTGGGTAGTTGGGAAGATAACTTCTTCCACACATCTTTCAAATTTCATGTACTAGCAAGGGATGAAAAGAGGGGAAGTTGTAAAACTTAGTGAAGGATTTTGGTTTTGTCTTGCTGCTACATAGAAATAATCAAGAACAAAACTCTAGTTTTCAGAAATCCTTTACGTTTAGAAGGATCTAAAACTCTCACATATGCTGAGATGTTGGAGAGCAGGATACAGGTTCTATGATATGAATTTAAATGATGAAGTTAAGATTTACTTTTTTTTTTTTTTTTTTTTTACATGTTGCTATATTTAAGAAGCTTGGAAGTATGCTCGGAGTACTGTTTCTGTGGGATATTGACACTAGGAATAAAGAAGGTTTGATTCAAACCTTAGATCAAAACTGCCAGTACTTAGTATGTTTCTCCATCTATCACAGAACCCTGGAATTATCTGTTTCTCTACTGATTCTAAAGAACAGAAAATACCTCAGTGAATCTTGTGTAAATGTAATACCCCTCCATGTAGAAAGCTGAAGCTTTCAATTAGGTACCTAATAAGCTTACAATTAGGCACCTAATTTGGTCATTTCAGCACTAAAGTTTCAGATTATATTTCATATATGCCTTCCACTATTACAAGATGCAGAAACCTCTTAGACCTGCCAGTTGCACTACAGGAAAGTAAATTAAGCCACGTTATTTAAATGACTTTAATATTGGTACGGAGGTCACGTTCTAGTTGGTCTCTAAAGACTTACTGTTCCTGATATTTACAGTACAAGAGATAAAATAACGGGTGTTCATGGCCTTTGCTCTTTATTGGTTTTTCCTGTTGCTAATAGTGCCTCAGTTTGATTATGGCATTGATGTTTCATTGTATGAAGTATTCTGAAATATAAAAATTTAGAACGTTTGATATAGCAATATCAAAATATTTCAGCTCACTGAGTCTTCTCTGAAGTAAACTAATATGTGGGTTGCAGATCAGAACCCGCAGAGGTTGTAGAGTCTCTTTTTTGGAGATCTTTGGCAGCCACCTTGATGTAGTCCTGGGCAACCTGCTCTGTCTGTCCCTGCTTGATCAGGGGTTGAGCTAGGTGGACGCAGAGGTCCCTGTCAACCATTCAGTGGTTCTCTGAAACCTGGAGTGATAGATTTGATTGCGTTTATTTTCAGGTTATTTAAAATATTCTGTTGCAGGAAGAACAGTTTTGAGTTCAACTTTATCTTAACTTCTATATTTAATAAAAAATAATTTAAAAGTTTTACTTTTTTTCTGGTAAAAGAATTTTACAGTAATTTGGGGTTGCATATTTCATATTTTTCTTCCTGTTCCATTCCTACTTTTTTCCATGGCATTTTGACATTATCTTGATTTTTATGAAGCACTTTGATGTAATAAAGGAATTTTGTTGAATGTGTTTTGATCAAAATATATACAGTTAGTTCTCCCAGGTTTCTTTTTAATCCTAAAAGCTTTGACTATCTCAAGTTGACAGACTGATTTACTATAGAATTTGAAGTCTTGAAAACCTTCTGTTCTTGACTGAGAGACTGCTCAGACAGGTAATTTACCTGCTAACTTTGTAACCATAATGATGACCCACTGAGAAAAACAGATTTATTTATCTTGAATTAGCAGATAATCACATTTCTATAGTTCTACTGGTGATCCCTGATATGAGAGCTTAAAGAAAGGGTGATTCATTTATTATTTTCTGTTTCCTTTGGGGAGCGCACTTGTCTGTGTGTAGGTACAGGAAAAAGAGCGGTTCCTTTAATCTCAATCTGTTGTCAGATGAATGTGAATTCATTGGGATGTAATACTTATAGCTAGTGGAGGATTAAAGCATAAATGAGAAAAATGCTTATGTGCACATGTAACCTTTGAATTTGAAAATATTTGAGCCACTGATTAAAATAAAGTTGGGAGAAAACTGGACAGATACAGACTGGTCAGAAAGTCGGGGTGGATTAATGAAAGGGAGGCCATGTTTCACATCTCCAATTAGCGTCTCTGAGGAGAGATAGTCAATGAGACTTGACAAGGGTAAAGAAAAAGATGTAATGTATTATGACTTAAGAAAGACTCTGTGACACAGAACCACCCAAAAGGCAAGTACATTTCATTAGTCAGTCTGGATCTGATAGTGAAATTATTCACTGGATACAAAAGGGCTTGGGAGCTTGGATAGCAGTGAGCAGCAGACTACTATTCACTGGTTAACAAGAAGTGATGAATGAACAGCTGTAGAATTGGTGTCCAGAGTGGGTCAGTTTTCAGTACAACAAAGCAATCTATGAGCAGAGCAGAAAATGATGCATTAACACTTATAGTAAACAATAATTTCATCCTAGACAATTTTCATCAGTGAGCTAAAGGGCCCTGGGTAAATTACAGTCTAGCTAAAAAGTAGCTTATTTTGCAAACACAATGAACTACGAGCTAACAGAATTATTTATTTATTTATTTATTTTTAAGGGAAATAAAAGTTTCTTTGAATGATCTCAGGATGCAAGTTACATTGGAACTAAAAGTTGTTTTTGAAGATAACATTTTAGCTGGAATATTAGAAGTGGTCAGTTCAAGTAATTGTGGCTCTTAATGATTGTGTGCCTTGAAGATTTAAAAGGTTGCACAGCATTTACTCCAGGAAATACTAAGAACTGCAGAAGATGAATTGTGCAACTAGGTCATTGCTTGTTTTTTATTATTATATTATTATTGTGATTGTTTTAAAGAGGCACAGCAGTTATGTCCTTGAACATGTGGCTCTTGGGAAGGTCAGAGCTGCAGAACTCCTTTTTTGAGGAAAAGGCTGGATGTGGAGAAATACTATGCAAGTTAATATTCCTCTAAAAGATGGTTTTTCAGCCAAAATATGTTGCAAAAATTGTGTGAACTCAGGCTCAGGCTTATCCCCCGTCTCTGCAGGTCAGACACTTGTGTTCAGTTGCTGGCTTTCTTTACTGATACTGAAGCTTTGTCCAGAAGTTGCATCCTGTATGGACAACAGGCTGACAACTTCTGTGAACACTGCCTTGTTGTGATAATGAGGTTACACTGCCAGTAGTATGTGCAAATTGGAGAGAGGGTCTTCTAAGCATCTCCAACTGATTAATCTATGTTCTTTATTGGAAGACAGTGGTAAAATTCCTTTTGGCTTTAATGGGAGAAAAAGTTTGTTCTGCATAGTTCTGAAAATCCAGCATTAATGCTATCCCTCTTGCCTTTGGCCACATATATTCATGCAAAAATCTGTTGATTGATTTCAGAGACAGTTATGTGTAATCCATCAAGAGCAAAATTGGCTGCCAAGCGTATAAAAGTCAGACCGTGGGGAAGAAAAAAACAAAAACAGGAAACCTCAGTTCCTTTGCAAATCTTTTATTAAAAGCACCAACAAATGCAATTTCTAAGGAGGTTAAATGCTATCAAGAAGGAGATGTATAGGCAGTAGTATTTCTGTACCTTGTTCGTACCTCTGTAAAGTCCACATCCCTGAATGAAGCCCTCCAACCTAAAAAAAAGTTTTCCTTTCATTTTCACACAGAAAAAGCACATTCCAGTGAATCACACTTAGCTTCTCTGGATGGTTGGCTTGTTAGTTTTGATCTTTGGATAGGCAGAGATGTGTGTGTTGAGACTTTGCAAAATGCTTAAGATGGTTATCTTAAGAATAAGTTGCCCTGCATTGTGACCTCTCAGTTTGGGTAGCTTGCTTTTCTGTCTTAATTGGTTTGTGCTCTGGGGATTTAAGATAATAAAATAAAACATTATTCTCAAAAAATGTATCAGGTCTTACATGGCTTGGATACAGAATCTCCAGAGGTAGGGAAGTCCAACCAGGGCCCGTTACCAGCAATTACCTCACTGTGTCTGAAAGCAAAATTTAAAGCTTTTTAACTGAATCCTCTGGAGACCAGTAGGTTTTTGTTTCTCAGTTCAGTAAAGACATCTTGCTTCTTAAGTGATATTTTTCCTTTCTTTAATCAAGAAATTAGTAGGCTAGTTGCTCTGCCTCTCTTTTCCCCCCTATTTCCTGAGTGACCATATTTTTTCATTCAGATCCATGCTGGTAGTTGGTATAGCAGCAATGACTGCTGCATACTGGGCTCAAATAGCTGCAGGCGCTAGAGTCCTGATTTCCTGCTGTGCTGCCTATTTCTTCCATCTGTGCCTGCTCATGGCTAGCTCTACAGTAAGTCCTGAAATGTGACCCTAGCTCTGAATATTCAGCTTGACCTCCATTTTAGGAAGCAAGTGTTTTATGTTTAAATTACTCAGGAGAACGCAAATTAGTACTCAGGGCAAAATTATGGGCATGATTGTCTATTGAATTGGACTGTCAGAGGTAGAGGTTTTTACTCAAAATCTGAATCATGTATGAACTGTCTGGAAATATTACTCGAGGGCTTGATTAATATGAGTCAAATGGTGTTAGAACTGTTGTATTGTGACCGATGTATACAAGTCCTCAAACCTGCTGAAAAGTATTCAAAAAATTGGTCTAACTGAAAGGCTACAGTCATGGGCTTCTTATTTTGCGAAATACCATACCACCAGCTGGACTACGAAACTTTGCACTATGCTGGGAATTGTTTTGTATGAGTAATACTTTTTTCAGAGGAATAGATTTAAAGTAATGAATGTTTTTTTCTATTGTTAGTGATGAAAAGCATTTGCATTGCATATTTCAAAACCAGATCTTCATTCCTAGTTGCACTGTATCTAATATGCTTTTGCATGCATGTGGTGCTGATCTGATTGCATAATGCTGTAAATAGTAATAATAATGAAACCAACCAAACAGAAGCCTGTCAGTACACAGCACTTGAGTATCTTTTGCTTCAGGTTCATTGTACTAAGTGATAAAAATGAATAATTTCACAATACTTTACAAAACTTTACAAATATTAACATAAAGGTTCTTACATCTATTCTATTATGTGCTAATGATTTTAACATGGATTAGGGAAGAATAAAATTACTTAAAATAAATGCTTCCTTTTCTGTTTGCTTTGCTTTGAGGAAGATTTTGAAGTGTCCTATTTTCCTGAGGAGCTCTGTAAGTAAATCCTTCCCTGTATCAAGGAGTAAAAGTTGTCAGCAGATGTTAAGCGTATTACCTATTATGTCTTAAAATGTTACAGTGGATACAGTCAGGTGGAGTTAGTGAGGAATTAGGCAATCTTCAGGCAGTCTTAAGGCTTTGGTACAAATGTATATAAGATGGGAATAGCAAATCTTGGCAACGCTAGGTTTGATGATTTTCAGACACTCAGAATTAGAGGTTGGAGTTTTAAAGTCTGCTGAAACTTATGGTCACCATCATGGCTTTTCTAAATGAGTTTTTATAATAGAATTTGTGTAACAGCTTTCATACAGTTGTGGCATAATTTGTGAATGTTGGGGATTTGATTGTATGTGATGTCTTGCATATCTAGCTTGAATCTGCCATGCTGATGGTCTACTGGAAATTTCCAGTATTTTGCATTTATTCTTAAAAAAGACTTGAATAGTCTTCTTTAGGTAGAATTGCTACAATGCAATTTGACTTTTGCCTCAGATGATAGTTTTCTTTTTATATCTTTGTTTTCTTTTTCCTCAAAATATCCAATCTGTGTTTGATCTTCAACCAATATTTGTGATATAAAGATTTAATTCTAGTTACAAAAGAATTTCATCTCATAACTTAAAAAAAATAATAATCTACTTTTACATGAAAGTAAGTGCTTAGTTAGGAGAAGATTTCAGAAGATGAGTTTGGGCATTATGGAAAACAAAGGACCTGCAGTCCTATTAAACATTTGCTGGTTGTTTTTGGGACATTTCTAAAACCGAACCAGAAAAAAAAAATAAAAAGTGATTATTAACTTTTTCAGTTTAAATCTTTTTGGCTGAAATATAAACTGCTGTTTTGTGGGGTTTTTTTGTATATTTTTTCATACTTGTCAGAATTCCTAGTAATTGACATCTCATGAGGAAATTTCTTTTCAAGATGTTTTTTGATTGTTTCATAAACAGAAGTGTTGTGACCAAGAGATTATGAAGTTCAGAAGGTCAGATGTTCATGTGGATAATAATAACAATGAGAACTGTACTCCAGACTAAAAGAAATGCTGAATGTGTGGTTAAATATCATATTCAATACTTAAGCTGGTTTAGAGATAAGAATGCATGGCGTATGTTGGCTCACATAAGCCATCTACTGAGATTTTTGACTTTTCATGGTCTACCTTTTCTTTGATTGTTATCAGTGCCAAAGTCAGACAGATTGGACAACAACAGGTCTTCACTTATAACAGTGTGCCTAAATTCCTCCTTATTCACTGGAAGAAATCAGTGTTTTATGTTTTGGATCACTATGACTCTTCAGGGTAAGAAGAATCTCCAGATGAGTGCCAATAATGCTCTTATAGTGTCAACAGTGTGTTACTAAGTGGAACCTTGTACGCTGCAGAAAAACCTTTCTATCAGCACTGACTCAGATTCTCTGAAGGCTTCTGATCTGGACAGGTGTTAGTAGCATATTTTTTCCACTGATTATAGTACAACAGTAATATAGCTATAACCTATGGTCCTCTCAGCAGTAGTAATATCACGGGAGTCATGATAGGATTTTGGAGTAGTTAGCATGTGCTAGCAAAGATCATAGTTTGTCAATGAAAACTCACTAGCATAGTGGAAGTATCAAGTTTTTATTTTGTGCAGCTGAATTTTTCATTTCAACATATGTGTCCTAGGAACCTCCTGCAAGTAACTTGGCCCTAGCTCTTCTATATGGACATCCCCCAGATTGCTTTCCTTGGCCTGCTTATGGAGAGGAAATAATCAAATTTGCATATTAAGTGTGTCATGGCCTTTTTTTTTTTTTTTTCCTCTTATATTCTCTGCTTAAACATCCTTATGATTACTAGTTAAAAAAAAAAAAAAAAAACATTTTATTTTTTTAATTTCCACACATACTTCAGCCTGTGTTTGCATTCCCAATTTTTCCTATTCAGAGACAGTCTCTGCTTACTGTACAGCTGTTATGAAACAAAAGATGACAGAGCGGTTTATATATCAGTTTGATTTATAGATAAAGACTTAAACGATAACATGATAAAGCAGACAAAACCTGCAGAAAACCTGGCAGATGAGACACGTTAAATAAAAGAGTGGCTATAAACAGCTCGGATGACGTGTGTGTACCAGCATTGTCATCAGCATGCATGAATTTCAGCGGGGAGGCTGCTATAATAAGATGTGTGAAAGCTGATGACTTGAAGAAAGAATTCTGTTTTTTTTTTCCAACTGTGGAGACATTTGCCACGAGTCTATGAAGTAAATTTTCTGTAGCAAATCACAAGAATGTGTTTCTTTTGATGTCTATATGGTACAAGCAGGAACATGACAAGAAACCCCCCTTCCCCATCCTTAAAAAGGCAGTCTTTGTCTGGTGCTCAGTGTTTCAGGTGTGAGACTGAAGTTTGCTGAGAGACCTTGTTTGTTTATTCTCTGTTTCCACTTCTCTTTGACGCTGTGAAGCGATTGATCAAGGCAAGCACCTCCCTTCCCCTCATCAGAAGTGAAGATGCAATGTCTTTTCTTATTAAGCATTGAGGAGGCTTACATAGCTGGTTCCATCTTATGTGAATCAGTATCTCTTTATTCCTTTGTGATTTATTGCCTCTGGAAAGTAAGAGAGAAATGGGTCTTAACTTGATGGAGCTGGAAAAGGGAATAGCATAACTTGTCATTGCACAATTGAGGTATAAGAAGGCTGCTGTTATATCCCCCAGAAGCCTTCTCTTTTCTAGTCTGGATAATTCTGCTTTACTTAGCCTTACCTTATAAGGTTAGGTACTCCATCCCCTCGATCGTATTGCAGGTTCTTTGCTGGACACATTCAAACTGAATAAGTTCATGATCTTTGGAGACACTGTGAGGGTCTCCAAAACACTGAGCATTTTCTTGCATCCAGTAAGGTGAGTTAACTGCAGAAATCTGAGCCCAGATTCAAGATGACATTCAAGTAAGGTCACACCAAATGCCTATAGTTACTTATTTCCTGTATATGCACAGAACGGCTTAATATCAGACACCACAGTGGTATATTTTTTGCAAAGTGGCAAGTGATATATTTTCAGCAAAATATTTGCAACTAGAACCATAGAATATCCCAAATTGGAAAGGACCCACAAGGATCTTCAAGTTCAACTCCTGCTTCCACACATGACCACCCAAAATTCGTGTCTGAGACCATTGTCTAAACGCTTCTTGAGCTCTGACAGCTTGAGCCTGTGCCCACTGCCCTGGGCAGCCTGTTCCATGCCCACCGCCCTCTGGGGCAGAACCTTTCCCTAACCCACACCTGTCCCCACCCCGACACAGCTCCATACTGTTTTCTTGGGTCCTGTTGCTGATGCCAGAGAGCAGAGCTCACCTCCCCTCAGCTTGTGAGGAGCTACAGGCAGCCATGAGGCCGCCCCTCAGCATCCTCTGCGCTTGGCTGAACAAGCCAAAGGACCTCAGTTAGTTCTTGCACTTCTTGACTTCTAGACCCTTTACCATCTTAATAACACTTCTTGGAACACTTTCTAATATTTTATTTCATGCCCAAAACTGCACCCAGTGCCTGACATGAACCTGCACAATACAGAGGAGAGCGGGGCAATCCCTCTCCCTGCCTGTCTGGAAGTTCTGGGCCTAATGCACCTCAGGGTATGGTTGGGCCTAAGAACAGTCTGAGTACTGACTTTCCTGCACCTCTGGTAAACAAATATAACCTTTAAAGTCCTAAGCAATGTGTCTAAAAATGCTAAATTGCAGGAAGACTTCTGCTTATTGTGCAACCTCGAGGACAAGATTTACTAATGCTGTCTAAGCAATCAAGGCATAAATGGCTTATAATCTCATAGGAATTGCTATGCTTGACATTGTAAAAACAATTATATGGCACAAAAGTTTCCTTTTTTATCTGTCTACATTTTTTTCTATAGCTCTGATACTCTAGCTTCTTGTGTGCTTGTGTGTGTATATGTGTTTGTCTACTTATGGCAGATATTTGTCCTAAATGTGAGTGGAATCCTGCTGTGCACTTCATTATCTTACTACATAGTATAAGAAAGTTCCTGATCTAAGCTGTTTAGTTTAAGAGGCAAAAAAACTTGGTGAGTGAAAATGAATTGAAAACAGGAATAAATTAGATCTTTAGAAATAATGGTTTCAATTGGTATCCTGCCCTCTCCCCTTAGACACATTCTTGATAGAAAGGTGGATGATAGCTGAAGTGAAATCCCTTCATTGGAAGCTTTAGGACTGGCAAGTCAGCAGAAGCTGAGATGTTGTTTCCCATCATCTCTAAAATAATCACAATCTAGAAATCAGACTGATGGCAATTCTTGTACTGGAGTTTGAAGGGAGTGTATTTGAGGTGGCTAGGTTATCTGATTTTAAAAGGTAAATAGCAAAAATCTTTCTTTTTATGTTCTCTGGGTTTTGGCAGATAGAATGAATTTAATTGCAACTCCTGTACCCTATTCTTCGATAGTTTTCTTTTAATGACATACTGTTGTCTTTGTCTTTCAGAGAATAACCATAAAAAAGAAACATCTATTATGTGAAAATACCTTTTCATTGTCTGTTTTACTTCACACAGAATGCTATTTAAAAGTAGTATAGTATATGACTGTGGAATATATTAAGAAAATAGGCAGAAAAAATAATAGTCTCATTCAGCATTTTTAAGTGGTTAATACACCGTTCCTTTTTCCTTTCTTGTATTCTGTGGAACACACTGATCATCCTAGCCAAAGTGAGGAACTGTTTTCTAGTTTTTGCGTGAAAATTTTGATATTTTGTTTTGCTTTGTTTTTGCTTTATTTTTTCCAGTGTTCTAAGGACAAGTGCTCAAGCAGTGATAGTTTCTTAGATATGAGTGCTTAGAACTGATGGCTTACAGATTAGTAGTAATTCACATATAAACCCACATAAATCCATCCCTAGCAGCCAGCATTAGCAAAAATGTATTTGAGCAGAATCACGGCAGCTGATTCATGTCTATAAGTACCTAAGAAGCAGGAGGTAAAGGGACGAGACTGGACTCTTGTCAGCATTGTGTGGCAATAGGATGAGGGGAAATGGCCATGAACTGATGCATAGGAAGTTCTGCACAAATGTGCATGGGAACTTCTTCATAGTAAGGATGACTGAGCACTGGCACAGGCTGCACAGAGAGGTTGTGGAGTCTCCTTCTCTGGAGATTTTCAAGACCCACCTGGACATCTTCCTGTGCAAACTGATCTTGGGAGCCTGCTTTGGCAGGGGGATTGGACTAGATCTCTAGAGGTCCCTTCCAACCCCTACAGTTCTGTGATTCAGTGTTACAAAATGTAAATTCACTGATTTGAAGCGTCTTTAATTTCAGTCTTCCCTCTGAAGGCATCTGTCCTCTGACCACAAGGATCAAAGGGTCACTCAGATTAGGGGGGACCTTTATAGGTTTCTGGTACAACTTCAAAGCAGGATAGGCTGCCAGGTCAGGCCAGGTTGCTCAGATCTTGATCCTATTGGGTTTTAAAACCTGTGAGGATGGGGACAGCACAGCCTGCCTGGGCATCCTGTGCCACTGCTTAGATGTCCTCCTGGAAAAAAGATTTTTCTTTTTAACTGATTCAAACCTCCCCTTTCACAATTTATATTCTGGTGTCCAATGTGACAAACCTTGGTGTGACAAAAAACAGTTTCAGTGGCAGAGAGGCTGGAAATGAATTAACCTGCTGTGTGCTTTGTTTTCCTTTCTTTGATTATCTATTCAACACTTCCTTAATCTATAGACTGGGGAGAAGTGTTGTAATGATCTCACCTGTCTTATTAAAAATATTAATAATAATGATAGGCAACAGGAAAATCGTGTTAGCCTGAGGTTTTGAATTTGATTCCCTGCTTATAACTACAGTTAATGAGCTGTGATTACTCAGTGAAATAGTTCTGCTGCCCTAGGGAGAGGAAGAAAGAGGAGAACAGGAAAGTGGGAAATATATAGCTCTTTGCTTTCCTGCTTTATTTGCAAAACAAAGTCAGAGAAGTGCTAATTAGTGTTGAGGCCTCTTGCATATTTTGTGTCAGAGATATCTTCACAGTATTTTGCATATACTTTCTTTAATTAAAACCTGCAGAGATAGACATCACTCAAATGTCCTTTCTGTTTTTGAACAATCATGATGAACTTTATCAGCCATCAAGTAAAGTGTTACAAGCTATGACAGCTTCATCTTAAGGGAACCTCTGAGGGTTTTCATGTTTCAGTTGTTAAGCAATTGGAGTTGTATTTATAAAGGCTGAGGATTCTCAGAATGAAGTATTGCCTCCAGCACAGTATAATTGTCCAGCATAGCCAAGATAAAAATAGGACAGCATTTAAGGAAATGACAAATAATCTTTTTTAATTTTTTTTTTTTTTGAGAAAATTATGTGAAATATTTTAACATTTTTATTTCAAGTCTGCCTGGATTTTGAATCTCTGGTAGCATAGTGCTTTTTCTGTAATGCTTTGAAAGCAACCATCTCAATAAGGAAGAAAGGTAGGACTAATATCAGAATAACTGATCTGTCATACTACAGATTTCTTTATTTACATTTTTATATTGCGGGTACACTTTTAATGCAGTACTGCAAGATAATTATTATCAACTCTCCAACCTTAATGATAGCACCAAAATATGCTTATGACACTATTTAATTTCACATGCTGTGACTAGATCTGTGAAATCAAAGCTAATACTAGCAAGCAGAATTAGGCACATGCACAAATCTTCTCAGGGTAGGAGCGTAAGGAAAAAATGTGTCATAACCACCTCCAGCCCAAGAGCTACTGGATATTTGTATTGAACCTCAGCCACCTAATGGACTATTGGACTTCTTACATTTTTTTTCAAGCTAGTCTGCCCAGCTGTCCCTGTTTCTGTCAACACAAGCTGTCTTGCCTGCTCCCAGAGCTGGCCAGCCGTTGAGTCAGGCAACCTTGAAAAGCAAACCCTAGGGAAGGGGAGAGGTGAAGAGTGTTGTTTAAAAACAAGCCAGGAAATATCCCTTGCAAACAAAAACAAAAACAGGGATGGATGCATAAAAGCAGTTTTTCTTTTGACTGTTTTATATCTTCCAAATTGTGAAACATTTTGTGTGAAAGAAATTCACTTTTCTGAGTTGTTCTGTTTGTTACCCAAAGTAAAAATGAAAAAGAAAGAATCACATCCATTTCTTTGAAGCCTTTTTCACATCTTGTAAGTTTGATAAATATGTGCTAGCAAGTTTTGCTGTAGGAAGGGATTTGTCTTAGATAGCAATGACTTCATGTAAGCTGAACACCTAATATCAAAAATTCTTTTGGTCAGTGACCTTCTAATTCCCAATTGACTAATTGTTTAGAAGAGTTAGTAAACAGGAAGCCTTCTTAAAAAGACTTGTTTGCTTGTTTTGCATATTGCCAATATTTCTGCATTTAAATAATGTATAATGTGTTTATTACTAAGGACTGAAATGCCCCTATAGAAAAGCAATGCTGGTTTATATCTACATTTTCATTAAAACAATAGAATAGCAGATAGAATAAAGGTACGCCTTTGATTGTTGAGCTTCATGTCTTAGTTTTTTCGCATAGAGGATCAAGTCCTGTGTTTTAGGTTCTGACAGACAGAAGTTCTGTTACGTATATTAAGTATTACTTATAAGATGTATAAGATGTAGATTATAAATTCCTGCATATATTTTTTTATTTGCATTTTTGTTTCAGAATGAAGTGTGCAAGATACAATTGCAAATTTTAATCTATTTAACTTAATATGACCTTGCTGTAATTTGCTAGCTTTGACTATACAGTGAAAAACTGTCCAGCAGGGCAGATCACTTCTTATGTCAGCATCCCACTAGACAATAGAAAATAGTACAGAACTGTGAGCTAAAACAGTTCGGTTTGTTCCTCTGTCTGAATGTCACTGAACAAAGTCTATTAAAGGATAAAATCAGTTCAGATATTATTTATACTGTAAAGTGGAAAAAATACGAAGAGTGGAGCTTAGTTTGCATCCTTATTCCAAATAGCTGAGGATATCTCACGAAAAGTCTTTCAGTATTTTTAAAATCAATTACTGTTCATGCTAAATGATAGCTTTATTTTGTGCTTCAGTTAATACATAGTACTGAGACTCTCATGCATTTTCATCTTGAATGTATCTCCTGGATGGATCATAGTATGGCTATTTTTTTCAAGACTTTAGCTTTCAGTGGAATTCATACCTGTAATCTGATCTCACCTGGAAATCTTAACAAGGAAGATGCTTGGCTGCTTTGCGTCAGCCTTTTTTTTTTTTTTTTTTTCTTTGCAACTCTTCAGCCTTTCTTTCTTCTGAAATGTACTTATTCTGTCTTCTTTACACCAGTTTTGGGTTCATTATGCAGTTCTGACCAATTCTTAAATGCAGGATTGGTACTGTCTTATTTTGTCTTGGTAAATTGATATTCAAGACTTGGAAGTGAAAATGACAAGAATATAGTATCTGTGACCTGGAAACTGAAAAATCTGCATCTCAGACTTGTAGCAATATTATTAGTGGACTATACTATATTTCCTCCTAAACCCAGGGCAAAAAAAATAAAAATAAAAAAAAGGTACAGTATTCTTCTTCCATTCCTTCTTTTCAACATACTGTGTTTCAGCTTGGCTGAGATTAAAAAGGTGTGTTGCAGACCATTTTGGGTTGTTCGTTACCTGAAACAAACATGAATGTTGTTTTCTTTTTTATATAGCAAATTATATATGGAAGCAGTTGTGGTAGCTGGTCTGTAACAGATATAGGAGTCAATAGGGGAACAGCAAAAGCCAAAAATATCCTGAAAATGTAGCTGTGCTTAGTCTATTTTTCTTGAAAATTTTGATACTTTTAAGGTAATTCTATGATTCTGCACTAATAAAAATAGACAGTTTCTACCAGTTATTCAAGGTTATTCACTCCCATCTGAAAAAAAAAAAAAAAAAAGTGCATCGGATTGAAAAGTAATGACATTGTTTATTTTTCTGTGATCCTTAAAACAAACAAGCGTTTCTTCTGATATGTTAAATGGTTAAGTTAACATTCATCGAAAAAGAGAAATCCTATTTCAATTTGCATTTTTGGTACCAGAAAAATACTTTGTGTTAGAAGAAAAAAGTCTAAAATAGTAGAAATGTGACTTCTCATTTTTCTAATATGCAAGATTAAAAAGAAAAGCAGGCCTTAGTACTGAGAATACTTGATTTATCACTCTCATTGAGAGAGAAGTGTTTCAGAAGAAAATTATCAAGTGTTTCAAATAAATTCGGATGAGGATGTGTGAAACAGTTGAAAGAAAGTAGAACCCCTAAGGACAGTCTGCTCCTGAAACTGTTGAAAACTTTGACTCAAACTTTTTATAGTTGATGTTATGCTTGTGGGTGTCTGCTGGGATTCGATTAAGAGCTGGTAGTAACGCAATAACATATGCTGCTCTTCCTTGCAATTCCCACCCAGTTTTGAGGATCTAAGGAGCAGTGCTTTGTGTGTAGGAAAATAATGTATGGTGAGGCTGCTGGTCTCATACAAGAGGAAGAGAGCATGAACATTTTCAACTGAGAACCCAAATAATCAGAAGTGCTCTAACTAGTAAATAGTACTTGTTTTCCATCTGGTCTTATTGACTTGACTAAAAAAATCTGACTTTTCTCTTAGACAGGCCATAGGGAAAAGTATAACACAAAGTATACCTTCTGAATTTCTGAAGGTGATACCCGTTTCTACTGATAGAGGAAGTAACTTATTCCAGAAATACATGTTATGATATGTAAAACCATGGTTTTACATATAAACGATTGCATACTTGAAGACCTTTAATAAACAGAATGGAGTGTTCACTTAAATTTCGGTGGGGCTGAACTCTGTCATTTGGTCTGTAAGATGCATAACCTCTTAGCTGCTCACTATGATTCTTACAGGACTTTGTCCTTGCTTCCTCCTGTATATTCTTCTTGGTTAATCTGGTTTCATTGAGAAAGAAAATCAATTTGTTATTTTAGTTATTTCCGTGGAGGATTTATAAGTATTGTATACAGCACAAAATACAGTCTGTGGAAAAATAATTATATTACAGTAGTTCTTGTTTCCTAGGCACTGTTACATCTCCCAAGTAAATGAATAATATGGAAGAGCAGAGTCTTGCTAATCTGTACTCAAGGGAGAGTCTTCAGATTTGATTAGTGGGGTTTGAAGGCTGCCCACCTGTGGATAAATTGTGGTAGGAGTGAGCAGGGAATTTCTCAACTCAGAAGATATTCCTGAAGCAAACTGCCATTTTCTCAATGTTATAGGACAAAAATGTTTTTCCTATCTGCTACTGAACTGTTCAGCCTGTCAGTGCTTTCACACTAATCAAGGAATTGTCAGGGACTCCTGTCAGCTACTTCAGCATGGACAAAAGTTTTTCCATCTTTATGGTTATCATCACCATATCATGATGGTTATCATCACATTTTTCTCCCCTGCAGAAAAATCACCCTCCCTTCCCAAAGCCATACCAACGATTGGTTGAAGGAGAGTTATAAAAAACAGAGCTTGACTTTGAAGGGAAGGGGTGACCCCAGCAGAAATGCATCAGTGTGAACAAGAGGCTGTGCAACATGATGCCTGGCTTTGGAGTAGCTTTTTAGAAGCTCAGTTTGTCCATGCTGAAGGCTTCAATTTCTGTGCATGCTGTTTCCTGTTCTGCATCAGCATGTTTTAGCCAGTTCAGTAATGCAACATTGCTGAGACAAAACCCATCATTTCATCTGACAGTAATGTCTGTGATTGCCAAACAGTGTGTTTGTGCTAAGAACTAAGCACAATGAGACTTCATCACTGTTAATCAGAATTACAGATAGAGTTTTTCACATGTGATAGTAGTTCTTGAATGTACTGTGTGGGCTTCAGCTAAACAGCCCACAGACCTGACCATGAGGCTGACAGTAGATCTGGAACTTGGGGAAAAGCATCCTGTGTGTAAGTGGAGGGTGAAATACTCAGCATTATCAGGGTTGGCTTTTACAGTGTGTTCCGAACTGTAAGCATTTAGAAAGATGGTAGGCAGAGAAAAATGATAGATGTTGGTAAGGGATAATTCAGATTATCTATAGGAGGAGGAATGAAATGCTGATTTCATATCAAATCATTGCCAAAAACATCAGACCCTTTTCACCCATTTAGTAAAAGCAAACTGTCTTTTCAGAAAGAGGAAAACATGAATCCTCCATCCTCTGAGAAAATGATCCTAAAGGCATCTATACCAGCTGCACACTGCTAATTTTGGGTTTTGTTGATGATTATGAAATGTAACAAAGACAACAAAGAGAAAATAGGTTTTTGAATTATAAAAGATTCATTTTTTCTTACAATGTACTTACATACTGATATACTTGCAGCTGCTATCTTCTTTTGCAAAATTGCCGTGTAATTTGCAAGAAACAAAACAGCCTGCTTGGATATTGTAGTGCTGAGAAGCAACAAATAGCCGATAAAACATATACCTAGGAAAGATTTTTATTAGCAGGAGCATTTGAAAAGCTTTATCCAGAGAATAAAAATTGCATTTTAGATAAACTGAAGTCAGGTAGCTGGCATACTGTGGCCTCTGTCTGTTCATATGAGATGTTTCCTCTTACTCTATCTTATCTTTGTTATAACTTGCGTGGGCTCTGGTCTTACTCTTGCATAGTAAACTGCTTGCCTGGAATAAGTACCATGTTTTCTGTGCATCTGCAGCATAGCTTGCAGTAAGTGGTGGTATGGGGTTATCATAACTTTTTACCTGTAATTTATAACTTGAGTGATACTTGTCATTATTGAATTATGGCAACCGTAATGTAGAATACTTACAAAACTAAACTCAATAGATGTTTTCAAGTTAGTCAGAAATTACATTACTCTGCTCTTACCTACAGAAGAACATATGACAGTTCATCCCAAATCACATGCTTTGCAAAAGAGTTAATTTCAAATGTTTAATGGGAACATCTTCTAGAGAAGCTACAGATACCCTCTCCCTGGGAGTGTTGAATGGGCTTTGGGCTATGTGATCTAGTGGATGGAAATTCTGACCGTAGCAAGGAGATTGGAACTAGGTGATTCACGAGGTCCCTTCCAGCCCAAACCGTTCTATGTTGCTATGAGCTGCTCTCATTATTTTTATAATGTTGCAGAAGTAAGCATAAGAAAAATCTGTTGAAGAAAAACTTGATTGGTCTCAATGGAATCAGGTTCTTCTGGTATTCTTTTCAGACGTAGAATATCTGATGGGATAAACTAAGGGGCTTCAGCTAAGCAGCCCACAGACCTGACCCATGTGGCTGACAGTAGATTGGAATTTTGGAAAAAAAAATCCTATGGTTCATCCTAAAGATGGTCTGCAAAGTCCTTCTGAGTTTTAGGAGCATGATTCTTTGGGATAAATTAGCAGAAGTAATTTCTGGTTGGTATAAATCTTCCAACAGCTCTTTTTTACTTTTCTTCACTTGTAGAAATAGAGAACTGACATTTTTATTAGCAGAATATGTTGAATGAGACATACTTGTCAACTAGCACAGAAGCTGTGAGGAGAATGAATCACATACCTTGCTTTTTATTAGTGTTATTATTATTATTTAGCAAGATGTAAATGTTTTCAGCTGTGCTGTTAGTTCTGCCAAGACTGTGCACCGTAATAAACCTATCGTATTTCTGTTAAAATCTGGGAAGTTCCAGAGTGTTATGTTTCAACCTAGTGTGTTGAAACCATGTCAGAAGTTAGAAATTTTTAGCAGCTTGATCTCTTTATTTCTTGGCCTCTGTTTCACATTTTCATTTTATGCATTACTTGGGTACAAATGCATCTGTGTGCAGTTGTAAATAGTTCTAATTTTTTAATGTATACAAGAAGTAGGAATGTTTCTCACTTTTGGAAAGAGGATATGTTAGCACTACTTGGGCATACATTAAATTTGCAGCTGCAAAATAAAGAAGAAAATGTGTTCTACCTCAACATTTTCTGGGCATGGATAGAAGCTGAGGAGAAATATCATTTAAATTGAGATTTAGTAGTTTATTGCTCCAGAAATGTGTACTCCTTAATCCAGCCTTGGATGCTATATTTTGGAATAAATGCTTTTACAGTCAAATTTGTGGTTCATGGTCATCAATCTGATGTAATCATTTGGAAAACAATCCTTTAAAATAACAGTGTAATTAGACTTTTACAACTATGGGTGCTCATGATTATCAGCAATGACATTGATTTTAATAGGCCATCCATTCAAATAATTGTTTTTTGGGAATTTACATTTAAGTGCTCTAAATGATGCATTTTTTTGCCCCTAAAATATATTCTCCAGCTTGTTAGAGTTATCCCAGGTGAATAGCAAAGCACAAAAATTAGGACAGCCCAAAGACGTGTAGATATTCTGGAGTACCTCTGCTGGTATTGCTTCCACTGTTGCAGTTACTTGGGTGCATCTTAATTTTTGTTCTGCAAGAAGCTGTGCATTTTAAAAAATGATTTACCCTGGGTATTTAGGAGCAATGGAGGCCCATCCCCACTGTGAGTAACAGAAGCGAGGAGGTTGTCAGTTGGATGAACTTGGCCCCAAGCTCTATTCTACGTTCTAGGCTGGACCAGGCAGCCCATGCTCAGGTGACTGCTGAGCTCAGCGGATGTTTCTGCATGATGAGAAGGTGGTTAGTGGGAGCTGGATACCTACAGCAGTGTGACAGTCTAGAGTGATACCCTAATAGAGGGAAGGCTTGCAAGGTGCTGTTGGTAAACCAACTTTTTATTTCTGCAAGAAGGCAGCCATATTGCTCAGCTGACAAGTAACTTGGCTGTATTTGACAGAGAGTCCCATTTAGAACATGGAGAGGCACAGCCAGTTTTCATCTGATAATGAGAGCTGGGCACTGATAATGTTTTCTAACCTCAGTGGTGCTTGTTCAGAGCAGTAGTGTGCCAGGGAGAAATGAAGCTCAGTTCTCAGCACTTTAGCAGGCACTTTGCTCTACCCTTACCACTTTGTCTTCTCTCTGGAGAATTTAAACTTGCAAGTACTTTGTACTTGTTTTCACTCCTCCCTTTGTCCCTTTGGTGATTTCTCCTGCAGTTGCTGGGAGCTGCTGAAGATTTCCTGGCCTCTTTTATCAGAGCTCTGCATGCAGAGCTGGCACTTGGCTGCTCTACATGTTGTTCTGTGGGCTGTGGCATAACAGATAGGAAAGCTAGCAAGCACTGAACTTTTTGAACTAGCAGAGTCCATAAAATATTCCACATGGGCACATCTAAAATATTGTTTTGAAACTGACATGATTTTTTTTAAGTTATCAACCATTTATAAACTGTAGATAGCCTAAATAGGCAAATAAAAATTTGTTGTAATTTGCTGTAAACAGATTTAATAAAAAGGAACCTTTTAAGCCAAGAATGTAATGTAAGCCATCCCATTCCTCTGAACTCATTTAGTTTTCATGAATAGCAATTCAACAGTGAAAAAACTCATTCATGACAGATTTGAGTTGCTGTAGAGCTAGTAGCAGGAAGGGAGGAAAATACTTTCTTAATGTTTTAAAAAAGAGCAAAGGAAGAATAGTGAAAACATGGAGCATAATTCTCAGAGCTCAGTGGTATATGAATAGTAGAAATTAATTTTTAAAGGGACCATCAGTCATTTAGACAAATATGATGATCAAGCCAGCGTATTTCCACAAATGCTGATTATTTCTTGACAAATCTGGCTAAGAAAAAAAACTTTCAAGAATTGTAGAGATAATGCAGAGGACATAAAGATAGTTGTAATCTGTGTGGATCTGGAAAATAAATTTAGTGCAGTGCCATGTTCTGTGTAGAATTATTCATTAATCATGTATGAAAGCTGCTGTTCCTGAAGACTGAAATCTCAGTGGGTGATTGAGCTCAGAACTGAAAGTTCAGAGCTAGCTCTGAAAAAAGTAGTATCAAATTCATGAAGGCTAATGCTGCTCATCTTCATGCCTTGCAAAAATGTCTTGGAGAAAGACTTACAGGTGTCCTGCAAAATCCCGACACAGTGTTCAGTCTTGTAACAAAGTTATGGACCTTCAGGAAGGTTGATCTGTGAATTCTGCTGGCATTTTAGATGAAGCTACAGGAATCTGTGAAGTTTTGATGCATTGCCCTGGGGTCATCTGCCAAACCAACACTGAGAATGAGAGAGTCATAAAAAAGATGAGTGAGAAAGGAGCTTTAGCTGTCAGGGTGTGCTTTCCTTAGAATGATGAGTTGCCGACTTGCAGACTGCACTTGGTCAGCTGGGGAAATGCAGCAGACCAAGTGTCCTGAGGAGAAAGTGGGTGAGCAACATCACAGAATGGTACAACAGCATCTGGTGTGCTTGTGGGTGCTAAAGCTGGATAAAAAACTGGATGTGATTGCCCTTGTGTGCCAAAAGAAAGATGTGTTGGTTGTCATACTGCTTTAGAGATTTGCTGGAATTTGTGCCTTGTCCTGAATGCCTCAGGACGTATCATAAGGAGAGTGGTATCCTACTCAATTTCCAGGTGTGAAGCAGCATTAGGATTATAGTGTGGCTGAGACAAAAAGATCAGGAGGACACTAATATGTACAAATACAGGGCTAAAGTTGGAAGTCAAAAGAAGTATGATTTTAGCCTTTTTAACTAAGGTCTGCATTTTTTCATCTATCCATCCTCCTTTTTCTGCTACTCCACAAATTTGTGTCAGCAAAAGTAATAATTTTCTCTTTCTGTTTAAAATATATATCTTGCCTGTCTATACTAGCTTCTTTTGATGCTCTTTTATACAAGAATGCTTCTAAGGCCCAAAATCTCAGATATTACTTCCTGTTAATTTGAGGTGATCTAACCAGAACTTACAAGCTGAAATTGCTTTGCAAATCTGCTATGTGAGGCGCGTTTAATGTTATATTCTACAGATCTACAGCGATATGTAAAACTGCGATTCAGGTTTTTATACTATTGGATTGATTTCTCATTGTCTTTCACAGACGAGGAAAAATTCCTTCTTTGTACAGGCTCATTCATTTTTACATATCCTACAGTGTCATACCTCTCTCTATTAACACAAAGACTTCTTTTATTTTATATGCCTGTAAAAAGCAGCAGGCTCCTTTCCTAATCAGTGTTGTCTAGGTTCATCGCTGGAGGGCCTAGGTCATTAGTAATAAAGGTCATTACTTGATGTTTCAAACACATGGAGTCTTTCAGATGATCCTTCCTTCCTTCTTTTAATCTCCCAATAGTAAGAAACAGGTCTGGACTCCTGTTACTGTAGTTATTTTATTTTTTAAAGAATAAACTGGTGAACTCCTGAAAACAAAAGCTCTATAATTGTCATCATATGTGCATAATAGATGTGAATGTGACAGTACAGGAAATCTGAAAGCAAAGAAATGGAGAAGGGAATTAGGCATTTGCTATTACATTCACCTTAAGTTCCTCCAAGGGGCTGAATCAAATGCTGAAGGAAAATCCCATAGAGCCCTGAGGCTCTATGTCAGGCATGCCCTCATTACCTTACTTCTTAGCCTTGTCTGATTCCTAGAATCCTAATTGAAAAGATACTTTGTAGTAAAAAGATGCGTTTGAATCACTTTGAAAGCCAAGGTCCTATGGTATTTTTCTCACCAGTTGTTTCTCTCGGATCTTTGAGCTTATTAACAAAACGATCTTCTGAGGCTTCATGAAGTGCAAGCATAATTCTGCTGCCCTCAAGTAAGAGCAAAACTAGCAAATTCTAAACACAGTGTTTTGTTCAGGATTTTAACCAGTTTGACTTCTTAGTGTTAACTTGTCTCTCATATTTTCCTTCCCCTTCTTTCCCCAGGAAAATAAATACTTTGTCAATTTAAAGCCACCTGCCTTTTCCACAGCTAGCTTTTAATAGATTGCTTTATAAATGCAGTTCAGGAGCACACAGGCAGTTTCTGGTGATCAGTGATAAATTGTAAACAGTTACATTTTGAAGAAAGCTTTATTTCTTCATTAAGAAACATAGTGGTATTCACAACTGCTCTGTTATTGCTTTGTATGTTCAGAGACTGACCTTTAAGAAGGTTTAGTAGTGATGTTTTCTACAAGTATATTTAGGGACCTTGAGAAAGCTTATAAATGGAAAGCTTTGCAGCCCTACTGGTGTCCTCACTGTGTGGACAGGTCAGTTGTAGATGAAAGATAATAAATGGCCTCTGCTTTGCATGACAATTGTATTTGCCAAAATTTAGGTATTTACTTATCCTAGGTTTCATCCTTTCTTTTCAACTTAGACATATTTGTTTTGGAGACAGACAGAGTTATGTCTATGAAAGGAGTCTTGGAGAAATGTTAGTGCAAAAGAAGTGTGACTATATTTGAAACAGTCCCATTCACATGATGTGCAAATGCTCTGCACTGATGTACAGTGAGAGAAGAAAAGCAAAGCAAATTTAAGTGGTTCTGAGAGGGATTTTTTTTTTAACTTTTGCATAGTTGATCCAGATATTTTCACAGGGACCTGCAGAAGATATGGATTTTAAATGGTACATTTCTGAAGACTGTCAAAACACAGCAAAAAGTCAGTTTTATTTCTCCTAGAACACAGAGGTGTTAATTCATTGCTGTGTTCCTCTGATCTGTTGCATGTAATTTCACTGAACAGAATCATGTTTGGTAGAAAAGGCCTCATGGTATTCATTTTGAAAATACAATAATTTGTAGAATTAGTAGGAGTTGAATGATTTCATACTGGTTAATATTACCACTTCCTTGTCTGTTCAGTTAGATTTTATCTTGTTTTATGAAATGTTTTGTTTGTTTTATATACTTGGATTCATATATATGTAATAAATTTAAAGTGTGAAACTATGTGGACATGAAAGTACGTTTACCATTTGCATATATTTCATATATGCCACGAAACCATGAAGGTGAAGAAAATATTGAGGTTGTATTCAATAAACAGGCATCCAGCACTTATTTGTAAAGATATGTTTAGGAAAATATCCCAATTTTATTTTTTTATGAATTAATTTCTTCCAGAAAGAAGAGAATAATAAAAAACTTCGGTACATATTGAAAACAGAAATATTTTTAGTTGTATGTGGTTTAATGATTCAGTAGATGAAATATACTGTAAAACAAACAAACAAAAAAGCACCTGTATTTGATGTACCACTGCAACAGTCCCTCTGCTCAGGGATCAACGATATTTCCCCTGCCTGGGTGAGGGATTTGGTCGAGCTGAAATGAACTGTGCAATGGGGACGAGTCCTCCATCAGCAGGATGACTTAACTCTAATTATTTTATTCTATATTTATTTTTTTGAAATTGCATCATGCTTACAGAAAGGTCAAAAACATCAGGGAAAATGTAAATGGTACCTGGAAAGATTAGTGTTTAGGAGAATGCAGGAAGCATTTACTGTGGGTGTAAAATTGAATGCTCAGGCAAAGCTTTTAGCAAATGTTAGCGACTGTTAAATCGCATAATCATTTACCTCCAGTGGCTTAGGTCAATCTGTATCCTTCCACAGAAAGATAAAAGCCAATTGATGCATGTTAGAGTAGCACTGGTGAGAGTGTGTTGTTTTTGAGAAAGCCATTGGAATTTTTTTGCATTTTATATACACTGGTTGGTGTTATGATATTTCATTACAGCTGGCCACTGCAGTACAATTCCCATCATTTACTTAGAAACTCGTGGGCTTTCTTCTGATATGGGTTCTGATTTTTTTTTTTTTTTTGTCTGTAGGGGACAACAAATACAACAACTATGCCCAAATCACACTTAATCACCCAACACAGTGAGTTGAAAATCACTACTAACTTCTTTGTTTTTTTTAATAAGGCCGGTTGTATTCAATAGAAGCTTTCTGCATTGTAGGAAGGATGGAGTTTCTTGGGCTAACAGATATTTGAGGATTTTCCTGAATGACATCTACTTGTGATGTGCCTGTCAGATTAGAAAAACATGCTGATGTTTGCTATTAGATATCATTGTAATCATAGGCATAGTATTACCATGCATCTTATCAGGCAATGTGATGCAGACTCTGTAAGATCATTTGGGGCATCTAATTCCCACTGAACAGAAGAACAATAAAAAATAAAAATAAAAAAAAATAAAAAAGAGGGGGATTTATCAGAGTTGCATCTTTATGAAAACAGTCATCTACCTAGGATATTGTACTGTGTGATCCTTTGTGATTAACCAGTGCCTTGAAACAGACTTTTGCTGGAACTTGAATTTATCCAAATATAGAAAGTATACCAGTATTGCTACCAAATGCTGAGCAGAGTTAAAATGAATACCAGGGTTTAGAACCAAAATAATGGTGTGATCCAGCTGGATTTTTGGGTAGGACTTAGAACCTGGTATAAAACTCTCAGTTCATACTAGTAGACTTCAATTCACATCTGTTAGCAGGGAAGCTACAGATGTAAATTGCCATTCTGGTATCAAAATGTCAGGGGTTTGTGAGCTGGTTCGGCCCGGCCCCGCAACAACCGAGGAAGGAGACCCACAGGCCCACACCCCGGACAGGGGAAAGGGGGAAAGGGAAAAAAGGGAGATAAGCCCCAAAACAAAACAGCGGCAACAATCTGAGGGGGAAAAGCTAATTTACTAAATAAGACATCAGGAAGTAAATAACACAATATAATGCAATACAATTTGGAATTAAGCCCAATGAATCAAACAAAACGAGTGAGAGAGAGAGAGAGAGAGAGAGAGAGAGAGAGTGCTCAATAAACCGAAGGCCTTACGCTAACGCTGAAGGCAGATGGCAGCGAGCACCCACTCCTAAGTGATCCTAGAGGAAAGAGAGAGAACGTCCTGTGACCGCAGAGAGTTTTTATCTGTTCCCTCTGAGCAGAAAACATGTGAAAAAATACAAAGCATTGCAAAGTCCTCTGGGGAATGTAGTTCTCCCTGACTCCCAATGCACCACATGATGCCATGATGTGGAATACCAGTACCAAAAAATCATAAAACCACGACATTCCACCCCTTATTCCACATCACTATATCATGCTTGATACATACAGAAGAACAATGATTAATGTGCATTAGATACACGCACACAATATATATACAAGTATATACATAAAATTACTGAGGGCGGTCTCCAGACATCAAATTCCCTTGTGGTATACATTGAACATCCCCATTCTTCTGCATCACCCACCAGGTAGACCCAGGTCCCTGAGCAAAGACAGTTCCACGGAGAGGTTTGCCCTTTCCAGAAGCTCGAAGTACCCGAACTGCTTTGCCCAACATGTTCTTTACATGTACTACAGGGACCTTATCTCCCTCTACAGTAGGCAGAGAGCTGGATTGGGCAGGACCATTGCGATTGATGGATCCTCGGGTGTTGACCAACCAGGTGGCTTCTGACAAATTTTTCTCCCAGTGCTTAAATGCTCCACCACCCATTGCTTTCAACATTGTTTTTAACAATCCATTGTACCTTTCAATTTTACCAGAAGCTGGTGCATGATAGGGGATATGATAAATCCACTCAATGCCATGATCTTTGGCCCAAGTATCTACAAGAGAATTTTTAAAATGACTTCCGTTATCAGACTCAATTCTTTCTGGAGTACCATGTCGCCACAGGACTTGTTTCTCCAGACCTAGAATGGTGTTTCGGGCGGTAGCATGGGGTACTGCATATGTTTCAAGCCACCCAGTGGTCGCCTCCACCATGGTGAGCACATAACGCTTACCACTGCAAGATCGTGGCAAGGTGATATAATCAACCTGCCACGCCTCCCCATATTTATATTTTTGCCATCGCCCTTCCTCCCAAAGAGGTTTCATCCTCTTGGCTTGTTTAATTGTGGCGCATGTATCGCAGTTATGGATCACCTGTGCGATGGCATCCATAGTTAAGTCCACCCCTCGGTCTCTAGCCCACTTATAGGTCGCATCCCTTCCTTGATGGCCCGAGGTCTCATGGGCCCACCGAGCTAGAAATAATTCACTCTTATGTTGCCAGTCCAAGTCTACCACGACACAAAAACAGAATGATAATTATTTTTTTTTCTTTTTTCTTCCCTTCACCTCCTAGTCTCAAAGTTTTGCCCTTAATTAGATTATTGATCCATCATATAACTGTTCTGCCATTAACCTGCACTTGCTCTCTTTGGAGATAATGAGTTGGGAGGACCTAGAAAAAAGAGAAGCAATGAAGATCATATTATCAAAATCCATCTTCAGCTTAGATGCAGCTTAGATTCTGATTTAGGTGGAAAAAGAGCTGCATAGAATGTTCAAGGTTGTATGGGACCTTATCGCCCATCCAGTTCTGACCCCTCTTATCATGGGCACAGACAAGTCCCACTAGAAGAGGTGTCCAAACCCCATCTGTTCTGGCCATGAACACCTCCAGGAACAGAGCATCCACAGCTTCTTTGGGCAGTCTGTTTCAGTATATCACCACAATCTAAGCCAATGATATCTTTTTAGTGTTTAATACAGTCTACCTTATTTTAGTTTAAAAGACTCTCATCCTCTCACTACATGCCCTTGTCAAAAGTCTCTTTCTTTAGGCCAATTCAATATTAAAAAGCTGCAATAAGGGCTCCCCAGAACTGTCTTTTCTCTAGGCTAAATAACACCACTTTTCATTCCATGATGCAGTTATTACTGATTTTAATATTCATATAACTGCAAGTTGCATCATCTGAATATGTAGATACATTTGACAGCTTGCAGAATAAATAATCGATTTGAATAACTTGATAATTAATTAATGCTTTCAAATTGAGGTTGGTATGAATAAAGTCAGCATTGAATTGGGAAAACTCTGAACATATGAAAACAAAACAAACTTGTCCTAAGCCTATATCTGTTTTTCCTGTGGGGAAAAAAACCAACAAAACAGAAGGTAGGTAGAAGATTAAAAAACAAAATAACCAGAGAGAAAAAAAGGACGAAAAAATACTTGTTTTTGTTTTTAAAAAAGGCCAAATCTTTTAAAGCACCTTAAATCCTTTTGAATCTGTTGAATCTCTTTAAGGTGTAGAGAGGAACAATATTCTTGTTGTGTCACTGGGAACATCTAATGAGTCCAAGCGTTGCTCACTATAGGTGGCTGCTGAGCAGGGCTTGGTGGGTCACAGTTTTAAACATAAGTACTTAGGAGAATATTTGAGCTGAATGTATCTGTGGGTCACCATTTGACCTACTGCTGTTATCCACCTCAGGGATCTCCTGAACAACTGTATATAGATTTAAGCGAAGAATACCTTGCTTAAAAAGCAGGAACTTAACTTTGATAAGTTATCTTCCATATGTAATTTGGAAATGTTTCACTTAAACAACATAGTGTTTTTCTAATTTATTGCAGTTTTGTTTTGATATATGAAATAATGATAAACTTAGTGGCCAAGCTGGTAGTGATCTAGCAGCTTTCTTCTTTGAGCCAGGGCTATTGTCCAATTAGGACTGAAAATGACAGAAACGGTCTGAATGTATTTATAAGTTTAGTTCTCCAGTAAAATGTCAAACTTTTTCCCAAATGCTCCCTCCTAGGTTAAAACAAATACATAATTTGCTGGCAGTAGGTGGAAACCAGCTCTATTTTAGATATGTTATTTGGAAAATAGATGCATGTTCTTGAAAATTTGACAAGTGGCAAGCACATTAGTTCCAAGTAGGTTTTGTAGATGTGTTTTGTTTCCATTTTTAGTTCCCCTTCTTACAGGATTTAGAACTGCATTGCTGATAGATTTGTGATTGCTGTTGTTCACTCTCTCAGTAGCAGTTAATCCAATATTTGTATTCTAATCAGGTTAAATATAAGCTTTATTTTGGTCCACTTATTAAATTCAAGTTATTCAGCCTGTTCTCTTAAAGGTTTTGTTTCAACACATCTATTTAAAGGGGCAATACTATAGGGTTTAAGAACAGAATTTTCCTAGAAGGTTACAGAGCAGATGTAGAAAATAAAGTCAAAGAGTCACTGGGTCTAATAATTTATTTTTAATGTGAAATAAATGTGAAATAAAACTGACAACAATGTTTCATGCACTTTGAATTTCTGGTGAAATTATAAATGGTGTTGCACTTATCCAGGCCAGAATATGAATCTGATTCTACCATTCAGCCCAGGTATCAGTAGAAGGCCAGTGTTCCTGTTTACATAGAAATTAACTGGAAGTTTTCCCATAACTTGGTTCGGATATTTCTTTAACATTTAAATTCTGCAAATTTTTCCTGGAGGATCTATTAGTTGTTTTGCTCATTTGTAGCCTGCCATTTCTTTAGGTTGGTACTTTTCTATTTTTAGCATGGCCAGTAATGATAATGAAGTCTTTAACTGAGGAAGACTTGAGTACAACTCATATTAATTAGCTTTATTTAAATAAGCTTTTGGGAATTTCTGAAGTGAGCCTTTGGTAAAACTTGAATTAAACTGTTAGTGACATGAAGTAGAAAGGCAGGCATGAACCACACCATTTCTTACTTGTTTTTGTCAGAGAGAAAAGGTTATGGAAAGGAATAGTTTTCAGTCAGTTTCAGTGGTTTCAGGAGAGTCTTGAATAACAACCAGCTGGCACCTTGGAAATTATTACTGTTCTAACGTTGGTTACTTCTGAAGTGAATGTTATCATGCTTCTGTTCAATAATATATACACTTTTTTTTTTTATATTTCAGGTCACCACTACTTGAGAATGTAATCTTTTGGGAGATTTTTTTTTGCTTCAAGAGTAAAAGTGCATATGGCTACACCACTTATTTCATACTGTAAGTTTTGTGTATCTGTGTGCAATGCAAAATGTCTTCCTCCATAAAAATTACAGATTTCACACTCTCTGTGCCATAAACAAAGTCTGGTACAGAAAACAGTATTTATCTAGATTGCTAGACACCGCTCTTGTGTAGTTTAAATGATGTATTTTTTAATGTTCTGTGATAAGGTTTCTTTCTGATTTGAAGGATATGAATACAGAGGATGGAGGAGCAGTAAGTGATTCTAGGATGTTGAGATAGACCAGTATACTTTTTTTTTTAATGTGTCCAGTTTGGGTTTGGCTACCTACAGAAGTGTATGATACTCTTAGGGTTTGCATATTGACCCTGCCAAACTCGTGTGTTGACATGAGAACTGAGTGTTTTGATAGGAGATGGAAATTGTAAGAGGAGGGTTGAAAACAACAGAGGAAAAAGAAAGGGAATAAAAATTAGATAATAATTAAAATATCAAACAGCTGATGAGAAATGTTAATCAGAATATCTACTGATTCTACCTAATGTCTAGTAGGGACTTCAGGTGTAAAATGCGTAGCAAAACCTTGGTCTGCAGTGAGAGCAATGAAGGGTGATATAAAGTAGATATATTGAGCTCCATTCCTAAAAATTGTAGTAACTTATATTAGTCAAATATCTAGATGAATATGGAAGGAATAGAGATTATATGGCAATACGAAGGTAAAAAGTAAAGTTCGGTCAGAATGAAGTGTGCTTTATGTAAAATGTCTCTAAAGGGGATGAAATTTTAGGATAGTTGGCAGCTGAGTTATGTAATAGTGTATAGAGTAGTGAGATATCATACATTTCAGAGTAATAAATATGTCTGAGACAAGCTTCAAGTACCTTTTATAACATTTATCTGCATTTTTTTTCCTGGCAAAACATTTTTTCCATTTGAAGAGGTGGAAATGTTCATGAAAAAGTTTCATTTCTCTCCAGAATAGAACATTACAAGTAAGCAAAACCTCTTGGTTGGTTTTATTATTATTTTTCCTTTCTCCTGTTTGAATATCAAACTGAAATGGAACTTAAAAAAAAAAAAAAAAAAAAAAAAGTAGTGTTCTTGGAGGAAGAAGAGAAATAAGGAACAATTATATACTTAATAACATAGGCAGTAACATAAAAGAATATCTGAATTTAGGAAGATCAAGTTGTGTATATATATGCATGTATATATTGATATATGTGGTAATAAAATGTACTAGATTTTAGTTGCTCAGCAGCTTCTGAATTCAGTTATATTTTCTAACTATTAAAGGAACTGTAACTTTTTTATTCTGTGACAGCACATGGGAACAGGTGTCCTGCACCACATTCAGACTGCACTAGGTGAAATTAGGTAGAAAACGAAAAGAAAATTAAATTTCAAGCACTTTCCTAGAACAGCTTTATGTTTATTTATTTATTCATAGACATTGGTGGTTTTCTGCGTGTCAGAAATATGGCGTGGTAGGCTCTGGGATCAGTTCACCAGAAATAAAGCCACATGGGCAGGTTGCTGCATCTCTATTGTCTTCGGCTTAGTTGGACTGAACTCAGGTGTAAAGAACTGCAGGTCTGGCTTTGGCAGTTATAACTAAAGTACCTGGTTTCATTAATACTGAGATTAACAATAATCTACTTATGCATGAATATTTTAAGGTTCTTAGAGCTTAAGAAAAGGAGAATTGTTTTGTAGGACAGTTAAATCGAAGACCATATCACAGAAGAGAGATTAGCACTCTGTATTTAAATTAGATTACAGTTCTGTTTTTAAACTTTATGAGCTGTGCGGCTCTAATAAGAAACTGTAATGCTGAGTACATGGAGGTGCTGTAATGAGAGGAGAGGGTGAGGTGAGCACACTGTCTTTAAAGAGTAAATGTATGCTCTAATTTTTCAGTTCTCTCAGTGCTCTGCTTTCATTCAGCACCACAAAGCATTTCTCCCAGTGCAAACACTGCTTCTAGAGCAGTGTGAAAAGCAAAATCATTAGCAAACAGCATCACATATTCCCTAAATGAGAAAATAAAAAGATTCAGTAGCAGGAATCATTGAAAAAGTAATGGAACTGTAAGCTTTGGCAGTGCTGGCTGGCCTTTGAACTGCTTAGAGAAGTTGGTAAGAATGGAATAAAAAGATGTGAGAGAGGTTTAGATGTTTATAAACAGTAACAGATTTTCCAGAAGGAGAACACAGCACAAAGGCAGCCTCTGCTTCTAGATAAATAAATGGGAGATGAGGGTTAGCAGTAGCCCAGATGCAGACAAACAGCCAATATAGGTGTTGTGCCCATGGAGATAGCTGCACAGCATGATCTGCGGGAATAAAACAGGAGAGAACAAGCTTCTTTGTCTGGCTTATCCACCCAGGGGCACAAGGCAGCTCAGTGGGAATAGAAGTGGCTATTGCCCCAGCTGCACTTGTACCCAGACTGCTGCCCTTATTTGCATCTTCTAGCATAATGCTGACAAAGTTTTCATTTGTCTCTCAGGTTAATATTTTTACTAATAGCGGTAGATAACTGTACCCATCTCTGTAAGTATGTTTTCCTTTCTTTAGCTGGGCTCTTTAGGGTCCCTGTAATACTTGGCCATCATCTCTTCCTGTTTGAAGAGCTGGCTTGAAGGAGGCCCTTGTCCAGAAGCCCTGTATGACATAAGTGGGCTCAGTTTGCAAAGCTCTCTGCACATCACCTCTGGGGTTCTTTTCCGTACTCATAGTTCATAGCAGACCTATCACCCCCAATTCAGCATAATTTCCTCTCATCTTCAGAAGATTTCCAGTCATCTCCCCCTTTATTTCTTGAAAGGCTTAAGAAAAAGTCTCACTGTTCAGCAATAAAGCATGTTAGACGTTTATTTCTTTCTGCAGCAGTTCAAGGACTCAGGTTTGCAAAAACAGGTACAGTATAAACATGGAAGGCAGGTGAGGAGAAAGAATCTCTTAAAAGAGGCTGTGATTTTTTTTCATGTTTGTCACTAAAAGTAAGAAACTTCGTGTAATTTATTAACTTTCCTTCTCACTTCTTTTCTTCTTCTTCTGAGGAAAAACCTGTGATCTGATCATTTTTAGAAGCTACTGGAAAGCATGGTAAGATTCCTATTAGCTGTTTTCTCACAGCCAGGAAGTCACGTATGTCAGGTGAAAATCTGAAACAAAGAGTAAGGGTTATTTCATTTTCTTAAGTTTAAAAAAAAAATAAAGAAAATGTCACATTCCAAATGAAATAAAGGAATTACCCCTGGCAGTCTTGCAGTTCACAAGGCTTGTTCCCTTTCAGTTATGCTACAACATAATAGAGATACAGATTCCATAGGTTATGCATTTTTCTCTGACTTCGTAAGAAGAGCAAAGCTCATGGGAGTAATGAAATTGCATGGATATAACTGTTAAGTTCAGAGAAAGCTGATCTGGCTAATTTACTGCACCTGACTGAATGTTGGAGGAGAAAGTCAAACAAATAAGATTTTCTGTCAGCAGCATGTTGCTTTTGTCAACTGTGATACCCAGGTGCAGGTTCCCATTTCCAAACTCCACGCCATTAGAGGCTGAGTGACCAGAGTGGTGAGAAATACAGTCTGCAGGCGTTGGAGTGACAGCTGCAGTGTTCGCTATCCTTTCAGCCAATGCACAGAACTGCACTTCTGTGAAAGGAAATCTTTTCCAGATATCTCCTTAAACAGTTGGATTAAGTACCTAAACTGGTAGTTAGAAGAAATGGAACAGAGAGGGAATTCTATTGAAATCAAGAAGATATTCTTCCAGATAAGCTGTAGTTATGCAAAAGCTTACATTCTTCATATTTTCTTTTCTCAGGAACAGAGCAGTAGGAAACAATGGTAATGAAACAGGCAAAAACAAACAAATAAACAAAAAAACAATAACAACAACCAGAGGCTTCATTTTTAACTGCATTTCATTCCGCTAGTTATTTTATTTATCTAATTATTTTATTATTCAAGAGATGTAGGTCTCCCAAATGAGAATCCTGAAAAAAAGGGCTCATGTCTTCTAGCATGTGTTAACTCAAATTTCCTTTCTTTAAGAAAATCAAATTTGTTTAAAAACAAACAACAAACAAATTGAATTGCCTTTACCAATTAAGCTTCTCATCACTGACATCATTAACTTCATGTTTTGATAGGTGATGCTCCTGATGGAGGAAGATGGGGATGGCATTGGATTCCATGACAGAAGGAAAGAGTGCTGGAAATAACTCCCCGGTTCGCTTGATTTTTACCTGATGATTTACAAGGTATGTAAATGAGGAGACAGCCACAGAAGGTACCTTTAATGGCATCTTAATGCATCATGGAATTTACGACAGGGCATGAATAGCTTGTGCACTCAACTGTTGGAAGCAGATGCTGCCATAATTCTACTTAATACTCAGTAGCAAAGTAAAGCATATTGTTTTTTGTAGAAATGTTTATGAAACATTAATAAGAATAACATGCACCATTCAATGCTGGCCATATAATGTGAAATGTTCTTATAAATATTGATGAGGGTGACATTTGGGTTCACTGTATAAATTGAATTCAAGTAGCACTTCTGAGATTCTCTGTCATTTCTTCTCATCTTAGTCATATTGGAATCCTTAAAAGAGGTAGAATAGAGAGGAGCCAGTATCATACATATCTAACATAAGAACAGCTTTCAGAGAGACTGAAAGTTGCTTTGTTAACAGCCAGGCTGTTTTGTAGTTTGAAACCAGGACTTTTCACCTATTTTTTACTACTGATTTGAGAGGAATTATTGAACTTCATTATATCTAATGCCTCACATCTAGCTATATAATATACAGTAAATACACTTCAGAAAATATGAAGTTTTCTACAGGTAACTGAACTGTTCAAATTAGTTTTTCACTATTACTGGTTACAGGATTTTCAAGTGTTGTACATTTGCAAAGAAGCATTTATACTTTCCCCTCTCTGTGTATATTTGATTTACTGATTGCAAAGATTATATAGTCTGTCTTTCTCTTTTAAGCAGTTTTAATCAGACTTTGAACTCACACATCTCTGACATTTTTAGCAGTGGTACTTGGCTGACAATAAAATATTTTGCTACCTTTTTCTGATTCAAATGGGAGATTCAAGCTGTGAAATCCATACTCCCTTTTCACTCTTTCTCTCTCTTTTAAAATCTGTCTTAATTGCTAAATATTCTTTGCTGTATATGAATATTACGAACTATCCTGAAATGATAGCAAAAAAAAAAAAAAAAAAAGCAAATGTTTTGATAGGAATGGAGGCATCTTTATTTTTCATATGCAGAATTAACTCTTGGCAAAACCATGCACTAAATCTTCCTGAGGAAGATCATGCAAACGATTCAGTAACGTTGGATGTAGCAGAAGGTGATTTTTGTTATACTGGTGAGCTTCAAATCAACCGTCATGAAATATCTGTGAGGTTTGAATGAGCACCTTAATACAAAACCTTTGAAACACATCTGTGGAGATGATTTAAGTATCTGAGAAAGATGAAATGTCTAGTGGAGCTTGTTGCACAATGACCTGCCAGGATCTGTTCTAAACATTGAAAATTGTGGTTATTTGACCTCTTTGAAAAATGACCTTTTCTCTCCTTGGAAAACTCTGAATTTCTGGCAAAAAAACACAAAAACCCAAAAACAACAAAACTCATTTTTTGTTATGAATTTTTAATATTTGTATCTGGGATTGCTGTAATGGTATCTCAGAGTAGTCTTACTTCAGTGGCTCATAGGTCTACCTATACTGTTAATGCATTCCCAGCCAATTTATATGTGACATCACTATCTTTTGTTTAAGCATCTAGCACCCATCAGAGAAGAAAGGTATGGTAGTAATTTATTTCTAACTTCAGTGAAATGCTCCAGTGATGGATCTGAATCAAAATAGTTATTTCTTAGGTATTGCTTTGATAGAAAATTTGGAAAGCAAAGACAAATTAAATTGAACTCACAGTTTACTGTCAAATGGTTTATTTTGTGAAAAATACTGTGTGCCTTTGGTGCTCACATTGGTGCTAAGCCGCTAGTTGCAGAGGGGAAGGCTCAAATAGCATTTCTTGTGTAGTAAATGAGAATTACGTGTGAAAAATTAACCCAGGAAGGGAATGTAACTCAGATTGTCTTCCTCTCAGAGTGGAGCTGGAGCTTCTAACATGCAGGGTATTTTCTTGTGCTTAATTCACTGAAAAGGCTGCTTTTAAGAGTCATAACTCAGTTCCATGTTATGTAAGTTATCTGCTTTTAAATATGTTTTCATTAGGGAATCTACAGTGTTGACAGAAATTAATATTGACTTTATGATACTCCATGATTAAGTTACATTTCAGAAAGCCTTGCATATTTAACTTTATAGTTAGTTTCTGAAAGGGAAAGAAATTTCTATCTAAGTGCTTTGTAAAGCCTTTAAAAATTAAGACGCGGCACAGTTCAAATACGCAGGAAGGAAATTTTAAATAAAAAAACTGACAGTCATGGCTTGTACACTTGGATAAGTATTTAGTGTTTCTTTACTGTTTTCCAGGGTTTAATATTAAATAAGGTGTGCAACTGGGAGTGTTGAAATGTCCTAAGTACCAGTAGTTTCCTATTAATTGCAAAAAAACCCCTCAAATGTGTAACAGAAATTATGGTTTAGTACTGGAAGAAGATTTGAGAAGTAGGCAAAGTGACCTAATGTACTTTCTATCTTTGATTAGGAAAGATCTTATTCTCTAATTTCATACAGATTGGCTCTGATATGAAGCCCTTTTGAATCACTTGTTTCTTTGACTAAATCTGGCAATTCCTTTTTCTTCCTTTTTTCCTTTTTTTCCCCTCTTTTTCTGCTAGTGGGGACGGGGAAGAGAGACAAGACAATGTGTTTAGTTAGTGTATTGTAACTGTAATAATGTGAGAGCTCGATTAAATTTAATTAACAGGTTTAATGACCAAAATGTAAATGCCTTTCCAGTTTATTGTTAAGTTCAATCCTTAATGTGATTATTTTTACTAATTAATTCAGGGCTGCTATGAGCCTTCAGTCTGCAAATTATCTTGATTGCAGAAACTCCCCTTAAAATGTAGAATACTTATCAACATCTGTGGACCTTGTACTGAGTTTCAGTAATGAAATCAGGATTTGACTTATCTCTGCAAAAAGAGCTTGAATGATCCAGTGAAGATACGAAGAGCATTATATAAGTTCTGTCTGGACAGCATGCTTTTCGTGGTGTGTGTGTAATAAGAGAAATTTGATTACTTGGCAATGTAGTGAGTTTAACATTTGACAGAATTTAAAACAAACCAGCTCAAAATTATAAGAAAGAAATAATGAGGCCCAAAGCAAAATTCCCTCTCAAATCATTATTGTGCTTATTAACTCTCACTGAATTCTGCAAATTGTATTAACATGCTGATATGGTAAGGAGGGCTATACCTGCTAAGAAAATCAACACATTCTTGCTTCTAGGTAGCCTATCATAATTCCTGTTATTTTTCAATGAAAGTAAAAGAAAAAACAAAGAAACATAATTAGATACTTAATAATTATTATATACGTAAAAGATCCATAAGGAATTATTTAAAGATTTCCAGACTCTCTCTGCAACACTCTGGGTTTATTATCTCTATTTTATTTGCCTAGTTAAAGTAAAGGGCCGGATGAATTTCTTGTTTCTAGACGCATTTGAAAAATGGAGCTCCGTATTTGCTAAGAGGCTGAGGCAGTGAATGAGAGAAGTTTTTAGGGTTCTCTATCACACTCTTCACAGCATATTCACATGGGCTGTCCAAAGTCTAGCGGAGGTGGGTAACTCTGAGACAAGAAGCTCTGGGCTGGGAAAAGGACCACAACATTTGTAGTCATAGAGGACAGACCATCCTTTAATTAGGAATACAGACAAAATGCAGCAGGGATAGGAGCTTCCACAATCATTGATGTCTCTGAGTTGGTTTTGGCTTTTGTTCCCCATCTTCTCTGGAATTTTGTCTCATGATTGCTGATAAAGTGAATCTCATAAGTTGTTCTAGCACTGTAATTTTTCTTTTACTATTATACCTGTTAAATTTGTTTGTGATAGATGTACAGTATAGAGGTGGGTAGCAACTACTTCAGACATTCCCTATTCACAATATATGGGCTGTGTATGCACTGCATTGTTTGAAAGCTCATAATTAAAGTCTCGTAGTGTGGAGTTAAACTTATTTTTAAATGTTTATATTACTTTATACTGCATTAGTATCTGATGCTATCAAAAGCTTTCACAGAAAGAAACATGGTACATAGTAATGGCTATTATCCCAGTTTGATTTTCAGATAAGCATTTCAGTGTTTGAAAGATGATCTAACATTAGACTAGGTTTAGGGAACCTTTATGTGATTACCAAGTATGCTTTTCAAATAGGCCTGTAAACCAGAAAATACATATTTTAATGTTACCAAGACATTCCTTTCCACCCCTAATCGTTTGGAGTCTTGAATGGACTACAGATTGACTCTTGCCCTCCACGCAGAATTACGTAGAATACTCTAACATATTAGATATACAAAATGGGTTAGAAATCTTCCTAGAACAGGCTGGAAGCTTTTTATACATCTGAAGCTTTTCTGATTCTGATAAGATAAAGAAAGCCAGTGAGGCAACAGCCCCTAAGGTAAGATAATACAGCTTTGACTTTCAAAGCTATGCTTAAAACTGTAGCGTTTGGATTTAGAAAATACTGATTTCACAGCATTTCTGTAGTCCTAACTCAAACCAGAAGGTTGTGCACTTGCTTATAGACATACACTGATGTATTTGAGGCAGGGAAATAGCTTAACCCATCTTATAATTGCAGAAGGGAAACTGTGATTCCTGTATTTCTTGGTTTGCACAAGATTTCAACCAGCTGTTCTTCAAGTCTGACTTTTTAACATTCTTTAATATTGATACATCAGATTTGTTTTCTTGAGAGAGCTATATTATTGTAAATATCCTAGCAAACATGATTTAGTATACTCAAGTTCCTGCTGATTTCCTCACTCTTCAATGCTTTCTCTAAGTGATGAAGAAAATGAATGAGCTCATTACTTCTGTGAGTTTATTTCTAAATTTGCTAAAGATTTATGCATACTCTTAGTAGGATTTGGCAATATTTATCAAGTTTCAGTTATCTATGATAATATTCAAGTAGGATCTACATTGAAGTTAGATACTACTTTGAAGTTAGGTAACACTTTGAGAAAGAAAGAAAGAATGAATTGAAAAAGGGTACATTTTTCTCTCAAATTTTGATTTGCAGCAGTGAAACGAGCGTCAACACATTGGCACTCTTCAGCTATTCCAAGTCAGATCCAAATGTCTATGACAGTGAGTGAATCCGAACTCTTCCAAGGGCTATGAATTTTAGTGCAAATGTGAATCATATATAATGGAGTTAGCTCCAAGGGAGCTGTAAAAATCTCTCTTATGCAACAAAGCAAGTGTTGGTCTGTCTTTGACTCTAACTTCAAAATCAGACTACAGCCTACTGGGTTCAGTCAAATAGAGATCTTATGTCTGGAAATGTAAGAGCATGTTCTCAGCTTGAGGCAAGATATTTTAGCTGTTCATTTCCCATTAGGAGAAAATGCATAGCTAAACTAAAAGCACCTTCAGTTTGAATATAATTCTGAAAACCATCTTAGAATATTGAAGACATCTCAAATCTTTCAGTGCTTTTTTCTGATCAGATGACATTTTCTTTTGTAAGATCATACATGGAAGTGGGAAGTTGGCTGTGCCTTTTGTAAAGAAGCATATTACTAATGTTCAGATTTCAATTTTCTTTTGATCAATGCTCAGAATACTAAAATGTCTTCAGCAGACAAGAGTCAGTACTTGAAATTTTAGAAGAAGGACCTATGAGATCTTGATTATCTTTCACAATCCAGAAAAATTCATGCAATAACACGGACTTTTCTGAAAGTTTTTCAGTAAAGATTGAAAAAGATCTTAGAAACATGACAGATTTGACTGCATTTAGTGAAATATATATGCTACATGCTGAAGTTCATGGAAATTTAGGCTGTGTGTGTTGAGTTCAGACAGCCAGTTAGGCTTTTTGTAAGCCACCACAACTACCTCTAGAATTAATTGTTTGTTTTTTATTTTTGTTGTTCTTTTTGCTTAAGATTGTCTTTCAGCAAGTTATCAGATTTTGATCTGAATTTGTCATTTTAAAAACATTTCCTCTGGGAATTTGTTTCAGTAGTTGGCCCAGTCTTATTAAAAGCAAGTGGCTTTTAATTGCAATAATTTCCTGGAAGGTATTGAGATGGAGTAGGAATGGCAGTAACTATTCAGTTTATTAGAAGCTGCTCTCTTGTTTTCAAGGTAATTCAAGGTTTATTAGGCCAAAGAAGAACAAACTCCACAACCTACTGGAGAAATCTGTAGTCACTGAGATTTGGAATAAAAGGACTTTCATTCCCTTCTTGGAGTCAACATATTAAAATAGGTTTAATACAGTGTACACAGTCCTGAGGCCTAAATCACACTTTCTTAAAATTTGATTTTATTTTCACTTATATGATATGTATTTAATAGTTAATCAGTTTCAGGAGGAAGAGTGAGAGCACCCTATCCAGTCCCCTGGGAAAAGTACTTTGGACAGACAACAATTTCAGTGACAAATGGGGAGTTTTAATGTAAAAAAATGAAGGTGTCCAGGGATTGTATGGGCTTAGATGATCACTGACAGGGGAATTTGAGAAGAAGGATTGGAATTTGGGCAACAAATTGTGAACTGGATTGAATTTAGGCAACCTTCTCCTAAATGTAGCTGTAGGCTCTTTGTAAATAAAGTTATGTAACTATGCATGGGGAATTTAAGTACAAAATTCCTGTTATACTTAGTAAAAAAAAAAAAAAAAAAAAAAAAAAGACAAGCAAATAAGGCATGCTTTTTTGTTCATACCTATGAGAGCTAAGAAGCTATGAAAGAACTCTGACCCCTCAGTGTTTCAATTTTAATGCAGCAAGGACTTAATTCAAACATATGCCTATCAATGGGGAGATTCTCATTGGCTTAAATGGACTTTTAATGAGACTTCCAGATGCCTGGGGAAAAAAAAAGCTTTAATTTTGGTAAAGAAAATTCAGCATCAAGGACTCACTTAACCTGAGGAGTTTTTATCTTCACTCAGACTCATTACATTGTTCTGTCATTAATAATCACAGTGCAATGTAATTGAATTTGTAATGGTATTACATGGACCTGCGTCTATTCCGTAGTGTGAGTGCAAGACTTTTTCTTGTGGTTTGATTTGACTCCCATCACAAGACACAGTGAGCAGTTTTATTGTGCTCTTTGTCAAAAGGTGATGAATGGATATTACTTAGTAGGTGGACTCTGTGATACTGAAAATGAATGTGGGGAGGAGCAAGTGCACATCTCAAATTACCTGCTCTATTATATAAATTACAGGTGGTAGGTGGCAAGTGTCCTACAAAATGGATGGGCTGGCTAAAATTCTGCCACTGCTTCTTTGTAATGTATACCAAGATGAATCATGTATAAAACTAGAAGTTGTACATTTTCAGGTGTACTTATGATGCTTGCTTTCCCTTAAATTAAGTATGTATATTTGATAGGAAACATCTGAATTTAAAGAATTATCTTCTACCTTCAGTTTGGTGGAGAGCAGCATGGAGTATAGTGTTTTCTCAGCTAGATTTTTATTCTTGTTAGTCAACTGTGAATTTTGACTCCACATTGTATAAGCAATCTGAATCAGTTTCATAATAACCATGCTTTAAAGATTCAAACGGCATTCTAAGCCTATATATTAAATACTCATATACACATGTGTGCTTTTATTATTGAATTGGTGATCTTTTAAAACATTCTGAAGAAACTCTGAAAATGTTACATAAGATTTTATGTAGGTAGAAAAATAGCAGTCTTTTCAAGAGCCATCTACTTTGTCTCTTTTACTACTGTTTCTTCCATGACTACTAAAATTTTATTTTCATTTATTTACTTGAAATTTGACTTACTGTGTAGTTTTGTGATGTGCATCTCAATATTCTGTAGGCCTCAAGAGCTTTTAACAGCCCAGAGGTCTTATCTCAGCTTGTTTCTGTTGAGCATTTGTAATATGAGCTATTCAGTCCTAAAGAGTTGATCGCAACAGTGAGTAGCTGACACCTCAGTTAAAGAAATATCTGAAATTCTGGGAAATTAAATATCAGTATTTTCTACAAAATAAATGATATTAGTATATCCTTAAGTGAAACTGGAAACGTATTCTATCTGCTTGGATTTATAAACCTCTTGAGTTTTATAATTTGTATTTATATTTTTCCAGACCAGTAATTACATTTCTGAGGATTTATGCATAAAGCTAATAAAATTATCATACAGATCATATTTAAAAGCCTTTCAAGGTATCCACTATTATGGTGAATAAGCTTGTGCCACAATAAATGAGCGCTGATGATAAACTGTGGCTGTCCAACAGCGTTCTAGAGCAGACTGAATTTATGTCAGAGGCAATTCTGTGGAAGCATCGGCACCTGCCCATGAAATATCCTTCCTTTACACTGTGCAAAATATAACTCAAATCATTGTCATTGCCATGAAGCCTGCAGTACCGTTTAGATGCAGTTGTAAACCTGTGCAGTTCTGTTGTTGTTTTATTGGTATAAACTGAATTGACTTCAGCATGTAACACATAAGCATTCTTGATTTACAATGAATGAAGTATATAACGGAGGAAAATGATACTTCCAGTAGATAAATTTAGCAAGCAAGCATAACTGGCAAAGTAATTCAGATACTCCAGTGCTGATTAATCATGAGTGCGGGACAATGAGCGTTACAGTTTGCTGATTGTTCCTGGCCTCTTTTAGGTAGTCAAGTGGTCAATAAACAGAGTTGTCTAATTTGGATTCTGTTCAAAGTATCAGAAACAACACCAAATGATTTGTTCACTTGGAGCAGAGAACACTGGATGCTGGTCTTTTTTTCATTTTCTTGTTTTCTATCATGTTGCCATGTGTCTCACTGTAAATGAAAAAGTATTGCTGGAAATATTTGGAGAATTCTTACATCAGTTTCCTACAAAATTGAATTTGAGCACCGGGAGAAGAGTGGACAATGGAATGTTCATGGCTCCCCCTCATTCCCCCATGAAATCTTTTTCAACTGGGGAATGTCTTAAAGGAATCTTTCATCTATTTCAGGGTAGAATTTAATTATTTTGACTAAAATAATAATAAGTAATAGTAAATAAGGAGTAGTAGGATGTGTCATGAGTTTCATTTCAAGCAATTCTGATCTAGCCTACAGAGTAACATTATTTTATACTGACTTTCTTGGGTTCTCAGTCAGGGAAATGGTTTCTATAGGTCTCAGTGCTGGAACAGGAGGGGGCTGTCAGGATTATGCCTTGAGAATGATGGAAGCTGACTCAGTTCAATTGACTTTTCTAATAGAAAAATCTAACTGAGGTAGAAAAGTAAGCATCTTGCTGGGAGCTGAAATTGTATGTAGGGAGAACAGAGCTCAAAACAACGCATGTATGTCATACCACAATTCTTGATCACTGGGTGACTTGCTGCCTTTTGGCAATCTGTTCTGACCAATTCCTACACTCCTAATGACATAACTGTTAGGTGATCTTCAGTCTATCAGTGAGTTCTGTTTTGTGAAAAAAGTGATTAATAAAAAGGTTGAAGAAAAAAAGGAGCTTCTGTGGTCAGTTGAGATATTCTTTTACATATCTGAGCTCTTACTGAAAGGAACAGTGGAATTAATCCAAAATATTATTGGTTGATTTATATCTAGAAATCTTGATAGTGGTTCATATTCTTACCTGAAAACATACAGCATATAAGCATCTGTTGTAGATAATTAATAATCAGGAATTTTCTCCTCCAGAAGTGTCTTTATTACAGAACTTGATGTGGAGATATTAGCAAGTAGAATCCTAATGTTTGCATGAAAAAACATGTGCTAACTTGGTGTAGCGAAAAATGCTGTCATGATCTGAACCAGTGATGGAGCAGCTGGTGGGAAGGCAGGGCCAACCCAGGGGAGCTCAGGTGCATGCACTGTACCTGAGAAACCAGAAGGGTTGGAGCCAGGATCCACCCCTTCCCAGACCTCATTGAAGGGTTGGCATTAGAGGCAAAGGTATAATCCTGGTGTTCTCTGCCTACTGGAGGCCTTTGTAAGTAAGCAGTTTTTCTTTGTTTCTGTGTTTACAGCTGCTGTGTTTGTGCATGTTCTCGTTCTCATTTGCTGTCGCCTAGGATTGTGCTCCTCTGCTATTGCTGTGCTTTCCACCATCATGTTATGGTGTTACAGCATAATGCTTGGGTTTAGTTTAGTTTTTTTTTTGTTTGTTTTTTAATGGATCTTGAGAATAAAAGAGGAAATAAGTCTGTGGGTAGTGAGTAATGTTGGCATATTGTAGAGGTGATAATATTCTTTGTAGGCAGTACTTACCTTCAGTTTTCTCAATAAGTGCTGATACATTTATATTAACAGGTATATCCTGCTTAGGCTTGCAGTTGCTTTAAAAAGATTCTCTTTTTCAGTAATCTTCTGCCAGCTGGGATGAAATTTGATTCTTTTATTATATCTGGAGAACTCATTTTCTGCTTATTTTATAAGAACTCTGTTGCACTATTTCTGACTTCCTGTAGATACATTGAGAGTTGCTTTTTCATGTGAATATGGACAAGAGAAGCTTCGTGTACTTTGATGCTGCTCCTGATTTATACCTTAATGAGCATTGGCATCTTGGACAGGCATTCCTATCTTTGTTCTCCTTACAGAAATATTCCCTGTTGGTGTCACCTCTATGAGCTGGGTGCTTTAGTGGAGTTGTAAGCACTTTGAAGTGCAACTTCTTCATTGAGTTGACTTCCCAAGCAACTTTAAAAGATGTGACAACATAGCTTGAGGAAGTGATGGTATTTGTGGCAGCATATTTCTGCTCCTGTTAATAGAGGAAGAAAATACTACTCCTTTTCTTTGCTCTTAGCAAGATTTTTTTTTTTTTTCCTCCCAGAAGGCTCCTACTTTACCACCTTACAAAGGGCAGAAGCAGTTTTTGGAGGCCAAGGCACAGCCCAAATTGATATCCCCCATGCTCTGCTTTTCAGGCAATGCTTAAACCCGGGGAGGGTGGAGGGGAATAACTGCTTTCCCCTGTGGTCAGTCCTCTCCAGCAGAAAGGGATGTCTTTGGCATCCTGTGACTGTGGCAGTTGCTGTACTTGTGCTATGACTGTGAAGGGAAGGCAAGAGTTGGTCTTCCATCACCAGTCTAATGGATCACAGAGGACATAAATTAACCCTTTCTGGAGAGAAAAAAATCTTTAGCATTTAAAAAACAAATAATTAAAGAAAGAAAAAAGCTTTGCACATCCTCCATGTTGGGGATACATTTTGACTGTATACTACAAAAAAGCCTTGAGCAAAAGTCAGGTTTGAGTACTAAAGCATCTGAAAAGCAGGACAATTTGAGATGCTTAAAAACACTGAAGAGGAAAAGAAGCTTGTCCAGCCATTGCAAAATTTTGTTGCATTATTGATGTCCACTCTGAGAGTTATGAGCCAAATGGAAAATGTTATGAATGAATAGCAGTTTGCTAGATTACTCAGTTTAACCATAACAGGCTTATACTAAATGGAAAAGGGGGAGAGATTTGCATATGAATGTATGTCTGTTCAAAGTTTTACCTAAGGAGAATAAGTCTAATTCTGTTGTCTGTTTTGTCTCAGATGGCTGTGAAATTGAGATTTTGATGCCAAACTTCCTGTTTTAGTTTTGGTTCTCTGCTCAAAACCAGGATTTTGTTTCTTCCCCTCATCCCCCCCCTCTAGAATTTGAAAAGTTTCTGCTAGAAAAACTGTAAAGGTATCCACCCTTAAACTGGTTAACACTTTCCTGGAAGCTGCAACAAATGTGTTATGCAAGGTTGTGTGCTTTGTTTCAAAAGCTCCTCATTCACTGTGAAGGAATAAAAAATAAGAAATCAAAACTTTCAGAAAAATAAGTGCAGCATTTTTGCTGATTCTCAGCACGTACAAGGCAACAGAAAGTGCCAAGGGATCTGTGCAGAAGCCAGTGAAGAAGCCACTTGCCAAGTGATGTTGGCTCATCTCTGTGTTCAGAGCACAGGTGCCTCTGGAAAGGCACATAGTGTCCTTCATTCGACCCCCCACTGAAAACTGAGAAATCTGCTTGTTTTCTCTTTCACTGTGGACTTCTACTTGCAGTGAAGAAATCTTGTGTTTAAAAAAAATAATTATTTTAAGAAGATGGTTAACAAAGAAAAATCAAAGCTGAATGGAGCTCAATTTCTTTTCTTCATCTCTTAGGTTTATTTTGATTTTCTAGAGAAGCTTCCTTCCTTTCAGGATGAGTCCACATAGTACTTACCATCTTTCTGTTGGTAGGAGAAATAGGTAGGAATATATCTTTTCAATAGGACAGTCAGTCCTTAGTGAGAAGGATGATTAAAAGCAGAATTGTCTGCGAATGAGAAAAGAGGAAAAAAAAATAAGATGATAAAATAACAGGTTTTCCTATTTCTTTTTTTCCCTGAAATTGTTTATTTCAACTTTAAAGAGTGCAACGTTTTGACAGCCAGGAACTAATTTGCAGTTTTTCTTCTGAATTCTAGTTTCAAATGACTTTTTCCTGCCCTATCCCTTCCAGTAAAATTAAAAAAAACCTAAGCTGACAAATTTTACTGTGTGCAACCACTAGAGCTCCTCTCTAATTTTATGAATTCGGGACAAAATGTCAAACAGTGGCATAAAATAAAAAGAGCAGTGTATAGCGGAATGCTCCATTTCAGGGACTTTGAGTAAGACTTTGTTGCTTTCTGCCCCATGATCTGAAGTTCTAGTTGGGTTTGCTGCAGTCACAACCTATGAAAGATAAAGATTTTTCAAATATTTTTTTCAGCAAAGTATAAACGGGAAAAATTAGACTGTAACTTATGTAATCCTTTATTTTCTTTAAGCATAACTTGAAGTTAGGGGTACTGGATTACACCATTTTTTATTCTTAAAGAAGATATGAAGTAGAAAGTCCAGCATAGTTCTTCCTAGTCAGCAGATAGGATTACATTAATTTCTTACTGTAATTTTTTTCTCTATTAACACTGATTTTCTTATTTCTTTTGCTTTAACTTCTTAGGAAATTAACCATATGTATTTTTTTATTATTGTTTTATTAGAAGAAAATGTTATATAATGATAAATTCAACTCTGTGTCACTACATGAGAGCAATTACACTTTGCTTGGCTTTGCTCCTTACAGGAGCAAACTGAAATATTGACAATATCTTAATTGTCACATTTTTTGCTTTGCATGGGGGGGCGAGGGGGGAGTCTTTGGAATAATATCACTTTTTTAATGATTAAAACAACACAGTGTTAATTAAGAAACCTGTTCTTTCTCCTTGCTGCACAGATGACATTTTTATTGATGTATGGAGAAGTGATACATATCTCTTTCCCAGTAATACACTGAGAGAAAACAGTTTTCCATATATTTCCTCTGTGTCAAACTTTGGCCACTTCTTATGTATGTGTCAGATGTGGGACAGAAACCAGTAGTTTTTTTACTTCCAATAGAAGCAAAGAAAGATTGAAATGTCTTTCCGATTTCTCAATATTTTAGAGGTTTAATTTTCACTTCTCTATGGGATATTAAAAACAAACAAAGCTACAAGCTAAAACACCTATTGATCTCCAAACAACTCTAAAGTAATATTTAACATAGACAGTAAAAAACAGGTGAGATGGTTTGAGAAGTGGCTGACTAGCAGAGCTCAGAGGTTTGTGATTGGTGTGGAGTCCAGTTGGAGGGCTGTATTTTGTGTTGCTCCTTGGGACTCTGTTGGCTCTGGTCTTGTTTAACATCTTCATCAATGACCTTGATATGAGGAGGTAGTATCCAGGAGCATATGGGACTGATATCTCCTATGAATACTTTCTTAAAGGGTAGTTCCCGCTGGTGGAGATCATTAATAGAGATCCTCTGCCTGTTACTCTTTTATATCTAATCCCAGACAGCTCTGACCTGGTTTATAAACTAACACATGAAGGTTTCTATGATACTCCAGTTAGGGATGGTTGGAATGCTACTTGTGTAACAGCTGGATACTCTCTTGAATAAGTAGGTGCTCCTCTTACCATTTGATTTGAATTTAATAAGTATTTCTTAACAAAAACAAACAAAAAGCCAGTTATTTGAGAAAATGGATTGCTAATTTTAAAATGACATTCTTTTTTTTTTTTTCCTTCTATTTTTCTTTTTTTATTTCCCTGCAGTCTCTTCCTTTGGAAATACTTTTATGTGCTGGCTGCCTTATTTTATATGTGCAAAATCAAATTCTGGATGGCAGTTTTTATAAACGGTCATTTTCTCATGTTAGAAATATCTAGATAACACAACTGTGTCTGTCATGTCCGTGAGGGTGAACTGCAGGTAGTTTCATTCAGCTGAAATTGTACCCGAGTACATTAGACAAGAACACAGGGGTTAGAGCAACAGGACAAAGCAGCACTGCATCTATATTAACCTGTTTGTCCTTAATCTTGGATCTGAGCTGTTTGAGCTGTTGACCACTGACATGTTTTGGGATGATGCTTGAAGCAACTGTTAACCTCTGTAGTACCATTATGCATTTCTCTTGCTCATCAAAAATTTAAATTGTCCCAAGGTGTTGATAAGCTTTGATGTCTGATTTTTGCAGAATTTAATGCTTTTGTTCATGTGTTTGAAAGGCAAAGACTAAGGAGATCCAGAACCACGCAAGTGTTGGTCCTGCCTGACAGCCAGCAGTTCAGCAACTCTAAGCATGGGGTGTCCCAGTGATTCCTCTGGGTATTTTTGGTTACAGTGAGTCTTCCTTGTTAATGTAGGGACCTGAACAGTTTTACTTCAGATTTTACCACTTTGAGAAGAAATTTATCTTTAGTTGTCACACCGGCTGTTTTGATGATGGTGGTAGGATATTGCTGTCAGCAGGCGATGTGCATTCAGCTGGCTTTCAATTGGACCTGTCCGCCTCTAAAGATTCATTAATGTTTATCCCCCTCGGGTATCATTTCCTGGCAGTTTCACGCTGCCCAGAATGGCTTTCATCCCCTGTGCCATGTGTCCTGGGATTACTGTGCACTGCTTCAGTTCGTTTATAGACTTTTTGCAACATGCCCTAGTTCTAGATGCATAGGTTTCCATCTCATCAACCTTTCTTATTAACTGTTTATGTTTGTTACTCAGTTCATATGCAGTGAATGTCGGATGGGGTTTTTGTTGCTTTTTCCAGCGCTGCAGTGTTTGTTGAGATTGTGGACTAAGGGATCTGTGGAAGTGTATCTGCTTTCTCATCCAGATGACTTCTCAGAAGGCCAGCTGCCAGAGGTGTCCCACTGGATGCATAGCAAAAAATAGTCTGGTACCATTTTGTTTTGACATTTGAGTCTCCAGTGTACTTGTCATTCACCAGCACATGTTGTGTTGTCTTTGTGCTGTTAATACAGCAGCAATAGCCACTTGAAGATTCACTGAAGTGCAACCACTTCTGTTGGCAATCCCCTGCATTTGCCTTTAAATTACAGTCCTCCTGCTGTGATTTACTTGGTGCTGTCAGACTTCCATAAAGGCTGATACATAGTAAGATTTTTGAATGTGACCCAGTGGAATTATTCTGGAGTAAAAGCAGTGTTTTTGAGACTTAATCACTGACTTGTGAGACTTTTTTTTTTTTTTTTTTTTTTTAAGAAGGCATACTCAGATGGTCTCAGATGCTAACCTAATAGCTTCACTAAAAAAATTAAAAAAAATTAATACAGTAGTTCTGGAGTTCCAGCAATGTCATTGGAACCAAACTTCATTCAGCACTATGATTCATGAGTGTTTATATTAATGAGATCAAATCTGTTCTTTGTACCCATATGAAAACTTTGGGAATCTTACTGTTAAATGTGCAGTCTGTAACTTTCAATTAGGCTCTGGCAAACGATGAAAGAGTTCATTTCAAACTAGTTCTTCTGGGCTTGCTCAATAAATGTGAAAATCTTCCCAGGATCTTACAGTTGGTAGGGCTCTGCCCAGGTTGGTAGGAGTTCTGTCACTTCTGTTGCTATAACCATTCACACACAAAGAAAAATGGAACCCAAATGCTGTAGTTTATTTTAATGAGATCTTTCACTATTGAGAAATAATTAACATGTAACCAAGGTGTGTCCCATCCTCTACAGCTCAAGGGCTGTTTATCATGTTATTTCTAAAAGATTACTTTGCTTTATAGCACCTCAAAGGAGTAAATGCCATTCTTGGAGAACACCAAAGTGGCTCCAAAGTAAGCTTCCAATCTGAAAAGTGAAATCAGAAAATACAGCTGCTTTTGGTCTTGACAAACTCAAATTTTAAACTAAAGAGAAGAATCACAAATATATTTTATTACTGGTAACTTGAAATAAGGAATATATATGTGTGTGTATATACAAATAACTGTAGGGAAGGAAAAAAGAGGAGAGGAGGTAACCAAACCCCCAGATCCAACTTGAAAACTTGTTTAACTTAATATATAAATTCTGATAGTTTGAGATGGAGAAAAATGTAAGTTATTCAGCTGAAAACAGTTAGTAGGTGAAAAAGGTAAGTATAGCACTTTATAATATTAATTATATCATTTTGGGAACTTATAGAATCCCTGTCTATGTACTCCAGGATGTAATCTGATCAGTGATGAGGGAAAGAAATCTGCCCTTTGAAATTTGCTCAGTGCAGTTTCCAGCCTGACATTCCTGCTATTTGTCTCTTAATAAACTTAAAGAGATGATAATGCTATCCAGTGCTATAGCTACACTTCAGTAAATTGTAATTGTCTTAGTTTTTATGATTTGTCTGTCAGAACATATTGCAAGGAAGTCTGAATAATATCTAATTTATAAGTGAAATTCCATTACGTAAAGAGTTTATGAGCATGCAACAGATGATGTACAGCAGTGGAGCAGCAATATTTTACTGTTTGTAATGCCAAAAGAGCTTTTAGTCATGTAACTGTGTGTGTTTTGGAAACTATGGAACATGCACTTATGGCAGTGGCTCCTACCCACACAGTTTTCCCACAGGCAGTAGGCACTGGGTACTTAATTTTGCTGCACTTCAGATCACCTGCCTTCCTGTAATATCCACTGCTTTAGTAAAAATGCAATGTATTCCCAGACTGAAATATAAAATAAGCTATACTACTGTTTTACGTATTGTAAAAGATATTTCCTGGTGCTCTATATTTAGGAGTGGTAAGGTCATGCTAACACTGTACATAGTAAAACTTGCACTTATTTTTGTATGTGAGATATGACTTGAAATGTATCTGCTGGGAGAACTTAATATTACCATCCCATCACTTAAATGACAACAGCCCTAATCTTCTAAACAAAAGGGTATAATTTATGACTTTCTACTTATAATTTTTATAGTTTATCTTCTAGGAATAAGAAGAGCAGGTTTGTTCACAAGGTGAGTGTTAATATTTTAAGGAACAGCTTCCTAGGTCTGTATCCGAAAAGGAAAGAAGCACTTCTCTGACATCCTTAAGGCAGGCAGCTGACCTCCAGAGAGGTGATGTTTCATGAATACCTGTATAGTTAGTATTTCCTAGCAGCTAATTATAGGTCATTGCCTGCTGTAGCAGACATCTCATTTTTAATGAGATTTCATGAACTATAATATATTCACAGCCCTAGTTTTGAGCTTTTTAGTCTCGAGCTTCTCATCCATGCCTCACTAGTAACTTCCTAAAAGCCCTTGTTGGAACTGGTCCATAAGCTGAGATAAGTCTGTCTCTTCCCATCATCTGTGTGATGCATATTTTCTGTCTTTCTCTCTTTCCTTCACAAATTAAATTTTAATTATGTGTCTGCACTGGGCATCAAATCAAACAGCTAGCTACTAAGCAACAGACAATGGCAGTAATCTCCCCACATGGCAGCCCCTCCTCCCTTAATAACAATTGGTCCATTTGTTATTCTACTTATCTAAACAATTGTGCCATAATAGCTGAAGTGAAGTACTGTGACATAACTCAAAGTGCTTGCTTTATCTAGTGTCTTCAAGATATTCAGCTCAAGGTGACGTAAAACAGTTCTAGGCTGGACAACAGAAATGTGAAAAATATAGGAGAACTGTGTTTGTTCTGTCAGTTGGTCATAAATCAAACTTTACAGTATTATGTTGTACAAAATAGCCACTCAAATTGAAAGTGGTCATTTCCCAGAAAGCTAGGCCAAATTGGTTTATTTTAATGTACATCTGATATAGAATTCCATTTAGTATGTGATTTCATCCTGTTCCTTAAATAATTGGATTTCCCTTCCTACCACAGTTTTCATACTGGAATTCTTGGAGTAAATCTCTGAGTTGTGTTAAGGAGAAACTATCTGAAAATTACTGGTTCTGAGATGGAACAGGTTGCCCAGGGAGGTGGCTTGGTCACTGTCCCTGGCAGTGTTCAAGAAACATGTAGATGTTGTACTAAGGGACATAACTTAGTGGAGGAATACTGGTAGTAGAAGAACAGTTGGATTAGGTGATCTTGGGAGGTTTTTTCCAACGTTGGTGATTCTATGTGGTCAAACTGGAGAAAGGGAAGTCTGTGGGACTGGGATTTGGTCTTCATTACAGTAACAGTGAACGATAGCAGACTGTGCTATTAAAAGACGTGGCTTAGTGATGAGACTTGCTAGGTAAGATCAATGGTTGGACTTGGTGATCCTTAGAAACCATTCCAACTTCAATGATTCTGTGATTTCCATGGAGCTATTCTGGTTTGCACATAAGAAACAGAATTAAGCCAAATCACAACCTTCTTACAATAGTACTTGTGTTCATAATTTTTTCTTCTATATAATTATGCAACTGGTGGAGAAAAAATGGGCCATGGGTACTGAATAAATTCATTTGGAAAAAAGAAAGAAGGAACTTAGGATCCAGCTGGGGACTGATAAGCTGAACTTAAAAGAAAGCTTACAGAAGTAGGATTCAGTAAGAACCGGGCAGGGATAGGAACTAGCAAAAGCCTTTTACTCTTTGTTTCTTCACCATGTTACATGGCCATACTTCCAGTGCAGGGAACTTTATTTTCAGGAAATGTGTTCTCGTACTAGGGTAAATATTGCTGCTGAGTCAGTGAAGCTGATTTCAAAGCCCTGTGCAGTAAATGCTGCCCTCAAGTTGAATGAAAAATAGGGCAAAAGAAAGACTTGCACAAAGATTCAGATGCAGCCTCTTGAGCAGGTAACAGAGAGCCCTCTTACAGCCCCAAAACTGATCTGATTTCTGCTACTTCCTTCAGTTTTTTTCTGTCTTGAGGACCAGACGAGTCAGGAGTTGTGGTGTTTTGGTCTAAACCTATCTATAAAAAGTCATATGAGCAAAGTTTTGGTCTGCTGCTGACTCTTAGCGCTGTCATATTGCTTATTGTGTTCTCCAGACAAGAACATAAAAACATTCCTGGCAGGTAAGTTCAAGAAGTAACACTCTGGTTCATTAGGAAGTGTATTTATGAGTGTCTTACAAAGCATGCTCCATTTTCTTCCCTAGCTTTTGAATACTACTTTTATTTTAATTCTTGTAAATGCATCCTGTGTGGAGAACTTATGACTTAGTTGAAATTCTGTGTTTCTGATAGATTTGTGGGAGAAAGACTTTTGCAGTATGGATTCCACTTGTCTGCAATACTGGTGAATAGAGATATATCTGCTTTATTTAATTGGCCTTATCATTGATGTATCATTGATATAATGTCATAACTTCTAGCTTACAATTAATGTCATGTTGAAAACGTTCTCTTTATAGTTTATCACAACGCTCAATTTCTTCAGGAATTAGCATTTCCTTCTTTCTGAATTTTTGTTGCAAATTCACGTAAATTCACATGATTTTAATTAAAAAAAAAAAAAAGAAAAAGAAACAACAGGGAGAGAGAGGGAGGAAGGAGAAGAGGTGTCAGTCAGGGCTCTGTGAGGACAAACGAACAAGACTCTGTGATGAACTAGACCGCTTAAAATAGGCTTTTTCGATAGGTTTGTGAAAAATTGTTCAAATAGGAGCCTTGAATTGACCTTATTTTCCTGTTGGTTACCGTGCTTCCCAGATTAAAAGCTGTTTTCTTTTATTGAAATCGAAAAGTGCCAAACATTGAACTTGCTTTGTAAGACATACATCAAGAGAGAAAATATTTCACTGCAATGACATGACCTGACGTTTTAAAGCAGATAATAAATGACACCTTGTCAATGCCACCAATTTATTATTCCTTCTCTTGTACCTCTGTGTCGCAGTGGGGTACCACATTCTTTTTAATCATGGGCCTCTGTTAAACAAATTTTTACCAGAAAAGAATATAAAATACCCCTAGATGTTTCCCACTCCCTGACCTCCCAACCGTCCCAATGTAAGGTATAAAGACAAAGAGAGTGTTAAATTTTTCATTATTTTATTCAATTTCTTATCCAATTACATGAGGCTCTTCCATCACTTACATGAATGTATATGCTATAATGTCAGCTGCTGCACATTAATCAGGCTTTTTTTTTTTGTTCAGTGGACACTAGTGCTAAATCATCTCACTGAAAAAAAAGCGGGACAAGAAGGAGATGCAAATGAATAAGGAGGAAACTCCTTTTTAGTGCAATTACAGTGGAAATTCATCAGAGTGGGTACCCTTCCTATCAAACCCCCCAAAGACCTGGAAATGCATCAAGTTGTTGTACGTTCCATTTTCACTGATTTAAAGATGAGAAACTTCTTCCTATGGTTTCACTTTTAACTATTATTTCTTACAAACCTGCATCAAGTACTAACTATGGTTAGGATTCTGGTTTTGCTTAAATATTATAATGAATAGGCCAGTAATTTGAAAAAGGCTTGATTTCTGGAAAATAGACAGGAGGCTTTTATTAGGATTCAAATCTCATTGATATATGGAATATTCTCTTGCCTACTATGGAATTTTAGGAATGTATAACAGGCTTTCAGAAGGGAAATATACAGTATCTTCTATATTTGATTCGTTTCACTGAACAAGGAGAAGAGTATCTCCCATTTAATTTGTTCCTCTCAAGGACCCCAATCTCAAATTCAGGTCAGAGTTTAAGATAATACTTCTGATTAGCACTGATAACATAAATGCCCTAGAAGCTAGAATTTAGGGGGCTTTTCCTTGGGTCTTCAGTATCAGGATTAGAGGAACCTTGTATGCAGGAAGTCAGCAAGTTCAAGAACATGAAGTCGTAGTTGTGTAGACACTTGAATTTGCAGCAAAGCCTGGGATCACATGAGGTGAATGCATTTTCTCATATTCCAGTGTGGTCACCTAGATATCTAGAGGGTTGAGGTTAGTTTGAATGACTTGTGAGCTTCAGGAATGTGTATTTGCTGAATTTCACATGGTTTGGAGAATGTGATTGTCAGTAGAGGGATGTTATTTTTAGGGTTATGTTTATATAGAAGCTGAGGAAATCTTCCACATAGGGCATCTTCTCAAGAAATCTTTCAATATAAAATACGACTTACCAGTCCTGAAATTTGGCCTAATGTTATTTTCTCACCCCTCTACCTCACCCTGGTATTAACTGAGTGTTAAGTCTGTAATGGGAAGTACAGTTCGCACTGCATAATGTGTATGTATCTTAAATAACTTTTGAATGCATGTGTGAAAACTGTTCATAATAATGAGGGCAAAAATGATATAAATATGGCATACAGCAGAAAATGAATGGAAAGACTTGACCTGTCAAGTGCCTATGTTTACATATTATTTTTTTTTTTTTTTTGCTTTTGAGCTACTCCGGGAAGCTTCTAGTGAAAGAGCTATTGAGGCCAGTAGCCACTTGGCTGCAGTGACAGATTTTTGGAAACTAGGGCATTTAGAAATTCATATTTAAACAGTGGAATTTTATTCTTTTATGAATCAGATAATTTCCATAGTTAAAAGTATAGAGGCTTTTAAAGTGCTGTTTATGACTTCTGAAATTTATTCAGCATAATGATAGCTCCTTAACTATCATAGCTGATGCAAACATTTATGGTGTATTTCATTTCTATCAGCTATGTCAGACAACAACTCTTTATTACATTACAATATAAATAAGAATGTATGCAATATGATAGTATGTACTTAGACTATGAATTAGAGCTGTACATTTAAAATGAAATCAAATCTAAAATCAAGCAATAGGAATGAAAAATAAGGTGAAATCCAGAGTTACCAACTCCAGTGTGGCTTGTACTTTGCAGATTGCGTGGTCTAACTTCTCCAGATTTTTATAAACCTTCCTTCCACCTTTGTTGTGTTGTCTCAATTGTTATACATAGTGTCAGCATGTTGTGAAAGAAATAACTGCAAACCTCCTGTAAACTTGTCACAACACCTATTTTACAACATGTAAAAGCTTCTTAGGACATATAATATCTTTGAATGCTAATTACAAATCTCTCATGTTGTCACGTACTTGTTCCAGGGCCTTCACTGGGGGTTTTGCTCTCTGTCCCTGGACTCACAGAGACAGAAATCGGGCAGTTTCAGTTTGAGTTGAGTCCAAAAAGCAAGGATTTACTAGAGTGTTCTCAAGGAAATATTTTTGATTGCTTGGTTGTTTCTTCTTTCTTGTTCAGATTGTAACAACAATTTTTCTCATTCAAGAACAATAATGTGACATTAAAAAAAAACAAAACAAAAACCAACAAAAATACAACATTAACGTTAACACTGTCTATATCCTTCTCCTAAGTCCCTTTTTCGTCTTTTATGAGTAGATAGATACACTTGCATGCATGCATATACATACAAGCACCTACTAAAATAAAATTCTGCTCACATCCCCACTAACCTAACAGTACTGAAGCCAACACAATGCCATTGTATGAGAAATTATCTGGGAATTCTAACCCAAGTCAAGAGCTGTGATGATAACTTGCTTTTTATTCTGGATTTTTCTCTAGGTACTGTTGCTAGGATGTTCTGTTAGCCTCATTGTTATAGGGAATTTTGTCTGGTTTCTCCCATAATGAAGTAAAATAATAATAATAATTCAGATTTCATGCTACTTTTGTATGTCATCTCCTGTTAATGCCTCTTGTTGTGGACTTAGCACTTGAAGTTCTTGTCCAGTATTGTAATATGTCATCATCTGGGAGAGCAGATGAGGTATTAGTTTCCAGTTCTTCCCAATGAAGTCTATTTTCCCTCAAATTCTGGTCAGCTATCTCTAACTTTTCTTCTAATTCATCCAATTTCAGTGAATATGGATAGTTTCAGTTATTCTCTAAAACCTTGTCAGTATTTATTGACAGTGTAATTTTACAGTCATTGCAATATCATTCCTTGCTCCAGAGTAGTTTTTCCTTCACTCATGACAGACTTTGCAGTTTGTTCCATGAATCCTGGACATTCATTCTTAATGAAGCAATTGGTCAGCACTGTTTTCTGCTTTTCCAGTGCATTCTCTGTATCGTAGCACTAATATAGCTTTATTCCTTTTGGGTTGGCAAACTTGGTGAGGCAGCAACCAGGAGAGAGAAGTAGGATTGAAGGAAGTGTCACACAGATGTAATCCTTCGTAAGTAAACATGGGTGCCTGGCTAATTCAGAGTGCTTAAAGAGGAATAATATTAAACAGTGTAGTCATCTGCATTGATTGTTGCTTCAGCACTGTTGGTTTAGAAGAAATATAATGGGTGATGGCAGCACAGTGCATTTAGTGGGAGGTTTATTATGTGAAAGGGTTAAAAAAAAAAAACCCTCTTATTTTGCAAAAGCGGCACAACGATAGATAGAGAAATGTAATTCCTTTATAAGACAACTCATTCTTTTCTTATAACTGCCATCCTTAGTGTATTAGGGAGTAATAACTAGGATACAGATGTAGTATGGTATATGAGTTTCCACATTTGGCTAAGCCTTCTACACAAGTGAATGTCCCCAGTGTAGCTTAGCCTGGTCTGCTAAGGATAAGAATGAATGACTGCAATAAATTACTTTTTGCTTCTTTCCAAGTAACAGCTCTTCTGCATCCTCAGAAAGTATTCAGAAATAAATGCAGTCTGTGCCTTCTCATGACAAAACTGAAATTAACAGATTAGGCGAGATTCAGAATAGGACAGCTAAAATGCAGATAAACTGAAGTGCAATCGTGTCTGCTATAACAGATGTATGTGGTTACAGTTGATTGTAGTGCAGTAAAAGAAAAGCACTTGGAAGCACTGCAAACTTGTAGTGTGTGTGTGTGTATGTGCAGTATTTTGTAGTAATAAAATTTTTATACTCTGTCAAAGAGAGAGCTTTTCTGTTTTCAGTAGGCTTGATTCAGGCATTATTTAATGAAAAGTGGGTAGGAAGCATATCCCTGCAAAAGAAATACATTTACTAAAGAGAATAAGTACTTTTTAACAATGGTGACAGCGTTAGGAGTACAAGTTTCAAGTACAAGTAAGGGAAGGAGAAATTTTTATTTATTTATTTATTTGGTAAAATTGGTAACTCAGAATAGGAATTCTTAAAAACAGAAGATTTCCTGTAGACAACAACCTTCAGGTAGGAAGTTGGGGAACCACAATGTGTTCTGACTGGGACTGGTGTTAGTCCAGGATTGCTTAGCTGAAGTCTGAAGTTATCCCATTTTGTGATGGAAAGCAGAATCTGTGCCCAGGAGATATATTCCACAGAACAGACAGAAAAGTAGGATCAGTTGCAGAGTGAGAACTCAGTGTTATTGTTACAAGAAACTTCTAAAACAATCAAAGTAAAATACCACTTTTCTTAGTGTTTAGTAGAAATACAAGAGTATGAACTCACTTTGGGGCTATGGTTCTGTTGTATTCTCAAACCTTACTACTCTTTTTTTTTTTTTTTTTTTTTTTTTTTTTTTGCACACTTCATCTAATTCCTCTTTAGCAATCTCACTCTGTGCTTTTTCATTTTCACTTTCAGTTGTTATCAGCTTCCACCAACATTACCTCATGTGCAGCTTTATCAGGGTTCCCAGAGCTTTTCCACTGTAGATCTTTTCAACCCTGGAGCTTCCCATTCATCTGCATTCGCATTTTGGTATCCTATTACAACAAATCTGGTTTCTGTCTCAGCAGCATATCCCTCACACAAAAGCAGTCAAATTTTCCAGCAGATAGGCTAAAGTCATTGATTACAACAGGAAAAATGTCAACAGTGCTTAGATGATTAGCAGTACTATGTTAAATATGATAACCTAGATATGGAAATGAGAATGTGGGACACTGAGTATTGCAAACAGCGCATAAAACTCTTGGATGTCCACAGGGGGAACATTCAGGAACCCATTTTCTCTGGTCGGGCCCATGGCTATTGGGATTATGCTGGCAAAGTTAGTGGCTTTTATACTGGTATAAAAATTGTGTAAGGGAGAAATTCAGTGTCTGGCTCCTAGAGATTAAAAGGAAAAAAAATACACTAATTTCCTCTGACATTTCTGAATGCAGGTCTAGCATGTATGCTGCTCCATATAACTGCCATGGAGCCCACACACATATGACTTGGGAAGGTGGGAGGTCACCCTCACTGCAAAGCCTCTTACTGAAGGGATCTAACTAATCCATATAGCCTGGCTCAAACTAATTAGAGTAGACACAGGCACTGAAAAGAGAAAAATAGACCGCCTATCCTTGCAAGTTCCCTGGGGGCATGGGAATGGAAAGGGAGCTGCAAGGTTGCTGACTCTGAGGAAGGATCTGCAACAGAGCACACAGTGCATGCTTTCCAGCACACTCTGGCATATCTGACGAAAAGCAGTGGCTCTCGATTTTTAAAGGTGAACTGCAAGAGCAGGGCGAGAATGAAGCCTAATTATGCACTGGTTTCTGTGCTGAGCTCCTCCTCTGGGGAGGCAATATGGGACAGTCAAAAGAGAAGGACATTAAAAGGCCCTTTCTTTGAAAAAATTGTTTAGTGCCCATGGTCTTCTCTCAGGGTCGGCTTGCTTTCCTGATACATCATCATTCAACAATATAAATAGCAATATTTTCATGTATATATATATTTTAATTGCAGTGAGTGTGGACTGCAAGTTTGATTTATGTATTCATTCATTTAGCAAGAGGAAAAGGAGGCATGAAGGTTTATCTAACCAGTTCTTCTTGTTCTAAACTATTAACGTAATTAATAATTTCCTTAAACACACATAACTCTCCCTGGACTGAGAGTTTTTCTATAGTGTGAATTCTTATGAGCCAGTTTTTGATGGTGTGATCTCAGACAGACCAAGCCAACAAAAATCTGATACCCCATGACCCCTACCTATGTAACTACCCTAGGGTAGAGATTCCCTGCATTCCACAGAACCCTCTAAGCATGGATCTATGCGACAGAATATACTTTTTTTTTTTTTTGTAGGAATAAAGTGTTAGTGATATTATCTGTATCGAAATCATAATAAAAAAGAACAGTGTGTAACTGAAATTAAATATGCTTTTAAGTTTTTTTTTTGCACTTACACAGAATGCAGAGAGTTGCCTGGTCTTCTAAGGGTGCGTATTAGTACATTAATATTCTGAGTGGTTCAGCACTTTTCTGAAGATCAGGGCCTTCTGCTGTGTTGCCAATGAGAAACATAATTTCATTGGTCACCATTGGTTGTCTTGGTTGAAGCCTGAAGAACTTTTAAAAATAGTTAGCGTTCAAAATTTATTTTCTTCTTTATAGTTTTGTCCTTCCTTACTTCAGCATTTCCCTTTAGAAGGACTTCAAAGAACATGAGCAAAGCTGCGTGGTGGCTCACACAGATCACCCCTGCAGGTTACAGTTATAAATTTCCTCTGAACCACCTTCACCTCTGCTGTACTTCGGGCATCTCTCCTGCTCTAATCTCTGTATTGCCTGTGAAAATAAGAAGCCGCTATCCAGACACACAGCTGACAAAAATTTCACAGCTCTTTTAAACTCCCTGCAAATATATCAATCTATGCAGTTCTGACCATAGGGACTTGCAATCATGTTATCCAGCGATGCTCTCAAAAGTTGTCTTTTAGTCAGTGAGCAGTCTTTAGCATCTAATTATCACATGAAATAGATAATTTGGTCGGTACTGTAGTGCCATGTAGCAGAAGTCAATGAAACCATTGTACCACGGATCAGTACAAACCCAAGGAACTGAAGACGACTAGTTCTGCAGAAATACGCTTTTCATGTGCAAAACAGCACATGTTGTCTGACTAACAAAAGCTCAGAAAGAGACAAGGACTGGAACTGTATTAGATGGATACACTTTAAATACAGATGAGAACGTAAAAGCAATGGTTTGATATGAGATCTTCCTTAAAATCTTTCAAGTAATTCTTCTGTATTTTACATAAGCAAATTCTTAAGTATTATGCAAAATGCCCTTGCTCTTCACAGCTAAATTGTTGATAAAAAGCAAACACAACTGAGTGATTGGAAGTTTGAAGTGCAGACAGATGTTGCTTTCGAATTAACTTGCATCGCTTAACCACTGACTCATTATTGCAGAGGAAGATGAATCAATTTTGCATGCTGTAGATGCTGGCTGCCAATCTGCAGCATGCAAATGAAATTGTAGCTAATCCTTAAAAGGCAGTTCCTCTAAATACAGTGGTTGGGCTATTTTTTAAATGCAGTTCGACTTCAGTTTGCCGTTGCAAACGTGTTTTTTTTAGGTAGGAGACTATGCCAACTGCTCCCATCAGCAGTGGAAAAGTAGAAACTGGGAGAGGTGGTTTAATCCAGCTCATGGTTGTATTGTGATTTACTAATCATAATGCCCCGAAACACAGTTCTTGTCCAATATTTGTTTCCTTATCAAGCAGAGCACCATGCTGTCGTACATGCACCATGAGTGTGACACAGGGCACTTAGACAGCCAATGGGACAAGAGAGAGTAAAAATGCACGTTGCAAAGATGGAGTGGTTTGGATGCTGCTGAAATGCCAGAATCTTTGCTTACCGTATTTGCTTCCAGAAGATTACTGCAGGCGTATTTAGAACTCTAAATTCTGCTAAGACGTGAGAGTTCTCAAAAATGAATTTAAGCTAACTGTGCCCTTATTTTACTGCACTTATGCCATGTCAGCATATCTTAGAAGCAACTAGTCATATGATCTAGAGTACTTATTTGTAATTAGGTGTCAAAAATAAAATAACAGTGCTCTAATTTCAATGGATCTGTCTACCTGAAATGCAAATCTCTCCATTTGAGTAATTAAGCTATGAAATTTAGAGTGCTCAAAGCCTTTGATGTTTTGAAGTAATTAGCAATATGGGGAAAGATACTGCTTTCTGCAAGTACCAACAGCTGATTTGTAATAAAACCAATGTGTTTGGTTTTCTGTTATTAACTAAGTTGTATTATTCATTATTTACTGGTATTTTGCCAGCTGCTAGACATTTGTAAAAATGTTTATATAGTCCAAATGCACTGCATAGATGAGCACAAACTGTTCCAGCCATTAATTACTGTTTATGTGACTGTAGCTTGTAGGAATCAATCCTCATCATGCACCAGAGCCCTGGTGTGCAAGAAGCTGTACAAACAAATCCCAAACTTTCAAATTTGATAACAGGCAATGCTGGAAAATGAACAAAGGTAAATAATATCCATAAGATAATTTTAAACATCAGTTTATTTTGGTGAAGTCAGGAGGGATATCAGGAAGAACACAGGTTTGAATTAGGGTGCATTACATTTCATAATAACTCATGGCACTGCAACCACTTGACTAGCTTCATTTTTATTATTTTATTTAACTGGTTTTTATTTTATTAAACCAGTGTTATTTTTATGGGACTGTGGTCATTCAGAATTGACTGTTCAGAGTTGTGTGAAGAAGTGCATAGCCTAGATGTCTGGGTAGTTTGCAATCTGTTGTATGTTGTATTCCATGCCAGTGCACCAAGTGCCTGGAAAAAACAAAGCGTTTCTCCTTATTGAGGTGGTAGGCAGGATCTGCTGGATGCTAAGGGGTGCTAGATTTGGAGGTGTAAGAGCAAAGAGTAAGCACTGCACAGGCAAAGATTACTCCAGCTGCAGTATTGCATTTCTTGCTGTGAGATGTGCACTGAAATGCTTCACCTCAGAAAATGTGTTCAGCCCAGGTAGTTACTCCACTGAGGTTTTTTCAAGTGACTGGCAAGGGTTAGTCATGTGCTGTGGGAGATGCTTAGAACTAAAATGCAAAATCCTACCCCTACAACTCTGTTGTATTTTCCAGTAGTGGCATTCGAAAGCTGTCTCTTCAAACCAGCAGGAATGGTGTGATTCTTGCTCAGTGCTCTCATGTGGGAATACAGAAACTCCTGCTTTAACCCCAAACTTACAGTGCTTTCATCAGGAGAACTTCTGTAGGCTCAATTTGGAAGGCTAACTGAAATTTGAGTGTATATTCTTACACGTGTTTTCATCTTTTCATCCATTTTAAGATTTTTTAGCTTGTGTGAGTAGGAATCATTTATTTAGATGGCGTTATCTTTTCATTTTCATAATTATTTTATCATAGAATCACAGAATGGTTAGTGTTGTCAGGAGCCTTAAAGGCCATCCAGTTCCAGTCCCCCCTGCCATGGTCAGGACTGCCATCCACCAGATCAGGCTGCCCAGAACTATTCAACCTTGCCTTGAACACCTTCAGTTATGAGGCATCCACAACTTCTCTAGGCAGTCTGCTTCAGTGCCTCACCTACCTCTGCGTAAAGAATTTTCCCCTAACATCTAATCTAAATCTCCCTTCGTGTTAAAAACTATTCCCTCTTGTTCTATCACTATCTGGTTGTGTAAAAAATCAATGTTTTATAAGCAGTTTCTAATGTTACCAGGTGTTTAGCAGTTTGTGGGCTAACAGCAGAGCGATACTGGGTTCAGTTCCTGCAGAAGCACCATGTTAGTTACTCCTGACTGATCTTCATCTAACTGTTTTTAAAATCCTGCCTAAGATGACTTTCCACATCTCCTCCAGGGGACCTACCTGGTATTTAGCACCAGTCATTTCATAGCATAAACTGGGGTCAGTAGGTTTATGTAATGCACAACAAAATAAACATTTAACATTTTAAGTGAAGAAGCAGCAAGCTATTGTATAATATTTTGCAAGGCCAATGAATAATTAAAAAGCCCTATTAATTTATTGATACTAAAATTTGCAAACAATTTCCAGAGAGGTTTTAAAGCTGTTTACCCGATGTTTTGTAAGCTCATTACTTTGGATGCTGATATCTGACACTGAAATGAGAATGCTTTGTATACCGCTTTCTGATCAATCACTGCTAAGCTTAAATTGCTAATGAAAAATATGAAGTAAGGCTGTTTCTTAATTTTTCCTATGTGCTGGCTGTAGATTAAATTTGTGATAACTTAAGTGCTTTATTCATTTGGTGGGTAGGTAGGGGTGAGAAATCAGGGAGTATCATTTATACTACAGATTTCTCAGAGATTTACACACAATCTTGACTGCACATAAAAGATTTCTGAGGGTGATGTCTGTGTGCCTAAGCCAAGTGCCATTTTTAAATCCAGTAGATCAAAATATTCTGTCAAAGAACAGCAAACTTGGAGATGCTTCAGAGGATGACGGTGAGGAAAGTTTAGAGGGAGGCTTCTGTGTGGAAGTCAGAATTTCTGTACTACTTCTCTTTCCCTCTAGTATGTATGTCAGCATCGGGTTTTAGTCAATTTTTCATAAAATGCCATGTTCAAGCAGACAAATGTATTGCACACCTGATACACCTGCCTCTGATTACAGCTGCAATTGGAACAGTAGTACATAAAGATGCCTTTTGCACACCCAGCTCCATGTACACAGGTACAAGCAAAGTTCAGTTTATTTGCTCATGTTTCATAATTTAGTTTAGTATTTAGTTCATGGAACAGGCACTGATAATGCTACAGCATTTACATTATTTGTTCCTTCAGTGGTTTTCTTCCAGACAAGCCTGCCTCCATGGCACATGAGCCTGGAGTATGCTATGAGTCTTAACAAATCAAACAAGTTTGAGAATCACTGATGAGATACATAAATAGTGACCTTTCACATTATATTTTGTTACCATTCAGATGATATTCAGTTACCTAAATTTTATGAAAACAGATATATTTTTTAATGTTAATAATTTTTTTAATAGTAATGCTGCTATCTATGCTGTGGGCAAAGCTTTCACCTATAGTCAGAGTTCATTTCCAGAGATGTTACTTATATGGGTGATGTGTTAAAAGATACAGGTGGCCTGTGAATTCTCTGAGAGGAGGAGGCACTTGAGAGATTTTAAACTCTTAAATGACAGAGAAGAGATATAAATAGTGGCTTGTAGCAGTATTAAAAAGCCTCACCTACATAGAAACCAGGGCAATATTTACTACAAGTAATAAATATTTGTAATTGTTATGCGATACTTTTCAAATTATATTTCATGTCTGTTTTTATTTTGAGCTATTTTTTAAAACTTCAGTTCCTCATGAAAACAAGTTGTATAGCTTATGGTATTACTCTAGCAAAATGATTTCCATAAATAAAGCAAGAGGCAATAGAAGAGAATGCGTATAAAGATTAATGCATCAGACTTTTAGGCTTACACTGACTAACAATAATTTCTGAGTCTTAAGTTATTGAGAAGGAAATCTCTCACATGGAAACAGGCAACAAATCCAGAACTACCTGGGCAACATGGGCAATTTACTTTCCTTCCACTTAAAGAACTGTATTTTTATAGCCATTTTCCTTCAGCTTATTGATTTCTTATGCAATTTTCTCCTCAGACGGCAGTTAGATTTAGCACACAAATGGACACAGTAATTAATGCTTGTTTGCCAGGCTCATGGAGCCTATGAGAGCAGCTGTGGGTGTCCTGTGCAGGGCAAGGCAGAGTTGTGTTTCCTTCCTACTGCATGGGGAGGTGATCTGGGAGCTATGGAGAAGGACATGTCACTTCCAATGCTAGTCGCTGGAAAGGCAATGGCACTGCTGGTCCTTCTGGGTTGGATAAGAGACATGTAGACAGACTGTTAGTATTTCATTCTTTAAAAAAAAAAAAAAAATTACAACCAGATGCAACTGGAAAACAACACCTTACCTTCTGTCACTTTCAAGTTATTTCTGCTGAATTAGTTATGGAACAAATAGGTGAAGATAATGTCGGAAAATATCAAGTCATTGTGTTAATTAAAGGCAGATAACAGCCTTGCTGTTCAGCCCCAGTTACTGCAACAAAAAATAGTAACCAACGTAGGCCACATTCCAGCTAGCACCTGGGAACCAAGTAGCATCTGTTTCTTTTAGAAATTTCAGCTTTGTTTCTTGTTACAGTGGAAAAAATAGCACAGTTAATTAGAAGCTGTCTTAGACTCAGTTTAGATAGAAATACACATAGAAAACAAGTCTAAACTATGACTATATCATCCTTAAATAATGTAAAGATTGTTATGGATGAAAAACAATGTTAAGAAAGAAAAACTGGATAAATCATGAATATAGTTAAAGAACAGTAAAATTATGAATTCATATCTGGGGCAAAAATTTGGTTTAGTTTTTATTTCATTTTAGTTTATGTCTGTACTATTGCAAAGAGGCAATAGTACAGCAGCCCACAGAACAAGATTTGAGTGCACTCCTGTGTTTGGGATTCACTGCCAATTAACAAACTGATGCTATTTTGCAAAGCAGCCATCCTGTTGTATCAGTGATAGATAATAGTCATACCATCTAAGGTTACCAGTAGAGCAGATCTGGAAAAGGCTCTGCTACAAACTCATTACATGTTATTGTGTTACTGAGCTGCTCTTACTGTACCTAGAGTAAAAGAGCCAGTGCTACAGTTCTGCAGACTGGAAAATGCTAATTATTTAATGGCCTCCAGTGCCAGTAAGTGAGGCACTAATGATGACTGTATTTTGCTTTCTGCTGAAAAAAAAAACACATACTCAGTATAGCTGACAGTCATTAAAACAAGCCAGACTCAAAACACCTCACGCTTCCAATTACAAACAAGCTACATGCATTTTGAAACAACGATCTGTAAGTACTGAAGACCAGATGCAACCTTTCACCCTTCAGATCTATCTACTTTCAATCCTTTCTTGATTTCTGCTGCCTTGTCGTTTTCTCTGTCACTGCATGGTGATCCCTGTCAGTGGGTAATAATGCTGTGCAAAGTATCTAAGCCTGGCAAAGCACGCGGTTGGGTAGGTACAGGACCCACAAGTGATATCTTATTAAAGGGTAAACTGATGATCATAAATCCTTACATGAATGCCTTGTTAGACATAAATTATGAAAGAGAATCAGGAAATTCAGCTGTTCACAGTAAATTTCAACTGTGGAAAACAGATGCGGAGCTGCTGGGGAAGCTGCTTTGACATCCTCGGGAACCTGATTTCTCATTTTCACTGTCCTTGTTTCTGTCAGAGTTGCTTTGCACGTTGTGTTATTTTTGGAACGAGGCTTCTTTTCCTACAAACTTCAGAAAGCCTTCATCCATGGCTTACAGTTCGCACAGCATCTACTTACAGTTTGCAGGTCAAAACTGCCAATTTGCAGCACAGAACTTTGGTTCTCTCCTGATTGCTACAAGAGAACTTTGTACAGAGCATAATGATGCTGATGTCTTTGGCTAGCACAGTGCATCGCTGAGGGTTGTTCTGTGAGTGGCTGAGTACCTGATCTGAGGCACAGGGGCCCTAAGCACGCTGCAGAATTGAGCATCTAATGAGGCATGCATTTTGCATGCTTTCACAAAGTACATCACTGTTTGTCTGCACAGTGTAAGGCACTCAGAAGCCAGGCACACAGCGCTACCAGGGAGCAATTTTGAAATGTGCATCTCATGTTGTGGGTCTTGCAACACTTTTCCTTCCAGAGATATAGATGTCCTGAGCTCTGACTTCTATGGGGCGTTGGTGCAAGGGGCAGAGTGTGGGTAGCTCCTTCTGCTTGAACTGCCTCTAGGAGCCCTGAGGCTCTTCTCATTTATTCCAGGAACTGTGCAGACAGCTTTGCCCTCTTGCTTCACTTCCCTACACTCAGGAACTTACAGTTCCTGAAACAATTAATTTTTGTATGTGGAAAGTGACTTTCTGGCCTTCCTCTTGCACACAGTTGTGAACGCAAAGTTGGTCAGCAGCCCTGTTGGACAGACTGTGTATCAGCAGAAGTCACAGCAATGAGGGAATGCAGTAGTTCTGAAGTAATATATAGGAAAATTTTAGTTTGCCAAGGAGCCTTGTAGAGAAAAGCATCCTGCTAGCATGGACTGGAGTTGATTCCTGTTATGGCCTGGTAGACACATTGACAGGAAAACACTACCTAGCAAGACAACTGTGTGCAGTGGTTTCTGCAGAAAATAAGAAAATAAGGACTCTGTGAAAAATCATTCCTTGATATGGGAAGTTCTTGTAGAGAAATATGAAAAGTTGGATTGAGTGAAGATCATTTAGCCTCATGTGGATATAGAATATTAAAAGGAGAGTGAGTTTAGTTTGAACTCACATCCAGTACTGCTTTTGTAATATTTTAAGTGTACATTTGGCTTTATTCTAATGAAGATAACTGAATGAATATTGAGTGTTTGAAATGCACATTACCCTGATGTGAAGGCTCTCCTCACTATGTTAAAAGACACGTGAAGTGCCTCCTGTATGATGTCTATCACAATGATAAATTCTGAGGTTTTGATACCCATAGTCCTTTTCTAAAAGGAAGTGGTGAGCTTTTGCAATTTTTCTCTGATAGACTCATAAATCATACTGATCTCAATTGTGTAATATCTCATTATTGTGTTGTGAATTTATTTCCTTCAGCTCCATTTCCTCTTAGTGTTTTGCACATGTACTCCCTGTCCCTAGAAGATTTATGCACCTTGTTCTTGATCTTCATGATAGCGTAACAGGTATTTAAGTAAATTTTTTTTTTAAGTAAACATTACAAGTCAGTTTGCCACTTATTGATTGTCAGGTAAAGCAGCTGTTTGAAGGCTTGTAAATTTGTTTTAAACCTTCAATAAGGTAACAAATCAAGTCGTACATATAAGAGGTTAACCTGTGCGAATAAAAGCACAAACAAAAGCACTGACCAGACAAGGGAAGAGCATGTCTGTTCTATGTGTTACAATTTAAGAGGTATCTCTAACCAAAGCAAAAATCAGGATCCTTCATAAATCACTGGTTTCTTTTCAGAAATTAGATGTTTCAACTCAATTTCAAGTAGTATTTCTTGAGATGTGAGAGGAGTGATCTGGTTGAGCTGGTCTGATTGTAAACTCTTTACCTCAAAACCTAGCCAGAACTGCTCTTCTTCCTGTGTATCTTACAATTTACTGAGAAAGTTAACAAGACTCATGCATTTGCAGGTGCTGGATTTCTAGGTTCTAACTGAATCCTTATTCTTTCTTGGATACAGTGATTTCAGTAGATGTGTGTGGTAGATTAATCTTGGCCAATGATCACCTAACTGTTCTGTCACTCCCCCTCCTCAGTAGGACAGAGTGAGAGGATAGGATGAAAAAGCTCATGACTCGAAATACAGACAGGGAGAAGTTTATCCACTGCATTTGTGGGCAGAAAAAAAAAATGTACCGGGGAAAATTGATTTCCTGCCAGTTAAAATGGCAATGGAGAGTGAGAAACAAAGACAAAAATAGAACAGTATCTTCCCCTGATTTTTTCTAGGCTCAATTTTGCTCCAGACTCCTCTGCTTCTCCCCTACCTGGACAATGCAGAGGAATGGAGCCTGTGGGCACTCCACAGCAGCTCCTCTCTGCCACCACTTTCCTCTTCTACGCCCTGCTTCTGTGTGGCTCCTCCAAGGGCTGCAAGTCTTCCAGGAGACTCCACTTTGAGCACCTCTTTCTCCCTTGTCTGACTTGGGAGTTCTTTCTCGCAGTTTTTCCTCACTCTTCCTCTGCCTGTCTGGTGTTTTGCCCTTTCTTAAACACACTTTCCTGATGGTGCCACCAGCTCAGTTGATGGGCCGAGTGTATCATTAAAGCACTTGCCTCCCTTAAGGCAGGAGTGCAATATTATGAAGTGTTTTATTCCTTCTATGGTAGAGGTTGATGCTGTTTTGCCTACAGCACACTCTTTGTAGTTACTTACTGTTGTTAACTTTGCTAACATTGCTGCGGTTTCAGTTGATGATGAACATTCTACCATTAGCAGTCCTTCCCTTAAGACCACTGCAAACATTACTAATCTGTCTAGAAGCATATTCAGCCTGGATGCACAAAGCCAGTGCATTGGTCAGGTGTTTGTTTGATGTTAGCATCTGCTTTTTACCTCTTGTTTTTATCTTCTCTGAAGCATTGCTCCCTCTTCAGTGATACTACCTTTAATTGCAAACTATTATTGATATATTTTTTCAAATTCAGGTGATTAAAAAGTACAGTCTTGACTCATGTTTCGCTGCTTCACAATGCAGAGCATTTAATGCTTCAACATGGACCTGAGGCCTGATATAAAATCTCTGAAGCTGAATGTCTTTAGTTGTGGACAGTTTAGAAGACTAAATTGAATATCAATATTTACGTACTCTGCTACCTCTGCTGCAAGCAGATTGTGGAATTGTGATGTGTAGATTTTTCAAGAGTTGGTTAATGTATTTACTTTTGAAAATACTTGCCCATTAGATTAAATGTGCATAAAATGAATTATCCAAACAGAGATTAAAAAAGAAAACATATTTGATCATCATATCTTGCAGTTAAGACCAATAGTTTCTAGAGAACTGAGGGACTATCTTGGATGGTAAGAGCAATTGCTGCTATAACAGCTTGTGATAGTGGAGGCATGGTACTGATATCAGATTAATATAATACAGATTACTAAGTGCTGTGCCTCATTTGTAGCTGTGGTGCATTGTGTAATGGGAGTAGTTTCAAGAGGTTCTCCATCTTATGTTATGGTAGTGCATTTAAATGATCCTTTCTGGAAGAGATGAAGAGATACCTGACAGCCAGCCTATTGTCTTTCTGGTTCCTATACAGTGGGACATGTACTGAGCCGTTTTCCACTTTCAGTGCAAGATTCAGTGGCAATACCTCCCTGGCGTAAGGACCCTGTATGTGCCTACTCTGTAGGTCACAATATCAGACATCTTTGAGGAACGATCATTTGTACCCTGTAGTTGCAGTGATAGAGTCCCAAAGGAAGAGCTGGTCAATTCCCACTGTACACTGAACTCACTTGCTTTTTCTTTTTCTTTTATTTTCTTTTTTTTTCTTTTTTCCACTTTTTGTTTTTTTTTTTTTTTTTCTCTTTTCTATTTCTATGTGTTTTTTTCCCCTATTTTTTTTTCCTTCCTCCTTTTTCCTTTTTTCTCTTTTCCCCTAAACTGTAAATCTGTAATGCCTTCTTTTATTGAATCGTTGTGACCTACTATGAGGGGTACTGTCTTCATTAATCAGTGAAAGCAGAAACAACATGTCAAACTCATAAAAAATTATAGATCTCACTTGCTAACAATCATATCTCTATTGACAAATAAGACAAATGATCGCTTCTCAAAGCCTTTGAGAAAAAGCTACCAGATGTAATCAAGGATCTGATACGGCTTGTTTTATACTGCATCTGGTGCAGTGCTGTCTGCGCAAAGAAGGCAAAAGTTCTAATTCCCCTTTGGACTTTCTCTGAACTATCAATGCAATTTACATCAATAACTGTTACTGTACATGGAGCAGCTTTTGAAATGTTTTTTTGGCTCCCATGAGTGTTGAGGACTTCAAAGGGCAACAGGAAACAAAAGAATCATTTCATTTAGTTATTTCTATATTTAGAAATAAAGTAATGGAATAAACCACACCTGAGTATTATTAAAGAGACAAGCATGTAAAGATGGAAGAACTGAGATGAAGCATAGCATAGCATGGCCTTCTCTCCTATCTATTTTGTTTTGTATAAATGTCATTTTGTTGCTTGCATATTTCTGTAACATGAATTTTTGTGCAGTTTTACTTTTATGTTATGTAGACTTTTAGCCAAACTGCACTGATTCATAAGAAATAAGTCTTATAAAAAGTTCTCTAAGAGCTGTGAAGTTAAAAATACTGAAATATTGAATACCCCTACCTATTTTTGGCCAGTTATAGAAATAAATATCCAAAGTTCTTCAGCCAGCTTTGGAAGTGGTGGAGGGAGATGGGAGAAGTTTTCAGATAACATTTGGCTGCTATAATTTTCCTAATTGTAGGGTTTTTCCTCTTCTTCCTTTTTTTCCTTCTTAGAATCACAGAATCATAGACTTGCTCAGGTCGGAAAAGACCTTCAAGATGCTCAAGTCCAACCACAACCAAACCATACTACCCTAACTCTAACAGCTCACTGTTAAATCATGTCCCTAATCATCTTTTTTTTTAATTTTTCATTTCTATATGTTGTTCAAGTTTGTGCCAATAAGTAATAACGTTATGGATGTAGATATTAATTACTATGCCTATTAGATGTATGTTGTGTTTAATTATGATTTTTTTGTGTGTCTACTTCAGGTATAATATCTCTCTGTTTTATTCTGATTTATTTGTACCATTCTCAGTTGCCTGCAATATTTTGAAGGTATTTGCTATCTATAATTCAGTCAAAGTATAAAACTTCTGAATCTTCTAGTATGAAGACGGCAGTTCATCTCCTTTTCTAGATAATTAGATGTGTGTTGTGAAATTTAATCAATATTTCTTTAAATCTGTAGGTCTAGATCATATCTAAATCACTGCAGAGAGCTTTTCCTCTTCTAAGTCTTAATAATATACTGGTGAAAAAATGCTACATTTAGATTTTATTCGATTGAAGGAGTCTCAGTGACTTTAATTTTTCCTATCCTGATAAATGATAATAAACCTTTCTAGAGAAGCATCACGGCAAGTAGACAGTCATATTCTCACACTTGTTTCATATTCTACTTAGGAATACAATGGCCCACATTGACATCTAAAGAATTGGCATTATCTTTTATCAAAATGAATCAAATTTAATACGTTATTTTAACCTTATCCTCTATTCCTGCAGAGTGCCCTGAGGGTTTTACTGCGAGAATGAGGAACTAAGCACGGTCCTTGGTAAACACTTGATCACTTTTTCTGGCATGAATGAGATATCAGCAGTGGACCAAGTACAATACCATGGCATCAGTTTAAATGGGACAAATAGGAGAATTTAGTGTCATAATGAATGGGCAGTGGATGCAAAACAGAGCATTAAGAAGGCAGTCGCAAACAGTTCAGCTCCTTTTTTTTTTTCTCCATTCACTGTGCTTCACCCTTCCAATTCTTTTTCCAAAATTGCAGTATTCTGTGTCCAGATTTATGACTCTGAAATGTATGGATAGCTCTGCGTGGTATTCGGCACCGTCTGATGTATACACCTGGAACAGTAGGGCTCAATAAATAATAACCTATGCTGCTACCTCGGCATGTCAGTTCATTTAATGAGACACATATGACAATCCTGAAAACTTTACAGAATGTGTCTAGAAGGAACATCTTGACAGCATGGCAAAAATATCTGTGTCTTCCAGCAATGCGAGTCTGCACCAGCCTGGCACTATTTCAAAGAAAGGAAGCAGTGAAAAGATAGTGTTTCTAAACAAAACAGACCTGAAACAATCACCTTCTTTGAGGTTCTGTCATACCGTGTTGTGCTACCACATCATGCTGCTGACAGAACTCGTTACATCAGATAATGTCTGATGTGACTGAAAAACAGCCTTGTACAGCATATGCTAACAGGACTCAACTGTGTGTCTTTTTTTGTCTCCTTTTTCTCCCCAAAAGACTTTTTTCCATTCCAGCTATCCATACAAACTATACTCAAAGAGAATGGAGCAACTCATCAGCATAAGTTATTTGCATGTAGTTCTCATGTTCACTTAAAACTGTTCTGATTCATTTCTAACTTATTTTCTTCATGCCAATATCATAGGTAAAAAAGGATGGAAATCTTTTCATACTTCTGGTGGTAAAGAGTTCAGTGTTTGTAATTGTTTTGTTTGTATAGCCATCAAGGGATATAAAACAATTTTAAAATTAGTTTTAGAGGAAAGAGTCATGAAATAATTACATAAGTTGGAGGCTTAGGAAAAATCCCTAAACAGTGAGACTTGCATTAAAGTTGAAAGAACTGCATCAATTAAAATCACTGGAATGTAGGTACTTCTGTTTCAATCCACTGGCAACATCTTGCTGTGTCATATTAGCTTAAAAAAATCTGATCTATATATTTTCTTTCTTGTAAGTATTCATAAACCCAAATGGATCATTTTGCAATCTTCTACTGGGTAAATATTTTAGAATAATTTCTAGACTTGCCACTTGACTGATTTTAAGCAATAGCTATATTTGGAATTATGGCAAAAGTATTGCGTGTGTGATTACCCCAGTGGGCACAGGAAGCACCAGAACTGATGCAACCACACTAAAACAGCCCAGGCACAGCAAGTCTGGCACACCCTTGCTGCACTCACCTGGCTCAAGTCACTTGGGCAGGGTTAGTAGCTTGGCTATGCCCTATTCAGCTAGATTTTGGAGAAACTGAACAGAAACTTCTCATGTAGTCTGCCAAGATAAAGCGTGCTCCCTTCCAACCTTAACCATGGTTTGATTCTGTGAATATCCAAATGGGTGACTTATCTAATACTGTTTAAACTACAAGCAATCAAGCTTCTGCCTTTCTGAGTTATCAGAAAGCATCAGCGAAGCAGGTACACTTTTAATGGAAATCAGCACAGTACACTCAGTGGTTTCACCATTCATTCATGTAATTTATTGGTCTTTTATGTAATTCATCAGTCTTTCATGCAATCCATTACATTTGCCTGAGCTAATCATACCAGATGTCTTTCCTAATATGCTGTTTTAAGTTTTTATTGTATAGGATCTTAGCATCTGTATAAATGCTGTCCTTTGGTGTGGGAGAAAAATTGGCCGTGTTTCAAAATTCTGCTGCAACAGTGGGTGAAACATAATCTTTTTATGCCTCAGGTCTTCATGTGTAAGATGGTAATACTTCTGCTGCTATGGGGTGACAGGAAGTATTTTGATGATAAATAAAGTTTTGAAATGTAATGGGAGGTTGCAATTAGAGATGCTAGGAAAGATCTTACTAAGTAGCTGTAAGGAGAATTGTTGCTGGAAATGCAACAGTTCTGCAATCTGAATCTAGATTTTAATATGACAGTGCAATACAGCTTTGAAAAGTCGTTTGGCTTTTACTTCTTTGTTCAGAACTGCATACATGGTAAAGAAGTCAGAAGGATGTTCACTTAGCATCTGCTCAGATACTGAACTTGGATGAAGCTGTTAAATGAAACAAGTTCAGCCTTACTTTCCTCAACTACGTTAAAACTTTGGAATAATGCACAATTTTGTTGATTTAATGAATCTGGGGTTTCCTTTCAGATTTTTTGTTGAGTTTAACCAATGGGTCAATCCACAAGATGGAGTTTGTGCAGTTTGTTACTGAGACTTGTGCTTTAGTTGGATGACGGCATTGTCAGATTCATTTAGCTCTGTGTTGAGAGAAGGAGGATATTAGCATTTAGACTCTCAATTTCAGTCTAGCAGTGTTAGACATTAAGAGAAATTGCAGAATATACTGTGCTAGGAGAAGTGAAATAAAAAGTTTGGGCTAGGGAGTTAGCCAGGGTGGAATTCACTGTATTTGCTGAGAAATTATATCTGAGATGGAGCTGAAATGTCCCAAATTTATTTTATTGCTCTTTGGAACTGTATTTGTTTAAAGTTCCTAATTTGTTTTGTTTCAGAGGGAAAGTGAAAAGGGGGAAAATGATGTAACATAAAATATGCAGGAGATCAAAGCCAAAGAGATAAAAGCTGCAACTACTGTATGGGCTAGAAGTTTCTCCTGAATCATAAACACCCTTAACTCTAGTGCTTTATAAGCAGCAGCCCTGAATTCAGGAGAGTCACAGCTGAAATGGAAATCCTCTATTACCGTGTTTTATGACCTGCATTGGCTGCTGTTGGCTAGTCCTGTACTTATGCAGGCACCAAAATGTCTGGAAGCATTCACAAGAAAACAGTAAACCAAATGGTACCGCCTAGGTCAGGGGCTCTAAAATAACCCCCTGTGGGCTATATGGCTGCGAGCTGTTTTCTGAGATGGCAGCTGACCGTGGGCCAAGAAAAATCAATCTTGTATCAACAGACATAATCAGAACCCCTATAGTGGTAATGACTCTGTCACAGCTTTCATTAGCTGGGAACACTTTTGTTTTGGGAATGGGCGTTCTTCCCCCATTACCATTTTATTGGTGCTATATGATATACTGCCAAACTGAAGTTATCAAACTACTTCATCTCCTTTCTGAAAGTCAATAGAGGGAGCATAACCCAAAGGGAGATGCTGTCAATATTCTAACTAAAAGTCCATCCTCAGTTTTTGCTTCTGTTGGTTTGTCCTAAACCCACGAATCCTATGCTCCACACTTCTAAAACACTGCTGTTGCATTCTTCATTTTCAGAGCTCCTTGCTGCTCCCTGGGAAACTGTTCACCTCTCTATCTCATACTTGCACTTCAGTTCTCTAGACCCAGCGTTTCTCTGTCTCTGTTTTTTTAATGGAAGATTCTTGTCTTGAAGAAGTTCATAATAGGAAATCCGTTGCCTTTGCTATCAACGTGTTGGGTTTGGGGGCACTTGGATTAACAGAAAGAACAATCATTTTTTCTTAAGATGTAGAAGTCATGTGCTCAGTGTGATCAGTTTATTTTTTCATGGAGTGGTATCTGCTGTTGGTGCATGTGAGTGAGTAAAGTTGCTGTGAGAGACATGTTTGTACTTAGTGTTGCAGAAGACATTCTTTGTAGCTTACCAGACAGTGGGGCTTGCAACTAGCCATTTAAAATGTTCTGGATATTTTGGGAATTATTTGCATGTGAGGACAGTGAGAAGAGGGCCTTGGAGCTGCTCAGAGAGCCCTGGTACGCACAGGTAAGCAGCTCACATAAACAGCCACATCAAGGCTATACAATGCAGACATATTGATCTATTACTACAGATTTGAGCAGCTCATGTGGAACATAGTGGAGCTGTATTATATTGAAAGATAAGTGCCAGTGGGGTCTGCATCAGAGTGTATTTGGGTAGCAATAATCAAGCTGAGGTCTCAACAAATTAGCCAGGGCAACCCTGCACAGTCCGGTTCACCAGAATAGATGACCACAGATGATCCTCCTGGCTTGCACTCCTTTCTCATGAGAGTGTACTTGAATGTGAATAAAACAATTGAATGTGTATAAAAAAACTTGCCCAACTATCCCCCAGTGTCTGTGTTCATCCAGAATGCTCTTCGCTGCTTTTGAAAAGGCATTTTTTTGGGGCCATGTTTATGCCCAAGGGAACTATCTAATAATTTGAGCATAGATAACTGGGCAGGAAAAACGAGATCAATCTTTGTGATATTTTTAGTATTACTTATTTACTGCAGTCATCCTAGAGATAGGCTGTTATATGGCATATCAATACCACTGGTTGTGAAGAATGTGAAAGTGCATGAAAATGAAAGCTCTAGAAGTTTTATGAGGTAGAACTGATAGGGATCGCTTCCAGTATCAGATAAGAATATTTTTTACACATGATATTGGGAAACACTGAACAGGACTTAAGAAGCCTGTAGTACTTTTAATATAGCTTTTCTAGACACAGATAAAAACCTGTGTGCACACTTTGGGTTATAAAAACTGTGCTTGGGCTGTATCATAGATAAAAAGTGTGTGTGTGAAAGAAATATATCAAATCACATTGCTTCCAGAAGTAGATTGTCCACATTTTTCTAAGTGTATTTTTAGATTATTGGATCTAATCAACTGATCAAAGCAGATAGCTAGAAAAACAGATTAGGACACACTTCTTATATAAAGAGTGTATTTTCTTATGCTCTTTTATAGTGCATTTGCATTGGTTAACTTCTGGAGTTCCAGCTTTACAGAGTAGTATTACTAAAGCTGTTAGACACAGCTTACAACTTCAAAACAACATTTCAACATCTCTGAAGCCCACTTTTTCTTTTTAAAGCTGTGTGAAAAATATATTTTCACAGTCCCTTTGCAGTTAACCTTCTGCAGTCAACACAAGCTTTTTCCCTGCCTTCTCCCTCACTGGAGGAGGAGTGAGCATCAAGGAGTCTAAGGCTTTGGCTTTGTGTAAAATTTAGGAAATATTTATCCTTTTTTTTTTTTTTTTTCCTAAAGATGCCAGAGGACTTAAAATGATATTTCCAAGTTATTTCCAATGGCAAGAATTCCCTTTCTCAAATGCCTTACTGGCCGTAGGCTGAGAGATAAGAGAAAGCCTGGAGCTGGGGCTTGGTATTTCTTATTCCCAAGCTCACTGGGGCATATTGTCCAGTATTAAATCTAAAGCCCTTAAACCTCTTTAAGACTGCCCAGCTGTTTTGCAGGCACAGGCTCAAAGACTTAAAAGTCATGGTACACAATGGGGATTTTGTAGCAAAAACTAGATTCAAGCCAAGTCTTCGGTGGCTTGAAGGCATGGATATGCTATGGGAGATGCCTAAGAGGAAGCACACATGCTGCAGGAAATTCTCCTCAATACAAGACAGGAATTAAATCTCTTCATTGTTCAATCTCTTTCATCTCTATTGTGAGAAATAAATTAACCATATTTCCTAAAAACAAAAAAAGCAAATTTATTATTTCCACACAGGGGCAAGAACTACTGAAATAAGGTAATGCCACCATATTCCATTTTGTGAATATGGGAAAATTTCTAGTAAACGTATTTCCTTTTCTGTATCCTTTCAGTTACTGACAGCGACTCTTCTCTATTTAAAATCCATTGTCAAAATGAGCTGAGCAAAGGTATATCTGAAAGAATTGCAAATACTATTTTTTTCTTAAGACAACGGTGTCAAAAATAGTATTACATATTTGAGAAAACAGCTTTTGGCCAATGGTATTTCTTAAACAGAAATTATTTGAACAAATAGCTTCCAGCCACTACAAAAGAAGCAAATCCTCTAATTAACTAGTGGAGTTAGAGCTAAAGCAAGAACACCTTTGTTTAATTAGATGCTGTCACAGTAAAATGTCATTAACTGCAAACCATAGTAGCTTTCTGTTCATAAAGTTTTCTGTTAGGTTATTCTAGTCATCAAATATGTGGTTTTGGATACAATTATATACTCTGATTTCAGAGCTAAGAATGTGTGTTCCTTGTTGGCCTGGTGTTTGTGAGAAGGGGTAATGTGTGAATGTGTGGGGCTTGGCAATGATTAATACCTAAATCATACATTTTCATGGACAAAGAAAACATGGTGGGTACATGATTATCACAAGAAAATTAAATCCTAATACATTATTAGATCATCATCCTTACAGAGGCTTGGAGGTATAGACGGTTTTTTACCCACTCCTGCAGTATCCTTTGCAATGTTTTGCATTCTTGGCTAGAGAGAATAGTTTAAAGTCATGAAGAAATACCACAGTGTTATTATCATTATTAATTAATGTTAGATAATGAATGAAGTAACTAATACATTTCAAAGAGTTTATGAGTACCTAGAGCAGCATAGCAGCTTCACTAGGACCTTTCATTTTTAATATGTTTGCCTTTCACAAAATCACAGAATCATAGGGTTGGAAGGGACCGCTTCACATCATCAAATCTAATCCCCCTGCTAACGCAGGTTCCCTGCATTAGATTACACAGGAAAGTGTCCAGGTGGTTTTTGGATATCTCTAGAGGAGACTCCACTACCTCTCTCTCATTTCCTCATACGGGGGGTGGCTCCAGGCCACTCATCATCTTAGTGGCGTTCTGCTGCATTCTCCATAGGATATTCATGTCTTTCTTTAATTGGGGAGTCCAGTAGTGGACACAGTACTTCAGATCTGGCCTCATCAGAGCAGAGTAGAGGAAGAGGATAACCTCCCTCACCCTGCTGCTGGTCACTCTCCTTTTAATGCATCCCAGGGTAGCATCGGTTTTCTTGGCAGCAAGGGCACACTGCTGGCTCGTGGCCATCCTGTAGTCCACCAGCCTAACTAGGTCCTTCTCTGAAGAGCTCCTTTCCTTTGCCATTATTCATGCATAAGTGTGGGACTCTACATTTGCCCTTCCTGAACCTGATCAGGTTCCTCTCTACCAAACTTTTTAGCCTGTCCAGATCTCCCTGAATTATAGCACAGCATTTTGGTGTGTCACCCACTCCTCCCAATTTCATTATTATCAGCAAACCTGCTGACAGTGCATTTTAAACAAGACCAGAGCCACTAGTGACCTCTGGAGAACACAGTTATGGAGCTCCTATTCTGTCATCCAATGCCAATCCTCACCTATACCTTCATTATCTACCAGGGAGTTGTACCTTCATGTCTACACAATGGGTATTTTTCTCATCATCCCACAGTTTTGCCACTTGTTCCCTCTTTTTCTTTCTGATCAGCTGTAAAATGAGGAAGTTCAAGTGCTGAACTACTTAAGTTAAACAACTAAACCCTCTGTCAAACTTGTGCTTATTAAAGAGTACACCATCACGGATCATGCATCTTAAGTCTTGTTAGTGGGATTAACCACTTCAGGTTCTAGTAGCATACAGGAGTGATGTTGGCTCATGCTGACAGCTGTGCCACGTGCTCTGCTTGACCCTAAACTATGAAGTTTTTGGATAACTACTAGAGGCAAGCATAGCTTCAACCCAGGTAGAACATCTGTGTGCTAATGAACAGTGTAAATGGTAAATATACTACTTGGTGACTTTCTAGTAATGAAATTAATTGTTGTTATTGAATAACAACCACCATTTTATTTTAGAAGAGATGGTGTGTGTTGTTTTTTTTTTGTTTGTTTTGTTCTTAGATATGACTTCTGAGTCATAACAATTAGAATTGCTGTTGGCCTAGTAATATGAGGTTAATGACTATAAACATATTGGCTCTTAGTGTGGGGAAGACCTTACAAGCACTGTTCTTTCCATTGTTTCCTGTTTTGTTACAGAATATTGTGAGGTGGATCGCTGAACATCCATTTTGAAATGCTGTGAAATTATCTGAGTCTTCATGACTGGGGTATCATGGTTTTAATGAAATCTTCTTTTGTTTAGAGAGCTGATTTTTGGCACTTCTAACATTCTCCATGCTTTAATTTTTTAAGACAAATCTTTCTATGTTTATCCTGTAGATGTAACAATTCAAAGCAGTGATTGAGCAGGCATCTCCTTCTAGTTAAGACTCCTCTGTGATATGCTCTGTGACTGAATGCCATCCTGTTTTTAAATGTTGGGCAATTACATAGCAATGTTAAACTTGAGAAATGCAGTATGTGAAAATGAATATATATATATATATATATAATTGAAATAGAATAGGTGAAGCAAAATGGTGTTTTTCCACAGAGAAGCAAACCACTAAAGCCATTTAATAAGAGAGAAATTTTGAAATAGATTATAAGCATCTACACTTCGTTGTTTGTGGAGACAGAGACACGTGTAATATTACTGATAGTTCCAGATCTTTCTCTGAAACATGTTTTTCTTATTTCTTTCACTGTACATAAGGGAAACATATTAAATGTCTGAATCACCACTGGCATTTAACATTTTTGTAGGATTGATTATAATCACCAGTTCATTTATTAAACTATTAGCAGTTAAATAACAGTTTCAAATGAAAAGAAGGCACTGGAGATGGATACTCCTTTTCCCACCTGGGACACACAGGGAAAACTAAAATGAGCTGTAGTTTGAATAAAAATTGTTACTTGTTACAAAGTAATCCTTAAAAATGCTGAAAATTCAGGAACCTACTTAAACGCAGGTGACCTAAAAGCATCAGCCAAGTTACAAATGTATTTAACTTTCTGACTCTAGGAAGGAAATGAGTATAATAGCGGCACTCACAGGGATAAAGCACTCTTCTCTTAGAGCTGCTGATTTGGAATCGTGGCAGGTTAGCGCTCACAGAAGCACTAAGCTTCTTAGTTCATGTTCCAGCACTGATAGAATAAGAAAAATTATTTGTGTGTCTGTTTGTACATATAAATATATAAATATGAATATTCAATGTCTGCTCTGAAAGTGATCCCTCCTGTTTTATTATGTTGGTTATGATGTCAGGGGCAGATGTTGGTGGTATGGCAGTAGAGGCTGAACCTTCCTGCCGACATTCCTTTACATGTTGTTGCTGTGTGATGGATGGCAGTAGAGGGGCAGTCTGACAAAACAGCATTTGACATGAAAGTGTGTATGAAGCAAAGGTGTGTCACTGAATTTCCTGTGGGAAAAATGGCACCTGTTGATATTCATTGATGCTTTTTGAATGTTTATGGAACACAAGCAGTGGTTGTGAACAGAGTGAGGCAGTGGGTAGCATGTTTCACTACAGGTGACAGTGACATGCAAGAAAAGCCATGTTCCATACGGCCATGCAGATTTCAATGAGTGTGGCATGCAGACTTTTGTTCATGGCTGGCAAAAATATGTAGCTACTTGTGGTTACTGTGTTGACAAATAATGATTTGTAGCTGAGAATTTTTTCTATCAAATAGTGCTATTGTGCTCTTTGTTGTAGTTAGATTCTGCTCTTGGAAATAAATAGGAGGCATTCCTTCAGAGTGACCAATACGTGTGTGTATATATATCAGCATATATAATTATGTATAAAATAAGAAACCCCCAGGGGAAAAAAAAAATGATTACTTTAAAGTATCTTATTCCCACAGTGTTACCCAAATGCTCAGATAGTTCACCAGCAGTATTAAAATTTCTTTGAGCTCACTGTCAACCTTTTTCACTTGACATTCCCAGCAATTAACCCCAGTGCCCTGGAACATAGCCTTGCAATGGGTGACACAGAGATGTTATCACCAGCCTCTGGGCTGCTTCTACTAAAGACTTGCTGAGTCCAGACATCATGCTGGTCAGAGCTCAGGTTCTTGGCTCTGCTGCTAACCTGTAGCATGACCTTTAAGATGAGTTGTTCAGCTCTGCATCCACCCTGCTTATCTAAATAGTGGGACTGTCATGGGCACACCTGGGCTGCTGTACAGAGGTAAGCACACTGGCACAGCATGATACAGCCCAACCTTTTCCTCTGTTGAGGCTGCAGATGCTAAAGCAGTATGCAAAGGCAACTTGTGACACTCAGTTCTGAGCTGCACTTTCACATCCTCTATTATTTACATTTAATTATGTGTTAAAAAATACGGGAACATCTATAGTATGCTATAATGATGATCCAAGTGAATTGTTCACTGGCATCTGAAGATCTGGATGGTTAATATTTTCCAGCCAGTGCTCACGAAGCTGGGCATTTACCTGCACAGTTAGGTAAGGGTGGTATATTGCCCATTACTTTATGAAAAGCCTTTATATGTTTGTTTTACAGCTTGAGAAGTAGGCCTTCAAGGAAACTGTGATTAAATGTTTGTGAAGGTCAGCATACATTCTGCTCAAATTCAGCTGAATTCAGTTTGAATGTGGTGGTGTGGACTGGGAGCGGTAAGGAGAGGCTTTTCAGTTGTCACAGTAGTAACTTGAGTGCAGTATGAGGCAGCAACAATGTTTTGCCACCTCTATTTAGCAACATACTGTGCTATGCGCCATCCAGTCCTGTAAAGTGACTGCTGCAAGTCTTCTAAGGAACTGATTAGGAGGACTCTTCTTGATGATCTGACATCCCAACAACCTTACTTTGAGTCACTATATTTTATTTCTACCTTGTCTATTTCATTAATTTTATAAAGATTTTCTGTCTTGAAAACCTGTAAATAGGAGGATTATGGATAATGGGAAAATAATTACATGCTTTACTTGATAATCATGAAGGTAAATGAACTGAATGCACAGGCTACTAAACATCTAAAACATGGATTTGGATTTTTCAGCCACTGTCTGTTATTGCTAATGGTAAGAAAGGGCTAAAAACTAGCTCTGAGGCAGCAAAGCTGACATAAAATCACCTCATTTTAGGAAAGAGCACAACTAATGAAAGTCATTCTCTGTTGCTATGTTGTTTTGTTAGTGAGCTTTCTATCCATACAACAATTCATTTATTTTCTGCTTTCAATTACCTTGTTAACTTGTGGTTTCCTTTAATAGATATTCCTGTCTTCCTCAGCCAGGTTACTTGTTTGAGGTCTCCCACTGCTCAGTGCTTATACAGTTCCTCATAAACCTTCTAAAATAGAATGCCCTTTTCTGTTTGATTTTAATAGGTGATGCCAGTTGAACTTTTTTTTCCTCTGTTTCATAAATATATCCCATTTTACTGAAGGTTCCCTGTGATGGAAACCCAGGTCGTGGTCTCAGTGAATGCTGTATTTCTCATATGCTGATTGTGTTTGCTTGCTTGACTGTGGTATGCTTGTGAGTCTAAACCACCACAGTCTATCTTAATGTACAAATTGATAATATTACAACAAAGTCAAATAGCATAAGATTAAGAAAAAAAAAGGAGAAAAAAGAAATGTAATTATGAAATGTTGTCTGCTTGCATCCTCTGCATTTACACTTAATCCAAAATTAAGCCTACCTTAAACCTTCACATTTCATTTTTATTGAAGATATGAAATGCCAAAAAGATATGACTGCTGTTATTCTTTTTTATTTTTACTGATTCTGAATTTGATAATTATCCATGACAGTCCCAAAGATTTTTCTCATACATTAGAGCCATTGTCACTAAGCAGCGTAATGCAAAGCAGAGCTGTGGTACACAGCAAACCATATTATCATACTGAAATTGTATGTGTATGCTCTGGTTAAAACAGAAATCCAACCCACGCTTCTGTCCAGTGTGTCCTCTGAGCAATTTCTCTGCATTTGTGAAAGAAGAACAAAGTGCTTTTTTCTTTGTTTGAATTTACCTGTTTATGAGTGCTTTGAGGATAGTTCTTAGTTTGCAAATATCTGGGACCTAGGGACTAATTTTCTAGAACAGCCTGCTAATAAAGATAAAAGAAAGCTAAGATGTCTAATGGAATATTTAATGATTGTTGATGCATTTATACACGTTATGTGCATTTAGTTGCTGAGTAGGACCTGGATTCAGTGGCTGAGCAAATTGACAAGAACTGTATTGGATGGGTTTCCTTCACTTTAGACTGTATGTTTTTGTGTCAACTTCTGCCCCTCTGCCCCTCACATTTTGGGATGAAGTAGGAGGAGAAACATAAGGAGATACAGACAAGTCACTGTGAATTATATTTTCAAATTAAACTTGGATATCTAGAAGTTTGAGGACATTTCCTGGTGCAGACCCATATCTAAATCTCACTACTTAAAGCTCACAGGAATAAGCTATTCCCTGAACCTTAGCATAAGCCATATCCTTGAGATTTTGCATCTTTTTTTCAGAGATTTATATGACGTTTGGAACTTTTTAAAGCTTTGGAGTATTATCTGACTTTTGGGTTGGAACGAGTTGAGAATAATGAGTCTTGACTTTTTTCTTAGCTTTTGCATTGACTTGTGATTTGACCTTGAGCAAGTCACTCGAGCTCATTTTAGGAGTTCTCTCTGATTTGGTGCTCTTGAGCTGCTGTTTGCTTATTTATTTACCTAGCGAATCTATACATTGTCTCCTTATTTATAACATCTGAAAGGAAATGAAAAGGAAACCACTAGTGTTTAATGCCTTTAGTAACCAAACTACATTGAACTCTCACCACCATTATTTTTAAAATGCTGCTTTAAACCATATGGCTGTTATACCATATCTAGAAGTTGGAAAAAAAGTAGATAATAAATAGCTCATGATTCAAAAATGAAAAAATACCACTGCTAAAATTTATTTTAGGATTTCTGTCTGCACTGCATAACTCAGGGAATCTTTGCATTTTCATGAATGACAAATCTATCTTCCATTTTGCCTCCTACGAAAGGGAAAACTTTGGCATGCTCAAGTATGCCTTAAAGGCAGTGCTGCCACTGGGATCTCACATTAACATAATGATAAATGTGCTGTGTATTGCTTGAAAATGCTATGTGCCAATGTGTCAGAATATGTTTTCCCTGCACACCTCTCGATTAGCATCTTATTTACATATTGGCACAAAAAGGTTCCTGAGATAAAATAAAGTATGTTTTAATATGTTCTCCTATAAGGCTACAGTGTTAGCTCCAAAAGGAGTTATCTACTGGTGTGTCTCTCAGAGGTAGAGGGGATGAACTATACTTCTTGAAGTACCAGACCCATGTGTGTTTCAGCAAACAGCAGTTGTAGTGATATGTTTTCCCATTTTACTCAGGTGTTGTTATTATTACGTAATTCGGGCTCAGTGTATATTTGGAAAAAAGAACTTTCTCCTATTTCCTGATCTGACAAAGGAAGTTTAGCTTCAATAATGGCAAGATCAGATTTGGTAAATGACAAAATATTTGATTCCAGTCTGGTTTATCATTGGCCTCATCCTTGTTGGCTATCAAGCAGTATAAATTGAGTTAGAAAATATTGGAAACTTCTAATGCAATGAATAAATTGTGTCACCTGCTTTTTTTAAGGTCATAGTACTTGGCTGCTTTTTAAAATCATTTAAACAGATGACCTCATCAGAATGACTTTTCAGTATCTTACTCTATTCAGAAACTCTGTTTCCTATGCATCTATTTCAGCTTTAGCAAGCATAAAAAATGGATGTAGTACAAAAAAAAAAAAAAAAAAGTGATGAAATCAAGGTTTATGTTAATTATATTTATATTCCTTTCAGACAAATTAAAGATGCTCTTGAAAATGTAATCTATACTTCCGCTGTGCTTATAAATACTTTTCATGAGAACTCCTTCAGGGCTGTATGGGTGTATGAATGCATCACAAAAACACTCCATCCTACTGAGCTTACAGAGCTTACAGTCAAAGCACATTTCAGACACAGTTTGAGATAATATAAGTAAGTAGGGACCTGCAAAAGAATGATTGGCCGAAATAATGGTGAGAATGATAGGTACCTCATTAACAGACTAAACATCTTTGTAGCATCATGGGAAAAAAAAAGTGTTTTCACATCTGATGGTAGATGTGGACGAAGCTATTGAAAAGAGCTTCAGGTAAGACAGACATTATTTCCAGGAAGACGCTGCCTATATCTGGTATCTTCTATCAGAACTCGTAAAAGAATGTTGCAGTCATTGAGAAACAAAGTGATCAGAGCAGGTGAGCACATTGGACATTTAGAGAAAGAAAAATCCTGTATCTTAGAGCTGCTGTCAGGGAGTATGGACAAAAAATATCCAAAGCCCCACTAACCTCCTCTGAAGCAGGCATAGTTTGGATGCTGCATGTGGAGGTTCCAGAATAGTGAAGCAAGGGAGGAAGGAGGGCGGTGTTGGTTATCACATTCTTGAAGGGGCACAGATCAGATAATCCAATTTCTTCTTTCTGAGTTGGAGATGAAAGAAAAAGATGGGTCAAGGGGACAACAAAAATTGCAGAAAGAGAGATTGAGAATAGAGATACAGGTTTCTGAAGCACTAAAATAAAAATGGTAGATTAATATGTGTTTTCATTGACTTTTACAAGTGGCTCGGAGCAAAGAGTTGGTTAAGGGTGTGATAAAGATTGTTTGGAATGTTACAATATAATGTTCAGTGAACTAATATCCCCTCAAGCAGTGAATGTAAATACAGTTGCTGATTTTATATTTCTGGAGCTTATTTTAATCAGCTCTAGAGAGTACTATCTCTGGAAAGTGCTGCTCTGATGTTGAATGCTACTGGCTCCTACTGGTGAGTGTGATGTCTGAAACAAGAATAGCACAGTTTAGAAAATCTGGAAGGCTGCCAGATCCAGCTGAACTCAGAGGATCATATTCTACTGTTTTTACACATGAGCAGCTGTGTTGACTTCATTAGGGTCTCATGTGTATAACAGAGTATTTTCTCCTAATATGATTATATTGGGATATTGGAATTCAGCTGTATCTAATTTATTATTGCATTATATCAGTTTGACTGCATCATACCTGTCAATAGCATTACAAAATATAAAAAAGTAATAATGCCTGTAAAGAAAATAACTTTAAAAGACAGCTGATGACTTTGGAAATGATAGATTAAACAGATGAGAGAAGTGAAAAACTGATAAAAATGTCAAAGCTAGGCCACACAGTGAGGCTTAACATCTCTGCTGCCCTCTTGCTGATGGCCTGACTTAACAGCATGCTGAAGGATTTAAAATGCAGGCATAGCTGAAACATGGTCATTGCAGATTGCAGGTGGGATTTTTGAAGCACAAGTGGAGCACAATCCCCAGTCCTTGGTGGGCAGGCCAACACTTTTTTTCTGAAATGATGCTCTGAAGCTGAAGCTCTGGTTTATGTTTTTAGCCACAGAGATGTGTTTTTTACCTTGTGTTGTGCTTTTATCGTTTTCGTGCAAGCTAATTCTAGACAACCAGTCTACGTAGATGGATTCACATCTTGTATCATCAACAAGGCTGAGAATGCAACTTCAAGGAGCTATTGCAAGAGCTGTTTTAAATTGATTACTGTGCTGTTCAGAGGCTCTAGTTACATAGTGCTCATTAGTGACAATTGAGGCACTGAATAAAGCAGACCTGTCAGACTTCCTGCCTTTGAAAAGACAGATAAATTAGTCTGGGCAGAGTGCCATGCTAGTCTGGTTATATTACTTGCAGTACTTGAACTAGCTCAGAGAGTTAGCTTGGGTATCCCTTCACAAGATGACAGTATGCTGTCCAGATGTATCCCTCATGCAGGCAAGCAGCTAATAACACTTTGAATTTCCCTTGCTTGTTCTGCTTCAGTTAAAACATTCAGGTAACTCTAAACAATAGGCTGAAATTGTTATATGTTGGGGTTTTTTTAATATTTTTATTATTATTATTATTTTTGTATCTGTGCTTTAAGGGAGGCCAGTGACGCTAACGTACCACAGTGGAAATGATGGGTGGCCTTCCCAGCTCGTATCACAGTTATTCAGTCAGGTTCTTCCTGAGGTACCCTCGTCAGCTAGTGAAGAAAATGATATTGAGGGAAGAGAAGAAAGGGCAGAGTCTTGCTGCTCTGTCTTTCTACGCCAGATTCTGACTGAACCCAGAATGGAGCCATCACAATTTAGCTGATGAATATCTAGGACACATTTTACACGTGTTTCCGATGAGCATGCCTCTAGAAATTGCATAAACACATTAGAAATAGGTCATTCATAGATTTCTAATTTGGCTATAACATGAACGTATTCCTTCACTCAGACAATTCTAAAGTAACCAAATGAAATTTGTAATCAAAATTTGATTTATTAGAAACTTCTGAGTTTCTCAGAGATAGTCTTTCATTCCCACCTATGCTTGATTATATATATTTTCCCATCTTCTATGTCAGGATACAGTCATTCACAGTAAAATGTTTCTCTCTTTTTTTTTTTTTCCCTTCTGAGTGAAAAAAAAAGAAGTAGGGAAGAGGAGATGCTTCCTAGTAACTTGAGCATGGGCCAGTGATTTGGATTCTCACAAATTTGCACCAAGGCAGATAAGTACCAGCTACTTTATACATTGCAGAGCATCCCCAGAAGGAGAGATCTGTGCCCTCTCAGAAGAGTGTTCACACAGGAGTTTAACCTAGAAAGCTTTGTCTCTGTCAAGTAGTAAGAGAACTTGAAAATTGTTTTCCCAAGTAAATGCTTTTCCTATGTACCTGTTTGGGCTGGATAAGGTCAAATTTGAGGCATGTTGATGAGTTGTCATTCTCTGACTTGTATTATCATGTCAGGAAATGTGTCGTATTTCGTCTATACTGACATATCATCATTCAGCAACCTCTCACTCTTGATATTTATGTACACCATTATATATGTATACAAGTAACTAGAAAATAGATGAAGTATGGGTAAAACTGACATTAGGTCTTCCTGCATTTCTGGTTAACCTGGTCTTCTTGCTAATAATCAGTGAAGTAAGCTTAGGGACTCCTGATGTACAATGGTGTAACAGAATAAACATAAACTCTGCCATATTAAAGAGCCTTAATTGTTAAGTCTGGAGATAACAGCTGCATAAGTTTAGAAGCCTCAGTAATTTCCCACAAGAGCTCTTGACCAGTTGCTTTGCGTGGATGGGGTGAAGGGGCTTTGAGAATGCAAGCCAGGCTACTGCTGCATCTCACAGCAATATTTACCCAGGTAGGAGACAGAATTTAACTCTCAGCTAAAACAGACTTTTTCTACCACTCCTAATGGCTCAGTAGAGATTTGTTAGACTTGTACCAAATGCCGCTAAATAAAATTTTCCACTTCAGCAACTAATTCAACCAGAGGGAATTCTGACTACAGTACAATTGAAACCGTTCCTGCTCAAAAAATAGAAATCATTGATTCCCCTGCATTTGCGAAGGCATTGTTCTTCATCTTGCCCAATGGTCTGTACTTTGAAGAGTCCTTCCTGACTGCTACTAAATAAGTCAGTGTGGTAAAAGCAGCAAGTAGGGAATGTGTTATTATTATAACCAGTCTGTCAGACACAATTGTTGGCAACTAAAATTCCCTATTAAAGGGATACCACGTGCATTCATCTAGAGTTTGGGGAGATCACTAGTCAGTTTTCAAGGTATTCTTAGCAAGCACTGCTCTCCCTTTTATGATTAATTTGAATAAAGAAAGAAAAAAGCATAATGAAGGGAAAAAAAATTCATAACCATAGCTAGTAAACACTTTGCAATATATCCATGAAAGAACAGAAAAAACTAACTCTGTTCAGAAAAAAAAATTAATGAGTTGCATTTGCTTGTCACACTCCATTGCAAATATCCAATCAACATTTGGTCCTCTATCACTATGCTGATGCTTCTTCCCTTCCAGAAAAGCCTGGCATGTTTTTCAAGATAGCACAGCCCCAAAATAGAGGCTTCTCTCTGACTCCTGGTCCTACTTTGTTCCATAGATACTTTAAGGTGGCAGGGCCCCAAAAGTATTTTACCCTGTTTAGCTTCCATGTTGTGATATTACAAAGACTGCTCCAAAAATAATGCCTTCTATTTTATTATGTTGGCTCACAATGTCAGGTAATGTAACAGTACAGGTAGAACTTTACTACCAATATTCCCTTCCATTTTGTTGCTGTGTAACAGATGACAGTAGAGGGGGTGTCTGACAGAACTGGTGTCTGCCATGGAAGTGTGTATAAAGCAAAGCTGTGTCATTGAATTCCTCTTTGTAGACAAAATGGCACCCACTGACACTCATAGATGCTTGCTGAATGTTTATGGAGAGTAAAGGGCGGATGTGAACAGAGTGAGGCAGTGGGTGCTGCATTTTCAGTAGGAGTGATAGCAACAGTGGGTCACCTCCATTTGGGCAGATTTTATGAGTGCGTGCAGATTCTTGTTAATGGCTGGTGAAAATGTATAGCTAATGGTGATGACAGTGTTGAAGAAGAATGTTTTGTAGCTGAGAATTTGCCCCGTCAAATAACGTTATTGAGCTCTCTGCATCAATTGCAGTTTCCATGGAAATAAATAGGAGGCATTACTTTCAAAGCAACCTACATATCCGCAAAAAAGTTTTGCTGGTTAATTCTCAGTATCACCTCTTGGCTAAATTCAGCATGCTGAGTCTAAGGCTTTCATAAAGTAAGTTATTATTTGTATTGTCTTATTTAGTTCAAAGAGCAAGAAGAATCTATCTTGCATTTGATGTTCCACAAATATCTCTTGAGAATTTCCATCATTACAACCTGAAAGTCTTTTCCCTGTCTGTCATTCCATTAATGACAAAGAAAAATTTAAGTTCATGTATGTTAAAAAGGCTCATAAAGCATTACTGTGAAATTCTGAATAGAAAGCTCTGATCAGCAAGTTTTTTTCCCTACCACTAAAATCCCCCATGGTCACTGAAAGTTGAGCAGCTCCTCCACCTGTTTTTCGGGCACTGAATGTAACAGTTCATGTAACTAAAGTAGCTATGATTATCTCTTCTTCCTTTCATCTTAGCAAGGGGCAAACAAATTCTTGCCTTCACAGAAACTTATATATTATTTTTATTTAAGTTACAGCCCTACCTGGAGCCTCAGGTTCAAATCAGAAATAAGTTATTGCTGTGAAAACCATTATCTAAACATGTAAAAATACAGCGTTCCGCTGTAAAGAGCCTATAGACCGGGATGTGCGACATGTAGAAAGAAAGCAGAGAAGACTGAAGTTATTTATTATGTAAATATACTCATTTGCAACTTTTCTGTCTGTTACAGATACACAGAAGAAGCGTTGAAACTCCCCATCTGTGCTAGACATGGCCTGAGGACTCATCTGGAAGAAAAAACTGTGGTGACAACTGTAGGGACACTGCAAGCTGGAGAGTCTGTGAGGGGTAAGAAGGGCCAGGGTCTTCATGTGGGATGCTGGGAGAAGGGAGGCCACTGCTCTTCTGAGACGCATGGCTTGAGGGGAGCTGGCACTGTCCATGGCCCTGGGCACTGCAGTGTGGTGTGACTGAATTGCAGCCCCCTCCCTGCTCACTGCAGGTCCTGGTGTCATGTCAAAAACATTAGCAGCTTAAGTTTGTGCTGGGGGTAGTCTGCCAAGTCTAACAGCTTCACTAGATAGGGATGGTGGCTGGTAGTTGCTCACTGCTCCCCTCTGCATGCAGAATATTCCTGGCAGATTTTAGAAGCAATTTGGAAATAGATGTGGCCTGGAAGAGCTTAGCCTTCTCAAAATATTCAGCAAAGAGTTCAGATTTGAAGAGCTCAACCAAAAGAAAGCCTGAGACCTCCTGTGGCTGGTTTCTGTCTTGTAACATACATAGCATACTATCTTACAGAGACGACTTCAATACAAAGACAGAGGTGATCCAGATCTTATATCCTGATGCTCTCCCTTCTGCAAGGAAGCTTTTTTCCCCCTTTTTTTTTTTTTTTCCACTAGGGAGACAGATGCCTAAAACAGGTAAGTAACAAAAATAATGATAGAGCTGCAAGATAATTCCAAGATGATGCCATAAAATTTTCCTGAATTTGTGGCTTACTGTGTGTGTGAAATTACTGATGTTCCTGTTTGGTTTGTACAGTAATTGGTGAAAGCTGCAGAGTGTGAGACAGAACAAGATACAAGCAAAGAGATTAAAAAAACGTAATTGTACAGAGGTCCTATTTCATTGTTACTGTGATGCTGGTGTTATGTTTAATGGTGTTGTATGCTATACTGAACACCATGCAGCGTGTCTAAACACTGTTATCTACTCTATTAGTTAAAACAATGGTTCAGTGCAACCCTTAGAAGTGATAACCCACACTGAAGTCAAGGATCTTTTAGTTTTAAATCTATCAACTCCTAGCAATGCTCATTTTACCTCCTAGCAGCAAATACTTTCAGCCTCAGAAGCCATCTCTAAGTGGCAAAAATTGTAAGCCTTGTTGTAAATGAAGCGTGGGATACACTGTCAATACAAGCTGTCCAAAACATAATGAGAATCTTTAAATATTTTATGATTTTTTTCCAATGTTCTTTCAGAGACTGAACACTGGAATGAGGTGTAACTGAGAGTAAATTACCAGATGAAGAACATAATTAATGTCTTTCATAAAAATGAATATTTTAACAGTGTGGTTCATTGTATTATAAGAAGTGTTCAACCTCAACCAGATACTGTGATTTTTTCAGTATTCTTTTCTCCAATAGAATTCTATTCTCAAAATTACATAATCTGTAGTGAATAATCTCTCAGGCATGGCATCAGCTCTTAGGTGCAACTCTTTGAATGCCTGTGATGTTTGATCCAGTGTCATTCTGTGGATACAATATATGTGCATTTTAATACCAAACCCAGAGAAATTGCTAGTAAAACTCCTATTGCCTTGAGTGGAAATTGGCTTTTATGCCCCCAAGGAATACTAAGCCTTTCAGGAGTTTAATATTGCTGTTAGCCTGCCTTGGTGAATATCGTAGCATAGACAAGATTTTGCATGCTAAATGAACAGAGCAGCATAATACACTCTTGAAACCATTGAGACAGATTTACTGAGAGGAAAATATTGGTAGGCTATTCCAGTATGAAGTTGCACATGTGTAGTCTTAAACTACACATGTAGTGGGGGTGTTTAATACCAGGATGGATGGGGTCCTGGGCAACCTGGTCTAGTACCACAGTTGGAGGTTGGTGGCCATCTGTGAAAGGGGGGCCGGAACTTGGTGATCCTTGGGGTCCTTTCCAACCCAGGCCATTCTATGATTCTTGGATTTAATATTTTCCATTATTTGTTGTCAATGCATATTGAGGGAGAGGGTGACAAAAAATGTAGAATAACTTTCTATGCATATATGTTTCAGCTTCATTTCATTCAGATGGAATAACGTATTAGTTTTTAGAAGGAAGATGAAGCAGAGTTTTAGTGGGTTGGTGGTTTGGAGCAGCAGGTTGGCAGGAGCTAACTAATTCTGAACAAATTCTACTACAGTAGAAGCATGTTGCTTACTATCAAATTTTTTCTGGCTTCTCTATATTTTTCAAGAATTCAGTCTAACTTAAGGGATTACAGTTTTGTTCTGTGTTATCACATACATTTCTTATTTGATGAAGATAGTGGTAGACAGAAAGAGGAACACACAACTGAAAAATTTAAATTAACTGTAACATTTGAAAATATGTAAGCAAGCCTGTTAGCTAAGACAAAAATAAATAAATAAAAATCCCCGAAGTCTATCAGTTTAGGATTTTCTTCTTAGAAGATTTTTATTTTAATGAAATCTCTGCAAGCTACTACTAATCCATAGTGCTGAACAGGGCATTTTATTTCATTTAATTGATTTTCCTCATTGCAGACAAACTGATAGAAGATTGAAAGTCATCTATTGTGGACGTGTAAATACCTTAAGAATTCCTTTTATTACGCACAGTGATTAGCTTATTAACAAATTCAGACTACATAATGCTATGGCACTCTGAGACGTGATTCCACTTATTTGCATAATGACTAATCACCTGAGCATGGATTTACTTCAGTCTGTGTACCAAAAAATGGGTAGCATTTTTAGTATGTTTGTCTGCATTTATAGGAGTCCTGCTGCCATAGTTACATTCGTTTGGCTTAACTGTTAATGACTGAAGAACAGGGCAATGCTATTGACGTAGCCACTGGCAAAGTTAGGTGTGTGGGCATCAGAAGAATTAGTTAAAGCTAGGCCTCACTTTTCTTGTTTTTCTCTTTTAACTCATGCTTTGCCAAAGCTCTCCATATATTGTCAACGGTGCTGCACTGAAAAGGGCAGCATCATAAAATCTGCAGGATCCTTGAAGACAAGAGGAATGTTTCATGAAGTCAGCCAAAGAATATTTATATGTATATTTATATATTCTTTGGCTTCTCCATAAATTTCATGGTATGCTCCTGCAAGGTGTTCAGAGCCTCTCAGCTCCCCATGGCTTCAGTGAATGATGAGATTTTCTCAGCTCTGGGAAGGATTGTGGTCATGTGGCCCTGCAGTCAGGACACCTCTCTGCTTCACTAGTACATTTAATTGCCTCCAAACATAGTTTTTATTCTCTGCCACGGATACAGTTCCTTAAATGCACATGAGAGCAGGCAGCGTGAAAAGCCTTTTTTCCTCCCATGCATTAGAAGTGACTGAGTAACTCGTGAGGGAGAGAATGAAGCATTGCCATGTGTGAAGAGTGAAGAGAGAGGAAAAAGAAAAAAAAAGCAAGAGTGATTTTGGGGACAGATTAAAAGAGATGTGTGATAATTGATACCAAGAGAGAAGAGAGGGGTGGAGAGTTAAAGGCCATCACAGACTTTCCTTAAAGATAGCTAAGGGAAACTGAAGTAAATGATCAAAGTTGTTAATAGATGAGAAAAAATAAAAATAAAAAAATGGCCATCTACCTCCAGCCGGGGGAGATTACATAGACAGCTGCAGAACTCTCCATAGGTAGGATGCCTAGCATGAATGAAGGACAGCTGCAGCAATTACAAAATGAACTTATGATTAATTTATGAAGTTGAAAATGTTATTTCCTGAGCAAAACATTTGATTTAAACCTTACCTCGAGTATATTGTTAGCAAATACACTCAATTTTAGCTAAGGACCTTCTTGCTCTATTATATTTATTATATCCATGGTAGATGTTATTTTATATGTAACTCAAACACTTCTGACTGCTTGAGAGCATGGTAAATATATGCAATAGTTATTTATTTTTAGGTATGGTAGTTATTTATTTCCTTGTGCAGATCAAGTCAGATGTCATTGCATAGTAAAAATATTTTTTTGTTGAATTTAGGTTAAATACTGTAGATCTGATTCTTCTGTCTAAATTCTTACAAGCGAGTATAATTTTAGACTTGAAACAACTGCTTTTACCTCCCAAAGTCTTTCACTTGGGTTTCACTGAACAGTTCTTACTGTCTAGTCCTGTTAGCAATAACATTAATAACTAAAATTTTAATCTATACTAATGAAGTTGTACTTTCATGTCAAATATTTTCTTTTCCATGAAATAATTAAGATTTTAAAAGCATTACATAAGAATTGCCTAAATAATTGTTTACAGTTTTTATATGATCTATTTTTATAGTTATTTGTACTCATTATATTGAATCAAAGCCTCAACAAATGTAAAGTGCTATAGGTCCAAGGAAGTTATCGAAGTAAATCAATTTGAACCTGTTAAGGACCTAGCCTTTGTTTCACGTTTAACATCATTTATTTTGCAAGTGTACATCAGCTGACTTTTGGCCATGAGCTTTAATCTGTCTAGTTTCACAGCTAGCTAGTTAGAAGTCTTCTTTTGGATTTCTTTTCGTGTCAAAGACCCCTGATGTGAAAATGAACTAATGAATTATTCTTGTACTGGATCTTATTAAGAAGAATCTTTCTTGATGCTGCTTTCCAATTTTCTAAACATCTCCAAAACTTCGCTAACTGTATTAAGATGATGTCAGTATTTTCACAGTGCAAGGCTGATGTGCTTTTACACATTTATTCTCAGAAACTGCAATTTGTAGCAGCAGTGGTTCTTTTTTTTTTTTCTTTTCATTTTATATTTACTCAATATTCAGTCTTTTCCCTGCTCCAGTTTGAAATCTCAGGATTTTGTAGCTTCAGTGTCATCTACAGGGGTAGTAGCAACAATGCAAGAGGAATAACTTAGTAAACAAACTATAATAAAAACAAAACCCAACAACAGAAGCACCAGCATGTGGACAAATCCCAAAACAGTAATTAGTGGAAAGAGACTCCATGGTTATTTTGACAGCCATATCCGTTAGCATTCAAGCATTTAAATTTCAACAGATTTCCTGAGAAGAGAGCCTGGGCAATTATTTGAATTTGAGGTTCAGTAACAGGCTACTGTTGCTCTAAATGGCTATCAGAGTGAACTATTAAAAACTGAGCTGCAAGGTACAAATAAACTTAGTGTTACGAGAGACAGAGAAACCATATAATCATAGAATGGCTTGGGTTGGAAGAAGGAATGGACTCAATGACTTCAAGCAGTCTCTTCAAACCTCTAAAATTCTCTGATTCTGTGACCTTAAAGATCATCTAATTCCAACTTCCCTCCTGTGGACAGAGTTGCCACTCATCAGATCAGGCTGCCCAGGTCCCCAGCCAGCCCGGCCCCTCCAGGGAAGGGGCTTCTCTGGGCAGCCTGTGCCAGTGCCTCACCACTGTCTGAGTAAAGAACTTCCAGCATCTAATTTGACCCTCTCTTCTTCTGTTCTAAAAGTCAACCCTTGTCCTGTTGCTATCTGCCCACGTAAAAGTTCATCAGGGAAATCAGTGTTTTGGTGTCATGGGTACATTCACAGATCATCCTCAACAGCTTTTCCAAGCTCATTAATTTCATTGTTGATGCCTGAAACCAGCAGTTATGCGAGGTATCTTCCATTAGGCATATTATGACTACGTCATCTTGTCTGAATGACCAGGTAATAGCAGCACACAGGTGAGGTTTCTGGACAAATATACCTTCAGTATGCTCTGACCATTAAAACAAGTTTTTTACAGGGATTGGCCATACAATTAATCCTACAATGATTCTTTATGGCCCAATCAAACAGAGAAAATAGGGTCAGGTTTGTATTGCATCTGTATAACTATTTTATACTAGCTTTACTAAGACTATAGCAACACAGCTTCTCACATTTTTGCCTGCTGTCACCTAATAATGCCAAATTTTGTAATTCATAAATTTGAAACAGCAAGCTACTAAACTTTTAGAAAATAAAAGTAGAAGCAGGCACAAAGCCTTGCACTTGATTTTTCCTGATATTTGCTTCCCAGGTTTTCACTTCAATTTACAATTCAGGACCATAGAGTCAATCATGTAAATGTCAACATGCAGCCTATTGCATTACTGTGTGTACAGATCAGTACAGGCTGTGGTCCCCTGCCATGTGTTCAGTATGCTGCTTGGTGTTTCAGGATGGCCACTTTTTGTTTCAGAGCCCAGATTGTGGACCCCGATCCACCCCCATCTACAGAGATTCTTAGAGAATTTTTTACCTTTCAGCAGCTCCACTTACTTGGTTTCTTCTGGTCATATGGAAGAAATGCTCATGGAGATTTGATGCTACAGGACTAGTTGCTGGAGTGAGACCCAGATTCATTTAGACTGGTTACTGTATAGACTTCAGAAGGCAACATAATTTGGCTATTTCTGATCTGCAGTAGGTTGTTACTTGCAGCTCTTTTATGCCATTTTCCATTTCCCAAGCCATCTGGCCCCTGTTGCAAGATACCTGCAGATATATTAATAAACCAATCTAATAGAGCTGTACATATTAAATATACAGCAGAAGCAGCTGGTTGGTGTTTGTTGTAAGCTTTCTATTTACCCTAATATTTCAGCCACTATATTTTAAAGTCTTGAGCTAGCTCCTTAGAGGAAAAAACAGGTTTTATTTCTTATCTACCTACAAAATAAAATAAACTCATCTTTCCTAAATGAAGGCTGTCACCGAAATGGAATTTATAATCTCCATAAATGTCATTTTCCTCTGTGGAGTTGAAACCTTAAGTTCAGACCTTGAACAGCACCGTCAGTTGATCTTATTAAGATATACCCTCCTGACAGCTCTTATATTAATTGCAGCAGATTGCTTGCTGTGTGCTTGTTTGTTTGTTTTCTCTTAGAACAGTTTGAATGACTTCCAGAAAACTTTACTTCCTTTCAGATGCAAGTGAAGTTAGAGAGAAAACAAATACCTCTTAGAAGACTTTATATAGAAGAGTATTAATTCTCATCATGAAATGAGTAGTCTTTGGGACAGTGCTCATGATTTTCTCAAAGTGGGCCTACAGATGTAGCACCATAAACCAACAGGTAGATAGGAAAATCTGGCTGTATAAAATTAAATAGAATAAACATAATTTGTTCTACATACCTTTGCAACACTCCCCAGCTCTCCAGCTACGTAAGAAAGATCAGAAACTAACATTAAAAAACAGAATACTATTCTCAGGATACACAGGGAAAAAAAAAAAAGAAAAAAAAAAGACCTGGGAAAAACAACAAAAGAAATGAAACCACCTCTGCCACAGCAAACCCAACACGCTCATTCACATGCACATTCTGTGTTGTCCAAGGTAGGTTTCTTTTCAGCTTGACTGAGTGGCTGTTTCAACGTCTTACATCTGATAACTACTGAACTTATTATACCAGCATTCAAAACACAATACAAAACCTAAGACAATGCACAGGTATGGGATCTAATAAAAATATAATCTAATACAAAAACAGTGAATTGCTAATTCAGCAATTAAAGTATGGAAAGCAAAAGACCAAATAAATCATTTGTGGTAGTTTGGTTGTGAGACTGGGAAAAAACAAAAGCTGCCTGTGACAAAGGTAAAATGAAATAATAGCCCAACAGTAACAGAAACAAACCAAACCCAAAATACTGCCTGAGACAAGTGTAAAGACACTTATAAAGCAAACAAACCAAAATCTCCCCTCCCTTTCTTAAATACAGCTGTACTTACTTCTTAAAGCTCAGAGAAAACGTGCCCACTTTTAAAATCTGACTTGCAGAGGTCTATTTGGTCTGCACAAAGATACTAGAAAAATTAGAAAACCTTACTTTTCATTGAAAGACATGAAAAATCATAAGGAAGTGGTAAATGAACTGTGAAATAAGTAGTAATGATTCTGCATATACAAGGATTTCCCCGTTTTCCAAGACTTTAGTGTTAAACAAGTGTTTGAACATTTTCCCAAACTCTAACTTGCAGTAGCTGCCCAGAGAGCTTCAAGCATATGACAAATTTCTTTTCATTTTGCCACTCACACTCAGGATTTCCTTTTTGAAACTCCTCCTCCTCTCTTCCAAGCAACTTTAAGCTCTATTAAGCCAAACTTTGGATTGTGGTGATCTGAAGCAACACATAGCAAAGCATATGTAGACTTAGTACATACCTTTTGATTTCAGATGTTGTAATGGTGGCCTGAAAGCTCTGTTGTGCATCTCTCTGTGTTCCTCTGAAAATACATGCATGTATGCACATGCTCCTCTTTTATTGCATAAAACAAGCCTTCCAGAACTCCTCACTAAAGATACAGAGATCTGTTGTCTCCCACTCAGTGCAGAAAGCATTATGCTTCTCATATGGGATCCCAGTTTGCCTGGGGTTGCTCAAGTTCCCAGGGCCTGAGCCCTAGTGAGAAGGAGGTGCCCCCTGCCTGCCACTCTTGCTTTTGACTCTCCATCAGAGCTCCACAGGCAAGAAGTGTCACTAAGAAAGGGAAAAGGAATAAGCCAAAAGGCTGCTGGTGAGAGGAAAAAAAATAAAATAAAATAAAATAAATCAGTTTATCTCTGCCCTCATAGCTATAGATCTATTGCTTTTTTTTTTTTTTCGTATTTTCCACATGCATTGGAACTCATTAAAAGTGATTAAGTCAATTTTTTATCTAAATAATACTTAACAGAGTCCTGAAAGTGAAAATGTATCCAGTCAGCACAATTAAGTATCAAACTACAACTGAAATACAACTTGCAATCCTCTTAAGATATATACTGCTATCCAGATACTGATAAACATTTTCCTAAAACTGTCAGTGTTTAGCAGAAACAAGAAGTCTCCCATGACATATTATTTTTTATCCACACTTAAAGAAGGAAGGTTAAGATCTCATTATCTCCCTAGTTAGTAAATTAGCACCTTGCCCATGATCATACTTTTCCATGAAAAAAATCTTGGAAGGTACACAAGTGGCTTTTTTTGACAATTATGAACTAATAATGTATTTATTTATTTCCTTTCAGGAGTCCTACCACAGTTCAGAAGCCCTTGAAAGTCCTGGCTAAATACAGTATTACAACTAACTGTGAAACACACCAATTGTGAAATCTGAATTGTTATCGTCCCCTACAGAACCATGTGTTATATAGGACTTGCTTTTCTGCTGATAAGAAACACTGTCGGCCTGTTTACCTCTGATCCAGCAACCCAAATACATTTCACTGGACTCACATCACATGAAAACCAAGACTAAAAGCAAATGGCACAGAAAATTCTGATGATCTTTAGCCTTCATTTAAACGCTTACTTTTCTCAACTATCATCATTCTTCTTCACAGGATTACAATGTAAACAAACAGTGCAATCGCACCCTGCCATCAGAGGTGCTGTACATCATGAGTACATTTTTTAAAGAAATGCATTGTACTGTTTATTTTTGAGATGTTTTAACCACAGTGAAATGGCACCACAGTAGTACAGTACACTCTGATTAACCTGACAATAGAAAAATGAAGTTAATTAACCTCATTGCTGTGTGTTTATTCATACTCTGGATAAGGCTGATCATAAAAAAAATCTAATAGCAGTTCAAAGGGATTGAAAAAGACATTTCCAGGTTCAAACAGAGCAGAAACTTTGAGGAAAAACAAACAGCACTGCATGGGATCTAGGTCTTACACTCTGACCACGACGCTAACGATAATATTCCCTATACACAGCAGTGCCACATAGCTCAAAAAATGAAACAGAGATGCTATTAGGCTGCTAAAACAATGGTTTCCTTTGTAAACACTTTCATATGCATGGCTGAAAAGTATACTAAATATAAGCAGTCTGTTTTCTTTTTATAATAAGCAAATATGGATCAATCAATCTATGTGCCTTACTTAGACCTGTGCTCAGAACAAGTGTTACAAAGCCACGTCATGACATAAATCCTCAGAGCTACCTTTCTGAACCAGCAATTACCAGTTCAGACTCCCAAATGCTCTTACACTGAAAGTTATTCACAATTAGCATTGCAGCTGAAGGAGTTCCTGCATACCTCTTTGTTACTGTGTTTTAGCTCATGAAAGACCATTTCACTGTGGTTAAATCAAAAGAATGTATTCTGAAATAAATAGAGGTTGTTTTTTTGTGCTTGGTTTTTTTTTGTTGTTGTTTTTTTTTTTTTTTTTTTTTTTTTTGTATTGTTTCTGTACAAATATCTGATATATAATGATTGAACACCTTGGAAGTTTCCCCTCATCTCTCTCACTGGAAATGAATCACAGTAAGACAGGCATATGAATAAATATTGCCTATCTCTAAGTATGGTAGATGAAAGGGTGGCAGCTAGCAAAGGGGAGGAGAGGGGAAGGACATAGACTGTCTCTTCTTCTTTGATTCAGGCCCTGTTCATCCAATGGATCAGTGGTCCACAGTGAGCAGCCACAGCCGGCACTGCTTGGCAGCACGCGCTCTGCAGGCACTGGCTCAGCAGGGCTTTCTGCTCAGCCGCTTTGTCTGGCCATGGTCTGCAGCTTAACACCTTATGGCTCTCCTTCTCCTTACTCTTATTAAAATAAGTGCTTTTCCTTCAGCTGCAAGCATAAATACAATAAATATATATTCTCTCACAGGCATATTCACTGAATTCCTCCCTTATGGAAGCCTGTTTATTTCAAATCTGTTAGCCCCATAAACACACATAAGACAAAGAGAATCGAACTCATCTGACTTTGGTAAGTTCATTCAGATCAACAGAAAAATCCTGTAGTCTAAAACACAGATCTTTCTTAACTCTTTGGCAGGTTAACTTCCTTAACTAGTTTTACTGTCTGGTCTGCAACAGTGGCGAAAAAAAAAAGGGAAAATTTGGGAGAGGGGTAGAGACTATAACCCTGCAGTTTGTTTTCACTTTGAAAGGGAATTACTGAACACAAGCAGCTGATTTTCAGTACCACTTCCACTTTGGATTCTGTAAAAGCACAGTAAGCACAGATGCAGAGAACTACCTGTCCCTGCTATGAGTGTTTGATACAGTGAGAGAGAAAGAGAGATACAGGCTTACAATAACAGCAGCAGCAATGAAGGAAGGTTTTACCCAAGATTTTCCAGCACTGCAGTTCTTGCTTTTGGACAACAGAAGGCAAAGTGCGGGAGAACAGGTGAAACATTATACTCGGGGAAAGAGTAAAAGAAATGATGGCAACTATGAGCTTGCTTACTTAGAGACATTCATTCCCACAAGATAACCAAAAAGAAAAGCACGTGCAGTTACTGCACAGCCTTAAATAACTGCATGAGACACAAAGCAGTGGAGAACCAGAAGCTGCAGAAGTCGCTGGCTAAACAGGTGCAGGAACCAGTACAATAGCATATAGGCTTCCAGCTATTCACGCACTCCCCAGCACAAAGCAGGCAGTCATGGCAGGTGCTCGGAACTGGAGATCTGCTTCACTAACTACTCTAGACTGCTGCAGAGACATAAAACTATAGAGATGCAGATCTGACACGCTTACAGTGCCTGTTTTTTCTTATTGGCATTCAGGCAACCAAATTGAAAACAGAGAATGAGCTAAACTCATTCCTGGTCTATGGATAGCTTTATCCTGATGAGTTCCTGTAAAGCACAAAACCTAACAATCTCTCCAGTCTAACCTTGTTTAGTCCACACAAGTAAATTTGTTTCTTAGAACAGACAGATCCTAAAATACATGTTATTTCCTGTTTCTGGATAATTTGAGTTGTGCCTACCTCCTTTCCCTCAACCTTTGGCTCTTCCATTGTAAGAACTTCTGTAAATACATTTTTAAACCTGGCAAGCAATATCACTGCAAACAGTAGCACATCCTTATGCTTAATCTAAGTGCTCAGATCACACAGTAAAACAAAAACGTGAAAGGATCTATTAAATCTGGAAATAGAACATGTTATTTTGTTACAGAGTAGTATTGTGGCAGTATGTTGCTTCCTTAGTTGTGGGCATCACACATGACTTGGTCAACCCATTAACCAAACATCGACCCTTCACTGAGGCACCTATCTGGCTATTTGCCTTATCTGAGTTCTCAGTGGCTTTGTAAAAGAACCATCCTCACTCCTCTCCCCCAGCTGCAAAGGGTTCAGAGGCCAAAAACAACTTAGGGCACTGATTTAGTGTCTAAATGCAAGCCATAGAACACTTTCTAAAGTTTACATTAGTTTTTTGGTTTTTTTTTTTTCATTTGACTGCTGTAATCTTAGCTTTTGCAATATATCTCAAATTTCTGTTATCTTTCAACATGAAACTTCAACTACATAATCATCACTGTTGAACTGAAAGATGGACAATGAACAGCAGATAAAAGTGACCCTAGATAAGGGACAGATCTTATTGCTGAGTGTAAGAAAATATTTCCATGAATTTGTATTCAAGGTGTCTGTTCAACCACAGTAAATATCAGACATTTATTCATTCAGTTTGTGACTATTTAGATTCCTGAAGTTAAATTCTCACACAGCAGCCTCTGTGAATTATGATTTCTATCTCTGGTTGGCAAGGGACTCCTATCTGATGAATAATAACATGGCTTCAGTTATTCATTCCTTGAGCATCGCTTAGTTGGACTACAACCAGACAATATATCCTTAGCAACATAAACTACTTCAAGCACATCAAGCTTGTCTTCTGCTTATAGCGGCTATAAAACTGTGAATCATTATATCTTGATCTTTATCTAGAATCAATATATATATAATTACATATATATATCCCCCACTAAGTATTTTTTTTAATAAAAGCCCTTAAACTTTCCTATGAGAAGACGCTCCATTGCCCACGCATTATCTCTGAGAAGAGAAAAACACATCCAATAGCAGGGTGTTTAGTCATGTTCGTTTCTACGTGTGCTTTTCCAACAGATCATCAAAAACATAATTAGTAAAATGAAATCCAAATTTCCTTTCAACATTCAGCACCACCAAACTCATGAAGGCTTATGAGATAAGAAGTGTACAGCCCTTGAAAGCTTTCTGATGCAGTTTGCAGCAGATCTAGGGGAGAAGCAAGAGAGAAACCCTTTTTTTTTTTTTTAATTTTAAACAAAGACTAGGTCCTTCACTCGTCTAGACTGATGGATTTGCTCCTGTAAATGTCTCTGCTTTATGGAGGTGCAAAGACTAGCAGTAGCTCAGTGGGGACTTTTCTTTTGTTAAGACACAGGCAATATTATCTCTATGTAGCTACCTCAAATACATCACCTGCGCTAAGACAAGTGATTTTCATGTTTTTGCATCAAGAAGGTTTCAGGATGGCACTGAATTCAGAACATACACATGGCACTAAGAAAGTTCACCAGCAATTGCCGATGACAATTTCCAAGTTTCCAAGTAGCCATTCCCTGCACTGCCAGGAGCCAGCCATTCTCTTATTTTCTCCCTTTGCAAAGCATTAGAGGAAACAGTGGTTTCACTGGCCTTGCAGAGTCACACAAAATAGAATTAAGCACATCAATATGCTGCACAAATTTTGGACCCTTATGAAAAACTGAATTGATGTCCTGAATTCAGGACTGTGCCAGAGCCATAGACATCATTTGTGCACTTGGAACACACACATTGTACGGCAGCAACAGTAATTGCAAAGGGGTTACCGGCAAATGGCACAATAAGCCTCACTTCCTTGTGCTGTGACAGCAGACATGAAGGCTAACACAACAGTGTTGAAGTGGGAGAGAAAGCCAGTTACATGCTCTACAAGTTTTTACCAAAAATACAGTTTCCACTGGATGAATGGCTGAGGTGATAGGATGCAGCTATCTTTTCTCCCTGAATGAAAGGTTGCTAGAAGGTCTGTAAATTTTTAAGAAGTCCAAAACCTTCTTTTTTCAAGAGGACAATTTGCCACATTTACAAACATGTCCATTTACAGACGAAATGATAGAAAAGTGGAAAAAGGTGAAATGAAATGGTTAAAATATCTTTCTACTCAAATGTTAGTGCATTATGATTCCCAATCATGCTTTCTACTTTTGGTACAAGAAGGAAAAAAAAACCTTTTGAAAGAAACACACAGTTTGACTGTTTATCATGTATCAACACTGAAAACCATAAGTTTCTTTTGATTACTTTGTGAGAAGCAAGTTGAAAATCATTGGAGGAAATCAAATAGCATGTCATAGAACAGGTTGGTGGATTAAATCCTGTTGGGTCCTTCCAGACCTTTGAGGCATAAAATATATTTTGCAAACTGCAGTCTGTGATCTGAAGAGAGTTGCTTACCACTGGTAAAGTACTGTAAAGTAAATCAATCGTGGGCTGACTTATTTTCCTTTTTTCTCCTATAACTTCCATAACTATTAGAAAAACATACAAACTGACCTTTAAAGCAATTCATTTTCCTTTCCACAAAACTTTGAAAGCAATTTTAGTTTGAGAAACAAGAAAACAAGTTTAAAAATCTCAAAGGTTATTGTGAAAAGGGTCGGCTGTCTTCCAGCCAGCACTGTTATGCACTAGACAGACAAAGGCATATAGCTTGCTCTGCAATGCATTTCTGCATTGATTTTGCAGAAGGAAAAATATGAAAACACGCTTTGAGCAGATAAACTCCACGAAGAAAAAAAGATTAAATGAAGCCACAGCACCTGTATTCTGACTCGTAGATGTACTTGATATTCAAAGTCACCAATATGAATCTTTTAAGTTAAAAAAATTAGAAGAAAACAATTAATTATGAACTTAAATATGGCAAAATCAGGAGTGCCAGAGAACCCACTAGCTAGTGATATTACTTTACTAGCAATTAGTGCAGTATTTGATAGACAGGACCCTTGAGTCCCATGTTCTCCCCTCCCTTCTCATGTTCTCTACCCCTTTTTTTCTCCTTACTGCAAAGATACAATATGCAAACAGGCAATCAACCAAATGGCGTTGGTTATAAAATGGAAATGCATACACATATATAATTGTTAATTAGTTCTGTAACTATAGCCCATCTGCATTCTTGCATAGCTACCTGCGGCATGGTGATTCCTCAACAGCTAAGCACAGGGGATGAGATCCGTTGGGGAATTCCCAATTCCAATTGTGGAGTAGGAGTGCATAATTGGGGATCTACTTCTGAGGAGTCATAGAAAAGATAAAATAGAGTGGGGATATACAGCATGTCAAAGAAACCAGGGTAAAAAAAAACTCCTGAAGAAACCAGGGTAAAAACAATCAAACCTGTGATTTGCTTGTAAATGCTTTTTCTGTCCATGTTGACTATTCTGTTAAAAGCAGGTGCCATCCACAAGGTCAGATTCTAAAGACAAAAGAAGCAGTCCCTATGGTGAGGAGCCTAATTCCCACTGGGAGTCGCACACAGCCGCAGCACAGGACACAGATACTTCCTGAGAGTAGCAGTATATGTCTGGATCAGAGTACTCCTAAAGCAAGTCTCCAGAGGGGCTGCAGAAAAATATTTTCTATCCTCTACAGACCCTATCAGTCAGAAGAAGGATGTGTCCAAAAGGCAGTTTATTCTTTGTCTTTTTGAGAAATATTTACAAGATAATAAAATGTTATAAATTATAAATATACGAATTGCCTCTTACAACAGCCACTAGGTACCTATTACTGATGTGACTGTAGCAATATTTATATAAACTTCAGAGATTCTGTCCCACATTTTAGGAGAAAACCTGCATCTAAACCAGGCCTTGGAGAGTTTTCCTGTTGCAAAATGCCTTTATAAAAAGTCCTTCCCCAGTTTCAGGTACTGGAAGGCCGCTTGGCCTTGCTGAACTTCATGAGGTTGACGTGAGCCTCTCAAGCCTGTATAGGTCCTTCTGGATGGCCTTCCTTCTAGCATTCCACACAGCTGTTCACTTACCAACCCACTCCCAGTGGAACAGGAGAGAGAACTGGGGATAACAATCAACAAATTAGAGCTGGTGTGTTGAGATAAAAAACTAAGAAAGAAAAGGAAGAGAAAAGGTAACAATGTTAATGATAAATGCCCAGCCAGTCCCCAGGCAGCCAACTCCCCACCATGTATCAAGTTTTTTTTTCATAACGTCATACTGGATGGAATATCCCTTTGGTCTGTTCAGGTCAGCTCTCCTGGTTCTGCCCGTCCTAATTCCTTGTGCTCCTCAGCCCCTCTCACTGGCAGCGCAGTGAAAGAAGCTCAGAAAAAGAAATGTCTTCGGCTCTGTACAGCACTACTCAGCAACAACTAAATCATCACTGTATTATCAATATGGTTTTTCCCCCAAAGCCAAAACATAGCATCATCCCAGACACTATGAGGAAAAAAATAAACACTGTCCCATCTGAAATCAGGACATGGCCTCTGGTGCATAATGCAAAGGCTGATGGCTCCTGTAATGTACACAGCGCTTCTGAAATAGATCTCTGGAGTAGCCTAGTCCCCGTCAAGTACATTACATACAAACCTCAGCTGAAAAAGACCGTTCTTCTTTCACGTGTTTAGATCAAAACAATAACAAAAGTAATTCTGCACCAGAAAATGCATTAAAGTCTTAAATTAGAGGCTCCTTTCTCCCAGTTGCTGCTGTAGTCCCAGCCACACCACAAGCTGTACTCCTCATAGGAAAGCCAGAGGAGACAGCATCACCAAAGACCATGCTTCTACCACCTGCATGGAAACTATACTGCCATGTAGCAGCTAAAAACCTGGCAAAGCTCCTTTCATACTCCCTCTAATAAAGGCACTTTAATTCTTGTCTTTTTTATTAGCACAGGTTGATGTTCCTGGTTTGTTTCTTCCTCATGCCTTCAACCAAACACATTTTGAAGTCCCCATAGCACAGATAAGCTTGGAAAAAATATGAGTCCACAGCCACTGAAAGCTTCTACACTCTTCAGCAAGCCAGATTTCAGTTTTGATAAAATAATTCTATATAAGTACTCCAATAATGTGCAAGTGGCAAGAGAAAAGTCTTATTACAGCAACAGAGCACTGCCACTATCAGGCAGTCAATCTGTACTCATATCCATCCATGGAAATGGATGCCACTATTGAATTAGAGAACTGTAATGATTTACAGCACTTAGCTGTCCTTAGTGATGCTCAGATTATGTTTGAATAAGTGAATATACTGTGTTCCTGAAAGTCAAGCAACCCTTCTGGGACCCGGTCTTGCAGAAGGCTAGGGAAGATGAAGAACTTTTCACTTTCCAGTCTATCAGAAGCTTACCTGGAAAAATAAAACTGTGTGCTGGGGCTTTCAATTCAGCTTATCCACCCAGACAAGTGGGATCAAAGATTACAGAAGACTGAAGGCAGAATGATCAATAAGACCAAGGTAAACACTAATGAACACAAATATCCTCTGTGAGAAGATGTTTAATTCCAATGGGTGCTCCAGTATAAAGAAGAGGTAATTAATCTCTGTATTAACTATCATTTACAACACAAAGAAGCAAAGGGGCGTCTTGTCAGCAGGCAAACATTCACAGCCTATAATGGTCTGTAATGCCAGAGATCTGGTCAGGATTTTTTGCTTACTCTGTCCAGACCACACAGGGAGGCTTTTAAAGTTTGGATCTTACTGGAGCACTGTTTTTTTTTCATTCAGTCTTGTAATGAAAAGCTTCCTTTGGCTGTACTAGCTGTAAAGTTCAATTTGAAATCTGACATGAACTGCAGTCATACAAAGGAACAGGACAAAGCTTTCAACTCTTATGGTCAGTAAGAGGGAATCCAATACCCTGGTCCTGCAGCAAAAGAGAGCTGCTAGGCTGCAGGTTTTAAGCTGTAGGTTGGAGGTTTTAGACTCTAATTCTGACTAACATGCTCCCATCTTCGCAGAAAATACAAAATAGATTTCAAAGAAATAAGAAATGGCACTCTCTGCTTTAACAACTGTCCTCAGAACATTAAAAACCTCTATACCATGCTTAAACAAATATAAAAAGCATTCGAAGACAAAGTTATTCTACTGAACTCATACAAAATTCTTGTGTGATCAGACTTGTAAGATACTTAGCCATTTCACATATCTATCTGATCTTCAAAAATTGTGCAGAAGCTCTGGGTAATAATAACTTCCTCAACAGCCCAACTGGTTTTCTAATTCAAATGATGTATGTGCATTTTTTTTAGTTTAGATATTGCTCTGTCAATTGTACCACCATTAAAGCTCTACTGAAGTGAAGTCACAGATTTCTTATTAGACATTGAAATGTCCGGACTATATTCACTGACCTTTTAAACAGAGACCCATAACTACAACCCCTCTCCCCCCTTCCTTTTCTTTTTCTTGTTGTTTATCTTTTTGAGTAACAACCTAGAAACACACAGATTCATCCAAGAATACAGTTAAGGTATGTTAAAGCTGAAAGACAGTGAGACTTGAACAAATAGTGCCTTCTATCTTGGCATTTTGTACACGTGCAAGGGAGACTAGGCAGGAGGGTCATACTGCCCTAAAGATAGAGCAGCTGTGCTATGGAAGGAACTAGTTGTCTTTCAAGAAGTTTCAGGGAGCAACCTAAAATTAGCTCCTTTTCTGTAACTTGTGATTTCTAAAAAGCTCTTAGGAAGAATTTAAGATCTCAGCAGCCCACTGGCTTAGTAGCACTGCCATCTTCATTTCCTATTGCAGTGTTTTCCCTTTCCACATACACAGCTCTTGCTTTGTGCTTGGCAGGAATCAGGCCAATTGACCTATATATTTAGGAAAATGTCGTAAGATATTATTTACAGAGCACAGGGACTGTTTCCTTGAAGGAACATGTTGAGGTACCAAAACCCATCACCACGTGTTCAGCCCCTGACTCTCAACTGATATTTAATTCTCATTTACAAATTGCCTCCACCTCATTTACATATCTGAATATCACTTCATTTACACCTTGATGATCTTCTCAGTGCAACTGTTTTAGCGGGCCTCAAATTATAGCCCAGCCTCCTATTGATAAATTGTTTTTGAGATGTCTGTGTCATTCCTGCCTGGAATTGCCCCTGACAACTTCTGCATGCCACAAAAGCCACAACACTGAAGTGCCTATAAAAGACAAATGTTTGGGTCTGTGAAACATTCACAGGAGTGTGATTTTACCTGCCATTGCCACCCATCACAATCATGCTTGTTTTATCAGAAGCAGCTGGGCACCTGAGTGCATAATGCTGGCTCATTCAGAGACTGCAATACAAATGCTTAACACCACAATCCAAACACCACTGAGTGGGAAAGAAATTTGCCAGCTTTCAGTATGACCAAGGACAGAGAACAACATTTCATATTCTTTCTCTACTATCAGTAGTAGCACAGGAAATATGCAGCTTTCTGTAATCACTGTGGTATAATAAATGTTAGAAAATTAAAATATAAAATAAACCAACTCAGAGTACAGGTATAGGTGAAACCAAGTGTCAGAGCCTAGTACATGATGACAGGGAAATAGCACTTCTAATAAATACATATTTTATTTTTATGGAGAAATGTAAGATGAGTTTTTGAGCAGAGATGCTGAACAAAAGGACAGATGGGGTAGTGAGCTGTTTGGACACGTACCCATATCCTTCACACGTCAGGTATCTGAAGCTGTGCATGATAATGAAACATCCTGCATCGATGGTCCACTAACAGAGCATGATTATTAAGGTCAAGCACCTTCAAAGCACTCCCTGATTGAGAAATCACTGGAAATCTCAGCCCATATACACATCTTTTGAGTCAAGTAGCACATATTCTGTTTATTGCTCCTAGCAAAATAATCTTATTCATCTGTGAATGATATATGGCATGCCACTTAAGACACTGGTCTTCTTCCATTAGGAAAAGAAATAGATCACATTACAAATGACTTTCCCTGCTAAATCTTTTTTTTCTTGACATCTGTCTCTACAGATTCAGAGTCCATCTGCAATAATTATTAATTATTCCCACTTCACTTTCCTCTTCATCACACTAAGACATATCATCTCAACACCAGAAAGCATGAATCTAGATACATCTAAAGGAGCATTAAAATCACAGTTTTAAAATTTATTCACCTTAAGAGGGCTTCCAGCATACCAAAGAGCTACTTGTAGACGTTGACCACTTTAAATCATAGAGAAGGAAAGTAACATAAAAAATAGTATAATATTAAACTAAGCATTACCAGAATTGGGAAGCTTTCTCTAGTAAAGCTTTGCTACTAATCTGAATGGAAGTTATTACAGAGGAAGGGCAAATTTGGAAAATTATGGTTCTTGACAAAAAAGGCATAAAGAAAGGATCAAGTGATCAGTTCTACATAACTGTATTTCAAAATGTGACATTATGCACATTCTGAATATTTTTAAAAGTAACATTTTCATGGAAGGCTACATATCATATAGCTGAAGCTACTACAGCTTCCTTGAATCACATATATAATTTCACACTTTCTATCTCGTCAGAAAGAAACTAAACAGAAAATGGCCAAATGTTAAGTCTTCATTTACAGCTTGTGATGAAGTGAGAAAAAGCAACAAAATTTAGATTAAGAAACATGAAACTTACCAGGGCAAAAAAAAGATGAAGCAGGAGAGGACAAGGCTGACAGCACAGAATTACCTCAACAATTTCGAAAATTGAAAGAGTGAAAAGAAAAACCAAAAAAAAAGGTCAGAGTCTTAATCTTTTAACTCTGAGAAATGTAAAGAGCACCAAGCTGATTGGAGACAGAGTTCTAAATTGGTGTCTCACATCTAAAATAAAGACTGTAACTCCAGGTTGCCTATGGGGTGTCAAGATTAATTTGTAAGTGTTGGTGCTATGCTTTAAAGATGTAAGACACTGTGTAAGTGCTAAATATTATCAGTCCAAAGAGGAATTTCAAGGAATTTTCAAACCTTGAAGGGACCATGTTTAATCATAACATAGCTGAAATTACCGATTTCTGCTAAATAATTCTCTATTGCTTCTACCAGTGTTTGCCACCACCCAGCTGCAACAAATGGAGCCTCAGCTATCTTAAAGACAAGAAAATTATGCTATGTAGCCAATTATTCACAATCTTAGAATGATTTGCATTGGAAGGGAACTTCAAGATCATCTAGTTTCAATCCCCTTGCTATAGGCAGGGACAGCCACCACTAGACCAGGTTGCTGAAAGCCCCAGCCAGCCTAGCCTTGAACAGTTCCAGGCAGGGGGCATCCACAACCTGTCTGGGCTACCTGTTCCACTATCTTACCACCCCCACAGTAAAGAATTTCTTCTTAATATCAATCTAAATCTACCCTCTTCCAGTTTAAAACCATTTCCCATAGTCCTGCTGCTATATGCCCTTATAAAAAGTCCTTCCCCAACTTTTCTGTTGGCCCTCTTCAGGTACTGGTAGGCTTCTGTTCCCCCCAGAGCCTTCTATTCTACAAACTTAAGAGCCCCAAGCTCTCTCAGCCTGTCCTTGTAGAGGAGGTGCTCCAGCCCTCTGATAATCTTTGTAGCCCTCCTCTGGACCTGCTTTAACATCTCCATGTCCTTCTTGTGTTCGGAACTCCAGAGCTGAATGCAATTCTCCAAGTGGAGTCTAATGAGAGCAGAGTGGAGGGACAGAATCGTCTCCCTTGATCTGCTGTCATGTTTCTCTTGATGCAACCCAAAATGCTGCTGGTCTCTTGCTCTGCAAGTACACATTGCTGGCTCATGTTGAGTCTTTCATCATCCAACGCTCACAAATCCTCTCCTCAAGGCTGCACTCAAGCCATTCTCTGCCCAATATGTATTTGTGCTTTGGACTGCCCCAACCCAGACACATGACCTTGAACTTGACCATGTTGAACTTCATGAGGTTGACGTGGGCCCACCTCTCAAGCCTGTCCAAGTCCCTCTGGATGGCATCCCTTCCCTCTAGCATGTCAACAGCACCATTCAGCTTGGTGTAATCTGCAAACTCACTGAGGGTGCACCAACTGTCCATGCCACCTACAAAGATGTTAAATAACACTCGTCCCAACACTGAACAATGAGGAACACTACTCATCACCTGTCTCCACTTGGACTTAGAGTCATTGATTGCAACTTTCCAGGTGTGATCATCCAGCCAAATCTTTATCCAGTGAGTGGTTCATCCATCAAATCCATTCTTCTCCGGTTTGGTAACCAGGATGCCATGCAGGACAGTGTCAAATGCTTTGCACAAGTCCAGGTAGGTTATATCAGTTGCTCTTCCTTTATCCAGCGGTGCTGCAACTCCATCATAAAAAAAAAAAAAAAAAAAAAAAAAAAGGGCATGACTTGCCGTTGGTGAAGTCACTTGGTTACCACCAATCACCTTGTCTTTATTTTCTACTTACAGCAGACAAATCTTGCTTCACTGAGTTCTTCTCTTTGCTTTCTGCAACTTGAGCAGTGTGGTTAAAGCCCTTGCTAGTGAAGGCAGAGGCAAAGTCATCATTTTCACTGTATCCCTTATGATCAGGTCTCCAGTTTCCTTCCGGAGAGGGCCGACATCTTCCCTGATCACTGATGTACCTGTAGAATTTCTTCTTGCTCCGCTTCGTGTCCCTGGCTAGATTCAATTCTATCTGGGTTTTAGCTTTCCTAACCCGATCTCTGGCTGCTCAGACGATTTCTTTGTAGTCCTCCTAGGTAATCCACTCCTGCTTCTACTCCCTATAGACTTTCCTTTTGCACTTAAGTAAGTCTAGGAGCTCCTTGTTGATCCATAGAGGACTCTTGATATTCTTGCCTGCCTTCCTTTTCCTTAGGATGCACTGCTTCTGAGCTCGGAGGAGATGATCCTTGAGTTCTGATTAGCTTTCTTGGGTCTCTCTTCCCTCCAGAGCTTTATCCCATGTCACCCCACAAAGCAGTTCCCTGAAGAGGTTGAGGTCTGCTCTCCTGAAGTACAGAGTAACAAACTTGCTGTGTACCCTCTTTGATAACCTAAGGGTCTTGAATTCCACCATTTATGGTCTCTGCAGCCAAGGCTGCCCTTGAGCTTCATATTACTCACCAGCCTCTCCTCATTGGTGAGGACAAGGTCTAGCGTAGCACTTTTTCTCATGATCCTCTATCATTTGGAAGAGGAAGTTACCATCAACACATTCCAGAAACCTCTTTGATTTCCAGCTCCCTGCTGTGTTTTCCCTCCAACAGATATCAGGGTGGCAGACGTACCCCAAGAGAACAATGTTTCGTGAACATGAAGCTGTTCCTATCTATTGACAGAGGGCCTTATCCACTTAGTCTTTCTGATCAGACAGCCTATAGCAGACTCTCACTATTTTATTTCCTTCCCCTGCCTTCCCTTTAACCCTAACCCATAAGATCTATGTCAGCTACTCATCTTCCCCAGGTGGAGCTCCATAGACTACAGCTGGTCATTGATGTAGAGGGCAACACCCCTCTCCCCCTTTTCCCCTGTCTGTCTTTCCTGAAGATTTAATACCTGCCTATTCCTACATTCCCACCTCTCAGTGATAACAGTGATGTCATAGCCCTGTAGGTACACACATGCCTACAGCTCTTCTTGATTGTTCCCTATGCTCTGTGCATGAGAGTACAGGTATTAAAATTTGTCCTTTCTGGAGTTCTTTCCATGTGAGCCTAGATCCACAGAGATGGCCGAGCATTCATTTTCCTTCCTTTTGTAACATTACCTTGTTTGAGCTTGTCCCTTTGCCTTTACAGCATTCTTTTCTGTCTTAAAAAAAAAAATCAAATAAAGAAAGCACAGGAAAAACCTAAGCTTGATATGTTCAACCCTCACCCCCATTTAAGTTGTTAACAAAACTCTGTTGACAGTAGAGCAGAAGGGTTTCACCCAGTGCATCCAATTTTCTTTTAGCATAACTCCACTGAAGAAAAATGAGTTATACTGGATAACTGATAAGCCATTTGGAAAACAGCATGAACACTGAGGTGACAAAGCCAGCTGATGATGCTCATTTGCCCAAGGTAGGAAAAATGAAAGCAGCTGTGTAGAGTTGTAGAAAGACCTCTGGCACTGACTGACAGATGAAAGGGCTAGCAACATTGAATGTAGATAAAGGTATAGAGGTATAGTAGTATGCAAGAGAAAGAGAAAAAGAAAAAGAAAAAAAAAACCAATTTTAACTCCATATACACAAAAATAGGCTCAGACCTGACAGTTCACTGCCTAGGAAAGTGATCTTGTCATTAGATAGTTCTAGAAATTACCAGATGTGGAGGAGGTTGTGAACTGTTACAGCAGGAAGCAGAACAAAACACGGAATATTGTATGCTCCTATACAAGCTGTACTCTGGGTTGCCTTACTACGTTTGCAGACTTTCCTCTGAAATATACAGGGGAAATAAACCAACACAGAAGAGCAATAAGGATGGTCAGAGATACAGAACCACATCAGAAATAAATACAGCACCTCTTCCTAGAAAAATTCAACTGTGAAGCTCATGATAAAGCTTTAAAAATTCTGAGAACACAAGGGATATACACATGGACCATAGATTCATGAATAAATTTAATGTAACAGCTGGTGGCACCAGAATGAAGTTCGCAAGTAAGTAGAAAGCAGCAAAGGCTGCTTTGCACCTACCTAACTGGGCAGTAGCATGCATTTCCATGGGGTTTCGTAATAGCTAAAGTGTAAAGTGCACGTATTTGTAAAGACTAATAAGCAAAATTAAAAGCCCATTGGGAGATATTACAAAAATATACAAACTTCTTGTTCAAAGAATCCATCAATATTTGTACATTTTACCATCCTACTTGCTTACTCTCTTTTATATTCTTCCCTCTTCCACTGCTACCAGCCACTGCCCATACCATGGCATGATGACATTTCTGAAAGGCTCTTACCTGCTTCTTCTGGTGGTGAGAACACCTGCAGTACATCTTCTCTTCTTCAGCACCAGTATGCTTGGCAATAAGCCCACGTTGAGACATTCCAGAAAAATAAAAGCTGGAAGAAAGCCAAATAGAAGCAAATTCAGTGAGGGAAACAACTGCCAGCTCCTCAGGCTGCCATCAGCAGGGTTGACTGGAATTAGATACAGGAAAAGAAGGGTTGGGGAGACTGCTGGGTTCTGACCTGCCTTGGTTTGACTTGGCCTAACCTGCTGGTGTTGGCTGCTCCTCACCCATGCAGGTAACTCCTGCAAAGCCCAAAATAACCTGCTTTCTGTTCTGCCCAGTGCTAAATAAGACATAGTAGTTTTTAATGCTGTCCTGAATACAATGCTGAGCACAAACATCATGAACAGACAGGCAGGTCTGTAAGAAGAGGATTATTAACTGCATCACCTCAAAGCCTTTCAGAATCTAATATACACCAAAAACCAGAGCCATCTATGTTTGAAATGATAACAAGCACATTTTGTCCCAAAAGCCTTAGTATTGTTCCCTTCTCTCAGCACCGAAGAACAAATATATGTGCCGGAACCAAACAGATTGTGGGGCCATCTATTAGTTGTTGCAAGGAGAGAGAAAGGAAGGACATGATAGCCTTGTTTTTGGAAATAAACAGAAATCCATGAATGCCTACCTATATCCTGCTAGTTCACTTATCACTTGTTTTTTATTTGGAATAGTTATATAACAAACAAATGAAAAATTGCTCTAAATTGATGTGCTGAATTACAACCACACCATTTTCCTAGCACCTTTTGTTCAGCTTGTATTTTTCCATTTTAGGGCAGCAATCTGCTTTTCACCAGCTGCTTGCCTCGGTGAAGGAGCTGTGAGGTTGTGGGGTGGGCTCGTCCTCACACATGCGGCTGCCTGCAGGAAGCACCAGCAGGTGGGGAAGCACAGAACAGAGATGGAAAATTTCTGGCTTCCTTCTGCCTAATTGTCTTTTGATGACTGGACTACTAGCTAGCTTGCCCATCAGCTGCTCTCAATGGCAAAATAGGCCCCATGAATCAGGCACATCATCTCAGCAGGACATAGTTGTTTAGAAAACTGAAATACAAAATTTAATAATCCTTCAGGCCAGATCCCCAGCTAATGTAGAAAAGCATGGTTGCACTGAAGTGCATGTACATCAACTGGCTTTAGGTGAGGATCTGGCTGACTGCTCATCAGCTTGGTAGAAACAAGCCTTTATCTACGCAGAGGAAAATCCCACACTCCCACTGCATACATAGTTTCTCAGATCCTTGAGCTAATTTGAAGAAACTCAATTAGAGGAAGTGTTCTAGATGCAAAAGGATCTGTAATTCATCACATGCTGAACATGGGTAGTCAGCACTGAAAAATGCATGAGCTCTGCTGAGTTGTTGGAGGCATAAGAGTAGTGGATTGCAGCAGCTCACATCCCATACCTCCTCCCTCTCTCTGTCCTCAGGTTCTTGGTGGTGAGTTGTGAGCAGAGTGCTTGCTCCGCAGGGATTCCCCACAGGTTCCCCCTACTGAAATCCTACTGGAGGGTGGGAGTTGTCTTCCTGATAGAGCCACCCATTTTATGTCAAGGTCAATCTCCTGGGAAGTGACACATATGGGGCTATAAAATCCCTTTCCTGTGAACTGATTGGACCAGCTCTCCACCTTGAACTTGCAGTCCCTAGCTTCAATCTCATTTCAAAAGCTTTTGAGGGCTACTAAAGTAAAACACCTAAGCCAACCTATCAGGCGCATATGGAACTTACTTGCTGGGATGAAGTCTGGTAAGGTGCAGGTAATGCCCAGTGTCTAGAAACCAAGTTTGGTGCTGTATGTCTGAGTCTGGTTGGGACTGCTGGGTTTGTGCTGAGGCATGAATCCAGGCATCTGAGAAACAATACAGAAGTGAGTCATTTTTCAGATCCCAAATATTCCAGATACAAGCTGAGCAAGGATATATCAGAGAAGCCATTTAGATGTCAGTTATGTTCCTTTTTTGTATTCTTGACAGGATTTTTTTGTTAAGGGAAATCATTAATGGCTTGGCAATTAATTGTTATGTATGTTTAGATGTCCAGCTCCAGGAATTTTGCTGACTTGAAGCTTCCAGTGCATTATACTCCACAAAACATTTCTGGGAATTTTTAACGTGATCTCTGTCTCTAAGCTAACACCATGGCAGAGAAGCTACACTGAGTATGTTTTCTAAGCATGAGCAAGGGCTGCTCTGAAAGTAACACCTGCCATATCCATCAGAGATGGATGTTGGTGGTATGGGAGCTGTCATATCACAGAATGAAGAGCATCTCTATCAGCTCATCCACATGAATTAGCTAATGGTGGTGACTATGTTGAAAAATGGTGTTTTTTATCTGAGAATGCATCAAGAGTACTAATAAACTCTTTTTTTATCTATTATAGTTGCCATGGAAATAAATAGGAGGCATTACTTTCAGAGCAACCTAAGTACTTCACAGTAAGATAATACCACATCAGCTGTAATTGCTAGGGGAAAGAGACCTTTGAGAGATGTTAGATGAAAAATACACCTGTGACATCAATTTTAGTGTGCATATAGTGTTGAATATTCAAATAAATAAATAAATAAAATTTTTTAGTGTGCATATGTGTCGAATATTCAAAAAAAATATCGGTTCTATATCCTTGAAAACAGAAGATCTTATGCTGGCATAACTGCAAGTATTTCAAAGTAGAGTTTACACTTCGAAGCACAAAATTGAGTAGAAACCAAATAAGTGAGCCACAGCAAACACTACATCCTCTAATGCCATCTATTTGGATTTGCCAACATATAGCAGGCTGCACCATTAACTCCATCTGACCAATGTGATCATGCTCTCTGGGACATGCCATGTCTGGCAGACACTCTAAGAACGAACTGATTCTATATCTCCATTGTGTATTGCCCTACAGATTGGTTCATGCATACTCAAGGTTGATTCCATTACATTATTAAACCCTATATTATCTTCTTGCACATGGCATGCTAGAATGGCACTGTGAGAGAAAATAATCAACAAGAAAAAGAAATCAAGGAAATAAGAAGAAAAGTCCGTAAGGCAAAAAAAACTGCACAACCTAGCAAGCTCCATCTCCCTCCAGCCATGATTCCCCAAACCCTGCCAGTGCAGGAAAAATGAGAAAGGTCTGTGTTTCTTGATATTTGTAGAAGTGATGACATCTTCAGGTTGGATCTAAATGATTGACTATAGGTAGGAAGAAGTCATGTTGTTTAAGAAATACAATGAGTATTTGGTATTGCTTATGAATGTAACGTGGCATTGGAATGTAACTGAGCTTGTTAATGGGTAGGGGGTCTAATCTTTTGCTTGTGGAGTAAGGTTTCCAGACTGCTTACAGAGAAAGCTTTGGTAAGGTATAAATGTGTTCACTGCTACACTCAATTGACCTGGCTGCTCTAGGAGCAGCAGTGTAAGTTGACTGAAAAAACTCCTCTTGAATCAATGCGTAAAGAAAGATGAACCTAATAGTCGATGTGAGTAGTTAGATGAACATGTACATACAGACTCAGAAATACTTCCTAGGCTTCTGATATCACCTCTTTTGATCTACAGCTCTGTTATGTTTGAAGTAAAGCTAATGACACTGTTATGACTTAAGGAATTATCTGTGTCAATGATGCTGCAGCTTTTATCATCAAAATTAACACTGTTCATAGCTTAGAAATATGATTTTAGTTCAATGTAGATTTTTCATTTAGTATCCAGAAAGGTGTTAAAACAGACCTATTATTTTAAAGTAGTTATTTGGGGTAAGCAGTCTCCTTTAAAAGAAAGTCATAAATTGTGCATATTCTCCTGCTGGCTATTAGCTTCTACTTAGTAGATTCTGAATTACTTTCCCAGAGTGAAATGCTTATGTGAGTCACAGTTCATAATATTGCTTATTCAGCTACATGTCTATAATTTGAACTAATTGAGTCAAGTAATAGTGTCACAGTACTTTGGTGAAGACAGTTTCTGCTCTGGCTGTAGCTCCTTGTTGTCAATTATCAAATCACACTAATCACTATTACTGTCAAAACAGACATCAGTGCATGGCAGTATTTATCTTATTCCCAGTTCTCATTTCAAAAGGCTCATTTAGATAGGGTATCTATTTTCCGTATTCATGCCTTATTCCCACTATTCATACTGTTTTTGTTCCCCATTCCATACCTTTTTCTATACTAATTAGAGCTCTCTTTCATTATTAGTTTTTAATTTACAGTGTCCATCCTACTATTTTCAGCAGTTAACCACAAATGAAGTTTCCCTAGTTGACTGTTTTTCTCTTCTCCTCCTGATCTGTCATTGCTGTAATAACCTCATCAGCTCTTTGGCTGCCTTATCTGCACATGCTGAAGATATTCAGAAGGCTCTCAGTGGAGAAGCACTTAATTGCCATTGTTGAAGCCATCAACATCATTTAAAATGTGAGAAAACAATGTCTGATTGTGGCTTTACTTTGCGTTAATCTGTTGAAGCTTTGAAATTTGTCTGTAGTTATGGTTGATGATGTAGTATCAGAGAAGATCTTGCAGCTGCAACATATTGATACAATAAATGAGATGAAACACCATTCCTGTTAAGGATGAGGCTTATTATGAGGAAGACATAAAATTTTTTCAAATCCCTGTTGTATTTCTGCTTTTACATTATTCTTATACTTCCTACAGCTCTTAATATTTCATTTCCCTTTTGATTCTTTGTTACCACTTTGATACACCTCGATATCTAGCTTTCTTCTATGTTTCAGTTCATGTCAGACTTCTCCTTTCCATGCCATGTAAGCATTATTTTTCTTGTTCCTTATTTTTTATACCTCTCTGTTCTTTGGTTCCCACCTTTCTCAGTGCCTCTCTACACTTCTATGATGCTTTCCACTTTCTAGCACTTTCTTTATCTCTTTTGTTTTACTTTGTATCTTTTTTTCAGTCTTCTTTGTCCTCATTTTTCTCTTTGCCCCAAAGGCCTTTTCTTTATTGATTTGTTCAGCATCTGATCATTAAAGTTTGCTAACTCATTACATACATTCTTGGGACATTATATGACTCTGTGATATTAAAAATCATCTATTATTATTATTATTACCAATCTTAGGCCTTCCTACAAAGCAGAATAATTTGTATTGATATTTTAATAGAATACAGGTTGAAGTCTAGGTGCAAACTGAAAAATGATTTCTACAATTTTAGGAGGTTACACTGCATTTGGTATTACATGAACTGCTTCACAGACTAGCCTGTACAAGCTTGCAACTGTTGCAGAGAAGGTAGATTTAGTTTCACACTAAATCAATGCAAATTTATTTGCTGAGCAGATCAGAAGTTCAATGGGAAAGTTTCAGAATTTTATCAGAGCTTAACCTTCCTGCCAAATGCCAAAATGAACGTTATGTGGAAAGCTAGATTCATATGGAAAATATGCCAGCACCTCAGAAAGTGTCATAAAAGAAATATCCGTTGATGCTTGATTATTTTCATAATGCTTCCAGATCCAGAGCTTCAGAGCTGAAACTCCTACCTTTGTTACACAGAAGAGAACCACGAAAATGGATGGCATATTGGGGAAATATTTCCATAGAAGGCAAAAGCAAACATAGTATGCTACTCCAGAGTTGATTGCTGAGTTCATGTTAAGAGTCCCTCCTATACAAGTTTTTCACTTCTGATTACTTATTTAAGAATACAGACCCTAAAAACATGCATAATAACAATAACTTAAACTCCTCCAGGACCATGGTTTAATACTCAGTAAGAAGAAACTATTCAGCTGAATTTAGAGAACACTATTAGTTGACCATGTTATGCAAAGGTAAAATACAATCTGAGAAAAATTAAGAATGTCATAAATAATGCAGAGACAAATGTGGTCAAGTATGTCACCTGACCTACAGCGCTCTTCCATTGGAGATATACTATACACTACCTCATAACTGTCACTAAAGAGACAGTTTCTTCACATCTCTTTAACACCTCATTTTCATGAGGGTCATGACTGAAAACACTGCAATGCAATTTCTATTTTTTTTAACTTTCAGATCTGACCCACACCCTACATTCTGTCATACCTTTGCAGAAGACATCGGAGGCTCTCCCTCCAGCTGAACTATTTGCAATGCAGGAGAGGCTGATGTGCACAGGATTTTACCAGCAATGGCATGTGGCTGAACACAGCCCTCCTCAAGACCCCTGCCTGCAGGGCAAGACAGTGCTACAGAGCATTTTCACCTCTGTGCAGCGGCTGGGAAGCAACAGAGGATGCTGCTGCAGTCACTGAATGCTGCAGTTCTTTCTCTCCAGGTCTTTCAGCATCAGTGATAGCTGAGGTGTACACAATGTGTATTTCACAGCATAACGGGAAGCTGGAAAAATAAGCCTGCAGTCAATCATGCCTTGCTTGTATGGAAAGTAGCTGCCTGAGGCTCTCACTGGCCTCCCAGCACCATTCCTAATTTCCCTCTGTACTTCAATAACCCCAGCAACCCAGAACTGTTCTACTCCCACAAAGAACTCACCTGACCTTATACAGCTTCTACTGGGCAGCCAGACAGCCTAAGTCTGAACTTTTTTTTTGCAAGAGAGAAAATACTCTCAACTCTCGCAGAAATATTCAAACACTGAATCAATCATTTGGTTGCACTGGTTCCTCCCCAGGGCTGCTACCTGTCCACTTATGGGAACTGCTACTCATAGCATTTTTATAGTTTAATTTCTGTTGTGTGGTTTTTGCTAGCGGTCAGTTCATAAGAAAACCAGCTGGCAGGAACTCTATCAGTTCTCCTGGAATGTCACGACTGAGAAAGCCAAGGCAGAGCCAAAGGAGCCAGTGATAGACCACATAGTCCAGGAGACCAGACAAGCTCAGCTGTGGACTTCCCTACTAATCAGTGCTGGAAGAAGCAAACGGCTAACATAACAAAATGGGAGAATTTCATGCCACTCTTCCCAAATAAAGCAGTTGTTACACATACTGGTAATCTTTGCTGCTGAAGTGACCTTTATAGCATAGCAGAGGGACAATGAGATAAAATAGATTGGACAAAGGCTCTGGAGATTTAGTCCAAAGCTTCCAGTGTAATGTACCCTTTAGCAGCAAAGCTGGCTTAAAATATTCTTGGTTTTATCACCTTTGCTGTTTGTTCCTGCATCTATATCACACCTAGAGTGCATTCTTCTCTCTGGGCTAATGTAGCTTTTTGGGGCATAGATTGAAATCATTTGTGTTACAAAAACTCTCGAGGGGGCAAATAAAAGTGGCAAGAAAACACGGGTAAAACTTCCAGATAGCAACCTTATTCAACTAGCATCCCCTCCTTTTGGGAGTTCAATTCTGGAGAATGCTTTGTGATCAATATATGAATTCTATTAGCTATTTAGGGATCATCTTTGAGACCTGAACTGTATGCTGTTAGGCTTCATGCAGGACTCAGCCCCTGTGAACAAGTAGTGGTTTCCCAATCTGCACCTTTTAGGGGAATAGGAAATTAGGCAAGTCATTCAAGAACCAGAGGGTAGCAGTGTCAGGTTTAAGTTCTGAGCTCCTGAAAACTCTAAATAACACATTTGTCTCCAGATAGCAAAGCTACATTTCTATCAATTTATCTGCAAGTCCTGGAATTTCCACCAGTCACCAGCTCAGTCTCCATTCACGCTCTATTTTAACAGCTTCACATTATATACGTTGTGCCTGCCTGCCTGTTTTCCTTCCCCATAATGAGCTGTAGCAACACCACCGAGTCTTGCGAGCTCCTTCTTGAAAGAAAAACAGCTTGCAGAAGTTTGAAACACAAGTGAAATGTTTAGCAAGCCCTGAGTCATTATCTCTGCAACCATAGGTCTAAAGGGCAATGTTATTATCGGTATTTTGCTAAGTGTTTTCATATATATATATATATATATATAGTCAATTTGACCAAATAAGCATCAGATAATTAGGACCTGTCTAACAAAAATGCTACAGCTATAGTACAATTTCTGTCATTTTTTTAGCAAGTTGGATGTTGAAGATTAGGCAATGCAGAACACTTTTTTCCCTGTAATTACTCTTTCCTTCACTACACTTTTACTACAATTTCATGTGGCGTGGAAGGATGCTTTATTATTTTATCTGTTTCCTGTCAGAGATTGAAAGTTGGCTTACTTAAATGCCTCCCTTCTGGAAGTGAGGAAGAGAAAAGGGCCTGCTGGAGGCTTGACAGAGATCCAGGCTGACAGGCAAGACATAGGAAAAACAGCACCTGACTGCTAAGATTTAAACTACAGCAGCCTAGAGGGAGGCCATCTCAGAAAAAAGTGAGGTGCAACATAAACACAAAAGCTGCACAGCATGGTGAGTGACAGATAGAAGTGTCAGCCTGTCCCACATAACGGGAACAAATGCCGCCATGAGGACTTGCCGTGGTCTCGCAGCAGCCACATCCCCACCTGGGTCTGATGCAAAGGAGGTCTCTGCTTGTCGAAACTGCTATCCATTTTATTTTTCAGGGTGACCTCCACAGCACTGACAGCTTCAGCCTGGGCTTGAAACACTAGTTTTGATACAAAGACCCTTATAGTTAAACGACATACCATAAAAGAAGGTAATTTATAAGTGTATAATACAAGAGGACTGTGGATCACTATACGTCAACAGGAAATTCATGGATATCCTTCCCTGACATACCAATTTGGAGCCCATGCCTCTGGATGACTTCTCCCCTCCTTGTATTTTCTCCGAACAAGGATGTCATTTAAAGGCAGTCATAATAAAATTAATTTCTATCATCATCAAGGGCATGGCAGATGAAAAATGAGAATACAAGTTGAAATGAATATAAATATTAGATGCCAAAATATATCACTGTTCAGAATGCAGTAGGGACTGAGCATTGTGAAGTCCTGCATATATTCTGCACGTTGTGACAAAGTCATTTCTGTTTCTTTCAGGATGACAAATAACTCATAGAGTTCAACTACATAATCAGTTAACATGTATAGGGTAAAAAAAATCAAATAGCATTTTTTCTTGCTGCATCAACCTTTCTGGAAACATATAATCTGTGAGAACTTCTAAACCATGAAATGCAAAATGACATTCATATAACTTCAGGATGGAAATTTTGAAAAAAAATCCTGTGATCAAAAATGAAAGTTTAAATTTAAAGTGTTAATTTTCATAATGATTAAATATCTAATTCAGACATGAATTGTTATTTAGTATCTTTTAGACTGGAAAGTCTTATGATTGTACTTAAAGTGAAATTATGTTGCTTTGGGTCTAAAAATAAGGCTTTTCTTCATATTAATTTTGATTAACATTCAAGTTTGGCTATGACACAGGGTATGCAATTGGATTCCAGGAAGAAGGAAAAAAAAAGACTGAGCTGTGATGTCAAGGAATATGTAAGTAAAGTATCTGAGAAGGAAAATGTGCTTTTATTCTGTTTTATTCTTCTCTCTGCTGATACATATTCTTCTTTGTTAACCTTTTTATAATATGATTTGTGAAAAACACCAAAGAACTTCAAACAAGCATTTGAAAACATAGCTTGACCCATGAATGGATCACGTTAGGGTTTTTATGATCTGAATGTACTTAAATGCTGTCTCTGGTGCAGCAGCACAAACAACAGATTAGAAAAAAGAAAGTTAGAAATGATGATATGAATAGCAAAAATTTCTCATTTCTGAACTTACTATCAGATAAAGAATATCTGCATACATTTTACCTGTAAGCAGAGTTACTCTGGAAGATATTAACTCATGAGAGAAAATACAGCGATGTATATGTTTAGGATGAGAAAGCTTAAGGTATCTTTTTCCTTGTTATATGTTTCATTGATTTAACTATCACTGGAGAGAGCTTAGAAAACTAAGGCAAGCTCAAGATCTGTGGGATCATCTTCAGGTTATCCTAAGTAAAATAATAGAGGTAGGGCAACACACGTAACTAAGAGTTCTTGAAATGCAGCGGATTTGGCAGTGGCTCTACTAGTAAGGACCTTGTTGCAGGTGTTTTGGAGGTGGTAGAGGTATAACCATACAGATGATAACTAAAGTTTCTAATTCCATCAGTGTAGCACATTTTGTCAGCTCTGCAATTCTCTAAAAATTAGGCTGCTTGAGCAGAAATTGCATAAAATGCTTTTCTGTTTAATAGACTTTTTAAACCAAATCATCTTGCACTATCCTTCAGGTAGCATGGGAGCCAGAGAGAAAAGGTGTTTGGTAAAGGTCTACATGAAAGTAGTTGGCTCATACACAGTAACATACAGTGTTAAAAGCAAAGGTAGCAAATTAGGGTAAAAGCAAAATGCAATATTGGGGATGATAAATTCTGTACCAAAATATGACTGTTATTATGCAGAAATTTATATATATACAAATGAACCAACCTCAAATCACTGATATCTAGCTTAAAATGTCATTGCATTAATAACTCATGGATACTATGTGAATCTGGTCTAGTTCTTAAACCTGTTCCTAGCTGTAACAGGAAACAGTGTTCTGGTTATGGTTGCTTTGTTCTGTTTTTGTTCAATTATTATATTACAAGAGTTAAATAGGAAAAAATGACTCATACACAGATAGCCTATGTGGGAAATTATACAGAGTGTGATTCAGAAGGTAAATTGTGTGCTGTTGTTTGACTTCTTCTAACAAGGAGAATTGAACAGAATTGATAAGTACCTTCAAATCACATTTGAATGATGGAAATACATTTTACTGTAACAAATTGTATTCACAACAGATATAGCAAGATCTTGGAAAAATATGCCATAGTAATGGCAGAAGTGCAAACCCTTCACCACTGCTATTCATCTACAAATGGAAATCATGCAGCCTCCCTGAAATAAAGGCCTATTAAGAAATCATCATTCATCAGTAGCCCTCATCAACCCAGGCAGCTGATAATCGAGGTTCTCTCTAACCTCTGTGTCAAAGTATAATTACTTAGACACTGTCTCAGTTCAGAACCTTCCTTCTCTTCAAATATTCTAACAGAATGGCAATTTAAAATGGGCTTGGACATGGAAATAGCTTCAAGGCACTGCAATGCTGACCAGTCTGTGGGCACAGGGAGTGAACACATGAGTGCACTCATTCTTCTGAAACTAAAATATTGGCATTCTTCAAGCATCAAATAAGAATAAGTAGGGCTTCAGGAGCAAGCAGAAGAGCTCCTGAGAAACTCAGGGGCATTTTGCTGAGAGCCTTCACCAAGCTACGCTGAGGATGCCGTGGCCTGCTGAGGAGTGCCTGACCCAGAGCAGTGGCACTCCTCACAAGGATGGTACAGACACAAACTCACATTGCTGCCTGTAGTTGGTTCCTCTTAGGACACAGCAGCAAAGAAAGCCTCTACTTGTACACCTTGTTTGATAACAAAGAATGTTGCCTATGCTTTCCCCACATTACTATGGCAGTAATGTGAAGATTTTAGCATTCCTGCTATACCTCTGTAGCTGCTTCTCAGCACTCACCACAGCAGAGACAACACCACAGAACATTGCTTGCATAAATAATAACAAAAAAACATATAGATTCAGCTGGATTGCTCCTTTTGTAAAGACACTGCAGTTTATTCCCTCTCAATGTCTGGAGATGCAATTAAGATGACAAAGAGGATAAGGAGTAAGGTCACCAGCTACTGTCATCTCTCAGTCAAAAAACACATAAACACAAAATGTGTGTGAGTAGATGTCATTTAGGCTTGCAGCACATCCACAGTTGTGGGTGAGAGAAGGGAGAGCAGCCTTTAGAAAAGAGGTAGTATGTGTATAATACTGTTTCCCTCCAGGCACCTGAACCTCATGAAGCACAAATTTACCAATACCAAATGAGGAGTAACTAAAAGTGGCCCTTGGTAAAAAGCACCTGTATTTTTGAAGTTAAAACCTTGGACTACATTTTCATACAACTAAATATCCATGAAATACATACCTACACTGGGTATCTTGCAATTCAAGGTATTAATAAACCCACAGCAAACTGCCAACTGGAAAAAAAGAAAACAACTGTGTTTTGCAAACCTGTGCAGGAGGACACAAAAGAAACATGCAGCACATTTTTCAGAGCTTTAATTTCTAACTCTGGTCATCAAGAGCACTGTCAGTTATGAACAGATATTTCCTCAAACTTTAAAAAAGACTGAAAAATAAGTATCTCAATTCTGCTGTAGATAAGCCCATATTACCTCCACAAATGCCTACAGATTCTTATGCAACTAATATGCAAATTAATTCAGCATTGCTGAAATTCTCAAGACTTCCTTTGCACTCACATTGACTAAGGAATAATAAATAAATAATAAATAATAAATAAAGAGCACATTTTAACACATTCCTCATGTCCATAGCAATATATCAATGAGACAATGTCACTCATTCATGTACACATTTATCTCTATGCTCCTAAAGTAAGCATTGACATTCTAGAGATAAGAATTCAAAATTAGTATCTTCATATTTTTGACACCCACCTGCCATGTGTTATAGTGTTTCATTAGGTTTATGTAAAAAACAAAACTATTTATTTGCAAACTGATACTAAAACAAAATCACAGTTTTTGTACATATGTGACTCACAGGACTGCAATAAAATGTACAACAGAAGAGAAATCAATTGATAAAGTATTATATTCAGGATCTCACATAAAAATAAATTCTCTAGGAGAAAATAATGTGGTTGACTTTTTCAAGCTCCACTTAACTTAACCCTCATTTACAGTAGTATCCTGAAAAATGAATGCTACTGCATTTCAGAAACCAGCTGGTTTTCCAAACAACCACCTTCGATGAGGTAAAAATATACGTAATTATAATTTATAAGTCAGTATTCTTGAAAGCATCAATCCCGATGAATCCTTTGTTCTGCTAAGCATGCTGTGTCTGGACAGTAACAGTTCATCAGCTGAAGAGTGGCTGATATAAATAAACATGATAGAAAAATTTGTGCCAAGAAAGAACTTCATCTCATATCTGTAAGAATTGCATGATAAAGGACTGGAAACAATACAAGCTTTAGCAATGAAAGCAAGAGTTAGAGAAAGCACTTGCCTTTCAAAAGCAGACACCAGCTACCATTTCAACCTGAAGGTCCCTGTGCCCTCCCTAACCTTGAATCCCCTAAGCTCTAAGGCTTACACCTGTGTGTGTCTGCTCCTGCCACTCTCCTCAATCAGAGCAGTGAATCCTGCTCAGTTTCTCATTACCAAAAGGAAAAAAAAAAGAATTTTATTGATTTTTCTCAGGCTATGGATCCCAGCTAGACAAAAAGATGTCTCTTAGCAATCTTGGATAAAGGTCCACCTCTACCACTGAAGAGGGTTTTCTCCATTCCCTCCCCAGCAGCTCTCCCTGTTTTTCCTTTCTCTCTAGTTCCCTTTGTGACTGGTGAAAATAGAAGGACAAAGGTGGAATCCATTATTAATTCAACTTAGGTAATAAATCACTTTATCACAGTTAAACAGTGAGAATTTGCTGGGGCAGAAAGGCAGCTCCAATCAAATAACAGTCCTCCATTTCCAGGGCTCAGAAACAAGGTGCATATCAGAGCCTTGTTCCCAGCTTTGTCATGGTATGGGTGGCCTCCTATTCCAGGACTTTTGCATGGTTGCAATCTGCTGTACAAGGAGAAATAATTTTCTCTAGTAGCATCCCTTTTAGGCATGGTGGTCACAGAAGGTGAAGGTGCTTTTGGACAAAAGCAAATTCATGTCCCTGGCACGGTGAGGAGAGGCTTCCCAGAGGAGCAGTACTGCAGCACTTGAGGAAAAAAACTACTGGTAAAATGGGAAAGAAAGAAAGAAAAATAAATAAATAAATAAAAAGAGAGAGAGGAAAAAAAAGGGAACTTTCCTGGGTAGAAAACAAGACTGAAATTACATCCATAGTAGGAAGACTAATTTGGAATTCAGTACTTAGTGACAGCTTCCAGTTCCCTGGCCTGTTTTGAGGCAAACTTTATCTGCTGCTCTAAGCTTGCTTTGAGGATGCCTACCCACTTTCAGGAGTTGCGTGGTTCTGCTTGTCCTTCAGGCACAAAATGGTGTGCATGCTATTCAGAGATCAGACGCTGCTGAAATCCGATGAATTAATAGTTTAACTCTACCCAACTACCCTTGAAGGAGTTTTCATTTCATGGAGGAATTTATATAAAGGGTTTGCAGCTTTTGAAATATTTTGTTTGGTTAAGGAAAAAGGGCTTGCTTTTAAATACCCTTTTTTGTACCAGGTCACTACATGGTTTTTCCAGTGGGTTCTTTCCCTCTGCCCAGAAATCACATAGCAATCAAATCTTAATACTTTCACCTCATTTGTACTGAATTTTTTGCTAAGCGCAGCATAGAGCAGCACTCAGAGAAGCAGACATTTTGAATGAAGTTTTCCTGCAGTTCATTATGGATGTGCACATTGGGTTTTTGTTTTCTTTAAAGCAAACTAAAATATTTTAATTTAATTTACATTGAAATATGCATTTGTTTTTCAGTCATGGCAGAAAAACACCTTTAAGGCTGCCTTCCATTTAGAAAAAAATGGTTTTGGATGCAGCATCTGTCTAAAACATGGCTAATTTTCTGTGCAATGAACACTCATTAAAACGTCTTGGTAGATTTAACTTGAAAAGTATTGGTGCAAAGCAGTGTAAGAATGCGCGTCATTGCTTTTCTACTTGCTAGAGAAGTAGCCAAGCACATAAAGGGAGAAAATTTGATACAAAACAAAACAGAGACAAGAACATGGCCTTCTAAAATACAGGAAGGAGAACACTTGTAAAATTTATAGCCATAGACGCAGCCCACAAAATTACTTTTCAGAGTAATTTTGAATACTGCTATTGCAAATTAGTTATAAACCACCTCCTAGTGTCCACCTCAGAATCTGCCCTTACTGAAGAAACTTTGAGAACATGGACCAAGGAGGAACTTAGAGGGGTTCTTGAAAGTCAAATGATTTTTCTAGTGTTCAGCATGTCACTTGGAAACAAGTAGGTGAGAACTGCTGGGTGAAAGCACGAGTTTATCTCCAAGCAAAAGAAAAAAGTGTGGAAATTCCACAGGTCAAAAGGAGTCACCTGAGATAAAAATACATAACTTCATTATTTCCTCTGAAGTCTTTCATGTATAATGTGTGCATTCCCACCAGATAAGGAAAGATTTTGTATTTCTGGCATTCAGTGAAAATGGGTTGTATTTTATAACAGTAACTGCAGGTTACTAATGGTGTAAGCATGCATTTTTTTTAGTAGAGGAGCAAAAATCCCTGTCTCTGTTTTCCAGATTTGTCTGACAGACTTACTGGAACTCTGACATGTACACAGCTATCTCAGACAAACATGGGACATTTATTTAATTTGTCTGTGTATGTTGCAATCTCGTTTCTCAGCTGTCAAGGTTAATTCAGACTAAACAAGTCCTAACAAATCTGGACACGTGGCAGTGATAGCCTATAATAGTACATAAAAATGGAAAATGAGGGGCTGGTTTTCCTAGATTTTGGACAGCTATTTTTTATTTATGTAGTATTTTGTATAAGTCCACTATGATCCTACAGTTAAGCATGATCGATCATTATGAATTATGTATTAATAGTGATTAATTACAGTGATTAAGTGCTACTGCTCATGTTAGTGACAACTATAGCTGTCATTGTTACGTTAATTTTCAACACAGAAAAAATGATGATGAACTAAATTGGTTTAATTTACTTAAACATAACCTATACTCTGTTTTAATTAATGTAAACTCTGTTCAAATCATTCTGTAAATACCTTGCTGGCAATCGTGTCAACCCCCATGCTCTCCATTCCTATATTATTAGTAGAGTTGATTTAAATCAAGGTCAAAACGTATCTTTCCCAGATAATTTATACATAATAATGCATTATCCTTCTTTTCTATTATTTAGGCATTTTAAAGGGAACACAGCTCAATCCAAAATACTCAAATTGGTTCAGCATCAAGAATTACATATATTTTCTGTCATCAGATTCAATCCACAGAGAATGTAATGACTCCTTTAAAACTAGTATGCTACTGGAAATGAACCATTTACCAAAACCTTGAAATCTTGCTTTGGAAGACTGTATTCATTTCTATGCCCTGGCCTCAGTAAAATGGATAATCTCTCTTTAACCTCCTGCCATAGTCCTTCCTTGTCCCTGAGCAATCTACATCTCCCATTTCCTTAATGGCCCACAGCTTTCTGAAACCTCCACCAAACAGGAAATGATGACTTTGGGGATCAGATGACTGTTGTATGAGATAGATCACGCACCACACTGTGAGTCACTAGGACCTGTGTGGCAGCAATCACATCAAGCACTCAGTTAGGTTAGGTAGAGCAGCAGTCCACCACACTACTTGAACATACACCGAACAATTCCAGTGACAGGAGTAACAGGATGAGGAAGATGATATTCTAAAATAAAGACCTCATCAGAACTGGTTTGAACAACAGAAAATATGAATTTTTGCAGGGACTCCTTGTGTTAGTGACTTGTTCAAGTGAACAGGGTCTTGTACATCTTGCGCATCTCAGAATAAAACGAGCATATTTGAAATGGACAACAGATTATCCATGTTCAGCCTTCTGCAGCACTGCTGTGCACTGGCTTTCTGCCAAATCCCGTGTTACCTTCCTTCCTTGCTGGTTTTCCTTCGGAGATTATAGAGAATAAATGAAAGGGAACAAAAAAAGAATGATTTTTTTTTTTTCCTTTTTAGGTATTATCTCTCAATCTGCTTTTCTCACAAGCCTCTGCAAAGCTACCTGAATTCTACGTTTTCCTTATACCTTTTCAAACATACATTGGAAAAATATTATAGTATATAAACAGATGTCTGTTTTAATCTCTTGAATCACAGCATTTTGCTCTAGGCATGTACAGAATATTCATCACAATGAATGCCTTGAGCCACTGATAGGATGCAGAACTTGTTAGACACAAGTAGAAAGCACATCCATAAAATCCCAACTTCATTAAATAATCAGGTAAAGGAAAGTTATTCCCAGAAAGTAGGAGCAGGAGAGAAACGGTGATAAAATCACTGCCCCCCCCTCCTCCAAACCAGTTGCCTCTTCTAGTCCCACATCCTGGTCTCCAGGCACAGCAGTGTCACTAGTGATACTGGCTGCAGGAATATATTGTACCTTCCTTTGAGCTTCTGCCAATCCAATGAGAAGCTGAAGAGTGCGTGGTACTGGTGAGTGTGTGGACCTTCTTGTCCTGTGGCCACCACAGCTCCAGCACGAGGCCTCACCTCCTAACATCATATGGAAGAGAGGCTGCTCTCATCGTGTGACCAAGGATGAGTGTTTGTTCTAAACATGGGCTTGCCCAGCTCTTCATTTTATTTTATTTTTTTAATAACCCAGTATGAAGCACAGCACACAATAATGAAACTTCTAAAATATAGACAAACAATTAAAAAAAAATTGTTTACCAGTTGGAAAAATTTGTATATGTATATATATATATATTTCAAATAACATTCAGCAAGAAAACAACAATGGGTATGTTTCCTTCTTTTAGCCTTTGTTTTATTATAAACATAGAGTTTGGACTGTAGTAATATATCTCATTAGCTGAACTCAAAATAATTTAGAAGAATCTGAAGATTATTTCCCAGTATCTACAAACTGAAAAATAAAATATAATCACAGAACTGTAAATTAAAAGCATGGGTTTATTAACCATATGTTTCAAAACTGTTAAGTGTTTGCCCTTCTCATCCATATTTAGAAGAGAGATCTATGTTCTGATTTAAATACCCCTAGCTGTACTGACTGCAAAATACCAGCATTAATATTCATTGTACAACTAATCTGAGGTAAAATAAAATGAAAATATTGAGCTAATCATGTATCTTGAAAATCATAACTAGCATTCAACATTTATCTGGTTGCAAAATGTGTTCTCTATGGATTTCACAGTATTCTCAGTGAAGGTCATCACTAAAATCTGAGATCACTGCAATTTGAGTTTCCAAAGATATTTTCTTCATTTTGATTGCAATTGTTGCGAACATTTTTCAACACATTTGAAGTGCAGTTTTTTGTTATATCCACGTGAAACAATGCATTACTAGGTTTTGGTGGAAGTTGCTAAATTCACAGCCTTTTCCACATTAAGAAAGGTCATGTGTGGTCATATAAAAAAGTGCCAGATGCCTCATGTAGCCAGGACTGTTAGACCACACACTGACCCTTTCAAAATTGGAATACAGGAAATGCAGAAGCTCCTGCTTGCTCAGGAACAGCCCAAAGCAATAAGGTCAGGTGTCTGGCCTGGTATCAAGCAGACAGCTTACTTCCATGGTCCTTCATGCCTCAAATTTGGAACTTGCTTTTTATACCAATATGCCTGTTCTTATACCTTCAGAAAGAAATTGCACAGTTCTCAGCTAAAATATCTGCCAAATTTATTTCCCTCAGCCTGCTGTTTTTACAGTATCTTTTCTGCAGTGTTTGTTTGTTTATTTGTTTGTTTTTCCAGTTGTTACACTGATTGTGCCATTTTTATAGGATTATCTGAACTAAGATAGCTAAGTTCCACAGATTGTTAGTATTTTCTAAAGCGTACTAAGAGCTGTTGGGATGCCTGATAGGACTGAATGGACACACACACACACACACACACACACACTCCTATGCACACAAAACTGTAATTTGAAAACACTGCAGATCCCATGACTCTCATTTACAAAGGACTCTCATTTACCCTCATTTTCTGCACTTAAGACTTTTCTACTCAGCCCTTATTAATCAACTCTCTCATGGGAATCAGATTTCAAAGCCTGGCTGCCCAGTCTAAGGTAAACTATCACGTAAATCAGAGGCATCTGAAAAATAAAACAGGAGTGGTTTAAGCCAGCCTGATGCCTCAAGATTAGGCTTATTAAATTCAGCAATGCACAGAGGGACAAAGGTTGACGAAGGATTCTACACCTTCCTAAATTCTACCAAATAGATGTCTTATTGAAATACAATGTATTGGTTTTACAGTGACTTCCAAAATCAGGATGCATCAATATTTTGCGAGTTGTGAACACTTCTGCATTTATTATTTCTATTTTACTTCTGAACTACAACTGCACAGCACTGAGACCTATTCAAATAAAAGCCAAAAACAGAGCTACCGGACACAAGAAAGAACCATGGTTAACAAATAACATGCTAACATGTTAACAAGTACTTCTAATAGTTTTGATATCAGTAGCAGCTAAAGAATGTTATTGTTTTGCTCTCTTAATGTTTACCCCCTGTTCTAACAGCTCTTTCAATTTATACATTCAAACTGTAGAAGTGACAAAATTCATTTTCCAGGGCATCTTTAATGGCCAGAGACCCTATTATCCTAATTTCCTAAAGAATGTCTAGACATATATGATAAGTTGCATCAAATTACAAATATTAGAACATCTAATAAGGAGCATTAGAGATTTAAGACATTTCAGATAGCAGAAGGCTTATTCAGTGAGCATGTTAATTAATGCTCACATTAGGTTGAAATGAATAACAAACTGCCTGAGATCTCTTGTGAGCTCTAAAATGCAGTAATAAAAGTAATGTTTCCTTGGTGGTTATTCAAAATACCATAAGACTTTTCAGAATCTAGAAAATAAAATTTAATTAAAACACTTCTTACACATGATAGTTCCGTTTATATGTCTTTAAGATATACAAATGTGTATTACTGTGACTTAAAGAGATTCTCTTCTCGATGCATGCGTTAAGTTCTGCAAAAATGCTACATGGATAACCACCCTTCTGTCACACAACATAAAAAACCATGTTTGTCCCTAATCTTCAAGTTTATTTTACTATTATTCTCTTGTTCTAAACTTTCTTCAAGGTAAAAGTGAATCTTGACATTTTGTGACCATTAGCTCAATAGCTTCAGTGCTGACTGGAAGAAAGCTCCTGGCCCAAAGTGAGATTTACAGTAAACTGTGTCCTAGGAAGCTGAAAGAAACAGTTAATAGGCTGACTGAACTTTAACTGAGACTGAAAGTACATAAAAATAATTAAAAACAAAGTTTTTATTTTCTTTAAGAATTATTTGGCTTTTCACTCCCACTGGCAAAAGTCTGCTTAGACTGTGATTTGGCAAAAAGGACATGATTTTAGACTGCATATTTTACGAGGTCCCACTCAGTTCCTCTTTGCTAAAGGACAGAATCAGAACTTTATTCCAGACAATGAAGATAGTTTCATAGAAGGCATGGTGTACTGCAAAGCCAAGACCTCCCACAAAAAGAAATCTGCTTAGATAACTGCTTGTAGATGCAGAGTGTGTCTTCTGGGAGTATTACTCCTTTAAATCCTTCCCTCCTCATCACTAAACTGATGTTCCCTTGTAAATAAGAACAGAGACAGAACAAAGATATGGTGATTTCAGAATAGTCATTTTTCCAGAAGGAATGAAGAATGAATCATCCCAAGGCTCTGTTCTATTCGTACAGAAAAGTAGACAGCTTGCTTTTATATCTCACTGTGAAGAACCAGCTGTAGTCTAGATATATAGTTTGTATAAGAAGCAATCTCTTTTCAGATTCACCTATTTGTAAATCAGAGCACCTTGTTCTTCAGATCAGTTACCTTAGTCATGGTGATCTCTTTCATGCTTACTTGTAGTCAGATATCAGAATTGCTAATGAAATGCATTGCAATCAAATGTTCATACAGAAATTGAGAGGGAGTGGGCTGATGCTGTCCAGCAATTGGATTATTTTAGTGGCAGTTTGTTGCTTATTTTGCCCATATTAGTTTTGGAGAGCAGACAAATTCCTTCAATCTATGATACTTTCCCTAGTGTAAGACCAGAATGAAAGACTGTTAAATGTAACTGTAAATCAGAGCACATTCAATCTCATAAACTCAGTTGTTGGTTCATTTATTTTTTAATTTTTTTGTTATCTTGCATTTTAGCATGTCTATATTGAGTTTCCCCTGCAAACAAGGCAGCAGAACTTCCTGAAGAGGCCTTTACTGTGACTTTCCAGACAGGTGTCAAGGAAGTTATTATTATCCTTAGTGAGATGTCATCTGTCAGCTGTAAGTATAGAATAACACATCTGTGTAAGTCGTTGCACCTCTGAGGGTGTACTAATCTTCCCTCTGTTTCTGTGCTCTTGCTCTCAAAAGCATAGACCGGTATTGCAGATTTTCAGTGCTCAAAAAACAGAAATTCGGAATTCAATATGGTCACATTCCACTAATATTTCATTAGCTTCTAAAACACAATAGTTGAATGTAAGAAAGCAAAAACAAATGTAAAGGAGATTCAAACACAAAGAAAGTTCTCAGAAAAAAAGTTAAAAAGGGCATACCTTGTGCTATTCAAAGGAAGAAATGGCTGCTTATCATCTGGTCTAATACACTGTCCTGATGACCAGTAGGGAATGTTATATGTTTATATTATTTTAACCTATCAGTTAAGCAGAAACATGTCTAACTGTTGGTAACCAGTACTAACTTCTAAATACAGCTGGATCAATTAAATTAATGGTCAAGATTACCTCTGTAAAACACTGTGTTTCCAGAGTGTAACTAATGGGAAATCATTGGCTTTGAATGAATAGATGTGTTAAGATTCCTCTTAATTACAATTCATTACCCAAGAGCAGTTCTTGCAAGTGATACAGAGCAAAACAGTATGCAATCAGTTTAATGTTTTATAAGTAAAAAAATCACCGTGGGATATGATGCACACTTAGAGAACATAGCCTTACTGTTATCTTCTCATTTATATTTGATGACTACTACCCCTTTAAATAATAGGATTTCCTCTCCTCTGTGAATAGATGTTTTTTGATAAGGGGCTACTTAATTAGAGGTCAGAGACCAAAAGCGTATTTACCATTTTGGATACTGCAGTCTTAATCCCAGTCCTTCACAGTGAAAGACAATACGTACAGTGGTTGATATTTGGTCATTTTTTGAGCATTTTTAATAAAGCAAAATATAAGCTGATACGTAGTAAATTCATATAGTAAAACAATTTTTAAAAAGAAAATCAAATTTCTGTTTGTTTTTTCTAAAATTCTTCATGGTTTGCAGTTTCTTCCCATTTCTGCCTGACATAATCTTAGAAATTAAACAGTGAGTCCACAAATCCTTCAGGTTGATTCTGTGACATATTTTGGTGAATTAAGTCTCATCAGAGAAATGTCTTCCAATGGTAGGACAAATGATGGGAATTTTGCCATCAAATTAATGAGAGAGAGGCTGATTCCCCTATCTGCTTTGTATCTGTTTTTTGGGAAAAGGCCAGAATTGGGCAGAAGGTATTATTCAACTATAGACAGTAAGATTTTTCACAGTTACATTACATGAACAACAAAACCTGAGAGGAAATAAGCATGCATACTTAAATCAAAAAAAGCTCTTTCTATCAAACAGAAGGACAGGAAGAAAATTCCTCTACAGTCACATCCCACTGCTACATGACTTCCTATAAAGACTTGTCATACATGTGGCTATTTTCAGACTCAATGTGCTCAATGTATCCAGTCTGATTTGGCAACTAATATTCCGTTAATCTGGATATTTAGTCATTAAGTCACTTATGGATTTAGTGCAATCTAAAAGTAACTTATTATTACTTTTTTTTTTTTTTTTTAATCTTAGAAGCAAATTGAAACTTACGAACCCATGTTGGAAAATCAAAAGTAATCAGAGGGACATGATAAAAATATTTCACTGATTTCTGTGAATACTGAATCAAGATCCTGAAGGAGACAGTCCATCTGAATTCATTACTTGAATACTTTCCTATTGCTTTTGATATATAGCTCTAGATGTGTTTGTGGAGGAAGAGAAGTCTTCTAATGAGACCACAGATGTGGTTACTCTCACCTTGGGGCACTACAGACCTAATTTCAGTAAAACCTGCCTAACTATTTTCAGGAACCAGAACAATAAAGAAGTGATGATATTTTTCTTGAGCAAATGGTTAGTTTTGAATTCTTCAGCAATGTGGGTTCCATTAAAATCTTGACATTTACCAGACCTTGGTATTTACCTTCATTGTTTTCTTTTATTTGTATTCTCTATAAAGAGAACAGAAAATACTATGATAAATTTAACAAATGTTTGGTGAACGTCAACATTTTAATGATGCCCTCTGTTTTCTGAAGTGGAAGGGATGGAGCTGTCAGCAGTAAGGGTAGACAGGTCTGTTATCTGAAACAGCCATTCTGAAGATATTTTTCACATGAAACAGTGCTAAACTAACAGCAAGGGACTGTCTTGGAAGTGTCAGTCCATTCTTAACTCACTCTGTACTGCCTAGATACTGTCAGAACACAGTGTAGGATATATGACACAGAAGTCTTCAAATAACATGCTGATGGGTCCATTGTAAGAAACTGCAGAGGCAGATACATACATTATAATGCAACACCTCTGTGCAACAAAACCTAGGCTGGTGTATTTGTCATGTTTAATTACAAGAATCTTGCCACCATCCTCAAGAGTTTTCTTTCTCCTTGCTAAATTCAAAGTATTAAAGTATGTTTTTCTTAAACAAATATACATATATCACTCCAAAAGTAATGCCTCCTATTTATTTCTCTGGAAACTGCAGTAGCTATGAAGAGTAAAAAACGCTACTTTTCAACAGTCACCACCATTTACTTTGCATTTTTACCAGCAAAGAGCAAGAGTCTGCATACTGCACCCATAAAAATCTGCTGCAGCAGAGGTGACCCGGTGTCACTGTCACTACTGAAATGCACTACCCACTGTCTCACTGAGCTCACATCCGTGGTTTGGTCTCCAGAAACGTTCAGCAAGCATCAATGAATTTCAATGGGTGCCATTTCAGGTCTTCTCACTCACATGAGTAAGGTCCTACTCCTACATACCTGTGTGTCTTGCACGTGTGTGTGTGCATGCACAGTAGGAAGAGAAGAAAGAGTCCTGGGTAAGCAACTTGACTGTTAGGGACATAAACCACAATAAATACTGCTGGTGTTTAGTACCTGCAGCATTTTTCTCCTTTTGGATCTTTCTCTTAGGCAGTGCGGCTCTGTGGCGGATTTAACTTCTCTGAGCCCCAAAGCCTGACAGACCCACAACTAGACTTCTGCAAGTGGCAGTGGATTGGAAGATCAGGGACAAACTGCAGACTCTAAAGATCCTTGCCTTGCTTCCCCTGTACAAGGGCTACAATTCTTCCTATTCATCTTATGTTTTAGTAACTGCTTTCACTGGTAAGATAGTAAGAGGCAGTGAGACAAGCACTTCAGGATAAATCCCCAGATGCTGTTAAGCGTGGAGTCCTTAAAGAATAATTTCATACTTCTCAGGTGCTACATTGGGATAAGCCTCAGAGCGTTTCATCCTTTCCTGTTGAAGCATTTCCCAAGGCTCTGAGAGCAAAGCTGGAGACAGCAGTAGGAGTTCAAAAGCTGTGGGGAAGGATTTCCTACTTTCTTTACAGGCAAACACATTCATCATGGAGTACTCCACTGAAAACTTCTGCACGAATGAAAGTGGTAAGAATCTGACTCCCTGTGTTCTGTTTTCTGAGAAAAGTAGTAAACTTCCCAGCCATGGAACTGGGCCAGGCTACATCCTGGCAAAGCACTGTCATAGCACAAAGCTAAAATTTGTCTCTTAGAACTTAATCTCAAGGAGTCATTTGATTACTTTTAAATGTGGCTTCATTTTCAATTATTTTTCTCAGCATGTTCTCCCTCCATGCGGAACATGAGCCCCGCTGTTCCATGACTGTGCCAGGCCAGAAAAACGTGTGAAGTGCCGTGTGGTGTGGGCACTGAATCACCATCTCCCTGCTCCTCTGGCAACTGTTGAAGGCGCCCTCAGTCTGCCTGCAGCTTCAAGGAGCCATGGCTCACTAGAGACATGTCACAATGCAAAAGCTGTCCAGAAATTATGTGCAGACATTGTGTGTGGATTTGAGTGCTAGTTTGGGACCCCTGGCTTGGCTTCTCACAGCACAGCACAAGCAGAGCTTGGAGAGCTGCTGGCTTCAGGCCTAGGAACAGCTTTAGTCATACAGTCATGTGGGGTTGCTCCTGTGCTGAATTTTGTGTGAGCTACAATTTATATATAACAGAAGAAAAATGGAAGTTTGCTCCCAATACTCGGTTTATTGTCCTTATCAGTGCCTTAAGATGACAGTGGGTGCTTGCAAGTGCTTACGGGCTCTGAGAAGAAACTGACAGTATTCATTGCTCTTTCAAAACTTAAACCTTAGAAAGAACACAACTATAAATATCACTGTCCACTTTAAGACAATCTGTGTAACAACTTTTTTGGTAATTTGTCATTTAATGTCTCTTAGCTCCTCAAACTGCAGTGAGAAATAGTTAGCCTGCAAAATATTAGCAATTATTGTCTTTTCAGATGTACAGAGTAGACTCCCTAGCCCAGGTTGCACAGGTAGGCGTCCAGGCGGGTCTTGAACGTCTCCAGAGAAGGAGACTCCACCACCTCTCTGTGCAGCCTGTGCCAGTGCTCTGTCACTGCACTGTGAAGTTCTCACACACATTTGTGCAGAACTTCCTATGCATCAGTTTGTGGCCACTTCCCCTTGTCCTATTGCCACACACTGCTGAGAAGATCACAGAAAACAAGACAGCGTTTCTTCAGAAAAAATGTGTAAGTATTAGCAGGATTTTGATAGCTATTTTTAAGAGCATTTCCTACTTAATGATAACACCTAAAGTTCTGCCAGACAAGAAGTGACAAAAAATATTATGAGAAATATTTACATCCTGACCCAGAGCTGGGCAGCCAGTGCAAGTAAACTGGTTAAATAAACAATAATAATACATTTTTCAAAAAATATCACCAGATATTCTAGAAAGTTGATACAATAATACTGAGGTATTTACCATAATTTTACATATAGCAAGTTGCAAACAGTTACCTGTACTAATTCACTGAAATCTCACATTGCTCTTCACTGAAACTAATCAAATATTAACTGCGTACCTCTGCACTGCATTATGAAAATGTAGTTATTGAACCCTTTCCAACATACAGTAATTCTCAACTACAATACAAATTTTATTTTGTACTGCAAATTCCCTAATGCCAGTCTTTAATTCAGTTAGATCTGTGTAATCTGAGGACTGGCTTCCACCCTGTAAGCAAGCTACAGACAAGATCCAGCATGTAGTCAAGCTACGTGCTGCACTGAGATATATTAATCACCATGGGAATGGGATGTCCTAGGAAACTCAACTCTGAAATAAACCTTGATGGACATAGCGTCTATAAAATTCACTTCAAGCTGGATGCTACCCGCAATTGGTACATAACAATGAAAAGAGGAATAAATAATGCATAGTGAAGATGAACCACGAGTGGGAGTCTCACTATCAGTGAGAAGCATTCATTTAGACATCTGTTCTGTGTTTGGGAAAAAATCATCTGAAGCTGCAAAATTACAAAATGGTTTTCACATCAGGCTTTCCAAGATTTACAAAGGCGCAGTCAAAGTTGAACATTTTAAATTAGCAGGAATAATGTGCATCCTTCAGTTCCAGAAAGGAATTGGTTAGGAATTTTCTGGTCTACTTTGCACCTTTTCAGTTACTTTTAAAACTATGGGAAAGAATCCACAGGAGCTGCTGCTATTTAATAAGGTGTTTGAAGTACTCAGGTAATGACTAGCGTTATATCCAGCATTCATGCCTGGCAAGAAATGGATGGCATGTGATTTTGATCAAGAGCACAGAGTAATGGGAAACGATAACAGCAATTTTTTAATGTTTTTAACTGAGAGAATCTTCCATAATAGACTGTGCTTTTTTCAGAGCCTCCCTGTGATCTTGTTTTAGTTCCTATGTTTTTAGCAGTTTAATCAATAATCTGGAAGACTAAGGAAGATCATCTTTTCTAGAAGTGATGCCTAAGAATGGAGAAGGGCTCAACCAGAATAAAATAGGCAAGACAGAAGAACTCATCATGTAGATTAGACAAATGAGCAAACACTTAGAGTTATAACACAGCTAGATGTAAATTAATGTATCCTATAATATGACTTGTGAGCCAAACTTGCAAGAGTAGTTTACTTCAGGGACTCTAAAAAGCATTTAGGAATCATACTGGATAATCAATGGTCCATGAGTGTGATACTGCATCCAAAAGACACAGTACAGTCCCTGGAAGAATAAACATGAATTTCTGTATGCAGTCTGCAAGCAAGCAAAAGGGAATTAATATTGAGAGCGGATTTGGCACTGGCATAATCATATTTGGATGTTTATGCTGAAATATGGTGTCTGTGGTTCTTCAGGGATGTTTATATATTGGAGAAGGTTCAATGAAAATCAGTGAGAATCTTTACATGGTTGGAATACAAGCCTTTAAACTCAAGGACTGCCATGTAGCTAGTTCTTCAAAGAGGTTAAAGGCTAACTTGATAAGAGTATCAAATTAATAGGAAAGAATACTCTGATAACAAAATAATGTAACAATATTCAGGACCACAAATAAAAGTCAGAAACACTCAGAGGAGGATGGAAGTCCAAATTTCTACTAATCACTGGAAGAATTAGAAAAATACTGTGCTAGACTCTCAAATTCAGGCTTGTTAACAATATAACAAGAGATCCTTTTGTTAACTTAGATAAGACTTTACTCAGGAAAGATCACACAAATCAGGTCACTTGATTACAAATGTGTTTTTTTTTCCAGTCCTTGCAGTATAAACATAGTTTATGAATAAGAAATTGAAGCCAGGAAGACTACGTATTGAAGAAGTCAACGAAGTACAGAATTTGGAAAGAAATGGCTCCTTGACAGATTTGGGGTTTTAGAGGACAGCCCTTCCCCTTACTATCCTCTTTCCCTGCACAGCAGACAGACAACTCCTACCAACCTACACAGAGAGATAAGACTTTAAAAACCGCATGCACCAACTAGTATTTCTGCACTGGTGACTCAAACCAGATGTGTAATTTCCAGAATGTAAGATACCAGCTCCAGGTCATATTACTGCCATGTGATTGAGTAGCCGTGTGATTGAGAACTGGTTGCCAGTTCTCACACATACAGAATTCTCCTTCCTTAATATAGTGCTTTGCCTTTTGAACATCATGTTGTTTCTAATTTCATCTGGACTATAGCTGCTTAGACTGCTTCCAACAATGATGTGGGAATAAATCAAAAGCCTCCCTGTAATGGGGGTAGATGGCATCTATTGCCTCATTACAGTGTGAGCCAGGGGTGCAACACTGTCACTCAAATACATTGTTTCAACATGATTTGTTCTTAAATGCATGCTGGTCATGTGCCACTGCATCCTCTCAATACTGGAAGGCCTTGCATTCCATTAGAGCACAAAAATTCAGTCTATTTGTCTCTAGTTTTCTTCTTGAGCACAAGAATCAAATGAGATTTAACAAGGCCAAGTGCAAGCTGCTGAACTTGAGTTGAGGCAATCTGAGATACAAACTGGGAGAAGAACTACCTGAGAACAGCTCTGGAGAAAGACTTGGGGGTTCTGGTTGACAGGAAGCTGGACATGAGCCAGCAGTGTGCTCTTGCAGCCCAGAAGACCAACAGTATCCTGGGCTGCATCAAAAGAAGGGTGGCCAGCAGAGACAGGGAGGTGACTGTCCCCCTCTACTTTGCTCTTGTGAGGCCCCATCTAGAGGACTGTGTCCAAGCCTGAGGCCCCCAGTAGGACAAGGATGTGGTACTGTTGGAGAATGTCCAGGAGAGGGCCATGAAGATGATCATAGAGCTGGAGTACCTCTCCTATGAAAAAAGGATAAGGGAGTATGGCTTGTTCAGCTTGGAGATGAGAAGGCTCTGAGGAAAACTCATTGTGTCCTTCCAGTACTTTAAGGGAGCTTATAAGCAGGTGATGGACTGATTTCTACATGGTGATAGGGCTGGGGGGAATGACTTTAAAAGAAAGGAGATTTAGGTTGGATGTCATAAAGAAATTTTTTACTCAGAAGGTGGTGAAGCACTGGAACAGGCTGCCCAGTGAAGTTACAGACACCCCATCTCTGAAGGCACTCAAGGCCCTTGGAAGCCTGATCTAGTGGCTGGAAACCCTGACAGGGGGATTGGAATTACAAGACCTTTAAGATCCCTTCCAACCTAATCCGTTATATGATTCTCTGTTTCTCATTCCCTTCTTTTTAAAGGTTTTTTAAAGTAATACATCTGTCCTCTTTCAGACTTCTCAAAGTCACTTGTCTTTTCAATCACTATGTATTAACAGCTCATTTTAATACTCATAATGCTCAAAGGGTATATTCCAGCAAACCTAGTCACTGAAGTACCCTGAAAGTATTTAAGAATTATTTGACCCAATCTTTGATGATTTGGTCAGACTTTCTCATTATCTGATGTTAGCTGTATTAGAGAAGCAATCACAATTTCATTGCAAAATGGAAAAAATATAATGCTGAATGTTTCTGCTCCTGTCTCCATCAAGTTAGATGCTTGCACTTTCCTCTATCTCTTATAAAGGAACAATATTTATAGAAACATTAATGTTGCCCCTTACACTCATCTGTAGTTGTAATGAAATATTCTTCTTAGTATTTCTGGTCTTGTCCATGCATACCGATGTATTTTTGTAAGCCCTCTGCTGCACGCTGTTTCTACTTAACATTTTCTCCTTGATTTTCCTGTTAATCAAAAGATGGTGTTGCATTCTGTTCTTTTACAAAAAAACTTCTCTCCTTTCTTCAGATTGGGATAGAGAATTATCTGATTGGCTTTTTCTCCTGTAGAAACTTTCAGCTCTCCACTTCGTGTTTGAAATCCCCCCTAGGAGCATTTTCCAACCAATTTTTTGGGTTTACTGAAATTCACTGGTGTTGTCTGACTGACGGTTATAATGATGTATGTAAGCCCTCAGACCATCTTTGCATCAAGTCTTCTTTAGGATGAGAGCCATTAATCTGTCTCATCAAGCCACTGCTGGCAGATTGCATCCTATGCCTCTCTCAGAAGTCCCCTTTCTGGACACAGTTCTCTGCTAATGCACATTTCCCCCTCTGCCTCTTTCCTTCTTGTCCCTTATCATGATTCCCTGCTGGTATCACCTGCATGTATTGAACAGCTACCACTTGAGCTAAATGAAGGACTATATTTATATTAGCTACTGGCAATAGTAATTTATTAAATTCTGGAAGATCAGCCACTAGAGGGAATCTAAGATATACTGCCAGCATGTTAAACTCCCTCCCTTTGATCCTTTACCTCGTACGTGGTGGCATTTGGAATGGCTTTATGCATAATGAAAATCTAGTTTTACAACCTTTTGACAGACAACAACTATGGAAATGCCTATTCTCTGCAATGAAAATATCTTTGCTGAACTGCAGCTGCTGTGGGTTATCTCTGAGAGTCTATTTAAATTCTAAAATGAGCACATATTAACTCTCCCTGTCTGTGGATGCAATACTGTGCTTTCCAAGGCTCAGTTGTCCAGGCAGCCCTGATTAAGTGACTGAAATCTGAAGCTCAGAAACAAAATGGCAAAGTATGTTACACAGTAGCAATTTTGGTTGATCCATTTGCTTCCTGGTGAGTTTACATCTATGATATACAAGAAAACACAGTAACTAACAACTGCTGAAGACAGAGGAGAGTTTCTTCAGATGAAAAAAAGAACAAAAGAAGCTCAATGGTTTCTTCAAAAACATCCTCCACTAGCTGAAGACATGAAGTAGGGCAAAAACGTTGGTAGCAAACATTTTAAAGCTTGAAGTGATTTGAACATTTTTGCATAATTCTTTTTCCTTGAAAGTAGGAAATAAATAAATACGTAAAGAGGCTGAAATGGTTCTGCAGTGCCCCTTTAAGTCTTACTGACACACTGAGGCTGGTAACTGCACCCTGTGGTTTGCATTACTTTTTTATGCGTTCCCATTTTTATGGAGTGCTAAATGGCTTAATTACATTTTACTAGTTTATTCTGTTCATAATTCATTAATCTGGCACACACTATTTTCTTCTCAAAGTGGAGAATACACCATCACTTTCATGTAGCATCATTAGATAATACTTGCAACTTTATGACAAGTGCAATGTGGTTTAATTCACTGTTTATTAGGAAATTATCAACTTTACATAAAGATGCAAGGTGTGAATAAAAAACATAAACTGGGCAGACTAACCTCATTAGCAGCACACCAGGATTGCAACTGATTTAAATATTGATGGTGCTGACAGGGCAAAGAGATGTATTTTTCAGTCTAATAATCTTTTACTCACTTTTACGTAAGGAGATTTCCAGTATTCATTTGGAAAGTTTCAAAGGCCATAAATGCATACCTTGCAAACTTGATTACTTGAGCCAAAGGAAGTGTCATAGTGTATATGGCTCTTTACCAAATACATAGCAGAGACTGAGGGATTGCAGAACCACCCCATCACGTTGTTCACTTCAAAGGACAGCCGGCAGGAAAGGTAGGGATGAGATGAACCAGAAAAGCAGAAAGCACGTCAGATAAGGAGCAAGAGGTGGAAAGACTCGAGCCCGACATTGCACCTCTTGGTTAAGCAAACCCTCACTTCTCTTGTGGGACCAGCTAACTACTGCCTCACTTGTTTTTGAGAGACTGGGTTTAACAGCTTGGTTTTGCTTTCTTCACTGGATGCCTGATGCCATTCACAGCCAAAGAAAGCAAGCAGCTGATACTTCTGTCACATCCATTTAAAAATAAAGTAGGTTTCATAAAGTGGAAGAATGCCTTGTGACATCTCAAGGGTGATGCATTTCTAGGTTTTAGTGCTGCAGGTAAAGAAAAGCTGAATTATTTTGACTTATTTTGAGTGAGAGATGGCACAATGATGCAGACCTGAAGGGCCCAGTCTCACAGAGACTTCTCATCTGCAAATACAAGACCAGGAGTTTTGAGGATAAAACCGGACAGCTTTCTACTGTCCTTTCTTTTTCTTTTCCTTATACAGCATTTACTATTTTTGTCTATTTAAACCAAGTGGAAATTAGATCTTAGTGTCAGAATCAGGCAAAAACAAAAACAAACAAAAAAGCCCTCTGAAAATATGTATTTCAAATAAGTGGTCACAGACACAAAGGGACTTATTTAAATTTAAGCACTTAAGAGAAGGGATTTGTTTTATGTCTTCAGTTCCACTTCTGTTAAATCTTCCTTCTGGAAAAATATTGGGAGAATATACTGTCCATTTTTGCCAACAGAAAAATTCAGTGCGACTTCTCTGGAAGTATGACAGCACCCAGCAAGGGCTTTTGGGCTTCCCAGTGGAACTTTGCTGGAGTTTTAAGTGATGCCTGCCCTATCTCTGTCCCTCCATCTTGAGGCAAGATGGTCCACAGTTAGCAAGCATGTAGAATGCATGAATATAGCTTCCACATTAAATACTATGATCAGATGGAGTAATTTAAAGACATGATGCTGAGGACATCTCCTGAAAATATTCTGTTACAAATAATCCTTAAGGTAACTACATGAAAAAGTAATAGGGAAATACCTTCCAAACAATTGTGACCTTGTTTTTTTTGTTTTGTTTTGTTTTTTTTTTCCCTGTGGAGAGCCGTCAGTACACAGGAAGGCAGTGCTTACCTGAAACATCTGCCAGGGAGACTTGAAATTGAAACTGAAGATGACTCAAGAATAAGTACAGGTGAGGGCAGAGAGGAGCAGGTTGGACCACAGATTTCAAATACAAATGAGGGCAAAAGGACTAGTCATTATACAAAGAAGCAGGCCTTCTGTTCCAGGGATCTGTCAAAAAACCTCAGCTTTATCATATGAATCACTGCAAAAAGCACACAAAGCTGAGAGTGCCCTTTTAAACAAGTCACTGAATCTCATGTAACTGGTTTGTGCTGTATGATTCAAGAGCACAGTCAACAATAATGGAAAAAAAATATGATTCACTACAGATTTGAAAGATATCCATCACTTTTTTAAAGCTAACTTGAAATGGAAAAACATCTCCTTGCTAAATTGCTATTTTTAATGTTGCTGCTATTCTTGTTTTTTGTTGCTGGTTTATTTATTTATTTATTTATTTTCTGATTCCTAAATTGATTTCTTCTGCTTTTTATCTGGGGCTGCATGCTTCCCTCATTTTTTTTCTTTTTCTCTCTTTTTATTTTAAAACCTTTGAAGACATAAAAACTCATTTTTGTATTTTTCTTTAACCTTATTATGTCAAAATGAAATCTGATTTATTTTTTTCTCCCCTAAATTCCTGCACTGCTTGTTAGCTAAGGAGCCCATCTTGAAAAATCAGTTGCAAAATATAGTTCAAGCCCTCCTGACCTTTCAGTGAGCTAAACATCCCATGCAAATGATTGAGAGACTTGGTCATGCTCAGCTCCCTCATTCAATTTGCACGTCCTTGTCTTCTTTTTCCTAAGATGCCTGTTAGCTCTATAATAGCTGCCATGCATATAGGATCAGATATTTTCTATGTCAGTTTATCTAAAGCAATTACAATAACAGATGGTTGTCCTCATTGGCTTGAGAAAAGTTGCCTTTAGCTTTCACACTGAGTAACTTCAACTGATAAATTATTTAGAAATAAATGGGAAAAGAAGTAGGGAAAACAATATAATTAAATGGCTTTATGGCCTTATCTCTACTTTTTTAAAAGCTAGATCTCCAATTTAAATCCATTGTGTACTGAAACAAAAAAAGTATTCTCCTTTTACTTTCTATTTATTAAAATATTGATATATTTGTATTAAAATATGAATCAAAGGAATTGCAAGAATTCATAATTTAAAACCAAAGCCCACCACATTGCTACAGGAGCTACTTTTCCTGCAAGAGTACTCTTGCACAAACAAAATATCCCGGCAACTCCAGTTGGGAGCACTTTAAAAGAAAGCATGAGAGAGGGACAAAACAAAAGAGACTCAGAATATGAATCACTATCTTGGTTCAGACAAAAACTTTTTCCTATCTCAGCTTGTGGACAACACTAAATGCCTGGAGAATAGTTTAAGAACAGAGAAGCGTGCAATGATATTATTATAGGCTAGACTCTCTGTGGTGCAGAGCCTTTGTATTTAATTGGCCTTGACAAATCTCTCTCCAATGATCTTACTCAGTTGTCCCCCGGACCTATGTGAAATTTTGTTTTGAATCTGCCATCTGACCACTCAGTTTAGTGCCTTCTATTTCTTGTAGTGGAAAACTCAGTGAGAATCTTGTCCCTGTTTATCCTCTATGTGCCCCTCATGACTTAACAGACCTCTGAGATATCTCTCCTCACTCATCCTTTTAAGAAAGAACAGCACAGAATAAAAATCAGAGGGATGAAAGGTTACCTACATGCAAAGTTGCTGCACTATACTGCCTTTTTAGCTAAAGAGCCTTTTGCACCATGCTGGGCTGGTGGTTCCACTAGTATCCATGTTGAAAATCTTGTACTACACTTTATTTAATCCCAGGAATGAATCTGAGATTATAGATAAGAAGGGTTCCTAAAAGTTAAAAACCATCAACTTGTTGCTAAGAGAGCACTTGTTTATATTAAAAAAGTCAAAGAATATTAGTTCAGTGTGTCCAACCAGCTCTCTGGAATATTTTACACTTTCTTTGGTCACTCAAGGAGTGCTAAGAATCAATTTTTATTTATCCAGGCCTAAGAGTGTAAAAGACCTGAGCACAACAAGCCACATTCTCCATGGAGGCATTATCATAACAAGACAAGTTCATGCACAGTGGACTGATTCAGTTCTCCCTGGACGCCTACCTGTGCAACCTGGTGTAGGGAACCTGCTTTGGCAGAGGGGTTGGACTCAATGATCTCTTGAGGTTCCTTCCAACCTCTATGATTCTATGATCATACAACAGGTTGGGGATCAGTCCATCATGAGGCATAGAAAGACTCACACCCCCGAAGTGGCTGAGATGTCAATGCTGTCCCACTCATCTCTGAACCTTTTTCATTATCAGGAGTTATGAACCCTCCAGCACTTGCTTAGCTAGGGAACATAAAAATTACTGTCATTTGTCACAATTGAGGCTGGCCTACAGATTTTTGTCATACATGGATCCCTGAAATTTGAATACAGTTTTCACCTATGGGTAAAACTCCTCCTGTCTGTAGCTGGTTTTGGCAGCATAACTGCCTCCCAGGATGATCTGAACAACTTTTGACTGGCAGTTTTACAGCCTATGGAAAGGCAGACATATTACGGTTTGACACAAACAAATAAACTGATCATTTGCTCACTTTGTACTGTGTGAGTAATAACTGTTATTTTACATGTGCCCTGATACTTTGGTATATCACTTAATTAGCTAAATATGAATAGAGCAAGCAATTTGTGCAAGTCCCACTAGAGATAGCCCTTGGCTCCATGAGGGCCCCAAAAGAAAGCCTGGCAACAGGAAAAAGACAGCTCTAACAGCCACCTGGATTGGATCTGGCATGAGTAAATGGACAGAGGCTTTTAGTCTCTTTCAGGATGCTACCCTGCACAGAGGGGTATTAAAAACAGCAGCTGTGGTGTCAACATGGTTCTTTGGAGTGGTTTCAAACCTTATTTCTTCTCCTTAGAATGAGTATTTTTCAGAAACTATAGATTAATTTCAAGAGTGTGTGTTGTAGAGGTTTCCTTTGTCCTACACACATTTAGAGTAGGATATTATTTTCACATAAGTTATAAAAAAGTTCAAGCTGCAGCTACATTGTGCTCTTTTCAAAACAAACCGCTCCCATGAGAGCAACACTGTCAGTACAGGTGTACCCAAAGCCCTCAGGTCAGTAATACCACAGTCCCCTTTCTGCTAAGGATATATGTGTCCCTGCAAGCAGCCATTTTCACAGTTATGAACAAGGATATTTAAAATAATACACAACCAGGCTGGTGGCTGCTTTATTTAAGGGCCTTTCTTGGCACTATTCCAGTCTGTGTCTTCCATAGGGAATCATGTTCTCTGCCCTCCCCTTCTGAATAAGCTTCAGTGTTTGAAAGGCCCTCAGACCTCTGTATGAGCTGAAACCTGCTTTTGCTGCTCACTGACCACCAAATTATGGACAAAAGCTGGTAGAAAAGAAGATACCTTGTTATCTCTAGCTCTGTAGACACTGCAGACCCTAAGAAATAAGGGTAAAGGCAGGATAAAAAGGGAGCTCAGTTGGACAGAGGTAAGCTGGACCATTGTGTATTGCACTGGAGGGCAAAGACAGGTAAAATTCAGTAGAGCCAAATAAGATTTGAGATTCCTCCTCTTCTACCACTCTATTTGATACTGAAAGAATATGAGACCTATGTGAAGATATCTAGAAGAGATCCTGTGAAATCAGCTGGATGTTTCTCACTGTTTTTCAGGACAGAAAGATGGAGATGCACAGGCACATAGCAAAAATAATCTCTGCACATTTCTTAAATCAATTTGCTTACAGTTTAAACAAAGTATCGAAGTATTTGAAAACTTCTTTACATTCAACAGGAAATAAGAGACTTAGAGGATTTTGTAGAAGTCAGTGGCTTGTGATTTGGTCATGAGCATGCAAGCACTCATAGACTTTCCATGCAGATATCCATATATGTGCCTGCAAAGAGATGTGCAGACATCAGTGGCAGAAGAGTCATCTGCCTGGCTATGAATTATGTGCATCTTTGGTTTTCTGAACCCACCTATCGTCAGCATATAATTTTCTTCATGCAAATATTCACCATTTAATTGCACAAATCTGGCCCTGAATGAGGGATATGACACTCAAAGATGTACAACTAATATGGGATAAGACCAGAAAAACTGGAGACAGGGAAAATGAATAGCAACTCTCAGCTTTTGGCTGTAAGAGATCTTTTCACTATTCTTCCTACAGTCTCTTTCCTCTATTGCTTTAAGAGGTAGACAACCATAATAGAAATAGATTTTAATTGCTCTGTTCACTGCTTTTTAGCTGGAGAGTAATTTACTTTGTGTGTTGACTAAATGCAGTCTGAATTGATAGGTGCCCTGACAGACAATGCCAAGTTAACAGAGCATTCTGTGCAAACAGAGGTATTCAAAACTAAATCAGGACACTGCTTTATCTCAAGTCACTAGGACACTGCTAATAAAGGGTTTTGAAATCCTCTCTGCAGGACAGCATCTAAATCACAGAATGCCATTTTATTTTCCCTAAATGAGTGAATAAAATCAGTCAGCCAGGAAAACGAAACAGTACAGCTCTTGCACACTGTCTTTCCTCTCTCACACTTCATCGCTTTGTGCACAAACTGCATGCTAGTGCCCAAATGCACCTAAAGGAGGTGGATGCAGAAATACTGCTGCAAACGCACCAAGCACGGTGTCCCTTCTGACAGCTGGCCTGAACTGGACAGGTGCAAGGAGACAGCAAAGCACTGAGGGCTCTGCTGCCTGCTCCTCTCCTTTACCAACTGGGAAGAGGGAGCACAGAGCAGAGGGGAGGGAGGGCAGCAGACATGGCAACTTGGCTGCTGTTCCACCCGAGCAGCCTGCCAGCGACAAGCAACCAGCCCACATCCTGTGGAGGCCCGCCGGCCATCGCTGCTCCACCAAGCTGCCCACCTGCCCCAGCAGTGCAGGACCAAGAATGAGAACTGCAGCAAACTCACTTCTAAGTAAACTGAATTAATTAGCAGGAGTGGGTGCCTGGGAGCAGCTCCCTCTGATCAGAGCATTTAGCCAGCATCGCTGTTGATAAGGAAGCATGAGCGGCGCTGCTTTTTATTCTCTCTTTGTGGGTTTGATCTTATTACAGAAAACAAATCTACCAAGCGTGAATTACCACTGAAATTCTTAATGCTTTGGCACAGAAGAAAGTCGGATACGGATGCTGGAAAATGCGCATGGCTGCTAGTGAGAATGCCTTTCCTCTGCACACTTTTGTCTCCCAACTTTCAGCTAGGAGCTGCTGTGAGAATTATTTCAAAAGACAGGCTGCAGAAAAAGGATCAATTAATCTGCCGAGCGAATTTCAGAATCCATTCTCAATGCTGCTGATAGCTGGAGACCCCCTCCCTGTGCTTGGTAATTACCCCAATATTTCCTGCACGCTTGTTTAAACGGCTTACACTCGGGCTGCCTGTGAAGAAGAGCTCTCCGTCCACTGATCTGAGGCAGGGGAGAAAGGCAGCTCTCCTTATCGCTCTGCTTCACTCCATCTGCACCCAGCGGGGGGGCCGCCTCCTCATTGTCCCTGGGACAGGGGACGAGCAGGCTGGGGGACGCAGATAGATGTGACACCAAAGGAGAGTGGGACTTTCCTACCGCGCCGGTGCCGAAGTAAACTCATCACGCTCTTGCGGTTTCAAAGGCAAATAAGGAGCCCCTTTAAACCAGAGGCCTGTCCCTTAATTATACAAATGCAGCGATCAAAGTTATTATCTGTCCTTACAAAGGCTTCAGCTTTAATTGAATGGTGTGTTGCTACCTTTGAGAAAAAGTGTTCAATCTTCATGGAGAGCAAAGGGACAGGAGGGAAAAAAAAATGGAAGAAAGCAAGAGAGCAAGAGGAGAGGAGCAAGAGAAAGGGATATGGTATTTAACAAGTAGGCTGCTTTATATGGAAATGTAATGAATACAGTTGATAAAAAAAGGAGAGACAAAAAGTTGTGAAGTTTCAAGCTGTGAAAGAACTTCAAAGTGTATTCAAATGTCACATCGATTTTTCTTCAAATCACTAAGTAGGAAGTTTTTCAAAAGAGGAATATGATCTCCTATTTTATCCACTAATGTTTTATCTACAAAAAGGGGAGAAAAAGCGCAGTGTTTTCCTTTCACATGATATAATCCCTATATTGGAAGTCTTTATCTTTCTTTCCTAACCAAAGATTTATTTGGTGTTTTTGAGAACTGTGACGTCTTTGCCATATTTGTATAATTTGTAAGATAAAGTCTGAAGAATTTCAGGTCTGAAACCCTGCCCTATATTGAGCTAAGTGGGTGCAAGCCACACCAAAGTGGGACTTCATTACCACAATTCTCCAAGCTAATGATGGTAAGACAGTACTTCCTTCCTTGGAAAGAAATGATGGCACACCTCTGGGAGCAATCTTCTAAGAGATACTTAACAAAGCCAAGAGGGCTTTGCATGAGAGTGGTAGCGTAGCAGCAAAGGAGCACAATAAAATTATGCTAACTATTAAGGCAGTGGCTCAACCCAACGAACAATTTACTCCAAAATTAAAATTGACATCATGACCATATGTAATGTTCAACAGATTACCACATATCTAGTCACCAGGAATAACTCCTTTTATGCTCTAAAAAAATGACTACCAGCTGTTTTATATGTATACTGCTTTCCATGAAAACTTGATAGAAATTCTGAATAGCACCTCTGGGAACCAGAGCATAGTTAATGCAGAAAAAGAAACATTAGCAGAGACAAAAGCTATTTTATGACAATCTTTGACTATCTCCAACTCTTCTTAAAGCCTGAGTTCCTGGAGCAATGGAAAAGACAGGCTTATGAAGTGCTCACAGCAAAAAAAAAAAAAAAAAAAAAAAGCAGCTCTGTTATACACGCAGACCACAAAGGGAGAGGAATGAAAAAATTATCTTTTAAGAAATAGCAATTTCTAAGCTGCTCTCAAGGTTTTAGGGTGATTTCATAGTATTCCAAATGTAACTTTAAATCAGAATGGATACCTTTGACTTTGAGGCTTGTCTGGGAGCCCACTGCATATTAAACAAATTCTATAGAAGGTCACAGATTATAAAACCTGAAGGACAATATGAGACAAATTTAAGGACAGAACCAGATCAAAAGAGCTGTATTTTTGTAAGCAGGCATATTTCTGTGGTGCACTTTGCAGCTCTGGTAATAGCCATGAACCTCCATTTCCTCCTGACCTTGTAGGGGCTGTAACCATGCTACTGTAATCTGAAGAGAAACCAGAGGTGAGAGGCATGAGCCCTCCTGTGTGTGGCAACCAAAACATTATGACTGCATGAAGACCCCAGGAAAGAAGACTGCAGAGCACACCTGCTTCAGGTAAGTCACACAAATTTTGAAATTTGACAAGTGACTGAAGTCTTTGCTTATCTTGCGTTATGTTTTTCTGTTCTCAGAATTTGGCTGCTTTCACAAAGAAATCACAGAAATGGAAGATAACAGACTCTTCTTTACCACATTTAGTTCCCTTGCACGTAGATTTCTGTGCTAATGCTATTAAATTCAGGCAGAACACCCTCAGATTTGTGTGGACAGTAGCCCAGAAATTGGATTTTTTACTTAAAGAGATTTGCATTTGTGTATCAGCTGGACGTGGAAAGAGCATCTCAGCTGGCTGCCTAAGACTGCTGCTTTATAGAGGAATCCTAAGCCAGCATGATAAAGGGGCAGTCTCACCTACATGTCTGCCTGAGACTCAGTAGCTGTGATACTCTATGAAGCAGAGGCAGGTGTAAAATACAGCAGTGCTATGCCAAACTACTTGTGAAATAGGGATTTCTTCAGCCAGAGGGAAACTGTAAGAGTGATTGTCAATGAGCATTTTATCGAGTAAAAGAAACATTGTAGATTTCAGACTTTATGATGAGAACAGCTTCTAGATATGTTTCTAGTTAAGATGATATGAATTCCTAGTGTATATATATATATATTTATACACACACACACACACATATATATATATATATATATATATATGTTAGTGGCAATGCTTGACCAGATAGGGTAATCCATTCCTTCTGCCGACAGCTTTGAATTTAAAATAACCACAGTTCAAATTCTTACCGAAGGAACAGCACCAGTGCTGGCTCAAAGGGCACCCTTTCAGGACTTAGGAAATCTTTGGGTGTATTTAGTATCTGCAAGACTCCCTTCTTCCCCAAACCCTTCAGCAGGAATAAACCAGGTCTTCAGCTATGTATCTGCGTGCAATCTGTAGGAAACAGAGCAGTACACACAGGGACTCCACTCTACTATCTGTAAGAGTTTGGACTCTATCTGCTACTAACAAAGAAGAGAAATGTAAGCAGCATAAGCCAGGACCAACAGGAGACAAAACTAATGTTAGGAGTGAGGTTTTGAAGATACCCTTATTGCCTTGTCCTCCTGACATGGGCCTAGCAAGGGCAGCATGGAGGGAGATAAGAACAAGACCTAAAGAGCCACTTAGCCAACATGGCAACATAGTGAAAAAGAACTATTTTTCCTTTCCCAAAAGAGTCAGAAAAATAATTACTTTAAAGCAATTAACACTCTTTGTTTTTTTTTTTAAATATCTCCCAGAAGCTTTTTGCAGTGTGTGCTCCTCATTTTGTAACATTTTTCACTCTCTCTGCTTGCAATTTTGTTCCTGTATCTTGTTCATGCAACACTAATCAGTGAGGTTTTCTCAACAGGTTGTTTAGGCCCCAGGAATACCTACATTTCTAACAACTGGAGATAAGATCTGTATAACAACAAATGTAATTATTCATCTCTATATAGAAATAACAATTTCTCTTGATCCTGCTTTGTAATATAATTACCTTCTACTTAAGAAAACAGAAATATGCCCTTCTTGTGCTATGTTTTCAGCCTCCTGAGAGATCCAAACTTCACAGGGAGAGGTTTGTTTGTTATTTAAATTCTCCAGACAGAAAATTTATCCAAAGTAGAGAAGGATGCAATGAATTTCATATGGTTGCTGGTTAAGATATCGGATTCTTTTGGAGCTCATGGAGAACACAGGACTGCCACCAGACCATTAAAAATCTTGGCTTGTTTTCATTCCATTTGCAAGGTCCACTTCCTTCACTTTGCCTATTGTAATGTAAACACATTACATCTTAAGGAAAAGTAAAAATCTTTTAATAACAGACAACTACCAAAGTGTAGGATACCTGTTGCGATGAACGTCTTCCCTACTCCCTCCCCACAGGTTACTTTCTGCTAGTGTTAGGAGCCTACATTCACAGTACCTAGTTTAGCAATTTCAAATTCCCCCTCAGTGAGCCCCTCTTCTGAAGGCACTTCTACCTCTTCCAAAGCTTTTTAGAAGGCTTTTAACAGGAAAGTTAAAGCCATTCAGTTGTAAGTTTATCTGGACAGGAACTTCCTACACAATCGTGGGTGTTTTTCTTCCAAAGATTTCTCTCAGATTAGAGAGCCATTGTTTATCCCTGTGGGAGATACCACAGTTTGCTCTAAAATCATAATCATTTAATACTTGGATTATACTCAGATTGTTAGTAGATTTCCTCAAAGCTGAGATTAAGCCCATCAGGCTACCATTCTTCAAATTGCTCTGTTATTCAGTTAAAAAAGTATAATAACTTTTATACTAACTATAGGCATCAGGCTGGATTTTCCTTTTTAAAGGGAACAGCTGCTATTTTTAATGATTTATTGTCAGTATCTTCCCTGTTTCCCACTTTATGTCTTTCAGAACCCCCCGATGAATACCATCTGGTTCAAGTGATTTACTACACTTGCTTTTCATGAGCTGCTCTGAGACATCCCAAATTAAGACAAGGAAAATATAGTCTGTGTTTCAGGAAAATCTTTCTGACAGATCTATTAGACTATGGAGTAATCTTTCAGTGGGAGTCTCATTGTCTGAGACATTTATAGCAAGACTGGACAAAGCACTGGTAAAATATACTGCAGGGGACAATTCTGCATTAGCAGAAGGGTAGTCTAGATATACGGCTTTGAAATTGAGCAGGTCAGAAAAAAAAATTAAGTGAACCATTTTCTGTCAGAAAATATGGTTCTGACAAAACTAAATATACTTTGTTGAACTGTTGATTTTGCTGACCATTATTTCAGGGAGAAAGAAAGGGGAATTTTAATGCCAAAGTGTCATACAGAAGTTTTGTTTGTTTGTTTGTTTTTTCTGAATAAAGAATTTCATTACTTTCCCATCATTTTTTAAATCCCATTCCTGTACTACAGAAATCAAATTGAAAACAAAATATTTTGAATAACCCAAAATTTCTAGTCTCCCCACCAAAACTGTACTTCCTAGAGTAGCACTGAAATGCTCAATTTTGTTGCAGTTAAAAAAAGGAAAGCAAATTAGAAATATCCTATGTCTTCACCTCTGAGTATTACCTTCCAATACATTACTGAAAGTTATACATGGCAAATGTCCCCTCTTTGTGCTTCAAGTTTATCATTAGTTTCCCTGCATTTGTCCTTTCCCTAAGTCATTTCAATGCTTAGTGTCTCAGTTCCTTCCAGATTAAACGGAGGAGAGGAATGTACATTTTTCTCTGAGAAGCGAAACTGAAAGGCAGTTCATAACAGCTTATATTTTAATAGCATATATCTTCATCATTCCCCATAGAGTGGTTTCTTTACTGCCCTCAGGTTGCTTTGCAGTTTGGTTCTGCTTTCACTGATGTGCTTTATCCTTCCTGATATAATATAATTGGAAATCTTAATCATGGTTGGAATCACTCTAAAGACAGACATGGAAAAGCAGTCCAACTGAGGGAGACTGGATTTTTTTCTTAAGCTTGTCTAGTGACAAAATTTTCTGGACACCCTTCTACCCTCTTCAGAAGTAGGAGACAAAATGGATGTTTCTTATATATATATATATATTAAAAAAAAAAAAAAAAACAACAACAACAAAAAAAACACCTTTTAAAAGTTTCAAAGCCTGGTGCTTATTTTTGATGTCCTGGGATATGACTGAGTTTATGAGCTTTGAAAAATGCCATCCTCAGGAGCAGAAAGTTACTATATTTAAAGACTGCCAGTTGCTTCAACTTTCTAATGGAAGAAGCCATCTGAAAGTGTTCTCCTACTTCTGCTGGATCTTGTCTTCTTTCTAGTCACTGCTTGAAGCCCAATGTCTTCTACAAACTAAAACATGAAGCAAACACTTCAGTACTCCCACAGTGACTTTTCCTTTTCTCATGAAAATTCTCTCTTCTGCTACCAGTGACAAATTACCTCTGCTGTCTCAATTGAGTCCTGGATGCTTCCTACACACATCTTGCCTCTTTAGAGATTATCAGAAAAACACGAAGGTTTCCTTCCCACTTTGTGGGATCCATCTGTGATCCCACAGGTGACTGGAACAGTGAAGTGTTCCCATCTCCATCTGCAGAACCAAGCCTACAGGTGACTACTACTGTTCAGCAACGCCTTAGTGACTGTATGATCATACCTTGCATGAGTGAGGTTGCAAAGGTTACCTAGCTACAATGTGTAGTTTTACAGACAGTTATCTTCTCTTAAGCTTTTATATAAAAAGAAGGCACACACAAAACAGGCATCACCCATTTCTGCCTTGTGTTTGGACAATAACCTTCATACACTTTACATCAACAAGTGGAAGCTTTTAATAGGGTACAGAGTGCTCAAAGGCCTAATTTGACTGCTTTTTAACAACAAAAAGAAACTGAGAAATAGCTACCTTGTAGCTCCCAGAGCCTTGATCAAGAAGCTCTCCTGAACCTGTCCTCCAGTACAGAAGAGGAAAGATTTTTGGGTTCTTTCATGGACAGTAACTTTAAGTAATAAAGTCCCACAGTTCATGCTGTAGGGAAAAAAAGGAGAAGTAAAGTCCCAGATAGTGGAGAGAGATAGAAAAGATAGTTGAAAGTTACTGAAGGTCTTCTTGTCATAGTATAAATAGTCATACCAGTCTGCAAGGAGACATTTCTGTCAGCTCCTTCTGTAACATATATTGTAGGACTTAGCTGTACTTAACCCAGCATAAATGCACTGCTCTCCCACGTTAGCAATGCATGCCCAGGATTGGTTTAGTTAGTATCTGAATCCTCTACATAGCTTTTTTTAATGTGTTTTTTGCACCCAGGGAAGAAGTGAAATACACTATTGGCAAGTGAATATAAAGATATTGTGCTTGCATAAATTCGCAGAAGCCCTTTCCATATAAACAGCCGTGAATATTTTTGAATATGACTTAGAAATCAATGATCTTTTCCTGTAGCTCACTGCACCCTGTGGATCTCAAATGACCTATAGTGTTCATTTCAGCTTTTGGGAACTTTCCTTGAAGTTCTAAACCTTATGCTCAGTTAAGGGAATTTGTCAGCATGCAGCAAGGCCCAAACTTCACCTGCAGAGGCTGGGGCAAGACAGCACAGAGGAAACACTAGCATTTCTAGAGCATAGAGCACAGAAAAGATTTTAACTCATATTTTCACATCACACTGTGAGAGTGGAGCAATGAACTTCATGCAGGGAGTCATGATAGATGTTATGTTGTGTTTCCAGTTTTAACGTTGAGATCAAGCTAATCATTACAATAAAGAAGTCGAGCATTAATATATAAATTATTTTTAGCACAAACTGTACAGTCTGCCAATTATGAAATATATGTGCATATCTGTGATAAAAACAACGTTCTGTTAACTTGCTCATTTCAAACCCATTATCTAGATCTATTCGATGATTAGCTTTAACTGTTCCTAATATGTTAATCTTGCTCACATCCATCCAGACAGTGAAATGAGTATCCTAGCATTTAGTAGTAAACACAAGAGACTGATCTTCTCATGAGGTCTGAACTCATCTGATAAGCTTTTCCATTAACATCTACCCTATGGCAAGTATTTCAGATTTCTGTACTCTTCCATGGTATTTCAATCCTCAATTAATATCAAATATTATTTCTTTACAGGACATTAAATACACTTACATCCACATATTCAATTTTGATGTCCATAACATGTAAGAAAAAGGACTTCAGCATTTCCAGATTAAATATCATAAAATACTGAAACAGTAATGATTAGAAAAGAATGCCAACATGCAAGTGGCACTCAGATAAGTAAGGAGCGTTAAGAAGAATTTAGCAGATCAGGAAACACATTTTTGTCCCACATTTGATTTAAGCAGTACATATGTAGTAACTTGTCTCACTAATGCAAAATCAAACTAAGGTAAACATCATCAGCTTCTTTGAATCTGTATTAGGAAGGCCAAGTCTCCTGTGAAAACAGTGCTGAAGTATAATTGACCGTGTTACCTTCTAGCTTAAGGGGCTAAGTTACTGCCAAGTAAAGGAGGTCAAGCTTTAAATAACAGTGGTAGTTTCAGATTCAGGGAATGCTATTAATGTTAAAAGCAATTATAATGCAACTTAATAACTTTTCCTATTTTATTTACTTTTTTATTTCTAGTACGTAACAACTTTCAAGAAGGTTACAGAAAAATGGCCACCTGAAGGCAAAAGTTTATCTCACTTTTAAGTATTTAGTGCTACGTGGTTAGAACCTGACACCTTTATAAATGTTATTCTTTTACTCTGTAAATACTTTTACTAATTCCTACTGTGGAATGTGTTTACCTCCATAAAATCAAGAGGATGGAGATCTGACATTTAACTTTCGCAGGAAAAAAACAACACTGCAGTTTATTCTGGAACAGATTACTAACTGGCATTAGTGCTCCCATAGGGAGCAAGGGGAAATATTTCTAGCTCTTCTTTCATGGGCAGATGGGGCTTTAGATACATAGCTGACTTGATGAACGGCCACGCTGCCAATACAGAAGTATCTTTCAATATATCCTAGTTACCATAAAAGGAATATTTTATTAGTAAGCTAAAAAATTAATGCTTCATTCCTATTACACAGAATAGATGAAAACCAAATGAGAACATTGCAAAACAACTTGACAGTAGTCACTGTATTCACTGTCTATAACGTGAATAGAAAAAGCAGTACTCAATAAGTACTGCTTGTTATATTTTATATACTATTATGTTATATTATCACACATTATATATATTATATATATATAATAAATCATATATACTGCACATTATTATATTATTATACATTGTATAATTCTTTCCCTGTGTGTGCCTATTTCCTTCTTCTGTAATTCCAGTAACTTCTGCAAAGTAACTGCCTGACTACATAAGGGAAAACTAAAGCCGAAACAACACCATTAGGCATCTTCATTAATTAGGAGTGGCAGCATACAAGTAACCTTATTTGTTTTATTTATGAGTCACTAGTCTCTGGTCTCACCTTGTAAGAGGGACTTAGGACAGAGCCTCTAAAATACATGGCTTCTTGAAAGTGAACGTTAACATTCCTGAGCGTTACTGCAATTTGATTTCTGACTCCAGGTCACAAGACTATCAAGAGAGCTTTTATTTTCTCAGTTTTTTGGGCAAGCAGGTCAGAGGGTTTCCTGTGAGACAGATTAAACTATACAAAAGTGGATTGTGCCCTGGTCTGGATAAAAATCTGTGCTTGAGAATCATATTGCTAAAAGCTAATTCTAGCCCAAATAATTGTAAGGGGTTAGAGAGGTACAGTGTTGACTGTTGAACTTTTTCATTACTATAAATATGTAGCTATATCAACACAGAAATATCATAAAAAAAATTGGAATATCGTCACACCACATTCAAATTCATTATTCCTTTTTAAATTGCAGTGTTAAAAATGCCTAGGGTCATTACAGTACTGCTACCTGATAATTTTGGTGCTTACAATAATTAAAGAGAAGACATTATAAAAGAACAAAACCCATCACACAAGGCTCAGAGGCTCAGAAATAAAATGGCTATTCAGGTTGCTCATGGAGCACTTTATTAAAGCAGGAATTACACATCTATGGATGTATCTTCTTGACATCTCCCCTGAGCTGGGATGCTCTTGCTGGTATGCATACAGTAAAAATCTAGGGCTATAGTCCTCATTTAAAAAATATATATAAAGAACTTTTTTTTTTTTTTTTTACTAGCCTATGGGAAAAAATGCTAATAAATGTTAAAAGCCCATCAAAAGATTCTCGCTGGTGTCACTGTCAACTATTCCTACCAGAAGGCAAGGAAACACTTCATGTTAAATCCCATGCTAAACTCGATTTCTTGAAAAATTCTGAACTATGTCCTCTTAAATACTAAATTACTTTTGATCCCTGAAGCATGTTGACAATAGGAAAATAAGTCTGATACAGCTATAACATTAAAAAAAATAATTCTTTTCCAAATACTTTTGAGATACTGCTATTTAAAAATCTACTAAAGGTTGAGATTAAACAAGATTTATTTGTAAGTGAGCTGATTGGCAGTTATAGCCAGGCATTTATGGTAAAACCATCATGTAGGTAAGATATAATTAGCTTCAACTTCTCTGCTATACAGAGAAAATTTCATTATGGAATTAGCTGGGTTTATTTTTTAAGCTTCAAAGACAGAAAAAAAAAAAAAACACAAGAAAAACAAATAGGAAAAAGACTCATTAGTTTTTAAATGTATTTTCTTCATGAGAAATTACTGAAGCAGAACATGAACAAGCCTGCTGCGACTTTCATGAAAAAACAATGAAAGTGTAGTTCAGAGCTATTTTTTTTAAAGAGTTCAAGTTTCACCTGATATTATTTCTTTGATAAAATATACCAAGAACAAAGAGGTAGGTTTCAGAAAAGTACTCAAGTAAGATTGAATTAGGCAGAAGTGTTTACTTGAATTAAGAGAGAAGTGCATACTCAAACAAGGTGTCTAACACTGATGAAACCATACATCAACCTGGTGCAGAGTGTGGGGTGGGGTGTTTTTTACAGGCACTGTGATTTGTTTCTTTTTAAGCAACACTTCCAAAGTGATATAAATATTCCTGTGGATATCTTAGAGCATGGAAACATTTTCCCCACTATCTATCTACAGAGCAAACAAAGTTTATTCCCCTAAACCTATGCCTTTGTGAATTCTCCAGATGGATTCCAGCCCTTTATAATACTGAGTGGGTTCAAAGTACTGACTTCAATTAAAAAGCTGTGTTTCATAACCATCTCTAAAATCACCCACGCTCCAGAATGAGATACCATTTTTATAGAAACTATTAGCATCACGGGTCAGAGAAACGAATGGGATTCAATAAGAATCAGGAGTTAATTAGAAGTAAAGGTGCTATTGCAGATGGTGGACTCACATAATTCTCCTTCACACATACAAACATCAAGAAGATGCATAGGAAAATGCCTTTTTGGTGGTTAAGATTACAGGGTGAAGTTAAGAACAGAAGATAGAGGGATGTGTAATTTAAAACTACAAATGAGTAAGTTATTTTATAAAAATAAAATTATAAATCAACAGCATTGAATAGATTGATGTGCCCCACAGATGCGAGAACACTGTGGCACCGCACTGAAATTTTGATCCATTCCTGTGAGGAATGAAATAAATTCTTTCTCTGTCAGAGAAAAGACAACAGGAAAGAGCTCCATGAAAATAGAGTATCACATCACCTGTACCAATTTCTTCTGACTGAATAATGGGGTACCTCTAGATTCAGACTACAAAAGCTCCTCATGGTCTCCTCAGTAGACACCTGAGATACGTCCAGACTCTGCAGTGAACCAAAATCCAGGCATGGATCATAGCAAGCTAGTACTGAGGCAAAGTGGCAAATGTCTTGAAGGGACACGAGTGCATACCCCAAAACCAATCTCAGAGTGTGCTGTTAGGTATCCAAGTCTCTAATGTCAGCAGCACTGGGACAAGGACATTAGGTCCAGCTCTGCTGCTTGGTAACCACAATATGTGCTCCCAGCAGCAGATGACAGGAAGCTAAAAAGGAAACTACTTGAGAAAGCCGCTTAATTTCAGATCTTTAGTTTACTTTGGCTTGCTTCCAAGATTTGCAAAGGAAAATAATATCTTAAAACTTTAATTCAAAGGCTGAACATTATTCTGAAATATATTCAGTAAAGAGGATAATGTCAACATCAACAAAATTTAGAAGCACTCTGAGGAGTAGAAACTTGTCTCTTCTTTTGAAGCAACTAATACCATATTAAAGAAGCGTTTCTCCTCCAGTCTTTGGATAACTGAAACATGCCATACAAAAGTGTGAATTTTAGGCCTCTCCGAAATGGGATGACAGTTAATTTTTGTACAGGTTTCTATGAAGTCATACTTTTTAATTTATGGAAATGACAGCAGAGTCTACGTTGTTTGTTTGCAAACTGTGTTATTATCTGTCAAACCTCAATTAAATCTACCTCAGCATCGTATAAAAAGTGTGCATATGCATCACCTAAGCAGAAGAATTAATTAGCTGAAATATGCCAGCTCCATACCAAGGGAACTATGAATATTCATTGGCTTAGTTCCACAACAGGTAATCAACTATTCTGTTTATGAATTATGTCAATAGTGTCATCATTTATGGTATATGTTCTTAGAAAACATTTTTTTAAAAAACATTCTAAACTTCATATTTCAGATCCTATAAGAAATATATACACGTGCACACAGACCATATAAACATATTGAGAAGTGTGTATACACACACAAACATGTATATATATAAGGACTGCTCCAAAACTAATGCCTCCTATAGAAAATGACCACAGAAGATGGCAGGGAATTAATACATACAACTGAGGGAGCTGGGATTGTTTAGCCTGGAGAAAAGAAGGCTCAGAGGAGACCTCATCGCACTCTACCACTTCCTAAAGGGAGGCTGTGGTGAGGAGGGGGTCGGCCTCTTCTCCCAGATAACTAATGACAGGACAAGAGGGAATGGCCACAAGTTGTGCCGGGGAAGATTTAGATTAGATTTGAGGAAAGTTTTTTTCTCTCAAAGAGTGGTCAGGCACTGGAATGGCCTGCCCAGGGAGGTGGTTGAGGCACCGTCCCTAGTGCTGTTCAAGAAGTGTTTAGATGAGGTGCTAAGGGATTTGATTTAGTAGCTTGGTGGGTAGGGATGGTGGCAGGAGGATGGTTGGACTAGATGATCTTGTAGGTCTTTTCCAACCTAATGTATCTATGAATCTATGAATAACTGCCTTGAGCTCATCTACAGTTCTTCAGGATTTTCCTATAAAAATTTATTTTCCTAGCAAAAGCCACAGGGATTAAGAGTTAAAATGTCTGTAAGGAGATGCCTTGCATCATCAAACTCTTCTTGCAGATTGTAACTGAAAAAGGCCTGAAAATCTCTGATGCTGGCCACTGTACTTCTCTGGCAGGCATCTGCGACCCAGTATCTTGGACAATGAGGAAGGGGAACCAAAATGAAGGGAGAAAGTGTCAGAACCACAACAAGTTATATGAAAAGGAGTAGCTGCTGTGGGCATAAACAACACCCTGCCTACACGTGACTACAATCCCTACTGCATTGTTAGCTCTCACTTCTAACAGAATCACCAAGGTTGGAAAAGACCTACAAGATCGTCCAGTCTAACTGTCCAGCTATGACCAATAGTTCTCACTAAATCATGTTTCACATGATGTAAACACAACATCTAAGCATTCCTTGAATACCTCCAGGGCTAGTGACTTCACCACCTCCCTGGGCAGTCCATTCCAGCGCCTGACTACTCTTTCGGAGAAGTAGTATTTCCTAACATCCCGTCTGAATTTCCCCTGGCAGAACTTAAAGTCATTCCCTCTCATCTTATCACTAGATACACAAGAGAAGAGGTTGACTCCCAGCTTACTACAACCTCCCTTCAGGTAGTTACACAGAGCAAATAAATATATGTGCATGTACATATTTATTGCTATTCCTTCTACAAAGATTACCATCACATCTCTGTAAAATCTGAACAGGTACATAATCAAATTCTGAATGTTCTTTTTAATACTTATACAAAAAAAAAAAAAAAGTGTTACTAGCATCTGTTTTATAGGATCCACTGTGGGCTGCAGAGATAAATGTTACTGCTTCTCTCTAAGCTGTAAATACAACTGTCCTCAGGAAAGATGCAAGCCAGAGTAACTAGCATTTTCTGTATACATACAATAGAAATATTTTACAATATTTAGATTTTTTCCAACCTGTTTGATGATTAGTGAAACTCAAAGTTTGTATTGTATTTTCTTCAGCTGTAGGAATTGCTGTGTTTACAAACTATTTTCTTGCACCATGGCAAACAGGATCTGTTATAATTCAGTTATATCTAAAGGAGTATGTGCATCATTTCACATGGTTCTGAAAGATCATGAAAGATCAAGTTGTTTCCTTGTTGGTTCTTCTCCTTCACAACATCTGAGACTAAACTACGGATTCAAAGAATTATGGAAGGGCTGAGGTTGGCAGAGTCCTCTGGCAGTCACCTGGTCCAATCCCCTACACAGTCATGGCTGCCTGGAGACATATGCCTTGGACCAGTTTCTCTATAACGACTTAGGTAGCTCATTCTTTCACACCTGTACATAAACCAAAGCTGGCATACGATGAAATCTGATATGTAACAGCACAGGTACTTTCATGTAGTTTCTAGCATAGAGCTTTTAACAATCACGTGAACGTTCAGCCACTTTCAACTGTTTCTAGTCACTACTCTTATCAAAGCTTCCTCTATAGCTATTCATGCCAGTTCTCCTCTCAGGTCTTGACTCTTTAGTCACCTTAATGGCCTTTATCTAGTCTCTTTTGGTATTTATGTATCATCCTTAGAAAAAAGGCTGTCCTTTATACATAAATTTGGAGTATTTGTCCTCACACACGCATTTACCCACTCAGTCTTTTAATAAATCTGTGCTGAACCCTGATAAAAGTTAGTTGTATATAATAATTTTTTTTTAAAGAATTTGAATCTGTTCTCAATCTTATCTACACGATCTTGCCTTCTCAAACAACAGTTAGGCAGCACTGTGCTGAAAATTAAATGCACAAGGAAGGAGATAATATAATCTGAAAATCAACTGTAAAAAAAGACAATTAGATCAAAGCAGAATTAAAACTTCTGGCAGACAGACAGGACTAGTGTAATTAGATCTCCAAATAGTTTTCTATCCTTTTTGAGCATAATGTAACATGTTCCTCTTTTCTTTTGTTTTTCTTGCAGATACCCTTTTGCTATTACAACAGGATTTGAAATTTGCCATTATGCCTTCTTGGAATTCAGTAAAAAAAAAAAAAAAAAAAATAGATAAAGGTCTGAGAATACACATAAACAATCTGTTTCACAGTTTGGGAACTGTAGTTCAATGGATAGATTTAGACAAGCATTTTTATAATAAAAAGCTGTGTTATCAGTGTAATTCTGACATCGCTGTATGAATATGAAATAAAGGAATTTCAATTCAAGAGGAAATATTATTAATGAGGAAGAACATGCTTTCTTGTTAAGCTAAAAGTTGACTCTTCCATTACAGAGTACCAAAAATGTGCTGAAATTAATCCCAAACAATGCCATCTCTTTGTGATTATCATCACCATTTAATTCACCATTTTTGTCAGGTATTTTCTTCCTATAAGTAATTACTAATAATTCACATGTAATTTTACACTGCTTAACTTTCCTACAAGTTTGGCAGATCTGCATGCCACCTTCTAATGAAATTGCTTACACTGCTGAAGGGAAAGAAATTTCCTTCAACTACAAACTGACCTATTTACAGAATAAACATGTATTCTAATTAGCTCCTTATTGTGATAGTCAAAGTCCTGGAGCAAGCTTGAACTTGAACCATGTTGGTATACCAGGAACTTAATGTAGAGTCTGACCCAGGGTCTTTTAATAGGCTAGGTCATAAAAGAATCTCAGGCATCTTTTTATTTTGAGCTAAATCAAGGGAAATGGATAAAGAAGCAGAAAGATGGAGGCAGCTCTAATTTTGTCTCGTTCGTACTTTAATACAGCCTCTCATAGTGAGAGGCTTTAATAATCATTTTGAAAAAACTTGTCCCTAAATTATGCTACCTCAAAATTATAAAAAGGATCAAAGCAGGATATAGTGGTCAAATTTTTGTTTCCTGTCAAATACCAATGAAGCAATGTCAGTTTGGGGATAGCTCTCTAATGGAACACAGAAACAACCCAAAAGTAAGAAAGATTTCACAATATCTTTCCTGTCAATAACTTGCATCATATTGGACTAATTCAAAATGCTTGATTCAAAATAAATAAATAAATAATCCACATGTTCAAAATAAATAGGTTCAGTCCAAGTACTGATCCTCGAAATTTCAGAATGCTGGAATAGCAGACTTTCTTTATCTGGTATGGATACTAAGCTTGGATGCCTAAGGATCTAGTACGGGTGGTCTATAAAGGATCTAAGCATAGTTATTTTACCCTATAAGAAAGGAGTACTGGGTGGATGTGAGATACTGCCAGCATTCTGACTTAATCCTTCATGTGGACTGCATGAAGAGTTCAGATATGAAGTAGGTAGACACGGGGAGACAGGAAAATTATAATTAGTAACATTTATATAAATCAGTGTATATTTGTTCACCGGTGAGCCTGAAATACGGGTAAGCTCTAATATCAACAGGTGACCTTGCAGCAATTTTGCTGCCCTGGTACAAGCAATTTTCAAAGGAAAGAATTATCTAAGATAAGATTCATGGAGATAAAGGAGTTAAATATATAGTGGTGAATATACTTGAAACTTGTACGAAAATACAGAATACCTCCTAAATGGCTACTTCATAAAATATGAGTGAGAGTTATATTTCTACTCAGTAGAATGCAATTCATATAAATGTTCTGGTAAAAAGTCAAAATTCCCGGAAAGGAAAATGAATATAGACTCTGTATAAAGGTTTGCAAATCTACTTCCAGTAGCAGAACATTCCACCTTAATTGATTCTGACCCATTTGGAAAATTCAGCTTTGTATGAAATTATTTTATTGATCATGAAAGGCACTCTCAAGCTGCCTTTCTGCTCTCATTTATGTCAGTGCAATGCCATTCAATTCACCAGAGTTGAGAGGAAAGCAGAATTGGATCTCCAATATAGGAAAAGAGAGACTTACAACTCATCTATCAATATGACATTTCCTATCCTCAAGCATACAAACACGGTTCTCACTGTAACTTTAGGCAAAAGGGAACTTTAAGAGAATATTTTTAAGTTTATGTTTGTCTGATGTCTGTGACAACTTTGCAGGGAAGTGGTTTATTTACCTCTAGACATAAATCGAGGCCAGATTTACCTGACTGTAAATACATGACACTGGTTCAGTCTTTCTCCAGTTTTCTGTTTATTGGGAAAAAAATAATAATAGTAAAATTGTTTATCTGATTTGAACCCCCCCCTCCTAGTGCAGAGAGCTGTTTATTTTTCAGTAAGCAGGCATTTTCACAGGTAGGCAAATGCAATGACATGATGTTTTTTCAACTAGATATAATGCACACTGTAGTATCTGTGAAACTATTCTTGTATGACTAGTGGCCAACAGCAACTTTTTACATTACATTTTTGCAGAGGTAATGTTCTGAATATAGCTTGCTTCAGGCATATGTATTGGCTGTTTGGCATTAGATCACTAAGGAAGCACAAGTTGGCAGCATCCTGTTCTCATCTTGCCATGGACAGATTATTCCTCAGCCTCTGTCTACCAGTTTCTTATGCCATACAAAGAACAAGAGTAAGGAAAAGGCTTGGCTTGAACAACTAACCCAGAAAAAGAAACAAAATGAAAACAACGAATAGTCTTATCCCAGAGCAGCTTATCTATCTGACAGAGAGGAAGCACAGAACAGCACAGGCCACAGGCTCATTGGCAGTGCTGGCATCTGCTCATCCAAAGCGAGTGCACATTGCTCGCCCCAGAGACAGCAGAATGCATACCTCCCTTTCAATTTCATTCCCTTGGAGTTGCATCTAAATCTTCTAAATGGGAACTGAGTAATTCAAAGCATGTTACTTTCTGAGTCTGCAAACCAGAAAATGATGAAGAAACATGAACAGCGTTGAGTCACAGTAGAGATGCACTGCTTGAAATCCAACAGTACTACTACTACTAATAGTTCATCTGAACTGTTCCAGAACTAACCTGTAAACTTCTCTCAATCCTATGTGCCAGTCAATGTGCCACATAAATGAATGTGTGCACATACAATCTTTTTCTTGATAAATTTTCTTGATATTTTTCTTGATAAAAAGTATGACAATAACACAGTGCAAAGTCTGAGAACTACAGAAAATTAGACAAATTTTGAGGCAGAGGGAGAAGATGGAGCAATAAGGAAATTGTAAGATATAGATGCCTGTTATTCGGTAAAAGTCTCTTAAGAAAAAAAAAATATTTTCCTTGAAAACTATGATATTTCTCTCCTTTTAAATTATCTCATTCTATAACAACACTACACCCGTTCTTTATCAATGCCTCTTCAGAACTGACCACCTCCTCCTGCTCTCCACACACCCTCGTCGCTCCTGCAGCTTGCTCCACTGATGGGGAACTCCTGTCTGCATCCTCCCAGGCCCCCTTCTGAACTCCCATCCTCACAATGTCCCACCCAGCTTTCGTGTCTCCTTTACTCTTTCTAACTAACCACATGCAATCAGGGTCTCCCCTGACTTTCTCAAGTCTCCATGTCTCCTTGAACACTGAACTCTTCCACACCATCCCATTGGAGTGAAGTACCCATAGGCTGCTCCAAGGTGGCGATGAAAAATGCCCAGAATTACAGAACTGTAGGGGTTGAAAGGGACCTCCAAAGATCATCAAGTCCAACCCCCCTGCCAAAGCAGCTCCCTAACCCAGGTTGCACAGGTAGGCGTCCAGGTGAGTCTTGAACGTCTCCAGAGAAGGAGACTCCACCACCTCTCTGAGCAGCCTGTGCCAGTGCTCCATCACCCTCACTGTGAAGTTACCATGCACATTTGTGAGGAACTTCTTATACATCACCATTGCCAGATCTGTCCAGGTACTTCACAATTTGCTTGTCTGCTCTCTCCATTGCCTTTCCTCCTTTCGAAGGCAAGCAAAAAAGTTTGCAAAAAAGGTAGGAGGAGGAAAACATAACTGTCCAACAGCACTTGTCCTCACATCCTGAAACACAATCAAACCAACAGAGCATAGCCATGTTCTAGGCATACCTTTCTGTAAGCCTCCTGTTTTTGTCAGAAGAAGTGTGAAGATGAAGAATAGTGTATAAAAGTGCCTCTCTTGAGGAGACTCAGGACACAGACCACAAGACAAAACGTCCTGCAATTTCTCTCCTGATGGAATGGTTTGACAAAAACTGCTTTTTAGAAACCTTCCCTAGTGTATATTTCATTTAATTCTTTTGAAAATACCTCATTTTGCCTCTACACTCTAAAATAAAATGATTGTGATTGCAGTCTAGTTATTATTCCTGTAGTATAAAGAGGAACTAGAGCTGTATATATTTATCAGTATCCCAGACAACCCTTGATACCATTACTTCCTCTTGCATAAATTAAAAAAAAAAAAGTTACAAAAATAATAATAATAATACGGTCCTATTCAAACCATCTCACTCAAATTTGTAAAATAATTGAAGCAGCAAATATATTGAAAAAAGACAGTATCTAAATGTGAATGGTCTTCATGTCACTACCAGCAATGGTTCAGTAGATTACTTATCTTTAAACTGAAGTATTTATATTAGAAAGTTATTTTCTTCTCAAGCTACAGCCTGTCCTTTATCAACACCCTACACCAAAAAATACTATTTTGCTTTCTAGTCTGAGTCTGATATGCAAAGACACTTTAATTGCTCTGCATTCCTGAGTAATCATTTTATGATGGCTTTATTGCCACCTCTCCCTTATCAGGGTATGGCACTGTTACAGACCCTTGTGATAAATTACCCTTTAGAGAGAGAGAAGACAGTGCCACTTTAACAAGTGCAATAAAGCACTTTTTATACCAGGAGAGTTCAGTGCATTTCCCATTCATCATACACCCTCAGTGATTTTACACAGATTTTACACTGTTGATTAGCTCATTAGTGGGGTTAATTGGATACATTAACTGGCAGAATTACAGCTTGACTATGAACCAGAGGCTGCAGCATTATAAATGACAGACAAACTACAGACATGCATGGGGAGCCTGAAGGAAGTTCTTCTCTTTGATTAACTTTCATTAGGTTTTAATTCTTTCCCTTCTACTTCTATAATTGACTCTGCCTGAATATTTACTATAGCACAAACTGAACAGGAAAATAGATTACATGAAACTGCACTTTCTGTAGCTGTCCCTCCTGATGTTACAAATATTCAGAAGAAAATGACAAGAAAAGAACAATAAGACAACTGAATAGTTAGATCTTACAATTGCAGCAAGTATAAAAAGAATCAAATCCTAACTGCCAGCACACTTCTTGCTAGAAAATGCACCCACTACTGCATATTCTGGGGCCCAACCCCACTCCCTGTACATAGCTGGGATTTTACAGATGGATTAATGTGATATAAAAAGATAGCAAACATTTGAGAAACAGGCTGGAGTAACTATTTGCTTAGCCTAAATATTGCACTGGCCTCTGCAGCTGCTGTGATGATGTTGCTGAGGAAGCCTGAGTTGTTTCCTCTCACAGATGCCAAAAGGATTCCCCAGTCATTTTGGATGCTTTTTTTTTTTTTTTGTAGGGGTATATCATGAAAAGCATTGGATAACAAGGATAAGGGTTCAAAATGCAGTTGCACAGATATGACTTGGTAGCTAAATCGATGTTTTAACACAGGCTTTCTCCTAATGGTTCTCACCACATGAACACTTTTCCACTTCAGATATTTCACTTTGTCCACTAAGCACTCAAACATCTTTCAATGTGGATACCCTGGAAGGTTGAAAGGGAAGACCTCTTTGTTTTATCGCATCTCTCCTTCATCCCAACTGTTTTTTTCCTGATGACAATAAGGTATTTCAGATGGAAATAGCTTAGGGCAAATATGGGATAAAGAGACAGTTTATTTTCTTCATGTCTCTCCCACTAAAACTTCTTGTATTTGCACACTGCCCGGTTTCATATGGAACTTCTCCAACTATTGCTGTCCATCCAAAACTTAATTTCACAAATTCTGAACTCTACCTTGCACATGGCCTGAAGGATTTTCTGTTTCTTAAATCCTATTTCTTAAGGGTAACAGATAAAGATACAAACAGGTATATGTCTGTAGACCCAAGAGAGCATTTGCACATGCAAATAGAAGAGAAAGTAATGCTTCAATCTGTTGAGCACACAGCTGAAAATGTGGAGCAGGACCCCAGGCAAACTCATTTCACTACACAAGCAGGGATTACTTTTTAATAGCTCACTGCACCTTTTTAGGGCAAAGTTCTTAGCAGATTATGTTGTGGAGTTTTTGTGGTGGTTTTTTTTCATGTATGCCTTTGATGGTCAGAGTAAGATTATTAGTTTTCCTACAAGGATGGAACAAGAATACTGCAGCTGCAAAACTGGTCTAATTTAGCATGCATAGTTCAGTTTGTAACCTTTATTTTCACTTTGACTTTCCCATCTGTGATGGAAAATGTTTCTAGGTCTTTTTCATTGAAAGGGTCTGATTCCCATTGCTATCTATTATCTTAAATTTCATTTCACTGAGAAAGTCTTTGGCAAGACAACCATTTATTTTGCCCAGATTCTGTTCAGGGTCTCTTTCCCTTTCCTCTTAATTTCTTCGTTAAATAATGCTAGATTTGGATTGCTACTTGTTTCTGAGTTTTTTGTGTCTCTTCTAGATAGACAGCACTCAGTTGTGAGCGGTAACAGCATCAAAGCACTCCAGTATATTCCCTCTTAACTACCCCAAAACCATTACTTTCCAAATGATGTTATTATCTACAACAAAATAACTACAAGCAATTTGAAAACTAGGAACAAGTCTGTGGGCTGTAAAAACAATGCCTACATCAGCATGAAGAAAAGTAGTTTCATTGTTGACTTTGTTCCAGTACTCCAGTTTTAGAGGCTGAATGACCACTTTATATACAGAGACAACTAGACTTTTTCTGAAGTATTACCCTTAATAAAGAGGACTGTAAACTTCCCCGGTAAACAATTTATTAATTCAGCCCTGAAAGCAGAATAGGATAAAAGCAAATCAACAGCAGGATGGACATTTTTCTTCCTAATAGGTAGTTTGTTACCTTAAAACTGAACGTACAGCAACATCTGGGTTGACTATTTCTTCTTATGGCACTCAGAACAATATCCTCCCTATTTTTCTTCCCAATTATTTGCTTCTCTTGGTCTTGTGCTTTTTCCCTTTGGGAACAAGATTATCGTCCCATAAACCACTACGATTACACTATTATCCTTTAATTACTAATAATGGTGTGAGGCTGGAAAGTAATACCATGCATCTTGTACTCAATGTTATTATGCACCACACTTAGTGGCAGGGAGCTGGATTCTAAGTCTAGTTTAGCACTGACAGAGCTCAGTGACTCAGACAGAGATTTGCATGGTCTCACAGGCATTGCTACCAGCCTCTGATACTGGTACTCATATCAAGCAGAGCTGCTTTGCAAAAAGCCCCGTGCAAGTGAAAGGAAATGCTGACAGAGCAAGGCAGTGATACCTAGAATGAATAAACATATTTGAATCTGGCCCAGTGTTTGCAAACTCTTCCTCTGGAAATAACAGTAGGCATCAAAGACAGATATAACATGGTGTGACTGCAGAAGCAGGCTTCTGGCACCCTTCAGCCACAGGCACAAGCAAATGTCTTATTCCAAATGCAGGAGATGTACTCTGTGAGACAACAGGATTGTTCATGCACCTAGAGCTAGACACTTGTGCATGCACCCGGGCTGTAAGGATTAGGCATGCTGCTGCAGTCTCAGAATTTTTAGCCCAGAAAGCTACAGAGTGGCTGAGCTACGCATGAGCTGGTGAGCACTGCACCCAGGCAGCAGAGAACAGGTGCCATGCTCTGGTGGCACTGCAGCCCTTAGTCTTGGCCTGCTCCTGCCGCATGGCCACCTTGCAGCTGCTGTGCTTAGCTAGCCTAACAGTCTGGAACATCGTAAGCAACCAAAGGGAAAGCACAAATGGAAGAGATTGCTGCCCTCATTTATGGTCAACAAAATACTCCTTTTCCTAAGACAGGTTTTCTTCCCTGTTAAACAAGGTTCCTAGCTAGCAAGTTCAACAGCTTAGTACAGAGAATAGGCTGGGCATCAGACCCGAAACCTTCCTGGGTATGTCTCCTATGCTGGAATGAGCTGATTAGCTGTCGTTGAGGCAAATGCAGGTTCAACTCTGTACCTGTGGTAATAACATAAAGACAGCATCCTGTCTTTTGCATACAGCAAAAGACTCATATCATTTTCAATCAGATTTTAAAACTGATTTACACAGCTGTCTGAATTTTACAAGAAACATGGGTGAGATGTAAGACAGATGCTCATTGTGAACAATTATGTTACTACTGTTACTATTATATAACTAATATTACAGTATACCATCATGCAAACTGCACATCAAGGACAGCACCAGCTCAGTCTGGGTCACCTCTGTCAGTATAACAGTCACCATAATCCAGTTCCAGCACATAAGAAAGGTACCTAGCTCTATTTAATTCACTGCTATGGATACACAATGCTGGGTGGATAGCTCTGAAATTGCTACCCTGGGCTCAGCAATGTGTATATAACCTATAATCACCTGGCTTAAGACAGATCCTTTCAGAGGAGCTTGACTCAGCCACTCTTACAGTCACCAGTGGATGGTCTTTAAGAGTCATTTGTAGTGGATATTTATCAGCTGGTTATATGGACAATAATTGGTAGCCAGGTTAAGATCCTTGTAAATGAAAAGTCTGAGCCTAAATTATTCTGTGAAATTAAAATGTAATTAAGTACTTGTATTTACTGACTTCAGTGGAATTTACAATTTGAAAGTTGCAACAAGAACTTTCGATTCCTTTTGCCAAGGGACTGGAAAAAAGTTAACAATCTGATAATATTAAGCTTTAATTCTTCCATAGCTGTTGTTTTGGGAGAACTAATTTGTGATTTTGCCATGAAAATGAACAGCGTGAAAAGTATAAAGCATGCTATAATCTGATGCTTAGAGAAGGAAAAGAAGTCTCCAGGAAATATAACTGGATGAATAACCACATCAAGTAAGACACTGGGAGTCAGCAGAGAATCTACAGATGAGAATAGAAAAAGGAAATGATTGACAAAAAAAACAAGCTGTCTTAGGGAAAAAAAAATGCTGAATGTGATAGTGAGAGTCATGATAACGCAAGCTGAGCTAGAGCAATCAAATAGATTAAAAGCACCACCAAAATGGCCTCCATATGCATGATAAAAGTTAGGAAGGAAAAGTGAAATCTTATGTAATGAGAAATAGGGGAGCAACTAAATATGAATAAGAAAAAAATAACAAAGTTTTTTTGGGCATGTTGTGCAAATCTGCATAATTTTGCAAAGCTACAGATTACTTCTGATAGAAAAGTCAAAAGTGATGTAAATAGAATATATGTTTACAAAAGGCAGCCTCATATGAATGAACCTGACACCCTTCGTTGACATGATAGATGATCTTGGAAAGTGAAGCAAGTATATGCATGCATCAGTGTAGCCAAGGCTGATGGTAAAACCAAAGCCATATTAAAAAATTGCTTTTAAATGTCATAATTTCTAGGTAGTTATTTATTTTGATCTGAAAAAACTGAATTATATTATGCTGGTAGAAAAAACTGTAGAAATAAATTGGTTATTTTATGTCAGAATCCTTGTAAAGTGTGTAGTCTTTTGTTGCCATTGTTTCTTCCTTACGTAGCTTGCTCTCTAGCTATTCTATGATTCATATTCAGTAATGCAATTTTGGCCACTTTCCTTCCCCCTGAATTGATGTTTCTTTCCATTGCTATTAGCTAACATGTTATTCAAATTCAAAACATTATTATATTTCTCCTCTCCTTCCCTCTTTTATTTTTTCCCCACGATCAAACTGTATTAACATCCTAGTTCCAATTCCTTCTATTTTTCTGTATGCTTATAGTATACCAACGAACCTTTGAGTTTTACAATGGAAAAAAAAAGCCCCCTCTGTGTGATTTATCAGAGAAATTTTGTTTCTAAGCTTCCTGTCTTTCCCTCTCAAGTATCACAGTTTTTACATCTCATTAATAGGATGAATGCACACACACACACACAAGTACTTTATTACTTCATTTCTAGACAAAACCACAAAAGCACAGGTAATTTTTAACTATTCTTCCTCCCTCTCACAACTGTTCTGCCATTTCACTCCTCCAGAAATTGTTTGATCTTCTGACCGTTACAAGGTACTTTCAAATTATACTGCAGATAGCCTTTAAAAACAATTTTAACAATTTAACATAGTGCAAGTGGCTGGAAACATGAACCAGGATTATAAATCAGATGACAAAGTATGTTTCTGTGTTAAAAAGGATAACTCTTATAGGCCCTAATCCTCATAAAATCTTAGGTTCCTGTTTAGGTCACTTTGAGAAAATATCCACAGTCTGATGATTTTAAAATACTGACCTTATTTTGTGCAGCTTTCTATTGTGTTTTGTTTTAAGAACTGGAAATGTTGTAATTTATTCTAATGGTTATGAAATGTATAAATCAGCCTCAATTAGCTATCAGATGGGATTCTTTAAAGCAAAGGAGTAGCAAGGTACACTCCCCATTAGCTTCACATGCTGAGGTTAAGTAGTTTGGATGGATGGTGAAGAGAATATGGAGAAGTTTGTAAACAGCCATGTAGCTGTTATTTATATCTCTGAAAAAGCGCTCTTCACAGCAAGCAAACAGACCTCACAAGCACATCTGCACAGAGCTGCCCAGTCCCACTGAGCCCAGCTGGGCAATGCCACTTTGCCTCACCTCACTGCCGGCAGCTCTTGGACATCTAGGGCACAAACAGCACAGTACTGCCCAGCAGGAGCCCAGTTTCTTTTTCCTGCCTGTCAACTCAGCAAGAATGGCTGGCAGGCTCTTTTTCAAATAGCATGACCCTGGATAGACCTTAGGTTTTGTGTTTTCTGATTTTTCTTTTGCAGTTGTAAGTTGTATATGTTTGAACAGTTCAGATTTCAGATAAGCCTTCTTTAAACCATGACTACAAAGAACTAAAAACGTATTTTAGATAAGCACATAATGAACCAACATGACTGCAACAATTATATTTAAATCCTGCCTACTGATTTCTTCTAAGTCTTGGTTACCACCATGGTATTTGTCATGCTCCCTCAGGACAAACCCAGTCACATCAGTCCCTGGTGAAAAGGAAGAAGTGAATTGTGGATTGACTCCAAAAGCCATCAGCTCCAAACACATGGTGCAAGTAAGGCTGCCAGGCCTTTCCTTGGGAAGGCAGGAGCCATCACTGACCAGTGTGAGGTCAGCTGCCTCTGTCCCTGCCCAACCATGGACACAACTCCACCTGGCACAGTATCCTGCAGGGTAATTACCCAAACAGAAAGGATTGGCACTGATTAAAGCACATTTCCCTGCTTTCTGAGGCTTTAGCAGGAGAGGGATGGTGTGGCTGGACTGGCCTAGTGTGAGACCCAGGCAGGAGAACAATGAAAAGCACCTGAAAGCAGAGACAGAGTCATTTTTCCTCATTACAGATTGTTTTGCTAGAGCATTTTCCACTCAAGCCTACTCAACAAAGCAGATTCAGTCTAAGGTGAACAACAAATCCGTTTAACAGAAATCAGTCTCTCCCAGAGGAGCATGATGTGTGAGATGTGATACAGAACTGGTCAACCTGCATCACAACTTCTAGGCTAAGTTTTCTGTGCAATCCTAGAGATAATATGAAGGAAGAATGTCTGTACAGACCTGAATGCAGGGAATTTTTAACAGCAGCCACTATGATGCTTACACCAAAACACTGCCGTAGCTAAATACTAAGCAGCTCCACTCTCTTTCTAGTCATTATTATCAAATTACACTCAGTTCTTCAGGACAGTTTATGCAAGATCACAACTTTATCAGTTGTGATCCCCTGCAGCTGAAAATAGGTCTGAATGGTATGTCCCCTGATGTGCTCCAAGCCCACAGCAGTTACTCTAAGCGCCTTCTCCTTGAAGACTACTGCTTTTAACTATAGTAATTCTCTCACACAAACAACAGCACTTGTGAACAAATAGACACACAAAAGATGCCTACTCAAATCCAGAAGTCTGACTTGTCATATGTTAGTACAAAGAATAGAAGGTTTTTAACAAGAGTATCAGATATCATTTTTTCCTACACAAATGTGTAGTTCAAAAATCAAATTCAAATTCTGTTTCACAAAGATATCCTATCAGCTACGTGTGAAAATAAGTTTTACTGCACTTAATGGATGTTGTATTACCAAAACTGAATACTAATAATATACAAGTGTACAACACATCCTCCTTCAGAACTGCATAGATAATGAGAAAGAAATTGCCATCTAAGGGGGAGAGATACCAGCTACTGGATGGGAACTGTCTTCCATTCTGCTAAGCCAACATTTACCATTCAAAATCCTTATTTGCAACTTAACACAAAGCACTCAGTGCAAAGCACTTACTCATCACTCTCCAGATTTTACTAAATCCTCAATTGTGGTGAAAATTATTTAAGTCTACCTACTCATGTCCCTGATTTCAGTAGAATCAACTGATCACTGACTCTGGTTCCTTACCTTCTCTTATTTAAACACACACAGTGACTTTTACCCTGGTCATAGACAAATTTATTTCAATTATTCTGGGGCATGTTTTCTCTATTTCTCTTGTATTTTGCACGCGGGGGGGGGGGGTTACATAGAAAATCTAGGCTAATTTTGTCTTTTTGTACTTTAAAAGAAGCAGTACTCTCAAAGATCTCATGTGTTCGCATACAACAGAGGAGATTTACAGACAAATTAAATCTCAGTATATTCTCACTAGAACTGTATCTGTTAAGAAATTCAGAAACACTGGGAGTATAAATCTAGATATTTCAAGCCATATGTGGAATGTTGCCAGATTTAGAAACAATTCAATAATGTCATATTTTGGAGGTAAGATATCTTCAGTCTAGCAGCATCTTAAAGCTCATATCTCACATTACTAAGTTCATATTTCATGGAATTCATACATACATAATTCTCTTTTTTTTGCTGTAAAGGTGATGAATTGCAGAAGATGTCACATCAAAATATAAACATGAGTATATAAAATTTGTTGCAAAGTTTTACTATTTCTATAGAATTGGAGGCACCAGTTGTAGAGCAAAATTATAGTTCATTACATGCTGTGCTTAGTATAGGACACCTGCTAATTCTGCTTCAAATGTAAAATGCCAGAATATCCATTCTTTCATTAACGTAAATACAATCTGTTTGCCTTATAAACCTCTTTACAAGCACATGATTTAGTTGGTATTAAAAATGCACCCACTAAATAAAGTAAAAACTGCATCAGAAATTACATGCAGCAGTAACAATGCAAGATTCATTACACACCCGCTGGAACATGCTACAACACAAAGTCAAGTATCTTGACAGCCTTAGAAATGACATAGTTGTTCACCATATGTAGAAAGAAAATGTCAAAAGAAACTTACCTAGCTCTTTTTCTCTTTTAATGAGATTTTTTCCTTTTCCAGGTAGTACAAATCATCTCGGAAAGTAACTTGATGTAGGACGTCCTCTGATGTTGGGCAGTTTTATGCCATTTATCCTCGTCCTTTCTCCAGTCAGCTCTAAAAAAGATGTTCCAAAAGAAAAATAAAGTTGAAAGAAAATCTAATTGGATCTTGCTATCTGACTAAAATACTCAGCAATAAAACAATGCTGTGCATACTTGGTTTGCTGAAGTAGATGACTCGGGCATTTTGAATTTATAGCTACATGTATAAACTGAATAGTGGATAACAAAAACATGCATGCAATTATTCCTTGGTTGATGGGAAAGGACTTGAGGGGTGTAAGATGAGAAATACGAAATAAAACAGGAAGAAAAAAGTACCTCCATTTTAGCTAGCTTTTGATGATGGACAGTAAAAAGTTATTAATGGTTTTTGGCATGGGAGAGTGCATTATAAGCCTCCTTTTAGAACTTACATTCAAGCTGTAAGAGTATGAATATATATTTAAAGTTGGAGCAAATTTTAAAGAAGTCTAATGCCTTTTTTTTTTTTTTTAAACCAACCATTATAACTTGGTGTAAATGCAGGTATGCTAAGAACTTCAACTAAGCCTTATATTTATTGTTTTAAAATAAAACGCAGAAGTGCGGAGTAACAAATCTTCCTCACAACTCTTCATGCCTGCGTGTATGAAGGGTGCGATGCTTCCCTGAAGAGCTTGCATTCTTTCAGTCTAATGTCAGATATTAGCTGGTGCTGCTTCATTGAAAGCAGAGTGTTGGCACTGATTACACCAGCTAAGTACAAACATTCAAACAGCATGAATTAAATGTCACAACTTTGTGACTGGGGAAGGGGAACATTTGTGCTGAGGAAGCAAGATTATGATTATACTGCCCTAGGCAGAACAGAAAAGATCTCAGTTTTGAGAGCCTAAATTTTTGAAAAACAGAACAAGCTGCAGTGCTGATAATTTTGCTGACAATCTTTTAAATAAAAGTGAGTTAGTGTATGAGATTGATGCAAATATTCAAGAACACAGGTAGAAGCTTGACTTGCCTATCATTCATTAAAAAAAGGTTTTTCTTGGATGAATGCTATGCATGTGATATTACACAACACAATGTCCACAATGAACCCAGACATACTTCTCCAACAAAAAGAACATTCAAAAAATGCAGCAGCTTATGAAAGAGAATAGATATTTAACCTTGCTGGAGAGACTACCTGAATTAACTTCTTTTTATAGATTGACTCTTGCCATTATAAAGGAATAGAGATTACAACAATTTGATCAGCCTCGGCTATTATGGGATTCTTGCATACTAGAAGTGAGTAACAGTACTATCTGCCTTCCTAAGAGCGTTAGTAGTCAGGATACATAGCTTTTTTTATCGCCTTCCCAGTTGAAGCTGCAACAACACAGTGACTTTGCCTGTGGCCTCTACATCTACCTCCTAGCCTTTCCTGTTTTTCATCCCACATCCAGTGTTATAGTGCATCTAATGTGGATGCTTCTGCATCAGAAGTCCTGTATTAAAATGAACATATCTTACGGTTTTAAAAAGTTCTCTAAAAAAGACATTTATTAATCAATTAAACTGCTGCAATTCAAGTTATAGCTTCCTCAAGCCATATTATTCAAGGCTAAGAATAAATGAAGAGAACGCTACTCTCTATCCTGCCAGCTACACACCTAAATCGGGGCTGGATCCTCTTCTGCTTTATAATACTTAAGGAAGTCACTAGCTGTTGAATTCTAGTGGTGTGGAGTCAGCCTTACCACTCAGCTTCCAAAGCAGTTAATGGTACATTTCAAATTGAAGCTAGTAAACCCAGTAGTTAGCATTAAATTGTTTTTATTCACACGCCTTTTAGATGAATGCTTGCATGCTTACACATTCCCAGACACACATATACATGCACAAGTACAGAGTGAAGCACAGAAGACCTGACTACACCACTCCACAGAATGAGGACAGTATTTAAGTTAAAAAGGTGGAAGGGCATATTTTCTGATTTCATGCCTGCAGCTATACCAGGCATTCTCCCTGCATGGGACTAAGGGTCTCAAGTGCCACAGGACTTACTGTTACCCTATAGCTAAAGCAGCAGCCAGTTCTGCCTCTGAACAGGGGTCTCATAAGCTACAGGAGCTATTGCTACCCCCAGGCTGTAGCAAAGGTTATATCCTCAACCTGCCAGAGCTGTGCTGTGTTGGAGAGAAGTCATCCTTATTTCTCCTATCATAGCTTCAGGGCCCACGATGGTTAGTAAGGGAGTGCACAGGGTTGACAACCTGGCCCTTTAGGTGAGACTATTCTATTAATTACTCTTTCACATGACAGGCTTCACTTTCTCACATGTCAGATATGTATCTCTGCTACGTTTAGTTCATTGGAAGAATGACTTCATAAAGAAAATAGATTAGTATCTGCTGTTCTGTCTCAAAAGAGAGAAATCAAGACTTATCTAAAACACTGAGGCACAATTTCTACTACACCTATAGTTCACAATGAGCTCAATAGCACTAACTTTGATTTAAAAAGCTCTAATTTTTACTACCCCTCTTATACTCTTGAAGTGTTTTAATGGAGACAGAATATGGAAGAGAAAAACCACATATCTTACAATTTTATCAGATTTACAGATTCTGGTGAAACATCCATCATTTCACTGTGCAGTTTTCTTCTGTAAGTGAAATGCCAACTATCCTCTTTCAAACACTGATAAAAATAAATTATTAGAAATGTATGCAAACCAACTGCCCATCTAGACAACTGTAATTTTATCTGAGATGGGGTTACAGAATCAGGCTTATGTGAAGAATTCTTTTCTCAGTTATCTTTAATCACATCTGTTATGCAACAGACACTGATTTATACAGTGTTCAGTTACAGAAGCCAAGACATGCAATACATAGGATGACTTTCATTTGGAAATATTATCTGGATATAGATATCTAATTAAAGAGAATTAACACTAATTCATTATGATGACATGTCAGGAGACATTATCCTCCCATTTGGTTGTAATGGCATATTACCATTTTAATCAGGATATTGTTGCCCTAAAACACGGAATTTAGCAACAGGCTAGAACCTTCTGTTCTTTCTTTCTTTAAAGATAAGTGAATATCAGGTATACCTTATGATGACTTTGCCAGCCTAAAACTACATGTCAGAATATTAACATTAATGATATCATAAAAATGCAAACAATAGATTAATTCTAAACCTTCAAGAAAGAAGAAGGTATTTGCAAGTATGCAGATGATGACACCGGAGCTTTTAACACTTTACACTGAAAATAAAGAGCACATAAAAGCATTAGTTCCATTGGGAATTGCCTTAATTGCTTTGACCTCAAAGAGTAAAACATTAAGAACACCTCAAGAGCTATACATTCAGTAGAAAGAATGGTGCCCTTAAGCAGAATGACACCTTTTCATTCTGTCACCTTTGTTTTGACCAATGTGTTCAATATAATCAACTATGGCAATGATTAATCCCACATTTCTAGATCAAGATACTACAAACAATCATTACAATCAGAAAAGCATTAACAAAGTAGCCAACTTAATTCTTACACAAGATACAGTCAAGAACAACTTTATAATGGACTCAATCCTTATAAAAATGCACTAAAACAACATTGTATTTAATTGCACATATTAAAAATAAGCTAATAAAGATATTTCCTTACATTTGGAAAGCACTGAACACATAGAATTATTCTCAATTTTGGATCAGAGAGATCCCACAGTCCTATTTTGTACATGGTATGAGTAGTTGCAGATACATCCTGTATTTGATAAGTGCTTGCAGCTAGGATCATGGCATCTCTAATACAGAAAGAATACTGACTCGTATGAAATAAATTCATATATCTTGTTCCATGCTGTGAAAATAAATACTGGACTCTGCTGCATACAAAACTTTTTGTTTCTGTTGCTGTATGTAAGGCATGTCAGACCTCATCACAGTAACATAACTACCTTGCAGAAAGGTTCTTTTTTTATCTGGAAGTCTTTTTATGCCTTGCAGGGGAGGTTATTCTCATTTACAGACAATGAAACAATAACATGGTGAAGTGAATTAACCTTCTGTAGTTATTCCTTCTGAGACAGGAGCAAATTTGGGAAAGAAGGTCCTGTCTTCCTGGCATATCAACTTTAGGAAAATACAGCTGAAATGGTTTGGACCAAAGAAATTCTTCTATAATTACAAAGATCTAAGATGAATGAATAATGTAGGTTGCTCCAGAAGTAATGCCTCCTCTTTATTACCATGGAAACTATAACATTAAAAAAGCACAATAACACTATTCAATCCTCAGCTATAAAATAATATTTTTCAACATAGTCACTGCCATTAGCTACACATTGCCACCAGTGATGAACAAGTCTGCATGCTTCATTTCTAAAAATCTAAACCAATAGAGGTGGCCCGCTTGTCCACAGCTCCTATGACAACGCTGTTACTAGGAAAACATTGTCTATGCATTCCTTTCATCAATCCAAACAAACTGAATTCAGAAGGCACCAAATCTGGACAACATGGTGGGTGTGGTAGGACAGTCCAACTAAGACTGGCAATTAGCTCCACAGTCTTCAAACGGATATAAGGCCTAGTGTTATCACACTGTAAAGAAAGCATAGGCTTTTCTGGATTGACTCCGGAAGTTCCAGTCTTCATCTTAATAAGTGTTGCAATGCAGCAGTCAGAGCTGAAGTTTTGTCTGGGGTTCAAGGAGATCCAGAAGGATCACCCATTTCCTATCCCAAAAGACAGTGCACATAACTTTACCACCCACTGATTGCTGTAGTTTTAGTTTTTTCTTCAATGGGGAACTTGCATGTCATCACCTCACGGATCGCAATTTTGACTCCTGCTCGTAACGGTGAAGCCACATCTCATCAACAGAAATGATACTCCAGGAAACTGTCACCATCACACTCGTTTGTTCAATAGCTCCTGACAAACTTGTGTATGGTATGCTTTCTCCTCTTGTATGAGCAGATAACCTAGCACAGACTTCACAAGATAATCAAATATTGCCAACATAATTTCCAATGCATTAAAACTGATATTCAGATCCATATGCAATTCCATGGTCATATCCACTGATTCACACAGATGAGCTATTGAGATGCTTTCCATTTCACAGTGTTACAGCTGTGCATGGCTGCCTGAAATGTGGTTTGTCTCTCACATTGCTATCACCACTTCCAAAACATACCACCCACTCCCTCCCTCACTGTGCTCACATCCACTCATGGGCTTTCATATACATTCTGCAAGTATTGATGAATGTCAACAGGTGCCATTTTCTCTGCATTCAGGAAATTCAGTGACATACCTTTGCTTCATACACACTTCCATGTCAGACAACATGTTAGATATTCCTCTATTGTCATCCGCTTCACAGCAACAAAATATAACAGGATATTGGTGGGAAGGTTCAACCTTTACTACCATTGTCCACCTCTACCATCAGCAGACAATAACATAAAATAGGAGGTATTATTACTTTCAGGGCAGCCCTTGTTCATGTTATCCTCCAATGTAAAATAGCCTGTTCACACCTCTATGTGCTCTGACCATCTGAGTTCTCAACTGCACATATTTGCTTTCTGTTGAGGATCATTCGTGATTTAGGAAAGCAAAGCTCACTACAGTTGGCAAGAGACCAAAGACAGGACATATTACTCAGCCTTCTAGATTAGAAAAGTGGTATCAAAATGAAACATCACCGCGATAATACATACTGCACAAATCTAAGCAGCACTCACTGAATGGGTAAGCAGTATCCTCATATTCTTCACAGTTGTGTCAAATCTAATGTGCAACATAATTATGATGAATTCTGGATGACAGATGACTATGACCCTGAGGGCAATAGCAATGAATAGAGTGAATAAACCACAGAAAAGTAAATACATAAAAGAAAATACATAAATGCATATCCTAAATTATCTGTTAAGAGTTCGCCACCATCAGGTCACACACGAATTTATTAATTTTCAACTCCTCTTGTGGTATAGATTATGCTTACTTGAGAATAAGCAAGCTACTTCTGACTATACGAGTAGATACTAAGCAGGGATAGAAAGCAGATGAAGTCTACTACATCTCACTACATTAAAAAAGAAAAAGTCACAGTGGGCTCAGTTACCACATGTACATGTTAGGTTGCCTCTCTGACATGGTGGTACTTGAGTTTCCCAAATGTATTTCCTTAGAGCACCTCAAGTCTGGACTTTAGCTGCCACTTCAAAAGACAGAGGTCTCTTGTATATTCAAGTAATTCATCTTTCTGCAATGGATACATAAAGGAATCTTGAAAAGTATTTGATGCCTTACAGAAAGAAGAAAATTGAGCCTTAAAAATGTCAACTCTGGAACAGAAGTAGGTTGACCACAAAGTTGCTGTGAGAATGAACAGTAAGAAGAAAAAGTAGAAGATATACGGTCTGTAACATCCTTAGTAGGACCTTCAGGCAGAGAAGCAGCATCTATCACATTATCTTCATAAAGAGACTAATAATTTTTTTAAATCTTGAAGTACAGGGAGCTTCTTTAAGTTGGGAGATCTGCTTCCAAAAATCCCTGTTAGGTCCTTTTTCAATTATTATTATTTTTAAGCTGTTATAGAATACATTTTTTTTATCCCAAACAGAAAGTTGAAATATTCTCATTCCCACTGTCTTATAAACATTAAAAAGTCTGCAGTTGTTAATGGTGAGCACTTTACTTCAGAGTTAGATGGATGAAATAGATTTCCTGTATATATTTGAATATATTTGTTCTCACTGAATGAACGTACACATGCTCTCTCTCTTTGAATATATTTTTAACACCTCCCTACGTTTACTACAGAGAATGATATAACATTCAGTTTGACCTTTCTATCTAATCACTACTTGTCACAATAAAGATCTTTTAGTCATGGAAAATATCTAAACCTCAGCTGTCTTCTGACTTCACTGTAGTGCTCTGGTGCTGTTAAATATATTTTAGAAATGCACAACACGTTGTTCTCAAAGGAAGACTCCTGTTATCCCAAACGGAATCATCTGCGGCCAACATTTTCTGTTTATGTACTCTAACCTAATCATTGTATCTTGTAGCTGAATGAATTCAGCATATCCTGAAATTTGGCAAGAAAAAAGTAGAACTATTAAAAAACACATCTGAAGCGAGATTTCATTACTGAAAATTAGAAGCTTCATGCTGTTTTTAACAACAGGGAAATATTAGATACATAGTCTTGGGCCAGTACAGCTCTTTTCAATCCAGGCACCACTGCTTGTCATGAATAAAGTTCCACATGTTTCTCTAATTGGGATTGCCTTTTTCAGTACTACCAACCAGATTTGCTTTTCTGCACTCCCAAAAAACAAAACCAGAAGCAGGGAAGCCTGGACAGTGGCAACACAAGTGTAGGTATTACCCTATCCTAATCTTTGTTTCAGGGATAGGGAAAATTCACATTTGTCATAGCTTTTTCTTCTATTTCTCTCTAGAGGCAGGCAGATCATCTCAGTGCTAGTCACAGTTCAGTGTTCGTGGTCCACCTGGGAAGATGAAATATTTACTCCTCAAGGAAAACACCTAATATATCTTGTGGCCCATCTTCAGGGCTCCAGTTCACCTGCCCTAACCATGTTGTGCAGAAACAGAATTAGTGGGCAGAGCAAACTACAGGTCCACTACTGTGAATTGCCCCACATATGGGGACTGCTGAGTCACAGCCAGAACCACTCATTGAGCACCAGAAGGAAAGACCCAGTTAGCCCTGGGAGCACAGGTGAAGGCACAGGTAAGGTCTCAGACCTCATTTAAGAGCTGACTGCCACTGAGGAAGGATCTCTTGTTGGAGATCCCTTCTTTTGGAGTTTTCTCCTTGTGAGCCTAGATCCTCAGAGATGGGTGAGCATTCATTTCCCTTCCTTTTGTAACACCTCCTTGTTTGCACTGATCCCTTTACCTTTATGCTCCAACTCCTCACCTTTCTTTGCAGTGCAGGGAAAAGAAACATGGTGGTTTGCAGGAGTTCATCAACTCTCAGAAACTGGTTGTAAAAAAAAGTAAGATTAAAACTCTTCATCTCCATTCCACTAATGGACTCAGTAGAGTCTAACTATAAAAATACCATGAACATGCCCGTACTCAGCATTGGTGAGGCCTCACCTCAAGTACTGTGCTCAGTTTTGGACACCTCAGTAAAGAAAGAACACTGAGATGCTGGAGCAGGTCCAAAGAAGGGCAACAAGGCTTGTGAAGGGCTTGAAGAATGAGCCCCACAAAGAGAGATTGAAGGAACTGGAGCTGTTTAGTCTAGGGAAGAGGAGTCTGAGAGAAGACATTATTGCTCTCTCCCAGTATCTGAGAAGTGCTTACTTCTCTGCAGTGAGAGCAGGATTGGTCTCTTCTCACTGGTGACAGGAAAAGGGGAAATGGCCTTAAGTTGCTCCAGGGTAAGTTTAGGTTAGACATTAGGAAACACTTCTTTACAGAAAGGGTTGTTAAACACTGGAATAAGCTCCCCAGGGAGTCGGTTGAGTCACCATCCCTGGATGTGGTGCTCAGGGACATGATTTAGTGGAGGGTTGTTAGAGTTAGGGTAGCATGGTTAGGTCATGGTTGGACTCAATGATTCTTTAGTTCCAGTATGACATGCTGTAAGGGATTCACATGCATAGTTTTGAAAGCTGAAGAGCTGCATTCAAGATAGCTCCTTTTCTACACTAGTATTTGAGTACCTCAAATAAAAAAAAACAAATAATAATGATTGTAGGAATTCCAAAGTCTTTCCTTATTTAAATTTCACCACTGTTAAATAAGCAAATGGGAAAAACCAATGAGTGCAGAATTAGCTAGGCCAAATGACAGGCAAACTTTGCCACATTTTTCCCCCATGACAGTTCAATTACATTGTTTATGTGCACCAAAAGAAAAAAAAAAAACAAAAACAAGTTTTTAGTATTTAACTCCCTCCACTTTGCTCACTCCCCAAAGCTTTCTTTTTTTTTTTTTTTTTAAATCTAAGATTTTTAAATATTTTTCTCTGGAAAATACTTAATTTCTAGATACTACTAACATTAATGAGGTCTATCAGGAAACAATGAGATACATCTGTAATATTTAAGGCCTCTATTCTGTAAATGCACATGCATAAACCTACTTTAAATGTAAGTAATATCAATAAAATTTAAGGAATGAACTACACGTATAATGTTAAATGTACACTTAAAATGAAACTTTACAGCCCATCTCCAGTGAAAAATACTGGAGTCAGGAAATGGTTATTAATATGGTATTTTATATAATTAATAAGTGTATGAGCCTTCTGTTCTCTGAAGCATATTTTCAAGTAGCTCACTTTTCACTGCGATACAGCTCTGTGACTTATTTTGATATCTGTAAGAAAACTCCTCACACCACGCTACTTGTTACATCTATGATAATCAGTACAGTATGTTTGTAATAGACTTTGAACAATAAATTTCTTTACTGACAAAGTATTTCCACTGAATGATATCTTATTGTTGCATCTTCAGACAATAAATATTCCATAAAAAACAAAAGAGAGTAAGCAGAATTGCACCTTAATAATCTCAAAGAGCTAAGGACACATGCTTTTCCACATAATGGAAAAAAAGGGGAAAGCCACACCATTTCTATATTCTTCTTGCTCCTAATTACATGGAAACTGAAGGTTAGGGAGGGTATCCTTCATAAAGTGGAAGATGTCCTGTGTCACAACAGAGTTTTAATAGGCAATTCATGTCTATTAATAGGGGCACATCTGTTCCCACGGCTTGCATTATGCAGGTGTCTGTTCCTCTTGTGGTTCTTTTTATTATACAGTAGGTAATTAGTTAGACATGATTATTTGCAACCCCCATTCGGACCACTTAACACATTATCAAATGCTTTAGCATCTAATTATGAAATATGAAATAAGGGTATCTTTGGACATGCATAACCCAAATATACACCTATCAGGTTTTGAAAGATTGAGCATTCTTCTACTTACAGAAATAAAAACAAGGTAATACCATTGATACAAGGACTATGTTTTGCTTTACAACTCCGCAGTGGCAAAACAAAGCCTTCTGTATTTTCCTTCCTAACCACTATACTGAGCTTAAATAATGTTTGGATACTTATTTCAAGTTCAAAATACAGCTTTTTCAAACTATATTCAATTAAAGCAACACCCTATGCTCTTTAACTAGACCTTCAGCCTAGTTAACTGCTGCTCTGACAATGCATGGATTCATTTTCCTACTCCAAACTTTTCTCTCTCAGTAACTCTCAACTAAACTCACAGCTTGTCTCACTGAAACATCTTGTGGTGTTGTATATGTTAGTTTAGGCTCAGTATAGATAAAACTACTACTATTCTGACAAGATTTCCCTCCACATTCCTCAAAGTGAACTGAAGTGCAGCAGAGTCACACCTGTCTGGACTTCATTATTGCTTTGGGGCTTTTTCTAAATCTGTACATCTAAAGTTTGCACATTATTTCTGAATGATTTGTTTGTTTTACAATATTTTACAATAATGAGGAAAGTTATTTCCTAGGAATTTCAGTTTTTTGCATCCTGTCTTCTTCAGTGTTGCTTTCTTCAGAGTCAGTAACGCAGTTCTTTCTGATCACTGTCCATCTTGAGTGTTACCTTAAACTAAATCATCCCATTGCCTCCCATTATTTATAAACTTCCAAGAGATTATCATATCTGATCCTACTGTTTGTGAATTCAGGGTAATTTCAATGGCCTATTAATGCCAAGTGGCAACCTCATCCATTCTGGAATTTGAGACACCACCCCACCTAAAGTAAATTAACTTATTAAAATCTCTACATAATACCCTTAATCTTTACAACATTCATGACTATTGAAGAAGCATTAGCCAGCATTCAAGCAGTTATGATGTTCTCCTTGGTACCTTGGTAGGGTATCATCTGATCTCTGCTGAGACTAATTTTACCTTATACATCTTTTTGATGAAAGGAAAATACATAAAATGCTCAGGCAGAATAAAATATCATTTCATCCTTTGGCCATATGAACAGTGCAATAGATGAGGATGCTGGGATTTGCCCAGAGACTGTTGCTGTAGAGCAGATCTGCTCTGAGCTCATGTATCAAAGCAAGCCAGTTTACTTTGGGCACTGTTTCACCTCATTTGTGGCACACAAAAAAAGAGTATCTAACAGCTCGAAACAGTTCTACGTAAGTGTGGGAGCCTTTATGTATATACTTAAATGTTCTGACAGCTGCTAGAACAGAGCAACATCCACATAACTTTTATTTCTGATTCAGAAATCTGAAATCCATCTCAGCTAGATAGTTTTATGATATTTTTGATATTTTCAAAAGTATAAATGCTTCTGAAAAAAGGCTAATACAGACTCATTTTGCAATTGGAGAATAAGTTGGGATCCTCCTTAACTTAAAACAAAACTATGCAAGATGCATAAAAATGATCTAATTTTTGTTCCTTCCAAATACTATAACTCTTCCTTTTCAATGACATCAGACATCGCACACCCTCTCACTGTGCACAATTAAACCACATCTCTCAAACTCTCAGTACTACTTCCAATTACTCATGTGCTTAAATGAACACCCAGTTTTTCCCCCCATTTGCATCCTAAACTTAGGAGGCCATCGCAAGCATGCTTCTCATGAATACACATGCTATAGTAGAACTTTATTTTGAATAAATATGAATCCAGGCATTCTCCACAGTAGTTTTTATTCAGGCCACACGGTCACAACTAGCAATGTCAATTAATCTTTTAGGGATAATCAGATTCAAAGTTAAAATTAATTTCCTCCCTAATATCCTTCAAGGATTCAAGCAGATAAATCTTATTTCTACACTGCATTTCAGAGTAAAAGTAAATTGTGGGGAAAAAAAAAAAAAAAAGAGGAGCTGTAAAAATAACTAGGAACGTTATCCTGTCTGAAAGGCAGACTGGAAAAGATTGAACAATTTGATTAATAGTTATAATTCAGAATATGATGGGCATAGTGTCTAGAATAATTAAGGAACAACTGGCTGCAAAATGACAAGAATAAACGCATAAAACAGAGAAGCTGACTGGCAGGTAAAGCTGTATTTCATGAAACCATTTCCTCTTTACCCCCAGTTCCTTATATTCTTCTTTATATTCTTCTCTGCAAAGTCCCAGGTTTCTTTATCAAACCTTCCGCAATAATTTATTATTGTTATACAGGGAGAGTAAATTCCACCACATGCCAGTCATGTATAGAAGTTCAATTAAAATGACAAGAATGACATGGATGGGTAACTTTCGTGCAAAAGGGAAAAGAGACAGCTCTTAAATAAAATTAAATTCCGATACCACTGTTCTGGCAAGGTGTTTCTGCATGCACAGAAGAAAAATTGTGTTCTTGAGTTTTCATCCCTGGAGACAGTTAACCAATAAAAGCTATAGCTGGCTTTGATTAACTCTGCATGTTTTTCTTGACCTCATTAACAAAGTCAGCTGATGGATTTCCAGATCAATTTGCATGCAAATGTAGAAGAAAAGGGGTTGTGCTATAACACTGAGCTATTCACCTCTCTGGACTCTTTATTATCTCATTTCAAATTTCTGCAGGCAAAATAAAACAATGAATGGGCAGACTGAGTAAAGTACCCTTTTTTAGCTGTCCATTTGTCAAGATATCAGAAAGGGATTTTTCCCACTGTAGTCTTGCTTAAGATTTTCAGACCAAACTTGTACATGATTTCCCAAGAAGCCTCCCCTTCTTTATCACAGACCGCTTTTTTTTTTTTTTTTTTAAGAAACTTGATGTACACAGAAAGGCAAAACTACAATAACAGCATTAGTGAAATGAGAAAAAGTGTTCAGGATCATAGTATGTGAATAGCACTGAATAGTATAAAACAAAAAATTCCACTGATATCAACGCTTACATACTTATTTACCCTGTATTGCCTTGGTATCAGTAACAAGGTCAATTTCCTCTGCTTTGCTAATTCACCACGCAGCTTTAAACAACTCTCACACCAAAGAAACCCCTGTTTATCCAATTAAGATTTGAAAAGTAAGAAATTCAGGGTGTGTTATAGTAGGACTTATAATGACAGTAGGAGAATGTTACATTTCTGTGAATATTTTTGGTTTTACCTTCCAGAAGTCTACACAGAAATAAAAGCACCGTAAACAGAAACTAGTAAGTTCATTGTGTTAATTTTTCTTGTCCAGAAGTGCACATCATACTAATTTATGATTCTGTAAATACAAGACAGTAAGACACTCCTGTAACTCAGTTTTAATACTCTGATCTCATATTAGCACAGAGATATGAGTGGCAGACAAGGCAAATAAATCAGGACAGGCAAAGCTGAGAGAGGGAAAAAAAAAAAAAAATCACTAATGTCATACTGATCAGCTCCTAGGAAGTAGCAGTTTACTATTCACTTAAATGGCAGAGCTTTTACCAACTGGATCACTGACAAATATCTGCCAAGTCAATGTGAACAGTATGCATAATTTTGATGTTCAGACATGAAAAACAGGAAGCAAAACATTCTACCATGCACATAACCTTTTAAATAATATAAACTGGACTAGACAGTATTCATATATCTAAAAAGTAAAAAAAATTAACAAGAAGCAGTGCTAGAGAAGTCTTGTCTTTTATTAGCATATTGATTAGTGTCTATTGTAGATTAGAATTTGCTAGTATATATACACTACATATAATATTGATCAGTCACTATTAAGCATGAATATGATGGTCACTAATGCAACAGACACGCTAAGGAGAACACCAGCCACTTTACTAGTGAAATAAAAGGGGAGAAAAAAAAATAAATCGCTCCTCCAAACCAGAATTATTTTCCTGTCGTAACAACAGATTGATCAACTACAGTAGATTTTATATTTAAACTTGTATACAATTATATTTCTCTAAACATATTTATCTGGAAAGTCAACTAAATATCAAAACAATTAGAATTTGGAAAATTTTGGTACTGATAGAAAAAGATGGAAATATACACCAGGGCTTCAGCATGAAAATAAATCCTCATTAGAATGGCCAGACAATCTAAACAAAAGCAGCGGTTTTACTACATGTATGTAATTTTATATAATGTATACTATATCAATATACTAACACAGTATTTGCTAGCTATATATATGTGGGCAGATTTTCTTCATATGTAAAAAGTGAAAAATGAAATTGTAACTTTTGTCTGTAATACAAAGATGTCTTGAATATGCAAAACAAGTTGTTAGAAAGGAACCACTGAAACACCCATTAAGGATAGGAGAGCTGGGCAGCCCAAGTGCAAAAGATATTTACTGATGAAAAAGTGAAGAGTCAGAAATACTCAAGCAAATGCAGTCAATCCTGTCACATTAATGATATGAATGTAAGTATCTTAATAGTAGATGTACTGATCCTCTACCTATACCATGCTCAGTAATAATTTTTTCAAACTGATATAATATGCATGCCTAAGGGAAGGATACTAAATGATTGGACGCATGGGTTTTTACACACAGACTGTAAAGGAGTTCAGAAAGTTTTGTCAATGATCTGCTCATTATCAAAGTTCTGTTAACAGTATAGGAAGAAGAAAGCCGAAAGCAAGAAGCAGAAGCAGGAAGGTGTTTTTCATAAACACCTTTCAGCATCTTCATTTTGAATCCCTCCCAACCAAGAAGATTGGGCAATTAACACTGACATATTAAAAAGCATTAATAAATATATTAAGCACACTTCTGAAATGTAGTCACTAGTGTAATGCATTAGAAACAATGGAATCATAAAATCAAATGGCAAATGTATGAATTCAAATTTCTCAGTGGAAAGAGAACTTGCAGAATGACTCTTGTCAAATTCACCAAGGTTGGAAAAGTCATCCTAATAGCTGAGTATACAAACTCAAAAAAAAAAAAAAAAAGACAGACTCAAGTGATGGCACTAGAAAAAGTTTAATGGAATAAGATCATTAACTTGGTATCATCAAGTCAGAATCACAAGAGAACAAGGAGGTTTGTCGTTCCCAGTGCTGAGTCTTGTCAGCATTCATCTAGATTTATGAGCCAGTCAGATAATCCTTCAAGATTACCTGTCCTGTTTTTCACCATTACTGCAACTTCAAGGAGGCCATTTTGTTGTGTGCTTTAGCTGAAGAGTAATCAACTCAGATACCACCTATACTTACAGCTCATTCATATACAAATTAATGGATGATGGTAAAGTTGTACATCCATTAAGCAGAGCATTAGCTTTCATGATATTCATTTATCTATCAAACATACTTTATTTATCATGGTTTTACCGAAAGCTTGTTCACTAAGAGACCATACTGTTAAGATATTGCTGCTGTCAATGAATTTTTTGCTTCGCACATAACATTTGAAATATGAGAGCTGGCATGAAACGGTCATAAAGAAATTATTTTGCTAGATTATTTTCATTAATATTGTTTAAAATTTAATGTAACTGAAACCAAACCCCCCAAAAAACCAACAATTCAACTAACACCATACCTATGCAAAATAGCTTATTTGATGCTCAGTTGAAGAAATAAAGATTCGCACAGGACTCCCAATTTATTTTTTAGGCAATTTATACATTAGAAAACAAATTGTATTTCATAAGAAGAATACAATTTCTTGTTACAATTTTATGGTTACATTTCCACAACAGCAAGTCATCATATAGTCCAGAAAACCTTTGATTAGCTGATCAATAACAGTGATCTTGAAACTCACTACAACTTCGATCACTTTAAAATACCAAACACTCATACAGAGAAAGAGCAAAAACTATTTTTTAATTTGGCTGCCAGGAAAAAGAAATTGATGTGCTTATTTCAAATTCAAATTCATACTTAAAGTCAGCTCTCTAATTCAGGTAGAGATAGAAAGCTTTGAATTGGAGGTCATCGCTCCTCTCTTAGTTTTCTATGCATCAGATTAATTACTCAGTGGCTCATTATCATCATCTCCACAAGGTTACCATTAACTCAGAAAACCTTTCCAGATCTAGTTTCACAATAAATATACATAAAGTAATTTCAGCTCTGAGAATTCTACTAGTGTTAAGGCATGAAGCCCAGAACTTAGCAGTCTGGAATTTCCAATCTTTCTGAAGGACATGAGCTACATAAGAGACAATTAACACCACAGTCTTAAAATTACAGAAATACAAAGTAAAATCTAAGCTAAAGTCCCTGCAACATGTCCTTTTCGTCAGGTAAGCACAACAACAACCAGTTTCTGCCATTATAAAACTTTATTTGCACTTAGACTTTTTCCCAACTTCAACAAACTGGCCTGAAATCACCTATATTATTTGACCACTGCAGGGTCCTCTCTCAGCTTTTATTGTAGCAGCAGCTCTCTGACATGAAAATGAGTATTTTGACCGCATTTAAAAATTTCCTTATGCCTTCCTGCACTGAGAAATCCCAGCAAGAAAACAATTTGGTCCAATCTAACTCCTATTTCCCCCAGCTGTCCAGGAACTGACAGATGACATAATAAAGAATAATAAAGGAATTATAAAGAATATTGAAAGAAAAAAACATTTTGAGAAGAATCTCACTGAAATTGTGTTTTGGAAACATCAACTCTAGTTTACATTCTTCTGCACTACAGAGACTTGTACTTAAAACAACTAAATACCCCTCAGTGTAACCCTTATTTGAGAATATGAATAAATGATACATTACTTACAACGTCTATTGCTAATTTTTTTTTAGCTAATTTATTTAATCTTGAAAGTCATTTCTAAACCAAATTTACCTTCTTTTTAAGTTGCTGTTATATAAAAATCAGCGTTCACATTTATCTTTTAAAACCCCTACTTGCACTACCCAGAAATGCCTATTCAATCCAGGGGAAAGTTACTAGTAAGATCAATCTTCGGAAATCTCTGTCCATGCTATCAAATTGTAACCTCCCATATTGACTTGAAATATGTTACAAGCACCAGTTATTTTTTTTAAATACTCAATATTTATTGATAACTATAACTCTAGGAATGTACCCAGGAAAAGTACTCTTCACATGTTTATATGGCATTGAGAGTTGATATCAGATGCACAATCCACAACCTCTCTGGGCAACCTGTTCCAGTGCATCACCACCCTGAGTGGAAAAACTTCCTCCTAACAAGGGGAAAACCATTCCCCCTTGTCCTATCACCATCAACCCATGTAAACAGTCATTCCCCCTACTGTTCATACTCTCCAAGTATCTAGAGTTCATAGAAATGTAAAAACTGACCAACATTTTTAGCAATGATCCAGTGCCCTAATAGATTATCATGAAATTTGAAAACTAGCTGTCGTGTCCTTAGTTCTAATATTACTCACCCGTATCACCCAAAATCTGGTCTTTGAACTGCACAAGATCTGCAGTCATAGGTCCCTGGAGGAGCACCAGATTCACAAGTCAAGAGGCAGTGCTATGCATATGGGCACAAGTGCCATAGTACTCTTACCGAGGTCAAGAGGAATCCTACCACTTACTGCAAAATTAGCTCATTGCTGTTGTCTTTCAAAAATGATAAGTGAAACATATGCAAATTAATGCAGCAATTTTTGAAGTCCATATTAAAATCTCCTAAATGCTACAAGCTATTTTACTCATCTTGTTTATTTTTCCTTTCAGCTTCTCTGGTTGTGACACATTTACATGTATGCAGTAGCTGTTTTTCCAAGAAGCTCCTCATAAACGTTGCAATATATTAACAAAGGTGTAAGGAGAGCAAAAGGCACGCAACACCAACAGTCTTGATATTTAATTCACTGCTTTGTTCATTCTTCCCTCATTGCAAATGTACTAAATGACAATATAATTATAACCTAAAGCTGTTAGTAATTATATGCAAAGTGCTATAATAGCAAAGAAACCTGAGTGCCAGGAGTGAGAAAGAGACTAAGTGAAACCAGAGTCAAAATAACCATTACTGATTGTACTCCTGGGTACCCCCTAAAATTATTTGATTCTGAGGGGTTATCCAACCTGCAAATTATCTGAAAAAAATTCAAGTCAGGTGTAGAGAAAACAAATTAATTAACAGGAAATTACTTGCTGTTGTTGAGCCAAGTATTAGCTCATCAGCATTTGGCACAGTTGGAATAGATGGGAATGACGGAGAACTATACTGACTTAGGTAAGTAGCTGGCAGCTGAGAACAGCACGTGAAATAGTCTTACTGGAAACATTCCTTCCAATGCCAGTGTCTTTCTTTTAGCTAATCTTGAGCTCAGCTAATGTCCAATGCCAGTGTTGCTACCAGCATCTCCGTGCTCTCCTCCCCTCCCTCCTTCCTTGGAAACAGGAGGATGGATGTGGGCTGTGCTACCTGTGCAAAAATTCTCTCCTGATGCTCCAGAGGGCTGTGGCAAGCTGTATGGCCAGGCACTGTCCCTATACCTTCCAGTCACTTGGGCCCCAGAGCATCCAGCTTGCCAGAGTTGTTTCTTGATTCCTTCTGCATTCAGAATAATTCCACCAGCAAACCAACCAGAAGCAATAGTTCCAGAGCTGAGATGTTCAACAACCTAGATGTTCCCCATTTTAGCTGAACTGATTACTTTCTGTCTAGACTTATGAGCTGGACTCATGCACCAATCAAGTGCATATTTGTAGTTATTCTGTATCTGAACAAATCAGAAAGATACACCATATAGCTACTGCCTAATTAACAGATCAGTAATACACACCAGCATGCTCTGAAGATGGAACTTAATTGAGATAAAGCACAAAAATTATGAATGACTTGACAGGTTGAACTGGCAACTTGTGAACATGAACTGAAATCCCTGTTTATCTATAATAAGTACAGTATGCTGCTGATGAGTTAGTTAAGCTTACAGAAATACAGTCAAAAGTTACAACTCCTGATACTTCCCTCACCCTTGCAGGCTTGCTACCAGGCTGGGATTACTCCTGCCAAAATATATTTAAGAAGCAGAAAAATGAGCACCCACAACATCAGAGCAAAAAGTAGCACATGAATCAAAGATTTTCTTCCAAACTGTATTTGACTCTGAACCAGAATACTAAGTTACATGACTCAAGGAATCAACAACACTAAAAAATTACAACTGTTTCTAATGCATAGTGCTCATCTTGTTCTCACACAAAATTTACTATAGTACTGCTCTTAATAGTGACACTCCAAATTCAAGATATGCTTCAGACAGTTCAGAGGACATATTCAGACCCATATAGAGCCTCCCACCTTTCTGTGTCTTTCCTCCGCTGCCTTCCTCTCTGGAAGCCATCTCTGCCCTCCAAGAGATCACAAAATCCTTTCAGTTTCATTTTGCAAAGCAGTGAATGGCAAAACGCTAAAAGCGCCTGCTGGCTGTGCCCTGTATCTTATGTACCACTGAGCACGTGGGCAGTGCTTTGTGGATAGTTTTAGCTGTCAGGGAATGGGAACTAAAGTTGTGCTGCAGCAGCTAGCAACCAAAACTGGCTACTGCTTTAGACTGCACAAAGTCCTTAAATGCGAGGGAACTTGAACAGGTGTGATTTTTATTTTTATTTTTAATTCTTAAGCAGTTTCCATCTTCTGTATCTTAATGGCCAAAAATACTTTTTTCGGCTATGTGCTCATTTGATATGGTATATGGGTAGAAGTACTGGACTACAAATGCAAGACAGCTGTAAGAAAAATCTCAATACAAAACATTGTGACATCTGTTCTGAACTGATTACGCCCATTTCAAATTATCACGTATGATTTCATAAATGCTCAAATCAGAAAAAATAGCTACAATCACCAGCTTTTTACTTCAGTTCAGGTGTAGCATATTTATCTGAATAAGAAAATACTTCAAGAAGTAAACAACAAAAATAAAAAACAAAAGAAACAGCACAAAATTACTTTAAGTGACCTGGTCTTCTATCCAAAAATTAATACAAACAAACATTGCTTTTGAATGTATATTTGAAAAAGTATGACTCTTTTAGCACAACGTATTATATTTTTCAAGTTCACTTGAATGAAGGGGCATTCATTCCTTTAGTTCGTTGGATAAATGTTCACATGCTAAATAACAGAACAAGAGCTGAGCCCCTTCCTCACCTCCCCTCACAGTGCTGTCACAGCTCTGAGGGTTACATCAACAGCTCAGGCGTGAGATCTCCTGTGGCTCTCCATCTCCCGCTGGTTTTGCCCACAAAAAAACTGTCACAATTAGTTCTAATTGTGGAAATGATGCTTCTGATACCTATCCACTATATATCCAGTATGAGGCAATGATCAGCACAGGATGCTGATCTGCTATTCTGCATTGAGTCACTGTCAAGTGTTAAACTGAATGTTATTTGTTCCCAAGTGCATCTGGACAGGCTGAGCTGCACACAGTGGGCACTAACAGCACCAGAGCGTGTTTGACAGCCAACAACTTCCCGCTGATGCAGCTCCCTTCTCGCAGCCACACTCCCTCCCCACCCTCCTTCTGGCCACCTTCTGATGCCTGTGACAGCTTGAGGAGAAGTGGCAGGAAATAATGCATTTTGAGAGATTACTTTTAGTTCTTACCACCACAACATCCCCAGGGGGCTCAGCCCTTGTGTCCCACTGCTGAGCTGCACTAAGCCCATTTTCTGACTCATACAGTATTCACTGTCACTCGGTCATATCAAACGGTATGTGGCCACAGGCCTAGCTCAGCAAATGGCTGTTCATCAGCTGGCTTACTGACACTGTCAGGAACAATTACAGAAGAAATTTGAAACTACAAAGATTCTTATTGTTCTATTCCCTAGGTAACAGCTCAGAAATATGGAAGTATACTAGCACTCAAAATCACAATACTTTTTAGCTCAGGATAGCCATTACTTTCTTTTAAGTTTTGTTTTTTTTTTCCCCAAATACAACAACAATAATAAATGAAACTGACTAGAACCTACACAGTTACAAGGCTGCTTCTCATGAGATATCCTCAGTTATAGACACCCATTCCTCTTTCGATCACTGCTAGCTGGTCATGATTCCTGGCACATTCATCACAGTGATGACTGCCTAGCTCATGGGTGTCCAACAACTGGGTTTTCCTGGAAAGCGCTGAGAGAAGAAGAATCGTCTAGGGTCACATCTACAGGGGTGCTCCAAAAGTAATGCCAATTACACCCAAGGAAATGACAACCAATACAAAGCACACATTAGCACCATTAAATAGACCAAATACTCAGCTACAAAACACACCTTCAACACAGTCACATTTTCACCAGTGATAGACAAGAACTCTGAACCAGCATGGATTACCCACCATAACCGTCAACATTGCTAAATGGCACAAACCATTTCCTCACTGAGCTAACATCTTCTGCTTGGTCTCTACAGATATTCAGCAAACATCAGTGAATGTCAGTGGGTGCAATTCAGTGACACACCTTCGCATCATCTGCGCTTCCATATCAATTGTTACACTGCATCTCTACTAACATCTGTTGCACCACAACAAAATGTAATGTAATACTGATGGAAAGATTCAACTTCAATGGCCACACTACCACACTTGCCTCTGACATAAATAGGAAGTATTATTTTTGGAACAGTCCTTCTTAATGTATACAAGTACCAAAGTTGGTTTTTTTTTTTTTTTGTTTTTTTTTAAGTTTTTATTTAATTTTTACTCAAAGAAGAGGGGAACAAGAATGTAAAACTAGTGGGATATTTGACCCTGGTTTCCGTAAAAATAACGCATCACCTGGTTAAAGGGAGGCAGTTGCAATTCTTAGTGAGTTCTCAAAGTGTTCAGCAGAAATTTTTGATCTACTTTCACTCTTCCTCTGCTTTATCACAGAAAAAAGTTTTTCCACAAATTCATATTCTGACAAAAAAAAAGTGATAAGAATAAAAGTGATTGTGAAGCAAGGGATATTTTTCTCTGGTCAGAGAGGTCTTACGGAAGTCTAATGAAAGAGATACGATCAAACTATAATTTGAATCAAAGACCTGACTGCAACTCTATACATTCAATTAAAAAATTAATGAGTAACGTATTTTTTTCTTTTGTCAATCTTGAAATCTAATCTCAAGTTCCTTTCTGAAAACGGAAAACAAAGCAGTACTTAGCCAATATATCAAAACCCATAAACTTATTTGCCATATTTTGAGTCGGCACTGCACTATGCTCTCCCTATGGCCTCATTTCAGCACAAGCAGGGTTATAGTGCTCCCATGTTTGCTTGAATAAGCACTGTGGCCTCAGAGAAGGCTTCACCACTTGGAGGGTCAGAACCACCACCATGATGGCACAGGCAGGGGTCAGGCTGCAAGATGCCAGTGAAATAAGAACAACAAAAAAAATACATATTACTTATTGTCACTCAAACTGTTCAGGCATTTCACTTAATGACACTTATGTGTCTGCAGACAGGATAGATCAAGTCTTGAAGAGATCAAGAAAGCTTGAAGAAATCAGCAGCAGGAATTAAGAATGAGAGAAAAGACTCAGGATAGTCTGTCACAAAGCGAGAGCAACATCAGAAATCTACACAATGAATCCGAGGAGGAAAGAAGGCAAGCACAGACACTGAAGGAGGGAAAAAGTTAACCACTGCTGTCTTTTTCTGTGAAAAAAAGAAGAGGAAATTGGATAAGGTATTCACATTTGGCTGTTCCACCAGCTTTCACACAGGAAAAAGGAAGTCAGGTCTCAGATAACAAGGCATCCATTTTCTACGTTTCAGTTAAGCAAATGGAGGCAACTATGTCACCATTTTGTTTTCTTTTTTTTCCCCTTTCCTTAGCAATGCAGCTTACAGAAGTTACATAACTACAACAATTTATTGTACATCATGCCAAAGTTATTTTTTCCAAACTCTGTGATTCTTTTGTGCAAAGACCGTACATACACATGCATACACACACAAAAAAAGTGAGAACTTTTTTTTTCCTTAAAGTATTACATAAAGCTAGGAGTTCAACACAAAATAAAATACTGCACAGTATTTTTTAGGTCACTTTGACTTGGAAATTCCTTTGAATAGAAGCATGAGAACCACCAGGAGTTCAACAGAGCTCAGCCCACACCCCTGAGTTCTAACTACCAGGGTTAATCTTAGTACAAACTTTCCAGGTGATTTTATGAACTAGGACCTCAGTCACATTACCATCCTCTGCAAAACACATAAATTTCTTGAACACAACCAACCTAGATATTCAGGTATTTGCTCTTCACCTTTCTGTAGTCACATTACACAGTCCTTCTGGCCTGCCATAAGACCTCCAAGTACAAATCCAACTCCTTCCCACTTCAATAAAAATCATTTCAGACCTCTTCTTCTTCCTACACAATCACCCTCTCTTTCTCACACATATGTGCTTGCATTAGAAGAGACAACCACAAACTGTATGTTTAACCAGCAGCACAGTTTATAGTAAGTTACAGAGGAACTTAAGCTACATCTTAAAACAATTTCACAGTTGCAATACAATAAAAAAAGCACAGGAATGGCAGAGTCACAAGGTTCTAGGCTACAACAACCACATGCCCCCCAAAAAAAGGAGGAAAAAAAAAAAAATGCTTACCTTCAGAAGACCTCAGATACACAGGGATCTCCAGCAAGATATCTTGCCTCCGCTGCCAACCCTTAAATGAGGTCTGGGAGGGGGGTGGATCCTAGCTCTCCCCCTTCTAATCACTCAGGTACATTGCATGCACCTGTGCTCCCCTGGATTGGCCCTGCCTTCACACCAGGTGTTCAATCACTGTTTCAAGCTATGACTCAGAATTTCCGTTATAGCACTAAATCTCTAAACACATGGGAAAGAAAATGCTGGAAAAAAAACTATGATGAAAAAGTGTACTAGGCATTTTCTCCTTTGTTCTATCACCTTGGCCAGCTTCAAGGGGTCCTTGTAAGGTTATTTTCATTTAGACAAGAAACGCTGTCATCTCCTCAAAAAGGTTTATCTCAATTTTAGCTAATGAAAGCATTCCCTGTGTAGCTGGGAATCCCAAATTGTAAAAACCCTTGACTTTTTAACAGCGTTCCAGACATGAGCTGCCAGTCAGTCAATCTTGTATCGGATGAGCTCATCACTAGGCAACCATCCATGAAGGCCACTTCTCCTTGAGGATGTTCACTTATTGTTTAAAGATACTTCATTTCCATGAAAGAGTGTTTTACCTGACAAGTCTCTTTTGTTAATCTTGTACTGGTAGCCTTTAGAATTATTTTCTGATGTGGAAGTAAAAGTAAGAAACCTGTCTGTACATGCAAAATGAAACTTTCTATTTGAATAAGATAGCTACAATCTGAACGGCATACATAGCTGAATAATCCTTTTGATAAGTGCTGCTACTGGACATCAAAAAACATATTAATATTTTCACCATATAGATAGACAAACAACAAATATATAGATAGATATTTCTTACGCTATTCTGAAACATATAATACATCTCAGGTGTGTCCCAGCTTCCATAATGGAGCATAATTGTACTCATTGGGTCATAGACTCCCATATACAACACACTGAAGAAATGAAACATCCTGAAGGTGGTGCTGAAAATCGTAACAGAACTACCCCGCTCCAGTATTAGGCTAGCACTACACCTGACTCTGTTTGCCTTGAGCTGCAGATGATGCATGGCTAAGATGCCTTGACACCACAACTGCAAATGTACTTTTGGATACTCGGCCCCAGGGACCCTACAGGAGTTGGTAGAGAAAACGAAGAGCTTTAGGGACCAGAAAATAAACAAATAAATAAATAAATTGATTGAAGGGACTGTGGGTAACCTACTTATTGAGTTAATGTGCTGAACTCTAAATAGAAAACCTATGGTTTTTGTTTTTGTTTTTTTTTTACTGTATATTGTTATTTCTCCTGAAATGATTTGCCTTGTGTTTTGCCGTGGCTTTATTTCCTAATTGCTTCTAGGACAGTGAATAAATGTGCATCAAGCAAAAAATAAATTAAAATAACAAAATGCAATTACACTGAATATCCCTCTCTACTATCTATACTACTGCAACTTCAGAATGGAGTACTATGTTACAAATCCCATCTGGAAGTACAGTTGTGATCGAAAAATGGTACTTAAAGCAAACATAAAATGAGCATGCATACTTGTGGCCGATTCTCATCTTTTGCAGAGTCATTTCTTGTCATCTTAATCAAATTACAAGCAGTGGTCTTTCTTGCAAGATAGAATAATTAAGAATCAATTACATTTTACACTGAAACACTGACTGCCCTATAACCATTCTATAATCAAGAAGTAGCTACATTGTCATTTTAATGTAGTCACACTGAATTACACAATGATTTCAATTGAGTTATACTGAGAAATTATATATGAATGTATTCATATTATGTCCTGCAACTTAAGGATTCAATGTGAAATAACTGCACATTTGGAACAGGCTCTAAAGATAATTTGTACAGCTGTGTGATTATGAAAGGAAAGAAAAGGTTCCTTAATAAGTCAGAAATTTTATCATTGGTGTCTTTTAATGTTAAGTGGTTACATGCTAGTGAAGTATTTCAATTACTTCATTACATTGCTGATCAAAAGAAAAGGAACAATTTATAAAAATTGGTGAAAACTTCTTAATACGCAGAAATTAAGAATAAGACTCAAAGAAGCTATCACTGAGTGCATTCAGCTGGTACCTTCAAAATTCAAAAGATACTTAACATTAAATGGGAGAACTTCAAATCACTAATTTAGTTCACAGCGCGCTTCAGGGATTTGAGTAATTTCACATTTCTATAATATCTCTATTACGTTGTGAAGTTAAAGTTAAGCAAGGTTTTTAATTTTTACTTGTGGCACAGCGGAATATAAAACACACCTACAGTGAAGCTATAATAGGAAGTTTTCATTTCTGACTGAACCAAACTGTGAACCTAGAGGCCTGAAAGAATAAAAGGAGCTTACTCAAACTCAGTGCACAAGTAAACACTTCAAAGGAGAATCCTGCCTTTACACAGCAGAAGGTGTGTGAGTCAGGAGGAAGGGGTGGCTAAGCTCATGAAAGAAGCTGGCACAGAAAGTTTCTTGCCTGACAGGGGACTGACAACACTAAAAAACTTTGAAAATATGAGATCTAATAAATAGAAGCCTGACCTGGCAAGCCTTGTGCCAGCTGAGTGAGGGTGCTCATCTGGAGTACTATGTCCAGGTCTGAGGCCTCCAGCAGAAGAAAGACACAGATATGTTAAGCCTACCTAATAGAGGAATAAAAAAGAAGGCATCACTACTTTTCTTAACAAAAATACTTTCTTTTTTTCAATAGTAAACATTTGTATAACCTTTGAAAAGTAAATTCAAAACCTTGATGATAAATTTAAGTCTTCACCTGCACATATAACTTAGCATTGTTTCCTGTTGTTTCCTGTTCAAAAATTTCATCTTTTTGGAGGTCATTTTGAAAGCTTGTAAAATGCAGGTGAAAATAATGAACCATCTTTTCCATTATGCACCCTCCACCAGATATTCACATTTACAGGAGACAAGAATTTTTAAGTAATAAAAATAAGTTAATCTAAAATCAATATGTTCATTTAACTGTATTTGTTCTCAAATTGGTTCCTTCCACCAATTTTTTTGGCATTGGAGAGTAACTATCTTCAGCTCTATTGACATTATTATTTTTGCCGAAATCAGATAATGCTCAGGTCAGATATCTGCCTCTTACTCATCCATCTTCTACCCTGCAGGCTCCAGCAAACCTACCATTCAGCTTGTCCAAAATAAAAGCAGACCTCACTGGCAAATTCCTTAATTAGCAAGGAAAGTCAGAAAATAAAAGATAATTACAAAGAAACTCATTTAGTTGGACATTATGAAAAGGGCTGATGGGAAGAACAAAGATCTAATTAGAGTTTGGAAATATTACCTGCAATGCTCAGAGATGAGTTTTTTCCTCTTATTTTCAAGGTTGTCTCTGAGAATGCCTCAAAGTCCTGAATAATGTGAGGAAATTGTTTGTCCTGCAATATGCCTCATAAATAGGATTCATTCTCTACTTTTTCCAAGGCAGCTGAATCATAATGTTACCTTATCAAAGCACTTTGTTTTGATTCATGGGCTTGCTCATTTTAGCCCTGCATAATCTTGATGAATGCCAAGATATTTCCTAAGTAATATTTTCAAAAACTGCACAGTGAATCATTACAACATTTTCAACTAATTCAGCTCAACCAATCAATTTATTAGGGGTCTATCTGAATTATACAAAGCAAAAAACCTTGGAATCTGACTGCCTAAGGCCAGTGATAAGTCTTAATACAGAATGACATCACAAGTTTTATGGGGAAATATGCATTAGTCATATCTAATATATCATATCTAATATCAGGTATCCAACAAATATGTTGGTGTTTCTAACAGAATTCTCAAAGGGCTCCATTTCCCTTTCCTTGTTTTTGGAAATTGTCCTAAAATTCATGTGATGAGATCATACCAGTAAAAGGGTAGATAAACTCAAGATTACTCTGAAACATTTTATGGCTGATTTTAAAAACAATACCTTCTCTACAGGGTAATGTTCCTATGGGAATACAGATCCATTGGCAGTGTTCTTAGCAAGCTTCCAGCACTGGCACTAATTGTACCCTAATAGAAAATCCCTGCCATTTTCAGTACCACGAATTTTAAATATGTAGTTATTTAAACAGAATGTAAATATCTGAAAGTATTTTTGTATTCTCCATTGCTAAATGTTGAAGCTAGGTAAAAGCAAAACTGGGATTAAAATGGTATAATGTAGTAGTAAACTGTAGTTTATGTATGATGAAATTTTATGTATGATATGATGAACTGATCCCCTCTCCCTGTACTCTGCCCTGGTGAGACCTCATCTAGACTACGGTGTCCATTTCTGGGCTCCTCAGTACAAAAAAGAAAGGGATCACCTCAAAAGTTGAGTCCAGTGGAGGGCTACAAAGATGACAGAGGACCTGGAACACCTTCCTTATAAAGAAAGGCTGAAAGACCTGGGTCTGTTCAGCCCTGAAAAAGAAGACTCAGAGGGGATCTGATCCACATCTATAAATATCTAAGGAGCAGGAGGTAAAGGGAGAAGGCTGGAATCTTCTCAGTAGTGTGTGGCTATAGGATGAGGGGAAATGATCATAACTGAAGCATAGGAAGTTCCACACAAATGTGTGTTGGAACTTCCTCACAGTAAGTGTGACACAGCGCTGGCACAGGCTGCGCAGAGAGGTTGTGGAGTCTCCTTCTCTAGAGACATTCAAGACCCACCTGGATGCCTACCTGTATAACCTGGGCTAGGGAGCTGCTTTGGCAGGGAGGTTAGACTCAATGATCTCTAGAGGTCCCTTTGAACACCTACAGTTCCATGATTCTGTGATAAAAGCTTATCCTTCTGTGCTTTTTGTATTTCATATTGAAATCTCAAAGAACTTTGCAAACAGAAAATCCTTATAAATTTAGATCTCTGGAACATGTTAGAGGGTAGAATTATTTCCATTTTTCAGGTGGGTAGGTTGAAGAACAGAGAAGCCATGACTTATCTAAAGCTGGAAGGAAACTCCCAACATTGACTTCCACTCCTTGGTTTTAACTGACAAAACGTTCTCTGCCCCTTTTGTCCCAGAGAAAATCAGAGCAGGTTTTTCATTAAGTTTCACACATATCTCATTCACACTGTTGTCTGCTGGTCATGGAAAACATGATGCAGTAAAGTAAGTTTGCATGTGAAGCAAAGTGACCTCAAAATTTCTATTGTCAAAAAGATTATATCTTTTTTTTTATTTTTTTCATTACCCAAGAGAGTTTCTTTTATATAAAAAGGACCCTGAAATGGAAATTTGCAATAAATATTACTGACAGTCTCTTAGCTAACAGCACCAGCAAAATTCTCTGGTCTTTACATCTCAACTAATTTGTTAGTACATTTCATGTTCACTTATGCTGTGTGCCATCACTTGATCTCATTGTCATCTGAAATTCCAGTTAGAGAGAGCATAAAGTGTAATCTGGGCATTTTACCTCTACCCAAATTATACAGTTATGTCAGCCTCCACATTTGTCATTAAATTTATATTAGACATCTTACTGCAGTGTCTAGCTTAATATTCTAGCTAAAATGGAGTAATTAAGACTGATATATGGGCTGTAAAATCTTTTATCTTCTTGTGGATATTAATTAAATAGAAAATGGTTATACATTTAATCTCATTCATTCAATCATCACAATACCCATGTAAACAATATTTTGACTAAATATGGCTGTGCCTTGTAAAATATGTAAAATATTGGCTAACTGTACAGATTTTATTACACTGTCAATCTGTACTTAAGCCTATTGAAAATCTTTTCATGCTTTGTGCACCATGAAAATATGCTTAGAAATCTTGCAGTGCTGCTTCCTTTCTGTGACATTAGTGGGCCAAAGCCCTTGTGTTAGCTTAACTGAGTAAAGGAAAACAAAGTCTAAGCTTTTTGTATGCTATGAATAGTTTCACGTCAGTTATTGCTAAATGGAAATATCTACTGGTGAAGTTGTCAGCTGACTCAGTGGAGATGTCAAACAATAGCGAGATTGTCAAAGATAATTTCAGCAGCCTATGTGTCTCTACTGCATCATGACTTGGGGTCAGTAGCAGTCTTGGCCACTACTTCTGAATGTATCCAGTGATGACAGCAGGTGCACTGCAGACTTACTCTCACTTATCATTAATCCTGGAGAACTAACATGAAGACTAGTTTTGACTACGGTTTTGTGTAGAGCTAATGCAAATGTGTGAAACAGGGTGGCACTTTGGTCCTGCTCCCCCATCTCCTTATTTGTATTTCCATGATGTTCCAAATATAATAAATCTCTAAAATACGAGGTTCTGTATGTTAGACTTGGTGAAAAATAGCTCATCTGCAGACACAGAAAGGACGTGAGGCAAATAATATGTGGTGAAAAGGAATACCACCCAGCCTAGGCTTCTATCAGGCCCACCTCAGGGAATCATCAGCCCATGGGAGGTGCTGAGCCTTGCTAGTGGCTGGATCTGGCATGCTGACTTGTAGCAGCCTTGTCTCTATCAGAAGACTGCTGGATATGGTAATTCCCTAAACTGTATTCTGATACAAAATAATGCAGAATCTATTCCAGCTATTACTAATATTATTTCTAATACTCTCCCTCTTGTGAAGTACACTAAACAATACAAACACAAACAAAAACGGAAAGGGACAGATATGGCCCCAGACAAAATTGTTTTAAAGTCAGTGAGATTCCACTTCATCACATTTCAAACTAAAGCTGTAAGTCTATCTTATAGATGAACTATTGTCTTTTAGTTTCTTTTTTGATGTCACTGTGAAGTGCCTTGAGGATACTTGATAATAAGGCATCCTATGAGTTGCATTATCTTGTTGTGTATTGCAGTGTATCATTAACATCAACAGCCCAATGAATAATGGAAATACAAACTGGGAAATTTTATTTTCCACTATTGCCTGTTTAATTATTATCTGAGCAGCTTACTAATTGCCTTCTTTTAACTGTATGGGTATATGTTTGCTTAATGCAAAAAGATGCATATATCATCTAACGATTACAAATAGTAATGTCTTTTATTTAAAGGAGGGAACTGAAGTAGATAAGATAGCTGGTTGGATTTCATGAACTTAAGTATTTTACATAAACTGCTACAGGTAATTTTCTAAAATAAAAAGGAATTTGTCCTTCTACTTTTGACTGGGAAAAACAACACAGTTCTCCTATAGCTACAAAGCTTTAAAGATTTAAGAGAAGTAAAGCTATCCATAACAATATTTTGTGCTACAAGTATTGTGCCAAGCAGTTAGTGAAAAACATAATGAGAACAGAATTTTGCATGCTGTCCCCAAATAACATTAAAGCTTATCTCAATTCTAAGATCAGTTTCTTTCATATTTTGGCTTCTTCATCATACAGTGTTATTTAAGAGTAATTTATAGCTTCAGGTTTTCAGGTCTCATATAGAAACTGGCTCAGTTATTTTGTTATTGAGAACATAAATGCTGTTAATAGAACCAGGATTTCATCCAGGATATTTCATTTGTAATGTAATTAAGGATGTAAGTTGGAAAAGCAAAATCTATGCAGGGAAGTATTCTTCTAAATGATACTTGTTGATTTTAAAATGGTATTTTTGCTAACCCGTGGGAAAATTGTCTAAGTTATGGTATTTTCCCTGTAGGATAGTTGCCTAACAAGATGTTACAAGTAACACCAGCTCCTGGAAAGTGACACTCCTAACTCAGAATTATCACCTTCAAACTACACCAATCGCTTTAGTATCAGAAACTGTCTTCAGTCTGTGTTTGGGTAAGAGAAACCATCACAGATCAAATATTTCTATCTCTGATGTGAAGAGGGCATGCCTAGTATGGACTAGACATCACATAAATACTCCGTGCAAACATAACTACTTTACTAGACATCACATAAATACTCCGTGCAAACATAACTACTTTACTTGCTTCAAAATAGAAAGACTACAACTGCTATACTGAAGAAGAAATATACAGAGGTGATAAGAAAAACACTACTCAAAAGGTAAATAAACGCAAACTCATGGGATTTTTCTGTTTCTTCCAAATAAAGTTACCAGCTGCAGTAGACTGGATTCAGACTTCAGGTAAGACATTGTTCTTTGTCAAGTTGCAACACTTCCCTTAACACATTTGCTTTTCTTTCAGTTTTTCATTCCACTTTCCCCCAATACTAGACATACTGATACAACTAGATATAACTAGAATAATTTGAGTAACAATATGGGATAGGGGGATTGATTCATATCTCAGCATTCAGGGGACTTGATAGACATGAAACTGTGATTACAATTTGTACAACAGGACATTTGTTCTGTCATTATCTCCTGTGCACCTCACATTAATAAAATTTGGTTTGATCCTTGGAGCTCTCAACTCAGCTACGAAAAGGAAAATTCAGTTAGTGCCTAACTACTGAAGAGTCTTTCCTTTTCCTAATTCCCAAATGCAATTCCTGAAGAGAAAGATAGCATCAAGCTTGAAAGATGTTCAGATGGCTTCGTGGGGGGAAAAATGAACTGCAGCTAAGTTTGTGTAAACTTTGTCACCACAAGTTTACTTTGTCCTTGCACAACCTTCAGAAGATACTTTCCTACTTAAGTGTTACACTTTTTTTTTTTTTTTTTAATTAAGATCACACCTTTAGTAATAAATCAGAAAAATCTCAGCTTTCTTTGACTAGAAAACGTTAGGAATTTAAGTGCCTTACTTCTTAAGAAAGGTAAGTAATGGACTTTCCCTACACACCAGTAATACCTTTGGGAGACCACATTCTGAAAATAGTGGCACTGCTCTAAACTATAATTAACTCAGTTGTGAATTTACAAATACATAGCAAAATCAGAGTCTTTTAAATAATTTTAATACAACCACTGTGGCTAAAAGCAGTTCCAGAGAAGAGATTGTGTAGACTTTAAAATGTACACGCATTATTGTTTTGTTTAAAGCAGTCATGGTACTTGGAAAGCTTTCAATTCAGATACTCCTTGTGGTTGTATGCATAATTTCCTATTGACTACACATCTTTAAAGTATTTTACAGTATCTTAAGGCTACTATATAGATATCAGTAAAAATTAATACAGCAAGAGACAAGTATCTCAAGAACATATTTGAAAAATGCTCCATAGTATTTTGTAATTGCACTGAGAATTTTTTAAATCAGAAAGGGGAATTAGTTGTCCAGTTCCTACTGAAAGCTAACTCATCAGGCATCTCTGTGCATTTGAAATTTCCTTTTTTCCTACAGTTTGGCACAGTTACTTCACTAATGACAGCTTTAAGTGTAGACTATGTCTGCAGCCTATGTAGATCAGTCCTCTTTCTTATTGACATCTTCACTTGCTATGTATTTTTTTGTGTGTTTGACTTAATTCATTTTAAAGCATAATTAACAACACATTTATTCTCTTAACTCATTAGTGTTCCTGAAACAAGTGGAAAGTAAAGGAAGACAATATATAAAAGTTGTCTCTATCACCACACATCACACTAACTTTTTTAAAATGTCTAGGCTTCGAGAGTGAGAAAATATAGGAATGAGTTTCCTTTCAATTTCTGGAAGCTCCTTAGCCAAGCTGAGGCACAAAGGAATGTAGTGCTGAGCCAAATATGTAACATATGTGATTAGGTTTTGTCTTATTTATGGTTCAAACAGAAAGCAATGATTTGCAGCTGTCTTCTATATAGCCATGAATACGTATTCATATATTCAGTGGTATTATTCACATATGAAAAGTTAACTATTTGCTTAAGTACTAGAGGAATTTAGAATCCACATCTGCAAAATACTACTGTATTACTAAAGGGCTAAGTTACAGTTTCAAGGCATGATATATAATTGAATAGCCTAGCACAGAATTTTGGAAAAGGGCCTTTTAAAATATTCTGATTTTATTGACTGAATTATTTTCATCACATTATGTGACACAATCCTTATTCTTCACTCTATTGAAAAATATTGCCAAAATATGAACTTATTATTTCTACTATCGAAATAAAAAACATACTTGGCAAATCTATTAGTTTCATAACTCTGCCTAGAGATCAAATTTAAAATTCTTTAAATTCTGTCTTGAAGTAATTGGTACATTTACCTAGAATAAACTGCATTCATTTAAATCATTATTTTAATTTATATCTTTAAGTTCAATGGCCATCTACTTCATTTTAAGAAGTAGGAAAACATTCCTAAAGACATTAAGCTAGTATAATTCACAATATGATAAGTTTTTCTTTTTTTCATTGACTTATCAAAATAGATTATTTTTCCCCAAATTAAAACCAGAAATTGAAAAAGAAAAATCTTTCCAGAATTTCATGGAACTGGAAGATTTTTCTAAACACAAAAAAGTATTATCTGTATATAAGAATGATTGAGAAAAAGAGAAGGGAGTGGTCCCACAGAATTCATCCCTTTCAATTTTATTTCTTAAAATTTAAAGTGATTTTTGAAAGCATAATCGCTGCAGTAAAAATCCCATTATACAATGAAATTTCATCAGTATTAAAATAATCAACCCAGTGGGAACTTTGGCAACCAAATATGACAGAAATTGCTTTCATTGTATCTTTGTTATGGGAAGAATATCACTAGCTTTTTCTCAGACTCGGTCAAATAAGTAATGCTTTGATTATACAGTAAGAGGAATAGTTATTGAACCTGCATGTGAATTTCTGTGGTCTTGCTTATCTAAGATCTGTAGAAATACAAGGTATGATCCAAGACACAGTGCTAGACTTGCACATCCTTAAGTTTGCACATATATTTACTTATAAGAACAAAAACTATGCATATATACTTCATTCCCTGGCACAGGAGGGATTTGTTTGTGTAATACATGGTATGCAAAGCAGTACCTTTAGTAATTAAAAATATTAGGTGATTCCTTCAAAAGGATTACAGATTTAAGGATGTGGTGTTGTACTGGTTGCTTTTTAAAAATTTACAACTAAAGGAAAAGATAAATTCTAATAGAGAAAGCTGGTGAATTAAACATCGTTATACAGACAGAACACATTTCAACATCTACTGAACAATCCACTTATAAAGATTACGACTAATGTATTTAGGTCAAATTATCAATGAAATCAGTTCTTGCTGGTCATTCACTAAAGTACCTCAGGACAGTTCTACATCCATTTTCCCAAAATTTTAGAAAGTTTTTTTTTTTTTTTCTCTTTTTTTCTTCAGGAGGAACATCTATCTTTCCAGACAATGGTTCTCTATGACTCATTCTGTCTTCTTAAAACATTTTTTGTTTACTTTATTTTGCTTGTTTGCTGCTTTTTTATTAAACAAAACATCAGAAAAGATTGTTTTTTATTTATCTTTTTAAAAGAGGATGTCACAGTTTGCTTTGTCTTTAACTACGTGTTTATATAATGATGAAAGAATATAAAGTAGTAAACCAGAAAGCCCACTATTAAGGAGAGAACCTTACCAGAAACAGACAAAATATTTTTGACAAAAATAGTTGCATCATTGATCATTTGTTTTAACCATGGTTATATTAATTTTATAAGGACAGGTATCCTTCAAAATGGTGATCTGGTTTCACTCAAGACTCTCCCATGCTACATGAGCCATATTAAGTGATAAAAATGTCCTGATAGTATCTTTTTTTATGACAAGCAAATGGCAGCGTACCTCCTTTTTACCAGGCTTGAATACCAGCAACTTTATTCTCAGGAATATCTTTGGGGTAAATTTGTGAAATCTAGTTTCTATCTCCTACCTCAGCAGCACTTCAGATCCACTTTTACCTCCTTACAGCACTATGCCCTTTTATATAAATCCCAGAAAGTAAGTAAATAAATACATACATACATAAATAAAAGAGCTCCTCTCTCTGTATTAGACTCCTTCTCTGTTGAATTTCTGCTTCCATTGGCAGATAGCTGCTTTCCACATACACCAGCTGAGGTTAGTAAGCCCAGTGCATGCACAAGCCTTAAATGCCTCATCACCACTCACATTTGAATCCTACTGTGCTAGGAACACTCTTGCATGTTTGCATAGGGTCTAGTCTTTAGGGGTGGTTACCAAGGAACAAAGAGTATTTAAAACTCTAGCCTGTCTCCCACTGACACTGTATTGACATAGGTTCATTTTATGTTCTATAGAGACTTCTTCAAGAGTGTGTTAGAAATACAGATATGAAAAGATTTTTTTCTTCTTACTTCAGTAAATTGTAAGAGACATCAAATGCTCTTGGGGAACACTTGCATTTGATTTTAATTATTCTCAAAAATTGTCTGCATAGCCATGACAACTTGATATGTACAGGGTTTTGGTTTTTTTTTTTATTTTTTTTTGTTCTTTTTTTACAAAGATTAATTTTAGATTACCTAAAATTATTAACTAAAATTATGCATTTGAATAGATTTAGCTGAGTTATCCAAAGAAAAATAAAGTAATGTGCATCTCCTAAAGCCTGCTAAGACTTCCTATAGAGGTAGTTGATTGATCCAGCTGTTCTTGAACTGACGTGACTACATGTGTATTGTTCTGACCACTCGGAAATAAAGAGCAGTGACATTCCTCCACTACTGGTTTTGTGCCTGATGCCTACTTTGTTTTGTTCAGTCACAAGGTATGTAATGGAAGCTACCATCCTTGAATTCAGGATACAAAGCATACATACCATCTTCAGCTTTTCTCTACATCCATATACATAACTGAACATAACGAAGATATCTAAGGCGAGCATCACACCCCAGAGGTGACAGTCACCACAAGGAACCTTGGCAGTACACACCTGTCATACTGTGACTAAGTCATACTTTTTCTTAGTCTTATTTTTCCCTAATGACAAAAGAATTAGGTGAGGGATGAATTTGGCCTGGCTTCTTGCATTCATGAGAGAATACTCTTCAAGCAGAGAAGGTATCTTTTTCTAATTTTGTTGTAATGAGTGTTTACCGCACTACAAAGTAAAACACATAGTTCTCATCTTCTCATCAAACCAACAATCCAAAGGACTTATCAGCCTCCAGAATGCTCTTAGAATAGCACCAAAATGTGATGTAGGATTGAAAAATACAATTTGACAAAGTCCTTTGAATACTAGAAGTATATGTTAAACACTTGAATTTTCATCCTGTGAATCACAGAGGATGCATGAATTAACATTTTTATTCAGTTGGTGACTTGCTAGAATGTACTTTGGAGATTCAGAATTACTCGAGTATCCCCCTTACACTATACTTGTGAAGTCCTAGCTCTGAAATGAAGTTGTAGATGAAAGTCAGGCTGTGCCCTTTCATGTGTAGGTATCAGGCTATCTTCTCTAAAAGTGCTACTGTACAACAGAATCTCTCTTCAGTGCTCTCTCACCCCTCACAACTTGCCTGAGAGTACAAAAAGAATGGAATAATTTCTGACTTTATGGAATCTGAACAGTACTTGAATGAATCAGAAAACTTACTAACACTCAATGACTTGTGTGGTTGCCTATGTTACTAACTTATTCTCAGCAGAAGGTAGGCAATAATCATTTCTCTTCAAGACAGAAATAATGCTTAAAAGCAATTGTTGACAGAAACATTAAGCATTTAGAAGAAATCATAGACATTTCATGGGATAAATTATCTAGCTTCTATTTATTTGTTCACTTGTGTTGAATAAAATCTCATTAGGAACATTTTGGGCCACCAGGTGCAATTCAGCTTCATTATCCAATGAGGTCTCAGTTTGCTAGGAGCTGTTTGTTCAAGAATAAAAAAGACCACCTGCTGATCTGTTCTGGAGAGCCAGTCAGCCCAAGATATCTGCAGAAAGCATGCTTGATGAGCAGCTGAGTAGCAATGACACACCTTTGCTTCTTCTGCACTTCCATGTCAGATGCCAGTTTGTCAGATTGCCCCTCTACTGCCATCTGTTGCATGGCAACAGAATGTACTGGAATACTGTAGGAAGGTTCAGCCTCTACTGCCATATCACCAGCATCCACTGCTGATGTCATGGGCCAATATAATAAAAGAGGAATTGCTTTTGGAGCAGTCATCAGATATATACATAAAGATTTTCTTTCCTAGATAGCATTAAAATTTTCAGTTCTCCCGCTTTTCAAATACCACTAAGCCACTAGCACTATACAGATAAATTTAAAATGCTGTATTTCAGCGTAAAGATGGATTTCAACTTAACCTTCACGCATACACACATACTTAGCTATGAGATATGAACGTAACTGTAACTGAATGACTGAATCATAGATTCAGCATTTTTCCTTTTCAATCTGGTTACAGGAATAGTATCAAATACTGGTAGTGCAATGGTTGTGCTAGGAGCCTGATACCTGCAGCAAATGCATGTCACTGGCTTTATTTTCTACTAGCTATGGCCTGGCCCTGTCAGCTGAGGAGCTGTTGGCAGCTCCATGCTCCTGGACCACATCTGTCAGCTCCACCTGAAAAGAAACTGCATTGTGAGGCTGCTCCAATGTGAAACAATGCACACCCTTGGCAATCCTTGCATCAAAGTTGTGCTTCTCATTCTATGCATTTTATGCATCTACTGTAGCATAAAAAACTACAATAGATGCACTCGCAACCTCCATCCATTTTGCAGACACTCCCATCCCCTTTCACAAACAAAGAGAGCTGCATCTTAAAAATATCATTTTTGTTCTCCAACTTATGCTAGAAAAATTATTTATAAATTCAGAAATAAAATATTATGATTTTAAAACATTTTATTTTTATTTCATGGCATTAATTTACACCCATTTTTCTTGTGTTAACCTTGGTTTTTTTTACCTTCAAAGACTCATTGGTACTTTCTTCTCAATTCACTCACACAAAAAGAGAACATTCTCCTTCAGTGTTTATTTCTTAAGATTGCTACACTGAGTTTCCCTTCATTATTCTAGTCTCTCTCTTTATGCCTATTTAAGCCTAAATTCTTCTTTTCTATATGCAAGTGTCTGGATTGACACACACAGAATTCCAGATGAAGCAGTGAGAATTCCGCTGGCATTACTCGCTTTAATGGAAACAGCTTGTCAAAATCACGTTAGAATTGGATTTACCTCCTTAGTGCCAACACAACAGGAACAGCTCCTCATCACTGCATGAATGACTAGTAGATGCAGATCATTCCAATCCTCAATCATTTCTGACTAATGAGCTCCCAAGATATAAGAGAAATTCTGACTATACATAACTGAATATTTAACCTTACACTTTCATGATTATGTTTCATCAATTATTTATCAACCAGGGAGGACACCCAATTCTTCCTGAAAAAAAAAAAAAAAACAACATATATATACCAACAGTACTTTTAATTTTGTGCCACTAGCAAACTTCCCCACACTACCACCTTACCATTCAAAGATCCCGGCATTATTTTTAACCAACATTCTAAACTAAATCTGAACAGTTCCATCAGGAACCTGACTGGCTGAAGTCTCTTAACAAGCCTCCTCTGCCCATTTCAGCACAGCATCTTGCCATTTTAACCTCTTCACTTGATGATATATTCAATTTATGTTACTAGCACTATCAGTATCTCTAAGTAAAAGTTTTCAAATCTTACAAGTAATTGCTTTACTAAACAGGAAACATGTGAAATGTCGAGTATGTTCTGAATCTGGGGACTCGTTATAATTTCTTCAGTTCTGAGAATAATGGCTCACCACCCACTTTTGGTGTTCTTGAAACGAAAAACACTCTTGTTTGTTGTTGTTGTTTTTTGTTTTGTTTTTTGTTTTTTTTTTTGACAAAGATTAACTCTATCTTCTTTATATTTTTAAGTGATAACGATGCAGTTTTCACCTTTCACACTATTGCAAGTCACTCTTCAATTGAAGGATTTTGAATTAATGCCATTAAAAGAATAACTGAATTATAGGGAGATTTTTTTTCTTGCTATTGCTGAAACAATGGATTTTTTCATTGTGTTACTGTATTGGTGTGACTTCTAATTCTATTCTTTTTTACTGCCCGGTATACACTTCTGCAGCATAGTGAGAAATGCCTTTGCTTTCCCTGATGTAGTTGACTAAAACCATCAGGAGACATAACCATTTTCAGTAGAGCTTTATCTTATACTCATATGTTCCCATTTTGTGAAATATCTGGGAAAATAAATAAATAAAAAATAAAACCGTAACATTTTGCTCAGATTGGAATCATTTTGCTTCTTTTGAGTATTACCGAACTGCATTGTGATTTTTTTTTTCCTTCTTCATTTTAGTACAGCCACACCAGATGCTCTCTTGTTTATTACAAAGTATCATTTCCCTTCCAGGCTACTTCCTATGGTTATAAGAGAAGAGTTTTTCAAGTTAGCCATGGAAATTCTTAATGATATTGAGAACAATTCAAATAATAGCACAAAGACTTAGGATTTGGAATTGTATTTCAGCTTCTGCCAAGGTTATTTAAAAAATAGAAGCCCTTCTCACTCTGGGGAAGTGAACTGCTTCTATAGATTTACCTCAACAGACTTCATTATTTTCATCAATAACAAAGGACACAGAGAGAGAAACAGATAAATATTACAAAGTCCCCTAAGAAGATGCTTTGTTTTATTCAGCTTTGACTCTGCCTTGCTTTGCTTTGAACTCACTTTGCAGAATCATCTCTCAGACAACGAAGGACAAAGCTCCTACAGACAGCGATGCAGCACTTGAGAAGAATCCCTTCCTTTTGGGCTCTGCAATAGTCTTCACGTATTACTTCTCCTGTTGCTATTTTGCTTTAAAAACTTCCAGGAAAATTACATTACATATTGTTTTCTAAAAGTTACAATCCATGACCCAGAACTCTACTTTTTTTTCTCAGTCTTTTGCAATGTAATTTTTACATTAGTCACAGTTTAAAATGCTCTACAGCCCTATTGATGTAGTCATTATGGCCTAAGGATATAAACAATAAGTGGGTATAAGCAGTGCATTTTCTTTGATGAGTTGCTAGATTTGTTAAATAATATTTTTAAATAAATAAAAACCACTGGAAACTTGTTTAGCACTTTAATCTGAGAAATAAATCCATTATAATGACTAAAGAAACTCACCCAAACTATTTAATATATGCTTAAAACAAATATGCTTGGAAAACAAACTCACAAATATGAGATAGCTCTACAGAAGAGCTAATTGAAGATACTGAAAATAAAAGTGAAGTAAGAGCAGATATTTTGAAGTCCAGAAACAAACAGGAAAAAAGAAATACACCTATCTGTTATGGGTAAGAACATGACTTTGCAAAACACTGATCTGACACGATAGTACATCATTTAATGATGCAGTGAACCATTTGAAATGCTACTGCCTGGAGAACTTGACTTTTTTCTTTATTCTTGATGAAAAGCAACATGTGGACGTAATTGAAGGATTCAGAATGATGCAGCTTAGGAAGATCAGTGATTAGAGCAACCGTATTTCTGTTAAGGCTGTTAATTCCAATTCCATTCTTCTCACCCTTCAAAATATCGTGTACTGTTTTGGAGATCTTTCTTTCATAAGCTTCTTTCATTTGTTTGCATACTTCTTAAGTTGCCAGAGAAACAGTACACTACTCTTGGGTCTCCAGAGGGATAAGTCCAAGTTATTTGAAACATTTCTAAGTACTCAGCTATCCAACAGGTAATTGTGCATGGTGCTAGTGGCACCTTAATGTGAACAAATTGTTCTCCCATTTCTAGTCACCATCCTCCCCACAAAAAGGTGACACATAAGTTAGATGTTGTAATGATTTCCAACAGAATTCAAATTACATTACTCAGAGTGATGCGATCACTTCCTCACATGCCACACAGTGTGTTTTCTTTTTCAAGCAGATAGCACAGATACAGAAGAGGATTATTCAAACTGTAAGGAATTGTTTTCTTCTCACTGACAACTCACATACTTCCATGTGCCCCAAATCTGATGTTTGGGAATTTGGAAAATACCTAAGCTGATAATAGATGTCCAAGTTGAACATTAATGAAAGTAATAAACTTCATGAATAATGGATAGAACACATACAGTGTTAATCTGAAATCACATGGGCTTGTTAGAGGAGATAATGTGAAATGGTATCATGCATCAGAGGAAGAAGGTAAACCTTGAAATCAGCTATCTGCTGACAACCCCAAAGACAACAATCCCATCAGGAAATAATACTACAAAGAAAAACAGGGAGGACTACCATGTGTCACATAGTGTGTACCTGGTAATCACAACAGTCTGCCTGCCTGAATCTCCTTCTGTCAGTCACTCACAAAAGACTGGGAAACTGCTCTTCATTCTTGTACTTTTACAAGCACTTGCTTTATCATTATTGACACAAAATGTAAAAAGCTATACGTACAGATAAGGAGAAAAATATCTAATGAGACTACCTGCCAGGGTGAAAGAGGTGTTCTTAGCACACGAAAGAAAGTGAATAGTAAATTAAAGATCTCTCTCATTTTTGAGTGCTGCTTAATAATAATATTTATAGCAGCTTCATTCTCCAGTGCACTAATTTTAAAGCATACATTTTTATTGCTAGGTTCTACTTAGGTGATAAATAAGAAAGCTTACTAGAATCAATAGCGAATTACTAAACAGCTGTCTTGCTCTACTTAAACTGGACTGCATTATGGCTATGCTCATTCTAACTTTGGCTCCAACTCATCAAGGTACTTAGCCTAAATTTAAGCACATGATTTCTGCATAGGCTTAAGTAGATAGTCAGACACATATCCATTCCCCCAGATGCTCAAAACTAGATGTAACTTTTGTGAATGGGAACTTGCGCGCAGATGGGAATGTCATGGTGTATCATATCTGGAGAACACAGAGCATTCTGAATCCAACTTAATTATTCCTATGGCTTTTTAAATGAGTTTATACTGTGCTTAGCTAACAAGCATTTAATCTAGAGGTTGAAGAAGTCAGTAACCCAAGAGACTGGGCTTGTAAAGGGCTATAAAGAATTCTGAGGCAGAAAGTCATCTTTAGCCCTAGGGAGTGGACAGTAAAGGAGTGAGGGGGATTTTATTAGCATCTTTAATTAAGCATTTATTTGAGTCCTTTATTTGGCATTGAATCAATTTGTTATTAGATGCTTTGTTATTTAATTTGTGTATTTAATTACTGTAAATACTATTAGGGTTAAATCCTGCAAGTTGCTAAGAAATGTCAAGACTCCAAGGGACTTCAATTAAAACACAAAATGTTTCCCAGGTCTTTAGAACAGCAGAGAATTGCTATTTGAATTGCAGCTTATGAAAACCACAGTGTTTGTGTAAGAAGAATGTTTGGTTCTGGTCTGTCCCAAGTATAAACTAACACAGAAATCATTAGTTTTGCTAGAATACATTCTGACTACATGACAGCAAAAGACATTTTCATTTGATTTCACTGGGGTGATGATTTTATCCTTAGAAGTCAAACAGTCAGAGAAATATAAGGCCTTGGAATTCCTTGTTAAGACAGAAAACTTAGTAAGCCTTTGTCAATTTTGTTATTGAAGTGAGGCATCTTACAATATGTCACAAGGCATCATTCTCAAGCCTGCATATGCTGCAGGTAGAACTATTTGGAAAACTCAGTAACAATTATTCCAGTTTTGTGCTAGATTGAAAAATCAACGGAATCTCCACAAAGCCTAAGATCAAACAGAATCTGTTGGTAAACCCATAGAAACCTGGCTCCTCTGCATACGGCATACACACATAATTTTTTTGCCTCTCCTTTTTTTTTTTTTTCTTTTAATTTCTTCTTTTTTTTCTGTCTTCAGTTTCTAGGCCTACCAGAAATAGGTGATTGGAAAGGATTTCAACAAGGAAGGGGGCAGTCAGTGCTTAGCAATGCAGACAAAATCCATGAAAGGATAGAGAGCAGTGGGAAAATAAATAACTAAGTGATCCTCCAGGAAAAAAAAATATTTTGGGGGGTTCATCATTATAGCTAATGAAAAAGGGGAAGGGACAGAGGGGGAATTTGTGGAAAAGCAATATATTTCAAAATTACATTTTCAAAATAGTGGCTTTTATGTTCATTTTGGTATGATCTTTTTGTCTTTATTTTTCTTTTTAATATTACAAAGAAAATCCCCAGCAAAATATTTAAATATAATTCAAATATTATTACTACTTTAGTTATTTATTTATTTAAACTTCAGGCTATGTTTTGTTTTCTTTTAGGTTCAGTGAGCAAAAAGCTACGGGAAACATTGTTTAAGAGTATTCCAAAGTGGAAAAAAATCACTGTTTTTTTTTTTATACTTACTGAATGAAGAAGTTTCTATCTCATACAGCTTTCCCCATCACTGCTCTGCTGACGCTTTTGAAAAGTATAAGAAGAAGAGAATAATGCACAGGCATAATCCAAATCATTGAGAGGTCAGAGGAGGGATCTGGGTTCAGGCATAGACAGAGGGAGGAGAGATCACAAAAAGCAGGATTCAAAGCCAAATAAAGTCAGTGGGAGATTCTCCACTGACTTCAGCAGGTGTTGAATCCAACCCAAAGTGACAGTGAGGTATGAAAAATGAACAATGGGGCATGAGGAAGGAAAGGACAGAGAGTGATGGAGAATGGAGAAAAATACCATCTGTTCTGCTTGCTGCAGTTCTAGGAAAGTAAGTATATTCCTTTGGCTGTCAACACAATCTCAGCATTCCCCTCTAACTTTGTGAAGTGTAACACCAAGCACATCAGGGAGGCATAGTCTTTTTTTCAGCTGATGCTAACAACACGCTTGTCCAAACTGGGGAAGTTGTTCATATATATAATACAGTACCATTTTCACATGCAGACACTATAAAATATATAATCTGAAGGCTTTTGCAGAGTTAAATAGAGCAAGCAGATGGACAGGGAAATTAAAAGAAATTGGCAAGGTAGAAAAGATAAATGGTCAACTGAGAATTAAAATTAAGAAGAGAGTCAATGAGGCAGAGAGACAGGGAAGCTATTCCAGATGGTAGGGGTTGCAAAGAAGGCGGCCCTCAAAGCCCTGGTGAAGTGCAGACTAGGAGAAAGGCCCAGAAGAAGGCAGGGCAGGGAGACCGAATCTGCCTGTGATGACATTTGGGCCAGAAAAGAGGTCACGGCCCAGGAGCAGGACTTCAGTGACAAAAGCAGAAGCCAAACTGCTTTTCTATGTTTTTAAAATACCAGCATGCTACACTGGCCACTTTCTGTTTACAGTTAAACTGCTTGCTACATCACCTTTTCCTCATGAATCAAAGCACTGGACAATGTATTTCTGTGCTGGGAATTAGAAAGATGAGGATCAGCTCTCAAAATGCAAACAACCCTGAATAATGAGAATGTTTAAAATCCACACTTGAATTCAGATTCGGCTGTGCAAATTCTTGCTGCCTGGATCTGAATCCCCTCAGTTCAGAACAGTTTTCTCCACTGGACAAATAACACATTGGCCAGACTCATGCTATTTCACTGTCTCTGCTAGCAGAAAAATGTACAAATCAACTGTAAACAGCACACATGGTTAATGTGCTCCTTTGTTTTATCTAGATTGCCACAAAGAGAAGGAATAGCTAAGGATAACAACTGCTAAGACACAAAGGATTTATTAAACATATATTGGCTTTGACAATATTACGATAGTCCTCCCTGTGTGTCTGCAGAAGCCACCGGTGTGCATATTTTATAATGTTATTCTCCTCCCTTCCTCAGCTGAGACACAACCACCAATCAGTTGTGGCCTTTGAGCACCACAAAGCAGGAATTGTCACTTCAACCTTCTGCAGTGGCCTTCCATATTCTGTAATAAAACAAATGCATCATTCTTCAACAAAACTTCTTTTCATGATATGATCTATACTGAAGTAATGTTACAGGAATAAGAGATTAGAGTCTACATCTGATTTTAATACCATTTTTAGTGGTAGTCCTAATAAGGTCAAGAGTTATACTGCCTAAGTCCACGGCATCCACTGCAGTTTTACAGCTCCGTTTTTTGGTGAGATCGGAGTAACAGAACCTTCAACATCAATTTCCTTGATTATAAGTCTGTGTCACTGAACAAATGGCCATCAAAAGCCTCTCCTCCTACTTCTGATTTCTTGAACTTCAAAATGGAATATTAAGTGCCATTTAGTCACTGACAGTGGCAATACCCCATTTATCAGCCTATTAGGTGCAGCAAGTAGCACTAATGGGGGTGAATGTAAAATAACAAAAGCCTAGCACTGATGTTTCCTTCCCCCTGCTGAATGGGATAATACAGTAATTACCGAGCATGCCTCATTTAGTAGCCTGACCAGAGGATAGGAAATGGGTTATTCAAAGGATTTCAGAGGGCTAAATTAAGCACCTGCTGTTATATTTTTGCCTTCGTTGTATCTTTCTGCATACTCTAATAGCCAAATTTCACTGCAGGAAGGTCTTTTTCAGGACTTTCACACAAGAATCTCAAGATTTCTTATACACACTAAATTCAGATTAAAGCATCAAAGATACCACCTGTCATTCCCCTCACCTTCGGATGTCTGTGAAACCTGTTGTTTCCAGTCAGTTTGATGAATTGCTATTTTGGTGAAGTGAGCAGTAACACTAAACCTGTGCAAGTCCTATCACAACACATGCTAGGTAAGAGGTCTCCTTTTTATGATGTTTTCCTCAGCAGGAAACCATATATGTTCCTAGAAGAGATACCGTGCTACATACAGCAGAAAATTTTGAAATTACCAGCCAGATTGTCAGCCACTATAAATCAGTCTGCTTATTTGAAATAAAAGGTCATTGCTAATTCATGTCAGACTTAAATCCACTCCTATAGGAAATCAGATATACTAAGGAAAGGGCTCTGTGACATCTTTGCATTTGCTGACCTACAGAATAGAACTATACCCTTGCAGCTCATCCCAGTGAACCGAACCTTTTGTTGTAGTAAGAAATATTGGCCAAAGACTCTCCTGTCTGGCATTCCTAAAAGAACTTGCAGTCTGCCAAACCCCAAAGACCTCAGCATCCCCCAGTAGAAATTTTACCCAAATTCAGATTTTTCATATACTACGTGAAAAATTGACAAAATCTCTGTTGAAAGGCAACTTCTTTCCATTTCAGTCATCTACAGCACTACTGTTCAGCATTCAGCAAACCATCTTGAAGAACCTCTTCCAACTGTCCCTGCTTCAATTCATTTCACAGGGTGGTCTCAGCAAAAAGATCATTTATTTCTAAATAAAGCTAAACTAGAAGAACTGCTCCAAGGCTTCATCTTTCATTAACGGGAAGTTATGGGACTGGTACAGGAACAGGTGTGAAGAAAAGGACTGAAATACATACACCATGATTTGGGGTTCTCAGTTGCAACCATTTTTGCTATACAGTCTGTTCCTATAGGCTGCCAAATTTACTAACTTAGATATATAACATATCTAATATATAACCATAAATGTATTAAGATCAAATATTACACAACAAAGCACAAGTGAGGGCAATGGGATAAAGAGAGCATTGCATAGCATGGTACCAAAGCCAAGGTGTTTTGAACGGCAGAGTGAGTAGCGCTCACCTCCAGTCCCCCAGTTTAGTCATAGAGACTATAAGAATGTCAGTTTGCTATAGTCACAGTTTACAGACCCCAAGAGTCAATAATATAATATTTATTTACCAAAACAGTTTTTGGTTTGTTTTTTTTTGTATTTTTTTTTTCCTGAAAGATAAACCAATTACAGTAAATATGCCTGATTGAACCTGATGTGACATCTACTGTGGCCAATAGGAAAACTCATCTGGGCAGTGGATCAGGCCTACACTGAGATCTTTTGACCTGAGGAGTATTGGATTCTTTGAGCAAAAGCAATTTATGTTGAACTAATTCGATTCCTTTTTGTACAAATACACATATGATATATCAGTGTTTCTGTGAGATTTAACAAGATTCTCAAATAAAGTTAAAGTTACACTTATTCTTCTACATTTTTTGTTTGTAGTTCCACTGCAACAGAACAAAGTAAAGAGAATTTTAATAGCATTTCCTTCTCACCTTCCATTGCTGATGAGAAAACAACAGAAATCTTCCTAGACTAAGCACACTAAGTGCTTATCCTATGTATCATTTATAAAAATTAAAAAGTGGAAGAGTGTCTATGTATCAAAATGAAAACATGACTTTGTTATGTGCAGGTATTCTGCTAACAAACTTTTTACAAGTGGGGATATCAATTCCAGGGAAGACCTGGCAGACAAGACTAGCAACAGGAGTAAACATTCTCAAGCATGCAAAAGAAACAGTGTCTAGCACTGTGATTCTGACCATCCCTGGTTAAACATGCATGTTGCAATTACAGAAATAATACTTGTAGTAAAGTGCACTGTCAATTAATATTTGCTGTGGGAGTACAGAAGGAAGAAACCTCAACAGCACACTGAAACAAACAAAAGACAATGCATGTTAGACAGATAGGCAGACAGACAGCACTAACTCACATATAGCAGCTATCCTAATGGGATTTTTGCAGCTCTGATTTGTAATCACATCATCCTCCACAAGAAACATGATGTTGTTTATAATAAATAATATAAAATAATCTTTGTTCTTTCTTATTCTAAGTAATTTCCTAATATTAATTTTTCAACTCCTTTTTAGTTTTGAAAAGCTTATAATTTTGCTGAAGTCAGCCCTTTAGGAAGTTCCTGACGTGCATAAACATTAACACAGTAATGTGACATTTGAAGGTTTTTACAAAATACAAGAACTCTAGTTTTCCTAATTCCTAGCTTCACACGCTCTTCTCTTTGCTTGATAGCGAACGTCAAGAACTGCAAATTTTAACTTGACAAGAAGACAATACCAATCTGGTAACATTACTACTGGGGTATCTTTCTTGAGGTTCCTTGTTTTACCTGGGAGTTCCTGGCCCTTCTCTGCACAGATCTGCTCAACTGCAAGGGCCAGACAACAAAGGTACTGCATGAGAAGTCAAACCTGGAGTGCCCGCATTGGCCAAAGGTGGTAAGGGGAGAAATGACGGTCCTTGTTTCCTCATCAGTGAATCATCTAAACATCTACAGACGTTCAAGGACCAAAGGAATCAAACAGTTCATCCTTTTTAAGAAAATCCTGTAACAGCTGATGCTACAGTTTAGATTAATGTAAATAATAAATATTGTTAATAAGTTTTTTTAAATTTATTTAAGTGTCTGCAAAACAGTTTCAGTCTAGACATTGAGGAGCTGAAGTGAGTATAATTTTTCCTCTTTTCCTAGTGAAAAAGAGATTTTTTCATTCTTTATTTTCTCCCCTACTAGTTTAAAAATAGATATTTAAGAATATGGCAGTTCACATGTAAATAGCAGTAAGTTAGTTACATTTGACATTGTAATTAGAATATATTTAGTATAAAAAGTACCAAAACAAATTGAAATTAAACAAATCTACTTTCAATAACACAAATCAAACAAATAAAGATATATTTCTAGTTTGAGGAATGCCATTGGTTTTCTTTATTTGAGGGGATTTTTCCCATTTCTGAAAAAGAAAGCCAATATAGTTTATTAAATCTGATATTATTTAAATATATATATATAATTGTAAGGTTCTTATAATACTTAATGAAAATGACTACACAAATAATAATATTATCTCCCAAGTCCCAAATTCAAAGCATGTATCAAATATCAGACTACAAACTTCACACCAATGCTGTTATCACACTTCATATCCCAAGCTCATGCAACTGCTAGAAAGTGTGAGGTAGAGAGAATCAACAGGGGAGAGGGTTAATTCATATCCTAAAGAACAAGCATCTTCATTACAAAAAGTCCACAAAAATCAGTATTAATTCAGTCTCTGACATTATAAATATTCACACTGAACAATTATCAAATCTTAGTACAAGAGGACAAAAAAGGGAATTTTTTCCTAATGAGATGCACTAGTACACATCATTCCAGTCCATTCACAATATAAGACTTTCTTCTAGAAATTCAAATCCCATTCTTCTTCCCCCATGACAACAGAAGCGAATGGGATCTTTCTCATCAGATAGGAATTATAATTTGGGTCACAAAAATTAAATAAACTCTTTTCTTCCAGCCTATCATCATATACTTCACTTGCAGAAGAGACTGTTTAATAGTACCAGCTCTTCCTATATTCACCTACAGAAATTCACTCATCTCAGGGGGACTGCAACTTGAAGGACTGACCTCTATTATCTGAAATGTCAAACTGTCATAAATTTGCCTGCTCTATTCCCTTCCTCAATAGCTGTTGAGGGAGGCAGTTTCTGACCTAGTCTGTGTCTCAGATGCTTCAACGTCTTTTCCGTAAAACAATTCTCAATACAGATCAGTGAGAGACGGGGATGAACATGTAGAAAATTCACAATTTGTATAGTTCAGAATAAGATTTGTTTTCACAATATAAGACTGAAAACAACATTTCATGTTTTGAATTTCACCTGATGAGAAATACTCTTAGTTGCTTCTGGTGTACATTATTTGATAAGACAATGAATTTCAGTCATAACGAAAAAGTAGTACCTCTGTCTTTCTTATGGACAAGCATGAGCATACACACTTGCATATCCCTAACACACACAGTCTGAGGAGGTAGAGAACAGGAAGACAGCACTGTTTTGTGGTGTCAGCCATACATATCAGGCTATTTTTCCACAAGTACCACATGTCCAATTACCTCCTGACTTAAGCCATTACTTATCTTTTATGTTATGGAAATGACACAATAGTTTATAAAACCTGTTACATCACTTCAAACGCTTCAGCCACAAAATAAAAGGATTTTGACACAAATTTGCAATAATGCAGGTTAACATGAGGAATCTGACATACTGTAAATAAGTGTTTACTGTTATAAATCCAGGAGCACATATGAATTACCATGAGAATAAAATGATCTATGCGACAATGTTATCGGCATGAGCAAACCCGACACCTCCATTTTGTAGACCCATCTCTTTAAAGGTGCAGAGGTCGTTTTGTCTTTTTCTGTTGTTTTTTGTTTGTTTGTTTGTTTGTTTGTTTTGATTTCCAAATTTCTGTTCTTTCATCAGAAATATCAAATGCACTTCTACAACTGAGAAGACCACTATGCATGAAGAGCTGTGGTATCATTATCAGAATTTATATTTCAATACCAGTAACCAGCCCAAGGAAATATGTGTGCAATGTACAGCACATAACCAGTAAAACATACATTCATTGTTTGAAAGAGAGACAGAGGAAAATATTCCTACAGCTCCGGAGTTCCTCCAGGGCAGAGGGTTAGCCCAAAGCTAATGTACTGCACATACCCTGCATAAGCCTGGAGGATTAAGCTCATCTTTTATAACAGAATCCGAATGAATGACTCCTGCAAAACAGTACCTCTGCTATACTACTTGCCCGAGGGTGGTCTTGTTAACTCTAAGAAAGGGGATACTTCTGGTAAGGAAACGTTTCTGTTTTGTTTTATTTTTTCTACGAGTTTTGCTGCAGTCATCCAAGAGTTGTGCAGAACTCAGAGAAAGCAAATAGATTTATATAAGTCAGGCTTGTTTATATTGATCAGAATAGTGTTGACAGTGAGTGATGATAGATAAAAGCTACAGAACTTTGAGTCTAGGTTTAAATAATATCTCTAAGGGTAAAACTATATTGAAACAGGCATTGTATTTATAAACTTTCTGCTAAATTCTACAAACTATATTGTTAGATCATGATTTGAAATCAGACGTGTTTTCAAGGAAAGCTTCAAGAAAGTAATTCCCAGACAGATTCCCTCAAGGTGTAAACCACAAAGTGCTAAAAAGCAAGGCATTTTACATATCCCACAGGCTTTGCTCCTTTCCAATTAAAGAGATCTGTTAGTGAAAGAAAACTCCAAGCAAAAGTCCAAAATTGCACACACTGGCATTCACTGACACTTGCTGATTGGTTGTGAAGACCAAATAGGGGATGTGAGCACAGTGAGATGGTTGTGTGGTGTGTTTCAACAGAGGCAACAGCAACACTGATCACTTCCATTGGTATAGCCATCTCAGAATATTTAAGCAGTATTTTTACTGGATGAATTCTCAGATCAACTCCAGGAGGGTATTATCCCAGCTACTGCAGTGGTGTCCCATCATTCCAGAGGAATTCCTCCATGAATGCTTCCCAATGGTCAGGCACCCTTAGACTTGTCTTACAGCATCTATTCTTGAGCCATCTGTTCATAATTTGTTGTCTTGTCCTGCCTTTGCTCTGGAAAATTTCCACTGAGCATTATGCCTATGAAAATACAATTGCTGCCAGGTACAAATAAAATCTCTTCGATGTTGTGGATGTTACACTATTTTAGAGTGGAACCATGTTTACAAGACTGAGTCTCTTACAGCCAAACCTTAATTCCTCTAGTGACTACTGGGCCAGCTAAATGCTCTTTCCCTGCTACACTAAGGCAGTCGTAGCGGACACCGAGACAGACACACAAAAATGAAGAAAGATGCTGGCAGTGATACTGCTGAAGGAAGAACAGAAACATGTAGATCAAGAAACAAATATTCTGTAATTATTCACAGGCCACGTGCATTTGGTGTTAGAAAAAAATACATCTTACAGACACTGTGACCTTTTTGGGCAGTACAGTGAAATTGTTTTTAAGCTGATCTTATGAATGTGAATGCAGAATAAGTTAATAAATATCTTCAGGTAAATCCCAGACAAAGCAAAGTCAGTGGAATTCTTTTCCTTTGATTTAAACACAGCTGGGATTTAACATCCATTATTTAAGTCTATTGCCTTTACAACAGTAAAGAAAGAAACCAAGGGAGACTAAGAGAAGGTGCTTGGAATACTTTCTTATAAGACCTGGCTGCCCCAGTCATTCAGTGGCTAAAAATTTTGTGAATTTAAAGATTTTTTGTCACATTTACACACTGTGTCCCAGTATTCTGGCATTATAACTTATCTGATGGAGAAATTGGAGAAGGATAGTATCAGCTTATAGCAACATATAGGGTACAGCACATAAGGCTGTGCAAAGGTGGAAGCAGCTCTAAACACTGTCCAATGTTTAGATATGATAATGATAATCCAGATCAAGTCCAAAAAACTACATGATGAAGCTACCAAATGATGAAGCTGCAAATGTTGCTCAGCATCCTAGTTAGCCGAGTTCACCACTCTGGCTGCATATAATTTGCTAATCTCAAAGGCTAGGCAGAGTACAGATAAAACTGCTGCTGTTCAGGTACTCCTATCTGGCTTAATTTGCATAATTTAACTTCTTCAGTCAGAAAACACACAACACAGACTGTGCAGATGATTAGATATACTAATCCATCTCCATCTGAAAGAAGTCAGAACTGACAAAAACTTTTCAACAGGGACCAGGATGACTAACAAGACAGAAGGCTGCATATTTCTCAATGATAAATGGAGTAGGTCTTTCATTTGTTCAGAAGGCAACAAGGAGAGGGCACTGAAGTGAACTGGAACATTTCCTCATGCAGTTCATAACTAACCTGTAAGCTCCATTTCCACACAGAACTTGGCGGACAAAAAGGAGAAAAAATTGGGAAGGCAGACAGTTCAGTGGTTATTAAACAGACATTATTCATTGTTAAACATGCTCTTCCAAATATATCCTGGGCCTCAGAAGCTTGGTAAAACCCTTTGTTTAAAGACCCAATAAGGGAAGAACCATGTACCACTGAATTACGTCTCTGAGCATTTACTTATAACACTTCTATAGACAAGCTGCTGGCTTAAACCAATCTGGCAGCACTTCACTGGCATGTTCTCACCTCTTCTTTTTTTATTCTTTCTTATATTAATTACGCCAGTTGAAGCTCCTTTACTCAGTGATGTTCTGCAGCCAAGTATGACAGAAAAGCCTAACAGTTCAAAGGCCTGCCCTCACAAGAGTGTCACACTTACACAGCTTGTACAGCGCCTTTAAGGTTAGCTTACTATTTACAGAGAATTCCACCTCATATCTTTTATTTCTTTAAGAGTGGATATGTAAGAACTTCTGGTAGCAAATACATTCACAAATATGAAGCAATACAAACTTCTTGCCCTGAACTTCATTTGTGGCAGAGAATAATTCCACTGACATATGACATCTTCATTCCAACTTACTGAAAATAAGAAGGGATTTTTTATCCCATCATTTCTATAATTCTTTGAAAGGGTGAAGCAGGACATATCTCACCTGTTAGTACTTACAGCATCAGAACCGCTTCCCCCAGGACATGGCAGAAAAAAAAATATGAATAGCGGCTTCACAGTCATTTGTTGGGTCTGAAGCTACATATGGCTGTGAAGTCACTTCTTAAAATCCTACCTTGATTATATTTCTGATGCTTTTGGTAGAGTCTGACAGTGAATATGTTTGATTTGTATAGAATTGAAAGAACTGTAAAGAAAGCTGTCAGTAAGATCTATAAACTTCTGTAGAGACTTTTAAATACCTCAAAAATAACCAGAGCATCTCATCACTAACAGTTATTTTACTGCTATTTTATTTTATTTTTTTTCAGATGTGCTAGAACCAGTAAGTTGTCTTGCTTAGTGTGGAATTTTGGAGTAATTTGCTTATGAGTTTTATAATGAGAAGATATGAAGTATGGTAGCAGGGCTGCTTTCCAACTTCATATATGAACTGCAACATTATATGCTACATGCTTACATTTGTTTCAACCATTGGAGTTGTGAACAGTGTGTCAATCTATAGGACTGTGTCAGCTTCACCACATAAATAAGAGAGATCCTAAAGAGCTGTGCACTTCTCTAAGTTCTTGAAGAGTATGTAGGAAGAAAATATGAACCACTCCAGTCTGAAAAGAGTAAAAGACTCTGCTCTAGCTAGTATTTCAAAAGGCAAGCATTTTTCTTTGTATTTACTTCTATCCCCATGGCCATAATGAATTATTTAAGCAATATCTATATACTACTTTTACTTTTTTTAATAAATCTATTTTATCACAGGCTGCTTACAAGGGCAAGTGTGCTGAGTCAACACAGGTGTAAATCACTGTAGTTTTATTTTAATCAGTGGAAGCAAGCAGACTGACACCCTTCACAAAGCTGACCCAATATAGTCAGTGCAGAAGAAATTCTTATTGGGTTATTAATAATGGACTTGTTTATTGTTACTTCTCAAGAAATGGGGCTAGAAAGTTGCACTTTCTCTTTTGCCTTTTTTTACCTCTCTCATTTCTTTTTAATAGCAACAGAAAAACAAGACATTTTCTGTGCATCTAACCAATCTGTTTAGTGCATAGCACACACCTTCAGAAAGGTCTCTCTGAGTAAGATAACACTGTGAAATATCCTGCCACATAGGGTCTTGCAGCTAGTTGTGAATGACCTGATACACAGCTATATGGCAGAGCATTTCACAGAAATACCTACTTGGTTTCTAAAAGCAATGAAGTTGCATCTGTGCTACTGCCTTTTGCCAGGACTAATTTGGTGAAGAAGACACCCCTCAATGGTGACTATGTGGTTGCTTGTTCTGGAATTTGCTTCTGAGCTAGGTCGTGCTTCTAAATTCTGCTCACTGTCTTGCACTTTAAGGTCTAGACCCTCAGCTGGTGACTCCATATGTAGCTGAGAGATCCCCACTTGTTCAGCCTTACTTAGAACTTAAATCCATTTGTGGGCAAAGATCTCTGTGGTCATATTTGATTTGAGGGCATTTCTAAATATTCACTGTTATTGGACCATAATGAGTTTTGATAAAATTAATTAATTTTTAATTAATTAATTAAACAGATTCTATTACAGAAATATGCTAATGTTTAAGGGAAATAAAGCAGATAGGCTAAGATAATTGTATAAGTGGCTCATTTCCAAAATCTAAGGTAAAGTGTGAATGATCTGTTGCCTATTGTCAGTATTTTCTGGGCACTAGTAGACACAATGTGGAGACGGGAGATAGAGCTTAAACCAAGAGTCATTAAACCTAAGAGTCATAATTCCAGTTAAAGCCAGGTGGCTCTAAAAGCTCCAGAAAACTTAACTGGTTATTATTATTTAAAGAAACAGTAAGGAAAAAGAAACCACAAATACAAATCAGGGTAGATCTGATCCCTTGCATTGCTTTCTACAGTTTACAAAAATGCACGAAACAGTAGTTGTAGAAATAATGCACCTATACAAATGTTTTAAAATGTTAATGCAGTAATACTCTTTTATATAAAATTTTTTACTTGAATCAGAGATAGAAGGATCTGAACCTAGATTAGTGTAATATAAAATATAGATCTCCAGCTATCGTTACTGAATGAGGGAAAGTTGCATTATATTAGCTTGTTATATTCCTACTGCAACCCTTCACTTCCTTGCTCTAAACACATGCCTTATCAATACATTGGCTTTGGTCATTACACATTAAATGAATCGTAAGTATCTTGCTGATTTTACCAGGTCTACTGAGACTTCTTTCCTTATGCTATGAGTTTTTAGAAGCAGGAACCATGCTGCCATTATTATTCTCTAAGGTCAAAAAAGGCCATAATTTTTGCATAGATTCTGAAGTGTTATCTTGGAACAGTTTATGAACATGAATACCAGAGTCCTTTGGGGTATGAATTTGCGATGTTTCACTTGTCTATTCACACTTTTCTAATAGTAACAGGACTCTCGCAGTGATTAATGCAGGTCTGCTAACAGATTCAAGTTTGTTGGAGAGTAATATCAGCAACTTATTGTAACTATGCAGCATGTCTTAGTTTTGAGATGATGAAGCATCAAATGCAAATTTCAATTCAGAAGGGGAATTCTGAATTCTTTATTGGCTAGGGATGCCAAAAAGAACAAGAAAGGCTTCTACAGATACATCAACCAGGAGAGCATACTGCAGCCCCCCCACCTCCCCAGTGAGTGATACAGGCAGGCTGGTCACAACAGACAAGGAGAAGGCTGAGGTACTTCATTATTTTGCCTCAGTCTTCCTGGATTAATACTCACCACACAGTTCTCAAACATTTGGTTTTGTAAGTGGGGATCAGGGAAGCATTCCACCCAATGTAAGTGAAGATCAGGCTCATGACAATCTGAGGAACCTGAACATCCACAAGACTATGGGTCCTGATGAGATGCATCCTAGAGTCCTAAAGGAATTGGCTGATGTAGCTACCAAGCCACTCTCTATGATATCTGAAAAGTCATGGAAATCAGGTAAGTCCCTGGTGACTGGAAAAAATGTAACATCACACCCTTTTTTAAAAAGGGTAAAAAGGATGACCTCAGGAACCTGTCAGTCTCACCTCTGTGCCAGGGGTTATCATGGAACAGATTCTCCTGGAAGATATACTAAGGCATATGGAAGGCGGGGAGGTGATACAGGAAAAACAGCATGACTTCACCAAGGGTAAATCCTGCCTGACCAACCTAGTGGCCTTCTATGACGGTGTTACTGCATCAACGGACAAGAAAAGAGCCACTGATGTCATCTATCTAGACTTCTGTAAGGCCTTTGAGATGATACCCCAAAACCAAAAGAGAAAAAAGAAAAAAATTGGAAAGAGATAGATTTGATAGGTGGACTAATCAATGGATGAAGAACTGGCTGCAGGATGAAGTCCAGAGAGTGGTGTTCAATGGCTTAGGGTCTGGATGAAGATTGGTGATGAGTGGTGTCCTTCAGGGGTCAGTGCTGGGGTAATATCTTCATCAATGACATTGATGGTGGGGTCAAGTGCACCCTCAGCAAATTTGCTGATGACACCAAGCTGTGGGGTGTAGTCAATACAACAGAGGGATGGGATGCCATCCAGATCCAGCTGTGGTGTTCCTGTTTATTGCAGGGGGAGTGGACTACATGGCCTTCATCTAAGTGAAAGGGCAGAAAAGCAGAGGTATCTATTAATTCCATGCCCTCATTTTGATTACATATTATAAAACATGAAACAAAGCTGGAATTGCGCCAGACTCTGAGTCCAGAAGAAGCTCCTGGCAACTGAATAATAGGCTTAGATCACAATAAAGGAAGGGAAGAAGTGCTGAATCCTTATTCCAAGCAATCTCTTCCCTACTGTTGGGAAAACAAAAGTATAAGAATTCTAGGGTACTAATATTAAGCCTGTACTACGTAGATTATGACTTTGCATGTAGATTAAGACTCCTGCCTATTATATGACAGTATTCTGACTGAATACAGTTGAGTGCTTCAAACTAACATTCAAATGAACAGTTACTATTATTCTGCAGCTTAAACAGCATTGAAATTACATTTAGATCAAGATCCCATGGTCTACAAGAAAAAGTCTTGTATGTTGTTGCTACATAGCAAGACTCATACAGTCATAGTTTATTAATGTAGACAGTGTCATGAAATATCATTTATTCTTACATGTAATATTGGTTTCTAATTTGAGGAATTGTGTCCAATTATCTGCATTTTACTTATCAGAATTATAATTTGGCAATTCATAACAAGACAGTGATGAATTTTTCTCTATTACCTGAAAAGTCTGAAAAAGAAAATACCTGCTACACGTAAGGGCAGCCTCTGTATTTCTCAAGTCTTTTTGTTGTTCTAGATTTATGATTCAGTTCTCCAACGCAGTCACTGGAAAACCATTTGGTAACTTTCACTGCAGACCTTATTCCAGATCTTTTTTCTTTATAGCAATGCTTATATCTGTAAAAAGTATTTCATTTGAGTGCAGCTGGAAAGGACTGCTGTTGCAAGGTAAAGCTGTGTCTGAGAAGAAACACTTGCACTACTTCTGACAAAAGGTACCATCCAGAAAGAAATGTTAAGCTTCCTACCAGTCAGGGAACTCACTATGTCAACAGTTAGCATTTCTGGTCATGCCTTTCTAGCTAGCAACTAAAGAAGTATCAACATATTTTCAACCAAGCTAACACAAGTTGCTATCAATGCTCATTAAAAAAAAAAAAAAAAAAAAAAAATCCCTCTACTGACATTTCAGAGATGTGTTTTCTTACCTGCATTACTCTGAAGATTCTCACAGAAATGGATCAAGAATTGGATCATTTAAATAAAAGTATAAATTCTTCCCTACAGAAAGCACAGCTGATCTCAGCAGCCAGGCTTCCCCAGCTTGCTCAGCAGGGAAGCATGAAGATGTCAGGTAAACATAATCATGCTATTTGTGGAAAGTGTGAGATGAGAAAGAGGGAAGGTAATGAAGCATAGACAGAGCAATTCAGTTTCCCAGCCTATTTAGGTAGATTGTCTTTCTCTAATTGTTTTTCCCCCTGGAGGTACAAACACAGAGAATTTCGATACCATAAAGTTAAGCTGTATTATTGCAGCTTTCAGTTCTTTCACAAAGAAATATGTACTGTATTATAGCGGCGCCCAGTAGCAATGCTATAGTTAAGGATGTGTCAGCAGTTGTTCTGCAGACCTCTATTTTATCATGAGATATAAAAACTAGTTTAAGGCTAAAATTAGGCATATAACGTGGGCATCTAGATTCATTACAGTTGATGGAAAAAAGAAATTCCTACGTTTATTATTGGCAACTGGAGAAAGTGACAGTCCTTTAAAAAATTAAATGAAATAATAATAATCATCAGCAACCTTGGAACAATATCATTTATATTACAAAGGCTGGATAGCAACAGATCAAATTTATCATTTTGTAAGTGTTTAAGAAACACTGCCCCCAGTGTTTTCAGTCATTATCTTCAGTATGAAATTAATTTCTTCTCAGTGTAGCAAATATCTAAAATTTAATGGTCTTTGTCAAGCAGAACCCAATCCAACAAAGCTCATCTTTATCTCATTAACAGTTAAATATGTGAACAGTTCACTTGAAATCATCAAGACAAGATTGTTCATCACCCTTGCAGGACTGACTTGGCAAAGAGAAAACAAAATCCAGGCTTATTTTAAAATTAAGCAGACTCTTGAGGACATAATATATCTCTTTTCCTCTTCCATATTTCATTGTCAAAACTAGCAACTTTAATAACTAAACAGTTTATAAGATGTCTCAGGCAGGCAACAAGTACTTGAAGAAAGTTTATTGTAATAGTAGGTTCAGTAAGCATGTGCTTACACTTATTCATTGCTTATGCGCTGACATCCATAATTACAGCCACGCATATTAAAAACAACAGTAACGTAGCAAACGACAAAGTAACAGAGAAGAAAGCAAATCACAAAGTTAGACGCAAAATGATGATAGGGAAGCAAATTAATAATGAAATAGTAAGACCTAACTCTTACATTATCTGTTATGACTAGACATCAGAGTGCTTACCAAGCAATTTGAGAGAATTATACAAGTTTCACTGAGAGAGAAGGGTGTATGCAGATTAAAAGATTTTGTCAAGGTCACTTATCAGGAGAATGCCAAAAGTCAGAAGCCCAACAAACTGGGTACCAGCTGAGTCACTGCTCATGTGCTGTTCTTGTGATGGATGACATCAACCTGCCTCCGCCCTGAACAGACAGGATCAACTGAACCCCTGCTTGAGCAAGGCTATTTGAAAAGGCTTCCACTCAGTAGAGACCTATCACACCTTGTTTATACCCTGACAGTCACCTGATCTTACCTACATTAAAGATGATTCAGCTCTTGGGCTACTCAGCACCTACTAGAAGGTATAAACCTTATCTGGAAGAGGCAGTGTGCAGGGACTTACTGAACTATCCAGAGCTGCCCTAAGTGGTGCACTCCCTTTATCAAAGCTGGTAACCCCAGCCTGGCACATCCAGTCCAGCTACTGCTTGCCAGTGCCTGGGTCAGGCTCCTACAGAAATGCACGTAAGAATTGCATTAAAGATGAAGCAATGGGTCTAGGTATCACAAAGATAGTAGAGATGTGAGTATGGGCTAAGCCAGTGTACAGAAGGCAGTACAGCTGGAGGACACGTGATGGCATGGCATATCACACTGTCTGGAGAGAGCTACATGGAAATAACTGCAGGGAGCCTGTCGGGTCTCATCAAAATGCTAATAGATGCTACTATAGAGAGGAGTACAGTACAGACTATAGAGTAATGCAAAACCCGGGATCATGAGTGTACAGCTGAGAGAATCCCCTGAGTGAGCTGACCTTGGATGTCAGGAAAAAGGAGTAATGAAAGAGTGTCTCATTAGCTCTGCAGGTCTTTAATGGTCTAACTATGCATTTGAATTACTTAATCCTAGGGCAGATAATGATTTTAACAACTCCCCAAAAATCTGTTGGCTTGGGATGAAGTACTACATATTGTCTTAAAAAAAAGGCTCCAGTGAAAAGGTTTGAGAAACGCAGAAAAAAAAAGCAACTAAGGTAGGTGCTCAGGGGAAGTGTGAAAGATAACACTTGCTTTTTCACATGGCTCAAAGCTCGTTTTTTGAGGCATTTTTTGCAATAAGACTCTGACTCACCTAGGAGGCAGTGGTGGGTGTCATGCTGCTGGCATCATTTTGTGGACAGTTTTACATTTGAAAATATTTCTTTGGAGATGTCTGCCTTCAAAATGGGGTGCTCAGGAGCGTTTACTGGCAGAAGGTCTGACCTGTGACCAAAAGGTTGGTACTGGAGATTGGGGGAATGATACCATTGTATCCTGTGAATGCAATATACAATTTGGTGTCTCCCTGCTCCTTCTTATGTACTGGCAAGAAAGATGGGAACAAAGAAATTCCTGTTGATATCCAAAAAAAGAAGACTCAGAGGGGATCTGATTCATATCTATAATTACCTAAGGAGCGGGAGGCAATGGGACAAGGCTGGACTCTTCTCAGCAGTGTGTGGCAATTTCTTCACAGTGAGGGTGATGGAGCACTGGCACAGACCACCCAGAGAGGTGGTGGAGTCTCCTTCTCTGGAGACGTTCAAGACCCAGCTAGACACCTACCTGTGCAACCTGGGCTAGGAAGCTGCTTTGAAATGGAGGTTGGACTCAATGATCTCTACAGGTCCCTTCCAACCCCTACAATTCTTTGATTCCCTCTCTTTTTTCTCCCCCATCTTCCCTTCCCCATCTCCCTAAGCAACTAGGATTTGTGATAAACTGGTCAGGCTAACATTTGACCAGTTGTGCCTTAATCTCGCTGTCAAGTACACATATACCAAAAATACCTCCTCTCCTTCCTATTAATTGGAGCGAGACAGGGAAGACAACAGATGAAAAGGAACTGATTGACTCTCAGAGTAACCCTGTCACAAAAACTACAGTCTCACTCCATTCTGAGGCCCATCTTACAGGAAAGCGCAAAATATGGAGAGGTTAAAGAAGAGAGCTCAGTATACTATCCTGCCAGACAAGGAGGCACTGTCTCAGATGCCAGCCAACATTTTACCATTGCTGTGTTGCTCTGGCACCTGCAGCAGGTGGCATTTTAATACAGTGATCTTGAGCTTTTGTAACTGTGAAGCATCTGAAAGCATAGGTAAAATCCACAGATAAGTGTATAAAAAACAAACAAACAAACAAAAAACTGTTCTTTGTTTTTGACTAACTACTCAGTAATTATCTTGTGACCTATTAACTATACTTAAAAATCTTTACAATAAGATGATTATGTTCAACAAGACTGTTTGCAGACTGCAGATAACAAAGATTCTGCTATGTCTAAATTTTTATTTCATCTCTTGCCTTTCACATTCCCTTTTCTCTTCCAGCACCTCATTTGCAACCATGAACAAACAACTCATTCAGAACTGCATTCTCACTGACAAAAATACCAGGAAGAAAAGAAGCCTCCTCACTCAAATACATCTGTAGATTGCTAGGATAAAATTATACAGGAGAGTGTGTAGCAAGTATTACCATCCAAAAAGACAAAACTCCTTGATTTATGGTTTGTGTTCAGCAAGTAGCATAGAACCCTTGCAGTTATGAATAGTATTTCAACTTGCTATGTATTTGGTATGCACTTATAGGTAAATACCTGTTACACACATCCTAATGCACATTTGAGAGAGAAAAAAAAAAATCAAGTTAAGAACTGCAAGCCCCTTCTACTTTTTCCAGCCAGGCAGGAAAATCATTAAGTAGTTCAGCAGGTGGCATCATAGGTATGGGGTGAAACAGAAATTTATGTAGGGAAATGGTATGTTGGAACTTACAGTGCACAGAGGGAACACTAAGTTTACACAGGCAGTTGTCAATATTTGTCTGAATATTTTGATGGCTTAACTTAATTCCCTGTAAGGCAGAGAACACTATTGGAGAGTTCACCTAATATCCTAAACAGAGCTACAAGAAAGAGAACATTTTTATTTGCTTCTAGTACTTCCTATGCTTTGACAGAGATAGTTTAACACAAAGTATTTTGTATGCTGGTGGTGCACATCTGCAGTTACTGTAAATAAGTACCATTCCCTGAAGTTAACAATGGTACACCCTTGTGTACTAGCTGAAGACCAAACATCTTCAGTAGTTCTTATTAAAATGTAGTAAGAACTACTTCAGAAGAAATTACTAGGGATTTTATAGGGAATAAGCTATATCAGAATATATCGTTTGGAAATAATTGAATTTTAAAGACCATAATTAGAATATTAAAACATTACCTGATTCTTAAAACATTAACTGATTCCTTATCAAACCTAAATTTGGGAAGAATTAACAGTGATCAAAAAATTAGATAAGAAGTATCATACTCAGTGAAACATATGTTCTGGTACATCATGGGATTTACGCACTCAAAAATTCATGAGGATGTCATGAATTAAAAGTGACTAATTTGAGATTCTCACACTGTGTATGCACTATATTGCATTACAGAAAAAGAATGGATACATTTTCTATGTGAGCGGACAGAGCATAGACCAAAAAAAAAAAAAAAAAAATCAGAAATGGCACTTTGCTCTAACTTACATGAATCTCAAAATCATATTAACATAATGTCAGTCAATTTATGCTGGCTCATTATTCCCATATCTATATAGAAACTGGCTTCTGGGCTCTACTTAGCACACAGTGTTTTTATAATCAGGAATAATTATCAAGTACTTTCTCCTAAGTACACAGTAAATTGCAAATACTAATGTACAACTTCCATCAGGCTGCACAGTTGCCCACCACATTCATAATTTTAGCAGGGGGGCCTTCTGACTCGTAATTAAACACGTACAGTTCACCATGAAACAGTCATTTCAATCCAGCAGTGATCAGTATTGATTGTGAATCAACAAGATTTCTTCTTTAAGTTCATAGAAATGAAAATACGAATTATTAAAAGGAAGTGATAATGGTTAGGAAACTCATTTCATAACTTTCTTCATTTTCCTCATCTTTTTCTACTATCCATAATTCTCTAAAAAGGCTCTTCGTGCAAATTCTTCAGTGTGGTACTTCTCAGCAGCAGGAATGAGCCATGGTACAGTACTGCAGCATCAATCTGACACCGGCCCTCTCCATTATAAGGAGTCTTAGAAGATATAAGAATTGCAAATGGCAGTGACTTAGTATAGTAGCACACACAATAAAGGAATACATTATAACAAATTAGTGACCTACTGTCGGAGCATTTTATTTTTTTTTCTTTTGCTGCTGTATTTGCTATAGTTAGTATCCATTTTCAATTCCCCTTAACATGTGTTTCCCATTTTATTGGCTAAAAGCTTTAAATACATACACCTTCCCTATTTTAGTTATTGTTTCAGTAAAAATTACAGCACTGCTTGCATCAAAGAAAAAACATTTTTATATAATACTGGAAAGAAGATTCTTAAGGAACACTGCAAGTAAGAGCAAGTAGAATCTCTGCAGGAATCCTGTTTTTGTGAAGCTGTTTTCAAACTACATCTACCATTTAATTACTGAAGGTGAGGGCTTGCATTCTTACTGATTTTATCTGCTCACAGAGATCACCAGCTCTGTTTCTTTCTTTAATGAAAGTTCTCTTTTTCTAACTTTTGTATTTGCTGCTTTTAGACGCCACATTTATTGCAAGGCTCCACAGAAGCCAAGGGTAAGTTTGCTTCATTTATAAATCAAGCAGCACCAGGAAGGGTCACAAATCCTGCTTTCAATAATTCAGGACTTTGCAACCTAAATCGTGTATTTTTAAAAGCTGATTCACCTTATTTTCAAGATTTTCAGAAAACTGCACAAAATTTTCTCTTTGCCTTAATTTAACAGATAAAAAAATATAATCTCCACCTCCTTAAAATTCACTGGATTTCCTCTTTAAAAGCATAGTAACACATCAAACTCAAAACACAATAGGAGACAGATTAATTCAACATTCCAAAGCTGAAACTGATAAAATATTTAGAAAACTTATAAACAAGAAGGAATAATTCTGGCTAACCTGACCTCTTAGTCAGTATTAATCACTGTTGAGCATTACTGTTATTGCTCAGATGCTTATACAATTTTCACTCCAGATTACTGAAGAACTATATGATAAAAAAAATAAAGGGTTATTGTATTAAGTATATTTCAAAATGCGTCATTGATTGACGCATAAAAGTACAGTAATTTTATAGCAGCTACAAGCCATGATCTGAATACCCATACTTACACTTCATTTCAAAAATGAACAATAAACATTTTAAAAATTAATGTAGTGAAAATGGTTTTATAACTATGCATCCCGCAGAGCGGTTCGTGTTATCACAAAAAGAGTAGGTACTTTAAAAAAGAAGAAAAAATGTTTTTTCCCCAGTAGTGGTTCAAAAAACAGCACATCACGTCAGCGCTATCATTCAGCATATCACTGTCATGACTATATTTTACTTTGTATTTTATTTCTACAACTTGAAATGGTTGTTTTGTTTCCAAGACTACATCATGCCAGCTAGTTGATGCCCATTAGGGAAACTCAGTGGGTAGACACTGACAACTTGTTGCAAAACTATCAATATTGACAGCAAAGTATCCAAAGAGATAGTATAGGTCTAGTTAGTAAAACAAACTTCTCTTTTTGCTTCAAACAGTTTGCATGTAATGTAGCATGAAATAGAAACGAGCATTGTAACCACAGTTCAGGCCATCGTAAGCACTTTCAGAAATCTTAAAATACATAATTCAGGTTGGCACAGCTTAGAAATTCAGTATAGAAGAGAAACATTTCCGAAGGAAAAAGAGTTGCGACAAACACATATATAGCGCTGGACAGTAGTGGACAGTTTTTATCAGCTCAGTAGGATTTATGATATCAAAATGGGCAGAAACCTTACAGAGGAGTAGAGTAAGCATTGGAAAAGACATGAGGTACTTTAGTACCACCTCTGGGTACTACAGTTGAGCATCAAAATCAAAAGTAATGGCTCTGAAACTTAAAGGAAAGCTATATAAATTTACAAGACCTATCCTTTGGAGCAAGGTACCTTTGTGCCAGCATAGATGAAACTCTATTTTATCTACTTGTTTCCATATCCTTTCCCTATATGTAAAAATTTTAAACTAGGGAAAAGCAGAGGAAGTGATTCTATTTGGCTGTGCCAGGAGTATGGAAAACTGCATTTTTCAGTTGTCACCAGAGATACTGTGTTTCCTTGCAAAAGTTAAAAGCCTTTCCTATTGCCAGTTTCTAAAAGTACATGCAGTTCATTCATTCATGAAGAAATCATTCAAATACTGCAGGGTGGACAGAGGGTTGTTAATAAGATAACTTCACTAATCATTTTCCATCCATTTTAATCTTGATTCATGGAGTCAATTTATATTTACTCATTTTGATACATACTTATAAAAGTGGTCACAATGACTTCTAGACAGACAATACACACCACCCAAAATTCAGCCAGTCTTAGGTACAGAAGAGTAACACTGTTTGAAATTCTATAAGAAGCTTAAATCATATTCCCATCATGATTTCAGGATTGCTACAATTGCTAGTCAGATGCTGAAGGGCAATGAAAATACTACACTGCTGATCAGTACAGCTCAAGTATATGGGGGTGTTACATTAAGGTCAGTGCCAAAAATAAAGCAACAGAGCGTGAACACTGTTTCTTATTTTACACGTGCATTATATTTCAAAAGAGGAGTAGTAATCTATGACCAGATGAAAACTGTTCTGGTTTGTTTTGGTTTCAAAGAAAAATAACATGAATTTCAAAAATATGAATGCAAGGTTTGGCTTAGGTATCCAAGCAACCAAGGCATGCTAAAATCCATTTCATCAGTTAAACTGAAGTAATTAACTTTTAGAGCTGTAACAATTGAGCTATGCATTTTGGGTTCCTCCCGAACCAGAAAGTTACTCAGAACTAGACTCTCAACTTATTGTGAGTCCCTTCAGACCAAAGAGTGTTGCAAAAAACGGTAAAAAAAAACATTTCTGCTCAGTGTGCCAAGTTTGGTTGTTCTGTTAATTTACCAAGCAGTATATTTTTCCCTGTGCATGCCATATGCAAATTGAGAATGATTTTTTTTCCAGTCAAGGATTTTAATGCTACCTCATTTGTACAGGCTTGGTTCTGAATAAAGTCTTGTAGCAGTACCCTGAAACCAGCAACAGCCCAGTCTCCAGGCTGCACTGTGCCGCTTACCCCACTTAACTGCCTGTGACCAACTTAGCAGAGCTTCACTTGCAAGTCTGCAGTTCCCATCAGTGCCAAAAGAGCCATCTGCTAGGAGCAAGTCTCTTTCTTCTGGTATAATTGTAAACATTGCACAATGTTGAAACAAAGATAACAGCTGGGTCTTCAGGATATACATTCATGTCTAGCAAAATTCATGAGGTTACGTCTCTCTCCAACTGACAGTTCCTCCATCAGTTCAAATGCATTTGATGCAGCTCTTACCTCCTTTTCAGTGTGTTTCATTACTACCAGTCTAACTCCTAAGCATGAGGACCAGGGGCCTACTTCCATGCCAGTAACACTCCTTGTATCACCTCAGGTACCATGCTTCCCTTTCTCTCTCTCTTTGCATGACAAGGAAGGCTAATATCCAATCACACTTTGAAGAGATTAAAGCTTAAACAGATAAATCCAAACTTTCTGGAATGAAGTATCGATTCAGCTTTGCCGAGCATGATACAAAGTGCAAAGTTAGTCCATATATTCACTTTGCTATTTATTTGAGTGTTTTGTAAAACATTTTGGTGTGATATATATTCCTGCTCATGGAGTAAAAGACCAAAATTAAATTGTCTGCTCTGCTGAAGATGAAACATTCTCTTAAGTGTTTATCCTGCTACAGCCACAGAGCTGTGTAGAGATAAGTAGATGTCTTATAATTACTGAGCTTGAGTACTACTGTCAGTTCTACATGTTTAATAATATATCAAATATTTAGAGCCATGGGGTACCAAAAAGAGACAGAAATGAAACAAAGAACTCATTAACCACTGTTTTGTTCTTTACAAGGGTCATGATACTACAGAATTCTGAAACTTGACTGAAAAATTCAAATGGTTCTTTGTCTGAGAAATCAGCATTTGCCTTTGTAAATGTCCACTCTACTTCCAGTTCTGTTTTTGAAAATCCTTATCTGTCTCTATAAATAATACTAGAGATTCATAAGTTGAGAATTAACAATGAAATAGCAGCTGCCCAGATAACTTACAAAACACTATTAAAAATATGCCCGAGTATCCACCTCTTTGTTCTTTCCATTAACAATGGCACTACTTTTTGAGTCAGTGTTCTCATATATGACCTTTATATGTCAGCAGCAGGAAAATAATGCATTTTGTCTGCTTCAACGGAAGACAGTAGAAATACCAATTAGAACTTTAGCAGCTTCCTTAACATTTACTGTCACCTACTAATTTAGCCACATGGAGGGCAAATGAAACTTCCTTCAGACTTGCAAAGAATAACAAAAATTATGTTATGGCTGTGCTTTTTCCCCCTGTATAACCAAAAAGATGCAGAGTGTATGAACAGAGAGAAGGCTCATGACTGTGCTTTCTCTGTGCTCTGATAGCAAACACCTTTATGAACTACGTATAGAAGAACCTTACCTCTCTGAATTTAGTATGACAGGATGGCCCATTAAGATGCACTCTGCTTTACATGTCTGTAGCACAACGGCTCATTAAGGCACAAGTAAACAAGATGCAAATAGAAAAAGTTTTACAGGAATTAAATTCCTTGGCATATGCATATTATATATAAATGTATAAAATAGCTATGTAAGTACTTCCGTAAAAAATGGAATATTCCAGCTGGTGTTGTGCAATATGGTTCATGTTTCTACACAAGTTTGACTCTTGTGATTCATTGGCAAGAGTCCACACAGCCTCAGAGAAGAGATCTGGCTTCTTTAGAAGTAACTTGTCAAAACCCTCACTGACTTCTGTTTACTACAATACTTTCAGGTTCTAAAATTGTCCACTACAAATCTGTAATATTTTTATGGATTTAGCTGTTTGAGCTGTGTTTCAACAGTTATTCTTTTCTTAGAAACTTAAAAGAATGGCCATTGCTCTCAAAAATCCCCAGTACAAAGATAGGAAAATGCCACAGTAAGTCCCTGAAGCGTTCAAAACAAGAAGGTGTATCTTCATTATTCTGAGTACAATGACGAAAAGATGAATAGCTACACGTCAGTCATTAATTCAAGAAACAAAAGGAAAAGAGATGCCATTTTTCCCCCCTTACTTTCATTCAAAAATTGTGTACTGTGAAGTGATTCATGAATTCAGTGAACATTCCAAAGTCATGCAACGCAGAAGTGCATCACAGAAAAATGCAAGAAATGGATCTTTGAAAAAACTGCTTAATGAAAACATTTGTATTTTGTTTGCGCACCGTTAGAAGGAACACAACAGAAACTGACCACCATTTTCAGAATTTACAAAAAAAAAAAAGTACAGCTCTGAGTAAAAGTTAATTCACAAATGATGATTAATGAATGAAGCTAAAAAGGAAAGCTATGACTAACACAAACACTTCTAACTAGCTATGACTAACACACAACACTTCTTTGTAACAAAGCAAAGAGTGAACTTAAAATTTGCTCATATTTACTGATTAACTGCAACAAAATTGTATGGGAAACAAATTCAGTATATAGGAATACACTCTAAGCAGATTCATCTTTCAACCATGATTCTAACTTTTAACAGTGGATATTGGCAGGGAAAATGATGACTGAAGACAAAACGTAGTCTGCAAAGAACTATAAGATATTTCATACTACAAAATTAATAAGGTCCTTACCACTTCTAACAATAGATTTAACAGGCCTGTCTGGCTTCACTCCAGATCTTGAGTACAATAGAGCTACTATACCAGCACTCACCTATCCTACTGTAGCTAATAGCTCAATTCAAGTAATGACTTGAATTGAGGAGGGGGGGGAACAGGAAGGAAATACTAAGGAGTCTACAGTATTACCAGGAAGTGTTCTAACTTGTCAACACCTTAACTAGGTCACTGGGTGGCTGTTATGAAAACTTCTGATAAGATCATAAGCACAAGCACACTCAAGTGTTTTGCATATAGAAGTTTTGAGTGATTTATTTTTCACCCACAAGACAAATTTCACAATACAGTGACCTAGAAAACTGTGTACTGTGCAGCTGACAAGGAGACATTTAAAAATCAAAAACAAAAATTACTGGTAGAGCAGCAATGGTCTAAATTGAGCATCAGTAAGATTAATGAAAGATAATTTGCCTTACTTAGAAAAAAGGAAAAATCACTACCATCAAGACTAGAGAGCACTGTATAATGAGTTAATCCATAATACAGATTACATTCCCACAGCCAAGCAGAATAAAGCTTTCAAATTGACAAGAACCATCTCAGTGGAGTATCTTGCATAGCCAAACTCTAACTTCCATGAAAAACACCTTTCATTCCCACATGATGTGATTTTTTTTCCACATACACTAGCACATTCACCTACCAGCCCGCCCACATGGGAGAGCTTTGTTTTAGCAACATGATTTCAAATTCAAGTGAACTATATTCAACTGATAGGGTAACATATGAAAGCATACTGAATATCAAGGCAGTTTGAGCCTACTCCTCATTAAAGCTGACTTGCTGTCAGCCAGCTGGCAAAGCCCTCAAACTCTGTGCGACCCAGTTTACCTACCTATAAATTGGATTTTTAAATAATACTGTTCTACTGCACAAAATGAGACTTAGTGAATTAGCAAGTGTAATGTGGAGGGAAGCAAATGATAAATCATTACATAAAGACTAAGTTACTATTCTGAATGTGTACAGAGATAATGACAGTCTTTTATAGACTAGTAAAATCATTATATCATAGAAATAAATTCAGATTATCATGTGTTAGAGGGTTATGGTAGACTAAATAAGGTGACATTCTGACTTAATCTCCTAAAATGCATTTTTGCATAGCAAGATCTGTCCAGATTAGGGGAAGCCCTAATGAAAACAGTTATACCTGAAAATAGTCATTTTTCAGTATCAATTTTTCATGTTTCTGAATATAACTCAGAAACCTCAATATATATTAAAACAGAATTAAACACACTCAGCAAGCTTACGGTTGGTGATTGTTTTCTTTCCATAGATTATGCAAATAATCAGTTAAACTGTCAAGTTTACTACAGAATTTTTCAGAAGAACGTAAAATCAAAGGACTTTCCTCATCAATGCAATTTGTAGAATGCTTTCACTCAAAAATTGTGTTGACATAAGAGAGCCACCTGAGCACAAGCAGGATTTTGGTACAATTTTCTCCAGATATGAGGAGGAAAAATAAAATAAAGCATGGTACAGAGAGAATTTAAATAATCTCAACAGGAGAGAAATTAGTGTTCAGTGAGGAATCATTTTTGGCCAGATACTCTTGGTCAAAACAGACATATATCCCAAGCTAAATCCATTGTATGGGATTAAATAAATTACTGGGATTTCAGCCGAAGGTCACTGCCCTGTGAGGATGACAGCAGCCATGGTCCACTTAAAGAAAAGTGATGTTAAATGACTCCTTGCCCCTTGGTCAGAAGGAAACATTCAGAAGATTCCCTTCTACCAATTAAGCATGTGCACACCAATCAGTAATTAGACCACTGTAGCCACACCAAACTCCACAATGTTAATGAAGGGACAAAATTGTCCTGTTTGATTCTGAACACACATCTACTATAGAAATAAAACACCACAACATTGAATGGCTAAGCATATTTATATGTCATGCATCTGTAAGCCTAACTATACTTGAAATTAAGTTCAGGGCAGGAATTCAACACTTCCAAACCTCTCTGGATTTAAGTTATAATAAAATCTCCAAGCACAAATCAAAGTAAGAATGGTGGTGATGTTGATTTTTCCCAATAAAGACAGTGAAAAAATATCTCCTCCTCCCACTTAAAGACATTAAAACATGCACATATGAACAGAAGTATTTTATTTATGATTAAGCCCCATGATCACGTAGAAACACTACAGGAGCAGATGAGGATATTTGGTCATGATTATGTTATTCTCAGGAAAGTTGCAAACATGAACAAAACGGTCTCTTCTCCAGAAGACTTGCAGTTCAGTTAAATGTATGTTTCTCATAACAGTTCTTCTAGATTGTTTTCATTTTCTAATTAAGGAAGAACAAATCTAAGGCTCTCTCACAGGAAAAAAAAATTTCACTTAAAATCTTGGATTCAGGCAATGGGAAAAACAGTTGATATATATTATCAAGATAAACAGATAAAATATGCAAGTCTCATGAGAACACTAACTTCTACTAATATTTTAATAAAGCAATTATTAAAAACTACATACATACATTTAGAGTTGAGAAAAATACCTTTTACAAACATTTATGCAGTTATAGAGTTTTACATAAAAGAAACTGATAAAATTAAGTTATAAAAATTAACTGTATGTAACTGTACAAAATTCTGAATAGATAGATCTCAAAGAACTGCTCTGAACATTCCCAGAAACAGTACACATGACCCAGTACTCACTTCTTCCTTGTTAAGCCTTTAAGAAATGTGTTGTTGTTCACTACAAGTTATCTTACAAAAAAAACCAACTGAAATAACCTAAAATAACTGAAGTTAAAGATATTTACAGAGGTAAACAACATGCAAGAAAATAACAGAACATGTGCATGCAGTTTCATGCTGCAAGAAAGCTCCAGTGAAGCAATCACAATAGGAATCTTCATTCACAGAGCAATCTCATCATTGTTTAGAGATATACATAAGAAAAAAGATTTTCAGTAGTAGCCAGCAATGATCAGGGTTTAAGGAGAACAGATTCAGTCCTTTGAGAACCACTTAAAAATGTAAACTCACATTCCTTGTCCTCAAAGAAATTCACAAAAATAATTACAAGGGAAAAGGTAAGATGTAATCATATGCACTCATGGAAAACCAGTAGCTAGATGGGGAATTTCCTAATCCAAACCACAAACACCTACCAAATATTTTGACCTTAAGAAAGAGTGACACGACAGCCACAAACAAAGAAGCACTACACTGAACTTGTTTGTAAGCACAGCAATTAAAATGAATATCTCCTATGTTATCTCATAATTCCATTCTCTAATGGACAGCAAAGTCATGACACTGCTATGCTACTTTCCTTTAGAGTAACACCATGAATACAAAAGGTACCATCCTTACTGTCTTTTGATGCTGATGTTGAGCCTCCTGACCACTGTACTTGCTTTCTCTCTAATGTCAGCTAGTGATGGAGCAGGAAGCACATGCAACAGGGGAGAATGAGAGCTGTCACCTACACAACTGACCTTTCAAATAAGCATTTGACAAGAGCCATCACAGTACTTAAGGGAACTACTGATGATGTTTTGGTATTAAAGTGTACATAGAGCGCCCACCATAAATGTCAATTATAAAGTCATGTCTGTCACATTTGCATCCACTTTCACTCCATTTATAGATAAATTCAGTGATTAGCACCAAAGAAAAGAAATACATTCAACACTAATTTCATAGGAGAAAAAGACTGCCTTAGAGAAAAAAAGTACGTTAATATCTGAGTCATAATTGCAAGAAGAGATACACGGTACATCATCCATTAAATCTGAACACCTTTGATATACAGCAAATAGCAGCTGATCATCAGAACACACTGCCTCTCAGGAGCTCTAAGAATTCCTGATCAATACTCATTAAAGTCCCCAAAATTAAGCCCTGTAAGATTTGGTACTATATAGTTTCCCTTTAAAAGGATTAGCTGAAATGATAGATGCAATGGATTCAGAGAAAATACGCAGTTATGCAGTTCTGCATAGCCTAAAGTTTAATATTAAATAACAGAGACAACAGAGGAAACATGCAATTGCTGCCAACACTACACATCATTCCTTGCAGACCAAGGTGCAAAACTAATGCTTAACATTAACTAGTCTGGACAGTTCAGATATAACACCCACAGCAATTAAAAGCCACAGCCAAACTTCAGCTGCATAAAAGAAGATTCTGAATGGTTTAAATAAGTCAGCCTTACAAATTGCAGGAGTAGTTTCTTAAGTTTATTAAAATGAAGATGCAACTAACTTTCACTGTTGCTAAAAACTGACAAAATATGATGATTATGATGTTTGAAGTGCAAGTGTGTCCTACTTCATTAAAGAGATCCCCCAGGTCTTATTTATGAATGATTTATCCAAACTCCTACAGACAAACATGGCTCTGAGGACAAGTGCTGGAGGTGTCAGTCCCATTCAGCAGCAAGCGCTACAACCTGCAGTAGAGCAGAGATCCAGAAAAGTTCAAGTCCCTCTGCATTTTGTCAGACTGAAGCCTGAAGACTTAAGAAAAGTCTCTTCCTTACATCCCAATTAACCCCCAAAGGTGAATGCCAACACAGGGATGCTAGAAGTACAACTTTACTTATTGCAGCAGTAAGAAATCAAACTCTTGATTTTTGTTTACCTGATATGCCTTCGAGTTGGGGAGTACAAATACCATATAATCAAAGTGGCCTCGATCCAAAGTCCTGGACTAGCCTTTTAAAGTATGAATTCCAGAGTTTAAACAAGGATATCAGTTTGTTTTATTAGTACTTTGTGACAAAGCATGGAATATTCATAAGGAGTTTGTTCTCAAGGTGAAGAAAAAATAAATTTCTGTTTCAGCTTGATACGGATAGAGAACTGCACAGAAACTGTTTTTTTCCACTGGAGTGATTTGCTGTAGGAGTTAGCCATATGCTTTAAATGTGACTGACACATCTCTGAATTTAATGTGTCACCTGCTGAGTTCAGGATCTGCTGTCTATCTCTCAACATGTAAGAAATGAATTGCTTCAGAATGATTTATTGCCAGCAAAATAGGATGTGAAAACAACAATAGAAACAGTGCTTTAAAGGCATCCTAAATTTAATAGCACTATTTGATGACTAAATTATTTCACATATATAATCAAACATCCTTACTGTGAAATTTCAGTTGCACAGTCTAGTATCTGGCTTCCTGATTCATTAAGAATTAATGCAATAAATGACATGGAAAAATGTACTAGTAAATGCCTTAGTTCCATTACAGCTTATAACTCCATGGAGAAAATACAGAGCAATAGTTTCAATACATAGAATTAATCTCTCCAGTTTCATATTTTCCTGCAACATATCTAGAAAAAGCATCTTTAATAAAGGATTTTCATTTTGTATTCCCTTCTTCAAAGAGGTAACTTGCTTTATAAATCTTGTCTGTGTGCATGCTACCAAAAGGCTTGACACATAGAAGTACTCTGAAAATACCATGGACTAACCTTCAAAAATGTTGAAAATATGATCATTTGATAGTAATATTTAATCTTTAATATTTTTACATTAGAAAACTTTTAAAAAATGATTAAGTTTAGTGACAAGGCAAAAGCCCCAATTCATCAAGATATTCAGGTGCAAATACAACTGAGCATATGAATGCTTTTACTATATAAACAGAGTTGCTTTTATGCTTAAAAGCAGGCTAAAACCAGTATCCGGACATATGGCATAGTAAATCATACTCAGCTTCTTGAAAACACAATCCAGTAAACATACACAAGGTATATTTTGCATCCTTTAAAAAGTTGTGTGCTTACCTCCCTTTCAAAACAGCACCCATATCATCCATACCAAGGTTACCTTCCTGAGGCATTCCTAGAGTACAAACAGAAGATACTCAAATAAAAATACTGCCTTTGCTTTCTGACAAGAAATCAACAACAACAAAAAAAACCCTCTATCAATAATAAAAACAAGAGCTGCCTATCAAGTGGTCCACAGCAACCAACACAGGCCACTTCAGGTTGTTTTTTGTTGTTGTTGTTGTTTTTTTGTTTGTTTGCTTTTTGTTTTTTTTTTTTTTAACCAAAACAAAACAAAACCTGTTCTTTGATTGTTAGATTAGTAATAACACTTAATAGCCAGCACTGACACTGGAAGCCCCAATTTTCCCTTTAGATACTTCCCTTTAGACACCAGCCATCTCAGATCTGGGACTAAAATTTCTAAGATCAGCAAAATGCACTTGGGTTAGAAGCAGGCACGGAAGCGACACATAAGCAAAAAGAAACAAGAAGAAAGGATGTTTTTCTTCTAGTTATTACTAACTGTTATTTTTTATTCTTGTAATTATTAATGATTAGAGGCAGATGAAACTCTGTGTAAGGCTGATTTGACATGGAATGGTGTCATAGCTTAACTCACCAGGAAGATAAATACCATAGTTATCTGCTCATTCTCTACTACCTTGTCCCTCCCCACTGGGGGATGGGGAGTAGAACTTGTAAGTTGAGATAAAAATTATTTACTATGACAAGAAAGAAAGATAAAAATAATAATAGTAATCTAACAACATATACACATAAAACAAGTGATGAAGAATGCAATTCCTCACCACCCAAAGACCAATGCCTAGCCAGTCTCCAAGCAGTGACTGCCCCCTGGCCAACTTCCCATCACTTATCAAGGCTTTTTTTTCCCCACGTCATACAGGATGGAATATCCCTTCGGCCAGTTTAGGTCAGCTGTCCTGGTTCTGTCTACTCCCAGCTTCTTGTGCCTCCCCATCCTCCCTTATCAGGGCAATACAAGAAGGTGCTAAACTGAAATTTCTTTGGCTCTGTACAACATTGCTCAGCATCGATCACTACGTTATCAACACTGTTTTTTCTCTCACAGCCAAAACATAGCATAATACCAGACACTGTGGGGAAAAAAAAAAAAAAAAAAAAAAATCAACTCTGTCCTAAATGAAACCGGGAGAAATGGTTTGTTGCTGTTTGATTTTACAAAAACAGAATCACAGAATATAAATTGACAAGGATAGTGTGCCCAAGTAAGTTATTTTAACCAGTGATAAGATCCATTTAACTTCATCCCGTTGGCTTCTGACATACATTTTCTATTGTTTTGTGAATGCTGATACATTGCATGAACTGCAGAAGGACACTAATATTTTAAAAACTATTAGTCACTGGAAGAGATCTGAGAAGTAGGGAGAAAGGGAGAAGACAACTGCACGGCTTTTTGTTGTTAACTGCTTAGCTTTTAGATATTCATGAAACTAATTACACCTGTGGAAAAAAAAAAAAAAGTATGTTTTTGCTCCAGTACTAGATAAGGCTTTAAAGTACAATAAAAATCACATTATGATAACGTTATTGTTTTATGCTTTTGGTTATGGGTATACCACATCATAACATCACATAGTGCATTGGGAGTTAAAGAGTTAATGCTCCAGTTCCAGGGATCATGGATAGTTCTGGGTATACCTATCTCAGAAGAGAAGAACTATGTATCCAGAGGACTTTGCATTGCTTTGTATTTTTTCCATTTTCCACTCAGAAAGACAAAAACTGTTCACATATCATGAGACACAGGCTTTTTCCCTTTCAGATCGACCCAGCAGTAAGTGCTCCCTAGCTGTCCCACCTTCAGCATTTGCATAAAGCCTTCAGTTTTCAGAATCTCTCTCATTTTATTTATTAGCATCATTTCCAATTACATCGTATTATATGTTTATTTTGTATTCCGATATTAAATATTAGATATATACAGATATTCTGATAGTAAATCAGCTTTCCTTCTCAGATCGTTGTCCCTGTTTTGTTTTCAGGCCCATCTCCCTTTTCTGTTTTTCCCTTCCCTGGGCGTGGGTCTGTGGGTTCCCCCGCCCCGGTCCGAACCAGCCCGTGAAACGTTGACAGATGCCTACTACAAAGCAATTGTCAAAGTGCAATTGTCAAAGTCCAATCGTCCAGACTTACTGAAAACAAAAAGCAACCCCCCCCCCCCCCAGAAAATAAACAGACAAACAAGCCCACTGACAACAGATGAGTGGAGCCATTTGTTCTCAATTGTGCACAAAATTAACCGCAGACTTAACAATTTGGGCTGTAAGCTGATTTGTTGGTCAGATTTAAGCACCACTCAGCTACAATGCCCAGTATCTGCAGCTATGTTCTCTAGTACAAGTATGTGTTGATGGCGTGATGAAACTCGAAATAAAGTTGTTGGAACTACAAAAATCATTCTCTCGTTTTAAAGTTACCATACTGTTCCAGAATAAAGAGCACCAGTCACAGCAGTCTGCTTTGACATCTTGCAGCTTAATCACCTTCCCCCTTCAGTTCGAGTACTACAAAGATGTAAGGTTAGTTAGATGGAAGTTAGTTGAAGCACCTGGCTTCAATTGCTGGCAGTGAAAACACCAAACTTCTAAACTTAAGATTCAAATGTAAATTTAACACATAAAACGCAAAAAGATGATATTTGTGAGCGAATTTCACCTTCTGTCATTAAAATAAGAAAGATATAGAGGATTTGTTTTCAAAAAAACGCTTACAAAGGGGTAAGACTACCTTCAGAAAAAAGGTTACTTAGATCTTTACTGATCGCTGCAACCGGTATGCAGTAGCAGCTAACCCATTTACACTCAAGCCCCTTCACTGCAGACACAGCAAAATGGCTGACAGCACGATCCCTGACACAATTATTAGTTTCAGTATCTGCGCTTATCATTGCTTAGCGATACGTGCATGCACACACGAGGTAGATAGCGCTGTTATCCCACAACAGTACTTTTATAGCTGAACTACTTCCTCAAATACATGAATTACAGATTAAACATAGGATTTGAAATCAGTTCCTTCTCTGCCTTCTGTTCTATAGGTGAGATTCCAGAATCCCTGACAACAGTTAAGATCTTCCTAGCAATTGAACTTTTTTCATTTCTCTTCTTTCAGCAGCATATTATGCTCTGAAGTCAAAACATTTCATTTTTCTGTACTGTATTTTAACTGTATCAACAAAAAGAAAACTCAAAAACTTAAAGTAAGGATAAAGCTTTGTTGCCTTTCCAGGAGGCTTCCATGGTCTGGATGGATAAACCTTTTGCTTATCACTGCAACTGGGTAATACGGTCTTTTACAGCTACAAAGGCAATGAAGTTTTACAGATACAACTTCTACCTTTGTTTTTTACTTCCATCTCCAACCAGGCTACATTAACGCAGTTCTTTCAGCTCATAACTTAAAAATACTGTGAAATGTCACAACAAATATCAATAACAGATATACTGATGATTAACAAAAAAAAAAAAAAAAAAAAAACGTATCCACACGCATGTTCGTCTGTGTTAATCTTAAAAAGAACTGTAATGTGCAACTTCTTCAGAAGATCACTAACATAAAATGATTTTGAGCAATAATAAATTTATTTTCTAGGGAGATTTTAAGAATAAGTTCTGTTACATGTAAAAATACAAGGACACATGGATATATATGGATATCTATCCAGCCACTCAACCTTAGAAGGTTGGATAGGTGTACGTGCTCTGTGGGAACAACACATTCTCCCACAAGCAAACAGCTTGAGTCTGGGATTAAAGTCAGATATAAAATGAGGAGTAAATTGTCTCCTCGTATTCAAGCATGCATACTGAAGCTTGCGTTTACTATGAACTTTTCAAGGCATACAAGGAAATAGAGAAGTCTCCCACCCTCACTTTACAGAAAAAGCTACCAGCTAATTATCAAAGCATTTTTTGAGAAAGGGGGAAAAAAACAGTGAAGTTACCTCTTGAGGCTTCCTGATGGAATGCTTGAACCTGCTCGGTCTCACCTTCCCTCCTAGGGGAGGGGTCTCAAAGTGCAGCATGAGCCACTAAAGCATGCCTGCCCCTTGAAGGGAGGACAGTCTTGAACAAAGGACATCCCACAGATGATTGGGAAGAGACCACTTCAGCCAGAGCACATGGCACAGAACGCAAGCAAGGCAAGCAATACAACCCTAGAAATGGTGGCCAGGTCCGAACAGGCACCTGAATCATTATACAATACAGGAGTCAAATGAAGGTCAAGAGGGGGGAAATCAAGCCACAGGTGGGGCTTGGCTGACGGCAGGCAGAAATCATTACTTCAAGCTGAAGACTGTGCCCCAGGCTATTAGGTAGAGCTCAGGTGGCCTGGGGGTTGGCACACAGGTGAGGTTCATCAGTGTCATTGAAGCTAATTAATGCTCTTTCACTTCAAATTGGATTTGGCATTTTACATTGATTTGAAGTATGATTTAATACCTATTTATTATATATAGTTTGCTTTGAAAGTAATGCCTCCTATTTATTTTTGTGGAAACCAGAGCAGATACAAAAAGTACAATAACATTAGTTGACAGCTACAAAACACTGTGTTTCAACATAATCACCATCATTACCTATGCATTTTTGCTATCAAAGAGCAAAAGCCTGCATGCTGTGCTCAGAAACCTCTGCACCAGCGGATGTGACCAGTGTTCTGTCACCACTGCTGAAATGTACCATCCTCGGTGTCCTCACATTCACTTTTTGGCCTCCCAAAACGTTTGTTAAATGTCAGTGAATGTGAATGGGTGGCACTTCTTCTGCATGGAGTAATTCAGTGATACACCTCTGCTTCATACACACTTCTGTCTTGGGCACCAGGTTGTCAGACTGCCCCTCTGCTGTCATCTGTCATATGGCAACAAAAATGTAATGGAACATTAGTGGGAAGTTTCATCCATTTCTGCCGTACCACTGAGGCCAACATAACAAAATAGGAGGCATTAGTTTCAGAGTAGCACTCATACTATTGCAGGGCAAGCTCACAATAACAACTCCTTTTCTAATTAAGTGTTCTTTTATTTCTGCAGAAGAATGGAAAGCTCTATACAACAATTCTTTGCAGTGGTGGTTACAGATAACTTGGTGGTATTTTGGCAAAGGAAAATGCATTCTCTTAGGGACAGAAAATACAGCATGCTATTGCATCTAGCCACTCAGTGACCGAAGTTAGAGAAGGCAAAACATATTCATTCAGTTGTTCCACATTTGGATACAAAGTTTTGGTTACAATAAGTCATAAGAAACTCTGCTAATACATTTCACATAGTTCCATAAGGTGAATTTGTATATTTGGTAGGAAATGATGGAGCAATACGCCATTCTTTGACTAGTGGATAAAAAAATATGGAAGTTATTAGAAAAGTTCTAAAATTTGACTGAAAATAATTTCCCTGTTAATTTTGTTGATATTAATCATTAACACTCTCCCAGTTATTACCAACTGTTTTTGCAAGGAGGAACAAAACATTTCCTGTTTCTTTACAGCAGTAAATTACATTTGCACTGTATCACTTAAATATTCTCACATAAATATGACATGTTACAAAAAAATAAAGAACTTGTTACTTGTATATTATTTATATAAATATAAACAATAGTAGTACTTCAGAATGCCATGTTTCTCTTTGTAGTTTAACAGACATTTCTAATAAATGTTATGAAGCCTAATCATTATAACCATGCCAGGTGCTGGATTGTACAGGCAAAGGTTGGTTTGAATGTGCTGTCGTATTAGACACACTTGCCAACATTAAACAGACTGTGACTACTATCCATACATTTGTCTCTCTCTAGGGCATTTTTAAGACTTTTTTTTTTTAATTAGCTTTTGTTTCCTAGGAATGCTTTCATTTTTCTTGATAAAGCTTTTGTTTTTCCAGGTTTTATTGAATCCAGATTAGATTGTACATTTCCTTTACTCATTACAATAGGAATATGAAGCTTTTAATAATATATGAAAACACGCAATGATAAGTGTCTTATGGTGTTTTAAAGTTCAGTTAAAAATGAAATAGTTTAATGTTCCCTTTATTGTTCTAAGTTTGGCACAATCTTTTAGAAACAGTGTTTCTAATTTGAAGATTCGAATAATGGAAGGCTATGAAAAATTAACAAGAGGTTTAGCTGCTGTGACAGAAAGCACACTTCATAACACTGGTGCCAGATGTAAGAAGCTTCTGTCTGGATCCTGCCTTCTCATAAGGGTTGCCTTTTAACCAGGTTACTATATTTCCTAGTCAAGGTAGAAATCACCTGCCCAAGAGCTGCGTTTATTTCTCTTTTGCTGTATTCGTTACTATTTGGGGTTAAATGTTGACACTGCTAAGCTAAGAGTGAGCATATACTATAAGCTGCCAACAGTATCGCCAGAAACTAGGTTAGCATGATTTGTATTTTCTCAGTACCAAAGAGCCATCTGTGATATTCTGAGTCTACTGTGTAAACTTTACATTTCTAGACACCCTTGAGACTGAAGCTACCAGTCTGTAGTTATTTTCTTTATTGCTTAAAATGTTGCCAGTTGACTCCAATTAGGGCAGAAAATACTATGACACAGTTTTAAATCTATTGTTTTTTACTAGGATAGAATTTAAGTAAGTGGTTATGAACCAACTCAAATTTCCATAGATTAAAGTAGCAAAGCAATAATCATTTACCTTTGCAGATATTAATAGTGGGATTACCAAGCAACAAAATTCACCATTGCATTGTAAAAAATGATGTTTATTAATGGTGTTTCATCACCTTTCACAGCAGGGTTTCTCATCCTGTTTTGTCATAATGACTGAACCAATATCAGATTTTAAGAATGAATGTTGTTATTCACTACAGTACCACACTGAAGCTTCGCTAGAAAGAAATAAAGAGCAATATGCATATTTTACACACCCTCATTTTCTATAAAATGCTTGAATTATGTTGCAGACTGTGGTGCTCTGAGAATTGAATTATGTCCTAAAGCCATACTTCTGAAGAAGTGTATGATGTCTGGAAATTGGGCTGTGATTAGCCTGTGAGTTTTCTAATACAGACTTCTGATTTTCTGCTACTGTAGCTGCCATTGGATTTTGTATTCTGGCACAGGGATTCTTTCTGTCAAATGAGAAAATGATGAATAGTTGTCTGAGTAGCTCCAAGCACATACTTATTTCCTCTTCAATAAGAACAACAGTCAATATCATTTAGGCACAGAAAAGCATCACTACAATACAACACATCTAAGGAGTGCTTTATTTTTTACTACTGATTCTAGCTGCCTAACTGTAGCTCTTTCACAAGCTTATTTGTATCACAGCTCTGCTCCAATGAGGATGTATTGCCAAAAAGTAAGGATGGGCCTTTAGACTCCCTAAAATACTACAGCATGAATTTGAAAAGGGGCATAGTATGTAAAGTACCTGTGAAGCAGCAGCAGTCTTGGCATCATGTTTTCACTGAAATATGAATTTTGTTTTGGTGAAAACAACTCAGAGGTCATACCACAGAATTCAGTGAATACTAGGAACAGTATAAGACTTGGTTAAGAGCCATTGAAAGTTTTGTCAGTTTATTAGAACTGGGGAATTTTCAGATCTAAACCATCACTTTGCATTTTCAAGACAAAAATAATGGGAGACTAATTCTAAGATGAACATTTTTCTCTAAGTTCTATAAGCAATTTTTTTCTCAAGATTAAAAAATGAAGGGAAAAGTTTGAAATTAAAATGAAAATCTTTGCAGTGGCCTAAATGAAACATTTTTGTTTTAAGCTTATAGAAATCTGTGAGATGCTTAATTACATTCTTTGTTGATAACCCACAGCAAGTTACAGGAAATAAAAGAAACAAAACACTTAAGATTTTTTGAAGACTCCATATCTCTAAAGAGGCATTACTTAGAAATATGTTTAAAGACTTTCATCATATTGATAAAGTTTACTGTGTTCTTTAATGACAACACATTAGTGAAGCCCTGATCCTGTTACTGAAGTCTAAGAAGGATTGTGAAGCCAAAGGGATAAATGAAACCCAGAACACCATGTAGAGTAGCCTGAAGTTATGTTATAGCTTTCTATAACACAGAAGTAACTGTATTTCTGCTCTAAGATTATTTACTGTAGTACCGAGACATATTTTCTAAGTATGATCAAAATTACAGGGCAAGCTAATTCAATACTATGAGTATCAGATGAAATAAATCTCGGTGACCAATTTGAAAATTTTTGTCTTTTCTGAGCATTCTGGAATGGAAATTAGAAGTCAATATCTCTCAGAAATTCATGGTTCTGAATCAGGCATATTGTTGCCAAACTTGTGAAAAATCAGAGCAGCTAAGTGTTGGGTATAAAATGCAGTTGAATTGCCCTACGTGTAGCCACATGCAGTGGAGCTCAAAGCTGCTCAGTATTTTCTTGTGTGGTGCTCAAGCCTTTCACTAGCTTTGCCCACCTGGAGTGGAGATGAGGGGAATCTATTGCTCTTACTCAGTACAATATTTCTGTTTGTGAAGAAATAAATAAATAAATAAATAAATAAATAAATAAATAAATAAGTTTTAATATGCTGTATTATGATCACAGGACAGAATGGTACACAGGGTGGATATCAGACATAAAAAGACGCACATGCAAACCCCCTTCACCTACTCAAGAGTAATACCTACATACAGTGTCTGCTATTTCAGATCATGTCCCACATTTGGGTAATGCAAACTTGGTTTCCTCTAAGTCCCCTTTCCTGACTTTTAGAGTGAGATAGCTCTGCCTGGGCTGGGCTGAGCTTGCATGGCAAAGCAGCACAGAAATAGCATTATTTTTAGCAACAAACAGCCAAAAAAAAATGCAGAAAGGCTAATAGATTTACATACTTGACAAAACCTACTTTCAGGGCTCTGCCCCCTGTGCAGAACTGGATAATAGCTAGGGCTGAATGTATAAGGTATACATTTTGTGTTAGTATTGATCAGAGATTTTAAATAAACCTGCTACTGCACCTGTGCAGCATTAACTGGAGCAACTTCATTCTCCACCAGAGGGATGAGATAGAAATTTAACTCCTTCTAGTCCTCAGTACATTCAGATGAGAAGGCATGGAAACTAACATCTGTTTTTCACAGCAACTCATATCCAGTGTATACTAAAAATTCCCTGTTCAGTGGCCAGTGATATTTCATCATCAAAATGTTTTTAGACCACTGCCTTTTACAACTAAATATGAAGCAGTTTGTAGCAATACTAGCTACTTCTAATTAGCAATTAAGCATTTATTTGTCGAGGAAAGAAAAAAAGATATGCCTGAAAAAAAAAAAAAAGAAAGAAAAGGATAAAGATGAAAGGATGACATGTCTTAGTTACATCCTCTCTTTAAAAAAGGTTTACTGCTGAGTTAATTAGAATGTGTGTCTATTTTGGAGTGAGCACCTCTACAGTTTCAGATGGCCTGTCGATACAGGCAAGCACAGAGCTACTGAGAAGCAGAGACCTTCAGCAGGGATACAGGAAGTGGTTTCTGAGCATCTGGGAGCCTACAGGCTGCACACTGCCAAAACATTGCTCCTTTGTCAGGACACATTAATCTTCTCCATTCCCACTCGCCTGAGCAGCCAGGCAGATTGCTGCATGCAGTACCAAGAGATGCAGGGGGCAGAGCTGAAGCCCTGCGTTTTGCACTCTCCTTGCTTTCCCTTCAGGTAGGCTGCAGGGCCCTGGTGCAGCAGGCCTCTCTGTGGGTCTGAAGGCTTCAAGGAGCATTGCTCTCCACTGCACACCTAAAAGCCAGGAAGGAAGAAAAACTCCAGTTCTTCCAAAGTGCCCTGCACCCCCCACTAAGGGCTAGACAGATCTCATCAGGGCAGGTGTTTCTTTTTTTTAGGTCAAATCTTTTCTAGGTTTTTTGTGTTTTATTTTCTGTTAGAAAACTCTCCCGGGTGTATATCTAGTGCATCATTTCAGAAGCACTCTGCTAGCAGAAAATATGCTCTTTTCATGAATTAAACTTTACAGTACCCTTTGATATGTCAAATTATATCAGTGAATATTAACAATATTCTCCAAAACATGGCATGTTTTTAATACTCAAAGTTCCTGGCAGAAGTATGCCAAAGTTGCTACAAATCACTTGCTAAAAAAATAAAATAATTAAAAGGAGTTACACAGATGCTTTTGCAAGTCTGCAAAGTTTCCTAACAAATTATCAGTGCATGTGAGTTGTTAGGTTACTAAAGTAAAACCTATTCGGAAAACCTGAATCAATAAGTCTTAGAAATGACAAAGCAGGTTTTTTCTTTCACAATAGTAGAAACTGCAGGTCAGGAGAAGTTTTATTTCATTTCTCCTCCCATTGGGACCTGGATTAGTTGAGAAGGTGAGCTGATACAGATACACTGAATATTAAGCCTAGGCAAATTGCCATGATTTGATGAAGTTTTTGTTAGAGAGCCTAACTGTAAAAAATGATGTCATGCTATCTGCTGTTAAGTGCCAGGATTTGTATTAACATTGATTCACCCTTGATGCTGGCAAAACTATTTAAAGATATGGAGTTCTTTGTTATGACTTTCTCAGGGGTTTATTGCTTGTTGCTCAGTTGGTTGTCATCAAATGATTTCTCATTTGATCCTTCTATTTACTATGAAATGATTGGCAGGAAGGAGAGCAGAAGCATGGCACCCTCGTTCACCTATTTCCACTCCAATAACAATAGTCAATATCCTGTGTCAGAATGCAGCAGTGACAGTGACAAGTCAATTGAGGTATTTTAAAATTTTTAGACAACACCTACTTAGTTTAAGATGAAAGAGAGTCTGTATTTCTCAGATTTTCTGTGATTTTTTTTTTTTTAACTAATGAATTCATTTGCACTGAAAAGATTAATGGATTATGGTTTGACACATAATGAAAAGAATTCTCATAGTACAAAAGTTTGGAGCTTATCAAGCAACAGTAATATTTAATTAGTACCTAAGATGTATAAAATGTAGAACTTGAATTCCCCTAGTAAAAAAAATCCCTAAAAACTCAGGACCTAGCAAGCCCTCAGGAAAATGCATGAGGTTTAGCTGATTTTTCATTGAAGTGAATTAGAAGACTGCTTCCATCGAGATGCTTCACAGACAAGGTTCATTAACCTTAGACAAGCATCCATTGGAGAAAACTAGCAGGATTTCCTTTAGGATTTACCAGTCTCACTGTGACAGAACCTCCCATATGATATAACCTAATAATAAACTGCCTTTCAGTCTTTCTACACGTACAAAGAGGATGTAAATCACTAAGAAATCCAAAGTGCAGTTGTTTTAATGTATTCTACAGCAATATATATGGATAGCTAACATGTATAACAGAACTGTCAGAGTAAGTAGGATCAAAATATAGTATCACATTGCTACAGCTCAACTGAAAACATAGGCACTAAGATGATTTACTCCACTTGCCCTTATGGCCTACATATTACATTAAAGTACACTTGTTCCAAATTTCTGCTTAAAAAATGCAAGGTAATATTGCAGTTTTTCTCATGTTCCATGTTACAGAGAACTCTTACTACCCTTTTGTGAACTCTGGGCTGCTGACTTCTTTCTTATTACTATTTATTTGTTATCATACATCCTGATTTATTTCATCAAGAAATGGAAGTTCAGAAGCCTACAAGGTAGGCTTGTATCAACAGTTCTGGTCTAAACGGAGTTAAGAAGTGATAGGATCTTGACACAAATTCTATTTCAGCTCTGAGGAGCTACCCAGCGTTGCTGTATGCCACAAGAGAAAGCAAAGAGGTCCGAGAGAAACATTTTACCAGGCAACACAGAAAATCTTACCTGTACAACTTGCTGGCTTTCAGCATTAGACAGCCAAGATCCGTGCAGACGAATCCAAGACTGAATCTAAGGATCTGTAGCCTTTCTGTGCTCTTTATATATTTCTCCATTTGTGATTTTGAAATTTTCTATGGATTTTAATCTTTTCTTGGCATGTATGTCTCTGAAATGAATTTGTAAGAATGTTCTAGAAATGACTTGCTGAAGATAAAAGCCAGTAGTAGCATTTCCATCATCATAAGTACTGATACTGGTCCTTACTTTTTATGAAACCTCCAATGTAAACAGAAGAGTTACATTTTTAAACTATGATGAAATCACATGTTTTCCTACCTCTATCCTTTCATTCTTGCTTTTGTGGCTAGATGCCTTAATAATTTTTTGAAACTGTGCTAAGAAAGGCACCATACATACCCAAAGTATCATTCATAGAATGGTGCTCTAGAAAATGTTAATTTGAGGATTAGAAGGCTGAGCTGCCATTCAAGAAGACCTGAACAGGCACAAAAGGAGAGCTGAGGTGGAGAGAAACCTGATGAGGCTCAGCAAGGGTAAGTCCTACAACTTAGGAGGAATGAGCACACGCAACAACAGTCCGGGTTTGGGGCTGACCCACTGGAAAGGAGCTCTAGGAGAAGAAGAACTATGTCCTGGTGGACAACAGTTTTACCACGAGCCAGCAGTGTGCATTTGTGGACAAGAAGACCAATGCTATTCTGGGATTCGTTGAAAGGAGCATGGCCAGTAGCAAGTCTAGGGAAGCCGTCATTCATCTCCCTCTCTTCTCTCTCCTGGTGAGGTCAGATCTGGAATATTGTGTCCAAAATTTTTTGGATCTGTGACAGAAAGTGGTGTGCTAGTGGTTTGACAGGAAGTTAAAGAAATGCATAATTCTATCTAAAGATAGAATGACTAAATATCAACCATTTTTCTTCTAGACTTTCCTCTATTCACATCTAACCACACAAAAGTTAAGACTGATGCTTTCTATCACTTTTCTGCAGTGAGTATCTGATATTAATGGTACAGACTAAATTGAATAAACTTACTTCAGATATTCCTTCTTTAGTCAGTAACATGTACTGAAACACTTTTCTCTGCTTTTCAGTCTTGTTTCGAAGATTTTATAGCAGAGAACTTCAGTTAAAGAAATACCTTTTATTTTAATACCTTATTAATACCTAGTATAATAACTTCTAATTAAAACCTGATATTCTGAAAAGTTTTAGGGCTGATTTTGGAAAAGAGGAGTCAATTGTTTCTAATATAATGTTGACAGAGGGGAAAAAACTGCTTATGAAAGTGCTGACAGGGAGCAGTTGTGTTTGAATTGATGTATATTAATACTTTAAATTAGCCATGATAAAATAATCTGAGGTTACTATTTAATGCATGAAAAGGTCAAAATCCTTTTTATATTAAATCTGTAGTAGCGTACATCAAAATTTAGGGAGAAACATCAAAAGCTGGATAAAAATATGAAGAGCAGTTAGCTGAGGATTTAATAAAACCCTGCTCCTTATTGTCCTGTAAATAGTGTTCATCATACTGTGGCCTTTCGTTTGGCAGGATAAGCAATGATAGTCAACATTACTTGCAACATCTTTTTATTTATAGACATCTCTGACTATCAATATCTAAAACCTTCATACACTGTGTCATATTCTTACACATTATGCAGGTATATAATAAATAAATCCATGGGTGAGATAAAAGCCAGTGTGAGGTATCTGCACAAGGGTTTCAAATAAATAAGTGGCATTACTAAAATGAGATAAAAATACAATTAATGTCACCACAGACATATTTGGCAATAGTTGTGTAAGTGCAGAAAAACTGTAACATGCCACGCAAGTCGTAAGTTAAGTACAGAAATGGGAGACTGGATACTGTGCAATGGGCAAAAAAAGAACCCAAGGGTTGATTCACTTTAACAGCTGTGTTTTATCAGTGCTATAGAGCTAGCTGTACTACTTCAGACAGCCTTGATAGGTTTTCTGTGGAGGTCTGTCATTTCACCTGTTTCTTTGTCTTTTTTTTACTGGAAAGATTTATTTTAATTTTAACACCAAGCCTCAAGTAATTTGATTCTCCCCAAACCTGGATTCAGATTGCATCAGTGGATAAATAGATCAACAACATCAAAAAAAAAAAGGGGTCGGTAAGGTGAACAGCAGTACTATGCAACAGAAAAATTATTTTCAATGATAAATCTAAATGGTGGAAAGACCTTAAGCTGCACTGTTTAATCTCTGAATATTTGCTGCTAATAAAATGTGAACATTCCTAATTTAAGTATCAGATTTACCTGCTCAGGTTCCTATACAACTCTCAGAGTCAGTTGTATGTTCACGCCTCACAGGCAATGCCAAATGCAGCAAACCCAGCAGAAGACAGTCCACTATTTCTGATGTATCCCAGCTTCCCATCCATACACTCTCAGGCTGCACTGGAATGTGACAATCACTGCTGGCAGACAAGCTTGTTAAAATATTCCCAGCAGAAAGCAAAAAGATGAAACATGAAAATTAGCCTAATATTTATTTAACTGTAAATAAAAATTGTAATGGTGACACTGCATTAAGTTAATTAGTGTGATTTCTGTCTTCTAAACTTGAGTCACTACAGAAATGGTTGTTTCATCTTCAGTACACACTGTAGGAACAAGAGGAAGAAGCACAAGCAACTTTCTGGGACCTTGCTCAAGACTGAACAGGATTGCAGTAACTCTACCAAAGATTAAATAACTTCTCCATCCCTGCTTTACCACAGATGTCTTAATGATCCCAAATTAAATCTTTAAATCTAATGTTGATATCACCATCAGACATAATATGATATGGGCACCCTTTGGATAGGAAAGAGCTACCAGAAGCTCTGATACAGTAAAACCTGTTTCAGCAACAAGAGTTTCTTTCATTGATATACACTGCAGTGCATTGGATGTGAATGTCTTCTAGATCAAGTATGAGCAAAGCAAATTTGGTGAGAATTTCCAAAGAAAATAACCAGTATTTCTCCTCGGTAAAGTCATCTGGTGCTTTTTACCTAAATTTGAGCCAGTTCAGAAACCTACTGGTTTGCACATTGCCCAGCCTCTCTATCTGTGCAAGATCCAAGACACTGAAAGCATTCTGAGGCCATGTTCAACTTCAGCCCAGCCTGGTACAGACACACACAGCGTATGAAGGATGTTTTCATTATTAAAGAGCTGTAGGTCAGGTCACTCTCATCACTCAATGTTATCACTGATCAGTTAAGCAGAGACATGCATTCTCTCTCCTTGCTTCCCTTCATCTCCTCTTGTTCATGTAAAACTTCTCAATGCAAGATTGTCTTTTTTACTTTTTCAAATAGAATAACTTTGAACACCTTTCATGGAGGTTTTTATACCTCAGCTAATTTTTGCTCATTTGGTAACTTCATGGGAGCTCAGCTAGGCTGCAAATATTGCTTGGTCATGCATGTATGTTCTTTCTTATCTTTGCTCAGGACTGAAATTATTTGAGAGGGCCTGAATCAGTCCCTAGATAAATACTAACAGCATTGAATAAAAGAGGATGGGAGTGTGGTTCTCATATAAGAATGAAAACAACCTGAGCATAGGTGAATGCACTACTATAGGTAGCAAATATGTAGCATATGAAATCTAGCAATGGAAAAAAAGTCAGAAAATGTCAACTGCTCAGTAAAGATGCTTTTCATGTGGTATTAACAAGTTACAGAGAAAAAAAAGTTCTACAAAAGGGAAAATTCTCCTTCATTTAACTTAAGCAAAATTATCTTTAAAGGAATAGTTAAAATTACCCTGATAGTAACATAAAGTGGTCACTGATTTGCAATCTAAACTCATCTCCTAGTGCCCAAATAGCTGCCCACTTCTTCATGCTTTCTTCTCAGATGCCACAGCACAGCTCACTATTAACTGTTCTGCAGTGTGGGTTACCAGAGGTATGTCTGTTGCAGTGACTGCAGAAACTCCAGTGCAGCAGAGAAGACTGCAATATATGCATAAAATAAAATACAGATAACTTAACATAAAATAAAACAGATAACTTTGAAATCAGCTGCAAGTTTCTTTCAAGGCCTACGTGTTCATCCGCTCATTATCAAGTTAGGGAGAAGTTTGAGCAAAAGCTGAAGTATAATCTCTTCACTCACTCTTTCACAGGAATGGATGCAGTACTATGGATTATTCTGAGTTTTAGTCAAGTGGTATGAAATGGTTAAAAACAGATGGAAATAATAGGACAAGCAGTAAATTACTGTTTCACATCAGTTTATTTACTGCATCTAACACCATAGTCATCATCACTGAATTGCAAAATTCTGAGAAGTGATCTACAAGCACTTCTGAATAAACTCATAGTAAAAATACTGAGATATAAAAGTATTACTAGCATAACACAACATTTAGTAATCTTTCATCTATGAAATCCAATCCATGCTCTGCAGATAAAGGATTTAGATAATTTTATTTTGAAGGAAAATGACTTATCAGTGAATAAAGCCTTCATCCCCTTTTTATTGGTTTCAGTAGCAGCTGCTATCACATCTAACCCTTGCAGCCCCTTCTTGTACCTACAGCAGAATGCTATCTTAAATTGGATATCAAAGATTACAGAATTGTAGGCTTTATAAATCAAGTTTAAATTGTGTTTTTTTTTCTTGAGCTAAACAGAACTAAAGCAGAAAAATATACACAAATTCATGATGTTCAGAGACAAGAACGATGAAAACAGCATGAGTTCCTGTGTTTAAGCAACGTAATAATTCTTGCCTTCTGTAACTTCAGCTGTAAGACGATGACAAGAAATTGTACATGTAGCCACTAGTGATTCTATGTTTATAAAATCTGAAGAAATTGGCAAGTATGAGGATGACTATTTAGGACAATGCTAACAACTTATTCTTCCAAAGCTCACAAATATAGCAGGAAGCATCCGTTGTGTTAAAGAAAGTGGAAAGGACTTTTGATGATTTTCCAGGTCTTAGAAGTTAAACCACACAGAACAGGATGTGTGTGTTCTCCTCTTTAATGTTTCCCAAGAGAAGCATTTTTCTGACTGACTTTCAGGGCAGTTCCTGAAACATTCTTGTGTGGCATCTTTACAAATAAAAATTAAAACTAAAGTAATGATAGTGTCATTAATATGAGGCCTTTGAAGATAAAATTCAGAAATCTGTACGCATTCTCTTCAGAGAGAAATTTCATTTGAAAAAGAAAATCCACATAAGCCTTTGTCAAGTGAGGTACAAATACATTACAAATCAGAGTGGGAGATGCCATTGTGTTAAGTATTCAGTCTAGCCCAGGATACACACAGACTGCTGTGCATAAAAGCATAGTAAAATAGTGAAATAGTGTTGAGCCAGACAGATTACACATGATTTGCCTTTCTCCTGCCAAATAGCAAAAAATAAGGCAAACCTCTCTATAATCTTTTTTCTGCTTATATTGTCCTTCTTTGTTAACCTGGTTTCCAGCTTCAGAGGGCTTATGTGATCATGTACATCTCATCTGCATATATGTGCCTGTCTACATTTATTTGTGTGTGCTTTGAACTCACAGACTAATTTCAGCTCAGCTGGACAGAATGTGGAAGGTCTCAAGGACAATGGAAGTTGCACAAATTTAAATCTGATAGGCATCTGTGTGGAGAAGAACTATCATGCCCTGGCAGTGGAAGGATGACCAGATGGCCTCAAGCTTACCGGCCATTAAGAATTCCACTGCAAGAGAAAAATTTGGTATGTGACCAAGCCCATCAGTACACCAAATTTACTTATGTATAACGTGCATGAAGTAAAACCAGACTCCTGCAGTTCCAGTTTCCTCAAAGTAACTTCCTCTTTTACTCTGTGGAGTAATCCTGAATAAAACCTGGTATTCACTGTTGCTGAGTATGAGGGACTGCACCTCAGGCTCAAGAGTGCAAACCATGAACACTTACAAGAACAAGGTTTTCATCTCTAGGGAAGTATTACAGTGTGATACATCTCTGCCAAAGTAAAGGAGGAACTGAATAATCTGGCCAACATTCAGTTTCTTTTCTCTATGATTTTTGCTTTCAGTACACTTGCCTTGGAGCAAAAATAATTTGCATTTCATTAAGAATTAAAAGTCTTGGCCCCACTGAAAATCCTAGCAAAATTTCCTGTGATCTGAATTTCACCAAGTAAAATGTACAATGTACAAAAAATATTTTTTGTTTCTTGTAATTAGACTTGCTGCATACAGAAAAATAATATAAGATTGTAGGAAAGCAAACAAACAAACTCACATCTGGTTGAGGTTTTTAATCCTGAACTGTGAATTATTTGATGTCAAAACAAACTATGGCTGTACACATATAGATGAGAAATGTAATGCTTCTGAATAATAATGACTTTCTTTCTGTTTGAACTAGATTCCATATGAAATAAAAGTCAGCTATAAAACAGTGCAGTAAGGAGACAATATAGAAAAAAACATGAAGATCTCCCAATCAGTTTTTTCCACTGATGAACTCATTGTAGACTTACATGCTATACTTAGAATATACAGTCTTGTTTTCAGGTATTTGGAGTGTGTTCTAAGCCTATGTGCATCACCAAGGCTTATGGGTCCTGCTTGTCACCTCTTAAAACACAGCTTTGTTAGAAGGACAAATACAGAGGCAAGGACATTATTCAGATCCTATGCAATCTGCTCTTCCTGTGTGAGAAAGGCAAGATTAGATTTAGTATACCGTTCTGGTCTCAGAACTGGTTAGGCTAAGTCACAGTATTGTAACACCAAATGCTCATCTGTCGCCTAAGTGTTTGGATTCTCAGTGCCATGCAGCCTAGCTCTAACATGATCATGCAAGATGATATAACAACTGTCATGCATTAGCTGAGGATCAATTTAGTCTCTTTAAATTTCAGACAAGACTGTTGGCTGCAGTTAAAGGTAACATGCAAAGAAACACAGGTATAGAATACATGGCAAAATATTATGTATATTAAAATAAGCCAGAATCTGTATCTCTGTGATGGACTGAAAAGACATGAGACTACTTGACAGCATCCTGGCCAGCATCAGAAACAGTGTAGGCCACAGGGCCAAAGAAGTGATTTTCCCCTTGTATGCAGCACTGAGACTGCACATTAAATGTGTTCAGTCAGGGACTTCTCACTACAAGAAGGATATTGAGTTGCTGGAAAGTGTTCAGAGAAGAACTGTGAAGCTGGTAAAAGGACCAGAAAGTAAGTGCTGTAAAGAGCAGCTGAGGCAGTTGACTTTATTTTTATTTTATCTTGAGGATGCTGAGGAGAGACCTCATTGCTGTCTACAACTACCTGAAAGAAGGTTGCAGTAAGGTGGATGTTAATTTAATTTAATGAGTGATAGAGTGCAAAGAAACTGTCTCAGGCTGTGCCACGCTCAGCTTTTCATCCATCTTTTTTCATCCCCAAGTCCTTCTCAGGGCTGCTCTCAGTCCATTTTTCATACAGACTGTATTTGTAATTGCATTGCTCTGATTCATGTGCAGGACCTCTCACTTGTCCTTACTGAACTTCCTGAGGTTTGCAGGGGTTTCTCTCAAGGAAGGCATCCCTTCCTTCTGAAGTGTTGTTTGCATCATTCAGCTTGATGTCATCTGCAAACTTGTTGAGGATGCACTCAGTTCCACTGTCTATGTCACTAAGGAAGGTATTAAACTCCCAGTACAGACCTCCGAGTGACATCCTTCATCACAAGTCTTCACCTGGACATTAAGACATTGACTGTTTGGATGTGGCCATCCAGCCAGTTTCCTATCAACTAAACATTCCATTCAGCAACTCTGTGTCTCTCCAATTTAGAGACAAGGGCGTTGCGTGAAAATGTATCAAACACTTTACAGGCATAAGATAGATGAAATCCACTGCTCTTATCTATCAAAGCCATCACTCTGTTGTAGTAAGGTCACCAAGGTCAGGAATGATTTGTCTTTTTTGAAGCCATGTTGGTTGTGACGCTCTTCTCTGGAGTGGTTGCTTTTTCCAAGATAAGATATTTGATTTTCAGAAGCATACAAGAGTTTCTCTTAATATTGGATGGTTTGAGTGGTTAGGTGAGGAGCCAGAGTAGGAGCTTAGGAGAATTATGCTTTTTCTATGCCCACGGACAAAGAAGAATTTATGTAGACATCCCTTCACACCGACCCATTCATTTGTCTCTCCAAACATGGTCAAGAGGCTTCTTAAAGAGGGGGAACAGTTCATACTCAATTCATATTTGACAGCAGCCCTTTCAAACCTTCTGATGAACAAGAGTGCTTGTCATGATCATGGCTCTTGAATAAAAGCAATTCAACAATAAGAACAAAGCTGACAGCACTAATTTGTTCCATACAACCCATCCCAAAGTATATCTTCAATTTCTGTCACATTATACCTGACTGGCAACAAACCAAGAATTGTCTACACTTTAAAATTCTTAAGCCACCTCACTCTATACTGAAGAACGCATTTCTTTTCCACTGTATTTATTTATTTTTAAAAACAAAACCTACAGATTCTGAAACACTCTTCTCCTCCCCTTGATCTATTTTTTACTTTCTGACAGTACAGTATATTTAAAGTGGTTCAGATGAGAAGGAAAAGTAAAAAGTAAATGACTTAGGCATTACTTTTTTTTTAATCTAGTCATCAAGTCAGTAGTTCTAATAATCACATGCCAGATGCAAAATAATTAGGCTTATGCCTGTTTGTAAGCTGGGAGATAATTGGAGTGATGACAGCCCAAAGCTCTTCAATTATATGAAAAGGCAGACATATCAATTCAGAGAGGAATTTGTGGTAGACTAAATATAATACCAGCATTTTCATATAACCTAAGGATTTCAGCTCTCAGCAGAGTATCTACATAGTTAGAAGAGATCTAGTCAGAAAAACTAATAATTCCTGTATGAATACCGGGTAAAAGATGTCATAAAGGAAATTGAATACCCAAGGAAAGCAATTGTCAGGTGAAAGAAAATAAGAATCTCTTTTCTCTATGATAAAAAATAAAATGGCAGTAGCAGAATCAACTGGCTCTAGTGGAATCCATCAACTTCCTCATAATGTTTGTCTTCATTCTCAAGATTGTACCTGTAGCCCTTGCAAAAGAGCTTAAAGTTTCAAGAGAACTAGCTCATTTCAACATTTCATTCAGGAAAGCTGTTTTCCCTAAGGCTCTACTGAATCTTCTCATTCTCCCTTCCCCTTGCTCTCTCACCTAGGCACCACTAGCTCCCTGCTTTATTCTCTCTGCTGTGTGCATGAGATTCCCACCATTACTCCAAAACAAATCACAAACACTAAGTTGCTCCCAACCATCTTCCAGTCCAGTAATGTCATTCCTGATGTCATTAAGATAGTGCTTCTCTATTATTGCTCTCAGAGCATCAGTGCTGACAAAGACAGAGTCAAAGGAGGCAGAAAGTGGTTCTTCTAGTTCATGTTTGCAGCAATTGGCAATGGAACAGACCTAGTCAGAGTCTGGCCTGGGATGCTGAAAACAGGGACAAAGGTATTTTCCTCCCTGGCCCCAGCACTGCTGGCACTTCACTGGCATGATTAGTGAGGAGAAAACAACAACAGAAAACAGCACTAAAAATGCTTCTCTTCAAACGAAAGAAAATTAATGTGAAACATAAGTAACTTTATCTGTGGTGAGGAATTAAGTCTGATCACTCAATTAAAAATAAATCAGATAACACACTCCAGACTGATTCCAATGAATTAGTACTCAGGAGTTTCCGTTTAATTGCTGCCAGCCAGCCAGAAAACATGACTCCTGTGTAATGATAATTTTTGTTCAAAAAGAAAATTATACTTCCAAGGAACACATTTCTTTTGTCTTTAGTGCAGTTATCGGAAGTGTCTTATTGCACAAGGTTAAAACAAACGGCATTTTGCACTGCAGAAACAGATCAGAGGAGTGAGAGGAGTTGGAGGACAGGGTGGAAGGGAAAAAATGTCTCCTTATCTAGGTTGTAAACCATAAAGAGCAACTAAAACTTCTATCATGTCATCTTTCAAAAAAAATACCAAGAGAGGGATACTAAATAATAGATTCTAAATAATGTGCTTTGATGGGCTTAATGGCACACAAAACCACAGAATTTATTCAACTTTACAAATACAGCTATAACCTGCAAACTCTTTTATATTTGCCTGCAGTGTAATTTGCTCAAAACAATAACATTGATAATATCCTTTCTCAAAGCAAATGTGAATGCTAGAAAACATGGTTACAGCCATATTTAGTGCCTAAAGCTAGGTTTGAAGCTGGGTATAAAATGCACCTATTTCAACACTAAGAGATAAACTCATTTATTCCAAATAAGTGGTCTGACCAAAAGCTGAGGTACAAACACGGGGGACCAAATCTTAAGGATTCTGGGATAGCTGTGAAACCAGTTATAGAAAATGACAACCTGTTTGTTTGGCAACATCATTTTAAGTACTCAGATCACTTCTGTATTGTCCTGACAAGAAAAGAAGTCCTCTGGTGGAAGTAAAAAAATCATTTCTATTCTTTCTGTAATGATAGCAATGCATTGCATAGTTACAGTGATTTACTCTGTCCATAGAATGGTTTGCTTGCAACATTAACTAATTCAGAAGCTTCTCTATTGTCACACAACCAATTCCTACAGCAATGCACCTGCATGGCGTCAAAGAAACAATCTCCCAACAGTATTAGTACTTTTATCCCCAGGAATACCCTCACTGTAAAATTAAAATATGCTGTATAATCATCGTAGAGAATATATACACACTTGGATATATGTTATATAATAATTAATTCATTCACATCCAGAATATGTTATCCCTGTCCCTGTGACAAAAGCTTGCCTTAACATGTAGTCATTTGTCTTTATCTGCAAACTTAGAATAGGCAAGACATTTTTACCAGATGTATTTCTTACCTTGCAAACTCACATATCTTATACAAAGATGCACTGCAATATTTGTGACATATGCTGTGTGCAAATGCAATCCATCCTGTACTGTACGTGTGCAAATAACATTTTTGTCAAACTTCTGTTTGTATAAATGAAGCTGAATGGAAAGGATCCATGCATGGTGAATTTAGGAATTAAGCTTAATCTGTACACTGTTGTACACCCTAACCCTATAAGTGCAGGCAACTATCCCCAAGGCAAACTACATGGTAACTGCAAAATGGAAGGGTTTTGGATTCCCTTCCCATATATTCCTACTCAGTGAGTGCCATTATCTTCACCCAGAGGAGTTAGCCACAGATTTGACATGTGACCTAGATGCTGCGTTTCAGAAAGATCATGTCAAATTGCCCGGACTGTGAGAAAATGATCATAGCTCACCTTGGTTGTCAAATTTGGAGGCAGAATCTGAAAATGTGTGAGAGAAAGAAAATAAAAATATATCCTGTATGAAAGCTTTAAATTGATACTTCTGTATGATTGCCATGTCTTCAGTCACTATCAGGAGGAAAAGCATTTGTTAAGTACTATATAGAAATATGCCTTTTCCGCCCTTTTTTTTTCCTCCTATTTTTTCTCTTTTTTTCCTGTTATTTAAATTTTTTAGGAATGAGAGAAACAATTGTGGTCAAAAAATGCCATAATTCTTCCTGATCAAAAGAAGGAAGAAAGATGCAGAGAACCTGCATTTGTAATGGAAGTTGAACTCCTGAACTCAGTACCATAAAACTGGCAGACACCCTTTGCTTCAATGTGTTTTCTGCAAATTTACATTAGAGTAAGAGACAACAATTGTCAAATATGTACCCAGAGAAAAAGAGCAATTTTTTTTCTATTTCAGCTGTAACTCTAAAACGGACTGAACAGTGCTACAGTAATTTTGATATCAGAAATAATCCATAATTTCTACTTCCTCATAAAGGCCACCTTAAAGTACAAAGCAGGGAGGCACCTGAGCCTGTGGTTTGGGAAAAGAAGCTGAAGAAAGGTATACTGCATCATACAGTAAGGTGCTCTCCACAATAGGACTTCTTCAGAAGAAAAACAATTTAAGCTCTAGTTGAATTTTGCATAAATATAGAACTCCTGGTATTTTAGATTATATTATAAGCATCTTGTGGAGGGGAAAAAATTTCTCATCTAACTGCTTATTAGTTATGAGAAAATACAAAAAAGGTCAGAATTTCAGCTATGGTGTTTGGCTGTCTGGGCAGGGATGTTGATGCTGCAGGCTGCATTGCTATAGTAGAGAGAGATAAAGCCAGTAACTGAGCTGGTTTGGACATCAAAAACAATCTAGCCAGAGCAAGAAAGAGCTCAGTGTGGTCTCAATTACTTTGTCCTTCTCTGTTTCTAATATGTGCATTTGATGTTTTTAACAGTATTCAAAGAAGAACCACAATAATGAGAAAATAATATCTCCTCATGCTGACATTTTAGGAACGCTCTGATCATGTATTACCATTACAGAACAAGTAGGCCCAGTTCATAAATTTTTACTTGATTCCTAGTCAGGAAAACAGAGCAAATTTCTGAGGTCTGAGTAGTAATGAATTCAATTCCACACTTTTTTTCTTTAATATAAAACATTCACAATACAAAAAATAAGAACAAAAGGTTGTGTTGCAAAAGTCTAGCAGAAATGTTTTAATGTACATCCTCTTTCCAGGAATATACATTAAAACATATGCAAAAATACACACAAGTGACTCAGTTATTTGAGAATCTTTACTGCTAATTTCACTCATCTGGAAACAAGAACACAAGGGGAAGCTTGGTTAAAAACAATGTTTTCTTTCTGCTCATCCTTTTCACGTATCCTTTCTGCCAAAAGAACAGGTGCTGTTGCTCTCCTGGGTGCCACTGAAAAGCTGGGCTCTGAAGAAATCCTGCTTCCTAGAAGCAGGGATTCTTCTTTAACTAACAGTCTGTGCTCGATTATCTGTGTAATCAGCCAACAGAGAAAAGAAACACCTTTGGTCTGGCTATGACCCAGCTAGTGTCTGATAAGGAACAGCAGAAGTTCCTCTAGTGGAGGGAAGAAGATTGTTCAGGATTTTGAGCTTTAGCTCAAAATTCGGGAGACTTACATCTGATCTCCTGTCCCAGTTATTCCAGACAGTATGTCTAAGTACCTCTATTATTGTACCCTCAGTTCTCTTGTAACTGAATTCTTCATTAATATATTGAAAATTAAAGTAGTTCCTTATCTCACAAGAATTTTATGATGGGCAAAGGGACTGAAGATCGTGCAGTGCTCAGTTTCTGCACTGTTGAGGGCCATGTAAACTTGTAGTTCAAAACAGGGGCGATGTGGTGCTTCACTGTGTGACTAGAATTCCCTTCACCTCTTTGCGCCTCTTGGCTTTTTCTGAAATGGAATAATATTTTTCTACTCGATCACCAAAATATATTAAAGCAGCATTCACAGTCTTGATGAGAAATATTATGATGAGCAGCTTCCAAAAGCTTATAAATGAACAAAACATACACTTCAAATCAGGCTCTGGGAAAGCTGTACTAGGAAACAATACTGTAGGAAGTCAAGAGAAATACAACCTGAATTAAAACCCAGAGGAAATATTATCCATGCATCTAAGCTGTTGTTGTTGTTGTTCTTTTTTTTTAGGGTATACCTGATCTCAGCTGCTCAGTGTAAGATTAAGATATTCTCTGCACGAAGAAGAACAGAATGTTAGGAATTTGAAGAAATTCTGGACTTCAAGTTTTGGGGTTTTAAATGTTTTAATCACCAATCTTTTTGACTTAGGCCCCTCAATTCCTCTTGAATTAAACTGTCTTCAGTTCTTCCTCAGATCTTTAAGTCTCTTTACACTTTGAATGCAAGACTTTGAAAAGTATTTAGATGATTATGAATTTAAGAGAAGTGATCACAACATTTTCAAATGCTTCTAAAAAGATAATATGCTAAACCCTACTTGAATCTGGATTGATGTTCTGGAAAATGCCAGACCACGTAGCTGCATAGCTCAATGTCCTTGAAAATCAGACTCTCTGCCATGAAGTGCATCAGAAAATTCTTTACCCATGTCCTTATCACGATTTGTGTCTCCCTTATCAGTAATGGATGAGTATCTATTGAAGGAATTAGATACAATATGAGTCATTTGGATGTACATTGGTATTATTAGAGCTTAAATAATTGAAGCTTATCCCTCGTGACTTATGAGTTATTTGTTTAACAGCAGTAATGCAAGGGTACACATTATTCAAAATGAAACAGTTATATAAAAAGAAAAATGAAAAATCTCAGCTTTTTAATATATTTTTATAAGTCACAGTGGTTTATCTACTTTAATAGAGAAAAGTAGAGGTTACATCTGCTATGTCAAGAACTTCCACTGATTGATCACATCTTAACTTGGATGTCACCTGACTGCTATGCCAAAATGTGGGAATAGTTTCAAAAAAAAAAGATGAAGAGTCACAGTTATTAGTCTTAATGCATCTGATGCATCACTGTGCTAGCAGCTTTCCATTAATAGATGATCTTAAAGAGATGATATAAAATGTTACATAGATGAGAAAAGCTTGCTGTCCAAAAGAAATTGCTGATTTGGGAATGTAATTCCCTCCACACTAGAAGGACACTAGAGAGAATATTGATGCTACTAAATCAAACTCTATGTTAATGATGTGTGTGAGGCTGAGGTGAGGGTCAAGCTTATCATTCCTGCAAATTTAAGTCTCCTTTTAACTAAATCCATCTTTACAGAAAGTGGAGCATCCATTCCATTATCAAGCTGCAGTAAAATGTTTACGGTTGATGTGTTTGGCAAGCAAAATGATTTGTAACAGGAAAAAGGAGGACACGAAACTCAAGAGAAAATGCAGAGCTGAGAGATTCATTCACAGACTGTTTTTGTGACACTGTTTTCACATTCACTTTCTGCTTAATCAGTAGAAGCCTGTATTACTGAGCAGTAACTGTGATCATCATGGCTGGGAAGGATCTCCTATGAAGTCTTATGGTAAATGATACTCTGTCAAATCAGCGTAAGCCATTATGTCATCATTATAACTGAAATGTTTCACTTCAGATTTACTTACTGCCAAACTAAAGACTAAAAAGTACAAAAGCTTATTATTTAAATACGCAAATCTGTCAGTTAAATGCACAGATCATTGTTTAGTTAGATACTGCAACTTTGCTGTTTTGCAGATAAATATGTAAACAAATTGATTTTCTTGTAGATGAGTCTCGGTGATTCTGCACCTTCTCCATACTGAGTCATAAAAATCAACATCTGAGAAATCTCACATTTTCTGCTGTCACGGTATGATTTTTCTTTTTCATATAACTAATGCATGGCCTCAAATTGATGTTTTTAACATCATCTCATAATTGGGAATAACGTTAAACCAATATCTTTTTTGGAATGATCTCAAATCTATGGTTAGCAGTGCTCTTCATATATGTATTTGACTTTGTGATGTGAAATCCCATCTTCCCAGAATCTATCCAGGATGTTTGCCAAGGACGGTAGATACGTCAGGAACTGAATAGCTCACAAAAAAATGCATTTGATAGCTGAAAGCCCTCAGAAACAATTATTAGATTCTAAGCAAATTTATATTTTTCTTAAGAAAAAATCTGCCACAGGCTTAGCTCATCAGACATTGCTGTATCAGTTAACAAGAAAAGAGTAAAATGTATGGAATGTTTGGAATTCATACTGATTTTCTCGCAATGTATGGGATATTATGGTATACAAAATTATAATGCCAAAATTAAGTAACACATCATAAATCAAGAAAAAGTATGAGTGATCTCCAAAATGGCTTTGAAATTATAAAAAGGAATAGAAACCTATCTCTGAGTATTGGATCTTGCCATATACCATGAATTCTGATTTAGCTAAAAATTTCCCTATTCTGTTCATGTTATGTTTGGGACATTCTGAAAGCAGATTGGTATAGTCTTTCTTTTTCTCTCTATAAGCACAAGCACAGAATCAAAAAATGTGAAGCCAATAAACGCCAGCCAGCTTACACATTTATGCAATCATGTTAGATTGATTATTTTTTGATTTATTTGTTCACAGTAATTTTACAAAACAATGTCTTTCAGCAACTGAAGTTATAAAGTCTGCTCAGAGATGACTTACCACATAAAACTTAGGAGACATTTTATCTTAAGGGGAAATATTCAGTGAGCATGATACTTGAAAACTTCAAGCTTATAGTAGTTGTTTTGAATAAGTATCTTGTAATGTCTTGTATGTAAGAATATATTTTGCCATTATATTTTATTAATGCTGTACCTTGATGAATCTTCAGTATTTCATAATACATACTGATAGGCCCTGGACAAAAATCTGGCACTAAGTATCTTTACAAGGTAAGAAAAATCACTGGTGTTGACATTTTAAGGTACTTTATTAGAGACTTACTCCACAGCTTTCCACATCTTTAACTGGCATTATTTCAGCTATTTGTTGAATAATTTCACTGAGTAATTTTTCTGTCATTCCTTATAGCCTCTTGAGTCCTTGCTTTCCATTTAGAACAATAATTTGCAAAGAATCACTTGACAATAAGGGCAAAATACTGCTGTGTTTTTCAGCCAGCTTTCTATTTGTGTATTGTCAGCCTCCCTGCAAAGACTGGTAATGGGCACAGATTTTATAAACTGAGAATATTTGCATGTATGCAAATCCCATATGTGTATAGTAATGTGTAATCAGTATTATGAGATTTAACTACTGGGCAAACTGAATACATAAGTAATGGCACTTTGAAGTGGAGCATAGAGACATAAGGTGCCATTTGAACATTTAAAATCCACTGTTACTTGCAGAAACTCTTTCCTAGGGAAACAAAGAATGTGGACGTTTCATTCATGTGTTTTATTTTCTTTGACTGTAGCACAGTATGACTGTAATCACAGATGATTCACATGTTTTATTATGAAAAAGTGCTGTCTCTCTGTTTTACCAGGAACTTTATTTTCTTTCTGTTTTCCTCTGTGACTTCTCAAGAATGAAACTCAAGGGCTTGTTTTAGAAAGACTGAACACATGCAACTCCCACCTACTTCAGATACAATTCTGTCTTGAACACTTCTGAAAATCAGGCCTGCAGCACAGAGGCTCTTTCTCCTCACAAAAAGCTCAAGGGGATTTCTAATGTTCACACAAAGTCTCTGTTTTTACAGTGTCAGCCTGCAGATTCGCATAAGAAATCTGCTTATTGTAATATTTCATCTCTCTGAAAGATGAGACCATCTTTGAATCTGTGTTTCATGTCAGAGGTGGAGATAATGATGCTAGCTTTAGAGATAAAATACCAAATAGATAATATGAATAACAAACACTTAATAGCATGGATGCAATTAAAAAAGCCCTCCTATTCAGCAACAATCATATAAGCAATTACACTCAGCTTCAGGGGTTTATAAAATGCTCATCAGAACATTTTCCCTTTTGTTGTTTGAAGTATACTCTCTCTTAAACTATTAATTTTTTGCCTGTTTCCAGAAAGCTGTTAAATATCAGATATAAGTTTGAATTGCCTCATTTCAATGCATGGCTGTATTTATAGGATAGCTGAATAGGTATCTGAATTAGAATGTGAAAACACAGATGTGGGGAGAAAAAATCAACACAAGAGAAGACAGAGATGTTCTATGTAAATTACATCTACCTCATGGTGTCTTACAGAAACAATTGAACTAAACAATGTAAAAAAAAATATCTCTAGGGAGGTATTTCTCTTTTGAAAAGCTGTTTGAGTGTAAAGGACAGCTCTTTCTTTCTCTTGCGCTCTTTCCTCAGACTTGAGCTGCCTATTAAACTAATAGAGCTATAAAATAAAGTGATTGTGTTTGAACAAGTTGTGTGCGCTTAAAGCCATGGACTGCAGAGTACACACTGCCATCACTCCATGCTGAACCTGCTGCTGCATGGAACAGATCGGTGTGCTCCTCTTTTTCACTTATATCCTACACGATTTATTGTCCAGGAGAGAAACTGTTGCATTCTGACAGTGGAAAAGGCACAATTAAACAATGGAATAATTAGATTAGGATGATTACCACAAAACAATTGCTTTGAAAGGAAAGACAATGAAAATTGCAAGGAAAAATTATTTGAATGAATACAATGGCTTTCAAGATTTAATGCGCCAATAGCTCTTTGAACAGCTGAATCACTACACTCATTCCTTTTCCTGACACTTGCAAATCTAGATTACCCAGAAGCCCCTGCTGCCTCCATTTTTGGCAGCAATTCTAAGCCAATCAGGTGTTTGTTACTTTAAGAGGCTTACATTTGGTCTCGGCTGTGATTACTCTCTATCATACTGTATCACATGTTTGTGGTGTTGCTTCCCTCTTGGCAAGCCAAGGATGCTGCCATTTAGCTGTTTCCTAATAAGTACTAAACCTTCTAAACCTTTTCATTCCCTGCTTGACAATTTACATGAAATTATCATGTAGCACTTCTGTAATGCCGTTTTAAAACTGTTTTAATGCAAATTAAGGCTATTACCTAATACCTACACATGTTCAACTTAAATTGTTTTATTTATATTAGAGATTTTATTGTCAAGTTTATTATCTACTTTTTATCTCTATGCCTGTGTAAATCTTTATTTGACCTAATTTTTCTGTTTGTTCCTGGTCTTAAAGAGAAAATATTACCTTTGATTATGTGGCTGGATTTAATATTATGAAAAGAGATTTTGTAGCGAGCTAATAAAAAGTATTCGCTCACATGAGGCTCGCTGTGGAAGTGGCACCTTCTTTCTACAGCAATTATCATCTTTACTTACTAAAAAAAAATCTATATAAAAATATAATAACTGAAATACGTTTTGATTTGAATGCTTCACCCTACTTGGTCAGCTACATGCTTTTATGCAGAGCTGCATTTTTTGCTCATGTTCAGACACACAGTGCTGATCTCACTGAAATTTTCTGTGACATTTAGAAAAAATGATATATGCAGTTTCCTGTGGAATAACAACCATCCTGTAAAAATGTCAATCTAACAAAACTGTCATGGTCCTCAGCCATTTGACACTGTCTCTTTAATAATTAAGCTTCTCAATAGAGAATCTTGAAACTGTGTAATTACTCCAGTTAATGGATAAATTGTCCTCATTAAGAATCAGGATTTCTACCATGAAGGCCGGCTAAATAGAAACATGAAGTTGAGGCTTATTGGCTGTGACACAGAACAGACATTATAATTTCGCTATACAGTCATCAAAACGGCAGCCCTGGCAAGGATCTCTCACAGCAGTGATTTCTGGAGGGTTGGACTGCATACCTTCGGAGCAGTAAAAGAGCCTAAACAATTGTGCAGCTATTAGTTCCACACTCAAAAATAATTTTTAGGGTCATAAACATTTCCTGTACTAGCGATTAATCTGAAGTGTTGCTATCTGAGGAAAGAAGTTCTGCCCAAGGATGATTAATATGTAAAGCCATCTATCTGTACAGTTTAATAGTTTGGTGTGAGTTTTATAGTGCAATGAGTCGAAATTCACTGTGTAATTTTAATCTACAAACTTCTGCCATTGTGGAGTCCTGGTTAACTCCTTATAAGACCAGAAAGTAAACAACGTTTTTCCAATTCCTCTTGGAACATTTCTGTAAGGGACAGCATATTCTATTAAACCATCTTGGCAGAGGCATAGATATTGTTGAGCACTTATTAAAGTGACTCCTACATTGCTATGGCTCTGCAAAATCTAATTAGAATGGAAGCCAATGCATATAGCCTTATAAATAAAATAAAGTCTTGCAGTAGAGACCTGCTGTCTTTGCACATAATCAGAGTGATCATCTATAGAGCAGATGGCTATCCAGCCAGTTGGCTAAGGGTTACATTACATTTACAGTTATAAAAATGGCTGTTTGTTAAAATCTTTTCAAATCTCTCATTTTCCTCCATACACTTGCCCAATACCATAACTTTGAAGACTGTTTATTGGCTAATTGTAAAGATCAAAATTAAAATCAAACAGGCTAATTAAGAAGCAGTTGTAATAACACCTTTTTATCTGTTTCTATTTAACATTCCTTGATTTTTACTGTCCTGAAAAGGTAATGACACTTCACTGAACATAAAGCCTAACTGCTCTGCCGCTTTGAATAGTCTTCCAGACATTTAACAGCTTTTTAACCATATGGACAACGCATATACTGTTAGAAAACTTTTTTTTTTTTTTTTATCCAGATACATGTGAATTTACAGGGAAGTAAAAAGGGAATACATATCTTGTGAAGTTAAGGGCAAGCATCTGGCAATTCCAGAAAATATGCAATTGTGTATTTGTAAAACAAGTATGCTGAAAGTTTTCTTTAAACAATGATAGTAAAGAACAAACGTATCTTCTTTCTATGCATTATATTTTCTGTACAAATAAACACACAAAGTACAGGAATGTTATGGATGGCTCTGTAATTTGTTGATTTCAGTACTGCAGCTAAGAAGGATCTTTTGATGTGCATGAAAGTAGATTGCAATCATAACGTGTCTTTCCCAAGACTACCACAGTGACTCATTATGAATTTGTACAGAATGAATCAGAAATCTTTTAATTCTCTTAGAAAAGACAATCAATTAAATCTTTTATTTAAGATTCACATTCAAATGCCAATAAAAACAAAACAGAAGCTTCAGGTTTCAGACATAGGTACAGTAGCAAAATGTTATGTAAATGTTATGTATTTCTTAAATTTTATTATGTTATGTATTGCAATTTTTCAGAGTTGAGGTCATTTTTACTTTCATTATTTTTCTTTATTCATTGTAACAAGAAGATCTTTAAACCCTGGCACTCTATAGCATAAATTAATAGCATAGCATAGCATGAAATGGAATGGAACAGAACAGAACAGTTCACTTGAAAGAGACCTTCAAAGATCATCGAGTTCTGATGCCTGATCACCTCACCTAACTGAAAGTTACAGCACATTACTAAAGGTATCAACCACCTCACAAGGAAGTCTGTTCGAGTACTTGATCACCCCACCTAACTGAAAGTTACAGCACATTACTAAAGGTATCAACCACCTCACAAGGAAGTCTGTTCCAGTACTTGATCACCCTCATGATAATTTTTTTTTTTACTAATTCCAATCTGAACATCCCTTAACATGTCTTTTACATGTTTCCACATGTCCCAGAAGGAGAGCTCAGCACATTCCTCTGCTTCCCCTCTCAGGAAGGTGCAGAGAGCAATGAGGTTGCCTATCAGCCTGCTCTTCTCCAGGATGCACAACCCACATGTCCTCTGCCTTTCCTCACAGGATTTATCCTCCATCCCTGTAACAACTTTCTTGCCCTCCTCTTCAAAGACCTTAACATCTATTTTATGTTGTGGGCACCAGAAAATGTGCAAGTTAAATTCACACCAGTACTAAATATTACAGAATGATTTTTGTTTAATGCACCTCAAAACACAATTTGCTCTTCTGGCTACCAGTGCACATTGTTGGCTGATGCCAAGCTTGTTGTCATCTGCACCCCAGGTCCCTTTCTGCTGAGCTGCTCTCCAGACACCCATCTGTTCCTGTGTCTATCATTACTCCACCTCATGTGCAGATTCCAGATTTTTTTTTTCAAACTTCATGTTGTTGCTAATCAACCAATGTACTAGTATATCCCTCTGGAAGCCCTCTTGCCCCTCCAGACAGTCAACAGCATGTCCCAGTTTGATATCATCAGGAAAATCATTTCTGCATCCAGAACACTGATGAAAAATATTCATAGTAAATCCCAAATAATGCTAGGAAGAACAGCTTTTTTTAAATTGACTACCGTCACTTTTTCTTCCCCAGCAGGACTGAAAACAAAGCTGACACTGCTCTTACAGCTCTGAGAAAGACTGAAGGGCAGTATCCACACTGTAACAGCAGATATCTGTAGATCATTCTGAGTTAGGATTAAATTCACATTATTCTTCAAATTCTGTACCACACAGTAATAAAATAATACAATACTGTGGCAAATGTGCAGCATGTGAGATTTTGATTTCTGTCCCAGAAGGTCCCATGATTTCTGAACTGCTGCCCACTGAACCTTATTCCCATGAGATGCAGTCTGGTTTGGAAGAAGAGAAGAAGGCCGTGTATATACTGTTGCAAAAATGAACAAAGCAGATGAGAGAAGCAAAAGAATGTTTGCACAGGAAATTCAGGGATGAAACAAACCAAAAGAGGTGAGGCTTTGTCAAGAGCTGATGCTACTTGATGGACGAGCTCCCAGTGAAAGAGCTGCCCTTGCCCTGTAGTATTTCCATCTAGCAGCAAGTGAGAAAAATTATGGGAATTCCAAAAGAAAACCTAAACAAACCTCTTTACCCATCCCGAATTAAACTTTCCCTGTAGATTTGCCTCAAATCAAACCTGGTGGTTGTCATCTGTTTTCCTTTCCTCATTATTTCTAAATGCATTTCTTGCCTCTACAAATCTCCGTTAAGGTCAGCCTATCATCAGAATTATACCTCACTGATCTTTGTTTATCAGCTGTCTTCATTTCTGTTTTTTTGTTTGTTTGTTTGTTTTGTTAGTATTTTTTCCTAGTAAAAACCTTAGATTTGCCAGAAAATGAAATATTTCTAAGGTTCATAATTCATAGTTCTGTGTCCATCAAGGTGAAAAAACTCTGGGGCATTTATTTTTCATTTTAAGAGTATAATGTATTGAGATTTATTAAAAATATTTTAAAGCATAAAAGCCTGTCATAATTCTTGCCTGCAGTCAATGAATTACAATAATTAATAGGTTAGTCACTTCTCATGTGACACAGATTATTGATAAACAACTTGTAATATTTCAGAATTTTTTGTACTTATGCCCACATGAGCAAGCACCAGAGGCATTAATGTACAATTATTTGCTAGACGAGACCAGCATTTTACCAGTGAAAATTCTATTGAGTTAGCCTTGTCTTGCTAATGTCATGGCCTTTTTTTAGGATACTGCCATCATTACAGTATACTGCTGAAGAAGAAATCTCTGATATTTTCAAATACCAGAGGAATAAATATGTATTTCCAGTGATGATAATTTAGCATTCAAAATATTTTTCTTCTCACAAGACCCTGATCTCTTCATAAGATACATGCAAATATAAACAGAATGTCACTGAGTGCAGTCTGTGTTTCTAATGATAAAATTGGAATATTTCATCTCATCTATAATTTATTTTAATATTTTGACATATTTCTATTGTCTAAGACATAGTATGTTTAGTGTACATATAACATATCTTTTCATTCAATACAGGAAAGTACTCTGCCTTTGAAGAAGAGCCGTTTCTTGACCATATCAACCATTACCAAAATCACAACCTGCAAGGTTGTGAATTGATTCTGTAAAAGTAATTTGTAGCACTTAAAACTATATACGCATTAGAAAAATAAGTTGTTGTTTTCTTATTGGAATTTCTGGCAGGAGGCATAATAGTTTTCATGATAATTCTAGCAATGAATCACATTTATGCCATTTTGAGTGTCAAGTGTATGACAATATGATTCAATTCCTTTTGGAATTTAACTTTTGACTAATCTTCTCTTACTAATTTCACTGAACAAAAATATGATCAGATATGCAAAAAAATGAGTCAAACCCATTTTACATTTGTAGAATATGAGAATTTAAATGATGTGGTAACTTCTTACTATGAAATTATTTGATCATTTCCTCTTTTTCAGCCGCCTCTGCATTAAGCAATATGCAGGATAATCTAAACCAAAAAAAAAAAAAGGGGAGTAGACAGTTACACATCTTAGAAATAAGATCTCCCTTTTCCTGGCCATTTCATGTATATGCATTTAATTCGGATTTTTAATGTGAAGTCCTGCCAGTCTGTCTTGGTATTGTATGTCTATGACCTTGAGCCATTAAGAGATATGATATTGCTTCTGTGAACTGGAAAAACACCAGAACCCATTAGAAAGGAAACAAAATATATTCTGTTATAATCAACTGAAATGTGATGCTCTTCCTACATTGAAAATCAAGCAAAAATCAAAACCAGAAATATAAGTAACTAGAATGTTGAAAGAAAGGTAAAAGAACGAAAGAGAGAGAGAAAGAGGAAAGAGAGAAAGGAAGAAAGGAAGGAAGGCAGAGAGGGAGGGAGGGAGGGAGGGAGGGAGGGAGGTATGGAGGGAGGGAGATCACCAGTAATTAATATTGTACAATTACAGAATCTTTGATTGTGTTCCAAGTTATTCACATGTAGTCTTAACCATACTTTTATTGAATCAATTGCAAAACTTTAGAAAGGAAAGCAGTGTCAGGTCTAGTTTTCTTATAGAAACATAAGCCAGTTATTGCCTGTAGATTCCTACTGTGTCTACTTACTTTGTTTCTTGTATTGATTACTCTGTCTGAGGGTCTTGCAATACATATTTGTATTCTGATTAACTTTTGGTAGTTGATTATGCAAGACTGAGGCTCCATAACAGAGGATAAAGTGGTAGACTAGATGCATACAAAATCTAAAACAAGAAAACTTCTATGAGCATTGCCAGTGTTGAAATCTGCTTTGGAACTCTTAAAACAGGGAGAACATCATGAGCATTCCAGGAAAGTGGTTACTTTACTACGTGCCTAAAAATTCTAAATTATATTTAGATATCAAACAGTATTCCTTCCATGTAAAATACAGAAACAGTTTATTAAGACAAAAGTGGCCTTCTGCACATCCTGTAGTGACATTTACTCTCGCTTCTGCAACTAACATTCATAATTTATTTACGAATAATTTATTTATTTTCATAAAACATGCCTTTATTTTCTAATTAGCCAACTAAAACATAAAATATCAGTCTCACCTTTTTTTGAAAAAAAGAGATGCAGTTTGTGCTTCTTTAATTATTTTGGTTTTCTGAAAATAAAAGAAGATAAAATGCCCATTTTTCATAGGAATGGGTCTGATTATGAATGGAAGCACATAACTGAACAGAAAATACATTGATTTCCTCTATGAAGATAGTAAATTTAACAGCAATTTCTAGTCCTTTTAGGAGCTTGTCAACTTTCTGTCTCCAATACTTTCTATTCTGAATTTCTGGAAATGGAAGTATGATGACAATATATTTAAGAGTTGAACCTTCAGAACTGTAGAGGAATATCTTTTTTGATATATTAATCTCCAGATAAATACTTTAATGTTCAGTCTGCAGCTGAGATGCACATCTCTGCTGCAAACACAAATGCTGTTTATCTTCCCAGTCAGTTGCTCATCTTTCATCAGCATGCTCAGCACTCTCCATGTGGCTTCTTCACATTCACTTTCGTTACAGTAAATAAGAGACAACGTTCAGAAAAGTAGTTATTTGTTTGATTGATCCTCCTCACAGCCTGCAGCTCTCCCTGCTACCTGAGTGAAAGAGAACTCTCTGGTTCTGTGTGAAATAAGGAAAGTCAAATTTGATTACCCCTTAGAAATGCCAATCCCTTCCATCACCAGCAACATTTTATTGGTATTGATGACTATCCATATGCTAAGTATCTTGAGTGAGTTCTACTATGTCTGAAAGAAAGCTGGTGGAATATGTGTTATACATGGCTGGGATTGTAATGATTTCCACTCTGGCAGCAAATTTGCATTTTGAATAATATACAATTAAACTTGAAGCTAGTCACTAAGAACAAAACAGCAAACCAAAATTTATTTTGGTGACCCTTGACTGGACTCTAATTATGGTGAAGACAATAACTGATAAAAATAATAAACACAAATTAACAAGCAAATAAACACAAGTCCTCTTCACAGGTGTCACCTTGAACAATATTTTAAAATCTTCCCTTAAAGAATATTTTAACATCTTCCATAATGTTTTAGTATGCCATAAATAAATAAGTAATGGATAATTTTTAAGCTTCATAATGAAGTCAGTGGTAGCCTTTTCACATGTTTTAGTGAATTGTTAGTTGAATGGAAGCAGGTTACTAACACCTGGACTTTTATTGTAAGACTCATTTTTGCTTTTACTAGGCCTGGTTTTAGCTAGATGTTTGCCTGTTTGTTATTTGTAAAGAAAAAGTACAGATAATCCCTAAACATTTGATCCTGAGTATGGGTGCTTACTTCAGTTTGTCTTTCTAAGGCTGCTCAGGATGGAAGTTGGTCCCAAGGAGCTCTTACATGAAATACATTTTTTCCACTTTTTACAGCATGTGAGAGTGTGGAGAGTAAAATGCACTTCGAGAGGACAGAGCAGAGACGGCGACTTACAGAGTACAATAGACAGCAAGTCAAAGATTTTGTGGTATTCTTAGGAAATTCATAGGGGGCCTCATTTTGTATGATTATTACAGGTAAAAAGGAAATTTCCTTAGAACTTTTCTGTTAAACTAAGAATTCAGTCAAGAATCATTACCTTTAAAGGTAAGATTCTTTAAAAGAAAAAATAACAAACAAACATAAAATTCAGTGACCTCAGAAAAGGCACTCTTTAAAAAAAAAGACATTCACCACAACAATGATGCCATCAACTCAGAAGACAAACATTTTCTAAATGAAATGCTGACTCAAGTTAAAATAAAGTGGGAAGGATTTTCCACTCATACTCAGTTTTATGTGTCATCTAGATCCACAGGCTGCACTATATGCTCCGTGCTAAATGGACTGCCATAGCTCTAAGACATCAAGTACAGAAGACTGTGACATCGCATTTCTCAGGGACCTGCTTATCTGAAACAGATAACACAAAAATTGCTCTATTTTTCTGAACTGAAAAACGTGATGTGTTTAATATTGCTCATCTTATCTTAAGAGCCATAAATCTACTGTTTCATATGCCGATACTTATATTGCAAACCCCTCCTCAATTGCTCTTTTTCATGCATGGCCCCCTACAGAAGACGATCTTCATCCTTCCAAACAGGTCTAATAGAAAAAGAATTACCCTTTACACCTGATATCTGCTAACCCCTTCCAACTTCTTGTTCAAGTATGATCAAGTGTAGTAAACAATAATAATTCATTGTTTCTTTTCATTCTAGTCCTCCAAGTTGCCCATTTATAATTTCTATTTTCACATTGATCCCTGCATAAGTCTCATAGGACAGCTTCCTAAAGATACGAATTGATGCTCAGGATCTGATGTGGGAGCTAATGAGTGGAACATATAGCATAATGCTGGGAAGGCTTAGTGACATTCATTCACAAAATGACCTCCAGACAGTGTCATTTTGGCCAAACTGAGGTGATTGATTACAGGAGAGCAGAGGTTAGCAACTGTCCCCCAGGTGTTTGAGTACAGCATCCTTGATTACACCCTCTCAAAGTTTTCCAGAGAGTGATTGATTTACAATATAGTTTCAAGAGGGAGTAGAGAAACTCGTAATCAAGGGATCCTCTATTACTTGCTACAAGTGTATCATTGTTAATGCCAAGAAGAAAGACTATTTTTTTTTCAATTGATACTCCTTTTATCCTGTAGATTTAAACATCTTAGAAACTTTTTTTTTTTTCATAATTAAATGAGGGCATAAAGGAATAGGCTTGTAGAAGAATATGGACAGAAAATACCATGTTAATTAAATAACTTGACTCCACATTTTCAGACAGGTATTTCCTACTTGAGTTCTTTCTTGAAAATTTTCTGGATAAAGGTAAGCTTTGAATTCCCCCATTTCTCTCCCATAAAGCAAATGAACATAAAGTAACAGGATTTTGCCAGGATATTCATGGCTGTTCAAGGGAATTAAGAGGCTTGTCTGAAAATTATTGCACAGTCAGAATACTGCCAATTTTTTTTGGGGGGGGGTTGTTTCTTTTTTTTTTTCACATGTGTTATGGACCTTTCTTTCTTCAAAACAGTTCACGTCCTAGCACATCACACACAAAGAAATTCCACTGTAAGAAAAGCCATAGTCAGTATTCAGGAATATCTCCTACAACTAGGATATTTAATTCCTATTTTAAACATGTAAATACAGTTTCACCCAGAAAGATCTCCAGAACTTACAGAATGTCCACATTAGAAAAGTTAATTAGGAACTGCCTTCAGCTGATTAGAACAACTGTTTCTTATGAAGTCTGTGTAGGTCTGCCTGTTTACACCATTCAACAAGCATACACTGACAATCAGACAGCATGATACTACCTTCCTTAACTTACATCTCACTTGCGTGATGCAAAAGAGAATAAAAGGACAACATGCAATTATATGGTTATATTTGGATCTACTAATGAGCATTTGTGTTCTGCTATTTTACAGAGTACCTAGCTATTTATAAATTCATTCGATGCATTTATCTATTACTTCACAGAAGTACATGTATTTATAAACACATAAGGCTTCAAATCCAGGCACTGTGATAATTGTCTGCATTGCAGAGGAAGCTCTTTGCTTATGATAACTTGTACTTGTTAAATACAACGAGATGAGAGAGAAACCATTTCAGTTACAAAGTAAACTGGTCTGCATTTTACACAGTCCTTGATAATTTCAAAACACAGGACCAATGTTTCAAGGACATATCACTAACTACTGAAACAGAATGAAGCATCCTCATTGTGAAGAAAATTTCATGGTAAAAATAGCCTTTGAGTAAGTCACACGACCTCAACAGAATAATAAGTCTTTGACAATTTTCAAGGACAAGTCAGAATGATTCATCTTAGAGGCTGTCTTTTGTTCTTAATTTGAGTATGTAGAGGTATAGACAGACCTGTAAGATACAGCTTTTTTTCCCCTTATATTGTAAACTGAAATCATGAGTATACTAAGCTGTTAGTAAGCTCAGACAAATACAGTAGAGTAGAATCTTGATGTTCATTGTCCAACACCACAATTCAGAAGATCTAACTATGTATATAACATAATTCAGTATTTCAATATTGGCATGCTGCCATGTCAATCTTTTTCTGTGATAATAACAACTTGACTGTCTAAGTAGCAGTGCCTTCCTCACCAAAACCAACACCACAGATCTCTGAATATGTTACATGTATTAATTTAATGCAAAGAGTCACATAAATTGCATCTGAAGGTTAAACTATAGCTGATTTTGCTGGATTTACAGACATTTTAACCAGAAAAAGCACTTCCAATATCGAAGATTACTCTGGGTATATAAAGAAGTAGCAGTACCTCAGAGAAGTATTCTAGTTCAGGACATTTACTGAAAGTTAGAGAAGCTCGTGTGCTGAAGATTATGAAAAGGCTTCCTACATCGGGATCTTAATAATGATGAAAATATTCAAGTGCCCAAAACATAAAGGACATAAATGCTTCTTGCCAAGGACATTCTAGAGCCTACTCTGGTCTCTCAAGATTTGCACATAATTTTTGCTGAAAGGGAGTAGGGGAGGAGAGGGGAAGGGAAGGATAGGGAAGGGGAGGGAGGGTACCTACAAGGATCATTAGGATGAATTATTTGAACACATTGGCGATAACTAAGGGCATAATGCACAGGTACAGCATTTCTGCTGATAACTCAAGAGGGTAACTTGCCCTTAAGTTTTACTTTGGAAGAATTTCTAAAGACTACTGGATGAGGAATTAAATGGAAAAATACCCTTGTCTCAAAAACTCATTGGGAACATACTGGCTTTTTGGAAAGACTGTAGCTCATTTGTTTCAATTCTTTTCATTTTGGTAATCCGCTAGAGAGTGATGTCACATGCCTTTTTTTCCCCACCAAGTAAGTACCCTATACTGAGTGTCTCCCGTAGTCTAACTCAGAGGTATTCCCCTAAAGTACAAGCTGTAGTACTGTTTCCCACAGGTTTAAAGTTGGCAAAGTGGCTTTGTTTGCTTGCTAAAAGGTTTGACCAGTAGTTTCCTTGGTATTTTCCTGGAGAACTTGGCTTGAGCAGCCCAAGTTCTAACATTATAGGGCAGTCTTTTCACCCCTCTCTCTCTGATGTATGCTATGTGCAGAGCTAGAAGACTCTGGGACACAGATTTTATATTGCAGCTCTATGCTCTTGACCAGAGTTCCTCTTGGGTGTGTGTGTGGGGGAGTGCAGGTAAGTGGGATTTATGATAATTTTTTTCAGATCATTATGATCAAGGCTTTTTTAGGAAGCCGGGAATTCTGTTCACACACTTTAAGGGTGATGATCAGTGACGCTTATATTTGACATAAATGATGCTTTAGCAGTGCAAATTATTTACAGATTGGGGAGATAGAGAATCAGTGTTTTGAGCTGTTGCATCTGTGTTTTCTCTGTTAAGTTGATGGGTACTAGTTTTCACAGCATTACAACCTACACTTTGTTACATTAGGTACTATTATAAGCCTGGAGAGCAACTCTTTTTTTTTTTTCTGCAATACATAAAACTTACAAGGCTCCACTGGTACTAATAAGCAGCTTCATACAGTAAAATCACACATCTGAAGGTAAAATTATGTCCACTCTTAGAAATAATGAAAAATTGTGCATAATAATTTCCTCTAACAAGGAATGAATTGAATACATTCAGGGGAGCAATTAATACTTGTATAATGCTTTGAAAAACTTCTTTAATGTACATTTTTAAATTTTTATGTGATGGAAGTACATGTTAAAAAAGAATTGAGAGAATACAACTGTCTACAGAAAGGATAGTTAAATTTTTTCTTGTATTCACTATAAAACATGACTAATTTCTTCCTTTCTATTATTGTATGATCCCATGTAATTTCCAGATTCTTAGAAGATATGCTGAACTTTTTTAACTGATAAAATCTGTATGAACAAGCGATGTATATGAATGCAACCGAATTTCTGATGTTGAAAGAGTTTTTATGCAAGAGAAGATTGCTATTTACTTGTGCCTCATGAAAGACTCTGTGCTGCCACTGCTTTGTGTTTTGTCTTCCACCTATTCTTTGTACGTGTGTTTTGTACAAGGTACTGGCTTCTGTCACACACTTGCTTAACAAAACCATAATACGTAGCCTTATACTCTCGGAATAAAAAGGCCTGTGAAATTTCATTGATGCTTCATTTTATTTTGCTAGCAGTAAGGTTGCTTTCAGAATGATGAGTGTCAGCTGCTATAGGAAACAGATAAAGTAGGCCAAGTTACTATCATTCCTTTTTTCCAAAAATCTTTTATCTGCACTGCCTAGCTCGGAACTGAAAAAATAAGGGTCCTGAGGTGAGGCCCAGCCAGTCTCTGAGTAGTGGCTACCCCCTGACCAACTCCCCACCTCAATTTCTCAAACATTTTTCCCATTATGCCATATAGTATGGAATACCCATTTGGCCAGTTCAGGTCAGCTGTCTTGGTTCTGCCTCTCCCAAGTCCTGTCACCAGGTAAAGTATGAACTGTTCATGTTACAGAGGCAGCAGGAAGCTCTGCACCACTAGATGCTCACTAACCAGATCTCCCCTTTACTATCTTTCATCCTGATGGGACAGTTCAATAAAATGTGTCAGCCTGATGGCCTTTCTGTGCAGAGAGTTTAGCATAATTCCAGAACTCCACATCTCTTCTCAGCAAAAAGCAATCCTAGAAATGTTTAAACTACATCTCATGTACTCCCACTGAGACATTTGTCATTGAAAAGCTGTCTCAAAGGGAGAAAACATGCCTTTTCAGTGCTAAAAATTCAAATTAAGACTCACAAAGGAATGTAGAGATTTCTTAAACCTGTACTTCACAGGAGTGTGAAAGAATATTTTCAATTAAGAGGCTGTTTTAGCCAGAGGCTTTTTTACATGTCTGTATCAACTCTTCTTTCCCTCTCACTTGCAAGCACAGAAGGATGACTTTTGTACACTTTGCATTCACTGTTAACAGTGGTAACATGAAGACAAGAACAACAAATTTGAAAATTTGGCACTGCAAACCTGATATCTTCTCAAATAAAACACATTTTACACAGAAGCAGAAATTAGTACTCCTTGGACAAGAAAACATAAGCAGTGCTGTCTCTTTAAGGACTGCATTGTCAGGAACACTACCAGTGGAACAGCAGTGACTTGCCTATTAGGAGCCTCTCACTAGCTGATTAACCTTTCTCTAATATATGATATAAAATTGTTATTTTCATTTCCAAAGAAGTGAAGAATTGAGCATGTTTTAGGACAAAAACAGTAAGGAAATGCCACTGAATTTGCATCTTACTGATGGCTTTCTTACCAGTAAAAGAAAGATAACATGATAACCCTTTCTAAATCTTCCACAGAAACTTTCATTACATAGGAGAAACTATGCAGGAGAAACTATGCAGGAATTGAAACAATCAACGTGGATTTATTTTTGTGCAAGGAATTATGACCTGAGGGAGGAATATGAGTGGCAGAGCTGTTAGTAACTTCCTAACATACAAAGATTTTACTATTTTCAGTGGAAGTCTTACTACAAACCATGGATGTTTGTGTTTTCAAAGGACAGTGATACAACACACAATACTGTTACGTCTAGGTCTTGTGAAATTTTTTTGGTGCTGTCATGACACAAGTATGCATAACAGCACATTGGCTGCTTTGTCTACCATATTGTCTTCTTCAGGTCACAGCAGAATAATATGTAAAACTGGTTGCCAAGTATTTCCCCTCCAGTAATTTTTCTGAGCTGTTGTGTAACTGCCTTGGGGATTTGGAAGGAGCAGAGACATTGGATTACTTTTCTTTTTTTTTTTTTTAAGAAAATTGTGTGCTGCTGATGATAAGAACAAATTATGGGATGTGAAGTATGATAAAATTCATGCTCTCACCAAAGTTTTGGCACTACTGAATCCATAATCCTGGTACATAGTCCAGAGTGCAGAGCCCTGATTGTCAAGCATACATACCATGGAACACGCAATCATGGGAAGGCAAAACAGAAAAATCTGGTTTGTCTTCTTCTCTAGCAAGAAATGAGAGTAGGTAAGAACAGGATAATAACACTCTTGCCATGCTATATTTATATGGTTGTACACTGGTTTAGATTTCATACACTTGTAGACATCAAAAAAAGAAACACCAAACACAAATAACCAAAACCACAAAGATAGAAGATTAACTTCTTAAATTCATAAATGTTTAGACTCAGGTTCTGCGCAGAGATTATAAAAAGTCTTTAAAAATCAATTCAGAAACGAAAAGAAATAAAAGCAATAAATAAATAAATAAATAAAAACAGTTGAATGACTAAAGTGAATAACTCTCTATGGGATAGAAGCTTGAAATTAAATACTAAATATTTCTAAATTGCTGTCATTTTCAAGATGCAAAGATTTCTCCTGTTAATCTCATTAATGAAGCATTCCTAAAGGTAAGTGTTCAAGTTGCTATGGATAAACTACAATTGTAGGTTGATGACTAGGTGGTTTGTTTGTGTACTTGGCAGGGGGCACCAGGAGTCATGTTCACATCTGACGTTACAGTTTCTTACAAAGAAAACACCATTATTTGATTGGAAAAAAAAAAAGCTGACTTTTTTAAGATATGATTTTCTTATTTTAGCAGTGTAAACAGAAATAAACGCTAAGTCTATCCAGCTGCCACCCACATCACACAACTTACGATCTGTCTGATCTATAAAATACCCATAGAATAAATATTACATTAGTTCCTGCAAGACCACAGGAGGATCTTATCATCTCAGAAGAAAAAAGGGAAACTAGGGAAAAATTGCTTTATCTCAAAAGACAGTGACATAGCGCAAGCCAAAGACTAACATTAAAGTTACAGTACTCAGTTACTTCACTTTCACATTCTTTTAAGATTAGTTCTCTTCCCATTTGGATGAAGAATCAGTATTTAGATGGTGAAATGCTTATGTATTCCACTACTACAAATAAACACAAGTAAGCTATTATTAGGAATGCTTAAAGAAATATGAAGACCTCACTGAGAGAACTGTAATGTAAATTTATTCTTCTTGTTTTAGTTTTATAGTATCTCACACTGCCTTCCTGTACAGCAAATATATCATTTTTAGATTGTCATTTATATTACTTTATTTCAAGATTCACCTTCAGGTGTTTATCATAATGTGACATTTACTATTTCATATCCCAGTATACTGTCTCCTACTATAGAAAATAAATATTTTCCTTATTAGATTGAAAGATGTGACACTGAGAAGACATGGATTGTTGTTTTATCCTAAACATTTTCATACAAGTAAAAAATCAGTGTAGAATGAATCATCAGACATTAGATTTTTGAATATACTTGTTTATCTGTTAACAGCTCATTAATAAACTTATTTGTTCCATGGTAGTATGGACACACGGAGCACTTGGGCACTGAAGTTTTATGGTGTTGGACCAGGCAGTTTTTAAAAAGTAGCATGTTCTTAGAAAGGCATTGAACAAAAAATAATTGGAGAAAAACTATTAAGAGTTTTAACATATTGTTATTGGTTACTAGCTACGCCCATACCTCATTTTATGACACTGATTTTGAGTAATACTTTGTTACATCTTGACAGGGAGTGGAAAAACAAAATCTGGAAGAACAGTGGAATGTTTATATTATAATGTAAACATTGCAAGCATAATATATTGGCCACATGCCAAAACAACTCTCTTTTGAAATTCTATCTTTCCTTTGTTTAGGAGTATCTTTTCGTTATTTCCCTAAGTACAGTAACCATTTGCTTGCAAATATTTATGGAGACATACTTATTTTTTTCCCATGGTTCCAAACCTTCCAACTTGTCTGGAGATGTTGGTCACATATTGAAGGTCAAGACTCTGAATTTTGTCTGTCAGCTGAAAGCTCTCCACCGAAGCTGCAGCTTTTCCTAAAGTAGCAGTGTATACAGAAGCTGCACTTCAGTGCTACTTACAAAAAGCCATTTTCATAGAGTGTAGCAATAGAAGCAAATGTTTGTACCACAGCTCATAACTCCATACTCTGTTCTCAAATAATTTTAGTGGCTTACATAAACACAAAAATGGCCTAGACCAGAACTGTATAAGATGACTTTTCTGAGTTGTTTATGCATCTTGACACAAAATGAATACATCCTCCTTTCTAACAACCTATCAAGAGCTTTACATGGTTTTAAATATGCTAACAGAAACAATCATAGAATCAAAGAAACAAAGAATTATAGAATCACAGAACATCCCATGTTGGACCCACAGGATTATCAAGTCCACTCCTGGCTCCACACAAGAACCCAAATTTAAACCCTGGATCTGAGAGCATTGTTCAAATGCTCCTAGAACTCTGGGAGCTCAGGGCCATGACCACTGCCCTGAGGAGCCTGTTCCATGCCCACTATTCTCTAGTGATGAACCTTTTCCTAATCCCCAACCCAGCTCTCCCTGTCGCATCCCCATTGCGTTCCTTCATGTCTTGTCACTGTCACCATAGAGTAGAGCTCACACTGACCCTCTCTGCTCCCCTTGTTAGGAGCTGTAGGCTGCCATGAGGTTTCCCCTCAGTCTGCTCTTCTTGTGGGCTGAAGAAACCAAGAAACCTCAGCTTCTCCTCAAACATCTACTGCTTCAGACTCTTCATGATCTTCACAGATCTCCTTTGGATGTTCTCTAATAGTTTTATGTCCTTATACTGAGACTAGCTAAATGCAAAAATAGAAGTAGTAAAAGACACTGTAAAATTACACTGAAAGGCTGAAATTGACAATAAAATTTGCTATGGGCTGAGAATCTGATAAATACTGGAAAATACAGAGAGCTTTGTCTCCCATTCTTGTATAAAGCATTTATATGTGTACTTGCATGTATGGACAAATTATTGCATAAAATTGTTAGGACAAGTAGTTTTTTTCAATAAAAACTTAAGTGAGTAGCATTTTTCCCTTTTGTCAATTTAATAACAATACACATTAACTGACAGAAATATCTCTAGGAAGAAAAACTGTGTTTTATTTTTCAGGCTCAGGATTTCCAGGCTGATGAGACTGCCTTGCAGTCATGGTAATTTGCAAAGGAGGTGACAGGAGTGATCATAGGAAAAAAAAACAGTTCAAGCAATTCCTACCACCACCACCCATCACTGCTGCCATGTCTAGACACAAACGTATGAATTAGTCCCGATAAGATAATTTTATGTAATCTATTGTCAGTGTTACAAAGCATGATTGCACATCGCTCTATCACTCAGACATCTCTACATTTTGTTCAGAATTGCAAGTTACAACAGTACTGAGTATTTCAAATGTCATACCTCTCATATTTTACAGGAGGATGAAACAGTCTCCATCAAAGCATTAGTCACACATATGCAAAGGTTACAGAGTATAGTAATTTTTTCCTCTTTAGTTACGGGTCACCTAGTTTTGATTTAGAGACAGTTCACAATCTATTACCCACTATCTAAAACATCATGGATCAAGTTGTCATAACTCAAAAAAATCCCAGAAAGACAAAATGTAAGAAGGATATACTGAATGTCAATGGTTAAATTAATAACTAACATAATAAAGTTAGAGGTGAATGGTGAGACTTTTCAGATACACTCCCAGCTTCCACAGCAGATGTTGAAGTGGTAGATAAAGTTGGACATTCAGCACAAATTAAACACAAAACCCACAACATCCATTTTGTTATACTGTCACCTGTTCTTCAGTGAACACCTAATATATGTTAAAGAGGTATTATTACCTCAGTAATTTCACCAGTCTGAAGCATGAAAGTGACCATTAAAAGCAGAGAGATCACACAAGTGACAACTTTCAAAACTTAATAAGATATTAAAATACATTTTAATATATTCATATTTTGAAGATATATAAAATAATTTTAAAACTTGTTAAGAACTTTACTTCCAACTTGAAATATAATGTTTAATACATACGTATACATATTGCATCTGAATTACTATATGATCCATTACAAGACATACTGACATAGTTCATTTTGGCATTTGAAAGATCATTGATATTCTCAAAATATTATTGAAAATACTTAATTGTATCTAGAATAGTTATGGTGCTTATTCATTCTTTATTAAGTTAGAAACAGATCACAGATGCATATCTGTATTCCTTGATCACTTTTGAAATATGCATCATTAGATTAAAAATCTATTTTCAAAATATGTACTCGATGAAAAACGACTTGTAAAAAGTGAGGCCAGAGCAAAAGAGAGCAGAATCATGCTCCTAGTTTTCCATATTTAGTTCATTTTCCATCTTTATGGTCATGATCTGTTGTAACAATAGATTTCTTTTAAAATCTTGACCATCCAATTGTCCCCCCCTAGAAATCATCTTACAATCAATCACAGCCCAGACACATTTTAAAAAGGAGCTGTAGCTGTGAAATTGCAATACTTGGTATTTAACTGACCCATGGAAATAGGACTTTGTCATAGTTGATTTCATAAAAAGGCTACTTTCAAAGGACTATGGAAAACAGAAAGATTCTGAGAAGGAATTAAATTTCTGCTAGTAGGGGGGTGATGGGCTGCTTTATTAATAAAATGTTGAACAGCAGGAGGACACTAATGAACAGGCACCCTAGAACTGGCATACACATAAATTTATTCCATCAAGCACTCACATTTGCACATTCAAATAAATATTAAAATAAATAAAGTTTCTTAACAACATAGGACAGTCTTACTCTATTGACTGAAGAAATCTACATAGGGATTCCTCTGATAGCAAAGTAAATGATGACTGCACAATACCTTGGAAGATAATGGAAATACTTTGAATGCTGAGTCACTTCCACAAAAGACTGATTTTTATATTACTCTTCTGCTCAGGCTTAGCTTTCCCAAAGTTTTCTCCCAATATGCTGGTATCCTGTTCAATATAAATTACTCTACAAATTTTTCTATGAGCATTCATGATACTTGACAAAATGTGAAAATATAGTGCAAGGAAAATGCAGCAATTTAGGTCCCAATTTAATACAGCAAATGCTTATGTATCTAATTGCAAATACATCACTGTTGTCTGCCTCGCTTTAGTAGAGGAACTTTTTTACATGACTGAACATCTCTGACTCAACTAAATGTGCATCCTTAATGATGGTCATATAAAGGACTTCTCTATTATGGATTATAAAGCCTATTATAAGTCTTATTTATTTAGCTCTCACAATGCATGACTCCTAGACATACAGATCATATCTGGATCATATTACATAATTTTGGGAGGGAATTACTGAATGGCAAAGGGTTCATTTCAGATGTGACAAAATGTCTTAAGAAGTCTGTTTAGAAAGACAAATATGCATGGGATGGTTTCATTAATCACTAAGAAGTCGTCTACTTGTATAAAACAAGCAATACAATTCTTTCTTAACACACATGAAAGCACAACCCTTTCTTGGTATACAGGTTGTTCTTGAAAATTTACAATCCACAAGGTAATGGTAAAATCCCACTTTTATAGCTAATAGGATCTCCAGCGTTCATTTATTGTTTAAGTTGTCACATTGTAGTCCAACATTGCAAATCAGATGTAGGTTTTCATGGCTACAACGGCATAACACTATTGAAAAATCAGTCTGGTCCCTCAATGATTAGCCTAACATTTCTTCCTTCCCAGCTACATATAGTAGAAGAAAAATGCTTAATTTATCTGTGGAATTAAAGCTGTTGGAAATTACCCTGGAAGTACCACCTCAAAAGATGGTGTGTGTACTAGCAAGCCTAACCACATCAGAAGACTGCAGACTATTCTAAGAAGCAGCTCGCTTTGCAGTAAGACCTGAAGTAAGCTGATGAAGCTTTGTTTTCAGCCCAGTAGTCTGGCCTCTTTTCCATCCATCTTATTGTACACTTATTCTGCTTGCTTCTCACCTACTTGCTTATAAGCTAATTCCTACTCAAAATATAGTTCAAAAACTGGCAGATTTTAACACATGTAGTGATGAGGTCTGCAAAATGGCTCAAAAGATTATTCCCCAAAATCCCAAATCTCCATATCCCCATTTCTGTTGTGAAACATGAGCAGCACAATGAATTGAAATCACTATGACTCCTCATGACTCACAGAGCCTTACAATAATAAGGTTCTTCAAGATCATTTGAAATATGTGCTACTACCTAAATATAAATGCACTATCATTATTTCAATAAGCAATCACTGAAGTAAACAGAAATGTTTCTATCAGTGTGACGAGTTCTACTGCAGACAGGTGCACATATATTTGCATGTTTTGGGAGTACCACGCACTAGCACGCTGGTTGGTTTCAATTAAAAGCCAGAAATGGAGGATTTGCAGCATGCAGTTTTCAAACACTTCGAATTACATTATATCGTAAACAAATGCAGACATTATTTTTTTCCTCACTACAGCCCGAAGAATTAAAAGCAAGCTATTTCTGAGTTGTCTATATACAATGAAACAACATTAAAAAAAAATAATAGTTAGAGTTTCTGTTTAGGTATGGTGATTCTCCAAACAGAGGTATGTTTGTTAAACTCCTTTGGAATATCTGACAGCTAAATGGAAAGCAAACATATTTCCAGGTTGATATTTCTACCAGAATGTACTATTTTTTTTTTTAAGGGGTAAAAGAAAAAGGAAAAAAAGAAGAGGATATAAACTAGCTCCTTCCCAATTGAAAAATAAACAGAAAAAAACAGCTTGTTGTGGGTTGGCTGTGTAAAGACTATAGATGCTTCATGTGAGTAATTCAAAGGCCAAACTGATAGAAATGAAGGAAAAGTATTCTTGTAAATAAATAGACTCATAGAGTAGGAAGTTAGTGAATATAGAAAGTCATCAGACATGCACCCAAATCTACAGTGTAATCTCAATAGATACTCTAATTCCAAGTAGCCAGGTTGTAAAACGCAGTTTTGAGAATCTTTTACAAAAGGGGATGCTTTCATTCATACAAGAAAACTCAGTTTAACTTTGAGATTCTTTAACCCTACCCTCACCATGTTACAAAATCATTTTTCTTTGCTGAGTGATGACAACAGTACAAAATGGAATGATGAAAACATTAGCAAGCTCTCTACAGAGACGGCTACACACAAGCAGGGAATTGAATGCTGTATTGACAGAAGATCATCATTAAATGTGTTCACTTGCATCACTGCCATTGCAAAGCATATGCAAGACTGTATAAACTGTGAAGACATGGAGAAACATTTTCACATCACCAGAGAAAGCATTTAAGTCACTATAAAAGAGTTACTATTAGAAAAAAGAATGTGTTGAACTACAATATGATATTAAATATCTAAGCAGATTAGTTCTTTTCAAACAAATGTGATAATGGAATGTTACAATAAATAAAATTTTTAACAGAAATTCTGTAGCATCTTCAACAACCTATGCATAGTGAGAGAGGTAAGAAGTGGAAAAGGAAGAAACTCAGAATGTCATTCAGTCCTGATATTCATAAACAGTACAAATCTCAAGTTTACAGAGCAAGTAGGAATAATGTTATGCCTGGGTATATGTTTTTCCTCTGCAGCCTATAAATGGGTGGCGGGGATCTAATAGAGATTTACTCACCTTATGGTATTCCTGCTAGTAGGTGGAAATGGACCAGCTCATAAATTGTGAGTACTCAATGGCTCTCCTAATTTATTCACATTTATGTTCAGCCCTTAAGAGACTTAACGATAACAAATGCTAGAAAATACATCATCACTGTCTCTAACAAAAATTCAACCTTTGCCTTCACTGATAAAAGAATAGACTATCATTGCCTAACTACACATATTATTACCTAGCTGAAATCTAGAAGATTCTAACTGCAGAGCATAGATCATATCATTTTCGTGTTAAACAGTGTCTGTTTAAAAAAATAAGACCATATTTGTGTAGAAATTTTATCCTATGGACAAAACATGGGGAAAAGTTGTAGAGATGTGGATTTTGAAAAAAAAAAAAAAAAGAAATATTTCTGGAAGAATTTATTATTGTTTCAAAATTAGATTTGCTATAGTTAATAAACTTTCTGCAGTTTTCTGTTCAATACATGTCCCTAAATATGCTGAAATTATTAAGGAAAATGAATAGAAGTAATAACACTTAAATTAAGAGTTGTAGTCTATATTTAAAAAAATAATAATAATCTGATTTTTCTTGTTTTATGGAAAATGCTAAATATCATTGCTACATTCTAATCAGAAACATATTTTGGACATATTAGAATTCATGATAAAATGGACATTCTTGTTTTCAATTTGTATTAGTTAAATCAAATCTAATAGAATTTTCCTAGATGCCACCACTTGTGATATATACAAGCCTTTTCATTGTTCCACATCACCTTGCAGAGTTCATAATACAATTACAATGTTTTATCTAATCTTGTAAAAACTGCAAGGTACAAACTTCTAAAGATTGCATCATTAAACCAAAATGATGCTGTCTTCACATCGTAAAATTGTAAAATTCCATAGTTAGCGAAGACTATCCCAATCCAAATCATCGTTATAAAATGTCTTGCCTCTTCAAAAGGATGAAAAACACCAAATCCTTAAAAAAATTCTATACGACATTTTGCTAAGAGATTTGTGTTGATTGTATTGCTAAGAGATTTGTGTTGATTGTACTTTGTCTGGACTCTTGAGGGAGGAAAGCTGTGTGAGCTGCTACTATGTAAAATGCATGTTTTGTCCTGGGACAGCTGCAGGTTCTTTATGTCAGATCTGCCACACTTCTTGATGAGAATGATACTTGAATAAATAGCAACTAACGATGATGACTGTTTTTTTATTTTTTTGTCTTTCATCTTCCAGTAAACAAATAAAACCTACCAATGACAATAGGAGTGCTGAACCCAGCTGCAAATTGATCTGAGTAGTGGCAGGAAGAAATCTCAAGTGTAAGCAAATGCTGCAGACTCAGAAAGGACACTGAATAAAATATCTGCAGAGAACTTGTGTCACTGAATGTGAAGATACAGTTTCATTTTTCACAGTCATTCAGTCCTTGGAAAAAAATAATAAAACTCAATGTCAAGATGCAAGTAGGACAAATATGTATTTATATATATATATAATGAAAACGTCAAGTATATATATTGACGTTTTCATTACTCTTTTGATTAGAAAATACACCATAATATTACCTTTTGCGCAAATGTCTCAACATACTATATATTGTAAACACTTCATAGTGGATTAAAATCTTTATAGCTACTTGAGGCTTTTAAAAGCTTTATGCAAATTCTCTTTTAAGGATAAAACTGTTTCATACAACCAGGAGTCAAGAAAGATGAGATTAGTTTAACTATGAGGAAATAGCAGAATTTGAAAACTATTTTTGTATGTGGCATGTAGCACAATATATGTTCTATTCTTGGCTCAGACGTCAATTTTTTAATCAAGGCCAAGACAGCTGCAGTAAACAAGCATCCTATCAAGAAATATTTTTCTTGAGATAACATGAGGAAGATACTTACATTCAAATCCTGACTACTTCTAATTAATTATATAAATAATAAATGAATCTATGTTGTGGAAAGCATGCAGTTTTGCTCTTTATTCTCAGTGCTTTTCCTGGTGTTGTAATCCAAATACTTTAAGACTAGTCCATCTAGGGCATGCACATAGATAAAGCAATTTACTTTTTTTCTAAAGGCCAAGAAATAGAACATGCCTCTTTTTGCATTGCCATGGTTATTTCATGCTTGGAGACCCTGATTCAGAGGAGACCAAGAAGTAAATTGTTTTCAAGATTCTCTAAATGCAAGGGAGTATCTTTCAGGAGTCACTAAGCCCTCAGCAACAGAATAATCTACAGTAAACCTTGTCTTATGGTTGGAAAATCAGCAGCCCAACTTTCATGGGGCTTAAACAAAGATAAAGGCACCATTCTTATCTCTCTCATAAGCCAGAAATGAGCCACATGCATTGCCCTCATTAATATTTGTTTACACAAACAGCTGTTGACTTCAATGTTTATGGGAATTATTAGCTCCAGTGCATGAAAAACTTCACCTGAATATAGATATATTGTTCTACCTATGGAAAAAAAGGCATTTTGCTTCTCAAATGGGTTATTGACCTGCTAGCAGTTTGGTCAAGCACACCAGAAGCCACATCTGGTATATCAAAAGGGGTATTGCCGCTTTGAAAATGATGAGAACAGAGGGCACTAGGTGCAAGTACAGAAGTCAGGCTGAGCCAATTTAAGAATTCAGTGGTGCTGAAAGAGATGATCACATCTCTTGTGGCTGAATATTGCCACCTCTCAGTTCTACGCTTCAAATTAGGGGGCTGATTCCCCTCACTAACTGCAGAAAACTGATAAAAGCAAGGAGTTTATTATTAGAAGTGGACAGGACTTTTTGATTCCCAAGTATACTAAGTTTAATTTTCTTCCCTTTTGTCTCTCATGTCTTTATGAGTCATTATTTCCAGAAACCAAAACAAGATAATTTGATAATGATTTTTTCTTCTATATTAGCCTCATTTCAAACAAGTGTTTTTTTCAAAGTCTATCTCACCTCAGATTGCCTATGAAACTGCTGCCACATTTTGGAAGATCAGACTTGTCAAGAGACTACAGCCCAAGCCTACAGCCCTCCTTCCAGCCAAAAAGGCACTTATTTGGTAAGGAAGGTTATTGCTGTCTAGCTTTACAGCAACCAGGGTATTTTTACCTGGTGCTGCCTCTAAGTACAGATGCTGTCTTAAACTACTGCAGATAATAAGTTCAGCTTCAGGTCAAGAGAATTGTTTCTGCTATGATAAAAGACTTGTACTCCCACATCTGAGGTTTATGTATATCTGTGCGTTTGATGCTAGAAGTTCCAGGGTTCATGTAGATAGCAGACAGCATGATTTGCATGAGGGATCTCTCAGTAGTGTCACTTTGTTCCTAATAGAGGTCTGTGTACATCTCAGTTCTGTTTAGTGAAGAGTCTGCTCAATGACTTCACAAAAAGAAGTTTGTTGAAGATTTACAGAAGCTTTGCTGTTTTTCAAGCATGCAGAGCAGAGAGCTGAGTACTGTTGTCATGACCAGTGTCGCATTTAAGTCTTCTGCTGATGATTCAGCTTTGGTAGCAGGCATAACATCTTCTCATTTCTGTGCCTCTCACACCAGCACTCACATGCAACCTCAATGAGTCTGCAGTATCTCCCACACAAGAAGACAGACAACTGCGTTTTAGTGAAAGGCAGAGCTATAGATCTGTTTCCTGGGAGGGCTCACATCATAAAAGATGTCAGGGCTTCATTTCATGCCAATGTATACTTTATTGCATATCATATAAATACATATATAACTCTAGGCTGAAAAACACTCTGAAGAAGTCTGGAAAAGCAAAATTTTGAAACTACAGAAAACACCTATAGTGGAAGATTCTGGACTTCTGCCTGCATGCTAACTTTGTTATAGCAGATTTTCTTCACATTTGCTTATTACTAGTGTTCATTTTGCAGAATGGTCACAGTACTTTATGGATTCAGTGAGCTTCCAGATGAAAATCTCTTTTTTCCTTCTCATTTTAAAATGGCCTGTACCAAGAACACTGTTGTGAGATCCCATGTACTGTGTTATTCTAGTATAATTCATTCAGCACTAAAGTTTCTGTATTGAGACAGATGTGTTGTCACTTAAACAATTCTATAATAGAGCTCTCTTTTTTATTTTATTTTCTTGAGTGGCAGATATTGTGTTTTTCCATCCATTTAGGTTTCGAGGAGCAAAATAAGGCCTAGGTGGTGCTGAGTAACATGCAGCACAGAAAGCCAACCTCATCCTGGGCCACATCAAAAGAATTGTGACTAGAAGGGCTATACTAAGGAATATGGTGTATGCAGTAAGAAAATTTTCCAGCTTCAAACCAAACCAAACAGCCAAAGCCAAAATTAAACTGGACATTTGAAATTAAACTAATTGTTAAAAATAAGAAACAGTAAAATCACAGAATCATGGAATTGAAGGAGTGGGAAGGGACCTCTGGATATCATCTAGTCTAATTCCTCTGCTAACACAGATTCCCTACAGTATGTTACACAGGAAAGTGTCCAGATGGGTCTTGAATATCTTCAGAGAAGGGGATTCCACAGCCCCTCTGGGCAGCTAGCTCCAGTGCTCTGTCACCCTCACACGTTTTTCTTCATGTATGTATGGAACTTCCTGTGTTCCAATTTGCGCCCATTACCTCTTGTTTTGTCACTAGGTACCACTGAAAAAATGGCCCCATCCACTTGACTCCCACATATTAGATATTTATAAGCACTGATAAGATCCCTTCAGTCTTCTCCAGGCTTAACAGTCCCCAGCCTCTCGGCCTTTCCTCATAAGGGAAATGTTACAGTCTCTTCATTTTTGAAGCCCTCCACTGGGCTCCACACTGCAATCCATGCTGTTCTTATGCTTTTCAACATGTACGCCAAACATTATGCCATTTAAGGGCAATCTTCAGTTTGAACACATTGGCACTTTTTAACAAGAAATCGAGTTTACAAGCCTTGTCTGTTAATTAAAAACTGCATTACTCAAATACTACTGTTTCTGGTTATTTTAGCCCTGAAAGAATGAGGTTTATAATCAATCCCTTCTCAGTAAATTCACATCAAGCTCTTTAAATAATTCTTCAAGTTCACACTTATCTGAACTAGCTAATATTATTGATTATCAAACTTGCTTATTATTCTTCTGAAACTAAGGCATGTATGAGGCAGTTCAATAAATAAAGCAATTTCATGCTGTAATAGCACTGCAAATAAGAAAAAAGTTTCTAGTTATGTGTCTGTCTGTGAGAGAAGGTTTTAACAGCTTCAACATACTGAAATGTATCAAATGACAAGCTCATCTATTCTTAACTCATCATGCAAACACAGACCTGAAGTAAGGGGCTGTAAATTTTCTAACTTAAAGACGATTGCGCTACTTATACTAGATCCAATTATTGGATTTACTCATTCATGTTTTGTTGCTATGCCATTTTATGCATACCATTGTATGTTGTTTATCATATTTATAGCAGGATAACATGTATGATGCCAGTGACATATATTTAATCTACCATCAGTAGAACCTTATTGCAAAATCTGTGTATATTTTATCCCATTCTTGTTCATCTGCCTATCTAAATGTAATGTAATTGACCTAATAAAATAGCCTACTTTTAAATCACATCTCCAAATTATGAAGATAATTTTGTAAGTAAGAACATTGTGACAAGTTTTCTCATATGTTGCCATCTGCGCCTAGGAGAAGCATACTTCCTTTCATCAGTCATGTCAGTAATAAAGGTACTGAATAATGCTTGAAGTTGAAGAGATTCTCATAGAGTTCCATCCAATTTGATGGTGCAAGATTGATAGTTGCTGTCTGGAAATGTCTTCTCAAGCAGCTTTATACAGAAAATTAATACAGGTTAGGATTACCAAATTTCTTATAGTAATATCATATCATATATACTATAACATTATTATTATATTATAAATGTTATAATATCATATTATATTTTTAACTTTAGTTCTTCCTTACATACAAGACCTGTTGACTTCCCATAGCAAAAACTGAATGGCTATGGCACTATTTGGTATTAATCATCTCCCTCTTACATTCTAGGCAAATACTTTTTTTTTTTGTAACCTTTTTATTCTAGTTTTCCGTTATCTCACTCTCCAGAATTTGAAATAGTTACCTTGGAGATTTCTGCAATTTCATCAATGCTGTTTATCAAGAACTGTGGATTTAAGAACATCTGAGATATTCCTAATCTATTCCTAATCCTAACTGAAAATCTGGGTGTTGAAAGACTAGATAACAAATAAATAAAGACTCAGTTTTATCTTCAGTACTCAGTGGTTGTATTTCTGATTTAGAGAGTTTTTCTTGATATTTATCAATATGTAAAACTATATGGCAAGTGCGGTATTTGGTAATGAACACAAATACAGACCATGCCGTGTGATAGTTAAATAGTGTTCCTTTTAATGCTGACATTATGCTTCTATGGTACAGGTATGTGCACAAACATGCATGTTGATATTTTACGCTGGCTGTGCAATTTGAAAACACGTTTAATAAGCAAGGAAATGAGTTTTGTGTAATTAATGTAAGGGAGTTAATTGTCATCCACAATTCCAAAACATGATATGCTTAAGAAATTGATATGATCCTGAGTCATTCTTGAATTTGCTGCTTGTTAATACATCTGTCATACAGTGCTAATCTGGCACTGGACTTCAGTTTTGCTATTGTGCTTTCATTTAACATTTATTTGTACTAGGGCTCAAATTTACAAATCTCAATGGAAGCATTTTTTATTCTGCTTTATATGGCATCTGAGACTTATTTTTAAAATTATGTTAGACCTTCGCCATTAAAATTAAAATTCATAGCATAAGGGATTACAGAAGTCCAAAGATTTATTAGATTTTTTCCTTCATGAATTTTATAAGAAAGCAATGGTGAGAGATCAAGAGATCAAACTTCCTGGTCTTGCAGAACCCATGTCTGATCACCTGAAGGAAACAAGACTATCAAACAACACAGAACTCTTCTCAGCTTCTACACCTCATTCCTAGTCTCTGAATATCTCTGTAGGAACCACAATAACAGCTCCTCACATGGTTGGCATTTGATATCTTCCTTTGTAATGTCACAAACATTTGGCATAGAAAGAATATTGATGGATAGCAGGAAGTGCAGAAACCTGCTGTGGATTTATTTTTACATTTTCTTCTTTCTCAGCTGGGTTTCTTCAAAACAAAAGTATTTTCACCAAGCAGGTGGATTTCTTCTTTTTTAAGCTGCTTGATTTCCATTTGTTTGTAAGAAAATTAGAAGGTCTGAAAACTGTTCTTGACTTACTATTCAGTATTAGCTTCTTTGAATTATTTATAAATGGAAAGGTTAATAAAGAGGATTGGAGGAGCAGGGCATTTTTGACAAGAGGTACAAATGATTAAGTTTTAGAAACTATTGCCAGGTTACCAAAGTGATGTTCTGAGAAAAAAAAAATCTTTAGAAAAAGTTCTTTTTTATTATAACATCATGTAGCCATATTTCTGAGGAAAAAAGAAAATCAAATCAAATAAAAGAATCAATAATGGAACATGCTGCCTTTCCTTCCATATATGGATTCATACTCACATTTTTCTTTTTGAACTCTATTTGCAAGAAATTTTGCCAGCAGAGAAGGGGAAAATCATAATAAATTGCTTCCCAAAGTATTTTGGATTTATGTTTCTTAATAAAACAAGTAGGATGATAACTATTTGAAAAATGGTTTTTTTGTAAAGCAAGAGAACAGAAGGACAGATATAGAACAGAAGCATCTTACTAAGACGATTCACAAAGAAACTACAAGAGTTACAAAGAGGCAGAAATTCTTCAGAATAAAACAAACACAGAAGATGGAGATGCAAAAAATCACTCAAGTACTTAATAGAAGCAATTAGCAACCTTTAGGACCGTACATTTGCACTGATAATATCTCACAAGAGTATGGCCTTAGATTTTTTTTTGTTTGTTTTTTTAAGATAATTATTTTGTTTGCTTGTCATAGGCAGACCACAAATACATTCAGAGCTGCCTGGTTATATTTTCCCTTTCAGGGAATACTTGCAGCCACTGAGATCACTTCTTTTTTTGCTGTTAGCAGACCCCTTCGCCATGAGACTACTACATATTACCCCAAGGTATAAGATTCTTGCTAGGGTCTGTTGCCCTGAAGAGATGCAATCAGCATCACACTCTTACAATTTTGTTCCCACTTCCATGATAGAAATTCTACATCACTTCAGAAAATTGTCTAATCTTCTTCTAATTCTGGTTTCTCCATAATTTAAAAAGGGTGGCTGGGAAGGAAAAAAAGATATAGCCATTTTTGTTGACAAAAAGACTTAGAATGTTACACATGAGAAGTATCGTATGGATGGTAAGTAATTGCAATAAAGAAGGAATTGCTAGGAATTTGCAAGCACTTCAAGTGCTATGGGAAAATGTTGCCCCTGTTTTTTGGTGTTACTCATACTTGGATGGTTATTGTTAGGTTCATCATAAAGAGTTTTCTCATGTGTACAAATTTAAAGGACTGTTTTATAGATCATAAAAATATATACTCAATTACTTCAAATAACACTTGAGGAACTGCATGCAAATGGTGCATAAATTGCTCAATGAATCAAGCCAAAGTTGCTTTCAAAATCAGATACCCGGGGGTAATTGACATCAACAAGAGCATACACGCTGTTGAGAAGGGAAATCTTATTACTGCAGAGTAGTTTTCATCTGCACCTTAAATAAAGCAGGGATTTTAAACAAAACCATTTCAATCATGCATCTGCAGCAATTTTATTATTAAAACTGGTAGTGTTTCAGGGACAATCAATGTACTTAGTCAATATTGTTTTGATTTGAGTTACAGTTTACTTGTACAATGTATAGATTTATAAAACAGCTTATCCTCCATTGTAGATGTTTCTAAGAAGCTTACTTAATCTCTGTTTATCATAAACTGTAAATCAAAGGCCTTTGCAGAGCTCCCAAAGACTGACTTCACAAAACTAGAATTTCCCCTTGCCCTAAGGGGTGCTAAGAGGTGTATTATTAGTATCAAGATCTCTAAAATGTCTTTAAAATGCATTTTCACCACGTCTTGTATTTATTATGTTTTTAAAAACAACAGAACAGTATCAGTTCACAAGGGTTTTTTTAATTCTGTCTTTATTTTCAATTTCTGATTCATTAAATTTCAGCCCAGATTCAAATTCTACTGCAAATCAGTGCAGATATTTTTTTCTAGTTGATTTCATTTATAAATTCTTAATTATAGTCCCATGAAATACAACTAGACCCTGATGGGGCTTCTTCAAAATGAAGCCTATTTTAAAGCTTTTGCTGTTTCATACTGAAGTCACCAAGATCTAAATACTGAGACCTCAGCCCCATAACCTGACCAGTGTGCAACAACAGGAGGCTTCTGTTGGCTCCTCCCTTAGAGTAGGCACATTAGAGCAAGTACATTAGTCTGTCACTGCATATGGAAGGTGCTGGTGGACGAGGTGGTGAGCATCCATGAAGTTTGACCCTCACAACCTCCATCCACGCTTGTGCTCTGCTGGGCCTCCTGAAAGCTCCCAGGGAGCATCACTTGCTGTGGCAGAGAGTGCTCACTCCCACCTCAGGGATCAGGGTCGTATTTCTTCCCTAGAGCTGCAAAACACTGTAGATAATGAGGCCCTAATAGTGAGTTACCACATCATATTATTCCTATTCCACCAGTATGAAGCACCCTATCCTCGTGGTTAATAAAATACGCAGTAGTCTTCAGTGCTCCCCTGAGAGAGACTGGTGAAGGCAGGCAGATTGAAATTTAAATGATTGTTCTTAGCCACTGAGTTAGATGGCTGTACAAGAGGCACAGTTTTTATGTCAATCACATAGCATAATTTGTTGATACTTCAGTCAGCAGGGCAGAGGAAAGGAGAGAACTACACTACTTTGAGAAAGGGGCTATTGATTTTATTTTCACTACCACATTATGCGATTATATTAGCAAAGAAAGTCAGCATCTGAATATAAAGAGGAAATAAAATTCAGTCAGTACAGAATAAAATAAATATTAGTACTGTTATCAAACATCATTATAAACCTTGTCAATCACTCTATACAGAGTAGAGGTCTCTAAATACTGTTTTGATGTCTTGACTGCTCAAGACTGATAATTGCTTCTGAAGGCAAATGAATCCAAAAATGTGTTTTCTGCTGTGTATTTTAAATCGTTACTCTCCAGTTTACAAAATGTATCTGACTGGACCTACTCCTTTTAATAATGCAGTTCCAAATAATTCACATCTTTTTTGAGAAATGAAAGCTTTTTTCTTTCTTTCTTTTCTGTAAGCATTCTTCCAGACATCACTTCAAAAATATCTCAATGTCTTCTACTCAAAACAATTGGATATAGGTTGCACCTATTATGCAGCAAATAATGCTTTATACCACATTTGGGTTTTTTTCCCCCATTTATGCATGGATTAAGTTCCTCATAAGCATATGCAAAAGCACTGCATTGTCCACCTTTAAATTTCTCTTCTTGACTAGCTTCTTTCATGATGCCTATTTAAACTAATTGCGAGCAAGAAGCTCTGATGCTGCATCTATACTATTTTGCATCTCCCTCAGCGCAAACCCCATCTTTATATTCAGCTGCTGTCCATTGCTACTTCCATAGTCACTATTTAGGTCAGTTCTCCTATTATTGTGATGTAAAAAGTTTTGGTTCAGTGAATACTACCATAAATAATGATAGCAGTAATACCAGTAGCAGCAACCATAGCAGGAATAGAAAAAAAATATGTATAATAGTTCTATTTGATGAAAATATACCCAAGTTTCCCTTTTATAGATGGGCTACTGAAGCACAAACATGGAATAACTTTCAATGATGTCTTATGGCAAAGACATAGCTGAAAATCCAAGCATTCACATACAGAGATTTTTCTGTTTTGAAATGTTAGGTGGATATCCTGAAAACTCTAGCCCAAATGTACCAGACCACTGTATTCCTTGGGGGAAAAGTAAGATTTGTATTTTTGTTATAAGGCAAAAGCCCATTTGGTCACAACACATTAAAGTACCTAGCTTTTTGTGAAAGGTGAATGCCTTTGGAAAACAGTGTGCAGTTAGAGACCAAAGAAGTACATGGTATACAGGATACAACATCCACAGCTGTGGATGCTGCAGGATGTATATTTATGCATGTTTGAAGTGGGGTTACAATGCATCCATAAGACTTATAGCATCTCAATTGACGTATTATGCATGCTAATAAGAGGTAGAGAAATTCCTCAGAAAAGGGACAGCACTGAAGTACATTTCTGCTTGAACTGTATATATTTCAAAAAAAGAGTACAAATCAGATAAGAAGTGCTTGTGCGCCACATCTTAGATCTCTGTTTCTTTGAGCATGTGCATCAGAGAATCATTTTTGTATAAATTATTTGCTCATGGATGCTCTAATCCCTCCTGGCAGAATTAACACACACCTCTTGGCATTCACAAAATCGCAGTAACCACAGTACAATGTTTTATCTTTGTTATCTCACATACAGCTTGGTGGAGAGAACTTGAAGAGATCACTGGCTATATTGTCACTTATACATGAACAAGTTCTATGCTTTCATTTTGAATACTTTCCCAAATTTATATTTGGTATTATGTATTTCTGAGGATTCAAACGCATTTAGCTCCATGAATGGAATCCTGCTAATGCAGAAGCTCGCCCACAAAACTTTAGACATCATGGGGTTTAAGATCTGTCTTTCATGACAAAGTCTTAAGACAAGGAGACGAACTTTGAACCCTCAGCTAGGATAAGGTTTTCTTCAGATTAATCTTTTGTAACAGCTTCACAAAAAATACAGTATCTCCCTGTTTGTTTGTTTGTTTGTTTTTCCTTTTTCTTTTTTCTTCTGTTTGTTTGTTTGTTTGTTTGTTTTAAAGTGTTTTTTGCTACTATTTAGAATAGAATAATTTACACAATCTTTACATCTTTGCATGAAGAAAGATTTTCAACCCTCAAGACAAATATTTCCTGCTGTATCTAATGGCATTGCCAGGCCACTGACCAGTGAATTTACAACCCAGAAACTGTTTTCATTTTCAAGCCTCATATGTCACAACACAGCAAAACACTGCGGTGTAACTATATGGCTACCATGCAGAAATTCATGCTTTCCTGCGATTTGAAAGCTTAAATTGCTCCTCTGGTTAAAGAAGACAGCAGTGCTATCTTTATCAAGCCGTTGGATGCTTCATCCAATTGCCTGAATCCCTGGCAAAATAGCTTGAGGCTAGACAGGTATATTATTCTTTAGAAACAGATGGCGATGCACACAGGAGATCTGAGAAACATACATTTTCAGCACACTAGCGGATCCCTCTAAAATGACCTGTCCAATTTATTAAGGTTACACAAAATTTCTGCTGTTGCCATCTATTACCCCACCATTACGATATTTGTACACAGACATTAACATAAGGGAGTTTTGTTTTCTGTGAATCAGCATCAACAGAGAAGAATAATAAACCCATTTGTGTGTAATAGGTATTTTGGAGGAAAGGAAATTCTAAGAATTAGTTTTGAACGTTACTATTAAATTGAGAAATTTTAGTCAGTAGTGCCTGAAATGCTTCATTTTCTGAAGAAGGTGCAGTATCCTGATATTACTTTTGGTGATTAGAGGGAAAAAAAAGAAAAAAAAAGAAAATATTTGTATTTGCAACCATTTTCTGATTTTCATCTTGCTATTTCATCATCCAGCAATCTATCTTCACCTTCCTCTTCACAGAATCACAGAGTCATAAGGGTTGGAGAGGACTTCTGGAGATCACCTAATCCAATCCCTCTGCTAAAGCATGTTCACTTGAGTAAGTTATAGAGGAAAGCATCTGGGTGGATTTTGAACATCACCAGAGTTTTTCTCAGTATTTCCTAAACTGAGGAGCCCAAAACTGGACACAGTACTCTAGATCGGGCTTCACCAGGGCATGGTAGAGAGGGAAGATCAACTCCTTCAGCATGTTGCCACACTCTTTTTAATACACCCAGGACATCATTGGCGTTCTTGGCCACAAGGGAATGCTGTTTGTTTACAATGAACCTGTTACCCACCAGGTCAACTCCTCCACTGAGCTTCTTTTTAGTGGGTCTAATCTGCACTCTAATCTGCACTGTTGTATGAGGTTATTCCTTCCCAGCTGTAGGACTCTATATTTGCCCTTCTTCAACCTCACATCAGGTTCCTCTCCAGCCAACTCTACAGTCCATCCAGGCCTCAGTGAATGGCAGCACAGCCTTCTGGTGTATCAGGCATTATTCTCAGCTTTGCACCAGCAAACATGCTGAGGGCGCATTATATCCCTCTACCCAGGTCACTGATGAAGATGTTGAATAAGACTGGACCCAGTACTGACCCCTAGGGAACACCGTTAGCTCCAGGCCTCCAATTAGACACTGAGCTCCTGATCACAACTCTCTGAGATATGCTAGACAGTCAGTTGTGAGTGATTCTCACTGTCTACTCATCTATCTCAAACTTCCTAAGCTTACCCACAAAGACGATATGGGAGACAGTGTCAAAAACCATGCCTGTGCTCCTGAGGCTACTTTCAGCTCTCTGTAGTAGGCCTCATCAATTTCCTCCTCACGATTAGGAAGCCTGTAGTAAACAACAATGGTTCTACCCATATTAGCTTGTCCCTTAGTTCTCACCCATAAGCTCTAGACTCATTTGCAATTCATCCCTAGGTAGATCTTGCCATATTCCAGTTTTCTCTACATAAAGAACAACTCTACCACCTCACCTTGCTGGTCTCTTTCCTAAAAAGTACATAGCAATCCATAGCAGCATTCTAGTCATGCAGGCTATTCCACCATGTCTTTGTTATCATAGTGAGATCATGGCCCTGCACTGCACACAGATCTCTAACTCTTCCAGTTCACTTCCCATGCTGTGTATTGGCATACAGGCACTTCAGGGAAGAAAAGGGAGCAGAAGACGTAGGTTTTCCTGAAGGGATACAAGAGAATCCCTTTATCTATATCCACCCTTGAGGTGGTTGGCCTTCTGGCTCATGTTATGGGAAGCAGTATAAGAACATTTGTCACTGTTCGGTTGGCCTGGCTCATTCTCCAGTTGGTTGAAATATTGTGAGCACCGCCATTTTGGACCTCATCTCCAAGTACTTCAGTCTAAAGCCTGTCTCACTGGGTTAAAAATTGCCCTGCCTCTTCTAGTCAGGTGAGTCCCATTCCTCTCTAACAGGTTGCAATCTTCACAGAAATTTCTGTTGCCATATAAACCAAAATCCATGCAGAAGCACCAGTCACATATCTGGGAAATGATATCCATTATATTACTATTTCTTGCCTCCCTCTTTTCTCCAATTGGCATAATTGAAGAGAGGATAACTCAGGCACCAGTGTTCTTCACTTGGGCTCCCAGAGATTTATAGCCTTTTTTGATTCTGTCCATGTTCCAGCTTCTATCGTCATTCATGCCCACATGAGAGAGCTATAGTGGACAGTAGTTCAAGCTCTTGACAAGCTGCACCAATCTCATGGCAACATCCTGGATCTTGGCTTCTGGGAGGCAGTGGGTGTTTTGTGACTCACTGTCAGGTTAGCAGAGAGGAGCCTTGGTGCCTTTTAATAGGGAGTTGCCCGCTACAAGCATGTGGGGATTCTTTTTACAATATCCATTGGAAGCTAGCGATATGGTTCTTCTAGTTCATGTTCCTGGGTGACATGAGTGTCTATAGCTACAGGAGTTTCATATCTCTTTTGGTAATGAAATTGGAGTTTGGGGACTGAATTAAAGCTCTGCTTTGGTGGGTAATCATAGTAATAAACAGATATCTATTGAAGGATATTTAAGCCATTGAAGGATGTCTAGTGAAGCTATTGATAGCTAAACAGATAGTTATGGAAGGGGTATCAATATTTCTTTCCAACTCAACATACTTAAAAAAAAATAAGCATGATATGTCAGTGAGCCCTAGTACAACATTTTGTATCATAATCACACTATCAATGCCAGCTCTGAAGTTCAAATTAAGCATTTTGTGGCTAAACCTGCTACTAACTTTCTTTAAGAGTAACTAAACATCAAAATGGGTGAAAAATCTAGGGGGCATAACAGAGATAAAAAACATCTCTACACATCTGCATTTAAGTTTTCAATTTGGAATTTTGATTTTGATTTTAGTATTTGGTTAGAAATTCACATAGAAAGTAAATGAGTCTGTATCTTAAAAGTGAAAAAAAAAAGTATAAGCCTATATCTTATATAAACTTGCAGTTTATAGCACTGGAGATCTTTTATGAAAAAGGAAAGTACAGGAGAGAGTAAATAACTAATAGCATGCTGTGTCTTGTTCCTCCCTGTTGGTCAAACATGCAATTAAAACAAGTAAAGGGAGCATATACAGTTGCTACCAGGACTGAAGTGATGACAGCATTTTATTACCATGATAGCTACAGGATGTGGTAACGTCAGTAATTTTTCAAGTTTTGGAGATCTAAGGGGAAGAAAAGCACTAATGCTGTAAGACAGTCTCTTTTTTCGTCTAAATAGAAATGGATTTACTTCCTTATGGACTTTCTAGAACCTACTGTCTCATGTCTTCTTAAGGAAACAGCAGATAAACAGCATTAAGTGCTACAACTAAGAACAGTGACTTACCTTCTGCTTTATAAAATATGAATGACGTAATATGAATTCCTCCAGCTGCTCAGAATGAGTGAGTTCAGTCAGTGACATTCCTTGCCAAATGTGTCCAGCAAGCACAGATGAAGAGTGGAGCCTTCATCACAATCCTCTTCCCTCTGAGGTTTTGGACTCTTTTGGATGAATGCAATATGGTAAAGGGCTTTGTGTAATTTCAGGGGATTTGTCTAGCCAGGAGGAAACTGAACCTGGCAGCAGCCACTCTACCGTTCCATGGAAAATTGATAGATAATTCACCAGAAAATTCACTGAAAGTAAACACTGACTGAAGGTGCAGTACTTCCAGCTCCTTGTCTTTGCTCACATTAATGTGTGCCTGTCATGTGCATGCATGGTGAGGGAGTAAATAATTTTAGCTAGGCCACCAATGCTACTATCACTCATGAATAAAATTTCTTGCCAGGGAAAGAAGCCAGATAACAGTAAGAGGAGCCCAGAACTCACTGATTTGGTCCTGAAATTTGCAGATCCTTATGAGTCTGTATATGATTTGTGGCTCCAAGCCACATACAAAGATTTGCAGCAAGTCTCTTCCTCTCATCTCACTAACATAAAAATGGTCAGACGTAACTTGCTGTACAAAAAGGAGTGAGCAGGAATCACGATATCATTAGATAATATATTACTTCTAATGAAGACATTCCAAAAGCTGCAGACTAATCTTTTCAAGAAGCAATAACCTAACTATATGATAACCAAATTATTTTTGGGAAAAATAAAAGAGTTTGTTTAAATTTCTGAATAAAATATCAATACAGACTCTATGCCAAAGTCCAGTTAATTTCAGGGAAGCATTTTCAATTGATTCTAATGGTCTTCACAGTCCCAATTTTTTTTCTTTTCTAAATTGTAGTTGTATTTTTTATTCACAGTCACATATAGGTATGAATAGAAATAAAATAAGATTTTCTTCTCTTTAGAAAATTAAAAAAATTCTTATGTGGGAAGCTGACAAACACGTTACATCCTCAAAAAACCACAGTGCCTTTATATCCAGTTTCCTATTTATTCCTTGCATCTGAAAATACCAAGGCATTATATAAGCACACTATTTACTCTGAGTAGTAACTTGCTCTGCAAATTTTCCTATCAAAATTAATCTTGCATATAAGAAATGAATGCTGGAAGTAAACACCTTGATCATTAAATCTAATATACCACAATGACAATGACCTGTGCAATAAGTGTTTAATTTAGCAGACTGAAGAACAGCTGCTAAGCACTCTATTAGTCAATAGAAATTAGTTCTCACCACACCGCAGTGAACTTACATAAGCAATACACAAGATCATAAACATCATATCTGAAGCTCCTGAAATAACAGAAAACTTGTTATGCAAAATTCCACAATGATCCTAGGAGAAGACTAGTCCTTATATTACAGTCAAAACTAATAGGAAAAATGCTGTTTAACCTCAAATCTTATGACAGATGTAATCCCAAAAAGTAAGCAATGATATTTTTCCATATGATGAGCATGGAAAAGAATTAAGTTTCATGTAATAAAAGATGTTTGATCAATATAAGACAAAATCAACTGTACTGATACATGCAAAACGTAAAATCTCATTTATTTGTGCAAAGGGATCAATCTTTTAACCTAAAATAAACTGTACTCTCAGTCTTTCAGGGGAAGTGTTGTTCTATTTATTCTCTTTGTTTGAAGAAGTCGAGGTTCAGGGGAGACTTTATCGTCCCCTACAACTACATGAAGGGAGGTTGTGATGAGGTAGGGGTCAGTCTCTTCTCCTGTGTAACCAGCAATATCATGAGTGGGAATTGCCTCAAATTATACCATGTGAGATTCAGGTTGGATATTAGAAAAAACTTCTCTGATAGAGTAGTCAGGCACTGGAATGGGCTGCCCAGGGAAGTGGTTCAGGTACAATCTCTGGTGGCGTTCAAGAAACATGTAGATATGGCTCTAAGGAACACAGATTAGTGAGAAAATATTGGTGGTAGATGGATGATTGATTTAGATGATCTTAGTGCTATTTTCCAGCCTTTCTGATTCTGCAATATAATTCTGTTAACTGAGAAACCGGTAACTCTATGCACTGAGTTCACATGACAAGTTTAGTGGAATGCCAGGTTGCTAGGTTTCTCAGTGGTTCTTTGTGCCCTACTTTTTACAGAACCTTCTCCATTTTCAGGCATACCTCTGAGCCAAAGATATGGTGAAAAAAAATATAAACGGTGATTCTTACACCATTCAAAAAAGATTTTGTCCAATCTTGATACCCAGATTCTGTACTCTATATATGCTTCTGTGTACACAGTCTGGTTTCATATCTAGAATTCTACTGAATTCATCTCTCTGAGAAGGCGTTGCTAAAAACAAGTATGAGAGAAACTTTCTTCTGGAAATCCCATCACATTACTTCACTATTTTATTTTTACTTATCCTCATAATAGGAATAATTTAAATGTAGTTGCAATGTAACAATGATATTGAACTTTGTATTTTTCGTACATGCCTGTTTAAAACATCACCCAGCAACACAATTTATATTTTTTCCTCTTATACAAGGCAAAAGTTCTCATTCAGAATTGTTTTTGCACTTTTTTTTTTTTTGTACCAGTTGGGAGTAATCCTACTCCAGTCAATGTTTAGTCATAAGACATCCATTTGACTGCTTTTCAAAATTCTCATAGTATGTGACAAAATTTTCCTCTGTCATACAGTCAAGATGAATTCTTTGGCAAGGTTGAAGCAACCACAGATCTTATAACGTTCAAGCTATTGTTAAATATTTCTGGAAAATTCTATTTTATCTCTTTCTTCAGAACTCACCAGTGTCATTCTCTAAAACTGATAAAAAATCTTTTCATCTATGTAATCATGTTTTAATATACTTTGGTATATTCATTGATTAATAAGGTAAGAGAGGGCTGAGGTCTAATCAGTTGCTGTACCTCTCTTGCAAGAAAAGTTCTCTCTGTGCATTGTGGACTTTACACACTTTCATAAACAGGAATTTTTAAACCTAACGTTTCTCAGGAAGTTTAGAAATACCTTTACTGATACAGAGAGATGTTCAACACTGCACTCACTTCTTCAGGGAACACTGTCCATTCTCATTACCTCAGTGTTGAAAGACAACCTTCAAGAGGTTTTCCATTTCTGTCTAGAAACTTACACATGGCAAGCTATTACATCTCAAGCAGCCTTTTCATTGTTTTAGACATGCAAATATCTTTCTGTCCCTCTCCAGTCTGATGTGCTGACAAGACTTACAAAAAACTACATTTAATTTAATTTCAACCCTATGCTGGAAGATTAAACTAAATTAATTTTTAGTAACATAGATATTTTGTTTGATTTAGCGAGAAATAGTACAAAATAATGTCTAATTCCCTAAACTATGTAGATGCCATAATACCCTCCACTCTCAGTCTTCCTGCCTTCAGGAATTTGGCTGTATTTCAGCTTTGATACAAATTTCCCCAAGTCAGTAATTTTTAAGTGTTGTGGATATGTCCAAGCACTAATTAGAAGGCTGGTTTTTCACCAGGGTATATTTGGAGACATTCATTTCTGATCCTAGTAACCTTTTGCTTATGCATTCAGAGTGGAGGCATGCTTCATTTTTTGAGAATACAGAAAGCATCAAAACATAAGAGGTAGCCAATAGACAGAACACTTCACTCATTAGTCTCTGGGCTTTGGGGTCTTCTGGGCTTATGGTCCAGGATTACTGGAAATCTCCTGCGAACCCTCTGAAACTTAAATTAAGTGTGCCTCCTACTTCCCAATAAGGGCAAAAAAAAAAAAAAAAAAAAAAAGAAAAGAAATGAGAAGCCAAAAGCATAACAAGAGGAGGTTCTGGCACCGTACGTAAAGCTTAGTCAACTATCCTTGCTCCTGAGCTCACTGAAGTGAGTTGAAGCTACCCCTGATTTAGGAGGATCAAATGTACTTGTATCTGGTGCTAGGGAAAGGCCAGTTCAAGAGACAGGCCTAGAACACAGCAGTTTGTGCAGAATCTATTTACCTACCTACCTACCTACCTACCTACCTACCTACCTACCTATCTGTGCACAAATAGCTGATCTACTTTCCTTTTTATTTTTATTTTTAGTGTGTGTTTTGGTGTTTTGGAAACTCCTTTCCTGGGTTTCCAGTGAAATTTGATAACTATTCTTGTTTTTTCAAGGCAGTGCATGTGTAATAATGAAGTTTTAAGTCACAGACAAAAACAAAATAAGTTCCTCTACAAAAGCAGATTTCCTGGTCTTGATTCCTTTCAATTAGCTCTGAATTCTACTGTTGGTTGATTGACTCTTCTTTGTACTTTCAAATCTTAACAGGATATTCACTGCTCCTTCCAATAGAGTTGCTAATTCTATTGCACTGGGCTAAGGCAAGCTCCTTTCTTCCTGAAGGAATATCTGTTACTATTCTTATTACAACATCACAAGCAAATTTCCACTTTTAAAAATCTTAACTATCTAGCTAAATGCCACTAGTCTTTTTAAGATGAATAGGCGTCATTATCCTTTCTGTACATTGTAACTCATTTAATTTTCATATCAACAAAAAAATAGGGTGTGGGAGGGTCTCACTTCAGTAGACAGAAAACAACAATGGGGCTTAATATCAGTCTGCATGTCCCATAATATTTCACATGATGTTTATGAGTCTTTTGCCTCCCAAGTCTCAAAAGGAAACAAAACACCAAATAAATCTTCCTTCATACTATTTGAACAGTTTTATCTGATATACGGTGAGTAAATATACCATATTCTTGACTTCATACTGTTTTTGTACCCCACCTGATACAAAATAATTTCATTTGAAAAGAGCTGCATTTTGAATTTTAAGAATGGTGTGCTGTGCAGAAACACGCAGTGCTTCTTTACAAAGACTGGACCTTCTATCTATCTCCCGTTTTCCGGCTTCAAGTTAAAATAAAAACCTATAATGTTGAAAGCATGTGACCTTTTTTTTTGTACACTCATCCATTTGATTACAAAATTGTATTCCACTTCCCCAAACTTCCCTTCAGTTGCAAAAGAAAATTCTACCTTTTTTTTTTTTTTTTGTATTTTAAATCTTCGGCTCTTTGGAAACCTTGTACTACAGCCAGCAGTGTTTTGTTTCAAGAATAACTCACAATCTTATAAAGCTAGCCAGTAAGGTCACTGGGTCCTCTGGGAAGAACTCTGATAATGTTGCATAAACCATTATCAGATTATAAATTCCCAGTGACATAAATGTCTTTCCTTCCATACTCCTTAGCTGTGCAATTTGTGCACCAGACGACGTAATGTTCTTTGGTATATTGTACATAGCATGCCATATTCATATTACAAAGTGACATCACTGAACAGAAAGCTCAGAGTACTTTGTTAACACTGCATCTCCTGACTGTATTGTAGACATTTGTGTGTTATTTTTGTTTTCTTCTAATGAGGGATATGAATAGGAATAAATAAACTATATAGTTATTAATAGGTATATAGCCTATATACCCTATATAGTTTATTTTTTAGATATCTGACACCTGCACCTGAATGAGACTTACCTTCAGCTCAAATATTTACGGAATCAAACTTCTCCACCACTTTTTCTCTGTTGGTTCCTAGCCACCAGCTTATCTTCAGATCTTTAAAAACTACTATTAAGCTAGATATACTTCAAAAATACCTCCCTGCCCTATCACAATGGTTTATTTCCAATTTACAAGCAGTACACAGAATAAGGAGCTGTGCTTCTAATCCCCCATAGAATATATCTGACTTCACAACTCAAGCCTTCATAAAGGCCAGGCAGCAAAGCATTGGGCTATTCTAAAACACCATAAGGAAAAAAAAGGCAGTCTATAGAATTTTCATTTTTCATTTTCCTACAGTTCAAGGGGCTCAAAAATATTTTCTAAAGACCTGCATGGACAGAAGTCCTTCAGGGAATGATGTTCTCCATAATTAACTCCCAGTGCACGGAAGGATACTTTTAAATGCCTTCCAAACCAGTTATCATTAATGTACTATTCAAAACACACACACACAGCTTTGTTCAGTGCACTGCAGTTACCACAGAGCTTCAACTGTCTCACTTTCATACTGATCAGCAATCCATCAATCTTCAGATTTCTCATAATACCCATCATATTCCAGACTTTAGAGTGCTGCCAGTAACTACAGTTTTAAAAAATAAAAATAGTCAAAATGTTTCCTGTCATCTTCATAAATGAGGACTTTTCCTACAAAATTACATTGACCTGTGTCCAAAGATGGGCAATAATTATCACTGGGGCACTGACAGATTTGAATTTCATTCTTTCACAACACAGTCTGGCTAGAAAGGAAGGGTGTGTGACAAGATAACATTGGTTTTTGTGACACACAGAGCATGCTTCTGGACCTGAAAAATAAGCTGAAAAATCATTAATCATTAGTTTCTCTTTCACTCACGTATTTCATGTATATATAATATATTTTTAAATCTTTTTTTTTTTTTTTTTTTTTTTTTTTTTTTTTTGTATCTCCTGAATCCTGTTGCTGTCTTGAAAACTTGACATAATTAAAGAAAAATTTTAAAAATAGGTAAGGAAAAGTATCCTCACTGAACTTTGTAATGGTCACTAAACATCTGTACAGATTTGTAGTCTTTCTCATGTATGTAGATTATAGAAGTGTATGATGAATTACACATTGTTTTTGAGGTGACTAGTGTGTAACATACAAAGTGCTTAAAGCAAAACTTGTATGCACAGATCTTTGAGATTACACCAGAAGTCTGTAAGAGTTTGTAGAGGACAGATTTACATTTAAATGAGTGAAAGTCTTCCAAAGAAAATCTACTTTTTCAACCTTGGATCTGATGGAGAAAGAAATAATGATTTTGAATCTCAAAGGTATTATTTAAAACTTAAATACGTAGTTGTTTCTGGGAAGTTAGATGAGCTCATATTTCCTTCAGAAAGAAGAAATTAGAATGTAAATGCCAATGGCATTACTACTACTACTACTACTACTACTACTACTACTACTACTACTGCTACTACTACTACTACATCCAGGGACAGAAATATAATTAGAAAAATAAGCATACACTGCTGTAATATACTTCTAATACTTCTATGGTAATTCATAGGGAAAGCTGTCATCTTGACAGGCTGGCCTATGAAGCAAAAAAAAAAAAAAAATAGATACTGCTTAGTAGTAGGAGACACAAATTGAACATTTCAGCTTTTAGGCATTTGGTTGTGCTACAAAAAATCTGAAACCTGCAATAGAAATTTTAAATGTAGGAAGCTACATTTTTCTAGTTATCAGGACATGGCAAGTCTGTCTGTTTCTCCAAAAGGTCTTATTCTAAAAGACACTGTGTCACTGCAGCTACAGGAGCAGCAGAGAAAACAGAATGGGAACATTTTTACTGCAGCATGACTTATAAGAGAATGGTGCACATTGTTTCTATGACCAGAATGAATAGGAACAACTTTATCCTTTGTGCTTCTCTTATTTTTCATTATGGTTGACATTTATGACAGTTATGGTAACTCCTGAACTACCTATTGCTATGAGTGGTAGAAGATTAGACTTTACCATTTTGTACTCTGTAGACCTAGAAAGATGGAAATGCATGAGAAATTGGAATGATGCAGCAATAGCTTGAAGGCTGAGATGGTGTTCAAGGTTGTGTTGTCAAACAAAACACATACTCTTTGTACATATTTCAGAAATTCTGTACATAGTGAAAGAAATTATGTCTTTCTTGTTCTTTTTCTGTTTTGCAATTTCTAACGTTGGAATGGGGATAGGATGCAACCTGCGGTTGATGTTTCCAGCATGTTTACTGATACAGCTGGATGTTCCCAGCATGTTTAATGGCACAGCTTTTCCCAAGAGTCCATTTGTCTAGGATTCCAAGTAAGCTGTTGCCAGGCACAGTCAGTTTAGAGTCAGTGCCATTACTTTAACAGCTTGCCCAGAATGAAAGTGGGAGAAAAATTTGGCTTCATGATGGTACATCACATGTCAAAAACTACCACATGGTACAGATAAAATAGACATTTTGTAATTCTCTTCTTGTTTTAAAAGAGAGCCCTAGTCAGATATATTCCTTAATGCCATATAAGGGCATGTCGGATTACTTATTTCACCCATTAACAGAGTTTTAGTAATTATTACATCCTTCCTAAATATATATGAAATTTAGTCTGGATCTAATTAAATCATTTTGATGTAACTACACAACGTGGCAACATTTGGTCAGGATATAGGAAGGTGGAGATTATTTTGGAGTAGTCAGTGTTTGAGGATCCATTTATCAGAGGCTGTTAGCAATAAGTATTACTACTGTATCCGTAAGTTACTTATCAGAACTCTTCTGTAGTCTGTTAAACCTCATTTAGACATGCATGGAACTTGCATTTCATTTCAGGTATGCAGGACTGAACTGCTAGAAGGCAAGAAAAAGGTTTTGCCATGACTCTACCCTTTCTACTTGGAAGACAACTCTGAAGGCAGATGTGTTTCCAGGGATTGTTTTAATCTAACCATTTGTGCCAGTTTTCTACTTGTCTGATGTCACTAGAGCAACTAGAAGCAGTTGGATGGATTACCAGGATCTGAAGCCTCTGAGTAACAAATGCTTCTTGCTCTGTGAGAGGCAATTTCCTTGGACAATTTCCTTTCCTATTACTCCTTTCTTTCCTTTCAGTTTGTTTTAAGAGTGCCAAAGGTATGATCTCAATATAATATAAGCCCTTCAGATAACAGTTTCAGGATTAAGAAGAGTAGTTGAATGGCTAGCAGCGGAGCCAAGTATCTTGTCTGGTGCTAAATCAACATTTCAGGAATATTTCTTTTCCCCTGATGTTATACTTCAAAATGAGTCAAGCATTTCACATATGGCAGAATCTCCTTAAATCCTCCCTTCTGTTTAGTCAGCCTCCATGCAGACCACTACTCCTACACTATCAATCAGACAGGAAAGAATTTTTTAAAATCTACTGTCTTTGTTCCCTTCATGGTGGCTCTATAGCTTTTTTTACTGCTGAAGCTGTCACTTACACAAGAGATCTTGTTCTTCACAGTAACATAAATCAGCAATAGTTTTGTTGACTTTAGCTGAAGTTATTTCACAGTCTTGTAAGCAGGTGGAAAGAAATCCACGATCATGTTACAGCACTCTATTAAAGGTACTTCAGGATCTCCACAGAGATTGGGATACACAAACATTCAGTAAAACGACAAACAGGGGAAAAAAATATCCATCTGCTCCACCTTTTGCTGTGGAGGATTTGGCAGTGCACTAACTCATTGCAAAAGCCATACTGGAAGGACAATGTTTAGAAATTGTAAGCAAAAAACAAAATATTGTAAGAGCCTGTTGTCTATCACAGTAGCAAGTAAATTCAATGAAAGAACAATATATGACAGAGTAGGTCAGTATATCACAACGACTAGGTCACCCCAAAAGTAAAGCCTCCCATTTATTTCCATGGAAAACTATGACAGATACAAAGAGCACAATAAGCAAGTAGAGCAAATTCTCAGCTACAAAAGAACATTTTTCAACACAGTCACCATCTTTAGCTATGCATTTCTGCCAACAATGAACAAGAGACTGCACGTTGTGCTCATAACATTCTGCACCAGTAGAGGTGACCCACTGTTGCTGCCGCCACTGTACTTATGTCCATTTTTTGGTCTCCATAAGCATTCAGAAAGTGTCAATAATCATCAGTGGGTGCCATATTTTTTGCATGGAGGAGTTCAGTGACACATGCCTTTGCCTCATACACACTTGCATGTCAGACACCATTTTGTCAGACTGTCCCTTTGCTGCCACCTATATCAAAGCAAGCAAAGGTAATGCAATAATATTGGCAGGAAGGTTCAGCCTTTACTGCCATGCCACCAATGTCAGCCTTTAACAGTGCTGGCCAACAAAATAAAATAGGGGGGCATTACTTTTGGAGCAGCCCTTGTAGTATTAGCCAAGATTTAGTGGAGTAAAAAAAGATGGAACTACCACAAAACAGGTGAAAAATTTTACATGAAGATGTACTTGCTCTACATAGATATAAATGACCAAATTATGTTTTTGTCACTGAGCAGGCATGCGTATTCATATAAACAGCTGAATGACTACATGTTTTGATGTAGCAGTAAAAGAAAATACTTTCAGCTGTGTTTAAGCTAATGAAAACTGAATAGAAATCACTATATACTTGATGTGTGCTGAAGAAACAACTTTCCATTTTAGAAAACTTCAACACTTCTCCCCATCTCCAGAGCTTTTCTTCACAACTTACCCACTAGGATCACTCTTTGGTGAGACACATGATGATAAGCTATGATCCATATATTTTCTTTAATTCTTATTGGTAACCCTTAGTAGGGTAAGACTGCCAAGTTTTTCAGTTGAGCACCCTTGTCACTGCTGGATGAGGAGGGATAGAAATGTGAGGGGAAAGGACATCCATGTGCCTCTTTAATTTCTACAGCTACTAACAGAAAACCTTGAATACAGCACCTCTACAGAAATTGTACCTCTATTTTTGCATCAGAAGGGTGGACGCACTGAACAAAAGTTCAAATCAAATAATGCATTAGATTGCCTGTCTTACTGACATAATGATAGGTTTTAAAGGAGATATTTATGTGACTTGATTCTCAGGTCTCCCAGGATCCTGCCAAAAACAACAAAAGTTTGGAAGTCCTTGCCCATGTCTTCATGTCAGGATCTGAAAGGCAGCTTCATTTTACAGTCTTACAAAAATGAGGCTTTCAGGCTTGTAGAACAGCTGCCTGTTGGTCTGCCTGCAAGCTGCAGTCTGGAGAAAGCAACTACCAAATTGGGGAGCTCGTAAGTCAGCTGGCCCAGGGAGCTGCGCACCCAAAAATGTCTCTGCTCTGGATTAAGACATATGGCAGTTATAATCTGTTCATCTCTCTTCATTTTATTTAGTGGCAAACAGCTCCGAACCCAACAAAAGTTAAATTGATTTCATTTGATAGCTGCTGGAGTCCCAGCCAGTACAAGCTGTCCATCTGCTGTTCTTTATATCAATCATGCTTTTTTCTTTTTCATCCTGGTTTGTCTACCCCCACATTGAATCTTTCTCAAAAAAAAAAAAAAAAAAAAAAAGAGACCACTTGGTCTTTAGAATCTGCAGCCTAGTATATCACACCACTTGTGTGTTGGTGTTTAGTTTTCTTTCTGTTTTCTTAACACTTCAGCAAAAGCAAAATACTGTATCATTTTACTGGGTACTTTTCCTCCTACAGTAGTGTTCTTGTAATTTATAGATTGGCAAAAAAGCAACTGCCAAGACATTTTCTGGAGCTGATGTTCAGCTGAGGCAATGTGGCAAAGCCCTGCATACTTCACTGAAGAAATATCAATTTACACCAAATGAGGATCTGGCCTTGCTGCAGCTGTTCCATGCTTGAAATAATGCAGAAAGAATCAGAATGCTCACAGCCAAATCTGAAGCATCAAAAGCTGGGAAAGGGTGAACCACTTAATTGATGTATTGGAGACTGCAACTATGCTAAATAAAGTCTGAAAGGATACCCTGATCTGGGGCTTTCCATGCTATGTTCTGCAAGTGGGGCTGCTGTAAAACTGAAAAAAGATGAGTCAGTTACATCTGTTTTAGTTTTAGCATGAGCCCAGTCTGGCTGATATCAGCAACTGATTCTAAAATCTCTGTTAGTTCATAATAGAGGTGTTACATAATTATTCTAGGCCTTTTGTGCTACAGAATTGAATGGATATTATTCTAAAGTTTAATACCTGCATTTCCCTCACCTTACCCAATACTTGGAACTCACAAGCTTTGTTGACAAGGGAGTTGTACACTTTTCATGTGAGCTGAAATAACAGAAGACCAAGACTTGGACTCGTATTACCTTTTTTTTCTTCTTTGACTTCTCAAATTAGCTAGCAACCTGAAAGCCTGATATGCTCTACTGGTGAGCAGCTCAGTGAGTGCAGAAGTGGTGACTGTCCTTTGAGTATTACAATTAATAGGCCTACCAGTCCTCTGATTCATTAATTCAAAATGAACACACTCTTTCATTCGTTGTTTTTTTTCTTTTTGGTTGCACATGGTTCATTTCAGACATATTCCCCTCTGTTTTCAGCAATGTAAGCAAATTAACACCAGAGAGATTTAGAATCTATGAAAATGCATCCTCTGAGCATCTGTTAAGTAGATTTTTGTTATGCCATATAAATGAGGATCAGACCTAGGTCAGGTCAAGCACTGTGAAGGACATGCTAAACATATCAATTTGCAGCAATCACTAATCTCCGTTGACTACAATTTTAAGACACAATATAATAATGTATTCATTGACCCAACATGCAGAATTATTGATAAATTAATGTCTATAATGGCAAATGGAGGTTGTCTCTGGATTTTTCTGCTGTTTAAATTTATTTTTCTCATTTGAAAATCTATAGAGGTTTTCCTATTTGCAGTTTTTGATAGAACAGAACAATGTTAGCAACATTCAGAAAATACAGCAGGAGTATTCCAAGCACATCCATTAAGAGACACAAGCCTGGAAACCTTTCAAAAAAACAGAAGTTCCTGTTTATCTACATTAGCCTTTGCTTTCTTATCTCAGCAGGGATGAAGGGGATCAGAATAGATTAGCATGGTTAGATAGACTGACCAATCAACCAACCAACCAAACTATCTCTGGTCCCCTTCTGTTAAACAGTTGGCAGTCTGCTGTTTTCAGATCTCTACTTCATCTACAGCAGTGAGCTGATACACACAGTGTGTTACAAAGACAATGCCCATAACATCAGAGGAGAAACTAGAAATCTTGGCTTCACTAGCACTATAATTCTCACAGCGTATCCAGATAATGACTTTATTCACTGTTACTTCTACTATGGAGTCAAATGACATTGAAAAAAAATTGTTAGTTTATTTTAGGAATAACTAATCGTTCTGTGGCACAGACAACTGTTCTCCAGGATCCTGGGCAAGACAAACAAATACCTTTTTTTTAATTCTAATGTTAATGCGGATTTCCAATAAGGGATGAAAGTGAAGGGCTGTGACAATGTGCAGTGCCAGTAAAAGAACAGGTAACACAGTTGAGTCTCACAAAGATCATTCTTCAATCTGATTTCATTTAGTGCTTGGCCTAGTGGTCTAAGAAATAAGACCATGGTAGCTGAATGCCTAGATGACAAACGGAAAGAAAAAAATATCTAAAAGGCATCCTAAAGGTATGGTAGAATAACAGATAGAAGAAAATACATAACCTTCCAAAACCGATTAATGAAAGAACATTAAGGGACAAAAATCTTCTATTGTAACTTCAGATTTCACTTCAGTAAAGCACATGGTATGAGAGAATTATGGTTGCAACAGGCACTCCTGAAGCTTCACACTGTGCACAGCGTGGATGGCCAGCGCTGTGCAAGACCACTTCAGTGAACAAACAAAAGGGAAAACATGAACTGAAATGAAATTGTTCTTTTAAATCTACGCTGGAGAATATATAGGTCTATTATTTATAAACTAAATACTTTAGACCATTACTGGTATGAGTGGTTAGACATTATCAGAACTTCATAAAATGGTGTGAACATTACAGTACAGGAATCTAATTCAGTATTGTGGCCTTTTAAGTTCTTCAGAACATTTAGGATTACGACCATTGGCTAGTTGTGTGCTTGAAAAATTAAGATGTTCCAACTTAACTGTCACACAAGTAGTGCCATTAATTAAAGTATATATATTTAATAAGATATGTATTCTACCCACAAATAAAAGTTTGACAACTATGAAAAAAATAGATTTGGCTTTAAAATACAGAAAGTTCCTTATTCCCCTTCATGCTGGGGAAGAATTATATTTTAATCAGCAATCCAGATTTCCCCACATTAATATTGCTTTCATCTATTTTTTGAAATAATCAGTCTAGAGAATAGTAGATGGTTCACAATGCAGAAGTTTTTGAAATAAATTATGTAACACTGTATAATAAAACAGGAAAATTTCCAGAGAAAAGTACATTTACTGACATCTTTACTCAGACATCCTTAGTGACAGAAACTTTCTATTAGAACGTATGATTCCAATTGGATTCAAGTTTTATATGAAAGTACTGCCTTAGATGCAACTGTTTGTTAAAAACAGCCTTGTTATAGAGAGGATGTTTCTTGTAATTAGTTATTTTATTTTATTTTTCAAAAGAAATATTATAAATGTTATTTGGGCAATTATATTTAATGATACATCTCAATTCCATTTTACTTGAATTATAAAACCACAAGGGCCAGTTTTTCATTTTAGAACTAAAGCAAGTTCCTTCTGAATCACTCAATTCAGCATTTTGCAAGGCATTATCTTCAATTACTGTAATTGTTTTTTGACAGGATATTTTTTCTAAGGAGACATACAGCTTTAAATACTTCATCAGACACTCCAGAGTCCGGCCAAATGAACAGCATCTTTACAAAAAGAAAATATCTATTACAAAGGAAAGAATGTATAGATCTGCTAGTAATTTCCGCAGCTAGAAAAAGAAACTGTCTGAAGGTGCTGTGACTAATAAGTCACCAAATCAGCACTTCTTTTATGGCAGCTTTGGAGAGAGACCCAAATAAATCAGATTTGTCATAAGTCTAAATACCATTTGAAATGTCAGCTGGGATTTTGAACTCAGTGTACCACAGCAATGTGTTTGTAAGCCTTGACTGCACTTCACAAGCAGCTTGTTGTTTTCAGAGATCAAGAAGCCATTTTCTATGGAAGACATTTTTTTTTTTTTAGTTTCTTTTTTTTTCCCCATCATCTTTCTTCTATCTGTTTACATGAGACAAAGATGCTCAGTCTGTTCAATCTGTATGTACTTTCTTCTTAACAAACATGCTACTGACTATGTAAGAGTTGTTCTGTCAGAAGCCGTTTTAAACAATGTTGACTTTTTTTCCATCCTGTTTTCAAAAAGCATGGTTAGCAGCACAGGGCAGTCAAACTGTACTAACAGACAGCTCATTTACCTTCAGTGTTTTAAAAATGCCCCTTTTCCTTAGAAAAGCTCTTTATTCTTCAAAAGCCATCTGCTTCTGAAATGTAAACAATTATTCGTTTAAAGGAAAGCAATGAGAGATAAGGAATTTCACACTAGCTTCTTTATGACATTTTGTTTTTCAGTCATGAAAAACCAAGTCCTTAATCTGAATGAGAACAAGGGTCTATAGAAGAGCCATCAGGAGAAATTAAAAATAGAGAAACGTGTTGGACTGGATTGGTCCAGAACACTGCAGCTGTCTGTTACCTGATCTACCTGTACTATTATTCCTCTGTAATCGATCACACACAGGACAATCAATCTGTACCATTATCTAATCCTTCTCCAATCTGTATTCAATCCTTAGATTTGTGTGTGCTGGGGAGGGGAGGGTCACTAAATTTCAGGTAAAATTCAGGGGCTAATGTCAACTAAGGTGAAAGCTACATTGATTGTACATAAATTCCTGTCCTCTATATGAAGATGGGATAAAAGGAAGAGCAAAGAAAGTTTTGACTTAGTTTTGTGGCATGAAGAATCTTCCCAGTGTTAGCTTATCTTTTTGCCAGATTTAGATTTACTTTATATAACTTCCTGAGCAGGAAGAAACCACAGTTCAATGGAGAATCTAAATGTGAAGCACTATCATGGGCTGCACTTTATGTCTGTTCTGACAATTAGGAGAGTTTAGAACACTACATTGACATAAACTAACTTTTTGATACCATAGAAAAATTGTGAAATTGAACTGGCACTCATGTGTCAATGTTTTTATCACTATGGATTTTTTTTATCCTTTGGAAAAGTGTTTATAAAGCCTTAGAAACAATGTAGTCTATATAAGAGAGAAGCCAATAAATGTACAGTAATTAATTCAGCTTCACAAAACTCCCAAATTGTTCACAAAGAAGCAAAGGTGTGCATCACTGAAATTAAAAGTTGTCAGTGTCTTCCTCTCAGACTGGAAATACTGTTTCCAAGAAAAATTGTACTGCTGCACAGGAATAACTGTTGCAGCCTATTAGCTATCCACTCAAGTAATCATTTTGTAATTACATTTTCAGATACAGTTTCATAATAACATAAACTTAGGATTTTTTTTTTTTAAAGACAGCTTTATCCTTTGCAGAAAAATAAACCAAGGAAAGAATTCTCACCTCCTCTTCTCAGTCTCATAACAAAGGTAATACGGAAGGAGTTTATTCTTTGATATTCTTAGAAAAAAGGTGTTCTTCATTAACCACTGTAATTTATATTGTGACAGAAGAAATTATTCCTTGTTCAAGGAATCTCTGTTCTGGACTAAAACTCCACTGTGTCCTGTACAAACACTGAGCAAGGAGAATGTGTGATCCTTGTGGTGGCTCATAAAGAAAAGGGACGCAGCAGGGCAGACAAGTACTGTCAAAAGGCTCTGCACAGCCAAACCAGATCCCAAAATTACAAGACACGTTATGGGTAATTCAAGATTATTTAAATCTATCCAACTCTGCAGGCATTTAAAAGAAAGGAGTAAGAATTCTTGCAGAAAGTATGTAAACATTGTGTAATAGTAGGAATTGAAAAGAATGATTTATAAAGCAAAGTCTTCCTCATAGTATTTTGTTCCATATTCTTCTTCCTGTCAATTAGTAAAAAATTTGTCTTTTCATTAGTTCCAATAGTTACAGTAATATGTCCATTACATTTGATTTTTTCATAATGACTCTTTCTATACACATGAACCAAAAAGCCTTATGTCTAACAGAGTACAACAGATTGCACATATACAGGTACATGACAAGAATAAGATACCCACATTTCCTTGCTAACAGCACTGCATTAGACCATGAAAGAGAGGCCAAATCAACAGTTACTGACTTGAAAATGCAGAAATGCTTTGGGAGTTATGCCTAAGTTTTAGGAAGATAACTCTCAGGCACATCTTTACTTAACTGCAGCTATCCAGTGTGGGAGCAACTGGTTTGCAACTTCCATGCTCATGTGCTCATGAAATGTTTTCTTCAAAGCCACCAGGAATCTAGGCTTGGTTTTTGAAAAATCAATTAAGTAACTATGGCCTTATCTTCCCATGCCAGAGTTAGCCCACTAACTTCTGAGGCTGAACTTCTAGTGGACATAGGAGAGCTGGAGAAACTGAGGCAACCAAGATTTGATAGGACATGGGGAAATGATCTTAAACTAAGAAAGGGGAGATTCAGGTTAGATGTTAGGAGGAAGATTTCCACTCAGAGGGTGGTGACACACTGGAACAGGTTGCCCAGAGAGGTTGTGGATGCCCCATCCCTGGAGGCATTCAAGACAAGGCTGGATGTGGCTCTGGGCAGCCTGGCCTAGTGGTTGGCAACTCTACCCACACAGGAGGGGTGAAACTAGATGATCTTTGAGGTCCTTTTTCAACTCTGGCCATTCAATGACTCTATGATTTTATAATCAGCTTCCATCATAAACCAAGTTCTTCATATCATTTGTTTGCAACTAGCATAACACTACTGATATTTGAGAAGGTACATCTAACTTCTGTCTAGGTAAGGACCAGAGTTAAGTCAATGGAATCTTAGGAACATCTTTCACACACTTGTTATTAGGCTGTAGGAATAAAAGCTTCTTTTTTTATAAATACCATCTTACATTGATTTTATTTTTTTTAATAGTGAGTCAGCAGGACAGGAGGAATATCTTTTTCATAGACGCCTTGGTGTTAACTACCTAATAGTTTGATTTTCTTAGACCATTTGTGTCGAGAGGATAAATCACCTGGCTTCATGAGCAATATTTCAAAGGCTGTTTTTCAGCGTGGAATATCAGGTTACTCTTTATTTCCACTAAAATGCACTCCCCTCAATCTATACAAATTTTATTTTCCCTTCTCTTTAATTTCAAGAACGATATCTTAAAAAACAAATAGGGCAGAAGTATTTTACATTTCCAACCTTAACTATCTCTGAAAATGTCCTAAAAGTCTGAGTAGGAATTGACTTCTGCAGAAATACTCCACTGTTTTCTAAAAGCAATGAAAATGATGAGGTTTCCTCAGAAACATCATAACCTTTCCTGTATCCACAAAGGCAGCATTACATAGCAACAATACAAAATGTTCTCTGCTCCATATTCAAGCACAGACAGTTATTCTTTTAAGATATCTAACCACAGTGTATGAAACTTACTCAGTACTCTTTAATAAGAAGTACATTCTTTTATAATGTTTTTTAAAGCTTTATAAGTGAATTTAGTAAACAATCACTGTGAAGTATCGTTTATATCATTAAATTTTATTCCCAGAAGCTGCTGGTGAAACAAGTCAGGTATCATAACCATAGCAAAGTTTTTCAGTGGCATTTTAATCCTGTTTTACATTTATCTTCTGTTGGAACGTTGACAGAACATCACTGCTCTCCCCCTCCCCTAAACCCAGTGAACAGCCAGTTCATGTCTACCTGAACTTGTGTGAACTGATGAGATTATGTAGAGCCAGAATAGCTTTTATTTAGCTTTCAGCCTCTATACCGAATGTCCTAAAGTATTCACATACTTTCAGCTCTTTCTTTCTGAGCAAACACAGTGCCCTTAGCCAGATTCAGTATGTACACAATTCATTTATTTGGAGGCCTGCCTCTTTCATCATCGCTATCAGGTTTTTTTTTGTGTTTTTTTTTTTTTTTGATTGTTTGTATGTTTTAGTTTTGTTTTGTTTTTTTTACTTCTGTCAGTTCCTTTTCTCACTGACATGGCATTTTTGCCGTATTCTTATTTTCATGTTTTTCCTTGTCCTGTACATTGAAAACACATATCTCAAACATCTCTTCCCATTTCAGTACTTCTCACAGTAGCAAAACGATACTTCTCTGTATACCACTTACTAGAATTGAAATAGAAATATTTGCTTCTAATTTGTAAGATATTTCTTTTATCTCAGTTATTTGATAGACACTATCGTGTTACATGACCGTTCAAGTGTGCTTAACATCTCATTGATAAATTTATGCATGTATATGTGTATATATATAATTCCTGGTATTAAGAAGGGAAATGGTTGTTAAATATGTAAGTACAAGTGCAGACATGAAGAATGAAACAGTGTTTAGATAGATGCAAGCAAGGAACAGATGCAAAGAGAGAAGAAATTGTGCTGCTGATTGAGCAGTGAAGAAGCTGGAGACTGTGCTGCACATTAGATCTTATACAATGTCAGATAAAAATCAAGAAAACACTTGAGTTATGAGCCTATAATTCCACCTCACCAGGGTTCTGTTGGCATATAAAACATTATGATAGTTTATGTCACCTGACCCTGCAGTGAGATTAGAGATCCATAATTCAGAGTCACCTGTTGTTTCCCATTATCAGAACTTCAGAAAAAAAAAATTGTTGGCCAATATTGATTTTTAGTTAAAGTGTGTTTTGGAAAAAAAACAGACAAACAAGTTTTCATTTTACTCATTAAGATAGGCAGTAACATAGCCTTCATATGTTATATCTTATTCAGTGTAAAAATACTGTTCATAGAAAAACTATACTTAAAATAGATTTACATGAAAAGTAAATGAAGTATGTTGTATTGTTTCAGTGTCCTTATCGTATGGGGATATGATATTAAACTGCAGATTCCCCTGCAACTTAAGCAGAATCCTGATGTATTCATTAAGAGGAGTAAGAAAGACAAAATTAATATTTTCTTGCTTTGAAATGATAAAAGAAGGACTTCAAAAAATCACAAGGAGAAGTACTGAATAAACACTTTGGAACACCATAGTGCTACAGATAGCATAACCAGAGACAAGGCATGAAGATTTCTGCAGCAGCTAAACTGCATACTATCGCTAAGCTTTGCTTCAGTACATAGACATATGAAAGTATGCAAATATTATATAACTGCAAAGGGATAAAGAGAAATGTAGTATAAAAAGGGTATAGCAAAATGTGGAAGCAGTGAAGTCTGCAAGATATAGAACAAACAAAAAAAATATGTGAAGGAAACAGAATACAACCTCCTTCTTTTGTCCTTCAAGGAGAGTGAGAAGCACATAATTCTAAATATCATCATGGGATAACAGTGAAAACCAAGGTTGGCCACTTCAGCTTCAGCTTCTGTTGACTGAGAGAACTGGAGCCTCACTCTGCAGCCCCAGCAACTGAGGACTGTGAGGACCACAGCCTGCAGCACTAATGGCTTTGCACCCACTCAGTGCAGCACTATGCCACGGCTAATGTGGGATATGATCGTTAAGGACCATCTGTTTGAATACTTAGTGATAGTGATTGATAATGAGTCAGAGCTAACCATTAGCACAAAGTGTATTGCTAATGAACATCAGCCCAGCACACTGATGCTCTGAAGTTTGAAAGAAGCCTGGATTATTCATCTTCTGCATGTTCCCCCTGCAGTCATCTCCAGCTCTCTGGTACTGAGATAGATGAATACAAGAAGTCACAGTGCCCTTCTGACAGTATTATATCAATTGCTGCGTCCAAACTTTTACAATAGGAGTCTCCCTCCACTCATTCTTTGGTTTCTTGTGCATGGCTTTACATTATTTTACTGCTAGAGAGGCACAGACACATCAACAAGCTATCTTCAATTTCTGTTACATTTCTCTCACTCATCTTTGGGATGTCACTCAAAAACACTCACTGAATATTTTTTATTCATCTGTTTTGTGTTTAGTTTAGGTAAATATATATTTAATATATATATTTAATATATTTTCTATCTTCCAGTAGCACACTTGTAGAGAAGTGTTGAAGTTAAATGGTGCAGGAGGGAATGTATTTGTAGTTAACTGCAATAACACTGCCATTATCTATACATAATGACAACAACTTCCATGTTGTTTATGTCACAGTGAAAAAGGCAAGGAACTGACTCTCCAGTAAAACCTGGTTCCAGAGATATCTAAACATAAACCTGAAATTCCAAAGGCATTACAATCTACTAAAAACGTTAATCCAATATTTAAAATCTTCCCTCTTATGCATTAGATCATAAGAAAAACACATTACAAATAGAGATGATATCTTCCCAGAGCACTGTAAAAGCAGTTTCAAGAATTTATAGACAGAGTTAGTGAGTAAAAAAAAAAAACAAAATCCAAACCCCAATATGTAGTCTATTGAAAGAATGTTTCCTGAAGCTTTAAACTATATTACGACAGTTGCATAAAGGGTTGATGCAAAACCACCACTTTCAGAAACATTCTAAGATAGTCTGTTTTTCACCAAAGTCCCTCTGAGTCCAGGAGCTTAATTTGCTCATGAATACAGCTACCAACAATTTATTTTAAATCTGTGTGGTTGTATGGTTGAAGCAAATAATGTTTCAGGGGGGTTGCTTGTTTTTGCTGTAGTTTGTTTTTTAAACCAGTTCCCTCACCTACTGATCTTATTACTGAGGGGATGAATAGTTCACTTCAAAGATTGACAGCAGATTGGAAATTATGTGTGATCCAAAACAGTCACAGAAACAAGACGTACAGGGTACTCCAGTGTTTCTCTACTGACAAAGACAACAGAGGATTTCTTTGCTGGTTTTCTGTTTGTAATCGCCAGCAGAAAACCACCCTGTGTCGAAGGGCAGTGTTTATTTTTTATCTGAGTATTTACTCCTTGAGAGAGAGCCAGCCCTTTGTGGGACCTTATAACTTATCTCTGAAGACAAAATTGTAGTCTTCAAAGACACGTAGTAGGGCAAAAGAAACAGTTTATGCAACTTTGGGTGTTTTTAAGAGTGAGTCTCTCAGAAAGCTTTTCTGAAGGGGAAGGTGAAGTGACAAGAATGTATTAAGGGCATAGCTCTTCTTCCCTTCTAAGGCTTTCTTAGAATTACAACAGATTTTTTTTCTGCTCAAACACAAACATTCATGTGACATATGTGAAGCTCAGCTTGGATTACTGTATGTTTTTCTAGTACTCTTACTATAAAATATTAATTCTCATGTGAAAAGAGAGAATCACGACTGAAGGAGATTAACAGATTTAAAGAGCTTATTAAATATACAAAATGAGTATTTGTTAATATGAATTTTCTCTCATGTGAAAGTTACATGCAAAATAAGGAACCTGAATTATTATTATTTTTAATTGTGTTAATATAATTTAAAGTTATAATTTTTGATGGTTGCCTGAGGCAGTTCCTAACTTAATCCTGATGTACGCAAATTTCTCATTGATTTCACTGGATTTGTTTGAACGAACCCATTAAGACATTAATTTTGGGGTAGAACATATAAGACAATAGGTAAAAAAAGTGGCAATGTACCTACTGGAATTCAGAGCAAAATCTTTAATAATAAACAAGTCATAATTAACACTGAACAAAAATCAGTGAGAAAATATGTCAAATTTTCATGCACCTTGTAGGAGAAAAAAAGTATACAGCCTATATACATAAAATACTTGGTCAATATATTTTTTAATTCTATGTATGAGTTATTGCCACTCCCATTGTTTTAAAATCCTTGTAAATTCCTTCTGTGTGCCTTTTTTTTTCTCTATGTGTAATTAGTTACTATGTAAACTACTTAGCAGTTTACATATCTCTCCTGTCATCAAATTCTTGAGCTGCATTATCTTTTCTTTTACCTACCATATAAATTCCCTTCATGTTTTTGGTTCAGTCAATTAGAATATTTACCAGCAACTTTACAGAACTTAAACATACGTCTACTTTTTTGATGATTTTGAGCTTATGATTCCTGACCATATTATGTAATTTAGTTGCTCCAATCGACTAGTTTCAGGAGGGTCCTACTTCATCTAAATGCCTAAGTGTGCATTTAAGTGCATAAGAGAATACACTTGAAATCAGCTAGTCCTTCTCAATTAAGCATGAGCTTAAGAATCTTGTTGAATTAAATTGTATATATGTTAAGAAATGCTGACATGCCTGCATTTTCACTGGCAGAAGATTTGTGATTTGCTTTTGAATATTTTTTTTATTTTTAATCTGATTGAGACAAAATTGCGGAATTTGCAGAAATTGAGACACTGATTATACTGCCTTTCTTACTGTCTATTTTCTACATTCATTATGCTCAATTTGAATAAATCGTGCAGTTATTATTGTATTTCATATTATTTCTATGAGTTGGTTTCAACAGTAGTCAGGCTTCTTTTCACCTTGTACCAGCTACTGCATGTTGGTGTCAAAATCAGGGATGAAAAGACTAAAATTAAGAAACTGAACTGATTTTACTTGAAACCAGAAGGCTGCCAATGAAGTTTAAAAGTAAATATTAAAGAGGGACATATAATTTGAGATGTCACTTCTAAGGAAGATGGTACAAAATTGTTCATCCCTAAACTAAGATAGGACAGAAATTGGTAATAAACCAAAAATGAAAAATAGTGACACTTCAGATTCAGGTAAGGAATCAAATAGAGGTAAATACACTCCTGTACAAATGTCAGAAAGCTAAAAATGAAATGCTAAAATTAAACTGTGCTTGCTTCATCAACCTCCATGCATTCATTTCAAATGTTACACATTCATGCATATTTGGGGAAACTGAGCAGAAATAAATATGTTATAGGCCAATGACTGTCCAATAAATATCCACCTTTCTGAACAAACTCGCATTTAAGAATGTATGAGATGAATATTTTTTGGTGCATAACTGGAAGAAATCAAAAGAGCCTCAAGTCCTAAAGTAGGTTTTATGGGAGCGTAAGGAGAGCAGGCCTGTAAGGCTGCCAAGCAGATGCAACAAATATGTAGAGACTATAATATATAAATCTATAAAATTGCCCCATTCTTACTTTTCCCCTGGCAACTGTTCATGGCTGCTATTAGAGACTGCTTATTGGGATGAATAGACCATTGGTCTGCACCAGTGCAGCTGTTCTCATGCAGAAACAAATTAGGACAGTCTAGGCTGAATAGGTGTGGCAATGTCATGCAGCCATTGCTGACATGGGGTTCCAATCCTCTTTCAGTGGGAAGGAAGAGCAGTGCTGGTAAAGAGCAGAAAGAAACTAGGTTTGTTTGGACAGAGCAATGAAGTAATGCCCCTCATTGAGAGCATATGACAAAACTGCATAAATCCTTGTGTACGCTTCATTAAACAAGCACGAAGTCTTTTCGTTCTAATGAGTAGGAGCAGCTTTTGAAAACTATTTTTTATTTGCAATTTGCTGTTGATAATGTCTTTTGTTTTTTAACTTAGCAACCACTTCTTCCTTAATAGATGATGATATTTGGCAAGTCACAGTAATTATCGTTCCTACAATGAACAGAGGAAACATCAACAGATACTTTCCCTCATGCAAATACAGAGATATGCTAAAGAAATTAGACAATAATAAACATTTTAAACAGTGATAAGGTATTTTTCTCAAAGGTATTTTAATTAACCATAAACTGAAGTTATAACTATGTCCACTCCATTGAAAACTGAGTATTCCAATTTTTATTTTTTTTTTTTCAGTAAGTAGAATTCACTTCTGCTGTGATTTATGGTACATCCTTACAGTTCAGCATCTCTCTGCTAACCCTCTTCCAACAAACACTCTTCAGGGGGGTTGATTAATTCCATGTCCAAATGAGTACAAAATATTATTTATTATCATTATTATAACTCTAGTAATTTTAAAGTTGTAATCACTGATTTTAACCAAAAGTCATAACTATCTTTCTGTCTCCTTTTCTACATTTTTTTTTCTATATCACCATACCAAAGCTGCAATAGCAGACTGGGCTTACACACTTGGCTGCTTCCCTTCTCCCCATGCTCAGCAGCAGCTGATTTACTCAGTTGTTTAAACAGACTGGCAGGCTCAGCTACCACTGGTGTTTGACAGTCAGCCTCACCTGTTCAGTCTTTTGCTGCCAAATTCAAATATTTTTTTTTTCTCATCTTCTTTTGAAGTAAGACAATGGTGGAATACTGAGCTTGTACATTGCACCGCACTAAGCAACAACATAATTTGCTGGAGAACAGGAACTGTACTGATGACAAACTAGAAAAATGAATGTTGATAACCCAGACTTCAGTTCAAACAGGATCACTTAAAGATATTATTGGGCAGAAACTCTCTTTTAAGGGGGACAAGCAATGAGGCAGCAGTGCAGTGAGACACAAGTTGAAAAGCAATGGCAGGCTATGGCATGAGACAAGCACTGTAGCTGGCTACTTGAATGTAAACAGTTGCAAGAAACTTCAAATAATTTATAGCAGCGACCAGAACTAGCAAAGACTGCATTTAAATACTTGCTTTGCCTTTATATGACTACAAGAGAGATATACATGGGCTTAAGGACTATAGAGAAGTAAATAAAGTATTCAAAGAGCTAGACAATGTGAACCTGCAAGGAAGAGCTCAAAATTCTGACATTTAGACCAGATAAGTTTGAGGGGAAGCCTGCGATGGAGTAGTGCAAAGGAAAAAAAAAAAGAAAAAAAACCAAAAAGATTGTGTTTGATATTTGTGAGCATCATAATGAAGTGTGAAGATAAGCTGTAGAAAAAAGATGCAAGTACAGTTTCAGGAAAGCTTTCTATATACGCGGGCAGTTAACCAATAGAATATCTGGTCTCAGAAAGATTCAAAAATTCATGTATTATAAATAAATTTTTGGTTAAGCATCTGCCAGGTGTGACCTCAATCTTGTACTGAGGCGGATAAAAACTAGATGACTTCTCAACATTTCTCCATGTCACTACTGTGTAAATTACTGGTTTAACTGGCAAGTCTCTTTGTAACATTTATTTTTTTTATAACTTTAAATTTTTGGACCTAAAAAAAAGCAGATAATGTAGCCTGGTGATCTTGTAATCCTTGACCTTGTGATGAAGGGAAACATTGGACACAATCTAGAATTACTGGGTTATTTCCAGTTGTACTCCAAATGCTCCTCTAAAAGCATTTTTGTAATAAGCAATTGCAAAAGTTCAGTAAAATAAGTTTTAACTTCAGTGATTCTTCTTTATCAATGCTAATCAGCTTTAAATTGCATATTCCATTTCACAAGAGTCCTCAGTGGCTTGCCTTAGCCAGAATTAGTTTCTCTGCACAACACATCTAGTGGGACAAGTGTTTAGATATACCTCTACTTCTTTACATATTTACAGCATCTGATCTCTTTAACTGTTTCACAGTGCAATGGGGACATGCCACTGAAATGGAGAGAGCTCTGAGCAGAGAAGGCAAATGCCAGTGAAAATGTAGTTCACTGTATGCAGTAGGTAGGGAGCAGAAAAGCAACACTGGTGCAGACAAGAAGGAAAAGCAAAGCTGGATTGTTGACATCCACATTGCAGGCACACTCTCATTTGAAAGATATCATTCAGAAGAATTACTTACCTCTAAATGGATTCATTGAATATATTGCTCCCTGAACCATGATTATGCACAGTGCAAATATATCCCATTTGAGTTCTCCTAAATCACTAATGCATAATAGTAGGAAAGCAAACTGCATTTTCTAAATGTCAGAAAAGTTTAATAAAGCCTGAAGAAGGATATGAAAGTGTCTCTCTTTTACTTGGAGCCATAATTTGTAGTTATCAATGATGATATTCATTACTGAAACAGAGCAGTGATCGAAGTACCTAAGTCAAACTGTGCGCATTAACTACAAAAAATAAATGCAATCATAATTCCATAGGCAGACTCCCTATGCTAGATCCTTAAGAAATGTAAATTATCAGCTGAGGATCTGGTCCAGCCTTGCTGTATCTTTCTCCCAATTTAAAAGTAAATGCCACTAGTCGTACATAATAGATACCAATGCTTTTTTTTTTAATTAAACACAGCATGATTTTTACATTTTTATGGCACTGCCTGAAAGGAACTCAGAGATCAACCTAGTCAAAGATTCCAGACCTCTCATGGAGGACCGAAAGATGGAAAGAATCATTACAAATATGAGATTGGTGCTAACCACAATGCCAATGACTGCTGACATTCACAAAAAGAAATGGAACCTATCTGTAGCACACATGAAAAGCAAAAGAGATGCTTTGCAAATATAAATGCTAATGAAAAACTTACATCTAAATAAACCCTGATGAGTTCATGAATTCAAATTATTTTTCATAATCTTGTATTAACTAACATTTAAGAACTTGTTTGGCACAAGGTTTGTAGGAGTCAAAATCTGTTCTCTCTGTTCCAGAGAGCTCAAAGTTAAGAAATGTCCAGTTCTGACGTCTGGCCACCTGATATACTCTAAGTAATCATGTGATGAAACAACAGTCAAACGATACAGTCTGCTTGCACTGTGAAGCCACATACTTCCCACTTCACTGACCTGTTTATTTACCCAGACTGCAAATGTAGCTTGTCAGAAGAGTAACTGGACTCAAAGGCCCATCAATCAATCAATCAATCAATCAGAACAGATAGTGATGCTTATTCTGAAGTTCAGCACAGAAGATTTTGTGAACAAGCTGTAGGTCCCTGAAATACTTAAGGATGCAAATAAATTCATTGTGATGTTGCTATGAATAAGTTAAAGGGACACTGTCAAGGTTGTTTGGCTAAGAAAAATTGTTAGGCAGAAAACTTAAAACAAATAAAACCTACACATGACTTACAGTGCAACCCAATAAGAACAAATCCGAGCCAGCTATATTTTGGGGCTTGCTGATCCTTTTTTTTTTTTTTTTTTCCTGTTTTCCTTTTATTATTATTTCTCTCTTTTATTTATATTTTCCTTTGTTTCTAAATCTATGCCCTTGAGAGTAGTTGGTTTTCCAAAATAATATATTACAGCAATCAGGAAGCCAAGGTATACGCGAAGAATTTTTTGGTAGGGTGTTTTATTGTGTGTTTAATAGTGAAATGGTAGATTCTATATCAAATGTAAGTACATCACTGAAAAAATCAAGATCAGAGTTCATTGAGAAGATACAGTGCTTACAAACTGATGCAACCAAAGAGTTTAACATCTGGTAATTATTCTCTTAAAGCTGTTGTACTTCTGCTTTGAATAAAAGGGCTAAAATTTATGCAATATTTCAGTATCCAGAGGTTTAGTAAATTAAAGAGGGCTTTTTAACCTCTTTCATGGATACCAAAAATGGTAAAGAAAACTATCTCACTAAGTGCATATTTTTCTGACAAAAAGTCAAATATATGGCAAATGTGCTTCTAGATTCATAGATTCATAGATACATTAGGTTGGAAAGGACCTACAAGATCATCTAGTCCAACCATCCTCACACCACCATCCCTACCAACCAAGCTACTAAATCAAATCCCTCAGCACCTCATCTAAACGCTTCTTGAACAGCGCTAGGGACGGTGCCTCAACCACCTCCCTAGGCAGGCCATTCCAGTGCCGGACCACTCTCTCAGAGAAAAAATTTTTCCTCACGTCTAATCTAAATCTTCCCCGGCACAACTTGTGGCCATGAGTTTACATATGCATATGTTTACATATGCAGCAATGGATCTTGCTTTTTAAGAAATTGTGAGGGTAACATTAAGCAGCAGAAACTAAAATGATATATCTATATTTATTTTGACAAACCTTCAACAGATCTATTCTTTTTTCTTTCAGAGAAAATGTAATCTGTGAAATAAATTCCAAACTCTTCTCTTTTCTGGCATCTTTTAAATAAGTTTTTTCATTACACGCAAACAACCTAAGAAAAAATCAATTGCTCCCCTCCCCCTCCCCCTCTTTAATACGTACTGCTTTGGTTTTTTATTTGATTTGGTTTGGTTCTTGATTTTACCTGTTGGGGCTTTCAATCTTAAGTTAGTATCCTGCGTTAAACAATTCCAACATCGCTATGTGAATTTTTTTCTTTTTTTTTTATGCTTACTTCAAAATATTTCTGATCTATTATCTAAAAATACAACAGCAACATACAGCAACTTGAAAATGCATATAGCCCATATTTACCTCATGACCGTATCTGATATTGAGTTTGCTTGCCATTGTCTGGCTTGGTAAATTTCAAATGGCCAGAACACCACAGTTTAGGGAAATTCCTCATTGTTGAAGCAGTGTACTTTGTTCATAGACTGAAACAGGCAGTAGTGGAATTTTTATCTAGACTACACATCAATTATTTATGTTTTTTAAATAATTTTTTAAAAAATCGGGATAGCTTTCTGGTGCCATTTTACAACAGTAAGTTCATTGAATTTCTATTGCTTTGGAAGTTAATATTGGAGCTATTTTTGTTTTGACAAAACAAGCATCAGCATAAATGATCTCACATCTAATATTTAAAACCTACTAGTTCAACAAATGTTAATATACTATAAGGCAGATTGTTGTTAGAAACACTGTAGAAAAGTACTTCTATAAACACCATAGGAGTTAACAATTGTCATGTAGATTGCTTCGTAAATAATGCCTCCAATTTGTTTCCATGAAAAGTACTACAGATGCAAAGAGAACAATAACACTATTGATAGAGCCAATTCTCAGCTACATAACACTGTTTTTCAATATAGTGTTTAGTGTTTTTCACCACTGTGCAATGAACAAGAGCCTGCACACCATGCTTGTAAATAATTTAACCAGCAGATGTGACACACTGTTGTTGTTGCCCCTGCTGAAATGCACCACCCACTGTCTCGCTGTGCTCACACCCACTTGTTGGTTTCCAACATTCAGCAAACATTAATGAATGTCAATGAGTGCCATGTTTTCCACATGCAGGTATGCAATGACATACCTTTTCTTAATACCTATTTCCATGTCAGACTTCACATTGTCAGTCTGTCCTTCTGCAGCCAACTATATCATGTTGCTGTGGCACAGTAACATAATATAATGGGATATTGGCAGGAAGGTTCAGCCTCTACTGTCAGAGCACCAACTTTTTATGTTGTGGGACAAGATAAGAAAATAGAAGGCATTACTTTTGGAGCAGACCTCATAAAAAAAGATGTAGAAAGAGGAAGAAGTGTGAGACTGAAAGATGGTAAAGTGTCCCAGAGTAGTTAGGAGAGCTTAGAGGGCAGGGATATTCTGGAAAAAAAAAAAAAAACAAATAAAACAATAAAAGAATCAGAAAAATAAACAAGGACTTTCCAGAGGCTTCAAGGAGAAAGAAAATCTGAACTAGTATACTCATAATCAGGAGAGCCAGGTCATTGGAGTGAACACTGAATTTTTGCACATTAAGAACAAGTAATTTTTAAACCCTTCTCGCTGTAAATCAACAAGTTTTGGACTCAGAAGCATGTCTTCTCTCTACAAGTACTGAAAGAGGGGTGATTGGAGAAATGGGCTCTCCACTAAGCCCACGCTTACAGTCTTGGAGAAGGAAAGTTTAGACAGGACTGAGGGTGATTTATACATCCTACTCCAACAATCTCAGTATGTTGTATAAGAGTAAAGGTAGGTGGTAGCTGGAACTTGTAAGACACATATGGGTTTCATTTCACATTCTCAAAAATGTCGTACTGCACCTGTGTAGAGCATAATCACTTAGCTCTGAGGATTGGATCCAAGTCAAAACAAAACTTAGGAAACATAACTTTCCATGGCTTATACTAAAAATCAGTATAGAATGGCAAAGCACAGAGACAGAAAAAGAAATAAAAGCAGGCATAAAAGTGTTAGTTTCAGCAGCTCAAAGTTATGTGTTTAGTATCTATGGAGTTTTTTTTCTACCAGAAGTTAGCAGTTTTAGGGTCCTGCTAGTGATAAATTAATCTGGCTGAAAACTTTCATATTTTCATTCGTCATTGTTTGCTGCCTTCCAGAAATGCCATTTTTGAAGGATTGAATTTTAAACTGAGATAAAGTGGACATTCAGACTGCAAAAGATGACATGGAAGAACAAAGAGTTTGCTTTAAATTTGCTAGGCTGATGTAAGCACTGCTTTATTTGAATTGAACATGCAACAGAGGAGGACCTACTCACAGCCTAATTAGAACTGTTCCTGACCTAATTTCCATACTAGTTTCAGTGCACACTTGTGGTCAGTGAGATCATACGTTCAAAAGTGCAAGCTAATCCTACACAATTGTGTGAAACATATAGTCTTATTATTCAACAAACTTACTGTAAACTCCTCATAACTAATTGTTTTGAAATCTGTAGGAGGGCTGACTCATTCTTTCAAAAATACAACATTTGGGAGATTATAAACTCCTACTCTCTAATCTATTTGTGGATCAAGGGAAGAGTTGAATTCTCGTTTACAGAACTCTTAATACTTCTCACAAGCCCTAGTCAAGAAATTCAGAATGGATGCACGTACAGCCAGCTCACAGTCCTACCCTTACCAAAAACGGGAAAAATGATATTAATTTGAAGTATTCTATTGGAATATTTTCCAAATTTTGAACATTTGCAAAATAATAAACCAGAAGTATTTAACTCAGTTGTTTTTTAAAGGATGTCTGCTTGATTTCAGCCAACACTCATTCCCTTCATTCTTTCAGTTTTTGCAGTATAATTATTTCAGAGAAATTTTTCCTTCTTTTCGCCTTAATTTTCATTTTTACCACTAAAAAGTAAAAATGTGAAGAAAAAAAGAAGGGAAAAGTATTTATCACAAAGATCTAGCCTTGGTTCCTCAATTAAATAAACAACAGCCATTTTCTTAGCCTGTATGACCTGATTCCCAGCAAATGATAAGTGATCCAGTTTCAGTTCAGGTTTACAAATCTTCTCATGCTCTTCACAGTTTTCAACATTATATAAATAAGAGAACTTCATGCTTTGCTTCAGTATTTCACCGTCCTTAAACCGACTTAGTACTTTGAGAATGCTACAGAAAAACAGAAAGAACAGCCATCCTTAATAAGGTTCAAATAGGTAACCTATTCAAGCAGAAAAGACCTATATTTATGCCCATCTAGAAATTTATACTTGTTTGACAAAATTAATCTATCTTTTCATTATAAAATCCTATACATCTATCAGATCTCATCTAGTTTTCTCTGCTTTCTTTGGAGCCACTCTAGAGAGTAACTCATCCCATTCATGGTCCAAATGCATTCATGTTTGTGGTGATTCCCCTTCTGGTGACTGGAGTTAACAGAGAGAAAGCTGAAATTTATTGCTTAGATATTGTGCCTAATTTTCATAATGTTAATCACCCAGTCAGAGTTTAGCCACATAGTAAGATTTAAGGATTTGGGAGAATGTTTCTTGCTATAATTCAACAACATCACTCCAAAGCCCAAATACTGCAGAGCATGGAGGACAGAAAATTAGAGAATAAGAAAACTGAGAAAAGAGCATAGTACAAGAGGTTAAAACAGGATGTTTTAGAAAAAATATCAGAAGAAAGATTAAACCACTTCTTGAAACAGCCAAGTTAGTTCAGAAGCAGAATCCAAGTTTACTACCTTTATACAGTCATGACTACAGTCTTGGAAAAGTGGTAATCAACTTTTAAATAGTTGATTTGTCTTCTTTGGTGAGATTTTTCTTTTGTGTTTTGCAGCTGGGCCTTAAAACAGTTACAAGAACTTAACTCTGAAATACTTCAAAAGTGGTGATTTTTGCCTTGCAACCATGTAACACATCCTTGATGAGGTTTAGAGAAGCGGATTGGGTCTCCTTGTCAGAGGTTTGTTTGGTTTGTTTTTTTCTGTGGTTTTCCTTGCAGACAGCTTGAACTATTTCAAAGCAGTCTGCAAAGTTCTTACTCAGAGTAAAACAGATCATTAAACTCTGTCTCCCACTGTGTTCGCATTTAAGTATGCATATGACTTCACTCATGTGAGTAATCTTCTTGACCTCTGGGCCCAGGGATCAGAAGTATACTAGGGTTTGCCTGTCACTGGAATGGATAATGTACGTGAATATTTTGGTTATGAATTAAAAATCTACTGCTAAGCTTTCAGTAAGTATACTCCTGTTTATATGTGGAAAAATTAATAGAATTCTGTTTTGTCAGAATTTTTTTCTGGGTTATCATCAGATCTGAGAAGCTTGAAATCCTTCCAAGTGAGAATACTTCTGTGACAGCCCATTAATTTAGCCCTGCTCTCTGTGTCATTTCGCTCGCCTTTCTGCTCACTTCTGAATCACTGTGAAAAATTATTTTTAGTTATGCGGAAAGGTTTTCAGGGGCATCATACTAGAAGAATGATTATAAAAGGGATAAGAGGAGGAGTTGCATTGTAGGGTTTACAGTAAAGTTCAATTCACTTATCAATTCCCAGTCTATCATCTTTCATTAGTCAGTTCAGTGCAGGATCTGAACACCGCATGGGCCACTTGTCACAGGGACCAAAAGTGAGATAAGAAATGATGTAAAACTGTTTCCCTTGACAGTACAGACACAGATGGAGACTTCATTCTGACCATATTGTCTGCTTTAGTGCCATCCCTAAAGCTATTAACTATCATAATGACGGGGCTCAAGTTATTTATTTCTTCACAATTTCCTGATGTTTTTGCAGCATTGCTGGGCATACTGAGTCCTACTAAAAGCCTTTGTGTTTGTCCTTGAAGGCGTATGCCACATGCAAAATGCTTGATCTAAGGTATTCACTTATCAGCAGAAATACAAATGTGAGATAAAACACCAGTTTTCTACTGTGACTGATCTAACAGAGAACGGAAACATATTACACTCATTTTCCAAATGTCTGTGCTTTCTGTATTGGGGCTTGAGGTTTTTTTAACCTTTTTGACAATCTAGTGAAGATTAAAATCAGCAGATAACAGCTATTGTTGCAAAAATTTGTTACAATCTGATTCACGTCAGCTGTATTTGTAAAAATTATCATACTTCTCAACTTCTAGGAAAAAATGGAAAACTGTTTTCAAAATTACAATTTATTAAAAAATGAATATATTGTAACATAAATCAACAAAATTAAGAAATATCTCTTCCATGTTTTTCCTTTCCACACTTTCTCGGCCAATACAGAGCTCTGTAATTGTAAAATTGCAATAAACACTTCCATAATTCTGGAGAATAAAAATATATTTACAGTTGGAGACTATGGCAAATCGAGAAACATGGAGAGAAGTGGTCCAGGAATGGGTCGCAAATACATTCATAGTATCAAAGGGAACTCTAGACATCATCAAGTTCAACCCCCTTGCTAAAGCAAATTCCCTACAGTAGGCCATACAGGTAGGAGCTCTAGTGGATCTTAAATATCTCCAGGGAAGGAGGGTCTACAGACCCTCTGGGCTGTGGTTCCAGTGCTCCATCACTCTCACAATAAATAGTTCTTCCCTGTGTTTGTATGAAATTTCCTGTGTTACAGACTACCCCACGCAAGATGTTCAGTTGCTAAAAGAATAGTTTATCATGTTAGAGAGGCTGAAAGGTCTGGACAGTGGCAGAAATGCTATTTCTGACAACAAATTTTCCCAATCTGTTCATAGAACACAGACAATCTCTGGGAAAAAAGAAAAAAAAAAAAAAAGAAGAAAAGAAGAAAAAAAAAAAAGAGTACAAATGGCCTGGTATAGATTTCTGCCCCTTTGGATGGTAAGAGATGCTGATATTCTTGGTCATGCCATCCAACTTGGATAACACAACGACCTCTGCATTTTCTTAACATTTTACTCCAAAGACCAGCTGGGCTGAGGTAATAACTGCTGTATACATATTAGCTGAAAGTCACTGCAATAATTTACAGTGCAAAAAGTGTTATGATAGCTAGACAAGAAGAGAAAAAATAGCAAGTTTAATAAGCACTCTAAATAGCTAATTTATGGAGACAACAATTCTCTGCTCAGTGCCAAGGCTTTTCCTACTTCAGTAGGTTACCCACAAGGACCCCAGTAGCGAGGAAGCAAAGAAAAGGAGACTGAATTGCTTAAGAGATACATTTTGCATGTCTGGCACTTTTATCCCAGGTGTGGTTAAGGCAGGGTTTACAGTTCAGACCAAACTCAACTCCTGAATGCTACTCTCACAGATGCCATCATTTCTGGTGTATCTGCACGCATGTCTGCTTCCATGGTGCACAGTATGCCCCTCAGAGAAGGGGAGGCTTTTCAGCTGATGTTTCTATACAGTTAGCCTACATGTGAACTGTTGAGAATCCCCTTCTGCTGTTTGTTCTCCCCTCAGTGGCAGGTATTCATACCCTTGCTATTCATATAGCTGCTTGTAAACACAGTGCTGCAATCAAATTTTAATTCAATTGGAATGGCAGCTTCGATGCTCAGAGCCACTCTTCTGCAAAAATTAATGCAGAGATGTTTGGTCCCTGTAATCATAGTGGTGTTTATAATTTGCTGCAAAATAATTCACCTAATAGGATCTTAACTAGAACAAGCTTCATGGTGAATAAATGTGAGCATGTGCTGTACTAACAGTCACTTGTAGGTGATAAAATTGGTTGCCAGATTGAGTGCCACGTAATTTAACAGGATAATTTGTCAATGTTGTTAAGAGCCTTATTACTAAAAAAAATTGAAGCATTTAAATATCAAACACCTAGTCAAAAGACCTCAGTCAATAAGATACTTCATCATTTAAATCTCAAGTTGCAGAGGTATTGTGTAGTAACAGGACATATTTGTGACAGGCCAATAAACAGCATGTATATGTGCAAGTGTACCTATGAGCAACCATACAATTGTGTGTGCACAAGTACACACACTCACAAACTCACTATCTCTTCCCCCTATGCAAATAATCTCTAGGGTATTGACAATGCAGGATGAAAAAACAAGCAAAAATAGCTGTCCCTCATTCTAAAAATGATTTGTGTTTCCACATTCTTTAAAGGAAGAACAAACAAACAAACAAACAAACAAAAAACTTCTTGTGAAAATGGAAGGCAATAGATTGTAACTAAGATCCCTGTTCATAGAGTCATAGAATGGCTTGGGTCAGAAGGGACCTCAAGGATAATCAAGTTCCAACCCCCCCTGCCACAGACAGGGTTGCCAACTGCTAGATCAAGTATTAGATCAGATTACCCAGGGCCTCATCCAGTCTGGCCTTAAACATCTCCAGGGATAGGGACATCCACAACCTCTCTGGGAAGCCTGTTCCAGCATCTCACCACTCTCAGTGAAAATCTTCCCCCTAACATCAAATCTAAATCTCCCATCCTTTAGTTTAAAATTGTTTTCTTCTTGTCCTGCCACTATCTATACTTGCAAAATGTTGATTTCCCTCATGTTTATAAACTCCCTTTAAATACTGGAAGGCCACAATGAGGTCCCTCTGCAGCCTTCTCTTTTCCAGGCTGAACCAGCCCTGTTCCATCACCCTATCTTTATAGGAGAGCTGCTCCAGCCCTTGAGTCTTCTTCATGGCCACCCTCTAGGCCCTCTCCTAAAGCTCCATGTCTTTCCTGTGTTGGGGACCCCAGACCTGGATGCTGTACTCCAGCTGAGTCCCTCTGAGGGCAGGATAGAGGGGGATAATCACCTTCCTTGCCCTGCTGGGCACCCCTCTTCTGGTTGAAGCCACAATACCATTGGCCTTCTGGGCTGTGTTAGGTTTTTCATCAACCAGAAACCCTAAGTCCCTCTCAGCAGGGCTAATGTCAAGGATTTTTTCTCCTATATTGTATTCCTACATGTTGTTAAAAATAGGATTCCAATGATCTGTGAAATTTTATCAATAATCATAACTCTCACGCATACTAAATCAAGAGTATAATCCTCTCTTTGTGTTTACTTTTATGAGCGTTGTTGCAATTTTGAACTCTGGGATCTACAGTCATTTTAGGGCTAGAAATACTACTAAAATAAAGGCTCCCAACTTCCTGTAGTGGAAGCACTTCACTTGCTGCCGAAGGGCCACACATGACAACATTAAATACATGAAAATGAGATACATTATCTATTTCAACCTGCTTCATGCAAAGAATAATACAATAAACAGTACAAATCACAGTAAATACAATTGCAAATACACATTTCTTAAGACGATAGTTTGGTGAATTAAAGTCCCACTGATTTATGTAGGGATGGTATATTTCATATGGTCTGTGGAGCATTTCTCTGAATCAGACTAGTTCATCTGTCGTACTTTTCATACACTTTCATCTAGTTCAGGAGGAGAACAAGCAAGTTGCTTTCAAAAGCAGTAAGCTATAAGGACCATACACTTCCAGTGTATGTAACACATTTAAATAAACATGCTAAGTTTTGGCTTACCCTAGATTTTGTGCCTGTGTTAAATCTCAGCCACAAACCTACTTGTAATGTGATTCTTCATTTGTGTAGTTGCTGAATTGCCACTTTTTACATTATCTTCTCTTTTATTGGAGCAAACCGAATGACAGACCGATTTGCCAGAGAAGAGTAGCTTTTGATTTCATATCACATGGAAGTTCTCCAGTGCCAGAATCCAGCAGTGATAGCAGCACAGAATGTGTTTAGTGCTTGGACTTCTTTTCTCCCCATCCTTAGAATACAAAACAAAATAGAACTTTTTGCCTGATAAGAGGAAATGTGGTCATGTAGCACACAGGCTGCTGAAGGCTCATACATTTTCTGTCAGTAGTTTCACCTCTCAGCAGTGAGGTATGGAATAGGCTTTTCTAAAGATTAGAATGTAAGTGGGTGTATACCTGTATGGCCAAGTCTATTATTGACAGCTTTCATTTCTGCTCTACTGGTGCATAAAAATGCATGGCTTCAAAACACCAGTCCAATTTAGTTGACAGGCAACAGCTATATGCCTTTTCAAAGTAGAGGTTTAGAAAAGAAACTCATGCTGAATGAAAGCTCCTACCTTCTCAATCTCTGTTCAATTAAATGACTGCTTTCACTGCAAATTTTACTTCAAAATTTCTGTCAACTGTACCAGGATTTCTATGCATTTTTACAACCCTGTATGTGCATGTGTCCCTGGTGTTACATGAAGGATCATTTTCCATTTCACTGCTAGAAAGAAGACTAAAATTTTCAAACACAGAGTGAACTCTGAGCACAGCAATCTTTTCTCATGTCCAGACCATCTTTGTGCTTGTCTCCCTGCCTCTTCCTTTCCCCTCAGAACTGTTTCTCCTATCACTGAAGCTATCTTCTCAGGAAGATGCAGAAGGCATCACTGAGCCTTCACTACTTTCTCCTGTCTTAGCTTTATTCTTGTCTAACCTTTGTAGGAGTCACAAAGTAGGTTTCCCCACATCTTGTGAATCTTCACCGTGCTATTTGAACACCTTCTGAATAAAAATCAGTATTAATGCTCCTGGCAGATTTCAGACAATTGCCAGCACTGCCAGCACTTCTTACTAGGATCATAAATAACTCAGGGCCTGACATAACCATGTCAGCTGCATGCACACGTATCTCTCATCTATTATTTCATTTTCATGTTGTAAAAACTGATTTTTGTGTAACTGCGGCATTCAAACATCTTATTAAATGCAAGCAGCTGCTCAATAAATACTTGTGCACTCTAGTCCATAGATCTATTTGAATTTGTTGAAATTAGATAATCTAGCTTTAGTAATTACCCAGAAATGCGTAGCACTGAAATCTGCATGCATATAAAGCAATTTTGTTAGGAAAACCTATGTAAGAAATAAGGGCAAATTTCTTTTCTGTGTTATTCTGACATCTAGTTAATCAGTGTAAAAATGAGTGCTAACAACTTTTATAGTGTTGCTTTGAACAATTCATATATTGTTTAGATGTTCTATAAGGTATGGCAGCACATTTTTTTTCTTTCAGTGACACAGGTAAAAATTGCATTGACAGCTGAGCATTTCTAGATGTTTCAGATTATTTCAATCTTTAGAGATTTTCTGGTACATATTTCTCTATTTTTGAACAGCTGAAGTCTAAGTTCAGTAGCCACTGAACTGAAACTACAAAAATTTCATTCAATAGGAACATCTTTATTTTCAGAACTTGGAGACAAAAGTTAACGTAAAGATATTGAAGATGTCCATGCAATTTTCAGCTGTGTCACTGAAAGAAATAGAAATATGCTACTGACTTAGAAAGTCATAAAGTCCTGCTTCCCTGCAATGAACAGAGTTATCCATAGCAAGATCAGCTTGCCCAAGGCATGATCCAGCTTCATCTTGGAAGTCTCCAGGGATGAGGCATCTAACATCTCTGGGCAACTTGTTCCTGTGCCTTACCATTCTCACTGTAAAAGACTTTTTCCTTGCATCCAAACTAATCTAATCTACCTTCTTTAAGCTTGAAACCATTTCCCCTATAACCACAAACTCTACTGAAGAGTCTGTTTCTTTTTTTCCCGTAGCCCTTTTTTAGGTACTGAAAGTCCACCATCTGATCACTTCAGAGCCTTCTCTTCTCCAGGCTGAACAGCCCCAGCTCTCTCAGCCTGTCCTCAAAAGAGAGGTGTTCAGTTTCATGGATCATTCTTGTGACCTTTCTCTGGACACGCTCCAACAGGTCCATGTCTCTCCTGTACTGAGGGCTCCACGTCTAGACACAGTACTCCAAGTGAGGACTCATCAGAACAGAGTTAGAGAGGCAAGATCGCCTCCTTCACCCTGCTGGTCACAGATCTTCAGATTCAGCCCAGGATATGGTTGGCTTTCCAGGCTGTGAGGGCACATTGCTGGATCATGTCTAGCTTGCCATCCACAACTACCCCCACTAGTTGGTTTTTTTTCAGCAGGGCTGCCCTCAATCCTTTCATCCCCCAGCTTGTATTGGTAATGGGGATTGCCTTGACCCAGGTGCAAGATCTATCTGTTGAAGCTCATTAGGTTCTCCTGGGCACTCTGCTTAAGCCTGTCCAGGTCCCTTCGAATGGCATCCCATCCCTCTGATATGTCAATCACACTCCACAGCAGTCCACCCATCAAATTCTTATCTTTCAAAGTTGGCAAGAAGGATGTTGTGAGGTACCATGTCAAAGGTCTAACTAAAGTCCAGATAGATACCATCAGTGGCTCTTCCCTTGTCCACCGATACAGTGAAATCAAGATAAAAGGCCACTAGGTTGGTCAAACAGAATTTTTCCTTGGTGCAGCCATGTTGATTCTCCCGTATCAATTTCCCTGCCTTCCATGTACTTAGCTTCCAGGAGGATCTGTTCCATGATCTTTCCTAGCACACAGATGAGATTGATAGGTAGGTAGTATGTAGGGTCATCCTTCTTACCCTTCTTAAAAATGGGTATGATGCTGCCTTTTTTGCAGCCACCAGGGACCTCATCTGAATGCAGCAACTTTTCAAGTGTTTTTTGAGAGTAGCTTAGCTACTGCATCAGCTAATTCCCTCAGGACTCTGGGATGCATGTCATCAGGACCTGTAGACTTCTGGGTGTTCAGGTTCCTCAGGTGGTCATGAGCCTGATCTTTGCTTACAGTAGGAGGGACATTGCTTCCCCAATCCTCTCCTATCAAACCAAACATTTGAGGGCTGTGTGGCAAGCAGTTACCAGAGAAGAGTGAGGCAGAAGTTTTTAAGATGTAGAGATGTAGAGCTTACCTTCCTTCCTCTCTTCAGTAATGGGTACTGGTTAAAATCCCACTAAGACATAGGATTTTAGTTAAAGCTATTACGTAAAATCCCGTTCAGGCCAGCTACTAGACTATTTCTATCTCCTAGCTACAATTTGTCCAACGTACCAGAAAATTGAACTGTTAAATGTAGAGAACTGTTATAACAATATAGATGATGTTACTTTAGAGGAAATAAAACAGAAAGGAAATGTGCTGTTCTATCACTGAGGTACTGTATTTTCCTGTTGCAATCTAAGGGCAACACAGAGAAGATGAACCAATTTGGGGAAATCATTCAGAAATGCTTTTCGCAAAGCAGAAATGTAGACATCTCTATACAAACACAAAATCAGCTATCTGTCTTAACCTGTTCACCTTACACAAAGTGAAAGGGGACAATATTTTATATCCTTGTCTTAGTTCTCAAGTTGCAGAGAAAGTATGCTTGTTACTGGCCTTGTCTTCTGGAGAAAAAAAATAAAAAAAGATTTTTAATGAGTGATTCTGGAACCAACAATAAAAGAAACCTGGCAAAGCTTTCTATTTCCACATAGAGCCTTGGGATTTTTGTCCTTCAGTTTCCAAACAGAAATCTAAATTGTGTTTTTACACTTTTTCTTCCATTATTGTCCTCACTTCACTGATGTGAATAGTGCCAGTGAATTAAGTGTCCTCAGTGTGACACAAGGGAATTGCAAAATATAACTCTTGGAATATGTTACTACTCACTTGTGTTTACATATTTCTTAAAAGAAAGATTTGTGTCTTTGTGTCTTAAAAAAAAAAGAAGAAAGACGAATGATTCCCAGAGGAATCTTGAAGCATGCCTAATAAGCTGATTTAGTAGCAAACAACTTTGGAAAAAAAAATGTCATTTAAATGCTCTAAAACAGTTTTTGCTCTCAAAGACTACTGGTATCTGGGGACTCTTTATCATGTTTCTGCCTCCAGATGTAGCTCATCCCAGTTGCTGAAAATGAGAATCACTAAATGTGAATAAATCAGTGCTTCCACTTAAATGAACTTTGTGTATTAAATTACTGGACCGATTCCAATAAAATAAAATAAAACCAAAACCAAACAACAACAAAAACTCTACTCTTTTATATTTTTCAAGGGTTTATGAATCTCAGGAAGTGTAATTCAAAAATGTTAAATGCTGCAACACAGCATACATGAAGGGCAAACTCTCCCTGTTTTTTGGCACTTGAATCATTTCATACTCACTCTGCTTTCCTGCTTCCCACAGACACCACCTGCATGGCTGCACTTGTGTATCCGCGCACTCACGGAGTGGTTAGAGTGGACAATAACATTTTCTTTGTAGATAGCTTCCCATCAAGTTAGCATATGGTGACAGCACGCTGAGTGACAACTGGAAGATTGGTTTCTGGGACAAATGCAAGCTTGCAGCCTTGACAATAGCAAAGTAAGCGGTATTTAAGGAAGTGATGTCCCTGTCTTTGGGAAGACAGCTGCCAAATGCAAGAGTGCCTCCCCTGGCTGGATTTGGCAATAGTTCATGTGCTACTCATGCCTGAAGAGACGGTACACTCCAGATAGATGACTGAACATGAAATAAGGAGAGAGAAAATAGAAGTGAAGGGGAAGAAAATAAAAATCTTTACTTCTCTTGGCTTCAGTTTATGCTGGAAAATGAATTCATTGTTCTGTGGGCAAATTAGCACCACTTTTGGAAATTTACTGTTGTTCAGATTACTAAACTCTGCTATATCTTTTTCTCCCCACATAAATATTGCCTCGGCCATACTTCTTTTTGCTCAGCTTGATGGAGGTCTGATATTAAATCGCCCTTGGACTCTATTTTTCAGCCTGTGATATTGGACAAGGAAAAATGACTGGAATAGGCAAAACATATTTTACTAGCATTTGTTTAAAAGTCTACCTGTCCCTCATTCTGGGGTAACTTTTAATTACAAAAAAAAAAAAAAAAAAGAAAGAAGGGTGGGGGGAACAAAACTTTCCCTGTCTCATAAACATTGTTATCTGTTTCTTCTCCTCCTCTAATCAATTCCCTTACATTTTCTCTGTTACTTTCTCCTTTCTTTCACTGCAACTCTCATCTTCCATGTGGTTCTCCTTTAGGCTTCTTATCTCTAAGCCCCTTCTGATGAATCTTTATTTCCTTGTCATTTTTTCTTTGAAATAAATAAAAAACTAACATTGCTTAGCTGGGGAATCTGATGATAGTGGGGCATTCTGGACAAAGTACAGAAAACAGCTTACTAGCAGGCTTGTTGACATGTATAGTTCTCTTTCCCAGAGATCCTTCAGTGCTATGCAGCAAAACCAAATATAATATGCTGATAATAATATAACTACTCTCTCTACTCCTGTAGGTGACATCAGAGGAAGAAATGCCTGGAAAGTACAATATTGTCATCTTTCTGGAGTAAAGATATTTCATTTTTAGTTTTTTAAAAATTGCTCTATTTCTCATTTATAACAGTTTGTGACTTGAAAAGCACAATGAAGTAGCATAAATTAAATCACATTCTGAGAACAAATTTCTTTCTGTTGACATATTCTTCTAAAATCCGTTTTTCTTCTTGCAATGAAGCATGGGGTTAAAAGCATTATTTCAGGATCTCACACTTCAAAATATTGAAGTAGCATCAGACAGCTACCTAACACTCTCCAGATAAGAATCTACACTGCATGCTATAACTGCATGCTTTCATGTAGACAACCAACCAATTCCACTCCCTGATACAAATGCCAGTAAGTATAGTTGAAACTAATTGCATATATCTACCAGAAAGATGGAAAATATTATGTATGCAATTGTATGTCATACAATTTTCTGTATAATTCTATTATACATAGCTTCATTTTTAAAAGAACATTACATATAGTAGCTAGAAGAAATGTATGGGAACAAAAGATCTAGATTTGGCCTTTGAATAGATAAGAAGTGTTGCTTTCATTTCAGGGAGTTATAAAATCTCTTTCTTCGATAAGATGGGAATGGTGAAAATCTAACAGCAGTTGTTGAAAGCTCTCTTTCCTCTCATTCATACAGAACACCAGCATCCCATTGACTTTTCTTCTACCTCCACAAATCCCCTGACTATTTGTATTTAAGGCTATTGTTTAATAAATGCAAATACATACATCAGTGGCAAGTATGCCCATGAGCTCCAGAACAGCTCCAATGCTTCATATGAATCTTCCATAATTTTGGCAGGTGACCTTTCTTTCTGTGCAAGCAAAGGACACAGATTCCAAGTGCCACAGAGCTGCTTTCACTGCTGCGGTCTGCAGCATAGTTCAAAGAACACAATTTAAAAAAAAAAAAAAAGATACATTTTCAGCACAGGAAATTTAATACATGCTTAACTTTCTGCCTAAGAAGATCTTCAGTTAAATAATGGTTGGTTTAGCTAATGGAGCTAGTATCAGATATATAGAGAGCAAATGCTTTAATCTCTGAAACAGATGCTTCTGAAAATCAAACCAGGAAGGCACTATTAGACTTATCATTACCATAAATTGCTCTGATTGGCTAATCACTTAATTAGGTAAGAGATCTTTAATGCTGAACTGTTCTGGAATAGTTTCTATAGCTAAAGTATTTTCTTAGCCAGGACTTTAGACAACTTGTCACATGACATCTATTTGTTTTTTAAAAATCTGGTAATTTACCACATAGTATATTGTTTTTCTTCTTATTTTAGAAACTTACAAAATGAGAAGAATAGATAAAAGATGGATTTTTGCTCAGTTTTTCACTGATTTCCTTTAATTATCCTATCTTCTTCCCCAACAAGATCAGAGCTTGTAAGCAAAGGAGAGTTTCAGTGTCAGCTGCTTCAGTGCCCGTAAGTCAGCTAACACTTCTCTTGAATCACACAAACAAATGTAGTTCTTCGATGCAAAGTAAAAAACCCTATGTTGTGACATACAGCAATTAAGCCCTCATCTGTGTTCTCTACAAGCATTGCCCTGTGAGTGAAATGAAAGGAGGAGCTGAGTACTCTAGTTAGAAATAATAGATACAATATGTTATGCTGAAAAGGTATTAATAAGATGTAAGGAAATTCTTTCAAAAGCCAGTCCAACAATTCTCCAAAAGAATCCCACAGGGTCTGTTGCTTTCCCTCACCGATGAGCCCGATTAACCGCCTCACTCAATGGCATCACAAAGTAACTAGCTTAAAACAGCATTTCAAGAGCTTTTTAAAAGCACAAATTAAGTGAGTCTGTCTCGTTTAATTTCATTTAACGTAAGTGAGCCTCTGAACTGCATTCCTTTGCTCTAACACTGAGCTTGAAGCCATGCTGGCTGATTAATGCTGAGCTGTTTGAAGTATACTCCTTTCTTATCTAGCACTGTGCAGGCCTCACTACAGCCTGGGGAGACCCGCTGGTAAGTCAGAGCTTGGGGAGATTTTTGTCTGCTCTTCACAGAGGGGGATGGAGACCAGATAAGCCTCCTGTTATAAAAAAGAAAACAAAATGAAAACCTGTTGCCAATCCAGAAAAGCTTGTTTATATGGAAACCGGAGGGAACACATAGCAAAACACTGACTTGCTCTGTTTGCCTACTTGCCTATGACTTTTCTTGTACTGATGCACTCATGAATGTTCTCACAAATAAAAATAATTAGATACCTTTGTAGATAACTTCATATTTCTCTGAAAATGTTGTTTCTTAATTCTGCTCTTGCTTCTAACATGATGTAAATATACTCAAAAATTATTGAAGGAAGGCAAAGAAAGATTTGGTCAATCTCTGAAAGACTACCAATTCAGTCTTGCCATCCAAGCCTTGAGCCATTTATCTTAATGCTGTGTTCACAGTGAACTTCACTCTTTTTCTCTAATAATTTGAAATCTAAAGATATTACAGATCTCGTGTTCTGCTAAAACACAGGAAACAAATTAAAGGATGCCTTAGTACATCATTTCTGACTCCACAGTTTAGGTGGAGTAAGAAAACTGCTCTTGTTAGGAATATTCTTGGAGGCACCTTATATTTTCTTCAATGCTAGAAAGTTATGAAGATATCTGCGTTTGAAAACATTTATGATACTTCATTTTAATAAGATGTTAAAATCTGTTTGGTGTTGAAGCCAAAGACATAAAAGAATACATAGCCAGTTAGTTTTCTGGCTTAGTATGACAATTTTATGCAGTCAGAAACTGAGAACAGCTCCCTGATTAACAGCATCCTCAGAGATTAAGAGACGAAAATAGCAAAACTGAAGGTGTTTCCTAGGGGTTTTCAGCTGAACTTAAAGGCCAGTATTAGGTGAAAGAGGTCAGAAACAACACATTCTAGGAGTTAGCTGAAGCATATTTGTTAGTGGTGTTATCGAATGGCTTGTAAAGCATTAACAGACGTGAAAGGAAAAGGAAATAGACTCTAACTTGGAAAACTGAGAAAAAAAAATCTTCTTTTTCAACTACACACCATTAACAAAGTTTGCACCTGACAAATACTTACAGCAGGCAGAAGAAAAGAACTTCTAGATTGCCTTATTGTCAACCTCAACTGTGTCTCAGGAAAGCCACATGTTATTTTGCTGACTAGATAAATCATTATGTGACCTTAATTGTCTTGTAGCCAGAATGATCTAAGAATACAGAAGGTAACAGTTTGGTGAAAAAGAGACTGTTGTTTGTTAGGTTTGCTGCTAGGGCTGGAAAATGGTTTAGGGGAAGAAAATGCAGAGCCTATGAACAGCTTGGTCCCAGTGTACAGAGAAAATATTGGGCACATACATAATTATTTATTTTCCTCTCTTCTTTCTGCTTCTTCTCAGTAATTCATCTGGGTTTCTACAAAATGTCACTCATTACAAACTGCATGACTTTACTGCAGAACACCTTCTAACTACCAGGCTTGAGAATTAAGCACACTGCAAAAAAAGTCTGATTAAACACCCATCTATATTGAGAGGATTGAGTATGTCATTTTGGAAAATTCACACCTTCACAGGAGGTTCTAGTTAATTACATACAGTATTTAAATATAGAAATGATCTGACTTTATAACGCATGTAAAATTATCAGAAAACATTTTAAGATGTAAACAGCCTATTTAGCATCAGTAATATAATTACTCAATGTAAATTCAGGAGTGTATCTAAAAGGCCTTATGAAAATTGACATTAAAGAACTATAGGTGTTTTTCTGTTAATTTTTCTCTTTTCCTCCTAATCTGATCTGCACGAAGTAATGTAAAAAACAGAATTACTAGTATAATCATAGAAACGTTTGAGTTGCAAATGATCTTTAAAGGTCATCTAGTCCAACTCCCCTGCAATTAACAGGGACAGCACAGATAGATTAGGTTGCCCAGGGCCTCGTCCACCCTTCCCTTAAAAGTCTCCCGGGATGGAGCATCAACCACAGCACTAGGAAACCTGTCCAATGCCTCACCACCTCCACTGTAAAAACACATCCAAACTAAATCTACCTTCTTTAAGCTTGAAACCGTTTCTCTTTGTTCAATAGCAACAGACCCTACTAAAGAGCCTGTAGCTGCAGACACTGAGCCATTGAACATCGCACTCTGGTCTCTGTCCCGCAGTCAGTTCTTTGTCTGTTGAGCAGTCCACTCATCAAATCCACATCTTTTTCATTTGGAGAGGCCTTACCAAAATTCAAATAGAACCATAGAATCATAGAGTCACCAAGGTTGGAAAAGACCTAAAAGATCATCCAGTCCAGCCGTTCACCTATCACCAATAGCTCCCACTAAACCATGTCCCTCAACACAACATCCAAATGTTCATTGAACACCCCTAGGGGTGTTCTAGTATGATACAGATTGATCACAAAATGAGAGATCTTGTTATCTACTTGTTATCTACTTTACTCTTAAACAGCCTAGCTTTTAGGGCTGTTGAGTGATCTTCCAGATATAATTTCAACAGTATAAATCACAATGGCAATATGTACATCTGCCCACTCTATATTGAAAGAAGTACCATAAATTTGCAATATTAGTTATGCAAGAGGCATAAGAAACTGCAGCATGCATTTAAAGGTCTGTTTCAGCCTGAGACATAAACAGTTATTTTGTTATAGCGAAGAAAGCTTTGGAGAGAGACAAGCTATCTTTTATTAGACTGATAGACCTAGAGAATAACCTTTTTTTTAATATTAAGTAGCTCTGGAAACCAACATTTAGGTTGGTTTTGTGAGAAATCCAAGAGCAGAAGCTTTTTATGCAATAATGTCTCCCTTACATTTTACTTTGGATGTTATATTTGTGTACAAAACTGTGATGCTTTCATAGTGTTAAAAATGGTGCACTGCTTGCTTTTACAGTGAAGTGGTTAGAGCATTAGAGATATCTTCCATATCTATTATAAACCTAGTAAGAGACAAGTCTCTCCTGTGGAACCAGTTTGTCAGAGCAAGAAGCAGCAAGACTGTATACATTGTTATACTGCCAACTATATGGCTTTGTATAAATAACAACTTCTGCTTACTCTAGAATCCTCGTCTGTAGAGCATAGAGAAGTCCACATAATAAAAATAGGAATTTATTCACAGACACCTCTTCCCAAAATTATTTTCTTAAATAAAATAAAAACTATATATTTTTAAGTAATATCATTGTTAGTGGAGATAATTATATAAAACAAACAAATCACAGAACAAAAATATTTGCTTCCTAGGAGAGCGAAATGACCACATAAGCAAAATACAGTCCTGTGACTGAACTAGACCTCACATGGAGATCAAAGTGACAGAAGCAGTGTATAAAAACTCTACTTTATCTTCCTGTAACTCGAGAGTTCAATTATACTCATAGAAGAATATGCTCGGTTACCTACACTTTGCATGAAAACCTCTTACTGAACATTAACTGAAAATCAAATTATTTCATCAGGCTGATGTTATCTTGTTCACTGTTCACTGATTTATTGTATCAGAATGTACAGCACTAATTAGATATTGGAAACAGGCAACAGCAACAACAACAACAACAAATAAACAAATGGAGTTTTCAGCATCATGTGGAATCCAAGTAGTGACCTGATGGCTTACTATCACATCTTCTGTCTTCTGGCAGTTCTGGATGCTGTAAGTCACATTCCCCATGATACACCAGGATTTTATGTATCCAGCCTGCACAGGTCAAGTGGGAATTTGCCTGGCCAATGAGGAATGCTGACAGGACAGAGGATCATATAATATATCATCTCCTTGTATGCTTAAGAATCCCTAAGATTCTTTAAACCACCCTTACATATTCTCCAGTATCTTCCAAAAGGCATGTCTCCTTTTAACACTTAAAAGCCTAATAAAAAAATACTATTCTTGAGAGACAAAACTGTCTAAGACCTAATATGCTAGAAAGAGTGGGACAGTTTACCAGCTTTCTCCTTTAGCCCAGCCATTATGCCCAAGTTCTTCCTTAATACTGATATCTATAACTCTGTTTTGCTAAATAGTATGGGTATGATTCAGACATTTTACCCCATAAATACCGAGCAGTCCAAGAAATGCTTGAGCTCTAATCCTTGAAACATGAATGCATATGGTCTCCCTAGTTCCTTCTAAATATTATGAAGCTTGAGTGACTACAGTCTCAGGGTAGATTATGTGGAATAATTATCGGAGGTAACTTGTCCAGCTCTTAAGAGAAGATACAGCATTGAAGAATTCTCCAGAGTGGAATGTGGTGAATATGCAGTGAATCTGTTTCATGATAGTTCCCTAAGCAACATAAACCCTGTATATCTTAAATGTTAGGAAATCCAGGGGAGCATAGTATGCTGACTCGAAGAGATACAGCACAGGCAGTGGAATGAACTGCGAACAGCATGTCCAGATTCTGTGATAATATCTCAAGGGATGGGAACTCAATAGTATAGAACTGATAAAATTCATAGCTCTCAATCTGGGTCATCAGCAGCTTCTCATTTTTCTGTTGCATCAGTTGCAACAAAGATAGGTATGATTAGAGTAACTTGAACACCACCTGTAACTAGTGTAAAGATGTCTTAAGAGAGAAGGAATTTGGAGAAGATACCATTGCAAAAAAATCAGGAGGATATTGCTAACTTCTGGGCCCAGTTAACTGACTGAGCCTCCCTTTTCCCCCAGTCGACACCTATTGGATATGTTTTACACTCTATGCTGATTGCTTCCTGCAGGAAGCTTAGAAATCTCTATTGAATTATTCCATAATGTAATGCATTTGTTGTGGGCTGTATTAGTCATACTCTTGGTACTGACAACTGCTCTGCAGTCAGTCTATTTCTCACAGGCAATCCAAAAGAATCTGTAATCTTTTCCTTCAGTAAGGAGCACTATTTACTAAGCTGACCATGAGTGTTTTCATTAAGGGCAGCTGTGTGAGCCCATTTGAACAATTAATTATAATAATAGTAATTATAGCACCAAACTGGGTGTTTACCCTTTAATGCAATGCAGGGGAAAACTGAGCAGTACTGTGAAGTCCTCTGAACAAAACACTCAGATGGGAATCATGTTGTCTTGTAGATCTGTTTCTGTATTTCATGGAATTACATTTCTTGCTGGCAACAAAAGACATAACATCTATTTCAGCTGAAAGTCTTCAAGTGACACAGACATCAAAAGCGTGGAAGCCTAAGTGTCAGACGGAAGTGGTACAGCTGAGTTCTGGTAACACAGAGACTCTCCAAAATCCACACTGAGGATTCGAAAACCAAATCTGACAAATGTATAGACATGCTATGGTGTTCCCAACTATCATTATAAGAAAGGTGATTTGTCAGATATTTATACAAAATTTAGGGTACATTTCACTTCAAAATTATGTATTTCCTCATTAACTGACTGTAGCCCTTTCATGATCCTCCAGGTTGAAGACACTTTGAGACATAAAACAGTGCTACACATCTATATTGTGTGTCGTGGATTGTGTATGGATAAATCTTCTATTTCCCTCCCTCCACCACCAGCACTTTTTTTCCTCATGACCCTACAAAGCTCTATGCTTTAAATTGAATTCGATTAAGGCAAAGAACAGGTCTTCTACCAAGACAGCACTTTTCTATTTTTGTTAAACCAAACCAAGAAAATCTCCGCTCTTCTCTTTTAATTATAAGGTATCCCCTGTGATTATTTGATCTACAAACAGAATCTCTCTTGTCTCTGGCTATTTTAGGAAAAATGAAAATAAAAAAGCATACCTGCAAGTGCTTAGACACTAAAAGATTTGAAGAAAATTATGATGCAATTAACTACTATGGAGAATGAAGTTGCTATTCTAGACAGTAGAATACTCTGGAACATTCATTTAAAATCTTAATTAATGCTGATTATTGGCTTGTTGAAAATTTCAAAAGACAGCAAGGTCTGATTCAATTCATCCTCTGTGTTTGTGCATTCTGCTTCCATATGCCAGTCATTAGTTCCATTTCACTTCTAGTCAGGATGGGGCAATGCAAAATAATCTATGTCATCATATGATGAGTTCCAAAATGACAGCTCTCTTCAATGAGGAGCCGATCAAAATTGCAATCACGAAGAGGAGAGTGAGGGGAGAGACGGTTACAGCCAGTGGATTTCTCAGAACTTTGGCAAGGTGCCCACTGATAGCAAAACAGGCACCAACAAGCACAAGAAACAGCTGACAACAATGGCCAAACCAGACTTAACGCTCCCCAGGAATCAGTCACTGAAAGACATGGCGGCTTACAAGAGCCTCTGGTGGGAATTTTTAGACAAAAGACCCAAACAGCTTGCAATGTTCTCATTATCTGCAAAACAAAGTGTGTTAATAACTATGCCAAAACGGTCCTTGTTTCTGAAGTCTGTATGCTGCAGACCTTTCTTCTTTTCATCACTGGAAGTTGGAAAAACATTATCTGTAACAGGCGAGAGAGCTGGGCTGGGCACAGGGGGCGGCTTAATAAATAGAGCACATTAGCCAAACTACTTTCCATTCTTCTTTATTTCTCATTAGGAATTTCTTCTATAAATCCATCATCCTATTGTTTTCATCATATATGGTTAATTCGGTGAACTGCTTATTTCACAAAAATGAAAAATAAATAATCTTCATGATTTGTTATTACGGAGTTTAAACTATCAACAATTTTTCATTACTAACTGTAATGTTTAAAGAAAAACAGTGCGTGTGAAAATATGTAAGTATGACCTGTATGTGTATTACCCAAATAATCTCACTGGGAGAAGTGATTAATAATGAAGAAAATTAGGAGTAATTAAACCATAAGCCTCAATTACTTTTAGGCTTGATCCAAAGATCATATCTGCCATGGTAGATTTTGCTGATTTTTGCTGATGTGAACAGTTCATACTGAAGGTAGGGATTTTAATATTTTTACTCCAATGAGAAATTAGTTCTACAAAAATAATGTATAAAAAGGTTCTTTTCTGTGTTATCACTGTTGAAAGTATCATCATCAATAAGTAAGGGATACATTACAGTAAGCACATAATCTAAGCACCAAATGTGAGTTTCAAATTTATTTTTAGAATTGCTTCTGTGTTCTTTAACTAGTCGATGTGACAGATAAAATAGATGAAAGCAAGGCTTTTTCTTCCTATTCTCTTATATGTAAAAATGATGAGCTGGACATGAGCTCCCCAGAACTGTTAAAAGTTGGAGGTCATGCCATTTATCAGTAGAAAGGTAATTTCATAAGCATATGGAATCATGTCTAATGATCTGATGTATGACTTAACATCAAAATAATTTGGGCATATTAATGTGGCACTTTTTTCCTTACAGACTAGTGTGACTAATAACGTCAAACTGATGCCACCCTCCTGTACCCATCAGATAAAAAAAAGCTGGGAAAAGACATAGATAATCTTCTCTTGTTCTTTTCTAAAAATGGAAATTTCTGAAAGTATAAATGTTTGGCATCTTCCTTCTTTTTATCTCTCCCCCTGGTGAGATACAAGGTTCAGGAGATGCTGTAGAGCTGAGAAGAAAAGAAATAAATATTGTGTAATACTGCACACCTTGCTATCTACCCTGGCACTCACAGACAATAAATGCCTGCTTCCTGGGCTGCGAGAAGTAGATGTTTCAAACGATCTGCAGTGTATTTTATACAGCTCAAAATGCACAGATTCTCTTACTATTTTATCAACTTCTAACATCTGTCCCAAAGCACTCTGAACAGGAAACTTTATGAAATTAGGAATGGATAAATCCTCAGTACCAGGTAGCCTGGAAAGCAGAAGAGTAAAGGTTAAAACAGAAGAGAGGAAGAAAGTGTGGAACAGAAAGTGAGCATACCATGAATGCAGGATGAAAACAAGGAACCTGGTAGGCAAAAGAAATATATATAGTAGAGGGCTATGATCATGGAACCGGACCTCCCATGAACCACTCTGACTTCAGGATTGTGGTACTTCAGAGTCATAGCTAGACTCATGCAGAGCTCACTCAACACAAGAACAGTGGCAGTTTCTTCATATTGGTGTCATTGTCGAGAAAATATAATGTCTTGGCATTTCTGAAGTTCCGTAGCCATAGGTAGCTTCTGTGAGCTCATTTTTTTACATGCTGACCACTCCATGTTTTGTAACAATCCCCAATAAAAGAATGAAAAGCTACTGCTGTTAGACTGCCCTCCACTTAGGTTAATTTGTTGTGGAATTCTCCTAATGAGATTTAATTGCTGCTATATTTTTTGCAGCAGCCATTCTGTATACACCTACTGATAATTACTGAAGATCCAAATACCAGTTAATGAACAAAAATAATGCCAGTTGTTTCCTTTAGATTTCTTCAACAATCCAGACTCTTTCATAATTAATACTGTTAATTTCTTCTGATGTCGCTTGTTCAATAACAACCTGTACATAACCTAACAGCTTGAACTTCAAGAAATACAGGTATTTTATTTTAGTGGCAATGCTTTCTAGAATACTAGCTCATTCACCCATGTACATATCGGTTCTGGGTAGGGCAGGAAAGACAATATCTCTGCCTATGTGGAAAGTGAACTGCAACTGTGCTAGATTATAAAAACTACCAGTTTGAGAGTGTTACTTGAGGAACGTAACGCTTCCCCCTCACTGTCTGCAGAAGGCAGTTTGAGTTTGCAAAGGTTTTAATTCTCTATAGTAGAAAGACATATTTCATCTAATAAGAAGCAAATAGCACATATATGTACAACATATATATGTAACAAAGAGGATAAATATGAAGTTGTTACAGTAAAAAGATAATATTTTTTTAGTTGATGGAAGTGAAGGGAAATTCATTCTCAGTGAGCTGGTCAACTAAGATTCAGTGAGTATGCCCCACTCCCTGTGGCATGATACCAAAATTTCACCCAGGGGCGACGTAAATACGAAAAAAAAATCATGAAGCTTCTGTGGCTTTAAGAGTACCTTTTTTCTCTTAAGTCACAGAGCTGAGACTTGTCATTCAGGCACTTAAGCACATCTTGAGAGTTGGAGTCATATACATAGAAAGAGTACTAAAAAGTGAACGAAATAAACAGTACTATCTTGACTTGGGGTTTAGGTTACACAGTATCTGACCATTGCCAATTTCCAGCTATCTGTATATTGAGAACTCTTTGTTATAAAGGCACTCATTCAGAATTTTGAAAAAGAGATCACAGTCTGGCTGAAGGGCAGCCTCGCCTGAAAATACGGTAGTCAAAAATTCAAAATATCAAGGAAGTTACAATTCTATGAAGCGTGTGTATTTGTAGACACACATGTAATACGCACACCTTTTTATTTAAAATAAATTGTACACAGTGAGAAATCATCATATCCTTTTCATTCTTAGCTAAAAACCTAAACTTTTAAGAAATACACCCACACAGACTTAAAGCACCAAGGAATTTTTATGAGCTGTTCATTTCCTGGACATTTCTATTAAGGGAGTTAAAAGTAATTTACTAGTGAATTCCATGCTGGAAAAGCCTTCTGAATATAAAGAAGACACCTGATGTCATTGCAAGGTCACTCTCAATAATCTTTGAAGGATCACGGTGACTGGGAGAGGTGCATAAGAACTGGAGGGAAGTAAATGTCACTTCTGTCCTTACAAAGGGCAAGAAGAAGGACCCAGGGAAATACCAGGTGCTCAGCTTCACCTTGATCCCTGGGAAGGTGAAGGAACAACTCATATTGGAAACCATTAAAAGGAACATGAAGGAGAAGAAATTCATCAGTGGAAGTCAGACTGAATTTCCAAGGGGAATTCATATTTAAACAATATGATAGCATTCTATGATGAAAAGTTTGCCTTTGAAGATGATGGGAAAACAATGGGTATTGTCCTTTACTTCAAGGAAGATTTCATTGTTTCCCATAAGATCCTCCCAGATAGGCAGTTGAAATACAGACTGGAGGAGCAAACAGTCCATTGAACAGCTGAGACCGGAGAGGGCGGTGAACAGTGGTACAAAGTACAGTTGGAGGCCAGGAACTATTGTCCCTGTACCCCAGGGATCAATACTGGGTCCAGTTCTATTTAAGATTATTTTTAATGATCTAGATGATGAGGCAGAGTGCCTCATCCAACTTCAACCATTTTGTGATTCTGTAATACCATAAGAACTGCTCTCCATTTAGCCCAGTCTGGTAGAAATCAGATAGCTGTCTGAAAGCGTCAGTAATAGAAGCCAAGGCAAGCAGTACTCCTTTCCCTGCTGGACAAAACTTCTTTGACGGTCATAATATCTAACAGTTTTTCTTTTGTTTCCTCATTTTCTCTTTCCTGCTGATTTTATTTTCTTACAACATTTTAAGGAAAATTTGATTCATACAATGACAGTGACAAAAGTTCCCTCTTTAGGCATTCGTGTCAACTAATAGGTTACATTCAGTGCTTCATGACTTCAGTGGAATAATGATGAGGACTCATTCCATATAAATTAGCAACTTTATCTGATTCACAGCAGTACACTTAATATATAAACCAAAGATAAATATAACCCAGGGTAAAAATATTCTAAAATGAGTAGTGATGTTTCATGCTTATCCTGATGATAATTTAAATACAACCAGATATTCAAGGCAATGGTTAACAGGAGGTTTAAGATGTCTTTAAAACATTCCACATCACGAAAAGGTAAACTTTAGGCATCAAATTAACAATATGATTTTAAGTCACTTGCCTGTATGGAATATTGTGATGCTATGTCATTTTAAAAATGCACAAAATCCAATTTTTCACATATCAGACATCATTGAACCTTGAATAATTCTATTCTAGGTTTCAATATATTTTACACTATGGAAAAATTTGATTATTTTCACACTTAGTTCTTAATAGCATTTTTATTTAATTGGACTATACTTAATCACAAAATGTGAATTTTCCAGAGGAGGCATTTTGAAAATGCTCATCAAATTCATGTTCCTCAGTGAAAACCATATTCATAGTCTTCAGTGCAGCTGCACAATCCCTAATAAACAGGTTTAACCTTATCAGGGATGTAATTCCAGTGCAGAATGACTGCACACTACTGGAACAGTAATGGGCAGGAGTAACCAAAAGGTACAGATCTCTGTTGTAAAGAACTATTATCAAAATTTGATTCACTATTATAAAAATATCTGTTCTTGCTCAGGCTTCACCCTGTTAAGACTGTGAAATGTCATCCTAGAAACACTTATTAATTTGACAATAGCCTGGCGATCAAATATGTGACATTTTGTTTCTAACGAAATTGATATTTTATCTTTCTTTGTTGAGGAAAGTCCAACGTGTCTTTCGTTAAATTCTGAAAACAATCTAATCTAAGTTTTAATTATGTCCATTAATATCTGAATTGTATGCAGAGTTAATGCTACTAGAGTTGAGAATCTGAGATCCAGAAATGCCCGTGGAAGATTGATCATTATGTGATGTGACCTGTTCCAACTTCCACATGTGCTTAATTTTTCATGCTGGACTGGATGAATCAAAGAAAGAATTTATTTGCTCTTTCGCACACACTTCCCCTCTGAACAGTTTCCTGATCCCAAATCACTGTTCCATAGAGATGAAAGCATAATGTTAGTTATTTCAACATATCCTCATAATATATTTTGTGATCTATACTACCTTTGACTGCTGATTAACTGTGAAAAACAATTTGTGGAAGTGGATGGATTAGAAGCCTAGAGCGACTATAATATGAATCACTGGTTTCTGCAATCTCACTAAAATGGTAACTAAGAGCATAACATTCATTTGGTTGGTGAAATAAGAATTGTCTTTTGTTTTTCCCTGCAGTGTATTTCAAGAGAGCAATATCAATTTCCTTATGTTTCTTAAATATGTACTATATACAGTTTGCATTGGAACAATCTGTTTCACAGTATTTAAGATTCATACAAAGCGATCCCTAAAGCCAGGTACACCACGCACTGTAGCAAATAGTTGACCACTGTGCCTTTGTCATAAAAAAAAAAAAAAAAAAAAAAAAAAAAAAAAAGTTGAGTTAGTTAATTAGAGTTTCAGTAGGAATCATAAACTAAACCAGGCACTTTCTGCTTGAACCGGACATCATGCACTGAAATATCCTGAAATATTTGAGAGACATATTCTAAATAGTCATCTTTTCTGGGTCAGAATAGAGAATAACATCTCATTGCCTAGGCTGCACACTTATGAAATGGCCAGTCACTTTATTCTGCTGTCATTGACAGCATACAAGGGATAGGCTTGGGGCAAATTCTAACCCCTGTAAGAAATTACTAGCTACACGGGAGATTACTGCAGATGATGGAAAGATTATCTTATGTCTCCTTGCATCTGCATATCCATCTGCACAGCCTCTCAGGATCAGACACATTACTGACAAATGTCATAATAATTCTTTTTTCCTTACCCTTTATCACATTTTCATGCCTGATGAACTGCCTATGACTGGTAGGAAGATTATTTCTATGTAAGCAACCAGGCATAGCTGACTTATTTCATGGGCATTTGTAATTTGTCATCAGAACCACCAGAATGCCCATAAATCTGAGAAAATAAAAACAGCAATTTTCAAACACGTCATTGAGAAAAACAGATTACTGATGGAATCAACAATCATAGGCTATTTTGATCATTACTAAAAGTCAACATTAATATAAAAGGCAAAAAAATTCCTAGCATTATCATTTGTTTAGCCATCACTGGATGGCTAAGCAGCCACCTCAGTCAACCAGAACTGACATTAAACTGAACAAGACTGCTATTGAAATGTGTATGAATATTTTACAAATCCTCTCAGGATTATCTAACGAGGAAATATATAGCCTGGAATTCAAAATCAATATTCTTTAATTTCAGATCAGTAGTAAACATTGCTAAATTTTGTTGGTCTCTTTTACACGTATTTAGTCACTTCGACATTAAAGATGATGTTTACATGTCCTAAATATTCAGCTGTATAATCTTAACACATATTAAAAAATTCTTACATTTGTGTGTCCAGTATAATCTATTGCTGAGGATTTCATTGACATTCGGTGCATTTTTGCTCTGTAGCTCATTTGGTATATCTTAACCTACACACTTTTATCAAGAAAGCTAAGTTTCAAAACTCTCATTATGTTCTCCAAAATAAGAAGCATTCTATTTTGTGGACCAATTGACATAACTGTTTTGGATTTTTCCCACCACCAAACATAAGCTTTCCATTACAGAACATGATTTAGATCTGTACTAATAACATAATCCTTCATCACGCTGTAAGTTTTTGGGAAACACTGTGCCCTAAATGAAGCACAGAAATGGTTTCCATTCAGATAAATAAATGCACTGGAGATGGTACAGTCTACTTGAGCATATTTGGTGGATTCACAGTAAAAATAGTTCCTAAAGAAAGAAAAAAGAAGATCTGTTTGATAATAATAATAATAAACTATAATAAATATTGGTATTAGATAGCCATTTTTTCTATTCATTCCATGATTAAAAAAAAAGCTGAACATTATATTAGAAGGTATGCAGATTCAGTAACAGAGTATCACAAAATGCAGAATTACTAATGTGAAGACAGATTGACCTTCAGAATACTTGGTGGCAAGGAACACGCTTTAAAATGATAAAGGCAGATCTTATCAAAACAGCTTTTCAACACCTTCTGAATAAAAGGCATGAAACTAGCTGCAATACAGACAGATATACACTCAATGTTCCATCTCATATTTAATTATCCTAAATGAAAGGTAAGCTTCCAATTCTAATTGCTCTAACAAAACAAACCAAAAATTTCCTTTAAAATTCTGACTAAATTAATACATGAATACATATGCACAAATCTGCAAAGACCTTTTCAGAATATGTCTGAGATCTCAGCTGATCTATTTCAATAGTTGTCAAGTCAGATGACCACTAGGTATTTCCATTAGAATGGAAATAAAGATTCATAACTCCAAGAGAGGAGTTATGAAGTTCAATACCAGCATTCCTCAAAGTGTAAAGGGCTGAAGAGAAAGCAAAATTTTCAATAATCAGAGGCTATAAAAGATAGTTTCATGGCAGCCTCATACTCCAGCACCTGAATATCTTATGTTCTACCCTTAGAATACCTTTATGAGAGAGAAAAATAGTGTGAATGCTATTGAATTAAATCATCTGAAAGCAAACACAAGTCCCTTTCCCATCTGCTTATCCTTTACTTTCTGTCTTTAAGCTAAATGGCAGAGGAGAAGCAGGAAGTTGTAACAAATATGTGTTACATATATGTGTGTGTAATAGGAAAAAAAAATAATATATATATATATATATGTATGTATGTATGTATGTATGTATGTATGTATGTATCGTTCTTAGGATAGCCTGGAAAAATATTTTGATTCATGGAACAGTTTTCAAAATGTATCTGTTAAGATGTCTATTAAATTGACAGTAACATAATGGCTAGTGACTAATGTTCATTACTAAAGACATTCAAAATGTTTTCTAGGAAACACAATTCAAATAATGCAAAAGACTGACATTCTGGAGCTTAAAAGCTGCCACAGTTTTAGGGTTCTTTTTTTTTTTTTTTTTTTCTCTTTATCAAGCTCAAAAAAGTATGGTCATTGGAATCCTAATTAGATACAATAAGACATAAACTGTAGCTCTGACATTTAACAAAATTCCATAGCCTTAGGGACCTAGACTTTAGCAGGAGTTTGAAATATGAATGAATTTGCAATTCCAGCAATGTTTAAACTGAGCTCAAGGTGAAAAATAAGATTTTGAGGGCAGACAACTGAAAAAATACCAGAAGGTTAAATAAAATGTTAAGAGGTAGAAGCAGAACAGAAAACTGTTTGAAAAGTGAATAATATAGTACTTAATTACTATTGTACAAGAATGTGCTAACAAAACTGAATGATGATGTCAAATAGTAGGATAAAAAATAGACACATAATGTGGGTGATTAAGCGTGGGAAAGACATAGGAAAAAACAGTGACAGTACTTTTTTTTTTTCCCTATGCAGGTTTCTAGCAACCAAAGTTTCTGCAATAGAGGCACATGTATTCTAATCACCTTAAGACTGTAAAAAAATAAAAGGAATTGGACTTGCAATGTCAAGAAAATTTTTATCATCTCACAGTGAACTAAAAACAGTAGGCAGGAATACCTTACCATACCCTGCGATGAGCTAAACTCCAAGAAGAGTTTTTTTGTGTGCTTTTCCATTCAGAATTATGAAATGGGAAATCAGGGATGAAGAATTTCTTCTTATGTATTTTATGGATGACTTAAACTCTTCGAAGAGCATCCAAAAAACTTATTATCTCAAAATCATCTTTGAATAGAAAAAATAATTTAAAGAGCTGCTATCATTTCCAAGAACATTTATAAAAATACAAGCACTTTTATCCTTCAGCTATCTTTTCATATTAAAAAAAATTGAGATATTTATTTCTTCTAACATTGTCTTTAGGAACCCATTTTGGTGGCTAAACTAATCTTGCCTTCCCTTTAGAGGAGTTCAGTTCAGAGCTGGCTTAGCTGCTATGCTTCTACTTACTGTTCTCCCAACAAATTCCTTGTCTTATCTCATTCAGCTAAGGCTTCATTGTCTGCTTTGAAGCTTCTTGGCTGTCTTTAAGTGAGAAAAATCAAGTCTTTCTCACTATGAATTTTCCTTATTGTATTTCTCCCTTTAGCCTGTTTTTACTTTTTCATGAAGGAAAGATTTAATTACTTTGCTATATGAGAGTATACCGCCAGGATTATCCAGATTTCAGTGATAACAGAAAGAGGAAGATTACTCTCCTATTTACCACATGTGACTGTATAGAGACAGTCTGTATAGGTCGCAACATACCTGAGGCTTATGTTTTTAATGTAGTGTAGAAAAACTTGTTGGTGATCAAGACTCTTGTACTAGACTACTGCAATTCAAGAGTTTTCAAGGCCTGTGAATTGAGATGCAAATTTCTGCATCTTTTAAGAAAGGTCAAAATCAATATCTTCACATCCATAGATCTATACGTTTAGGTATTTGTCTGCAAAGTACAACTATGTGCAAGGAACATTAAAAATACAAAATGTTGTGCAAGTATCCAGAATTCTTGGCCATTAGTGAAGAACATGAACATGTAGAAAAGTTAGCTTATATGTCATGACTCTCTACTGTTTTTGCATTGTATAGGTAGCTTTCATCAAGTTATGACCTAAAAAGCTGAGAACAATATTTTCTGAAGCTTCACTGATCAAAGACTGTGTCATAGTGAGGTTTAGAAATACACAACTTTGAAAATTGTGTGAAGATTACCCATTCAAAAATTTGTATTTCAGAGAGAATTAGCCCCTAAGACCTTCTTTTAACCCTGCTGAGAAGGCCTAGAGAGGGGCCATGAAGATGACCCAAGGGCTGGAGCAGCTCTCCTGTGAAGATAGGGTGAAGGAACCGGGCTGGTTCAGCCTGGAAAAGAGAAGACTGCAGAGGGATCTCATTGTGGCCTTCCAGTATTCAAAGGGAGTTTATAAACATGAGGGAAATCAACTTTTTACAAGGGCATATGATGACAGGACAAAGGGAAGATAGTTTTAAACTAAAGGACAGGAGATTTAGACTTGATGTTAGGGGTAATGTTTTTTCTGAGAGTGGTGAGATGCTGGAACAGGCTTCCCAAAGAGGTTGTGGATGCCCCCATCCCTGGAGGTGTTTAAGGCCAGGTTGGGTGCGGCCCTGGGTAGTACTTGATCTAGTGGCTATCAACCGTGTGGCCGGGGCATTGGAACTTGATTATCCTTGAGGTCCCTTCCAACCAAGCCATAGAAGCTATGATTACATTAATTTTGCTTAGTCTGCTCACCACATGGGAAAAGTATTCCATCTAACGTTAATTGTGGTTGATAAGTTCATTCCACCTCATGATATTAACCAGAAAGTTTCCAATGTAATTACTCAATGTGTTTGAAGAGAACCAATTTCCTCAAACAATTTTGAGAAAAGAAAATCCTAAGGGAAAAAAATAAAATAATTTATGGCTTATAACAGAGAGAGGACTATCTGTGAAACAAGCTACCCACTTTTTAATCTTCCCAAGGCTATTATAAATAACAATAACTAGAAGACAAAAGGCTAGTCATGACACACAAAAGTGCCTACCTGATCTGAACTCCTTTTCTGAAAACTGTTAGCATTGATTTCATAAGAAATCCAACAGAAAATATCTGTTGGGCTTTTGTGATAGAAATCAATGCAGTCACAACAAATGACTTCAATAATGAGAAGTGAGAGATTTTTCTTATATTATTACTTATATTCCTTAATGTAACACTTTCACGCAATCCGTTTATCACATGATTATATATTTAAGGATCAGAGAAAAAGGATAAAAGCGCAGTTTCTACCAAAACTTTTCTTGCTTCATATTCCAACTGTCCACTGTGATCATACTGTTCTCCTGTTTCAGTTGGTGACATCTTAAAGAGAACAGCGATATTCTGACCAGTAAGCACATTTAAAAAGATAACAACAACAACAAATTATTTAAGCGCTAACGGGGCAGTTCCAAACAGGAAGCAGAGATAAAGAACTTCCATCTGCAAAATGGTAGTCAAAAATAAAAGATATTCAAAAACTATTTTTGTTATGATTACCGCTTTCTTCCTTTAACAAAATGACATAGCTTCAAGTTTCAAAACACATTTAAATCCCTTTGCTTGTAATAGAAAAAGGACTTCTGTATGTCAATAAAAAATTGTCCAGAACTCTGAGCTGGTAAACCTGCAGAGCACAGCACACACACACTTACTTACTGAGGTCTCTAAGCAATGTAGTTGTATTCTGTACTACTCTCCAGTTAGTCCTTATTTGCATTGCAGGCAGTCACAGCTTCCTACACTTAGGAACCTAACACTTAGTGGTTAGTGTACTCAATATGAAAGCTTCTGCCTTGACAATGAATTAACTTATATGTTTAAGAAAGGTCAGTTAACATGTCCAATATTACATGTGAGGAACCAAACTTATAAATGTTGGAATATCCAATGAAATTCACATTTCCCTTACGAAAATTTCTAGAACTGAACTGCTTAAAATCATGATGAAAACTTTTTCCTAGCAATGAAAGGGTAAAATAAAATAAAAAAAAACTACTACTTCTCACCAACTCAAGTTCACTGCACAGATAATTAGCTCACCAAAATTATTCTTCCACTTGTCACTAGGGAAGGGGCATGTTAAATGACAGTCTGTTCCTTCAAAGTACTGAGAATCTAATGTTTATCTTCAAGAAATAAAAAATAGCTGTATTAGATTTTAGAGAGTTTACATTTGAATCACTTACTATTTACTTAAAAGATCAATACCACAAAACAGTGATAAATCTGAAAGAAGTACAGCCTGTTAAGAAATGAAATTAAATACTTCAAAATAACAGGCACAATATGGTAAGCTTTTTGGAAGAAACAAGTGTGTGAATTCAGGTACACTGTTACAGCCACGTCTTTCTATTCTCGTACATCCAAAAGGCACCTCTAGTGGTAATAGGAATTTTCCTTAATTAGTAAAGACATTAGAAAAGTGCAAAACTTGAATGATCTATTCCTACATTATTAATTTTCATTACTTTAACTAACATGTATGACTAAAAAATAAGGTAAAATTCCAAGAATCACTTCTTTAATTCTTAAAAGTCCACAGTCATGACTTAAGGAACCTTTAAGAGCTTGCTTTTCCATTTTCAAATATGTTTATATATAAATTAAAAGACCTTGCAGAACAACTGGCATTTGTACAGGTTGGGTAACTCGCTGCTTATTTCAAGTGACTATATGAAACACTGTCAAGCAGTAACACCATTGGAGAAGAATATTATTTTATCATATGCATAGGAAAAGAATGTAAAAATACAATTTTATATAGAACTAATAATATTTATATCATCTTACAAAAGAAGATAGTTACTCTATAGGAAATGTCGTGCAACACCAGGAATGTAGCGGCTCAGTTCTGACAAAGCCAAATTTTAACTTGGTTGCAATATAGATTTCTGAGGTGTATCAAATTCTGAAACTCATGCTAAAATCACAAACAGAATGGAAGCATTTTTATCAGCCCACGTTGGGCCCAGACTTAAAAGTGTGAGTTTTCTTAGCACAGGTATACCAACATACAGGCTCAGAATTGTGGATTCAAAATGAAGAACATTTTACAAAATGTGACTCCATAAAAATGTATTAAGTTCCAAGAACACAGAAACTGTCTATAAAATTAATCAAACAAAAGTTAAAGAAACTAAAGAACTTCCATTACACTAATGAAAATAATTGCATGGTATAATCCAGGTAACTGGATTTATTTTAATTATAAACAAAAAATCAAACCAAAACAAACCAAAACAAACCCCCCCACCCCCCCCCCAAAAAAAAACAAAAAAAAAAAACCTAAGCAAACAATTGAAGAACATCACCTGGGCAGATTTGAAAGGATCTTTACAAATAGACAGGGGAAAGAATAAGTGACAGGTGATTAAAGCAGAATGAGATTAATTCTTGTGTGATTTTTTTATAGTAGTGAGACAGACCTATGTCACTTTAGCAAGCAGAAAGTCTCAAAAGTCTTCTTTTGTGTCATTCTGTATCACAGTGATAAATTTGCTGCTCTCTTCCACAGTTTTCTTCATTACTACTCCCTTGGTATTTGGTATATTATAACTATTCTTAATTATAATGTTCTGAGCAAAATTGTTTGCCTTGAACTGATGAACTGGATGAACACCCAAGTTAAATTTATCATGAATTAGTTTGTTGTTGTCTCAGTACATACAGGAGATTTATTTAATTCTTAACTACCTGTTCTTAAAAATAAACGCAAAAGAAATCTATGCTTGTTTTCCTTATATTTTCCATTGTAGTTGAAAAGAAATGCGCTCACTGTTAAACTTCTAGGTGCCCCATGAAATATGAGTGTTTCCCATATTTTGGAAGTAATTATGATTTAAATTTCAACTTAATTGAGTTGAGGATGAACATTAGGATGAACCATTGAAAATAAACCACAAGAAAAATTTTGTGATTCATCTCTTAATTTTCCAAGGTCAAAACTCTGAGTCAGGCCTGAATAATGCTGGTATTTCTAAGGTGCATTTGAGAAGCTATATTATACTGTGGCAGAAAAAACTTGTGAAGCTACGTTACAGCACAAGTAGCTTTCTGTGCAATGTCTGTGCTACCTGGAAGTATTTATTCTTGCTAAGTAATAGGTCACTGGTGCCACAATTGCCACGGGATGGATGGATGGATGGATGGATGGATGGATGGATGGATGGATGGATGGATGGATGGATGTGTGGGAGTAAGCAGGAAGCAAGGAAAGAAAGTAGGAATAAAGCACACACTTTACAAAGCTATAAAATCCTTGGAAGCACCTTTTGTCCATGCCATATCAAAGAAAAGAAATGACAGTGGCTCTTTGTCAAATTCAGTAAACAACTGAACATTTTTTCAAAGGCATGTAAGTAATTTCTTTTTCCAAGATGTATTGCCAAATTGGACTCCCAGAGGCAAATTATGTCACTTCATCCTCCAAAAACTAACTCCAAAAACTCCAAAAATTGCTCTTAGGAAAGACATATTTTTGTAACATTTCACAGATGGAAAACAATTACATGTTTTGTATTTATGGAATCTTAGATACCTAAGCACTTCCAGGTCCTTCTGCAAGCCTAGGCCAATTTCAGCCAAATGAACAGTGGAAACTGACAGCCAAACAGCATCTTCCTCTTCCCCCAGATGTTAACTATCTGTGATGATTTCTGAATGTGCCATACAGTATACTGGGAGACAAAATGCACACCGTACTGTACAACTTTCCAAGTTACTCTCTCTTCAGCCACAAAAGAAACCCAGAATAGCTCACTGAATTTTGGTAATAGTTGTTCTTGTTTTGCTTTGTCAGTACAGATTTCTGGTCCGATTTATTAAAAGACAATTTTATTTCTAAATACTCCATTGTGTGGGCCAAGTGATGCAGAAACTAATTTCCCTTCTTCTTTTAGAGTCTGTCAGGATCTACAGAACCCAGATAACACTCAGATTTTGTGAACACAAAAAATAAATCCCAGGCTTTATCACTCTCCTATCTGTAACAGCCTTGAAGACAACGCATAAAGAAAATACAAGAAGTTAATTCTAAGCCCCACAGAATTATTGTCCTAAAACTTTTTTCCTTTATCCTGCATTCTCGCTCACTTTCCCTTTAAAGCTTATTTGTTGCTGTTGTTCTTTATAAACTCAGCAGTAGGAAAGAAGACTTGCAGTGATAAAAAGACACTGCTGTTGAAACTATTATTAAAACACAACAAGAAGCACTGAACCAACTGTGGCACCAGAGTGGGATTTGTCTCTATTCACATAAAGGCTAAATTGTTACAAAAAGCATAACAAATCAGAAAAACCAATACAGAGATGTCTTCATTTTTGGTAGGCTGGAAGATGTTTGTCTGAAATGAGGGAAAAAAAAAAAAAAAAAGCACAGAAAATACTTTTAATTAATAAAGCTAGTAACATTCAGGTTTGGAGAAATAAAGCACAAAATTAACCTAAATTAGATGTGTCTTGTGGAATAAGTTCATATTTCATTACAGAACACTCTTTAAATTAGCAGACTAAAACTGAAGACAGCATGGAAATACAAAATCAGAGTTTTGGTAAAACACAGACTTCTCAGTGGGGTAGGGAGCTTCCTCAATGTGTCATTTCTCAATGATCAACAATCCTGAAATGTTAGAGACACATCTGAATTAAGCAAAGCAAATGCAGATCCACTGTTATTTTGGTAGCCATGAGGATAATCTGATGTCTAAAATTCTGTTGTTTTTTTCTACTTTTATTCCTCCAGGTTGCTTTTCCACTGTTCCTTTTCCTTTACTCCTCTTACTCTAACTAATGGAAGAAAGATTCTGGACTAATGCTACAGAAGGTGAAAAAAGAACAATGGTTTTGAACAGGGATGATCATAGAAAAAAAAGTCAATAATTCTCAAGTGGGGAGAGAGAATGGAAAAATTGACATATGAAGAAGAGTATAAAAAAGAGTTTCTATGCCTTACTGTCCCACTGAGAATGTCTTCACAGACCTGTTTAATGTTAGCTTGGGACATACCTCAGACTGAAAAATGTTTCATTGTTTAACAACTTCTGAAGCTTTTCTCTCCTTTGAAAAGGCACGACATTAAAATATTCCATGAAATTAACCTTCCTTCAGTGAATGCAGGTAGTACCTGCCTTCAGTGCTAGACTTTGAATATCCAGAGCACACCCAAGAACCAGACATCCTGGCAAAATAGATGAATGTTGTGACAGCCACATCAGATCTGATCCTACACACATCTGTAGAGCAACTCAACATGGCAGCCTGTCCAGCACAGAGACTGTCACATTACAGGTCTGAAAGATCGCACTTTGAAAGATAGTACAGGTTTATTCAACAGGATATTAAAAAGTTTAACTGCATTTTCTAAATATTAGAAACTTGGGTGCCTTAATATCTGGAATTCTTCTTCTTTTTTCTAATGTCCTTACTTCTAGGATGTTCTTTGAGGAACTTCAGACACCAAACAAGCTTTACGCCCAGGTACAGTGTCATAATATGATTAGCTTCCTAATGATTCATCTTTTCCCCTCGAAAAACTTTATCTCCTTGGCATGAAAAGTTAGTGGACAAAACACAATGCAAATGCAGATAATGAATTTGCCTAGTACTAGTTATTTCCTGAAAAGAACATAGTTCAAGAGAAGTTTCTCCTGTGCTGATTCTGGCTCTAGTGCCCCAAGCATCTTGCTTAAAATCACTTATCTCATTTCATTCACAATATAATGCAACAAGTAAATTGGGATGTTAAAAATAATAACAACAAAAAGACAATAGGATTTTTATCCATTTGAATCAACAATTCTTAAAATTGACAACAAAGAAGGTATTAAAAATAAAAAACAAAAGAGAAAAACTTGAGTACTTCAAGGTTATTGATAACATCAGCAATAGAAGGTGGTAAAGAATGAGGAGTACTCTACATAAAAGAAAGTGATGCCTTGGAAATATGGTCTGAGAGAAGGCTAGATAACAATTCAAACAAAGAAGCTTGCTAGTCTTAATTTAAACAGATTCTCTAAATATTCATTGATATCATGAAATTGTTAATAACAAACGTAATGCATCTGCTCTTTGTGCAGTTACCTAGACTACATTTCTTGACACGACTGTTCAATAATAACCTCCATCTGCTCGGCTGTGTCTGTCATTTCTTTTGCTATAACATATTGTGACAGTGGCTTCATTTACCTAAACTTATCTTGGCAACTTGTACTTCATTAAAGAGAATCCTGCAAGCATCAGTTAAAGCTTTCTTATCTGGCCATGCATAGCTAAGCTTCATAAATCATTCTTTCACTTTCCATTTTGCAGCTTCTGGAAAGGTAACATTATTGAATTCAGATCACTGGAATAGAGCAGTACTAAAATGTTTATTGACCAGCTTTTAGGCACTGAGATCTGCTTTGAATGCAGACAGTAATATTAGCTAAAGCTTTTGAATTTAAAAGGGATGTCACTAATATGCTTTATACATCACTATAAATACTGTTTGATGGCAGGCCACTTTAGCAAGCTGCTACTAATCTAGGAGAAACAAAATATTATTATCATATATTTCCTCCTTCCTTGTCATCTTTTTTTTTTAATCATAGCATTTGGAAATAAAATACAATATATTCATAGACCCAAGACCTCAATCACGGCTCAGTAGCACAGACTGTATCTGACAAAGGAGAAGGGAACGTGCAAAGGGACTTTAAACAAACCATTAGATGAGTCTGGCATTACACCAAGACAATGCTCAATGCAAGTTACAACAGCTGTGAAAGTGCCAGCCACTGGTGCAGTTGTTTCTGATCTGTAGTACAAGAGAATTAGATGGGGTTTCTGCCTGTGCTCAGACTCCTATATGGGAGTCGTATAACAGCCAGCAGTATTTATACTGCTTCCAATATTACCTCTTGATAGGAATCACTTGTTATTAGAATGAAAATAATGGTGAGCCCATTTGCAGATGGACAGAACTATTCTCTTTTGTGTCATCCACAGAAGAGTCTCATGCTGTGATAGCTGATGAGCCAAATTACAAGAGACAAACTATTGAATAAAGTAGGAGGAAAGGAAGAGGAAAGACTTTATTTACTAGGCAAACAAGCCTTCAAAGCAGAATGGCATAAATTCAGATCAAATTTAACTGACAGTTTCAAATGGATATTTTCTACTTGAAATCATATCCAAACTGTTCGTTTTGGCAATGTCAAAATACGTTGGCTTTATTTAGACAGGACTAAATAGAAATAGGAATTTGTAACAATCTGAAAACCTCAGAGATAAGTGTGATGCTGGTGACCTGTATTCAGTACTTCAACTCACAGCAACAATTTGAACCAACAGTTCACACCTTCTGTACAAACACCACTGGACTCCAGGGAGTTTGAGGAGAGGTTTCTCCTGTTCAGAGCACTCTAGTTTATCAGACTTTGTAGCCAAAAGGGACAAGTAAGAACTTAAAGACATTAAAGACACACACCTAAAGAAACAGTATTTTAAACTGGATTATCATTTCTTTGGAAGTTAGACAACCACCGATGATGTGGAAAACATGTGTGGTTCAAATCTAACTCAGGCAATGAACTGCACTCAAGTGGAATATTCTAAAACCCTGAGCTAAGCAGTGATGGCATTGAGAAGTCTCTTGCAGTAGCTGCGTATCTCCCATTAAAAATGCTGCTAAAATTGAGCTATTCATTCTATGTGAATAAAGTTTTGTTTCACTAAATGTACAAAATAATTAGTTTTAAGTAAATGTGAAGTAACATTAACATAATTTTCCAACCAAAATTATAACGTCACCTACTGAATAGAGTATATCTTGGTTATGCATGGAGAACTTTAAATCACCCCTAGACAAAGAAAATTGGCAAGACAGTTCTGAAAAAGTCATAAGCAGTCTTCAGGCCCTGTACACAAAAAACATGCAGCTGCCTAGGACACAGCTTCACACTTCTACCAAGCTTTGCAAAGTCCAGTACCTAAAAAAAGCTGTAATTAAATGGTATTAACATTAAGGCTTGGTTGATTTTCATTTCTATGCCATCTTAACAGAGTCTGTTGCCTGCAGAAGAATATCTACAACTTTGATATTCGCCCTTTTTGATGGAGTTGTGATGAGGAAAATAGAGAAAACTGCAAGAACAAGGTCACCAGCTTTAAATAAATAGATAGATGGATAGATGGATTGATAGATAGATGGATAGATAAAATGCATATACAAAAATTATCATGTATTCGTATTGATTCTGGGCACATTCAGTTATGAATAGCTGCAATTCTTTCCACAGGAAAGCAACAGAAAGCACACTACAAGTGACTACTTTCTATTCAGAGCCAGCTTCTGAACCCAACCATCTCCATTAATGAATATGTAAAATATGAATTATTTCTCTAACCTGAAGACTACTAGTAATATTGAACGGGTTTATAGGAAGTTTTCCAACAACCAGTTGATGTAAACTTCCTTGCAACTGAGAAATCTATTATCAATTCAGATAGCAATTTTATCATCAAATTATGCTTTGTTTAAATGAATTATAACACAAACAATTCCATTTTAACTAAGGTATTTTTTGCTTCTAAAGGGCTTACTCTGCGTGTACTGCAATTAGGACCAATCTGCAAGGTAGGTAAAATGAAACTATTATTTTTTGTGATCAAGCAAACAATTTTCTGCTGGGGATTGAAAAACAATTTTTTGTAGCTGCTTAATTACGATCTGTACAGTGATAAAGGGGAAAAATACCGAGCATGTACTGCCTTATAGAAGGAAGAAACAGGAGAGTTAGAATAAAAATGTAGTCTTTAATGATAATCCAGGGAACAAAGAGGTAGTAGACAATTGTATTCAGCAAATAACAATTTGCCTGTGTCAAATACCTTTTATGGCATTACAGTAATGTTAGCTCATTTCATTAATAGATTCCAAACTTTCCAGAAACTGCAGTAAACATTCAAATAAGGAGAAAGGTAAAATTCCCTGCTGATTCTGGGAGACTGTCCTGTCTTCCAAGAGCTTGACAGAGAAAACAGAGCACACCATATTCACTCACAGTGAGGCATATCAATGAGAAGTTTAGAAATACTAAACACATTATTAAACTAATAAATTTAATAATTAAACTAAACTATTACTAAACTAATGAGTTTAGTATTAGTGAGTCAGAAGGGGTATCCTGCTTCTCTGAGTATTATCTTGGAATGCTAGCAACACACTGGATTTATAGTAAAACTTGATTAAATGTTAATGATCTTCTATGGGACTACTGAGAGTGAAATGTACTGAATATTACTGGGTCCTACCTACAGGTGAGTACAATGATCACACACACTAGCTCCTGCCCACAAATTAAAAATTCTAGTAGCATCTGAGTAGCTGAAATACTGCTGAAATTGCATGCCCTCCTTATTCTCGCAGTCTGCAAGCAGTCCCCTATCAAAACATGCCTTCTCTCGCATGTTGTCTGGACAACCAGGGCACAGTACTTTTGAAAACCAAGAAAGAAGTTAAAAGTTAATGAACAGAGATGGACTCACTTTGAAGATTACTCTTACAGCTCAATATGCAAGGAATTCAAATCATTACATGAAGCTCAAGGGAAGTACTTCATTTTCAGCTGCTGCAAGCCAAATAATAGGATTCAATATAAAAGTCTTTCTATACAATGATAACTTGTGAAGCTTACGTAACATTTGCGAAACACTTTTTGATCTCTGTGTAAAACGATTTCATAAAGGCAAAGTATAATCTCTAAGTATAGAACAGTTAATATTGGACTGTTTAAAAAGAAGTGGTGGTTTTCTATAATTATGCTAGTCTAAAGATGCATTGTACAAAAATAGTTTCCTAATGGAAGCATACAGATATGCTGAAATTAATACAGACCTCAGTTGCTAAGCAATTCAGACTACATAATCTTTCTGTTTGTTTGTTTGTTTTAAAACACTGTTAAGAGAATAAATTTAAAGGTGTCTGTAGTTTTAAAACTTTCAAATGTATATATTGCAAGCAAATAGATCATTTTCCCTGTTCTAAAAGCTGTCCCATTTCTCATTTTCAACTTCCTATCATTTTGCCAAAATAAACAAACCACAATCTTTCACACAAAAATCTCTTTTAAATTTTTGTTTCATTTATTTTAAAAACTTCAGCCAGAATATTCAAGACATTTTTAAAAAGCATGCAAATATTTTTCCACATTCAACATTTTATTCATCTTTTGTTTTATGGCACAATATGTTAAGATAGGAGTTATTACTTTTGGAGAAGAACTCATACAAGCAAAAGACATCTCTGAAAGACAAATGAAAATCTCTAGAAATCATCAAGTTCCTTCAAGGCAAAAGGACTAAATAAAATGAAAAGACATTATCAGGCAGGCAAGTCATTGCATTTAACAGAGATTCTCACATTGTTAATGGCATTTGTATTTCTGACAGCACTGATTTCCCTTTACATGCTAAAAACCCTCTGTGTCATTATAAAATCTTTCTAAGCCATTACTGAGTTTGTATAAAGAAACAGATTATCCATAACATGGCTTTTCATTCATTTGCTGGCCACAAGCAGTTACATTGTTTTTACAACAAAGAAAATGATTTAATCAAGATTTGCAGTCAGACCATCATACAGCATATGATCAGTCTGAATGAAAAGAAACAGTAAAATAAGAAGTCTGCCACTTCTCTGTTCAGTTCCCACCCCAAAAGAAAGTACAAGTTGCTACTGCTAAAATTCTGTTCAAGGAGACCCAAACTGTGAACTATTATAGCAAGCACCTAACGGAATTGAGGAGAAATGATTGGGAATACAGGCCTGGAAAGAAGGAATATAATTGAGTGTTTAGTGCTCGGTAGTAGATTATTAGAATAGGACCTGTCTTGTATGTAATTTAGTACACATCCACTGTCTTGAATGGAGTATGATACGCTTTACATCAGATGTAGGTCTCGTTGATTCGTTAAAAGTACAGCACAGAAGTCTTTGTTCTGCTATCTTCCCTGCTCCTTGATGACCATAAACACTGTAATCTGTTCTGCACTTTGAATACTTTCCCCAAAAGCATTCAATCTCAATAACAAAACTCCAGCCAAACAGGATTGCTAGCTTCTTCCTAAAACCAGGTAATGATTTCAAATGCAGGTATTGTACCTGTGGTTTGGGGAATAGGTGTCATTAAGGTAATCTCCAAGGCTGAAAAACTTTACATAACTCTACAGCTGTGCCCATTCCTAGGGAGACAGGAAGGTTCTTTTCTACTGTTATTTAATCACTTTACAGACATTAATATATTAGTGTTTCATCCCTCATATACCTAACCTTAATGTGGGTGGAGAAGTTTTTAAGATCTTGTTTGTATTAATTTCATGAAATAATCCTCACTTTCCGTCATAGCAAGTAGATATGGATAAACATCACTATTATTAAAAGACAAACAAACAAACAAAAACAAAGTAGGAGATACTTTGTATTCCTTTAGTAAATGAATTCAGCATGTCTAAAGCCTTCTTTGCTGACCTCTGATTTTTCTTTATTCTACCACTTCTTCCACCCTTGATGTTTTATCATGTGCATTAAATGCATGTGTCTTTCACACTCGTATAGAACATACTAGCTGCTACTCTGAACAGTCTTTACTGACATTATAACACATCATGCTTAATGTCTGCAAAAATCTCCAGTATGGCAAACCAAACAAAAAAAATCTTCTTTGCTTTCTGACCCATCTTTATAAAAGGCAACATTAAAGCAACCCCACGTGGTCAGGGAAATGGCAATTGCATGAAATTAATATGTTCATTGAGGTTGTTCATACTTGAGAGGTGCCTTCACTCCATGGAAAAGAGTTAAAAGCATTTAATGATCTGGGTTAATAATAGTCAAGTTACTGAGTCGATCAGCTGATGAATTGAGAAAATCATTAATGCAGGATGGAGTGCTTGACCCGCTGTCTCAAAGGCAGAAACTAAAAATGGCTTCCCTTTAAAACCCCAAACAAGCTTGAGAGCTCATGTGAGTATTTGATTGACATATCTGGTGAGTCAGTATGATGAGTAAGACATTGGCTATTCTCCAATGTGCAAAAAATACAGAAATAAAATGTTTTCTCAGAATATTGGTAATCAAAGCCAGAATTTTCAGGAAATGTCATTTATCTATTCTCAAGGAAAGTTAACAGCCTGCCTCCAGTTTTTTAAATCTCATTGTCGTACGGTATCATTTTGTGAGCATTTTTACTTGAATACACATTTTTAACAGAAAAATCTAAATTACCTCAATCTATGTCCCCTCCAAAATAAATGAAGGGAATTTTTCACTGGCAAACAATCGTAGAGTTTTGCAACAAGCACATGTTTGCACTTAAACAGAGGTCCTACTCTGAAAGGGGGCAAGGGAAGAGCAGAAATGAGAAAATGAAAGCATGACCTATGGCATGTTACAAAGGAGGAGGGTTTTACTGTGTGGACAGCTTCAGCTTGAAGCCATCTCTGGAAAATGCAGCAAGAAGATTGCTACGGCTAGAAACTCAGTATTGCTCTTTTGCTAGAACTCAACACGATGTTACCACTCAAGCTTGCTTATAAAGTGCCCACAGTTTTAGCCTTTGGACATAACCATTAAAAAAAAGTATAAATATATTTCTTTAAAAAGACAATTCCAGTTTCCTATATCTTTGTCAAAAAAAAGGTTTCCTCTGAAAGAAAAGGTAAAGAAAGAAACAAAGCAGCTTATTACGGTGCTCAAAGCTTCATATATGGTGAAAAGCTGAGATGCGCGATAAAAAGGCTTGTGCATAAAAATGACTGTCAATCTGTGCCAAAATGTGAAATACACTGAATGATATGCTTTCTAACTTTAATCTAGGAAAGCTCTTGAATAGAAGCAGAATTTTAAATACGCTATGAATGGTGCCAAAATTTAAGATACTCAGTGTTCACTTAAACATATTTTAGTGACTTTGTGAATTTGGAACCTTGAACTGGTATTAAGTGCAAATCTCTAAAGCTGGATTTTCACAGTTCTTTGTATCTGATATCACCTCGCTTTGTGGGTTTAGCCTACCTATTTACAGAAGCCTCTCTTCTGTGTATGCTAAGGAAAAAAATTCTTTGGCTACATCACCAGAAATGTATTACCTGAAACTGTTATCATGCTTTGAAGATGAAAGAAATATACATTTACTTCATATTTTGGAATCTGGTTATTACTGAATCTAATCTAAATGGTGTGCTTGAGCCAGGAAGCCTAACATTTTCTACTTATAAACTAAGTTATAGTTACCCATGACTTGATCTACTATCGTTTGATTTTCTAATCTATATAGATCTTATATCTTCATCACTGGAGTACTGGACAGCAATAAAGAAAAATTGTTATTGCTTCTTCCATAACCACCACTGATACTATGCTCAGAGTTCAAAAACAGAAAGGTCCCATGTCTACAAACAGCAAATATTAATGTTCTGGAACAACAGAAATATTATGCACCTGCAATAAACACAGATGCTATCTATCTCCTAATTTTTAAATTTATTTTTCTTAAATTACATTTTTACTCCTCCAAGACAGCTTATAATTCTTTTATTTTGTTCTGCATGCTGAATTTTGCTCTATCAAATTGCTGAGAACACCTAGTACAAAGCACCAGCAAATATCAACAATGAGATAGTTACTGGCAGAGAGTGTTTGAAATGAAAATAATTATAAAAGTCTACCTTTCATTCAATCTGCAATTGCAGAGTAGAATGGAGGACAGGTGGGTATTTCGAGCTCTGTTAAGCACTAACATTTTGAAGTGTCCCTCTAGATATGGATTTCGATTGATGGCTGATGTGTCATCACTTGCTTAGAAATCTTGTAAAGTAATGTAAACAAAACAGGCAATCTTCAACAAAGCTTTGTCTTTGTACTTTGTTTATCAGTAGTTAACACAGAGTTGTTTTTAATTAAACTACAAGTGCAGAGAAATTAAAAAAAAAAATGAAGGCATGAAGGCAGCAATGATCAAGACCATTGGATAAACAGCAATCTTGCAAGAAGAATGCAAAAAGAAACAAAGAGAAGTTAAAGGATGCGTGCACTATTGCTAGAAGAAATATAATTATGAAGTTGTCTGTAATTCTAGCACTGGTCAGCAAAAGGGATTATCAATAATGAGAACAATCTGATCTAGCCTGATGATATTGGGGTCATTTTAGCTTGGACTTGTCTAATTTTTACAGTATATCAGGAACAGCTTAGTGCAAGATTTTAAAATTTCACTAACTGAGGGGGCTTACTGTCTTGACAATGTAATGTGTTGTTACTTATACGCTGACCTTGAAATCTAGGACATGAGCTTTAATTATTCCAGCAGATTCCACACCAAAGAACAAGAAAATCTTCCATGGAAAGTAATTCTTGGAATAATCCACAACATCAAGAAGGACACAAAGGGTCGTAATATGCTTAACAGCGAACATAAATGCAATACTTAACTTTTTGCTCATGAGCTTAATAACCTCGAGTCTAAAAACAAGCAAGATTTTTCCAGGGAAGAAACCTTAACGGAGTTTGTCGACTGTTATTTAATACCACTGCTCAGCTTCTTGCTCATTGCAATATAAATCAGCCATTTTATAGTGATTTGCAAGCGTAGTTTATTCAAGCAAGGACCAAGTATGAAGTGGGGAATGTTACACACGAGTACACTGGTGAAAATACTGATCTGTTCTCAGGCAGTAGCGTGCAGTGCCTGATGAACTCAGATTGTTTATTGTTTAACACATGCAGTGGAATAAAAAGTGAGGAGTTCAATATGAAAGATCTTTTCTATGTTCAAATCAAGTTAAGTACGATAGGCAAAAGCAACTTTAAGCTCCATTACTGTATCTGAAACAACTGAAAGCTAAGCAAGAGGGTTTGAAAAACTGTACAAGACCTTTGCTGGCTCAAACAACTAGAACTTGTGCAGACAATGGATATCCTTAACTTATCCACACACCAGCTGTTGAATTTTGTCCCTACAGCTCTCCTTGCAAAAAGACTCAAGTGATAGCTCCTTATCTATTTCAGGCCAGACGGCCTGGCCCGAAGTAGGTTAAGAAAAACTATGAATTCTTCATAGGCAGACTGCAGGAATGGCAACCTCTATGGAGAGAGGGGATAAACTTAGGAACATTTTCAAGCCACCAGTTATTTGCAAGAGCAATCATAAATCCATAGCCTCAGACAACTAAGGAGATTAAATTTGCCCCTTGCTGTTTGTATCCTTTTCCACATAAAGTTCCAACTATACTTGAAATAATTAATTACAGAAACATCATAAGGCAATCCTCCAAGTTGCAAATTCAATTCAGAGAGCACAGACACACACAAAAAGATTGCTGACTGTATAGAATGAGCCTTCACCTCTGGGAATAGAGACAACTTCTCTCACTGTATGCAGAGTGGAAGTTGGCAGCTTCAAAAGCAATGTTCAAGTTAGCAATATCACCACCATATCTTCTTACTCCCTCAGTCAGGTTCATCAGCAGCCCAAATTATTTAACAAACAATATTCCTAGTAAAGGAGTACTGAAAACAGAGATACTAATAGAAGTATATTGGAGGCCTCAGATGCTTGGGATTGCTCAGCATGTTCTCAGTGGGTCAGTGTAACCACATGATCAGGCTTATTGGGAAAGTATTTCATCTCTGCTTTTGTCCTCAGAAACATCAGAGGTTAATATACGATGCTTCCAGATGCTCACTATAGTTGAAGGACTCAGTCTTCTAAAGCAATGAGGAGCAAATTAGGTATCCTCTTGAATTCAATCATGAAACTGAGCTGTTTTAATTAACCTGTAGTTCTAAGGTTCTCTTTCCATTCTTTTGTTTGTTTTTCAGTCAGCAAAGTATCTCATTGATCTTCTTCAGCAGCATGCTATTTGCTGTTAAAATTTGCTGATCTCTGTAGAGTGTTTAAGCACTCTGTGATAGAAAGTACTACTAATACCCATGAAAAGGTAACAAAGCTTGCACTGAAAAACATCTTCCTCTCTAGATTGAAGGAAAAAGACATAATTCTGAAAAAAAAAAACCACAACAGAATTTAACAATAATACAAAAAATTTTGTTGCTTTGTTATTTTAACAAAAAATAAACAGAGGGAAAGAAAACAACAGCAAGCAACAGAAAACTAAAATAATTCCACAAAATGAAAATGGGAAATGTTTTTCCAGTATATTCAAATAAGACAAGTTCAGAATGGTGCACAACAGACAACAATAAATCAGAAGCTATCAGACCACTATAATGGAAGGTGTTTGGATAAAACTGGAAATCTTTCTCTATTTTGAATGCAGTGAAGCACATGATTGAATTTCAGTGGTTAACTTCATTACTGGGTGAAAACTGAATGATTGGTGAGTTACAGCTTATCCTCAGTCCAGTTCACTGCTAAAGTATAAGTATTAAGGAAAGACATTTGCGACTGAAATGGAAAGATTTAGAATATGGAAGAAGAGCTTCAAAACTCTTGTACTTTGTGACTGAGAAATGAAAGGCACATAAGCCCAACATAAAGATATACAAAATAATAAAAAAGTGAATACAAATTGGATATTACTATTTACTGCAATTTATAGCACAAAACCGAACCACTGATGTTGAACACAAGCAATTTTTGAAGAGAAGGAGATAAATATTTCTGCACTGTACATAATTAACCTGTGGCAGTTCTCCTGGAGGTGTTAAGAACAAAAGTTTAGCAAGATTCATAAAAAGGATTTACACATTTGTATGCATACTGAAAATAGCTACAGCTGTGTTAGATAAGATTTAGGAAAAAAAAACAGAAGAAATTTCAACCCTGATGCTTCAGTGAATGGACTTCTCTCTGGTGGTCATTAGGAAGAATTTTTCCCAAAAGGCAGACTGCTCCAGAATTAGGCATTATGGTGCTTCCCTCACTTACCCTTGGAAGGAACTGGTGCTGAACACTAAGATTACTAAAAAAGATGGATGTACTGCTATAAGAGATGGATGTACTTCATCTATTTCTGCCTTTCAAGTACAAAATTAGGTATATTACACAATTCAATTGATCATGTGTGATTATGATCTTATAGAAATTGATAATTAGAATAAATCTTGTATCATCATTTCCTTTAATTATCTAGTTGTAATTTGTAAGTCACTACAGGATTACAGTTTTTCCTTCACAAAAAATCGTTTTGTGTGCACCTTTCCTTCAGAACGTGGCTTTTCACACTGTATTTTAGTTTTTGGTCCTCTGTGAAACAAAGATAATTTCATGTGCTGTGAACATTCCTGTCAAAAGAATGCACCTAAATTCTGCTTTCCTGTAACTTACTGCTCACTAAAATGTGACAGTTGTTCTCATGACACCTGTAGTTGCACCATTAAAACGTAGCCAGTTTTATAACTTTACTACAACCTCCAGTAGCCTGCTCTCCTTCCTTGCAATACACAAATGATCTCTCATGTTACATTGTTTTTTCCAATCATGCCCAATATTCATTCCCAAAGACAATAATCTCTTTTCATAAACTAATCCAGATTGTGAGAATAACTACAAAAGACAACCAAGATTCTCAAAAATTAACCCGAAAGTGGGACATTTTGTTGTTCTTCTATTTGATAACCCACATGGTGCCTGGAAAAATATTTGTACACAACCTCAGTACATTCCAGTCACGTGAAAGGAACAATATGTGGAACTAGGCAGATCGCTAAAACGTCCTAAATCCTGAAACAAATGATGAGAATAGGTTGATGCGTGAAAACAGGCAGCAGCCCCAATTTGAAGGTCTGTTCCTGAACTGTGTTCTCTGAACAATTAGCGTAAAACACAAGCCCAGTTCTCAGAGCAAGGAACAGATTTCCCTAGGTGGATTAGTAAAACAGATTAAGATTAGCATTTAAATATTAAGCTGACAAAACATAATATACTCTCAGTCTGAACTAATGCATTGTTAAAGCTGCTCTGTTGTTCAGAGAAAGGAAAAGAAAGCCAGAAGACTGCCTCCCAACATTAACACTTCCCTCCTATTCCAGCTCAGAGAACCAATGATTAGCATTCTTCCATGAGATAAGTATTTTTCAAAACCCTACTGAATGGTGAACCGGATTTCCTCGCATTTAAAGCAAATGCTGTTAAGGCTGTCTGTCTTAAGTAAAAGCCATTATCCTACCTGCCTCTTTCTGGCAACATGCATTTTTATAGCATAGAAAACTAGATCATTCAGCTACATATTTGTTTTGTTTGAAACGAACCCATGAGCCTCCTCAGAAAACACCAATAGCAGATGTAACTGTAGAGACGGATTTTTTCAACACAGATGAGAAAGTATTGAGTTGCTCAGAGCTGAAAATATTTACTGAGTCCAAGACAATCAGTAAGAACTTCTAGAGGCTCAGAGAGCTTAAGAAGAACCCACATAGTTAATGGGCTAGGTGAAGGATGGAGAAGCACATTTTCAGACTTGTTTGACTTGTTCCCAATTTTCTAGATATAAATAAACTGATACTTAGCAATCCATGGCAGAATGGGAATTGCACTATCAGAGGTCATGTCACACCACTAGTGAGAGACAACATCTTTTGTCTGCTATTCTACAGAAAAGCCAATGCTTAAACATCACTGAATTTGAATATAGATATAAATGCACAGAATACCACTTGGATCCTCTATGAATACGTGTTTGTTTTTTCACCATATGCCAAAGACATCTAATTTGAATTAGAGGGGAAAAAAGCAACCGTTTATTTCTTTTAAAAGAATCTGGCTTGCATACAAAATGTGAAATGCTGTATTCTAATAGATCACACTGTAATTTATTGTAAATAACTCAACTGTGCTGAAAATGACTGGCATTTTTCTAGCGTACAAAGAGAACTGCTTGGCTATAGATATCAGTAAATGATACAAAAAGCCTTAATGGCAGAACTCGTGCATGACCATATTGTCTGAATTTCACTTACACTAGGCTCAAGCTATTTTAACATCAGGTGGTTTGATTGTTTCTGTTGCTGTTGTTTTGTTGCTTGTTGCTTTTCTTTTTCCCTGCAGATAATAATAGAGCACAGCAAAGGAAACATTGCCACTCATAACTCAAGGTTGTCCCTAGAGACTGCTCGTTCTAAATAAGTCTGTGGGTATAGTTAGGTGGAAGTATACTAATTACAGGTGCCAACTCAGTGAAACCAATTACTGGTGCAGACTATCAGCTCAGAAGAAGGTAGTGGTTTTAAATAAATAAATTATCATTTTTACATTTACTTTAATTAAAGAATCTAAGACAGTTGCTTCACCTCTAATCCCGTTAGATTAACATCTGATTGGACAAGAATTATTTTTTGTTTGGTCAAACTTGAGTAACCACACGTGACTTTCAGTAACTTACTATGGATTTGTCCATATTTCACTGTGAGCATAAAAGACGTTTTCCTATATCAGCAATTAGGTGGTTCCATTAACCTGAGGCTGTAAAATATACATAACGTATACAGTACTCAATACGGTCAGATAGGCTACACTGATGGGTTTTTGTAGCAGATATCTTTTTTATTTCTCTGAAAGAATGTAGCTGCTGCTATAGCTAAAAGTTGTAATAAAAAAATGCAGCATACATCCCAGAGAAATTATCTACTAACCACTACATTTCAAATAGCCTGGGATGTTGGATGCTCAGAGTCCCTAGCTGAATCCAGATTCAAAATTTACAGCAAGCTTCCATATTTATAATTGATGACAATATTAATTACACTCATACAGGCACACACATTATCTTCATCTCCCTTTGAGGTGTTAAATATGAATATATAGCCACAGGTTGTTGCTTGAGTGAGTATCCTTAACATATTCTTTTTAATGCAGAGGGCATAAAATCCTCATTAACAATAATTGGAGTTAGAAACAGGAATCCCAGGAAAGATGTGTTCTCTCATTAGATATTAACTAGAAATACTCTAAAATATTCTGTTTATGCATTGTTAGAATTCTGAAATCTTTTTTTTTTTCATCTTTCAAATTAACACCTCTATGAATAAATCATTCAGAGCCAAATAAAAGCTCCTGCAATTCTAGAAACCATGTGCATACTTGTAGCTCCCCTAAGGATACAGCCTTCCCACTATACTGTAGAGTTATAAGAAAACTGTTTTACAGGACCTGCATCCTGTACTGAACAGGTAATTAATCTCCACCACAATTCAGAGAACAGAAACTTCCAGATATGACATTTCTCTTCAAAATTCCCACCATACTGGAGTTCAGAAATTGCTATTGGAGTTCTGCTTCATGACAAGTAAGGTCCTGAATGTTTCAGTTCTTTTTTCCTACACACAGAGCTACATCATTCTTTCTTCACTGAAGAGAAAATGGACGAAAAGATAGAGTTCTCTTTAGGAATCAAGTAAAGAAATTGGAAGAACTGCAGTCTTCTGTCACGCACCCATCCCTGCCAACAGTCACCCATAACTAGTTTACAGCTCCATTAGAAAACTGACTCTGTTCAAATCGAGATCTTTCTCAGTCTCAGAAAGCATGCTTCATTATACTACATACGCCAGGATGAAATTTCATTAGCAGCTTAAATTCATCTCTTAAGGTCAGTCAAAGCATTTTCACAGACTTCTGTGGAAGAAATTATTGTCTCATAGTCACAAATAAGAAAGATGATCCTTTCAACTGCCAATCCCAACTGAGAGATTACACATGATCATTTGTTTTAAAAAGCAGCTGCATCCTTAAATATATGTATTTTTGTGAACAGGTCATTTACCAGTAAATAAAAATCTGGGGGATTCTTCAGGAATTGATTTCCTAAAGCATATCCACATAAAGATATAAAGTAAGTTCAAAACAAACAAAAGTGTAGTTGAACAGTTTAGAAAAGGCAACCATATCAACTCTCACTCAAGCTAAACTACAGTCCCTTCCTACTGGAGTTGTTAATGCAGAGAAAATATACTCTGTCCCTCCTACAAAAGCAAAACAAAACAAAACAAAAAACCACAATTCTACAGAATGTAAAGCATCCCAAAAGAGAATAACTGTCCGTCTTTTAAAGAAAGTAACAGTTGCTAGGATAAATTTGTTGCAAACATAAAAATGGAAAAGGATCAAGCTAGATAGCACTATCCTCTTATTGCCATTTCATTGCTCGATTGGTCAAAACTGACAGTGTGATTTATCATCTTCACTTCATCTGTTAGGGTTAAACCTTTCCAAAACACCACAGGATTGTAAAGGACACTACTCTTAACCTCCTTTTTCTTCCATTAATTCTCTGATTATTCAGTATAGTTGGAGGTGTTTCACCTCCATGCTGCTGCACTATACTAAATCCTTATGTTCTTACTACTCTGTAGCACAATGAAACCTCTATTACAAACCCTAAGATCCTAACACTTAAATCCTGAAGAATACTACATATAAAAAAAAAAAAAAGACTATTTGCGTGTATGGTAAAAACAAACACACACAAGTATAAAAATCACACACAAGAACAAGAAAGGTAAAACAGGTTCTTGGAGCATACCTCTGTTGATAGCAATGAATAATCTCCCACCAGACCTGTCACTGCATTTCAGTACTTAGATGTTATTGTCACCAAAGAGTCCTGCAGCATTTAACAACAAGAAGACGTGTTTGCAGGACATACCTCAGTTCACAATTCCTTCATATCTCCAGTAGCTTCTGGGTTCAGCCCCACAGGCTACCAGGTAATTACTGATGCTTCTGCATGTTTTCAGAATCTTTTCACTGTAAGTATGAACAAAAAATATACAGAGCTTATGGAAGCTGAGTTTGCAATCTAAGTCCTTGAAAAATAAGCACTTTCTTAATAGTATACTATGACTCTCTTCACAAAGTTAAATACTAGTTGCTTTTATTTTGACATGTCTCTGTGTAGAGAGTACCAACATCTCTCCTATAATGCTATCAATTTCTATGATAGGTGTATAGTTACACATTGTTCTGGAGTTTCCCAGAAATAGAGTATGCACACTTACTAGCCCAAAGGCAATGATAGCTCATATAATCAACCAGGCGCAATGAAGTCTGGCAGAACTGTTTGGCACCTATAATGTGCTTGCTTTGCCTACCTTAAAGAGACATCTTCCAGTTTAGAAGTTTAGAGTCAGTTTAGAGCTGACTGCTGGCTTCTGTAGTTTCATTAATCCTATTCTCATCACCCTACATTCAGATTCGCATGACCCAGTGAGTACTTCGAACTATGTCTGTGTTTTTCCACACAGAAGAACAGAAGGGAAATGATGTATGCATCTTATTACCCACCATGCAAAAGACAAGCATGGAATGGTATCCATTATACATCTCCTTTACTGTTTCACGAAGAACATCTAATCCATGAGAGTAGATGAGTGATAACGTTTGTATTCACAATTTTATACCTAAAAACACTCTCATGAAAACAATAGATCTTAGTTACAGATATATATTACCCATACAAATGTATTGTGCTCTACTGTATCTAAGTAAACTTTATATGGTACTTTTTCAAAGAATATTCACATTCTCCTGAATTTTTTAAATATATGGAAACAGATAACACGGAAAATGTAATAGTTTTGATAGATAGATCTAAGATACATAGATATTTTCATCCTAACATTTCCTCCAATCAACATGCCTCACCTTAAAAAAGATGCAATCCTTTGTAATACTTCACAGTCCAGATGTCCTAATGTAACTGTAGAGTCACTGCTATGAAATTGTAGACCCTGCATAAACTGGTGTATCACAATATTTTCACTAGTTCATCAGACTTTATCCAGAGATTGCTTCACACAACTAAACTACAACCATGAACAGAAATACACACACATACTTGTAGAGAAATGTTACATCACTCGAAATTGCAAGTATTTGTATATGAAAGGTTTTGTTGTTATTCTCCATTAATTATATATTGAAAGTCTGAAGTGCAGCATTTTCTGTTCTCTCAGTACCCTGTTTTGTACTCTTAATAACAATGTCACATTTTCTGTTGCAGGTGGAAGCCATGCACCAGCAACAGAATATTTTATAGTGTTACACTGAATGGATCCAAGAACTATGATCAACTCCTATTATTTTCCTGCCTTAAATAGCCAAAATAAAATACAAAAATATGTACAAATATAGTGTTTTATATTGTATGATTCTATGAATTCTATGATTCTGTGGATGTTTTGAGTCCATTAACTAGTCAAGGAAAATTCTGCTAGAAATGTCATTTTTTTATCACTATTTACTTCCATAATTTCTGTGTTCTTCCAAAATAAAGCTGTGGAAAAAACAGAGTCTTGGTATGATCTTTATACAGAATCTAATCAGAACGCATCAAGAGTTTGGTTTTGGATTCTAGGAAAGAACCTAACCACATGTACACCTGCTAATCAGAACTCATACACACACACACACACGTAAATACCTGTCTTTTGCTTATCCACAATAAACAGCTACTTAACAGAGTCACTTCTACTCTGTGCTTTCAGTCAGAGAAAACTGAGAAAAAGCATTAGACACTCCTTATTTTGTACAAATATATAATAATATTCACCTTCCAATCACTTCAAATACTCCCATTTATTCATGCTTACCATAACTACTTCTAAGTTCTACTATGTCTCTGTTGCATTGTTACTATAACAATTTTCAAGGGCTAGTCCTAGCCATTCTCCCTAGGAAGCAACATGTGACACACACTAGATTTTCAGGTCCCTGTACTTCACTCTCTTGAGGACATTGCACTTACTGATCTGTGGTAACATTAATTTGCTGTTCAACGTTCCCGTACACTTCTGATTAAAAGCACAGGTTTCCACACCCTGAGTGCATATGGGTTGTTTTGCATTCACTTCAATTATTTAACCCCCAGATCTACAATATCAGTTGAATTGACAACATCTGAAAAATAATGTATTTCAGATCTGAACTAACTTTTATAATCCCCAAGTGCCAGTGGCAGCACAAACCTATAGTATTCCAAGTTGGAAGTAAGGGTATTACAACACAGGAAATTCAAAACTCTCTCTATTTTTATTTTTATTTTTTTCCACAAAATTTGTAGCAACAGATGTTAATTCATTTGAAATGTTGAATCCTCTGCTAGTGCAAAGACAGCACATCTTAGAAACACAGGACTTTTATATTTATATGTGTGACCACTTTCTTTACTATAAAAGACATTAAGGCAGATCGGCAAGCATCACTTTCAAACTGAGCTGGTTTTTCTTTCTTCTCTTCTGCTGTTTGGTCCAAAACAAGTATGTTCAAGTGTGTTTTTTCTTAAAAATATTGTTGAAGTTGTGTCAGTATCTTCTAACTTTTTTTAACATTCCATACTCAATACTATTTAAAATTCTGAGGTACTTAGTTCTAAAAGGAGAAAGCAAAAAAAAAAAAAAAAAAAAGAGGAAAAAAAACCCCAACACAAGTAAGGTGAACATTCAAAAAATTATAAAACCTGAATTGGAATTCTGAGAGGCAATTTCTGGTTTTAAGAATTGAGTAATTTAAATCTCAAATCAAGGAAAGCAAACTTTATAAGTTTTGTTGTGTGTTATGTTTTTTTTTTCCCTGTATATTTGTTTGTTTTTCCAGAGGTGCACTGATCTGCCATTTAGAGGAAGAGACAAAAAAAAAAAAAAAAAAAAAAAAAAAAAAAAACAGGCCTTCCAGTATGCCTCTAGTTGACCATTTTTAAAGTGCATATCATCAAGTCATCTTAAAATCATTTCATTGTATGACTACTCATCCCAGGTCACAGCTTTAGCTGCTCCTAGATCCTAATCAAAATTTTGAAACTCTGTCTTATAAGAAATCTGCTTTCAACTTCCTAACTTCACACTTGCAATTGAGAGGAGTTAATTAGTTTACTATTTTATGTAAAGGCACACAGACTTTGGCTTTGAATGTCTTCAGAACACAGTTTAGAAGGCTTGTACAGTTCTGTGAAAATCTACTTCCTTGCAACTCAAATCTTCTTTCACTTTTTCAGATGCCAAGGTGTATAGAAAAGTTTACTCTTAGCAGATATTTTGTAGGAAAGCAAAGCTTTCTCATCCCCTTATGATACTAGCAGCACTTAGTGTTTGTATATTTTACTGAGGGCCAGACAGTGCCACCACAACACAGTCTAGAACAGCATGCTTCTGCTCTGGAGCATTTCACAAGAGTGGCTGCAAATTAGTCAGAGGCAATTCCATCCTGCTTCCTTGTTGTTGTAGAGTGAAAATAATTAGCTGCTGGCCTATACCAGCAGCAAATCATTAACCCTCCTGCCCCTAAACATTAGCTCAGCTGCGCCAGCCACTGAATTGTAAAGAACATAAATATATCACTGTCCATCTTCTACTCCCTTTGGTCCAGAGAATCATCATATCGGTACTTTTGTTGACTCCTGAATAACCAGTCTAAGAACTCATCTTGAGAGGACTGGGAAGGATTTGGATTTGCTCATATATGATATTCAAATCATAATGTGGTCCTGTGTGATGGCAAAAGCTTTCCAGTGTTCCTGAAAGGGCAAAGCTGCCTACATCCAGACCTTGGTTCTTATACATCATTGTACTATGATAGGTCTCCAGGTAATAATAAATAAATAAGAGGTTAACAAAGCTTGAGCAGGATCTGGAGCTGAGTTTTATAACCACTGCCTGGTGTTATCTTTATTACATATCACCCAATTGCATCAGGTTTTTGACTCTATCTAATAAACTCGATGCTTGACATTTAACCTAGACAACATGAAGCCATTCCACAAGCCTAATTATGAAAAATATTTAATCAAAGTATTTCTTTTGATATTCTTCTTACACAGTCTTGAAATACATGTTGTAAGAGCAATTTTTCTTCACAGCTATCAGCTGAACAGCAAAGTAGGACAAACACATCCATCTAACTCGATGGGCCAAACATAAAAATATAAGCCCTTCACAAATGCTTGTAAGAAATCATGTTTTATCATTTGAAAGATGAAGTCATTGCATTGGCATTAGAGCCTATGCATTAGATCAGACAGCAAATGAGATATTGATAGAACTATTTTGAACACTCAATAAGCTTTCTAATGATTGATAGCTTTGAGCTGACTCTGGTAATATCCATGTCTGCACTTGGAAACTAGAGATTGAAACTTTAATGCAATGTTCTCTTTGTGGAATTCATAAGCATAACTCAAATTTAGGCAGTAGCTCCAGTAGCAGGATTTGCATGGAGCTCTTTCTTCATAGCAAAACACAAAAATGACAACAATTTTCACTTGTTTTAATATTTCCATCTAAATCTAAATAAATCAGTGTAACAGATGGTTAGATCAGGAAGGGGGAAGACATGAGAGACTCTGAGCAAAAGAATAATCTCAGGAACCAGAACTTCTCCATGTCCATTGTGCTTAAAACATTCAGCAGATTAATCCCACTGATGACTGCAGAAATTGAAAGTGTATGTTACTAGATACTTACTCTGAATAGAGAACCAGAGTTTTCCCCCATATATTTTTCAGTATAGTACAGAAAATTAAAGTGATCAATTGCCACCCATCCATTAGTCCTTTACACCATTAAAGAGGGGAAAAAAAACAGCAGAGGAGAAAAATATGGCCATGACTTATAAGAAAGAAATTTGATAATTATCAACATGGTCCTAAAGTTGCTGGATTTTCACAAACCATGCACTTCTTACCTTCCCACCACAAACTTCATTCATTCATCTGAAGGAAGAATCCAATGTGGAACTACTAAAAGTATTCCTTACATTTGTAAATTTTTCTCTCCATTTCATTTAGCAGAAAAAAGAAGAAGGAACTTTATTTCCTTAACCTTTTTCAAATAATAGAGGACATTAAATACACTATCATTTATCTTAATTTTTAAGTTCCAGGCTGATGATAACACTCAGAGAAAGCTTCGATGTAAATTCAGTGTGAGTTACAGCCACACATATAAGTGGTTATCAACCAGGTTTCCCTTCTTCTGAAATCGGGTATAGGAGAATAGTGGAAGAAGCAGATTAGAAGTCTTATCATTTGTAAACATTTGTTTTCCCTTACAGTCTTACTGAAGTATGGGGCTATCAGCACACACTTGCAAGATGTTTGCAATCCAGATATTAGTAAAATAAAACAAAAAAGACATTCGAATTCCATACAACAGAGAGGAAGTCCACAAGAATTACTTGATCAATTAACTGTTAAAATCTCAACTGTAACAGACTACAAGTACTAATGTAACTTTAATTGCCATTAAGATCAGTGATGCAGTGACACTTCAGTACCCTCAGGCATATTCCCCTTCTGCCCTCTCTTCACCTGACATGAATTCATTTCTGTCCCCTCCTACACACTACAGTCAATAAAAGTGTGTGTATAGTTAGGGATTCTCTTTTGAATCTCTAGCTGTCAGCAGAGGTAGCTCTTCTTTCACTTACTTGCTATTATGCCGGTGTGAGTCTACAGTCCTCGATTACGCTGCTCTTGATTTATGCAGTCATGTGAGATTATGATCCATACCTAAAAAGAACACAATTCAGCACATGTTAATTTATTGTCATAATCTACTCAACCACTCAACCAAAATTTCCTTCACAGCCAGGATTCTGTCCCAAGGAAGTGGTACCCTCTTCCCCTGCAGTGCTTCAATCAGAGGTTAATATCCTTTTTATAGCTACCTACATGCTCTCTCCTTTCTGTCTTCCTATGGTGTTTGGACTTGAATAATCACCCCTAAAGTGAACTTTGTGATACTGAGACCAAAAAAAGGTCCCATTTTTAAAGTATATTGTATGGGCATGTGAAGAAAACAGCTTTAAAAGTTAGTTCGCTACAACACTACAGTTGAAAGGTGCTCAAACTGGAGATACAAAGTAGCAGAGTATCCTATATAGCTGTGGGAAAAGAACGCTCTGTTGATGAAGTAATTTAAGACAAACAGTGAGGATGATAAAGGTTTCAGAAACTAACTTGTGCTGTGCTGTTTGCTTATTTTTATTATACTGACTGCTTGGTCTAATGAAAATTTAATGAACAAGAATACATTGCAGTCTACTAGGGAATCATGTCTTGAGAAATGAAATAAAAGTAACAAACATACTTTAAGCTTTATTCCAACATTTGCATATCACAACATAAACAACTGAAGACTGAGAAGGTTTTCTAATTATATAAATAAATAGATAAAACCAGGAGCAAGGAAAATCAAACAGAAGAAAACCTACACAAATGGGTACACGTAATTTTTTCAGATTGAGAACTGAAACTGACTTTGGCTAAATCACTGGTTGTTAAAAATAATTTAAAGTGTCCATACCATGTCCACTGTGGTGATTCTAAGTATAAAAAATCTACAATTTTATATTCACTGGAAAACAGTTTTTCTGTACCTAGCACTAGCGTTTATTTATTTATGGTTACAGAATGGAAATAAATAAATAAATAAATAAATAAGAGTATTAGAATCATTAAGGCTGGAAAACACCTCCAAGATTTCCTAGTCCAACTATCAACCTATCACCAGCATGTGCTCTAAACCATAAACCGTATCCCTAAGTGCCACATATACACATTTCTTGAACAACTTAAGAGGCAATGACTCCACCACTTCCACATGATTTGGACAAGAGAAGAAAAAAGGCTATAATGAGTTAATACTTTGGCATAAAATGACTCATTCCCCACAAAAGGTTGCTGGTGAACATTTAGGTCTGTATCTGGAATGTACCAGAGTTAAAATTTAATGAAAATATTAAAGGATGCTCCTCTAAAAAAATCAGCTTGACACACTGCAAGCTGAAGGGAAATAAGAATTTGCATTCTGTGTTGAAGCACAGTAGTTACATAACAAGGCCTTAAAAGAAAAGGGTTTCTGATTGCCCAATATCATTTTCTTACTGCTAAGCTCTTTCACATGAGTAAAATTTGGTTAAGAGCTACATATGAAAAGAGACTAGGCTGTGCTCTAAGTCTGCACTGGAAGCACAATTGGCTCTAGATAGAATTTACTAGCTCAGTTGAAGTCTAATTCTACTCCTAGACCTCAGTACAAGCTATTTTACTCCTATTTTAACTCTGGGAGAAGTTAAGCAAGTTTGGCTAATTTGCAGCCATTACAAAAAGAATGGTGTGTCCATCCACAACAAGCAAGACCCTCTGCCTGCCTTGCATGTATATGTCCATGAAGGAAGGTGCATATCTGCCACAGTCTTCATTTCAGTTTAATTAGGTATTATATACAGAAAGGGAAGAGAGATTTTCTTGCTTTAAGTTAGTCAGTAGACGGAAGCAAAATTACAAGTCCGCTTATTTTTACAATAGATGTAGCCTTTAACAAACTTACAACTTTTGTTAGTAAAATTTCACAAACTTGTGAAGCTCATGTAGAACATCAGAAAAACAGGTTTGCAAAACTCACCAACAGAAGTTGTAACTTATTAGAAACTACAATGATTCAAGGATGAGATACAAGAAGGTAAGACAGTTACCAAATAAAAATACTTACTATCAACCTAGCGCATCTCCTCAATACAAAATGTCAGTGAGGCTAAAAGTATATGAAGTATCCTTACCTTAATCTTACCCATTGCAGCAACTACTGTGATGGACCTTTGATGTTACTTGATAGGAAATTCTTGTTTGATATTAAAAATAAAAATGATGCTTATTTTTGCCCTAGTTACTTGAGAGTTGTACAATAATATGAAATGTCTGCTCAGTAGAGTTAAATGGCACAGTGGACTAATACATGTGGTGAATATACTGACACGTGATTTAAAAATAATGCAGTGCAATGCACTGTAATTTAATTACCTGACATTCAAGCAGACAAAATTCTGAAAACGATGGAAGTGTTACTACACAATCTTAGCTTCAAATCCAATCAGCTTGTGTCACCAGTAGAGGTACAGCAGCATCAGAGGGCGGGCACATTGTGCGTGAGCTTGGAGAAGCCTGAGCTCCACATGCTTTGGAGCACAGCCATGCCACGTGCCACCTGCCCCCTTCCAGCTCTCACAAAGGCCTGGCACTTCTTTGTCCCATCTCAGCTTCGAAAGCACCCTAGTTTTGCTCTTCCTTTCTCATTATTATTATTATTTATCTTTTTCCAGTGGTAACAGTGGCGGCTTTTTGCAGGTTTTTGCGCTTGGAGCAGTAAGGCCTCCCGCAGGCCACGTTAAGGGCCCGTTGTCGTAGCAACACCGCCACAGGGCGCGATCCTGAGGTGGTATCAGGTGTCAGCAGCCTCGTGCCGCCTCAGGGAGCTGCTGATTTCCCGCACTGCGGGGCAGCCCCACACAGCACAGCGAGGCTCGCGGGTCTCAGCAAAACAGCGGCTCAGAGGCACCGTCACGCAATGGAGAGGCAGTGTGCTGCCGTCGGTTCCTTGGAAGTGCTGCAGACCACACAGGCGTTACTCTGTTTTTTGTCTCTTTTGTTCCCCAAGCAGTAGGAACGTCCTTCAAAGAAACTCAGTCTCCTATAATTAGATTCAAGGCTGCTTTCTCTGTGACTGCTACAAGAGAAAACTTCAAAATGACTTCTACCTGGGCTTTGAGCATTGGAGAGGATGGCAGAAAGAAAGGAGAAAGCTTTGTGGTGCTCAAGAACTGCACCCACATTCAACAAAATCTCTTCATGTGATCCTATCTGAAATGTCTTCATAGTCTGTATCACACATTTTGAACAACAACAAAAAACCACAACTGAAACGACATGCAGAAGCAATGTCAAATGTAAGACTTCAACTGGTGGATACATTAGATGCAGTTTTGGATTCACTCATTTATTTTGTGTGAACTGTCACATGGAGAATTCTGGAATCAGCTCACAAAGCATTTCAGTCCTATCAGTTTTCTGCACTCTCCGAAATCTGGTCACAATCTTTTGTTGAGCTCTATTCATGAGGAGTAAATATCAGTAAACTGAAGCAAGAGAGTTTTCCCATTATTTTGGGACTGCTGAAGACAAGTGAATGACACATTCGCCCAGGATATGTGTAGGAAGTGGAAGACATCCTTGCCACATGCTAGCTCCTCTGCACAAGAAAAGAGATTTCCACAAGCAAAACTCAAAAGTAGGTAATAGCTGTCTATGTTTAGATAATCTTATTTTAAGTAGTGCTGAGTGTTCTTTGGATTATTCATTTGTAATTGTGGTACTGATCAAAGCAGTTTTGATTTTGACACCCCAGTTTAGCCTCTGACATTCTAAAACGTGATGCACAGAGCTAGAGAAAGAAGGATGGAGGGAAATAAGAAAACATTTCTAACTGTAAAAGGAAGCATCAGATCTGCACATATAACACACTGTATAACCAAGGTATTATAGAGGGGCCAATTATATCTTCTGCAAATACTGATGGAGGATACACTGACAAGCTTTTGTTATTTTCTACAATTACATTTTGAAGAGGTTTTCTTAGATAATCCAGATTAATGATGGGGTGGGTCAAAATGGGTATCTGTACTATTTCTTCTCCACTCTATGCTGGTCTGGGCCTCATGTGAACCAATATGGGGAACTTAACAAATAGAAAACCATTTTCTGTGGGTTTCCAGTTCAGTTCCACGACTTAGATCCTTCTAAGTCAAGTCTCAAAGCAAAGGAGCATGAAGGAGCATGAAGAGGTGCAGAAGTTTCTATTTTTACAACAGGTTGTTTGACTGGCTTAGTTTCAGAATGAAGCCTTTATGCCACAGCCAACACAGTTGTTCCCAAAAGCCAGAGACTTCTCTAGTACAAACAGGTAAAACACCGCCAGATCTCTTTCATTTTTTCCCCCTCTGTCTGTGATATTGATCCACATGGTCTGAAATGGTTATTTCAGTACTAGTTGATCTACTTCCAAGCCACTGTATAATAAATAAATAAATAAATAAAGATCGTGAAGTTGGTTTAGGTCAACATATTTACGCACATAAAGTCAGCTATGGGTCTGTACTCTCTCTTATGCTGCAAAGTAGTTAAAAATCAATGCTATTCCACCTTATTTTTTTTTTTTTAACTGCATTATGAAGGAGAATTATATTTTGGAAGCAAAAACCCAAAATGGAATACCAACTATTTTTACCATTAGATATTTCCTTCCGTTCTATTCTAGACTGCAATTTTTTCATGTAACCTAAACCTCAGACTTACTAAATTTTCAGAGTTTTGTAACAATGCTTCGATAAAACTTCCCATGCAGTTACTGAATTCTGTTTGAAACAGAGTAGTTTTTCCTTCTCGGACTTGTTGCTCATCTATCTGTATTTGCTAAACACTGTTTTCCAAAGAAAACAAGTAACGTCAATATATTTGATCACAGAATACTGTCAAGGCAAAACATCTCCACAGGTGGCTATTTCAGATCTAAGAAAAAAAATAGTGCATGAGGAAAGTCTGATCTGATTCTACCTAAGTTTTGAGAAAAATAACATTCTATAAAGCATGTAGAAGTGAGTAACAAATCTGTTTTCAGCCTTGCTGGTCTCTCAACAATTCATTTTCCTTATTTTCCCCTGGGTAAGATGCTTCAAACCTAGTGCTAATCTAGAGACACAAGAACTCACACAGAATTTGGGCCTCCATTAAATATTCAAAATGCCTGTTCAGGCCCTTTGAACATGACTTCTTTTCTCTCTATATCTTTTTTTTTTCCTTTTTTTCCCTTCCCCCACAGAATGCAATAGTACAAATAGGAAATAGAGGCATGAGAAAAGCAAACTGATCTTAAATTTATCAATTTGAAACAGGTTACCAATTAATAAAATGCTGGAGATTTGGGGGTGATTTACCTTGATACTGTCAGCCCTTAGGAGAAGCACTACATTTGCGTCTGACAAATTATTTACAATACCAAACAGAGCATCATTAGAAATATCAATAAACATATATAGGAAAAACTTGACTCACCCGACTGGTGATAGAATCTTCATCTAGAAGAAATTCTCCTTCTGTTGCTTAGCTCATAGATGAACTGAGGGAGGATCAACCCCTTCCAGACAGTTTCAGTTCTGGTAAAATTCTTGTATCTGTGCTTCCTGGGCTGGATGCCCCCTTCACCTGGTGCTCAATCATCAGTTCAGGCCGCAATGTAATGGTTCCTTTACAGACATGTTGAACAGAACATATATTTTTGTAATTGCCTACAAGTTGATTTTATGTTATGATTTATATGGCTTTATTGGTTCATCCTGAAGGAAAAGACTGTCCACTTGTTCTAATTCATTTTATCTTTACTGTACCACATATTTTCAAAACTTCATAGAGAAAATTTTATCAAGAGTCCCAACAAGGCACTAGATATCCCCAGCTTCCCACAAGTTCAATAGAAGTAGTAGAAGTTTCCCAGAGCACTTAGTAACTTAAAAAGCTTGAGACCTCAGCAGTTGCTGTCATTTACATCTGAAGAGTACTGCAGATGATATAAAGATGCAAAATTGGAAGCCTGCCATATGTTTAGTTTTAAATAATGATCCCATGCAAATGTGCGGTTCTTTCACACAGAGCCTTTACCACTAATAGCGATCATATAATCAGTTCCATTTATACAGCCTTGCAATAAGCTGCATCAGTGTTATCTGTCACGTGTACGGTTTCCTGGGCTGCTTCTTAAAGAGTCAGTTTGCTAGTTGGGTGAATTTGATTCATCTTTCTGCATGTGACTCTTGGCCTACCTGTGAATGCCAGGTATTGCTGAGAACTTGTCAGAAGCAGTTTTGCTTCTTCAGAGAGTGGTGGTTAGTGGAGTTAAATTCAGCTGGTGACTAGCCACAGGTGGCATTCCCCAGGTGTCTGTACTGAGGCCTTTCCTGTTCAGTGTTGTTATTGATGACCTGGATGATGGGATTGAGTGCATCTTCAGTAAACTTGCAGATGACACTAATCTGGAAGACTGTCTGTCTGGGTGTAGGAAGGCCCTAGAGAGAGATCTGGACAGCCTGGATCTGTGGGCTGATGCCAAAGGGATGAAGTTCAGCAAGGCCAAGTTCTGGGTCCTGCACTTCAGCCACAACAACCTTAGGTAGCGCTCAGCTTGGGCTGAGTGGGTGGATGACTATGTAGAGGAGATGGACTTGGGAGTGTCAGTTGATGCCTGGCTGAATGTGAGCCAGCAGTGTGCCCAGGTAAGTTGGACCTGTATTCTTTTCTCTGATCTCACTACAGGTGTAACTATAATCCATGACTTTACTTTGTTTAACATCTCATTGGTAGAAAAAGTGAACTACTTCTCATTTGCCACTCCCCAAATCTTTGTCGTTTGTAGCATATTTATGCAGGTATTATTTAATTTTGGTTCATCAGGTAGGTTGTAAGGTTACCCAGCAGAATCAGCATCCACAATGTAATTTATTTTGCTGTTACTTCTGCTGGCATGTTTTAACTGTTTTATTTATGTCTGCAAGACTTTAGATGAGTGTATTTTTATGGGGCAAAAATGTCTCTGTGACATACAGTGTACATTTACATGTGTTCCACAGTAATTTAGAGTTCTCAGTAGGAAACACAGAAGCTGTTGTTGTACACTTAAAAGTAGGATGATTATGCTTAATTTGTCATTTTATTTTTGGAACATTCAGCAAATTGAGCTTCATTGTCCTACTGATGTGGCCAACAGAGAATTTGCATTGATGGTCTATCCTCATTAGCATCAGCACAGTCTGTTCTTCTAGCTTTCATCTTTCCCGTAGCTGTTGCTTTGTTGTTGTATTTTTTCTTTTCTGCAAGGACTCCTAAGCATTTAAATGAACACAACTTGCTGTTGTCCTCTCGTTGCAGTGGGATTGTCACTTCTGTCCCTGCTGCTGTCTCACATGTATACATTTCCTGAGGAAAAAACGAATTCTGTGAAGTATCTTGTGTAATTGTCTGTGCCTTTGTGATGTGTATAAAGATGTGTAACATTGCTTTGGAAAGGCTAAAGCAATGATCAAAAGTTGAATCTTTGTTGAGTGTCTGCTTCGTGTTTTATCAACACAGTTGGAAAGCGGTGGTCGCACTCATTTCTGCAGTGATATACATCACTCTATAAACAAGTCCTCACTGGATGGCTTTTTCAGAGCTTATCTCCTACCAGGTGCCAGGAAATAATTGGGGCTTTGTGCACAGTTAGCAGTGTTGTGTAGTGCAAAGTTATCAACACCAACATGAAACTATAACTGAAAAGTACTGGGTAGATGAGGCAGTGATAGAATTTGTACTGAAAATGTCTTACACAAAGTAGTCAAGATCCATTGCCAAAAAGCTGAGCCTCGCCATCTCTTGTGTTTTGTATGTGGATGCATAATTTATGTGCACCCAGAGAAAGAAATTCTGAGCTGTAAGCAATCATTCTTTAATATCAGCACAGCTAGCTGTTGGTTTACTAGTTGTTTCCAATTTTGATAAACCTCAAAGTCCTAACACTGTTTTTCACAATTCTTTTTTTATTTTTACCTGTATCGGCTCATAACTCAACTTCAAAAAAAAAAAAACCAAAAGAATTAAAAATTAAAAAACATCTACAGTTGAATATGGTTGACTTCTGATGAGTTTTTATGAACAGAAATCTCCGTGCTAATCATTATTTATTTTTAATAATCATGTAATAGAGATTGAATTGTTCTTTTTCTGTAATGTCTCACAAGATATGAAAAACTCTTTCAAGATGAGTTCTTTGGAATTCTGCTATTCACCTGGGAGTTGAAAGGCAATTGATATCATTGTCCAATGTCTTAAGTCTCCAGGCCACTTTGTATTCTGCTTGTGAGTATATAAAGGCAAATCTTGTTAATAGCCTGCTTGGAGCAGAGCATACTTATTCTGCAACACGATGAAGAAGTATTGCAACTTCTTTTCTTCAAAAGGAGTATCCCTATTGCTAGGGCACTGCAGTATTATCTAATACCCAAAAGCTTAATGGATCCCCATTAAAAACAAAGTGTTTACCCATTTTTATAAATATACTGTTTTTAGAACGATCACGGAATTCACAGAGATGATGTTCGGAAGCATTTGTGCTTATAGTTATATAGCTGACTTCAGAAAGCAGCAAAAGGAGTATATTGATATCAAATTCAAAAATAGTATTGCTTTGATTAAGTATGTTATTCATTTAACATATTGTGTTAAAATGCATGGCTCCTATTTATATAAGAATAAATATACCAAGACAACGAATGGCATTTTGTGAATATCTGTTAGTGGTAAAAATACTTAGTATGTGTCATTCAGAGTCATTGATAATTCCTCTCAACTGAACTGATACGATAGAAATACTTTTTTTTTTTTTTTTTTTTTTTTTTTTTTTTTTTTGTACAACAGGAAATATCTTCTTATGAGACAAGCTTTAGTAAATGTCTTTAACAGTTTAGCCTTCCACTGGCTTGTCTGGGCTCTAGGATAATAACCAGAAAGTTCACTTGCTCTCTTCTTGAATCAAATTTTGTATTCACAGACACTAAAAATTTACACTGAAACATTACTAAAAGCAGGCCTTTGTTTTGATTTCCTAACCAGTCAATTATAGCAAAGTTCAGACATTGTATCTCAGGGGACTTCTTTTCAGAATATTATATCACTTTTTGCATAAAGCTTTCCCAATTTTTCCCCATTAAATTCATTTTCCTAGTCAAATTGGAGTGATTGCAACTATTAGTAACAGCATTTTCATGTGTTTTTCTTGATCACATCTTGAAGTTCAATAGAACATTATCTCTGTTGTCATAGCACGAAGATACAATACTTTTCTGATCCTGCAAAGCCCTTAATTACTTTGATTAAAATGATACCATTTGTGTTGCATGTTTTTTTTCCATAACACTAGCCAAAATAACATTTTTAAAGGAAGATTTGAAGGAGGATAACTGTAAATCGTGGTGTTTTTTTTTCCTCCATTAACAAAATCCAAGAATCCTCAAAAAATACCAACTTGTAGGCTTGCAGTCTACTGGTTACTTACAAAAAAATATAAAGGAGAAATTAGATGTCACTCTGCTTGGACACTGTCACAAATATGTTTTGATTTAAAATCACAGCAGTAGGCCATTAGTGGGTGCAGCCTGGTCTGTGGTGAAACCTCTGGGAAAACATTTCTGATCCTTATGTTTTTAAGTCACATCCTTGCACATTAGAGTAACAAAATAACATAGAACTTTTGTTTATCACAATAATATTGCAGCAAATTATTATGCAGGTGAGAAAATAATTGGATGTGGATATTAAGTATGTATCTACATGTTCATAATGGACCCTTTATCTTCCCATCTGAAAACAAAATACTAACAGGGAAAAAGGAAGTTTACAGAGCTCAGTGCCCACATTATTTTTATTGCACTTTCACTATAATTGTCACCAATTGGGTGGTTATTATACAGGATAGAAGAAAAGAATTATTTTAGTCCAATTAAATATTGAAAAAATCTTGTGATATTTGTGAGGGTTTGGGTGAATTTTCTGATATTAATATCTTGAAGACCTTCATGTGTAATTAATCCTACCAACTCTCTGTGGCTCTTTATAGCACTTGTGCCTTATAAATGAGGTCTAAATTGTTCTAGAGTCTTAATGTAGCAGCAGTTCTCACACCAATGCCTTAAGGCTCCTGCCTAACTAGTCTTCCTTTCACCATTAGCCTCTTCTAAGAAAAAGTGTTACGTAATGCCTGTTCAGTTTGAGACTTTTTCAAAGATGAACTGATGCTTGTGATGTGTGGAGTCAGTTTCACCCTATACATTGTTTTCCCACAATGTTTTAATTTCCAAACCTTATTATTTTAATATATATAAGTTTTGTATTTGTCTCCTACAGAAAACAGGCTCCCATGTCCTTTTGTTCTTTAAGCCAGCCTTCTCCATCTGGCATAATCTACATCAAATAGGGTTCAACTGTCTTTTGCTTGCATAAGGAAGAATGGAAAAAGGACCCTTAGAAGGAACTTGAAATGGAGGTTGCTGTATAAGATAAGATTTTTTTCCATTAGATTTTTGCAATGAATGCGGTAGTACCTGTATTTAGGTGATGATAAAAATTCAGTAATCCTACAGTGTCTAAAGATTACAATTTTCACAGATTAGCACAAATATTGTCTAGAGCACATGCCTAAAGCTGATCTAGTAAAAAGGCAGTGCATAGGGGAAAAAGAAAGTAAGAATTTTAATTGAGCTGATAATTCAGCTGTCTTTCTTTAGCATGGTAGGAAAATCATATTAGATGAAAGTAAAAGATCACCTAGATAAATTAGAAAACAAATGGATTGCAGTGGGAGAGACTGTGAATAACCAGCACGAAGAAGAAGGCCATATCTGATTTAAGTAAACAAATAAATAAATAAAGATTATGCTTGAAACCAAGCAATTATACTCTTTATTTTCCTTTTGAGGAGGGTCCTTACTATCCCTAGAATCTGAACACTGTCATTAATCTTGAAGATTACTTTCATATGAGGTTGTAAAATCTTGCTGATGAACTTTTAAAAATCTATGCTGCACTCAAGTGGATATTTCAACTGTAGCATGGGTAAGAATTAGTAGGTTCATAATGATTTCTATTAGCTGTTCTATCCATTATTTGTCTACACCTACTGTATCATTTCTTCTTATTCTGTTCCTTGAACTGATTAGTTTTGTTCTGTATGTGTATCTTTACTTAGAAATTGTCCATTCTTCTATGAATTTATTTTACCCGTGTTTGAGTTTATTGCATGACTGCTTTCTCTTCTCTAAAGGGACACAGAAAATATTGTTGATGATAGCATTTAATTGATTTAATAACATATTTTCAGTTATTTGTTGTCCCAGTCTGTGTTTACCTTGAATTTGGTGCTGCTGAAAATGAGGTTTGTATTTTCAGTTGTGTTCCAAATGAATTAATTCTTTCATCAATTACAGATTTATAACCACTAATTATGAACTCAATATACATAATGTTTTTGTCATAGAATGACAAGAGTCAGTGGTTTATTTTCTCTCTTTTTGACATTCTAAGTCTTGTTTAGACTTGGGCAACCTAAATATTCAGCGATTTTCAAATGCTATCAGTTACATTCCGTTATTAATTAGTAATTGCAGTCTGCTGTGACATCTTCAGACTAGCTGCCAAGTTTTCAAAGTAGATGCAGATTAATACTTTTTCTCAGATTATTACATTGGTATATTTTGGGCAAGAAATGTCCTCAAACAAGTGACAAATGCTTTAATAGTAAGGATCATTTGTCAGTGCTTGAAAAGAGTATGTTAGTTTTGTCTGAGGACAGCTTTTTGAAGCACTACTTATATACCAACTCTCAGGAGAAGAGAAAGGAAGAATATGATCAGTCTCTGGGATTTACCACAAACTGCAAACAAGAACCTTTTCACTGACTTTCCAGGACAAGACACTATAGATTGTATATATGTTTGAAATGATGCATGAAAAATAACTGAACTGAATAATAATAATAATCAAGTTGATGTTTCCTTCCTAAGCCTCTTCCCATTTTGTTTTAGTCCTGAGAGAATGTGAGAATCTGCTGTAGTGATTTGGGAAAAAGGGTAGTTTGTGTTCTTACCTCTCCTCACTGGATTTCATCTTGTAGATTGGTCTTTCCATTTAAAAAGCAGAGAGGGTACATCCTGGGGAAACTTCTCTGAGAAATGGAGGTTGGGACAATACAGGAGGCGTTCATGAAATCAAAGTCTATTTTTTTTATGAATGGTTTTGGTGATACTCTAATATATTTTGAGGTATACCCATTTTGTATCCATGGCCAATTCTACAACGAGTATTACATCATTTTACACCATGTTCCAGGGTGCCAAATCACTGCAATCTACTAGAGAATGAGTGAAAGCAGTTCAGCTGGCAAGTGTGGCAACAGGAATGGCTAGCTCTGACCTTATACACAGCGTGAAATTTGGTTTTTGCCTGAGATCTGAACTTGGTACGACATCTTACGGTGCACTGACAATGTATTGACAAACTTAGCAGTAGTAAATTCAACCATTGTTAGGTCAGTTGTACATCAACCCAGATTTTTAATGTTTGCCCTTTAAATAACATACAGCAATGAGTTGTGGTGATTTGATAAATATTTCAGCTACACATTACAGTAGCTAAGTCTTTTTCTTGCACCGGTGCTCTGGTTCATTTTCAAAGCAAAGCCATTGACAAGGTACTACTAAACCTCTAATTTAGTCGTGCAGCTTGCAGTGAAAGCCTCAAGCTGAAGATTGTGTCTGTATGTAATTTCTTATCTGCTGGTCTGAGCTACAGGCTTTTTCTATCAAGGTAAAATGCATTAAACTAGCTCATAATTCTTCTGTCTTCTTTGTGTTGCTTGAGAGGCTCTAAAGAGCTATAATTACTTTGCCAAAGAAATAAAGAACAACCATGACCTTGCACCATGCACAATCAAGAATTCACTACTGAAAAGTGCTGTGCATGTATGTATCTTCTCACCTGTTACATAGCTGCAGAAGTATCAGGGTCCTTGAAAAGACATTGCCTGAAGAATAAAGGAGAAAAAAAGATAGCAATGGATATTGTACTTTTCTGAGGTGAGAGTGCTTACCTAATCTTAAATTGCATGTGATAGCAAATTAATTTTGCTTTTAAAAATGATTTCTTATTCACAGGCTCTGTATGTCTCTTCATGATCCTAATTTAAAGTTATAGGAATAAAGGTAGCATATCATATACTATGGGATTATTTCACAGAAAAGAAATGTATTATGTCAGTTTGCAATTGGGCATTAAGGTTGTAGTCGTGTTTGGCTGAGAAGGAAAACAGAACTACTAATCTCTGTTTGACCACAATTTCTAAAAAAGCACATTGGAAAGTCAGTGTTGGTAAAAACAATTCAATATTTAGGAAATCACGATCAGACTACTAAAAATACTATCAGAGAAGAGTGAATAACAGTCTGTGGCTTCCTCCACCTGGCACAAAATAAGAAAAAGCTCAAAGGAGTTACACATAATCTGTATTTCTAGAACTGTCTTCTTATGTCTTTTATCACTCAGTTCCTGGGGTTGTTGGGGACTGGGGACCTATTACAGTTTCCACTGTGTTATCCATTGAGGGCTGATGCTCCAGACAGAATCTCTTCTTCCTTTCTGTCATGTGTGATAGACTCATCACACAATGGCTGCAAGTTAGCTGACAAAATCATGTGTCACTATGAAATTCTCATATTTTAGGGAAATGCAGTTGCATTGTGCTGCCAAAGAAATGGCTGGTTGAATGTTAATCGTCTTTTCCTGGAGCTGAGAGCTTAGTGATTTTCTTTCTCTCTCCTTTGTCTGGAATTTAAAACTGATAACAGAGTTTTTTTTTGTTGTTTTTGTTTTTGTTTTTGTTTGGGGGGGGAGGGGTTGGAAGTTGCCCAGAAGTGAATTTTGGTTAACAAATAATCACCATATAACACAAACTGACTTGAATCTTTTCATAAGGACTGCTAAGAAAAGTCAGTCTTGCAAAGGAGGAAAAGTAAATTTAAATGATGGAGATACCATCTGTTCAGAGGCTGACCTCAGTTTCAGTATCACCTTTTTCCCTATATTTCTTCACCTTTTAGATTGCTTGTAAAACAGCAATTTGTGTACCTCTTTTAATCTCTTCTCTATTTTCTTTCAGACAGCTAGTTTTTAAAAGTGGTTACTTGAGAATATGTCTAATTAGAAATCAGTTTCATTGTTTGTAGTGCACCTAGGATGGTGCGCATTTCCTCACTAGTAAATGGTCAACCGTAGTTTTCTGACATGACAAAGTAAAATGGTTGGAATTGGATTATTGTTGAAGAGAAGCATTTTGTTTCTTTTGCAAAGCTTCGTGCCTGCATGTTAGCCCACAGTGATTTTATACAGCGTTAAGCTGTCAGTGAAGATTGCCGTTCATCTTTATACATTTGCTGTATAACTAATATGAAAAACAGTTAAAGAAAAAAAGGTCAAGGAAAATGGCCATTTTCTGTCTTTTTCTGTGCAGCAAAATCTTGAAATATTAAGCCTAGAATCTACTGTCTTGTCCTTGGAACTGTTCTTTCTTGGCAATTGCATAAGCATATTAGTACACAATACACAATGTACTCAGTACCTTCTGCTTTCTAGTTTAGCAATGGGTGGTATGAGTATTACCCAGGGACTCAGTAAGTTCTCACATCATTACTTATTTTAGAGTATTGTCTGTATTTTTTGAAGCATTAGCCATGAAAATAGAGATGTCTGGGAGAGGGATTAGGATAAGATAAAGTCAGAATCATAGAATCACCAAGGCTGGAAAAGACTGTCCACCTATCACCAATATTTCCCTCTAAACCATGTCCCTCAGTACAACATGTAAGCATTTCTTGAACACCTCTAGAGACAGTGACTCCACCACCTCCCTGAGCACCAGCACTCCTGAGCAGTCCATTTCTAGTGCCTGACCACCCCCTTGGAGAATTTCCCAGCGTACAACCAGAATCTCTCCTGGTGCAACTTGAGGCCATATTGAGGCTGTTATTCTTGCAAAACTTCACAGACCTGGATGAAAACTTTCAATTCAAAGGTATGATTTCATCTCAAACTTGAAAAGCAAGTTATCCTGTACAACTGCACTCCCTTCAATTTATGAGTTAATTTATCATACAAATCTATGAGAATTCTGTGTGGCACATCTGTTGCAAGCTGCTTGTACCACACAGTCTCAATTATAGCCAAAAGTGCTGAAACACTAGTCTGCTTTTTCAGAGTTCAGCATGCAAACAGTGTCATCCTTTGAAGATGGACTCAGTCACCAAACCAGGGCCTGGATATTTTGAGTTGGAGTACATGGAAACTGATTTGCTTACTCAGACCCTAAGTGAGCTCCCTCAGTTTTCAGCAGGAGGTGTTGTTCAGGTCAGGAGTGTGCAGCCTGGAGTTACAGGCTTTCTTAATAGCCCTGATCAAGCTAGCACATCTGTCCTACGATTGATACCCTGTATGGCAAACTCCTCTATAGTCTTAACGGAAGGTTGATTAAAATACACAGTATTCTCATTTGGACAGTTTGTATCAAGTCTGGCCAGACAGGGAGGATGTATTATTGCCACACATTCTGGTGTTTTGGATGTCCCAAAGGCTAGGTAATGGTATGTAACATTTTCAAAAACATGCTGGTGCTGTTTAGCAACAGAGTTTACCCTGGAAAAGGGACAGTGCATTGCCAGAAGGCCATAAAACAGAGCTCAGGCTAAACAGAAGCAGGCTCTTCGTATCTACATGTTCAAAGGAACACAAAAATAACCCAACAAAGAAAATAAAAACTGGAACACCAGGATCAGGAATTTCTTATTATCAATTAGATAAAAATAATACTGTTGATGACTGGCTGCTTCTTCCAGCTGTGCATCTATTTTTGAGCATTCTTCAGCTTTGTTTTCACATTTTTTGCGTTTTCCTTTTAATAAGCCTAACGAAATATCATGGAACAGCCTACAGCTATCTGTCAATATTTATACTAAATGCAGAAGTTCATGGAGGCAATGGCCCATCTTGTTTGGGTGCACTCAAACCACAACTGTGCTTGTTACAAGATGCTCTCCTTCCTGACTCTTACCACCACTGTGCAGATACTGCATGTATCATTTTCTTCATGCCAGTCAAATGCAGCAAAGAAGCTGCTCATGGAAGACACTGGCAAAGAGGCTTGCTAAAGGCTGCTGGAAACATGTGGAGAACAGCTGCAACACAGCCAGACCAGCTAGGGTCATGCTAACAATGGAGTTGTGCAAAGAAACGGAGATGGAACAATGGTGCCAGTTACAGCAGGTGAGATCTATTGATTGTCACTGCCAGCTCCTCTCTGTCAGCAGACATTAAATGGAAGAAGGATGTTCCCAGCAGGAGGCTTTGAAATTTGAGCAACTAGTTTTGGGAAAAATATGTTCTGCCTAGAAACCACAGTGCTTAGCCCTGACTGATAATTTCATGGTGTGGAACACAGCAATACTCACTTTCCTCTTCTTCACTTATCTTCTTCCCTACAACTTGAATGTTTATGTATACATATGTACATCTTCCCATATTTTTGTTTGTGTGTATACTTCTGTGACTTTCTTCTCCATTCAGTAGTAAAGAATGATGTCCTGGGAAGTCCTAGCATCATTCTTCCAAAAGGTCAAATAGGTGCAGTGTTTTACATTACATGGTTTAATCATTTCTGATTTGTATCCTCCCATTCTGACAGTCCTTTGTTAGCCAAGTTATTGAAGACTACCAAGGTATGAGTTAAGTACCATCACTACATGACTCTGCTGGTGAACTCTATTAATGCTTTCCTTACTCTACAAGTTTCGTGTGCCACACCATCGGTGGCTACAGTAAATCCTACCCACTGCTCTGAGGACTACAAATATGAGTAAGGAGTGTGAAAATTTGTGGTGTAAAGGTTCTGTAACTCCTGAGGCACTCGAAGACTGATGGCGCACGTTTGCTAATGTTTTATTCTAGACCTTAACCAACTGAGAAGTGAATGTTCTGTACTGGAAACTAGCAAATATCATCCCCAAAGGAAAGTCCTGATTATCTGTTTTGTTTTGCACTGCGACACTTGATATTTCCCATGCATAAAGCCAAACTGGTTTTGAAAAAGCCTGGATGACAAGAATGTTTTGAAGCTCTTGCAGAAAATATGGTTGCCAAGGAGAATTCTGAGTGCTGTTTGATTTCTGGTGAAATTAAAACTTACCTAACTGTAGAAAGCTGAGGAGAGTAAAGATTTAAATTTTAACAGCTCCAGCTGTGAGGAACTCCAAAATCCAGAAGGCACTAATGCTCCCATTTGCAGCCCAGACAACCTTTCTAGAAAGGGTTGTTCTCCTCTGGGGACATGTATCAGAGATGTTAAAATTCTACAGAATCTTGTGAGGATTCCTTAGAGAAGATAACATTGCCAATAGTCTGACTTTAACAGTCTTACATCCCTCTAGAGATACTTGCACCCTCTGCTTCCTTAAAGGGCATGTATACCAATGCATGCAAATTAACAAGAGGAACTGGAGATCTGAGAGTGGTTAGAGGGCCATGATCTCATTCTGATCATGGAGATAGGGCAGATCGCATGATCAGAATGATCTTATGGATGGTTAAGATTACTTTAGGAAAGACAGGCTGGTGAGGCAAGGTGGCCAAGTTGCTCTTTATGAGAGAGAGCAGCTAGAATGTATGGAGCTCCATGGAGGGGATGGGGGAGTGGGAATGATGAACAAGTGGCGAGCTTGTTGGTAAGAATTAATGGCATGAAATCCTAACTAAACAAACCTTCTTTCTTTGTGGATTTCATGTTTACCTAATTCATAAAGATGATATGAAAGGATAGGTGAATCTTAACAATTCTACAGGGAAAACTGCAGGAAAATTTCTATCTATTCATCTGCAAAACATCAATACTAGGCTCTTTCTTTCTTCCCTTCTTTATTTGAGAAGGAGTATTTTATATGTAGAGGTTTTGTTTTGCTTTATTTTATTTTATTTTATTTTTACTATTTGCTTAATCCTGTCCCTGACATGATTTGCTTGAAGAAAATGTATACCTTAGATTTCTTAACACTTAGTAATGCATATTTTTGTCCAGTCTTTTAATTATGTTTTGTGTTTAGTGCTGTTACTTGTCCTGTTTTACTAAGGCCTCATTCCCCATCTGATTTGCTCTTAGTTCTCAGTGTCTGTTTTCATGACCTAGATAATATGCATAGCTTTCATAAACAGGAAATACTTGGCACTGTATCAAGTTTTTCCAAGTGACCACAGTTCTCATTCAAAATGTAAAGAAAACATCCTGCAGAATACTACACAGTTTTAGATCTCGTGTAATGTTTATCCTTTGAAGGGTAACCACGCAATTCATATTCTTTGTTCATATGCCTATGTTCAGAGAGAACAAAACTGTTAGGAGCTGTGTTTTTATTTGCCATTCCATATTTACTAATGCTTCATGAAGAAAATTTTAAGCAATAGAACTTCTAACTGCAGTTGTCTGGGCAGCATGAATAATCATTGCACCGTTTTCAAAATGGGAGTTTCCCAAATAAGGAAGACTGAAATTGTTTGAATAAACTCTTGTGGAAAAAGTAGACCTAGGTCTGTTTGCAATTACATACTACTCAGTGATACAGAAATAGAAGATGGTATGTTTAATCTGAAGTGGTTACTTGTAATCAGTATTATACTAATTTTGTTTCTTGCCGGTTATCGACTTGTTCCGGTATTACATCTGTTTAACTGTGTTTCATTTTACATGTATGTTTGTAGTCCTAAATTTATTGTCCTTTTCTTGGGTAATTAGTCCACCATTTTTGTATCCCCTGTTTTAACATCCACTCGTTCAAGATGTGGCTGTAATTTGGGTGGCAGAATATCCCCTACTCAGCAATATATGCAAGTAATTTTTGTCATTCTGAAATTGTCTCTCACCCCAAATGCTTAATAGAAGTATCCAGCAGAGCTCTCTCCACATATTTACTGCAAAAGGATGCATTAATCTCCTATTTTAGGATTTGTTTGCAGCATTTTGTATCAATAACATCAGTTTCTGCAGCAAAGATTAGGTAACTCTTCTGGATTATCTGGCATGGCATGAATCATATTTCTTTCAAAAGAGCCAGCTTGTTGCAGTTAAGCCTCTTTATCTTTAATGCAACATTCATTAATGCTGGGGTTCTACAGGATCCCATTTTGGGACCCATACTGTTTTGTAATTATGTATTTCCCTGAGGCAGTATCAGATTGGACTCATTGTTTCCAGCATCTCATGCAGATGATCCTCAGATTTGCCTTTTTCTATTTTATCCTAAATGGAATGCTAACGAGACAGAATAGTTACTAATTGGTCCATCTCTAGGTCTCTGCACTCCTCACTCATTGCTTCTATAAATAGATGCTCCATTTTCCCTGTTGCCAAGGCTTGTAGCCTTGGTGATAAAAGAAGAAAGGAGGAAAAACTGAGTTCCTGAAAAACAGCAAAGATGTCCTAGGTGTGATGTAAACATTTATAAGAGAGCTGAACTTGTTTTACTGGAACTCTTATAATGAAACAGACAGGAATAATGTTAATAAAAATAATAGGTAGCAATGACTTGATGGACTCAAAATAAAATGGAAAAAGTGGGCTACCATCAGATACTACTTACCATCCTAAGAAACTCTACGGGCTGTGAAATATTTTTGCAGACAGAGGATTTCAGTTTAAAGAATCGTTTCTAAGGACACTGTGGTTAATCTGAGGTCTCAAAGGCATTTGAGCAACAAGTAGAAATGTACACATGACAGAGAAGGTGACAATACAACTCTCTGCAGTGCAAGATCATAGTAGCTTGACTCTGATGTGGATATTTTAGACAGTATAAAAGAGAATGGGAATCCAAAGAGAATGGGAACTGATAGTCATGAGTCAGGAAGGATGCAGACCCATTGGAAGAAGTTCAGTGTAGAGCAACAAGATTGCAAGAACTTAAAGACACCTATACTGCATCAAACAGTCCATCTCACTAGGTATCCCTGACACTGATGAGCGGTGATTATTTAGAAGAGACAGTAAAAACTAGGTTTAGAACAAAACACTTCTGATGTATTTCTGAACATTTAGTAAAGTTCAGAGAAATCCTGATTTTGAAGCAAAGTCACCATCATATACTTTAGTTACCAATTTTGTTTAAATGTTGAAGACGATTTAATTATTTTCTGGGCGTAATATTAATAATACTTATCATATTTTTACCTACCACATCCTTCAGCAAAGAGTTCCATGGGAAAGCTTTCTATTAGTAAGGAGAAAGTGAAGCTCTGGAATAGATTGTAACTAGTGGTGATCTATTACTGTGTGTCTCCAAGAAGAGGTTGGACAACTACCTGTCTGAAACAATATAACTCAAATTGGACAAGCAGATGAATTACTTCATATTCTAAAGTTGTTTTTGGACTGTTTTCTTCTCCAATTCTGTAGAGAATAGAACCCCTAAATCCACTCTTACCTAAGAGCCTTTGAAATCAGTTTAGTTGTTCTGTTCTGTTTTCCCTCTGCTGTATTTTGCAGTGATGCCACAGCAGTCTGGGACAACAGAGCATGTCTTAATTCTTGTCTTATAAACATATCTCCAAGGAGATACAGCTCACAAAGAGGACATCTTCACTTGATCAGACTGCCAGAATTGTACCATTTTGACATTTTATACATTGCCAATAAATGAAGTTGTGAAGCAGACAACAGACACAACTGCTGTGTTGAGAAGGATTTATAGCAATATTCATAAAGAATGAATTTATAAGCTTGTTAGATAAAGGTCTGTCAGGGAGCAGCCAAGAGCCAAGGGTTTTTAGATGTTGATCTTGTCAGAAGCATGTGAAAGAATTAATCAAGTAGCAAGTGGGACAAAGAAATTAGAGACTGGGGATGCTATAGATCTGATTGACTGAGATCTGAGTAAGGCTTTGATAAAGTTTCACAGAAGCTGATATGCAAATTCAAGGATATCAGAGTCATTGAAAGGATGGTAAAAAATGGATGAAAAACTGGCTGAAAAGAAAAATGCTACATAAATGAGCACAAACTAGCAGAGAAAATAGGACCAAGTAAAGGCTCCTGGATTTGTTCATTTGCCATTTAGACAATATTCCAGGATTTATTCAGATGCTTACTCTCATTTAGCATATGTCCATTACTGCAGAAAAACGGCTGGGGATGCAACAGTGCAATAAATTTCTACAACTGAGGATATTTTCTTCTTTCCCATTAGGAAGAGAGAGAAAAGGAACTATAGAATGCAATTTCATTTCAAAGTATGTACAGATATTTCCATTTTTAGAAGTGCTTTTTACCTCTATACTGAGTATATGCAACTGACTTCTGGACATAAACTTGGCATTCATAAAAACTGCAAGCAAGATGACATTACTCCAGTGCTTATTCATATCATTAATGCCAGTTGTATATCAGTGTAACTGCAATGACTTGTGTTTCTACTTTAATTCTCCCTTTTGAAGGTTTTCCCCTTTACACCACCTAAAAATGCCCACTTTCCCAGTGAGAGTTCTATCTTTCATCCCATCTGCCAGTCTTTCAGTTTTTAAATATTCAGGGCAGCAAGTGACCTTACAGAGGCGCATTGCTCTTAAGAAAATCTCTACTTCTGGAAAATCTCCTCTCTCCTTCTATGGGGAGTAAGTCTCGGAGCCAAACAATAGAAGCATCATCTCCTACAAGGAGGTTTGGGCTAGCATTCAGTCCTGGGTCCAACTTGCTCTTTGAACAGTCAATTTATGCTTTGCCTCAGTGCTCTCTGTATAAAAATGAGAATGATACAGAGTTATAGTATAGACATAGTCAGATAGTGAGGCATTTAGCTTTCTTACGTGAGGTAGAAAAGCATGCTAATTAATGCGGACTTTATAAACAAACTCAGGTCTTGGAGGAATCATGCTGTACACACACTTATATTGTTTTAGAAAGGAGGTGTATTTAGCAAAAGGGTACATATATGCCAAAAATCCTTTCTGATTTATATAGGTGAATGAATTTGCGATGGGACACATTATAACTGCTAGTATATATGACTAATTTACAGTCATCCACAGAAGTGAATGCATAATAAGGCATACATGGAGCCTTTTTATCCATCCTTTTCTTGTTCACTTGATCCCTCTGAAGTGGATGATCGCAAACTTTTGCTGGTGCTGAAGTACTTCTCTGTGTTCTGGGTGAGGAAAGTAGCCTGTCCTCAGCCAATGGCACAGAAACATGTGTTAAGATCTATCTACACAATTCATTTTTTCACTTAAAGTCCCCATTTTTTGTATTCTCGGTATATCACCCATTACCAACATCAAGTGTGCAGCATAGACTCAAACAGAACATAAACAGTAGTACTTTAAATCTAGATCTTCCCTGAGGAAGTGTGGATGTCCCATGAATTTGAAATTGGAGCTGGGACTGACACCAGAATAACTCTCTGTGAAAGCAAACCAAGGTCAGGCAGGCAAAAAGGAGGTAGCGCAGTACTCTTGCATCTTGTATGACCTTAATTCTAACTGAAAAGCCTGCGGTTCCTATCCTCTACAGAACCAAGAAACACTTTGTTTCACTGCAATACAACATTGCAATGAAATGCCTCCCAGTACGGGCCCATATAAATTTTCATTCAGCAAGAATTTCTTCTTTTCCTTTTGTTTTGTTAAGTTCAAGAGAAGCAAATCCTTTCAAAATGTCAAAGATTCTTATAGTGTTCATTTTGAATTCTGCATCTTGGTTAATGGGAGTATTACGAATGCAGCAGTCCCATGTCAACTATGGTCAGCTATCTTGAACTGGATAGAAGAGTGTCTGTGAAAACTTTTTTGATGCCCTGGAACTGTCCTAATACATCTGAGACATTTCATGATCATTTCCAGTTTTATTTAAGCAAATAGCTTGAAAAGTACAGAACAGATGAAAACGTGCCCTCGTTTCTAAAAGGCTTTGAATAAAAAATTGAAAGAATTATTCTACTTTTAGATGAGCTAATTATCTAATTCTACCAGATGATCAATCTTATTTTGTTTATATTCAGTTGTAAGTGTAATAAAACAATTGGAATATATAATTCCCAAGTTAAGGAAACAGTTAATAATAAGGGCTGACTTGATAAATAAATGAGTACTTGTTCTGCTAGATATTTCTGTTTAGAAAACTTGTTCATGCTGAGCCCATGATCATTAGGTCAACACTCTATTCCCACAATATGCTAATCAATGCCTTTCCAAACAACAAACTCACAGTTATTTTTCTCCTGTGGGGAAAGTCGAAAAGCCTATAAAGCTTTTATTGACATTAGGCTCAGGGTTTAGAAACAACTTGTTGAGTTCTGAGCAATGTATTGTCTGAACTCAGTACCAAGATGCTGGTGGGTGAACAGTTTTCTCCTTTCTGATAGATGTCAGAAGTCAATAAGAGCTACCACATGGGACTTCTGAGAAGCATAAAATAAATTTGACCAGTCAAGAAAAGTAATTAGGAAGCTAGTTCTGTACATAACCTGAGTTATTCCTCGTAAATAACAATTGTAAAGTAGCAGTAGCTATAAATTTCCTACCTGTTCTTCCAAATTTGTAACCTGTCAGAAATAAAAATATATTTCGAGAAAGGGGAAGTTTTCACTTGAAAAATGCCATGAAAGGTGTTGTCAATTTTTTTCAGTTTTTATTTAGTCACTGAATAGGGAAAATAACATTTATATGTGGTGCCCAACTGAGGCCAAGGTGTCTTCACTATACTCAGGTGACTAAGAAAACCAATGGCATCCTGCTCTGTATTAGAAATAGTGAAGCCAGCAGGGCCAAGTGATTGTCCCTCTGTTCTCAACACTGGAGAAACCACAAAACACATGTTCTCATTTTTGAGCCCCTCACCACTAGATGAACAGTGATGCTTTGTTTCACATATATTAACACAAGCTGTGTAAAAAAGATAATGTTCCTTGTGTCATAATCAATCAGTCTCATCATCTGAAAGCCCTAATGTAAAGTAATTTCTTTTTTAAGGTAAGAATTTTAGCTACTGTACCTTGATCAGTGTTTGACTATGAACCATTATTATGAAGTTTAATCCTAATAACTTGGTCATAGCAAACCTGTTTCCCTTTTCTTTGGGAAGGCAGGGAAAGCTGAGGGAGGTGGATCAGAGGTTGTTTGGAAGCAGCCCTAGTGTCTTGGGAGGGGAAAAAAAGGCACTCCATTTCACTTTTTGGTCCTGGTTAGCATATCAGACAGTTTGGATGGAACCCTTTTGCTCTCATGCTTTTTTTCTGTGCCCATACAGGATACTTATTTCAGTACTCAGATGTATACTCTATTTCTATATTGCAGATATCAAAATCATTGCCATTTCTTTGCACTACTACCTGCATCATTTGCATTACTGAATGGCACCAATGAATAGACATTTTTCATTGTGTAAAGTATGGAATTAGATAGATCTGAGCAGAGTTTTCTTATGCAGAGCTGGACCATTTTACTGAAAGCCGTAGGATTTCAATGTGTGGAGATTTATATAGAAGTTGGGCAACCTGTTAGCAAATTTTATCTGTCTGAAAAGAGCATGAAATGGATAATATCATGCCCACGATGCAATCCATTTTGATAAGCCATTTGGTTAAACAAGATTTAATTAATATCAGTCACAGCTTGATAAAAGCGAAGATATTGAAGAGCTTTAAAAGCTACTTGATCTATCCCAAGGCAGAGGTACACTTGTAATTTGATATTACTCATATCATTAATTAATAATTTTATCTTCATGATTTCCGTAAGAATAGTGATGGTGTTCTCACTTACCATATGAAGAAAGGTCACTGAAAATGATGAAAGCTGTTTAAAGTCAAGTAACCGTTCACACAGTTATCAGTAAGTCTGTCATAAGAATTTTCTCCCTTACCTACTTTTGACAAGTAGTTTTAAGCTAAAATAAAATAAGGTGTAAATTAAAAACTGGTCATTGCTTTTGCTTTTAGAATTCAATTTTGAATTCTCTGTTGTTAACACTAAAAATATATGGTGTAGTGTTACATAAATAGATATATGAATATAAAAATATTGAATTCCCATGCATAACGAGTTCCTTTTACATTATTGGTGGTCATTTTGTTGTAGAAGCCTACGTGAACTGAAGTTACAATGAAACTTTTCATTTTCTTTCTTCTCTGGGACTTCCTTGAAACAAGGGTGTAAGATTCCAGAATTTCTAGTGAGATGCTAATATACAGCTATATCTGAACACCCTCTACCTCATGACTTTGTGTTTAGAATTTGAAGAACTGGATATCTCTACTGAGTTGACGAGAAATGTCCGTAACTTTTACTTGTGGTTTACTTGCACAAAATCTAGCTCAGATAAGTCAATAACTTGTTATACCCGCCTGATGGCTGACTGATTTCTTGTCTGATACAAGTTAGTAACCCTATATTAGCTGATGGACAGTTATCTAGTACAGTTTTCAGAATAGGATGTATAATTTCATAGAAGAGTCATAAGTTATGAGTATGTAGTCAATTTCCACTTGAGCTACTCGATAACAATTATAGAGAAAATTGTATGGACTTGAATTGTTAGATTTAGTTTAAGTTATAGACCCTTGCAAGAAGTTTCACAGAGACAACATACGTGCTTGGCATCTTCTTGCTACTGAGATCTTTATGTTAACCAAGATGTCAAGGAATTAAGTGGCCGAGGGAGTAAAAATGTCTGAATGATTTGTCAGAAAGGGCAGAGAAATACTGATGAGAATTCACATAGAAGTTACGGGTCTGTGGCATGTGACATAGTCACATCTTCAAGGGCATCAGTTTATCTTCTGTCATAAAGTTTGTTTTTAAAAAAAAACAAGTGAACTTTTCCACCCATAGTCTGACACATTTGGAGACTATCTTAACTGTTATTAATTGCAAGCCATCCTGCTACATACATCTAACTACACCACCTGGGCTTATTCAAGAGAATAAATAATGTGTTCTATGTTTGGAATCTTGAACAACATTTTCTGCTCAAAACAGTAGTATTTAGTCCTGATTTTTTCTCATTTTTTTTTATCTGCTAGTTATTACTGCATGTAATTTAAATGTCAAATCTCAAAAACTAATCTTGACTTATAATTAAATAACAGGTGTTATTAATAACTGTTTTGCATTTAAAGGAAACCTATGACTAAAGGCATTTTTTTCATGTAATAATGTTGAAGCAAATGCCTATCTTGACAACATGTAAAAATTTCTCAAGAGATTCTTTTCAGATAGGCAGAAGGCTACGCCAAGGTTTAAGAATTCAGTCTATAATGAGCATGGGTAAAACAGCATTTTTTGAAAAACAAACAAACAAACAAAACCTTTCTCAAATTCCCTTAAGTAAAACATTAAATGATTAAGTACAGCATTGATTTGTAGAATTACTTCTCTGCCATGTACAGTATGATTGCTAGTAATAATTGCAACTCTTCTCTGTTGCATTCATTCTTCAGAAACAGCCCAAAATACTGAATGCATCTTTCTGAGTTTATTATCATTAGGTTTTGGCACCAAAATATGTGTGGCCACAAGTTTTCTATTTTTGGAGGTAAATAGATGCCTCTGGAAAGCTAGATTTTGTAAATTGATGAATTTGAATATCCTCTAGATGTTTTGTTACACCTACTACACGAAACAAAAGAGCTGTTCTGTAGAATTTGTTGTTCAGTGTACCAAAGGGCCTCTCCATCATATCTGTTTGGTTGTTTTTTTATCATTTTTTTCAGAGACTGTGTAGCTATGCTATGGATTTCCTCTATATCATACTGAAATAATTTTTATTAAAACAGACCACGTTCATCCATCAGCAGTAATTACAGAAGCAAAGACTGATCACTACCAATACTAATTAGCCAAGTGGATAATTAATGAGTATGATACACCTACCAGAGTTTATAGTGGCTATTATTTTACCAGAGACTAGTACCTCCAGCTATGTTATCTTTCAAGTTACAATTTGTTCTTGCCAATGTTAAGAATAAAACTGAAACAAGACTTCTTTATGGATATTGTTTGGTGTTTTATTGATTTTTTGTTTTGTTTTGTTTTGTGATTGTAGTAGTTATTTCCCCAGAGATGCAGTATAAGTAAGTGGAATTTGAAAAAATTATCCACTGGCATTGTAGCTTATATAAAAGACCAAATTCTAGACATTTTTGTTTATTTGTGGTTCATTTCTTTTTTGTTTGTTGTTGTTGTTTTGTTAGAATTGTTAGAATTTCCAATACTCCCCATTTTCTGCTAAAAACAATAAAACCATTTACAAATTACTTATGGAAATGCTTCTACTTAAGTTTTCACATTTAACTGGCAAGGACAGAAGCTCTCCTTCTGATGTGCCAAGTGTCTATGGTTATATTTTCTTGGATCCAACTTGTACCTTATGCCACCCCATATCAATATCTAAATATCTCCTGTTCACTTAAAACTGGAGTGCAATGTCTCATCTTTGCCACCTCCTGTCTCCTTCGAGATACTGGGCCAGAATTCAAGATCAGGGTCTATGTAATTCCATCTGGATATAAAAAAATTAGCTAAGCATGCTTTATTCTTCTGAATGTTGATAACACAAATAACCACAGTTTCTCATAGGGAGTAAATTTGCAAATATTTGCAAGCAGCACAACTCATCTCCTCCCCAGTGCCATTTCCCATCCTGGTAGTAGCACTAACCAGGCTACACTGCCTGCAAAAAGTAAGCCCTTAATAAAGGGACTGCTATTTTAATTTATGTACACGTTTACAGTCTTTCACCTTGAAAATAAATGTTTGTCTTGGAAAAAATAAAAGAATCCTGCAATTTTATCTGCTATCTTAGTCCATACAAGCTTAATGAAAAGTACCTTGAACGATGGCCCAGGATATTTTAATCCAGAGCTGACGGATCCTGATTGAATGCATGTTCATGTAATTGAGACTTGTAAAAGTGGATCTGGAGTTACAAATTTAAGGATTTTACATTTAATTGGGAAATACACATGCTTAATACCTTTGAAAAACTGTGAAAATTTGACCCCATTTCTTTAATACACACATGACATGATTTAATTCCATTTTTTATTCATACTTCACATTCAGTATTTATTTTAAAAGTTTATATATTAAATTCTCAGTAGTTGTTTGATATGACTTGTTTATAAAATCCTCAGTAGCAGGGACAAGGAGGGAAGAGAAATAACTGTTAGGACTAAGTTTGAGATACAAATTTAAGGAATGGGAAAGATTTATTTGATAAAATAATAGGAATAACAATGCCTCAGAAAATGGTTAATGTGTGCAGATGGAATGTGGAAAAGGAAGGAAGTAGGAAAAGGAGTTAAGCTTTGAAAACATGAATATATATTTATAAATTTTAACAAGCAACAGAATAAGTATGGGTTGAATTGTAGGAAAAAAAGAAAAAAGAAAAATACCATAGTAATACTATCCATTAAGATGGCTTTCACGTATGGCACATTTTTTCCCTGAAACTGATGGTGTATGGGAGAACTAGCATAGCTTCACCAAGGGAAAATCCTTTTGACCTACCTAGTGGCCTTCTATGATGGTGTCATCAATGGACAAGGGGAGAGCCACTGATGTCATCTATCTGAACTTCAGTAAGGCCTTTGACACTCCACAACATCCTTCTCTCCAACTTTGAAAGATATGGATTTGATAGGTAGACTACTCGATGGACTAAGAACAGGATCAAGTCCAGAGAGTGGTGTCCAATAGCTCTATGTCTGGATGGAGACTGGTAATGGATGGTGTCCCCCAGGGATTTGTGCTGGGACCACTACTCTTCAATATCTTCATCAGTGACATCAACAGTGTGGTTTAGTGCACCCTCAGCAAGTTTGCTGATGACACCAAGCCGTGGAGTGTGATTGACACATCAGAGGGATGGGATGCCATTCAAAAGGACCTGAACGGCCTTTCAGTAACTAAAGGGGAGCTACAGGAAAGAAAGGGACAGACTCTTTAGTGGGTCTGTTGCTACAGAACAAAAGGAAATGCCTTAAAGCTCAGGGAGGGTAGATACAGGCTAGATATAAAGAAAAGATCTTAAAAGAGATCTTCACCACCTCAGTGGGAGTGGTGAGACACTGCAACAGTTTTCCTAGTGTTGTGGTTGATGTCCTGTCCCTGGACACTTTCAAGGCAAGGCTGGATGAGGCCCTGGGCCACCTGATCTAGCTGCGGTGTCTCTGTTCATTGCAGGAAAGTCTGACTAGATGGCCTTCAGAGGTCCCTTCCAACTCAAAGGATTCTATGATTTTCATCATGAAGAAGTTTAAACTGAGAAACTTAATTAAATAAATAATCCATCATTAGAGTGCTACAATGAGACAATGGGAACTTTACAAAAGGAAATACCAGTTGCGTTCAGGGAAAAAAAGCAGCCTGTTATAGCCCCCCAAGTACTGCATCATGCTGCAGCCTTAGCCAAAATGTAAGACTGGCGGCTTAGTGGGGAAATGAAGGTAGTATTGTGCTTTGCCACACTGTAGCTGTTTAGTTGTCTGTTGTCTTTCCAGAAGGCAGGATGAGCCTCTGAGCACTGCTTGATATCCTTTGTACCCATAGGATTGCTTAAAGGTAGCTTTAAGTGGCTTCTCAAAGCCTCTTAAAGCCACAATTCCTCTAAGATGTAGTTTCAATAAGCTCCACAGAAAAATCAGTAGAGGAATAGGTAAGGGATGAAATGATAGCAAAAGAAGGTAAACCAGGATTGCTATTTTTATCTCCAGGTCTACTACCCTGGCTGTTATGTTGCTTGCTCTCTGCTGACCTCTGCTTTTTCTGCCTTATCAGCACCCTCACAAACATTCCTTTCAGAGGGGCCTCTGAAGCATACTTCCCTGCTTGGCCCACTACAAAATCCCTAGGTGACTGGAGAAAAAGGGGCACTGGGACACCACTGCAGCTCACTTCTGCTGAGAAGTAGATCCTTGGAGACAACTGAAACCAAAATAAATCCCAGCAGCTGTCACGCTCCAATATAAAGGAGGGAGACGAGGTTCTTTGATTATGTGTATACCCGATGGCGAGACTAAGACACAACAGGTCAAATGTTAGCCCAACCAGTTTATTACAATTACTAGTTGCTTAGGGATATGGGGAAGGGAAGGTGAGCGATAGAAAAGGGATAAAAAGCAAGGAGTCTTGATAGAAAGCAAGAGAAATATAATCACCACCGTGAGTCCAACGAGGTTCGTAGTCACAGGAACTCGTCTGGTCACCACGGGGGATGGGAGATGGCAGCAAGCAGACCTCAGGGTCCGTCTTCGGGAGTTCTCCTCAAAGATTTTCTCTTTGGGAGTTCTTCTCCAAAATCCTTGGTTCGGTGAAGGTCTTTTTATCCCCCATTTCTGAGGTGTTTTTTCCTTTTCTCTTGGTTTGTGTGACATGTCTGGCCTAACAGATAAGCCAGCAGCGGATGTTGCCTTCCTTGCCATGCAGGAGCATTGTCTTTCTGTGGTTGTCAGCTTGGAAAAGACTATTTGCACCTATTTCTGCTTATCTTTACAACCATAAGCAGAGACAATGAGGCACCATAACACCCATCTGGGTAACCGGCAGTTATCAGTCAGAGTCTTGTCACCAGAGAAGGCCTTACGAAGCAAGCTTTGAGACAAAAGAAGGGAAAAACAGTTTCCGTCTTTCACAGCAGCCTCTATAGACTAGGCCCATATTACTTCCAGCACAAAGTGTTTTTGAACTGCTTTTTCTCCCACTCTCTGATTCTTGTGACAAGTACAGCTTAGATGAACAAAGAATCCCACTCAGTGGGTTGGCCAGAGGGAAGGAAAAATAAGAACAGTGCAAGTACAAATATGCACTGATTGGGACCCTATGTCAGTAAGGAGTTGGGTTTCGTGGTTGTCCCCCCTTAAGAATCAATCAGATTTTTGAAAATGGTAATAAAAAAACAATAATAGCAGTTGGATTATTTTACATAGTAAAAATTGAATGCTAAGTAAGTAGTATTTCATGAAAAAAAAAAAAAGCCTGCAATTTTACTGCAAAAATGGAGTAAAATATGCTGAACTTGAATGATTTTCACAGAAAGTAAAATACAGTAAACAGAAAACCACATTCCAGAGAATGAATACCTCATGGGTCTTAAAACTACTACAGGATATTTTAAAAATAAAGAGCTTTAAATCCAAAAATAAATTGCTTAGAGTAGAATGTAAGTGAAGATTAAGTGCCAGGGTTCAAAACTGGAGTTGTGAAAGCTCCAGATTTACTTCTCTTTATACCCAAAGGTGCTTAAATTCCAGTAGCTTGGTCCTTCTTGGAGAAATTCCCTACAACTCTCATCTGTACATTCCTACTAGTGCAAGAGTTTTGACAGGATACCCAGCTGATACTGATTTGTACTAACACTGATTAGAAGCCAGAAACAGCTTCTTTCCAAATCCCCTGAGAGGCTCAAACCAGAAAGCATTCTCAAAATATTTGTCACATACTAACAGAAGCAGGTCCCCCCAAAATCCAGTGACGACTTCTGTTACTGTTGTTGTGAACCCTATTTATTTGATTACCAAGTGTTAAGAGAATTTATATTAGAGAAGTATGAGATGCAAATAAAGTTCAGTTCTGCTATGTATATGATCCTGTGCAATACTTTTTTTCTTTTTCCAAAGTGAAGATGGGTCTCAATTCACCTGCCACTATGTAACACTGAACAAGTACAAACATTGTTCTTGTTGAAGTTCTGTTGCAGCACAGCAGTTTTTATTAGGTCAGTTGGAAAGAGTAAACATGAGGATGAATCCATAGCCTGGAACCCTTGCTTGGAAAAGGGAAAGGCAGATCTCAGCCAAAAGACTGTTGGCACAGTTTTGTTTTCCAGGGTCTTCCAAGTAAAATAGTGTAGTGGTTAAAGCAGTCTTTGTTCAAGTAAGTATCTGGTTTGAATCAACTCTAATAACAAACTTGAAAAGCCTGACATCTGCTTGATGTTTTAGAAAACCGTGGTACCCTCTGTCCCCAGAAAACCACTCTTAGCTTTGGAGCCCCATCTATCTGAGTGAATGCAGGCACAACCCTGCACTGGAAACGAAAGAGATGCTGTTCAAAGCCCCACATTGCCCCCAGCAGCATTTCCTGTTGCCTGTCCTTACAGTGATGGTTTAGGATGCATTTGGCCCTGTACTTAGCATACCAGCTATTCTGGATCCTGTTCTGAAAGCTCCCAGTGTTCTTCTTGGCACCAAACCTAGTCCCAGATTTCACTTAAGTTTTCATTATGGTCTCATTAAAAGTATGGTTTACTGCATGTAGGTTTTTCAGAACTACTGTTGAAAGCATCTTGGAGAGTGATTTCTTAATCTGATGGAGGCAGTGAAATGAACCAGTTTAATGTTAGGTGAAATAGTCAATCATCAATCATGTTGCATCAAATTGTAGCAGATTTTAAGAGGGGAAGGAGGAAAATTAGAAGAATTTCCATTTACAAATTTTATTGATATTTCACAAGCCAAAATTAATCTCAACATGACACATAACCTAACCCATGTGTGTTGTTTGGAGAGAAGGCTCTATTTGTCAGAGTTTGGTGACTTAAGAGCTGAATTCATGATTTTAAGGAAAACTACTCAAACAATTTGCTGTTGGTTCTGCATCCGAAGTTACTCATTCTTTTCTCCCCACTTCAAGCCTCAGATTGCATGACTAAATACAGCTCCCCCACCCTAATGTATTTATAACGCTCTCAGTGTTATATAAGATGAATCTGAAGAATTATTTAGGTTTTACCTGAGGAAAATCTGAAGGAGAATGTATTATTCTAAAGATAGAAGGAAGAAGAAAAATTTGAATGAACTGATGGAAAGATTGGTTGTTAGACTGTGAGGACAAAGCACTCTTCCATTGATGTTTGTTGACTGACTTTGTCCACCCCTGATCTGGCAAATGAAAAGTGTCACATGGAAAGAATTGCACAGGCAGTAGTCGATGATGAATACTGAGAAGTTTGATAATATGCAAGATTTATTGGTTCAGAAAGTATAGGAAGTTGGACATTAGAAGCACTACAAATAAACCAGTAAAAGTGATTTCACCAAGACTTAGCATGACTTTATTTTTCATTTTATCAGAAGATAAGCCTTAGGAACTGAGGTGACTTTCTGTTCACCAAACTTCATATAAAATCCAACTTCGACATTTTTCTCTTTCTGCATTCTGACATTCCAGATAGTCTTGTGTGCAGTATCAGTGTGGTTAGACATTGTTTTGAAAGACTGCTGCAGCAAGATCTCTTGTATCAGAGGTACGAATAGCCCTCTGAATTGGTGGGACAAATACTATAATTAATTTTGTTTCCACTGATTGCCTTGATCCTCTTGTTTGTTTTTTGCCTGAGTTAACTTCTTTTGATACTTTATGCAGTTCATCACTATGGGATTTTAATTAAATTGATATATTAACTGTTTGGTAATTACAGTTGAAATATCTGTTGTAAATGTCACGCTACTGTGCTCTCACCCCAGGTCAGCAATGAAAATGAGATGTTGTGCTTCTATATATTTACCCAAGGAAATTAAAACATAAAATAATTTATGATTTATCATGATCATTAGAGGCATTTATTAAAATTATTTATTATCATTAGTGATGCAGTGTTAAATAAATGCATAATGTTCTGTGTGTAAGTAGAGAATAAGATATAAATACGATGAGATTTAACTTCGGTGTCAGTGGTAGCACTTCTGTGCGGCCATGTACTCTGTCTTGCCTTCTCTGGTGAAAGTTAGGCTAAAGAAGAGAAGAGAGAACGTTCTAAACAGCTAGAAATTTTTAACTGTCATCCATACCTTAGACTCCTGCTATCCTAGAATGGATATGCTGGTACAGTAAGCAAAGACAAGGATTTAGGTAATTTATCTGTAGTGTCATAGAAAGATTGTGAAGATGTTTATTCTATAAAGGATGAAAATAAGTCTGCTGTATGAAGTATGTGTTGCCTGACAAAGAGGAAATTGTTAACCAGTTGAGCAAGTATTTCTACCTAAGAAATGTCAAAATTTCTACCTAAGGAATGTTAGAATTCGCTAGAAAATACATACACAAATGTATATAATGTAAAAAATACATTATTAAAGAAACGATTCCAGTCCAAAGTGTGTATTTAGTCATAATTCTGGTTCTTCCTATCTATAACAAAATTTATCTTATAGAATTAAAATTTCAGTGTACAATGTACTCATATATTTGACATGATTAAAATAGAAATTTCTTCCAAATAGGATTTCAGATTCTGTTTCATGGATTAAATAGACATATCACTGGAACTTTAAATATGGTTGCTCAAGATATGCTATTTAGCATCATTTTTAGCAAGATCCTCATTGAAACTGAAACCATGTTATGCAAGACATTGCTCGTACATATAGTTCTTAAAATGAGAGCTTAAAATGTAGAACATTAAAATGACAAGAAGAGCTGATATTGTTCTTTTATAACTATGGAATTCAGAGGTCTTAAATGCGGAATCAAATCACTTCTTCTAGCAGGCACATAGGAAGATATGAACTAACGGAACCCAACTTTTGAACCAACTGCTTGATTACATCTGTATCTGCCCTGTGGAGCAGTATGGTGAACAGTCTGTCTGTGTCCTTTCACATCATGATTGGGCTGTCAGCGCAGCATTGCCATGTGCTCTGCTCTCCTATAGAGAGCCATCAGCACACTTAGGGAGATCCTTCTGTGCAGATGATTATAGGACAAAGGCTGCAGTATACACTATGAAGAGCACCTGGCACAGAACGATTATACAGCAAGCAACATCTTCTCTCCTGTCTTGTTCTGTTAAACACTTAATCTGGCTTCAAAGTCTGCAGTTCTAAGATACTTAGTCCTGTTGCTTTCTAGTAAAGTGGCTATTTTGATGTTACATTCTCTGAGAGCGTTAATGATCTTGTACATGTCAAAAAAATCAATATAAATAAATCAGAGGTGTTCAGAATATAATAACCAGCACTTCATGAAAATAACTCACTACATAAATTCCTAAATGTGGAGGATTTTTTAGAGATCATTGTAGTTTCTTGACATTGCTCTGCTGCCAGTATACATATTTCTTATTTTACAGTGTACTGTAGATAGAGCACTGTGATCAAGTTACTTAAATATATCTTAATTTTATTAAGCTAGGCAGCTTTTTTTTTTGAAACATCAAATTCTGTCCCGAACACTGACATTCTATGAAAACTGCCTCACTTAATAAAAATGTGTATATTCTGAATGTGCTGTCCTGCCTGGAGTGCAATTTAACTGCAGAAAAATTCTGCATATAGGACTCAGAACAATGGGAGAATATAAGTAGGTTATTACATTTAAAACATACATTTTAAAGAGCCTTCGTCTGTAATTTTATGATTTTACATATTTAAAAGCTTCAGAAATTTTTGAAAGGCATAGGTAAAATGCAGTATAAGATTCCATCCCAGCAAAGTTTGAACAGTAAAAAGTTCCGCTGCAGTCCTGGTTTTGTTTTCATTGACTACCATGAGACAAGGATTTCTTGTTTTGCCTCTGATTCATTGTGGGCCCTCGAACAAGTCACTTAGCTTCCTGATACCTTGGCTTCTTCTGTAAGATTTAAAGAGTCACACTTAGTTAGTTTGTGTAGGCTTCATGATGTTTAATAAATATTTTTTTTAATCTTATGAGAGCCTTGGTAAGCAGACTCTTAAGGAAGTTGTTAATAAACAAAATATTTTTTATTAATTGATGCCTGGGAACTATTAGGTCACAGCCTGAACCAGTGACTGTTCACCTGGTAAAGGGGCATTGCCAGCCCTAAAAGCACAGGTACAAGTAATTTACCTGTGTGATTTGAAGGTGTTGACCCTGTGTCCTGCCTTGTGTTACCTCATTTAAGGGCAGGCAGCCAAAAGCGTCTCTTCTTAGGTATTGCCCTCTTAGGGAGTTTCTAGCAAGCCCTAGTCCTTGGAAAGGTGTAAGCTATTTCTTTTCTGTTACCAAATTGCAACAACTATCTTTCTTGGGTGATCTGAAACTGGTTAAACTGTATCAACTGCCTCCTTACAATGACATACACAGGACACAATATTGCAACACTTTGGTAAACATAATCTTAGATTAGACTAATTATTCTTGAGTGGAATTTAGCACTGTTATTAGCAGTTAAATCTTCGAGTCAAATTATCATCAACAATTCCAACTGAAAGTCAATAAAAGCAGTAAAAGTCTAGAAAACTCAGTGTTCAGTTTACTGTTCGAGAATCTGGACTTCTTGACAAAATAGTAGTCACAATCTGAAAATATATTTGGTAGTATATTAAAATCAAAAAACCTCAGTTTGAATAAAGCTGCACAGTGTTGTCAACTTGGATGTTACAATTTAAGATAATTCTCTTTTATTTTTATAGAGTACAAAATATTATTCCCAAATCTAATATATTACTTTAACATTAGCATTTAAGGGAGATAAACAGTATCTGTACTGACTATACATCAGCTTTGATGGATCTAGAGCATGTGGGACAACTTAGTTTGAAGAGCCACTACTTTAATAGCTAAGGATAAGACAAGAAAACATTCTCTTTCAGAGCTTCTGTATTTTTCTCAAAGTGAAATTTAGCATTATTGAATAACTGAAGTGCATTGGGCCCTCTGTGTAGACATGGAGGAGAAAAAGGCAGAGAAGTCCTGGATACAAGTCACCTTCTCAAGTTTTAACACTAACAGCTGTTTACAGTAGTTTATTCCCTTGTGATTTTTTTTCTCCTTATAGTGTCTAGGATCATAATCATGATATATTCCTTAAAAGTTGGTCCTTCTGCTACTCCAACACTTACTTGGATTAAAGAGTTTCATTCCTGTTGGCCTACTGGAATGTATCAAAATTTGATCTTTTTAGAGTAGTAGGCTTCCTAATCACATGGAATCTCTCATCAGAACACCTTGAATATTATGGGTTGTCTTGTGCTGCTTCCCACCAGCAACTGCAATTGTTCTCTCTTCCTTAAAGCATGTTCTCTTTCACTGGACTGCCATACCCACACAGATCAGATGTCTAGCACATAGTGCTTTGACACCTTCCATGAAGAGGCATCTTCACACTCTTGCCCACAGCACGTGTGGGCAAGATCAGAACTCTACGTATTTTTAGATAGATAATTTTTTTGCAAACGTTTGGTAGTGAGCGCCAACTCCATTGAATGGGATAATATGTTGCTTACTGAAATTATTTTCTCGTTCTCAGTGAATCTGAGCTTCATTGCTCTGAACACGGTGCTGCTGTACCTTTATCTGGTTTTGAGTGTTCACTTTTCTGATATAAATTTTCATTGCTTTTTTAGATTAATTAATTAAAAATTAAGTAATGCTTTTTCCCCCCCAAAAAAAATTACAAGCGGTTTAACAACTGAATTTCTCTCAGGTTATATTCTATGAAGGACAGAAATAACAACATTGAAACTGTAACATGTTAAACAGCAAAATGTGAAAACAATAAAAAATAAAACAACAATAAATAAATAAATAAATAGATAGATAATAGTAAAATAATGTTCCTTCTCTTATTGATATAACATCCTTTATTGCAAAACTGACGTAACTCTCAGGTGAACAGTACTCTTTATTTCTGTGGGCCTCACTGGCTTTCTGGAGGCAAGAATTTCTTCTTTATATACACTTCGGTGCTTTTGCAGAAAGCTTGTAAAAGTAGTAAAGAATGTAAACTTGTTGAAACTGAAGAATATAAATTAACATGATCTAACTCGAGTCTGAAGGAAATCTTTTATATTGGGCTCATCATGGGGTCAGTATCACATTGGTTATTCATGGGCTGGTCTACTGGGAATATTCAGGTGGGAAAAAATGCTGTTGGACTCAAGTAAGCACTAGAAACCCTTTCTCTCCTGTCCAGAAAGAAATAGCAATGTGGCTGAACCTATTCCTCCACAGAACTGTAGGAAAATGCAGCAATATCTAGTAGATGAAACTAATGAAAGACTACCAATTCAAACATTAGTATTTAGTCAGTTGCAATGAAAGATCAGAAAGAGATGGAAAAATGAATCAAAAATTGATGTAGCTTGGAATCTTTCAGAGAAATGGAAGGAAACCTTGACTGAAATACAAGTCTTAATTGACCTGAAAAAGAATTGCAAAACTGTACAACTGTCCTGGTGTTCTTTAAATGCTTCCCATAGTCAAATCTAAATATAAACTCAGGGCAACTGAACAAGACAGGCACCAAGATACCACAGAAAAATAGGTTCCCTACTTGTTTCAGTAATCCTGTCATCAGATCCGCTATTTCTCATTCACTACACCACTGAGAATAGAAATTCAGACAGACATCATGTTAGTTTATTTCTAACACATTCATACACTATGGAAAACACAGTAATATATTCATAAGCTCTCTATCAATTGTTTGGGGTAGGAATTTATGTGAGCATGTAAGCTGATTCATCTGCTGGCCTCTGAGCTGATTTCTCTTTGGAAGTCAAAGGCTTTGGATTGTTTGACTACAGGAAGCGTGTTGATTTGCATCAGATGGAGTCAGAAGTGTAGTGATGGATGTTTATTTTCTCTGAATATTCACCCAAAGCACAAGTAGAAACTTTCTGTGAGAAACAAAGAGATTTCTAGAAGAAAGTAGATTTATTGTCCTAAGACTATCTGGAAATGCCTGTGCTGTGAGATAGCTATTTACACCGCAGATGCGTAAGTTTTAACTGTTGAATAAGCAGTATGCTGTTGTTGATAGTTTAGATGCACTCATATATAAAATGAAGCTTAGTTTATGAAAGCTTTTTATGCTACCGACAATCAATTTGGCAGAATTGAGAATGAGAAATTATGTATAATCACCTGTAAAAGAAAGATTTTCTTCACATGAGAGATTCATCAGTCACTTACAGGGTTAACTCCTTGTAAGAGGCTCCCTTAGGCATGAAGATGTGATCAGCACATAGAAAATGTTCTCTTGAAAAACTGATTATTTTCATCTTGAAGAACAAGTAGTTTATTTCTGGTTATTTCAGCCAGTGTTTTATCTTGAAGTCTCTGTTTAGGCTGCGTGTTTAGGCCATAAACATCATTGTGTATATCTAAAACCACTTGGCACGTAGTTGTTGCTGAGTCTAAGAAACTTCTCTTTTTCATCTCATCCCTCTGAAATAGTGAAGTTTTGCACAGGCTCTTTACAGTGTATAATTTGAGCTGTCTAGTTCTCCCAATTCTTTTTCTGTCAAATGTTATCTTCCAAAATGAAAGATTATTATTCATTATACTTTTTGCTTTCATTCACAATTCTATCATTGCTTTCTTTTCAAATATGGCCACAGTTTGTCCAGTCAAAAGATAGAAACTTAACATAGTATAATGCTGGAAGAATTTGACTAGCTAATTTACTCTGCTGATTAGCATGACTTTAACAATGTGTTTGTTATGTGATACTTGGAAAATATCTTCCAATATCTCTTCTCCAATTTTTAAGTCCTTATGACTATGGAAATTCCAAACTAAGTTTACTTTCTATACAAGCCTGGGTAGTACTAAAGGTGTAAATATCCTCTTTATTTACTTGTCTACAGTGAGGAATCAAATGTTGAAGTTCTGAAGGCCTTGAAAATGTCCATTTGATTTTCTTCTGTTGCTAACTGCGATTACCCTATACATGTATGATAGAACTCATTTGTGCCTGGAGATCTAAATTGTAAATAAATAATCAAAGGGACAGTCTGGCACGATCTTAACTCCACACACTCCCCCATCTCTCTGTGGTAAGGGAGGTCCACTGCAGCTGTGGATTCTGTCAGCAGACAGAGGTCTCAGTGGACCTGCAGTTTTGTGTCTGTGAGTTTTGTGAACAGAGAGGCAGAATACAAGCTTGTCCTAATGAGCAGGCTGTAATTTCAGTGTAAGAGGGAGTGGAGAAATGTTTTTTTCCTAATAATTATTGAAGCTGGGAGGGAATTTTATTCCCGTGGTGCTTCTGTGGAAGGAATATTTTGTTTTGGCTTGCCTCTTCAAGTGGAAACATAACTGAATTAAAAAATGACATGCTGAGTTCTAGGAGTGGTTTTTTCAACATTTGCCAGAGAAAAGCACTGGGTAGAGGGCAAGTTGTCATTGAGTTTTTGAAGCTTGAGTGCACTTTTCATACCCTGATGCTGAATAGTAAGAAGTGTAATGCAGCTTACCATAGAAAGTCTATGAATAATGCTAATAAAAATGGAGTGTTCATGCTGCTGTTCTCCTTTCCTGACAAAACATAGCCACCTGCTCCATACTTTTTCACTGATAGAATATGAATACAAACTTCTTTAGAAATGTGATTAGTTAGTATAATCACAATGAGGAAGTAATTTCAGAAGCATTTGGGTCCTTTGTTCAAGTTTCTTTCTACTCTGGTTGATAAGTCGTAAGAAATTATATTGTTACGTATAAAGTTATTTCAGTAATGCTCTTCTGTGTATTATTCTCTTCAGTAGTAATAATGGAAATGCTACTGGTATTACTTAAACACCAGCGTGAGTGTACATCAAGATGACGCTATATGGAGTTGACCAACAGGTCATCATAATGATTTTTATATTGATTTCTTGAAGAAAAAAAGATCACTGCCATGATGAAACATAAACTGAATTGAAATCCTTGTTTCGTAGATGTTAACCACTGATTGATTTAATGAATAACCAGAGTAGATAAAAATAATTGATTGTATTAACAATCAAAACATTTGAGAAACTGTAAAGAATGTAAATAGCAACACATAAGTAATGTTAAAATGTCACAGAATAAAAATAACATTTATATGCTGCTGACTATCAAAGCACCGTTCAGTCCATAAAATATGGTTTCATAAGGACCACCAAAATGAAACAATGCATCCAGAAGTAGTGCTTTTGGCCAGGCTTGTTGTCTTTCTGGAGCCAGATTAACTAATGCTCTAACTGAAGAAACGTAGTTCACTTCTATTCTTGATTTTCCTCTGATTATCTTATTACAAAGAAAGAGAATGGAAAAAAATACACCAAGAACTAGAATTTGTAGTTGGCTTTTCTTGTGCATGTCTTTCCCAGTATTCCATAGAGAACTTTGTTTCTTTTTGCATTTAGTATTTTTTAGTCTTAAAGGAATGATATTTTTCACTGAGAAGAGAGATAATGCATCACTTATGTTACTGTAACATAATATTGCAACATACTAAAATGGGTCCCTTGCTTTGTCACAGAAAATGTGTATCTTTGTATTCTTCCTTTTTAAACAAACATGACATTAAGTTTTCTCTACTAACAACTGGGAGTTACCCAGTAGTTAAATTAAATTTCCTAGAACAATGTCTGAGTCAGCGTAATAAATACAAATTATATGTTTCAGTTTATGCCAGGAAATGAGAGCTTACAGAGGGAGCTTTTAAACAGTACAATTCATCCTACCTTTTTTTTTCCTCTCTGAATGAAATTGAATCCCATATGATATTCAGGGTTTGCTTACACTCTATTTTAAGAACTAGTGGAGACTTGTGTAGTGTAGTGTAGTTCAAAGGCTTCATTTGGTCATGAAACTTTACCTGTGTGCTACAAGGCAGCCACAAAAGCCTATCAACAGATTTTGCTTAGATTAGGGTGAGACTTGGAGTAATTTTTCCACTTCCCTTACCTTACTCTCCTTTATTTTGGATACTGCTAAATCATGTCAAACATGACTTACTGCTCTTGGACTCACAAGCTTAATTCTGAACAGAAAATTGCCTTCTTTAGGCAGATTTATTTAAAAGCAGGTTTTTGTAAACATCAAATGATCTTCACTTTGGAAGATATCCTCAGGGTCCTGTAAGTCTTCAGTTCTCTTGTTTCTCTTTTATGTCATAAATAACATGCTATACTACATAAGCTTTGTTTTCAGTCCTGAAGCAAAACAAAAATTGGAAACATGAATACAACAAATGCTCTTTCAGTAGATACTACTGTGTTTTGTCATTGTTTAGAAAGGCAAGCGCCTGTGCGCTGAAGATTAGAACATGAACAGAAAATCTAGACTTGAACAAGAATCATTCCTTCAGCTACCCATTAGTCATGGGATGTAGCAAGAAAGTGTGTTTCTTTCTACCAGTGACTAATATCCACAGATACTAGGGAAAAATTATACAAAATGATAGTATACAGTAAGTAAACCATCTTTGTGATCTTTCTGCCTTTTCTTCTATAAAGTATAGCATTTCTTATGCATGAAGCGAAATTGTGCATATTAGGAGAGGATGCATGGAAATAAAAAGACTTAGAACTTAGGAGGTGTTCAGAAAAAGGTTACACAAGTTCACATATGCACGCATCTATGCTGATGTAGCAAAATATGACTGAAAATCTTGGTAGGATTTTCTATGAATGTATTTGTCATGGTTTTCTGTCTACAGGTCCTTCAGAAGGCCATTGTATTCATGAAACACAGAATTGTAGGGGTTGGAAGGGACCTCTAGAGATCATCTAGTCCAACCCCCCTGTCAAAGCAGCTCCCTAGCCCAGGTTGCACAGGTAGGCGTCCAGGCGGGTCTTGAACATCTCCAGAGAAGGAGACTCCACCACCTCTCTGTGCAGCCTGTGCCAGTGCTCTGTCACACTCACTGTGAAGTTCTTAGGCACATTTGTGCAGAGCTTCCTATGCTTCAGTTTGTGGCCACTTCCCCTCATCCTTTCTCCACACACTGACAAGAAGAGTCCAGCCTCCCACTCCTTAAATATTTATAGATGTGGATTAGATCCCCTCTGAGTCTTCTTTTCTCAAGGCTGAACAGACCCTTTCCTCATAAGAAAGGTGCTCCAGGCCTTTTATCATTTTTGTGGCCCTCCGCTGGACTCTTTTTAGGAGATCCCGGTCTTTTTTGCATTGGGGAGCCCAGAACTGGACACAATACTCCATTTAAGATTTTTCATTTCATTTTTCATTAAGATGAAAACTATGTTGGTGAAATACATCAGCATTTCAGAAAATTTCTGTTCAATGTTTTTAGAGAACCCACAGCAGCATTCTATTTACGAATGGCTAACTATGATTGAATTTTGGGGTATAATTTTTTTTTTTTTTAATTCCCAAATGCTCTTTTGTGGACATGTTAAATCATACTATGCACTTTTTTTTTTTATCAGTATCATTGCTAATTGACTTACAGGTGAAATATATATAGTTGGAAATTTTCTGGAAGGCCTTCTGTCCTTTCATGCCTGTCTGTTTACTGAGAGCTCATCACAGTGTTTTCTGTGGTTGGATGCCCTGCTTTATCTTCTTGAGGGGTGGAACTTCTCTTACAGATGAGAAGGACTGAAGCAGTTTAAGTCTATTTGAAGCAGATAAAGATCCACATAAATAAACCCAGGTACGCACAGAACAGTGCTTAATAGACTCACCCTTTTAAGAGTTTTATTCCAGACCTTTTAATGACCTGTGATATTCCCTCTGATTTCTTTCCAAAAGTGATAGTCTGAATGAGTAGCCTTTCACTGGAAATAAAGTACTGTGATAAATACCATGACTCATAAATATGATTATTGCAAAAAAATATGGAATGTATACTGACAAGAACCTCACAAATGCACATCATAAAGTATTACTGCAAACAAAGGATCAGAACTGTCTATCACATTTACCCCAAATGTTTCAGTACTCAAAAAGAAGGAAAATTCCACTCATTAAATGCGATTCTGTTCTTCTGCTACCACTACTGATACTATAACTTTGGTAAAGGTTTTTTCAGGGCTCTGCTGGAACTAGCAGTCTACAAGTCTCTAATGGAAGCAAATGATAGACATCCTAAAGCAACAGTGTCATTTCACTAATGTGCAACTAAAAGTATTCAAGTGAAATCTAATAGCTTCTACTTTCCCGAAACATCATTAAAGTAATTGCTCCCTTTTTTTTGCAAAGTAATATTTTAAGTAGCATTCGTTAAAAAGTAGGTAACCTAAACTATAATAGAGAAATGTAAATTGCTAAGACAATTTATTAGTAATCCCTAAGTAGTGTAAGTAGAAGGATTCAACAGCCCAAGAAACTGTGAACTAAATAGGGCCTGCCTGGGTATTATGGATCCTTTTCTCATTGTCTAGTAGTCTGTGGGACTCAGCTCATCCTACTTAGTTTATTGATTATTCATTCTGTGCATTTCTTTATCTGTCATAAAAGTAGAGTGTGACAGCTTTGTTGTACTCTATTTCCATTTTCACACTCTTGCATTTGGGTGTATGTATTTATGTACATGGATACTTGAGTAGTGTGGATGTGAATATGTATTTATATGCACATATATAAGAATCAAATACATGAATAAAATATTAATAATGTACAATGTGATTAAATATAGAAACGATACTTGGAAAACACTGTATATCTGAGCATATTGCCTTTCTTGGCATAAGCAATTTTTCACACTGATGTTTATCGTGAGTATATATAAACTACCAAGAAGTAATAAAAAATGTATAGGGAATGGGTATAATGTGAGTGCTCAGTGTTCTACCCTTCCATGAGTACTGACTTGAATGTCAACAGGTTTTCTTATTTTGTTCTTCTCAGTCTTTCTCCCTTAAACAAAACTGCTTTGTTTTCTATTATAATAAAACTCCTTTCCATTACCTCTGTGAGGCAAGCCCAACCTTAAGTTGTGGGTTTCTGCTCTTACCTTCCACTATGGCACTCTTGCTCTTCAGCATGCTTCATTGCTGCTGACTGAAGTAATCATAAATGTGGAGCCTTCCTGCTAGACATGAGTGAACATTCCCCAGCTTTGTGTGTGGCTTTGGGAAGGGTGAGGCTGGGGTCATGTGCTTCTCACCTTGCTTTGTTGTTGAACACTGGGGCTTTTGGAAACTGCTGCCTGCTTCCTGTGGAGGTGGAGCACTGTAGTCTGTGATGTCTCTGCATGGCACCATGGGCAGCAGCTGACAGCCTGGGTGTGCTTCAAACCAAGGAAGATTACTGCAATTGAGCTGCTACATTTCCCCAGGGGCAATAAGTTTCCTCTGCAAGCTTTCGTGTTCTCCAGACTATCTCTAGGTAGTGACTAAAGCATTGAGAAGAGCAGTGTGTGAGGGCAGCTTGCCCCATCAAAGTGAGGGCCAAGGACAGGAGAATCACTTTATCTCTATAAAGAGGGGGAATCTCCCTCTTCTTTCTGATTGTGTGTGTGCACTTCATAGGATATGTGATTAGAGCCTTGCATTAAGCTGACAGTGCAGGCTGAACCTGGAACCTTAATGCTGCAAGTATTTAACCTCCTTGAAATGCTGACAGCAACATTTGGTTTTAATGTCTGTAAGGCCAAATTCTTCCCTCCCATACTTTCATTGGCTATAGTGAAATTATGTCACAGAAAATCCTGAAATCATCAACCTTTATGTTCTTAAATTACTAATAACCTTTAGACATATAGTGTTGCGTGAAATAAATAAATCTCCTTTCCAACTTAAAAAGAAAAGTGAGAATGTACAAAGTGGCACTATTATATTCAACTGTTCTGCTTCATTTCAGCAGGCAGAATCCCGTTAGAGGGCTTCACTGCCTGAGCAGGATCCTTCCTGTCTAGTGATGCCAGCAGACCCACAGAGACAGTGATACAAGAAAAGTACTGCACTTTATTCCAATTAATTTCTCTCTGAAATTAAAACTTAATATATGATATGTTTATTATTAAATATGCTCACTATTATGAAATATAATTGTGTACATAATTAAACATCTATAATCTGGAACTGCCTAAAGCTCAGCTACCTTTTTGCAATCTCATTGAGAGTACTATAGGACAAGCCAGATGTTTCCCATTGTATAATTAGAAGCCTGGCCTGTCCAGCAAAGTAAATGCTGGAGAACATGCACCTGAAACAATCCCACCTGATGTGAGTCATTGCTCCCCTATGGCACTGTGCCGGAGAAGATGTGTGCTGCTCTGTAGATAGTGAGTTTGGCTTAAGGTTATTACGAAGTAAACATCCACAGCACTCACTTCTGACAGGTCATGCTTCCAAATAGGAACGTTCTTGAAGACATTTCCCCTGTCTGGGTGTGCTGTACAGACCATGTATTAAAACTAGCATTTCTTTTGACTTATCAAGGAATAAACTTGTACTTCACCTGAGCATGTGCCCGGTTAGCTAGGCTTAGGAGGTAGGAGTAGATCCAGATTTAAGTGGTGGGATAAGCTGCACACTGAAAAATCTGAAGAAAAAAATTCTCTAAAGTCTCTTCAAATAACCACACAGTAAGGACAGTTTCCCAACATTTTTTATTCTATTAACCATCTGGGCTTTTATTTTTTTCTTTTCTGGAGGTCATGTGTTGTCTTGTTAACCAAAAATTATTTCATGTTAATTCTTAACCAAGCTTAATCTGTCTTTCAGTTCTGTGTGAGAAAATCAAGAAAAGTCAAGTGTCCACCCAACATTTGTTTCTTTGGGTTTTTGCTTTTGTTGCTGTTCACAAAACCTGAGGAGAGGATTCTTTCACATTTCATGCCAGTCATTGAATGCTGCCTAGAGGCTGGAAGCGGGGGGATCTGCAATGTGTGGAGCAAATGTTCCCTGAAAGTTTATCAGTGTTGAATTATCTCTTGTGAACAAGTATTATTTTTGCCATTCGTGTTTCTATAAACTGCTTGCCTTTTTTTCTGTGCCTTTTTCTTTTTTTTTGTTGGGTGTGGGATGGATGTCTTTGAGAAGATGAGGACGAGAGGTCTGAACCTTTAGGAATAAAACCTTGTTACTGGATCATCCTGCATGTAATCAACAGAATTGCAGCTTTCCTTTCAACCTCACGGCTGTAATTGTGCTTGAATTTATCTTTTCCATTAAGGTTCAGAATGATTTCTTTGTCTTTTTTCCTCATATTTCTGGCTGCCTACACACACTCTTTGTCTTATTCTCATATATGTGTGTATACAAATATGTGTGTACACAAACCCACATACTTCTATAGGGAAGGTGCAATTTAATTTCCCAGTGCTTAGAGCATGGCCTAAATCATATATGTGTGCTGTGTTCTAAACCCCTGAGGAATGGAGGTTGAGCTCTTCAGACAGAATGGAATTGGTATTATCCACTCTTGCACTGAACTGAACCTGTGATTTTGTTCCTAATTCATAAACATAAACTCCACAGAAACCTGAAGCAGTATTCTCTTTATGAAAGACAGTGCATTTCAGTCTTTTTAAATGATTTTATGTACAGTCAGTGACAGGACTCTGGATACAGAAAAGAGTGCATTTTTGATGCATTGTTTTCCTTATTATTTTCACAATAGTTCCTTCTTATGTTTTAGAAACATCAGCAGGTGTTAGCTTTATTTAAGCACAACACCTTGGATGTGTTCACAGCATGAATTGAGTCTGCTGTGCTCCTGCAGTAGACCAAAGGTGCTCAGCAGTGGCCTCTTACAAGCATGTGCATGCCTGATGTTGGACAGTTTGTTAGAAATGATATCCCATTTAAACCTGGCTTGCCAGGGCAGCGTGGTGGATTGCAAGTCTCTGTTTGGGATCCTGGCAAAAGGCACTCTCATGCTACGTTGTTCACTGCCCTGTTTGATAGTGCTGCTGTCACTGCTGTCCTCTCATTCCTGTAGGTATTTGGCATCTCCAGGGAGCACTATCTTTGTGTGAATGAGGAATATGACACTGCAGGATGCAGCTAGGGCACTAATGGGTCAGTGAGTGACAGCTGAGCCTTCTCTCTGAGGTATTGAGCTGGCTATCGCTGCCAGGAGCACAAGGTCTGTACAGTGAAGTGTGCCAATTTAATTTTGTCACATGTGGCCTGGGTTGTACAGATAGGGCTGCTTCTAGCACTCCTTGACAATGCTAAAACTGATTCAGGCCACAATGCAACACTAAAAGATGCTAATTAGAAAATAATTGTGCTGGGTTGTATAAACTTCACCATTGTAATACATCTTAAAGGCCCCTCTAGAATGGGAAAGAAGGTATTTTAATGTGTTTTACATGGAAAATGAGACACTAGATTTTGTGATTTGTAACAAACCATGGTACAACTGCCATCATCCAGTAAATCAGAAAGCAAAAATAGTTCTTAAGCACCAAGCAGTCTGCTTTATTTGCTAATTAAAATGGGTTTTAGAACTGCTCTTCAAAAATGATTGCTCTAATTAATTTGTTGTTCTTTTGCAGTTCTACCTTCTATACCATCTGAGTACAGGGCAATCCCTTGTGCTTCTCCAAAGCATGACAGCCAGCAGGTTAGGGTATCCTTACCTTCCTCAGAACAACAGGCCTTATTGCTTGTCACTGTTTATTAAATGTCTGTTCTATACCAGAGCTAAAAGGTCATCCATATACACATTCACAAATCTGTTTGCAATAAAATGCAAGTATAAATGAAATTTTTAATTAACAAGTCATATTTTTAATTTATGGAGAAATAAATAAAAGAAAAAACAGATGATCACTTTTATAAGGCTGGTGATAGATTTTTATCTTTAATTATTTTTTAAAACTTAATAAAAGATAGTGATTATTGTAATTGCTTTTCCTGTCACTGTGATATAATCTTTCATTTATGTTTGATGGATGGAATTCAAAGCAGTTTCTACAGTTGCTTTTTAATCACAACATGTATTACTGCCATGGCTAAGCAGAGTGCAAGGCATCATGTATGAAAATGAGTTAAAGAATGGAGAAGGATACACTTGTTACTTCAGAGTGCTCAAATGTTTGAATATGACTTACACAGAACAGAGATAAAAGGAGATGTAATTGCAATATTGGTTGTGAATATACTATCTGATAGAGGTAGCCTTACTTTTTCTCTAAGAGAATAATTCGGAAACTGATCCTGCTACCTGTACATACGTGTAGTACATATATTACTCACAGGTTTTGGCGATGACTGTTTTTAAACTGATGTTTTAATGACTTGTTCAATACATGAATAAGTTTATTTCTGTTCCTTAAAGAATGAGTCCTGAGCAGAAGTCCACTGAGGTTAGTATAAATATGGATACTTGGTGATTACGAAATCTATTTTAACAAATCTAAAAGAAACTATTAAAATATATATGGAGGTGTATGAAGTAATATACAAACAGTTTCTTGTACAAAAATCCACTAGCTCCTCAATATCATCATATACAAATAACAGCAAATATCCTGCACATATGTGACTAGAGTGAACTCTAAACTTTATTCTGAAGAAAGATGTGAATAAATTCTGTCACATATTATTTGAACAGGTTTACTAGAGTAGCTAAATACAAAGTTTAAATCTCTTCAGATTCTCATTGCTATCATATTTGGAACTAACCTCTTTTCTACAACACTGTAAAAATGGCTGTGACTTCAACCCAACAAGTTTTAGAGAATTTAAGATATGAAGGATAAACATCCCTTGGTCTAGGTTTTGGTTAGGGGGTTTTGCTGGTAAGCTAGAGCTAGACCAGTATAGTGGCTTTTGGATTCTGCTTTGTACAATATACGGATACAAAGTGTTAGGAATACTGCAATAAATATTGGATAACTGTAATTAAAATCCATTTTTTCATAAAAACTTCTCTGCCAACTCAACTCTCCAAGGTATTTGAAGTTACCCTCCAAGCTATTTGAAGTTGGCCTCTCCATATCTATTTAGCTGATCATTAGAGGAAAAAAAATAAGTGACTTCACAGTATCAAGCTGCTCTGTGGTTAAGAATTTTCCAGCACAGCACTATTTCTCAGCAAATTATAAATCTTAGAAAGGAAGTATCCCCTGTTTACCTCTCCTTTTTTGTCCAGCTGTCTTTTCAATAACGTCTCAAGATCTACCTACATCCTTAAAAGTATTCTTCCTTAAAAATGAAAAAGGAGGCTAACTGATTTCTGTTAGGCCTTTAAGGCAAAATGAGCAGAAGCAGTGCACAGCTTGGTTGCTCCATTCAGGAAGCAATGGCTGCCCACCTCTGCCTCTGGCACCCTTGCAGCCACTGCTGGAAGAGGGCTCTGCCTCCTGTCTGCCAGATGCACACTGGTCCTTTCTGGGAACAAGTGCACTTAAGTACAGTACTTTGTCCACTCCCGCATATCTCCCACCCTCATCTTACTCATCACAGTGAGATTTGTAACCATTGTAACCTGACACTAAACTTTTTATGTTTTTCCTTAATGACTGAGTTAACTAATGAGACACATTTTCATAGCAATCTACCATGATGAGTGATTCCATTTCTCAAAAGGCTACAGGTGCTTGGCCTTCAGCCTCATGCTTCACAACACTGTGGCTTATTGGTGTAATAGTTATTTTCTGTACGTCTTGAATGAGGGCTTGCATATGAGCGTGAATATTTGAGTCTACATTTACATGTACAATCCCTTTTCACCCAGCTAGCAGTTTTGTAGCTCAGCATTTGCAAAATATTACAGGAGCAGCAGCAAAATATTTTCCTGTTCAGTATGTGTTTCAAAATGGCAAATGAAGGACTTCATAAAAGTAAGATAAACATTCTTACATGTAGTTTGCTTCCTGTTTTCACTGTATTATTTTCATTCTTGAGTACTTGTCATCTACCCATGCCTGTCAAAGTCTTCAGAGTTTCTCCCTTAGACTTTCAACACTATTTAATAGAGCAAATTTTCAGTGGTGCTTCCTTTTGACAAATGAATTAATGCAAATCTGCTCTACTTAAGCAATGTCGTCTGATACTTCTAACAAAAATGTTTGTGGGAAAAGACAAGAGAACTCTTTCTAGAAAGTAAAACAAAAGTGTCTGAGTCTGACTGCTTATCAGCCTGAGTACTGATGAGAATTATACCAGGAAATGTCTGAGACAGAGAACGGGTGAAATGGGAGAGGTTGGTGGTATAAAGAGCTAGCTGAAACAAGCAGATGGTTCAAAGGAAGCTGAGAAAGACTGTCTGAATATAAAGCTGCAGAAACTTGGTGATGAATTGGCATTTTGAATCACTGGATCTCTGGAAGGGTACTGAAAGGAGTCCTTCATCATTTTTACCCAATAGTGGAGTTGTTTAAGTGTTTAAGAGTAGAGTGATGTAAGGATGAATTTCAAAGCAAAGGTGCATGCAGTACATGGGATCCAAACAGTATGTGCATTGGTCTCTTTTGGTTTAATACATTGCTTTAATGTTATTTCATAACAACTATTCATTACTGGTAATGAGCATAGATACGTCGATGAAGATATATTTCCAATTTTCTACTGTACTTGTAATTTATTAGTAATTTCAATGAGGCCATGCAAAATATAAAATTGCATCATCATGCACTCTCATTGCAATATGAGTGGATTGTCACTTTAAATCGTTCATCGTCAATTGCAATAAAGACAAAGCATTGGTCTAACTGTTGTCTTGAATTCAATAGCTTAGCTTTATTGCCTCAGTAGCAGCTGTGTGCTTTCCTCTGCCACTCAGGGATGTGATACACCTTTTCCATAAGGCAAGTCCATCAAAATTGCCAGGATTATGCTTCAGCTCATCACAAGGGATCTACTAAGGTCTAGAATGATACAAGTTTATTTAGGGGATATAAACAAGTAATGAAGGTATGAGTGCCCCTTAATTTCCCTTAACTTAATCAAAATTCATAAGAAAAATGAATATACATCAACAGTTCTAAGACTGTCCAGCCACCAATAGGCCATTTCTTCCATGAAGGAAAGACACACCAGGATAAGAAAAATCCAAAAATATAAGAACACTCTAGAAGTACTGATGAAGTTTGGGTCAAGATTTCCTATTCTATCTGGTCGTTAACTGACAGGAAATTCCTGGACTAGATATCATTACTGATAAATCATGATAATATTTAAGAAAGAAAGAAATCAATTTTATAATTATCTTACTTGAAGTTTAAAAGGAAAGGCAAAAACATGTTATCAGGGGCCTGGTGTTCTACTCACAGTTATGAATGTTGTCTGTTCAGGTGGTGTTTAATACCAAGAATCTAGGAGGCAGGAGCTGTTTCTCTCTGATACTCTGGGAGTGCAAATGTGATAATTTCTAACAGTTGAGCATTCTTTTCAAATTTCACTACATTATTTGAAGAAAGAGTGTTGCTGTCTTAGAAATATATATATACATAAGCAAATTGATCAGAATTAAGTGAAAAGATGCAAAATACTATGCCATTTCCTGATTCCGTTTCTGAAACAGCATTTATGCAACCCATACACATGCAAAATCACTTTTTTCCCTCACTTCAAATGTACATTTTATTTAGAGGAAGCTTCCTCCTTATTTTGATTTTAAATCCATTTAGCTGTGGTGGCTGGTGATTCGTAAGCATGCATAAGTACTATGGAATTGTTTATTAATCATTTTTGAGTCTCTCTCTTCCCTATTTTGATGCAGAAGGACAAGTTGCTTCCTCTCTCTTTCATATTGTTTGCAGTGTGCTGTGTGAACACATGGTGAACACGTGACAAACACGTGGCGGGCACTCCAGAAAGAAGGAGAGAACAAGTTATCACATATTGTGTTCAATGCCCAGGCCTCTCCTTGTATCTTCTGGCAATTTAGTCTACCCCCTTCCTCTCGTTCAATTCAGAATTTGACTAAATGAGCCAAATGAGCTAATGTCATATTTAGTTACCTTTTCATGAATGTCAGGAATAATTAAATTGAGGAATACATCGCTTAAATGGAAAAAGATAGCATTTGTGTATCTTCATTAACTGTGTAGCTTTAACCGTGCAACTTTTGATTCTGTGCCATAATGAAAGATATTTATAAGCTTATTCTCATGTATTATTTCCCAGCTAAACTAATTTATGAGCAGGTTGCTAATTTACACAGGTAATACACTCCCAGGGTGCCTCCCAAAGAATATGTTTCTGCTTTGTTTTCTAAAATTAAGATTATTAATATTCCGTGAGAATAAAATACAGTTATTATTTTGTATTCATGAGCTTTTCACAAACACTTTATGTCACAAGGAAAATAAATATAAATATCTCCACTACACCTACTCTACATACTTCATTATGATACTCTGTTGTTTTGAGTTTTCAGCCTGAAGCTTTGTAATCAGGATGACAATGGTTAGGCTGATGAAGCTGTTAAGCTAATTAATGTATAGCATAGTAATAGCTAGGTTTATCTCTGCACTTCCACTCTCCTGCCCTGTCAGAAAAGCTGTTTATGAATAAGCTCACTGATGCTAAAATAATAATAATAATAATAACAATAACTCTGTGAGTACAAATCATTTAAGGAAGAAAAGATAATTTTGCAATACAAATATGAAAAACGAACTCCTTAAAGAATTTGCAGTGAATTTAAACTTTCACCATGATAAGTTGTCCTTTACATATGTAAAACTGTCAGACTTGATGACCTTTGAGGTCTTTTCCACCATAAGTGATTCTAAAATCTTACCTGATGAAAATTCACGTAAACAAGAGTTTATAAAAACTTCTGTAACACTTCTTCCCCACTTCAAAGAATGGTTTCATTCAAAGACCAGTGGATTTTTATGGATAATTGAGGTAACTTCTCTTAAGTTGAATTCTGAGGTCGCTAGTGGTTGCCACAGTATACAACACATTCACACTCTTCAGCACACTGCGTAAGGCTTGCTATAAGACAGTGCTTAAGAAATGAATATATATATATATTTAATAACTCACTGTGTTCTCATGGATTGTGATATTTTTCATATGCTAATATAAATATTTCAAGCGTTTTCTAGACATATATCTAAGTGTAAGGCTTTCATCCTGAAATGTAGTAAATAATATGAAGAAAATATTCTATTTATTAGTGATTTTAAGGTTTGAAGGGGAACAAGGTTTGTTAGTTTTCATAATCATGTCATGATTATGAATTATTATTCAGTACTAATCATTACATAAGTTCCCCAAATAATTTTGAAAATTTATTCAGAATACTTCATTGGAAATATCAAAATATATTTCATTATAAATGTCAGCATTGACAAGTTCATGTTTTCTTACATCCTGGTTTGACTAAATTTGTTGGTGACATTTTTAAATTTTGTAACTTAAAAGTGCAGGGTGAGAGCAGGTCTGTGTTTAAGCACTTTGGTTTCACAATTCATTTCTTAAAAATATTTTTGGAAATTTTAAAAGAAAATCAAGATACTTTGGATGTGTATTTCAGGAAGCTAAACTGTTAAAAACCCTGTCAAAAGTATGGAGTGAGATTTGGATATTTTTATCAAACCCTGTCATTTTTTTTTTTTTAATTATATGCCTCAATTCTTATGGCATCCACAGTAAGTAGAACTAAAATTCTCTCGGACTTGACAGTAAATGAAGTTGCTTTGTGTTCACTTGCATAGTATATGGTTTTTTTAATTGTATGGGCCACAATATCTCTAGTCTTTTTTCCATTATTGCACAATGCAGGAACAAGCTGATCTTTACTTATGCCAACCTATTAAAGCCTCATTTTGTTTCAAAGATGGATTTAAGATTAAATTATTTTACAAAAGGCTACATAAGGAAGTCTGTATCACATATTCAAAACTGTGTTTTAAAAAGAGGATTTCAAATACATTGTTGCTATTCTTTTGGTAACCTCTATAAAATACATTATTTTCCCAGCAGTTATGTCTTCTGTCGAGAGTTATTTTATTTTTACAGATAGCTTGATTTCCTTTTAATCCATCAAAGTGTCCTAGATCACAGCAAGAGTAAATCTAAGAACAACTGCAGGAAAATAATTGAAATCATCTTTGTATTGATTTTCCACATTTTTATCCACTTTATAAAGGAGGTACATAAAAACTCTAGGAAGCAAGAGGTGCCTACGTGTAGTACAGTGATCAGAACAGCCTAAATCATGAGAACTAAAGCAATTCCCTGAGTCTAGGGAATATTTTATTAGAATAATACAACAAATTCCAGCAGTTATCTTTAATGAGTTTCTAAATAAGCTTTAGTATCTTCTTTAATACAATCTAGGCTGATTTGAAACCAAATTCGTAGCATAATTTGAGTTAGCAGCTACCCATTTCCTCTAAATTAGGAGCAGATAGGAAATGAGTTATTAATAGACTGCATGGAGTAGAAAAATATCTTTGTTGAACCCTTTGCACTTCCAATGTATTTCACCACTGACAGTAAACTGTCCCATCAAGCCTTTGCTATTGTTCTTTCCAATCAAAATCTGTCAAAATCTGTAAATGTGTAAGGGACCCTCATCCGTTTATTATTATTGTTGTTATTATTATTATTATTATTAATAATGAAGAATAGACCTAAGGTGCTTGAGATTATACTTGAAAATATTTCTCTGATTTCTAAATGAAAACATTTTATATGTTGAATAGTTGAACCTCCTCTGTTTTTAGGAAGAAGGGAGTTGTCTTCCTTAGTCTATCACTATCTTTATCCTGCGCATTTTAGATCAACACTTTCCTCTAGAACCCTTCCTGGATGAATTTAGAGTGATTGACTGGTTCTGAGAAGTACCACCAGAAAAGGAAAATACATTATAAATAATATTGGGCTAACTTTCTCCACCAAAAGATTTCTGTCTTTTTCTGAAGGAAGAATTCAGTGTGCCCTTGAGAATTTCAGTTTTATTTTACTGGAAATGCTTGTCATAATGCTTATGCAGAAAGTTGTCACCCTAAATGACATTTTGCTTTTCTTCACTTCCCTTTGATTTTGGTAAATGCCTAATTCAGTGCTTTCTCATTGGGCTTCTGGTGTCATTACACAAGCATTTGGGCACAGTCCTTGAAACTGGGACGACATAACCGCTGTCTTCTGTAATGGTTATTTTAGGCTCGTTCCTATTAACATTTCATTGTAATACAATGTTATCAGAAGAAGAACAAGGACAATCTTGTTAATTAAAATGGCATTTTGGATACCCTTAAGGTTATGACAAATGGATAAAGGCAGGAAATGTAATATAAAATTTGACATGCTTTATGATTAGCCTAGGCTTGTCATGTTGGGTTTAAGATTGGTGGTAAAAATGCAAGTTAACAGTGAGACTGTCTTAGTTGTAATATAAGAATATTTTCTTATCAGAAAAAGTTATTGCATCCTATAATTAAAAATAGGATTTTGTATCCACAAGGTTTCCTTTAAAAGCTAGAACTCATTTCCCATGTTACACTTCTAAACATAATACATCCCTCATCTCTGTTGATGAGGCAGCAATCTTTTCTCTTTTAAATCTAGAGCAGAAGAAAGCAGAGTGAGCTCCTTCCTCTCATCAAGATTTCTTTTTTTTGAGTGTTTTAATTCTCACTGTTAGCCTTAATCTTAGTTTTGTCATCCAAAGGGCAAGCCTGCCCTTCCTTTCCATACAGTTGTGCTAAACTAGTTCATGCACTAAGAACAATGTAGCAACCTATCCCACCTGAAAATTTTGTAACCAGTGCTGAACATCATGGTGTTGTAACTCTGGCAAACAGCTCATGGCTCCTTGGTGGGGAGTGGGAGTCCTTGCCTGAGCAGCTGTCCTAGCTTTTGCTATGTCAAAGCACAGGTTACCTTCTTTCGTTCTCTTTTTATTTTTATGGATTTAAAATTACTTCTTGGTACTGTGCTATAATTACATCCTTAAGAGTCATTGTAAACAAGAAATATTCTTTTCATATATTGCTTTTATATATTATGAATATTATATCATAATATTCATATATTCATAGATGCTTTTACCAATACTGAGTTGCTGTTCAAGTGAAAGTAACCGAGCCCTTAAAATGCTTATTAATATACCTCATGATACCTTTGCTCAGTACTCAAGAAAATTACAGAAATCTACTCAGCAAGCTACTACATTAACAGTTCATAGGAAAGGATCTGATTATGTTAGGTAAAAGACTCTTCAAAATTTCCTTTCTTGGGAAGAGCTAGGACCATTCAGTGCCTGTCAGCTGAGGTCTCTAAGCACTCTCAATTACTTATATTGACCAACAGCTAAGAGGTAACCAAGTGGCTTCAGGCAAAGGATGATTCACATTCTTGCAGGGCAATTCTTCTAATTGTGACTACTAGAAGTCTTCCTATGGAGTGTTTTGAAGATAAAACCTGTTGATCAAGAGAGATTTCCAGGGTGATTTCAAGGCTATTAGAAGCCCTTAAAACAATTTCTTTTCATCTGTGTATTCTGAGTGAGATTTCTGGGGGTTTTTATGTTTCCATCTGTCTTACTTAAGAGAAATAAGAGAAAAGGACTTTTTTTTCTTTCCCATGATTTGGAGTGTGATATTGAATTTTTTCCTCATTCTCTAAATGATTATGAATGAATGGGTGTAGCAATACCTGCAGCTAACTGACTTTACGTTTGGGGTGAATATCATAAATTTATTGGCCCAAGAAGTAAATATCGACTTCCATAGAGTAGTCAGTAGCGATATTTTGTGTGCTCAGTATTGCATTTCAACAAAAACAAGGGCACTCCTGACATTCATTCAACTGCTCATCACTGGCTGATGTTCATGCAAACCTGGAGACATTAGCAGGGCTCCTTTTTCACTTGAAATTTCTGTTGAGTGATTTTGTTTGCTATTTCATTATAGCAGGCATTTATGTTCCAGAAATGCCAGAAATATAGTACTTGAAATTCTTTGGTTATAATTCAGAAGTTAAAGAGGAATTGGTGATTTTTATTCATACTTTCAAGTTGAATTCATATGTATAGTTGTTTCCATTTCTAGAAATGAAATATTCAAGAGTTTATTGTTTTTAAAAGCAGACATCTGTTTTAAAACTCCATGAATAATTAGTTCTTGGAGTGATATTTCATATATCCATCTCATTTCATTATCGTACATCAACTTTTAATTCCCTGGCAATAGAAGTCTCTTCATTACTATCATACAATGTTAGTATTTTATGAAATGAATACTAGAAAAATTTCAGTTTGTGAAGTGTGTTGCAAAAAATCTGTTAACATGCATGCAGATGAGAAAATTCATTTAGTTCAGATCAAATGTGAGGGTTTCTGAAGTTAGTGTAACTGCAGGGAATCCACCACATTGTTTTTGTAATGCCAGCTCTTCCATTTATTTCTTACAATGTTCTCCTTAAAATATTTATTGTTAAACAGTACTCATTCCACCTTTTAGAAATAATCTATCAAAAATAACCAAACTTTACAAATAAACAAACTTTAATTTTGATCAAGTAATATATGAGTTCACATTTATATTTCCACTCTCCTATAATGGAACTACTAGAAGTAGTTTCTTTTCTAAGGTAGGCTACACTTTTTCTTGAGGATATGTATATAAGCCAAGCATTTTAATTCAAAAGATATGAAAGTAAAAAAATAAGAAGTGCAACACAAAATTGCCACCCTACAAACCACTGCAAGAGTCATATCATAAAAGATAATCTTAAATAGAGATTTAATTATTTCTGTTCTGTAACTGGTCGTCTCTGTAGGTGTGTATAGCACAAAGGTATTTCCATTCGAATTGTGGACCTGACCCTGATTCCATATTGTACTTGAAGCTCCATTTGGAGTAAACTGAAAATACAAAGCACATCACACATAAAAATTTGAGTCCATGGAAATTGGTGGCATTAAATAGATACTCCAAATCAAATGCTCCATGGCATTTGATATTTTATTTTCCTTACCTGCTTGCCTTGTTAATCACTGGTCCATTACCATCTCCACCTTTTATTTCACTAGAAATACTTGTTATTTCCTGAATGACTGAACTAAATATACACTTTACTAAAGTCTTACTCATAAAGGAGTGCTATATTACTATGAACACAAATCTGTGACATTGCCTTTGGATGAAAAGTAAAGTGAATGGAAGGAAGTGGAGTTTTTTTTGCTGTTGTTTTTGTTTTTGTTTTATCATGACTGTTGCTATCTTATGTTGTCTTGGCCCTAGGAGTTTAAATCAGTGAAAAATACTGACAACAGTAAAATCCAGCTCAATTTTCTTCCTGACTTTTATTTTGTTCTATGCATATGGATGTGCCAGCTAAATCACCTTGAATTTATTTAAATACTTCATACGTTTCTCAGTCTTCTCAGTCCTAAATGCATTTTTTTTTTAAATATACCAGGAGCTACAAGAAGAGTTGCAGCTCTAGTGTTTGACCTCTGTTAGACACAATAATATATGCCATGGATTCACAAAATGAGATCATCAAAACTGTCTGCATGACTAAAATTCTCTCATTAACTTGTACCAGGAAGGATATTTCTCGTTCTTTTGCATTTTAGCACTAATTTTCTGTTTGCCTAATTATTTCTCAATGACAAACTGAAGTTTTCTGTTTCAGTAACTGGTGAAAAGGAGAAGCCTCCTGCATCTATGTTGATATAATATAATAATATATATATCACCGTGCCAAACTTACATCTACTTTTCATAACATCAGAAAGTAAATGCATTTTAAGGGGCAGAAGAACAACAAAGCCTTAGGCAATGAGCAAAGTAAACATCAGGTGAAAGACAAAAGCCTGGAAGAATTGATTATGCCACTTGGCTGCTCTCCTGAGGAAGATAAAAGAAGCCAGGACATGCTCTGCTACTCCCTGCATGTAGAAATCAGACTTGGAAACAATACTTTGACATCTCTGCCATGCAGATAACTCCAGCAAGCAAGTCTGCTGATATAACTATTTACATTTTGTATTTTTTGTGCCCATTGATTGACAGCTACAGAACACATTCTACCAGCTTGATATTTGTGCTCTGGCTTCATTGAAAAAGAAGGAATTAGGATAGGAAAGGGATGAAATTGCAAAGATAAATTGATTAAATAAAAGATTAAGATTCCTGAGGGCTCGGTGTTCTGCCAAGATCATAAATGCAGAACTTGAGCCAAAGTATCAGGCCGTTGTGTACACAGTGAAGGGCACCAATTACTGTACAAAATTTGACTGTTTAAAGCCTATTGGAAGACATAGCTGCACAAGAGTACAACTTGATAGATCCTCAGCCTCTCTAAGGCTGGGTTGCCAATATGGTTCTACCTGTTGAGCTGTAATACCTCCAAGCCAGTACATGAAAAGGCACCATGCTACTAGCATTCAGTTCCCATCAAATACAGTGCTAGTCAAAACTCATGATATTGCTAGGTACTGTGCTGGATCTAAGTGGAGGTACTGTTTTGCTGATAAGAAGATCTTATAGTTATCTGGAGAAGGAAGAGCCTGAACTCTGAGATACAAAATCCAGCCTTCAATTTTGACTCAATTTTGACTGCTGTTTATTTTGAAATAAAAGAGAAGAAATTTTAAGGAGAATAAATCTGTCCAGAAGTGTCCCAGTGCAGCTTCTCCCTATGTTCTCTGCAAGTTAGGCTGTCCGAAGGCATGAGTATGAAGAAGCTAGCTGCAGCAGATTTAAAATAAAAGCCAATAAAATTGCAAGAGCTTGGAGATAAAGCTCCAAGCTTTGATGTCATGTTCTCAAGGTAGAATGATCTGACTGTTGTTCTGAGCCTAGCCTTTCATTTTTCTAGATATGTCAGCTACAACAGTTGTGTCTTCCTACAGATGTTAGCATCATCCTCTGGAGACAATGGAAGGCAGGTCTGTAGAGCACTCTTTACAGTGATCGTTCTGCCAATGTCCCGCCACAGCACTGCTCCCCTTCTTTCTGTCCCCATGGTCTTCCTTACCCCAGCTAGGCTCTCTGAATCCTCCTGACTGGAACAGAAACCTATGCACAAATCTGTTTTATTTAGAAACCTTTGTTAGTTCTCAGATGATGATTTATCTGATTGAGAATCCTCCAGTTCACTGCTCCGCCACTTGAGAAGAACAGTATCGTATCATTTCAATATATTTCATGTCTCCACTATTCTTAAGAAAATATTGCAGTTCTGTCATTCTGTCTTCACTTGAGAGATACACTCTACTTCAGCAAAAATTACTTGTTACATCTGTAAGATATGTGAGCATATGCAGAAAAGCAGAAGTATGCCAAATTCAATTTCTTATAATCAAAATGGAGCTTCACTTATGTTAACGTAAATCCAAAGCTCTAACAAGAGGCAGAAAAACTGATAAAGTTATCTTCTGTGCTCAGGTATGGAAATTACAAAACACTGTGACTTCTGACAGAAGTCATGAAATATTTGCACTGAAGAGGGTAAGATCATATTAGCTAAGCTACCAATTAAAGATGTTAGCAGATGTAGAGATTTAAAATATGAAATGGCTATTATGTAGAATAATTGCTGGGTGCCCAGTAAAGGGAAAGAAATGGTAAATGAAGAAGAGAGTCAAAAAATTAGAAAAAGGGGAAAAAAAATCTAAGGATTCAACTGTGGTGTTAGGAGAGGGAAGCGCATTAGTAATAAAAATAATGTATTTATATCAAGAGGTGATTTTCCAAAAGTGAACTTGAATCTGCAGTCCTGAACTGTACATGACATCAACATAAGCTGCCTTGTTACTTCCTTGTATACACACTTGTAACATGAAAGCTGACAGCCAAAAGACATAAGAAACAGCACACTACATGCCTGTGGCCATGTGTGCTGTAGCACACTTCTTCACTTAAAATAAGTCTTTGATAGACATTTCTAATGGGCAAGACATTTGTGTTAAACTTTTCCTTCAAAGATGAACTGCGTTGGGAGCATACAAAAGATAAAGGACGCTGCAAGAAGGTGATTGGTGACATTGCATTGAATTTAATCTATTAGAGCAGAATTATTTTAGCTGGCATTCATCTTGCTGAGAGAATTATTTCTTGGCACTCACTACTGTAGCAACTGAACACATAATGAACATTAATAGATTGTTTTCATCATCATAAGCCTTATGTGAGCTGAGTAAGAATTAGCCCCATTTTGCAGGTGGTGAACTAAGCTCCATCCTTCAACATGATGAACGTGTCCTACACAGTGTTGTATGCCCTCAGCTCCCATTGGAATTGCAGAGTGGTAAATACCTTGGTGAAAGCTTTCAGACATCCAACATTTTATTCAAGTGATTTGTCGAAAGTTCTACATGTGTGGCATTTCTTATTCTCAATTACACTAAAACGATATTACATTAACTGGGCAGGAAGCCAGAAAACACAATCTGAACCTTAACACAGTAACTCAATGCCTTAACCACAGGATTGTCCTTTCCCCTTAAAATGGACACAAAAAAATCCAGGATTTTCATCAAACATAGATGTTGGGCTAATGGAAACAGCACATTCCCCTGGCACCAAAGAGAATCTGTCAATGACAGCTAGTGGATAGAAGAAGGAAAATGAGTGTGTGAATTTTAGGAGGAGAGAAGAAACAAAAGAAGGAAAGAGAGGCAAGATGGAAAGGATGTGGGGAAGGTCAGTAGCAGCACAATGTGATAAGTGAGAATATGCTTATTAGGCAGAGCATGGAGAACAAATGCTGCAAATGGTAAAACATGAATAAATGCAGTGCACAATGTTTTCAGTAACCAAACTTTTAGTAATTGGATTGTTATTTGTATAGAAGAACAGGTAAATCTCTGGAAAAAGAAGTTGTGTGTAACTTAGAACACCGTAATAGTTATCAATATAATTTGATTTCCACCAAATTGTATTTTATATATTTGTTGTTAATTGTCTTTTATGAGTCATGTATTATTTCCTTATTATGTTACAGTATTCATATTGACCATGGAATTATTAAGGGCTGAGATATACTTATTTATAATGCACCAGCACTACAGCAACAAAATAATTGTACTTTGCTTTTTTCATTATTATTATTATTATTTTTAGTGTTATAATCCATATAATTTCCCTGTAGGCTCTCGAGAACCTATGAGTTCTATGCAGCACTCTAGCTGCATTCTAGACAACTACTTGAGATAATACTTGCTGAAAGAATTTCAAATTATTGGGAATTTTGTTCCTGAAATGAGAGAATATTATAGAGAGAGACTGATCTTGCACCTTTGTGTTCTATCAACTTCTCCGACTCCTTTTGATCTCCAGTTTTGCCAATGCTGATTTCTGCCCAACAAGTACATCACAAATTGTTCAAGAATATTCTCCTTTCTTTAACCAATTTGTTTCACAGTATCACTTATATATTCAGATGCTGTCTTAAAGAATTCCTGTTCCCATCCTGTCAGTGTTATATAGTTCTGTAAGATGGGAAGATGAACTGCCTAAGATGGAAGCACAGCCACATGCATATTCATGAAAGAAATTCAGGTTTTCTTGAGAAAGATAACATGTTCTACCAGAAAAAAAAAAAAAAAAAAAAAAAAAAAAAAAAAAAATTGTACTGCTAGTCAGAGGCCTGCAGGACTTTAATCAAGTTCTTCTAAGTAGTCCTTGAGAACGTGAGAACGTGCTACAATATTGCTAAAATCATAGAGCAGGGTGAGAGAAGGCTCTGGAATGAGATGTCCCAATTACTCCTGCTAAATTTCCACAGTTTGAATTATCTATTGTACCTCCGGTTGAAGATACCACTGATGCCTAACACTTTTACCTGGTTCTTCTTATTCACTGACCACAGCCTTGAGGTACGGCACTCTTTCATCAAAGACAGAGCTTTAAAACGATCCTCCCAGATTTGCTGTATCAGACTTATCTTGCAATAGAACGGCCAGCAGGATTTGCCATTCTTTCAAACAAACATTAAGAGCTGTTATTCACCTTGTTCTCACTTGCTGCTCAGAAAGGGAGAACTGTTTACCTGGACTTCTCTGGGTCGGCTACCAAGAAGTAACAAAGAGCCATCAGCATAACAGAAGGGGGAGACAAAAGGGATGTGATTGGCACAAGTCACACGCTGGGCGAAAAGGAGCCGAACTTTCAGTCAGTCTATTAACACTGAAGTCTCTCACCAGAACTTTTTCCCTACGTTGGTCATTGCCTACTTACTTTCAAAGACGGAAGTACGGTTTGTCAAAATAACACTTTTCTGTTAAAAACAAGTGATTGATGTTTTGCATTTCACCTCTAGAAGAAATGGTCACTTTCTGAAAGTGTGTTACAAATGTCCCTCCAAAGTGATATTCCTTAGGTAATAGCTGCAAACTCTTTATTATTTTTCTACAGAAGAAAAACAGTAAAACATCTTCTAAATAATCCCACTTAAGGTTTAAACTCAGTGCTGCAGAAAGCTGTCATGGTGATTTTGATTTCAGAGGCTGAGAGAAGGGGAAAACGGTGAAAATTGCTCTGACCTTTATTCCCAGTATAATGGAAGTGGATCATTTCTGTGGTTACTATATAGAGAGCTTTGATATTTTAGGATGAAACCATAGGTCGTTATTCACTTTTCAGTTTTCAGAAACCACACACGCAGTATAAATGTAACTTGGACTTAAAGAAAAATATATATGCACACACACACACATAGATCAGCTCACTACTACAGAGAATATCAATGTGCAGCAAACTGGCAGATTTTGATCCCTTACCTGTACATCTTGTCCCCTCTGCTCAGGTTTATTCCTTCTGTCCTTTGAGTTGTCTGTTATCTTAATATTGTGGCAGGTCTCAGAATACTATCAAAATATTGCTGTGCCTCACTCAAAGGAGAGCACAAGGACACACATGTAATGGATATGAGTTCGGAGACACTCAGAATTAACTATGCATTGCAAGAGCAGTAAGGATTCCAGCAAGTTAGTTTGACTTGCACAAAAGAATTATAGAGGAAAACATGACTAGGATGCTTTTTAGGGACTGCATTAGCCAAGGCAGTGATGCAATGGCAAAAAGACAAAGCTGTGAAGGAGGATTTATGTGACCAGCTCTAGGAATTAGAAGGGAGACTGGCAAGGCAATCATATTATGCACATGAAAATCTATGAGCACATAATGAAGTAGCAGAAAATAAGCAGGAAAAAAAAAAAAGAGAGAGAGAGAGAGAGAGAGAGAGAGAAAACAGTGATTCACTTTCTCTAAGAATTGAAGCCCACTACTTTCAAAACTTACTCAATGAGTCAGGGGCTAAAAACCCCAAACCAATATAGAACAGTATGATTAAGACCACCCATAGCTTATAGACCTACCTGTATCCGCATTGTAATTTTCAGCTATGATATTTATTTTTTAATAAGTGTTTGTTGTACTGCTGATGTCATCACATTATTGAACGCTTCTCAGCTAAAAATGGCTGGACATAAATGAATCCTCAGAAAACTTAATGAAATCTGTGGTTTCCCCACCACCACCACCACAGATACAACATTGTTTCAATTGTTTATTATCCAGTGTTAATTGGCATAAGGTCAAATATTCAATCCACTTCTGTTATCATTTTAATCTTAAAGAGCCTAAGGGCATTACCAGACATTACTTAATTGGAATTTCCCTTCAAGTACATTTAATGAAATGCTAATGATATAAATAGGAGGTACTGAAAACTAATAACTTTCAAGGAATTTATGGTATGCCATGTACTGCCTTTGTATTTGGGTGCACATACTTTGTTTATAGGCTTTAGTTATTGATGTCACTTTCACATTTCCAAGGATTGGAATTTAATGTTAAAATATTCTGTAGTTATCCTCCACCCATTTTAAAAATGTGTCATGAGCACACTCCAAAATTCTTAAAACATAAAACAAGAAGTAAAAAGGACTACATATTTTGCAAATAGAATATTCTCAGCAGGCCCAATATAAAATAGATTGATTCTCTTATCTAATCACATTATCAAGAATGAGCATATTGTATACTTACCATGTGAAGTACATAGGACATTATGAATCACGAGGAGATATACAGGAAAAAAAAAAGACAGCACTGAAGATAAAGTGTATTTCCCAAATTCCCCATGTCATACATTTTGACTTGTTACCTAATGGCATTAAATTTTATTATTTTCAGTATGTTTTTTTTTGAGAGATAGCATTTCAATGGTGAATGGAGTTAAATCCAGCTGGAGACAAATCACAAATGGTGTTCTCCAGGTGTCTGTACTGGGGCTTTCCTATTCAATATATTTATTGATGACCTGAACAAAGGGATTAAGCGCACCCTCAGTAAGTTTGCAGATGACACCAAGTTGACAGGAAGTGTCAAACTGTCCAGAGGAAGGAAGGCCCTACAGAGGGATCTGGACAGGCTGGATTACTGGGCCAAGACCAATGGGATGAAGTTCAACAAGATCAAGTACTCTGTCCTGCTCCTCAGCTACAGCAACAGGCAACACTGCATGCTTGCGCAGAGTGGCTGGAAGACTGTGTTCAAGAAATGAACTCAGGGGTGCTGGTCAATGCTTGGCTGAACATGAGTCAGCAGTATGCTGAGGTGGCCAAAAAGGCCAATGACAACCTGGCTTGTATCAGAAATAGAGTTACCAGCAGGAGCAGGGAAGTGATCATCCCTCTATACTCAGCACTGGTGAGGCCACACCTTGAATACTGTGTTCAGTTTTGGGCCACTCAATATAGGAAAGACACTGAGGCACTGAAGTTTTTTTGGAGAAGGGCAGTGAAGCTGGTGAGGGGTCTGGAGCACAAGCCTCATAAGGGGCAGCTGAAGGAACTGGGATTATTTCCTCTGAAGAAGATGAGGCTCAGGGGAGACCTTATGGCTCTCTACAACTACTGAACAGGAGGTGGTGGTGAGATGGGGGGGTCACCTTTTCTCCAGGATAACTAGTGACCGGAATTGAGGGAATGGCCTCAAGTTATGCTGGGGGAGATTCAGGTAGGATGCTAGAAAAAATTTATTCTCTGAAAGAGTAGTTAGGCTCTGGAATGGGTTGCTCAGAGAGGTGGTGGCTTCGCCATCCCTGGTGTTCAAGAAACACTTAGATATTGTGTTAAGGGACATGATTTAGCAGGGAAGTATTGGTGGTAGGTGAATCATTGGGCTGGATGATCTTGAAGGTCTTTTCCAACCTCAGTAATTCTATAATTTTCTCCTGCAAACAGTTGGATCTTTCAGTGATAGAATTAATATTTCTGAGTACAAAGCACTGCACATTATTTGAGTCAATTAAATATATTTGACTTACTATTATTCAACAGAGTAATTGGGGAGAAGATAACTAACCAAATAAATGTAATTAATATCAAACCTTTAAACAGGAGATGAATGCTTTCTTTGCATTTTTAATTCTGCATTGGATTTAACTTTGGACAGCAACAAGAGCAAATCCTGCAGCAGATCAGCTTAACAGAAAAGCGACCCAGTATGAGAACAGAGATCTAATGTTGTTACTGAATCAACTGAATGTTGCTACTGATTGCTGTTGTTACTGAGGAACTTTATAAAGTCAGTAGCTAAACAGATAAATGAAGGAAGCCACAGCACCTGCTAAGACAGTTTGAAGAATTTAAATTAACACTTCAGTATTATTGTTCTACCCTACACTACTTCCCCTAATCATTATGTAAGGAAAACATCTCCAAACATATTATTAACAAGTCTCATGATGGAAACAGCATAGAAAAGTCAGATATTTTTCCAGAAAATCTTGATTCCTCCATGGATACTGAAGGCAGGCTCTGCATGAACTCATATTCTTAACATATTGATAAATGTACTGTAATGTGTATCTAAAATATGGCTGCTTGTCTCAAGAATAGTGTATGCAGGCATATTCTGTGGCAAAATCGAGTAATAAAATCACAGAAACATAGAATAATTCAGGTTGGAAAAGACTATTAAGGTCTTGTCCAATTGGCAGCCCATCATCACCATGCCCAGTAAACCATGAACCTAGGTGACACATCAGTCCTTTTCTTGAACGCCTCCAAGGATGGTGACTCCATCATCACCTTGAGTAGCCTGTTACAATGCATTGTCACTCTTTCTGAGAATTTTTTCCTAATAGCCAGCCTTAACTTCCCCTGACACCACTTTAGGCCACCACCCCTTGTCCTGTCTCTAGTTATCTGGGACAAAAGGCCAACCCCCCTCCTCACTAGAACCTCCTTTCAGGTTGTAAAGAGCAATGTTTTATTTGAGCCTCCTCTTCTCCAGACTGAACAATCCCAGTTCCATCAGACACCTTTCATAAGACTTACATTGCAGACACTTCCCAGCTTTGTTGCCCTTCTTTGGATATGATACTAGTGTTACTCAGATGAACTCCATTATAATGAGGAACGAACTACAGACACTTTAGGATTCAGGCTCCTAAGATTACTACTCATGCCTCATACAGAAGAAGTTATCTCTGCACCCCAGGTAAGGACTGATCTGGAACAACTGTCACTTGTCCTGGATCTGAGTTAAAGTATATTCTTACCTCCCTGTGGCCTTCCAGTACTTGAAGGGACCTTACAAGCAGGAAGGGGACCAACTTTTACATGTTCTGATGGTGACAGGACAACTATGGTTCTATGATTCTTAAATTGAACTTCATGATGTTTTGGGTCCTTTTCAGTCTAAACAATTCCACATTTCTATGGTTCTACGGTTCTTCTGAATGTTTAGTTATTACCTCACACAATCAGCGCACATCAGAACTGCAGAATCACTGCAAGCAGTCAGCACAAAATGGGGATACAGCTGAAATGTCAGAGACTTCAGTGAACATTTCTTTCACTGTGTAGGGCTGTACCTCCCCCTGACTGAGGTCTGCTACACAGCAGAACTGAGACATTTTACTGTTCCATTTTGTACTTGCAAATAATTCTGTCTAATAATATATCTGTGAAATTACTGAGTACAATGTGTCCTGAAAGACTGTGTGTCTCACTTTGACTGAAATCTACCTGTGATTTTTCCAGTAATTTTTCCAGTAATTTTTTCCAGTAATATTGGAACATAAAATATTTTTATACTGAAATAAAAAAGAAAAAGAAAAAGGAAGGAAGATATTGGGAAAGGAAAGATCTTTTTTCATCCTCTTTCTTCTGCAGCTGTATGAGGATGAAGTAGTCTGCACCACAGAGCAGTTTTGTTGTAGGAGATATCCTAGCAGATAAAAAGAAATAACCTTGTCACTTTCTCTATCTTTTGCTGAAGTTAACATTATGTCATTATGTTTCCAATGTTTTATAGTGAGACATTGAGTCAAAATAACATTTCTTTTGTCTTTCTGTTTTTGTTCTCATTGTCAGAGCCTTGAACTCTAGGTATAATGTGGGCCTTGAATTAAACATCTTTTCTCTCTGAATTTTTGACATTTGCACCTTTACTAGAAATTTCAGCATGTGCTGAATGTAGTCCTGTCCTTGCTACCACCGGTGTAAAGTAGGGATCATTACAATACAGTCATTAGAATTACTCTGGTAGCAAATGGGGGTAAATGGGGCTCAGGATTGCCCTCAGACTTTCAGACAATTGGAAAAGATGTTGCAGTATGTCCTCCAATTATTATTAACAAAAGTGCTCTTCTTCACATGGCCATTTGTCTCAAAGTGCCAATTGCTTTTGAGCTCTGCTTCCCATTAAGACTTCTCTTGAATGAGGGCAAATGAGAGTGATGCTCATTTTCATCAGCCAAGCAGTACAGGAGAACTGGCTCTTCTATTACTACGCACTCAAAACCAACTCAGAAGCAATTGCAACACGCTTGGTTGTCTAATTTAAAACTGAAAAAAGAATTAAAAGGTTTTTTAAGGTTCAGCTCAGTAAGAGAATACTCTGTGTGGCAGCATCTAAAATGTTGAAGGGCTTTTTATGATGAAATGCGTATGGATAATTTTTTCCCTCTCTTCTCTTGCCAGTGTCCAGAATTTGGTGTGTTTCTCCTGCAAGAATCTGTGACCGCAACAAGCATCTTCAAGATAAAGTAAGTACTGCAAGAAAATGGTTTGTTTTTATTGTTCTTAATGCAACTAAATTTCACAGCAATAAATTAGGTCTGGTCTTGGCAGATGAGTGAAGTAGAGCAGATGTATAGAAAATAAACTGTACTGCAAAACAAACAAACAAAACAAAAACAACAACAACAAATTGTGAGCTTTGAACAGCAGTCCTGACTGACAAATGAAATAATAAATTGCATTCACTGAGGCCTCTCAGTGAAGTAATGAGTGAAATATACTGCCTTCTGCTCTTCCTGGTTATGGAGGAGTGCTGCACTTTCCCTTCACTGAAGAGTAGGAATGGCCATGAGCCCAGATGTGACACAGACACATAGAGCTAGACCAGGATTATGCCAGCCTCTTTAAACTAAAACAATTTTAATCTCAGTGACGTTCCTTTACATATGCTTAGATTAAGAGTGACAGAATCTAATTTAGGTAATTTTATTAATCACTTCTGAATCAAACTCTGAATCTGTTTTCTAAGGGAAATTAAATAAAAATATCTTCTTCATATTTATGAGGTCTACCCCCTGACCTCAGGAGCACACCCTCTGGAATACCATACCTAAACAACTTCTCAGAAGATTGCGGGCAAAGAAGCTATTTTCACCAGGATGCTCATAGTTCTCTTTACATCCATTTACTTTTTGTGTCAGTATGTATGCAGCTGCTAGCTGAAGGCTACCCAGCACCAGCCCTCTTGGGCTGGGGTGAGATGTTGGCATGCTTTGTGCCTCACAAAGCCACATCCCATGGGCAAAGAATATGCACGTAATGGAAAACATTACACTTGCAGAGTTCTGTGGAAAACATTACAGTTTATTGCAGTGTCTGTGTTTTAGCAAATGTAATGCTTCTATTTGTGTGTTTATTCCAGTATTTTTTCTGCTGATAGGTCAGTTATTCCCCATCCTGTCTTTTCAGGATTAATGAACAAATTATGATTGACAAATTCTAATGTTGCTATAGTGCTTATATGAAGATGTGCTACTGAAACAAAACAGTTATCCTGATTTATAGAAAATTTTCAGTGGGAGAAAGTTATGCCAGAAAAACTAAGAGTGAAGTATTCTGATTTCAAAGTGGCATTTGTACTGAACTTAATTACTGTTACGACTTAGGTAAATAAAAATAGTTTTTATGAGTAAATATTTACTAGTTTGCATCCTCATGACTCATGTCCTCTGGTGAAAATATGATGGAATTCTTGAGTAACCTTTTATGCCTATAGGGATTAAGGCATTTTCATCCAAATGCCTCCAATTATTACACAAAACACACGAGAATTTGTATTGTTTTTGATGAAAAAAACAGAGAGTTTGCTCAGACCTGAAAGCTGTAGATAGGTAGAAGTGAAATCTCAATATTTTTTCTTCTTGCTCCCTTAATATATTCAATATAAATACTGTGCGTATGTACAGCATACAGTGTATAGGTGCTTTTAGGGATCCTGTCAAGCTTAATCTGTATAGAGTGTCTCCCTGTACTGTGCTTACAAAGGTGGTGAACTACATTTCACGCAAAAAAAAATCCCACCAAGTTAAATATCTATCTCTCCAGTCCTCTTTAGAGAACAACTGTCGTCACTCACACTATGATCTTTTTTTTTTCCCTTTCTCCATTATCTCTTCTTATTCACTTACATTTGAAAGAAAATCCGCATTTTAATTATAGCTATAGCAGAAATGCCGGGGAAAATTTAGATTAGATTTGAGGAAAAATTTTTTCTCTGAGAGAGTGGTCAGGCACTGGAATGGCCTGCCTAGGGAGGTGGTTGAGGCACCGTCCCTAGCGCTGTTCAAGAAGCGTTTAGATGAGGTGCTAAGGGATTTGATTTAGTAGCTTGGTGGGTAGGGATGGCGGTGTGAGGATGGTTGGACTAGATGATCTTGTAGGTCCTTTCCAACCTAATGTATCTATGAATCTATGAATCTATGAAATGTGATTAAAGGAATTAGGATTACATCCAGTTGCAGGAAAAGCTGCTGTTTTATAGAATCATACCCTAGGAATGTATATGTCAGAGCCTCAGCACTTCATACGAAGTTTTGTACATTCTTATGCAATGTTTTGGTTTGTACGCATCATTTTTTGGAGCTAGTGGTGGCAGAGGCAGATGGTGTGTTCATGCACTATCAGGACACTCTATGGAGCTCCCTTCCTATTGAAAAGCGGTGCAAGCATGTAGGATTCTCAAGTGAATAGTATCCAGATAACTGGGCAAAAGCTGAGGAAATGAAAAGTTTCAGAGCTGTATTTAAATTTATTTTCTTTTAAAACAGTTGCAATTTGAGAGAGGATAGTATTTCAGGTGTTGATGTTTTAACTGTAAAGTTGCCATAAATATTCAATTCCTTGGCTTGTCTGACTGACAGGCAGACTGGCACATATATATCTACTTGACATCTTTTAATACTGCTTAGTCATTTATTTTAAAAAGTACAGGCTTGCAACAAAATCTTTCATCACGTAAATTAACATTTTAGTACTTCATGTTAAAGATTTTTTTTACCATTTTAAAGAGGTAGATTATCAAAACTATTTGAAGATCACAGTGCTCTTCACCTCAAGCAATCTGGTCTGGTTCTTTCAGTACTGTTCAAAATGTAGAAGTGCAGATTGCCCTGAATAAGGCAAACACAGACATCATTATTAAGTGGTTTTGCAACATTGCTTAAGTGGGTTTGCCTCATCTTGGAGGTATTCTTGACCTGCTTGGTGGCCCCTTAATGAGACTACTGACGAAAACTTCAGTGTGAGCCTTTCAAGTCTGTCAACTAAGTCTGCTAAGGGCCTCCTCAGTGCTACAGAATATCCTTTTGTTTGTCTTCTTGACTCTCTTCATTGTGTCCTCTACAAAACTCTACCTAACTAACCTTGAGAAACATAATTATACACTCACCATTGATTAGTAAAGATCTATATTTAATTACGTGTAACATGTTCCACTCTCAAACTTGTTCATCAGTGCATGTCAGGTCAGACTGCTGTTTGCTTTGCCATTACAGCGATGATCTTCATAGGACACTGGCTTTCCCACTCCAGAAATTAGTTGGGAAGAGACATTTCCTGATCCTCTAGTCATGCACAAGCAGAAGTTATACTCTGTTCTTTGAAACAGAAGCATGACCAGTGATTTCTCCTTGAATGATTTTATTTGTACTTTTTACAAAGAGAACAGTGTTGCCAAAGTAGTGCTTCAAGATTTTTGCATCGAATTCTTGCTTGTGAGACTCAGTGGATCATGCCTGTTAAATTTGGTTGTATTGCCATAGCAGTTCTTTACTTTTAGGTCACAAAACCAGTTATCTTGCTGGTGATATAAGATCATATATCTGTACAGAACTAGTCTTCCTTAACCAATTCCTATTTACTGCAAAAATAAGCTTTTCCAGAAGAACAGGAAATGAAACTGTGAATTCCATCCTCAGCATACCATGAACTATCTATCATAACTATTGAAGACAAACTCCTTAGAAGTAATATGTGGTGATTCATCTCCCACTGAAGAAGAACTCATGTATTAAATAATCCTTACTTTACAATATTTTTCTAAAACAGAGGCCTAATCTAATCTTCCTTCCAGGGCAAATCTAATCTATGATCCTTAGAGATGCAGAATGCAATTCTTGCTTCTGAATCTGCATCCCCCATTCTTCTTTTATTATTTCAGTGAAGAGGAATTAAAATTAGAGGATCGTAGTTTCTAGACCTGGTTCATATACTCTATGAATTGGAAGAAAAGCCATATCAGGACCTCACATAACTGTGCTCCCAAAGGCCAGACCTTCCAACAGACTTCTTCTACAGCACTTCTTCAGTCTCAAAGAGAAGTTTTGCTACTGATAATTCAGGGTTACATTCAAAAGCATCAAACTGGATGCTGAGTGAATTAACTTGGGAGGATGAGTGCCTGTCCACAGAGATCACTCCTGTCTTGCTAAAATGGCTTTTACAGACTTTATCATGAGGTGACCTTCATAAGGGCATCCTTACTTTCTCCCATGGACTGGACACGTCTTTATATGATAACTTCACAGGAATCAATATTTTGTGTCATATAGAAGCTCTGCAGTCATCTTCTTCATCTATTAGGAGTTTTGGTTGGTACCAAGGCACAGAATGGGATAGTTAAAGGAGAATGAATATGTCCTCATAAGACACTGCTAATAGATATTTTTTTTCCAGAAAATGTGACATGAAAACATACTGACGAATTCATTCCTTACAGAACTATTTCTAGGATGTTTACACTTTTGCTTAGAGCTGTGCCTAGTGCAATCATCTAGTTGTGAAGGTTTGCTTAAGAGAGCTGTGAAGTGCTTATCAGTGGGTGTATCTTCCTTCAGATATGGCTGTACTCCAAAAGAGAGTAGACTATCTGTGCAATAATGCTAGTTGGTAATACGCACTGGGAGCTGATTGGATCTAAGATGTTACAAGTGGAAGAACATTAGCACTGTAAAGTGATTTTAGTGAAGAAGTTCTGTATGAAGAAACAAAATGAAAGAGATTGTAATGCGAGAGTAAAGATCAGATTAAAAAGCTTATCAGAGTAACTCTAGGGCTGTAGTAAATGTTTACATAAAGTAGTGTCATGGGATTCCTGATAAGCAGTAGGACTACAAAGCAAAACTGAATGACATTGTTATGACTGAACTAAGAGATTCGTCTTGTAGTTGATAAAGGAGATGTAATAATCTGTCATGATATTTATAATTATTTATATAATGCAAGATGAGTTACATTTTTACTTTGCACTGAACAAGAACAGGATAAGAACAGTAGATATCCTAATTCTTGTTTATTTTGTGGGCAAGAACTAGGTCTCCCAATCTTCCAAGTTGTCTTGATCAACAGAAGAAAAGGATTATGAAAATCTGCTTTAAAATTCATATCTCAGTACAGTAAATAGCCAATGGATTTTGAATACATCTGGAAGAAAAAGGCAAAAGAAACATATAATATTTGTGTATCAGGTTATTGACTGCTTAAATTAAATGAAAGATTTTCCATGATTGAAATCAGGGAATAGAAAAATGTTGTTTTAGAGTAAGAGTATGTGTTGCTGGTACTGGAGAAGTACATTCTCCCAGTTGTAAAATGTTCTGATTGAAATCCTCCACTTTCTGTACTGTTGATTAGCTGTGGAGCACCTTGCAGAGTTCTACATTTCTGTCTGATAATATCATAATGATGTATAGCGTTGTGTAGTTTTAAAAAATTATTTGTTGAACTAGGAAAAAATATGTAAGATAGTAATAGCAAGACTAATGACTAATGTTCTGAGAAATTCTCCACAAATTTTACAAATTTACAAAATAGTAATAGAAAATTTATCATCAACATTTACACTTGACTTCTTTACCTCAAAATACAAATTACATGATGCAGAAAAGCATGACATCCATCCTTGCATTCTCCAATCTTTGGCCATACCTGCGTAATTAAATAGCTGTTCTGTATCACTGTTGTGATGGTGTGCATCTTAGCAGAAGTAGGTATAATAGAAAATTATACTGCACAGAGTATGTATGCACAAAGTATGTATTTAGCAAGGCAAAATGAAAACAAGATATTCATCCTTACTTTAAATTTTATTTAATTGTTCTTGGATCAAACAGTGTGTCAAACCCAACAGAAGCATGAAATAAGGAGTATCATAGAAACTTAGAATGGTTCCTGAGCTGGAAAGGACCTTGAAAATTGTGTAGTTTCAATCCACCTCCTATAAGCAGTGTAGCCAGCTACCAGATTCTAGTAAAGACTGAGAGGGAGGGGTTTAAAGAAAGCAGAGGGCAGTGTATCTGGATTTGGCCTTAACACTCATGTTCATGTTGACAACTATAAATGTGAAATTACATCTTTACTTTAAGAAAACTTCTGTCCTCCTTGATCAGTCATATCAAAGCTTTGAGATTCGTAATTAAACTGTAACAGTAAAAACAAATTCTGAAAATAGCATGTGAGAAAGCCAAACTTTAACATTTCACTGAATTTTAATATATTCCTCTGATTCAATCATATCAAGAAAGATATTAAGTAGAGAAGAAATCATGAGTCTGCACTGATACTTATCTTTGACGACTCTGCTATGGGTACCCATTAGTTTAATGCACACCAAAACACTACTAAGAAAGCCCATCTAAGAGTCCCATTTTTTCAGGAATGAAAAGTTTCAGAATTTGACTGCTGTATGCTGCAAAGTTGCTTGATAAATGCATGTAGTACAGGGGCAGACTGCAGTCAGATTCTGCAGCTCTACAAGCTAGGTAATGTATGGTTATATCCTCCAGCAACAATACGTGCTATATATTGTATCTTATCATTTACATGGCCTCAGAGAGTCTTCAGACAAGTCAAATAGGTTACAGTAGAGAATCTGAAAAGATCTGTGAAGGAATCAGCATTTCTGCTCTCACTGCATGACTCACACTGGAACTTCAAAGCTGAAGAAGCCTTCTCAAATGGATCCAAGCTGACTACAAAAAAAAAAAAAAGCAACTCTTCCACAGAGATCATCAGTTTGTCCCTCTTTTAGCAGGAGTGATACCTGTGAACTCCGATGATCTTTGATGTGAAAAAGAACTTTAATGTTGTCAAAAAAATGTTTCCTGATGAAAACGTTGTGGGAAAATAGAAGAAGTGTGGGGAAAAATATAGCAGGGAAGCAGGGAATAAGGTAGGGCAAATATCATATGGTACAAGAAAGTAAGTTCACTTCATGAGGCTGTTTGCTCTTGGACAGTGTTGAGAAAAAAAAGAAAGAGAATAAAATGGTACATATATATATATAAGGGAAGTATCCGTTATACAAAGCTCTAGATGCACTAAGTGAAGGAACTTGTTTAAGAGTTTAAAAAGAAAAAGTTAATGTCCTGGTCTGCACTACCTGACCATGGAATATTAGGCATAAATAAAAGATGCTGATTACTTTGATGAGAAATAATTGTATTAAAAATTACTTTGGACTTGTATTGTGTAAGGAAAACAGTGTGTATAGCCCTATCAACAACTCATGTGAGTAGACCAGAAGTCCACTTATAAATACAAAGGCATAAAGAAGACAGAACAGGGTTCTGAAAATACCTCATTGCAAGGACTGATGTGATATTTAATTCTTCAGAGTCTGCCAAGCTGAAATAATGGATATATGCTGGAAAAATCTGTGGCAAAACTGAGTAGAAAAGTGTGAGTTTTGTCAAGTATAATATCCCTAGGAGATTTCATATTATTGAGATTATGTCAAATGCAGAGCAAACAACATAAATGCTTAGCTATGAGAAACTCCGTGTGGATAAATATGTGCCTATCACACTTCAGTCATACAATTTTAATACAGTTAAATTCTAATCCTTCTCTAACTGGATAAAATAAAAAAGATCTTTTTACTGAAAGTCACTAACGACAAATCACACAGAATTTTACTGGTATAAACAGTGACTAGAAACACTAACTAGCTCTTCCTCAAAATCCATTCTCTTTTGATTGTGAATCTTCACATTACATGGGGATAAGTATAGAACAAAACGTAGCACAGATGGAAAGCATCATTTTTTCCTTCATCAGTGCCTATACTGTGGAGACAGTTGGGATTCAGATCTAGGCCTTGAATTCTTTGGTCTCTCAGAAGTAGATAAATATTAGCACGTAATAACAAATAGATCAACTATGACCAGCTTTAATTAAGTCAGTTATGACCAGCTTTAATAGAAAAGGGATAGTCTGTGATAATTCCTAATGTAACATCATGGTTACTTGCATGTTTAAAGAAAGGAAGAGCTGTCAACTCCTTAAGCACCAATAGTGCTGATGAGAAAACCCCAGTGATATCTCCAGCATTTTCAATCACTCCTAGTTAGGCCTGAGAATAAACTGAACCAAGAAAAATGATGTACATTTACTATTTTTATTAGATGTTTTGGTCATTTGCAGCACTGTTGGCTGAGAGAGACATCTCACCTCCTCGTATGATGAATCTGAAAAGAGTAAACAATTTTAATCAATACGCAAGTATAGTACAGCTGCTCCATTGTGCTCTAAGTAAATACTTACAATGAAACAATCTTACTCTGTACATCTATTCCTAGATCTATGCCTTTGGAATGATAATCTCTAGTGATAAATATGGTATTTAAAATTGTGGGGTACTGTGATAATAGAGTGATGCTACAAAGATATCTGTAAAGAAATAGATGCTCCAAAGCAATCTCTTCCTGGGGAAAACAGCATGCACCCTACTGACATGGCAATCACCTAGCACTGCCCAATCCTGCCTTCACTTGTTCTTACACCTGCTGGATCCCTTTACTGCATTATTTGTATTTATCTACCTTGGCTAGCTCAGTTCTCTTCTCTGCAGCATTGCCAAGCAGAGCGTTCCTAGGGCTTTTTCCATCTTCCCAAAAATACAGCATTGCCTCTCTTGTGAGTTCCCTACATTCATTTCTCAATTGGCCATCTTATTCCTTGAGCACAAACAAACCTGCCACGGCATATTTTATTGAATGTTTTTCTTCTCTATCAGTTTCATGACTTTTCATACACACAGCTGAATTTTCATTACTCCTCTAGCTGGCTAACCACTTGTGGTTCTTCACACTGTTACTACAGTTCCTGAAACATCAGTAGGAAAAAAACGCTACGATTGTCCACAAAATTACACTCTGGAGTCAGTGAAAGGGGCTGTTTACAAGAAGACTTGACAGCAATCCTAGATGTCAGTCCTAGATGTTGGGGGCCAGAGGCTGCTCTCCTGTGTCACATACATTTGTCCTACATTGTGCAACAAACTGGTCCAGCACCAGGAATTGCCATGGCAGAAAATGCCATCTTATAATAAAACATAAGACAAATGAGAGCTTCTGTGAAATAAACTTGGTGTATAAGTTCAGCATTTTGCTTACTGTCTTCAGAAGAACATTATTTTAGCCCTTGGTACTTATTGCAGCCACCTTATTGATACAAGCCATTAGTGTAGAAATCTTATATGCACAAGAGGAGCAGCAGTCCACGCTCATCTTGCATCTGTGATCACATTAGGTCAGTATGCCACTTCTAGTGCCAAAGGGCCAGCAGCACTGCAGTAGAGCTCTAAAATCACTTTAAGGTGCTTATATCAAATGAGTTTTCCATGCTCCGGCCCTAAGGTCAAGTAAGTCAGAAAACAGAGAGTACATGTGCTGCCCCCAGAGGTTGTGTCACCAGCTAAGAAGTCAGGCATTGCTAATTACTGAAGTGCCTTACTGTGTCCTCTGGCTTAAGCAACTGAGGAGCTGATCCAAAGAGACCGCAGAAATCAGTAGGAATTTTCTTCAATTTAATTCATCCAGCCTGGGGTCAGGCCTTTATTACCATGTCCTAAAACCTGCTTGAACTCCTCTTCAGTTTCTGCTACTGTGGTAAACTATCAATTGTTTCCAGATGCACTATGCAGAAAATAATTTTCCATTTCTGTGAGATTTCAAATACAAACAGCGAACAATATGAGAAGTCTGTGGGCATCTGCTCTGACTTTTGCTGTAGAAACTCCAACCTTTCTTGAACAGAAAAAAATATAACTGCAAATTGGTTTGGATGTGAGTAAAGTCAAAAGAATTGAGAACTGGCTGAAAAGACCCTGGTTTGAAAGAAACTACAAACACCACCGAGGAAAGAAATAGGAGGAGAAGAGAATGTAACTGTGAGTTGGAAATTATAAAATTAAATCCAAACCAGAACAGAAAATCTAATAGATCTTCATCCAAATTCTGACTTCATTTGTACCTTATGTTCTTCCTTTGTTCCTGACTTCTCTTCCAGGTTTTAAATAGGCCTGATAAGGCCACTGGCTTCAGTAAGGGTACTGCAGTTTATCCTTAGTGCCATTGCAGTGTATCAGCTGCAAAGACTTTGAGATTACTGCATACAGACAGAAGAACGAGAAAAAAATATGTATGATATTTACATGTCTATTCCTATGTCAACCTTTTTCTCAGGATATGCAGGGAAAGGGACAACTAAGATTATACGATCAAATGAGGATTTGACATTTCCTAGCTCACTGAGGGATGTGTGCTTTAAATAGTCCTCCTGAATACAGAAAAGAGAGTGTAGGCAGATTTGTTAGTGTGACACTGGATGGAAAAGAATTTAAATCCATTAAATGCTCAAACTAAGTAGCACTTCTTACAGCAAGGGGATTGTTTCTCTTGAAATGTGTTAAAAGCCCTGCAAAACAGCAGAAGAAAACTGCAGGAAGCAGCCTGGCCTTGGCAAGAGGAAGAACCTTGAGGCCATGTTAGTCTAAAATGGATCCTGCAATGATTATAATGCACTTGTTTTGAAATTGGAGTAACAAAATTCCTTTCTTGGATAAAAGAGTTCACACACTGATATATTTTGAAACGAACCGGAATCTAGTATCATCTAATTGCCACACAGCTAATATGGGTGCTAGACACAAGTGACACTGATTGAAAAAAAAATTAAGGAGAGTTTGAATATGAGCCACAGAGGCTCTGTGTTCCCTTGTTTCAAGGCAAGATCCAGGAGTCAGAAGAATTAGTTGAGATACTGTGAGATACTGTCAAAGTCACTTATTTCAGAAGTCTAAGGAAGCCTAGCTACTAAACAGTTCAGGAAACAGAGGTGGGGGGGGGGGGGGAGGAGGAAGGGGGAAGAAAGGTGCTCAGGAAGTAAACTTCACTTTGCAAACAGGAATTTGAGATACTGTATCTAGCATTTCTCATTAAACAATTAGTAACACAACATGTATCTACTTTTGTATCTAGTTCATTTTAAATGAAGCAGTTCTGATCAGACCACGTATCTCCACGCATGAAAATCTAGTGCATAAAAAGTAATTAGATAAGCCACCAGTGCAATATACATTTAGACATACTGTACAAATGAGTGACCTAATTGGTCTGCTGTGTTTGTGTAATGCAGATGTAAAACAGGTCAAAATCATTGGTACATTTTTTTGTTTGGACTGGGCATGTCCTTACATAATTTCAGTACACTGGTATACAGTTAGTACCACAGGATACAGCAACTATTTGCTTTGTAAGGAAGGACGTAAAGATAGAACGAAAGAAAAATAAAGGGACTATTTATCTGCGGGGGAAAAAAAAGCAGAATACAAACTAGTGGAGAAATAGGTAAATGCTTCATCTACATTGATTTTCACATTCATATATTCATCAAAATTGAGCCCATTAAAATCAATACAATTTACTTTATCTTTCATTAGAAATAGCTGCCTGATTCTTTTTTCTGTCATGTAATTGTATTGCTGTTGGTTTTTCTTCTGGTCTTCATTTGGGGTAGATAATTTTAGGGATTGTGTGCCACTGTTTCAGACACTACTCTTCCCAGTCTTAAAATGCTTGTGAATCCCATCATCCCCTTCAAAACTAAAAGTTTAGCTTTGGGTGTTTTTGTTGTTGTTGTTGTTTTTTGTGCATGTTCTTGATGTTTTAAATCTTGTTAAGGTTAGGTAGGCTGTGAGGAAAAGGAAGCAATAACATTAGTCACTTAAATCCCTGGGTAGACTTTAAATCATAGGTCAGGATTCATGATAGTCACAGTGGAAGCACACCAACCCCATGTGCAGATGTATACCCAGGGGAGTACAGGAGACCAAGGGTGATGGACAGTAAGTAGATAAAACAAGAAGCCTTGGTAGAACACAATGGGGAATGTGAAGTTAGTTCAGACAGGAATAGCAAGCCTTGTTGCTTTTCTTACTGCAAATGCTGCTGTTACTGGGTTTTGCTTACTTCTCACTGTTTATGATTTTTTTTCTATTTGGATTTTTTCAATTTTTCCTGAGAAAACCAGATATATATCACATGAGCATTTTGAAATATTCTGCATTCACAAGCTTCTATATGACAAAATACATAGAGAAATCTAATACAAAATATGGATTGCAAGAAAATAGAATTATGCATAAAAACAGAAAACAGAGGAGTGTAGATTAAAATCCAAGAGGTGTTTATGGAATTGTGTCAACAAATCAGCTTGAACACATTCATACATTTACTTTAGGACTATCTATAATTCAGTTTCTAGATTGTTTGCTGGAGTATGTAAGGTCTGATTACCTTCTTGCTTGTTTGTTTCAGTCAGGAACTTCGCTGCATGTACTAATATAACTGCTATAAAACAGAGATGAGTCAGTAACAGAAAAAAAATAATGTATCTATGATGGCATTTAAAAATGATGTGCCATAGTTGGCTGAGAGGAAAAATATATAAGCTGTCAGAAGGATGTGAGCAAGTCAGATTGTCAACTGGAGACCACTTCCACAGTGGCTGAGACTCCGTCTGTGTGGATGAAAGGTCTGTTTGGGGACATCTGGCACTGAAGCAAGGCCCAGTGCAACAGATTCTCCCAGTGATGCTGTTGCCTGCGATTACATTGACCAATGGTCATTTCTTCATGCTGATAGAATCTGAGCCAGTCTAGTCTTCTCATTTTCAGAACCATGTGCAAGGCATCTACCAAAATCTCTTTTTTCCTTCAGATTTCATGTCCAATATTGCTTTCACTCAGTCAAGAAACAGAAGTGAAGCCACACGATAAATTTGATCTCTTAAAATTATTTGCCAATCTTGTTGGAACAAAAGAGATCAAATACAGAGAATAATTCGTATTCTGTCCACATCCTTAAACAAAATTAGCTTTGGATAATGAATACATTTGAGGAAATCATGACTTGCATGCAGATAGTTCTACAAACAGGAAATGGAACTAAATCAATTTGATAAATTACTCCTAGCAAATGAGTCATTCAGACATAGTTTTGCAAGCACTGCATTGAGAGCCGTGTGATTAAGAGTAGAGGTCCTCTTTCCTGGTACAGTGTAAGGACAGTGTCCATCCTATACCATCCAGGAACCGTATAGTAGTAGTTCCCAGGCAGCTTGCCCAATTTCCCACCATCTGAGAAGCTGCTGTCCTGTTATTGCAAAAGTCATCCACAGTGACCAGGAGATATCTCTGTGAATGCTGTGGTTCACAGCAAAACTCAGGTCACCTTTCAGGGAGCTGTCAGAAAGCGAAGCCACGGCTCTTTTCTGGTCTGGGAATGCTGGACACTGTCTTTGTGGAGGTATCCATCATCTTATAGCTGAGGTGTGTTCTTCACAGTACCAAACTGTGCATGTCATTGGGCTATTTCAACTCCCTTAGCAGCTATGTTACACCAGACAAAATCCATGTGAACTTAATAGATCTAGGCTCCACTTCTAATGCTATATTTATTTTATTTTACTGCTACACAAGGAAAGACAAAGATTCCAGGTAGATAGTTAAGTGTATATGAAAGTAAGCTGCCTGTCTTCATGTAGACTTCTCCTACAAAATAACATGCAAAGGAATAATTTGATTCCTTAGTGCTGATCTTAGATTTATCCGTGTCTCTGATACTTTACAAAAGGGGTCAAGAACATGGCAGCCACTGTAAGATGTCGGGGAAGCATGTGCACTCAGGTGTGCTCTGCTGATTTCTTGATTTCTTACGGGTGAGTGCTATGCCCACATCTACACTTTGTGGAGGTTAATGGTAACCTGGTTCAAAGAGAATTTTGTGCAAAACGAGTTAACAGTGTTTCTTATCTGTCTACAGCATGTAGATAGAGAGGTTGATAGGTAGATTTAGTGAATTATTGAGGCTGCCAGGTAGAGCAGTTTTGTCCCCCTTTGTGTAAGATAAGGCTGAAAAGAAGGACTCTGTATTCCCTACATACCAAAAAGCTGGGATATTCTGTCTGAAAAATAACAAATCTGTTGCTAATGAAGTAAGAAGGAATAGGACAAAATTGTGGGGAGGGCCTAAATAAGAGCATATAGATAAGTGCAATAGTTTTTAGCTCAGAAGACGTATGCACTGTATGTGCATATTTGTGGGTGAGAGAGAAATATTTTCAAAAACACGCACACTTTTCAGTGAAGGTAGAATAACAGTTTTTACTCCTGAGAATACTCAGGTGACAGACGAAGTAGTACTTAAAGAAACTTTGAGCTGAAGTGTTATTTCTATATCCATTATCAACTGCGCTCCCATGACTAAACTGTGTTCCTCCAGAGAGAGAGGAAAGCTAACAGAGCTTCTAGCCATTTTACAGGAAATCTTTTTTTTCTTCTTCAGATGGGAGCAGAGGGAGTACTAGGTGAAAAAAACTTACTTTGCTGAGACCAAATTTTCAGCACACAAATAGACATTAAATAGACAATTATATAAGAAGCTAAAGCCCCAGTCGCACAATGGGGAATCACAAAGCCTGTTGTTTTTAATGGCCTGGTGACATTTGAGACTAGATGAGCACTTGTCTTTCAGACAGCAGTGCACAGAGTGAGCTAACAAAAATTTTAAATTACTTGGAGGATTTCTACTTTTCAGCCTTATATGCCTAAAAATGATGCGACTGTAAGCATTGCTAATCACAGCTCAGAATATATTCATTACTCAATCTGCATTAGGATAATATAGATGTTCATGGTAGATAGAGCCAAACCACATTGAAATAAGAAGATTCTGTCATCTCTCAATTAAACAGAGATTATCAAACCCATTTTGTAGATATAAGAGCAATGACTCTCACAAATGTTCTGTGGCAAAGTTTGAAAAACTGTTGATTTCTAAAGATTATATTGTGTCTGCAGTACAGACCTACCTTCTCCTCATTAAATACTATCACTGAAGCTAAAGGTTACAAGGCGCATTTGGTACGTGAAGCAATCACACAGAAACAGTTCACAGTTAAGAGGCCCTTCAAGAGTCCCCATTCTACAGTTTTTTTCATGTCTTTCTCCTAAGATCTGTGTAAATGTTTCACAAGTATTTTGCAATTATTTCTCTTTTTTCTTTTCAGTACAGCAGTGTACTGATGGAGAATACTGGTACAGATATTTTCTAATAACATGCAAAGAGAGATTTTGAAAGGGAGGGTAATTAGAGATCAAAGTATTTGGTGAAGTAAGACTGTATCTCCAAATTGTATTCATCAATTTTAGGTTGACCCAAAATACCTAGTGAGTGAAATTTCATGAAATGTTTTTTAAAAAATAAAGTTTTTTCTGGATTCAAAGACTTTTTTTTAGCACTTATGTGCAAAAGAGGGAAGGCGTTATGAAAAAAATGAGTGGAAAAAGTTAGTTTTTCAAAGTATAGTGATGTGTCAGCCAGTATCTTCCATGTATCTGAATACACTACTTTACTTGCACAGTTGGGCATTAGTTTGGCCAACAGCCTACAGTTCTGGAATGCCAGGAAGAGGAACGCAGAAAAGTAACTCCTTTGAACTTCAGATAGGAGAAAACAAGTCAGGAACATATTTTCAGCAGTATAGTCAATAGTAATATCACATGTGAAGAATTTCTAGCCATGTCAGAGTCTGAAAAGAAGCATTCCCCCCAAGATCAGAAATACTGATCTGATTGTCAAGCTCCATTTGAAAATGTGGCTTAAGTGCCGTGTGTCTACGTCTGCATTGAAGATATCATTGCCATTAGATGAGAAATGCAAACAGTACAAGTTATGAGAGAAATTGCCAGCCTGTGGAGGTGATGGGAAGCAGTAAGATTTTGAAACTGTGATGAAATATCTTTGTATTAAAGGAAAGAGTTAATGTTCAGAATACTTATGTATAGCATATCTAATTCACTGAGATGAACAAATTATCTAGGGTTGAGCTAAAAAGACCTCTGGTTGTAGACTACAAGAGAAAGACTACTGCTTTGAACTAAAGAAGTCAAAAAATTGGACTTTGAACTACAAAAAAAGAGGTACCAGTAAGATCTTTGCTTTAGCCAATCAACAACAAAGTTCTGCTTTGAAATATAATTAGGAAAAAAAAAAAAAACCAAACACAAATCCTACTAAATTCTGAAATGAAATGAAGTTAAGAACTGTCCTTCCAAAACAAACAGAAGTCTGGACATCTGAAAAAAAAAAGAACAGGGAAAAACAGCTGTAAAAGCAGCAGTGGAACTGTGTTATCTAATAGCTAGTGCTGAAGCCGAGAAACCCAACAAAGTAACTTGACATTCCAATGAGTTATGTCAAGGTGTTATTCCCTTTATTATAGTGTTGGGTGCACGGGGATTGCTCACCAAACGTGCACACTGAGAGAAGTAGTGACTACACATTTAAAGGTACAGCATCTACATATTTACATTCCAAGGACATGGGCAGAAATTCTGAGGTATAATTAACATCTCTGGTGGCTGTGGGATGAAGTCATTTTTGCTGTAATTTTCCAGCCTTTTACCAGGGGTAGCCCAAGTCGGTTGCCACTGATGTTGCTGAGCTGAGGCATCTGTTTTGCCATCTTACCATCAACAACAGGACGTATATTATACTTTCTTATCTTTGCTTGACAACAAGTTTTGCGGCCTCTGTGCTTGTTCTTCAGCTTACACTGACACAAACCTCCTGTTTTTCAGCTTGTATCTGCTGAAGTTATGCAAAAGACTGTTCTCACAATATGGAAAAGCTGTTCTCACGATTCAACGCTCAGGATTGAATACAGCTTCTTAATCATGGTTGTTATTCATCTGGGCTCTCCTTAGCTGTATTGTTTACCTGATGGCTTCACTCTGTGAAACAAAGCTGCTGATGCTTACCAAACTCACAGAAGTGGGTGTATTGTTTACAACGTTTTGAAAATGTTATGTCTTGTGTACACGCTAAGTATCTTTAAAATACTTTACCCTGGATGATTACAATGCAAAGCAGAGAATAAAAGCCTGCTTTACCATAGGAAAGATAAACGAACATTCTAGCTGTAAAAAAGAGGAGGTGATGTAGAAAAAAATCATAAGACTGAATAAAAGAGAAAAAAAAGAAGGAAAGGGTGAGGTGGAAAAGAAATAATCAAGAATAGTTTTCCAGGTTCATCAGTCATCTGTGAAATGGAAATGATTTGGAAATGACTTGCAACAAGGTGAGTTTCCACATGGAAACTACTTGAATCAAGGGAAGCACTGTTTGCTTCCCTCTTACTAGAAGCAAGGCCTCTTGCTGTCGCATTGCCATCTGGTGGGGAAAAGTGCTGCAGAGAAAAGCGATGCTGTCACAGCACGTACTCCCCAAGGAAGGTTGTCCAAGACGAGATGAGGAAAGAGCCCCCAGGAATAGAAAGCAGAAATGCCACTGCCCACAAATGCCAATCCTTGATTGATCTCTCTGGGTGCTCTGCCACGCTGAGGAGACCGACTGTGCTAATCTGAGAGTAAATGCCACATATAATGGCACTTCCACTAATGGGTAGACAAAAGAAGGCTAGTCATGCTGAAGAGGATGTGCTGAATACTTCAAAAAATAGTATATAATTAGGGAGACATATGGGTAAATGAATTCCAAAGTCTGGGTACTTTAGCTGCTCAACTTTATGCATCAGCTAGCTCTTTTCTTCAATAATTCCAGTGAGAATGGAGAAATAATGAGACAGAGCACATGTACTTGTACTTCTAAGTGCATTAAATGAAGAGTTTGCTTTGGATGGCCTGATAATTACGTCCAGCATAATGAAGATATATGTGAAAGCACAAAATTAACTTTGGCTTGCAAGAAAAATATATATATATATCTATCAAAATGTGCTGAATTTAGTTTTGTTATTTTTTTCATTCAAACACAGACAACAGAGAAAAGTAAGAATGAGGCTGTGAAGAATAGAAACCTGTGTTCTGCAGAATGTTTTGGCTTTCAGTAGTGAATACTAAGTGTGATATGTTCATTGTATCTGCAAACAAAGTCAGCCAGCTAAGTCAAATCTTTCCAAAGAAAATGTTGATCTTTGTGGGCTAAAACATGTTTCCAATATGTGACAAGACATATCAATTGATATAAAAATGCCATCATATCCCCTGAAGTTATTTTGTCTTCATGAATGAAGTGATTAAAAAGTCAGTCTTGTTCTGGAAGGCCAGATCCTGAGTTAATTTTCACCAGTGTTTGTCAGATCAGCTCTGCTGACTCAATTCATCAGCCCTGCAGCAGTAAGGTTTCTGTGGCATCACTCAAAGGCATCAAAACAGAAAGTCCTTCAAATATTGATTCTGCCACTAAGTATTAGGCACACTGTTACATTTGATTTTTATGGATTGTTACCTTCATCAAAGACCTTTCTATTCCATGTGCCCTTGAGATGGATGAACATGCATGCTAAGCGGAACCTATCAAACATTATTCTTCACTCATTTTAAACCATTTATTTCAACAAGCAGCATGAAATTCAACATGCCACAAAAATCTTCCAGAGAACTGTAGTTCACCCTTCTGTCAAACTGACAGCAGTAGGAAATTACACCAAAGGACAGCCTGCATAGGGAACACCTGTGTCCTTTTGAGTTGCACCACTGAATAGCAAGACACCAGTACAGACCATCTCAAGTTCCCTACACATGTTGCAGAAATGAAATATGCACTCATTTTCCTCCTGCTTCTTTTGATGACCCTTCTCTCACCAGGGTGCTGAGGCCTGGAAAGCAAGAAGTGCAGAGGTGTTCTGACCAGTGATAAGATGGCATGACATCAAACCCTTTCTGTTTTGTGGTATCGGTGGTATGACCTCAAGCTCTACCCACATTGTGGTACTAGCACCAATACAACCTCTTGGGCTTTCCATAGTCTATCTGGATTATTTAGGTTTTTCTCCTCTGGCATAAAGTAGCTTGGGGATATTTAAAAGATAATATTAAGAAACTAAATTCCACACTATGAAGCTTTGATAATCACTTCAATGTGAATAGAGAACTTCGGTCTACTTTCTGCATAACTGCTGTTCCGTAACACTGAAATCTTTTTCACCGTATCCCTCTCAGTTCACGTGGACCATATGAAATTTCAGCGATTTGAAAAACAAATGCCATTCAGCATGGGGATTTTAAGAAGATGAGACTTGATCCTCTCTTGCAGTATCCACAGGTTGACTGTTTCCAGCAATTATAAATAAGAGTTAAGTGGGAAGTGGGTAGGAAATTTTAGTAAATCTTCATATTTAATACCCACTGAGGGCATATGACAGCAATATAAAAAAAAAAAAGTAAAAAATTAACTCCACAAAATATACTGTATCCCCCACTTCTCTGGATTGTTACATAAAACACAGTCATTTTCATATACAGAGTGATAGATACCATTATGACTCCACTAGTTTCAGTGGAAGTATTATATAGTTTAAAAGAATTAAACCTATTTCGCACCACAAGGAACTTTCTTTTGCATTCACAAATTGCTCAGATCAGGGCTTTAACTAGAAATAATGAAGATACACTTTACAAAATGTCTCCTTCTCTCTCTGCTTCAGATCTTGTGCAACGAGTTTGGAATCCACAGTCCACACAGTAAAAGGAAAAAGTGCTGTTTTTTAAATTGTTTTATTTTACAGATACTGTGCATTTCTCACAAAAATCGTACTATTATTTGTCTATAGGCATATTTCACCCTAGCAAGATGTCAGTGCAATCAAGTACAATCAAGGAATGAACACCCTGAGGCAGTGGACTGCATGGCTGTGGCTTGGCACTACAAGTAGTACTGCAGTGTAGCAATGATAGAGGATGTTATAGTCGGTTTGTTTGGATTTCAGGTTGTGCTGTAAAGAAGCATCTGTTGATCAACTGAAAATAAATGTCACTATGACAAGACTAATTACTTAAGTCATAACAAGATACATCAATCAGCAGTTACAGCTGAAGTACGACGCAGAAGATGAAAATGATAATGCACTTTCCATTTTTACATTCTTTAGCAATTCTAACTTTTACCTTGCAAACTCTTATTTCACTTAATATCTTGCAGGACAGAGCTGTTTTTATGGCTATTTAATTAAAACCAATTATCACAAAGTGATTCCATTTTCTGCATTGCAGTCCCTTTGCTTTACTTAGGGCTGCTATGAATTTACATCAGCTTGACAATTAAAGCTCCAAACCAGTTGTGAAAGCCTTTTATATCTGGTTTTCATTAGTTCATATTAAACGATTCATTGGCTTGATTCTCACTTCAGTGAGCCTTCTCATAAAATCTCCTTAGGCATAATGGTGATACCACATAGGATGTGAAATGAATTAATACATCAGCAGAAACACAAACTAGAAGACATTTTTTTTCTCACATTTTATTATTTTGCAGATACACTTGTCAGTCATGTGCAAGATATACTGAGAGCAAGAGAGCAGGAAAGCAGCATTGAGTCAAAGGGATGTGTTGACATTGTATTCTTCATTTGCTGAAGCAGGTGTAGTCAGCAAGTCTCTGCTGAAAGGAATTATCCTCTACACAGTTGCTCCTTGGTGTTATAAGAGTGCCCACTAAAGCTGCATAATTAAACAGAATTTCACTACAAAACCATATTTTCAAGTGTATCCATAGATTTCATATAGAGAAGTTTTGTCTTCCTAAAACTAGTGTTCTGAGTGAGTTCTTAAAAAATGCACACATTAATTTGTTGATAAGAATGAATTAATGAATGTTTAGTTCAGAAAACATAGAGGAACAGCTGTAAACCAATATGAAGAAACACTTCACTGTCTTCCAGATCTGTGCAAGTATCGTATGAAACATGATGTACAAAATGCTCCTGTACCCAGGTAAAGACACAGATGATCAAAATTACATCCGTTTAGTAGGTAGAGAATACCTTTGGATTTATAAGTTTTTAATGTTTGGTGGAAGACCTATGCTGGCTAATTGAAAGATCTTAAATGCTATTAATCTCATCAAAAGTTTAGGAAAAGCAAACAAACAGATTAAGTGTAGCTTGCCAAAAATGGCATTGAGGGGAAAAGCCTTCCAATCATCCAATTGTCTGGCAACTCCAATAGACTCTGCACATCCAAATTATTTTTCATCACACTTCAGCTAAAGGTGCTATCATAGAATGATAGAATCATAGAATCATTAGAGTTGGAAGGAACCTTTAAAGGTCATCTATTCCAAGTACCCTACAATGAACAGGGACATACACAGCTACATCAGATTCCTCAGAGCCTGGTTCAGCCTCACTTTGAAAGTTGCCAGGAACACGGCATCCACCACATCTCTGGCCAACCTGTTTCTGTGCCTCACTGTATAAGACCTTTTCCTTATATCTAACCTAAACCTACCCTCTTTAAGTTTGAAACCATTTTGCCTTGTTCTATCACAACAGACCCTGCTCAAGTGTCTGCCCCCTTCTTTCCTGCAGTTCCCCTTCAGATACTGAAAGGCTGCTATCATGTCACCTAGAAGCATTCTCTTTTCCAGGCTGAACAGCCCCAGCTCTCTCAGCCTCTCCTCATAGGAGAGGTGTTCCATTCCATGGATCATTTTTCTGTCCCTTCTCTGGACATTATCCAACAGGTCTATATATAAAAGCAACATTCTAGAAATGTATCTAGCTTGTGCATGGTAAATTAGGCTGCCACAGGTGAGGAAACATGCCTTAGCCCCTAAATACGTGGCAGACAGTTTAACAGTGTGGCTAGGAACCCTGGCTTTCAAATGTGGTTTCTCTGTTGCAGGCAGTGAAAGCAATGAGTCAGGTGGAAAAGATGCCAAACTCATCTATCTCCTCTGCACATTTAGAGCAAGCCAAAGTTCTCCAGTTATTGTCAGTCTGATTTCACTCTTTTCCATGAGCCTTCACTTGATAAAATCAGACTGGGACCCTGTTCATAGAATATGAAATGATTTGTTGGGGGTGTCCATGATAAATATGACAACAGTAATTATGTTATTACTTGTCAGGCTTCCTTATCTTCCTTTGGAGCTTCCCTTCCTGTCCAAAGCCTGTTTGTGATTTGGATGTCAGATATAGAAGGATCAGTTGTGTATTCATGAATTTGAAAGTCCAATACTTTGAACATCCAGCACTTTCCACAGCACTGTCACAGACTTTTCTGGGCCTGAGTTCTGTGTTACAAGCTTAAGACACCAAGAAATGACTAACATTTTTTTCCTTGAATCAAAAAACTAAAAAATGAAAGCCATTTCAATCTCTCCTGCACCGTAGAAGAATTTCATTTAATTTTACTTTAAAAATAAACTCAAAAATATTTCAGATATATTCAGTATTTACCCAGAAGGCTTTTTTTTGGAACATATAGCCATGCAATCTATAGATAACAGAGAGGATTAATTAGGTGTGTATCCAACAGATAGATGGTCACTGAATTAAATAATACAAATTGTAGAGCCTGTATAAATAAGCATTTTTTCCTGATCACCTAGTAAAGAACAGTATAAAACACTAAACATGGAAGTCTGGAGGATGACATTTAAAAGAAAATGGAAAATAACAAGAGCACCAAAGTTCCCCTTCCAGGGCATACATAGTTCAACATCAAATGCTCTTCCAGTCTTGTTTTGCTATAGTTACTTCTGATTCATGCTAATAGAACTAGGAGCAGAATCAAGGATGAAGTTTTGTTCTGTATAAATCATGCTGTTCTGCCTTTTTTTATTTTTGACTTAAATTTTTCTAGCTTACTCATCAATTTGTTAGTTACTTGACAACAAACTATATTAAAACATACTTCCTGTTGGAGTTATGTTACATGTTCCACTTTACATTTAAGGATATACCAAAAAACAAACAAACAAACAAACAAAACCCTGTACAATATGTGATTATATTAACACTCAGGCTTAAGAAAGTGCTCTACAATTAAGCTTTGGTTTTGACAGCCTGATTCATTTCCAGTTATTTCCACTTAATTTGAATACTACCTTCTCAATGTCCTCTGCATTTTATTTCCATATTTCAAAGCCCCAGTTTTACATAACAGATTTCAGTGCACTACAAGTATGTTCCTTCTACCTGCACATCTATGTAATCTTACATCTTGAATAGCTGACATCTGAGCCAGGTGCTGTGGAAAAGCCACTATGTCTCACCTATGGAATGACAGCCATTTCCTTACTTGAACAAAGTGATGATTTTTTTCCTGATAAACACACCACATGTTTTAAACTGGTAGTTCTAATACTGACAATACAACCACATGAAATGGAAAATCTGCCTTTTCTTTCTTCTTACCTTTCTAATTCCCTTTGTATTCAGCTCATTCTAAATTTAGCTATGTAGAGCAAAAACACCAGTATACAACTCTAAGCCTCTGCATTTCAGTCAAGTTAACAGCTATCAATACACATTCATTTCATTTTTTTCTCTTCTTCAGTATTTTACTTTACTTCAGGTCACATAATCTCATAAGAGCAGAAACCACTTTTTTAAACATGAAAAGGAAACAAAAGATTTTCTGTACCTCACAACTGCAGGAAAAAAATGATTTGAATCTGTTACCTGAATATCTGATAAGATTCTGAAAAGTAAAAAGTCAAAATTAACTACAGGTGTGCTTTTAAATCACAGTTTTTAAGTTAAGCATATGAGATGATCTGATTGAAACCTGATTCTGATGTTGGCAAGAAGGTTCTTCTGAGTCCTCTCTGGAAATACGTGGGTGTCAGAGGAAGATCACATTCTGCCATTCATCCCAAGACTAGGAGTGTAAAAGTTAGAATGCCATTAAAAAGGGCAATGGTGATCCACTCTGTCTGTGATGGGCTCCCACAATCACAACCACTTTCCTACAAACAGAGGAGAAGAACCACATTTGCTAAAAATAAAGTTCAGTCAATAGCTGAAAAGCAAGCAGGAACAATACTATAATGCCCTCTAGAAACTAAGGATGGAAAAAGGGCAGGAGGGGGAGGAAGCATGGAAAAAAGTGTGAAGAGCTGTACAAAAAAGTCAAAAGGGAAACAAAGCAGGTGACCTACAAACCAGCTACTATTCTTCATGAAGGAAGAGGAAGCATGAACAGTAGTAGACATAGTGTATGCAGTAAATGTGAGTCATCCCTGTTGAGAAGAGCCTATAAATAAAGCTCTTTTTTTTTGTTAAAAGAATAGACAGAATCCTATTTTGCTTAACAGTGCTCATAAAACTTTCCAGGAGCAGAGCTAAGAAGTCTTTGGAACAGTTATTAATAGTTTTCCTTACTTAATTTTACAGCTTTTCTTTTCTAATGACAAAAATGGGATTAGAAAAAGATAAACCAGAACCAGGAAGAAAACAAAACAGAACAAAACAAACTAACAAAAAAAGCTTTGTAAGATTTAAATTCACATTTTGTAACACTTAAGTATATATTGGAAGTTTTTGTATAACTATATTTTCCCTGAAAATATTTGTATGTTTTTGCAAAGTCCTGTTGGAGAAAGCATAAGTAAATAATTATGTTACTAAGACTGTTCAAGGAAGTGTATACACAGCTTGAGACAAAAGCAGGGGACAGTGCTCTCTACTACAGCATCTGAAGCAGTGGTGACACAATTGGTAAAGAAAAATGGATAGAAGCTTGGATAACAAAGTATTTCCTAAAGATGTTCATGTGGTTTCTAATTTCATATATAATTATGATAACTTTATAACTTAAATGAGGATCAAAGCTTTGAAAAACAGAGTCATGGTATGAAGAGAAGCAATGAGAGCAGTGACAGGCAGGTAATAATCTGCTGCAAGTGCCAAATGCAAGGTGAGCTGGGACCACTGCCTCTTTTCACACACATCACACAGATGTCATCTGATAACAATTTAGTTAGCACTGTAGAAAGGGGAGATTTCTCATCTTAATTACACCAGGGCCAGAATAGCACTATGAATTCCATTGAAATTATTGCATAATTGAAGTGGTGGCTGAAGTAAAGGAGCCTACAATCAATATTCATATTTTATTACGTATTTATCAACACAAACTGTGTCCTGAGTTCCTGGTTTGTGGAAACAGAGAAAAATAACAAGGATGTTCATTTAGGACTCCCATGTAGAAGGGATGTGCCAGGCAAAGGGAAGGGTTTGGGGACCGTGGCACTGGTGTTCTGCTTTTGCAGGTGGGATGAACTGAGGTATAGTGCATTATAATGTGGGTTGCAATATGGAAGATGGTATAGTCTGAAGAATAAATTAAAATGGATGTCCATTTCTCCCTGAAAATTGTGGTTAGCAGCCAATGGGTAGAAATTCCTAGTTGGCTAGTGATAAACAGCAGGGGAAGCAAACAAATGAAGAACTATAGAGGTTTCTTAGTGATAGTCATGACAGAGTCAGGGAACAGTTCTGTGGCTAGACCTAAGACTCAAAGAGCCCTCACCTAAATCTCTAGATGCCACATCAGCCCAGCGAGTGAGAGAAGAAATGTTAACTGACCACTGAATGAAACACAATTTATAAAACATAACAATGAAAAGATAGTACATCAGCTTTGGTGAAATGAAACCAAGTTCTGTCTTTTACCTCACACTTTAGAACCAACCAAGTTACCTTTCTCTGCCATTGGAAACAGTACCTGAGGGAAAGAAGAGAACCATGGAGCATTTAGGAGAAATACTAGTGACTGATTTGAGTTGTGGTTTTTGCTTTTTTTTTTTTTTAATACTATTATTCCATGTAATCATAGGAGATGATTTGGCAGGGGGCTAAAGAGATCATTGTTCTTTTCCACATCCGTAGAATCATCTTAGTGCCAGAAAATATCTATTATATTTGATTTCCAGCTTTCTCAGAATGATTTACTATTAAATAACTTCAGGGAATCTTCGCTTTCTGAATTTCAAGCTAGGGCACAGAGAGAGAAAAAACAAGCAACTGCATTATCTTTTGGAATAGATATCACATCTTTCAAATTTTGCAGATATCTGCTCTGGCAGAGCAAGGCACTGAAACCTAAGCTGTCTCTTCAGTTTGTCCATTTAATTGATTAAGGGCACACCAAGTTTCATGCCTACCACATGGCTTCTTTCATTACTAAAAAAATGCTCTCATCAGAAAAAATGCCAACATTTACTTAGCACCAGCAATGCAAACAAAAAACACTCCCTGTTCACAGCCCAGCACGGCTGGTTACATGGCTGTCGTCTCCAGTGGCCAGATGAGTGATGGCTTCCACATAGGGATGAGTATGCTGCAGGATAGAGAAAGAGAAGAGATCTTCTTATGCCCTGCATAAGCCTAAAGGGGAATGGGATTTGCCCCCTAAAGTCCAAAAATTGAAAAAAAAAAATCATCATTATGTGTATATTCTTTTTTTCCAAGCAGCTAATAATTTGGTAATATGCCTGCATATTTTCAGCTGAATTGAACGTTGCTTGATGCTATTCCTAGGGGAATTTTATCAGTAGAAACATTCTTCCCTGCGCAAGAATTGAGACATCTCTAGGACAGTGATCGCTGAACAGAAGAATACCAATAAAAAACCACTCCCAGCCAAATATAACATTAATTCATGTCTCCTGAGAGCTAACTAAACATATGTTTTTCTAGCATCAAGTGCAGAGCAGCAGGAAGAAATCTTAAGATCTCCTGTGATTATCTGAGCTCTTTCTCTTGTATCAAAACATAACCTTTGTTTTGCCCACCGAGACATCCTTTTGGCATTTCAGAACGCCTCTGAGTACCTTGCCCCAAGGCTATGCAAAACTCCTCCTCCCAACTGGCTTTGAAATTGTGCAAATGCTGCACTGTATCTTGGGGAATGGAAATTATTTGTCCATTTGCACTTCCTGCAGATCAGACGAGGCTCCCCAGCCAGGGCTCTGGGCAGAGTTTTCCTAAGTAAATTCTAGCAAAGTGAACATCTTTCGTGCTAAGTATTCTCGCACAGTACTCATGTTATTCCCCTGTCAAAAACAGTTTGTGCTGAAGTGGCTGGTTGTTGTAAACAGGGAGCAAGAGAATGACTTCAGAGGAAGGTTCACACACACGCACACAGCTCTGTAAGCAGCTCTGATTGAAGCCATCGGCAAACTAGCAGCTTAAATATGCCTTTGGAGGCTAGAGGCCAGAGGGACCTAAACAGTGCAGGAAACTTAAGACACTGTCAAACAGATGTGGTTTAATTTTGCTGCATCTGTTGGCAGATAAACAGAATGTGATAATACAGTGCACCTGCTAATAACAGCCTGAGAAGGCAAAGCCACAGGCAGTGAAGGCTGAATGTCAGGGACGTGGTGCCCGAGGCAGGTGGCTCTGGGCATGAAGTGAACTCTCCCTATTCAGTGTGCCAGCCTCACAGCATTTGTTTCTGTACAGAGAAAAAGTTGTTCCTCTAGAGATGCTGAAGCTACTTAGCCGGGTGTTCATCCTGCAGGTACAGTGAGCTGGGAAATGCAAAATATCAGCATCAAATTAGCGGAGAGTTAAAATCTGAAAGTCAGCATTTTCAGGATTGTGTACAGATTTAGGGAGGTTCTGTTTTTGCATGCCAAGCCTGAGACACATATGGGTGAGGGTGCTTAAGGGCTGAACCCCCAATTAGATATTTCAGAGTTTTCAGCATGCATGAAAAAAATACAGGCATTCATTCTTTTGTGTACTAAATGCCAAAAATGAAGTACCACCTATCACCACCGGCTTGTTTTAAGATGTCACTTCCAGTTTTCACCTTTATGCCTTATGACTGGCAGCTCCATCCAGCAAGCCAGATGTACTGGTGCTTCTGCGAACTGAGATCTCAAGTTAACTTCTATTCATAATCAGATTTTTTTTTCAAATTAACGATTAGCTACCATATTTAGGACTGAATACAAATAGAATCTTCAAAAAGATAACATCAACAATGGATTTTTCATTTTTGAACTTTCCATAAGCTGAGCCTCTTATATGGCACGATCATGTGCTGTTGAGTGTACAGCTTGGCTCTGGGCAGTCCAGCTCACTCCCAGAGTGGTACAGCTATGTTAGCACAGTCAGTTCAGTAAAACTTGAGTGGCTGTCACTTGTAGAAATGCCTGTACTTGCTATGAATGCACCATAGACTCTGCGGTTCCTAGGTACTCTAAGGCTATGTCAAGGCTACATCAACATGCCACTCTGCCTAGTCTAAATAACCTACCTAGAATCATACATATCTTCCACAAAGATATGGCAGTAACAGCTCAAAAAACAGCAGAAATACGAAAACAAAAGTAGCATCACATTACCATCTGGCTTCCTGAATAATAGTTACCAAAACAAAGCAGAAGTCAGTAGTTCCCAGGGTTGATGCACATCAAGCTCCAGTCACACAAGCGCAGACTGAAGACCATAGGTACTGAGGGAGCAGTAACACTCACAGCCTGCACTCAGAACTTTCCCTCCTCATTATGTGGGGTAAGTTCATTCAATAAAAACTCAGGTTCTTCACACCTAAAGCGTGAGTTCAACTTGCTTCCTTCTCCCTAAAAGGACACTGAATTTAAAATCAAGCATAAATGCATTGTACTCACATAAGTATTTTTATTAAATTATTTCCTGGTACTTTATTTAAATACAGCTTAAGCATTTTCTACATTGTGTTGCCAGATATCCGCCTGATTTCCTTGTCTTTGAATGTGAACACATGATCCTCATTTCAGAAAGAGTGAAATATCTTTTCTGAAACTCTCCCTTCTTCGTCCTGTTCTTCCATAGCTTCCTGTGTCTGTGAAGAGCAGATAGCGTTGTGTATGGGTTTTCTCATTTCCAAGGAGAGATAGGGAATGGAGAAAGATGAATTAACTGGAGCTTAGTTGAAACAAGGCTAAAATTATTTCATTTAAATATTCAGTTGATTTCAAAGACAGAGAAGGGCAACTATTACTGTAGTAAGACAAGATTTATTGAGAGAAATACTAAAAACATCATAGGTCTTTGCCCATCCAACTTCTACAGCTTGTAAGCTGTAAAAATATACTTAATACAATGAGATAAATAATTATGATTTTACCTTCTGGTGAAGTTGCTAAAATAAATCAGGCTATTTTCTGCAATTTCACTACCTTAAAGTTTACACTGAGAACCTTATTCAGGCAACTTTCCCGGTGAAGTCAGGGAGCTTTTAAGGCATGAAAGAATACATGACTGGCTCTTCAGGACACATCATTTTTGATGTGAACTGAGAAAAATGCTCCTGCTGTGAACACTACCACTAACTTCATTCTTTGGTATTGACAGGCAACCATAATGCTTAGTCACTAGGCAGAGAACAGAGCAGGAAATGAGGCTCAGGACAGCTGGAGCAGCTAATGAGAATGAGCAGTACCTGAGCAGCTCCTTCTCAGGGCCACACAGCTTGCACCCCACAGGACAGCACTGTCAGCTCCTGGTGGTCCCACTCTGTGGCTGTGACAGAGCTGTGTCCACAGTGGTTTTTATGCGGGAGCTTGAAATGGAAACCCAAGAAACAAACAGCTGCTGAGATAAAGAAGCGGTGCTGAGAAAGACAGAGCCCTGGGCTACTGAAAGCCAGCATCAATGGGAGCTGGACCAATAACGTGGAAAGCAACTGTTCTGGCTTCAATTCAATTAAAAGCTTTGCAGGGAGCCAGAGCAGAGAATTCAGGGTTTCTGTTGGGTGTGATGGTTGTGTTTCCCATTGCTCAGAAAATGTTGTTTTCTGTTACAAGCAACCATGAGCTCCAATGAAGTTATGAGTAAGAATGAAAGTAAATTTGGAAGGATTCAGCAGTGAAAAATGACATAAAAGGAGCTTCGGTGAAACTGGGTCGTGCTTGAGCTGCCTGCAGTAGCTGTGTATGCCTACAGTCTGCGGGAACAAGATGCTCACACATAACCCACTGAAATTTGAGAGGTCCACGGTTGAAGTCAATGCACTTACAGAAGTGTAAATCCAATGAGAGAGAAAAATTAGGAGCTATTATTGTGACATACATTAAGAAAGTATATTTATAGTGAAGATAAACAGAGATAACTGTTGAATATAGTTGTTCCTGGAAAAGTTTTGCCTGTGCACTGTTTGCCCAAGCAATATCCTACTTCCAGCCAGAGAGCTTATTTAATGGAATCACTTCCTGTTTATCTTGAGCTTTGATAGATCTCTTTATCTGAACTGTGGTGGTCTGGGTTCACATTTTCAATGAGTGCTACAGCAGTGCTTTTTCTGAGCCCACCCCTTTTGTTTGTTGCTGTGGTATATGCTCTGAGCTCCCACCTTCCACCTGCCAAGGCTCCTTCTGGTACCCCTTGAGCAACATCAGAGGTCATCGGCACTTCCCATTGAAATTTTTTTTTCTCTAAGTCAAACTAGACTCTTTGAAAGCAGTGTTTAACTGCATTCTCTGAATTCTGCTGATTTAATTTCCATGTTTCACTGCTTTATTTCCCTTCAAAGTTTCTGCTCTGTCAGCTTACTGTTTATTATCTCCTTGCTTTAGACCTACCACTTTTTCCTTTGTCATTTTTCAGCTATCTGCACTTTATTTGTGGTTAGCTGTATCACCTAGCGCTGAGACGGCACTACACACCTCCTCTGGTGTCAACTAATTCTGTCTGAATGGTTGACTTTAATCCTTTCAAACTAAAAGAAATATCTGAATGATTTCTTTCCCTTTCAACAAGTTCAGTCTAATGCTGCAGTGCTCATCTTAAAAGCAGAAATTGGTCAGTCTCACCTCTGAACCCATCACCTATGAATTCAGATATTTTGGGGATTAACACTCCTTGAGTCAAGACAGCAGGGACCTCCATCATTGCTGCCATATTCCAAGGTGTAAAGAACAAAATCAACAATAAAATGGTAATAAAAATACAATATTGACACTAACAATATTGGCTTTGAAATGGGTGATCTCTAGATATTACTTAATTATCATGGGAAAGAATGTTAATGAATGCAAAGGTTTTATTTTTCCCAACTCAGCACACAGGCAATGTTTCACAGGGGTGACAAGAGATGCTGTACTGCAAGGTTTCTTTCCCTTAACTGTAAAGCCAAGTTTATGACTGCTTATGGTCACTAATGTGTCCTGGTGTACTTCCAAGTGCTGGATCATTAACCTTGCTGTCAGAGCTAAAATCCACTCATATAATTAGGTTACCTTGCAGTTTCAAATGGAAAAAAATCTTTTTTCTCTTTCCTTCAGGAGAGAAAATGTGTGGAGCTGCTGCCAAAGAAAGATGGCTTGGCTCTCGTTTTACCCTCTCCACTTGCTTTTTTCAACACACCTCCTCTCCTTCTTCTCTCTGATTCTGTAGCTATGTCACAGAATTCAACTTAATACTTTTTTTGATTCTTATTCTACACTCATAATGATACTGCAGAGAGGTGTTAAGCCAGGTGACTGGCAACTTTCACATCTGTTGCTTTCTCCTTAGTTGGCTTCTAACTAGTCATAAAGTTAGGGGGAGAAGGAAGAGTAATGGCTTGCTATGAGATATTCTGGGGCTTACCTTTGAAGACAAGGTCAGAGCACCTTTCAGTCTTCAGAAAGGATAACAAGAGGGCTTAAGGTGGCTCTTGTTGTATGAGTAAGAATTTCTATGTTACATTTTTTGTACCACTTTTCTTCATACTTTTCCTCAAGGCATAACATATTCCTCAGTAACTCAGTACTTTCTGTCATCTCTATAATCCTGTACCATCATGTAATGTGATATTCATACCTGGAGAGTGACCCCAGCAGTTAAATGAACAGTTCTGCCACCCAGACAGGCAGCAGAAGGCATTTCATGTGCAATCAGCCGTGTGTACACTTACAGTTTTAAATCGCAATTAGGATTTGAAACTAGTGTATGTGGCAGCAACATTGTGAGACTTTGGAGCATCTGCTCACAAAGTTCCCAGAAATAAAGTGCTCTGTAAGCTTTCTATTGGCCAGTGATTTCAAGCTACTGCCAATGCTAGTACCTGAAAATGCATCTTCATTCGGTCTGGCACAGATAACTTTAAATGTAACAAAAATTCTACTAGAGCAAAATCTTACCTCATTTACATTTTTGCAACTTCATTGTCATTAGGTACCTCAATTCCCATCAAATTTTTATTTTTACTGTATACCTCTGAGGGATAAAGTCAGTGGATCTGCACAGGTGCCGTGGAGGCACATCTGGACTGGCAGCTGCACCTGGGTTAACAGGTTTGTCACAAATGAGAGAGCAATCCAGCTCAGGCACTTTCTGTGCCAGATCTGCATGACTAACAAAAGTAAGATAGCAGTTAAGACACATTATTGTTGCTAATTGCCATCAGCTTGTCTCCAAATATTTCCATTCTCAACATCTCATGGAAACACATGCTTTGTGTATCTGCTGCTCCACTGGGAATTTGGACGTTGACTTTAATGAGGAATTTTGTTTTCTCTTTCTTTTATTGCCTGAGCAGATAAACTGTTTTTAACCCTCAAAGCTTTGGTGCTCCTCATTCCATATGTGCTTGTTCATGTAAACAGAGGAGGTGATGACCACATGGGTTTGCATCTGTTTTAGTATAACCATTTATAGTTGTTTCCCTGCTATAGCCCAATCTTTTCATTTGTGCTGAGCAATATCAAGCTGTTCTTTGCAAAGACTGTGAGTACAAATGAAAACAAAAACAAAACAAAACAAAAGACTCTTTCCCATGAAACATAACTGAGACTGCTGGCATTATAACCTACTCAGGGAGCAAAAGTCAAACCTCCCATAGATAAAAGGAGGGATATTTTAAGTAATACAATGCTGATGAGAAGGTTTTATTAGTGGTAACACAGCCTTGCTTCTCTTTCCATTTAAGCTATTATGGAAACTACTCTGGTTTTAGAGCTATAATCTGTCTCAGTTACTTATAAATCAGAAAACTGAATAAAGTAATATTAATAATCGGATAATAAGAAACTTAACTTATTTACATTGACACAGAGCAGAGTACAACCAACAGGAAAATACAGATTGCTTTCATGTAATCACTGTGCTCTTTTGGCAAGGAGTAACGTGTACTTTGATGGTAAGAAATGACATATAAAAGACGATTAGACCCATCATATGTTATGCTTCACAAACTATCTCCATGGAAATGCAGAGTTCACCTTCTTCATTGCTCAAAACTTGTTTTTGGTAGAGATGACTATTGATTTGAAATTTAAATCAAAATTTCCTCATGAATCAAAGGACTTTATTAGTCATGCATGGCATCGTTCTTTCCAATATGACCTCTGCTTGCAAAATGATGTCTCACTCCCATTCTCAGACTGATAGAGTCGGCAAAGAAGGAATAAGGCAGCTTTGTAAAAGGTAACTATTTGTCTTGACTGCTTATTTCAATATTTTCTGATGTGGAAGCAAAAACACATCAGAACCAATTTCCTTGCCTTCTGTCAGTCTGCCTCACTTCTTCTGCATGGTGCAAGTTGTGGGAATTCACTGGAAAGCAATGATACATTTCAACCTGTCCTAAGCTAAGCTCTCACTTCCATTTTAATGCACTCGCCATTTGAAAGCATTGCTTGGAGTGGAACATCCTTTAGCATATACCGTATGATATTCTAGTCCCTGCTGCCGATGGTGTACAGTTGAATACTAAAATCAACTGAGTACTCAGTGTACTATGTTTTTTCACAACGTTTCTTCCCTGGAATGATGTTGATTGATGCCTTTGATTAGTCCAATTTTAGCATAGAGGATGGTGCAGTTTATTCTCTGTCTTGTCCTGAAATATGAAAAAATGCAAAATCTGATCTTTCTAGCAGATATTTCTGAATATGGGTACTGCTCATTTCCCCAGTGACATGAAGCATTTAAGGATCTATGCACTGCAAGGTGAATTCATCCAACAATATATGTAAAACTCATTCACTTTTCTAAGAAATATGCACAAGCATGTGTAAACACAGTTTTATTTCCATCCTGAGAAACTTATAAATCTAGTATCAGATTTTATCATTCTTATTAACAGAATTTCTAATTATATATGTACTAAACAGGATTTAGTTAAATGTGTTTATTAAGCAGAGCAGCTTTTAAAAGTTCAAGTAATTCATATAATTTTCAATTAAAATGGCGATAAGCATTTCCTAGCAGTAAAATAAAAGTTTAAAAATTTTTGATTAAAAGAAAGAACTGGAAAAAATTAAATCGTCCACTCAAATGACTCCATTATTTATAGTAATAGAAGGTTTAAAGGGAGATTTCAAATAACATCATAATGAAAAAATCTATATAGGAAGACCTATTCTTTTTATTTTTTCTTTCTTTGCTCATCCAACTCATATAAATAAAAATAAAATGTAAAGTGGTTTTGAAAAAAGAATGTGTGCAATCGCATTTTATGGGCTACATTTCAATTGGTTTAAAAATAGAGACATCAATGAGACTAGGTTTCTATGAAGTTTTATCATTGACTTTAATGTTCCCATAAAAGTGAATGAGAAGTTACTTTTTTGGTCATCTCAGTAGTTAAACGAATAAAAATACATACTTTTTGGACCATGCATACAATAGTAATCTCAAATGATTAAATAGTTGTTTTCTGATTTGTTTTGTCATTGTTTATCTTAGTTCTATTTTTTATATTTTTTCCCTGAAATATTCCATTATAACTATCCTAAATTCACCCGACTATCAAATGGTATGGGTTTAAAGGGCATTCATTGCAGGAAAGCTTGTAAATCTTAGAAAGGACAAAATAATGCTTTTGATATTTCTTTTGCACAGTCATGTCAATTTTCAGCTGAAGCACTTATTTTGGAGAAAAATGTAAATGGGGGAAGGAGGAGGTTGTACTAAATGTACGGAACTGTTCAGTTAAAAGAACAAGGACAAAATAAAAATGTAAATTTTTACCTGGCATTTTTAAAACCCTTTTTAAAAACCAAAATGATTTTATTCCTCATTCAAAAAGTGTTTCATTTTTAAATTCTCCTGCTTATTTTAGATTTTTTTCTGAAGTGGTGAAATCTTCATTCAGTTGTATTGATCTGTTGCATTTTATCCTGCATTCTTCTTTCTACCCCTTCCAGTTTCAATTTGCAAAAATAAAAGCAAGTAAACAATAAATCCCACCTTGAATGCCACTTAAGAGCATTGAAAAATGGATGTTTTGGAGCTAAACTAAACTAAGTCAGAAATCATTCTCATCATTCTAGTTGTATTGGTTCACATAGGAATGAGTACAGGGAATATCCAGCCATTGGACATGAGCGGAGAGAAACATAAGCTTGGAGACACTGCACAGACAAAGGAGACTGCTTGATAGAGGCACATAGAATCTAAGACAGATGTTCACCTCCAAGACCAAGATAGTATGCCTGCAAGGTGCATTTGCTGGGGTCAGGGCAGCCTTTGTATCATGAGACATCATTTATTTGCAGCAGGCAGAAATCACCAAAAATGTATCTAAATGATTTTATTATCTAACAACATTCTCCCAGAAGCTAGGAGGCTGTGGATTATCAATGACCTTGCATAAGAACATTTCTAACTTGTAAGAGATGCAAAAGGCACTTATCAGCTACTCTCAGCTATCTCCGTGTCACTTGTCTCACTTATGGCAGCTCTGTTCAGCTGCAGCTGGTGTTCCTCCCCAATCCTTTACTGCACAAATACCTGAGGCGTAAAATCAAGAGATTGGGTACCTCCACGCTGTGGTTAGAGCAACGGCTGCTGCATGGTGCTGAAATACCCATGCTGACTTTTAAGCAGCTATCCTTGGTCACAGGCAGCACCTTGTGACCCTGACACATCAGTCGATTGATTCACCCCATTCATAGTGCTGCCACTGCTATGAGGACAAATCCTATGTCTCCCAGCTGTGGAATCAAATCACCGTCCTTCCATGCTCAGCCTTGATTCTGCCTGTTCAAATAGACTTCAAAGTTAATGAAACAGAGAATATTGTTTGTTCTATAGTTCATTTCACGAATAAGTCAGGATTTTAAATATTAACTGCTAAATGGAGGCTATTTGGAAAACAAGGTGTCTGGATCTCTGTTCCTAGGAGGCAGTTCTGTCAGCTGATAGTAAAGCAAGTGAAAGTTGGCTTTTTAATACAAGAGCATGCTCAGCTTCTGACCTGAAAGGGAGATTTCAGTTGATTGATTTGTTCATAGATCATCTATTCCTTTAAATAATGAGTTATTAAAAAATAAGTGAGAAACAAAAATGTTTATGTTAACATGATTGTAAACACAGCAAAATGATCGTTATTAGGTAAGAGGAAAAAAAAAAAAAAAGAAAATGTGGAAGCTAGATTATTCAGCATTACTTCACAGAGCTATTCCTTTAAGCATAATGAAGATGATACACTGGTAACAAAATCATTCCAGGGTTACCCTTTGAATCCACAAAACATACTTTAGCAGATTAATATTTTTTCAAACAACAAATATTATGAAAATAGTGTGGAAAAATATTTTTATATTAATGAAAAATATTTTGCGTGAGATACTTTTATGAAATCTAGATATCCACCTTGCAATGTGCAGAGCTTAATCAAATAGGCAACTGCTAAAATGTCTTTTAATGTGTGAACTGTATTTTATATATATATATATATATATAGTTTTGTAAGTGCCAATTACATGCAAAATTATTAATTCATAGCCTGTTAAAAGTAATAGAAATTTCACTCCAGAAATTTCACAGAATCACAGAATTTTAGGGGTGGGAAGGGACCGCAGGAAATCATTGAGTCCAACCCCCTTGCCAAAGCAGGCACCCTACAATAGGTCACACAGGTGGGCGTCCAGGTGAGTCCTGAATATCTGAATAGAAAGAGACTCCACAGCCTCCCTGAACAACCAATGCTCCACCACCCTTTCTGTAAAGTTATTCCACATGTTAGCATGGAACTTCCTATGTTCAAGTTTTAGGCCATTACTCATTGTCCTATTGCTACACACCACCAAGAGCCTGGCCTCATCCATTTTCCTCCCACCTCCCTTCAGATATTTATAAGTATCAATCAGGTTCTCCCTCAGTCTTCTTTTCCCCAGGCTGAACAGACCCAGGTTACTCAGCCTTTCCTCTTGCTCCAGGCCCTTTATCATCTTTATGGCCCTTTGCTGGACTCCTTCTATGAGATTCCTGTTTTTTGAACTGGAGAGCCCAGAACTGGACACAGTGTTATAAAAGTGGCCTCATGAGGGCAGAGCAGAGGGGTGGGATGAGTTCCCTCAATCTGATGGCTGCGTTCTTTTTTTCAGTGTATTGTGGTTTGAAGTTTTATTATTAAGAAATGAAATAAAATAGACCCTAATTGGAAATCTTGACCTTGAATATTTGCTAGTCTACTTCTCTGTATTTCTGCCAAAGTTGTACTTCTGCTCAAATCCTTAAAGAAATAATTTCTAAACTTTAGTTTTGTTACTAAGCAAAATTTTGCTGCTGACCTACTAAAGATATAGTCTTATTTCCACAAGACCATTTGAAAAGAGCCACATGAAAAGTTGACTCTGACCTTAAGCACTTCAGAGCACCATAGAACTGACACAGCAGAATTTCCAAATCACGTATTACCATTTATGATATCAATTTTTAAACTGTTGCACACCATATATAGCAGAGTGTTACAACCATCCCAATTACCGGTAAGAATATTGAGCTGAGAAGTTGTAACATCCAATAAAATAAATAACGTTATAGAAGGAAAAGATTATGTCTAATCCATGCTGAAAATTCCTATTCATCCAAGCGGACATTTCTATGAAAATCACAGGTAAGGTGTGATCCTAAGCTGTTAAATATAAGGTCATGCCTGAGAGTGGAACTTAAAACCCTCAGGTACTTATGGCTGCATAGAATCAGACAAAAATATCTTCCAGACACCCATCTCTTAATATTTCTGTCCCAGACCTGGAGCTGTTGAGGTGCTTATTTCCCAGGGAATCAAACTCTTCCAAAGCTCTGTGCACTCTGTCTCCTTCCAGGTGTGGAGGAAATTGCTGCTACACATGGGTGTGGGCTGAGGTTTGTATAAACTTACATCTGTACAAAAGAAATAGTGTGATGTCCCTGAGCTTTTGTAAGGCTGTGAACAGAAATTAAGAACTGAGAGAAAACAGTAGCAATGTAATAGAAGTTTGTCAGTACGTTAAATGGCCTGTAATGCTTTTCTTGACAATGGATTGCTGCAGATGCTCTGTTGGCTTCTGTGAGGCTTGGGATGCTAAGAAGCCCAATATTTCATCAGTATAGGATATGATGTATGACATTAAATAACAAAGTGATGGGTAAATAGATTGAGAGACTCTCTAAAGCAGGTAGCTGCTGAAGGAGAATTGAAGTTCCTACCAAATCAAGAAAGACAGAAATAGAAAAAAGAAGACAATTTAAGACAATTTTCCTGCATAAAATGGTGTTCTTTGTCTATTGGATCCTGGTGACTAAGCAGGGAAAAGTCAGATAAAACAGAAAAATATGTAGAGAATCTTTTTGCTTACAAAAACTTCCCTTCTGTATATATTTTGTAGTGATTTTGTGTAGATGTTCATGTGCTTGTAAAAAATTTCTGTGGAACCTCTGTCCCTTTATTTAGTGATTTTATTTCAAGGCCTATGTGGTCTGTTCTTGCTTGTTGTTACTACACTGCTCTTTTGCTCACACAAATCATTTATCCCTGATATGAATGGAACAAATAAGTGAGATTTGTTCTTTGTGATCATGACAGAAACCTTCAAAGATGAAAAGCTTTTAGTTGGTTTGGGATCTAGAGTTTCTGAGCCAGAAAGAGTAAATATGATGGTGGCAGCTGAGCAATGTTTCAGTCAAAACATGACCGCCTCTTCAAGCAATTACAACAAAGAAACAATATACCTTTACCCTTCCAAGTGAAGAGTCATTCAATATTTGCATGAGATTTTGCCTAATATCAGAGTGCCTGAAGTAGTCATGAATTTTTTGCATGCATTTTATTTTACTGGTGCCTTTGTGCTTTTGTTTCTCTTTATCCTTGGGCATTAGGTGGATGTTTTCATCATACAGGCCAGCTCATTTGTCTCTGTAGCTCTTCCATTCAATGCATGTTCCCACTTGCTAGTGCACAGCCCTTCAGCTAGCAAAACCAATTAACCTCTTGCTTTTTCTTTAAAACTGAAAAAAAAAAAAACCTCCTCCCTTATCTGTGCTTACAATAGGGTTAACCAAAGTACATATTCACAGCTATAAATATACCTCTTGGAAAACTGTAAGCATGTGCTGTGAATTGGATTTATTTTGTCTTGGGAAATCACACAATATAAAACTACAATTTCTGACCTTTTCTTTGTTTTTCATTGTATTACTTATTAGCATAAACTAACATTTATACTTCTGCTAATATCCAAAGAAGTGTCAAGATACTCATGAATACCTAAGCTTGTAAGATAAATGACAATGCAGAAAGGCAAGTCTTACCATACAGTCATTGCAGTGCATTGCAAAGAAGCAAACTATCCTGCAGGTCAAGGAGGTGCTGCAGAATGAACACCACCACCTTGACTGAACACAATCGATCTGCCTGAAAGTACCAGCATCAGCTTAGGGAACAGTAGTCACTCTGTCAAGGCAGGATTGATATACACTGCATGAGCCACCTGGGTTTTTTCCAGTTGTAATTCTTGTGACAGGGCTGCGTGGATATCCTGAAGTAACCAGGGCAGCTGGCACAAATTACCCCTCATTCTGGCAAAAATCCCACCTAAACCCACACGAAACATGTTTTGTTTTTATTTTTATAAAGAGAAAGTCATAATTAAGTAATGTCTGTTTCCCAGGATATTTTTCATCTGGAGGTCAGAATTTGTATCAATAAACTGAAATACTTGCACTCACGTTTATGGGATTTTATGCGAAAGATTTGTGTGGCTTTGTCATTATTATTTTATATGCCATATGTAATATTTCATATGCTGTTACTATTTTATTAGTTTATGAACTACCTTGAAAAAAGGTGTGATATCTATAGGCTAGCACACAGTCAAGGCTTCTCCTGACTATTGGGTCCACTCTCCAATTCACAGAACTTCATTTGCACCCAGCCTGAAAAGGACTGAAAATCTGTAAATAGAGGTAGCACACTGAGCAAAGAGGTGATCCTGTCATGGAAAAAAAAAAAAATCAATTGTGAATAAGAGTCAGGGGCAAAGTAAGACCACTGGATTTCACTAGGCATCTAATTCACCACACTTGAAACACCTGTGATCTTTTCTAGGAAGAAAAAATGCAAAAATTAGGTGAAATAGGACAGTTTGAGAGATTTTGCTGCATTCAGTCCCTGGTAAAAGCCTGTTTGCCATTCATAGTGTGAAATTTGTGATTTAGACCTGTGCATGTACGCTTAGTTACCTGTATCTCACACTTCCAGTCTGAGATGTTTGAAGCATCTCCATAAACTCCTTTTTCAGTAAGTCACAAGACAATACTTCAGAGCTGCATCAGTTCCAATTATATAAAATCCTCGCAATATCACATCATTCCAACAATTTCACACACTCTCATGTGTATTCATGTGTCTAACCAATGTCTCTGGCTTTGGAAACATTGCCTTCTGGATCAGTGAAGGACAAGAGGATGCTTTGACAGCGTTTGTTGACAGTGAGTGATCTGCCCAAATCCTCATCATTCCCATCGCAATATACTGAAACTGGAAACAAGTTGACTCACTGCCTCTGCTACAAGATAAGCCCCCTTGTAGCTGGGAGTTTTCTCTGTGACCAGTTTTGCCAGGATTTTGTTGAGGTGCACAGACTGAAATGTTGAACCCTCTGAAGCAGACTCCCAAACAAGGCTGTAAGAAACACCCATACATGTTGCAGCTAGATGTATTACTATGCAAATCCTTGCTGTAGTGTTATAGAACTCTCACTTCTCCTTAACTAGAAGGAATCCCTATCCTTGCAGCCTTAACTACCTGTACTGATGGATGCAGAGACAAAGGAGCTTGGGTTTGAGCTGGTGGGAGGGAGCTGTGAGTAGGTGTTTTGAATTTGTATTTTGGTCTGCATTAATAAGAACTCTATCAGAATCTGAAAGGAAGTATCAGATTTTCACACCTAGGTCACCTCTCTGTCTGTCTTCTCTCAGCCCAGAAATTCTTCATTCAAAGGGCTTTCCTCTCTGATATCTGTTGCTGCTTCCTAGAGAACTCAGTTTGTTTACAGCAGGCTTCTAGAACCCAGAGACTGATAATTGAGGACCAAACTAACTTGTACAGTAGACAAGAGAGCCTTAAGGTAAGTTCAGTAATTGTACCTTTTGTGTGTTTTGGTACCTGCTGTGAATTTAATGTGGGGTAGGTAATCAAACACACTACGCTTAGCTACAAGGAGGAGGGAGTAATTGTGTAGAGAGTCATCTTGACCTAGCTGTGCAGTAATGTGCAATCTGCATACGTGGATTCTGCGGGCAGAACTGGAGTCTCTCTAGTATGCTTCCTGTGTGCTACCTGAAGAAAATAAGCAGAGATCTGTCTATTCTAGATCCAAAATGCAGGAACTGTGATTAGTTACATGATATAGCGGTTCTTCTTACTCTAAGACCTGATTTTTAAGGCTACTTTCTCTTTCCTCCAGAAGGCCTATCAGGTTCAGTTTTAAGCTAGAAGGTGATAGTTCTGGGTAGGAGCCAAGTTCCAAGTAAGTCCTTATATCCCATGGTGGGGAAAAAGTGTGGGAGAGGAGGCTAAAAACATAACTGATTGCCTTTGATCTGGAAAAAGAAGCAATGTTTTTCCTGGGAAGAAAGTGAGTATAAAGGAGCATTATTTCTAGTGTCTATGGTTTCAGAAGCAACTGTTGAAAAGGCATCAGGCCCTGCTGTACAGGTGTGAAACTGAAAGGTTACACATGTCCAGAAATATATTGGATATAACAGATGCTGCTTTTTGACCTTACTTTGTGTGCAGTAGTTTCATAACCTTGGACAGTAAGTGTCATGTGGCACAGGCAGTATGAAGTTCTGTTATCCAGTATGCGGTCTTTTTGTTCTTTTCCTCAACAGATTGATTCAATAATTTGCCAGTATTTCTGATCCAAAAGTGGCTGATCTTTCTGTCCAAGTCTCAAAGATCTGTGCCTACTTTTGCTTCCATGTGTTTCTTGCAGTTCTGTCTTGGATCAGAAGCTTCCAACTTGCCAGATAAAGAACAAAGCAGTAATTAATTCTATTCTGAAGTCAAACAAAGAAAAAATAATATACAGGGAAAATGTTTTCCTTTTTATCTTGGCATAATTTTAATCAAAATGATCCTTTCCAGTCAGTTCTGTCAGTAATCAGGAAGGATCTAAAACATGGTAATATCCCTCTCATCTCTTTCTCCACAATTTCTCCAATATAGAGTAGTTAATTTGGAAGGAACCTACAACCTAGTCCAATGGCCTGACTGCTTCAGGGCTAACCAAATGTTACAGCATACTACTGAAGGTACTGTGTAAATGTCTCTTGAACACTGATGGTCAAGGCACACCAATCATTTCTCTAGTAAGCCTGTTTCAGTGCCTGACCTCCCTCACAGTAAAGAAGCTTTTCCTAATGTCAAGTCTGACTTTCTCTTGGAACACCTTTGACCCCTTCCCATGTGTCCTGCTATTGGTATATGGTAATGGATCCTGGCACATCTCCCTTTGTGCTTCCTCTTCTCAAGGAGCTATGGGGAGCAGAGAAGTCTCCTCGTCTCTGGAAATATGTGCTCAATTCCTCCTCTCAGTGTAATTCCTGATACATGCTGTGCTGTTCTCCTTTGCGTGCTGTTTATCCTGCAGTAGGACAATTTGTCTAGAAGGGTAGAATACAAGTCCTTACTGAAATCCAGAAAGCCATTGCTAATAGTTTTTGCAATTCCAAAGACAACCTGAGTGCTCATGCAGAGGGCCTCTCAGTTCTGCTTAGTGGGCTGATTCTGTGTTCCAGCTGATAACACCCACACTTTCCATCAGCACAGCTTCAAGTAATACAGTAAGGCGTGCCCTATGGGATCACAGTGGAGCTTAGCTCTGTCAATGCTTTTTTCAAAGCTCCCACTCTGTTCCACAGGACCAGAATTTCTCACTTTGTGTAATGTGAGGTAATAACTGACCAAGAGAGGCTGTTAAAAATGACTTTTTTTCCAGCTTCTTCAGAGAAACAGAAATCTAAATTCTGGAGGAACTGTTGGAAATAAAAATCCTTTGGCAAGATCTTCCCAAGGAAAAAGAAGTAGCACCAGCAGAACAATTGCTTAGATGTTGTCTTCTAAACAAAATCTCTTCTGTTAATTCTCATGTTTCTTGAACAGCAAGATCTTGTCAGCAAAGAAGCGGAATCAAAAGCACTCTCATGAAAACTTGATATTTATCATAGCTCTTCTTATAGTACATCTAGCTACTGCTTGCTCAGCGGCAAAGCCTTCTATGAAGGAAACATTTCTTTTAGGCTTTGTATTTCCTGTTGATATTGAAAATGAAGGATGCCCTATTCATTAATGAGTAGGTGTAAAAGTCCTCTTTCTAGAGTAGCGAAAAAGGCCACTATAATTTACTGGTTTGTGCCTACATACAGAAAATTTCCACCTGTCCCATCCCTACTTCCACCACTGTATGATTATTGCACACCTATGTCCTTCTAAACTCACTGTGTTTCTATTCTGCTGTTAAAACAGAACTACTTTGGAGTACTTTATAACTACCAGATGCTTCTGTTATTTTTTCTCCCAGCTTTCTCAGCTCCTTGCACTGAAAATACTGCTCCCATCATCCCTTTGATGGAGCACACACTACTTGGTGTATAGTACAGCAGAGTAGGGTTGAATCTCATTTGCAACATGTGTTACAGTAACATTTCCAAGGAGTAGGTGCAGTGTTCTGCCTCCTTCAGGTACTGTTCTGTAGTTGTTTACCATGAGTATAAATGACTACATGGAGCTTAAAGTTGAGGTAGACCCTGTATATGGAATTGCTAATATCTATTCTTATTTTTGAACCAAAAATGTAGACAGTCTGTGAAAAGTCCTGATTTTAAAAAAGAGAAGGAAAGCTTATCCAGGTTTGCCTTTTCCCAGCTCTCTGAACAACTGACAGGATAGAAATTACCCTGTTTGAACAGAATTTACTTCAATTCACAAAAAAAAAAAAAAAAAAAAATGCTGCTTATAAATTATTTTACTGCCCTTAATACTACCACTTCTCTTAAATAGGCAGTTATAGTACTGCATCACCTGCCTGTGAAGGACTGAGCCTTGCAGCGTGGGATAAAACCTTCCTGTGCAGAAGTGAGGCACTGAGAAGAGCTCCAGACCTAACTATGGTGACTGAAAGATGTGGGAAGGCTTGCTGCCAGGGGTTGGCCTCCAGAAAGAGCGTTTCTACAGCTGTGGGAGAAAGCAATAGGAGAGGGAATCAAATGTGGCTGAGAGGAAAGGGACAAAAAACTACAGGGCTCCTTTCCAATTTTTGTACATATTATATATAAATTATATACAAACAAAAGCTATCTATATTTCCTGTTTTTTTTTTTTTTTTTTTTTTTTTTAATTAAGACTTCAGAACACACAGACTATAGAAGGAGAGACCCTGCTGTGCACTAGCACGGAGTATAACAAGATGGGACAGCACAGTAAGATTTGGGACAATGTTAAAGAAATGTTTTATCACAGCAACTAAGAGAAATTGGTAGCTTACTGCAAGCTGACTCCCAAAGCATCATCATGCTTCTCTGTCTAGTGGTCTTCTTTCATCCCAGCACTCACAGCAGGTGAGGTTTCATCTTGCAAATGCCATCATTCCAACTGCCCTGATGATTACCTTAGTAGAGAGGCTGAGGACTTGGTGATGTTGTGTTAATTTGAATTGAATAGGTTGGCTCAAAGAGTCAAAGACATTAGTGCAGCTATACACAAGGTTCAGGGTTTTGAGCACAGAGACTTGAGTCCCATGGCAAAAAGCACCATCAAAAATCTTTTGGCTTTCATTAGAGATTCAGAGAAATGAAGGAAAAACACTGAAATCCTTGAAATGTAGACTGTTAAGGCTTTCACATAATCTTCCTTGTTTCTTTAACTCCTTAGTTATAGAACTCTATTGGAGAAATGGAAAGCAAACATTTAGTCTCAGCTGGCATGAAAAATGGTGATTACTATGGTTTCAAGAGGAAAAAAGTTCTTAGATTTTGTGTAGACTGTTGCCACTAAAGCCCAACCTCTTCTAACTGAAAACACAACCATCCATTCAGGAAACAGAGCTTCTGTTACTAGAACTAGCAATGTTTTTCTCTGAGACTTATGCTGTTAAGGAGGTTTTTGGGACAGATGGGGTCCAGGAGAGACTCAAAGCAGTGGTGTAGCTTTGACAGAAATAGCATCCCTCAGGGTGATGCATCTTGCTTGCAGAATTGCTCATCAGCAGAACCATTGACTCAAGAACTCAACTGAAGTTTTATTCTCTTCACCAATTAATTATACAGGCAAACTATTTTTCCCTCTGCTTGCCTGTGTTCCTTGGGTAGGATCTAATGCCACACTTGAGTTTTGTCAGTGCTCTTGGTTGAACAAGTTCTGTGGCTCTCTCATAAGTTCTCTGGCTTCATTACACGACCTGGACTTTGTTTACCTTGAATAGCTTCACGCAACACTGGAAGTAGTGCACAGGCTGCTTTTTGGGTCTTGCTGAGGCAAAGTAATAGAGCAGTGCAGAACAAGCATACTATGCTTAATTTGTTTGCCAGCTATCATGATGATGCATCAAGAAAGCAAACACAGGCCCTGGTAGCGGTAGGTGTCAAACAGGTGTAGGTTACAAGCCTAACCTCATCTATTTAATAGAAGTAACTTAAGTTCCTGATGGCGGGCTTGCTTCCATTTCCATTTGGTTACTTGAGAAACTGAGTTAGTCTTGTGGAGTAATGGCTCTGTGTCCTCCAAAACCCTAACAAGGCTCAGATTGCTTAATTTAGTTAGTTCTCAGTGAAAAGGAGTATTTAAAAGAGAGGAAACACAGCTGTCCATGAAATTATTCCAAAGCCACTCAATGGTATGTTTCCTTGCAGTGTTTCAGGCAATTCTTACATGCTGTCAGCCATAGTTGGATAGAATTATGGCATCAAAATAAGGGCATCTGTAAAGCTGCTTGAACAGGAAGATATTGCTCTGGAAAAACACAAAGCATGCAAGGCAAAGGACAGTAATGGAAAATGTAAACCTTCTCACACCTATAAGGTGAGACATTAAATAGGTGTACAGTCCTATGCATTTATGACCTATGTTTCTAATCTCTCAGCTTGCCTGGCCCCCCTCCAACTATTGTGTTTTTCTTGGTAGTTACAGAAACTCAAGAGCAGGAAAGGGGGAAAGAGGAAGTTTCTCCAGGCCTACAAGAGTTAAAGCCCTTAAAACCTAAGAAGTGTTTTCCTACTCTGCTGGGTTCATGGGGACAGGGTCTATTGTAAATATAAAGTTAATTCCACACTACCAAATAGATTGAAGAAGTTTACTTGAATTGTGAAAGGGGAAAATATAACCTGGCTATCTCCACATGCAATCCGTGCTATTTCCCATGCACAGGCAGCAGGAGCTCTCCTGAGTGCATTCTTAAGTGTTTCCCTGCAAGGCATTGTTCTAGAAGGGAGGAGAGGAAAACAGTTCTTTAAATAGGAATGGTAAAAACGCAGCAATGCAAACAAATACTTATGTGTAAACAACATACTGCTTGATGTAAGTGATAAAATTACAAGGACAGCAGTTTGCACGCTTTCTGGGGTTCCATCCACCACCTGGTAAATCTCAAGAAAGGGCAGCAAAGCATCTCCTGGAGTTCTGGGACAGCGCCAACCCTCAAGATGTGGGAACAAATTTAGCATACCTGCCATCCTTGCATCCGCACAGAAACGTCTCAGGGTCAGAAGAGTAGAACTGGAGTTCAGCTACCAAGCAAAGCATTTGGAAGGCCCAAGAGCCACAGACACAACAGCAGCACTCAAGAGTGCTTCCATTGTCTGAATCTAAACTGTGGCTGTTTGACAGCAAGATCAAGCCGGTAATGCACTGCTGAGGCACAAAAATGAGGCCTAAATATTTGGAGACTCTAAACATACTAGATATGCTATCCCACTAAATAGAAATCAGTGCCAATCACCTCATTACAAGAAAATCCTCTGTTTGTATAGAGTTTCTTTTACAGGTAGAGTTTATATTGTATTATTATCACTCATTCTCTGCTGCTGTGTAATACCATACAGAGCTGTCAGGAGCTATTTATTGCTTCTGAGTAGTTACTTCTGTGGATGCTTTTACTTGGATGAGCTGTCGGAAAACAGCTTTACTTTTCCCAAACTGTTTAGTGTAAACAAGGCTTTTTTTTTTTTTTTTTTTTGTAAGTATATGATGTTGTTTAATTGAGGTAAAGTACAGTCTAATTGCACAAGAAATAAAAGTAGCAAAACTGCAGGATGGTGTTTTAAATTTTTTTTCTTTACTTTTGCTGTGAACAAAACATATTTTTACACTGATGAGATTTTAATTAGACACAGCCCGCATTAGCTAAGATTAGGAGCTGGATTACATCTCCTGCATTTCTGAAACTCTATGATGATAAAAAGGATAAGTGAAAAGGAAGAATTAACACAAAGTTTCATTGCACATAAGAATATGCTAAAGAGCATCTGAGCAAAGATAACTGCCTTCCATTTACCCCTGCTGATATGTCTGGGTTTATCAGCAGGAAATGAGAGAGTTTATTTATTGGGAGATATTTGTTTTAAATATTTATAGGGTGCAAACTCCTTAGGCATTTACAGGAGGCTTTGTGAATTCATCATGAACTTTTTACTCAGATGTATTTTAATAAATTCTTTGGCAGAACACAAAAAGATTCTCTGACCAGCTTCCGCATTAACCTTACTGCACTGTTCAGGCTAACAGAAGAGGCAAGGACAGTGTCACAGATGAATGGACACTACCTGGAACACAGAGAAATCTGTCTGAGGCAACAGTGAGAAGGTGGAATTACAGCTCTGACATTCCTAACATGTTGTTCTTCCTTTACCTTACCTTTGCATATACAAACAAGCATATATAATAATGGTTCAGAGAGTTTTCTTTGACCTCTGAGTGTACCAAAGAGGTTTCTGGGTGGCTAGTGACAAAATGGGTGCCAGGAACTTAACCCCTGTGAATAATCACAAAAAATATAGGAGTTGCCTTGCTCTGCTTTTCCTCTATCTTTTGTCCTTAGATATGTGTTTCCCTTCTTTGGCTTGTGAAAGAGCTACACAGAGCAGTGGGAGACACAGAGTTTAAAGCTGAGCATAAGCGTGTGCTTCATCATCGGAGGTAAATATTCTGGATCATGCCCTTTAGGTTAAGGGCAGAGCATTCCTTAGTTTCTCAGTTTGTTTGGAAAGGTTGGGCAGGGGGCTGGGCAGTTTTCTTTTCTCTCAGTCTGAGTAACGGTATATGTCGAAGAATGACCTATGAATTTTCTATTTACTTTTTTATCTCTGGGGAAACAAGAAAAAAGTAGAGAGTATATTCTCTGTCTATAGTTCATGATGACACAAGTGCAATAGGGTACACCTTCCAGGTCCTCCAACAGCTCTTCACCTGAGTACAATGTGTGAGCCAAAGATCGTTACTCTCATTGAGTGCTGCTCTGTAAAAATGTATGCTGTGGAGCACTCAACTGGTTGACAAATACTGTCTCCCATGTGGCATTTCCATATCAGCAGTACTCGGGATTGAGAGTTCTAAGATATTGGTAGATCTCCTAGTACAACACCTTTGCCATGTCCATGCTAATGAAAGATGCAAAATCTGTCTGGACAGTCAGTACTTTGTGCCCACAGCTGATGAACAGAATGAGTATTTTGGCTGCCAGCAATCCAATCCCATCTGTTAGGATGCTGCTTATGTGGGTTAGATAGTGGTCAGTTCCCTGCCCATATTGTAGAAATGCCATATTTGAAAAGCCTGACAGGTCAGTTTGATCCCAAACCTGTAGGAAGAAAACAAACAAGATGCATTATGAGTTGAGGCAACTCATAACTGAGTTCTTTAATTAAAAGCTGTATTAATTAGAAAACTTCTTAAAAAAGAAAAACTCATGGAGTTCTGTATACACACGCTATTTTTAACTTTATTAACTGGAAATGAAAATTAAGTGAAAAATTATAATTAGCTTTGCTTCTCTACTGAATGCCTTTGCACACACTGCCACACCTGTTGACATTTAAGTTCCAAAAAACCTTTTCTAAGTTAGACAATAGCCAAAGAGCAGATGATGAGTAGGCATGCAGATCATGATGCTTGTAAATGCCAAAAAGACAGATTGCATGGAGCAGGCACCCTGAAAAAAAAATATTTGGAAAGTCACTTGGTCTCTCTAAGTTTGTCACAGTGAAGAACTGCTTACAGACAGTCCCTCTCCATTCACAGACACCTGAAGATAAACTATAAAAGGAATTAATCAGATAAGACACTACTTGGAGTCTGGCAGTCAAAAAGGAATAATCCCAACTCACCAACCCCAGGGTGCATAACGCCCTTGTAAAAATAACAAGGGCATCACAAAATCTTACTTCTCTATTGAGTTTATTGTGAATTATTGGTTCATTGTATCCTGCTTTCTCTTGGTTTGCTCAGCAGCTTTTCACTGTACTGTACTTATTTGTAAGTAAAAGCCTCATTAAGTGCTCTGGGTTCTAGATGGTGGTGACCATCCAAATATGTGCAATGGCTGCAGACTCTGCCATAAAAGCAGAGGACATCAGACAGCATGTGTGAGGCAAGGTGGAGAGATTCTTCAGTAGCTCTGAAAGGAGTTCAGTAGCTATTAATTCTGAGATGTGCTTCACTCTGTTTACTGACAGCTGTAACAGTAAAATGAGGAAGTGGGATTATTCATAATTATATTTTCACTTTGAAGTGGAAGAACTGGAGGTAATATCAAACTTTAGTGATATCTGTTGTGTTCACAGATGCTTTGGGATTAAATATGAAAGCCTGGATTTGTGTCTCTTGTCACTGGGCTTTGCTGTTGCAAAGTCAGTTCAAGCAAATTTCCCTTAAATGAAGACTGCAGTGAGTTACCACAAACCTCTCTGATGGTGGTAAGGCTGCTAGTGCTTTCTGCTCAAGAGAGTAACTGAGTTCTTCTGTGTAACCAGACAGTTAAAACAGCTGGAGAAGATACATAGCTCTCATCTGCAAGATGGTCTTCTGCTAAAAATAATTTCTGAAAAAGCCCTGAGCGCAGTTAAGAAAATGGGAGAATGTTCGAAAGCTTAAGTCACCACTTCACTGTTTTTGTTTTCTTTCCTTGTCTCTCTGTCTTTCTTCTCTAACCAATTGTCCTTTGCTACGTGACATATATTAGCTCAGGGATGTATACAGTTTTTCTCTTTTGAAGAACACTGGAGTACAAATAGCATAGGACACGGCAGGAAATACAGCAACTGGTGGTCTCAGTGCCATGGGAAAGGAGTAATTTTTGTCATTTCTGACTTACCGGGCCATTATAAAATTACTTCCAGACATTGGCTGAGATCATCCCATTGTAACTTTGATTCACTTAGGTTGTAAAATAAATAAATAAAAATAAGGAAACGAGCAATAACAGAGTGCACAACCCCATAATCTGTTGCTTCATTAATGCAAGATGTAAATGCTTCTCTTAATCTTCCTGAGCTTAGGAGTCCAGGGTGGTGTATCATCATGACAAAGCAGGGTTATTGAAGGGACACTCTATGCACCCTTTTTAACTCAAATGCATTCAATGCCATTGAACAAAGAGCTTTAATTTATCTCATGTGCAAAGCTCAGAATGTATTGCTCCTTTAATCATGTTGATGCAGATAGCACAATTACTCAGAGCTGGAACTTCTTTCACCTACAACTCAACTTCAGGTCATACTGGAAGCAAAATACAAAGGTCGATTCCAAATTGTCATGTGGTATGAGGCTCTCACTTGTAGCTACGCTAGCCACAGGGCTGTGAGACCCAAAGTGGGCTGGATTCCCAGCAAAATCATTTGGAATAGAAGTGGAGAGGGAATTCTGCACTGTCTCCAAGGCCGCCTACTTGGAGTTCTTGTTGGAGATGTGGCACAACTTCAGTATACCTTTGCTGAAGGACAGAGGTATGTCCAGTGTAGGCACTGGCAGAACGCAGTTGGCTCTGTATTTGCAGGCATCAAGCCATTCAGCTGGAGTTGAGAAGGCAGCTACAAGTACAGATAATGAGTGTTTCTTCTAACACAATAAACCACACTGAACATTTTGCTTCCAGACACGCATGTACATTGCACCAGGCTTAATGCAGCTTCATAAGCACACGGCAGAGCAGGATATTTATAGTGCCTGTCACTGTGATATATAAGTACTTGTCTAACTTGCTTTAAGTGCTGAACAAGCCAGCTGCAGGCCCTCCAAGGAAGCAAGATTAGCAGGCGGCTTGTTGCTGCAGCCTCAGTAGGAAGCACTTCCTGCTGGAAACTCTTGCAACCAAAGCAAGAGGATGATTGATTTCAGTGCAAGAGGCATATTCAGATCTGGCAGCAGGATACTCAGCTATGGGTAGGGTGAATTTGGTTAGAAACTCTAAGTATTTCAGAATTCAATTGCATTTTTATTTACCTCATGTAGCTCTTTTTTCAGCTACTACGCTGCTTTGTTGATGTGAAATAAAAAAATGCTGAGTACTGGTTCTGCATACATGACCTGTTGCATCCCATAAAAATAATTGTATTGGAATTGATTTTTGTCCTGCCTCTTTCCTCCAGGCAAATTCAGCCTATTTCCCAACCAAGTATGTCAGTCATTATAACAAACATTTCTAGATCATTTTAGGCACTGCTACGTCCATGCCAGGGGAAAAGGAGGAAAATCCTAGAGGTTATTTTCACAGTTGTCATAGAGCTTTTCCTCAGGTCTTTGCCTTCTAAAATCTTGCCCATGAAGTCCTGGAACTTAAGTTCAGCTCTGCTAATCTTAATGTTGTTCTGTGTGGATATAGGGCCTAAATGCAAATTCCCACATACGCATATGTACTTACAAACCCACTCTGTCATCACAAGTAGCATGACTGCAGTGTCAACCTCTGCAACCAGTCTTTGCACTGGCCATAGGAGGTCTGAGACCCAAGGCAGCATACCAACGCTGTGCATTAGCAGCATACATTTTTACTGGAAGAAATCTAAGTTCAATTCATGTGCCACTGAATTTCAACCAGTTTTAAACTCCCTCTAGGTAAACAAAAGGACAGTAACATCTCTGAATTCTTATACAGTCGTTGCTCAGAGGATGCTCAGATGTTCTGAGATGCTCTCTGTCTTGCTTTTTTTTTTCTTTTTCTTTTTGAGTTAGATGTTTGTGTGACCTTCTTCTGTAATAGAAATCTCTCATTAACTGTAGGAGTGAGAGATCAAGTGTTTTACTTTGAACTATTTAATTTAAGATTTAATTCTGTGCATTTCATTGCCTTCAGTTTCAGTTATGGAACAAGAGCTCAGAAGATTATTGCTGGCAACGTGTTACTATCTGAGGCATGGACAAGTGATCCTGAAATGTGTTCAGTGTCTTACACTTACGCACTTTGATAAAGTCTGGGAAAGAATGTAGCATCTCCACATCCTTCCCAAATATCCAGCCTGCCTGCACTCCGATTAAATCAGCAGGCTTCCACCGCCTGATTTACAGATGTGTAGCAATGACATGATAGTTTGAATTAATATGGATTACCCAATAGTACTATAGCATTTCTAGATGTCACATGTTTAAAAGCTGCACCTCCAGGAAACTGACATCTATGGCAAGTTGAAAGGCAACTTAAATACTACCGTGTCTGCAACTTAGCATCCATCATATTACTGTATGCAGAATTTATTCTGCAGCTTTGGTCTGGTTGTGGTTTGGTTGGATTAAGTTTTAATTAACACAGAAATAGGGATCATAGTGTTTTGGAAGCGAAAGCACATATATATATTTTACTGTTTAAATTCAGTATGTGCAAGTTTACTTAAAATGCTTTGGGAAAGTAGAACTTAACTAAATGCAAAGATAAAAGGTTTCAGATAAATTGCTAGGCTCAGACTTGCAGTTGTCGTTGAAGCTGCTCAAGGTGGGATGGAGGAGAGGCCATTAATATTGATATGGATTTTACAATTTAACATATGCAAAAATAGAGGACAAGTTTATCTCTTATTTCACAAAATCCCAGAATCACAGAATAGCCAAGGTTGGCAGGGACATCTGGGTCAATCTGCTCCAGCCCCTGCTCCAGAAGGGCCACCCCGAGCAGGGTTCCCAGGACCACATTCAGGTGGCTTTTGCAGATCTCCAAGGAGGAGACTCTACAGCCTCTGGGCAACTTGTGCCAGTGCTCTATCGCACACACAGCACAGAAGTGCTGCCTGGTGTTCAAACAGAACCTCCTGTATTCCATTTTATGCCCAGTGCCTCTTCTCCTGGCATTGGATACCACTGAAAAGTCTGGCTCCATCCTCTTCGCAGCCTCGGTTCATGTATTTATGCACACAGAAGTAATTTCCCGGAGCCTCCTCTTCTCCAGCTGAGCAGTCCCAACTCTTTCAGCCCCTCTTCACAGGAGAGGTGCTCCAGACCCTTCTTCATCCTCATAGCCCTTTGTCTAATACAGTCAAGAATACCAACAGCCTTCTTAGTGACAAGTGCACACTGCTGACTCGTGTTCAACTTAGAGTCTGCCAGGATTCCAAGGTCTTTTTCAGCAGAGTTTCTTTCCAGAAGTTATGTGAAAGTACAAATAAGAAGGAATCCAAAGATCTTTGGGTCATCACAATCTCCTTTTCTTCTTTCGTTAATAATACATCAAGCTGTTTTCAAAAAGTCATAAAATACGTATTTATGTGAAAATGTGGAGTGATGACTTGGACAAAAATAATAAGCTGTTTTCAAAGGAGTTTTATTTAAAAACATGTACAAAATGAGATTAATGTAATTAACTGGGTCTTCATTTAGTTCTGTTTTGCAGTCAAATTTTCAGACTTTTTTTTTGGAAGGTGAATAGAAAAGCTTTCTTTTATGCTTAATTAACGATAGGTAACACCTCATTTTATGCAGTTATAAAAAGATCTACTTTCATTATAGAGGAGTGGATTATATTTCTTCATGGCTAGAATAGTTTTTTGTTACTACAATGGAGTTACTTCCAGGAAAAGTATTGCTTAGATTTTTTCTTTTCCTTTTTTTCCATTCTTTATTCATATATTTTTTTCTTCCCCCCCCCCCCCCCCTTTACTTCTAGAATTTATCTGGAGATTCTTTTTATAGAGCAAGGAAAGCAGAGCAGGTTTGGTATTCTATTCTGAGTACCATTAAAATGTGTATAAATGGAACACTCAACAAAATGTGACAGTAATGGCACACCAAATTCACAAGTGTTACTGTTTCACACTGCAGTTCCTGCTCGCATGCAATTAAAATGTGCAGTAGATAATGTTGGGTGACAATCTCTAAATATTTCCATGAGTTTCTGTTTCTCGTAATTCTACCACAATTCCCTTCCCTTATAACAGTAAGGTAAGGGAATATTACAGTTATTAGTGTACTTTCTGGAAGTATTATGCAAAAACACATCTAAAATTCAATTATGTTTAATGTAGGCCATAATCTTAAGAGATATTTAGATGCTGAACTTTGAGGATCTTGGCCCTAGGCACACTGCAGGATGTACACACATGAATAATAATAGCACTAGTCACATTTATGAAGTCTCTGCATGATGGGATATATGCAGGATCAGGAGCTAGTGTTACTGAAATTAATGAAAGTGTGACTGTGGTTGTAAATCAAGAATAGCAAATGCAGAACCCTGTAACTGTCTTAATTGGAAAATGTCTTGCACATCTCCTGAAATTTTCAATAATAACAATTAAATGCAAGACAATTTACCTTAAGCACTAAAAATTCATGTATCCTGGTATCTTTTGGCTTTCCAGATCCATCAGGAAGCAGAGCTGGCCTGTTAACAAGCCTGAGCTGACAGCCCTTACATTTGAAGAAATGTTCTGCCTCTCCGTAATTTTCATTAGATGATTACAAGAGATATAAAAAAAAACCAATCACCTGACAGCCTTGAGTTTTGACTTCTCAGAGTAAAGAATATACAACTATGCTGCAGACCTTCCAACGCCCCATTCCTAATTAACCAGAGACAAAACCAGACACTAAATAAAGTCTAACTTTAGTCTAACTAAAGTCTGAAGAGCATTAATATCTGCTCTCACAATAACTTATCTTACAGAGGACTTACCAAATATGTGTATTGTGTTCGTGCAAGCCAGTCCATCCGCTGCTGTGGATGTGATTAACTTGCAAATTGTCTCCTAATCACCTACTTCTGCAGCTAAGAATCTGCACCAAAAAGAATATGTACATTGTTGTTTGTTTAGAGTAGCATCCAGCATTGCTGATTAGAACTGAATTATGATTATCATTCTTGAGGGCATGCTGGAGACAAGATAATTTATCCTTCCTCCTGGCAGTGAGAACAACTTGCAACATTTCTCTATGGTTTCTAAGGTACAAATGAGTCCCAGTTAGTATCTAGATAAGAAGGACCCAGAGCAAACATGGTCTGAAGAGTCTGGAACACAAAACTGTACGGCTTTAGATGACAAATGTTTATCCTCAAGTTCCCAAATTCTTACCAATTTTGATTCTCTTTGCAGAGAATGTAGGCTGGTATGTGCAGAACTGGGTGCTTTCCTTTGCCATCAATTTGCACAGTATTTTGCAGAGGGATTCAATAGGCTTATAGCATTGTTGTAGACCTTAATCTTCATAGTCTGTTGCAAGTCCCAAAGAAAATTGTGTAAAGTTTGGGAGTTGTGAAAAGTTAGGAAAAAATGATACTGGGTAGACAACTCATTTTCTTCACCTGGGAGAGCAAGAAGTGATTTTGGTTACTGACTGTGGCTACTTACATTGGCCAGGGAGCCCACAGCTGCCTGCCTTCCTTGGGACAGTCAAATTCTCTGGGTCAAGACAGTGAATATCTCCACAGGTAACCAGGAATGACAGCTGGTTCCCAATCCACCTTCCTAAAAATTCTGAGATTATGTTGAGATGGTGTTTGCTCGGGGAATGGACAATGAAAGGTCAGCCACATGGAGCTCAGATCTTAGAAATGTCAGAGAAAAGATTGTCAGCCATCTGCACGTTTTAGATGCTTTGACTAAAGTTTCCTATTGCTGGACTGGGTTTCAAACATTTGGGGCTTTGTAGAAACCCCAACATCTGGGCGGAACCGCACTTGATAAATATTGCTCTATTAAGTTGTGGGGTTTTATCTCCCCATGTCTATATTAGGGCAGGGCTTCATTTTTCAATTCCCTTAGGAATCCCTCTTGAATATATGCTCTGTGTACAAACCCATCAGCCAAACCTGTACTCATTCTGGAAGCAGCCTCAGAGCACAGAACTCACAGCATTGCCATCAATAAAATGCATATAGAATTCCTCAAGTCTGTGAACGCACATTTTCCCAGCAGACGTACACAGTAGTTTGTAAGAGCAGGAGATTTCAGATAAAAAGAATATTTGTGTCAGAAGCAGACATAATTAAAGGAATCGTTCTTTGGTTTAATGTTCACCTTTGGCACAAATTCTGTTGGGGTTTAAATGTGGAAGGTCGTAAATACGGCACGTAGGGAGAATACCATTTCTATTAACAGACTAGCTGAATTAAAAACCACAAACAGTTAGGTGGTCCAGATGAAAACTATTACAGTGAGAGGTGAAAACCATAGCATATATTGTGGTCCCAACTTAAGGAACAATGTACACACCCACAGTGATTTGCAGCAATGGGGAAGCGATTGTGTGGCCAATCCTCTAATGCACACCTAACCCTTGGTACTGTAAGTTTGCTAGGCAATACCTGATGAAGTTCTCTAGAAACCAGTAACAGACAGCAGGGAAGATTTGCTTCATGTTTTCATGGCTTTAGGTGACTCTGGATTAATATTAGCTGTCTTTTGCTGTTTTCTCTTACGGTTACTTTCAGTTTATACCTTTCAATACCAATCACCTTCACCTTCTATTGATACTTAATAGGAGACAGTATAGGAATAATAGGAAAATGCAGGGCAGCTCAGCTTTTATCTCATCACCAGCTGTGTCCATTTATCAGTGCTCTCAAGTGAATCAACTAGATGCAGTGATCTAAAAATATCTCTTTTCTCCTATCATAAATCCATAGACTGGCACATGTTTCTTAATTATGCCACTCATCAGCAGAGAATAAGGATGACACCAATCTGGTGCCCAAGCAAACCTCGTTAGCTTTGGCACTGCAGATTCTGTACAGCAGTATGAAACATGAGATCAAGTAATATCTGTTTCTATAATTTGGATAAAAAAAAGAACCACATAAACGATCTGACATTCTCAAGTGTGTTTACATGGTTAAACGTGGATGTTTCCAATAATCTTTTCTCCAAAACTGTTGTTCCAAAGCAAGATATGCATCTAAACATGTCTACCAATACTTTCTGCAATCAGCTGCATGGAAAACTGAAAAAAACTCCTTGATTTTGGGGCAGGGAGCTGTACTACATTGAGATGCCCATGTGCAGGACTGTGTTATGGCTGGATGAGGTCTGAACCAGGTCCTGCTTCAAGTCACTGCATGCTGATCAGAACTTTTCCATGGAATCAAGTTTTAACAGTGGTTTGGAGAAGAACAATGATTAATGCTGGGGTCGTGGCAAGGAATAAACAGATCTTACTTATGTATGACGGAATTGTTGATAAGTGTACTTATTCTGGGAAAAAACAGCAAGGAAAATAAACATGTATTGAATGTAGACTTGCCTCTTCATCCTAAGACCACTATCAGTGGAGATCTTAATTCTTTAGTAAACATGAAGGACACATGGTATTCCTAGAGCAAAAGAATGTCCTTATAAGGGCAGTGAAGTGTCTGGGACTGTGCCAAATGGGGTAAGACTGCACAGAGGCTCCTTTGCACTCTCAGTACTCTCTTTATGGCGCTCCACCCAGCACAAAGATTTGGCTGGATGGATAAAGTCACAAAGCTACCTTTCACTGCAACACTCAAAAGCAGTTCGACTCACAGCACATGCTTCTGTGCAAAACACTGCTCTCCTGGCACTACTGCAGAAAGGAATATGAGTAGGTAACTGCAGAGGCAAGTAAGCCAAAGGCTGTACTGTTAAGGCACATCTGAACACCCCTTAGAGACATCTAAAGAAAAGCTTTGTGGATTCTCTGTCTGTCACGACAGAGACTCTGGCTGCTACCTTCATTGGATGGCCTTCCTTTGGGGAGGATAAAGCATAGCAGGGCTGAAGTGTAAGCTACAACACTGGGAAAAGTGTCCTTGCAGAGAAGGACAGTTCTTTTTTTTTTTTTTTTTTATCTTCAAAAGTAACCAAAACTTCCTTATCAGTTAAAAAATCAAAGGTTAAAAAGTCAGCCAGCTGCCTACAAAATGTCAGCCCTGCTCAGTGTCAATTTCTGTCTTCCTCTTCCAGGAGATGTTTGAGAGCACCATATCCTGATTTTTTGCTTTGTTTTGTTTTGTTTTGTTTTCTGTGTGAAGTTCTTGTTTCACATTTCAGAGCTGTTTTTAACAGACTAGAGACTGAGTAATGGGTGATATGTTAGTTACCAAGACCACTTTCAATCCTAGAGTTCAGTTTCAGAGAGGAAGGAAAATCTTGGCCATTGTCAAGCCAGTATTGGAATCTGATCAGGCTCCTGAAGAGCCTGTGAATAAGTCCATCTCAGAGAAAAAAAAAAAAAAAAAAAAAAAAAAAAAAAAAGGAAAGAAATAAAAAGGAAGGAGAAAAAAAAAAGCCCGTAACACATTACAAAGAGTAAGACAGAATATTAAGTTTTTATTAATAGATTGCCATCTATTAATTTATGAATGCATACGGAATGAAATAAACTAAGAAACTCAGCGCAAGGTACTTTAATCATCCTCAAACGCAGATCAGCTGAAAGGTCTAATATCAGAAGGCATTGTGCAGAGCCAAAACCAGGCGCTCCTTTATGTGATATTACCTTTCAAGACCTTACTCAAAAGAGGAACAATGAATAAGATTGTAAGCCTAGTATTAAAGCAATAATAAACTAGATCCCTTCAGATAACCTGCAATGCTCCCTGGTCAAAACACAGCTCTCACTATTATGTTTATGATAGAGTCCTAGGGATGAAGGAACACAGCATCTTTCACTTTTGAGGGAGAGGACTTATTCCCAAACAGACCAAGCCAGTTTCTGTAAATGTCTGTGTATCTGAAACATGAGCAGATACAGCATAATTGCATCTACTTGGGACAAAACTTAAACTTTTGTTTCCTCTTTGCTATGAGAAGGGCATGTGATCACGGTCAGAACTTTGAAGTATGTAATTCTATTTTTCAAGTTCGCTTTAGATTATATGCGCTCCACAGGAGGAAGCTCACAGCTAAGTTCCTAAAGAACTTCTTCAGGCAAAGAAATTGAGCCTGTCAATTTAAACCACTGTAGTAATGCAAACCACATAAGTTACTTACTAGTGCTGAATAACGTGATTTAAAGAGCTAAAGGTTATATTCAAAACAAAAGCCTGTTGTCATGATTCAATTCAAAAACCTGTTGTCATGATGGGTGATTTTTTTTTTGGTAAACTTTTCAGCTGTGGAGCTGAACATTTTTGTCCATCGTTTTCCAGCCTCTGCGTGGTGAGAGGAAACTGGCTATTTCTTCTAAAATAAACTCATTGCTGCTAAACAGGCGAGAATGTTGTTAATTAAGGGACTTCAACAAATCATGCAGTTTGTGAAACATTAAGGTCTGTTATAAGATGATAATGATAACTGTGAGTATTATAACTGCCATTATGAAAATGTTAGAATAAATGTTCTGGAAATTATGCAGTGTCTCTTCTATAGTTTCACACTGAACTTTTTTACTCCTTTATCTCTGAATTCATGAGCATTAAACATACACACAGCTTGGAGCACTTCACAAAACAGAATAAATACATCTCCTCTTTCAAATCAATAAAGCCACTTCAGTTAACAAAGACTTCATTCTTGTCGGAGCAATAAAAATCTATATAATGTTTGCTTTGATTACTGTACTGGGATATCTTTTGCCTGTACAGTTGGAGCTCTAATTGCCCTGCCACCAAGAGGCCAGGAGAAAAAACAGACTGAAACCACACAGCCAGGCATAGCATTACAGGGTTAGCATCACGGCTTCCATTGAACACTGCCCGGGAATCTGAGGGTTACCCTATGAAAGCTGCTTTCTGTTAGATGAAAAAATATGTATATAATCTGGCTATTCATCACTAGGAGGAAATGCTTACTAAGAAGCTGCAGTAGCACAGCATTTTGTACAGCAGAACAGTTTGTCAGCTTCCAAACTGAAAATAAATAGTAATCAGAAAGGGAAGTGGGGCTGTTGCGTTCTGGCTGTAGTTGTTCTTTCCTCACAAAGCAGATGTAAGTGGGGAAGCTGGGACCACTGCCACGTGCTCGGAGTCCCACGGCTTGCTTGATGTGATCTGCGTTCACCAAATGGCTCATGCATAAACCCCCACAGGCAGTTAACTCTAAAGAAAGCATTTAACAATAAGAAATATGCTACTTCGGGACTATAATGTTACAAAGGTGTGCGCGCATGTAAGTCTGACCCTACTGTACTCAGCCGTCTTGTCTGGCAGACATTTTTCGAGTTTTTCATGTCCTTCAGCTAACACTGAGCCTGAACCTTAGGAAATCTGTTGTCGGACGATGCAGGGCCTCGGAGAAGCTTTGGGGCCCAGGACAAAACGCTTCTCAAGCGAGAAGCCGAGCGAGAGACGCGCCGCCAAACCCGCCCGCCCGAGTGAGATGCGCCGGGGCCGGAGGAGACGGCGCCCGCCCTCTGCCGGCAGCAGCCCGCCGTGCCCGGGGACGGGAGGGATCGGAGCGCAGCCACGGCCACGCAGCAGCCAGGGCCGGGAGGGACACACGGGGCGACCGAGGCCAGCTCCTGGCCCTGCACCGAGCCGCCCAAAACTCGGCAGCAGATCTCACCTTCGGCGTCTGTGCTGCGGGATTTCGGGTCGGAGACCAAAAGGATCAAACTTTTTTTTTTTATATATTCATACGGAGTATCTGTAGGAGGGAATAAATAAATAAGATTTCTGTCACCTGTTTCTAGATAACTCGTTTGGATGTAGTTTAAGGGCACAGATCTCAAAAATGAGCAAGGAATGGAAGCCTTACTGCCTTTCAAGAATATAGCATCCCTGAGTACTGAAAGTGACACTTGTCCGTCTTTGAAGCTTTTGTCTTTATTCCCTAGGTGTATGAGTCTGCAGTTCCAGCAGCATCCTACTGCACAAATTACAAGCTCGATATTAACAGGATAATACGCAGAGTGTCCAGTATCCAGCAGGAGCACAGGTACAGAACTTGACCTTAATGACCATAATTGACCATAATTACTTGAAATGTTTCCTTAGTTCAGGACCGAACCCTTCAGATACAATGAGAAGCCCAGCTGTTCAAAAGACCAGTGAGGGCAAAACATTAATTGCCGCACATTTATTAAGCAAGTGCAAGCACGTGCAGTTAAAAATGTATCATGCTGCTTCCCAGGTGATTCAGCACAGTTCTGGAGGGTTATTAAGATGTGAAACACAGTTTAAATCCTTTTCTCTGGGTAGGGGTGTATACTTTAACCACAGCCTTGCTGATACAACACCCAGAGTGAAAATTTAGCACACTGGTATAGCATGTGTACTTGGGTGGTCTTTGAAAGATCTGATTCCCTAAATGAGTAAACTACATAGCGATCTATGATTCTGGAAGCTGAAACGCGGTCACCTGTTTTCACAGATTTTGATAGCTATGAAAGAAACTTCGCTGAGATCACATTGCCACCACAGTCATTCCCAGCATGAAGAAAAAACCTCAGAAGCTTAAACTGGGAACGATGTTGAGTTATACTTGAAATGTGGGATATCAGAAGGGTAGTTTCGTTTGCAGATCCACAGTATCACACAAAGCAATCACATAGGAAGTAATTGCCTACATAAACAGTGAGATAAAACAGCAGTATTTGATGCCTTGTGGTATGCATGTCAGTGAAGTAAGAGGTATGTATCACACCTGCTTTTTTGGTACCATGCTGGGATGCACCATAAAATAAGAGCAGCATGACAGAGCCCAAAGGAGTGGTACAACCAAAAGCAGGTGTGAGGTATGCCTTCCATGACAAGCATGCCACACACACCCCAGCGCTGCAAACAGCCAAGGGAGGAGCTTGTAAAATACAGCCTTTCCTCCAGTACTTCATACTGTTTCAGGTGTGTTTCAGTAGCTGAGAGCTCGCTATCAAACGTAATCACCTGATGCGGAGCCTCAATCTGCCCCCTTATAAATACTTGTGAAGCAAGAGCTTCCCTAGGTGAGTCACCCCAAAGTGACAGTACCTGCCTAGGGACATGATGCTCACGGCAGGAACAGGTTACCGAATCTTACCTTGTAGTCATCAACCCACTGACAAGATTTCTCTGCTTGCTCAAACCAGCACTGCTCATGTCCCACCTAACACAGAGTACCTTGCCTCCTTTGTTCCAGTCATCGACAAAATTTCCCAGCTCTTTGCAAGGAAGATAAGGAAACTGTTATTTTTATACAGTGCCTGCTGCAATGTACCACTTCACCTGAGCTGTGCCACTGTGACAGCAGAAAATATAAATTCCCAGTCCCTTGAGAGCTATAATTGGATTAAATTTTGTATAAATTCTTATAAATATAGAGAATCTCAAGAAAACATCTACAGCAAAATCTGTTAACTCATACTGCTACTCACAATATTAATTATGAAAGCTGTTAGGACTTTTCCAGTCCAACACACCTTCTAATTGATTATTTTGCAACTCCAGATGCTTGGGCAATAAAACACACTGGAGTCAAATGTACCAGCTCTGCACTTTCAAAAACTGCCTGTCAAGAGTTGGAAATTCCTGAGCTGACAGCAGGGGTGAAAAATTTCAAGTATTGATTCAGAACCTTACTCTCATTTAAAAACCTCTTTTGGAAAACAAACACACACACACACACAAGTTGCATAGAAACACACAAGCATTACCCTAGTTTGCATGGTCACTTGCTGTGGATACGAAGTTGCTGTTACTTGAATCTAACTGAACACACCAGTTAAAATTACACCTGCTAGGCACCTAAATCCACTTTCCAAAGCAAAATGTTTGACACTTCATATTTCTGTCTAAAATTGGAGGTTAACATTTGCTTCAGATTATTTTATGACGGGTATTCAATAGTTATTAAGGGTATTTAAGAAAAGAAAATAGTAAACTTAAAGTGGGATATATTTTTAAGTTGCTTTTCAAACATTCAAAAAAAATCCTTTCCAGCCAAATCCCATTAGAAAACAAAAACAAATCCACTTTTGGAATAAACCCAGGCAATCTTCACTTTCTCATCCCAAATCCCTGAATTATCTCTGTCCTTTGACTGTGTCAAATCTGAAGATTATTAAGCTGAGCTAACAATTCTGCTCATCTCACAGCTAAAGAGTCCTAGGGACAGCCTGCCTCCTGCATGGGCTAAGTCCTGTGTGGTGGCATTTGAGCTGCCAAGGTGCACACAGCATTTGTCAGGACATGGAGGACCTTTGAGGGTGCTCCATGATTTGGGCATGTGCAGCAGATTGGGTGCACTCTGTTATGCATAACGGAGCACAGAAAAATTGGAGAACGCTTTCTCCAGAGAACCTCTGTTTAGCTTTTAAGCACTGTTGTTTGAACTGCCTTCTCCAGGTCAAAGCATATCCACTTCCAGCAGGAAAGTGATTCCTCCACACCATAGGCTGAAGTACTCCAGCTCCTTTGCTGTTTGCCACACCTTGGGTATTCAGAAAGCACTTGCTTTGTCCCCCAGCTGAGAGTTTGGTGTCCCCATGCTGTCACTTGCATCCTGACTATGAACAGCTCTGCTCCCCATACACTACACCAGGGCAGAGGCTGACGTGCTGGCAGCCACCAGAGACCCCCAGACAAGGCTGCAGGGACATCGACTTGAAATTGGGATGGACCTATTTAATGAGGTCACTGAGGTACTAACTAGAAACTAAGCCTGGAACTGTAGGTATTACTCCTGGGATGACCCAGAACATCAAAAATAAATTAACTCCATTTAGTGGAGAAGCCAGGCCTCCCTCCCTCTCCTGTCTCTTGTGGCACTAGATGTGCCCGTCAGCTGGTGCCTCAGCGCATACAACTTCCATCTTTCAGGGACCTGTTTTTTTGCCTCTGTCAAGTTTCATCTAGCACAAAAGAAACTAAGCACACAACAAATGAGAGAAGCTCACAACTTCACTGAGTTACGGCAAAACTGGCCAAAAAAATTGTCATAAATGGGGAAATGCTCTGTTCACTTCCTACCACATGAGGCTGGGGAGTGTGAAGTTCAGGATGTGTGTAGGGGACACATAATAATGAACAACAACAAAATCAAACAAAAATAACAACCTTACACAGCCTCCAAGGTGACGATGGAGCTTTAACACTTTCAAAACTATGCTGTAGAGTTGGAAACAGGCAGGACTAGAACACAGAAGCTGCTGGGCTTAAAGTGCAGTCTTCCTGGGGCAATATCCAGGAATACCTCCTTTCTAAAATGAAGTCCCCCAAAACCAAGAGATGGGAAGGTCATTAAAGTCATAAGGCTGATGTATGGAGCCCCATGGGGATACACAGCTCCCCAGGAAACTCTTCTGCAGCATTACCATAGCGGCCTCATGCTGCTACTGCTTCCTGATGGGAAGAAGGCAAAGGCAGTATGTCTGGGAAGATTCATGAAAAAGCGCTGCTTGTCTCATGGGCAGCTGTCCTTGGAGAGCTTTTGGACTTAAGAGAAGATGCCCTAGGCACCATGGTATGCTGTGGGACTACACCCCCTAGAATAGACACAGCCTGCAACGTGGGAAGCTGGGACTGGGCATGCCACGGGCAGCCCACCTGGGCCCTGCGAGGGGAATAGCAGCTTAAAACCAAAACCAGCAGCAAAACCCAAGCAAGCCCTTGGTCGAGCAATGAACCGAGTGAGATTCGATGGAGAAGCAGCGAAAGCAGAGGGCGAGGGAGGGCATTTTGAGGGTGTTGGGCTAAGGGCTGGGCTGGCAGATGGAACCCTGGGGTGACCTCATTCAGCCTTTTAGGGGACAGGGCAAAGGAGGAGAAAGGGAGAGACGTTCCTCAGGGAAGGAGGCTCCCCGACCCCCTCCTGGGGCATCCTCTCCCCCTGCTCCCCCCAGCAGGACCGGGGAGGGCCGTTTGCGTTCGGCAGCGCGTTATGTGCGCGCTTCGGCATCCACGCAGGGGGAGCGGGGCCGGGCTGCAGCGGGTGGTTCCCAGCCTCCCCCGCCCCCTTTCCCTCTGGGTTCGCTCTTCGGCTCCGGCTCGCATTTGAGCGCAGGCGGGCGGCACAGCCCCTCTCCCAGCCCGTCCCCCGCCCGTCCCCGCCCCGCGGGCTGCGGGCTGGAGGCAGCCGCGCCGTGCCGAGCCGAGCCGAGCCACCCGCGGGAAGGCAACGCTCCGCCGGGCTCCGCTCCTCGCCCCGCCATGCCGCGCCCGCGTCCCGCCGTCCCCCGCCCCGCATGAGCGCCTGAGGGGCTCCGCGCCGGGACGGGGCCGCCGGCGGCTGAAGCGGCTTCGAGAGGCACCGCTCCGCGCTACCGCCCGGCCATGGGGAAGGGGCTGGAGGGCACGGCGGCCCGCTGCGGGCTAGGAATGGGATACCTGCTGCACAGCGTGATGCTCCCGGCGCTGGCCGTCCTGGGGGCCAGCCGGCCCGGCTCCGCCGCGCAAGGTGAGGCTGCGGGGGCGCGGCCGGAGAGGTGACCGCCCCGTCCCGTCCCGCGGTGCCGAGCCGGGAATGGGGCGGGGGGAACCGCCGTGGGGTTGGATGGGGCCGAGCGGGGCTGGGGGCTCCGCGGGCACAGCAGGTGGGAGCCGCAGCGGCCGCTCCAGCCCCGCGGCAGCGGGGTTCGGTGAGCCCCTCTTTCCCACGCGCTGCTTCTCGCTTAAAGCGTGATGGACCCGAAAGGAGTTACCGCGCGTGTGGTGTCTTTATTTTATTTTATCGGTTCTTTTTTTTTTTTTTTCGCCCGGGTCGGGGGCTGCGGAACGCATCTGTGAAGCGTGTTTCTCTCCGAGCCCGTGTGCATATCGCCCTGTCAAAATGAAAGTGGCTCGGTGCGTTCCGCGGTGCCTGGAGTATCGATCACAAAGAGCCCCGGTTCGGTCCGTCCCAGCGCGGCTGCTGCAGGCGGGCACGGCGGGAGCCTGCTTCTGTTGCCAGATAAAACTTTCTTGGTGCTTTTCTCCTCTCTTCCCGGGAGTTCGAGCTGAAGTGTAAATGATGGCTTCTGCTGGGAAGTACTTTTCTACGAGCAACTGAGCACCGGGGGGAGAGAGGTTGCTGCTGCGTGTGGGCAGCACCGCTCGTAGCAGGGATGTGCGGGTTCGTTCAAGCCCTTGCAAATTCCCGGTTACATTGGTAACGAGAGAAAGGGACGTCAGAAGCGGATCGTGTTTTTCATACCTGCCACCAAACAGCAGCGTGCAGCGAAGCTTTGATTTGGAGGTGTCAGCATAGTGCAAGTGGAACAACGCTGGTTTCCCTCTCATCACCTCTGTCGAGAGGCACTTGAGACGGCCACGCAGCCCGACCCTGTGCTCTCTCCCAGTCATCACAGCCAGATCCTCTCCGGCCTTCGGCCTGGGGAGCTCTGCCCGCTCTGGTTCCCGGTGCCCCCGGCAGGGTCTTGGGATGCAGTGTGCATGGTGTCTGTAGGTTAGTCCCACTAATCCCTTCCCTGCTGGTACTTGCTCCATCCTCAGTTGTTGCAGGGATATCAGAGACCTGGGCATAAAAAAAAAAAAAAAAAAAAAAAAAAAGAAAAAAGAAAAAGAGATTGTGGAGAGTGGAAGTACAAGAACCTATTATGCATCATGTCACATTTCTGCGTCATTTGCATTCCCCAGTTGCTTTTCTGTTGGACGTGGGTCAGGCTTGATGTGATGTTCTGTTTTTCCAGGGCTTTATTAGCACCATGTGCATGCAGACCTAGATGTCAGGGGCTTCATGTCAGTCTGTGCAGATCTTAGGATTGAGAAGATCCCCTCGGGAAGCAGGACCTGAAGCAGCAAGGAGCCTGATGTCCTGCTGGCAGGACACGCAGACCTGCTGCTCCACGTCTGCCCACTGCAGGGCATCCTGCACCCGCCGCCATGTGCTCAGAATGTAATGCAGCATGGCAGAGAGCTGTGTGCGTGCTTGGGGACAGGGGGCACGAATGTGGGACCAAGAGAGGCAGGAGAGGTCTTTATCAATATTCCCCGTCGATTGCTGTGTCACAAACTTTCCGCGGCTGGGTGGAAAACCAAGGGAGATGACCATTTGGTTTTGCCTCATTTTTCCATGGCTGCTTTTAGTTTTGTTTCCTGTTTGTTGGAAGTGGGCGCAGAATTTGGGTGCAGACCTGGCTTTGGCATCCTTCCCAGAGCTGAGGGATTTTCTGATTGGTGTTTGCCTTGGTGATCTTCATTTATGTGTGCATAGTGCTTCTGTAAGGCAATGAATCAACAGTTTAACTGTGCCCTCTTCAGGAAGTTTTCTTACCGTATCTCATGGGCAAAGTTTTACTGCTGTTTTGTTTCTATGTTTCCAAAAATACACAAATAGTAAAATGAATGTTATGCAACCTTGTTCTCCGAAATCATCACCCAGCTGGTCTGTCTTTTCTGATGTGGATAGTGCTTTCATTGACAATCCCTTGAAAGCAGCAGAAATTGAAAACGTGGCACTCTCCGAATCTGCCTTGGTCTTTTCTGATTTTGGGTGGGTCTGGAGCCAGCTGACATGGTTTTAATTGTGCAAACAATTCAGTCGTCCTATGTGATGCTTTGAAAAGCAAAAACAAAAGCAAAAAAAAAAAAAAAAAAAAAAAAGAAAAAGAAAAAGCTTAAAGGGGTGGGTGTCTTAAACCAACAAACATTGACACAATTGTAATTTTAAGAGGCGTGGAAGGAAATGCATTTTTTTCCCCAGTACTTGCTGCTGATGCTATTTCTTATTTTGCCTCGCTTCTCCATTCCCCAACCAGCTTTATCTTTTGAAGCTGGCTAGGGAAGCCGTGGGCATTGTGGGGCTTCTGCTTTCATGCTTTCCCTTTCCATTGCCTCTTGGAAAATAAATGTAACAATTGAGTGCTTGGTGGATCGGCCCCCATGCTCCCTTGCAGAGAGATTCATATCACTGCATCCCAGAATCCTCCTGTAAAGCGTTCAGCAGACCTAAATACACTTTTTTATTAGCATTTCTTATCTTATTATCTGAAGCTGTCTTAAGTATTTTTCCGTTGTTATCAGGAGAGAACAGGAAATGGCCCCAGTGTTAGAGAGAGCCTGTAATTTTTAAAGGGGAGTGAAGGGGACAGGGAAATTATCAAGCCCAAATCAGTTTGAATGTGATGTTCGTTATATTTATTATACTGCTGTAGAATGCCCCATTAGAAAGAGAATCCAATTGTCCCAACTTGCAAGAGAAAAGAGCAAACTCCTCCAGACCTAGCTGTGCTCATCATCTTTATGCCATCTGCCTTCACAGAAACTTTATCTTCTTGTATCCCTCAGTAGAGACTGGGCTTCAGCTGTTGGGCTTCCCCACTTCCTCTCATCTTTGGACATTAGAAGTGCTTTGCCCCATGGCCCCACTCCTTTTTTCAAAGTTAGGCGGGACAAAAGGAGAGCTAATATCTACCTGCAGTAATGAGCATGGTTCCCCCAACTTCGTGGGCTGATAATGATGAGTAGAAAAGTTGAAGTCAAAGGGGCTGCATGTGAATGAGGTTTTGTCTCATTTCTTCCTTTACAATGAAAGTGCATTTTTTTTATGCTTAACCTCTGAAACCTAATTAAATTAAAGTGATAATTTAAAAAGAAAACTGTAAAAGAGCCATATGTGCAGATATTTGTCCTACCCCAGCATACTCTTTATTACCAACAGAAGCAGTTTGAAAATGCTTGGTGCGGAAAAAGTGAAACGCAACATGTGAGTGTACGAACCTTTTGGGGATGTGCTTCCCGATTGAAAAACTAAATGCATCTTGTAGAAAAAAGGAGAAACAGTCTTAATTTTCTTGATGTATCAGTGGGCCACTTGTATTTGATCATGAATGTAACAGCATTTGCATCAGTAAAGTATTTCACTGTGAACAGATAAACCCATTTGGAACATTAATCTGTTTTAAACTGCTGTGCTCTTGCAGATTTCAGTGATGTTCACGTTTGGGCCAGATGTTGCAGCCCTTGCTTGCCCCCAGTGGCATTTTAGTGCTGCAGTGGCTTCCCAGGGAGCAAGGTGGCTCACTGGGTTGCCCTGGCTGGCTGAGAGGCAGTTTCAGCAGGATTAAAATGAAATAGAGAGATCCCTCTGTGGTGGAGGATGTTTCTCCCTGGGAATAAAGGAATCAGAATCTGTGCTTTTGTCCTTCCACTCTTTAGCAGCTGGTTACAATTCCAGAAAAAAAATAACACAGAAGTGTATGTGTCAAATACAGCCCCCTTCTGATGGATTTTCAGCATTACTGTCCTTGACGATATTCACTACAGTAAGAATGTGTCCACGGTTTCTCAACATTTCCACAGACATTCGGCATGTTTACACCCAGTCATTTACGTGCATCATTCAGCACATGACTTCTTTGTTTGTTTGTTTGTTTGTTTTTGCGATGGTCTCAGAACCCTGGCTATTCACTGTATTTTATGACTAGCTTTGTGTGCGACAACCAAACTCAGACACAGGAATGAGCATTAACCATATTAAAAAGATTTTTTCTTATTTAATTTTCCAAATACAGTACATCTGACAACTGTGTACCAAAGCGAGGCAAATCACTTCCATAACTGGTCTGCAAAGCAAGAGAGAAGAACATGTGGATTATATTTATTGGTCATTTTCAAATAAATATCTTTATTTATTTATTTATTTTTTGTACGAGTAGAAGACTGATGTTTTGAGGCACAGTCTGTCCACTTGAATGGGATACAGTACAGCATCAGTTCTCATGGTAGGTGAGAGGAGCTCATGCTGATAGGACAGTAGCTGGATATCTCTGTACTATACATGGTCAGAGTTTTGTGTATATGTAAAACACTGGGTAGAGCTAGTTTGAAAAGTGGAGCTACGTGTAATTTGCATTGCCAGCTGGGAAATCTTGTTTGAAGCAACCTGCTCTACGGTTACAGCCATGTTTATTCCTTTGTGGTGTCTTTCAGGAGTTCCCAGTGTTGGATTTTTGAGGAATCTTGTTCCTGAATTCTGAAAAAAGACACACACAACAAAAAGTTGCTTTTGTAGATTTATCAAAAAAATATTTGTAATTGTTCTAACGATGGGGAATTTCTAAGTATGTTACTCAAAGTATCAGCCTGTTTCCTGCAATTTAGACAGATGATTTGACTCAGTGTGAGTCTCAAGCATTTGGATCTTTGGTTTGTCATCCAAAACACGTCATATCCTTGAAATAAAGGTTAGTTTAGTCATGGGTGCTCTGCCAATGCAATGTGTTTCATGTAACTATATATATGGTACTATGGGAAAAAAGGGCATTCTCTTTCCCCATCCCTATGCCCTCCCCTCTGGCTGGGTTGGGAGAGCAGTATGTGCATTTGTGAAGTGTGCGTGTTGCTGGCCACCCAGTGGAGGTATTCAAGTTTAGCAGGCAGCAATCTTGGCACTGGTGCCAATACAGCAGTAATTACATTGCCTGTCGTTTTCATTAGCCGTTTCTGCTCTGCCATTCAACTCAGAGATATAAAGCAGCGTGAGCTTTAAAGCATAAGTTGAGGATGCAGTGTAAGGAGTAAGAGACAAGCAGTGGTTTTTGAGTTAACTATGACCCCTGTCTGCAGAGCAGCAGAATAATGCTGTACAAAGGCACAGTTCAGTTCTGACTGCTTCCAAGGGCTGGAGGATGGCGGTGTTTTAGATGATTTATTATGTGTGCTCAGCAGAGTCTGGTCTTGGGAGTCAGTGCCCCTGGAGCTCTCCATCATAATATTATCCAAGAGGTGATCTGAAGGAAATAGCAGCAAGTCTTCTGGGAGGACAACTGTATCCAAAAGAAGACTTAATTTGCTTAATTTGTAAGCAAGCATTTGAAATCATGTTCAAAATGGAAACGTTTGTGAAGCAACTAGCACTGAGCAAATAGGAACAACAGAATTCTCCTTAATTTGGCACGTACTTTGTTGTCCCATGCTTAATATGATCTCTCATAATATAACCTGCAAATATTCCAGCCCCAAACTCTAGCAGTGTGACAGGGAAAGGATTTATTTAGTACTGGCTTTGTTTTTGTAATAGGTGTACTTAAACATTTTGCAGAGCATGGACTGTGGGTTATTTTTTGCTTGTTTGTTTTATTTAGATTCGTCTTTCTAAGGTAGAGATGTGGCACAGAAGTGACTGTAAGCCATGGGCATACACACTAGCAGAAAAAGGTAAAATGAAGCCACAAACAGAAGTGTGTTCCAGTTGCTTTTCTCAAGGCTGGCTCTGCACTTTCAAGCAACATTCACAAGTCAGGCACTGTGACTCAGAGAAGAGGGCAAGAGCTGCTAGAGGTTTTCTTAGCTTGTCGTGATCTTAGAGATGCTCTTGTGCAGCATTCCCCCCAGGTAGTCATCATCAGAGCAACTTCCTGTTTGCCTTCCTAACTCCATCCCAAATCACACATGTTCAGCAGGAAACATGCGATTTCCTCCTACTTCATCAAACACTGCGATGTGGGGAGTCCCTTTATAGTTTGGCACATTATTACCTAAAAGCTTCGAGCAAAAGCAGTTTCATTTAAAAATTTTATCAATACAAAAAAATCCATTGGTGGGTCGAAATAATTTTTGTTTATTTGCTTGGGAGAAGGGGATGTGGCTAAATCCCTTCAAGAAACCTCCCCCTGAGAAACCTTAATCAAAACCAGAAAGGATTCAGTTCTTCTAGTGAAAAGGTCAATAACATACCACATATTTGTTGTGCTGGCCAAACTTTTTCTTCCCTTCTCTAAAAATCTCCTGGATGCTCAGCGAAAATAAAAATGTTAGACATCATGGAATCTTTTGACAGTAATAGCTTTCATTCTTCTTTACATTTATAAAAAAATTCCAACCGGACTTGTGGAAAACCTCACTATTAAGCTTGACTTACAGTCATGATTCAACACAGGTTAAGGCATGTAATCACAGCACTTCTTAGGTCTCATGCTCCTTTTTTTTATCTCACTGGTTTGATTGATGCAGATTGAGGTGGAGAAATGCAGACTGTCCATGGCACCTGCCTCAGTTCCCAAACATAACTCTCCCTGCTGCTCTAGCTTGTGTGAGTGCAGTAATCCCAGAAAAGCGGGGTCTTTCCATATAAAGTGCAGTGCTCTGTGCCTCTCCAAATTCACACTTTCCTTTGTTATGAGTTCTGCATTGGCAGAACAAGGAGAAAGCAGCAAAAATGTTGTGTGTCTTCACATCAGCCGGTGGCACCCCACATGGGTAACATTTACAGTTGCCTCTTTAGGGTGGTTTTGCTTTATCAGACAGTGAGAGTTTCTCATTGGTTACGATGCACAAACAAGATTTTTAATTCACCCTGCTAAACTGAGAGGACAGCTGTATTTTATTGCTGTTTGGTGGAGAGATGTAAGGTGAATTGCTGAAGAGAGTGGAGCAAATGAGGGAACCAGAATGAGGCTTGTGAATGCTGGAGATGGTGTTTGGTCCTCTAGTCTTTCTTTCTCCTTATCTGAAAATCCCAAAGATGGATACTGTGGTGGGAACGCTGTGCTGAAGGATCTGAGATGCTTTCCAAATGTAAAAATTTATTGGGTCTCCCTAGCAGTTTGTTTATACGTGCTGGTACCCAGAAAAATGTCTAAAGGATGAAGGGCAAAACCATATACCGCTGCTCAGAATAGGGATGCTTCCTGGAAGCTTTGAATTTACATTGGCGAATGTTTTAAACAGTGTTGGTTGGACCGGTGAAATTATCCCAAACAGCCTACATTTGGAAAGACTGATAGCAGATCCAGCTGTAAATGAAAGTGGGATCGCTGCTTTGAGTGGATTTGTTTTGTTTTAATCTGCAATTCAGGGATATCACATTCAGCTGAATGAAGTGACTTACACTCTCAAGGACCCTGTTGCCTTAGGAGTTGACAAAGCTCAGGTTGCCTAGGAAATTAAATCACCATCTTTTTTTTTTTTTCTCTCGTGGAGGTAACATTATCAACAATAATGCTAAGGAGCTTGGAAAGGTTTTACTGGCCTGGCAACAGCTGAGAATTTTCTTGTTAGGTACTTCCTCCCAATCCCTTTTTAGTTATTTTCAAGAAGTAAAGTAGCTTTATTTCTTAGTCTCATATTGAGTGAGAGGTTGAAACGTTAAGCTCTGTGGATTAATGATGTATCCTTTGAGAGAAAGGAAAGCTTGCGTTTTCCTTGGTCCCCTGAGTACTGGATGTGATTCTTTGAGAGATCTTGAATTTCATCAGCGAGGTGGGGAAACAGGCAAGTAAGCCTTGACTGATCTGTCAAAAGAGTTTGATGCTATTATAAGGGTTTTGGAAACCTGTTTGAACTCATCGTTTGTCCTTTGTTTGAATTTAGTACATCTCATGTGAGGCAGAGAGATCACCAAAGATTATTAGAAATACAGAGTTTTTGAGAGCTGCATTGTAACTATAAACTAGTTGAAATAACAGTTGGAATGTGAATTGCTGTTCTCCTATTTGGTGTATTTACGTATCGCATAGATGCGTTGCTTGTCTTCTTCAGTTCCAACATATGTGTTTATACCCAAAAGTTTACATATTGAGAGAAAATAAGGATGTAGTCTCCCTCAATGAGGTTAACTGCAGTTCAGTCGTACCAAAATTGGAGAATGAGAAGTGGGACTGAATAGCAAGTGAGGTTAATACTGTTCTTGTGCATCGGATTTACCTACACGAATTGTAACAAATTTACTTCTGTTTGCTGGGAATAATTCAAGGTATGCATAGTCTTGATCTGAAATAATTTTCTCTGTCATTAATATGTCTCCCGGTTTGCCAGCTGCTCACAGAATTAACACAGATGTATTTCTTTCACCTCTCAGTCGTACAACATCAACAACTTGCAGCAGCAACCAGTGCCATGCATGTAGCAGCGAGGTTCTCAGTCTGAAATTTTGAACTGACTGTAGTCACTGAGACTACAGTGAAACCTCTGTGGCTCGAGCTTTTGTTTTAAGTTTAGGACAAAACTCAGTGGTGGTTTCTACTAGAAGGACATAAAGTTTCCCTTTTCTCATGTTTCCTGCAGATCTGAAAACCTGAGTTAATTATGGAAAAATCTGAGGTCTGTCTTGTTAAGGGATGGAGCTATAATTAAATGGTGAAGAATGTGTCCTGGCACCAACAGATTTCTTGCTGAATTGGCTCACAAATTACCAGTATTCCTTGCTGTGAACTTTTTGGCCCAAAAGCTGCACTCGTTTTTTGGCAAATTATCATCCCCATTAAAAATTCCTTTCACGCAGACACTGCAAACACTGCTTAGGGACTTCCTTTCTGCTTCCTCACCAGATTCTGAAGGTGAGGGTAACTTTTTCCGTCACTTGCTGAAATAAAACACGATGCTCTTCTTATGCAGCACATCTCTGCTGACAAGGATATAATAAGTACTGGTTTTCCTTGTCTTCCTCATTTAAAATAGCTGTGCCTTCCCAAATAGGAAGTTCCTGATTTCTTGGTTATTACGAAGTAACTAGAAAGTTTATAGCTAGAAAGTTCAGAACTTGGAGGTGTCAAGTTTACCCTTGTTTTCATTTTATTTTTTCCCCGGTGCTTAAATCAAGGATAGACTTACACAAGTCCAGGTTGTGGCCAACAATATATATAGCTCCATTAATTTCAAAGACAAGACATAGAGGCTGTAATAGTTCTGTGTAAAAAAATATGTCAGCACAGTGGGGTGAGACTCGCAAATATATGGACCTTGCTGTAGCCTTCTTTTTTGCTGGCAGTTTAGTTTATTTATTTATTTTGTACGTTTTATTTATTTGTAAGCTCAATAATTTTAATACTTTTGTGGGTTTCCATTCCCCTTGCATGCACTGATGTGGCTCTGCTGTAGTGAGATTAATACCCTGTCTTACTTGAAAACTGGTTGGTGAAGATCTTCCAGGCAATTGTCCTTTTCTTGGGTTATTTCTGTTATCTCTGGTAGGAACACTGACACACAAATGCCACGAACTGTAGGCAGATACTTGCATAAATGTCTATTGCATGCGAATGCCTGGCAATTACCTGCCTCGGAATTCTGTTCTTTCTAACTGAAGTCCTCTGCTACTGTAAAGGCACGCTCAGGCTTCTGAGGCTGGAGTTAGAAATGTAACGTGGTAGCCAGTGACAAAAGTGACTATCCTGGGCTAGGTAGTAGAATGAGCATTGCCATGTGCCTTTTGACAGTGTCTGACAAAAGGCATAGTTCTTCAGTTTCTGCTAGGTTTTGTGCTTTGAGCGTCCCGCAGTGTTTCTGTATGAGTCATCCTTTGTCTTTTGGCTAAATCTTTTACATATTAGTTCTGTGTAGTAAACATAGCTTATTGGATAAAACCTACCAACTCTCGAAAAGAAAGTTCTAATTTATTTACTTACTTTGTAAATGTGTCTATCATCTTGCAATCTCCAGCAGAAAGTCTTAAACTTGCATTTATAAGAAACATTTACAAAGAAAACTGATTTTACGTGACAAAGTGACACGCTGTGGAGTATGCATCTGCTAAAACTTTACTTATTAGCTTACTTAATGGGAACTTGGTTTCACTGTAAAAATCCTTTCTCTTGAGGAAATCAACCAATGACAAGTACCTACATCAAGTTTTTCTTACTATCTCATAACTTTTACTGGATTGCTAGGGATTTACACCTGAGTAACACGAGGAAAATTTGGTCTTTTGTCCTTACGGTTTTTAATCTGCCAGCACCAATGCAAGATGTGTATTTTGTTTGTGGAGGCCGAGCTGAGGTTAAGTTGGTTTTAAAGATAACAGTAGATTCCAGCGTCCTTGCATTTGTTTTGTATTTGGTGACAGTCACTAAATCAGAGGAAGGAATGTTCAAACAACACGCTTGAGGAAAAGTGATTTTTATAGAAAGGGCCCGCTCCTGCTAATAGCCAGAAACTGCACATAACCCCACTGACATTAAAAGTCCATTAGCTAAGCCCAGTTTAAACAGCAGCTGATGCTATGTCAGCTAAATGTACATTGGAATTTTTCATGTAATGCAGCAATAGCACTTCTGTAATTTTTCTAGAAGTATATACATTAAGGAAAGCAAATGTCATCTGATAGTAGTAAGATGAAGAGTTCTTATTTAAGCAGGGAGAGTTGTAATCATACTAAAGTTCCCATCTGGCTGCATTAACGGGAAACAAAAATAGTTAGAAAGAGAAGCAATGAGTGTCAGGTTTGTGAATTAAAGCTAAATTAGCAAATTCAGCGTTCAGGCTTCTGTAACACTGCATAACCACAGAGTTGCTTATCTGTTTAGTTCTTTACCACAGAATGTGTTACGACCTTGCACAGGAACGTTTTCTACTGAAGTTAGTAACATGCTTTGTCATGTGAAGCACTGGGTTGCCAGTGGGGGGTGGGGGGGAAGGTTATTTACTGTCTGTTTAGGAAATGTGTCTCATTATATAGCATTTAGCTTGTCAAGATACAGTGCTTGTATGCCTGTGGCCCTAAATTTTAGTTAACTATTTCCACAGCAAATAGCATCTACCCACACCACCTATGTATAGAAAAGGGGATACAGAAGGATGGTGAGAAAATGGTGTGTGAATATTAAAAAGAAAGGAAGCATGACAAATGTCAAAAGAGCAGAAATAGACTCATCTTCAAAAGCAGCCAGCAGACTGGGTCCTTTCCTAGAGTACCACTTAGCACCCAGTTTGGCAACTTGAACCCAGTTCAATTCTGAAAAGCTGAAGTTGTCTTGAAGTCAGCTCTGAAAACAGATATTGTGCTATAAAGCCATTGTGGAGGCCAACTAAGGGATGTTTAGTAAGCTAATAAGAGCTGAAGTAGAGGGGCAATGAGCTCCTAGCTGTCATTCTCGCAGTCTTCTCCACCTCCTCTTTGCTGTTATCAGTCCATTAGCGAAACCTTGTGCAAGTACTGACAAGAACAGAGCTTAAATACCTGATCTGGGTAGGCATACCCACAGCAAAAATCCTGCAGGCACATCTGAAGGGCTCTCTTAAACTCATTACAAACCATGTTAATAGTGCAAAACTCTCAAATGTGGCATGAGGCTGGGCTGATTTTTTTTTTTTTTTTTTTTTTTTTTTCTCTCTTCCCAGGCTGCAGGAGCTGACATTAGTAGCGTGCTCAGAGCAGACCATGTGTTTGTGAACCGCAGGCTTTATGGAGAGTAATTCAATTGCATTTTTTCCCTTCTGGAACATAACATGTAAACATATTACTGAACTAAAGCCTGGCTTTAATTACAAACAGTAACTTTTCATGTTGACAGATTTTCACATGGAAAGCTTTACTGAAAATGAGAGGAGAGTTTTTTTCTTTTTTTTGCCATCATTAGTTCTTGCTGCTTAGTGCTTTTATCAAGTACAGTAAAATACCATTTGTAATTAATTCCAAGCTTATATGGACATGTTTAATATAATTACCAAACAAAATCCTGTTTACTAACATACTGCTTGTGAAACCAGTCTGAATAATCTGGTCTCTGGCACACATAAATCAGGCAGTAATAACAGCTGTAAATATTTCACAATATACTTAGAGTGCTTTGATTTTAATACTGAATCCACTTCGGAGTTTAAAGGATAAAACATAGGTCAAAAGTGACTTTTTCCATATGTTTTTGCCTCGTCTCTTGCACCATTTCTCCTGCTATTAAAAAAAAAAAAATCATTATTGTAATTGGCTATAAAAAAGTAAATATATACATTTTCATGTGTTGGGAGAATTATGTAAATGAATTAGGCTGGAGCTGACAAAGTGATACTATTCACGTTGACATGGGACAATTACAGTCATGAATATTTTTCACTGGAAATAGAATTGCAATGCCAATACTCCTTGTCTTTCTGAAAGTTTTACTATTTTTATCCATCTAGATGTCTGTCTGTTGCACACTAAGCCTGAACTGTATGCATAATCAGCTTCTTCTCCCAGTTTTATGCATACAATTCAGGGCTCCAAAGGACTGTGAAAACCTAAAGTGACCAGAAGCTAGTTTTGTAGGGGAGTGCTGGGAGACTGGTGAGCCTGTGCTACGTGCAAGACCGAGGGACTTTGAGTCTGCATTTAAATAGAAAGAGGAAAGGAAGCTCAGTAGTCTACTACAGAACAGTTGGGGTTGCATGAGGCTACTAAGCTGTCTTTGAGTTAGGACTGTGCATGTAAATGTGTTCAGTTCAGTGGACGATGGCCTTGCAATTTCATGGAAAGATTTGTAATCATCCTGCAAGTCCTTTTTCCTTGCCCCAAACAAAGACTTTGAAAACCAGCAATGTAAACCAAAATATCTTGCATTTTCTTTTTGTTTCGTGGTTGGACTCCCTCGCTGAAGTTGACATAAATTGGCAAATGTTTTGTCCATCGCATACCTTGAAGGAATTAGAGCCTGGCGTGTTTTCTGAGCCTACTTTCTGGAACACTCTCCGCTCTGAGTAAGGAGCTTCTTGAGCTTTTGACCCCACTCTTCAAAATGGAAAATACAACCAAAAGTTGTTATCAGATAGGCAGAAAGATTGGGAAATGTTGCAGGAGAAGGCTTCTCTTCCTTCCTTCCTTCTCTTTCAACATCTGGAGCTTGGCTGTGGCTCAGTGGAAATTTTTTCATAGCAGGCCAATGAACATCTGTGGCATAACTGATACTCCATGACACCATTAATATTTTTCTGTAGTTAGTAAGGACAACAAAGATTGTTTGTGGTCGTTTATGGAAGCAAAAAGTTACCAAGCAAAACTTCTCAGATGTTCTGATTGTGTCAGCTCTCAAAGGTGCCTGACATTTGTACAATTTTCCCAGCTTTCTGCTGTCACATAGGCATTTTGGAATTCAGTGGATTAGTACAAATGCATTTCTGGCTCCCAAGTTGTGAAGAGGGATGTCTATTAAGTAAATATCGTTAGGGTTTTCTAATGCACTCATCTATTTATTATTTTTCTTTATGTTCGTCGAAAGAAAGTCTGGTTGCTCCTTTAGAAGTTCCTCATTTTGAACCATGGACTTCAGGACTTCCATGGAAGTACATTAGTGGGGAACTGTATTTGCTTCATGCTCTTCAAGATCAAAATTTGTCTTAAAACTATCTTGGCTACTTTTTGTCAGCTCCTGAAGTTTGGTTTGTTTAAGCATATTAACTCTTTGCCATAGTCCAAAGTAGAAAAAGTTGCATTGCGTGTTGTCTGAAGTGGCATTTCAAAAAATAAATACAAAAAGCAGCCTTTTTATTATTATAACCAGTCATGCCTATGACAAAATAAATGTACCAGGAAATGTTTTTCTTAAGGCGATTCTTCAAAAAACAAAACCTGCTTCTTTAATGATCAGACTTAATCTGACTGTACCTTGCTTTTAGATGGTCAGTGTTTCAAGATATATCAGTATATTTTCATAAATAGAAATTGCTGTCATCTTGCAGTCACTATTGTTCATCGCTAACAAATTTATACGGGCACCTAGGGATGCGTAGCTATGGTTTGCAATGGTGTAACTACAAAATGTGCAGCAGGTCATTGTTTCTGGAGAGGCTTTGATTTTTGGAAGCTGAAGTCCCACTTCTCAGTTTTCTGTAGCATGAGAACTTGCACTGATGTCTGAGTCATTGCTTGAGAATATCGCGGTGTGTGAAAAATATTAAACTGCTTTGTTATATGTGTGTGCAGGCACTGTCATTTGAGAAATTATTACTATATATACATAATTACTTAAACACAGGGAGTTTCCGAACTGAAATAACTTATATAAATGTTCGTACTTTTTTTTTCCCCCACGAACACAACTAAAAGGCTTGTGTGAGTCTATTGCAAGTCTACAGACTGTGAAATATTATTTCAGAAGACGCATTTACCTGCAGGGTAAAGAGCTGACCTGACAATAGCCCTAGGCTCAAAATTCTGTTCTCCTGACTTGTGTGCTGGGTTGTTTATCAAATGCAGGATTGCTTAATATCAGGTGATGTGACCTTTAGTTTTTAGCTGCCACCATTATCTAACTGGAAAGATGAGTCTTCCTACAGCAGCAAAAAATCTTAACAAGAATTTCTGCAGTACCGTATTTTCATGACTTGAGGGCCACCAGGTTCTGATTTGTGTGTGCAAAAACCTCGTGATTGGAGCAGCACAGGTCTGGGGCTGGGGAAGGCCAACAGCATTTGGTTAGGAAGGATGGAGAGACCAGCTCGTGTAGGTATACATATAAATCTCGTGTAGGTATACATATAAATGCATCTTAATGTGTTGAGGTGCTCAGGCAAATTGTGTATGCCACTTAACCTCATCAGTTCATCATAAGTTTCAGCCCTCGGGCTGTAGTTTTTGAGACTTCTGGTTATGCTCAGGTTTGCTGCCTTTCTTGGATGAAGAAGGGGCCTTCAGCAAATGCGTTCCTTTGCTAAATGCTTTAGTGCAGTGCCAACTGAGGGCTGCATACAGCTCCAGTTTCTGCAAGATTGTGTTCATCAGGGAGGGATTTCTGTCCCATCTGTTGGGATGGAAAAATTTCCATGACTCTAAGCACGCTTTTAAAGTAAATGAAATAAAGCAGTAGAGACAGCAAAGCATGTCAGAGATCAATCCCATTGCTAACAAAGAAGTCTCTGCACTAAAATGGGGAGGAAAATGTTTCTATCTTTACAAGATCTTGTTCCACTTAAAAGACTCAAGAAAAAAAAAAAGATAGGCATCCAGAACAGCAATTATTGGCTAAAATGTTTTTTACGACTGCTAGTTGGGAATCTTCTGGTTTTTAAAAAGAACACAGCTTGCAGAAATTTTCTTGGGAAGACTTTGAAGCCACCCACCAGCGCAAAGGTTTTGCCAAGTTTGATATTCAGAACGAAAAGTCTCTGCTCACATTGTCCCTAGAACACAGAAAATCTCTCTGATCTTGGTCAGCAAGTGAACTTTCCTCAGCAGGTCTGGGTGCCACTAGCTGCTGCATTAGCCAGCTGCTTTTGACCATCTTAGAGAGTGTTTACTAAAACAACACTGAATAAGTATTTTCATCATTGGCTTTTCTCAAAGTAGGCAATGGAAAATTAAAATAAACAAAAACCAACCTGAATAGGATTAGTGGTTTCAAATACTAATTAGTAACAGTAGAAAAAAAAATACATTTCTCTGGAGAATTAAGAGTTTTGAACATGTTACAGTATTTATTTTCATTTCCCTGGATGGCAAAACAGATACTGCACTATACAAAGAAGCTAAAGCATCTTCTTTCCCCTGGAACGTGTTTATAAAGATGATATATGAAGCACACCTTCTATTTTACTTGAATGAAGACCTGGGATGGGAACAAACTTATTTATGGTATTCAAGACTGAAGAAAAGCATCTTTTTTTTTTTTGTTCTTCCATCCAAACAGAAATATGTTTTGGGGAGTCAGGCAGTGTGCATTTAGCAGCTGGTTCTAAAGCCCATGACAGACACATGCAGGCAGTCTGGTTAAGGTTACCAAAGCGTGTGCTGCATTATGCTACTGAAAGCAACAAACGGAAGATTGTTATAAAGAAACCACTCCTTTCTGTGCAGGCACAGCACACTCAGAGCTGACTGGTCCTGCCTAATTACCACAAGGGCTCATGCAGTGCTCTGTTACTGGGGTTTGTTTGCAATCAAGTGGGCTGAGTAATGCCCTGACATAAACCAGAGGAAGTGGTTTAGGAGACAGGCCTGTAATTACCAGCAGCAGGTGCCCATAAAGAAATGCCAGAGAGATGTTTGGAGAGGCACATGCTGCTCTGGGATATGGGCTGGCAGGCAGGTCAGTAAGAGCTGGGGAGAGCGGTAAAGCACTCCATGAAAACCAAAAGAAAAGTCATGTAAATTGAAGGCTTCTAAAAATAAATGTTTTACCCTCTGTATGTTTTTATCTGCAATGTTGTAATTATGAGGCCTATTAAATAACAAGGTAGTACTTAAAAACAAACAAATGAAATTCTCATCCAGTTCTCTCTTAAGGCTGTGTTGTTTATTTATTTATTAATCTACCTATTTATTTATTTATTCATTCATTCATTCATTCACGGGAGTCCATTCCTTATTCATCCAAAAACAATTTCAGGGGTCTGTGTGTGGTGAGGGGCAGCACTCAGAAGATCCATTTTCCAAATTGCTTTTTTTTTTTTTTTTTCTTTTTCCTTTTGCCATTACAAAACATACCATAGTGTAATGGATGTCTCTGAATGCGAGACAGAACTGCAGAGCTGAACAACAACAACAAAATGGCAGAACACAGTGTTTTGGTGAGGGATTTGGAGCAAAACATTATGTAAAAAGAGCTGATAAAAGTTGATTTAAGTGCTTTCAAATTTCATACTCATGGGAAAATGTCAAATGAAAATGTAAAGTGCAAGTGGGAGTGAAGGCAGAGTTCTGCACAAATCATGTCTCTCATGACCAGTCCTATTAACATTTCAAGTACAAGGACACTTTTGCAAGCGTCTGTGTATCAGTGTGGGAATATTCCTATCCCTCTGTGAGCTGCTGTGCAAGGCTATGGCCTAGAACAAGGGATCCTACCAAAACTTTCTGACAAGATGAGAAACAGCCCCTTAGGAAGTATTTTAAAGCAGGAACATCTTTGCAGAGTTATTACTGTAAACTCCCTGTTATGGGAGCTCTCATCAGAGAAGCTGCTGATGTCTATTGATTACATATCTTTTTTGTATCTTAAAAAGTAAATCTCTCTCTCTATATATATTTGTATTGGTGTGCAAGGGGCATTACTGAATCCCTCTTATGAGTCATTAATGAAATCTGTAGAAGCATAACTTGGTTGCATAGTTAAACTTAGCAAGAATGCCGGCTCTTTTTACATACGCAGAAGGAAGGAAAATACAGTGTTCCTTTTTGGTTGTTAAAATTATGTGCAAGTGAGTGAATTTCACAGAATCAAATACTTCTTAGCATAGAAAGAGAGCGTGATGGATCTGTGCTACCCCATTAATTCCAAAATGTGCTTAGCAGGGATTTTGGGGGAATACTTTGTTTTGCTGCCTAATGGTACCACATATTTATTGCTATGAAAACAAGCAGAGAAGTCAATCATTCATTATGTGTGCCAGAAATGCTTGCCACAGTCACAATGGTGGTATGTCAAAACTCAGTCTCACTTTGAAAGAACAGGCAGGATTTATTCTGGAACTGTACCAAAATGGACCAATCTTTCTCAAAAATATGAAGCTGGGATCAATTTTGCAAAGTTAAAATAAACAGTAGTCACCCTTGACCCAGTATATTATGCTAACAGAGGAAGAAATTTAAAGGGATGTGTGTATCCATGGATTTGGCTTGATTTAGCATTAAACATGATACAGTGGATCAAAAATTATCCACTAACTTACTATTCATAATAAAATTTAGGAAGAGTGTTGTTGTATTCCACACTGTTTTCTTATATGTATTTTTCTTTTTATACCACTTGAATGAATGAATGAAGGCCATCTTCTTGGCAGGGAAGTGCAAAGCTAGCACCCCTAGAGTAGTAAGGAACGCTTTACATTGGGAGAACTCAGATTACACTCATCAGAAGCTCAGAAAGCCTTTCAAATAAATATTGTGCATTTTTATTGCAGTAGGAAAAAATGTATTAGAGACAGGCACATATAATTATCTCCATTTTGGGATGGAAAACAGGAGCAAGAGACGGGACTGTAGATTCAGCAGACCCTGCAATTCCCCTGTGGTGGGCTCACAGAAAGCATGGAAGTAATTTGTGGTATGAAGAGGGCTGGCATTGCTTATTTCCAACCAAAGACCATGGAAAATGTATAAAGACAATGCTGGGTTTTACGTGGTGGGCTGGTTTTTGAGCAGCCTTGTCACTACTTCCTGCTTCATCCTTGCTGCTCATTCTCGGCCATCTGCTACAGCAGACAGAATTAGGAGTCAGGTCTTCTAATCGTTTTCTTCCTATCAGGTAGACAGTCTTTCCAGAGCATTTATAAGGATGCTCTTCCAGCTGCTGTAGAACTGGTGCCTATTGCTTTTCTCAGCTTGTGGAATAGGCACAGGTCAGCTCTCTGTTTTTCAGTTTTTGAGTCATGTTGCATATTCAAGTACTCTTTTTCATTCTGGGTAATGGCTGCGCTGGCTCTGGTGTTTATAAAATTATGTTAGTGCTGGAGGGCAGAGATCTGCAGTACATCAGACTCCCCTTATTTTCTCCTGTGGAAGATGTATCTAGAAAATCCACTGCTTCGATCTCCCTGGGTGGGAGCACCCGTTGAAGCCAGCTGGAGAAATCTTCTGAGCAGGCATAAGAAAACCACAGGATTACCTGAACAATATATCTAAAATGCACTTCTGCATTAAAGAGAGAGAGGCAGACGTGTTACCTTTCTTTTCAGGTATAAGTAACACAAATATTAAGGGCCTGGTTATTTTCCTTTTACCTGAACATTTTGGTTAAACTTTCCTGAAGTTTGGAGGTGCTTTTGAAAGATAAAGACATTCTGATATCTGTTCACACATAGCTTTTATTTCAGCTAAGTTCCTGAATTCTTCTATTTGTTGATCAAACTAGTGTTTATGGTTATAGGATGCAAATAAGTGTTTGACACATCAGTAAGAACACAAGGAATAAGCACAGCTGAATGTGCTATCTCCACGTAGACTTCTGGGCAGTACACTTTCAAGAAAAGAGACTCTTCCTGTTTTGTAACAGGAAAAAAAAAAAAAGAAAAGAAAAGAAAAACACCTGAAAAAAGAGATAATTGGAGGCAGGAGGGCAAATGGGTGGATACAAAAATGAAGAGAAGAGTTGTGATTAATGAATCCTTTGCTGACATGAGGGCTCCAGAAACAGGTGGCTTCTCTTCATGGGAGTGAGCCTGAGAGTTGTGCAGCGAGCAGAGAATTAAGCTGGTTTGGCTGGAGGGAGAAGGGTGCTGAGCTGTCTGAAAAGACTCCTGCACGATCCAGCTGACAACAGCAGCGAGTGCAAACAGGGCTGTTTGCGGCTGCCAGGTGGGAGTCAGGGCCATACTGATGACTCAGCTGTCTCTGTCCGGAGCTCTGCTGCAGTCAGGCAGTGCATCTGCTGAGCACTTCCATGGTGTGCCTCAGGGGGAAATAAAAGCTGTTGCGAGGCCTTTGCTAACCTGGGTTAGCAAAATACAGTGTATTTCTAGCAGGCATTACATTTCCAGGCTTCAGCTGTCCCATGGTGAAGTTGGGCAAAGTTGTAAGCTGTTTCCAAAAGCCTCAGCCCAGCTCCTTCCCCTGATCTCAGCTCTTTTCTCCCCAGACACTTGCATATGTCCTCATGTTCAGAATTGCTCCCCCAAGTTTTGGAATTTCTTGCTTTTCAGAAATCTGTAAATGATGACTCATTTTACAAGCCTGCCAGTTTTTATCTTTCTATCAATACATCAGGCTTCTATGGACAAGGTGGAACTGGTGACTTCTCCAGGCTAAATGAGGTTTCCATCTGCTGTTGAATCTGGGAATATCTTTTTTACTACTTTGCTATTTAACTTTAGATCCAAATGGATGCCTCATTGAATCTCAGAAGTGGCATTTTGATGCTCAGAAATATCACCATGATACATCGGTACTGGTACCAACCATGGCAAACCACATTCCCAGCAAGTTCAGAAGCTGGGGTGAAAGGCAGGGTAGAAGCATCCTAAACACTTGCACTCCTTTGATCTCAGAAAGAAAAGTGGGCCACCTCCATGCAACTTCAGACTAGAAAACTGAGTTTTGGACAAGTGGCCAAAACAACCTTTGCCTTTAGGAAGCACGGAACAAAAGTTCAAGCTTCATACAAATCCTCATTAGCTACTGCATGGGAACTGTTACGTCATGGCTTGAACCAGTGATTGAGCACCTGGTGAAGGGGTGTGGCCAGCCCTGGGAACACAGGTGCAAGGAATTCACCTGTATGATTGGAAGGGGTGGACCCAGGGGCCAGCCCTCTCTAACCTCATTTAAGGGCTAGGAGCAGAAGGGGAAGGATTTCGACTTGAATGTTGTTGCCTCCTTTGGGAGTTTACAGCGAGCCCTGATCCTCAGAAAGGGGTAAGCTATTCCTTTTTTGTTACTGGACTGTGATGCTTTTCTGCGGTGACTGGAATACTGGTCAAAGGCAATTGTATCTGCTGTCACCTATTCTTAAAGCTGCAAAATGGAACTGTGTTGCAGTAGCTTTAAAGTACTGCTGGACTTTTCCACACTGGTAGGATGTACTGATGAGCACAGGAGATTCCCCTGAACACTCTTCCCTCCCTTCTGTTAGTGGTGGGGATGTTGCTTTCAGATAGGTGCTGCTAGAGCATGGCTGCAGCACTGCTGAGATCTCTGATGAGCTAACTGTGCACGGAATGTTCCTGCCCATGCACAAGCTTCATCGTCTCGTTTCCTCTTTTTTTTTTTTTCCCTTGCACAGCACATTGCAGTCCTTATGTTACAGGCCTGTGTTGCCCACAGCCTTTAGGGCACCACAATAAGTAAACTTTATGATGCTGGTGGCTGTTGCTGCTGTAGCAGCTAGAGCTTCATGCCTGTCCTGTAAGAAGCTGCATAATGTTTCTGTGGGAGGCCGGCTCAGGCCTGCAATTCCCCCCAGAAGAAGGTTACATATAACGAAAACCCTCGTTCTGCTGCAAATGCAGTGCTCTGCACACTACCCGGTTTACTTTGCTCTTCAGGAGAGGAGAGTTTGTTCTCTATGACACTTTAAAGTGAATTATCTGCTTGTAATTTGCACTTCAGTGATAGCTGTGCTTGTCGCTTCCAAAACGGAGGGCTGGAGAAATAGGATTTGTTTTTTGTAAAGGAGCAGTTGGGCTCTTTGGCACGTGGCATATTTCTACTGTCAGTATGCAGACAACTGGGCAGGGGGGTTCCTGTTAAAATTCTATCCTCTGATTTTTCACTAAGTAGTTACATGAACGCTGTAGCAAAGCTTTCATATGGTTGCTTTTCTGGTTGTTTTTTTGGTATTTGTTTTTACCTGGCACAAGAAGATTTGAGATACTTTCCTTTTTTCATTTCTTCTGAATCAAGAAGCTGTATTAAGTATGGGCATTGGATCATTTATCTCAGTAACGCTGCACTTGTTGAAAGGGAACAACAGAGTTGCACTCTTCTTGGGTTTTCAGCCACTGGGCTGCCTTTCAAGCATCTTGTCTGTGACTTGTGCACAGAGATACTCCTACTCTGCAGTAAACATGGGTAGGGTTGCAGTGCACAGGGCTGTCCTTTCTCCTCTGCACTCAAGAGGAGATTGTTGAAGAATTTAAACCCCTTATAAAAACAGGGGGAAATATCATTGCAGTTTTGTTTTTTTGTTTTTTTGGTGACATACTGATTTTTTTTTTTTTAATTGATAGAGACTTAGCTACTACTTATGTTGTGTTCAAGTAATTCCAGTAGGGGTTCACTGTTGAATAGATTTTGTAAGAGTCCTTTGCAGAGATATGGATTAAATTAACAAATGTCACAGTGTAGGAAAAAGACTTAAAATTTTGTTATGTTTTTAAATGCTTTTCATTATATACTTTACTTCACCGAACCTTATTTTGATATTGGGAATATTACACAGGCTTGTATTGTTGTAAGAGGCTTCTTGCAAATCTATCTGTCCGGCACATAATAAACCTGTTACAATCAACTCATTTATGGTGCAGTACTTGATGCTGCAAGTAGATTTGGTTCAGCTGATTCATATGTAGTAGACCAGATGTTTGAACTGGTAAACTGGAGTTGTATATGCAATACCACTGCCCACTGCTGATACTGTGCTTTGCATGTTTTTGTCTTTCTGTAGAATCATTGAAGTGTTAGGTTAGTTTGTTGACTGCATATTAATAATGTCTTGAAGTCCAATTATTGGGACAACAACAGCTTTCAAAGTGACAGCTGAGTCATGCTTCCTGGCCTTACTAATACTGTAAAGCTGTGTCTCTGTGGAGAAGTGGTGGGTTTATGTTCTCTGAGATGTATTAGCTCTGTTTATATGGTTGTTGCAAGGTGTTAACAAAAGGTGGATGTCTTCAGAAGTGTGGGACTGAAGTTTCACAGGTGTGTTCTGCTGCGTAAGCAGCAGTTTGCTGTCCGTTGGATATGGTGCATACAAAGCACTGATCTCCCAGTCATCCTTGTACAGAACATTTCCACTCAAGTCTGATAATGTAAAAATTACATGTGCCTTGCTGTCCTAGAAACTGATTTATTTTTTTCTCTGAGCATTGATGAGTGCTGTTTCTGAATGTACAAGGGCAAAAATCTTTAAAATTGTTTCTAACAAAGCTTTATTTATTTATTTTAAGGGGAGGTATGGCAAGGATGGAGCAGAATAGCTGCTATGTTTGTGGCAGGGGACAGAAGACCACACCTAGTGTTAATCTGCAATGTGAAATATAAAGCGATGCCTTCAGACAATCTGAAACTCTACAATACAATCCTGCTGGGGGGGCTGGGGCAAGGCAACCTTCCAAGAGAATGAAGTGACATGTTTCTTCTTCTACTTGTTCTACTGTCTGTACTAATATCTTGCAACTGTTATGCTGTTTATATTTGCATATGTGATTTAACTATCCAATCCTTGCCAATTTTCTTGGCAACAACCCCATCACAAGATAAAGAATAGCTTTTATTTATTCATTCTATTATCGTTATACAGATGATATGTAGGAAATTCTTCATATGTGTGTCAATATACAAGGGTTCATTGGTACATCTGGGTCAGTGAAGAGTTCCCTGCCACTGTGGATATCTCATCAAAAATTACAGTGCTTTTGGTTTGCTTTCTGACTACAGAAATTGAGGCAGGCAGTGTTGACTCTTTTGTATGTAGTCTTGACCAATGAAAACACACAACCAAGAGCTAGTATTTTTCCATAACATTTTAAGACATGATGCTAGAAATTGCTCTCTGCTTCTCATGTAAATAACATATGATTCCCCAACCAAAAAAGAAAAAAGCATAACCTCATCCTTTTCTGCCATTTTTTTTTCTCCTATGACTATATGAAACAATTTTCAAAAGTTCTGCCTCATTGCCTACCCCCTTAATTCCCTAGCTCCTTCCAACCATTCTGGAATTAAATTTGAATCTGTCTGACGTTTCTAAAACCTTCAGTTAATTTGCATGCTTTGCACTGCTGACTTATTGTTGTTTCTGCACATCCTTTTGAAGGATGGCCCTGACAGAGCAGCAGGTTTGCCTCTGGTGGTGATCCTGAAAGTCAGAACAAAAGCATCTCCCTCCCCAGCCCATTTTTAAAAGTTTCTGGCTGAATTCTGCAGGCCATTTTCCAGAAGCTGTTCTGACAGCTATCCAAATATTTTGTTGCTTCTCTGTACGTTGTTGATAAGACTGATGCTCTCATTAGTTGTAATGCTTTTTATCTCCCAGAGCAAACATATTTGTCAGTTTGTTTTAATTTCTGTGACTCTTGATTGTATCTGCTGCTGTTTTGGGAGCATGTGGATAAGGCAGCATTCAAAACTTGTGGATCCTTATCCTCTGTTGAGTTGTAGTGCGATTGATCATTTGTCTAAAAATTTGTATTAAAAACGTATTGCATATCCAAGGTATGTCAGCAGCATACTTATGATTTACTCTTTTCTAGTACTGGGAAACAGAAGTGGCTTGTGGAGTCTTGCATGTCTTGCCAGCTAAAATGGTATATTGCCTGCACAAGGAGTTTGTGAGTAAAGAGTGCATAAAAATTTTCTGTGGAAATAATTCTGTGAATACTGGGAAACAACAAACATAGCTGAATAATATTCAGATTGGATTGTAAATAAAAATAAGCAAGAAATAAGACAGTATATAACTTGCAAACAAGAGCGTGATCATTCATTTTTGTCGCTCCTTTATCTTCTTGCTGCCACTATTCAGAGCCAATCAGAATTATTACAGTTATTTCAAAACACACGTCTGAGTTACTGGATTTCAGGAAGCACAAATCTGAACAAAGGTTCTCACCTTTGACTTATGCTTCTCATAAAACTTTTTTTTTTTAATGCTATGAGATAAAAGAAAAATGAGAAGTCTGGTGCAGCCAAAGTTGAGAAGTTCTGTGAAGTGAGGCTGGTACGTGAAGCAGGGATGATGAAGGCAGAAGGGGAGGAAGGACCTATGGGACCAAAGCCTGCCTCGACAGAGGCCAGGAGAGCATCAGTGGGGCAGGACCTTACCCAGGCATACAGGGGGTGCCAGCGGGAAGCTGCAAGTGAGTGAGTCCTGTACAGGGCTTTTTCATGATGAAGGTCTGATTTCTAGTAGAGAAAATACAAAGGTATTTTGATGACAAAGTACAGTTTGCCTTTTTGAACACGTTAGAAAGAGCTGATTTTCAGCTTGCTTGAATTTGTACCCTTGAGGGTGTGGGAGAAAATCACAGAAGAGGACAGAGACAGAAGCACCTGGAAGATGTTAGTATGCCCTTTAGTTCCAGCTGTAATGGTTTCTTCCAGCACATTCTGCTTCTATCATCATTTGTGCACATTCTGATATAACCTAATATATTTTATAATTGCAGATATTTGCTTAGGAAAAAAATCTCAAGACTTAAAATCTGAGAGAAGGAAAAAAAGCAGTATAATATTTTCACATAAAGAAGTGAAGCTTCACAGCTTAATTTATTTTAAGGGGGGGAAAAAAGAGAGAGAAAGAAGTGCTCCTTCTGAATTGCCTACTCTTCCCTGCTCAGAGTATCTGCGGAGCTGATAAGTGTTTGGAGGCTGTACAGAGCTTGATGTATTGGGAGTGAGGCAGGTGGTGTTTCCTGAGGGACTGTCAGGGGTGACACTATAACATGGCTGAACAGAGCAGGGCTGTCTCCTCTCTAGAGAACAAGCAGAGACAGAGCATCCCTCTGGTATGTTATCAGTGCTTGCTGCAGTGCCAGCTTACGCTGAGTTAACGTGTTTGTTATCTCACTCAACTTTTTCTTTCTCCTTTAAGTCAAGGAGACTCAGCTCTCTGACTGTGGATAGCATCCTCTGTGATTACAGCTGATCAGCTGATGCAGTCACTAACATCTTCCAGATGTTTTATAGTCCCTTGCATCACTTCAATGATAAAATTCTTCTTCGTGGCTCATTATTTCTTTTATTTCCCCTAAATCTATACTCTAATGTGTAAGTGTCCAACCTTCTGACTCTCCTGGGCTTCACTTTGTGAAGAGGGATTGTCTTGGGCTGCATATACATAGGCTGCTCTGAAAGTAACACTGTTTATTTCCATGAAAACTGCAGCAGATGTGATGAGCACAGTAATTGAATGTTAGAGCAAGTTCTCAGCTACAAAGCCCTTATTTTTTTGACTCAGTCACCACAATTAATTATGCATATTTGACAGTAGTGTACAAGAATCTGCATGCTATGCTCTTTAAGACCTGCACCAGTGAAGGTGAACCATGGTTGCTGTTGCCACTGCTGAAATGCATCATCCACTGTATCACATCCAGAAATGGTCAGCAAGCACTGATGAATTTTTTTCCCACACAGAGGAGTTCAGTTCCGTGCCTTTGCTTCATATACACTTTTATGTCAGGCACCAGTTTGTCAGATTGCCCCATCTGCCACACAGCAACAAAATGTAATGAAATATCGGTGGGAAGGCTCAACCTCTACTGCCATACCACCAGTGTTCACCTCTGACATCATGGGCCAACATAATAAAATGAGAGGCATTACTTTTGGAGAAGCTCTCAAAAAATATATCTCTAATGTGTACAGGTAACAACTTATTTTAACTGATAATATTTCTATTAAAACTGGTTTCAGCTGAAACAATTCGAATAACACACTGATATCTGGTAGTTACTGGGTGATGGATCTGGGGCCTGGCCAGGCTGCTTAGTGGGGAAGAGCTGCCACCATGATGGGCAAAGGGCAGGCTGTGTTGCAAGCTATGCCACGCTGCATGAGGCTTGCAATTCAGAAGCTGGACATGCCTGCTCTAATTGATGCCTCCTTTATAGGGTATAAATTAAACTATTTTATCAGTCTATAACAAATGTTCACTTTGTATAGCAGAAATGAGATTGAGTATTTGGTGAACATTTACCTGTAGAAACCTACTGCTATACAAGGAGTCAGAGAAATCAGTATTTCCTGATGCGATTATATCCAGGAATATCCTGGTTTATATCTTGGACAGTGATTTAACTCTGGCAGAGGCAGCCCTGCCTGGGGCTGGAGCTGGGGTGTGACTGGGGTTGGGAATTTAGCTGTGAGTGGCTGGGAAGTGCTCCAGCCCTCAGCACAAGTCAGGCATTTCCAAGCCCTCCAGCAGGAACGGTCTCAAAGCTTGGAAACGGATCTGCATGATTCAGTTGAATAAATGTGTTTGACATTGAAGACAAATATTGTACTCGGTAGACCAATTTTGAAGTCTTATATTCTCCTCTCCCAACTAATTCTAAGGTTTAATTACTGAATACCAATATTGTATAATTCACAAATAATTCCCTGGCTGCCTTTTGTTCGCTTGTGACTTTAGTACTGTATTATCAAATACTAAAAAGATTACCAGATAGCATGACTGTCTGGCAGATACTCAGCAGTGCCAAAAAATATCACAAGGCATTGACTTGCCAGAACACCACTTTGTGAACAACTGCCTTTGTGGAAGGATGAATTATTATCCCACTCTGGTTTCCAAAGCCTGATTTTATGCATGGCAGTAAAGCTTCTCTTTCATAATAGTATTGATCTCCCAAATTTGAGAGGCAGGTAAAATGAGTTTCCCTTGTTTTTATTCAAGAAAATACATGCTTTGTGTATGTCTTAGCTCCCTGCCATCATGTTGTTCATAGCCCTAGGAAGTACAGGGTAGAGGACATCATACTGTTCTGTACAGATAGCTTCTGCCCTGGTATAAACAACTGCAGCTCAACTGATTTAAACTACAGCCTTTTCCAGAAGGATTACGTTTGGTCAACTTCCGATGGTTTGAGAAGGCACACAATTTTTATATATATATATTTTGTTTTTAGTAAATGTTGGTTTCTCAAACAGTCCAGCTGTACGAATTAAAACTTTGCAGTGTCAGTTTTCAGTTAGCTGAAGTACTGTACACAAAAGGACGTAAAAGCAATATATCTAGCAGTGGAAATCACTAGAATTGATTATTTTTGATACCATACATCTTATTTTTAGTGATAATCATACTGCATAATTGCATCTAGAGCTTTGATAGGGATGTGCAATTTTTCCCCCCTTTAATGACCAAGTGTCATCAGACTTTCAGTATTCCTGTGCTGTGTGAGAAAATGTTGGAAGGACTAGGATTTTCACTGTGAATATGTATCCCACTATTAGGCACAATTCTTTATTTCACCCAATGAAGGAAAAGGTACAAAAAAATGAATTGCTACACAGCTTGTGGAAGCAGCAGGGTGCCTGTGGCCTTACAGTCTCATCTGATGAGTTCCTACCTCTGAGAGATAGCAGGTGCTACAAAGGCCTTTTCTTATGTTAGTTTATTAACCATCAGAATTCTGCACTGAAGCTCAGTTTAGTCGTGGCTCTCATATTCCCCGTGTCAAGCAATGAGTTCAGAACAGTCCTTGTTTTCCACGTTGCTGGCCTAAATCTTTTACTGAAGCTGAGTGTCTTTAATCCCCTTGAAATGCCACATACACCAGCTACAAGAAAAATAGTGCAGAGCTGCCAGGCTGTCTGACAATAGCAGAGTGACACAGACATTCTTTGCATAGACTTCTCTTCCTTGCTTAGCTTTCGGTACTGATGAAGATGACAGCAGCTGAGAGCATCACCCCAAGTGTTGTGGAACAGCAAAAGCAGCAGCTTGAGCACTTGGTGTGAGCAGGGCTTTAAGTTCTCTGTCACCAAAGCCATACTCACCCTTCTGGGGTGACTGAAGGCTTCTGGGTGCTAGTCATGGCTGAGACTGCAGGGCATAGAGATGAGGAGGCCAGAGAGGGGTAGGGCTGAAGACAGAACTGTTTGAGGCAGTCATACTGTTGCATTAAACTAAGCGTGCAGTAAATCTGGGTTGGCAACCATAGCTTTAGGTTCAGTTTTGTTTCCTTCGGTACATATTTACTGATGTATTTACTTCCTACATGACATGGTCTGTCATGTAGGAAGGAGCATCCCTCTGGGATAGGAAGGCTTTCCACTGTGCTGCTGCAGCATGGAGCTGAAGTGCATCAGCAGGGTGTTTCAGAGAAGCTGTGCATTGCTTCTGGCCATGTTAGGTCTACTGCACAAACAAAGGCTGATGGTTTCTTGGGCTGTCCCTCCACTACTTAACGTGAGAACATGAGGACGTTAGAGCAGCAATTAAGTGAGGTGGCATTAAGGAGCCACAGCTGGCCACTTTGCTGGTCATTAGCAGCCTCTGCTAGATTTGAGGTGGGAAACCCTAGAAATCTGCCTGAGAAGGCCTGAACCAGAAAAAAGGCCAGGACAGTTCTGAGATCACATGTTCAAAGGATTCATTAACCTTAGGAAACCCACCAGCCTACCAGCAGCTATCATGTAGTTGAGTTACTTAAGCTTTGAATTTCCCAGCCTCTGCAGGAGCTGAAGGACTACATGCATGTGAAGCACTGTTGAAGGAGCACGGTGATGTTTGGGGAAAGCAGTCCCTCCCGTGGGCTGGTACCTTTGTTGTGCTAGTCCCTAGAAGTAAATAACCAGTTAGTGTTTTGGGAGGGGGGAGGGGGTTCACCTTCCTGTGAGAGAAGTGCTTAAGAATATATGCTTTGGTACTCTGGTAGCAGAAGACCACCTCAGACCCTTTCCCTCTGATTCAGTATTGCTGCAACAGGCAGGGCTGTTACAGCTGTTTCTGCTAAGCATTGCAATGTGTGACAAATACTGCTTAGCATACTGAACAGGGGCACTGTCCCTAGCTTAATCTGCCTAATGCCCCCACTGCAAGTCATAAATAGATTAAGAGAGAAAATCCAATAATTTCTCCATTCTCCCACCAGAGCAATACACATTACATGTTTCTTGCTACCTAATTGCATTACATGGCAGGGATGCAATAAACATTTAATGGCAGTCACAGTCATCTGTCACTTCCCTTTAGATTGGTAACGTTCAGTATGATTTACATGCTTAACACTGTATGTTTTCTGAGGGGGGAAGAAATATGAATAACCTACATCAAAGTTGTGCTTTTAGCTACAAGAATTATTTATCTTTAACCCTAATTAAAGAAAAAGGAAGGGTACCCAGAACTTTTGAGGTTCCTTAATTAATCCCTCATGAAACCAGGATGGGACTTTCAAAGTGTTGGGCCTGATTTATCTCTGACTGTACTTCAGTTTCGCACAGGTACACTGGAACAAAATGAGTTACATCAGGGAGATAAAAGCAAACAATTAGAAGTGTTCTAGGAACTATGACTGAATCCTACTCTAGCTTGTTATTTGAATATCTTATACAAATTACTGTATTTCAGAAGGAGACATGGTGGGTGCTGGAAGCAATGTGATCTGAAAAATCTTTATATTTCATGACTTCCTGAATGTAATTGACTTAAACACTGAATTTTTCATGTAACTTCAATGAGAACAGAGCAGTTCCACCACCAAAGTCTGTTCTAAACACAGATACCATGAAATACAGTGTTCATGTCGAACACTTAAATGGAAAAGCTACAATTCCCTGTAGACGTGCTAATATCCAATTATATTATCTTTTTTCCCTAGGGGAAGGCAGGGGAAGATGCTCAGCTACACTTCTTGTAAAGCTGCTCTTCTGTGCCTTGCACAGTTTTACCACGTGACAGGCACCATATTACATATCCAGAGGCAAAAGCAGCTGTTTCTAAATGGGGTGGATGGGAGTGTTTTTCTTGCAGCATCATCGAGAGCTGTGTTTTTGCATATACAGACCATTAGCTTTATTGAGGGAAGTTAAATGTTACTGCTTCAAGAAGTGTCCTCCCCACACCATTGTTTTTCAACTTTACTAGATGGGCATGAAATACTAGGAACAAATCCCAGCATAGTTAAGACCAGAGCATAGACCAGATGAAGTGACAAAGGTAGTTTGAAATAGGACAGCGATTTTTAAGGCAGATACAGACTCACTGTCTCTTTCTGGCAGACCACCGGCAAGTCATCATCTGGTAAAAACTTTCAGCCGGGGAGAATTTGAGCCCAACAGTAGCATGCAGGTGACAGTCTCTGAAGCCCATTAGCAGTCCCTCGGGGCTCACAATCCTGCAGCTGAACCCATTTCTTACTCCTCCTGAGAGCTCATTTCACATTTGTGTTGGCTTTGCTGCATTCCCCGGCAGCGTGGCACAATTTCCTTTCTCTGGCTTCTCGTGTTGTTTTGGCAAGGATTGCTGAGAGGTTTTTTCTCTCAGTTTTGCTTTGGTACTCTGGGTCTGTGAACAACAAGGGGTCAGGGGTTTAGTTTAGTCTGGCAGAAAGTGGCATTGCTCATCCAGAGATGGGACAAGCGGAGAGAAACTGAGCACTCTAATCAGAGCTCCTAGAAACTGTGCTTGGTGAGGCTGAAAACCAAAAGCTGCTGGCAAAAATCAGAGAAGTGTGTGTGTGGGGGGGGGGAGGGGGGGGGGTGTTGGGGGGAGAGATTTACTTGTCAGTAAACTCTTCTATGTAGTTTAGCAGTTAACTACCTGCCGTACAGTGCTCTGGGCTTCTGCTAATTTGATAAGGTCAGTTCCTGTGGCACTATCTGCAATGCAAACAATTACCAAAGGTGGCAAGGCAGCTTTTCTTGCATGAACCGCTAAATCATTAACTTCTGTGTCACTGCAAAAGCATCCAGCTCCTGGTTGTGTCCTCCTCAATCAATATCCCTAGACAGAGTATCCATGTCCTCTATCCCCCGCAGGAACAACTGAACCTTTCCACCAGCTTCACATCACTCAGCTAATGGGCACGGGAGCACAGACCTTAATTATCCCTGACACCAACACAACCGCTTTTCTTCTCTGCATATCAATCCTACCCGTCTCTGTCAGAGCAGGGGCAAATTGAGTTACGAAAACGCTAAGGCTGGTCTCAGAGTACATTACATCAAGTTTAGGGCATGCTTGATTCTGCTAACATACCCGGGAATTTTAATATCCCCCTGAAAGCAGTTATTAGTCATTCATTGTTGAGCTCGTCTATGTTACACTGCTTCAGCGTTGTGCAAAATGAAAAAGGCAAAAAAAAAAACAAAACAAAACCAAAAACAAAAAAACAGAGAGAGAGCTCTCTAACTCCAAGGATAAAGTGCCAAACCGAATTTCGTCGTAGGAAGTGGAGAGGGCTGCAGAAAACACAGATAGTTCCGACGGGAGCCACGTCCGTAAGCGAATAGAAATAAAGGGGAACGCAGGAGCAGCGCGGGGCCGGGAGCCGGGTCCCGGCGCGGTGCCGCTGCCCCCTGGCGGCCCCGGCCGTGAGATCCCCTGGGGGCTCCGGAGAGAAATTCCTGCTCCGAACCGAATCCCTGCTCGTCTTGCTAGCGTGCTGCTACGGTTTTAACGCCGAGAGAGGATTTGAGGCGAGTAAAACATTTTAGCGCTGCCGCCAAATTCCCGTGAAACTACTTGCGGAGCGATTAAAAGCGAGGGTTGCAGCTGTTTTTATCTGGCCCTTGTGTTCGGTGATTCAGAGGTTTTGGAAAATAGAGAGTGTGGTAGCAGCAGAAATGTTGATTGCCACAACTGCAAAGCTCCAGCACTTTTTTTTTATGGTTGGAAAATTGCAGAGATCAGTGGGGCCAGCAGCAGCAGCAGCAAGGAGAACGGCCATCGCTGCTGGGCCATCATACTTAAATTGGGGATTGTGAGCAGGACGAGTGCAGTGCCCTCTCTGGCTGCCCATTTAGGCATAAGTACGTGCTCTAATTAAATTTTCCACTGGTGAGATATATTTTTCCTTAACTGAAAAAGGTTACAAGAATTACTCCATCAGCGCAACTGGGAATTCGTGGCCCGAGATGTCTGAAGCTTTGTTTTTACAGATAATAGGCCCATGAGGAGTCTTCCCATACAGCTAATAACAGGACAATATTTTGAAGCTGTGTTTGTACTGGCAGTGTCTTTTTCACTGTTCCATGCAGAACCCAACACAATCGTTCCCATGCCAGCCCCCATAACCCCACTGCACCTGCCCCTGAGCCACGTGAGCACTGCTGCTGTGAGCGAGCACAGTCCTCCCCAGATGTTCCATAGTCATATGCCCCCCCCAGATCTGCCCTTTGTCCCCACCTCCTGGTTCTGTTTTCTATGGAAGCATCTTCATTGTGAGCAAGTGGGAGGAAATGCCTGCTCGTACATATTCATCACAGTTGCCTGATTATTATCAGCTTCAGGCCTCGTTAGAAGTTTTGATAGAAGCATATGCATATATATATATATATAGTCATTAACACTTCTATTATTTGAAAATCTACAGTTAACCGTGGTTATTAAATAAACAAATTTGAACAGCCTGTAATATTATTACTAAATTGCCTGGCATATTCATTTCAGTCAGATCCTGCAGTGGTGTAAACAGGTGTAACACCACTGAAATCAGTGCTACTGTGAGATTCAGAGCAATCTGAAAATCTAACTGCAGCGTATATTACTTGTTAAGAATCTGAAGGAGTTTTATTTATTCCTCTGAGGCCAATCTCAGAGAAGGCTAGATTTAAAACTGAAGTGATACAACCTATCATTAACTTTATAGGTAATACACATCTTGGTAGCATATGCCATAAACCAGTACAAGCAGCTCTAGCCCCTGGAAATCTTTGGGAAGACCAAAAAAAAAAAAAAAAAAAAGACAACCCAACACATTTTTTTATAGTGTATAAAGCATGACTGTCAAAAAATAATACAGGTTTGGTATGTTGTTTTTCCATTTCGGGGAGGGTGGATTGAAATATTCTGCCTGTTGTGGGTGCTGGGTCAAGCCCATGGAAGCTTCCTAGGGGGTTTGGTGGCTGCACTATGCAACCAGGCTTCTGTTTCCACATGGCTGCTCTGCAGGGATTGGTGTCTTTCCCTGTTTGTTTCCAGACCCACTCCGTCTGGCTGCCAGCTTGCTCTCCCTGTTCTGCTGTGTCTATCATTGCCTGTTCATCAGAAACCTCCAGCATCAGTTGCTTGGTCCTCTGAGGGTTCTTGCCTTTCTTTAATGTATTTTTAAATTGCTTAAAAGTTTATTTGTAGCTGTAACAGCCTGTGCTATCCTAATTTTTGTCTGCATGTTTATAAAATCATATGCCAGCAGCCACCAATGTTTGAAATCATTGCTAGCAGATTTCTACATCTCTTTGATGTTGGTAAGGGCTCTTTAAGAATAAAATAACAACCCTGCACTTAATGCAATCTAAGTTTCCTTAAAGCGGGTTTATGCCATCATCACTCATTCGGTATGGTTGAAAACATTTTGCGTAATGCTATTAGAGTGAGTTGCCAGTGAACAGTACAAGTTAAATATTGATTTTAATACACACAAATGATTCCTTAAATCCCCAAATGCTTAATGAAAATTTCAGGGCATTCTTATAAAATAATTAATGGATGCTAGCTGGATAGCATGCAAACAACCACCAATTCTTCCATTCCAGGCTACAACCTGATATATGGCATACTTGTTTATCTTACCTAGCCTCCAGGTAAATAGATTCATGGCTCTATAAATATTTGACAGGCTCTCATATTTTTTTCTGTTTTGCTGTTGTTGTTGTTTTCCCTTCAAAGAAGATCACAGAGGTGTGTTTCTAAGGCTCTGTCTGCACAGGGAACATTCAAAAGCTAATTCCCAGGGTTAGCAGTGATAGGAGTACTGGAGCTGACGATACTTCACAGGCAGATCTATTTTTAGCACCAGTTAGCTTAACAGAATGAAAACTTGCTGCATTGAGATCCAACAGGGGTTTCTCCACGTGACCTCATCCTCTAACCACATTTCTGCTGTTTTAATTTCCAAGCTCATGTATGGTCTGTGTTGCAACAAGTGTAGGGCTGATACACAGAGAGCACAGTAGGTAATGGTGAAGGGAGATCTTAACAGCACTGTCTGGCTGCTTGGTTGCCTTTGAAGTCAGAGACCTGAAGGTGCACTTTCATTCTAAGAGCAGAGAGCTCAAGTAGAGGATTAGGTAAATAAAAAATAAAGGGAGCTCAGAAGAGCTATGAGAGGGTTATGCCAAGAAGATGGAGGTCCCACCTTCCAGTCTGCTTTGCCACAGACGGCAATTTTACAAGATATGTACAAGCAGGGGACTGCTACATGTAAAGATTCATCTGAGACTGAAAAATAGCTTGACTGGAAATCTACCAAGCAACCAGGGACGATCATATGTCTGAGTCACTGGCAAAGTAGCTTTGATTTGAGTTTGTGACCTACGGTAAAAATGTCTGTGTGCTACTAGCACTCTGGAGAAATGCATTGCCCTTTCCTCTGTGTATTCATTAAGCATAAGTTGCATTTTTATATCTCCAGCTTAAGCATTAAAGTGCTAAGGGAAATGGTATAAACAGAAGAAATACTCTATAACTCTACAAACTTGCTAATATTTGTGCAGCTTGATAATTCTCTTTTCTCTTGACACCCAGGTTGTAGTATGAAATCACCACCACCAGCTAGTTCATGTTTCTGCCCATCTTTTTGCTAGATTGAGTTAAAGGTCATACTGATGCTTCAGTGACTGGTGTCTAGAAAGTATTGCATTTTAGTGTAAGTGCAGAAATCCCCACTCTCAGTCTGGTCTGCATTTACCCTAATTTCCTTTCCTGCAACAAGCTGGCCTGTTGCCACTTTCTTTTGCACAGATTTGTGCATGGCGAGTTGTTCCCTCTCAGAGGAAGTGGAAATGTGACCCTAATGGTTTCATCCAGTATAATTCAGTTGCGCAGATGACTTTGCATCCCCTGAAGCCTTCAGTGCACCCCTTCCATTCTTTTTTTCCCTGCGATCCCAAGGAGGGATGGAGTGGCATGAGGCACCTCTGTATGCAACACTGCTGTGTCTGCGCACACACACACACCATTGCAGCATGTGCCTTAAAGCAGAAACTGTTTCACTCAGTAAATTGCTTTGAGATTGTAAATTGCTTTTTGATCCTTTGGGATGAAAAGTTCTATATCAGTGTATTATTATTAATGGCAACAAATTATTCTGAAGGTGGAGGCACTGCTTCACTTCCACTGGTGTGGAATGAGCAAGCGGTTTCCTGTGAGTACACCCAAAACACAAAACAAGTTGAGTGCGGCAGCCTGAAGCACATAGAATGTTTCACCGTCAAGTGTCCTCATGCATGTCCTGTTTACTGGCCTAAAACATTACACAAGAAGGTGCCACCTCCCCTGTGCCTGGCCAGGCCCTTAGCAGTGCTGCCTGTGCTGCGCTGTGGTAGCCCTCGATGGGAGCAGGATGAAACAATGCCTCCTTTGAGAGGCTTTTGCTACATCGCAATTTGGTCGCTGAAATGTTTCCACCGTTTATTTTTCTAGGCTCCCTTCCAGAGCTGCATGCTCATAAAGACCTGGCTGTGGAAGGAAGTGGAGCAGGCCGGTGCTGAATTGGCCCCTTGTTTGCCTGGATTCCCTGACCTGCGCAAGGCCTTGTGGCACTTTCAGGCCTCGGCTGCTCACTTGCACGGCTAGTAGATAAGTCATTTTGGGTTAATGAATAATTCAGAGCCAAGTTGTGATAATGGACAGACTGGCCTTGTTCAGGAGCTGAAAATCTAGAAAGCAGGCAAGCGGCAAGTATGGCTTCTGGCTGCCTTCCTCTTGTGGTTTAGCATTGCCGTTAAAGCTGCTGGTCAAAATTTTGACTGGGATGCTGGCACCTGGCTCCTGAGGTGCTGCAGGAAGAGAATTCAGCCTGGCAAAGGCCTCCAAGGCTCAGTAGCATGCTGTACTTGCTGTGCACCACAGCCAGGGGATCCCATCTGATGGTCTGCCCTGGCACTCACCCTGATTTTCTCCACTGGATAAACAGAAGGCCATTTTAAAATACTATATTATTTCTGAAGTACTTGAAGACTCTCCTGTGCTATAATTACTGTCTGTGGAACAGCTTGTTTTTTCTTATCCTGCTATTGTCTTTAAATATTAAGAATTTATTGCTTTAAACGATGCCCTGTGCAAAAGCATCTTTCAGAAGACAGAAAGGCTGACAGTCCTTAATGTTTGTTCTGGCATTTTGGGAGTGCTGTTAACAAAGTGAGCTTCACAAATATACATTTCAACCAAGAACAATATGAATGTTCAAAGTGATATATTCACAGTCAAGCAAGAACAGAAACAGCTTTACACAGGCTTGAAAATGGAAGAAACAGAGGGATGACAAGCAATGTAACAACAGATTTGTTCAACCCTTCTTTCCCTTCTGTTTTTATAGTAAGTGAAAGGCTATTGCAAACAGGGGAACTATCGAGAAAAACAGCAAAAAGTAGACATGACACAGCTTCCTCTACTAACTGCTTCATACCAAATTTTCAAGGCTGAATTAAAGCCAAATCATTAAAAGAATTCTTACTGGTCACAGTAATTTCATGCAAAATGGGCCTATTTGATAATTTAGAATGACTGATAATGGAATAACTTGAGAAGGCTGAAAAATAAAATGAAGTTACTTATGTTTTCTATCTGCAAAACCTAAAAAGATTCAGATAGCTGAGATTTCAGAGAGAGAGAGAAATGGGCTGGCAAAATGATGGCTTTATCCAGTTGTAGCATGCAGGGATCCTGCTTTGTGGTGGTGTTGCAATACAGATGTTGATAATTACTAAACAGAAAGACGTAGAGTGGAGAGATGATTGATAAGCTTATTCTTCTGAATAATATACTTTGCTAACAGACTGGTAGGAAATAAGTGCAGAAAGTCCTTTAGAGATCAGAGAAAGGTTCTGAACCACAGAAATCTCTTTCTTCTTCAAAAGAGAAGAGTGAAGAATGCATTAACTGTGTGCTTGACTTGCTGGACATCAGCCAGGGGAGAATTTTTGGGAAAGTCCTCTGGAGGATTTGGTGGAGAGCATTACAGCAGAAAAATGACATTTCTCTAAAGAAGACAACAAGAATGATGAAAGTCCCTTTTACCCAAGCTATTGAAAGGTGGCACTAAAAAAAAGGCTTTACATTTTATTCACCTTTTTTTTTAATGCATGTTTGTTATAATTTTCAAATATGTAAACACAAGTTTGTGATCCAGCTAATACTGAGCTACTTCATGATTATGTTTTGGCATGAAATGGGAGGAGAATAAAGAGAAGGCTGGGACTACTTCTGCAACTTTTTGGATTTAGTTGAGGCAAAGATGGGAGATTGTGATTTTGTGCTCAGATATAGTAATGTCTGCCTTCGTAAGATGCTAATTTGAAAAGCTGGTTTGTTTCAAGGAGTGTTCTTGTGGACATATGTAAATGATGTGGACAGTAATGTTAACTGCCTCTGTCATTTGTGCCAGAGTAGTGAAATATAAGCAGTAAGAGTCAATGGGATTTTGGTGTTGTAGGGTAGATCCTTCATGGAATTGTTCCAATATAACTACACCTTTCAAGTACAAGAAGCCAACCCACAGAAGCAGCTTAATGTAAGAAGCAATGTAATCATGGAAAAGGCAGATAAAAAGACTAAGCCACAGAAACAAGACCACATCTAAAGTTCTCAACAGAATGAGCCAGAATGTAATGGCTATGGCAACTAAGCATCTTTAAAAACATTAAGACTAGCATACAGCTATTTACAGGATTCATCTGGGAAAGAGAAGAATAGCATCCAAAGAAGTGATGTTATTGAAGGCTGGAAACTAGACCTCAGGGACTGTAATGGTTCTGATTTGCATGGGTGGGTTTATTTTATTTTATTTTATTTTATTTTATTTTATTTTATTTTATTTTAATTATTTTTTGAGAACTGATTGCATTTGTCCTCCACTGAAAACTGGAGGAGTGGGTGGCTAGGGACTTATTCTCTTTTTGTCTCTGCTTTTCTTCATTTCAGTTTTTCTAATGAGACCAAAATAAAGGAACCATTTATCTCTTTTCAGGGAGAACAATACAATATGACCTAACAAGAGCATTAACAAAATAAAGGCTGAAAATGATAGTGATTAAGTAGAGCAATAGTGATCTATTCACATGGCATCCTGTGTGTGTATGTGCGTATGTATTTTTAAATAGAACAAGCTATGCAGTCACTCTTATTAGGAAATAAAGAGCAAAAGGGTAGTCAGGCAGAACTGTTCCACTCAGAGGGAAGTAAACATATGGAAGAAGTTGTTGAGCAAAGCTACCAAAACCAGTATGTGAGTTTTGGAGAGATAAAGAGGTGTATGTGTTTATTTTGTGCAAGGAGGGGATGTTGAAGACAGAGAAACAGATGCAAATAACTGGGGTGAAACACATTTAAAGGGGATAGATTTGATTGTATGGGCATAGCGTTTTTATGTGTTCTCTTTTTTACCTTATAACATAAAGGATAAATATATTTAACATAGGAATATTCAACTGGATGGAAGCTGTTGTTTTTCTTTACTTGCTTTTCTAAACTAATAGAGCATGGATACGAAAAGCTTTGTGTGTTTTTTTTTGTTTTTTTTTCCTTGAAGCTGCCATTTTGAAAAGTTTAATTTCACATCCAAGAGCTGGGTTTAGGTGTCACTGCTTTGAGTGAACCTTGGCATTTTATAGTAATTAGTAGGTTCTTGAGCAGATCTTCCCTTTCCTCTGAAGTCAATGGATATCCTACTGGAGGAAAAAAAAAAAAAAAAAGGATCTTCTGATGCTGTGATTCTTCTGTATTTACAAGATACACAGCAAAAACAAAAACTGATTAAAGTGGATGTCAGCTTCACAGTCCTTTGCATGTAGAGGGCCCAGCCCTGCCCCCAAAAGACTGTCTCCCTGGATCTTGATGAGGTTTCTAGGCAAGAGGTAGACAGCCTGCACAACCTAGAAATTAACATTTGTGTGACCAAGAGAATTAATTGGGAATGGGCTTTGCATTTTCAAGAGCTGTTCAGGAGGCTTGCTTTTTCTCCTACAGTTTTCATGAAAGTGTGGGGTTTTCTGTAAATGACAGTTTTAATGATCCAAGCACTTCCAGGGAGTGCAGCTTCCAGCCCTGCTTCCCCCTGAAACATCGACCCCTTCCCACAGACAGTTCTGATCGCAGAGATAAGGCTGTTCTGTGAGAAGCCATCCGTGCCCCCTGGGGTCTCCTGTATGAAGTGTGCCGAAATGAGGAGAAGAAGGACACATCCTTTGGTCCAAAGTGATACTGAGAAAGAAAGGAATCGTGACCTGAGATCCCCTAATTATGGCTCGGAGCACAGAGATCCAAGGATGAGGGTCTGGTCTTTGCCCCCATGCCTCTTTTTCCTTTATGTGAAACAATCCCCTAAGTGTGATCGTTGGCTTGTGGGTATCCTAGCAATATCCTAGCAAACGTGCAGCCTGGAAAGATTGCCTGCTGCTTTGCATCAGAGCTCTCCTTAGTTAATGCTTAAATGTTTCACATAACATTGATCTTACACGGTGTAACTGTTGTGTCCAGGGGCTTTCAGCTCCCTGAAATTTCCTGTCTTGTCCAAAAAATCTATAATGTCTGATGTTTATTATTATAATTAAAAAGAGTATGCTGCATTTGTCTTTTTTTTACAGATTGATAGAAAATTGCATACCTGAAAAGTTGTATCCAGCCTTATGCTGGGAACAGCCAGTCCTCAGTGCAAGCTCGGCTCAGCCCTGCTAGAATTTGTCTTGTGTTTTTTTCCAAAAATTGCCTGTTTCCCAAGAAGAAATATCATCAATAGTGTGTTTATTTCTAAATCCACTGAAACCAATGTAAAACATGTGAATGTGATTCGTGTCAAAGGACACAGAGTCAAAGATACTGATACAATACCTTTAATTCCAATCAGTAGATAAAATTGACTAAAGGAATAGAATTTCCTTATAAGGCATGAAAGGATAAACTGGGAACAGAACTCTATCTGCATCTCAAACACTAACCCTGCAACAGAAGGTGCATTCCTCAAACCAAAGGGTGGCAGAGATAAGCAAACACAGACCTTGCAAGACTGGCCTGGAATACACAGATGGATGAATCAGAGGGCATTAAGGAAGACAAACAGCCTTCATCCCAAAGGCCACCTGAAGGAATGTGTAACCCCCCTAGCGACTGGCCACACAAGCATAGAAGAATAAAATGATTGACCAAGAGGAGGAGGGGACTTCAAGAAATTTTAAATAAGACACTGTATAAAAGAAGAGGGAACCATCTTCTCGGGGTGTGTCGTTGGTGGAGCGGAGACTCCCCGGCACACCCAGCGCTGCTTGCTTATTGCTTTTCACCTTTTGATTGTAATAAAATATTCCAAAAACTCCGATTGGACTCCGAGCATTTATGACAAATTGGTGACCCCGACGTGATACGACTGGATTCGGGTGAGACATCCTGACTCCCGGGGAGGCGCCCTACCTTTTTGGTAGCCTCGGGAGAAAAGGATCCTTGCTCGACCTTTCGTACCACACGAACTTGAAAAGCAATAAGCAAGGAAAAGAGCTCCCTTGGAAAAACTGCAGTTAATATCCCGTAATTCTTGTGCACGAAGATCCAGGCGAGAACACCGGACTGTGAGTACCGCTTGGTTGGGAGGACGAGTTCCGGGGTGGAGAGTTTTGGTTTGAAGAAAGTCCCTTAAGGGGGTGGTTGGAAATTCCCAGGGACCCACAGAGAGGCCCAGAAACGGGAACAAATCACCTAAAATAAGGGGGAGAGAGAAAAAGAAAGGAACCCCGGAATAAGGACATGGGGGAAAGAAATGACCCCAGGAGGGACCCACAGAGAGGCCCCAGGGTCCCACAGAGAGGTCCCAAGAATAAGGAAGGGAGCAAATTACTTGAAATACCCCCGGACAGTCCCCTGGGGTAAATGACATGGGACAGAGAAAGTCAAAATCTGCTGACCCAGGAGGGACCCACGGAGAGGCCCCAGAGATAAGGAAGGGAACAAATTACTTAAAAAACCCCTGGACAGTTCCCTGAGGTTAATGATAAAATATTGAGGAAATTGGCCATCTCAGAAAGGGAAAACAAAGGAAAAAGCTATGATCCATTACTGCATGAAAATGTGGGGTGGAAAACAAGTAAAACCTGATCAGCTGTATTGGCCGATGTTTGTGAGTTGTGAGTGAGTGCGCTGTGCTGGGTATGTGAGACGCAGCATCGCTGCGAAGCGAGTGCGGAGTCCCGATCCGCGGTTCCGTCCTCCCGCGAGGGAAACGGCCGGAGACGGACAAAGCGAGTGACAACAACCGTCATTGTTCTTCTCTTTGTGTGTACACCACTTGTCTTTTGTGTATATGTATGTTATAGTTGTAAAGAATGGGAGTTTTTATCTTTTAAATGAGGAGGGCGGACCAATAGAGGAAAGGTGTCCGTAGCCCCTAAATGGGACTTAAAGCTGTAAGATCATCTTACAACTAACATTGTTTCTTAGGCGAGAAGGGAAATGGGACGAGGTAGTATATAGAAGTGCAATTGTTAATGGCATATGAAAGTGTAATTGAGAGTATGAATTGTGGGCAAAAGGGTTAAAGAAAAACCCAGTTTGTGGTCAGGTCTTGGACGGACATTAGAAGGGAATTGGAAAAGTTAGAAGACTGGCAGGAAACGGGGACTAGATGAGTTACTGAGAGAAACACAGAAAGTATATGTAAGGTGGGATGAGGAGAAACAAAAAGCAAAGACCTGAATATTTGTCATGGCTGTAAGAAGCGAAAAAGGAGGAAATTCCTAAAAGAGAAAGTCTTAGGAATACTAATAAGAGCATTGGAGATTCTCCTCGAAAGGGATCTGAAGAAGGAATAGAATGTTATTATTGTGGGAAGAAAGGACACATGAAATGAGATTGTCTTAAATAAATAAATAAATAATAATAATAAAAAACCATGACAGGATGAGGAGGTGTTTAAAGAATAGGGATGTCAGGGGCTATACATCCTGGGGTCGAGACCAACTAAAAAGCCCTTGATAAGGTTAAAAGTAGGTTCCCAGGCAGAAGAAACTATCTTCCTAATAGATACAGGAGTTGAAAGGTCCATAATACAGAAACTACCTAAAGGGTGTATAGTAAGCAAGGATAAAAGCCTAGTAGTCAGGGCAAAAGGTGAGCCCTTTTCGGGTCCCAATTGTAAAAAAAATAAAAATAAAAAAAATAAAAATAAAAATAAAAATTAAAAAAATGTGACGACTGAAGCTGAAACTAAAATTTGTTTAGGGAATTTTTGAGTGGTCCCCGAGGTAGAACATCACTTACTGGGGAGGGATTTAATAGTGGCATTAGGAATAAACCTTGCCATAAATGAAGGAGAGAGAGTTTCAAGACTATGTGTTCTCATGCAAAAAGATGAGGAAGGAATCAATCCCCAGGTGTGACATTCGTAAGGAACCACAGGAAAATTGGGAATTCCACCCATAAGCTTGGGGAAATGAGGAACTGTGTAGCTCTCCAAGAAGTTTATTTACTGTAGCTTATGAAAGTGTTGTTTTTAGCTTTTGTCTTTTTGTGTGCTCCCCTCAGCAAGAGGGAGGAGTGATTGGAACAGTATTTACATGTGCTTAACAGGAGTGTTGTGCCTTCCTGGGTGGTGGGGTGGTGAGGTGTTAATTGAGCCTTTTAAGTACCTCCATCCCCTCAGTGTAAACCTTTTCTGGGTAGTGAGAAATGAGCGACAGTGTAGTCACAATGAAAGGTGAGATGTGTTATTTGACCTATTAGAAAGGCATGGTGCCAGACCCTCGTTAACAGGGGTAGACTGGGCACGGCAGAACTGGCATAATTGCAGAGTGTTTCAGACAGTATCCTGTAGAAAAACGGTCGTACCCGAGCTGGAAAATGGGAAGGTCTCTATTTGTGCATTATTGGATTTGGCTTTGGTTGCAGCCATAGAATTCTGTGACTAGCAGTTGAAATTGGAAAGCCAAACTACAGAGTCACTTCAGGAATTGGTTAAAACTGCAGAAATAGACAGATGAACTCAAAAGTCAATTAGAAAATGAAAAACTCTTACTAGAGGCTCTGAAGGGTTACTGTAAGGATAACAGTGACAGTTATACATAGAGTGCTTCAAGAAGAAAAAAATCTATCCTCTAGAAGGACTGGAAGGAATAAAAGTAAGGTTAGACAAATTAGAAGCCTCCCCAACTCAGTTGTGTCCTTTAATAAAAACTGAGTTAATCGGGCAGATGAGGAGGCAAAAAGGGCAGCACTTTTATACTCTCTAAGAGAGAGGAAATAAGAACCCAAGATGACAAAAAGGAAACACCAAAAATCTGTTCTCAAATAGAAAGAGAGAGCTTTGAGAAATTAGGAGTAAAATGGACTGATAATAAGTGGATTTTGCCTGATGGCAGGGAATTATTACCCAAGAACTTTGCCCAAAGAATTGTGCAGCAAATGCACCAGAGAACCCACTGGGGAACTAGGGCATTGGCAGATCATTTCTTGAAATTTTGTGGGTATATAGGGATATTTGAAATAGCAAAGGAAGAAACTAGGGATTACTTAATTTGCCAAAAAGGTTAACAAATGAAATCTATGACAAACACTTTCAGGAGGGAGACCATTGGCACACAGAACTTTTGAATGAGAACAGATGGATTTTACTGAATTACCAAAGGCAGGAAGGTATAGGGATTTGCTAGTAATAGTACAAGTAGGGCCACTGCTCAAACAGTGGACAAACATCTCTTGGAAGACATTATCCCTAGATATGGTTTTATAGGAGTAATCGAATCCTCTCAAGGAAACCATTTTACCTCCCAAATTTTAAGAGAGGATGAATGGTACCTTGAAGGCACAGTTAACAAAGTTGATGTTAGAAACTAAGATGTCTTGGAGTATGCCCAATTCGGAACACGGGATATTCCCCTGTGAGATGCTATATGGAATTAAATCAAGGAATTGAATTGGATTGAATCTAAACTGGGCATCATAGTTTGAGCAAACAGGTATCTTTAGGAAGAAACTCAGGGACCATAGAAATGCAGGTACTGCTGAAGAGAGCTGCTGTTTGCATCTCAGTACGGGGGAGATCCCATGAAGATAAGGACAACACAATGGTGGGCAGGGTGGTTGTTGACAACACAATGGAAAGCCCAGAGAAGATAACTGAAATTGCTGTTTGCAATCCGTGGGGAAGTCAGTGAGGATAAGGAGGTAGATTTGCTGGCGACATAATGTAATCCCCTTAATATCTGAAGCCAGGAGATAGAGTGTTAATAAAAAACCTGGAAAGAAACTTCCTTAACCCTATGTTGGGAGGGACCTTTTCTTGTTACCTTAACTACAGAGATGGTGGTGCATACTGCGGAGGGAGCCTGGACTCAAGTCTCCTGTGTAAAAGGTCTCATCGATACTAAGGACTGGAAAGTTGCATCATCTCCAGGAGAACTGAAAATACGAATACAACGATAATGCTCATGCAAAGAACTCTGTGTGGATGCTACCTTTTTGTATGATTTATATATGTTGTTATTGTAAGGAGAAGTGGTGATACCATTGCAGGAGGGGTGTCTGCAAAAGGGGGGCTTTGCAATGAGCTTTTGAGGGTAGGACATCTTATACCAAAGTTAAGAAGAAAAAAAAAAGGGGGGGGGGGGGACAACAACTCTGAAATTCAGACTCCCGATAGGGGTAAAAGCTATTCGTTCACAGGGTCAAGGGACAGCTAGGTAAGGGAGCAGAAAATATAACAGTAGAGTACCAATAACAAAACTGGTTGCCCTGTAGCATTCGACCAGTGAGAGTCCAAACTGGGAAATCTTGGGCAGGGGTGCGCAGGATGTAACTGCTCGTATGGAGCCCCTGAAGACTATCCTTGCTGCCGAGAAGACAGTTTACTCCGCTGCCGGATGCAACCCGGTAGGCGGAGGAGGCAGAGGGATGAGAAAACAGTGGGGCATAATAATTCTCCTGACCATACTGAGCTATCCCGACAGTGGGACTGCAAACCCATGCTCAAAGTGCTACCAATACGTTAAATACTGTCGAACTACAGAATGGGCACTATTGTTCCATACCCACATAAATGTGGCCTGTTATGACAAGGGTTCACTAGAGACTTGTATAGTTGCTGGGCATAACCTCTGGTTGACAGCTAACAAAGGAAAAGGTGGATCCATAAAATGGCTGTGTTTGTCCAAAAGAGAGGAGAATATCTGTTTTTTCAAATCAGGAATGTGGGGATATTCTGATAGCAGCGGAGTCCAGGATCAATACGAGGAAGAGCTAGTAAAAAAATGTTACCAAGCAGTTGCAGGTCAGGCAAAGGATACAGGAAAACAGGATACAGGGAAACAAAGTCACCTCTCTATGATGAGGTGAGAAAAAAATCCTAGGAGAATCTGGATTTACCAAGGGAGCCAACCTGTTTGTTAGGATCTCAAATGACAGAACAATGGCTCTGGAGGGGGGAGGAATTAGAACCATGGCAATTGTTAAATTAGAATCATATTCATAGGTCAACCAAAATAAGACCTGAAGGATGGATGCTTAGTTACAAGGTTATTGGACAAATCTGTATATCTAGAGAAGGAAAACAGTTCAAATGATGTTTAGAAGCTACCCCCTGCAAAATGGTATTAACCACAAACTCCATGGAGGGACCGGGATATTGGTGACCTGTCTCTCCCCAAGGAAAAGAATTTTGGGAAGAGCTGGGAAGGAATGCCTCAGATTGGAGGTCTCCTGACAGACTATTTTGGATCTGTGTTAAATGAGCATATAACCAATTGCCAAAGGACTGGAAAGGCACATGTACTATTGGGGTAGACAAAAGAAAAGAATTGCCTGTTTTTCAGTTCAGAGGTGGAACTCAATTCTAAAAGATGATTGGTAGAATCAATTACTTGGGGATGCATGGTGAAAATGACTGTGTTTCATAATATTGTGTGGGATGATTGGACTAATATTCTTACCCTGTATGATTCCATGCCTTATTCGGATAATACATTGAGTGATGCAAGGCATGCAGATTTCTGCAATGCCAATTAATCTAGAAAAAGCCATGGCTGGAAAGACCCACAAATTAATGATTGTAAAAAACAAAGCAGCTCCATTTTTACTAGCTGCTAGGAAAGCAGTATTGACTTTAGAATACAAGACACGAATCACTGATGGGATCAAAAAGGAAATGGGGGATTGTAAAACATGTGAATGTGATTCGTGTCAAAGGACACAGAGTCAAAGATACTGATACAATACCTTTAATTCCAATCAGTAGATAAAATTGACTAAAGGAATAGAATTTCCTTATAAGGCATGAAAGGATAAACTGGGAACAGAACTCTATCTGCATCTCAAACACTAACCCTGCAACAGAAGGTGCATTCCTCAAACCAAAGGGTGGCAGAGATAAGCAAACACAGACCTTGCAAGACTGGCCTGGAATACACAGATGGATGAATCAGAGGGCATTAAGGAAGACAAACAGCCTTCATCCCAAAGGCCACCTGAAGGAATGTGTAACCCCCCTAGCGACTGGCCACACAAGCATAGAAGAATAAAATGATTGACCAAGAGGAGGAGGGGACTTCAAGAAATTTTAAATAAGACACTGTATAAAAGAAGAGGGAACCATCTTCTCGGGGTGTGTCGTTGGTGGAGCGGAGACTCCCCGGCACACCCAGCGCTGCTTGCTTATTGCTTTTCACCTTTTGATTGTAATAAAATATTCCAAAAACTCCGATTGGACTCCGAGCATTTATGACACCAATTTCTACTAAATGCACTGGGAGCATTGATTAATTGGTTGCTTTAGCTTTAAGGCTTGTGCAAGCGGTGGTGAGAAGAGGGGTTTGGGATGCTGGTTGTCTGCCAGGGGTTGTCACTCACCTCGCTGTCAATGCTGTCTCACTGGAAGGCCATATAATAACGTATTTCAAAATAAAAAGTCAGTTAAGGGAACATTCATCACTTTGAGAGCATTTTCAAAGTGAGTGTCAGGCTTGTAATTCAAGCCTGCTTCAAAGCAGAGCTCCCGAGAGAAGAATTAATGGGAGAAAGGCACAGTCAGGACACTGTGTTCTCTTTCCAACCTAACTTTTCCTAGCGGGAGAGATGTAGCTGCTAGTCTCCATCTTGCAGACACCAGGTCCAGCGTTAACAGTCATGCTGAAGCACTGCTGCCTGTTACCATCAGTGTGAGCTCAGCCAGGGCTGTCCGTCCTCTCCTTAGATGGAAAAGGATGGGGCTGGTCTCTCTGATTGTTTTCACATCTGAAATGGCACTGTTGTTAAGGGCCAGAAGTGTGCTTTCCAGCCAGTGTCCTGCATTCCTATGGTAAGAAGAGGCAGCAGGTGTGATGGTGCATCTCTTTGACATGCACTATTAATTGGGCAGTGGTAAATGTTGCGTCCCTCAGTTTCTTGTCAGCTTCTGCTTCAAGAGCAGAATAGTCTTGATGGCTGCCTCTCTTCAGCTACCATCAAAGCTGAAATCTGGGGATCCTGTTACAAACCAATGCTATGCTGTAGCCTGCTGGCCTTGAGATTCTACTTTTTAACTCACAATCTTCATGCAGCCAGGTGAGTACATAGAGGTTACTCAAGTCCTCCAGTGACCTAAGGTGCTTTTGCATTTTGGGGTTAATAGGGTGAAGGCAGTACATGATAAATTGCTCTTCGTTCTAGTTGAGGCTAATTTTTGTCAGGACTTGATTCCATCTTTAGGTTACTCTTGCCATTTTTCCAGCAGTATTGCTTTGTCCCGATGTAAAGATGTTATTTTTCTGGTCTTGCTGTTTCTGTGCACTGTGCCTGCTGGCTTGGGTCTAGATGGAGGGGACCCTTCCACTGTTCCATGACAAATGTTTTGTTTGGTCTCACCGTGATCTTATCTAACATCTCCATCAGATGAATGAGAGCTGGTGGGATTTTTAAATCCAATTTCTCCTAATCATATTTGGAAACAAATGCATCATAGGCCTATTTGTCTTAAGTGGAATTGAGTACTGGCTTGTCAGTGTTGCTGAGCAGAAGACTACAGCTATTGCTGCCTGCCATCTTCAAAATACAAAATGCCTGATGCCTATAGGCAAGAAGATCAAGGTGCTATCAATGAAACTGCACTGTTTTCACCTTTAGATAGCTGACAAATGAAAGTTTCTCTCCAAGACTTCAAAGAAATCACTAGAAACTATAAACTAAATGCTTTTTTCCCTGATAGCATTAATTTCCAAATCATTTCATTAAAGGGACAGTTTTGAGCGGACTTGTAAATTATAGCATGCTTCTAACAAAACAAAAGTTTCAGGAAAAACATGTAATAGCTCTACACAATCAAACTAAGGGCAAATTGTTGTTTACCCAGCAGAAGAGCTGTCTGTCACTAAAGCCTGTTTTTCTGTTTTTCATGCTTGAACAATCATACACTTTTGGAACTATGTTTTAAGATAAATAGAGGCATATTTCAGTACTTACTTGGTCATTTGTTTGTTCTGAATGTGTTTGTGCTTTGGTTTCCTTTTTTTCTTCCTATGCTAGTCTCCCTGTTCATGTCTCACCCATCTTCTTTGGCTATGCCACCAGCCAAAAAGAAGCAACATCAAACTGTAGGATAAAATAGAATTCTGCCCCTATGGGATAATGTAGTGGATATTATCACTGTTTAGATAAAAACTGATGTGAAAATCTCCTGCTGGAGTTGAATGATTCTTATCCTAGTCATGTAATAGATCAAGTGGGAATTTCTGTGGGCGCTTGTGCTGTGATACTCAAGACCAGCTCGTACTAACTCTACACATGTAAATAATTAACACGAGAAATCCAGAATTAAGCCAGTGATGCTAGTTGAGTTTTACAGAGAACATTAGAAGCAAATGTGCTGGAGATAGCTAAGGCTCCTGTCTTCATATTAAAGTAGAATATGTTGTGAAATTGCAGTTTAGTAGCTGCAATCGCTTGCTCATTGCCTACATATTTATGAGGACTGACAGGGTACTATGGTATGTCTTGGAACCTTCCGAAACCTGGGTACTTGTGCTCTTTCATTAAAAAAAATAAAAGACCCAGTAAAGCTAGGGGTTATTTTTTGAACAAATACGTGAATTATGATTTTGAGAAATGCAGGTGATTTCCAGTGATGACAGGCTGTGTAATTTGTAGTGAGATAATTGCAAGGAGAAAGGAAGTGTTATGCAGGGACAGGATTGAACCATGGTTTGCCATTACATGCTACTAGACCATGAGTACTGGCTTTTCCTATAAAGAACTTGTCAGTGTTTCTAGCCTGTCTACATAAGAGTCCACTGGAAAAGGACAAAATAACAGATAAGAGCCCTTTGTTTGGGACAAATGAGGACTGGAAAATGTATTCAATCTGCTGTGTGCCTTTCATTTGGCTTCCTTGATCTGGTCCAATAAGCGTGTTTGCAGATTGCAGTGTGGCAGGGAGCTGGAGTAAAGAGCTGGGGCCTCATGCATCGTGGCAGAGGGCAGGAAACTTGTGATTAGTACTGCATCAAAATCGGACTTTTCATTGCTAATGGCTGACTTTATTAATAGTGATGTGGTGTGCATGGGAAGCAGGAAGAAGAAATCATTGTGAAAACCATGAAGAGCCATAACGTTCCCCAGAAACAGCTTTTTTTCTTAGACATATGAAGTGTGGCATGCAGTGTTCTTGCCTATATTGCGTTCTCCATCTGGCTGGTTACTGAAAGCACAGATTCTCCTGGGCTTTTCTGAGCTATTTACTTTAATACTCTGCCTTTTATAGAAAAGATTATCTTACAAACTGGATTCTCCATAGTGGATAGATTTTTATGTTTTAATCCTGGTTTTGATATCTAATTCTATTTTTTCCCCTTAAATTTAATATTATTTCCCCTGACACACATACATAAACACGCACAGGATTTCATGTCTTATTTTTTTGGTGGTAGTGTCTCATGCAGAGGTACTTTTCTTACCACACTTGATTGAGAAATAGCTCCTGTGGGATTTAGAGAATCATTCTATACTTCCAGCCTGCGGACTGAGAAATCCCTATACGCCTTGTTCCCTTTAAATGGAGACTACAGCCAGAACTCAATTAATACAGTGGGAATCTTTCCATTGATTTCAGTTACCTTTTTGTCAGGCTCTCTGTTGTTCATTCTTCTTTATCATTATTACTGAGCATACCATAATACAGGTATTTATCTTACTACATGCCTGTAAGGCAAGGAAGTGGTTAAGTCTTTCCACTTTCTTGATGAGGATTTGGAGTACAGGGAAATAAGTGCTTGATCTGGAAAGAGACTGAATTAAGTCACTGAAGTCCTGGCTTAAATAAATCCTAGTGCATTCTCACTCAAAGCAGGCAGGTGCTGCTGGAAAATATGTATCCTGTGTACCCCCTATGTGTCGTGGAAGCAGTTTTAGCTATGTAGACTGGGGTCAGGCCCAGGAGTCCTTCTGGGATGCTGGCCTTAGATGAGCACAGCAGTCCTGTTTTCAGTCTCTCCCTGCTGCTTTTCTCCTGGGTATGTACTTGAACATTATGCTCTGTGACATTAATGCTGACTATCACCTGGTGACTCCAGGACTCTAAGAGTTTATAGACCAAAGCTATCAGGAACTGAGCCTTGGCAGTGAATGACCTGTGATAGATTATTCTCCTTTCTTCCTGCGCAATTTCTCTCAAGACATTGGCTCTTCAGAAGTGTCAGGACTGGAAAGCATTAAGATGATAGCTATTATTACTATTATTGTTATTTTAATCAGAAGGTAATTAATTGGTGTGCATAATGGCTGGTGATAGCAAGCTTTGGACTTCACTGGAAGAAGTGCTTGGGATGTGGTGAAGAAAGTCTTGCCATCTATAGTTGAAACAAAACAGCTGGAGTTTTTTCAGCCCTGAGATCACACTAAGGGCTGCTCTTCCTCTATTCCACCCATGGTGCTCACAAGAACAGTGCTGCATACTTGCAATGAAAGAGACATCTCATCTGTTTTAGGTATTTAATTTTATCCAGGAAATTTTTTTCCTATTCTTTACTTAAGTCTTTGGTGTAAAGGGCCTGTAATGCCTCAGGCGGATTGCTGTGAGAGTTAAAGCAGAAAGCCTTGGACTGTGTTTAGTCTTCCCATTAGGCTGGAAGAGGTTTAGATTTCCACTGATTGACTGCTGAACCCCTCCTCCCTCCCTCCTCGACCAGCTCCACTTCTCTGGCCCAGATCAATGTCAGTAGTTAAATGGATCGGTTATTTGAAAGCTGTCTATTGACCTTTCCTTCGTGATTGATTGCATGAAAAGTGCACCAGAGTGTGGCTTCCAGCTAGGCAAGCAGTTGCTGCTGATGGCTCTTTTTCACTGCTCCCCATAGCCCCCTAGGATTTCCCACAGAGGAATAGACTGCCTGCAAACATGCAGGGACAGAGAGTGCTCTCAAGTAACCATAATGAAGCTGAAAGCCAGAGCTAGCCTTCCTCAGTGGCCAAGAGGAATTATTTATGAGGAGAAGCCCAGAGCTGAGTGGTTGACTAGCCTTTGAAACACTTCCTGACTGGAGATTTGGAATTGGAGAGCCACCAGAGCCCAGGGTGACAGTCACATAGGGGTGCTGGTCTGTGTCCTAACAGAGATAGGGAAGGAGGACATAACCAAGGCTGACCAGTTCTCTCTGGTGCACACACAGGCCTGCACCTTCCCTCTTACATGCTTGCCATCTCACACACGCGCTATCCTAGCCTGGAGAAATAATTAACTTTATTATCTTTCAGTGTGCTCTTGAAATACAAAAACAGCCTGCAGGAGCAGATGCATAGAATTAGTCTTTGTGCAGCTCTTCTTTCTTATGCTTTTGGAGTCTTAAAGCAATGTTGTCAGGGTTTTAATTTGCTTTAAATCTCCTGTAACCAATTCCATGGTAACACATTTTGATTTTTGGCATATGGAGCATTTTAGTTGCTCCTGATTGTTAACGTTATGAATAATAAACTCACCTTTTAACTCCTAAAATAAAGTTTGACAGTGCAGTAAGTGACGTTCTATTTGCACAGAAGCAGAGAATACAAATCACCCCAAATCAGGAAATGAGAAGCTGATGTATAATGATTATGTTGTTTCATCACCCATTTTTCAGTAGGTTGTGCAGCATTGGTAATTCACTGCTTGGTCTCCCTTTTAAATCACTTTCTTAATAAACACATAACAACACTATCCTGATGTAGGGCACATCATGACTCCATGCTTAATCTATATTTTACAAACCAGCAATGCACCACATGTAATGAAAAGGTTCATAATGTCAGTGCATGATTCTGATTATCAGGGAATTGCTCTCTGCAGAGTGCAGGGTCGTATAGGGAAACAGAGAGGAGGTTGAAGCAGGCTGGGAATTAAGGCTTCTGCTGGTAAACTGCAAATACCAAAGCCTAGAGCAGTCTAGGACATAGAGTAAATCTAGGTTAGAATTTGCAGTTTGGAGAAGATAATCCTTGTTCATTCATGGCTTTAAGGGACTTCTGAACATCTAAAAGTGAATTTGTGATGGGAAAGATCTTGCAGATGCACCTGAGGGTACCTGGTTCCACATGGTTCCATCTCCACTGTCTGCATTTGGCTCCACACCTTCTAGATTTTCTAAAGAGTTCTTTGTGGCTTCCCTCCTCCCTCTGCCCCAGTTAAGACATGCAGTTGATGAATTGCATCATTCACTTCTCATGTGCTCCTCACAACAGGAGGCTTATTATGGCAAAACTCTCAATTTGCCTTGAATACCCTATTAATTTATAAATGTCACCTGCATGCCATGAGTTGCTGACGTTGGAAAGTACTGATGGCAAAGCTTCATCATCACTTCCCCATCATCTTCTAAAAGCCTTACTAAAAGAGTGGGAGAGCTGTTTCAGGGTTAATAAAAGAAATTGTAGCTTTTGTAATCAATAGTAGTTCTTGTTCATCAGTCCAGTCAAAACTGATACCCTTCTTTTTCCTAAGCAGTGAGCAATCAAATGGTGACTTACCTAATCATAGGGAAATCAGATTATTTCATGCTCTAAAAGGATTGTAATCAAGAACAGACAATTTATTTCTTTTCTTGGTGCAAGATAGTTTTAAGTTATTCCTTGTACTAAGGGCACCAGGGAAGAAGGAGAAAGGAGACATAATAATAATAATAATATTGGCAATAAACATGTAATTGGCAAAAAAAAACTAATAAATTATTTTTAAAACATGTACTTTTCTGCCACTTGAAAACAAACAAAAATCCTATAGGGATATTATGCTATTGCAAAGATATAATGAGGGACTCTAATAGGGCTAGAAACTACATATCTATCTGAGAAAATAATTAGGATTATAAAACTGTCCACAGGAGAACTATCAGTTCAAGAGCAGTCTGCACTCATTGGCTTGAGTGCTCAGGCATAACAGGTTTGAGTCTCTCTTCTGACTCAGACTAAGGACTTGAATTTCATTTTCTACTGAGAAACACCCACTGAATATCCTGGCTATTAGTTGCTGAGTTTATTTCTAAATCAGAACTTGTATCTTTGATCTGAGGAAAAAACTGGCTTAAGATTCAGAGAATTAAGTTTATTTCAAGCAAATTTTCTTTCTGAATACTGTGTCAATAACCTTTCATTAGGAAGGGAAAGCAGGCAGTCTAAAAATCTCTAGCTTAAGAAGGCATGAAACAAAATAAAGACTTTCATATCAGTATCCACTTTTCTTTCTCCTAGGATCTTTTAATTGCCAAAGCTAAGCTAAGTCAGTGACTCCTTGCAGCAAGCCCTGGGGAAAATCCAAGTTGCAACCGTTGTATCCTTGCATGCTGCTTGAGGGAGGGCTTCCCCAGAGGCTGTGCCAAGCCTGCATCTTTCACTGCTCTTGCCAGTTTGGTGAAAAGCTTATGAGCACATACACATGGCAAGTACAGACAGTAACTTGGTGCTGATGTGTTGATGTGGAGTTACTCCTGAACAGTTCTTTGTTCCTATACAAGGCGTAGCAGTGGACCTGAGACATCAGCACCTCACTTTTGAGTAAGACAAGAACTGAAGAATCGTTTCTGTGGTTGAATACAAATGAAGAGGATGGGGTTCTGTATAACTCCCTGATAGCATAGTATAATGGTTCCAAACCTCAGTGTATCATCTTGAATAAAAAAAAAAAAAAAAGAGGAAAGGGGAGGGATGATATCAGGCAGTCTGTTTTCATTTCAGTTAGAGTAAAAAAATTGAGACATTTTGAGAGATGAAGTGGTATGCCTTAGGCTGTGCAAGGGGGTCCGACCAGATTTCAGACCTGAATTTACCATTGCCCAAGTCATAGCACTCAAGTTCAAAACATTTATAGCCTTTGAGTAATAACTATTTAAAGCCAACATTTACTGTACTTTCTGGCATGGCTTCTTTCACACCATCCCAATAAAACCAAGGATATTAGAAAATTTAAGAATTAACCTAGGTCACAATGTCCTGCTTTTTTTTTTTTTTTTTTTTTATCACGAAGTGACACCTATAACGTTTTTTTTTGTTTTGTTTTGTTTTGTTTTGTTTTGTTTTTTCCTTTGCAAATGCCAAATCTAAAGTTTCAAAGAAGGCTCAGGATGAAATGAAAATGAGAGCATAAGGCTACATAGCTGTCATTAGCCTTAAGACTGCTTATGAGAACCCGAGATGACCTACAGCTTTAAATGACATTGATTGGCGTACTTTAACTTTGTGCTAATGGACTAATGACTTGCAAAGCTCTGAACAGTCAAAGGAAAAAAAAAAGAAAGTAAGACTGGCATCTGTGAAAGATGTTGATTGCAATCTGTGGTATTCAGCTGACTTTTCCAATAAGTGTTAAATATGCAGGGTACTGCATAGAATTGTAATTGTTGCTATATTAAAAAAGAAAAAAAAATCATTCCTCAAATAGCAAAGTCTTTTTTCGTTAGTGCCAAATAATATGCCTGTTGAAATGAATACTTTCAACTAACCTCCTTGGAGTAGAGGCAAACCTTGCTAGAATTCAGTAGTATGTAGCTTCTGAAAAACTAAATTTTCAGTTTAAAAGGGAAAGGACTAAGTGGATAAGGCTTAAAAATATCATAGAAATCCTTCTTCTGCTGTGGAACACATACCAAATGCTTCTGATTCTTGTTTTCCTTGTAACTCAGTGGGATGCTTGGGATGAAAAGGAGGTTCGAGGCTGGCCTCACATTTCCAATGTGCTGGTGACTGTTTCTTCTCCTTTCATTATCCTGAGTAAACTAAGCCAGTACAAGAACCCTTTTGAGACGTGAAATACTGCCTAAAGGTCACTGTTTAGAGCACAGCCAATATAGCATGAGACACTGCTAATCTATTGGTTCTGTGATGAATATGTTGACAAGCAGCTGAATTTTAATAATTAATCATGATAAAACTAAGGAGAGTTAATAATTTAAAGTCTTATAATGGAGAGTGGTGCTGCTACTCGAGTAGGCAGTTTCTGTTAAGTTTCACCTCTGTTAATTTTAACCAAAGGGAGCACTGTCACTTTTAATTAGCAATGAGAAGCTCTCGGTGCTGTGAGGCTGGCACAGAGGAGGTCAGCTCCAGTAAACGTTAACAGCTCAAAGAGAAAATGCAGGGAGAGTATTTTAAATAATCTAATGCTAATCAGCAGGGCTGGTTCTTCAAGCTGTATATTTGCTTTACTGTAGTGGTACATTACTGGACAGCAATAGATTAAAATTATGAAATGATGAAGATAGGGAAAGTACATGTTTGTCATCCTAAATGTGTCAGTCACAAAACATAAGTGACCTTCAGCAGAATTTTTATTTCTGGTGGAACCAACATTTTCCTATTTGTAAGCACATGTTTATCAAAATGTTATAATGAGTCATGTCTTTGCAAATTCCTCCTTTTTCCTCAAAGTGGACAGACTGAAAATAGGTTGGATTCCCAAAGGGACGCAGGTACACTTGTTCATGCTACCTCTCCAGAAACTTCATATTACTTGCTTTAAATCCCCCATTTCTACAGAAAGAGGCAAGAGGATTTCAGGAGATGTTTCTCAGAGCTCTGTGATAATGTGTAGCGTGGCAGGAGGGGAGGCATCTGATGGTTGGGTGCTGGGCAGCCTGCTGTGCAGCCAGGGCTGTGCCCAGGGAAGAGGGTAGAGGGCCTGCAAGGCAGGCATTCAAAGGAAACCGGTCTGTGTCAGTTCTGCTGCTTGTGGAATATCTTTGTCTTTTATATCCCAATCGGTACATGCATTGTATTTTCTCAGGGAAAACCGTACCAGAGTGAGGCATTGCAGTGCACTCTCTAAAACTGCCAGCACAGCATTAGGTGCCACGGTGTCTGAACGCTGTCTCGTGTTTCCCACTACTCACAGGAGGAAATTCCTGGCATACTGGGTCTACTGAGCTACCTATTCAGTTATCAGAAGCATTTGGCGGGCTTCTAAGGGTGACCGGCATAGCTGAAATGTTATTTTAGTAATTTTACAAAGCCTTTTGATAAAAAGAGCTTGACATTTCTAAGGCGCCCTGTTCTGTTCACCCTTGTGGCAGTCAGAGTAAGCCAGGGGAGAGGAAGCCCCTCTCACATGGTATGGCTCAGGTTACACAAATCAGATGATTTAACAGACTTTTCAGTCTTTGCTGCTTAAATAGCTGGTTTTGTTCCATGTCTGGACGAGTTTTCAATGTGCTGCCATTCTCCACTATCTTATATGCAAAAGTTCAACATTCGTGTTAAAGACACGTTGTTGTACAAGAAGAAATTATAAAGTGGAGCAGTAAGTAGTTAATACATGCTGTGTATAATATTCAGAGTTATGTTATTTGGCCTTGGCACTATATCAGTGGCAAAAAAATTAACAGCAGAAATTCATTCAAAGAGCGGGTGCTTCTGCAAAGTGCTGCAAGCAGTACCCGCTTGCCACTCTTACTTCTCAGAAGTGTGTGATCTTGTCTCTGTTAGTCATTTCTTTTGGCCAGACTCCAAGGGATTTGTACTACAGGCAGTTTTGTTCCTCGAGCTGACATAACTTAACAGCTTCTGCCTTTGGTTTTTCACTAGAGGTAATTGTATTTGTTGTACTGCGCAGAATGACTTCATCTCACTGTCTGTAGCTCCATGTCACGTTGTGTTGATGTGTGACAAAGGCACGCCCTGACATGATTTTATGTCACTATATGACAAGATACCTTCGTCATAAATTTGTCATAAATTTGATTATGTTGCAGCCCTGGGTCAAGTTACTCCATTATATATTTGTGAAGTTTCACGAGTCCAGGAGGTCCAAACTGATTCAGAGCAACAGCAATGCTTATGGCTGAGCCTGTGATATGTGAGGTGCTCCCCATTAAAATGTGGGCATTGCACCAACTTCTTGTAGATATCCTTTACATAATCTTCCAGCCTTAAACTGTTACTAAAGCTGCTCCTAAGTTGCCCAGTAAGTCTGGGTGTTGAAATGCTTGTGTTTTAAGCTTTCAAGACAGAATGTGCCTGTTTTCAGTTGACTTGAAGAACAGGAGCTACAAAATATCTGTCATTCTGGCTCCCCAATCCATTACACTGCAGTACATCGGTCTAGATCAGAGACATTGTGCATCCGGGGAATGACAACCTCTAAGGCTAGAACTTACACCCAGTGCACCATCATCCATCCATAGGCATCCATGATCTGTAAGTCATTACATTTATGTTAGCATCCTGCTACATCAAGTGTGGTGCTTCAGATATAAGCAGAGGATATTGCCAGGCAGTGAAAAATAGAGCATACCTATTTTATAGTAAATCATGATTAATTGACCATGCCAACATTTCTGAAGTCATGTGTGAATTGCAAGTAATTATATATAAATACCTTCATGAAAGAGTTGGGTATGTTTCACATGCCCCAAGAAGCTCAGTTACTTTGAGCTAGACTTTGAGTGCTAAGTCTATATCTCAGGGGTCACTGAATTCAACTCCCTTTATGTTAATGTTATCACCTACTTTCTTGATTTATTTGTTGAGGTAATTGCACATGTTATTAATCTATTACTGTAGAATTTTTATTATAATTCACTCATCTATAAATTTAAGGCTAAGTTAGACTTTATATGTCATGATATTTTTATTTCCTATAGCTGCAGAAAAACAGAAAAAAAAATTACATTTTAAAGTATGTTTATTTGTATCAGCAGTTATCATCTTCCTCCTAGTGATCTGGAGAAAGAGTAATAGCTCTTTGAAAATACATGGTTTGTTTTAATTTCCGTATATACCTGTAAATGTTTTTTGAGAATCATGTGACTTTTTAAACTGTACAGACCATCTGTAGGTGAAATGAGCTGAAAATATAAAATTGCAAAAAGAAAAAAAAGTAAAAGAAACCCAAGTTTTCCTTCTTGGCAGTCATTCATTGCTTCATAGCATATAAAACTCTTTTTTTATCCAGCTTTCTACTTGCTACATAACATCAATAACTACTTATATCTTCAATGCCATTTATAGACAAAAATACAAGTCTAGCTTGCTTATGATTTATTGTAAAAAGGTTAGCAATTAGTGTCCTGGTTTTGCCTTGAGCTATTTTTTTTTCCTGGTAGCTGATATGCTGCTGTGCTTTAGATTCAGAATTAAAATAATGCTGATAATGCATGTGTGCTTTAGTTGTTGCTGAACAGTGCCACTCAGGACCAAGAATGTTTCAGCTTTTCTCACTGCCCTGCCAGCAAAGAGTCTGAGGGTGCACAAGGAGCTGGGAGGGGACAGAGTCAGCAGAGCTGACACAAACTATCCAAAGAGATGTCCCATACCATATGATGTGGTAAAAAATGCCATATGGTATAGAATATCCCTCTGGATACTCTATATTCCAATATCCTGTTCTATTAAACTGTCTTTATCACAACCCATGAACTCTACATTTTTCCCGATTCTCTCCCCATCCCAGTGGGGCTGGGGGAGTGAAGGAACATCTGTGTGGTGCTCAGCTGCCTGTCAGGGTAAAACAAGACGATTAGGCTTTGGTTTCTTGTAAGCAGAAAGCCCTTACTCTTTATCTGTCCCTACTTAGTGAATAGTATTGTGAGTTTTAAGTGATTCAACTAGTACAGTTTTAACAGTGGAGCTCCATCCTACAAGCTACTATATTAAATAGCTAAAATTTCCCTCCACATTTTGGCTTTTACTACTTTATAAATAATGGATACTGCATTTATTTCTTCCTTAAGCAAATGGTGCAATAAAGTAACCCATTCTACATCACTTAAACAAAAGTAATGACTAGAGTTTAGTGTTTAGCAGCTAATGAGCTCGCTTTAGGATGGAGTCTCTGGGAACAAGAGAAAAAGGGAAAGGGCCCTTTACTTCTTAACTTACTGAAAGTCTTGGATTTCCTCAGCTTCACTATGATTATGGAAGGAAGTCCAGGTTTGTCCCTTCTGCATTAGATAGCATGAAGAATTTAAGGTGCTCATTTTTTGCTTTTTTCTGTCCTCTAGTTGCTCACTAGTTTTCTGTTTGGCTGCTTTGAGGCAGCTGAAGGACCACTGCACTGTATCAGCAGAAGAGTAAAACTTGTTATATAAATCAGATAAAGAAAATATCAGTCAATACCTTACGGGATTTTATCTGTTTTAAATCACTTCTGTGTGACTGATGTGAGCTGAGCTGCAACAAAAAGCTAGCAAGCTCTCAGTACCTCTAGCCATTTCAAGATCTCTTTTGGAGAATTTAATGCTTCTTTTGCAATCCTCAGGCATCATCTAGTTGGAACTGATCATAGAGAAAAGTAAAATAAAAACCATGAAGTCATTGGTGGAAGAAAGTCAGGATTTGGTGCCTATGGACTCAGAACCACCACTTTGTTGCTGCTTGCAGCTCACTGGTGATCACAGGTTGCTGCAGAAGTAAACTGTACTTTATGTAGGCTAAAGATGCGCTCCTAGTGGTTTTTTTTGTTTTTTTTTTTCAATATATAAATGTGCTTGAGCTTTTGTTTTCCTTTAATTTGCAGATTTTTTTTTTTTTTTTTTTAGTTTTCTTTTTTAACAAAGCAGCAGGATGGAAAGCACTCCTATATTCTGCAACATGGAAAATTCTCAATGTAAAACTCAGTACCAGTAAATTATTATCACTTGTTCTTTATACTAGAATAGACAATGCACTGTAGGATCTACCCAGAGATAGCGGGAAGCAATGGTTCATGCACAGCAGAGCTCCCCGAATCAGTACAGGCATAGATAAGTAGATGAGCTAGAGCAGATATAGAACACTGAAACAGAAGTTTACTCTGCTCACTGTAATATTGCATGATTTCTTAAGGGTATTGCATGGAAAATGAAGCTGAACAGCTTAGTTTCATTATCCAACCTGAGATAAATGCATGGGGAATACATTTTGATATATAATCTAAGTTTCCATGTGATTTAAGTCTTCAAACAAGTTGTAGTCTGTTCAACAAAGCACTGTAGATTTTGGACATTTAAAAACAATTAAAATTTCAGATCCCTGAAATACAGAGACTAAATTTTTGAAAAGGATTGAATGATGGACAAAGATAGACTTTTCTCTAACTAATTAGTCTGAAATCACAGCAGACCAACATTATCTTTGGCGTGTCCCATCTTGCAGATTATGTTAGAGCATTAGGTAGACAGGAAGAAGTAAATTGGAGGGTAGTTGGAGTTGTTGGGCTGGCAGTACTGGCCAGATGGCTTCTGGAGGCTTGACCATGGTAGAAGGCAGGAAAACATTTTTCATTTCATTAAGAAAATCCCCATCCCCCTAAGGGTCTCCTGGAAATAGAATAGGACTGGGGCCAGAGCTTTCTTCTAGGGAGAGAGACAAGTATAGGAGATGCAAATTTTAGGGCAGATGAGATCACGGAGAATTGCAAAAATGCTGCTTCCACCTAGGTGCCAAAGCTGTAGGTTGGCCCCTGGGGACCCAACGGGAAATGAATTAGGTTGATTGCATGTAGGGATGCAGAAGTAATCCCAGGTCTGATATCTTCCCAAACTCAGTCACGTGCGCTGATTCATGGATTTGAGAGGGAAACCAATCCTAAATACCTGTCTCAGGGAATTTTTGCTTAACAGCATTGATTACACAATATAAATGGTGTATGCAAGTATCTTTAAATTGTAGCTTTTAGATTTGCGGGTTAATAAATCAGTGATGAAATGTAGACATGAAGATAGCAGAACAAGAACAGTGGTTGAAGATTTTGTGTTTAATGTGACAATATCCCTGACATGCCTTGTGCTGTTCAGTCCAGGTGACTCATGACAAAACATCATTTGTGTTTCCTTTTGTGTATTGCATGCATAAAGTGAATAGAAAAGCATTTAACCTACCAAGTCTGTTCTCACAAGAATTCAGTGAGAAAACACTCACTAATATTTGTGGAGAGACCCAGCTTCACTTCCTTGATAGATAGCATGTAGAAGGTAAAATTTCCCAGTCTGAGGTCTTTGATAACCTTGTGCTAATTGCTGGTCATTAATGAGGATCCTACTTTCCTTCCAGTAGTGAGCAGAAAGCAGAAGATGCCATCAGTGATCTTGAGGTATCAGAGATATCACAAGGCTCTGTTTGGCTCATTTTCTCTCCTGCCATCCTATCTCAAAAATGTGCTGCAACTCTGTGAAAAAGCCATAATATACAAAACAAATATGGTGCTGGGGATGCAACATTAAGCAACTGATGATGTTAAGAAATGTACTAACATTCATGTTTGGGGCTGTCTGCTCTGGTTTAGCCCTCCTGAGCCTCTTTAGTTGACGGGTACTGTGTATTAAACAGTGAAACACTTCATGATGAAAATCTTCCTGTTGGTAACTTCAATGGGATTACTGTTAGCTGATTTATAGCTCCCCTGACCCTTCCTTCTTCATAGATATGCATGTAATATGTTTTTACATTTTGAAATGGAATCTTATATTTCACCTCTCCTGGGAAAATTCTGTTCCTGTTAGAAACCTGGTTTCCCCTTGTACAGGTTAGTAGCAGTGAGTTAATGAATTTTTTGCTTCTTTCTGTAAGAACTTTCATCAGAGACATTTCAATAATAGGGTAGTACTAGATGTAAATAGAATATAAATTTAACGTAGTTGAAATGCTTCCTGTGATGGAAGAGGGGCAGAGCTAGAACTGTCAGATATTCCAAACTGTTTTGAGATTGCCAGGTTCATTTGAAATACTGCACTGGTGCAGAGAAACAGCTTGGGGGGAATTGATCTTGTTTACCTACTGACACGTTCCTTCCACAGTTGTTTGTCTATGCAGAAGTCTGTCCATGCAGAACGCTATGCACTGAGGAAGCAGAGTCATTTTAGAGCTTTCACCTCATTTCTTTAGAGTATTTGGGTTGTAAAAAAATAAATAATAATAAAAAAAAAAAGCAGGGGGAATATGGGTATAATGAAATGTGGGTGCAAGTTACTGTGTGGTAGGTATATACACATATTGAAAAGTGCCAGGATGCCAAACCAGAGGCGCTCCAATTGTGGTGTGCAAGGGAGGGACCAACCCTCTCCACCACTTCCTACGAGTGTGCCCTTACTATTCTGCTCTGCCTCCCAAATGTACCAGTACCCATTGCTGCAGCCTCCAGGCCAAGCTTTTTCCCTGGCTGTTAGCATGACAGCAGCTTGCTATGTCCCTGTGTCTGTGCTGGGCTCCAGCAGTGGTAGGAGCTAGGAAGTGCAGGTAGGCAGAATTAGGGAAAGTTATAAGTTAGGTTTAAGAGTAGTTTGGATATAGTTGTAGTTTTCAGCAACAACACACAGTTGGAATAACAGTTTTGCTTATTGTTCCCATGAAGCAGCAGCCTGGTAGAACTAGTGATAAATCACAGTCCAAAGCCCACGGTGATGAAGAAGTGAAAGACAGAAAAAAACTGGAGAGGAGAAAACGAAGACAATGGAAGAGGCATTGATTTAATTTTGATAGCTGCTAAATAAAGTGGACTGACAGAAACCATTAATGCCCCTTTCAGCTGCCTACACAGGAGGTCAGCTGCCAAACAAGAGGGGAAATGGCGGGGGTGAGTTATGTGCTGGCTGGAAGGCCGATGACTTATGATGCTGGATTGAGGCAGCATTACTTGCTTGTGGATATTCTGGTGTATCAGAGAAAGGCCAAGAAATTTTCTCTTTTCTGGGGCATTCTGAAAGCAAGGCCATGCCAAAGCTTTGTTTGCAGTGGGCTGGCCGCATTTGCTTGTGGAAAGTGCTAAACCTTGGCACAGGAAACATGCTGGGACCACTTGAAAATGCCCTAGTCCTTCCTTGAAGACTGAGCTCATTATTACTGAAAGTAATTTCCATGTTGGCTATGATTAGAATACAGTGACACAGAACAGTGTCACTGTTATTTGTAAAGATGTTTCCGAAAGCACTAAGAGATCACATTCTGCAGAAGCCCAAGTTGTTTCACTAGTGGCAGAAGAAGGAACTGCCATGTATCGAACATTTAATTATTGATACCGGACAGCGAATATAGCTAAAACAGGATGCAGGCTCTTTCTTCTTTTTTAATGTTTCTGTAGCTGGTCACTAGGAAGGCTCAACAAAATCTAAATCAACTGACGTGAAGCTTAATGACAATATAGGACAATGTTTGAGTGGTACTTGATGGGCTAAATAAAATCTTAAACAGTAATTTTTCTTTACATTGTAATATCTTGCTTCTTCACTGGATGTTTTCTTGTAATGCACCATGAAAAACTGTTGGTAGTCTGTCCTGTGTGAATGACAGTATGCTAAAATACTGTGAATTTCAGCAGCGGGCCATGGTTAGCTTCTTTACTCAAATGGTGGCCAGTGGGCCAGAGGCCCAATTTCTTTAGTCCTAGTGGTAAGTTTGTTACTAAAGCTCCACTTAGCTTTTAAATGTCCGATTTGTTCCCATTTCATATGGGGAAAAAAGGTAACTTGTTCAAGGCTACCTTTACACCTCCGGGGATGGTGACTCAACCACTTCCCTGGGCAGCCTTTTCCACTGCCTCACCACAAAAAATAAAGCTTTCCTAATATCCAACTTGAACCTCCCCAGGTGCCACTTGAGGCCATTTCCTCTAGTCCTATTGCTAGTAATGTGGGAGAAGAGGCAGTAATGCGGGAGAAGAAGCATTGCCTTCCAAACTCTCCTCCCTCCCAGAAGAATCCTTACACCTTTATCTCTTTCTTTGTAATATCCCTACTCCTTTCAACACTCACTTATCTCTTACATCCCTTCCCTCCTCTGCAAATATTTGTTCTTGTTCAACTAATTTTCTGAAAATATTTCAAGGATTTTTAGGATTCTTGATTTTGTTGAACATAAAATGCTGCATAAACTGTCAAGGAGAAGTTGTAAATAGATCCCATTAAAATTAATTAAATTATGTAGGGAGGTATTTAACCTGATAAAGAAACACTTAGGATTAATTTAGAATGATAGAATATACTGCGTTGGTAGGGACCTGTGAAAATCATCAGGTCCAATTAAACTTAAAACTCAATTTAAAGAGCTTCAAAGAATTACTTAATAGAGAAAGGCAGACCAAGGCCCATAGTCTGGGAGTATAAAAAAGACAGCTCTGAACTGAAAACATAGCACACCGAGTATAACAAACAGTTTAGTTTTTCTGGAATTGGTGCTCAAAGGAAACACTGCTCTAGAGACTGCTCTAGAGAAGCTATGCTGACCTTATTAGAATAAGAGTTGATTTTTTCCTAACCATATCACCATAATATCATCATAATAAAACCTCAGTGCTTATTATTAGCAGCATAACTAGGCAAAGATCGGGATATTTTCCTCATCCTCAAGTGATGGAGACAATACTCCAAGCTGAAAATACAACTAGAGACTTCTCTAATCTCCCTCCTTTTAGAAGCGATCTTATTCCAGCACTTGCCCCATAATTCTCTTTCCAGTTTTCCTTGCCCTCCTTAAGTATCTGAAAATCAATCAACTTCTGCATGTGCACAACAGTGCAGGCTTCCAAGATTTTTATTTCCGTTGCTTGCATCAGGACAACACTAATGAGGTATGAAATCATACTGGCCATGAGACATTTTCTAAGCAAACTCTCCTCCAAAATAAGCAGGCATCTGAGCCTGATGGAGCAGTGAAAGCTGTGCTGTGCAAGGAGGGCCTTAGAGAGCCATATGTCTGAAGGCTGGTGGTGACATTTTCTGCTTTTCTTCCTTATATGGTCCATTTCTACAGTTTGTTTGCTTTCTTAATTACTCTCTGTTGCTGAGTTTGTGTTGACTGTAATGCATGTAAAACAGTGTGTACAGTTCAAAGGAAAGGAAGGCTTGCAACGCCTATGTGGAGTACTGTGAGCTACAAACTATAAGTTTATGGAACCCACTGTCTGTTGAAATAAATCCTCTTAACTTTTTAACTTCCTCTTAACTGTAACTTAACTTACTTGTTATCACTGTGATTTAATATTTCATATGAGTGGACTTGTGCAGTGATGTTCAGCACATGGTACTTGCACAAGACCATGGCTTGCTTGACTGGCTTGCTACATGTACCATGGATATGGCAGCAAAGAGGAGCTTGCTTTGTCTGAGCAGACACCAGTCTCAGGAGAGGGAAGTGTTTTTGCCTTATTTTGCAGAAGGGATTGGCTAAAAAAATTAGCAGACCTGCCCATAATCTCTCGACATCTTCAAATTGAACTTCTTTACTCCTTGCAGATCACTGTCATCACAAATTTCGAGCTAATCAATAACACATTTATTTGCCATCCCATAATTGCAGCACTATTTTGTTGTTAAATACCCTGCAGTGTCATTAGAAAAATGGTTATTTAAGAGTTGTAACCAACACAAGCACTTGAGGCATTTCTAAAGGAAATAGTGTGTGAGCCATTCAGTAGAACCAACAATAAAGCAAAGTACTTGAGTACACAGCAATACAAACCTGAAATCCTTCCTGAAGCAGTCTGGAGGAAGGCTGGAAGTGTCTTACTGGCATGGCATGACCTCTTTACTACTCTGCATAGTACTGGGAAGTGGAATCGAAATGCAAGATGAGAAAAAGTAGACTTGGACTACCTTGATCGGAGTCCAAGAGCATGTAGCCCTGTAGCCTCCAGCACCTTAAGAAGAGTCCTATGGCACATAAAACAAGTGAAAAATGACGGCCTTTAAATTCTAGATAGAGTATTAAAAAAGATTGGAATGGGGTCAAGCAGACTGGTGCTCTACTGGAGCTGCTCCCTGCAATAGTGTTTTCAGACAAAAACTCTTAAGAAAGCCACGAGGTCACTAACAGAGGTGCAGAAAACTCCCTTTTCCCACTTGCACTTTCTTAAAAGTGGTTGTAAGCTGGGATGCCTTATCTTAGAGTCAGAATGGTGCAAGGAGGTGATTATGTGGATTGAAATGACATTTTAAGATGCTTTAACCTGAAACAAAACAAAAATACATCATGCTGGACAGCAAATCAACTGTTTAGGTCCAAGGAAACTCATTGTAGTTTCTCAGCAAGAATGCATGAGATAGCACAAATACTGCATGCTCACACAAAGAGAACCAACATGCCTCAGCCCAGTGCAGACAAAATAAAAAGCATCTGTCCTTGAGTAAAAGGGCAAGACCAGCTAAGAGTACCAGTGCATTGGTTTTATAACCTGCAGAGAACCAAGGCTGTAACATGTAATCTCTACATGGCAAACATCAGATTATAACACCACTGGATTTAAAATCCCAAGAATTGAAGATGAAGATGGCAAAGAATTATTCAAAAAAGGAAATATCTGTAGATAGTTTTCCAAATCTGTGCAGTTAAAAAGATTATGAATTGAACAGACATATGGATAATGCATTGTCTCTGCTTTCTGGACAGGAACAGTACTTAAATTAGATTTTCAGTATATGTACTTGCTGTTAGAATTGGGTTTGGATAAACCCACAGGGAAGTTTGCTTTTAATGTATTGTTTTAGCAACATTCTTGTTTTCTAGCATTCTCATAAGACCAATATTTAAAGGCTGTAGAATCACTGAAGTTATTTTATTTACAACTTTGAATGAACATTTTGCTCTATCACATCCTCCAACAGCATTTGTAAAAGCAGAGTTGTAGTAACAGACATGAAGACCAGATATGGGGTCGACCAGGGAAGCATTTAATGGAAAGAGGAAAAATGAAGAAAGTAGGACTTGAGTTGGGAAGGCTGCTGGAGTTATTTGTGCTGTTGAAAGTTAGAGTAACAAAAAATATAATTTCACCGCAAACTGATGTGGAAATTCCTCTACATCAAAAATCTGAACTGAGAATATGAAGCAATTAGTGCTACAGTGTTACAAAGCACAAGCATATACATATATATATTTAATTTACAACAACAGAATAGGCCAAATACCATTATATATTACATTAATGAGATAGATTGCTACTTCTAATGGAGTCTCTGTGTTCTGTGCTGCACTGTATGCAGATTTGCTAGTTAATAAGCTCGAACACTGTTTCTCTTCATGGAAAATGAATCTGAAACGTTTTGTCACATTATCTGTTTGGCATGCCTGACTGGTGTCTGGAGTGGCACTTTGCTAATGTGCTATTACTCAGTGTTATTAACCCGCAGAAGTGATTGAAAGGTGAATTTATATTTACATCATGCTGCTCTGAGCAGGCGGTGCTCTGGATTAATGCGGTACCCTGTGAAATGGTGCTGCACGAGATAAAATGAACCGTGCAGCTCAGGAAGCGCGTCGCCCAGAGTCTTGGTAGTTTTTCTCCTTACAGGAATGTCCTATTGTGGTAGATTTCAGTCTCAGAGTTGCTTGTGGGAATGTATGTGTGTTAGCTGTCTGCTCAACACCATTAGAAATCCAGAGTTTTTCTAATTTCTGCTAAAAGCTTTACTCTTCAGCATTAAAACCACATCAAATATTTTGGCAGCTGCATTATGTATGCATAGCTTTCAAACATTGCATAAAGAAAAGGGGCTCTGAGAAATGCAGAGCCAATGTTTTTCCTTATTGATCAAGAAAGTGTATCTGTTTGCATGCAAGTAGATTATTTATGTCCTGCAACCTATTTCCTCTTGCGCTGAAAGGGAATAAGTCTTATTTTCTTTCCTTAAGCAGATCCATTACCGTTAGTTTGTTTGGGGTGAAGTAACCAGACTGCTTAACACTTTGGATCTTAACATGTTTTTAAAACCAATTTTCCTTGAAAACGGTTATTAAGAGGTGTTTGCCAAGTAAAAGCTGTAGTTCACAGCCTTTCATTTACATGGATTTTGGAGAAAAGTGGGGTTTGTTATGTCCTGTTGGGGCTTGCAAGGCACTACAAACCCATAAAGCAGTTTTGTGTGACTTTTTCAGCTCATCGAAATTGTAGAAAGTGAAGCAGGAGGAGCAGGGGGAGAGAAGGAGACCATTTTTAGTTTGCATATTTCCCAGTTTGTTTTATATAAAAATTAGAGTCTTGAAATAATTAGCCTTTGGGATTTGTTCTTCTTCTTTTTGTTGTTGTTGTTTTTTAATAGTTTTGAAATATCTAAATAGCTATCTTTGCAAAAAGCAGAAAAGAACCAAACCAAATGAAAACAAAGCCTCAGCTCATTTACAGCGTACTTCTCAAAAGGCAGAGGAGTGTGACAGACCATGATAATCTTCCTTTGAGTACTCCAGCACCAGGAATGCATTCAAACACCCTGTGAAAGGGGATTTCAGTTCCTACCTTAGCGGTGCAGAGCTCTGCAGAGCTCTGCTCCCACCTCTTCTGCAGCAGAAGTGCACATTTAACTGCATAGTTAACATGAGAAAAAAAATGGTGCAACCTTAACAAATGGTTGCCAAAGGAGCTGTAGAGCTGGTTGAGAGGTGTCATATGAATTGGGAGAATCGGGCTGATGGACTGACACATCTTGGGTTGGGCGGTGCTGTGCCTTGCTCTGTAATGTATCCCAGTTCTTACCTGTTGTCCTTGCTGTCAGGTTTAGGGTTGACTCCATTTAGGAAGTTTAATTTCGTTTCAGGGACTGAAAAATAATAGACTTGCTATTCTTCTCAATTAGTGCTCTATTTTGTTTAATCAGACGGGGATCAGTTTTCTGGTGTCATTCCTGATAACAATAATAAATGCACTGATGAGCCTAATTGCTGCAGTAATTAGACCTCAAACTGGGAGCAGTAACCCTGAAGTTTCGTTGTTCAAAAAAGGGTAAACGCAAAGCAACCTTGAATGTCTTTCCATGCGTTGATTAGCTGCATAGCCTGAGTACTGGGATTCTTCTTGTATGCATTATTTTTACTGTTATTGGATGGTAAAACAAAGAAAAGAAATCCCAAGGAGTTCATCTACATTGACATGATAGATTACAAGTGCTTCTCCAGGGCATTTGTTCATCACATATAGATAAATTCAATCTCCCTCTCCTTTTTCTGTAATGGAAAGCTTGCTTCAATGTGGGAGTTAATTAGCAGAGCTGTTTATGAGAAGAGGTGTTTTTTTCTCTTTTTCTTTTCTTTTTTTTTTATTATTTTAATAGGCATGGATAAATTCCTGGATAGACTGATGGATGAACAGATAGAGGCTAGGATGTTTTTGACTTTAAAAACAGAGCAAGTCTATGGTGTATGGTGTACATAGGACTACAAAGTTGGAGTTAGCCCATATTTATTAAAAACGAAATTGCTACTTAGTGTCAGCCCTAGAGGTGAATTTTACAGCAGAGAGATTTGGTATATCTGTCTGCACATGTGTTTGTGTTAAGTGAAAAACACTGCTTGGTTGCTGTGGAATTCCCCTCACTAAGCAGCAAGTTGCCCATATTGCTTCATGCAATTCAAAAAATCAGTATGTATTTCTTAGACAAAAGACAAAACTTTGTTCTATTTCAGGTGTATTTCTTTATTATATTCTACATTTCTCAGTTTGGAAAAACATTAAAAACTTCATTTAATGCGTTTGTTTTTCTGCATTTTGCTCTAAGGAAGTTAAGGCAGAGGCCTTCTCCTATTTCCACTTTAATGATTAATACCAATATAAATCTCAACAAGTTCAGGACCTTTCTGTTTCTGATTGGTTTCCATTCCTACTTCCTCCTCACTAGCAAAACATTACTGTGGACATGCACAGCACTCTTCTACTCAGATTTCCATTCCTCTGTTCTGATGTTTATTTCACTCAATTCAGTTTTTAATTAAAGCCATAGTTTGAATTTAATAATAATAATAATAATAATAATAAAATTAAGGAGATATCTCATAAAATAATGTGTTCCCATTTTGTTTTTATTTAAGTAAAAACATATTTTTAGGATGTGAATGAAACATTTTCATTAGAATATATAGGTTTAGCTCAATAATTTTTCTTTGACTTCAATTTATCCATAACATTTATAAATGTTAAAAAAATAAACAGAAGACTTAAAAGCACAAGAATTACTTTTAAAGTGCATTAGCAGGATGTGTATATATAGCATTCATTTGAGGTTTAGGAGGGAAAGCCCAAGGTTCAAAGTAAAAATTCAACCAAAATTCACTGCTAATGAGCCTCCATACAGTGGCGTGTGTAAACACATCAAACTGAACACAATTGAGGATTGCACAGAAGTACTTTTAAACTTGCCACAGAATGAAATATATTTCCTAGCTGCCTTATTGTCCTGTTGATGTGGAAGAAGTTCTCTTACTGAATATGAGACTGGAATCTCTCTGAGCATCTAAGGCTTTTGTTCTGTGACTTAGTGCAGTACACAGCGTGGCTATGTTTAAGTGAAATCTTCAGAAAGGATCTTCAAGAGGAGTGAGACCTTTCTCCAAAATAAGAACACATCTATACCATTCACTGCTCTGCTGCCCCGTGCTTGATCTTGGAATTGCAGACTTCTTTTTGCCCTGGTTGAGTCATGTCTTCACTCTGAAGTACCATTGCTCCACAGAATATGTCTTTCTTCCAAAGTACATTGTCCCATGGTTTCCTGTTTTGCACTTCCATCCAGAAGCTAAGTTTTTCTTTAGGGAGGCTGGGAGATGTCCAGCTGCCTATAGTCTCCTCTTTCAGCCAATGGGTCTCCTCCAGGTATCTCATAAAATTTTCTATTTCAGAAAGCTGCCTGCAAGAGTACAGCTTGGTCACAAACATGTTGCATGTTATATATTAGCCATTGTCAACCAAAGGTGCCAGATCTTCCACGTTTCCCAAATACCTTATTCCTACAGAAACTGAGAGTCCTTCCACTGGGATCTCATCACAGAGAGACATTGTGCAGCTTCACAGTGAGTGCTCTTATAGTCCATGTTTTCAAATATTACTGGTTGAGATCCTTCTCACTAATGAAAGGGAAGGTCATGAGCAGTTTTGTAGATAATTAGCTGGTAAATCTTGCTTAGGACAAGCATCTCCCTACTGTTTGGAAACTAAAAATGCATTTAACATCACATCTGGAGGGTCTGGCCCTTGGGATGTGGGGACTCATTCCTTTGTCCACACAATAAACCACCCATTGCTCTTTCTCTTGAGTGCTCTGGGGGCTCTGTGTTTGTTAGATTTAAATTTTTTATTGTTTTGTTAGCTTAACCTGCAGTTGACCCATGCAGATTTCATTCAGAGTGATGCTACTTACTAGTAATGCATTTTCTGACACCCTGTAGAAATGAGGCTGCCAGTGTCACGGTGTCGGCCGTCAGAGTGGGCCAAGAACTGGTGGGCTCATGTGCAGCTGGGGAGCCTTGTGCAAGATTTCTTTTTTATTATTTAGCACATTGCTTATGGCAGTGCACTTGAACTCTGGAACTTTTCAAGTCCACTTCCCTGGAGTTTGAGGGCAATTAACCCCTGCAACACCAAATATCTTCATGATACAGAAAAGCTATTGATACATGTGTTTGTTGTGTTTTGTGCAGTGTTAGTGCTTGAAATGAAGGCAGTGGCCATCTTCTGACATTACCTTACAGACACCAGTGGCAGTCCCTGTGCAGGGCTGGACTCCAAATGATGAGCTGCCACTACCCCACAAATTCCTAGCAAAATCCTAACCACCTAAAGGCAAGCTTCTGATAGCCATAATGGGACCAGGTTTTCACTCCTGACATCTAATTCCATCTTACATTTGGAGTCAGATGTTGTCTGTAGAAAGAGGCATTTAGTGCAGTTATTTTCAGTGCTTGCCAATATATGTTTCTGGTTTCTTTGAGTGGAACTTGTACCAATATCTACGTGAAATATGTCTGTTGAAATGTAATGAAAGTACAAAACAGGCTCATTATCATGCTGATTACATGTGATATTCACTGCTCAACACCTTCTTGCAAATGTGATCCTTTAGGAAATCAATTTTAATTAAAAAAAAAAAAAAAAAAGAGCCAAGTTAAAATTAATGTTTCTGCTGTGCCTAAATCTTTGGACCAAGCAACTTAGAATTCAGCTTTTATTCTAGAATGTGTGAGAAATAAGAGTATTTTATCTAATGAAGTAGAAGTTATGAAAAACAAGTGAAACTGTTCATGATTTGTTTCAAACTTGGAGCTGTAGGGTACAAAAGCAAGAGAATAACAACCCTGTAAAAGCCAACATCAATGATTAATGCTTACTGGAACTGCTCTCACAGGTCCCATGTTTTGGAAAAAGACATCCTCAATGTTCCCTTGGTCCCATTATACAGATGGACTTGGTTATTATGGCAAGGAAATGCTGATAGTGGAACTGTGTGGGTCCTACAAAGCTGAACAGGGAGACACAGGCTGTGCATGGGACAGTGCCTTCCTGTGTACACTTCTGAGATACCAGGCTCTCTTTGTAGGCCACTCCCAAAAGAAGAGGCCAACACATTTTGACATAGAGCTGGGTGGCTGTATCAAAAGCAATCACGGCAAAGACACTTTAAATCTGTTTCTCTTTTATCTTTTGACTCCACCTACTCCATGGAGAAAAATTTCTTTTGTACCAAATGAGCGGGAAATAGATGGCAGCTACCTTTAGCCCCTGTGCAGCTGTACATTCAGATCTTTGCATTTTGCTCATTTTTCGCAGTGTAGGCATAGCTCCTCAGATAGGCACTACTACCAGCAAACCATTCTTGAAAGCACATGGGGCTGATCCGGCATTCATCCTTACAGCTGCTCTGTCTGACCTTCACATAGTGCAGTGGGAAACTTAAACTGTCAGTGGTACAACACTGGTAGATATTTTGGCCTGAACAGGTCTGTGCCTCCATTGTAACTGCAGGCCGTGAATCAAAATAAAACATGGTAAGATGTTATGCAAATGAGGAAGGAAAAAAGTGCTATTACCTAAGTGCTAGATTGTGAAAAAAGATATCTGCAGGCTGTCGGGCCGTGCACTTGCATGGAGCTCTGGTGAGCTTTGCAGAAACAGGACAGGGAGTGTTCTTCATGCCCCCACTTGCAGGAGTGGGACTGGTGTATTAACAGAATGTGAAAATATCAAGCTCTGTTTTTCTTTCTACAGAACATTACAGTTTGGAAAGGTTTTTCTATAGGCAGGCTGTAACTGCTTTAGAACTAAGTGTCCATGAGGTACAAAATCATTGCAGTTCCCTTGTTAAAGGGAGATTAACTTTTAGTGGATGTGAATTTAATCTAACCTTTCTATTCGTATTAGACAGATCATGCGTTATTGCTGATGATTATTGGAATTCTGCTTCAGCATTTGAAATTCAGACAGGATGCTATGAAAGTAAAATTGAGTAGGAAATGATTGCAGAGAACTGTTAAGCCTGAAAAAAAAATATTTTAAGCCTTGAAAAACATGCTAGGTGGTCAGAAAATGTCTCTGATATTGATAATCTTAATAAGCTTGTATTTATGTGAACCTCCAAGTCCAAAAATTTCAACACAATGTATGTTAAAATGCATTCCTTTCATACAGTGGTTTTTTTTTTCTTCACCTATAGAGTCTGGATCATAAAATTCACTAGCCAGTTTGTGGGGAACCAGCTGGGAAAATAAAAACTAACAAAGCTGCTAGTAGGCAGCTCTTTGACCATCCCTGACAGACCAAGAAAAGGAGGGAGAGAAGCAGAAGCTACCTGCTTCTGAATATGGTTTGTTGTTGGTTTACTGGGTAGCATTTGCAGTTTAGTAGCTGAAGTCCCTCCGATGGTATCTGCTGTCCCATCCTGTGGCACTTCCCAGGACAGTTGGCAGGAATGCTCCACACTTGTGATTTATCTCATGAATGACTTATACTGAAGTTTTGTTAATGCTCTAGAACTAGTTAAGACTGACTTTCTAATTAAGCGGAACGTTTTGTTTTTTTTTTCCACTGTGGAAAAGCTTATTTCCCACCCTTCAAAATGGGAAGATGAATCTAGATTGTCTAGTAAAGTGCATAAGTTGTTCAATGGAGAGCCATCTCTTTAGCTCCATCTCATTTGTGGTTTGCCATAAATAACAAACTTCTCACAGTCAGCCACAATTTTTCATTGCTTTCTTCTTTTCATAAAATACTTAGAATTGTAATTCTTTAGCTTAAAGAACTGTTTGGGGAATATAATTATTAATATTTATTCATTTAATTTTCTTTCATTAAAACTAACAGCTAATATTTTAACTTTTAATGCTACTCCTGGTATACCTGATCCTAGAAGGGAAATAAGGATGCTTCTGGGAATCTTGTTAAATTTATAGCTGACCTACCAATATGAATCATCAGGCTTCCAAGAAAAGAGAGGTTCATCTTGGTACTCCTTTGCCTAGAGTCTTCATACCTGCAGGAGGGAGACAGGGAATGTTTACACTTATCAGGTCAGTAAATATGTACAAAAAATAATTGCAAGCTCAGTTACAAGTGATGTCCAGGCAGGGGTAAATTTGGTCCCATAAGTAGAAGAAGAGAAACAATATATGGCTCAGTCCAGTGTGCTGGGCTAGGCAGCTGGAGAAAAAAAGGGGTTGCAGATGAAAAGAATCATCAGGAGTTAAAAAAACAGCTATTTTTCCTTCAAACAGTATTTCTGAGGATGAGCCAGCCCCAAAAGAAGGATCTAATTGAAGATTCATGTTTAAATCTAAAGTCTTCTTTGGGTATCCATGTTCATTAAACATTGCTTTATTTAAGCTTGTTTTGCTAAGTGGCTTACACCTCCAGAAGTACCCCAGAGTCCCTGGGGGATCAGAAGAGGTCATGCTATTGGGAATAAAGTGAGATACAGGACCTGCAAAACAGCACTCCTGCAGACTGAATTATTTTTGCTTAACATTTTGCTTTTAAGACAAAATAAGTTTTTCTTTTTAGTTTCCAAAAATAATGACAGATATTTTGCTAGATATTGACATCTGATAACAGATAGCAAAATAGATATTGACAGAAACGGTTCACGAGTGAATGGCTTCTCTTAGAGAAATCTCTAGGGAGATCTGAAGGCTTTTGCCTTCTTTCAAAGAAATTTAAAGCAAAGCTACTGTATAACCAAGGATCAGTTTCCCTATTTTTAAGAGTTTATATTCAAGAGTTAATGAATGAATGTGCGTGGATACAGTGTGCACATTTATTGCTCACATTTGTCTATGTCCCACCCACTGTTCTTCACAATCCTTCTGGATTTCAGCTCTCCCTCTGCCTGGGAGTGGTGTTTAAGACTCCCCCCTCTTCTGGCTCCCAGCTCTGCACTGGTGTAAAGGATAAGGCCCTTTGCAGGCCCTCTGGGCCTGTATGAACCTCTGGGCTCACTAGGGATTTTGGGAAGAGAGAACCGGAAAGAGACAGTGGTTCTCCAGCTCCCATTGAGTTGAATGGAAACGCTGTGCGCCTTAGGCAGATGGCGAGGTCAGGGCCTGTGTGGAGCAATATTTAAATTACAGTTTGCAGGAAAGAATATTCTGACCTTTTTGTAAACTTTTTCCTACTAGTTCTTTTCCTTTTTATTCTTCAATCACTGATGCTTAAAAAAAAAATAAAAAAATCCAGCAGAAGGTCTGAGACTGACATTTCAGAGTGAAACAGAGAGTACAAAATTTCAGTTTGACCCTGGCACTGCAGCTGCTAAAATATTAACGGCATTAAATGCAGGTGAATCGGAAACGTGTGTGCAGGCCAACGATTCCTCCAGGCGCTTTCCTTCGAGCTGCCTGGCTCCCCTGCTCCCCCCGCACTGCCATGAGCAGGGAGCCTCGTCCACCCAGCACGCCCAGATGAGGAGTGACAGCGTGACAGGGATGTGGGTATTGTCGCAGCACTCCTTTGATAGTGAAAGCTGTCTGTCTGCTCATATTTAGCTGATGACATAGGCTCTCCAAGATAGGGCAAAACTGCCCCTGGGAAGGGCAGAGGAGAAACAGGGAGGGTGCTCTGGGGGACTTGGGATCTGGTGGGTGTTTTGTTTGCTTTTCTCAACAGATTAATATTTGGACTCGTAATAATATCTTCCCTCAAAAGGCTTATTCTAACAGTTCTACTCTTCTGAAGGTTATCTGAAAATTATAGATCCAGCCCCCTAGAAGCCCTATAGAGGGTGGACAGGAGAACAAAAGGCCAAGTCTACTTTCAGTGGACATTGCCAATGATGCATTTGTTACATCCAAGATCGCATCTGTATTTTTCATGGTTATCCATTTTGGTCATGCAAAAAAGCGACTAAACCTGCAAGCAAAAATGCTGAACACAGAGCAGCAGATGTTATCTGGAATCATCTGACCGTGCAGGGGCTTGGAAACACAAATGAACTGTTTGAGAAGGGCTGGGACCTTCCTAGTACCGAGCTTCGCCTGTGATGTTTGCCCATGCATTTGTGATGGAGTTTTGTGGAGTTGGCTGCATTAGCACATGCCCCAGATAGAACCAAGCTAGGGAGCAAAGACCTGCACAGGGGTGCAGTCAGGACCATTGTTTTCTGTAAGAAGCTATCACAGCTTGAAGCCTAGGAAAAGGTATTGGTGATTAAAAAAACCTGCTCTGTGCAATGCGAGCACTGAAGTAGGCAGTGGTATGGCAGGATGGTTAGGCATGATGTTCCCATAGCTGCAAGGTTTTTGTGGTGTTATAAGGTGTAATATCTTGTGGCTCCCAAAGCCATTTGAATTGTTAATTTCCATCAATGTCACATGAGTTTTTTCACAGAACTGTTTAATGAGGTTCAGGAGTCATTTCGATATTGCCGCATTTAGATTACTGGAAAATCTGCTGTGACATAAATGGATTTAAGAAAAGCCAAAATAAAATGCAATGTCTTTAGCTGTCCCCACCTCCTGTATTTGAATGAGATAAAAAACTGAGAAGCAGATTTAAGTGACTGTATACATGCCCAAGGCATGAGTTTCACTCCTTTTCATTCTCAGGACATGAATAAAAATCACAAGTTTGTCTTAAAAGTTGGTTCTCTGTCAAGAGTCTTGTCTGATTTTTCTTTAGCTTTCTTCTTGCTCTTTTACCCCATCAGTCTTCCCTCCCCCAACTGCCACCACACACCATACTTGCTAGCTTTCTTGCAAAGCTGCCAAGAAACTGTGAGCAAATTTAATGTCTGAATAACTGCTTGGTCTCTCAGTGACCTTGAAAAAATTACTTTGCATCATTAAAAATTCATAGAAATGAAATTTTTGTGAGGAGACTGGCACATGCAAAATTAGTACTTGTTGAAATGCAGCTGGAGTAATCCAACCTACTGAACTTTCAAAATTGTAATTCTTCCATAAGCTAATTGCAGCCACCTTACAACTTGGATCAAGTGTTGCTATTTGACTTTCTAAAATAATATCATCCTGTGCATGATATACCTGTAAGCATATGCAGTAACTGCAGGTGGAATTGATACGTAGCTTCACAGGGACAAAAATGTTTCTAGGCTGTTAAGTGCCAATACTATGTCTGGTGAAATAATAGGATGTAATGATCGAGTGGGACTGTTGGGAAACAGGTAAATTATACTGTTTTGCTGCTGTTAATAAACTACACATCCTTTCTGTGCCATTAATTAGCTGTGGTGCTGTGAAATTCAAGCCTAATGTCAGCTGTGGCTGCTTGAACTCTCAGAATGTACCAGTCCAGTTTTTGTTCCTTTGTGTTGGCCATCTGAGCTGTAAAAGCTCAGTTGTGCCTTTGAGGAAAACATAAAAAAAGGCTGCTTCAAGCATTTTTGGGTGCTAACCATGCTTCATGTTGTCTCACTTTTCTGTTATATGTGAAGACTGTTTAGATGGAGAGAATTGTAATTAAATGATAACCACTGAAGTACAGCATGTTGGAGCAAAGTGCACTGCTCAGCAGTGTGGCAGGAGAAGACTTTAGCAGATGTTGCTTGTTCAGCTCAGGGAAATGAAGTGTGATGTTCATGGACCTGAGCAGGAGGGGTGATGTCCCAGGAACCAAGTGCACCAGGTTGTTTGCCAAACTGAAGCTATGTTGCTATTTTCTGTTTCCCAGGATCCACACAAACCCTCACTGTCTGGCTCTCCATTTTTTTCTTTTAAGGCTGTTTGTTAATACAGGAAAGCCCTGCAGTATGCTGGGTGCAATCCCAATTTAACTGATATCAATTGGAGACTTTCAGTCTACACTTCAGGATTTGGGTTTTGGGCTTGTTGAGAAAAGAAGGAGATGTCTTTTAGGTTTATAATCCATGGAGGCTAGCTTACATTCTCACAGTTTAAAAAAATTAGTGACTATTGAGTAATTTCCTGTGAAATCAGTGCGTACTTAGAAGTGTGATGTGGCTGTGAGCAAGCCTGCACTAAGGTGTTGTTTCTCCACTGCATACCCCTGGCCTAGTAAGAGAAGATCTCTGGCAAACCTGGGCTCTCAAGTAGAGCTGGGACCTTGTGAAAATGGCAGTGGGAGTGTTTTCTTTCTATGTAGCTTTTGTTTGACTAGCTGTGGAATCTACCCATAGCTCAGTGGACACGCTGAGTTCCAGTGGCAGCTCTGTCAACACCCGTGCTGTGGTCCATTTTGCTGTCACATAATAATTAAAATATCATTTCCCTCAGTATTGTTTAGCAGCGTGACTGAACTAAAGCAGTAAGTAGCTCAGACTGGATGTGACTCAATGAAAAAGTTTGGTTGCCCAGCATATTTTCAGCAAAAGTCTGCCAGGATAGCAGTGCAGACATAATTTTGAGGAACGAGCTCACACGCTTTTTTTTTCTAGTTTGCTTTGTTTCTGGGTGTTTTCCTCCTGCCTTTGTTATACAGTGTCTTTTTTTTTTTTTTTTCCTGAACACAACCTGGTGTCTTCCCTAGCTCCTGGCTGTTGGATGCCATTAGCATATATCTGAGCCATCCTTTGTGCTGAGTTGTCCCCAGGTGAACACCCTCATGGTCTGGGATGGAAAGAGGCTGCAATTTACTGAGTCCATTATCACCTCCGGACGTGTAGAATGATAATGGAAGTGACAGAGGTGCAGCTGAAAATTGGCTCTTAATATTTTATGTGTTAAAGCTGAGGATTGGAAATCTCACACTGCTCTTCAGGGAAAACGAAGTGTGTGTGTCTCTCTCCCCCCCATCAAATCCAACCATTGGGCAAAACGGCTCTCCTTCTACACCTACGCATAATGGAAATGCTGTGCTTCAGTAGTGATAGTTTCAAAGACAACGGCATGAAATAGTATGAAGAATGAAAAGTTATCCGGTGTGGTCGCATGATGCCATTTGTATCACGATTGTGGTGAAACTTTGGAATATGTACGTACAAGAATACTTCTTTTCTTCCTTCAAGTTAGGGATAAAACAAAATGTCTGCCTTCAAGCAGCATCCTCAAATTGCTTTCCTTCAAATTTAATAGACTGTATGCTGGCTGATTTCATCATTCTCTTCTAATGTCGCAAATGGTTCTCTTTTTAGCAAGGCAGCTTCCTTCCCTTTTCTCTGCACATATATACCAAACCATTAGTCAAGATTACTTTTCATCTGTTCATATGTAATGTGTCATGGATACAAAATTTTAAATAGTTTCTTCTTTTTATTGACTTATGCAAACAGCAGATTAGCTACCAGGCTTTCACCAAACTCTGTCTCCAGACTTTTTGCCTTTTGTTTTTGGTAATGATTACAAGCAATATTAGATAAAATTGATTCTTGAAATTTAACTTTAGTAATTTCTTGAATTCTTATATCAGTTACAACACTTAAGAGGTGGGTGTTGCCTTGATTCCCATTGACCTGGAGAGTTCTTGAGTGCTTCAGTGGATTCCTTCTCTTTGCTTAGAGTTTTCTGCGCATATATAGAGAATAAGAGCATCTGCTAAGGGGTGTTTCTGTGCATATTAAAATGTTTCTGACTTTCCTCATGAGCTCTGCATTTTTGAATGAGATGTTCCTATTCCTTTAGCTGCAAAGTCTTCCTTGCACTTTCTACATCTGACTTGTTTTGGAGCAGCTGCTAAATACAGTTCTGTTGAATTCTTCATCAAGGGATGCCTAACTCTGTGCTGTGTGCTGTTTCTGATGTCCTGCCCACAGCCAGAAATGTTTAAATATTAATGCAAACCACCATTTTGTAGTTTTTATTAAGTAACAGGATGTGAGTTGTGTAGACAGTGTAACAGACTTGGATTTAGGGAGCTGGGAGTGTTGTAGATTTGCAGAGACTTCATATGTTGGTCCATATGCATGGTTTCTCCATGACTCAGTTTTCCATTTTTTAATGAGAAGTAAATATACTTCCTCAGTAGAGTTGTTGCAATATAACTTATTTGGAGATGGCTCAGATATTATGACAATTGGAATATTAAGAAAAAGTTGATATTACTCATCTTTACAAATTGATGAAATAAAGACATCAAAGAACTTCACTGTAAATGAGGTTGAGGAATTATAGCTAATCCTGTATTTTTATACTGTGCTAGACTAATTTCGCCATACAGAAGAGCACACCCACATGCACACTGCTTCTGTTTCTTTTCTCAGTACTGATACACAAAGATGCAGGGAACAACATACATAGCTGGTTGCAGCTGGAGTGAGAGAGAGAAAAGTACCAGTTTGAGGAGCAGGGAATATTACCAGGATAGTAAACATTTTTTTTTTTTTTTGTTGGTTTCCACTTGACTGTTATGGAGAATTATTTTATTAAAATTTGTTCTTATTGAAGTGAGTGACTGTACATGCTATATGAGTACAAATAAAATAAAAAATCTGTCCTTTCCATACTATTTGTATTCCTTTTGCTTATTCTGAACCAGTGAATCACTCTATTAAGATTTGGTTGAATTCACACACACACAAGGACCTAAGAATGAGGAGCGAGCATTTCCTCTATTCCTAGCAACATCTTATCCAAAATAGAAAAAAGTTCTCAGATTTGGATTTTGTTGTTTAATCACCATGCTTGTATCCACTATCTGTGCTCCTTGCAAAGCCTCCTGCAAATAGACAGTGAGTTTTCCAGTGGAAAGCCCTGTGCAGATGTTCAGAAGGAGCAGTGTATTTGCAGGACATTATAAGAAGGCAGAAAAAATGGAAGATGGTTTGCTAGATTAAGCGAGGTAAAGAAAAAAGAATGGAATGAAATTAAATTGTGCAGCTGAAGTCTGCAATCCTTTTTGAAGGTATTGGAAATTGTTGGCAATTACAGGGGAAAAAATGATATATACATATATATATAAGTATTTTTCTCCATGTTAGATGGTGAAGATGAGCAAATAGAGCCACAATGTGAAAAATGTGCCTCCATCTCCTCAAACTTCAGGCTACATGGATTGTTATTTTTATATTTGTAGGAAATTCTGCTGAAAATAAAGAAATCCAGGTGTTAAGCTTTTTGTGTTTTTACATTTACATCTGCTTTCCAAAGACTTTAATTTAAATATATGTAGTATTTTAGGGTTTTAAAACATAAGAAGAACTTTCTTGGACACCACAATAAATATTTATCAGAACAGGGTAAAAATCAGATTAAGAACTATCCTGAGGAGTAATTATAAGGATTAGGGTTTCACTGTGGTCTGGTGCTCATGGGTATGGTTAGCTCAAGATAGAAGTACTTGAAGTAATGACAAGTAATAGTCCACCATTTCAGCACTCTGACCTTTCTGAGGATGCTGCTTGGTTGCTTATACATGAGGATCTTCATTTAAAAGCACACTCAGTTTTGGCTTCCCATGAAGTGAGCAGTCACAATTGGAAGCTGCTGCCAGTGTTGTGCAGACAGGCTCTTATGTGTGTCTGCATTACTTCAGAAATGTGGAAATGAGCTGGAAAGTTTTTTTCCAGGTTTTCTGCTATCTGATGTTGTTCTTGACACTTCACATTTTTCGGACATCTGCCTGTGCAGTGGATTTTCTTCTTGTCCAGATGTTGTAACAAAGATGAGGAAACAGAAGGGGTCACTTGAGTGGAAAGCAGAGTGCCGTGGTGGGATGAAATAAACTCCAGATCTGTGTGCCAGTTCTCTGCCTCCTTAACAGACCACAGCACCACTGGGACATCTTATTTCAATTCCATGTACTTAGAACTAGCATCAAGTGAAAAAAGAGTTATTCATGCTTCAGCATCTGGTGGTTTGGGTTTTTTTCCCCTTTTGTTTTATCCGGTGGCATTAAGACTAACAAATGAAAAGGTCTTGCTTCTCTTTGGTCTTCATTACAGCTGCACAAAGTGCAGAAGAACTGACCTGGATACCTTTGTAATTTAGAGCACAAAACCATTTTAAATCCCTTTACCTTTTTCTTTTCTAATTGTTTTCTTTGACATGAAGTTAATTGCCTAATGTTCTTGAGAGAAAGAGAAGTAAAACAAGATAACTGATAAGACTGGTAGCACTTCTGCATGCTGTGAGATCTGAGTTCCTAAGGTTTGAAAGGCCTCAGAGACTTCCTGAGTTCCCGTTGAACCCAGATTTCATGACACATTGACAGTGTGTGTGGATTCATACCTGCCCTCTGTTAATACTTAAGTTTTATCATTCTTGCTGAAATATTTCAGTCACTGAATTGATGAAGAAAATGTGATCCTATGTGATTTAGGTGACTGATTCTTCTAAATTATTTTGCAAATATGTATAAATAATTCCAAATTCAAGACCAAGCTGCACTTATTTCATTTAAAGAAAGAAAGCCAGCAGGGTTACATGCAAAATCCATTTTCATATGAAATAATTTTTGCAAGATTTTATGCGCCAATTAATTGAATGTATTTTAAAGAGATGACTCTTTTAGAGATAATTGTGGGATTTTTCATATAATTTGAAGGAATATATATTATTGACTAGTGGATATCAAATAATTTTCCCTTTTCATGGTAATGGGGGAAGAAATCTTTAGGGTTTCCAAATAGAGAAGGAGATGAAAAAGTAAAATATCCAATATAAATACTTTTTGTAAAGAGACTTGTTAATCTAGGAAGAAACTGAGAGAGTGAGAAGAATTATATTGTAGCTGTTGGCCTTCTGAGCTCATCTAGAGCAGATGGCCTAATGGTCTAAACATCTGTTTTGAAATATCTGCTTTCTCTAGGGACATCAGTTCGAATTTAGTCAAACTGGGTTTACACCTTTATTTTCAAGACAGATCACTTGATCTGACTCTAGTTGGTTATATGATGGTTTTTGCTCACCACTGATACTGGCTCAGAGGGTTTCATGCCATTCACAGGGCAGATTTTCCAGGTTTGACCTTGAAAGTTAACTTGGCTACGTGTATTTCTTAAAGCAGAGCTTTGTCCTGATGAGGGATTTGTCATGATGTCATTGGTCCAAATTTCCCTTGTGTCCCTAATGCTATGCAGCATTTCTTGGATGGATAATGTATTATTCTAACTTCTCTTTCACGCTTTTAGTATTTAATTACAAAGTGCTTCACCTTGGAAAATTCATCTGAATTTGGATGGAAGGCTTACGTGTAAGAACAAGAGGGAATAAAATTCCCTCTTACATGAAGAGCAACACAGGAGCATTGTATCCTCAGTGCTTGTTACATGGGATTTTGCAAGATAAGGCTTGTTATGTGCTCTGAGTCACGCTTATGTCTTCCTCTGCTCTCTGCTATCTATCATGCAGAGCACTCTCTAAGACACCTTCTAATAAAACATAAAGGAACATTCTCTTATAATAAAGAGGCAAATCTAAAACAACAGTAGGAGAATAGGAGGGCAATGGAAGGGCAGGTTCATTTCTTGATCACTGTGTAAAATTGTTTATGCTACCGTGTATTCCTCATTGCTGAAATCATCTTTCTAACAGATTCCCTGCAAATTTTGTATTATGCTGCGCTACAGCTGGTGACCTATATGCTGTCATCTGCATGGTTATTATATTAAGAAACTGGGGCTGAATTACTTTCCTTTTCCATTATTTATTGACAGCGTGTTTTCAAAAAACTAAAAAGAAACAAAAAAAAGAATAACAGGGAGATTTATAAATCAAATGATGAGAACAGAATTTAGTCTGCTGTATGGTAATTGAGTGGCAAAAACAATTCCCCCTGCTGAAGAGAGATTAATCGAAAGATTAACCAAAAACACTTGCTAGTGGCAGTTCTTAGGACAGTCCAGAATATGTACGAGACAAAATTAATCCTCCTAAATTGCTAAGAAACTCAGAGACTTCAATATTTAACTCAGAGCTCTGTGGTTAGTAAACCCTTTCCAATCTCTGTCGGGTTTGTAATTCTTTTTTTGCTTTGTTTAGTGTTGGACATATAAAATCTCATTTGTGTTTGTGCAAGGGGTCAAACCCTTGCCTGAGCTGTGTTGCCTTGGTTCCTGTGTAGGTTGCACAAGTCTGGGCTCTGGAGACTGCACGGAGACTGCTCTTTGGCTGTCTGTCTTACAGAATATGGTGTCTGCTGTTGATTTTTGTCACATGGGGAGACTTTCTTTAGCATCTGTCCCATCTACACCTTTTCCCATTTCTGGAGCTGATCACAGAGCAGTTCATGCAGGCACTGAGTTGACAGCTTTTGTCTGCTTTAGGATCTGGCTACACAAGTGAAGGGATACTTCATCAGTCAGGTGTATTCATTTTATGGTGACTTTGTGTGACTGCAGCCTTCATGCAAAAGAATTCTTATTGCCCAGCACTGGATGTTAGAGAGCGATGATGGGGCGTTAAGTATCTCCAGGGATGATGAAGGACTTCAATGAAGAGCATGCCTTATTAATGGGTGTCTGTGTAGGTTAACTTAATAGATGACCTATGCCCATACATAGAATATTTAGGATGAATAAATTCTGCTGTGATTAGAATTTAAAGTAGTCTGCCACTTATGTTTGGTTCCCATTGGATTTACTGTGATCAAATTAAAATTAAGAAAGGAATGAAAAATAAACAATACTGAAAAGGAAAATGGGACTCCTGTACAATTAATTTAGCAAATTGTTTTTACCTCAAATATTTTTTCGAAGTGCAAAGGAGAAGGAAGTGTCAGAAAGACAAGACTTCTGAAAAATTCACTGCAATGTTGTGTTTTCTTCACACTCTTTTCACTGCCAAAGTAAGCCAAAAATCCATATTTAACTTTTTTTTCCCCTCTTCATGACTGACGTATACAGTGCTTCACTTTACAACTGTCACTTTCCCTTCTCAAATGGCTTTCAGTTCCTGAGGAGGCCCTGGGAGGGAGCAAGCCTACCAGGTGTGCCCACCTGCTCCTGCCAGCTGCATGTACACAGACTGGCAGGGGGACATAATCCCTCACTCTTCCTTCTTGCCAGTATTCCCAATCCTGGAAGTGCTTCTCATGAGTAATCAGAGAATCACTTGCTCCTTTTCCAGGCCTGCAGTATTCCTCTTCCGTGGGTATTATGACTTAACCATTCCCTTCCCTCTTGCTGAAATTTTTCCTCCACTGTATTGAATTACTCTGAGCTCACAGAAAATGATCATAGGAGTATGGGATGATTAAAACCAGGCATTGGAACTGAAGAATCCCATAGACTGTCAGGAGGTGTTTTTTGTTTGTTTGTTTGTTTTTCCCAGAGGATAATCCAGTGTTTTGCTGTTTCTTACTTTTTTTTGCCAGTTTAGAAACTTTAAATAATGTACCTATTCATTGCAGAAATGGATTAGTTCTTGAGTAGCCAGTTTGCTTTCTAAGGGATTGCCAAATATCTGATGCTTAAGCAAAACTGCTGCCATTGATTCTTGCTCAGTTACTCTGATTTTGCATGCGATGTATTGAATTCCTCCTTTATAGACAGTTACTACAAAAAATAATCAACATTTTTGCCATTGCTTGTCCCCTCAGAACTGTGAAGGGAAAGTGGGGAGGAAAACCAAACCAAAGTAGTATTTCTTGAGTAGTGAAAGGCTAAAACTGCAATGAATACAGTCTCATTGCTTTGCCTAGCTGGGCACTTGTACACTGGCAAAGTTTTGGAGATGGTATATTTGCACTTCGTGTGTGGCTTTCCTCTGACATGCTGCAGTTCTGAGCTCCTGAGTTCCCCGAGGGCTTTATGCGGATTGAGGGAGCCTTAGTTAAGCTTGATTTGATTCAACACTCCTGGAATCAAGACAAAACAAAGCTTTCATATTTCCTAAAGAGCACATTATCCTCAGAACATTTCATTTGTGCCCTCCACTTCTGCTAGCAGAAGTGGCAGTGTAGCTCTCCAACATATGGGGCAGTAGCAGGGCTTTATTCCCTTCTGTCCTCTCTGTACATTCATTTAACCACTAGAGGCTTTGTTATATACCTGTTTTTGCCAAGATCCTTGTGCAAATGAGGTGGAAGAGGAAACTTTGTTTCAGCCTAGTGCACACCTGGAGACCACTTTTTGTCCTACTGTGCCTGTTGCAAAAGGCTATCTCAGAAAGGAGGGGAGAGAAAATGTGCTATTGTAAAAATGCAATAACATTTCACAAATAAGAGAAGTGGCAGAAAAGCAAGAAAATCATTATTCACTGATATTGTGATATGTGTAGAAAGTCTTATATTTGAGCTCTCTGTATACTGAAAATGTAATCCCCTGGATATTTTCCCAAATGTAATCTAATGGCCTTTTTTCACTGCTGAATTCTGTCCTGTTTTATTCCTACCCTTGGCTACAACTCATGAAGCAGATACAAGGATGGGATGGCATGATTCTCCTGAGGTTCTCAGTCCACATGTCGGCTCATAAATGTCCCTACATGTGGCAGACTCATGCCAATTGCTGCTCAGCAATTGAGGGAAGCAGCAGAGTAGCTGCTTCCATCGTATGCCTGGGAATATGCTTGTGGTATGGTCTTTGGCCAAGGAGTATATGGTCAGGAGTTGTTCTCATGGCAGTGAGTGTGCCCTGCCCAGCACGTACAGCAGTGCTATTGGTGCACATGTTGGCCTGCAGATGTGCACCTGACACAAGTCCCAGCAGCTCTGAGGGGCAGGCTGCTGATGGGTGGAGAATGTATGGGGTGAGAAGCAGGTCCATGCTGTCAGGCATTACAAGCCTCCATACTTAGGCCTACGTGAGTCATGGTCTGGGATGATACCAGTATGCGAAAGTGCTGTGGAGAAGGGCTAAGGAGAGATGAGACTGGCAGCTGTTCTGCACCCAGCATTCAGCTCAGTCTTGTTGCGTGAATGTGTAATAAAGGTATCAGAACAGTGAAAGATACTTCTTTATATTCTTAATTTGCATCTCTAGCTTGTTTTATTCATGTAAATACTTGCAGTTTTGCCTGGACAATCATGGCCCAGTGTCATCTTCCATGAGAAGCCATGGCAGGCGCAGGGTGGGAGGAGGCATGGCTATTGTGCAATTGCAGCTTATAAGAAATATATCAGAATCATAAGGTACAGATGCTCCTCAGGCCTGAAAGTCCAGGAGAGCAAAGCCTCAGACCTAGGCTTGCTCTTGCCCTTTCCCTTGTTTTCAGATAAAATAAAATAAAATAAAATAAAATAAAATAAAATAAAATAAAATAAAATAAAATAAATTAGAAACTCTTCAGGGATCTTTTTTTTCCAAGTTAATGAATGATTGCTGCGTGTCACCATCTAGTTTATCTTAGACCTGTGTCATCTATCTATCTAAGTATATCTATCTAAGTAAAGTGTGTATTCTGTATGCATTAGACACTCATTTTCTATGCTGCATTTCTATTGCTTTCCATGTCCAAGATATCCCTCTCCAACACTGGGATAGCGATAGTGACTAGCAATATAAATCTGATTTACCTGTAGCACTAACAAAAGTGCTGCAATAGTGTTCTGTGAAAAAAAAAAATAAAAGGGCAAAAGCATTAAACTCGTTTTTCATACGGCAGAACTCCTTTGTTGGTTTCTTTCAGTTCATTTTGTTGGCTTTCAGTAAGTGAATAAGATCTGTACACATTATTAATAGTCAGGAGCATGAGTGAGCTGGCTTTTACCCACAGCCCTGCTGTTATCTCTAACACACAAATAAACTATAGCTAAATTGCAGAATTAATCACATAAAATTTTTTGTCCCTGATAAGGAAAATGCCACTCTATTTTTATTTGTTTTCAGCCTGGAAAACAATTTAGCTGAGTTCCTGTGGATGTGCAGTTTGCTTCCATTTCAGCATCCTATGGTGCTACATTAGATCTTATCTTTCCTGTTGCATTAGCTTTGTCTAAGCAGCCTTCCAGTGATTATATCCACCTTATTCAACTCTGCTGCTAAATGAACTGGGACAGAAAAGCTAATTACGCCTTTGTTATGGAGGAAGTTTTCCTATTATGCAGTCTACTCTCTGCAAAAGAAATGTGCTCCTTGACATCTGTTTCTCTTTCCCTTGTATGGTTTAGGGACTACACACAATGTAGATTTTAGGGGGTTGGCTATCAGCCGTGGGTAGTGGCAGCAGCAGCTACTTGCTAAAAGATTCAGAATCCTTTTACTATACTACATGCTGAAAATGTTGAGGGACTCAGACTCCAGATACAATTTTTCATATTGCTTGGTCTGTTCACTGCCTTATGCAGGTCTGCAAGGATTGTTAAAGCACCACTTGCCTTTAGGAAAGGCTGGAGGTGGTGAGAAGAGAGGAAACTCACTGGTTTTAGTGGAGGCAGGCAGAGGAAACTGCTAGAACCCGGACAAGGTGGTTTGGAGGCAGGAAGGAGTGCAGCCTAGGAAACTGTGAGAAAGAGGGGCAGGCTCCAAATCCAAAGCCACATCCTTTGTGGGGCATTGGTAGGTTTGCTATACGTGCAAACCAAATCAGCACTATAAAAATCTTAAGCCATAGCCATAAAAAATAACAAGTATGTCTGAGGAAACCATGACCTGATTATGAAAAAGCATTCAAGTTGCACTGAATGAACTATTTCCTGATAGTGATTAACTTGGATGTAGTAATAAATGAAGTAATAAATCTCTGTGTTTGATCCTCTGGGTTTAATCCATGAGACAAGATTTATGACTGGACCCATTAGCTCTTATACTGGGAAAAAGCTCTTCATCTCTCATCTGCATGCTATTCATTCGGAAGGTTTGCATTCAGACAGGTTCATTTTCAGTTGAAATAGCAGAAACTTCTGAGAATATTTCACACTAAAAATGTGCAAGTTATGGTCCTAAAGCAGAGGTCTTCTGAGGTGTGCAGCTTTGTGCTGGATATTCTGAAATTGAGTTGAGATCTGGAGGAAACCTAAAGCATAAGGAAAATCCATTTACAGCCTCAGCCTACTCTGAATTCATGCTGTTGTTGTCAAATGTGATGGCTACTGGTGGATCTAATTCTGCAGGAGAGAAAACCGTATGAATGAGGTTGTGTTGTTCTAGCAGTATAGATTTAGAACAGAATGGAGGACTTAACTCTACATTTCACTGCCTCTGTGCTTTTCAGCAAGTCTACTGTAGGCATGTTCAGGCAGTTCAAAGGTTCACTATATATATTTGCACATTTTAATAGTCTGAATTCCCACTATCAGAAAGGTGCTAAAGCTTATGAATGCAGTGTGGAAGATTCAGCCAAACCAGGACATTATATCCCAACAGAGAGTTTGAAACATTACAAGAAATCCAGAAACCTATTTTCTAAAATTAAAAGAATCACGCCAGTTGTAAGCAATATCTCATTTTAGGGTTCTTTGGACAGAATTAGTGCAGAAGAGCTTTGATGGTGTGTGTGATTATGTAAATAAATGATCAAAAGTTAGAGGGGAGGGTGTCTGTGTCCATATGTGTGCAGAGGCGACTGTGACAGTGATCACCTCTACTGGTGCAGATTTTTATAAGCGCTGCATGCAAAAATGCATAGCTGCTGTTGGTGACTGTATTGAAAAATAGTGTTTTGAAGGTAAGATTTTGCTCTACAAAATGATTTTGTTGTGCTCTGGATCTGTTGCACTTTCCATGGATATAAATAGGAGGCATTACTTCTGGAGCGTCGTGTGTGTGTGTGTGTGTGTGAACACACTGTACTTGGAGTAAAAAAAAAAAGAGGGGATATATAAATGCCTGTTTTCAGGTTGTTACTTCTGACAGTAATGGGAAAATAAGTTCCTTTGTAGTATGCTTTCAGATGCTAAAACAATAAGCTTGTTACTACCCAGAGTATTCAAGGTCCCTTAACATCAGTGAGAGCTTAATTATAAAATATTACCCTATAATAAGGACATGCAATGTTTTCTAAGTGTAAAGATCAAGCCTGCTCCTATTGCAGCCTCCTGTGTGCCTGCCTTGGTGAGACTCTCACTTCTTTGCCAGCTTTCAGAGGGCAGAAAAGGGTGCAATCCATGCTGTGGGCTGATCCTGCATGCTCGCAGCTATACTAGCTGAATCGTCCATTGACATCAAAGAAAGCCTTCAGAAGATAAAATCTCAGCATTTTGTAGCCAGCTAGGATTTCACCTAGGCTCTATAAATTAAAGTCTGTATGTACGGTTTTTGCAGATTTTGGACCTTAAAGACCAAACACTGCCCTGAGGTAAGGCTACACAGCCCTTTTGAAGTCATTAAGATTGCGAAGTGTGGCTTGTGGCTAAGCCACTAAATGTCTGAAAGAAGAAAGATTTCTTTCTTTCTTTTTTTTTTTTTTTTTAATCTGGTGAGGTGTGAAACTCTAAAGGAATGGTATTGGATGAGTATCCAGAAGGTGATTTAAATTAGTGAGCTGCGCATGAATTCCTGCTATTTTTATTTGATCGTTACTGACATTCAGTGTTATGTTCAAAAGAGCAAAACGTTCAAAGGGTGCTCCAAAGTAGGCGCTCTGTCTCCAGCTGAACACCCGCATCCAAGTGGCTGGTGTGCAGAAACACTCTCCTGTCACACTAGTCCAGCTGCCTTGCTAGGAGATTCTCGTTCCACAAGGTGCCTGTGATCTGCTGTAGCACCCAGATCTCTGCCTTCCTGTGTGGAACAAATGTGATGGGCAGGGTGGGTGGGCCCAACACAGAGGGGAGCACTACACGAACATCCCGTTCTACTCTGCTTCTCATGCCAGTGGAAAGGGGAAGGCAAGCATACACCATATCCCACTTCTGTTCACTTTAGCGACCCATTTCTTACCCTCTCCCTCTCCCTGTCTCCCTCCCTCTCCCTGTCCTCCTTTCAATCGTTTCAGGGTTTCATCTTATTCTTCCAACTGCAATTGAGGTAACTGCATGCATCAGCCACGTTTACAAGAGCAGCCTCCTGGGTTTGTAAAGCCTCTCATGATTAAGCTCTGATGGTAAACTTCTTTTCTTTCTTGCACATCTACCCCAGAGAAAATGGTCAGAAAATGTGTTCCTGGCCTGGAGACTCACTAACCCTCCACTTAAAGATGGTTGAAAGGGTTCCTCTATATTTATGGAGAGTGCAGATCAATAAATCTTTAATAAACATTCAGTTTTTCAGAAAATGCATGTTTTCATCAACGGGAATGCTACACCACTTGCAAAGATGAGCTTCACTACAAAAGCTCGTGTATAAAATTTCAGCACTGGGAATTTTATGTTTTAATCAATTTGCTTAATAAAATAAAATAAGGCTATTAGAGTTATCAGGAAGATACTCTTCAGAAATCTTACACCTACAGCTGTCACGTTTATTAATGTGAATCACAAAAATAAATAGCAAATGCACAGCATTCAGCTCAAGTTGTGTTAGCTGCCAGGATGCTTTATTCCACTGCCTCGCTAGCTGAAGTTTACAATGACAGTATTGAAGGTCTGATGTCTTTGTACTGAATTTTTTAGCAATCCTTAGAAGAAGGAAAAGTCAGTCATATAACCAATTAAGGGTATGGGTTTGGATTCAGAGTTAGAGACACTTCAAAGAAGGCTGTTTGCCCAAAAAGACATTTTCCCTGTCACTTTTAGATCAGATGTGTGAGATGAGTTTGTAAAAAGGCTGCTTGTTTACTGTATAAAAGCCTTCTAAACAAGCTTGTGGTTGTAACAATGACGGTCATGTTTAAAAAGTAGTTGTATATATTATAACATAATAAGATAATAAATAATACATGTCTGTCTATATCTATCTGTCCACCCATCCATCCATCTATCCATCCATCCATGTAAATCTGTTCCTCTTAACTGTGAATTACAAGTAGCAAAAAATGCTCTTTCTCCCTAATATGCTCTGTTTTTTCCCAGGAATGACTGAACCTCAATCTCAGATGTAAAAGCACTCATGTTTTGCTCAGCCTTGGTTACAAATCCACATGCTCTCTGTGTCGCCACAAATGTCAGCATGACCAACATGCAGCTCTCCGCTTGCATTTAGAAATTGCTTTTTGTGTTTTGCATTTCTTTTTGTGGGGAGCTGCACAGTGGCCGAGGAGGGTGATGGGGGATTGTTGCCACTTGGCATCGTGGCAGCTGCCACCAGCTGCAGGCTCCGCATTTAATAATTGAAAGCTTTGCTCCCCTATGCAATGTGCTTTATACCCTCCTCCTACGAAAACTTCCCGGTTCCTTTGCCAAGCTTTTATGTTGCAGAAATCATCTTTGTGGGATGTAGCAGCAGAAAAGAGAAATAACTAAATCTCTTTCAGAAAAAACTTTGTCACTGCAGTGGGGGAGCACACAAGGTGGGGATAAGCGCAGCAAAGGGGTGGAAACCACAGCCAATGAGGCCAGTGCTGTGGGGCAGGGGATCTCACACAAGTGACCATAACTCTTGTTTGGCTGTGTTTGCATTCCCAGCATGGATTATTTTAATTCATCTGCAGATTTATTAAACGCCTCTTGTACTGGTGGCTCAGTGCTTATTTGTCAAGTTAAAGCAAGCAATAAATTGCCTAAGCTTGCCTAGGCACAATGGACAACAAAACAGAAATGCAGCTATTGTGCTAGGAAATGAAAATGAATAATCAGGCCAAATTTAGAGAAAATAGAAATGCTTTTAGTGCATTTCTTGCTTTTGTGTTCTGCTAGGTCTCCCTGGAGAGAGAGATCTGCGCTGGATCCCTCCTATAAACTGCCCTCTTCTAGCTACGGGGCACTGATCCTAAGCAGCCCTTTGTTGATGAATAAGTACTGATTTTCTTTCTCTGAATATTGGCATCAGCCTGCAAAGGCTGACCCAGGCTAAGCATGTGTTCCATCCTTTTATTTTAGCTCAATTTTTTCTTACGCTTTGGAGTTGCAATGGGGCTGCATCTTCCCCAGAAATTTGCAGATAGGCCATCTCTGAGCTAGGCATGCAGGAGTTTTGTGCTGCATCCACAGCTGGCTCTTTTCCATACAACACATTAAAGCTTTTACATTATAATTTAGTCTAAGAAAATCTATTTTATCAATTTTATTTCCCTTCAGGTATCACAGTGAAGGTGAGATTAGGTTACACAAATGAAGATGGTTTTAACATCCTGTTATAGGGTCTCTGCTAGTTTTATAACTTAGTTTATAAAGTGCTTCTGCTAGCACTGAGTTTGTCATAAGCAAAAATCAGAGGCTGTTTGGTCTTCTGAACGCACTGCTTCTTGCGAGAAGTGGCACAGTTGTGAGGTTTAGCATCCAATTAATGTACCGAGTTCCCAGCATTTGTCTGCTCACAACCCCCATATATTTTCTGCGCAAACATTTTCTCTTCTTTTCTGCTTGTTTTTGTTGACTTCTCTAGTCATGATCCAGGGTTCACTTATTAATCTCTACATCTGAGATCTTTAATTGACTTCTGCAATTTCAGTATGGATTTCATCATGTTTCAGCAAGAAAATGTTGCTTTAACCAACCTCAGCAAAGTCTGCTATTCCAAGAAGGAGACAGAGGAGAAAGCAGAGATAAGAGACCATCAAACAGAATGCCTTTTGTAATGTCAGACGACCCATTCCTGTCTGGTATGGGCAAAATACCAAACATAACATATCACAGAACAGAACAATATAATCATATATCTGTATGGTTGATATTAATGAAAAAAAGCTCATAAACATACGGTGTTCGTAAGTAGAAAGAATCTGCTCGTGTCTTCGGGATAAAACAGCAGTTCGTAAAAGAAAGAATCTTTTTCTATCTTCCTGCTAGTTACTGAGCTGTTTGCAGTTACAGCCGTGCTCCGATCTATTGATGAAGCAGGCAGATGAAGGCCAGCTCCTCTAGCGACTGGAAAGAGTCCAGGCTATGTCAGGAATTTCTGAGAAGCTTTCTGGGGTGTACCACAGCTAATTAAAAAGCAGGAATAATCAGGAAAAAAAAAATAGCATAAAGGAAGAACAAATGCAGATTGCAGAGCTAACCTCAAGGGTTGTTCCCATTTCTGAGCTGTCTTCACTTGAAATATTATTATTATTATTATTTAGAGGGGGTAGGCAATAACTGCTTTTACTTGCATTTCCATATACCTTCTCCTTCCCTTCAGCTTTCAAGGATAAGCACCCAGAGGGCTGCACACAAAGAAGAATAAACCAAATAATCTCCATAGGATGGGTGCTGCCTTCCTCCTTTCCTTGCAGCAGCTTCATGCTGGTGAGGTTTTAAGTGCCCATCAGTACCTGCAAACGTTCTGTTTCACTTCCATGTGTAGGATTCCCTGTGAGTCATTCTCTTGCTCCTTGCTGTTTGAAGCTGTCTAAGAGTCCAGCCACATACTGAGAGCCACGTAACAAAATACAATTCAAGAGATTTGCAGGTTAGGCTTCAGAAATGCAAAGATTTATTCTCTTCCTGCAGTTGACAGCCCACACTGGAAATCAGCAGGCTCTTGCCAGGCACAAATAAAATGAAGAGAAAGGCTCTAGGGGAGACCAGCTTCAGTGTGTGGGGTTGCAGAGTTGACCTTGCCCTCCTGGGCACTCAGAAACCAACAAATGTGCATTTTTGCTTCTTGCTTATTTTCAGCAAGTCTGAAATTGGGAAAGAAATGAATCTTTCTTCTACTTCTTAGTCCCAAGTCTCTCAAAGAGCAAAGCAACCTGTTGTCAGCAGTTTGTGGTATTGGTGTGCCTACTGTCATCACCAAGTTACTTTCAGCATTCGATTGCACTTGATGCACACCTGTAGCCATCCTTTTACTGTGCCTACCTCCTGTACATGCTAGAAAACATTTGTGATTAAGCTACTCTTGGGCAAAGCATGCAGGAAAAACCTTTGGAGGAGCCTTACCTGCATTTCCATGTGGTTCCTTTGGATTGTGCTGCTGAGAGACAAGCACACAGCTCCACTCCTATTCTTATCAGCAAGCAGACATAATTGGCATGATGCTCAGAGCTAGTCAGAAAGACTAGCTTAAATTTTACTTTCTTTTTTTTAACTTTCAAAGTTGGAGGCCTTGATTTTCACTGGCACCAAAAACCTCTTTATCAGTGAAAAGTGGATTCTGGTTTATTTCTTTTTCACGGTTTGTTGAGAAATGGATCTCAGTCTGCATTATCTCTGCTGAAAGGGAATGAAGGTAATGAGCAACAGTGGGTTAAGTGCTTGAATAAGATAAGAAGAACTTCCTGTGTTCCTGTATCTGTTGAGCTTGTTTCCCACTAAAGGATGTGATGTTGTGAGGGATGGGGGTAAAGTGGCTGCAAAACTTTAGGAAGAATTACTGTAGGGATGCAGATTTTGAATTTGTAAATCCTTGGGAGTGAGTCTTTGGACTGGCTGTGGAAATTTCTTCTGGAATGTGAGGTTTTGGAATGGGCAGACAGGTTATAGGAAGAGGTGCTTCTGTGCTTAATCACATCCCAAATTTTCAATATGAACAAATAAATGCAGATAACAAATCTTGTGGCAGTAAGAACCCCAGGAGCCCGAATGCAATATCACGAAGCCCCTTTTTTTTTCCTCATTTCATCTGGTGCAAGCCTTTGTTTCAGGCTCAGACTTTTGCTGCCTTGCAGCTCGACAAAGCTGAAAGCCCACAAGCTGCCCGCTAACCTCGGGCACTGCTCTCAGGTCAGAAGTAGTCTCTTTTTAGTGGCAAAAGCGCAAGCAGAGCTTTTCCATTTTTTTCTTTAATGCTCGCTTCCATCCTCCACACCTCTTGGAGGATGGATATTTTCAGAAATATAACATTAATCCCATTGGACTTTAAGAACTGAAACTTTTAACTGCTTTTGCTGTGCTGGCTTTCCAGCTTTCAGCCAAAGTGTCTTTTTTTTTTTTTTTTTCTTATGCCTCATTCTTTGTGTCTGTGGCTCTTCTTCCTCCTCTAGTGGCATCTACTTATTTTGTTTGATTTTATTTTTTAATGGAAAAATGGGAGGATGCCAGGTTCTCAGGTCCCACTGATAACTAGAGGAGCCACACTCTAAAACTTTGTTTCTATCATGTAGAGATAAGGTCCTGATGGGTAAACTTGGAAAAACTAGCAGACAGAGGGAATATCTGACTGATAGTCACTGCGAGCTCTTTTTATCACCTATTCCTTAAACATCTTGTAAATGGAGAGGCTTTCCATACTGCTGCTTCCTGGCTTGCTCTTCAGTAGCTGCAGCATGGGAGGGCAGTGCCTGGGAAGGGAATGTGATTTGTGGATTAAGAAAGAGCTTTCATGGGGTGCTCGTGAGTTTTGCAGCATTTGAGGATCTGCGCCTGCAGATGTTGTTTGTGACAGATACATTTCTAACTTAGATTGCTGTCAGCTCAAGTTCAGCAATGTGACCTAAGGTGTGCCAGAACTATGCCAGCCCTGAAAGGGTCCTTTTTTATTTTTCCTTCCCTTTTCATTTCTTCTTTTCCATTTTCCACTCCTATAAGAGATCAGACTGGGAAGGTTCAGTGTTGTCTGAAGCGTATCCCAGTGTCACCAATTCAGACCATGTCCGGGGAGGCTAGGCTTCTTGCAGTTTATGTTTCCCTTTCACATCCAGCTACCACATCTCTGCCCCATTGATTTCCAGAGACTCTCCTCTTGTCTAGCAAGAGTGATGTGCCTGTCCCTGATAATATATCAGCAATTTTTCTCCAGATGTCTTAACTAGATTTTGCCAAGCTGAAACTTCATGTTCACAAACCATGTTTCTTCCATTGCTCCCTGTCCTTTAATAAACACATGGCTCATCGTCTGACATTATGTGGTGCTTTTGTTTTATACTGATTACACTGAAATTCTCACTCATGAGGTTATTATGGTTTATAATCCCCTGAAACCCCATTATGAATCCTCTTGTAGTAACAAGTACCTAGCTGCCACGTATGCAAATACCTTATCTGGTGAGTGCAGCCAGGCACAGGCTGGGGGGGTGCCCTTAGCCAAACACTTCAAGGTTTGTGCTGAGACAGCTTCTTTCTTTTTCTGCAAGCTTATCCCAAAATGAACCTGCCCTCGAAGAAATCAATAATGCTACTGTATTTGTTTGGGGTTTTTCATGAGTTTGTTTAGCGGCACCAACACAAATCTAAAACAGAAAAGTTACTGAAGCAGGAAGATAACTTTTGCCTGGCAGCAATTAGAAATATCACACTATTCCAAGTGCGCAGGGCCCACTGTACAAGGGTGCTGGATATGCAGCTTGCCTTGGCTGGGATGATCAGCAGCAGCATATGCTTTTGAGCAGCTCATTTTGCATGTAAAAACCAGGATTGAGACACTTGGAGTCTCCTGCGCTATTTTTAAGTCCATGGAAATGGGCAGCTAGCAGACAGTTGTGCTGCATTCCTCAATAGAAGGAATCTTCTTTTACTAGCAGCACCCTGAATATCTGAGTTTTATATGGACTGTCCAGTCCTGTCTCAGGGCTCAATTTGTCACCTTTATGCCTGCACTACTGTTCATCTGCTGATAGCCATGGTTCTTCTTTCTGCAGCTCTGGGGAAACAGTGCAAGCTCAGAGAGCTGCCCCTAGTCCTAGCTGGAACAGTGATTAAGGAACTTGCTGCTTTAACATGCACAATGTGAAGCCAGATTGCATCCTCTCCTGGGAGTCTGCAGAAAGACAGATACTAGGCCTTTATCGTAGGTCTTCGTCTGGACTAATTGAACTGTCATAAGCTGTACATCAGTTAAGAAGGTCGGTAACATCTCCATCACAAAATCCACAGATTACAAAGTGACTTTCTTCAGGGCACATTCTAGCCTTGCTGCAAGGCCTTTGGCAATGCAGGTGGTAGGGAGAGGTCTAGAGTAAGAAAAATTGGTTAAAAAATAACAAACAGTGACAACAAAAAACTAAGGTCTTACTACAATTATGAGTGATTCTGTCTTGGAGAATGTTTTCTTAACAAATTGCTGCAGCACTCAGCCTCGGTTTTTGATTGGATTGCTGGTGACAGAGGAGCTCCATTAGGGCTTTCGTTTCCAAAGGAGAATTTTCCATGGACTTGCCTCCCCCTCTCTCCTCTAGATCTCAGATATGATGCTAGAAATATTAACATGGCCCACAGAAGGCCAAGAGGATGAACTTTTTATTACTATGCAAATGTAGGCAATCTGGGAAATAAATATTTTATGTGCACCACTTCCCAAGGAGTGTCTCGATTACAGGCTCCTCATCCCTGGGCTGGTGCCTGGTATGGAGGGCTCCTGTCCCAGAGAAGGTCTCAGATTGATTTTCCTTTCCTGGTGGGTGTTTTTCAGGGATAGGTCTGGGTGTCAGGTTGTAAGCAGGTGCATCCCTGTACTGTACCATCATCTCGTACATTGTTGCCAAGGCATCCACTTTAAACAGGAAGCTCTTGCAATGATGAGAGAAGAACTTATTGCCTCTGCACTTCCCCAGCAGGTATCTAGGCCATACATCCCTGTACAACTATGATGTCAACATGACAAGGTGCCATCCAGTGTGTAAACGTGCTGTGTGCTTGCACACTGCACTGTGCTTCCAGCCATACACGGGCGATTCCAGTACGGCTGCAATACTGTGGGGCTAATAGGAGTGGTTTGAGCAAAGAGTATATCTGCAGGCACAGATGAAGATGCGGATTTCCTCAGGCTCCCCCAAGGGCACCATCAGTCTTTGCACCTGCCTTGGGAAGAAACAGCACGTTGGTCCCCCAGCACCCGATACACTAACCGCATCTGTGCCTGGTTTGCTGCAGTCCCCCAGGGCTGAGGCTGGCTGCAGACATGCTGCCCAAAATCCTGATATCCTTGGGAATATGAAGCTGGGGCTGGATCGTACTTCCTTCCCTCTTGCTCAGCCACTCTGCAAGGAGCAGCTGCAATTTTGCATTCATTAGGCCTTGCATCGATGTAAGTAAATGCTGCTGTATCATTTGCTCTGCAGCCACACTGTTGTTAAATGGCTTAGCCAAAGTAATGTACGAGGCAGTTGAGGACAAGTCACAGGACTCAAGTGTTTCCTTGCTCTTTTCTTCATCATGCTTTCAATGAATGCTGATCACAATGCATATACAAGATGAAAGCCTGAGTCAGTATGTACCGCAGCCTGAGAGCTCATAGGCAGCATGCTGCTTCAGGTGCACTCACCCAGAAGGAGTAAGAGCCTTTTAATGTGTTCAGAGCATTAATAAGCTTAAAGTGGATTTGAAAAAAAGGTAGGAGAATTGTGAATTAAATATTGATCCTGGTATTTCATTGTTGAATTACAAACATTCAATTGCTCATGGATTATTCTACCATTGAATCGTAGCAGCTAGAGATGGAAAAGCTGTACAGTTATCCCATTCATCTCCTTGCCAATGGAAGAGTGTTCCCCACAGTACATTCTCATAGTGGTTGAAGTTGATTACTTAATTCCAGTTACTGACAGTCTACTAATTGCTCAGGCTGTATTCCAATTCTTGTCAGCCCTCCCATCATATTGACCCCTTAGCTAGAGGTCTGTCCTGTTTTCTGGAAGGAGAGCATGGGAGTGGTTTTGAACCAGAACTTTTAAAATAAGCTACAGTTTTCCCTGGTTTGTTTTGTTGTTTGTTTCTTTCTTTCTTTTCACCTTCATTTTCAAACCTATGTTGTTTTGATCCACCTGCACTGCCATTCAGGCAATCTAAAATGCCTCAAAATGAGTCCTTTGAGGAGAGCAGATACTTTGTTTGTCAACCTTTCCCAGCCGTGATTATTTCTTTTCACTTTTGCCCTGTTCACTAAACTCCAGTGGACAGTTTTCTGATTCTATACACTTCTGGATAAATTAAGGAAAAACATTTCATCCAAATCCTCTAGCATCAGATTCACATCATTTTTCCACTTGCCACTATCTGCCAGTAAGCCCTAGTTTCAGAAATAAGTATCAGTTGAGCAGAAATAGTCATTCCTTTCATTACTCATTGTTAAATGTATGCTTCATCCTTTCACTCTCCTCCCTCGTTTTAAAGGTGCCCTATTTCACTCCAGGTCATTTTTACTATCAGGGAGAAATCAGATATGTGTGGCAAACATCAGAGGGCAACTGTCAGCTTTCTGATTGACCAAGCTCCTTTAAATAATTTATTTACTCACTCAGACTTTTGGCCAGCAAATATCCATGAGTGAGGTCTTCGTGATGGGCCTGGGCAGACAGAAAGGTGCCAGATGGAAAGGCTGGCAGAGATGGGAGCACAGGAGACCAGGGATGAGTCTGTGAAGTTTATTTAAAGAAGAAAGAGCTGGCAATGGAGCTGAGGGGTAAAGGCTGGCATGGGTCAGGGGACAGGATGAAACAGCTGAAGGTGGATAAAAAGAACCTTATTGTGCATATGCATGCATTGCAAAAGTATATAGCAAAAGGCAGCCAGGTGACAGCAGCAGACTGGGAGGATGCTTGGCATCCCTTTGCACCTGGGGGAACAGTGAGAGCGAGGGGCTGCAGGCCACGCATCCACAGAACTGAGCCTACTCCAGGGTGAGGTGAGCATGAAGAGACTCAGCAACATCAGGAAGACTCTAAAGGGACTGTGGTAAAGAGGTTTAGTTTTGACAGGTGAGGGTGTGGCAGTCCCAGATGAAGTGATACCAGATAAATGACTGTCATATTCAACTGCATTGCTGGCGGAGTTCTGTGAAGGAAGATTTCCAGGCACAAAGGGAGGAATTTGACTGCTACTGGGGCTTGCAGCCAGAAAGAGTAAGTCAGCAAAAGAAAGTCACTTCTATAAGAAGTTTACAGAAGACAGCCATGTGAAAGCAAATTGTTTAGACCTCCACGCACATGACATTAAAGAATTCTGCTCAGTCACAAGATGATACAGAGATATGTCAAGTTTTCAGTCTGAGAGCTTTTAAAATGCATTAAACTCTTGGCTGATCTTTTCCTTTGAACATCCTGATTCAGTCCTGAGGTAAAGGAGGGCTGAGGAGCAAAGAGGCTGAAAAGGAGCCTGTGTGGCAGAGCTGCTGCTCTGGGGGCTCATGGCCTCTTACCGCTGCACGGTTTTATTGTCCACAGCTCACTGAGTCTGCAGCCTGGTGAAATGGTCAAGGCAAAGGGAGGGGGAAAAAGCATGAAAGAAAACGTTATATCCATCTGTCATTTAAGTTGAAGCTTGAGTTCAGTTTACAGAGTAAAGTAATTTCGGAGGAGTTGTTTTAATATTTCAGTAACTGTAGTGAAGAGTACTTACTGCTGGCAGTGTGAAATAACCTACAGGAGAGATAATCTCTCCTAGAGAATACATGGTCTGAGACGGGTGCTGTACGTAAGCCCAGAGTATAATATTAAAAGAAGCTACTATTTCCCTTGGTAGTTACTTATGAAAGAAAAGTATTGCTGGTTACTGCGTAATCCCCCCAGAGTAATTTCCACTATTACCTTCAAACAAAAGCTTGCGGATTTTTGTCTTCCTCCCTTTGATAGTTCACATGGCTGTTCTCTCAGAATATAAATTGTGTCTCCATTAGTGTAAGGCCATCTAAAGCAAGAAATCATCTCTTTTTTTCTGCTTACCGTATGGTAATGTATAGCTTATGGCATGTACACTTGACCAGTCTTAAACCTCATCATTTTATGCTCTCAAGTATGCATTCCTTGACTAGGGACAGCCTATATTTAGAAGATTTTCAGAATTCTCTTTCATTAATTTCCGTATCAATTCTGATGGCTAGATAACATATGCTTAAATACACAGGTTGCTCTGAGAACAATGCTTCCTATTTATTTCCACTGAAATTACAACTGATACAAAGATCACAATAACACTATTTGATAGAGCAAATTCTCAGCTACAAAGTACTATTTTTAGTATAGTCACAAGCATTAGCTATGCATTTTCACTGATCAGATCTTGCCTGTGGACTAAAAGGCAACATCTGCTTTTAGCAGTTCCTAATGTTCAGGTCCAGGTTGCTAGATCTGCCATGTCCTACTGCCTCCTTCCTGAGCTCTAGCATGAAGTTTGGTGCTGCACAAACAGGGCAGGTGGACAGGTAGGGAAAAGCATGGAGATTTGTCCCATGTCCTTCTTAGGACACCTTGCTAGTCTGTGCACACCACAGCTAGAGCAGGAATCATACGCATGAGCAAGAACCACAATATCAGATCATTTCTGTCTTTCTGGAAATAAGAAAGTCCAAGGCTTCACACTGGTTCCTACCATTCTGCCTGGATTTTAATCCCCTTGTCCTGAATGGGTGATAGGATTATAAAGCTGTAAGCCTCAATAATAATGCTATCTTTAGGGCAGTGCACTAGTTTCATAACATAATATAATTGCAAAGAAAGGTCAATGGCCTTATTCAAAGTTAAGCAGAAAGATACACAAATGAAAATAGACAAAGTTAGCAAAAAAGAAAATAATAATTCAGTGGGCAAACACCCTTCTGTTTCTTTTTAAATTGTAATCATCTTCTCTTCCAAAGTTGCTCTCCAGTTGAACCTTAAACAGTTATGAACAGAAGTTTTAGGATCTCCTTCCTGAATAAATAGTGGTTCTGGAAAGCAGGTGCAGATTTACAGGGTGGTGATGAATGACTGCAGAGACCTTGGCACTCTATTAACACTGGATGTGCCTCCAAATTGTGCAGCGTGGTTCACAACTCCTCTAGCCACTCTTTGTGAAGTTTCTTTAAAAAGCAATCAACCTCCAGACTGTTGTAATGGACACTTGAAGGATATTACAAGGCTCTGGTTCTGCATCTCTTCTTGAAGTAGATGTTGCCATCAAGGCAGCTCTGGAAAGAAAACAGAGAGCTTGCAGAAAGCTGGACTTAGCAAAGCATGGTCTTGAAAACTTCTCCTTAGGAGGAAGAGAAGGTAATTTCTAGTTTTACCTTCTTTTTGTTTTTCTCTATTTTAGCTATCTCACAGTGAAGTATTGAAGATTTTGGTTCTGGTACTAGGGACGTATCAGGACAAATACTGATAGTCATGCATGGCCCATCTGGCTACTAGGAGCTTTCCAGAAGCTTGCACTGCCTAGATATATCAGTGCCATCAGTTATGCTTGCTGGAGCATGGACTCTTGAGCTACTATGTATGATTGCTTGCTTATGTTTGTGCTACAGAACTGCTAAGTGATAACTTTGTGCTTGAAATCAATATGTGCAGGTGAGAATGGAAAACTAAACGAGCAGAAGTGTGTTTTCAAATGCTTTTCAGTTTTTCCTTTGGCTTTGCACTTGCAGGAAGGCTTCAGGAAAGTGAGGCTGGACTATCCAATAGGAAACTAAAGAAGTATCCACATGTGAACTTTAGAAACAATCATCCTTGTTTTGGGTATTTTTTCTCAGGTGAAATAAGAGAAGCATTCCCTTCCCTCTGTTCTTTGCTCTGGTATATGATGTAGTGTGCACAGGAAGAAAAGAAATGTTTGCTCCAAAATTATTTGACCTATCTTTGAGAGAAACAAGCAATACTGTTATTTTTTTTTCCCCTGAATCTTAGTACTGAGAGCTCTACCTTTTCTCTTTAACAGATGACTGCATTTGATGAAGCTTTTTGAACTGGTTAAATGGTCAGGTGTCAGAGATCTATAGGCAGCTGATGCTTGTTTAGTAAGTGATGTCCCTGTTATTGCAGCAAAAGACAGGTCTCAGTAGGCTATAAATACAATTTGTTCCCATACATCATCCTTCTATCCAAAGGAGCGTTTCAGAACCTTGGTTGTTTTGTCTTCAATTTCTTTTCCATTACATTTTTTCCTCCTGGTTGTTCACCAAGTTATTATACTGACACAAGACCAAAGCAAGTAATTCAGGTAAGCCTTTCATAAAGAATCACAATTCTCTGTACACAAAAGTTGACAATGCGATCTTTACTGTTGCTATTTGTGAACAATCAGTGCTCCTATGTTACCTGAATAGTCTGACAGAGATGACAATAAATATGTATTGGTGTAGACCACTAAATGCTCCTGACTGCATTGCAAATCTGGGAGGAAATAGTGGATCTTAAGTTGTTTTTTTTTTCCAAAGTTGACTGCATGTCTGTATTGTGGTGATTTAGAAAGGAAGCTCATCTGGTCGGATTGCATGGGATTCTGTGATCAGATAGATGCCCAAAAGAGAATTTGTATAGAGGAGCTGTACTTCTTGTCTGTGACTCCTTGTTTTATACCTATGGTGGTTGCTCTTGTAGAGGAATTATCTATAATTTACAGTATTAGCAAAGCCCTGCCAAGATCCCAAAGCTCACCGGACATTTATTTGATTATTTAAAGCTGTAAGGTCTGAGGAGAATGTAGCCTTTGAGGATTATGTTTTGTAGAATGTACTTCCTAAATGAAAGTTTATCTTCTTCCTAGTCTCATATACATTGATACTACTTTAAAATAACTTGTCTTGTGGTTTTCTGACCATTTTGTTACTGGATCTGTAATGTATAGAAGTGAGAATTTGATCTGAGGCTTGGAAAAGTCAGAAGGACTTGTGCAGTGTTTAGGTGCTAACCTTTCCTTGTTTTGTATTCTGCCTGATTTTTTTTCTTCATATCAAGTGATATTTGTAGTCTGTGGGTTGTCTCATCTCTTTTGCCGTAGCCATAACGTGAAGTTCCCAGTTGTCTTGGCTGCAAATGTCAGTGAAGTGAAATTTAGAACAGAAAAAACTGAACAGATCTTGCAGGTGGAGTCAAATCTGTTCTGAATTTAAAGACATCTGAATCCAGAAGGAGAATATATTTGAAAGAGGAAAATGAGATGTAAACACTTTGAACTTTGTGGAGGTTCATATTCTCATCAAATCCCCAGCCTCATCTTTCTAATAAGAATAATCTCTACCCTTAACTCTTTGTGCTGTAAATATGAATACCTTCTGGAGAGCAACTGGCAGAAAGCCTGGGAGCATGGAGCCTTGAGCTGTCCTCTGGTTAAAATCTCGAAGTTTTAAGATCTATAAATGGGAAACCAACATCCCAGAGGATCTGGGCACATCAGAGTTGCTTTTGACCATGATTTAACAAATGGACTCACAATTTAAAAGTTGACTTATAATTTAGATTCACATGCAATTGCTGAAGGAAGTCATTCTGTGATAGGTGCAACCTTCACTGAAAGGTCATGAGAACAAGAAGGGATGATGTTGCAGGTTTTCTGATACTTTTCAGAAAGATTACAGTCATTTGTGCAGTATGGTGGAGCAGCATGAAACACTTTTATTATTATTATTATTTTTTCCCTTCAAGCATATCTGGCAGAATTAGAACTTCATTAAAACTGTCCTGATAATGATGCAAATCTGTGAAATTGTAGATCGCCTTGTTCTTACTGTGTTTCTTTTCAGCTTTCTAGATGCTGATTTTAGCCTCTCCTCCTGAAAAAAACATTTTATTCGAAATATATATATTCTCACTTTCTTTTGACTTGAATTTCCATCCTCTGCATTGATACTCCAAAAGATAATCTTTGATGGAACCAAATAATTGGAATCTTCAGGGTGCGGATTGTTCATTTTTCACTAAATATGAAACTCATCATGCTGAACCCTGAATACAGCAGGATACATTTAGCAGGTGCATAAGAATGAAAATAAAAGGATACTGATTGAAAAGAGAGGGGAAAAAATAATGAAAGTGACATTTCCTTAACTCATCTTAAATATACAAAACTATTTTAGGTGCTTTCATAACAGATACCATGTAAAGAGACCCAATTAATTTTATCTCCATGCTGCTATACAATCTGTATAATTCTTTTGGTCACCAAAGTGTTTCAGGTACATTATATTATTCAGACAGACTTCACTCCTTAGAAAAAGAAATCACATTTAATCTCTTTTTCTCTATCTTTGGATTGATCTGCCCATGAGCAGTTCCAAATCTTAGCAGGAAAAAAAGTGTTAGTAATAACAACCTGATAAATTCTGGAAGAAACCCTAAAGAGAAAAGCATGTTCACATCAGACAGAGATTGACTTAGAAATAGAGGCACACATACTGTGTAAATGTAATTGCATTTAAAGGTTTAATGTCTTTTCACTTAATATATTGAAAAGATGAAGTACTTGTACAGGAGGTTGCATTAGCCTTATATTTCTAACTGGGGTATTGGAGGGAACACTGACAATAGCCAATGTTGCTCTGATTTTGTCTACAGTTATGGGGAGTCAAATCCACTTCCATGAGTAATTCAGCTAGATGCACTTTGGGTTTCTGCAGCTTTACGTATTGGCAAAAATAACAAATAAAAAAATAAAGAGAATGTGGGTGAGGCCCTCAAGGGAAAGAGCTGGAAAGTTGAACATCAGGCAGCGACAGAAATCTTAGGGAAGTTCTCTGTAAGGTATGTGGGATGGGAAGGTAGTGTTGCCTTTATGTTTGGGGAGTTGATACTTTTGTTTTCTTTGTGAAGGTAGAGCTGGACAAGTCCTTGCATTTTTGGTCTTGATCTTCAGTGTCCATCACGGCAGCCTACAGTGAGTACTACAGGCTGCTCAGTATGCCTGAGCTGAATATATTGCTCTCCAAGGATGGTGGAGAGAGAAAATGACACTATCTGCTGGACTTCTGTTATGGCAACACAAATGAGTAGAATTTACAGGTTAGCAAATGGATGCTCGGTGACTATTTCTCCAGAAATATCTGAAAGAGAGGATGGATGGGTAGGTTGATTTAATAATTAAACATTAAACTGCCTTATTTTAGTGTTTCATTATCAGCTCAGAATTGAGCCCCATTTGATTAATGGTTTTCTCTGGTTTGCAAAGTTTTTGGGAAGTGTTGGTGCAGTTTCAAGCAATCTTGGGTTGAATTTAGCTGTATACAATCTGGGTTAACCTGTAATAACGTATAATTTTATACATGTAGTACAGAAAATTCAAAGTAAAGTACATAACAGTACTTCTTCCACATAGAGACCAACGCAGGAAAAAACTAGAGCCAAATTTTCAGGGGACTTCTGATGTTGACTGGGTATGTGGGCCCGCATCATATCTTAAATGCTGAAGTCCCAGCATTTGATGGTTTGTGTTTGTTGTCTCATCTGAGTATGAATCACAGGATAAAACTTTCTGATCTTCTGCAAAATGAGAGCATGAGAATTCATCTTGGAATATTCACTGCATTGAGCCTGCTGATTCCAGCGGTTAAGATGTGCTCTGCTGGCTTTTGGGGAAACCTGAGGGATACTTAGTAGAGTTGGAAAGCTGTCTGAATCTTCATTCAGAAGTGGAAAAAGTACATGTCATAGAAAGAAGGCATCTCAACTTTCAACTACGTTATTCAATGTCTCCTTCATATTTAGGGGCTGGAAATGATTTGTTGCATCTTTTCTGCTTCTGTAGTTCAGTTTCCCTGAAAGTTGTGGGTGAGTGCCCAATGTTCAGGCACCCACACCCATACAAGGGAAGTGATATCCTTAGACCTAGAAATGACCCCTTCACCTTGCCTAGTTTCTTCCACCTGATTTAGCCCTTGCTTTTGCAAAAATATCTTTGGCAGTGATAGGAAAGATGGGAGTAACTCATCCATCCCTTCTTAGGGAAAGTAAATAGAATGGCAGAGAAAAGATGTAGTATGAACTAAATAATTGCATGTCTCCCATGCTCGTAATCTAGCTTCTGAGGAAGGGATAACACATTCTGCAGGATGTGGTGAAAACACATGTATCCTCCCTGCTGAGCCTGGGACTACCCAATGCAGAACATCACTTGTCATCCAGTCTGATGCTTAGGCAGCCCTGTAGCTCCCTGCCCTTTCTGTGAGCCAGTAACACAGCTACCATCTAGTCTACAGTAGTGTGTTTTCATTTAAAGATAGCAACATCTTCTCCAGGCTGGCCTGATGTCAACTACATAATGTGTGTATTTCTAAAAACGCGGGTGGGAAGCCTGTTGGAATATAGGACAGAGAGCCCATCCTATATTACACTGTTGGTTTTTTTTTTTTTTTTTTTTTTTTTCACTTAACAAATGCTCATTTAGCAAGTTATTGAGGGGGGAAAGAAACCTAACTATTTCTGCCTGTGTGCCTTCAGGGATTTGAAAAACACCTTTAAAGGTATAAACATAATGGAAACCCTGAAAGGATTTAAACACAGACATGAATCGTATGCAAGTTTTCAGAAAGATAAGCTCCATCCTTATTATGTTTTTACTGATTCAGGAAAACACCTTAAACTGTGGGTTTAAGAATTCTTCCTATATTCCTTTTCATGCATATATCTTTGCTTGGTCTGCACGTTTCAGGGAGCGTTATTATTTTTGTGTGTGTGTGTGTGTGTGTGTGTGTGTGTGTGTGTGTGTGTGTGTGTGTGTGTGTGCTGTGCCTTGCTTTTTCCTTATTGTAAGTTATTCCCTTGTCAGTGATTGTGTCTAACAATTACGCCTCAACTAATAAGCAGAATGAATGTTATTTACTCTCATTCTCTTCTCTTTATTGGTCAAAGGGTAACTGTGAAGTTCAAGTAATTGTGTTGCTCAAAAATAGCTATTAGAGGCCTGTTATGCCTCTTGTGTTTTTTTTTTTTAATGTGTTTTTCAATGTTTTTAGGGTGGTGTTTTTTTTTTTTTTCTTACAACTCACAGAAAACTACTTGAAGAATCAAACTCACATTTTTTTGTTCTCTACTTGCTTTGTTCTTCATAGAGCTTTAAAAAAAGTGTAGGCTGATTCCTCTTTGAGGATATGACTGATCACAGAATACTGAACTGTACCTTGCTTTCTTTTAGAGGTTTGAATTAGAAAAAAAGTCAAGAAAATTGAGAACAGCAGGGAGGGCCTTCCTATTCAAGGGCGGATTACTTCTTTCTTTCTTTTCTTGTGCCTGATTCGATGTGCACATTTATGCATTCATGTGTACACACCTAGTTATACAGTTTAAGTTTCTCTTGCCCTCCTTTAGAGCCAGAAGCATAAATCTTGTTGCTCTACTAAAGGCATTTAAAGCACAAAGTTATGAAAATAGTCTCTCTATTTCTGTGTTGGATATGTCATTGGCAGTAGGAAGCATTTATCTTCCCTGTCACTTAGTTTCTGTAGTGATGTCTCCAGAGTCTATAACATTTGGTTTTCTTGAAATTTTCAATAAGGGACAGGCAAATAATATATTTCCCCACTTTGATTTCCCAAGCTTAAGCCTACCCAGGGTGTCTTGCAGGAACAATTAAACTGCTTCAGACTGAGCTGGGCTGGACACTATTATTGCTGCATTTTTCCCCTTCCCAACAACTCACGTTATTCCTGTGTCCTCTGGGGAACTAGGAGACAATGGTGAGAAGCTGTTCACCCTAAGCATGGGCTCCTGAGCTCTGTGGTGCTCAGAGGATGAGCAGGAACTCTTTTGGGGCTCTCTTGGGCTTGCTTTTCTTAGCTTTGCAGTGCTGTACCTGGGAGGGGACATTTTCCATAGGTTATAATCATCACCAATGCCTAGAAATCACACTGCCTTGCTAAAATGTCTAAATAACTAGAGTGGGCAGCAGATGTAATGGTTCTGCTGAGGTCTGAGAACTGTGAAGCAAAACTTGGACAGAGCTTGTCACCTAGGGAGCAAATGGACCCTTGATGCTGGTTGTTGCATTAAGTGCAGAGATGTTAGATGATAGTTCTTGCCTTGACACACTGATGTGAGGAGGGCAGGAAAGTATCAAGTGATCAATAATTAAATTCTTATCTCAAGGTGAAAGTCTTCCCTTGTCAAATCCTGATCCAGAGTGTTCAGCTGCAAAATCCCCGAAAAGGCCACTTCACAGTTCTCACCATTTTGTCTCCAGGTTTCTTGCTTATGCATGCTAGTTGTTCTTTAACTGTGGATGTTTCAAATTCGCTTTTTGACGTATGGAGAGGAGAGATCATACATTATGTATTTCCTAATATGAAGTATTTCTCTTTACCTAAATAGACAGCCTGGGAAATGAATGGCTGTGCTTTGAGAGGTAAATATGAAACAGCCTCTGATCTTCTCCCACATTGCTTTAAAGAGACTGCAGGAGGCTGGTACTTTATCACTTGTAAGGTCCCTTCTGTTTGCTTTCTTTCCTCAGAAATCTTTTCCTGGAAACAACACATACATGGTACTCCCTTCCACCTTCGTATATACCACACTTGTGAGAGAATAGTCTTATGCTAAAATGGTTTATTTATCTTGCTCAGCTGTTCAGTTTAGCACCTTAAATTCTAGGCTCACCCCTATTGATAACTGTTACAGCTGGAAAACAGGTTCTATCTCACTCTCAAAGAGCCAGGTAATTTGCTTGGTGGTCTCATTTTTCAGAAATTTGTGTTTTTAATAGCATTTGTTAGCAACATTTTCATTTATCCTAGACAGAATGTGTGTCCTACCACACCAGTGTTATGCAGATCATTGCTTTTAGAATTTCTATAGGGTTTAAGTGTAAGCACATGAGTCAAAGTGGTTAAATGGTTAATGTACAGCAAGGTAAGATTTGTTCCTTCTGTTCTTTTCACCTTTGATGCAGACAGTGCCTTATTAAGTGCAGGTGGGAATCACAATAACTGCAGATAATCAGCCTCTGTCTACAACAGAAAAATTGCTGTGACTGGGTAACACAGTTTATCTCCTGGGAGATCTCAGATGAGTGTGTTGGCATAGCTGCACAGCCAGCCAACACAACTGTTTTAAGCACTATCCTGACCCATGAGATGTTGCTTTGCTTGGTAGGGCTGTAATGGTCATCCATCTGCTGAGGCTGCCATTCCCACTGTCGTTAACAGCGTGGGCACCTTATTCCAAAAATATTTCTGCCGAAGACCGTACCCATAGCTGACAGTCCCACAGTTTCAGTCTTTGTCTGTAAAGCTCTTCTGCTTGTGAAAGGATGTGGAGACCTGGCTTTGTCATTGCTCTCCTCTCTTGCCCTCTTTCTCTAATCATAGTACAGTACTCTGCCTTAACGTGCTTAAAGATAAATATTATGTGATCAGTGATGAGATTTTAAAGATAATTCGATGAGGAAGTGCGTTGTTTAAGGTTACTGTTGTATTTTATTTGTTTTGTTTGCTTGTTTGTTTTGTTTTCAGGAATTCAGCTTATACTCAGGGTGAAGAGTATGAGAGCCTGTGATTTGCTTTCATGGTTACTAGGCAGGTTTAACTGGATGTCGTTAAGCTTTAGAAGCACCAATCACTTCCAAGATATGAGAACATACCTTGACTGTATCCCAAAACGCTGAGTAAGGTCTGCGAGCCAAGTCCCCCAGGCTTGATGCAAAAACTATAAGCTGGCAGCAAGTTCCTACACAGGCAGATGACTCTGTGCTCATGTGGCCTCCCCTTGAGTACACTGCAGGTGCATTGAGTATGTTGTTGGTGCAGTTTTGGGTACCACAGTGCAAAAAGGACAAAACCATTAGAGAGTGTCCAAAGGAGAGCTACAAAGATGTTGAAGGGTCTGGAGGGCAAAACATATGAAGAGCAGATGAAGTCCCTCAGTTTGTTCAGACCTTAGCAGAGGAGGCTGAAGGAGGCCTCATGGCAGTCCACAGCACCTCACAAGGAGCAAAGGGGCAGCACTGATCTCTGCTCTCTGGTGATAGTGACAGGGCAAGCATGGAGCTGCATCAGAGGAGGGTCAGGTGGGTGTTAAGGAAAGATGCGTCACCCTGCCCTGGAACAGGCTGCCCAGCGCAGTGGGCACAGCCCCAGGCTGCTGGAGTTCAAGGAGGACAACACTCTCAGACACAGGGTTTAAATTTTGTCTGGTCTGATGTGGAGGCAGGAGTTGGACTTGATCCTTTTGGGTACCTTCCAACTTGGGATGTTCTTTTTTTTAATTTTTTTTATTTTTTATTTTTATTTTTTTCTCTTTGCTTTTGAGACAAAAGAAAAAAGGAAAAAAAAGTTTTTTGAGGAAAGAAAGTTTACAGTTCTGGCATCTGAGTTTGTGTCTGTGCTATACAGTTGTACATCCACTGAGTTGAGATCTTGATTCTGATAGTAAACAAAACTCCTTATTTCACTGAAGAAAATATGAAATAGAAACAGTGTCTATGATGAAGAATGAACTTCTTTAGAAGTTATTACTATTTAAAATAAGTATGATTAATTTGTATATCCAGTTGGTCTCGACAACTTCAGTGGGTCTCTCTGTAGAACAAATAAGCCTGTTCTTAATTCCTTAGTCTTTCTTCAAAGCATTGTTAGGTCATTTATATATAGGCAGTATTTATCTTGATAACCTCTTATATTATCTGACTTTGACCTCAAATAATATTTGAAAATGCGAAGCCATCAACGGTAAGAATTTCATTTTGATCTCTCACTTTAGTCTTTCCTTCCATAAATCCACGTCTTTGCTTGGGATGCAAATTACTACCTTTATCAGGAGCCCTTGGCCTCAAAATGCCCATGGACATGTTGTATCACTAGTGTCAGTGATTAGGAAATGAAGAAAATTACTGAGACCTAAATAATTGGGAGATTCTGGCCCTGGGTAATAATGTCTACATGTTTCAAGTTGAGTTGTGAAGATCTAAGGGAGACATAATTTAGTTATGGGATTTTTGTTGCTTGTTGTTTTGTTTTGGTTAATTGTGTGGGGTTTTTTTTTTTTTTTGAGACTTTTTTTTTAATTTCTTCTAATTAGCTGTATTTATTTTGGGCATTGGTAAAAGAAAAAATACATTTATGTTTTTCATTGGTCTGTTAAATACCGCTTAATGCCCTTCTAATATATCCCCATTAAAGAGCAACCCATGCTACTTGAAAAGAGGCATTCAGAATACTCCGTAGAACAAAAATTGAGTGCTTTCCCATAAGTTATTAATTCTTGCCAATCTGGTGGATGTATGAGTTATAAGAGAGAGCATCTCAAATGGCATTAAATATCTATGTTTATGCAACTGATTTTAAGCTGTTTGTATGGCAATGGCAGTATAATTGATTCATACTATATAATAAAATACACACAAGTAATTAATACTGAATGAAAAGTGACATTCTTTTGGTCTAGTGTTTGTAGAAAGACTTGGGGCTGAAATGAAACTTGAGGAGGATGTTATGGAGGAAATGCAAAAATGTTTTTAATTTCTTGCTGCTTTGGTACATCATCCAGTGCAAAAGAAACAAGGTTACATTATGAGGTGTCTAACTAATCTCAGCCTTGAAAGCAGTGTTGAAATTGGAAATTTGTCTTAAGTTCTTATGGTACAAAATAAAATTTACTGGAAGATAAATATTAAATGGACACTCATCATCAGCAGTGAGAATAGGGAAACTCTGTATAGTCGAAGTTCAGTAGGATCTGAAAGCCACAGAAATCATCAATTTCCCTCAAGATATTAGGGAGTAATCAGAGGAGATAAGAATGTTGCAGATGCTTTTCATGATTTCTTTTTCTTGGTCTTTGCCACTGAGAATGATGAATAAACTTGGAGTGGGAGAATTCCAGAGAGTAAAGGTGCCATCTCTTTGACAGATGTTTCCTAAAAATTTCTCCCACTATGTATGTATTTGTGTGTTCGTGTAAGAGAAAGAAGAACTCAGGAAATTAAATGTCAATAAATCATTGGGACCAGATGGCGTTCATCTGAGATTTCTGAACAACTCAGTACCAGAGTTACTATAAATATATATATATAGATTTTTTTTTTTTTCCACTGAAAACAACCTCATCTATTAAATGAGAACAGTTGTCAATTGAGAAGATTTTTAAATGATGAGAATAGTGACAGGAGTTCTGTGGTCTCCACTGAATTCCGTCTGCATAGCAGGGAAATAGATTTATGATGTTTTACTGAATTTGCATACTACTTCATTTGATTGGTTTGGTTTTTGACTCTTATAAAAAAAAAAAAAAAAAAAAAAAAAAAACCCTGGAAAAAAAACTGAAAAAATAGAACTGATATTTTACAACAAGGATATTTAATTTTTTTTTTCCAATGTTTTAATGAAATTTGTTAACTAGAGAGCGAGGATAAAGTTAAATATTTTCAGAGATTAAGGGAGGGAATTAGATTACCTAGGTTACTGTTAGAAAAAGTGTAGTCAGAGGGTTAAGACTGAGAATGAGTCCTGTTGAATGCCCTGTGGGTAGGGTGTGGAGAGAAAGAGATGACTTGGCACAATAGGAGCCCATTTGCTCAACACAGTGCCTTGAAAAGCCTAATGAAAGCTGGGAACTTGGGGGGATATAGTTTCAAGATGGACAGGTTCAGTGAAATGTCTGCTGGAAAGAACAACTTAGCAAGCACTCTCGATAGGTTTGGTTTAACCCCAGTTCTCCCTGGAGAAGATAAAGGTCTGTAAATGAAACTACTTCTCTTCTGCAGCAAAGTAGTGGTGCTCTGAGTCTTGGGTCTGGAGGGAGGAGAGAGGGTGGTACATGCTGTGGGGTGCCTAAGGTGTAAGACACCAGTTAGCTTTTTCTTTGGGCATCCGGCAGCTTGTTCTGCCCAGCCCAGCACGAACTAACATAATCATCCTTATGGGTGCATGCGTCACTGAAGGTAGACTGTTAAAAATCCCTGTGTGGCACAGAAGGGTGAGCAGGGTGCTGAAATGTTGTGCTTTGTTAGGAGGAGATAATGTTTTCTGTTCTACCTTTTTCACTTCTGTTAAGAGATTAACTTTCACTCATTTTATTGTGACAAAGAGTAAAAGATACCAAAGAAAAATAACAGAAGGCTTCCCAAAAGGGAGGAATAGTAGATAGGAATGAGAAAAAAGATTTGGCAATCAGAACTGAAAGCAGCACTAGGAAATCGATTTGTCTCCCTTTCTATGCGCAAGCTGTAACTAATGGCTTGGAGGAAGCAGGCACTTGCTATGTACCTCGGCTGACTGCTCCTTTCATGTCAAAGTACATGATGGGGGAAAAGTCTGCTTTATCTTCTCCACTCAGGGTAGAAACAGTTCCACTCATACTCCTTTCACTTCCAGCAAGAAGTCTGCACTGCTGATGTTTTTAAGCCCAACTTTGCAAAGCAAACATCGAGAGACCATTTCTTAAATGCTGCCTAAGCTCGTTTCCTCCATGGGATCAAAAGGCTGGACCTTTCACAAAAGATTTACAGGCATCTCATCCAAATTCTCAGCATTCAGTTGAATAGGCATTCTGTCTGTTCAAGAGTTGGACTGATAATTCACTGTAGTGGGGATAAAATATTAGCTTCTGGTGTTTGCCAAAAATTTTGTATCAGGATATCCTAAAGGAGCAGGATCAAGAGCTTCCATGCCTCACATCATAAAGCACATCTCTGGAAGCAAATATCATGTGGTTTGGAGTTTAATGAGAGGACACATTTTGTTCAGCAGGGCTGGGAGACTTTGAAAGGTCAGAATAATGGAACTTTTTTTTCTAATGTGATTTTTTTTTTCTTAATTAGACAAAAGGCAACTTTTCATCCCAAGGAAGTCTGCCATCTCCAGCTCCTGCATTTCCTCTCTGAGAGTGCTGCTGACAGAACAAGGGCTCGCCTCTGAAACCATTGCTACCAATTACGCAGGGAAGATAATTCCACTGAGAAAGCATAGACCAAACTTTATCTCATTAAGACAAAGTCCAGATGCTCTGTTTGTGTGTGTTTTAAAACTGTGCAGTGAAATCTTCCAGATGCATATAATTGGGAAGAGAGAACAGTACAAAAGGGTAATAGTTGCACTCTTTTGTTTTAAATTAACAACTGTGGTGTGTAGTCTCCTCTCCAAATACAAATCTGTGCAAGGAAGTCTTTTTAGGCATGCTGAAGACACTTTGCAGACCTAAATAACAGGAACAAAAATAAGGGGTCTCTGGTGGTGAGGAGACACTATGGAGGCTACAGTGCCCTACCAGCTCAGAATGCCAGCCATATCCTGGGCTGTATCAAAAGAAGTATGGCCAGCAGATTGAGGGAGGTGGCCTTTTCCCCTTAACCCTGGACTACTGCTTCTAGATGTGGAGTCCTCAGTACAGGAGAGACATGACCCTCCTGGATGCACCCCAGCAGGTCTACTGAAAAGACCCCAGAGGTGGAACACCTCCCTTGTGAGGATGTGCTGAGGGAGCTGAGGATGTTTAGCCTGGAGAAGAGAAGGCATTGAGATGACCTGATAGTGGCCTTTCAGTAGCTAAGTGCGGGCTGTAAGAAAGATGGGAACAGTCTCTTTAGCAGGATCTGTTGCAGTAGGACAAAGGAAAGTGGTTTCAAATAAAAAGAGAGGAGGTTTAGATTGGATATAAGGAATAAATTTTTGACTATAAGGGTAGTGAAGCACTGTAACAGGTTGCATGGAGATGTGGAGGATGCCCCATCCCCAGAGACATTCAAGATCAGGCTCTGAGCAACATGATCTAGCTGTAGATATGTCCTGGTTCATTGCAAAGGATTTGGACTAGATAACCTTTAAGAATCCCTTCCAGTTCAAATCATTCTGTGCTTCTATGAAAAAATTGTCCTTTTGTGTCTGTTGTACAGAGAGGGTGAGAAAGCCCTCCAGGTCAGTTTGCTGCCCAGAAGTCCCAATTGTAGAAGATACTTGTGGACACGGATTGTCTTGTCTCAATTTGCAGGTACTTCATGCTACGGATTCCCTGTGGGAATAAGCTTGCGGGTTATTGAGAGTATTGTTTTACAGATGAAGAGAAAAAAACTCTGCATTTAGACAATCCTCATTGGAAAATTGTAGCCCAAGGGTGTGATAAAGATGCCAGTGTTATGAAACTGAAACAGGCCTTGGACACATTGAATTAAGAAGTAAAAGAACCTTAGATAATTAATAACAAAATTGCTCTTAAATATAAATGAGTATTTAGATTATTTATAATATTTATAGCAGTCATCTTGTAATAGCACAAGAAAGTGATCCACATTGCTTTCTTTGCAGATGAGAGCTTATGTGAATGCCCTCCGTTCCTTTCAGACCAGCCTTAGATCTTTGTTGCGCACTGTAATGGAACTCGTTGCTGCCCAAGCACATCTGCAGGGTCTGGCTCCATTTATTGCAAGTGCTGAATTCTGCCAGGGGTTCTGTTGGCTCTATATGGCACAAGCATGATGAGGGATGAGATGTAACCCGGAGGCTGGTTGTTGCCCACGGGGCTGCGAATGTTTTCTGGCTGCCCTCTGCAGCCTGGAATGTGAATTCAACTTCTGCTTTCACCCCTGGTCAGGCTGTGCCATCTGTGATGGCAAAGGAAAGTGGCGTCTTTGTTGTACCATCAGGATGTGCTTTTCTAGGGATGGGGTTAATTGACTTTTTAGGGCTGTGGGAGGGAAATTAGGAAGAGCTGACAGCTATTTCATTAGTCGGGATGCTGAATAAAGCAGTTAAGAGACTGCATCCCCCCCAGAGTTAACCTTTCCTGTTTGTATTTCAAAGCTTGGTGGTGAGGTTAGGTTTGAAAAGGCTGATGGGATGGGGAAGGGGAGGTTAATATGTTTTATTGCAGTCAGCTAAGGTGGGGGGTGGAAAAAAAGCTTTTGTAATGACCTGAATTATTCTCTCCTACTCTAAATGAAATGATGGCTCACCTGGGAGAAGAGAGGAGATTTAATAGCAAATAATGATTCATAAAATCCATTGCCACAAGATAAATAAGTTTCAAAGAACCTCTAGCACTCTGCTAGCTTGTGCTCTGTGAACAAAAAAAAAAAATGTATAGCTGAAAGCCATTAAGTCAATTAACACTGTACAATACATCAGAGCTACTTCATGCTGAATGAAGGTCAGCTCAAGGCAACAGTGTCTTGGTCCCGCTGGTAGTCTGGGGCTCCAGAACCTCCATACTGGGGCGTGGACCAGTAGCACTGGGCAGCATGAGGATGCTGGCTCAGCAGCCTGGGTTTGTTTGTGTATTGCATAGGCTTTTTTTTTTTTTTTTTTTTTTTTTGTTCAGCTCTCATTTCCTGGAACTTTCTTCTTGTTACTTCCAGGCCAGCATCAACTCCTTTTGGCAGAAATTTCCAGGACCAACGTCCTTAGGGCTGGTATGGTTAGTGCTGATCTTGTTAGCTAGGGGGCTATTCTCCTAGATACCATTAGATCTTGCACTGTTGTCAACCCAGAGGAAACCCCTGGCCCATTAGTCTGCACTGAGGAGAGTGGAAGCCCCACTGAATTGAGTGCATTCTGCCAAATGAAGTAGTCAGTCAGTCCAGGACTCTGCTCAGCCTTGTCAAAGGGCAGCAGGGAGATGTGTGGCTGGGTTCTGGGTTGGGTGGGAAGCAGGCTCAGTTTGAATGTTTGCCCTTTGAATTAATTCTGGTTGACCTACTTCAGCAATGATTGAAGAATTTTTTATTCAGTTTGCCCTGATCTATCCCCTGGTGAGCATGTGCTTGTTATTTTTTAATGAAACCATTTTCACAGCCTGTTGTTTTAGGTGTTGAGAATGAAGGCAAGTGAGGTTATTTTTTGGTTTGTCTTCTATTCTCTTTCTTCAGGGTTCCCAGTGCCATGTGGTTACTTTTAGCTGCCTGCCTGCAGCTTGCCCTGTGCCTTACACTCAACTCATCAGGGCTGTTTGCTCTGCAGCTAAAAACAGTGTAAGGATGTAATTGATGATTTAAAAAAAGATCTCTCTTACAGGAGTTACAACCAAGTATTTCGATCTTTCTCTGGGAGTGATGTGGCGGTAGACTTGAGGAGTGTCTGGTTCTGGCTTTAAACTGTTCTGAAGCACTGGCACTGGCACTTGAGCCTGTAGGCTTAGGATATATGTGAGATGGGATGCACAGAAGTTACTGTGTGAAACTGCTCTTTATTTTTGCCCTCTGTTCAGGTTGAACACTAAAGACTCTTGTTGGATTAGATTACCGATCCATCTTGTTTTCTACCCTGCTGAAAGCCCAGCGTATCTCACATACATACGTGTTCTCCCCCCAAAGTGATTTAGCTGCAAGCATAACACCAAGTATCCTGCATTTTTGGAAGCTCAACTTCACAAGATTTGCTGTTATTCTCCTCTGCAGCTTAGCTTCTGATGACTTAGTGGCTGTATGGAGCCAGACTGATATCTTCTGAAGTACTGTTTTGGCTCTGAATGAGCAGGTATTGAAAATTTCTTAATGAAAGTAAATTCTAGGTTTCAGGCTATGAAGACTTTGTGAAAAAAGGTTTGTTATAAATATCCAGACAACCAAAAGTGAAATAAAAAGGTCATAAAAAATAATAATAATTGAATGCTTCTTTGGCAACTAGCATTGATAACCAGTTAAAATACTGATTACTGAATTAAAAGGAAACTTGGACAGATGCCAGTAAACTTTCTCTAACACAGAAATAAAAATATTCCTAGGGAAGAATAACACAGCATTGTTATTTGCTCTGTTATATCATCGTGATCAACCACATCGAGTAAGAGATATGGTTTGAAAGGGATTAAACAAACAAACAAACAAAAAGCAACCTTTATCGTAAACAAATACATCCAGCTTTATTCCTCCTCAGTATAGCTTGCCAGGAACAGATTTCATAATGGGACACTATTATCATAACTTTAATCTTGTTTAAATTCAAAATTCTCCCTGCAAGCCTTGAGGCCCAGAGGAAAGGCCTTTACTAAGTTATCTTAAGAAAGCAGATTGCCTGTGAATCACTTCTTATAGTCTATAAAATCCTTTGTAATTTACAGAACAGCTGTCCATAATAAAACATCAGAGAAGCTCTACTTTGAGTCCTTAAGCTGAAATAAACAAGGTATAGAAAAATACGCTTATGTGAAATGCATTTACAAAGGTGCATGTGCCAACGAGAAGCTTTTCACCACCTTGCCACTCAGTGTCCTAATGTAACAGGTTAGAAAATGCTGCAGATTAAATAATAGCCAGTAATAATCCACGGCTCAGAGATCATCCACCAGGCTTCCTCAAAGAATGTGACCTCTGAATTTGAGTGGAGAAAAATGTTTCTAAATGCATGTTTTCTCGAATCATTAACCTTCGGGTTTTTAAGTTATTCTTCTTTTTGCTGTTCTTATAAACAAATTCCAGGATATCTCAAGGTTAAAGAAGAGTTGCTGTAACATTTCAGTGTAATAGGGGTTCACTTACCATATGTTAGCCATGAAGAGGACAAATGGAGCCTTTTTTATCACATGGCCATTCAGAAAAATAGCATTCATGATACTGCTTTCAGGTAAATGTCTTCATAACTTACAGATATGTTTTTTGAAATGAAATTTTCTGCAATGTCAGGTGCCAATTAAAATAATGTTGATACCTGTTTTTCTACCACCTTTGTTCCTTGAAGACTTACAGTTACTTTGACATTACAGGCCCATCCATAATTCACTGACAGAGTCTAGGAAATGGTAGTGTGAGGAATATAAAATATTCTGCCCATGGGTCTATATTTGAGATGATCTCTTAGCTTGGTTGGGAACAGAGCTGTTCCTTCTGATGCTCTTTCTGGGATTCTCTAGAGTGGACTTCTGATCTGAACAATTTTTCTTGTCACTTTAAGAAATATCACCAGCTCAAACTTCTTGTGGTGATCACTTGAGCTGGATTGGCAGCAGTGGCAAGCCTGTCCACCAGGGAAGAATCCCTTCCTAAGCCGTGAGCATTCAAATGAAGCAATGTAAACCCAGCAGAAACCCTGCTCTTGTGGAATTTGGAGAGTAAGAAGTAGGCTACCAGTTCTTGGGTAGCACAACTATTCCAGCCCTCTTTTCATTTTTACACTGTCTGAATTACTTTGCTGCTTTAGTGACATACTAACCTTGCAGTGATTGCACTGCAGTAGGTCTGGATACTTGGTGGTACAGTACATGTAATTTGCAGAACATGGTGGCCACTGCATAGAACATGGGGTTATTTAAACTGTTGTCTGCACTTCTGTCTCATTTGATGAGAAAGATGAGTAAAAATGGTTATTATGTCATTAAATGAAGACTTCCTGTAATTCTTTACAGGCTTATTTCCTCTGCCCAGTACTAATAAATAGAGGAGACAGGAAGACAGTATATTCTTTAGGGGTCTCTTAGTTTGGTCAGCGTATATTGTTATGATGAAAAAACTGCTTTCTGGAGGGTGGGTGATGTGTATGCTTAACTACCTGAAAAAAAAAAAAGTTTAATCTGATTGCAAAATTACAGCAGCTCTTTCATCGAAACAGCAACGGGATCTTTCAAAGAAAGATTCCAAAGCAATTTTTCATTGGTTTCAGTTCAAAACTGAGTAGTGCTGTTATTCAAATGGTGGCACTGAGAATGCATTTCTGATCTGACCAGGGGAACTACGATAAAAGTGAAGACTGAATTTAGCAAAATGAATTATGGATTTGAAGAATTTTGCATTCTGCTGCAGAGAAGGAGGGATTAAAAATAAAGCAAAAGATCAACAACTTGCCAAGCTGTAAATATGAATTCCTTACAACTGCTTTTGTAGTACAAGGCTCTGTTATATGTCCTGTCCCGGTGTGCAAGCCAGAACTGTATGTAAGGACAAACATCACAAGCCCCGGTAGTTAGGACAGAAAAAAAAAAAGATTAAATGAACAGTGCAATGAGAATTAAAATAAAGGATAAGCTGTGCAACAAATGCTTCACGTGCTTACTCTTAATCAACTAAATGACTTCTGTAAGTAATATCTTTAAATTGTTTCTTCTTTCTGACAGTATTTCTCATGGTTAAGTTCAGCATATCATCTTATACCAAATCTTTGCCTTTATTAATTAACACCTTTATATTAATCAAAACTTAAGCTGCCACTTTCTGACAAGAGTAAGAAATTGTATCACATAAGTGATGAAAACAAACAAACAAATAAAAAAAAAGCATGAGTGATGGAATGGAAAAAAGTTTGGGGTGGTATGCATAGACTCTGGACCGAGCTGGAGCTATGTTTTGCTACCTCATGTGTGAAAGGATATCCCTAAAGATGGTTCTGCCAGGAAAGATTAAGTCATGCTTGAGAAGAGGGGCTCAACAGTGAGTTTGGTTACTGAATAAGTGCAGTGACTCTCCTTTGCTTTCAGGAGTGTTTTTAGCTATCTAGTCTTGATAAGCATGGTTAGAAAGAGGAGGTTGAGAAGGATATAGCTTCCAATTGTGATTAGGCTTCTATACTGATAAAGGGATTTGGGACTGTCAGTTTATTTTCTTAAAGGTTCCATTGCTGTTTTCTCAAAACCATCATGCTTGCTGATTTTTCTCTTTCTATATTGACAGATTTCAGTGACTGTTGCCTCTCTGAATGTTTTTTCAGCATTACCTTGATAACAAATTGACACTGTGTACGTTTTTGCAGTCCTCACACCATATAGAAAGTGGTAATATAAGCAGTTACGTTTCTTGGGTTAGTAATATTCACAGCAGGTTGTTTTTATTTTGTTAAATTTAGGCTATTAGTACATCCATCACACACTTTTCTGACTTTCAAATATATTACTTCCTTTTGACCTCTTGGCAACTCCAGCAAGTAAGCTTAAGTTGCAGAAAGCTCTACTAGCTGTTAGCATTTGTTAACAATAGTAGTGAAAGTTAGCTAAGGTTTGATACAGAGGTCCTCAGAAAGGAGAGTCTTCAGGGGGGAAGGCCAACACAGCCAAAGGTGAATAACTTATTCATTTTTATTTTTTTGGAGGGGAGGGCTGGGCAGCTGAGTGCATCTGTATAGTATAAAGGTGACTGCATTCTGGGTTCCTTCATCTGAATGCCCTGCATTTCTACATGACTGCTTGTGAGAAGGCAAGGAGGGTATGCTTACTAACACAACTTAAGAGTAATATTTACTAATTGGGTTTCTCAGAAGCTGATCCGCAATTGCTAGATAACCGTGTATTCACAGTGACTTTACACAACTGTGACTGGTGGTGATGGTGGTGGACCATTAAGAGAAAGCAAAGGTACCATTCTGCACAAGGAGAAAGTTCTGCTGGGGTAGCAACACACCTAGCTTATATTTCTATTTAGATACATTACAGTATGCCCAACATTTCATTTTTCTGTTGCTGTTATCTTGAAATTTATCAACTTGCTTCAGTGCATCCTGAAGTGGCAGGTTTATAATACACTGTTGTTCTCACGTCCTCCTTTCCTAGATGCAAAATGTCACCCTTCCGCTAAACTTTAGTAAGCACATATATGGAGTAAAAGACAGAGCTCTCCTCACCCTCCCTTCCGTCTGTGGATCATTCCCCATATGTTACTCTTTAAGATGTAATTTAATAACTAAAGGAAGCTAATACATGGGGAAAAATAATTGGGCATGAATTTTCAGTGCTTGTGGAAGGTGACAGATGGAAAAGTGGTAGAGAGGGAGACCTTTCTTTGTCATCAGAGGCCCTACAACATAACCACCACTAGCAGGAAGCTCCTCACATGCCTGTTAATGTCTCTTAATTCTGATGTGACAGGTGTTATCTTGGAGGTCTCTGCAGTGGTGTTCCACTGCTGAGCTTTTTCTCGGGCTTTGCTCCAGGCTGAACTTTTTGGCTATTCTGCTGTCTGTACCTGCCCCACAAAGGGGCGGGTGGAGAGGGAGCAATGGATTTGGATAAGGTGCTGAACCATTCCTAGGCTGGGGAGCTGTTTGTGCGCTCATTGGGAAGGAAGCTGGCTATTCCCAGAATACCTCCTTGCATGGCTCCTGCTTTTTGTGAGGATACAAAGGCAGCTGCAGATAAACAGAACTAGCAGTTTAAGCATGTCTAGCCTGCATGGATACAGCCTGTGGTTTGCTGAGATTGCCAGGGTATTATACAGCAGAAGTCTGTTTGAAACCAGGATTTATATAACTAATCCACTAAAATACTATAATGAATAGTGCATTGAGCTTTTAATCAAGAAGTGGTCTTTATAGCTACAAAGTTATGGCACAATAGTATTATGTAACCCGGTTGCACATTTTAAAAAAACAAACAACAAGCAACAATTCAATACCAGTAACTTTTGCTGTCTTATTACTTCTCCCTCTTAAATCTGTTATGCAGTACATTGCTTGTTTTTCAGAGCATGCTTTTAGCATCATGAGTAAGACCTAGGAGGTTTATTTAAAAACAGGCCACAAACAGTGCTCACTCTTCCTGGGGCAGTGTCAGTTTTCCTGCTGAATAGCAAATGTTCACACTGTCCATACCCAGGCATTGCTGAAGCAATACTCTTGTGAGCCTTGTAGTCATTGTCAGCTCCAGTGCATTTTTGGTAGAAGCCAACCATTAATCTTAGAAAGTCTGAAGTGTCCTGAGAGATCTAGCAGTGAGCTCAGCTCCGGAATGAAGGTAGATATCAGAAATGGTCAGGATAAATGTATGCGGCTGGAAATCTTGTTCCATTGCTAGTGCACGTCCCGCCTCATCCTCTGCATGGCCCTGTTGTGATTGCTGCCTGTGATAAACTCCTCAAGCAAGTGATCAGTGCTCTCTGTTTTGAAAGGAAGCATCAGAGGTGTTGGTTTTAGCTGGGTTTCTTGCTCTTGCTGGCCTGCCTGCAGCTCCACTTTGATGCTAGGCTGTCAGAGCAGTTCTTCTGCCCAGAGTGCTCTCTGTTTATCTCTCATTACAATAGCCTGCTGACAACAATGCTGAATAGGAATTATAACAAACGTGACAGACTCTTCAAGGAAACGCACATCCCTAGTAAGTTAATCAGCTCTGGATACCTACAGAGCAACTGTAATACAGGGAGAAGACTGATGGCACGAGGCAGCAGTAAATTGTTCCTTTGTGGGAAATACGGAGTAGCCATGTAATTGGGACGATGGACCGTGTGACAGCAAGCCCTTCACGTGCAGCGTGCCTGCGGCATGCTGCTCACTCCCTTTTACATTCAACCAAGCAGTGATGAGGCAGTGGCTAACCAGGAGAATCATTTTCCAATCAAATGGCAGAGTGGCTATTTATCCCATGGTCAAACGGGTCTCTGTCAAGCCCCGCTGCCTGGAGGATGTTCACTTGGCATATTTATTCAAGGAAGTCCTGTGTTTCATGTGTTGTAGGCTTTTCATTAAAGAAAAATGACTGAGGAAATAGATCAACAAAGGTTTTTACCATCTTCCCTATGTCCTGTTGCGTTCATTAAAGTGAGGTGGCAGAGTGGCAAATCCAGGGAAAACTTTGCAGGATCTGTGCAGCCATGCAAAGGGAGTCTTTGCTAATGTTTAATAAAAGAAAGAGCGATAAGACAAAGAATGTATATACATGGACTGACCTGGTTAATCGGTGCTTGGCTTGGCCAGATGTTGGAATATTCGAGTGGCTTAAAGAATGACCAGTATGCAGAGTCAACACTGTTATGCATGTACTGCTGAGGCATTAATCTGAACTTCCTGAGGGATTTAAAACAGAGAGTAGAACTATGATTTTACAGGCGATTGGGATTGAGATTAACCAGTCTCAATATAGCTATTTCTTTTTCATAAAGAACATGATCTCTGTAGAAGCGCTTATCTTCTAAAACTTCCGGACAAATCCTACAAGCAAAGAATTCAAACGTTATTACCTGAAAAGAGAAAAAATGCAGTTTCAGTGAAATAAAATTTCCTGAATTATTTGAATTCCTCCCCATATATTAAATGTGTGTACTTATTATCATACTATGGGATTTTTTTCTTAGTTTTGAAACAGATTGAGGTTTTTTTGTTTTATTTTGTTTTTTAAGCATTTCTTCAAAAGCAAAGATTACATGTTGCTTGAAAAGTGGTAGTTTAGAAGCTTACAGTTTAGGAGCTTACAGCGGTCAGAGATCAATTCTTCTCTCAAGTGATCACTACAACTTTTTGCAGACTTGCATATTTTAAGTCCAAAAGTTCTATATGCAGGCACTTATTTTCTTGCCCATGCACAGCTTTTTTAGATTAATCGCGTTAGAAAAAATTGTAACTTGCATTATTATGAACTTAGTGTATTTCTGCTTAAACTAATAGGCTTGTTTTGGATTTATACCCATGTAAATTTGTCCAGTTATACATGTCTGTGTGCACACTTTTTAAAAAAACCCATTCATTCTGAAGTTATATTTCACTAATATTTCTGAGACTTGCACCATTTGGGTTTACTGATCAGCTTATTTTTGTGAATATTATACCTCCTTTGGTCATCTGACTTTTCTTGAAGGTGCTGTTAGACAGCTTTGATGCTGCTGCTGTTCAGCTGTGTCTGTCATGGATTAGTGCAGACAGAACTGTTTATTTTAGTTAGGTGCTCAAGTTCGAATACATGAAGTTCTTTTACTTCAGTTCTTAGCCCAAATATGGGGTCATCTTCTGTGCAAAGTATCTGTGCATGTCTTAAAATTCCATCTTAATTTCTGCCTATTTTCATTTGGGTTTATGTTTATACAGAAGTATGTATATTTCCCAGGACATCCAAATTTCAATATAAATTATTAATATTTTTTCAGAGTAAAACTGTGAACAACCCTCGTATCTCAAAGATTGAGTACTTTGGTATTACTATGCTTGGTCCAACGCTGCTAAGATGATGTTTGAAATGTAGGTTCCCAATAATCAAATGTGATTACATCACATGCAGTGTCTGTCCATCAGACCCTGTAGACCTCTGGAAAGAGCTTTGATTTCTGTACTGAAAATTTCAGTTCAAAGTATATAAAGACACTGGAAATAATCATTCCCTCTACATTTAGGTTAAAAAAAAAAAAAAAAGAAAAAGAAAGTAAGCCCTAAAAACTGTCCTACTTCATACCTTCCCCCACGCTCCCTAAAATATGCCTATGTGCTAACATGTGCACCTGCTTTCTTTGTGGAAACGGCCCCTTTTTGAAGATTTATATAGATTTGTTTCACTAAGTTTGGTTCTGTGGGTCTTGGGTGAGACCTTAAGGTTGTGTTTGTGTTGTGCTATAGACCTGACACTATAGATCAGCTGTAGGCTCCATGCAGTTCTAGCTTCGCCTAACTCTTTGTTGGGGAGAGCATGGGTTTGCCCTGCAATTTTAAACACCCACTCGGGAGGCATTAAATTTGGATGCTGAATTTGCTTCAAGCTTGAGTATGTGGAGGTCTCTGCTCCAGGACTTCATCCTCTGAGTAGAATTTTGTTTGGGGTTGAAAGCCAAGGGCTGTACAGGTGACCAGAAGTCAGAATGTACCAGGTTTGGTCTTGGGCTCTTCGAGATATGCTCCCCTATTTTCTACAACAGATTTATTTTATTTTTTCTAATGTTTTCTTTGTATCTATATTGTATCAACAAGGATAATCAGAGCAACAGAAGACAGGAGAGTAAGCTTAATAATAAAACAGTGTCAAAATTTTCTCAGTAGGTCCGGGTAAGTCAAAGTCATGTAGCATACCAGAGGTTTGTGCTAGGCTGTATGCTACAGGAGCATTTTAAGTTCTATCTATGTTAAAATAAATAAAGTGCTTATGGGAGGACATGTTCCTTTAAGAGTAGGAAAAAAAAAAAAAAAAAAAGCAGGAGGTCAACTGCATCAAGATACCTACTTTGTACGCCTTTCTAGTACAGCTGAAGTGCAGCATTTTATGGGCCAACAGTTCCAAATGGATGTGGTGAGAGCTACATCTCACTGCTTTTGACTAAGGTCAGCTGGCAGTCAACTGTAGGGGTTTTCGGTTAGAGATCTACTAAAGAGATCCTAACTTGAAGTCTTGAATCTTCAGAAAACATCGTCCCTGAATACTCTGTGGCAGTTCTTGGTTATGCTGAAGAGGCCTGTGATAAAGTCCTGAAGGGTGAATGTTAAACAGGAATAATGCAAGGTTGTCCATGTCCTTTCTTTACTACTCTTTGCTACTGTTTGGGATTAGGAATGGAGGAAGAAATGGAATTACAGTGCCTTTTGAGGTACTGTGTGAGTCACCTCATTTCTCCATCATTTAAGAACCTAGAGAGTGATTTCTACAGAAGGATACAAACATCCTGCTTTAAAAATAACTCATGCACTATTGGCTCATGCAATTGCTTGGACTGGGAGCATAGCAAGAGCTTCCTGAGGTACACAGTGCAAATACCTTATTTTGAACAAAAGGTGTTTTAAAAATGTAGAGCTACATGGAGATTTCTGAAAACAATCAATCAAAATGTGTATTCTGGCACGAGTGATTCAAGCAGGCTGTACAACAACCTCTAGATGAAATGCCAACGTCAGGAAGGCTCTGCACATGCTTCTAGAAGCATTTATAATTTTCAGTGTGACACTTGTGTTTGTGTTGGGTGTTTAGGGGAGTGAGGCAGTGTTAAAGACATAGAAAGGTATATCTATACCACTGCTGCATGCTATTTGCTGTGTGTCATAACCTTATCTTCCTCACAGATTTTCCAGTACTGCACAGTGTGCCTCTGTGACTGAGACAAAATCAATGCTTATAGATTTAGCTGTGTAATCCTATCACGTGTCCTCCTAGATATGATTTGAAATGTAAAGTTCATTAACGTTTAAATGAACTTGAAGGCTGAGGGTCTCTAGAGGAGTTTTCAGTTTCTTAAAGAATAATCCATTTCTTATCTTTTTTCCAGCTTGTCACTCTGTCTATCTTTTGTCTCCTTAATCATTTAAGACTCTGGAACACTCAATCATGCCCAAAGCATATATCGAATGAAAAAGCAGGAATGCTGCTAATCATGTTACCAATATCTGCTTAAGCACAGGGAACACTTATATTCCTCTGAAAGAAGATGGGCTGGGAAAAGTGAAACAGAAAGCGAGTAATTGCCATTTACTGCTTTAGTTGTAAAATCAGCTAAAATTCATTTTCATCATAATCTGGGCAGCTACTCTTCCTTCTTTCAAAAAAGCTATGTAATGTTCTACAGTACTCTGTCTTACCTATTTTGGCAATAATCTTAATGAAGATACAGACAAAGCAGCTCATTTGATTTTTCTCATTCTCAGTTTACTGGAGTTTGTATATGAATACCAGGAGAAAGTAACTGGGGGGTGAGGAAGGGGAAAGCTTTGAGGCAAGAAAGTCCTATGTGAATTTGTAGAGGAGGCAAATAAGCTTGGGGACTTGCTGTAGATTTTGCTAAGTTTGCATTTAGAACCAGCTGTTGGGTTGCGCTGGTGAGGAGCCAGGGTTGCTTACCCACGTCAGGGCCTAGATTCATAGATTCATAGATACATTAGGTTGGAAAGGATCTACAAGATCATCTAGTCCAACCATCCTCACACCACCATCCCTACCCACCAAGCTACTAAATCAAATCCCTTAGCACCTCATCTAAACGCTTCTTGAACAGCGCTAGGTTCGGTGCCTCAACCACCTCCCTAGGCAGGCCATTCCAGTGCCTGACCACTCTCTCAGAGAAAAAATTTTTCCTCAAATCTAATCTAAATCTTCCCCGGCGCAGCTTGTGGCCATTCCCTCTCGTCCTGTCATTAGTTATCTGGGAAACTAATGGGCCTGCATAGGTCTGTTAGGAACTCACCTGGCATCAGTGCCTGGATGTTGAGAGCAAAGACTAATGACTTTCAGTCTCTTAATGCCCTCTCTAATTCTGAGACAAAATGCTGCTACGTGGTACTGATGTGCTACATTTTATGCATTATGCGTCCCTTACCTTGATGTTTTTGCTGCATATTCAGTGCCTTTCTGCAAATTTTGTCATGCTCATCTGAGAATTATTTCTGAGCTAGAGGTGAAATGTTGTTCTGGCATTTGGAAACAGGGCTTACGTAGCAGAAGAGTGGCATAGACTGCCCAACCAAATTTTTGCAGACATATCAAACTCATCTCACACCTTGTGTCTTTTGTATCAATGGCCTTTGGCACTTCAGGGGGAGGATTAGGCTGAGATGCTTGCTCTAGAGTAGAGCAGCTCCAGGTGGAAGAATGTCTCTCAGGTTTGCTCAGCTTGAATCCTCAAATAAGTTAGAAAAAAATCAATAAGCTTCTTGTTTTGTTTTGTTTTTCAAACCGTGCTCATAATTCATTTCCTATAACTCTTATGCAGTGAATCTTCAAACGCGTTTCTTTGTGTGCGTCTACAAATCAGTCAAATCTTGTTTTTCCCACAAGACTCAGAGTATGTAGGGTCTGTCAAGGAGTCTCCAACCAGTTGCAAAGAAGAGCCTGAGGAGGACTCTGGATGTCATTGGTGTACTTTGTACTTTGGTGAGAGAAGATTGAGTTTCTTGTCTTCAAAAAATGCTGATGCCAAGGCTTCTTGTTTTGTCTTTTGTGTATTTCTTTATTTACTTGCCAGGGAGGTGTAGGACTAGCAAGTATGTTAGGATGAGTATTTTGCACCTGGTGATCCCACCAAAATAACCTTGAGTGTATGGAAAGCTATGCCTTTAAGCTTGCATATATGGAAAGCTCAGGCTTCTTCAGCTCAGGCATTTGAATCACTGAAGTGCAGCAGGGCAGGGACAGTAGAGTTGGATATGCTTGATCCAGTTGTTTCAGACATTTTATATGCCATCCCTGTGCAGCTCCCAGGTCAACCAAAATTGCAGTAAGATTACTGAAAAAAAATGGGGCTTGTCTTTCAGAAAGTGTCCTGATAACAGAGAAACTTCCTTTGAAAATCATAACCCCTGTGGGCTGATGCCTGCTTGCACAGACACAGCCTGCGGGCTCAGCTTTCATGTGAGGTTGTGCACGTGGGCACGGGCACTCCCTCAGGCTGACCTTCAGCCAAGGCTGAGCAAGCAAGGCTGTAGGCTGGTGTGCTGCCTGCTTTCACAAAGGGAGGCCTGATAGCAGGCAGAGGTGGCAAACAGCCAGGCTTTTTGGTGGCTGAATTGATGGGATGAGCTCACGAGATGGGCTCAGCCATTAGATAGTGATACTGAAGCACTGAGGTTGAGGGATAGACGGTTCTTGTCTTCTGGTTGATTGTCTGCAGTTTGTGGCTTACACCACTGGAAGATGTGAATTTGAGATGAAATAGTGAGGGATGATCAATTGGATGCAGAGGTTCTGTCAGTTGGAACAGGAGCCCATACAAAGTGCTGTTTACAACTGTGAAAATAATCTATGTGAATAATTAATTGCTCAATTAGTAAAACAAATGTTACAAAGTTAGACAGCCTTTTGTGTGTGCGATGACAAGAATATATTTGACTGTGCCCGTTATCAGTCCGAGGCTGAGAAATATTATTTCAAGCAAACCCTATTTGTTATTCTTCTGGCTTACCCTGTTCTTCCTCCACCACCTCTAATGGCACAATGCAGGCAGACACGAGGTACATGCAGTGAATAGCATTAGATGAAGACTGAGTGGTGTGTATGGCTTTCACTGCTAATACCACTAGGTAGCACAAAAGGCCCCAGAGGTGTCTGTGCCAGGTATCATCAGAGCCCCAACTTCTGCACATTTTCAGAAGAAGCAAGCTGGCAGAATTTCTTGCAGAGGGCACAGAAACAACATCTGCTGCAGTTTTATTTAGTTTGCCCTTGTAATGTTGTTATGTCCAAAGTGATGGTGGTTTTTATTGCAGAAGAATGCCAAAACTGTGGTGTAAGCAAATGTAACTTTTTGACAAGACTTGGAAATGTACGAATGCAGCAGGTACATATTACTCCCTCTATAGTGCAAGGCTTTTTTTTACTTTAAATATTTGAAAAAGTTCAAATAAATCCTTTTCCTGATGGCTTATCTTAGAGAATGGTGCATACCATAAAGATTTTCTAAACCTGTTGCTAGGAGCTCACAAATCCCTGATCAGAAGCAGCAGAACAGCTGGACTGCTTCTGGGTACCTTATTGAAATCTGTAAAGTTTTTGTACAAATCAATACTGAAAGTAGCACCATAGTAATCATTCTTCTGATTACCACTAATGACACATGGGATTCCTGGGGCAGCTTTCATAGAGGATCTCAGAGAAGCACCTTAATGTTAACTGACGAAACCTCCCTGCATGCTGTCAGAACCTAGTGGGTGTCAGGATCTTATGACCATTATTCAACGGAAGGTTGCCAGTGAAAGAAGGAAGCTTAATAAATGGATGGGACCAGCTTAATAAATGGCTGTGCCCTATATTTGGCGCTCTCCTTTCTCAATGAACGATCCAGTCCTGCAGCCCTGCCAGCACGGTCAGCACTTTTTAGGCTGCTGCCTGGTGGGTTGGGAATTTGAACTTCATGTATTTTTATCCCTTTGCATTTTGGGAAAGAAATTAGGAAGCAATCCTGCTTATTCATATTGCCGCAATGCTGAAGCTATGCAGAGGCACAGGGTATGTCTGTAGGGCTGCACAAATGCACCAGCACAGACCTGTTCCCTGGAGGAGATGCTGGAGGCATTGCCTCTGATTTGACAGATGTGCTGGTGCAGTGTGCCAAAGTGAGGGAAATTTGGATGTGGGTGCAAGGCTGTGGCAGTGGGTGCCTGTGCTGACACTGGGAGGGAAGAGGCAGAGATCAGTGTGATTGTGTACTGAGCACTGCAGAGAGATATGTGATTAATAAAGGTCATTATGGAGCTGAATGGGTACAGAGATAGCTAGTGCCTGTTTTAATAATCCCAGAAGGCTTTGCATCTTTAAGTAATTGCAGTGACAAGAAAGAGTCAAAAATAATTCTACAACAGTAAAAGCCAATGGTTTATTTTATTGCAAGAAGAGTAGTGCTGAAACTTCCAGAGATTTAACACTGAAGGAAATGGTGAGACATTTTGGAACAGAGAAAAGGCAGCAATTAAAAGTGGATCTACTTATTTCACTACTTTGTTCTGGTTTTCTCCCATCTTTGTCTTCTGAGACCCAGTGTGCGTCAGTACAGAAAGGTTTGATAGGTGTTTGCATAGTGTATTTGGGCTTCATTTTTATTGTAGTACTTGAACACTACCAGAATAGAGCTAATAAACAATAATTATGTCAATAATAGAGTCACAGAGACACATACGTAAAAGTTTGTAATGCAGAAATTAATGTGATTGATTTGAGAGTAAGGTATACAATCAGGCTAGTAGTAAATTATGCTGGTTTTCTGGTATGTGTCTCTGCCATTCACATAAAAATCCTTGTCACATCTGTGGCATGTAAAATAGCTTGGCTGTATGTGATTTTCTATAGACATTCTTACATCAGTGTAGTGTAAAAATTGACTGTTTTGGTTTACAGATTGTCTTGTCTTTGACAAAATGATTTCACCATTGGAAATGAATTAATAAAGAACTCTTCATATATTTTAGAATATGAGAACTCTTAAAAGATTGGATTTAATAGGAGACAGACTGGAAGGAATTTGCCAAATGTGTGATAAACTATTGTATGCCTCTTAGAGTTTGCAGCACAGCTTCCGACTAAACATGTGGTGTTCTACTGCTCTTCATTTATATATTTGTTTAAAAGAGAAATAAATCAAGGAAATAGGTCCAGGAGTAGGACTTGGGCAAGCAATGAAACTTACAACAAACAAATTCAAATAAATCTGAATGTTACTGCATGATTAGGTTTCATTTATGAGGTGTTAGCAAATATGTGCAATTGGCATTAATTGCTGAATTTGATGTTGCATCCTTCAGCATGGCTTGAAAGAGTTTGCAGAGCTGGATAGGAGATAGGTGGCAGGGATGCAGGAACCTGTTTTTATGGCAGTGTTGCTCGGACCCAACTTTCTAAAGTGCTTCTCTGCATTAGTCAAGATGTGTCCTAAACTACAACATCAAATCCAAAATTGACAGATTTTTTCTGTGTTGCGGAGATATATTTGTATGGGAAATTCTATGAGAATAACTGAACTGATTCTGCATCCAAGATCTAATACCTTGGAGCATGCTGAATCTCTGTTCTTTACATTTTGCTATAATTTCTAGTAAGTGGCAAATGTGAATACAACAAATCTGTTACACTTCTCTTGACTGACTGTATAGGTCATGACTATGTAAAATTCATATTTAGAAAGCTATAACGAAAGGAAGATTAAATTGTGAAAGCTGTGATATTGTGCATTGAGTGCACTGGAAAACACTACTTTGCTGAATCTAAATTTTGCCTCTTAAATGTAGGTGTAGCATATCTCATCTCCTGGAAGTCTACTGTGTTAGCAATAGCATTCTATTGTTTAGTGTAATTTAGGCCATGAAAACTTGTAAACTAAACACTTAGAAAGCAGCTGTTCAGCTGAATGTATTAAGCAATTTACTTTAGGTAATGTAGCCTATAAAATTTTAATTTTGGACTAAATAAACCATATCCTTCAGCATGACTTTTCTACCTTGATGTTCAGAAAATGAAATATGGGTGCATTTAGTGAATTTCTTCTCCAGGATGCTCCAGTGGATAAGGGTCAATAGTTTCCTAATGAAAGCAGTCAATAGCAATTTCTCTTAGGAAGCGCAAAGAAAATTAGCATTATACAACAAGCATCACTGGCAAAAGTTTTACATGGTTATGTGGTTAGACTTCTATAGGCCTTGGGAAATAGCAGTAGTGGGTAGCATACTGACTACTCAATAGATGGGAGACAGTTTAATTATATCTCTGTTGACAGGAGATGTATAATCAGAACCAGCATCTTAACAAGCTGGCAGCAAATGTACAAATATTTGTCTGCATATGCAAAGGTAGGCATGTTTACTGCAGTGTTTACATTATGCATTTTATGTCATAAGACGTGAAAGTAAGCAGTCATTTTGCTGTGGAAGAAAAGTTGAAATCATTTCCTGTCACAGTTCCTTCACCAGTACTGTTCTCACCTTAAAAACTTGACATTTCTTGCCTCAGTTATGGCGGGAAGGTTATGTGATTTTCCCTTGCCCCCCTCTAGGGTCAAGGTCTTCAGCTGGCATTGAAAAATCTTTCTCTCCTGATGGTGATTGATGTGTCATTTGGAGCTGCTGGAGGTCTGGCCCTCTGTGCCTTGGTCTTAGAACAGCACAATGTTGCAATAATGTAACCTAAAGCATTAACCAAAGCTGTCTTCCTACTTGAAATAAATATTATACTGTTAATGTCAGACCAAAATCCCACTGGTGACAGAAAGGCTCTTCACTGACTGGAATCAGTGGTGCCTAACACTGAGAGGGTACAGAGAGGGATGTTGGTAAGAGTACAAGTAGTTAGAGAAAGGGTAACAGAAAGTAGTCAACTATCATCTCCAAAACAACTTCTCCAAGCATGAAACAATTTTCTAAGGAGAGAAAGGATTAACTATATCTAGAATGGTTTCATAAACCAGTGTGAAAACAGGCAGCCCTGAGAACTGGTGAACGCCATCAGCCTTTGCTTACTCCTTTTTAGTCTTGGTGTCAGAATAGCTTTTGACAGAGGACTCCATGTCACATGTAGGCTCTGAAATGTGACAGTCTAGAATTCATTAGATTTCATTAGTCTATTCAGAAGATGTTAATAGCCTGGGAAGCTTGGTTGTGTGGTGTTTGTCATCTTTTATTTTAACTCCTGGTTTCTAATACAGTCCTTCTAAACCTCTTATCTCTTTTATGTGTTTTCCAGAGCAAATTACGTCTCACACAGTCAATACCTAAGTTTATACAATCTATAGCATAGTATCAATGTGGGACAGGTGAAAAACTCAACTATTGGCAGATTGACAAGTGAAGGAGAATTTTTAATGTGGCTGAGATGTGATTGTGCCAAGGGTCTTTTGTTCATCCTGATTCCAAACCAGTGCTTCATCACATCTAAATAACAGCAGGAGGAGCAAATAAGAACAGGGAAGAATGGTAAGATTTTGGAAACATCTTCCAGATGTTGTCTAAGGCTATACGCTTTTGTACTGTGTATACTGACATTGCGTTTGGTAGGCTGAAGTAAGCTACCTGAAAGTGAGCATATAAGTAATATTGTTACAGTGATAATGTCAGTAAGTGGAGTTTTGGTAACCTCCTGAACAAAAAAAATGCAGTGAGGGTAATATCAATTTAATGCGTTGCTTTTAAAGACTAGTCTTTCATCTCTTAAGATCTTGAGAAAACCTAACTCTTAGAATCACAGTAAGACAAATTAACAAGCAAAAGTACCTTCAGAATGGCAGAAGGAAGAATTCTGGTTATTTTATGATAGCACAGCAAGCACTTGTTTTTTAGCGGTTTCAAAGTCCCATGTTTTCATGTATATTTTTCTTTGAGAAAAGTAGCTTTGTGCTTGCATTATATCATTTACTTTCAGAACTGTCATTGATGGAAATATTTAAAGCATGGATGGATTATTGAAGTGTTGATTTTATTCTTGATAAACTACAGATTTGCCCAGCAAGGGAAGTTGTTAGGATAAATTTTTCTTACAAGTGATTCATTCCACAGTTCCCTTTCCAGAGAGCACAACTTTATTACATATTCAATCTCATCCTCTGCTGTTATACAGAGACTATACCACAGAGATATGTGCTGCCTGTGAGATAAGGCTTTGCTCTTGGTCAGCCGTGACTTTATGAACAACCAGACAGAGAATCTCTCATGCTGCCTAGCGTGACTGAAGGACATATTACTGTGAGACCTTGGAATTGCTCCTCAGTAGGTACAAGGCAGCATTTTACAGTAGCCAAGAGCTGTGTAGGGATTCAACTGACTGCACAGAAGCCCATTTCTGCTGGAGGAAAAGGAGCTGAGCCATTTCAGAATACTAGAGCAAGTTAGAAAAGATGTTTTATATTGTGAAACTACATTTTTTAATAATTTTTTTGTTTGTTTTATTTTTCATGGAATAATACTAGTAGGAAAATAGAAGCCTATGTAAAAATGAAGCCATGTCACAGCATAAATATCTGTAATTTTGGCTGAAGCACTGTACAATTATCCCCTATCAAGGGTTATAAATACAGGATATTTAGACTTCAGTTCACAAATCCATGCTTACAGGGTAGGGAAGTGCTCACTATGCAGATGAGCTTAACTCTTGCCACCCCAAGTTAACAACCCTGTTATTATGAACAAGACATTTTGCTTTTCTGGTCCAGGATCAGATTAAGCTGATTAAGTTGTTGTAAGTTTTTCTTTACTGAGTCTGTATGTTTTGTGTGATTTCTCATGCCACTAGCCTTACTTTGCTTGGATGTGCAGGTTCACATGTACACTGACTCCACTTGTCTCTCTTTGATGCCCTTCTGTCCTCACCCCCCAGCTACAAATGTCTTCTCTTTTTCAGGATTGCTGCCACTTCCCCTTGACATCAAGAGACTAGTAACAGGCTGGTGGTGGTGGTGCTCTCTTTCAGTGTGACCAATTCCTTTGTTATTTCCAGAAAAGGTGTAGTTGCCTTTTTTTTTTTTTTTTTTTTTTTCTTTTTTGAAATAACTGTATTCTCAGTCCTCTTGAAAGTAACTGGAGAAAGATGTTCTCAAAGTAGCCACCTAACAGTGGGTAAATTGCAACCTTTTTCCCTTTCAGAGCAATAGGAAATTACGGGCTTTTGGAAAGATAGCAATTCTAGATGATATTCTCTGTGGTACAATCACATGCTCAGAGTTGAGAGAATCACTGGAAAAATGCTAAAAGGATCACCACCGCCAGTTTGTGTGTGCTATTTCAGTGAGTCCCTGGCTATTTGTGGCTGTTGAGTACCCAGACATACCTCCATCTGTGCTCCTATGAGTGCAAATACTTTGAAAGAACAGTACTGAGGGTTTGATTCAGATCTAGTAATGGAGGCAAAATAATCAGTGGCAGCATGTAACATACTGAAGACAAGCCTGTCTTCTTCTGTTACCCACAGAGATTACAGTGGTGCAGTGCCTGCAAATACAATTCAAGTGGTGATGTAGATGCGGATTTAGCTCTATGGATTAAGATGGATGCATTACACTTCTCTTAATGAGAAAGAAACATTCTGACATCCACAGGCCAAAATTCTTGAAGGGCTCGTATTAAAATAAATTCATACATTAAACAGTTTATTTGCATTGTCTCAGGGAGAAAAGGTTCTTTGATCAAAGTCATAAGCTCATTACCAGCAGAAGGTCAAGTGCCTTCCTTCTAGAAGCGTAAGTGCTTTGTTGCATGTTTCTAAATTTTGTGATTTTTTGGGAGGCTTTCATTTGCACATAGCCAAGACTTTAGCTTCAAGGCTAAGCCCACTCTGTTTAAGATAGAGCGAGAATCTAGTGAAAGGTATTTGTCTCTGCCGGACTTCAAAATATAAAGAGATAAAATATAGGCGGAATGAAAAAAAAAATAGCAGCTGCAATCATGCAGACGGAGCAGCTCACCTGTGGGTGCTCAAGTCATCCATGGCAGAGCTGGGATTGACCTTGCAAACCCTATGCATTCAACTGTTGCGGGGCTCACCTCCCTTCCTCTCAGGACAATGGGTTGTTGTGTGAGGCTGGACTCACTTCTTGAGCAAGAGGGGTAATTGTTTTGTCCATGCCTATCTTCTTCTGAACATGGCCTAACTGAGAGCATAGGGCACGGCAGCAGTGGGGTCCTGCTCCCACCTGGCACAACCTTGCACTGAGAATTGAGATATCATTGCAATATGGGACGCAGCTGCCGGGAGCTGTAATGGAGCGCACTTTCCCATTTCCTGGCAGAATTGATCTAGTCAGCACACAGTATGCTTTACAGCAATGATAATCAACCATTCTGTAATGATGTATGATTGAAAAATAGTGCTGGCACTCCTGGCCTGCTCTCACCAGTTCTTCATATTAATGGACAGCTTTGCCAATTTTCCCTCTCCACAGGGGGGGAATCCATTCAGGCAGCTGGGCTGTGCTTAGTTCATCAAACCTTGGGGCATACTCTGCTTGCTCTGCAGTGATGGGATCAGTGGTGCCATACATTCACTGGTATTTTCCTGAATCGTTTCAGGGATGCACTGGGTCCTGACCATTGTCTTAATGGGGATGAGAGCATAGAGCAAATCATGGCATGCTCTGGGTGGCAAGGATATGAAATAGTAGTGGTTGCTGCATGAACTGGGGATCCCATGAAGACCATCTTCCATCTCCCCTGCCTTTCTTGAAAGAAGCAAGAACTGTTCTCAACATGACCACTGGGAAGAAAATAATAGGCAACTTGCAGGCTGTGTAGCTATTCCACGTTGACTGGCAGCACCGGGGCACTGCAGAGCTGCCTTTCTCTAGCTGTCAGCTGATCAGTTGTGACAGCCCTAATAATGGTTGTGTCAGGAGGCAAGCAAAGAGATGCCACAAATGGATTGCACGTGTATAATTGCTTCAAAAACAAATCTGTTAATAAAAGGAGATGAGAAAATTGACGGAAAAAATAGCTTATTGCATGCTAATTTTCTCCAGCTTTCATGTGCCTTCTCTTTTCTTCATTCTGGTCACTCCTCCTGGGGAGAATCATGGTCAGCAAACTGAATAGGGGAAGGATGTCCGTATAATGAATAATTACGATGTTGCGTTTTTCACAACAATAGTCAAGTTTAGACAGATGGATTTGGCTGAAGAGCTGCTACCTATCTGATAGTTCTTTCACGTTGTTTACCCTCTCATAGCTCTTGGAGTTTAAAGGCAATAAAGAAGATAAATGAAGTGGACCAGAGAACATAAAATCCCTCTGCCCACAAGTCTTCTAAAGTCCCATTATGTCCTACATGCATTATCCCTCTAGAGGAAACAGAAGATGCTGCAGCTTCTTGTTCATAGAAATGCCAACATTCATAGTGGATGGGAAGGATTTTATTCTTCCCAGCCCACAGCATACCAAAGTCCACAACTGTTTCAGAATCACAGTGCTTTGCCTTCTGCATCCTCTCAGTAAGGTTGCTGGTGTACATAAGCAGTTGAGTAAATGGGCATTTATGGAGGTTGTGACTGATAAATATACTTAAGCAGTGAAAAACTGAGTCACACATAAATAAGGAAGCTGAAGCAGGGGAACAACAACAGCAACAAAAAAAGTGGATGATACAGCTGATGGAACAATAAGGCAAGTAGTTGATAATCTGAGAAAATTTTGCCAAATAACAGAATCAGTGCTTTTCTTGATGAGGGTAATAGTTGACAGTAGTGAAAGCAGCCGCAAAACCAGCAATACAAGTTCAGGCATGACCTGTAAATTACCTACTTAATTTAAGAAAAAAAAAAAAAAAAAGGTATTGAAAAATAACATCTTTGTCTCTGAGACGCATGAGGAATAAAAGAACATTGCTGATGAGGAGATGGACAGGATTTCTGGCACTGGAGTACTGTGCACTTGCAGAAGCTACTTGGTGTGTCTATTTTGCACCTAGCTTTTTTTTTTTTTTTTTTTCTCTGTGCCTAATTCATGCTACAAATACAAATTCTGAAAAAGCTGTCTGAAGAACAGTTATTTTCAGATTTCTAAGGAGATATTAGAAATGGCAAATGATAAGAGCAGTAATAACAGCCAAGGAAAGTGGAACAAATATGAAGAAAGATTTGGACAATCATCTTTGATGTTGGTCATTTAACAAAGATGAAGACTCATTTTGTAGCTGACTGCTGCAAGCCATAAGATTGTTCATGGCTTTGTCAGTTCTTACACTTTTCATCAGGTTGTTTGGGGATGTAGCATTTACAGGGTGTTATTTAAAGACAAAGTATGCTTCGTATTTATGCTTTTCTTAATTAAACACTGCACTGGAGCTCAGAGTTCAGCAGAGAGGTTGCTGTATGAGCTCTCTCCGCTTGAGCAACGAAGAGCAAGTTGTTTTACATGACAGCATTTCATCTCTGTATGGCTGGGGACAGTAATGCATGAGCAGCAGGTGAAGGCATTAATCTCCTTAGCTATCCAGAAATGAACTGTCATGTACAGCAACTTGTTCTCTGCTCCTGCTGCTACTCCTCTCCTTTCGCATCCAGGATCATCTGTACATGCATTAAGCATATCCTTGGGGCAATGACATTTTTTCACCTGGGAATAGCAGACCAGGGAAATACGAAGCCTCAATCTGCAAAGCCAAACAGCAGTGGTGGCTGTGAGCAGTGTGGAGGCAGCGGGATAACTTGACAAGCCAGCAAATGAGATAATCTGAGGGGTGCCGCAGGGGAGTTCCATGGGACTTGTCAGAAGCTGCTGTACGCAGCGTGGTGGACAAACAGGTAATTGGTTGTCTCTGCAGTGGGTGCAGTACCAAACACTGACTCCTTTCTATCTGGGATTTCTGCTCATCTGGACAGAGTACAGATTTTCCAACATGGCAAGGAGGATCCTGGAGGGAAACAAGTCAGTGCAGGTGCTAGAACAATTTGCTCAGAGAGGCAAATTAGTCTAGTCTAAATCTACCATGGTGTTGGGCATCCTGCTCTGGGTGACCTAGTTGGAGCAGGGGTTGGAGCAGGAGCAGATGGAGGTCCCTGCTGACCTCAACCACTCCTTAAAGACACTTAGAACTCTGATGCAGCTACAAGACAGTCATCATGTGGAGCAGTGTAACTTTTTTTTTTTTTTTTTTTTAACAACAGAGATGAATGTAATAGTGGTTTGTGGCTTTTTGTGTGGATTCAGATTAAATTTAGAGTGATGGAAAGAATCCTCTGTTGTGTGAGTGTAGTGTGAGAGTATTATGTATTACCAAACAGCAGAGGTGGCCTTGGGAATGAAGCAGCTCAGCTAACAGAGGTTTTGTTCATTAACAGGAAGCGACAGCCCAGGCTCCCGAGGCAAAATGCTGACTGTCTTGCTCTTACAATACCTGTTTTCAGCTGTGCTATAATGTGTTTTGGCATCAGCTCTACGTACAGGGGAAATCTAACCAAAATATACTCCTTCCTTTAAGTTTTAGCAGAGAGCTTCTGAGGTTTCTTGCATACAATTACTACCCAAGTGTACAGATGCTGTTTTAATTTAGCTGTTCACTTGTATGCCGTCATTTTGCCTCTTCAAAGGAAATGTGGCTCACGGGTTAAGACTGAACAAGTAGAAGTGTATTTTCTTTTAACGTAATACCTTCACATACTATGTCTAATATACGCTATACATTTTCTATCCTTTCTGCTCCAACACTTGGACAGTCACAGATGGTGACATTTTACTATGTATTTACAGATGTTTGAATTAATGATACTGTGTTCTTCTGGTCACAGACTAGAAAGCTGCTGAACAGGATTACCTAATGTCAAAATTGGTTTGTGATGTTCAAGCCAAATAACCAGTAATAACTCTATGAGTGGAGAACTACTTTAAAATGCAGTATTTGGTCAGACCCAAGAATAAAACAGGATTAACTCTTGCTTTATTAATTTAATTAAATATTACAATTATTTGTGTGTAGTTGGATGAATATGGGTTAAAAAAAAAAAAAGATATGTAGCTAGTTATTCTGAGAGTCGTGAATGTAAATGCAAACACTTAAGTTAGATGTTGGCTTTTGTGAGAGCTTTATCTGTAGTCATTTTCTGTCTTCTTGACTATTAATCTTTTGCATTTGTATGAACATAGTAGGATTCCTGACTAGTAAAGTTGGCTGAACTTCAGAAAAGGAAAGAATGTGGAGCAATATGGGAAAAAAAAAAAAAAAAAGTTGTAGAGAGCAGTGAGGAAATAAAGGAGAGGATTAAGTGGGGAATAAAAGATAGGACAGAAAACCAAGAAAAGTGGTAAAGAAGGTCAGAGATGAGGAAGCAGAAAGCATGATTAATGTTTTTATGTTTTGTGCTTAGCTTAGGTCTGTGTTTCTCTAGTGATGGCATTTATGATCAGAACTAGACAGATTCAGCTGAGGTTGAATATCAGCTTCCTTGAAAAGGCTGGGGATGATGGAGAAGGAGATTAGAATGCTGATTAATTGCTCCTCAGCTTGGATCTGACCTGCTGAGAAGCACTGATAAATAAATACCACATAGCAATACTAAACATCTCCAGAAAAGCCTGCAAATGAATTTCCATTATTCCTTGAAAGTGTTTCTTTTTGTTTTGAATTCATTTATTGACATTGCTGTGTTGTCTTTTTGAACATAAATCTATATTTTAAAAATCAGACCCAAAGATATTCCTTCTCTTTTCATGAGGACCAAGGCGGTGGCTCAGGCAGCAGTTACATGTGCAGAGAGTTTAGACATCAAGGATTTACATTTTTGTACTAGATAGCAATGAAACTTCCTGGAATAACGTTGGCTATTATTGAGCAGTACCACTTCTTTTGTTTTGTTTTTATTTTTTTCTTAGACACAGAGAAGTTAATGAAAGGTATAAATCACTGTATGTCCCAGTACCACTGATGCATTTCTGACTGTGGCTGAATGACATGGTTCCAAGTGCTATGAAGTATGTTAGCACCTTTGTCATCTTCAAAACAGAGCTAGATATCTCCCAATATTTCTTACCAGTATTTCAAATCACATCATGTCATTTCATATCTGTGATTTCTTTTTCCCTCCTTGAGTTAGTCAAGTTAGAAATACTTCAAGCAATCTTTTCTCTCCCTTTCTAATGATTTGAGCTATGGATACTGTAAAGGAAAGTCAATAATATGAGTATCTGGCCTATAATTCCAGTTTTGGAATGCTTCTGATTTACTTAAAACTAATTAACAGTGCTGAGATGAGAAACATCTTGGTAGCAACTCTTTTAATGTCTTTTCACGATTTGACGCTCCAATATTGGTGGCATTTTCTGCTGGCATATGGAGAGATATCTATCTCTGTGGGTAAGAAATGTACATTAAAACTGAATGTAGCAGATAAGAAACTGTTTACAGATGAGAAAGAGAAGGAAGATCCATGAATTAACCTTAGGATGCCAGTCTCTGAACATTGTTGAATCTGTTCTCAGTATTTACAGAGGGTTTCTCTAATTTACCACCATTTCATTGTTGATTACTGAGTATTTAGGTTTCCTTTTCTTTTCCTTCCCTTGTTCATTCTTTCTTTTAGGAGTGAACCTGAAAAAATTTGGAAGCAAAGGGTGGGATGGTGGATAAGAAAGGTGACCACATGTTTTGCTAGTACTGGGATTTTACACATTCGGATGCGGAAAAAGTATTAGGACTCTTGTCAGAGCATCCTATTGGCACTCTGCGTTTGATATCATTGGTGTCAGCAACTTCAGTTTGAGCTATCTTTGACAGTCCTGATGACAGAAGAGTAATTCATGCTTCTCAGGCACTGGAGTCAAAGATTGAGGTGAGGGTAAAGCAAGAGGCCTGCTGTCTCATGTTGCTGCTTAAATTTTTACAGTTGGTTTTTTGTTGTTGTTGTTGTTGTTGTTTTTGTTTTTTTTCAATTGTTAGAGAATTTGAGAGTAAGAAATCAACAAGACAAAGGAAGTGAGTGTCAGTGAATTTAGGTACTGCAGGGAGAAATCTGCAGTCTGTAACCAAATACTTTGTCCCTTTCACAGACTCCTGAAATAGCTCTGTGAATGCAGAATGAGAGGTTCTTGCTGCAACATCCCTCCATGGGCCCTGGGATTCATCTATCATCATTTCCAACTTTAGAAAATGATAGGGTGTTAATGTCAGTGATCTAGCTGCATTCTCCTTCCACCTGCCTTCATATGCTGAAGCTGCTGGTGGTAGGGCAGAGGAAAGGATTTGCTTTTCTGTAAATAAATGTGCTCAGAGGGGGACATTGTCTATGCATCTTCTGAAGTAAACTGGCTCTGCATGGAGGACCCTAGTAGATTCAATCACCTTGTGGGTTCCCAAAATAATAAGTCTCTCTTGCTTTCATTTTCTCTCAGGGGGAGGAATGCAGTTGATTATTTTGCATTAAGATTTGGTTGAACACCTTATTATTAGCTTTACTAGTATATATAGTACACACAATCTGTTGTTATTTGCATGAATGTGAGCATGACAGGCCTTTGCTTTTCATCTGCTTACAAACTCCCATGTATTTACAAAGCCAATTGCTAGTCAAAATAAATAAATTAATGTCTGAGTCATATGTCTGATCCTAGGCAACAATCTGCATTCTTCCATCTGGCTGCCTAAATACCTATGTGCTTCATTAGTAAATATGATATTTGTATTTTATTTTCCTTTTTCCTAGTTCTTTAAGGACTATTTCCCTCCTTTTTCTACATCTTGTACTCAGATTCCCAAGTTACTTCCCTCCCCTTCTCTTTCTCCCTAGAAACTCCTGCTCAGAATTTAGCTAATGGATTTCTAATTCAATTTGGACTTCTGCTGGGATAAAATCAGCCTCCTACAAAATAATTTACGGTTCTTGAAAAATTGGCTGTGGCTGAAATTAGGTAACTAGCACTAGACCAATAATAATATCAGTAAGATCCAAGGAAGAAAACAGTGAATCAGTAGGTATTCATGAGGAGGATTAGTGTTAGTCTCAGAACAATGGTCCAATCAGGACTCCTCTACCCCATGGAGAGAACTCCTCAGAGCACCTGAGGTCAAGCCTCTGCTCCAAGTCCTGTGCCTGAACTACAGCATGGGTGCAGAAGGAGTCCAACATGGAAGCAGAAGGTTACTGCAAGGGCACAGAATAAAACCTGGTACCTGCTGTGCCTATCACTGGCTCCAAAATAGCTGGGGTATATTTCCTAGTGATTCTGTAAATGTAACTTCAATTGTAGCCCTTTGTTTAACTGTTGCTGGCTGTTTAGTAAATGATGCTGATTGAGGTGTTTTGGATACATTTTGAGGAAAGAACCTGAGTGCTGCATTGTGCACTCAGTTGTGAAGGTGTAGTGCATTACAGTGCTGTCAGGCTGCTGCATCCATTTTGCAGATGGGACCTTGAACCTGCCAGGACAGATTTCCCCATGGTTGCACAAGAGTATCCATTCTCTGGTCTCAGCTCAATGCCTTAACCATAAGGCCAGCTGACTGAGCAGTTATTTGAGGCACGGGTAAGTGTCCTGTGTTTCATTAACTGGGCACTTCAGATATCTCATGCAATCAGGGCCCATAACATCCCACTAGACCTCGGTTTTATTAATCATGAGGTGCTGGTCATCACTCTTTGCTGAGAAAAATACTAGCATTGAAAGCATTAGAAATCTGGGAGCAGAGCTCTGCAGCAGTTTTAATAATGGGAAAAGTAAGGATATAAATAGCCATTCTTGCTAAAACCAAAGGACTGACTGACATTTTAACCCTAACACACTGATGCAAGAAGCAAGCTTAATTATTAATATGAAACAGCATAAAAAGCTAAGAAAGCATTTACAATATACCACATCCAGTTATAGATCATCTCTCAAGCTGACAGTGCAGAACTCCTTTCATGTGCCCTAGACATAAACAAAACATTTTACATGGGTTGATTTACATTAAACCAAGTTGTGTTGATGGTATGATTTACCACTAGCCCCATGTGCCTACAGCTGATGATAGTCTAGTCTGAGCTCTGTTGCTGCTTCCAGGACATGAAAAAGCACTAAAAGTCTTCTTTGGTTTTTGTTGCATTTAAGACATCATGTTCAGACTGTTGACACAGCAGTCAGATGAGGAATCTGTGTCTGAACTTTTAATTCTACAAATACATTGAATTAATTATCCTCAGATTTTTCCTGAATTGTGTGCTTTGGACTATGCCCAGGAAACTTGTTTCCACTATGTGTTGAGGTTATATTTTATGGACTATAAAATGCATCCTACATTCTCACCACAAAGGTTAAGTTAGGTCTTGTTAAAAGAGACTTTTTGTATTATTGTATGAGGCACCTACTTTCATCTTCATGTAAATATGTTGGGCTCTGTCCTGTGTGATAAAGAGTGCCTGAAGGGGACTTGAGAATGAATAGGTTTAACGAAAAGTATTTTAGCTTAAGCCTTGTCCATCTTTAATTAGTTATCAGGGTTAAAAGAGAGGTCAAGAGCCTGGAGCTGCTTCAGGACTAATGTGTCAAAGAAAAGTGAAGCCTAACACTGAAGAGGAAATGATGCTCCTTGGAGGTTCAATAATTTTTTGACCCTGTGTCAACCATTATGACTGCTAATGGCAACTGGGGTAGAAATGTTTCAAATCAGACTTTGCTTTGCAGGTGGTTGAGAAGGAATCTCATGCTACCACACGAGTTCATTGCTAAGTAGAATCCTAAAGGAAAAATGAGTTTCAGTTTGCAGTTGTTATCTGGCCCTGTTCCTTTACTGTTAGTATATTGCACTCATATTACAGAATAGAAAAATGGAGCATGTAGCCCCTACTGCATGAGCTCTACAAAGCAAAACCATGTCCAGCAGAAGCCCTGGCATTTTTTTAAGTAGGGTAAATACCCAGAGCTCACACGTGAAGAATGTGGCATATGTGCTCTGTGAACTAACACTTCTTGTTACACTTTGTGTTTTTGTTACATAACAAAGGGAGATAAATGTTCTGAAACAGTTCTCAATCCGCTTACTTTTAAAAACGTGGATCTTTTCTTAGTTTGAAAGAAATGGAAAGAGAGCAACAGAACAAAGGCAAAGGAGGGCAGTCTTCCACATGATAATATTTACAAAGAAATTTCACTGATGTCATTTGTTGTGTGCAGCACCTGCAAATAAAACAGGGCTTGCAAATTTAGTAGCCTTGGTGATATAACCAAACCAACCAGGTCCAATAGCTCTGTAGAAGCAAAAGAGTGAAGTTTCCTTTAGAATTAATGAATCTGTTTTAAGAAAGGATGGTAGAGACAGGGCTTTGCCTCTTCACTTGACATTTACCTCCATCTTTATATATTTAAATGGCTAGACACCGCATAATGAACATAACATGCAGGTTACTGCATTAGATTTCTTGTACTGACAACAATTATTACAAACTCCCTTGGACAAAGAACAACTTGTTGCTTTTCTTATTCTACAGGAAGTCACTTCAATGCCTTGTGTGAAATCACAGTATGCTCTGGCTTTTTCCTGCTCTGGGTCCAGTGCTAACAAATACCTGTGCCATCCCTTGCATGTTTAGGCAGCAGCTTGTAGTCTGACGGAGTTTGTCTCAAGGCAATGGTAAAGATCTGGATACAGCACCTTAAATGTCATGTCTGTACCTATGTCTGTTGGATTAGCAACACGATCTACAAAGAGCTCTGTCTCTTACAGAAGGCTGCAAGAATCATGTTGAAGACACATTCTGTCTTTGGATTGCCTCTGATCTGAGTGACGATAAAATTGCCATTGGCCTCAGGAAAAGCAGTAAATTTAATTATTATTGTGAATTAAATGAACTGTGGGAAGATGCATTTTTGCCAGTCAATGATATATAACTTGCACATTGCTTTATAAAGCTAGTACACACCCTTTAGTGCATCCGAGTAAAAAATAAAATTGTTTTCCTCCTTTTGATCTAAATCTCCTTTTAGTTACTCAGATAAAAATCAGGTGTGACTTGATTACCACCAGTACAGTTTTAACAGGCATCAGTGTGGGAGGAAAGGTGAAGGTATAGCCAAGGTAGAGGAAACAGTGCAAACTGATTGCTGTAGGTAACCCAGTTATGCAGGGTGTTCACATTAGCTGTGTCAGAGTGATAACTGTTTACTGTTTCCTCTTCATTTGCTATTGGTTTAATATTGGGCCATAGTCCATTCATATGAAACAGGAAAATGCAGTAAAGCATGCAGCAATAATGGTTCTGTTCACTGCAGTGCTGCAAGCCAGCAGGAGTGCATAGGCTCCTTTTGTTTCTGCAGATGAGAAACTCCCATTTCTGAACCATTGCTCTCAGCCTTAGCTGGCATTCTGTGCAGTATCAAGGTGTGTGCTGGTGTTACACAGAAAAGCATGGTGCTCTCTTCTCTCTTTCAATTCTCCCCAACTTGCTGAGATAATCTGGTCAAGATAAGGTGGACAAAATGAAAAGGATTACTATATCAGGGCTCTGGTAGCCTAAATTTTATTTATTTATTCATGTCTTTATTATATTTGGTATAGAAGGCCAGTCATCAAACAGAAAAAACCTCCTTCCTGGACCCAAGTTGATCTTAAAATCCAGTATTTCAGATGTCTTAGATGACCAAGCCCTGGCTTTACAAAGGGCTTCAGTTTGGTACCTGTGGCTGACAGTGGGTTGCACCTTGCTTCTTGGACCTGTGTTGAAGTTGCTTCCTTTGGTAAGGGTAAAAGAACAAAAAGAAAGGATGTGTTTGGGTTTTGTTCAATTGTGCTTGTTCAGAGAGCAGACTTCTGCCCACCAGCCTCCTGATCTACACATGGCTGTTCAGTGGTGATGGCTTTCGTAATATACCATGCAGAGCTTGTGTTTGTCCTCCTTGGGAAGTGTCATTTCAGCCAAGGTCTGGTAGGATTGTCTGTACAGAGCCCTTGTGGGTACAAGAGAAATTCATTCCTCTTTTTGGTATTTATTTATTTCATTTCTGAACCGAACTCACCCATTTCACTGAATGCTCTATCAATTTCTCTATCATTTTTTCCCCACACAGTGCCTGCCCTCTTGCTTTCCATGCTGAAAGAGCATTTTATTTTGTGGGTGCTAAGTGAATATGACTCTGAAATTCCTTCAGTGTGTTCCCGTGAGAGTTCAACAAGGTTCAGCATGCATCTTGTTTGTGGGCTGCCACAAAGCCAAATAATCCTTTTTAGATACAGAAAGCCTGCAATGAATTCAACTGGAGAGCAGATCTGAGCCTTCCAGGCTGGCCAAATATGATGCTGTTACAAAACTGCAGTCTTCCCAGGCTATCTGGTGAAATCATTTGTCTCTGAGATACTGAAGAATAAGGTGTGATTGCCTCATAGCATGCCATCTCTGCAATCAGCTGGCTGCAGGGCTGACGAAGGATATGGTGCTGAGAAAGCCACCTTCTCCTCTTCCTTCATAAGGTAAGGCAGGGAAATGTACTTTCTCTTTTTAGTTGGCTCCTGGAATGGAGCAGGGACAAGAAAGACCTCTGACAGGGCAGCTACTCACCAGTAATTCTCTCCATTGACTTGCTTCTTGCTTACACATCACATCTCATTGGGTCTTTAAAGAAGTCCTGTTTTCTCCCACTTCTCATGCTGTTTGGCCTAATTTTCGCAACAGAGTATCTATTTCAGTCACCATAAAGGGGCTGAAAGTGGACGTGCGCTGTATAGCATGCAGGATTTTTGCTTCCGTGCTTCCCATCTGGTGGCACCATGATACTGCATACCCTTCCAGGGATTTAAGAAAATTCTGGGACCAAAGGACTTGGAGTTCAGTGATTTTTCCCTTCTTTTTTTTTTTTTTTTTTCTTTTCTTTTTTTTCTTTTTTTCAGGAAGCATTCATTGCAAAACAAACCGTTGCCTCCATCCTGAGAAAGCCTTCTTACCCAGCTATCACCTGCTGTTAATCTCGCAGTAAACAATACTCATTGCTCTAGAAGGCTTTTAATCATAATGTTAAAAACCAAACAGAAATCCCAACCATACAGTTAGCTCCGGCTGCCTTCCTTGCAATGCACAGAGAGTGATCTTGCCGAGTGATGGGCATCCAAATGCAAACGGAATTAGCTTTGCAGCCATTCATTTTAAATTGCTCTTGACTCATTCTGAAGTAAATTCCATTTGAGAAGAATTTGCTGCAGGTCTCACGCAAGGAGATAATGGTCCTATCTATTATGATCTAAGCAATAATAGTGTAAGTCTCGCAGTTCAGAAATATAGTGAGATATACACTGGGCTGATGAGAATTAAAGCTTGATATATAGTAATAAAACTAGTGATCTAGAGATGAATAGATTGGTGTATGAAACACAATATTTTCCTGCCACAGATTAGAGCAGGGATACTAGTCCATAAAAAGAGAAGGGTACTATAAAATCTCCTTTTCCACTTTTTATGCTTGAAGAGCTATAATACATACAGTTTTACAAACAAGTGCATGAAAAGAATAAAGACCTTGACATCAAAAGGCTCTTGCTTAGAAAAAGGTTTGTTTTAACTTCATAGAAAATTAAACTGAAATTAAACTGAAATTTCTGTGTGTGTCATCCTGTGCCAGCTTCTGTGCTGATTTCAGTGACGCTTTTCCTATTCCTATAGATTTTCCATTTGGTTTGCACTTAAAAAATATATAAAATTGTCAGATACTATAGAAGGCAAATAAAAGAGCACATCTGTATTCAGGCCAGCAACTAAAATAAAAATTACAAATTAAATTTATAGATTAAAAGGACTGTTTTAAATTTACTCTCTTAATGTGAATGAACTGCGTAAGTGAAATCAGTTTAGCAGTACCATTAATCAGGTCTTTTGTCTTGCTAGTATAAATCAGTCAATAACAACAGATGGGCTGTACACTTTATTATGTGAAAATAAAGATGAATGTGACATATCGCAGAAGTAAACTTGCAGCTCAAAGTTGCTGAGCACAAAATGGGACTTGTTTTAACAGGGGAGAAGCATGCATGACTTGTGTTTCTATTTGATCAAGGTTGTGAAGAAGCCATGGCAGAATGATTGGCAGTCGTTTGTTTCCTCTGGACAGAGAAAAAATTGCCTAATTTAAGTAAGAGTTAAATAAGAACAGTATAAAGTTTGCTTCTTCATTGAGTCATTTTTCCCTTGTATACTGCTGGTGGAGCACACATAGAGAGCTGGCCTCCACCTGCCCTATAGAAACAGACTCGCCACGTAGTTTTAACACAGTAATCCCCCATAAAACTAGGACAGAGTTTGGTGTTCATTTTGGACAGAGATAATGGCCCATACTTAAGTGGTCAGGAGAAACTTTGATGAAAGTATTTATAAAATCATTGGAAACATGTCTTAATGAAAGTACAGATTCATCGATTGCTTTAAGTTCTGCTGGAAGCTTGCTTTGTTGAGAGTTGCAAAATTCCAAGCATTTTCAAGTGTCCTATGTTGATGTTTTCAGAAGGAAATATGTTTGATCTTTCAGAACAATGTATATGTAATACACTACCATTATAATTATGTATTCACATTGCTGCAAACGTCACCATGAAAGCATAACAACATATAATTCCTTTAACAAAAAGATGCAAAATTTTGATCTGAATTTGGTTCCAAATCCCACCCCAAATGAGCAGCCTGTGCTTTACCTTTAACCCACCAACTTGTGACTTGGGCTGCTTATTTCCTTGTAAGAATAAGCTTTTCCAATAAGTTGAGTTCAGCGGGCAAACCCATACTTTCATCTTTTCTGCAGCTCTCTTCTCCCTTCTTTTAAACGTTCCATTTACGTCTTTGCGAAGATGCAGTTAATTGGTCAGGCAGCAGAAGTATTGCCTTTGATAATGTGCTGAAATCTAGTGGTGAAAATAAATGCATTTATTCTTCCAGTCACCAGAAATTAGTGAAGCAATACTTGTTTAATTATGAAACATATGTGTGCTTTGTTAGTTTCCATCTGTCTACTCACTGATTTGCAATTAAATGACCAGAAGAAAAAGATACATCCTGTGGCAATTCAGGGGAAATGATTCATCTCTAATGTTGCTGTGCTGCATGTGGCTGTGGAGCAACGTGTATGAGGGAGGGAGGCAGTGGGGAAGTGGGGAGTTACAGGCAGAAAGGGATGAGGAATGCTGGAAATCCTTTTGCTTCAGTTCAGGTATGTTTCCTTGTCAGGAAACCAAATGTTGTGTCACCTCGCTTGCTGAATGTCATCATTCCCTTTGGGAGGAACTGGAGAGCAGAACAGAGCAAGGAAGAAATAACTAATAAGGGGTGACAGAGGACTGCAGAAAGGGAGGCTGGACTGGTCAGAATGGAAAGGGAAAGAGGAGGGAGGGAAAGTGTTAAAAATATAACTGAAATATTTTGATGTTGGAGATGGAAACTAAATTATTATTGTATATCACAGATGTTATCTTTGCTAGTAAAATGCCAGGCTGTGTTTAGTGATCCTTTCTTTGTACATTGAATGGCTCCATTGTGTTATCTCTGAAGGAGTGATGTGGCAATGAAAGAAGCTCATTAATATAGAGAAAAAATGGTAAATAATTATGAATTAATGTGAAAAAAAGGTGAATGCATGCTATATTCATAAGCAGTTCAAGAGGCTTGCAAATTCTCTTTATGCATAGGGTCCTCCCATTGCTAATGAAGATGTGCAGTCTACCTTGCATAGCTCTGTGTCTGGGCTGCCAGCTGTCTTGTCCCATTTCCTCCTTCTGTCACTGCTCTTTCTTGTCATTCTGCAAGGCTATGGCTGGAAGGAGAACCTTCCATGCCCATGTAATCCTGGGCACAGCTGGCTCAGACATGTCTTGGGTATGGGAAGGAGCTGCCTGACATTCTGTCTTCATGAAGACTGGCAGGGAGGAGATAGCCAACCTTCTGCAGGACTTTTAGCTTGATGATCTGTGCTGTTCTATTGCTCACCAGCAACGTCCATCACTGTTTATAGTGATAACTGCTTCAGAGAAAGAAAGGAGAAGATTGAGTAAAGCTCTCAGGACCATCCACTTATTGCTGACGGATCTGTCGCCATTTGGGGACAGATCACTACACCTCCTCACTCCCCCCCCCCCCCCCCTGCTGAATTCTTGCACACACTGATAGCAAGTGGGTGGGACAAGGATTGTTCTCAACTGAAATGATGCGATCTCCACTAAATTGGTGTTTTCTGGTGTACAAATAATTGGCAGAAGGGTTTGAAAGAGAGGTTTGTGAGGAGGGGACCAAGAAAAGGAAGGTATGTGGGTTGGGTGTTGTTACTGATTCCTTCTGTTTGTTTGGACTCCTCCTTCATCTCCAGGCGTCTTGCACTGAATTGACTCATGATCAGCAGCTCCAGGGAGGTGCGCAGGTTCTTTAAATCTATACCATGGGGCTGCATTGGGCCAAAGTTTTACCCTCTCACATCTGCCATGCCCTGTGTTGCAGCTCCTGCTTCCTTTCCACAGTGAGAACAGCACAGACGATGGTGCTACAAGCCAAATATATTAACTACAACTTGGCACTCTCATTAGCAGTCTTAACAACAGTCTGAATGCTGAACAAAGAGGCATAGGCTGGACATGCATTTAGTCTCCTGCCCTTAAAGTAAATATAAAATTGTTCATCTAAAACGAAAGGCGTTATTTCCTATTTGTAACATCCTCAGCCTATACTTGCTTTGTGCATTCACTTGATTAAACACAGTGATAAGTCACAATAGTAAAGAGTGACCTTGAAGCCTTCAAAAGTTTCTATTATTTCTTTTTATGGTTTTGCAGTCAACTCTCCCAAGCGCTAAAATAATGTTTTATTGCTTGTGTTGCTGGTGATGATAACAAAGGGACGTTCCCAGTCATGTGAATGTGCACATCGCTGTCACATCACATACAGAAAAGAGAACTGAGGATGTAAAGAACAATTTCTTCTAGTCTGCAAACAGCAGTGCATTTAAGCCTCTGTCTAAGAATGCTCCTAAGATAACCTTTTATTTGAAAAACGTGCTCAGGAAGTGCTTGTGAGTCTTTGACAGCTGAATCTTGGTTGTTTCATTTGTTTTTCTTGTTTCTTTTTATTGCAGATGATGATTTTTTTCATGAACTTCCAGAAACTTTTCCTTCTGATCCTCCAGAGCCATTGCCCCACTTTCTCATCGAACCCGAAGAAGCTTACATTGTTAAAAACAAGCCTGTGAATCTGTACTGCAAAGCAAGCCCAGCCACGCAGATCTATTTTAAGTGCAACAGTGAATGGGTTCATCAGAAGGACCATGTGGTGGATGAGAGAGTAGATGAAACCTCCGGTGAGTTTCCATTATGTCATGAGAATTAAAATGCAGTAATATCAAGCTGACCTTTGTAATCTAGCAGCTATTCATATGGCAGCTACTTTTCTTTACTCTTGATACAGCCATGAATTCTGCAACTGACAGTACTGAACACTAGCTGTCATAGCATAAAGGTGCTGTCTGCCTCCATGTCAGTTAGTAAAATATGTTTTGTAGAGGATTCTATTCTCATCTGAACCAAAACTCATAAGGGCCTTTGCACAAAAAACAGAGAATTGTTTCCTCAGCCAAACCTACCCCCTTGTTCACTTCTCCAGTGCCAAAAATTCTGAGTGGTTGTTCTGCATTTTAGGTACAGACCAAGAGCCACAGTTTCTCCTAAGTGCTGAAGAATATAGGGATTGTTCCTAGAATAGGGTTTTTCTTGGGAAGATCTGGGGAAAAAGAGAATAAAAAAAAGAAAAATTTAATTGTCTTCTGTCATGATTCTATGAAGGAAGGAGAAAGTACACGTGGGCACAGTTTAGAGCAGGGTATTGATCCAGAGAAAGCACCTGGCTGTTATTCCGTTTTTCACCTGCTCCAGAGAGCCCATGTGATGAAGAACTGCAGTATGTTAGCAAGGAAAAAAAGATAAAAATAAAGCCCAGAGCTTCATCCTTACTCATCCAGTATCAGAAATTCAATGGCATTAATGGGGGCTGCAGACAAAGCTTAAAAATTTGAGATATTAACTAGAGCAAATCAAACACATGATTGTTCCAATTTGGAAAGACTGGTAATCAATTGAATTGGAGTCACATGCAAGGAGAGAAGGGAAACTTACTTCAAAAAGTCAAAAAGCAGTTTTGATGGCTCTGAGAAATAGGATACTAAGCAAGAAGGTACCTTTCATTTGGGAATTACACCACCACTTGGTCTAATTACTTAGAAAAATAACTCCACCAGATGTCTTGGAAGTCTCTTGTGAACTGGCTTTTATTTGTTTCGGCTCATTTATTTGTACAGAGATCAAAAGCATAAGCTTTTAACAGTACAGTGGTGCTCTCAGCTTGAGAAAGAGAAGGTGGGTGTAGGGAAGAAAGACTCTCAAAAAAAAATCTATATTAAACTTCAGGCCTCTTTATTTAGTTATAAGAATAAGCTATTCCAGCAGGGAAGATACAGCAGAAAAACTCAAAAAAGAAATATCTTAATACATCAGCTTTTTTTCCCCTTTTTATTTTTTTTCCATGGTAGTGCACTGCTGTGAAGGACAAGCAAAAGAACAGCTATCACTGTGTTAGTTCTTTAAGCTTTTATCAACATCAGTATTCAGTAACTGCATTATGGCTTCTGTGCAGAACAGTCAGAGGCAGCTTTGAAAATGGAGGGTCTGATTTTTCTCAGTAACCTAGAAGAAATAAAACAACATTTGTTTTGAACTCAGCAGTTCTTTGCTCATATGCAGGAGGAAAAAATAAGACTCTAAATGATTGTTTTCAGGTTTCTTCTTTTTTCTGATCTAAGAAGGGGGAATTAACATTCCATGTAAACAATGAAAAAGTATGACTAGCTTTCTTATGGAAAAGCTAATGTAAGGTTTGTAAAAATCAGTGGTGAATCGTGTGTCTTAAAAGATAACACTAACAAAAAGCAGTTATCCACCCAGCCACAAAACAGAACTGCTGAGTAAAGCACTGCTCTGTAGTGGGAAAAAGAATACCTAAAAATGCTGCATATTTACTGAGTAACCTGGCTTGAATACCACAAGTCCATACATTTTTAATACACAGTCTAGTGTTGATGTGTTGGGTAAAATTGGTGCAATCATGCCTAATAAAGTACAAGATGGAGACAGAAGCATTGTATTAATTCTAAGAACATTAAACATAACAAGACAAAACAACAAATTATTGAGAATACTAAACAATAAATGCATTTTGTAAGCTTTATTATGGGAGGTAGTTTATACTTAAGAAACATTGACTTAAAAGCTTGTGCCAAAATAAGAGCAAGTTACGAAGCTGGCTCATCCTTTTAGCATCCTTGCTCTGCAGTGAAGCTTACGGGTCTCAGGAAATGCGGATGCATGGACTGTAGTTTTCAATTCAAGTGAAAAATTCATTGCAATACTTCTTTGTTTTTTTCAAAATCTAATTCTAGAAAAACATCATGGTACTGCAAAACAGTTTGAAGAGAATGTAGAAGCTTAGTCTTGAAAAGAGATGCATCTGGATATATTAGAGGACACACGTTTTGAATAATAAGCAGAAGCAATTACATGTAAACAAAACCCATATCCAATTAGAGATACTACATTAGAGAGCCTGCATTTGTCAGTCAGCCTGGTTGATGCCAAAAGGTTAGTTAATGCATATCACAGGTGCAATGTTTTTGCGTCTTCCTCTACTTCATCTGAGAGCCTATAGCTCATTACAGAACATGGAATATAAATGGATAAACAGTGTATTTAAGGTAGGGGTAACATTGTAAGTAAAATAGAAATTTCCTTTTCTCAAAATAGTGAAAACTCAGGAAAATGTATATCTGCTGCAGGAGGAACTAGAGATTAAGTTGCAGGAGACTGTAGCTTTGAGGATTCATACTGGTGCCTAAAGAGAAGGCACTAAACATACGATGTGATCAGCTTGGCAGCTTGCACTAGCCATCTTGCAAAGCGCTTCCAACTTTGAGACTACTTAGGTTTCTTTTGCAATTTTTGACTACTTAGTGCAGTAATTGTGACACAGGGCACAGGAAAGGAGGCTGGAGGAAAATGTCTGCAGACCAGCATATGCCTAGCTCTAATGTGCACCTGTGTTAAGAGGAGGTGTGTGCCTGCATAGGTATGAAGAAAGTGTGTGCATCGCCCTGTCTGCAGATGCTCATGGGCTCATGAAATTCAGTCTGTCTCCTTAGAGCACGTCTAAAGCGAACTCCTTATTTACCCACCTCTTAATAATCCAGAGCTCAAAGAGATCTCATTTATAAAGTATTTGTGCTGTTCAGTCATGCAAGCCAAGCAACTAAGAACTCAGCATACTCTTTTCCTGTGATGTTTTACAATTTCTATGGTTTGTTCTGCACAAATATGAAGTGGTGCACCACACAGAGTTACTCTCCAGCAGCCATTGTTGAACCAGGCTTTCCCTCTGTCCCTTAGGTAGAAAAGCAGAGCAAAGGAGCTGGACAAACAGGCAATAAAATATATGACAGGAAAATAATAATGGTCAAGTATGCTTTCTTTTCTACAGCACAGGTTATAGGAAAGAGAGACAGCTAAGTACAGCTATGATGCCAACAGCACTTCATCCAAGAATTGTAAATGATGCATGAAAGAGAGAAATATGTTTTGATTTGTGAAAGATTATATACTCATGGACTTTGAGCCTGTGGCAAGAAATTAAATCTGCCTAGAGATAATTAACTCTTCTTATAAGGTGAATTTGTTTCTGCCACCAACAAAACTATAAAAACAGCACAGCAATAGTTGCGGCACAAGAGGAGGAATGAGAGTTCAGTCATACTCTTATTGAACTGAGCTGCTAGACTAATAATGACTATATTAAAAATGCTAATTTTTAAGAGGAGAAAAATAAGCATTTCTCCTGCATTTGTTTTTATATATATATATATATATATATACATATATACACATATATGTGTGCATATATATCCTTTTATTTATGAAGGAGAAGGTACAAAGTAAGAGTTACATATTTATGCACTTTGCACTGGGTGCTATTTTTTAACAGTAGGTAAAGCTTTGCTGTGAGGAACATGCACAGGGACACTGTGGGAGCTGTTTCCTTCTGGTTGGAGAGAATGGGAACAGTAACAGTGGCAGGGTGTTGTAGTACCACTTTATTTTATTAAATTGGCCTGAAGAGAGCCTGGCAAAAAATTCCAGTGATTGAGCCTGAGAAGTCAGAAGCTTTACTTAGAAGATCATTATATTCTGTTTTAAACTTCAGACTCTCTGGAATTTTTCATCTTTATGAAAAAGTTAAGCATTTTCATAAAGAAGTCAAATGGGTGCTTTGAAAATCTTTAGTGCGCATCTTTGACTTTCATTTCCTATGTACATGAAATACAAGGCAAGTGATGGTCTTTTTTATGTTTTCTGCTGGAATATTTTCCCATTAATGTGGAAAAATATATGTAAAGAAATAAGAACACTGGTTTTAAAAAGCAAAAATGAAAGTTGTTTTGAGGGAGCACATTTGATTTTATGACTGACTTTCATAAAAGATAATAGCAAAGAAAGTAAAAGGAACCCTGCAGAACTGCTGCTACTGGGGGCAAGAGAATTCCATTGTCACAGAGTGGGAAGCTTAATGGCATCAATAATTATTAGAGAAATTTTTGCACATTTTCCAAATTATTGTGCCTCTGAAAATGGCTATGGCAAAAGATTTTATTTTGAATGTCTGCTTTTTATGGAGAAATATCTCCATACAGGAAAAAAAACAAAACAAAACATTATGCAGTGGCAGAAAAGTTTCAGACATACAGAAAATGAAGATCTTGCACCACTTTCATTTGTCCAGAGGGATTAAATGCTGCTAAATCAAAATAAATATTGCCCTGCTGTACAACAATGAGAAGTCAGGACTACTGCTTATCCGTTTGGAAATGCATTGAAATAGTTTCCCCATGAGTATTAAGATGAAATGATCTATAAACCCTCTCTTGCTCTCTGCAATGGCAGTGGCTTGTTCTCTCTCTGCTTCAACCAAAGATAAAACAATGTTTGAAATACTTCAAGTGCTAATGAGAAATATAGAGCAGTTTGGACAACGTTCTGTTGGCCTGCATCTTATTTTTCTCTGATGCACAGGGAGAGGAAGACTCAGGGAGCTTACGGATTCCCTCTTGTGCACTCCCAAATAGCAAGATGGAATAAAGACTCCTGTGCCTGTCCTGAGGACACAGCTAATGCAAAACGAACAAGTCTAGCTGTGCTATCCACAGAGGAAAGACATGCTGAGGGAGGCTCTGTTAAGGACTAGGTGAAATCACCAATCTTTTTACTCTGGCCTTCAAAAGCCAGATCTCAGAGGACTTAACATCCACCAGGAGCATCCTAATGCTCCTTAGCCCTCAGCAAATAAAGGTAACTCCCTGGACTTCCCTTGATCTGTCCCTTCCACTCACCACTTCTCCTTTTGTTGAAGCTAGAATCTGAATCAGAATAAGATTTCCACCTGCTGAAGGTGGCTTCTCAAACTGCATTCAGCAGAGTAAATATGTCCTTTTTTTCAGACAGAAGTCTCAGATTTTTTCATTTCAGTCTCTTTACATGGCTGCTGCTGTGATTCCTGTGCTTACCTCCCACCATTACCTTTTCCCATTAATAATGTATTTCTGGTTGACTTGTAGATTTGATGAAAGGAGACTGAGCTTTTGACGTCTGGTCAGCATTGATCTGGCAAATAGGAGGTTGTTACCTTAAGCAATGGCTTTGGCAACATGTCAAGGGAGTAGGCATCCAGCTAGCTAAATCTTTAATAGTTCTCCCTCAACAGAGAGATCAAAGATTGATGTCTACCCTTTTGCCTTTAAGGCAGTTCTTTCAGGATGCTGCAGCCAAGACAGCATGGAGAAGCCTCCACAGTGACTCTGGCACCATTTACAGAGACAGAAATATCACTTCCACAGCACTCTATCACTTTCTTTTTCTCTGAGTATACATCTCATGAAAGCTCTTTCTTTTGGTGTTAGTGACAGTGTGTTTTGAGGCTGCATTGCCCTAGCAAACGAAAGCCCCAATGATTTGTTTGACCTCCAGCTAACATTCCATGTTGAAGCTGGGACTTTTGATTATACAAAGATCATCTTACACCCTCTCATTTTGAGCAGCTGTGTGCTTTTGTCCTGGTATTTTTTCATGAACAACAGAAACTATTGCTGCTGCTAAAATGCAGCACTTCTTTGAATATCAGCAGTGGAGAACTTAATTTAGGAGTCCAGATATGAAATCTTGGTGCAATGTAAGAATGAGTCTAGGAGAGGAGCACAGAGGGGTACCATTTTCCTTCTTTTCTGTGATCTCCTGCTCTTTTCCTTCTGCACCTATTCCTTTCTTAATGCCTGCTTGCCTCTTCATGACCTTCTAAAGCCTCCTAATTCTCTTTATTATTTTTCAAGTGTTCAAAATATGACCAGTTTTCCTTAGCAACTTCAGTAAGGAAATGATAAGTGATGGTAAATGCTTCAGTTATGCCTGAGCCTGCAATATTTTGACTCTCTGGAGTGGAATACTGTGGGGAAATGTTGTATGGGTAACCACATATCATAAATAAGGATTGTTTTCATTCCACTGTTGTCACAAGTGATTTTATTTTCTGTTTGTCACTGGATCAAATCCATTACAAACATCAAGCACTCTGATTTAAAATAATTATTTCTTAGCAACATATTGCCAATTTTTAGCTCTATACCTTCAATGCTCTCCCCTAATCCAACTCATTTCAAGGAAATTTAAAAATGTGTCCATTTATCTTTTCCAAATGCTTCTATTAACGGTTTGGAGATGTGGGCTGGAATTTATACTCTGCTCCATTTTCTTTAGTAATTCAAACTCTGTCTGCTCTCTGCGAGGATGCTATAAGAGAAACATGCTTATATGTATGGTCTGAAAGGCTGCAGCTGGTCCAGAAAGAGCAACAATCTCTGTTCCCAAAGGACTGAGATTCTATGGAAAGGTACAGGGTTTTACTTACCTAAAAATATATAAACAAACCCATACTATTTTCCTATTTGACTTTTTGTTTGGTGCTATTTCAGGTGCTGCTCAGGCCTCCATTCCGCCCATCACTCCCTGTGACCCTGTGGGAGGCCTGTGCCCCTCACAGCTGTGAAAGGAGCCCTCCCTCTCCCTCTCCCTCTCCCTCTCCCTCTCCCTCTCCCTCTCCCTCTCCCTCTCCCTCTCCCTCTCCCTCTCCCTCTCCCTCTCCCTCTCCCTCTCCCTCTCCCTCTCCCTCTCCCAGCTTGCATGTCCCAAACCAGTTTGTGGCAGCATAGTCCCCAGCACACCCCAATCAAGGGAATACCCCACAGCGAAGCTACTGTAGGTATTTTTGCAATAAGGAAGTTTCCTCTTTTATCTTGAGTAATTAGTATGTTTTGATAGAAAAAGAGCCTTTTTGAAAACTTCAGAAGCAACACATGTGTGCTCCTCCAGAGAATCCTCATTTTCTAGGATATAAATTCAAAATGATGGTGTTTTCTGAGTTTGGGATTTTGTTTTGTTTTCTTTCTGTTGTTATTGTTGCTTTTTTGTTTATTTGTTTGTTTTGTTTTTGAAGGAAGTGCAGACATCAGTGAGGTCAGTACTGACCAAAGGAAGGTAAATTGTATTTTTATGTTGAGAGCAAATACATTAGGCCATACATTCACTCTCCTGGCTCATAGGTAGTGCAAAATCATCAGCCAAACCCATAATTTATTTAACTTCAGTACAGAAGATTGCAGCAGACCTTGTGGATTTTGAGTGTAGACTCCACTGAGTATAGTATTTATGGTAAATAACACACAATGCATTTATTACCATATAATTAATTTCTTCATTTATCATACTGCGCTACAGAGGGTTTTTTATCCCTGTAAATACTTGTGGAAGGCAACTCGTAGCTTTTCCATATAGACATCTTGTTCGAATGCTTGTAGCGCTGGGCACCTGCCTGTTCTTGCACAGTGGCTGTTACGAGGGTACCAGCCACTTCCTGACCTGGTGTTCCCATGTGCCAAAACACTGTGGTACACTGATGTGCTGGTTTGGGCCTGTACCAACACGAATGCACTGAATTCTCTTACTCTGTCCTGCAGGGTATTTGGGGATGTTAACAGGGTGGGCAAGTGGAGCTCCTCTTCCTGCAATTTAATCCTGCCCAGGCTCTTTTTGTGAGTAATGATGGCTCCATGGGAAGGGTCATTCAAAATTTTCTGTGAGTTTGCCATGTATCTCTGTGCACATCACTCCACTTTGCTGTTATTTACCTCTGCTAAGTGCTCTGGGACCAAAAGATAAAAACTTTTGTTCATCTTTGTTCATTTCTTGTTGCAGCATTAACTTCCTATCTGCAGCTGTTCTCCTAATTGTCCTGAAAGTTTCCTGTGAGCTTCTAGGAAAACATATCTGAGACAGGAAATTATTTTATTTGAAACAATAAAAAGAGGAAAATGGATGCATATTGTATCCATTTGAATTATTTGAATATACCCTTCTGAATATTTCCAACCTACACCTTATTTCCTCCCTTCACAGTTTTTGCTTCATGAGGCCCTTTGTTACAGACTCATAATCCTGTTAATCCCCTTAGATTCCCAGAAGACATCTCTAGATGTTTGCCCACCCAGCACAGCTTTGCCCAGTTCTGCTTTGGTTTTCCACTTGTGCCCCTTGGCTCCTTTAGAACTGAAAGCCCTTTGCAGCAGATCTGGGGTCCCTGTGGCAAGGTTGGTCAGCAGCCTATAAAGCCAATGAGTTTTGGCTTTGTTTGGCATGGAAAGTTAGTTTCAATTACTTTCTGGATACAGGAATGGAGGAGAAGAAGAGCAGAGCCCGGACCTTTTGTGCTGCCCAACAGAGGGAATGAAGTCAGGAACAAACTGGCACAGCCAAAAAAGGGATGCTTGCATCCTGTAGATGTAGGTTTCTCAGTTAACAGAAGAATGACTCAGTCTGAAGTTTCTTCATGAAAATCCCTGAAAGTATTTAGGGAAATAGAAGGTTCAAATTATATCTTACACGTTCTTTGCTGAGAACAAGTGATAGCCCTATTTTCACTAAGCGAGCAGAGCTCCAAGTCATTGCTCAGGGGGCAAGACAGAGTGGCAGATGTCACACGCTGCTCTGCCCCATGCAGGATCTAATTTTGTGCTGCCTTTATGGGTTCGTGGCTTGTACCTGTTTTGTCCTTCCCGTGTGTTCTTCCTTCATACTAACTGAGCAATATGATGTGCTGTCAGCTGCTGCTCCTTCTCACCATGTTTTAATGGGGTGCCTTTCATAACTCATAACATCTCATCCTTCTTCACATTTTGATTGTGAGAGCAGAAAAGATGTCTTTCATCAGTCTCTTCTTGCATTTCTTCATCCCCCTAAACACTGCTCTTCAGGCCCTCATGGCCTTTTCCATTACTTGGTCCTAGCTTTTAATTTTAGAGAAGATCGCAGTTGGCTGATTGCTGCTTTGGGCTTCCCAGTGGCTTGTGTAACTATGCCTCTGCAATGAGTGGGATGTGGGAGCAGGCAGACCTTCAGGTTTACCTGATGAAATTCATTTCACTTAGTGCACTGGGCTTCTCTGAAAGAAGCTGCTTAACTTATTTTGGATACAGTATTCAGCATACAACTAAGTCGGCCATGAAACATGATGCTGAACACACAGAACAATGATGACAAAAAACAGCGTGGCTGCGGCACATCTCCCCCAACCTTCTGTTCCCACGTAAGTGGACTAAAATAGGAAAAAAAAACATCTTGAGAAGGCTCCCGGGTGACCCCTTGTGTCACGTCGTGTCTGTCCTTGGTTACACAATAGCTGCAGCAGTCATTGAACCGTGTCGTTGCATCAAGCACACTGAAATGGGGCAGCTTCACCTCGTCTCTGCTTCTCAAATCCATTCAGAATGGGCGTGGTACATGCGTGCATGTATGCATATATATGCTGTTTATATAAACGTGTCAGTAAGTCAATAACAAAACAACCTGATGTATATATTTCCTTTAAAATGTTAAAAATAAATTTATTTAAAGATATACACACAAGCTTCCTTTCCCAGCTCTTCCACTATGCAAAGAGAATGTAAACATGCTGTTCAAAATTCAGATGCTCTCTGGTGGCTTCCCAGATGTTTGAAGTTCAATAGAATTTTTTTCCCCCCCTAATTTCCTCACTTCTTCTAGTGAAGTGCTAAACAACCATTATTCTTTTTTTTTTTGCCTGCACATTGAGATTCATCTGTAGGCTCTAAACTGCCTCAAAAGTGCTTCAATTTTGCATGAGCACTAAGCTGGGGACTGGGAAGCATTACCCACTGCTGAAGGCCCAGATCATTAGATAGAGCATGTAAATCCTCTGAACCAGAAATAAAAAGTGCACAGATTTTCTTTGTGAAGTCTCAACTGCAGCTTTATGTAAAACATGAACCTCTGGCAGGATTTTTTCCTCGCCTTTGGAAAAAAAACAAACAACCAAAAGCAACAATATATTTTCTCAGCCACATGTGCCTCAACCCAAAGCAGGGAAAACTGGGCTTTGACTCAAAAGCTAATAAGAACTCATCCTCTTACTTTCCTGCGTGGGTGCCTTTCTACCTTCTGCTCCAGCTGTTCTGGGCTGCTGTGTGGTGGGAAGGTTTGGGTGGGGGCTTCCTTGTACTTTTCTTTCTACTCCAACAACCTCAGAGCTCTAAAATGGTGATGACTGTGGTATAAAGTAGATGTATGCTAGCAGTGAGTTTTTCTTCAGAGTCCTGCTATACCAAAGCGCAATTATTTCTTTTGTACAAAGAAGAAAAAAAATAAAATAGCAACAATAAGCACACATTGTTACTTGTGGAAAAGAACAGCACATTTTGGAGCAATTTGTGCATATTAACACAAAAATACCATGAAACAAAGAATAGCTTTCATTTTAAAAAGGTGAGGGGAGGGTTGTTTTTTCTTTGTCTCTGAGATGTTTATAGGTGAGAAAGAGCAATTCAAAGTAATTTTAAAGTATTGAACATATAGAGAGCAATGAGGTGCCTAGGTAATCATGGAATTGTTGGAGTTGGAAGGGACCCTTAAAGGTCATCTGGTCCCACTCCCTGCAGTGAACAGGGACACCTACAACTAGATCAGATTACTCAGAGCCCCATCTGGCCTGACCTGGAAGGTCTCCAGGGACAGGACATCTACCTCTTCTGAGCAACCATGCCAGTGCTTCACTACCCAATCACAAAATCTTTCTCCTTCTATCTAGCTTCTATCTTTTGGTTTGATACCATTCCTCCTTGTACTATCACCTCTTCAGAGTCTTTTTTTTATAGCTCCTGTTTAGACACAGAAAGGCTGCTATCAGGTCCTGCTGGATCCTTCTTTTCTCCAGGCTGAACAGCCCCAGCTCTTTCAGCCTGTCCCCATAGGGAATAGCAGATGGATATCTCACCCACCCTGTAAGGATGAGCCCACACAGCCTTTGCCTGCAGCCCACCTAAACATGCCAATAGGGACCAGGGCTTGCATTTGTTTTCCGCCCATACCCAAGAATTCAGTTTTGAAATCTTTCTTGCATCTTACAACGCTCGATCCTTCAGATGTTAATGGAAAAAGAACAAAAAGGGTTTGTTTTCACTACAAGAAAATAGAACCCAAACAGGATGCGTGATCTTTAATTCCAGTTCAAAGTAAAATCTCTCTGAAGACAGCTCTTTGTAATTTCTGTGGAAGTGAGTAAGTCAGTTAAAAAACAGTACAGGAATGAGGTTTTTAGCTCAAATCACTGCTGTTAACTGGTAATTAGATATGCTAGCTAACATGCAGACTAGTGCAAACTTGATATAGGATTTAATGCAGATTTTTCATTAGACTGTTCGTCTGTATTAATTTGAGTCAAGGATGTATTTCTTTCCTAGGGAGAAAGTTATGAAGAGACCACAAATAGATGGAAGCCTTTAATTTAAATATTTGAGGTAATATTTGCGGAAGATTGTTTGTAATCTTCCTGCAGTTGCTTTCTACCACCAGCCAGCCATCAGTTAGGGAACAGCAGCATCAAGGCAAAAACAGGTTCATGCAATCACAAAGAAGGATTGCTGAGTATTAAAGCTGTTTGCTTTTTTAAAATATCTCTGGATATCTATCTGCCTATTTATCTTTTGTTGAGATTGCCTCTGCTTTATGTAGAAAACAAGATATAGGCGAAGTGAGCCGTTATGCAATCATCTCTGTCCCATTAGGATGCACAGAGTATATTTTTCTCAGCAAGAACTTTAATATTTGAAGCTGTTCTTCTTGTACATAGCCTATTTATTCATTTTATAAAGGCTACATTCTACAGCATAAGTACTCTGATGTTTTGGAGCAGAATTACTCTGTGACTGTGAGAGATCCATCTCCACAAGGGGGTAAATAAATTCCATTCTGCGCTGATTTTATGGTTACCTTCGTAAAAAGGTTATTTCGCAAAGTTGAACGATCAGCCATCTACTGCAGAGGCATGTTTCTGGTAGCACCTGTGGTAAGCAATTACTTAAATCAGATGGATCTTTCCAGACTATCGCTAACTACAAAGATCATTACTCTTGGCTTTGGTCATGTGAATTTTACCATCAGAGAACAATGTGATGACAAAGGACTGTGTAATGAGAAACAAATCTGTTACCTTCTATTAACTCTGTTTATGGTCATATTACTTTGGTGTATGAGCTTGGCCACTTTCACAAAGTCAAAAATATGAGGCTGTTTTAAGGAATTTTGGATGAAGCTTTTTGTATAAAATGTAAGACAGATGGGGCCTTTGAGAACTGAAAACGCTTTCATCCTTTTTTGCCAAATTCTGCAGAGGTGATGCAGTCCCTTCTAAAACAATTGCAAAATTCCTATTTTAATTTTTGGTATCAGGATTCCCCTTTCATTTTTGTCTTTCTTTGGAGAGCACATACAGGCATGTTATTAAAATACAAGAGCTGCTCTGAAAATAATATCTTTTATTTTATTCTGTTGGCCCACAGTGTCAGACATGGATGTTGGTTGTATGGCAGTAGAGACTGAACCTTCTCACCAGTATTCCATTACATTTTGTTGCCTTGTGACAGATGGCAGCAGAGGGGCTGTCTGACAAAATGGTGTCTGACACAGCAGTGCATATGAAGCAAAGGTGTGTCAGTGAATCTCTCCATGTGGAAAAAAATGGCAGCCGTTGACTTTCATTGATACTTGATGAATGTTTATGGACACTAAACAGTGGATATAAGCACAGAGAGGAGGTGGATGGTGCATTTCAGAAGTGGTGATAGTGTCAGTATTTCTCCTCTGCTGGTGCAGGTTTTTAAGAGTATGGCATGCAGACTCTTGTTCATCACTGGTGAAAATACATAGCTAATGCTCGTGGCTGTGTTGAAAAATAGTATTTTGTAGCTTGAAATTTTCTCTATCCACTAGAGTTATTGTGCTTTTTGTATCTATTGTAGTTTCCATAGAAATAAATAGGAGGTGTTACTTTCAGAGTGAGCTACGTACTGCCTGTAAGATGTGACTGTTACAGCATGTGGTATTCCCTACCCCATAGCTGTTTTGCTGCTGACTCCCCAGAGTCTCATCTCTGTCCTCATGAAACACAGTCCCTGACCTCCATTTCCCTGCTGCTCAGCAGGAAGGGTAATTTTGAGGAATTTAGGGAAACCTAAGAAAAGAGAGCCAACAGCACCAGCAGCCAGTTTTGGTAGAGTGCTCTGAGTACTGACTTGAAGACATTAAACTTGTAAAGGGTTGGAAATTGCTTGCATGCAAATAAGTTATATATCCGTACTTGGAGTGGCTGTGAGACACCTGCAATCTATATGCATATATCATAACAGTGTCTTTCTCCAGACCAGCAGCTTGTAAAGTTCAGTCTCCTTAAGAAATGTGTTCTATGGCATATGTGATTGCTAATTAATGAAATACCTTTCAGGCAAATGAAAGCACAAAAGCACAAAAAATTATCTGAATTTCCGCTTACAGAGAAAATAAATTATGCATCCTATTTCTTGAGGCTTGGAAGCACAGTTTAGAGTTGTAACTAAATAGCTTCTGGTTAGTATTGTGCCAGAGGGTCAAACACATGCCAGGATAATGCTTCCACAAAAATTGCTCTATCAAAGTCCCGAGGAATAGTTTCACACACGTGGGGTATTAATATCAAATGCCTAACATTTATGGCAGCCAAAATACATCCAAATAACTTCTTGCCAGGGCCATGCCCAATGAGGTGTGGATACTGACTCTGAAGCCTCAACAGACTCCAGGCTGAAAATTTACATTTGATTAATTGTTAATGTTCTGATGTTTTCAAATTTTTACAGTTATCATTTCTCACCATAAGCAGTCATATACAGTTGCAGAACCTTATATTTTTGTTTCCTTCTGGAAAGAAACAGCTCTGACCAGCATATCTGCTCCAATTAAAATTGTTGGGAAATTTGCCAACTGCTTCAGTAGGTGCAAGATAGAACCCATGAGTTATTATTGCAGTTACTAATAATGTACCATAATATCATACAATTACATTATATTTGCATACATTTAAAATGATAACATTTTTGCCTCTGAAGACCAGATTATGTACCTCGCAGTTTGTAGAGCCTGCTAATAACTTAAGCACTTGGGGACTGTGTGAATGGAGTGTGTCTTGGCTTGATTATGTTTCTAGGATACAGCTTATAATAAGGTAGTATGCATATAAGCCAGAATTCCCTCCCCACTCTTTCTTTTGCTCCAAGAGGGGTAGTAATTTTATTTTGACATGTACCCCTGGTGCGTGCCTCTCCCTTGTGCTCATACAGCTGCGTACCCTAGCAGCAGGCACGCTGAGCACAGCTCCCTTTGCTCTCTGCCTTGCTCTCCCCATTCATCTCCCATTAACGTGCAAATACAAAGCTATGCAGACTTCTGCTTCCCTGCTGCTCCATTCCAGAGCCCAACTTGTGTCAGTCTCAGAAGTACATTTATTTCATTGACATGAGTAATTGTGTAAATTGTGCTACTAAATATACAGAACTTTTCATTCTTGGAGAACCTATTTAATTCATGGAATGCCATCACCAACTGATTGTGCTGAGGCTCCGAGCCTTCTTGTAAGCCATCCTCTGCCTTCATTAAATAATTAGTCTCCTAAAGAGTTTTGGGCTTCTTTTTACAGAAAGCCTAACAATGTAATATCTTTATCTGGTGCCATGTTTAAATGTTTTAAAAGTTTAATTGATGTGTATAAGTAGCTTGGCCTTGAGCAGGCTTCCCTGACATTTTGGTAGCCCAGCTGATCCAGAACTGTATAGTCAGGACTGGGAGGAGAAAGCAGACTTTTCTAGTTTTGTCACATTAGTTGTTCTTTTTTCCCTGAAAGATTTTCACACTTCCTTGTTCTGAAGTTTTGAAACTTCTTGCATTGCTATGCTCTTGGGAACTCTGCTGAATTTTTTCTGATTCACTCAGATCAGAAAATAAACACTTGTGCAGAAATAACCCAACAACTTGAGAATGTGCTTTTAAGGAATCGTATTTTTTCAATGCATAACCACCATTTATTTTGGAGAATTGCTTTAAATTACTTTGATTTTCTGTGTTTTTGTTTTAAAGCTTCTCTCTTCACAGTATTCTTGTTGCCAGAAATAAGGTAGTGATAATTAGACCCAGTATTGTCACTTGTCTGTGTTCATATCCAAGATCCAAATGGGCTGCAAGTGGATACAGAAACAGGTCTTAGTTTTCTGAATGCAAATTAAGTTTGGGAGTGCAAGCAAATGCCTTTCTCTTTCACATTTGAGATAATTGTCACAGGGAGAGTAGGAGTTAGAAGTCCTATGCTGACACTCTTGTGGGTTTATATGAATTATGAGGAACCTATCAAGCTTTCCTGTTGCCCACATTCCTGTTGTCTCCCTTCAGTAGTGTTACTGCATTGCTTTAAAATAGGAAGATCATGACTTCTTTCAGATTGTGGCACCATCTGAGCAATTGTATTAATTTTGGATTTTTACATCCTGCTCAGGTGTTGTAAGAAAATAGGGTAAAACTATGCTGCGTAACTTCACCTACTGGTATAGCTTAGCTGCGTGAAGAGATAGATTGAGGGAATCAATTAATTTCTAGGAAAGAATGTAAGATAGAAGAGATGTGACATTTTGCTACTTACCACTGTGGCAAAAAGTAGATTGAAAGGAGTAAAATGAAGATGAGTGTTTGGAGTCATCATCCTAAGGTTGTCTTGTACTAGCTCTAGATGTGAGGTGTATAAGCAGTATACTGCTGAATGAAAGCAGACATACTGAACCGCCTTCTCTATGAAATCTGATGTATGGCAATCTGTCAGCTGGTAATGAGGCTGTTGCTTTCTGAGGTACCTTGGTAAATTCCTTCTTTGTAACCTACCCTCAAAAAGAAATTTCCTATTTGGGTTACAGTGAGTTGTGTTAGCAGAAGGAATAGGATTATGGTTTATTGCAGCAAGAGAAGGATACTCCTCTGTGCTTAAGTGAGAGTATGAAGCTGGTGAGATGTTCCTCCTAAATCATTGCGGCTCTTTGTGTACTGTGATGCCCATGAGCAGTGCTGGAAAAGTGTATCAGCCTTCTAATGTGTGCTAAGGCAGAGGGAAAAGCAGCATGGAGTCAACAGATTCCCTTACATATGCCTCAAATGCCTGCTTTGCAGCACAGGGAGCAAATCAGCATAGTGGAGATGTCACTGTGGGGAATTTCTACATTTTTGTCACCCCAACTTCTGGTCCTTGATCCTTACATCCCAGGTGATAACAAGAAGTCACCATTTGCTTTGATAGATTTTGAGTTTGTAACTAACAGTTCACCTTGCAGGAAAAGACACTGATATTTTTTTGCTTGTAAGCAGAAGGAGGCAGCAGCTGAAGGTATGCAACTGTTTGGCCATGACACAACTCTTGGTATTATTTGAAGTCCAAAGGCCAAATGAATATGAATAATGTGATATCTGTCAGTTCTTTGTGGCTCTCCCAAATGATACTAAGTGGAATAGTTCGTTATTCTGAATAGAAAACATCTTGGAAATTCGAAGAAAAAAGTCCCGTTGGTACTGTTCAATGGGAGCTGTTTTTTGTGTGACTTTGTTCAGCAGGCTATCGGAGAAATGTGTTTGTGTCCCAAATGTTAAGAATGTTTAATAATCACTGTTATTCAGGACTGTCACTATGAGCCTGCTTCCTCAGCCTCCGGGTAACAGAGTCCTCTGTTCCATCAAACCCTGTCATAATCAGCCATATTACAAAAACATAATATTGTAACCTTCTAAGGCTCCCTGGGCAATTGCTATAAAAACTGGGAATGAACTGAAGTAATCTTTAGGCAAACTGCAGCTGCACTGGGAAAATATAACAGTTTCATGCATGTAATGTGCATGTTCCCTCCTTGCTCTCTTCATGTTCTTCTCGACAGGACAAAAGCTACCCCTCTACCCCCTTGTACAGCCAAATTAGCTCATCAAAGCAGAACAAGTTTATAATATAGTGTTTGCTGCGTATCAAGTGTCCACACATCACTTTGATTTTCATTCTTTGAGCTCAGTTGCTGTGTATTTCATTTCAAGAGGGAAAGCTATTAAGTGTTTCCCCCAAAGTAGCTGATTATGCAGTGGCTGAAGATGTCAAGGATAATGAAATAAAAAAAAGGGCTAGGCTGCGATGATCTCTAGCAGGAAAATGCATCTAATTAGAAGGCATTCCCAGCAGAGGCCTGTGATATTACATGCATGAATTCCTTTCTGCTGGTGTTAGCTGAGTTTTGGAAGCAAACAGCATGAAGCCTGGGTGACAGTGCATGGGTGTGTACAAACAGTAATTAATCCTTGGCTCCCTGAATGGAGCCTCTGTGAGGTTGGAGGCAAAATCAAAGGGCTCGCTTGAGGAACATGCAAGCCATCCAGGAAGGAGCATTCCCAGCATGAATATCACCTTGTAGTCTCTGTGGGGGACTTAAAGGGCTGAAAGCTGTGCTCAGCAGAAGGGCTCATAGCCCAGCCTTTGGTGTATGGTGATGGGGACATGGTGTGCAGTCTGTGAGCCAAGGACCTTGCCATTCAGTTTCCTGGCAGTTCTAGAAAGAAAAATAAAATCAGTCTTGCTTCGCAAAATATTTGCCTGAGGAAATTACGTATTCACGACTGTTTGTGAGAGTGCAGTTCTAAAAGGTGATGTTTTAGCCAGGCAAACGCATTTTAATGGTTTGTTGGTACTTTGGTAATGACAACGAAGAACAAATACATTGTCAAGGAGTGCATGCACCTCCTTTCTGTCCTTCCTTCTGATATCTTTCAAGAATTAAGAGTATTTTGGCCAGGCTGTGCCTTTTGAGGTGGAGAAAGAGGATGTGTTGGTATGAAGTTTAGTGGTGGTTGCTAGGTGATTACCATTACCAATGATTCCTGAAGTGGCATCTGAGGCATCACAACACTTCCTTGCACTTAGAAGCAAAAGAGTTTCCAACAGAGTACTGGGTGGGGAAGGTGGCCAAATCTGGTGGTCTGCTGGTAAGGGCAGGTGTGTTTAGGTATTGTGCTGAAACAAATTGTGGCCAGGGAGGCTGTCAGACACTGAAATGTATTGTAAATGTGTTACAAAATTATCTAAAAAATTTTGTAGTATTTCCAGAATAAGTGGCATTAACAGCCCCCAAACTGACATCTTGCTACAGCTGTGCTGCACCACTTGTGCCCATCATTACAGAGCTTTAGAACATTTTCTACAATAGCAAAATTGATTTTCCTGTGCAGTTAAGTGTCAGAGTGAGCAAGACGTCTCCCCATGGTGTATCTGTCTAGCCAAAGGAGGTAAAATGCAGGAGGGCTAAGGGAGTCATATAAGCTGAATGACTCTACAATTTTCTGATATTTATATGAAAATAAAACCAGGTTGGATCATCACTTGGTGTAAATCATCCCATGGACATGATGCAATTTATGTCAGCTGTGTGCTTATCCTTTTATTTGTCTAGCAGACCCACGATATGTGATAAAAGTCATAATTAGAGTGATTTGTTTTTCAGTTACCCTTTCCTGTGCTGCAAACAAAGTGTTGTTTTTCTTTCTTCCTATTCTTATTGCCAAAAGATAGGTAGAGCATCAGGAGGTCTCAACCTTGCAAGCAGACTTCTGATCCTTCCTTCCTGTACACATAATTCTGACCAGTGCTCCTTGTACCCTTCCAGGTCTGATTGTCCGTGAGGTGAGCATTGAGATTTCCCGCCAGCAAGTGGAGGAGCTCTTCGGGCCTGAGGACTACTGGTGCCAGTGTGTTGCCTGGAGTTCAGCTGGCACCACCAAGAGCCGGAAGGCATATGTCCGCATTGCATGTGAGTGCTGCGTCCGTGGGGGAGAAGTGAGGGAAAGTGGAGTCACTGCCATCTGGGAGAGAGATTTTGTGTCCCGTTCACTGAGCTTTGTGTTTTCTGAAGTTATGGTTGTGTACTAAAGCCCAGTCCTTCAGACATACAAAAAAAAATTGTTTATCCTGTTCTTAAGAGCAAGGAGATGTTCAAGGTCAGGTTGGTTGGGGCTTTGGGCAACCTGATCTAGTGGAAAGTGTCCCTGCTCATGGCGGGGGGCAGGGATGGGCCATGTGATTTCTCAGGGTTCTTTCCACTCCAAACATTTCCATGGTTCTGTGATTCTGAGGTCTCATTCTTTTCCCTTGTGTGGGAGGAAAGCAGCAAAAGCAATATTTCCTGCATACAGCAATTACATGTCTCAAGTGTCTGAAACTAATGGGTAGAAACATTGTCAAAGCAAGCTCTGAAATAAGGTGACAAGCATTCTTTTATATCTCTGCAATCACACAATAACACTACTTTTGCTACACAAAGGAAAAAGGTGTGTGTTTAGTATATCATGTAACAAGATTGGTAATAAAAGACTGCAAGCGGCTGTCTCAGCCCTAATATTTCATTACTCTTATTCACGCTTACTAACCTCCATGTTTATTATGGACGACTCCCAGCTTAGTCCCCAAGAACACAGAGCAGGCAGCTCCCTGAAAAGAGATCTTCATTTGACTGTACAAATATTTAATGTTCATTAATTTTCAAAGAGGTGCTTTTCTTTGTAATAGAGTAGTCACACTGGGGACTCCTGTTTCTCTTTCACATGATCAAATCCTGTTTTGTAAAATGGGAACAAAATATTTCATCTGGAATAGTATCTCTTCCATGGTCTTCATCTCAACAAAAAGACGTTTTGTGAGAAAAGGTCATTATGAGCTGAGTTTGCAGTATACTTATATTTCCTACACTGACCTTAACAATTTGTAATGAAAAAAGAGAAATCTTCCAGTCAAATAAAGCATTTCACAGACACATCAGAGAAAGGACTGACAGGACGACTCTTTTGTTTTAAGCTCTTCACTTAGAGCTTCTTTCTTATTTTGTTCTTGTGAAAGTTCTCAAATACACGTTATCAAATGCTTTTACTCCAAGTAACTTTCTGGAAATAAAGAACTTCTACCTTTGAGCACGACAAGCCTCAGAGAAGAATTTCTTCAGGGTTAAAGGAAATTAAAAATATTGCACATGGTCACCTTAAAAGATTAGAAATGTCATTAAATATGTATATAGTGTTTCCTTATGCTAGAAGACTTTTCAAGACTCTGGTTATTTTATTTTTTTGTACTGAAACAAAAGAGGCATTCCATTAGTTATTTATTTTTATTCCAAGCAGTCAGCACTTCAGGGAGGCTTAGCAATGTTTGAACAGGTTTTTATACTGTGAGCTCTGTGTTAACTCATTAAGTCGATTTTCATGTCCTGTTACAGGTGACCATTGAATTAATGCAGTTAGAAAGTCCGAATATATGTCATTTGATAATTAAGGAATTTCTGTGCATTGTCACATCTATACACTTAATTTTTATATATAACATAATCTTTGTACACATACATAAGGTTTTTGTTTGTTTGTCTTTTAATATCAGTTGACATTTCTTTCCAGATGTCCAAATTTCTGTTGAAAACACTTGTAATAAGAGTTTGCTTCTTTTTCTTACTGTATTGTAGAGAGAGAAGAACAATCAGTTTAGTGATTTTTGTAGCATCTTGGGGTTTCTTTTGGAACAGTCCAATTGAAGAAATTCCAGGGAGTATTACGTGCTTGTCACTCAAACATGGCTTTATATTTTAGTGTAGATTTTATTATTTGTTCCTGAACTTGGGATTTTTCAACAGTTTTGACTAACCAAGGCACCTTCACTCCTTGGTACTAGGAGTTGAAGTGTTGAGCTGTCCGACTGCAGGTTTTCAAACAGCTGTAGAGACACCTTTGCAGAATTGTCTGTTTCCAATTTCATATATTTCTATACATTTCTCAGGTAACTCAGAACTATTCTTTTAGGAATTCAAGCAAATGATGAAGGCTATTTGCCTCTCTCTGTGATGTCATTTTGTCTGCAAGATTACTGTTCTAAAGTGTGAACTAAGATGTATCTGTGTTTATCAATACTCACAGCCTTGATTTCAGAGGACCAAGTCTGGACTATCAGTACAATGGTTGTTTCCTACCTAAACTTTAAATACAGCTGAAAAGTCTTCTGATGTGTATACAGTGTGCATGAGAATGGGATATAAGGGAAGGTCTGTGCAATATTTATGAATCTGTAAGATCAAGGATGTCCAAGATTTAGGAGAGGCAGAAGTGTCCAGTTCTGCCTGCATTTGCAGTTACATGGTTATGTCACCAAGGCAGTTTTCATTTTTAATTTGTACTAAATAGAGCACTGATACCCTTAGGTATCAGTGAAGTGAATGGAGCATGTAAAGTGTTCTGCTTAAGTTAAATTATGGCGTATTTTAATACCTGAACCTGTTGGTTTCATCTTAACAGCTACAACTGTAGCACAACTTGCCATTCTTACCACTATAGGCTGTTTAGTCTGGAGAAAAGGCGGCTGAGGGGAGATCTTATTGCTCTTTTCCAGTATCTGAAAAGTGCTTACAGCGAGAGCGGGGTTGGTCTCTTCTCGCTGGTGACAGGTGACAGGACAAGGGGAAATGGCCTTAAGTTGCTCCAGTGTAAGTTTAGGTTGGATATCAGGAAACACTTCTTTACAGAAAGGGTTGTTAAGCACTGGAATAGGCTCCCCAGGGAAGTGGTTAAGTCACCATCCGTGGATGTGTTTAAAAAACTGTTTGGATGTGGTGCTCAGGGACATGATTTAGTGGAGGGCTGTTAGAGTTAGGGCAGTATGGTTAGGTCGTGGTTAGACTCAATGATCTTTGAGGTCTTTTCCAACCTGAGTGATTCTGTGATTAAGAAAAAAAATCTTCTGCCATTCTCCCTCTCTTTCTTCTCCTCCTCTTTTTCTCTTTTCTCCCTTATGACTGCTGGTCTTATTCTGGAATTACAGTGTCATCTCAAGGACTGGAGCTACGCTCTGCTAAAACAAATACCAAAAAAAAAAAAAAAGCATTCAACATCTCTGTTCACTGAGCGTGTAATAGAATTAACTGAAAAGTAATTTGAAAGTGTGAAAAATGTGCATCCTGGAAAAGTGGCTTGTATTTGTTTAATGCAGGGTCAGGCATGTGTCAGAAAGTACATAACAACCCAGTCAATGAAAGTTCTCTATGAAAATCAATTGCAACATCTCCCTCACCAAGTAAGAGCTTCGGTTATTCAGGAAGGAGGTAATCTATAAATATGGAGAGAAGATGCTGCTACATTTCAAGGGCTGCACATACTAGCAATATAAACAGAAAGAGTCTCAGTCTCAAGCCAACATCCTGGCTCCTCTAAGTGCTCGTGTAGGGTAGGAAGCCACTCCCTTCTGGGATGTCTTTTTTCTGAAAAGGAGGAGAAACAATAGGTGATAGAAACATCATTATTTTCAGCTTCTTTCGTACATCACAGAATTGATCTTCCTGAGGCATTAGTCTCCCCAAGAGAGCAGAGCTGAGCTTTTTGTCCTCTTGAACTAGCTGATACGCTGACATTCATTTTCACTCTCTCATTCTTGATAGCTCAGTAAACAGCAGTGTGGGGCTCTCAGTGTACATCTTAGTGGAGCTGGAAAAATGTAATACTGTTGCCTGGGATAGTGGTCTGTGAGAGCGCTAAAATGCATTTCCTACTTATTCACACATTTCTTCTTTATTTCAAGCATTCTTCCAGGTGCGTCAGAGTCTGTAATAGGTTTTGATACAGTTTTTCTGATCACATTTTTTTTTTTAAAGTTACTTTTATGGGCAGAGGAAGGGAGGATTTGAGGTGCCTTTTTCTTTGGCTAAAAAACCTCAAGCCCAGTATAAAGTTTTAATTTGAATTTTGTGTAACAAGGCAGATGTCACTGAACAGCTAAGACCTAACAGAGACTATTCTTGTTAAAAGGATAAATGAGGCCTGAGCATTTGTGAGCAAGGCTAGAATTAAACCCACCAGAAAAATGCATCTGATAAAGACTAAACAATAGCCACAGGGTTTGACCTAATTTTTAGATCAGATAATAACGGGGTGGCTAAGACAAATTGCTTCGAGCCCATGAGCAGAAAGCAGCCTCACTTTTCCTCCAGTTCTGTGTTGGTGTAGCCTCACTGACTTCACGTTAACCCAGCCTGTCCTTGAGAAAATATAGTGAGAATGTGAGTTTCTGTCAAGTTTTCAGTTTGTTGAAAACTTGGAGGAAAATATCAGTTTTCACTGAAATTTCAGTTGAATAATCTTTTTTAGTCTAATTAAACTGGTTAGTCTTTACTTTTTTGTTACTTTTTACCTTAAATCAGAACAAAAAAGAGAGATGAAGAGTCTTGTTTTTCGTTTTGAAAGCCCTGATGTGGTAAGAAACTGCACTTGTTAATCTTGTGTATAATTTCATATTCGTTTCTTGTGTACTAATCTAAAAGCCTTTTTTTCCCCAGACATTTTTTCAAAGCAGTGTAGCTAATAGATGCATGTCAGATACTGCAGTATTGAAAAGTAGACTGGTTTACCTGACAGTTTATCTCCACTTACAAGGGTGTGCAGTCATAAAAGTAACCGATATGAAAGAAATCAAAGATTCATTGCTGACACTCAGTTATCTCACCTCTCGCTATCGGGGCTGCAGTGCCTTTCTTCTTCCTGCCTTCACCTACTAAATCCCGGCAGTGCTGAGAGGACATGTGCCTGTAGCTGCCAAAGTATTTGTGTCACCAAAGCACATTGTAGTAGATACAAAATTTGGTGGAGAGAGAGGTGGGAAGGATACCGCTTGGAAGTGTTAATAGGAAGGCGTGTCCAGGATGTACACTACTAAAAGCAAGAAAAAAGAACATTTTGTGCACTTTGATAAGTGTACATAAGAGTTAGCAGAGATAGGACTTTAATTTCTTCCTTGTGCACCATTTCAGTTGTTCCTAATCAATATCTGCTGCTTACAGTTAATAAGGGGATTACTGCATGGCATGGTCTGGAGCTGAGATTGCTGAAGAGATGATGGCAGATCACAGAAAGGGCAGTGCAGAGTTAACCGAGCATTTAGCACACTTGATACTCTTCTTTCTCTCCTTGCAGGCATGCTTGAGTGCTGCTTCCCGAATTAATAGGCACAACCAGCTCTCAAACTTCAGCATGCAATTGCAGCAGTAATAAATACACATAAATAAGCAGTAACAAATGCAGTAAATATAAATCACATTGTTTTATAGTATGACTTATGGCTTTATAAATTAATATGGGCATTGACTTCACTGCTAACGTTGCTTTAAACATAAAAGAAATACCTTTAATGAGTTTATATGGATTTAATCCCCTGGTAGGAACCTTGAGAAAATCATGCCTATCTTGACATGCTCAGGAGATAATCATCTTTCAGTATATTTAGTTCCTGATGGTGAGACAGAGATTCAGTCAGAAGTTAACAAAGTTTGTGTATGTTTTGTTAGTGAGAAGATAGCTCTGTGAGTCAGAGTAGTGTATCAGAAGGGCAACAACAACAAAATGCCATGTTTATATAAATTGTTTGCTGTTTTACTGTTTCAGTGTGCTATAAATTCAATTCTACATATAAATTGCTATGTGCACCTGGCGTTTCTAATGCCTGTCTTCAGTGTATTTAGTTAATCTGCCATCTAGAGCCTATTGAGGCTAAGTCATTTCAATTTTACATTTAGATTTATTTGAAAAATGAGATTTCGATCTCATCTTTAATAAAAAAATAAAATAATTAAAATCATTCAGTTTATAAGTTAGCTTGCAGGTTAAGCTTACACAGAAAAACAAGAAATATCTAGCTATCAAGTAAAAATATAAGAGGAGGGGAATGGTGTGATCGATGCATGCTGGAAACCCATCTGCTCAGTGAATTCTTTATGAAGTGGGCTTGCTTGTATTTTTTGCAGTTGTACCAAAGCCAAATATGTATGGGTCCTTTACTACAGACTTAGCCCACACGGAAGCTGTTGTTGCAAAAGGGAGCTCAATCCCACCAGCACCTGGCTGAGCTAGCTTAGAGTTGAAGAGGGAGGAGTGGGACAAATGGTTCTTAGGGGCTATGTAGAGGGTGAGTGAGTCTCCAAGGAATTGGCGAGGGTAAGCGTTATCCTCATCTGTCTGAAAATGCTATCACCAGAATGAGGGAGGACAGATGTGCATGTTACATTTGCTTGGGCTGTAAAGACACAATGAATACAAGAAAAGAGCATGCCCCAGGCTCAAGCAAAGTCTGTTCCGGGTGGTAGCCCAGCAAATAAGGGGTACTCATCACTTTGCTCACATCTCAAGTCAGCATACATAGCAGCTTGCACCCTCAAAAGATATTGTGCTCTTGCAAGAAGTCTTCTCTGTCCCCATCAGCTGCTGGACTGTGAGAGATGAGTTGGCTTTTTGGTCACAAGAGATGACAGCCCAAGGACTGGTACCCTGGGCTACTCCTGGCAAGCTCAACTCGAGCCACATCATGTGAAATGGGAGAACTCCAGTGTCCTGCTTTGATCTAATTAACAACGGAGATCTGGAACCACACAAGACAAAGTGGAAATAGAGAATTGTGAACTGAAGAGACAGGCCAAAGTATGCTTGATAGAACATGATTTCTTACATTAGGAAATTTCAGTTTAGTCTCTTATAACATTTTTTGCAAAGAAAAAGGTGTTTCTCAATTCCACCAGCGCAGTGGAAAGTGATGAAAGAGGAACAGGCCAGTTTTACAATTTTACTCAGGTTGCTCTAAGTCAGGATCAGTTATCTAAGCTTGAGAAATAAATGCAGTGAGATGTGCTTTCATATACATGTGGATCCTCTTTCATTTCTTAGCACATCATTGGTGTTTTCCCACTCTTTCTCCACAATTATTTTTATGATTGAGTATTTCATATTAAGCTAACTAAAATTAAAACAGCATCAAATCTGGCCACTTGAGAACACTCTCAGCAATAGGAGATGGACTTGATATACTAATAATGGTTAGAAAGTGTCTTGCTGTATTCTCTGTTTTTAACTGCATTTTTTGCATAAGATATATTTGGTCTTATATGGGTGTCTGTATGTTTTACCTATATAAAGCAAACTTCCATATATATGTACTCCTCATGAAGGTTTTTTCACATTCTTAAGAACTTATATCCCTGAAGGCATACATCAAATATACTTCTCTTAGTAGGCATAGCTAATGGGAAGGTTGAATAAAAAAATAATGTGGCTTTTCTATTTGTCTTCTTAGAGCTTGCTTTTTTTTTCTTTTAATTTTGAAATATTTGTATAGAAGGAAAATTGGAGTTACTAGAAGGAGCGAAGGATAAAGAGTCTTTAAGGTCTACCAAGGGCAGAAATCCATCTTTCACTGACAGTAATGCTGCATTGTTCAGTTCGTTTCTGGTTTACATCTAATTCGTGTCTGACAAGTGTCCGTTTTTCATTGTCATTCATTAGTCACCCTTACATTAGCACTGCCTTTAAGGCATCTGGCCTGCCTCTTCTCACTTTTCTCAGAAATGATAAAAGATATCCTTAAAGTTTTACCCACCCACCTGTCACAGCAAAAAGCAGAGCAACAGCAAGGAGATAAAATAGATTTGATTAAAAAGAAGACTACGGCCATTCTTTGCTCTTTTGTAGAAGATGACAGCTACTAAAGGAAGTGAGGAAATATGGTGAGTTTATATAGAAACTATTACCTTTAGCAGGTGAAGTGCAACTTTTGAGTTGTCTATATGCTAAAAATGCATGGAACATAAAAGGAATTTAACAATGCATCAAAATTAAGCTCTAATGTTCATCTCCCCCAAAAGCATAGAAATTCAGAAATAATGCTAACAATATGGTGTGCACTGAGTTTTGATTTCCCATCACACTATTTCAGTTTTATTCTTGTGGAAATTCCCTCATTTCAGTGCAGTTCTGAATGCAGCCATCTGTCCTTAACAGAGAGACTTGTGCAGAAGTATTTTGGGAGTCTTGGAGGAAAGTCTTAAGTACGCTGTAAAAGTACTGCGATATATGCCACAAGAGCCCCCTCTGGATTTACTAAGACTCTACATTAGTAAAGAAAATAGCTTGTCTCGAAGTGGCAGACCAGAATCTTAATTCTCCTCCGTGGTTTCTTTTTATGAAGATATCCTTGAAGGGGAGTGAGAGGTGGGGAAATGCCTGCTGGTGCTATGTTGACCCCTAAGCCCAGCAGCAGAGTGGCACACATGAAGGAGCCATCGGCAGAATGAGGGGGACTTTTCAGCATCACTTCCTAGCAGGGCTTGATCTGCTCTGAAGAGATGATTTGTGGCAGCAGTACTACCTGTATAATGGGGAGAGTATTGCTAACTCAGTCAGGGGTTGTTCAGCATTACTAAAATAATAATGGAGAGAAAGTGCAGCTGCCTTCCTTGTGTGTCTCTCAGTATTGTGAGTGAGGGTAGAGAGGACTCTCAGCATCACGTTTACAGGGCTGCTGCCGACCTAAAGCTTTAATAATTCACACTGCTTCTTCACAAAGAGGTCCTGACTTAGAATAGATCGAGTGTTTCATAGTCTTGGGTTTTTTTCAGGCATATTTTCTAAAGATTTTGAAAACTTGTTTTAAAAAATGGGATGTATTTATTTGTCTTTTACCATTCTGTGGGAAAATGTATTCCTTCTGCTTGCAAGCATTTGTAACTTATATGACACTTCAGAAAAACAACAAATGTCTTTGAGAAAGCTTTGTTTGGAAGTGATCCAAAGTCCCTCAGTACATCAGCACACTCACCCACTCCTGGTCGGCAGTGTGAAGTTGCCATGAGGACTGTAACTGTTAAATGGAAAAGGAAGCTGCAGTTTGAAGAATTAGAAGGAAATCTTTATTATCTAAAAATAAAAGTCATACTACAAGAGCCATAGAAAATAGGAGTCAGTGCAAAATGCAGTGCTATCCCAGTGGAATGTTGCACAGTAGCACAGCAGGTGATGAAATTGTTCTCCTAAGTGTTCTGCCTCTTTGTAATTTAGAGCTCACCTTATTACCATTATTGTCTTTTGCAATCAGTGAATGTTATGCCTGTTGAGGTGGAAGCTGCCCTGCACAACTGCCATCTGTAGCTGTTCGTAGGTGGCACAGCTGCAGTGAGAGGCTGTAGGTAGTTCTGCATGGGTTAAGCTGTAAACATGTGGAAGGGAGCCAAAAGAATAGAGTATAAAAGCTTCCAGTCTTGTAAATACACAATTATGTACTTTTTTTCTTTTTTCTTTTTTTTCAAATGAATATCATTTACTCAACAGTACCTAATGGCTCCTTAGAGAACATTACTGTCTATTATGTCAAGGCATCTACTTAGTGCATTTTTATTTTGTGACTCATTGACCTGCTACAATCCAGTGGCACCGATAAGCAGGGTGGGAGGGGTGCCGGGGGCCCCTTCCTGTGGGATTCACTTCACCTCCAATATCCATGCTGGAGAGTTTCACAGGGAAAACAAGACATGCACTCCCAGCACTTCTAGCTGTTGATAATAAAGAGGGCAAAGTGGGTGGTTTTTTTTTACTGCTGTTATACATTTCTAGACTTAATGCTGTTTACTTTTGTATGCACTAAAACTGAGGCATTTTAGAGGCGAGCATTTTGTGAGTGAGGGGATTACTATGTTTGCATGAGGCTGCTGAGAACTTCCAAGTTCTACACATGTTTCAAGAAGGCAGGGATGACAATAAATCAACATGCCAAGGAAAAACCTCATGTTCTTGTCTATCTAATCTGTCTCTACTATATCCATCTCTCCATATCAGAACACCCAAATGCTATTATTAATGCAAAATTTATTAGTATTATATGCTTTTATTACCAGCACTGTAATATCTTAGATATCTTAATATTTCTTAGATATCCTCAACTGTGATACCTGAGCACTGTTATAAATTTCTTACCACACACATGTGCATTAAGTGCACCTTAGTGCACTTCTACTTTGGAGAAGAGGGAATTCCTTTGGAGATATCTGTGGAATTAAGTGATATGATCTTACAGGTGCTGCTTGCAGTATAGCTCAAGATATTTTCTCATCTGAAGCAAACTGCATTAAACACAACATTATGTGTGTCCAGGATACCCATTAAGCCTATGGGATATATAAGGAGCCTGAGCTGAAGGAAGGGTGTTGTGTTCTAAGAAACCCACCAGCTCCTGAATGAGTTGCTTACCTGTGCACTTGCAGAAGAATGGCAAGCTAGATCTCAGGAGTTTGTGCTTTGAATGGCTCCCACCTACAGAGAGGGGACTTGGGAGGGTTGATTTCACAGAATCACAGGGGTTGGAAAGGACCTCAAGAGATCACTGAATCCAACCCCCATTAAAGCAGGTTTCTTACAACAGGTCGCACAGGTAGGCATCCATCTGGGTCTTGAATATCTCCATAGGAGACAGCAGCCTTTCTGTGCACCAGTGCTCCAACACCCTTATTGTAAATAAGTTCTTCTATGTGCTAGTATTGATCTTTTCATGTTCAAGTTTTAGGGCAGTACTCCTTGCCCTATCACTACACACCACTGAGAAGATCCTGGCCTTATCCATTTGCCTCCCACCACACTTTAGATATTTATAAACATTTGTCAGATGCCCTTTCAGACTTCCTTTCCCCCACAAAACAATGTTACTCAAATTGAGCTGTACAGCCAGTATGCCCCCTGGGTAGCCTGTCAGAGGGTGGGCTGGGGCTGGTAATGCTGATGCTGGCAACACAATGGGAGCTTCATACGGGCATCATGGACAGAACTGCTCTTGCTACTTGTCTTCCTTTGGTCATACTCACATGAGGTATCCCTACTGGACTGGAGAAACTCCAGTGTAATAAGGATGCCAACAGACGCAACTGTGTGAAGGTTGACATGTTGTCCAACAAAATTACCAATTCTAGATAAAAAATAGCACTTCGGATGGTCTATTTGTAAGCTGGTTCACTTCAGTGGTTTGTTTTCCAGAACAGCTGCAGGTTACAGCTTCAAAATATTTGGCTTTTAAATTGTTCCCATATGGTTTATTTCCAGCATGACACAACTATTTGCATAACCTTGCCATGAACTGGCATAGATAACTTGTTTGACTTCAGAACAAAAATTTTAAAATCCCTTTTTTTTTTAAAGGTGTTTTTGCAAAGATAGACCAGTTCTCTGTCATGGCTTTCAGCATGGCCCTGTGTCTACCTGCAGCCAACAGTAGGGAGAAATGTCCCCAGCTGCAGCCGAGGATAAAGACTCACTTCTCCAAAACCCCATCCTTCTTGATACAACCCTTTCAGCACCAGTGCAAATAGGTTACAGAAGTATACCAAAAAAGCCAAAGTGTGCAGCTGCCCAGTAAAGTGAACAGCTCCATGGGTACAAGACATATTTGATGTCCCCTCTGCCTTTGATGTTTCGGTGGTGCTGTGCACAGATCCAAATGTGGTTTGACTCCTCATTATGACTGTTGTTATCTAGTACTATAGGAATAGCGAGATAGTGAAGACAAATTAGCTAAACTTATAAGGTTAATGTTTAAAAATGGCAGCACAAACACTTCAAACCAGTTCAGGAAAACTCAGCTTGTGTGTTTTAGTTTTACAGGCTTATATAATTTTCTTTAACTTTCTTTAGTATTTCCCCAGCATCACTTTAGCAAACATAAATTATCCAAAGAAGGAATTTCTTTCTCCTCAAGTTCCATGACTGGACGTGACCCTTCACAGTGAGGCCATGGTTCCTGGCTGGGTTCACGTGTACTACCACTATATAAATAATAAATCTGCTATGAAACTTTTGACCACTTAATGCTTGAATGAAATGAAAACATGCCTCTGTCTTTTTAAAGTGCTCATTTTCCAGGGAGCAGATATTCTATTTTCTCTGCATAGAAAGATTATTGCGTGATGTGGCAATGAAACATGACATAAGCCAGTAGTTATTAATACTGTTCATTCTTCTTCTCTCTCCCCAGATCTCAGGAAGACTTTTGAGCAGGAGCCCCTGGGGAAAGAAGTGTCCCTGGAGCAAGAGGTCCTGCTCCAGTGCCGTCCCCCTGAAGGCATCCCGGTAGCTGAGGTGAGCAGCAGTGGCATTTTGCCCCAGCAGCTGGCACTTGGATGTCCTAACTGAGGTCTGGTCTGTGGCTAATGGAGCAGGGAATAAGGCTTAGCATGATGAATGGGTGGCAATGGAAAGCTGGCTGCCTGCTGCTGGTAGATAAGATTGATTGGAAGCTGATTAATGGCTTTGGAGGCAATTACGATGTCTTGCTGGGCAGAGCTACAGGTGGTGTAGTTTCAGGTTTTTGTTCCCTTTCAGAAATCCTAGTTATGTCTGACATCCAAAGAACATGTAAGTGGTGGGGCATACTGATACCAGCCTATTATCCTTCCCTGCCCTTTTGAAAAAAGTGCCATTTCAGTTATTGAGAGAAGCACCTTCCAAGCACACAAAGACATTTTAATTTTTAGTTTGCCAGGTCTCATTTCCATCACACATTTATGCACAGACTTGAGCATGCTCCAGGGTAGCTGGCTTAGTGCACAAGAATGTACTGTGCATATACTGGGTGAGGCAGCATGAAGTGGAGGCAAGTAGGGGATGCGTCTATGTAAGAAATCATCTTCACGGGCTTATCTGTTGTTGTTTTTTTTTTGTTTTGTTTTGTTTTTGTTTTTATGGTATTTAAGTAGTAGAGAGTGGGTAGCCTCCCACCCACTTGGCAGGAGGGAACTTTCTCTTCAGCAGAATCAGTGCCCACCAGCAACAGCAGGTATCTCTGCCTACATGCAGCTGTGGCTCCAGCCAAAAATGGCTCCAGACTCATTGCCCTCAGGAGGGGGGTCCCTGAGTCACAGGGTGGCTCCTGAGGCCTAAGTCTGCTGCTGATATCAGTGAAAAATGTGTATTGTTAATGATGGTAATTCCACTATATGAATTCTCCTCAGTTCCTCTGCCATGCAGAGAGGGAGCTGTTGCCAATTTGCATTAAGATAAGTTAGACTGTTATGGCTAAGCAGCAAAGTGGTTTTCCCTCAGCACTGATGACTGATTTCTCAGGAGACTAAGCTAAAAGTGTTACCTCTCTATCTTACCCAAGTTCAGGTTTAATCAGGTTTAATTTTTTTTGCAGAAAAGTGTCCACAAACATCTGAGGGAATAATTAGCATAGAAGATTTCTCCTATTTCCTTTTTCCTTAGACTGTTTTCTTTCACCTTTATGATGCCCAAAACTGTCCAGAGCATTTAGGCCTGCCAAGCCAGCTTGCTGATATCTATAATATTAGTCAGTTGGCTTTCCCCAGAAACATTTTAGCTACTTTTTTGTTGTTGTTGTTGTTTCAGTATCTGATGCATCTTTACATCAAATCAATATTCTGTCATGCTTTGAGTATTTGAAATAGGAATGGTTGTTCTGAAGGTGCAGATACTACTGGAGAAATTTATCAACTGAAACTGAGATTGGTTATGATGAGTAGTTTATTTGAGCATGATACTACAAGCACCTCTGAAATTTCGGCAGTCAGCCCAGCTGTTCCCATGGAAAGGACTATAAAGCCCCAGTCAGGTGGCCATGCCTGGAATAGCATGATTTAACATGACATGTGGAAGGAGAGCTCTCTCTGCTCTTATAAACATTTTGCATAAGCCATTAGCTCTTGTAATTGTTATTCTTAAGTCAAATTATACCTGTCCTCCTTCCACTAAGCTGCTGTAAAGGCCAAAAAAAAAAAAAAAAAAAAAAAAAAGGATGCCTCAGTAGCCATGTCTGCTTCCTAGTACAAGGAAGTGAGCTCTGAAAAGATCCTCTGTGAGTTGCTCTCATAATAAATGGCACTTATTTTTGCCTACTTGTATCCTGCTTCACTCTGTCAGCAGCAGAGACTCATGACTGTAGACTGGCTCCAAGTCTTATTTGTACCATGGTCAGGGCAGACACCAATTAACACTTGGCAGCCTCAGAAATCATATACTCCCCATCTGACATTGAAAAGAACTGTTCTCAATGTTTGGGTTTTTTTTTTCTCTCTTCTGACTTTTGAAGTCAGGAGGAGATCAAACACCCAGATTGGACAGCTGCCTAATACAGCCTCTTTGTAGATTCTTTCCAACACTATTAAAAGTACAAAGACCTGAACACTAATGAATATGAATACCTTAATGTGACACTTTATTACAGCCACTTGGTGAAGCTGGTAAGATAAATTTTAAAAAATACCAAGATGAAAGGTAACTTGGTAGGTTGAAGGATTACATGATTATTTTAATTTAGAGATGAATTAATTCTATGTTTATGACTTCTTTTATTTGTTCAGAGGATTTTCTGATAGGATGTTACAGGTAACTATGAAAGCACTTGGGAGAAGGCAGGCAGCAAACCAAGGCTTTTTGCACACTGACTGGCTTGATTTCAAGTACAGTAGGTAACACTGTTGTTGCAGTATTAGCAAGTTAGCAATGTTTCCATGTGCTTTGCTGATCATGTACCTTGGACACTCCCCACTGTGGGCACTGCATTCCAGTTTGTCTGTTTTTTCAAATTCCTTCTTTCTGATGTGATCACTGGATTTAGCAACAAAATGGGACGAAAGGCTTACACTGTGAAATAAAATACTCATTCAGTGAGAACATCATGCTGGAATCCAGAGTCCGCAAGACTGATTTTTGACTTTTTCTCTTTTTTTATTTAACTCTGTCCCTTAATTTTGTTTTTCTCTTAATATTATGAGGTGGTGGGAATAACCATACTTAGGGATGAATACTTTTCTCTTTTTTGTAGCTAGGGAATTTATTCTTGTAATTCACAGCATATTTAATTGCTATAAACTGTCGATCTCTTGCAGATCAATGCTGGAACAGATATTATTATTATTGAAAAGCTGAACCACACAGCAGCATTCAGCTGTTCCACAGGTCAAGCAGGACAAAGGTCAAGATGGGCAGCAAAGCTTTTAAAACAGCACTTACAGACTCTCAGCCCCTGCTAGGACATGATGAACATTAGAGTAGATTCAGATCACAGCCACTGAAATGAAACCTCAAGATCCACTTAGAAGAAAAATAGAAGGTGGTGTGTTAAAATACACCAGTCTCATGGCCTGAGGTCAAATCAAAGTACAGGTCGAATCAGAGCACATCTTGCTTGTTCACTTGGTACAAAGTAAGAAGCGGAGGGTTTTCTTGGTCACTAGGAAAATCAGATCAGCTGCTCTGTGTCCATATACCTCTGTCCGGAATCTGTGCCACTGCTTCATAGCATGTGACACCAGTCCTAGCATTATAGCCAATACCAAGCTGAACCAACCTATGAGCTCTGAAACACCTGGGGAAGTGTTTGCCTTTCCATGGCCCACATGATCAGGCATGGATACACTGAGGTTTCCACATATAGCTGGGGAGTAAAGGGGCACATTCACGTGTTCTTAATATTGAAAAAGAAAAAGAAAAAGAAAAAGAAAAAGAAAAAGAAAAAGAAAAAGAAAAAGAAAAAGAAAAAGAAAAAGAAAAAGAAAAACCTGCCCTAGCTCTTTACTTTCTTGCCCTGTGCTTTTCCTTGGTGAGGAGGAATGGAACATGGCCTCCTTATCATCAGGAGCTGCTGCTACTCAACACTGCTGGACTTCAGGCAGCTCCAGCCCCTTGATCTCATCCCAAATAACCATTTCTGCTTTGCTCTGTTTTGTGTGAGTATTTTTTCAAGGATCCCATTCTGCCATGCTCCAATACTAATGGCAGAACTATTAACAATTAATTCCCTAGCTCACTTAATATGTTCTTTTGAAAAATGCCAGCATCATATTGCACATGATAAAATATAGTCCAAGACACCGAGTCACGTCAAATTAGGTCACTGAAATAGGATATAGATCAAAGCTTCAATGAGATGTAAGATTGGTTAATATGCCATAAGCTGCTAGATGAACTTTTGCATTGAAATGTATGATTTGCTGCACCTACAACAGGGGGGGATAATTGCTCCTTCAATTATAATTGAAGTATTTCACAGAGCAGTTTAACTGGAGACCAGGGTGCAGTGTACAGTTTAGTGACTCAGCTGAGTTTAAAACATGATGTGATATTCATGTCTTCAACGAGGAATTAGGGCAAGGGGCAAAATGTTCCTCTGTAAAAAGGCAGAACTGTGTGTTTTACCAAGTTAAGATGACTGTGGCACATAATTCATTCCATTCCTGTTGCATGGGCAGAAGCAGCTGGAAGCTAGGGATTTCTCCAAGTAGGCAGCATCAGGTAGCTGCTTTATCTAATTGATTATTAATACAACTGCTGTTTGTTTTGTTTCATGAGAGCTGCTTATGCTTTGCGGTAGTTATCCCTTAATTTGAAGTTCATGTGTGTGCATTTTCATGCAGGTGAGCATTGTGAAGGCAGTGTTTTATATTCCCAGATGGAAAGTGAGCTTTAAGAGAGGGGAGAGAAGCAGTTTGTGGGCACAAATACTGATTAGCTGGGAAATGGCACTACCCTTTGCTGTGCCTTGTGTCACTTAGCAGATTTATTTAGCCAGAGCTACAAGAATGAGTGAGAGGTTCATGTCCACGTGTCAGTGTTGAAGGCACAGCAGCCTGATACCCAGTTCTCACCTTGTCTGTTGTGAGGCAGAGAGGAGCAGGGGGGTGAATAAGCTCTTTCGATACGAAGGAACCCTACTTTCTCATTTCTGTGCCAAGGACTGTCCATTTATTTTGCCCTGGAGAGCCATTGGATAAGATCTAACAGTGGAGAACTATCCTTCAAATGTATAGGATAAAGTTTTCTGTAATTGTCACTGTGTGGTCCTGTACATTTCCACTTCTTCTTCACCCCAGTCTAAAGCAAAGCTGTAATAGGGCCAGAGACATCCAACAGCTGTACATACGCTCTGTACAGATTTTAGCTTCTAAGCAGCAAGCTAGATATATGTGCAATTAAGAAAGTGTTTCCACAGCAGGAACACAAATTCCCCTTATTGGCAGCAGGAGCAAAGAACAACTGAACAAAATGCCACTGCAGTTTGCATTTGCTGTCTCATTCTCAATATGTGTTCTGAAGTCTCTCATGGCTGTAATCTCAAGCCTCTTTGGAAACAACTTTTTTTAACCTTAAACCAACTAGCATGTGAAGGGCAGTATCCTCTTGTTGCTGGGATGAAAGCACACTCTTGAAAGCAAGTCCAAAAATTGAGTAACATTCTTCAAAGAGGCACTCAGATCTCAATATACCTGAACTAGCTGTTAACTCAATAGCCTGTATGAAAACTGCTTGTTTCCTCTGTCTCATTTGGGCACCTTGCATTGTGTCCAAATCAGTGGTGAGCTTCACAAATGTTTTATTGGTCCTGCAACATATACAGAACATAACACAGAACACTGTCGTGGCTGGGAGATGAGATTGAATGTCATCCTGCTGTTTTGCAAACCATGGGGAAGGCAGGTTCGCAATCATCTTGCATCCTGGGATCCTCACTCATCTTTTATTGAGGCAACTCTCTCACTACTCCCAGCTGCTTGAAGCTTGTTTGTTCTGGAGTACTGTGCCTGGGGATTTTACCTGTGCGTAGAGGGGCAGAAAATGTATTGCTGGGGTTGGCAGGTGCTCCGTGCTCTGAAGGTGGGCCTGGGGCATGTTGTTGCAGGGTAAAGAATCCAGGGCTTGCAGTCTGCTGGATTTTCTTGAGATTGTTAGAAGTATAAGGAACAACCAGAGGAGCCCACATCCCTTTTGCATTCTTTATTTCTCTTAGAGCAGCTGTGCTTCTGCTCTACAAGTTTCTAAAACAGTCACGCATACAAAAGTGTGCCAAGAGATTTAAGTATCTGATAATGTTAGTAACTTGGCATGGCTAAATTTGTGTCAGCAATTAGCTTCCATAGTAGGAATTCAGCATATGTAATCACTTGTGTGATTTACATCCTCTGTTCTCATTTAGCCTGCACAGGAGCCTGGCCAGGCTTTGCATGCTGTTGGCTCTGCCTGAACTGTGTTATTTCAGGCTGCTGAAGCATCCTGCAGTGGGACAGGGCTGGCTGCAGCCCCCAGGTACCACCATCCCGGTGGCTGCAGACTTCCTGCTCTCGACGATGGTCTCGCTTCTCATGTCGAGTGGCATGTGGCAGGTTCCCTCTGTTAATTAGAACAAATGTGCCAATTATGTTAATGTATCTCCCGATACCAATCAGTGAATAATTAGAGTCAACACATCTGTCTCTCGCCAGGGAGCAGGATGGCAGCACAAATACTACAAGGTACGCTGTTCTGAATTACAGCCACATCAGGTTGTGTATCTCCTCAGCTGCTCACAGGGACAGTTGGGTCTTGTGGCAGGCTGGGAGGTGCCTTCCGAGCACCTGCAGAGAATGTGAACTCACTCCTCTGCTTACTGACATCTAACAAGTAAAAATACCTGAGTTGGGAAACTGAAAATAGAACTAGGAATTTCATTCTGGCTTTGTTCTAGAGGGCTGATATGTATGAAAGCTGGGTGAGCACTGTTGTTATTTTCAATAGCTGGCAACTCCAGGAGGAAACACTTAAACACCCTTCATTACAATATTGTGGTGGATTAAATGTTTGTTGTTATGATGAAGGAAAACTGATGTTCAGGCTTGTTCTATACATATGCACAGCTATCCATGCATTTATTAATAATAGGTGGAGGGATATGTCTGGTTTAATTGAAGAGACAGAGCTAGGTCATAGAATCATAGAACCTTTAAGATCATCTAATTCCAACCCTCCTGCTATAGGAAGGGACACCTCCCTTTAGACCAGGTTGCTCAAAGCCCCATCCAACCTGGCCTTGAATGCTTCCAGGGGGAAGGCATTCACAGTCTTGCTGGGCAACCTGTTCCTGTGTCTCACCACCCTCACAGTAAAGAATTTCTTCCTGATTTATAGTCTGTATCTATTCTCTTCCAGTTTAAAGCCATTTCCCCTCATCCTGATACTATATGCCCTTATAAAAAGTCCCTCCCCAGCTTTCCTGCAGGTTCCCTTCAGGTTCTGGAGGTATCTGTAAATGAAACTTTTAACTATAGCCTGTAAATGCGTATTCTGAATATCTAGGAAAAAAAAACAAGTATCTCCTCCAAAAATGTCTTCTCTGGAGAAGACACTGATAAACAGAGTCAAAAGGGTTTGATTTAGCCTGACCCTGAAAATGGACATCTTGCGGACCTCAGAATACCCATGGACATTCTGCTTCACCTCTGCCTGCTTGCCTGGTAGAGCGCAGATCTGTGGCACAAAGTGTCCTATTCCTCATTCTCCAGCCTAGGTCAAGTGTCTCAGCTCCCCAGGACACCAGTCACCATCATTCAGGCAGCTGAGTTAAGCTCAGGATGAGTCTCAGCATTGACTGGATTAGCTGCCTGCTTCAGCAAGAGGACTACAGCGTGGGGAATGACACGGTGTCACGAGATTTTTTTCTTTTAAGTTCAGTAGTAACAGTTTACATACTTATCATTCACAAATCACACTGTCTCACTACACTTTGCTCTCTTCATGTTTGACACCTGATCAGTTTCGATGTACATGAAAACAGCCCTTCTCCCCCTAGATCTATTTACCTCCCAACTCAAATCAGCTTCTTGGCAGGAGTGCCGAGCTCTGCAGCCAGTGGGTGAGTAACTTCAGAAAAGAAATAGGCCATTAGCAACTGAAAATATATACTAACAGAATTCTTATTTACATGTTGTAATGTGCTTTAATTAGTTAACATTTGTACAAGGGCTGAAAGAGAAAACACAAGAGCTAATTACTGCAGGAGCAATGTGCATTTTTCTGCGTTGCTCTTTATACTGATGGCTAAAATGTGCAAGGAAGAATCATCCCTTCTCTTGCCATCTCAGACGTTTTCTCTTCAGTTCCTCCCTTCAGATTTTGTGATACTTTACTACACGAATTGTCTCATGATATTATTAAAACCCAGATATCAACAGGAGAATGACTTGGATTATGTTCAAGAAATACCTAGTAAAAGAGGTGAGATTTAGACATGCACGCACAGTACCGATATACTGGCAAAGCAGAGTTTTCAGAATAAAAAATAAATCCTGTGGTTCTGTGAGCTTAATTTTTTATTGTTAGCAAATTCTGTGAGCCATTAGGTGAAGAGGATCTTTTTCCCAATTGATTTGACAAAGAGCTAGAGGCACTATACTGAATTATGTAGAGCCTCTTTATTTTTTCTGATATTGGCAACTCTTATTTTCATATCCTCTTCAGTTTTCTTGCAGGGATGAAAGGGAATTTAATGCTCATAGCTTTAATTTTGTCTAATCAGCTGAGACTCAGGCTGAATATGCATGTGTGTGCTTTTGTGGAGAGAGAGAGTGTTGCAGAGTGCTGGTATTGAGTACAGAGCTCTTGGCGAGGAGGGCTGTTGTACATACTTGCATGGCTATACCAGGAAAATTTTGGACTGAGCCTCATAAGTGTATAAGTGTAGTCCTGTCCTCACTGATGTCCCAGTGTTCCCAATGTGCAGATTACAGAGTGGTGGTTCTGGAGGGGGTGGGGTACACAGCTATGGCACTGTGTGTAGTATCTTTTAGAGTCCAAACACTGCATCCCAGAAATAGAGTAGTAACGGAAAACCAGAAAGACGCTTGATTTGTGTGAGAGACAGGGGTTAAGTAGCAACCTTCTGCTGGAGGAAAGGTGAACTGCTGGCTGGTTTTTCAGTCTGGACTGCATGCAGACTTGACCTGCAGGTGGGGAAGGAGCCAGAGATTGCCACTGACTGAACAGGAGTCTGTCCATCTCAATTATACTTGATGGCCATTAGGATTCAGGAAAGGAAGAGCAATTTCAATCATCCTGGCAAGGAAAGCCAGGTTATGACCAAGAGTTTGTGTCTTCCATGGCAGACAAAACGTGAATGCTGCAGTGATAGAAACACAGCTTCGAAAGATTTATATCTTTTTCTTTCTCTCCCATTCCTATCAATTTCTGCAGGACTTTTAGCATTACTGCTTTGGGGTTGGTTTCAGAATATGTGGCTGTTGAGTAGTGCATCAAAGTGGAGTTTGAGAGAGCAGGCCTTGGCAGATAGCACCTCTTCGGCCCAGCAGGCTGTTTGTGTTTGTATTTTTTCTTCCTTTCATTAACTGTGGGCACAAGCTGAAATGATCCAGCGACATGAAGGCCCTGCTTTGATCCATCCAGGTTCCCAGTCCCTTCCTTCAGAGCATGCTCAGTTCAAAGGAAAACAAGCTAGTGGTTTTTCAGCCAAATTACATAAGGGTGGCTCACAGCAGTCAGCTAGGATATAATAGGGTATTTCTTTGGGAAAGCAATAAAGAGAATACTGTCTGGATTAAAAATCACATGTAAAAATATTTTTCTGTGTAACCAAGGAAATTACACTTTATTAAATGAAATACAGCTTACATAAAGAAAAGGGAAATCTAAGCACTGATGTAGTCTTTTTGAGCTCCTATTTCCTTGGTAAATGTCTCTTTCTCATTTAACCCTGACTACAGCAGAACAATAATGTGTGAGTGCATGTATATACTAGAAAATTCTGGCCTGTTTGCAATCTGTATGTTATATGGCCTCACTGTGTTACAGCTTGTGCAGATAGATTCAAGGTTATTGTGCTATTAGATGAGATGTACAAAGAATGGGTGAGAGATTTTAGGTTTCTGATGGTGTAAGGAAATGTTCTGCATTTAGAAAGATCCCTCAGTTATCCTATTCCATACCCCATGCCTCATGCACTGAAAGCACACACAGCAGCTGTCCAACTCTGAAAATACATTTTTGAAGTCAAGCTAAAATATTCACCTATTTGAAGGTGGGAGACGGCAGGCTTGAAGGAAAAGGTAGATGTCAACATTACTCTCCCATATTCCTGCATTGGTGCTGCCTTTCAGTTGGTAGCGTGCACTAGGTGAGTCTTTCATAGTGTGCTTCATAAATCCCTCAGAGACAAGCAAGATGATGGCAGATTTTGTGCACACTGTGGTGTGACCATTGCTGATTCAGTTTTTCCCCTCCTGCCCTTTGAATCCCTCAGGTGGAGTGGCTGAAGAATGAAGAGGTGATTGATCCAGTGGAAGACCGAAATTTTTATATCACCATTGATCACAACCTGATCATCAAGCAAGCCCGACTTTCCGACACTGCCAACTACACTTGTGTTGCCAAAAACATTGTGGCCAAAAGAAAAAGCACTACAGCAACTGTGATTGTCTATGGTAAGTGGTGCTTTGCCTTGCTGGTGGACACTCAGGAGAAGTGTCAGGGAGGCTTCTAGAAATGTAACATGCCTGTGTGCAATTCTTACTGCAGCTAGAGACCAGATTGCTGCCTGGAGGCTTCCTCCAGCATCACACCTTGTATTCTACTCACACATTTCATACTCTCAGTGACGCTTTTTCAAAAATAAGATAAAAACTGAAGTCTGTGCTTCCATGTACTGGTAAGATTGTCAGAGTTCAGCAGAATCACCTGCCTTCTTATCTCTCTTCAAATCAACCTATTCTTGATGCCAATTACTAAAGCGTACTCTGATGTCAAATTAACAAAGCACTATAGGACTTCAGTTCATAGGAACACAACCTGGCTTAGAAATAAATATCAGAGGAGTAGGAAGTATTAAATAGCATTATTCTGTACAGCAGTCTTGATCTGATATTGAGGTTGGCCTTCCTTTGGCCAGCCCAGCTGTTCTACTGGGGTCTCTTCCAGCCTGTCCTGCTCTTCCCCACAGCCTGAATCTCTGCCCCACAAAGCCATTGCTGCGATGCTTACCAAGCTGGGGCATCCTGCAGAACAAAACCTGCTCTGACAACAAGCCAGCTGACTATCCTGGTGTTCCTTACAATCAGCTTAATTATAGGATAGACAAGTGGGAAGAAACCCCTATGATTATCCCTAATATTCATTTCATATTCAGTCTAGCAGTTAGATTTAATTGTAAGCAGTTGCATCTCTGAAGTTACAATGAGAGCCTTTTAGTTCAGATTTTATAGAAAAACAGCTGAATTGAGTTGATTAGCAGTGTTTGTGATATTGAGAGATGGACCTTCAGTTTTGTAACTGATGAATGCAAAAACATAGAGATGTAGGCATGCTGCAACTCCTCCTCATTCATACACGGTGTTTTTTTTTGAACAGTGAAGTCAAGAACGTATGTAGAGGAGCAGTCACTTGTGTGGGTTTTTTGCTATTAGAGCCCCTTAAGGGTTGTGTTAGACCACAGGTTTCTGGGAGCTGGGGAATTTAAACAGTTGGTATGTTATCCATACCCTGATGATGCCATTAGTACATAGAGCAGCACAGCTCCCTCTCCATTCACATTATTCATCTATCTAACCCAGAAGCTGATGCAGGTGGAAAAGAGAGGCAGTATAAATGTCTTCCCAAGGATCAACATCTTCCCAAAGTCCAAAATAAAAATTCAGTGTAAGCTCACCCTGAACAGCTTAAATATCTGTTGAGGAGGTGCTAGGACATTCTATCACCAGCTGTTCCCACACTGGGGTGAGTAGGGTTGCCCTGACACCCCAAAATCACCTCCTGGAACAGAAGGAGAGGGAAATCATCACTTCTGAGTCTTGCTGTTGAAAGCAGGAGAGTGTCAGTGTCCAAGAAAGAGGTGCAAGAGCAAGTTATCCCCAGGATAGCTTTCACGCACTGTCACACTCTTCCTCTTGCTTTCCAGTGAATGGAGGCTGGTCTACCTGGACTGAGTGGTCAGTGTGCAACAGCCGCTGTGGGAGAGGCTTCCAGAAGCGCACGAGGACCTGCACTAACCCTGCCCCTCTCAATGGTGGGGCCTTCTGCGAGGGGCAGAACGTTCAGAAAATAGCTTGCACCACCCTGTGTCCAGGTACGGCATGAACAGCATGTAGCCCTCAGTGCATGTTTTTTTCTGGCGCCAATCATTCCAGAGGGCTGCTAGGCACAGAAGCTTCCTTCTCTTTATTAATAAATCCAGCGTTTCAGTGAATGAATAGGAAATTGTGTTATGTAAGTAGATAAAATAGTGCACACATTACATCAAGCACCAGGGGATTTGGTCCCACTTTTGCACACAGCTTGCAACCTTGCCTCAGCCTTGGTAATTCAGGGGATTTGAAGAATGCACAGAGCTTCAGACAGTGAGAGATAAAGGCTGAAAGCTCTGGAAGAGAATAGGAATTTAAGTTTAGAAAGTGACTGTGATGCAAATAAATTTGTAATGTCTGTTCAGTCCAGCTGTCACAGCAAGTGCATCATTTGAGACGTGGAGAGTGGATGCCAAATTTCTGGCACATTTACCCAACTTCAAATACAATACCTTTAAAAGGTATTTAAATGCAAACTTATGAAAATTACCAAATTGTTTCAGGAGACACAAAGTAGTTTGTGGCTTTTCCATGACAACATTCTGCTGTCTGTCCTATTGCCTAGTACTCTCCTATGTTGGCTGCACTACTGAAATCAGTGTCACTGCTATGCCATCTTCAACTTAGGAAGCTTTGACTTCCAAGTCAGGGTCATAGGAGTGGGTCAAAGGGGCTGAAAAGAGCAAAAATCCCACCTCTGCTCATTATTCCAAGTGAGGAACTACTGTCTCAGGCTCTGTTACTGGAATAATTTAGTTATTAGTTCATTGTCTGTTTCACTTTTTGCTTTAGAAAATCATTTGCAGGATTATGAAAGGTGCTAAATGCATTTCCAATTCCATTTGTGTGAAATATATCAGTGCCTTTAAATAATTCTTTTAGTATAAAATATTTAAAATTAAATATCTTCATCCTAGAGAAGAGCTTCCGGACGAGTTTAATTTTAACTTCTGTGTTAAAAAAAATAGGAAAAAAAGTATCACAGAGTGCCAACATGCACACTTTGAGCACAGATAAACTGCTGACATGTTTCTAAAAAGAGAGGGGAAGAGCAGAAATGATGCCGGAATAAAAATAGGACTTTTAAAAATACAGGCTAGTTTGTTTCTTTGATTCAGGTGTTGGCATGGCTTTGAGTCCTTCTTCCTTGCTAGGATAACTGAAACTTCACGTTGAGTTATCCCAGGAAGAGCAATGCTTTGACTTGGTCCCACACACCCCTCTGTGTACCTGTTTCTCTAACAGCTCTTGCTTTCTCCTTGTCTCAGTGGACGGCAAGTGGACGTCCTGGAGCAAGTGGTCCACTTGTGGCACAGAGTGTACCCACTGGCGCCGGAGAGAGTGCACAGCCCCGGCCCCAAAGAATGGAGGCAAGGACTGCGAGGGACTGGTGCTGCAGTCCAAGAACTGCACTGACGGGCTCTGCATGCAGGGTGAGTGCTGCTGCATCAGGTCCAGGAAAGATGTAGCCATAGAAAAACCTGCTAAAGATCTTGTTATCACGTGTCTCCTGACAGCTCTTACCTATACAAACTTAATATAACTTATGCAGTAGTGTCATGATGGTCTGCTCTAGTACTGAGATTTGTTCAGTCTGTTTCTGTTCATGCCATGGTCCTGTCTCAGTGACTAACAAGAGTGAGACAAAAGAAAGAGTGGGCTTGTATTGTGATTCTGACATTTTGCTAGCAGTGTGTTCTCTTTCTTATCCTTTCTTAAAAATGAAGTATTCTCCATTCTGCTGGTACACTGAAACTTCTCTTTGCAGTTTGTTAGAATAACCTGAGTACAGTAACCTCCCTCCTGAAGAATACGTGACACTTCTTCATCTTCTCTGTTGAGCCTCAGCTCCTCATTGTCCAAAAAGCTCTGGTAGTGACCATTCAGTATCTACGTGTCTGGATCATAATAGGCTTTGAGTTTTCTAATGAAAAAAGAGTCAGGAATTTTTATTCTCCCTGACAGATGACTAGTGACTGAAATAGTCCCAATGTCATGTAAGTAACACCAGTAAACTAATAGGTCTATTTCTTGAGTATGTGTGTATAGGTGGCTACTGTCCTGGCAGCAATCTCTTGTGCTACTCTGTGTCAGTGTTTTGCTCCAACGTTTACAGATTTACCAAAAACACTTCTTCACTGTGACTTGCACCATCACTTTCATCATGTGAAAAGCTATTAGTCAACGTCAACAGCATAAGAACTGTAATTCTCCAATGTTTGTTTTTAAGGGGAATATAGAAAGGTGAAATTCAGAGGTCTTCTCTTTTTATTTTCCAAAGACATGGCTGGATTTTTTTTCCTGTCTTATTGTAAAATAACTTTTTACTTTCATAGCAGGAAAGTTAACACACCTCTAGCTCCAGTGGTGTGAATAAATCATTATGGTAAATTACAAAGAAAATATACATCCCCTCTACAGAAGAGCTCTTTACTATCAGTTTATATTTAGACAGGTGTATGTCATCTTTGTGTACGTGCATAAAGAGAGCCATTTAAGCAGAGATCTGGTAGGAGAGTAGATATAATACTACAGCAGAATAAAAGCCCTGTAGGGATCTCATTTATCTGTTGATGGTATATTGCATTTTATTTGTGAAAGTTGTTGCAGAGTATAAAGCAGAAGCCTTCAGTGGGAGAGACTGTGAGGTTATTGTGAATCTTACTCTGCTTCATATATATGTATATAAAAATGGTAATGAAAAATATTCAGTCACATATTGACCTGCTTGGCTCCAGGGGCCGTGATCATCCTTCAGTGCTGGAATTTAATGGCAGTGTTTTAGTGGTGTCTTTATACTCCTGGGGCTTCATACACCTGTAAAACCTACAGTGCTGCTTCCAGATCCATCACTGTGGGAAGATTGATTTGCTGCACTTTATGGCAGTATGCCTACTGTTCTCTCTCTCCTTCTTTCTTCTCCCTTGCAGTTTATACCAAACCATCCAGCCTCTTTTATATTTTCACTGATGTGAGTCTAGATCCATAGCAGATCTGCCCTTAAGCAAGGAAGGAACACAGACCTCTTCATTCCTACAACACCATACATCAGACTGGTGAGGGCTGGCCCGAAGCTGGTATTTCCCCTGCCTGGAAACATCTGGACCCACCACAGACCTCAAAGCTGTCATGCTGCTGGGTGCCACGTAGAGCCACTACCACTTGCCCTCTGTGGCCAGTTCTTCAGGAGCTGTGTTGACCGGCTGCTTGCCTGCCCCATGGCCAGATCCTGTCCCTGGCTGCTCTGGTGCTTCCTGCTCAGAGGCAGACCTCAGCACCTGCACTGTGTGTGCAGCTGGGGTCAAAGAGCTACTGGATGAGCCCCTCTTACCATGAGGCTGTTGCTTTGACAAAAACTCACTTGTAAACATATATCTCTATGTAGCTGTGTATAAAAGATATCCTGGAAAACGTTGAGTTGAATGAGTCTAATTTGCAAGCTCTTTCTCTCAGTCTGTTATTCACTACAGTAGCATCAGCTGGATAAATCAATAAGTTCTTTCATCAGACTGCCCCTGCTCCAGCAAAGAGCAGCAGTCTGCACCGATATCGATTTCTGTGGGGATAAAAACTGTGGAGCTCTCTCCATCCCTTGTAATTACAGTATTTTGCACCCAAAGCTGTAGTTTATGCTTACTGCAAGCTGTGGCATTTCTTGTGCAACTTTGCTGTCACATTTATTCAGACTAATGATCTTGCTAGTACACACATACACTCCCTTATTCAGTAGTTAGTATTTTTCTGTTAACATGAAAGGATGAACAGTCATTAAACTAGAAAGCCTGCAGTGAGGCAGAAAGCTGAACTGAAAAAGAAAAGTAGCAGTAGTGACAATTCAGGGTGGTCATTACTATTTTAAGTTTCACCATACACAATATTGCCTAGCAGGTCCCGTTAAAACAATTTTGTAATTCCCATAACAGCATTAATACAATCTTCTGGAATAAAATATGGCGTAGGTGTAAGAAGAATTGGCTGGTTACCACCCACACTAGTTATGTTACTGCCTCTATAGTTGCATTATTTCCCATTTGAAGCGCAAGAACTGCAGTAGATACTTTGGTACAATGAGGAACAGTTTTAAAAGCACACACTGCATCTCACGGGGGATTGCTGTAAGCTGAAATGCTGCAATTTAGCCCTCCCCTCATCCTACTTAATGGCTTTTGTGGGTGTTCTGTGCGGACACCAAGCAAGCACAACACTACACCACCGCCTCATACTTCAACACAAATAAGATGATGGGATCACAAATAGGTTTAGAGCAAAGTACAAGGTGAAGTGTTTTGCTGTGCCCAGTGGTGGCAAGCTACATGTGTGATACTGAATAGATATGAAAAGTGTCTGGTGGCCCAAATTTGGCTTTGCATTCTGCATAAACTGCATCTGGTAGCCAGGAAGAGTTGGACACACTATAAAGTGAGTGAGCTGTGTTGGTTGGAGGCTTGCTGCATGAGTGGTAATATGCAGTTGTCTTCTCACTATTTAGCACCTAAAGTAAAAAATATTAGCTGCTGTATCAGGCATAGAATCATAGAATAATCCACACTGGGTAGGACCCACAAGGATCAGTGAGTCTAGCTCCTGTCTGTGCATAGCACCACCCAAAAATTAGACTGTATGTCTGAGAGTGTTGTCCTTGAACTCTGGCTAGCTTGATGAAATGTTCCATACTTGACCACCCTCTCTTGGTGAAAAATCTTGAACATACTCAGTCTTTCATCTGTGTCGTGTCTGCCGATGATCTCAGTTGGCAGTGTTCAGGTCTCTTTTCTCCTTATGCTCTTGATGGGCAAGTTGGCACCAGCATAGTCAGGAGAAGATAATCAGTGTCCCTTCCTCAGCTCACTCTCAGCTTAAACAGATCACTATGTCTTTTCATAAATGCTGGCTAAGCTGTGCTTTCACTTTTTCTTCGAATTGTAAGTTTAGCTGTCTAAAGCACATGTCACTTGAGTACTATAGGTTATCTAGTTCTATAAATAGTACCATTGCTCTGTGTAGTAAGAACTGTTCACTTTATACAATCACAATACAGATTACAGACCCATCATCTCATAGACCCAAAAGGAAATTTCCTCTGATCAAGCATCATCAAATCCAGTGTTGTCTTCTCCTTTGTTCTTTTAAATAAATAAGCATGAAAAGATTGAGGCAGGCTGCCATCACTTAAAGAATGGAAGAAAAGATTCAAAAAATCCTCACCTGCCACTAAGAGCATCACTGGACCAGATCTCTGGTCACTCTTATCCTATAAGAGAACCATATTAGCTCGTGCTCGGAGACCTAGTTGAATACACAGCTTGAGAAATAGGCAGCTATGCAATGGAGAAGATGTTATTACCAGAACTGTAATTCCATTTCTTGTTAAAAAAGGCCCCCTGCTAGTTGAGAGTGAATTGATGTGTTGCTTCTGTAGTTGCCACATTCTTTGAAATCCTTGTCTGAAAGGCAGCATTAAGTTCTTAAGGTTGCCTCTTACAGCCACAGTGACCTAAGCACATGAAGGAGATGCAGTTTGTTCTCCTTGTTCACTGAACAGTCAACTACTGCCCTTTTCCACCCCTGTTCAATTTGTATACAGATCTCAAGTAGAAAGCAAGGTTAGCCTGATACTAACAACTCTTTATTCCTGGGACATATATATACTTCACATGCCCTGTTTGTTTAATGTAACCGGCCAGAACCTTCTAATGGGATAAGCATTCGCTTCCCTTTTTGGCTTGTTTTGAAAGCCAGCATTCAGCAAAGAACTACAGAACTGAGAAGTTTGATGAGGACTTCTGGTCTTCCAGAGCAGATTAGTGTGCAAAGAGCAGGGGAATGTTTTTCAGGCTCCAAGAGGTAAGCAAAGCTCTCTCGAGGGAGATTGCAGCAGAAGCCTATGTGTACAGAGGAATGAAATGAAACCTTTTATTAAGAGCATGTGGGTCAAGAGGGAACTTACAATATGTTCAGTCTGTCAGTGTAATGATATATCCACCTGGCCAGTTGCACTGAGCCCTTACAGAGGGAGTTTTATTCATTTGAAGAACGCATCTCGTCTGTTCCTAGAGGAAGTTTTCTACAGTATTGTTATTTGATATGAGTAAAGAGATGTGATATTTTATTTTTAACCCTACTACTATGTAATGATGTAGCAGCTAAGGGAGTTTATGCACACATCTCAGAGTTACAACTCTTATTTATTTTTATTGTAGTAACATGAGAAATCCCCAGCTGAGGACTGTCCAAACTCTGGTGGGTCTTCTGCAACTGCTTAGTGAGAGTTCTTGCCTAACAAAGCTCCTACTGAAAGCAGATGAAAGCTCTGAGTATAAAATAAAAGTGCAGATCCACAAGCAGAACCTAGGACACTGAAACTGCTTTTCCTCACCTCACTCACTTTAGAAAAAGCCCACTCCCTATTAATTTTAATGGAAGGTGAGCCCTCTAAGATCTCTAGACTGTTTGGAAAAGTAAGCCAGAGAATAAATTACCTTTCTTGTGAGCTTATAGACCGCCAAGGATTTTGGTACATCACTGAATATCCATTCACATAACTCCTGCTTTCCATGAGCCTTTTTTCCAACAGTTTCAGCCTCCTCTCCTGGATGCATTCTAACCGTGCTTTCCTTCACCAAGCTGCTTGCTGTGCATTCCCTCTTCAGTGCCAGCTCCTGTCTTTGTTTCAGTTCTCCCTGTAACTCATTTGCTCTGGGCCAGCTACAAAACAAAGCAAACCCCAGGAAATCTGTTTAGGCACTGCAGATGTGGAATTTGCAAATACACAGACTAGCAAATTATAGTGCTAGATGTGTGTTTACTTTTGCTGTCAAACATCCATAAGAAACCTAGCATTAACGTTCTCTGCTTCTAAAATATTAAAGACTGGCATAAGATATAACTAAAAAGTCGAAGTCCTTAACTTTAAAAGATTGCATAACGTCAAAATTGCCTCTTCTAATCCACATCAGATTGGAGTAGCAAGTTATCCTACCCCTCCATCTTCTCCCACCCCATGTAGATGACATGTATGTTTAAACTAAGGCAAGACCTTTCTAACAGTGTTAGCAAAAGTCAGGAATCTAATTTAAAATGAAAACACAGTTTCAATCTTAATTATAGAATATCATACACTCTTGTTCAAGGACAGAAATGAGAGATTCCCCATTTAACCCATACACACAGGAAAGATCTGAGATAATACCCAAGTAAATAATCAGTCACAAAACCTCGAACTTCTTGTTTATTAGCCCACCCTGAACTTGCCAATAATTAGTACTTTAGCTGGAAAATAAATTACTGTGCATTATCTCCAGGATGCCTGATATCATATCTGACCTTCAGCATCCTTACTGCGGAATTGAAGGTCTGTCTTTAGAAGAGCAAATATAAGAAGCCAGACACATTCTGCCTGAGATATTTTTGCAGCTCTAGGAACTTCATTATGTGCTTTCCACCCCCCCTCCCCCCTCTTTTTTTAATCCGCCATAATTTAGAAATGACGTTTTCTTGTTTATGTGCTGGAGTTTCTGAGGAATAGCAGGGGAGATAAGCAATTACCAGCAATTGCAATCCAAGGATTATGGTTAATATTTCTTCTCCATTAAAACTGTATTAGAAACATGTTAAGCAAGCATGGAGGTTTAGTCCTAAACAGTGGGAATATGGGATTTACTTTGAGGTTATATTTACAACCTTAACTATGCTCCCTCACAGGAACCACTAGCAGTTTGTGCAGTCATGGCATATGGGCATTGGGACCTGCAGGGAGAAATTCAGAACTCCTACATGTCAATTTAAGTCTTCTAATTTCCTTCTCCTTATATAAGTGTCTGCTTTTCCATCATAGGGAATATATGGAGACCTATGTAGTTGCATCTGAGTTAACATCATCTCTTGAAAGCTTTGAGCATTTTCACGCTGTGTTTATCATAAAGAATTTGCTCTAAAAACAACAAAAAAACTCTGCAAGGAATTCTGAGCATCCAAAGCCAGGGAAAGAGGAAAATACTGAATTATCACTGAAAGATCTCATCTTCAGAATTAAGAACAGAACTAATCAGGTGCCTGTTATTTGGGACTGGCATGGGAAAAATTACCAGCTTGCTAGCCTTGAGTTACTACGTATTAGAACTCATCTAGCATATGTATATACCTACATGCAGTAGAGAGCAAAGAATTGTTCCTGTAAACTCTCATGTCACTATGCATCACCTGCCTACTTTAAATCATCTGTGAACTGCTTCCTTCAAATTTTAGACCTCTTCATTCGAGAATTAGTCTCTATTCATCTTTCACAGCTCTGTAGTTCAGAGCCTGTTGCCACCAAGAGGTTATTACAACTTCAGTGTCACTACACTGGATAAAACCATCAAAGTAGAGAAAGAAAGGCAGCAGTTGAATGAGTGCCCTCTTCTTTTCTTATATGCAATTTAAGGGCATTGACTTTGGAACCAAAAGGGGAAAATGGGCTATTACTGCATATTATGCTCAACCTGTCATGTTCATTGCAACAGGATGATATGGGGACACATCATGTGGCTAGGCTTTCAAAAGGGCCACATAATTACGTGACCCTAGCTCCTTTTAAAAGCACTATGCAGAGGAGAAAGTAAAGAGGATTTATAGATTAGAAGCAAGTGATGCCAGATTAAAATATTATGCATTAAAGAAACAAGCAGTTATGATGTACTTTATGCAATCTTCACTTTATTAAATGCATGTGCATGTCTCAAAATTTCACTAACCTTGATACAATCTCAAAATGTGTACCATTAGCTGTGACCTCAGCAGCTAATGGCATAAAGCAGTTTCTTTGTAGGCTAATTGTAAATGTTTTTGTAAATATGACCTAAACTGGATAAGCCTAAGTATCAGTGTGCCCAGGAAGATCACCTTCAGCTGTTCCACCATCTTCTGCAGTTACCTCCAGGGAAGACAAAAGTAGTGACACAGGCAGCTGGAGAAAATACAAGTGGAAAAGGCTTTTTTTTTCCCCTGTCTTTCTTATGTTGATATTTTATTTTCTGCAAGAAACATAATAAAGCATTTTCATATTCTGATAAAAAATTGAAACAATAATACAAATTTAGCATGACTAGAAAGCTAGTAAAATCTATTAGGGACCAAAAAGGGGAGGCATTTAGAAAATTTCCTCTGTGTGAAGCCATAACCTGTTGTACACAAGGAAGAAAGTTGTATTTAAAATAAGCTAGGCCCCTGTCCAAGGGCTTTCCAGGTAAAGTCAGACACAGGATTTCAGGATGCCCATGGTCATGATTCTGAATTCCCACTTTGTATAGTATGCATGTATATATATGCCCATTAATATATTTTTTTTTGAGGGGAATATTCATCCCTGGAGAGAGAAGGCAGAAATAGCTTAGAAAAGTTGTTTTAGTGACTATTTGATGACAGTCTGTTTCAAATTCTGACTCAGAGGAGGTAGCACCATAATCTCTGCACAATTTTTATCTGTCATAGACCTGAGGTTTTTCATTCCTACCCCATCCCTTGGCAGACAGGGTCTTCTCCTGAGGCAAACTGCAGCAGATAAATTCTTGCTGGAAGAACAGATGTTCTGCTATGTCACAGCTAACCACCTAAGCCAGGTGATCACAGATTCAGATATTCTGAAGTCCGTTCAACCCTAGTGACATGCCTTTGAGTCTCCTGTGGTTATTGGCACAAATGGATTTCCAGAAGGTCAGAGCAAGGCATGTGGGACCAGAATGCTTCAGCTGGGCTCCCAATGGTTAGGGATCATTTGTGTTTGCAAACAGCACCAAACTAATTAAATGAGCTTCAAAATCTATTTAGTTAAATGGACTCAATTTCCCAAATCAGTGTAAGTGTGACTGGTGCAGAAATTGAGTTAAGCTAAATTGATAAAAAGCCTGCTGAAGTCTTTTCTGTGTTCCAATGTTAGACTGCTTTTTCTTTCCAGTCCTGTGACCTTTGACCTATTTGCCCTTTCAGCATGTTACCTCAGTATAAAGGTGCTTAAATTGTTGTAGATGTTCTTTATAGAAAGAGAATGGCCAGTCCCTGGGGAATGCGTCTGTATAATGACATAGTTCCAAAGCCTTTGTGCCTATGTAATTACTTGAGTTAAAAAACCCCACCTTTAACACCTAATAGAAGCACTTTTGCAAGGACAAAAAGAATGTATTTACAAGCTTGAAGTGGAATATAAAGTAGAATGCATGGAGAAACATCAACTTAATTAAAGACTTTTTCATAAATATATTTAACGTGCAAGTACATTGGTGTAATTTCTTCGCATAGCCCAAGCCTCCCACTGATTCTCCAGATATGACATACAGTGAGGTACTTGTAAAATGATGGAAATAAATAGCCACTGTTGGTAAGTTGCTTACATCCTTAAACAGAAGGGACTGTGCAAGTGTAAAGAATGTTTATTACTATTTTACTTGTCCAGCAGTAAGTTGCACAACAAGATATCAAAAGCTGCTTTGAAAATTTACATTTCTCAACAAGCTGTAGGAAGAAGCTTAAATTATTTTTCACAAAGCAAGTAGCTCACTGTGAAGCCAGCTGTTCCATGTATGAGTCAGCAGCCTCAGCAGCTTTCCTAGAGTAAAAGCCAACAGCACCTTTATACATTCACCCTTGTTAAAAAGTTTGATGATCCTGGTAGAAGTCCCTGAGGTAGTTGCCAAGCAATGCTGTTGATACAGGGAAGAAAAATAATAAAAAAAAAAAAAATTAAAAAATGATAAAGATGTCTATTCACTGCAGTTACTTTGAAGAGAGGAGGGGAGTCATTCTTCATTATTACAGGTACTAATCCCAGCAGGTTTGCATCATTATCTGTTGAAAACATTCTTTTTCATTGTTTGAAGGTGTAGTCAGAGGGACCGGCATGAAAGCCAACTTTCTAAAGCAGTGCCTAAGCTGTGGTGCTGGGAGCATGGCCATGGAGCAGCCTTCTGTGCAGCCACCACTGTTGTGTGCAGCCTCAAGCTCTCCATTGCTGTGGCAAGGCCCACTCTCTTTTGGAACACTCCTTCATGTTCAAAGGAGTGCTAAAAATTGTTCTGTTCTAAAAGCTCCTGCCCAAATGGCAAAGGGTGTCTATAGTTGCTGTGTTTGAGTCTCCTACAATTGTGCTTAATTTGCAAGCAAAAATGAAGCTGGCATTTGATGTGCTGCTCAGCAGATAGCTGGCACTACCCAGCTTGTCTGAGATGCTTAATAGCCAACCTGAGGTGAGGAGTCCTCTTGCTTCAGCCAGGGGAGGTCTTATGGTCACCACAGCCCAGCTTGTGCAGTGCTGTCTCCTTGAGCAGGACTTTGCACTTCCCAGTCCTCAGCATGGATGGGCACTTACCAATCCACAGCCAGTGTGCTCATGCATGACTCTTGGCACTTGGCAAAAAATTAGTACGCCCACAACTAAAAGCTCAGCATGGCATCTTATCCCCTTAGCCTTTCCACCTCATCCCTTCCTTTCTTCTATAGGGAGCACGTTTTTCCAGCTGCAAAGGTTTGCTCAGAAAGACTTGCTGCTTGATTCATGAGTGGCACACACAGGAGGATAAAATCAAATGCCCTTTGCAAAGTGTGTCTGCTTGTAAGAGTAGTGGAAGCAAAAAATTTCCTCATCTTTTCCTCGTCTTTCTAATTGGTGTGCTTTGAATACACATGCAAAAGATCTCTGGTGAAGGAAATGGTGTCAATCTTTGACAGCTGCAAGGCTGCTTTCTGTGGTTATCAGTATGAGAATCTATGCAAAATTGTTAGAGGCAAAAAAAGTGTTTGAACAAACAGGGTCTACGAAGAGGTTACTATTTATTTTAGTGTATTTTGAGACCGCAGTTGGTAACTTTACTAAGACTTGAACTTGGATTTCTACTTTGCTGGGAATAGAGAAGGCTGTCAGTAAACTGACATCTAATCCAGGCAGTGCCATTTTTTGAGCCCTCTGTGTGGCAGATATCAAATCACAAATTCCTGCTGCACAGGAATGGCACACAGCCTCAAATGCCAAACCTGCCAGCTGAAAAGCAACTGAAGGAATGGGGAATGGCCTTTTTGCCTCTGTATGAATGAATGCAAACTCCGCTTAAGTTCTGGTGATGCAGACGTGGTTCAGGTGTGCTGCTCTATGCCAGCTCCCCCAGAAATATGCAATGGGGCACAGGAAATACAGATATTTCCCAGCAGATTTGAGTATGAGGCTGAGGAGCATTTGGAGAAGCAGCCAGCCTAAATTCAGTCTTGTTCTTGTACCTTGCATTTCTGTTGGATGCCTCCTGGTCTCCAGGGACATCTTGCTGTAGGAAATATTGGCCGTAAGGTTATAGCTGAAACAGCTGGAATTTAGGTGGACTAAATATGCACCCCGGCATTCACCTGGGGAGTAATTGAGAAGTAACCAGCTCACTGTAAATTCATGCTCCAACTTGCTGAGCACTCACTCAAGCCCTCAGAAGTTGCCTGCCTGACTTTTTATGGCCAGTGCCTCGAGCACTCTGGTAGAAGTGGGGAGCAGTTATTACAAAAGATTGAGTGTGCATGCTGAGAGTACACATAGGTGAGCTTGCCTCAACAGACAAAATAAATGAGTGTGAGAGCATAATATTTCTAAAAGCAATTGTAAGGCTGGAATCATTGCGGTGAAATAAAGTTTTAAGTAGATATTACATGCAGTATGGTCTATCCCAGAATGCCTCAGAAAAAAACACCATCATCAGAAAGCAGCTCTTCTTGCTCTGGTATTTCAGTTGAGATAGCGTTTATGTGATAGTTAATGCCTGGAAACTTTGTGGGGAGGTATGTCTATATCTGCAATTGGGACAGATTGTATCTCCATTAGCACGAAGTGCAACCAAGCAGGATGAGATACATAAAACACAACAGATGCTGAGCACCCATCACAGCATTTCTGGGAGCTGAAGGTTATTAATCTGATCTTCCTGTAATGTGGTCCTGTGCATTAGGTATGTACTAGGACTCCAGTTTTGTTTCAGCTGCAGGAGCCCAGGGCTGTGCAAGCTCCTCACAGTGTGACCCGAGATATGGGGGAGGTGGAGAGAGCAGTGGAATTCCCTTCAAATGGAAGAAGAGGGAGACCCTCTTCCTGGCACCCACTCTGATTCCACCCATGGCAATGACTGCCCTGCTTGCCCTGGGTTTGTCATTTCCTTCTCCATCAGGATGGGACTCAGAGCCTTTCCCTTGCTCCCCGTGTGAATGGAGGGGGGCTGAGAGATACTCAGCAACTTCACTGGTCCTCTGTAAAGCCAAACAGCCTCAGTGTGCTTCACTGTACAAGCTGCAGAAAGAAGAGAGTAAAGAAACGATCCCTCTTATTTAGCCGTTCCAAACTATAACTGTAAATTGTGTTATCATTTTGTCGATATACAGGGCTTGCAAAGATTTCAAATAAATAATGCTATGACCCCAGGGGCCTTATTGATTTTTTAATAATTTTGAAGAGAAGCCACTCAGTTTCCCGTTTGCTGACAAATTCTTTGCTCCCTGAGGAATTCTTATTGAACGCGTATTAAAGACAGGATAAAATAATTCCATGGAAATACAGAAAGAGGGCTTTCTGCATGGACTCTGCTCAGCAAATGGGTATTTAACCTCTGACCAGTGACGACAGGTCTCTTTTAGCTCTATTAGATCAACAGCAAGCTACTATAATTAAATAAAAAAACTGTTTAGAGCCTCACCGAACATGTTCTGGGAATTAAAGCATATGGCAGGGATAGGGAAAAAAGGCTTTCCGTATGCTAATGACCCTTGATGTCTGAAATAAATTAGATCCATTAGAGTTTATGCTCAATAAAAGAAAGACTTTAAGCACTCCAAAGTTAGTGACTCGAGACCGATTTTGGCTTAGAAATTCAATCTGCCTACTTAGTAATTCTTAGTAAGGCTCTGGAGGAGACTGAGGATGCAAAATCATAATTCTGCGCTGTATCAGAATTCTAAAGTGCCATCAATTTCTTTTTCTTTTTCTTTTTCTTTTTTTAATTAAACCATTTTTCATGCTTCCCTTTTTTGTTCTCCTCATTAATTTGATTTTGTTCCCATTTTTGTTTAATTTCTTTCTTTTTAAGGTTTCATTTATCCTATTTCAACTGAACAGAGAACCCAGAATGAATATGGATTTTCTTGTAAGTTCAATGTTTCATTTTACGTTCCTGGACATTAATGCAATGCTGTTCCTTGGGTCAAGCTTTAGTGTTCTGCCAGCTCTGTGTGCCTAGGCGAAGAGGGATTGGGCAAACGAAGCTGCCTGCTTGACAGTGGTTTCCCTCTCAGTGGTCAACATGGGCTGATCACAGCCCTTCTACCTAGGGAAAATGGGAGAATAAGCTGCATCAAAGGCAGAAAACGGAGAGAATGAACCCTCTCTCTCATTAGTGTTTCTTTAGCAATCGGAGGAAATGTGGTGGAGGGATAACTTTGCATTGAGCTGTAACTCAGAGATCTGCCGCCTGAACCGCTGGGGATATATGTCCTGCTGTTTTGAGGCTTGCACGTTGAAAGTTTCATAGCCAGAGGCTGATGGACTTTGATCAGTCCTTTTCAACATCTGCCAACTCTCACCTCTGTGCTGGAGGGCAGCTTAGCTTAAATGACTAAAAGGTGGGGGAAAAAATGAAATAAAAATGATTTCACATGTTTTAAATTAATGAAAATGGGCTGCTAAAAAGGTCTGATTTGATTTTTCATTTTCTTTTTTTCATTGTCTCTGCTACTGGGATTTTTCACTGTGTAGAAACACGTCAAATTTTGATCATGTATTCAGACCTTTTGGAAAAAAATGTCTAGCTGATAATGATGCTAGAGATTACCCTGGAATTAGTGCTGAAGATATGGTATAAGCAGCTAGTAGAAATATCAGAGTCATTTTCTCACAAGACAGCTGTAATAAATCTGGGTTCTTTTTAGCAAATTACCACATTATTTCTCGTGCTTGCTTTAGCTTTTATCCAAATATGTATGTGTTAAAGCCAGCAATGAGAATTCAGTGTCTGATTCTTTGCTTTCCTAGACATTTTTAAAAGGAAAAGGGGTAGAAAAGAAAATAGCTCGACACCTAATAGGTCAGAAATCACAAAATGCATTCTACAGGCATTCTGTAGAAATTAAACTTTTTGTGGGTTGTCGGGTTTTTTTTTTTTTTTCATAATTAAAAAATAAAGCTTCTCAATTTTAAAAACATACAACATGATCTTCACTAATAGGTAAACCACTAAATAGTAACATTATGACGCTATATGACTAAGAATAATGTTTTAGTTTCTAGGGTGAATTTGCTTCATGAGACTAGCTGTTTAAAGAGCATTCTGTTTAGTGCTTCACTGCCTGGGTCCTAGATAGATGAACGAGTAGATAGGTAAAGAAATAGAACATGGTTAAGGAAAAAACAGAGATCATTTCCCATAAAAAGGGCATAGACCTGTCATATAGCTTTAGAAATGGATTTTAAATTAACCTATAAAAAGGTAGTAAATATCTGCAGGAAACAGGATGGTAAGAACGTATTTTCTCAAAAGACTCTATGAGGATCACATTTCTTCAAGGTTCTTGCCTCTCTTCCTCTAGCTGCACCTGACTCGGATGATGTTGCCCTCTACGTGGGGATTGTCATTGCCGTGATCGTGTGCCTGGCTATTTCTGTGGTTGTGGCCCTGTTCATCTATCGCAAGAACCACCGTGACTTTGAGTCAGATATTATTGACTCGTCGGCGCTAAATGGGGGATTTCAACCTGTTAACATCAAGGCTGCAAGGCAAGGTTAGTTGTCACTTCACTCTGTGTTGACCAATTCAGGGGAGATACTATAAGGATATGGTCTCTTGGGCTGTATGAGTGATATCTGCAGGATGCCTGTTGTTACTTCATAAGAGAGAGAAGGATTATATCCATTTGTTTCTGATGGTCAAGTGCTAAAAACCTGCAGTAGCCTTTTTCAGGTGTGCTCAGGAACATACAACAGAGGAATTTAACTACTGAAGGAGAGCATGAATGTGAGAGTGAAACAGACATTTATAAAAACACAGGTCCTGCTCAATTTTACATCAAAAGCAAAGCTATGAAAGAAACAAGGGAGGCAGGATTAATCACGGGAGCAATATTACAGTGCAATAATTCCATCACATCTGCCTCCCTTTTACTTCAATAATAGCTTCTTTTACTGTGCCCTGTCTAACATGCATAAAAATAGTGCATATTTTAAGAAGTACTGTACCTTCAACGGAGAATGTAGAAGTAGTTGTGGTGTAATATCATTTAATAATGAACATTTTTATCACTGGTACATAATAGTTTGATAATTTCCATACTTCAGTGGCCAGAAAACAAACACTCATATGCTAAGGCTGGCTCTTTCAAAACCCACATTTAAGCTGAAGTGTTCTTTTCTTCAAATATGTGTTTATGAAGAGTAAATCAAAGTAAAGAGTTGAGATTACAAGAGAGATGTTATATGGAAGGTCAGCAGAAGTGTCATTCTCTGTAGGATGCAGGTACTAGTTCTGCACTGCTCGGGAGTTGTGGGCATGAGGACTTCATAGCTTTGTTCTTTCTGCTATTTCAAAAATTCTGTTTTATGCCAATGTGATAAATTCCTTAATGAATCTCTTAGCATTTAAGGTAGGAGTATTAATTAATACTATTAGATCTATTGAGCATGGAAAATATCTTGCCACGAGGCTAAGGCATATCACACTTGAAATCAGAGCACAGCCTGGAAAATAATGTCAGTGAAAAATCCTTAGAGCAGAAATGTGCTGTAATTTTGTATAACACTTAGATTCCAGAGCAGTTCAGGGGATACAAGCCCTTGGCTGTTACAGCTGCCTGGAAAAGGATATGAAGGTCAGTTTGCAAGGACCTTATATGTCTTAGACTTCAGTACGAGCAGAACAGAATGCAAAACCAAATCATTAAAACCTGGACAGGCTGGAGAGCTGGACACAAAGGAACCAGATAAGGTTTAACAAGAGGAAGTGTAGAGTCTTGCACTAGGGAGAAATGACCACATAACACTGGTACAGATTGGGGATGACCTGCTTGACCTACTGGAGAGGAGCTCTGAGGAGAGGAACCTGGGTGTCCTGCTGGCTAACAGATTGCCCATGAGCCAGCAGTGTGCCCTGGTGGACAAGAAGGCCAATGGAATCCTGGGGTGCATTAAAAGAGTATGGCCGGCAGGTCGAGGGAGGTGATCCTCCCCCTCTACTCTGCCCTGGACAGGCCTCACCTGGAGTAGTGTGTCCAGTTCTGGGCTCCCCAGTACAAAAAATACAGGGATCTCCTCAAAAGAGTCCAGCGGGGGGGCTGCGAAGATGATAAAGGGCCTGGAACACCTCTCTTATAAGAAAAGGCTGAGAGACCTGGGTCTGTTCAGCCTTGAAAAAAGAAGACTCAGAGGGGATCTGATCCACATCCATAAATATCTAAGGAATGGGAGGCAAAGGGACAAGGCAGAACTCTTCTCTGCAGTGTATGGTGACAGGACAAGGGGAAATGGCCACAAACTGAGGCATAGGAAATTCTGCACAAATGTGCGTGGGAACTTCTTTACAGTGAGGATAACAGAGCACTGGCACAGGCTGCACAGAGAGGTGGTGGAGTCTCCTTCTCTGGAGACATTTAAGACCCACCTGTATGCCTACCTGTGCAACCTGGGCTAGGGAGCTGCTTTGGCAGGGGCTTGGACTAGATAATCTCTAGAGGTCCCTTCCAACCTCTATGATTCTGTGATTCTGTGATTAAACAGAAGAAAGTAATCGGATTAGAAAAATAGTCATAAGCAATATGGTTCTTCTCTCTCATTTCCAATCCAGACCTCCTGGCAGTGCCACCAGACCTCACTTCTGCTGCAGCCATGTACAGGGGTCCTGTGTATGCCTTGCATGATGTCTCTGATAAAATCCCAATGACCAATTCTCCAATCCTGGACCCACTGCCCAATCTGAAGATCAAAGTCTATAACACCTCTGGAGCAGTCACCCCCCAGGATGAACTCTCTGACTTCTCCTCCAAGCTGTCCCCACAGATTACCCAGTCTCTGTTAGAGAATGAGACTTTGAATGTGAAGAACCAAAGCCTTGCACGGCAAACAGACCCATCCTGCACTGTATTTGGGACCTTCAACTCCTTAGGGGGCCACCTAGTAATTCCCAATTCAGGTAAGTGCTAACCATATTTCAAGGGTTTAAGTGGAGTTAGCTTTCTTCTATGCCAGAGAAAAACAAGATCACTCCAGGGAGTTTGCGTTTTCTTTGTTCAGAGCAAAAAGGTGTGTTTTACCCAATCAGATTCTCTAAAATATTTCAAGGTTCACTTTTCCAAAATTCTGGCTGCTATTTTAACGTAATGTTACAGGGCTTTCAGCCCTTTCTGAGGTATGTTATACTTTAGAGTTTCTCCATATGAGGTGTGGTTCAGCATCCTTGACCTTTTTCTTTCACTGAGCTCTAGATAAAGGACTACAAGCCAGAAAGCCTCAATTTTGTCATCACACATAAAGAAAACAACTTAATTAAAAAGTAAATCAGTTGTTCCACTTCCAATTCATTGCAGACTGTGTGGTACTGCAATAGGAGAGCAGAATGCTAATTTTTGGAAGGCTTTTTTTCCTGCACACATTACATACTCAAGGAAAATAAAGCCTAAGAGCATCATTTCCATACCTCTCTCCTTGTTCTTTATAGTGTTGATTTTTTTTTTTTTTTTTTTTTTTTTTTGAAATAGGAAGGCAGGGAACCAAGTGTTGAACTGCTCCCAGTCTTTCTTATATGTTAAGAGGCCAAGCTGCTGGGTAGCCTTGGGAGAACTTGGCTCTCACAACTGGGTTTTTGAGGAAAGCCACACTTCGGTTTAGTTCCTAAATGAAATGTTTTCATTCAAAATTTGACACCTAGATGCTCCCATGGGAGACCATATAGCTCAAGGTCTGACAGCTTCCAACTTTGTACCTTATGTTCAGCTCTTGGTCATTTTGCAGCACAGTGCCCAAACCGAGAAAAAACTGCCTAACTGACAAAGATTTATGGGCCAGTTTGGCCCAGTTCCATGACTAATGGGGTGATGGACCCATGGACCCACACCTCGGGAAAGGGGAAGGGGGGAAAGGAAGAGGGTAGGGAGATAGGCTTAAGAAAAAAACAACAGCAATGATCTGAGGCGGAATACTAATTTACTAAATAAGATATGAGAATGCAAAATAACACTATATAATATGATATAGTTGGAATTGAAGCTAATAAGTCAAAGAGTGAGGGAGAGTGTCCAAAACTGAAGGCTTTACTCCAAAGCTGAAGGTGAGATGGCAGGAAGGACAAACTGAAACCAGCAGCAAAAAGGAGACGGTCTCAGGACTTGCATGCAGTTTTATCTTTCTCTGAGTGGAAAACAGGAATGCAAAGTTCTCTGGGTAATGTAGTTCTCTTCTGAGAACCAGGTACCTGGAAATTCATCAGTTCATGGAACTGGAGCATTAAATCTTTAACTCCTACTGGTTTACATGATGTTATGATGTGGAATAGCAATAAAAAATCATAAAACCATGACACTTAACTAGTCTCCTGCTCCTTTGCTGGATCCTTTTTTGTTCATTGATGTTATGGAGAAAGCAAAGCATCTGATTGGCTTAGGACTAGTTTGTTCCTTCCAGGATACAGACCTACACTACCCAGGATGCAGACAAAAGTGAACCATAAGCAATAGCCCTCGTCTTTGAGGAACAGTGTCTCTTTTTCCCATAGAGCCTAAGTGGAAGTTAAACTGCTTAAAGACCTCTGGTACAGACTGCTGAACAATGTTAAAAATTCATTCTATACAATCCTAGATTTCGCAGTTCTCTAAGCTGTGGCTGAGGGTAGGCATTAATACAAATGCTTATTTATTACTGTAATCTCTTCAAAATTATTAAAACAAGTTTTGTAAGATACATCAGTCTGTCTACTGCTCCTGCATATGCCTCTGTGCTGCTTCTAGATGTATGTATGTATATCCTCCTAGCAAGATGACCGAAGTCCTTCATGTACCCTACACCTGTCTTTACATCTGAGAACATTCACAGGGAGGTTGTAACAGTGCTGTAAATAAACAAGTCAGAAAACCTTAATGGAAAACACTTTCATAGCTAATCCCTCACTTTCAAAGACAGATGTGTAACTGACTCCCAGTACAACCCCAGTACATGGGAAGTTTCCAGTGTAACCAAATGATGTACACTGAAGAGAAGAGACAGGGACATAAAGGATTTTATAATACCTTTGTTGTGTGAATGCATATATGCAAATAATCTGCTTATATATTTGTATTCAGCTACTTAGTCATAGCTGAATTCAGACACCTACCAGTGATTCCCCACTAGCCCACATCTGCACAGACAGCTGGCAGAGCTGTGTCCAGCAGCGTGCCAGAGAGCTCCTGAGCCATGTTTGCCATGCAAGGACATGAGCTCTGGTTCCTGGGGAGTTTCTTGCAATGTAAGAGCAGAATTTTGCAATTGATCAGCCCTGAAAAGGGCACAGCATGTATTTGCACATTTTTCAAGGTTGGATATCCAAATTTTGAGCCACTCCACAGAAGTAGTCACATTCAAAATACCAAGAATCCCCATTTTGTCTCCCTGGTAGTCTAATTAGAAGCTGAGTGCATTAACAGACAGGATGCCAGTTTCAGAGCCCATCTTTCAAGAAACAACTAGATCTTGGTACTTCCTGGGACAGTACTCCACTGCCTTCTTTTCCCGCTTTTAATTAAATAGGAATTGCCTAGGGAGATATGTCCTGTTACAGCTGTTGGAAAATTTACTCAGAGTTGTTCCCTTTCCATTATTTTACAAGATAAGAAACAGCGTAACCATCTGTTTGCTCTTTAAATAAAATAAAAGGGAAGGGAAGAAAACCCTCTTCTGCACTGCAGCATTTCTGTGCCGAGGCATAAGAGGTGCCAGGGCTGCAGTAAATACTTCATCTCCAGATTTGCTAAACTCATGTAGAGCCCTCTTGCGAGGCTTGGTGAAAATCTAGCCTTGCAGGTGTCACCTACTGCTTCGCCTGTTGCTCTTCTTCACGGGCTCACCTGGCTTTTTCTTTCTCCATTTTATATTTTTGTCTCTTCTGTTCTGCAGGAGTGAGCTTGCTGATACCAGCAGGGGCTGTTCCCCAAGGAAGAGTCTATGAAATGTATGTGACAGTCCACCGGAAGGAGAGCATGAGGTAAATTTTATTTGCCTTGTGCCTTTATTTGAGTGCATTAAGGGAGGGGAAGAGGGTGTGGAAGAAAATGTAGTAACTGCAGGCCTGTGATACTATGTTTACGCAAAGCCAGCTTGGTTGAAGTTATTTGATGACATGGATGTAAACGTGAGCAAAGATGATGATAAACTGTATCACAAAACTAGCTCAGATTTTTGCTTTCCTAATGAAGGGCTGCATTCTGCAGCAATCTCTCAAGCTGAAAGATGCTGAATCAAAGCCAGAAACACAGAAAGTAAGCCAGCATGAGTCCAGTGCAGCAAAGAACGTGTGAGGTAATGTCCTAATAAAGACCTGTGCCGCAAGGGAGAGAACAGAGGAGCAGGGTGACAAATCAGCCCTGCAGAGAGACAGGTGTCTGACCACCTGCTTTGCAAAACCTTCTCTCCCATTGTAAGGAAGGTGAAATTGTATTTTACCATTCATGGACTTGGCTGGTTCATGCAGTGATGAGGACAGAGCCACCAGTGTTTGCTGTCCTCCACCACTCCTTGTCCCAGGCACTCCATGCTATGGGCAACCCAGAGCCAGCAACTAGATGATCCCTTTTCTGCTTGCCAATCTCTATATGCACATGTGGCTGATTCATATTCTTGGACTCAGTGTCTCTTGAGTGATCTGGCAGCCTTGGCATAAAAATAAAAAAGAGTTTTCATTAGGATCAAGCTACCATTTGAGGCAATTTAGCAAAAACCTAATGGAAAAGGTGGGATCTTAGTCTGTAGAGTGGGCTTATGAGCAAAGCCTGAATAACAAATGGAAAACTAAACAATTGTTACATGATACTTTTCCTCTTTGTCCTCCCTCCCCATAACTGGATATATTTTTTGGCTCAGCCATTTAATGGCTTTCATAATGTGCTAAGCCACATCTGTTTATATACTGTGTGATATTGAACACTATTCTTTAGCTTGGTAGTCTCTTACCCATGCTAAAATAATCTGCTTAAGGAAGAAATAAGTAACACACCCCCCTTGCACTTTTGCATACATTATTCATGTCTTGCTCTTTGAAAATAGCTAATTGCAGCTACAGAAGAAGTATCTCTGTTCATATTTAATATTGATTGTATTTCTATTACTTTTGGCTATGTTTTAAAGAGGCTTACAAACAGTATTGAAAAAGAGGAAGGGAAAAAATAATGAAAATCAGAGCACTTTCCCTGATACTCAACTCACCTCCAAATCTCCCTCCTTTAAATATCTAATTCTTCCACAAAAAAAAAAAAAAAAAAAAGGTTTCATTCCCAGCAGGAGCTGTGCATGCAATTATTTTATTTCCAGCTAGCTATGGAGGGAATCCCTGCCTCCTTATTCATCCAACTGTAGACAACCAGTACTGCATGCTAGCCTAATTTATCGGCTTCAAAGATCATAAATCCTTCTCTGTGTGCTTTGTGATATCTGTTACTCAGCAGGTCACACAGGGTGTAAAAGGATTGCTCAATCTGTGTTGGGAAATGCATGCTTTGGTGCTATCCACCAAACTGAGTATGCATGCTGTACTACCTCTGCAAAAATATGAAAAGGTGTGAATCGTCACCTGAAATGAAGATTCTGTGAAGTGAGCAGAGAGCTGGCTGCTATGGCCATAGGTCATCCCTTTGTGGTGATTCTAAGCATATGGGTCCAAATCCTTGAGGTTTTTGTATAACAGCTTTTCAGCTGCCCATCCAGAATACTATGGAAACCGCCTCTTCATACCCATGGAAACCTACTGCATCTCTGACATTTAAAACAGATCTCATCAGCTCTCACTCAGGTCACTCTGAAGCGAATAGTTGCCAAAAATTGCTTAAACACAGTGGGACTGTTATGCCTTCCCCTATTACCTATTCCCCTTCCCCAGCTGCCCATGGGCAGAAAGTGCTGACTGGCACCAGCACCCAGCTGCTTCCATGGCACTGTGCTGCCAAACACTTTTACTTCCCTTTCTACCACAGAACTGCACTTCTACACTTCTTTCTGCCTGTATGGGCCACAGATGTTGCATCCTATAATTGGAGTCATATGGGTACCACAAGTTAGCGTGTGGAGTAAATTATTTTTTAAATCTGTTACTGTGCTCTCACAGCACTTCAGCAGAGAGTGATAGTCCACAGTGAGAACTCACTACAGACATTTGCTTTTGTGGCCAAGCAGTAACTGGAGTGTGTTCAATAAAATCTTGTGAGAGCTGATATTTATTTTCATGTGCACTGTGTAAATGTGCATGGATTGAAGAACCCTATTGTGCGTTGATGTAGATTGAAAGGGCACAGATAGGACACTGTAAAATGGAAGTTATAATCCTCTTGATATACAAACAGCATGGAGGTATGTGGTCCTCATAGCATTACCCTAAGTAAAACAAGTAAAACAGCAGAGGGGCTCATCATCACAGATCACAAGCAGATCTTCAGCAACTTAAGATTTAGCTCATACTTTGTAGAAATACAAAACAACTTTTGAGCAGTCAAGCTGAAACAGGAAATCTGTTATCACTTAGAGTCCTCCAAATTCTCCTTCCTTTTTTTTCCTAATCTATTTCCACAATTAGTCTCTAAAACCTGTAGTACAGAAATTTGAGAGATTTCACAACCGAGAAACATCACCCTTTGTGTTATCTTGCAGATTGGTTAGGAAAGCTTTCTGAGACACTATATTTATTCTATTTTATATCTGCAGCAGAAATGCTAAATCACGGGCTGCAACAGTGACTGAGCACCTGCTGGGAAGGCAGGGCCAACCCAGGGGAGCTCAGGTGTATGCAGTGCACCTGAGTGACTGGAAGGGGTGGAGCCAGGATCCACCCCTTCCCAGACCTCATTGAAGGGTTGACAGTGGAGGTAAGGGTATCTTACTGGAGATCCTTCCCTATCAGAGGCCTTCAGAAGGTGAGCTATCAGAAAAATTTCTGTCTTTTGCTCCCAGAATCAAAACTAATCTTTGTTAGTAACTGTACTTGTTCTCCCCTTCAGTCTGAGGAAGTGTCACCAAATCTGAGATCTGCAAGAAGGGATCCTTTCTCAAGCTGTAAAATAATCACATTGTTGTGACCGCTACCCAGCAAGAGGCTGTTCCCTTGAGTAACTGGAAAAGCCTAGCTTTACACAATTAAGGATTAACTAGCAAGAGATAGATAGCCCCAAATTTCAGGGATTTCTTAACTGCTTCAAGATAAAGAACAAATGTAGTTCTGAGTTAAATTAGTGGAGCTGTGTGCTTCCTATGGAAACATCTGGCACTGGCCAGTTCTAGACAGGGCATGGCTCTTGATGGACCACTGTTCTGATCTTGTATGGCAGCTTCTGTGTCCCACGTGAGCCCCTACTGAGCTTGTCTAGCTTTAGATGGAACTGCTGTTGCATACTCTAATCAGAGGCAGGAACTGCACTGGCAGTAGCACAGTGAAGGACAGTTCTGTATCATCAGGAGATGATGCAAATGAGATTGGGCATTGCCATGCCCAGGGTATGTGATAACCCTGAGGAACTGAGCAAGCATCTCTTCTGAAGGAAGCTCTTGCAGGAAAGTACAAGTATAAACGGTCTGACTTTCAGACCAGCTGCTGTAAGAGAGAGAAGGGTCAGGTGGGCTTCTCAGGATCTGGACCAGTGGCTTCAAAGTGCATATGAAGGACAGACTTCGTACTAAGCCATCTACCTGATTGATAACCTTGCTTCAGAAGCAGTACCATTTTTTCAGCAGTAAACACCAAGCTTGGTGACGTGAAACAAAAGAAATTGAGATGTCCCACGTCTGCTTCCATTTTGAATCCCAGTTGCATTAGCCAGATTGCTCTCAACTCCTGAAGACAATTTCATTAAGTTAAAAAAAAAAAAAAAAAAAAAAAAAAAAAGACCAGAGCAGCAGGAGAAGGGGAAGAAAATTTTTCATATTGTCTTCCTTGGAGGAGACAGAGAGATGTAAGGTATCTGAAGGGCTAAAGTCAAGTGGATGGGACCAGACTGTTTTTGGTGTTGGCCGGTGGTAGGACAAGGGGCAGTTATTGCTAACTGGAATATGGGGAGTTCCATCTGAACATCAGAAAAAACTTTTTTACTTGAGAGTGACAGAGGACTGGAAAAAGCTACACAGAGAGGTTGTGGAGACTCCTTCACTAGAGATATTAAGAAAAAGAAAAAAAAAAAAAAACAACACTTTCTAGTGCACCCTACTGTAGAAAACCTGTTTGATCAAGGGAGTTCAACTAGATGATCTCCAGAGGCTCCTGACTCTGTAGGCTTGTGATTCCTTCTGTAGACAGACCTTTGGACAAACCAGGAGGTCATTTGGGAATATTAGATTTGATACTTAAGAGGGAATATGTTAAAAATAATGACCTCCCAGTGAAAGGAGAAATAAAATGCCTTTTCTCTCACTTACAATGAAGCTATGTGAAAAGGCTGCTGTCTGTTGCTGCAAGTTAACCATCCTGCTCCCTGCTCCATCCTGAGCTAACTGTTTTCCAGAGAGATGTGGTCCTTGCCTGCAACATCTATGCTTGATGCCAGGGAGCCTGCTGAGGAGCAGGGATTTCTCTGGTTGTGCTCACATCTGCTGCCTGACAGCTACCTTAATGAAAACAGTCCGCCTCATTACAGAGAGTCGGTTTCGAATGAGCGATCTCATTAAGGACACAAATTTGATTGTGAAAGGACCGAATGTAGTGAATAAAAGTTTGTTCTTTTTAAATAAATGTTGACTATCCTTGATGAGCAGTGCATGATATGGGACTAGGTCTAAAAATATCTGAAGACTTTTCACTTACTTTTTGTGTCTTTTAATAGTAATGCTAGATGAAATTTAATTCCACTCTTGACCAGATCTTTGTAAAATAAAGGCAGCTCTTATGACTGCAGTGAAGTGACTTTGGAGTCATACTAGCACAGCGGGAGCCCAATCCTATCTGATAACTAGTCCCAAGACTGATAAAGAGAGCACACTTGGATGTTTTTTTTGTTTTGTGTTTTTGGATAATGGCCTAATACGCAGTCTTAAACCTCTCTGCTGATAGGTTTTTCTGCTTTAGAGGAGATAAGTCCCTTTCTCTGTTCTGTCCCCTGCGTCAGTGTGTGCTGGGTCTGCTGTGATATTTAACAGAAATCACAGTTCTTGGTCACTACAGTCGAGGCCAGGATCCTGACTTTGATGGTGCTGCATCACCTGCTACAGGAGAAAGAAAAAAAAATGCTCATAATGAATAGCTGTACAATAACTTGTATTCAGGGGAACTTACTGTTTACTAATCTCATCAATTAGTGCTGGGTTTACGCCTTGAAGCAGGATGATTAATATCTCCTGTATAATATATCTTGTCTACTGCATCTGTTTTGGTCCTCATTAGCTATAGGAAGGCATAATCCTTTTGTTTTAAGATGGAAATTAAAAACAATGAGAAATAAGAAAAGCTCTGTTGAGATTTGTGTTCCTTTCTTCCTTTCAGTTATCACAGGGTGAGTCTCTGCTCTCTGTGGTGCTGCATAGTTTCATTCCTCCGGGTTTCAGGTGTTTATTTCCAAGCTCTTGACACAGTCCCTGAACGCCCTGCTGCCTGCAGTCATGTTAGAGCTGGATAGGAAAGGGAATAGAAGCTCGGAGCACTTTGACACCTTATCCCCTACTGCCCCAGAATTCAGATTTGCTTTTTGCAACCATGTCACATTGCAAGGTGACACCTGCTGTGTTGCAGTAAATTCACCCAAAATCTTTTTCTCTTTTACTGTTTTACCTTGCCACTAAATAAAAGTGTTTGAAATTTGTTTCAGTCAAGAAAAGAGAGCTGCTGAATGAATTTTATTTCCCACCAATATTTTTATTCTCTCTGGATCTTTTGCATGGCTTCCTGTCTCTCATTGCACCTCGCAATATTGCCTTACATATTGCTGTCTGTAAACTTAATGATCGTGCGGCTATTTACATTGTCTTCCATATTAGAAGCAGAGTAGAAGTCTTGCCTCACAGCAATAAGGGAAAGGTTTAGCACTGACTTCAGCAGAGCTGGGATTTCTGCATGAGATAGGCTTTGGAGGCACTGGGACCTGCAGTGTTACCAACTTGGGGAAAAATACTAACTAAACCTTGCTATTTTCTGTATTTTATTTCCCATATCCCTCACTAACTGTTCAGTCTGCAGTGCCTCCCAACTTCATCTTCTGTGTCATCGTTTAGTCTTGTGCTAATCAGTTATAAAATGCTGCAGCACAAAATCATGCCTTCCATCAGAGTCCTAAAATTTAACAGCTAACTAAATTTTGTCACGGAGCAGTGACTAAACTTAATTTTACTTCAAGACAACTTTCAGCTGTATGATTTATCAGTACTCTATTATTTTAATGACCTTTTGGCTTTTCTTTTTTTTTTTCAGCTGATTGCATCAGTGCTCAGATTCTTATTGATTTTAACTCATTTTTCAACTAGAAGACACTGTATGAAATTTTTACAGCGGTCATGATATATTTTCTCCTATATTCTTTTTGGCTGTTGAGCTTGTAATTCAGTCTAAAAAACTATGATAATCTGTATTTTCTTTCCAACTTCATGGGTCAGTAGTCCTTTAGATGAAGTTAGGTTAACCAGATGATTAAGTCCATAGCTTGTCATTTCTGTAGCTTTCCAGATGAGTATTGTAATTTTCAAAAAACTTTCTCATGACTTAATATTTTTTTTTGAAAATGTTTGATCTAGTCTGCAGAAGAGTGTTCAAGTGTCTGTTAATGCATTAATGAATGCACTCCATTATGAGCTATTTCTATGCTACTCATTGTTTCTTATAAAAAAAACAACAAACAAAAAAACCCCAACCAACCAAACAAAAAAAACCCACAAAACCTGAACCTGAAAATTTTAGTCAAATTTTGCTCAATGATTTATTCAGTTAATCTTTGCAAGAGAGCAACCTCTGATCTTAGCCTTAATCCAAAGATCAATATAGCCTGCAACAGGAGCTGAATGGATGCTCTAAATGCTTAATTTCTCTTGTTAGGCTAAAACAACCAGTGTAATTCATGATAGCTGTCCAGATTGTTATTTTGGATTTTCTTGAAAGACAGCTACCACAGCTGTTTCTTTCCAGCCCATGGCTTTTTAGAAACAATCATTAAGTCATTTAGTAAACTCATCGGTTAATTTCCTTAAGGATCCACAGATGTGTATCATCTGGGTTTACTGATTTGAGTACATTTCAATTTTTTCAAATTGGATCTTTTTCCATTTTTCCAAAATTTTATGTTTTTCCAGCAATTGTATGAACGAGAGACACTTTTCAAAAAGGCCTCTATCCTTTTTTAAAAAAGAACTTCTCAAAAGTTTGTCTTTCATTTTCTGTAGGATTAATAGATTATCAAAGGTCGTTTAAGGTGGCAAAATTAAGATGTACTTGTGTGCGTATCTGTAATAGTCAGAGTAGGTACAATAAATTCAGTCTCAGCTCAGCTTTTGTCCTGATTTGACCTTGAGAATGTTTCTTAAGATCACAGCCACTTTTTGACTCTTCCTTTTGGTTGAAACAAAGGCTTGCAGGAGTCAACAATATTTACTCTTGTCTCAGCTAATCCCTCTAAAGTCAGTTCTGATATAAACACAAGTGTTTGCAATTGCACTTGGACCCTCAGCAAGAGCAGAAGATGCAAGGTCCCATGGGCTGATCCACTGTCCAAGTGCAGATTGCACTGAACACTTCTTATCTCTAGCATGCTGGTTTCTGGATCATGAATTTGTCCTCTATTTTTCAGGGAGGCAGCTGATGAGGCACATTCAGCTGTGTTTGTCATACACCAGATGTCAGGGTAGTTAAAGTCACTCATGCTTCCTCTGCTTTAAACTTCTCAGCAGTTGGGCTGGGATAGCTCACACATGCACGCAGCCATTTACAAACCACACTGTAAGAGCAGGATTTTTTGCTCTTCTTACCTACCTTAATGTACCCTTTTGCCTTTCCCCCCTGTTCATGGCAGGCCACCTGTAGAAGACAGCCAGACACTTCTGACACCAGTGGTGAGCTGTGGCCCACCAGGAGCTCTGCTGACCCGACCTATTGTGCTGACCATGCACCACTGTGCTGAGCCCAACATGGATGACTGGCAGATCCAACTCAAGCACCAGGCAGCCCAGGGACCGTGGGAGGTGAGTCTCCAGGCCTCTGGCCTGTACCTGCTGTGTAAGCTGCCCTCTGCCACTATAAATGCATTCTTGGGGCAGTGCTGGGGCACATGTGCCATGAAACATAGCCTTCCCTGCAGGATCTGGCACTCAGGGCTTGGGCCTTGGCAGATTATTGTGCTGAAGTCCTGGGGAGGGAAAGAGGAGACAAAACAGAAAAGAAAATTAGAAAATCAGTTCTGACTCAATTCTAGAAATAAGAAAATGCTTTTTATAGAATACATTGAATTCCCTTTGTTTAATGTCTTTTTTTCAAGAAAAAGAGTGCTGCAAATAATGCTCTGCTTCAGCATCAAGACATCAGCTAGTTTATTAAAACAGATAGACCTTGTCTTTCTCTTTGTTCCACCTCATAAGATGCTGGTGTAGCATGCCTTGCTTTCAGCTCATGCAGTCAGCACATCTTCACACCCCATTAACTCAGTGGGGCTCTGCTGGCATTACCAGGCCATGCAGGCTTGGTGGGAGCCTCTGCCAACAGGGCAGCAGGAGGGTGTCCTGGGGCTGGGCAGCAGAAGCACCTTCCTCTTTAACTGGAGCATGTCATGATGCTCTTGGCAGGGTTCAGCTCAGCTCTCCTGCCCATCTTCTGGAGAACTTTGTTACTCCTGGGTGCCTGCTGCCACCAGTTTGGTCTCACATAATTAATTTGGCAAAGGCAACTTCTACTGGCAGGTTTTATGAGGACAGGGTGGCTTTTGAAGGCTGGCATCTGCCAGAAGCACTGTATCCAGAACAGCCTTTGCAAGGTCTTGATTTGTTGACTGCCCATGGCTCTGACTCACTTTCATGCAGTGCACACTGGCCTGTCTCGCCAACCAATATGCACCCTACTGGCCTGGTGCTTGGCACCACATGCATGTTCCTTGTTTGTGACTGTGTTACTGGCATCTCTTCATTTTCCGTCCTTCCTGCCCTTGACAGAGCAATTGTGTTTGGTGCCAGCAGTGTAATCAGCACTGCAGCACCTTGTCTTCTGCTCTCCAGAAGGACCAAGATCCCTTTCAACCCAAGTCACTCTGTGATTCTATGTATACTGAGTACCACAGACCCCAAGGTCAATTCCATGTTTCTGTTAAGCTGCTGCAGGCTTCAAGACAGTGGGGGTGAAGAAGATTAGGTTCAGGGCATGAAAACTATGCAAGAGGAAGCTACTATCCACCGCTGACCTTTTCCTTCCACTTCCCCTCAAAACTGCTAAAAGCTCCATGAATTGTGTGCTGGACACTGCATATGGGAGCTGAGTGGGGAGCAGTTTTCTTCCGAGCTGTTTGCATCCAGGCTCTATGTTTGTTTTTTTCACCCTGCAGTTTCATCACGAAGGATTATTCTGATGAAGCAGCAAGTGATAATTCTTGTAGCTGTGGCATTTGGCTGTTGTAGAGGTTACTTCCTTTCCTTGAGTTTTTATAAGGCCTTATTTTCATGTTTAGGAAGTGAAGGGCAGCTATTTGTTCATATTTATTATCTGATTAATCTAAGATGCAGACAGCCAGGACTTTGAGCATCACTGAGGCTTGAAAGGGATCTGAAAGGACAGCATCTCTTAGAGATCAGGAACTCTAACATGGCCTCTTTTTCCCTTAGGATGTAGTGGTGGTTGGGGAGGAAAACTTCACCACTCCGTGCTATATCCAGCTGGACCCAGAGGCCTGCCATATCCTGACAGAGACCCTAAGCACATACGCCTTGGTTGGACAGTCCATCACCAAAGCAGCAGCCAAACGTCTCAAACTGGCCATCTTTGGACCACTGTCCTGCTCCTCACTGGAATACAGCATCCGTGTCTACTGCCTCGATGACACGCAGGATGCCCTGAAGGTGACTGTTGCCCTCGATCTTGCTTTTCCTGTCTTGTCACAGCAATGCAGTAACCAGACCCTCTGCTACATGTATTTATTTTCCTAGGTTATTTTTCTGATCAGAACAGACTGACAGCAAACTGCTGTTTTACAGTTTAACTCCCCCACGCTATAAGTTGTTCTTTGCAAAGGGATCTCACACATGTACCAGTCTGTTTTCCAACCGACAGCCGTTTTTTCCTTTGTTTACCTGTATCATATCCTGAATCCTAAGATTTTTGCATTATTAAAGGGCCATAAGGTACACCAGGCTTCATTCGTTATTCATGTATTTTTAATGCTAAGTGCCAGCTCCCCAGAGATGGGGAAACATATAAATGCCTCTTTGTAAATAGTTGATAATGATAAAAGAAGCTTCTGGACTGTTAATCACTGCCTGCTTTCATACTGCTTCATTATACCTCTTTGTGTGTAGTACTTTGTGTTGGGAGTTTGGCACTAAAATAAACCGAAGCTGTTGCTTACTGCAACTGTACACCTTACCCTCACTGCATAATTCTGTTGTTTGCATACACACACACATACACTCCTTCCACATACAGATGAGCAGATAGATAAACATGCTTTCTTTTTCTCTTTATAAATATGTGTATTTATACAGATGGTATCTATAATAGATACACTCATAAAATATGTAGTACCAACTGTATGTCTAAGAATGGAGGTTATTAAAAGGTATTTTTTTTCCTTTTAGCAGAGCTGATGTGACTTCCCAAATGCTTTTTTGAAGCAGAATGAGTTCACATCTTGCCTCCATGCAGAGCCATCCTTGTGCTATGCATGGGTTTGCCGTACCAGCACTGCTTGAGAACTGTTTGGACATAAGCAGGGAGGCAGGGAGATGCTCTTGCTTTTCAGCTCACTGGCCTCCATCATCGCAAATGGCACAATCCCTTTTCATCCAAAATACTGACAGCTTCCAAGCCCCTGCCTGGTCTTTGTTGGTGGGATACAAGGAGAGTTTTCACTATAAATAAGAAATTTTTCTTCAAAGAAGTGGAAAGCATTTTTTGTAGTGATCAAGAGGAAATGCTTTGAAAGCCATGGTGGCTTTATGGCTGTACTCTTTGGTGCCTGTGCTGTGTAATGCGATTTTTCCAGGAGTCCATCCAGCCTGAGGGAATAATAAGTAACTGGGCAGAGCCTTGGACAGATAGTGATTTCAGTCAGAGCTGGGCCAATCAAATTAGGTAATACTCAGGAGCTATTGGCTTATTTCTAATAGACTGCAGAAGGCATTGCAGGGTAAAGTTAATCCGATTCAAAGAGACAGCAGAAGGAATCAGGAAGGGCTTGGGTAGCTGAAAGCCATCTTTCATGGGAGAATCTGCAATCAACTTATAGGAGAGAAGTGGACCAATTATTGGCCTTCTGCTGTAGGTGGACCTCAAAGCAAGCTTGTAATTTGACAAGGAAAGGGTCGTGGAGGGAAGTCAGGTGAACAGTGTCATCTGATACTTATAAATTCTTTATAATTTTCTATTTTTTGGCACTTTAACCTCAAGACTGAATGGCTACACACGAGCTGCTGTACAGTGTATTCAAGACCAAGATAGTTGGGATTTGCAGGACTAGCACAAGTATTTTCTGGCCATAAGCTATTTGGAAGCTATAAATTGCATTATTTATTTATTTATTTATTTTTAGAAATAAACAGCTTTGGGAAGGGAAAAGGTAGCAAAAAAGAGAGGTTTAAATGAAAAACTTGAGCGTGGTCATGGTTTTGGCTGGGATGAAGTTTGTTTTCTTGGTTGGTTTATTAGGGCTTTGAAGCCAGACAGCCCCAGTGCTCTGACCCTGTGGAAAACCATATCATGAGCTATGGTGCTTAGGTGGGATACTCACAAAATGATTTCTGGGGAAGAATGAGGCTTGTGATGTCTCTGAGCCCTAGCGTCTTTTTTAAGGCACTTAGAGAGGGATGCCCAAACTTATCTGTTGTGAAGAAATCCCGCTGATTTATTCCCATCTATTTATTCACATATGGCTTTGAGATTGAGGTGACTGAGCTGTGTGTGGTGACAGTGGCAGAGCACTGCACACACCATGGGTAAATGAGTTATTTCAGGCTGAGGCAGGGTGGCTTTCTCCAGGCTGCCTCATGTTGTGCAATAACTGTTCTCCAAAAAAATAACCATAACAGATTTGCCATCTTCTCTCAGTTATTTAGTGCATATTTGTCCCTCTAACAAGGATGCCTTTTTGCTGTTGCTTGCTTGTGCTCCTTTAATGAGAAAGCTGTTTTCCAACACAAGTCATGGCTGTGACAGTAGTGCTGCTGATGGAGTAGCACTACTGAGTAGCACTCAGTTCCCTCTCTTGGGAAGGGAGTAGGGCACAAGTCCTGGCTCACAAGGGAGGAGAGAGGTGATGGGAAGGATGGTGGTGGCTCTGAATTAATCCTGAATTAATAAGCTGAGCCAAATTGGAGAAGTGAGGGTTGTTCAGTGTCCTCCACTTGGAGGAGCTATGGTGAACAGAGGTGGCTGCTAATCGTGGGATATCAATCTCAGACACAAATTTGCAGCCACTGAGATCTTTGCCCCCACAGCAGTGCAGCCCTGAACTGCCCCCGTGGGTGGGGATCGAGAGCCTGCAATTAGCACATGCAGTGCTGCCAATCTTCTGGTTGTTCCAGGGAGGTAATTTGGACATAATGAAGATCTGTAGTAATCAGATAATTACTATCGATTGCTCTTTAGACGTCCTGACAAGGTAATTAGGGGGCACTGGAATTGACTCATTGGAATAACCTTAATCTAAAAGGTTTCCTGATTCTTTTTCTTTTCCCGTAATGACTGATAAGCAAATGTTTTAGCTTTGGGATCTCTCAGGTGCTGCGCTCAGTGGGGGCATGGGCTTTTCTTTTCTGCTAACTAGATGCTGAACTTGATCAAGAGTGGCTGGTTTCACCCTTAGCTAATAGGAGGCTCCTTTAGTTAGCCTGGGCTAGCAGCCCAATTTCATGTGCCTGTGTGCTCCTTGTGTGTGTTCACTGTGTATGTGATTGGCTTTGGCTGCATGAGACTGCTTGTTTGGCCTGCTCTTGTGATTAAATATGACTGCGTTTGGCTGTATTTGTTTCTAATGAAGCTTATGTAGCTGTTGTACTGACTTGTTTCATGTGAATTACAATTTGAATGTTTCTCTGTAGTCAGTGGTCCACCGTGATCTCATTTGTTAGAGGCATATCTTTATTTTTAGCTGCAGAAAATGAACACGCTCTTGGTTTACTAGCTTTTAATTACACAATCAATATTTCAGTAACCCTGAATCTGTGTATTTGTACATACAGAATGCTCTGTCATAGTGTCTTGCTCTCATTTTGATACCATCCCACTCAATGGTTAGTCTTGGTAAGCACATGTACCTCACTCTGTCATGGAGCAGTTTGCCAGGAGTAAGTCAGCCACAGGACAGCCACATCCACAGGTCCCCTACCAGCAGTACCTACACAAATAAGAGCTTTCTGACACAAAATAGTAACGATACACTAGATGTCCAGTTTGCTGGGTTGTGGAAAGGGTGAATATAGTTCAGTATATATATACATATATATATACTGAATATATTTCAGCATTCAAACAGTGTGTAACATCTTTGTGTTCACTATAATTGCATGAAGTAAGTAGTGCTGCTCATAGGATGCATCAGGTAATGGCACATCTCCCTCAGGAGTCAGGGAGTCCATATCCTTCCTGGATGCTGCTGTGTAATGGGGGCAAGAGGATTATCTTTAGATCCACTAGTGATATTCATAGGGAATCGTAGCAGCATCTGTGTGCAGTTTCTCAAAGTAAATGAATTACAGCACCTAAGGCAGTCAGTCTGGGAGAACCAGCAGACCAGTGCTGATGTCTTAGTGCTATCCTGATGGAGCCTGACCACTTTCCTCTTGTTATCTCTGTACTGTAGGAGGTCCTCCAGCTTGAGCGGCAGATGGGCGGGCAGCTGTTGGAGGAACCCAAAACTTTGCATTTCAAGGGAAGCACCCACAACCTCCGCTTATCCATTCATGACATTGCCCACTCTCTCTGGAAGAGCAAACTGCTGGCTAAATACCAGGTGAGTATCACAAAACATTGGATCCTAGAGGCTTAAAGAAATACAGTGACACTATTTCTAAAGAAAACCAGTTACCAAGCTGTAGACATATTATTCCCTGGGTGATCGGCAGTAGCAGTTGCATGAAGCTCACAGTTTCCAGTCATATAGCATCAGTGTCCTGGTCCCACAAGGCATCCCACATCCCAGTGCCATGTGGATGCTGAGCCAGATCTCAACTGAAATGAGGCTGTGGAAAATAACTGATATTTATACATATTTATACTCTTCTTTTTTTTCTTTCCTCCTGCAGGAGATTCCTTTTTACCACATCTGGAGCGGATGCCAGAGGAACCTGCACTGTACCTTCACGCTGGAACGATTCAGCCTCAATACCCTGGAGCTTGTCTGCAAACTCTGTGTGCGGCAAGTTGAAGGAGAGGGGCAGATCTTCCAGCTCAACTGCTCCATATCAGAGGTAAAAAGGCATTGATGTGGGAATGTGGGAGGACTAAGGAGTTATAGCCTTTCCCATCACTGGCTCTTTTGGGCTTCCCGTTTTCCTCCTGACTTTTGAGATCATCAGAAGAGATAGTTGTTGCTTTATATCTCTTCTTGCATTTTCCCTTAGTTTTTCTCTCTACTGTATCATCTGGAATGGAGCACCCTGCTTCAAGGAGGGAGAAGGTCAATAATAGTGTCCCTGATTATTCCTTTGTCTCCATGGGGGAGCTCTTTGCCTAGCATTGCCGAACGTATTTCATGAAGCACCGCATGATTCTGGCTCCTGGATTGGGAATACCAGATGGTCTAGTTGTGACAGACTTGTCCCCTCAGACTTTGCTACTGTAGCAAATCACAGCTATTATTTTTGACAGTTTTTCTTTTGCTGACTTACATTTTCCAGTAGAAAAATGATCCTAAGTTTTGGGGCATCTTTGCCATAGCTGAAAAATTTTAGCTGAGGGTGAGTGACTCAGGTGTGAAACAGTGTTGACATCAGTGTTTGTGCTGGTGCCTTTTGTGCATGCTAGCTCTTAGGTGTTGCCTTGATTTTGTGGTTCGCTGTCATCCCTTAGTTTCTACTAGGCCAACACAGAGGAACAGAGTAGAACTGCATTATAAGCTCCATAGGTCAGAAAAGCAGAGTAAATGAGCTGTTACCCTGCTCAAGGGCTGCTCCTTTCTCTTTACAAAGATCTACTGTTGGAAAAAAGGCATTTAGGAATTTAATCCACCTCCCACAGCAAACCTAGAACACATCCTCATCTTTTATCATATTCATTTATTATTTACGTTCCTAATTTACTTTCAGTTTCATCTCCATATCTCTTTGAAAACGAGTTGCCAGGTGAGGCAGCTGCCAGTTCCACAGCACCCAGATGTTGGTGGCTGCCGGTTTGGGGACAGGCTGGGAGATTACAGATAAAAGTTGCTGGTACTGTAGGGCTGCGATGGTGTGCATCATTACCCATAACATTTGCTTGGTTATTGGGTGTAAAGCTCCATTTTCAGCTGGGGACTATACAGCATTAAAGACAGATGGTGAAACAAGTATCATAAACAATTACTGTAATAAGTGCTGCATTGAGGTAATCTCTAATTTAACCTAACAGAGAAGAGAAAGAACTGAGAGTAACTTTAATGAAATGCAAATACAGACTATAATCATCTTCAGCTGCTTCTGTGTAATAGGTCCTGGTAATAGATTCAGGGGGAACAGGATAATATTCATGTCTTATTCAGTGATCCCATCCATCAGGGATGAATAGAAGCAGTGAATAATACCACAGTTATCAAGGCTGCCCATTGCAAAACTGCTCCTTGCTGTTGACACTGAGTGACGTGCCCAACCCAAATGAAGACCAGAAAGACTTTGGGATGCTAAGGGCTGTAACAGAGTGCTGGATCCTCTAGCACCAGTGAGCCTGGATGTAGCAGCAGTAGCATATGAGTTCTGCAGCCCATGCTGCTGGATGAGGAACTTGTGTCCTGGAGCAGTGGGCTTGGTGGTTTGCAATGCAGGACATTGCCTGATTTTAAGACAGTTTTAGGTTTTATGAGGCCTTCTCAGCAGCCTGTTTGACATGAAACAACTGGACAGCTCAAGGAGGAGCAAATAAACTGACATTTAAGGATGAGTATTCTGCTTCCCTCCAGCAGAGGCAGGGACAAAATTGTTCTCCTCACTTCTGTCAACATCACCTCAGGCTGGTCACACTGCAAATGAGAGCAATTGAAAATTCAAACAGGAGATGTGGAGTGAGAACAAGTCACTCCTGGTTTTGTTTTTTTTTTCCGGGCTTCTGCCCCAAATAATTAACCAGCTCTCGTTGACCTCTGAGAGATTATTTTTTCACTCAAGCCAGGAGAGCTCCGTACTGCCCTGGCAGTAGTAATTTGCTCTGAAATGTGACAAAGTGCTTGATCTTTATTTACAGAAAAGGATTAATTAAGCTGGGCATAATGTAGTCCAGCCATAGTAATCTTCGCCCTCAAAATAAGACAACCAAAAATCTGATGTCTGCTGGCTCTTTTCCAGCTAACATAAATGCTTGGTTGACAGACGGCTGCTGCTCTTCTAACGCAAGTAAAAGCTCTGACTCTTAGATACACTTCTGTGATTGCTTTTGCATTCAGCCACAAAACCACTGTATTTTATTTTATCTTATGCATTTTTTCCATCATCAGGAACCCACTGGCATTGATTATCCCATCATGGACTCAGCTGGCAGCATCACAACGATAGTTGGGCCCAATGCTTTCAGCATCCCCCTGCCAATAAGGCAGAAGCTCTGCAGCAGCCTGGATGCACCCCAGACCCGGGGCCATGACTGGAGGATGCTGGCACACAAGCTGAAACTGGACAGGTGAGAAGGGTCACTGGGAATACAGAGCCCCCTCAGAGTTAGATGCAAAGGGGCTTCAGGAAAACCTTGCTGAGATGAGTGACAGAAGGTGTACCTTCAGACTGCTCAGACTAATCAGACAGTAGATGAGCGTCCTGACAGATGATAAGGATGGTCTAAAGGTATGGATTCATGCAGCTCAAAGAAACAAATCTCCTTTTGGCTTTGCAGGTACCTAAATTATTTTGCTACAAAATCGAGTCCGACTGGGGTGATCCTGGATCTATGGGAAGCTCAGAATTTCCCTGATGGCAACCTGAGTATGCTGGCAGCGGTGCTGGAAGAAATGGGCCGACACGAAACCGTTGTTTCTTTGGCAGCAGAAGGAAATTACTGATGCAGCCTTGGCGTGAACAGGAAGGACAGACACAGGGAGCGGTAATGCCCTGTTATTGCAAGCATTTGAAATGAAAACCCAGACCAATGAGTTACACAAGAGACATTTCAGAGAAGAAAGCAAGCAAACAAACAGAAAAAATATACAGCCCTGACCTTCACATGTGCTCTCCTTGTACATTATCACAGGATCTAAAAGAAATCATGCAAAGTTGTACCTTGAAAATATAAATCAACCTAATGTTCCTCTTGGCTTGGCTGTACACTGCTTGGTACAGGATTTTACAGTTTCCTAGGAAACGCTTTTTATTGCTATCCAGATATATGGATAAACTTTCTTAACAATCCCAGTTTCTATGGATGTTGTTTACATCAAATTCTGGACAGGGGTAAGGAAACTGTCCATGGCTCTTTATATTTTTTGTTTAAAGCCATTCTAGACAAGGCTGTGGACAGTTGGTTGTGGCTATTTCAGATTATTGTTTTCTGGTGAATTCAGATTTTGGCTACAATTCTGAACATTGATTGTCTCACAATGATCCTCCTGTCATTATTCTGTTTCCTAGACCTACCTGTAAAAAAAAATATATCAGTGTTTAAGAGGTGTGCATTTGGAAAGCAGGTACTCTGGGTGCTAAGCAGGAACACACATACCATTCCCATCTTTCCCTTAAGGGATCCCCACTAAGCCTTGGTGGAAAATGGCTGTAAGACAGTGGGACTGTAGGGTAGGAGTCAATTTTCAATTCAAAGTGAAACAAGACCCTTTCTACTCCTTTACGATACGATGGGGTCAGATATGCAATTCAGAGTGGTTAGGGAAAAAAGAAAAAAAAAAAAGAAACCCTGAAAAAAGAAAAAAGAGTATTTGCTATGATAATTATTTACTAATTAGTGTCTAGTGCAAGGATTATAATTATTATTATTATTATTATTATTATTATCATTATTACTTTGTTTGTAGTTTTGTCAGCAGCAGGATGAGTTGTTCACATTTTTATTGAACCTATTATAGCCTTCCTGAAGGCTTCCTCTGTATGCGCTCTGTTCCTTCCCTTCTCCAGCCATTCCTCCAGAGTCCTCTGCGCGCACAGAAAGGTTGGTGATCTCATGCTAGCCTGGCTGTGTTTAATGCAAAGAGGGCATAAAAACTGGTAATGCTTCACTGAAGACAGTGATCTGCACCTGCAAAGGCTCCAAGCATGCACCTCGTGTAGGGATGCTTGGTGCCTGCCTGGTCTGCTGGTACTCCTAGGTGCCTGCAATGGCTTGGCCAGCCCCATCCAGCCTCCCAAGCCAAATACACAGAGCCGACTGGTTCAGAACAAATGCCAGCATATGGAGGTACTGAGTGCCTCAGAGTGGCTGGAAGACTGTGCAGAAGAATAGGTCTTGTGGGGTGAGCATGAGCCAGCAGCGTGCCCAGGTGGCCAAGAAGGACAATGACATCCTGGCTTGTATCAGAAGTAGTGTTACCAGCAGGAGCAGGGAAGTGATCATCCCTCTCTACTCAGCACTGGTTAGGCAGCACCTCGAGTGCTGTGTTTAGTTTTGGGTCTCTCATAGCTAGAAAGACATCAAGGCCCTGGGAGCATTTCCAGAGAAGGGCAATGAAGCTGGTGAGGGGTCTGGAGCACAGGGCTTATGGGAAGCAGCTGAGGGAACTGGGATTGTTCTGTCTGGAGAAGAGGAGGCTCGGGGGAGTGTTTTATAACTATCTGAAGGGAGGTTGTAGTGACGTGGGGATTGGCCTCTTCTTTCATGTAGCTAGTGATTGAATTAGAGGGAATGGCCTCAAGTTGTGCCAGGGGAGATTCAGGCTGGATGTTAGGAAATATTAATTTTCCAAAAGAGCGGTCAGGTGCCAAAATGGGCTGCACAGGGAGGTGGTGGAGTCACCAAACCTGGAGGTGTTCAAGGAATGTTTATATGTTGTACTGAGGAATGTGGTTTAAAGAGAACTGTTGGTGATAGGTGGGCTGGATGATCTTGTAGGTCTTTTCCAACCTTGGTGATTCTATGATGCTGACCACCTACCTGATTTGTATGCCCATTGGCATGTATGTTTCTAGACACTGGGACACAAGGGCAGTGCTCCACATGGCCCTTCCTGAGTGAGACTCAGCACATCTCCTTTGCCCCTCCCAAGCCTGCAGCCATGACAAGTGTTGATTGGTGAAGTGGTAACCCCATGCCTTGCAGCATTTTGCCTGCAGGCCCTCTGCTTGGGCAGTGTATTGCAGGTCCCTGATAGCTCACTGGGTGCATTTGGCCTTCTGCTGCACCCCTCTTGGCCGCAGCAAGCAGATGGAATGGGAACTTGGCAAAAGGACCTAACTGTTGTTTTTAGCAATTGTCACTGCAAACCTATTTCATTTTCTGCTCCATGAAAAGACACCTTTCAGTACAACACAGCACACAAGATTGCAGTGGTTTAACTTGCAGTTCTGTTTGTCTGCTGTTTCTGATACAAAGAATGCTTTCTTTTCCATACCATCAGCTCCAGGTTTAGGCCAGGGCCTGGTTATTGTTATTGTGCTCAAACAGGCATCTCCACCCCTTAGTGTTCTTCCTCAGACATGAGTTCTTTTGTGTTTTGTTTTTGTGTGTGTTTTACCCAAGGCTTTCAAAAGTGTGCCTTTAAAGGTAACTTAGAAAATGTCAGTGGTCAAAATTAAAGGGAAATTTCATCTGACCTTTTTCCTCTTTGACATTTCCATTGGCTTGGGTCTTTTTTTTAATTTCTGAGCTCTCTGACACCAGTGGTGCTTTCTTCACACGCTGAGCTGTGATCACAAAGCACTTGTTTTCTCAGCAGTTACCCAGCAGTATGCAAATCAGACTTCCAGTCAAACCCAGGGACTTGAGGCCATAAATTTTAACTTTCATCACTGGTTCAAAGTTACATGTTTTGCCTGAGTGATCCTCTCTGTTTCTACCAGAACACAGAGATGCCAGGAGCATCTTTTCCACAATGAACCATCTTGTTTCTTATGTTGGGCTCTGCAATGCTAATGGAAATCTTGCTTTCAGCTTTATGAGGCTTAGATCAGGGCTTACAGCTCTGCCCTTTTCCTACATTATTTTTTACCCACCTTAGAGCTGTAGGGCTTAGCTTTTCTCCCTCCTGTGCCATCTTCGGGTGTAAGTAGTTGTAGCTAATGTGTGCTTCTTCACCCTTCCCACGCTAGATCCTTTCCCAAGGCAGGTGCGTGACCTTGACTTTCTTTCAGCTCCTTCCTCATTAACCTGTTTTTATTAGCTCACATCTAGGCTCACTTGTACTCCCACCTGTGTGCTCTTGATAGGTGTGAAATACATGCACCCTTCTCCCTCAGCCTTGTGAGGAAGCATCTCAGAGTTATCTGGCTCACTTCAAGACTTCTTTCTCTGTGGACTATTCGACCTACCTCTTCAAGGAAAATAGATGAGTAATATTCTTAAAATATTCTGAATTTGGGGCGTTATCCTTTTGCTGTTTTGCTGTAAAGGGGATTTATTGGCCTGGAGGAGCATCTGCAAAGGATGGCAGTGAAGGTTATCACTGTTTGACAGGGCAATGACATCAGCATCACCAGGAGATGGAGCTGGTCTCCTTCCATCTCGACTGCTCAAAAATTACTGCAGTCACAAATGGGACAGTTTTTCTGTCCTATTCTCCATCTACCTTTGCAGGGACTGCATGAGCTGCCTTTTGTTTCTTCCATGGATACACATCTCGTTGCCACCACTGTTCAGGTGAGCTCCCACTCCAACTATAGCTCTATTGCTCTTTTTTGCTGTTTCTCTCAGTCTCTGAGGCAGAGTCTTGTGGCACACTGTGCAGCAGGGGAGCAGACTCCATGGCATCCACCACAGGAGTGGGGGGAGGTGAGCAGCAAGACTAGCCAGCTGCTGGTGATGCCATGTTGTGTGGGAGGCCGTGTGGCATGGGCACACTGCCATCTTGTGGGGCAGAGCCCTGAGGCAAAGGCCTTTCTGCTCTGTTAGCCAGAGGAACACCGTCTGGGAGATGGCTGTCCCATCCCTTGGGTTCAGTTTGTCAGAAAGAACAAATTCTTAGAGATCGCTGTAACGTTTTACGTCAGGTGAGCGCATTTGTTTCTGGAAATGGCTGCAGGCTTCTTATCCTCCAGTTATTGCTACCTTTTTAAGTGCTTATCCTTTCATTTGTCTGCCATGTGCTGTAGCGGTTTCACTGCTCTTCACACCATATCTTTGTTATGTACACGCTGATTGCTAGTGATATAAATAATATATATATATATTATAAATATATATATAATTGCTACTGACTTCAAGGAAAAACTTTGATTTCTGAGTTAGAAATGCTGTTGGAGACAGTCTTTTTCACTTGATTTTCTTCAGTTCTTCTTGTGTTGTGTTCTTGTAAAGGTGGCGGTCAGTGTATGGTGTAAGTTCGGGGGCTTTTTTTGTTTTGATTTGTTTTGTTGTTTTTTTTTTATATCTTCACAGCTGATCCCTTGTACCATGCCAAACAGCACAAGACCTAAGAGCTGTTCTATTGAATCCTGAAAGGTTTGAGACAGTGAGGGTCTCTTGAGTCAAGATTTGCTTCTCTGGGAGGCTGAGCTCTTTTTTTTTTTTTTTTTTTTTCCAAATCATTGGCAGAAATGCAGACAGTCATGAGACATGTTGGAGTCTAGGATGCACGCAGAACAAAACATGTCTGTTGCTTGGGGTTCTTGCTATTTCTGTTGCTTACATATAGGATAAATGTATTTACATGGTTTAAGTCCATCATTATGGACAGTCCTAATGTCTTGTATTGCTACCTAAAATAGTTTCCTTTGGGTTCTCCTGTTCTTGTTTTGGGGGTGGGGTGGTATGGGGAAGGGGTGGGGGGTCCTTTAGACTCTTGTATGCTCTAGCCAAGTAGGTACCACAGCCTGGAGGTTAATTTTAAAAAAGATGATACCATTGAGTTTTTGCTCCTGTGCCAAGGGCACTTTGTTAACTATCTTCCTGTGTGTTCAGAAGTCTTTTCAGGTATTGCTTGGGCTCTTGTGTGGCCCCAGAATGACAAATTGTTTGCAGGCTCACTTGCTTAATCAGGCAGTACAAAGATGTGAGTGGTTTGTGAATGAAAACCAAACCTTTGGCCCTTCTCCCACAAGGGCTCCAGTGAGGTATTGACTTTGGGGTCACCACCATAATTCACTACTAGCTTGTGTGTGAAAGCTTGAGTTTATAAACTGAGCTACAGTGCAGATTTTCAAATATTGAAGGATGTATCTCTGACATTCTTTGAAGTGAGATTTTCACAGAAATGAGAAGTGTATGTATGTTTGTGTGTGTATACACATACATATATATGTACATACACAGAGAGAAGAAAATAAAGGACATCTAGTGCAGGAGGCTTTTAGCTCTTAATTTGTTGTGGGGCATTCTCTTATGACCAACTTTTCCTTGGGAAGGTGAAAGTCAAAATTCAGTGCTGTATCATCTCTGCAAGGTCAAATGATAGGCAGTACTGCAAGAGCCAACAGTTTAAAAACTGACAAAGAAGTAGAGTTGAGCTTGATCCAAAAGCCACAAATGCAAGCCCTCAAATTTAGTAGGTCAAGCTCCATGCTTGAAAGAGAATCATTCCGTTTATTTACCTACTTGTGCTTTAAGCTTGGCACCTGTTCCCCGAAATCTGAAAATCCCTTTTTTCTGAAAGTCCTTTGGTAAGCTCTGACTGTATAAAAAAGCAGATATAACTCAGAGTTCCCACTAACCCCTATCACTGAATAAGTATCCCACGTTCTCTATGATGCTGGTAAAGTGTATTTAATAGTGCTTGAGTCTCCTTGACTGTTATCAAAGAAATTAATGGCTGTGTGTACCATACCCTGGGCCTGGCCTTTCCTCCGAGAGCATCTTGTAGAAGTGGCAGACACATAGTTTCTGAATGGCCTGAAGAAGTGGAATGTCACCTGTGATCTCTCAGGGACATCCTACAGCAGCGAGGTTCCCCTCAGAGGCTTGCATGCTGGTCTCCAGCTGTTGGCTTGCATCTGGTGGGACAATAGCCCATAGATGAGAAAAGCTTGCACAGCCTCTTTGGTTGCTGCCAGCTGGCTCTTGCTACAGCTTGCCAGTAAATCTGAGAGCTCAAACAATGAGAATAAAAGCAAAATCAGCCTGAAAAGTAAACAAAATTAGAAAGAAAGAGAAACAAAACAGTCTTCTCTCATTGATCTTACAAGCCTGCCTTGCAAAAACATGCCCTGAAGAGTGAGCCAATACTGTATGTCAAGGTAGGGTGCATAACACAGTTGAGAAGTCATGGCATTACCATTTTGGCATATCTGTGTGGTCAACTTGTTTGGTAACATATGTTCTGTTTGTTAACATTGAAGAGAAAAATGTTGTAAAGACCATACCTTTATAAAGTGTAAAGATCTTCACTTACTTTTCTACCTTTATAAAGTGTTTAAGGAGGGCCCATAGGAAATTGGCCCTGGGTGATCCAGGCCGAGGAGATGTGTTATGTTTCTTTCTCCTGTTCACAAGTCTCACCTTTGAAGCTCTGCCAGGGTCTGTGGGATTTTTTTTTCTTTGCTTTTTAGACATGGAGAAGTATTTTGGTTTTGATTTCCCTATTGCTGTATCTTCTATGCAACTCCTTTTCTAAAGACTTACTACCAGAGAAGTGCTAGCCATTGCATTATTTGTATTGCTGTACAGTGGAGGTGTGGTTTACTAGTTCTGAGTGTGCCTCTTACCCCCCTCCCTTTTTCTCCTTCCCTCTGTTTGTAAATGCCTGCATTTATTCTGTCAGCCTGACATGTACAAAGTGTAAGAAAGAATTTTTAAACAGGTAATAAATTATATTTATAAGCAACTGGAAAAAAAATACACCACTATGTTGTGTTCAATTGTTTCATTCCTGGAAACTTGGAAGGAATGAGGTGCATTCAGTTTATTTTAATTAAAAACAACAACAACAAAACTACTCAAAAGAAATGCTTCTGCACAGAAAATCTCCTCACAATGCAACTTTTATTGCACTGTGTTGTTCAGGGCCTCAGCTCTCAGCTCAAGCCTATCTTCCCATGGAGAACAGCTGGAGACTTGGGTAAGAATCACTTAGGGTAATTCTTCTGGGGTGTTATTTTATTGCCACAGTTGAAGGTGGAAAAAGCAACAAGCAGGGAAACACAGGTGTAGGGCTGAGATGGCCATTTGGGGCGGCACACTGTGGGGTGCTGGTAGGGAATGATCTGTTGAGGCTGCCAGCTGCATGCTGGAGGTGAACTGGGACTCAGGAGTCTGCTCTGTATGTGCTGGGCCAATACAGGGCCTGTGTGAAAAAAACAAAACAAAACACAGAACACAGCCCAAAAGTCGCGAAGGTGGCAAAAGCTTCTGTGACAGGTTTGCTGAATCCTGGAGGCCAGCTGGAAAAGGGCAAAACTTTACAATAATTAGCCTCCCCCGTGCTTGGATTACAGCAAGCTTTTGTGGGACTTAACAGGTATTTTATTTATCTTATGTTTTTTTATTTATTTTCCTCTTGTTGCCATTCCTGACATGAGCTGGAATGGGGGCCAGGTGCCAGCTGCTCAGGCTGCTCTGCCCTTGTGGGACACCACTGGGGCGTGCCATGGTCTGCAATGGAAGAATATCACCATGAGGCCTCCAGTGGGCGGTGGCTCCTCTGCTTCTCTGGCTTCTCTGCTGAAAATGGTACGCAGACAGTCTCTGCTCACTGTCTTCTGTCTTTTTTTGTTTCATCTTACAATTACCTACTCTGTTAGAGAGAGGTTATATATGACATGACTTGGAGCGATGACACAAACGGAGGATCTGTATCCCAAGGGGCAAGAAGAATAATTTCTTCTCTGGTAATTTGGAATACTCAGTGGTCCTGCAGATAAAGAAAACCAAGCTTGCAGGCAGGACTTATTTCTGTGAAAGAAAGCCAGACAACAGTCACTGCAGAGTCTGTCAGATTTCTCATTCAGTTTTCCCCTTGCATCTTTGGCTTTTACAGAAGACAAGCTCCTTTCTGTACATCCCACTATTGCCATCTTGTCCAATACATGTGCTGCTGAACATGAGATTCCTGTGTTTTTTGGCATCCCTGCAGGTTGGGGACTGCTGTAGCCTGAAGTCCTTCCCTTGTCCAAGCAGTTTTCTCCTTATCCTCAGGCACTTTTCCATAAGGTACCCCATCTCTAAGTATTTTTACTGAGACTCTTAAGAGCTCAACAGAAAAATGCTCTTTACAGACTTTCAGAAAATAACAGGCAAGGTAATTACATGCTCATAAACACTGAGCTGAATGATGTATGCTGAAACACGGTAGCACGGAATGAGAAGAGGGCTCAAGACATAAATATGTATACAAATGTCTATCTGAATATGTGGTTACATACAGTCTGATGTCTCTAAGCACAAAGCTTTGCTGTGTTTCAGCTGATGCAGTACATGGAAGCTGCAACTTGTATTTTTTGTTTTGCTGAACCACTGGGCTGGGAAACCAAGCCTGTGCACAGATTACCTTCTGTGCTCTCGTTCTATTAAAAATAGTAGCCATAATTAATAAGTACACTGGTGGAAGAATGGATGAGAGGAGGAAGAGGACTCACATAGAATTACTGAAATGCCAAGTTTCTATGCATTTCCATAATCAGCCACAAAATGCAAGTGACTGCTCTATTAATGATAACACTTCTCTAATTACTATTTCTCTCTTCAGTGGGTTGTGAAAGGAGTGATGCATTTTTGTTTCATTTTTTTTAAAGCCAGTGGAAATACACACAACATCTTACTGTTTACTTCTTCTCTCAGATGGAAAACATTTATATAAATAAATAAATAGAATGTGTCATGGTCAAAACAATCTAACCAGTGAAACGAAACCCAAAGGTAGTGCTTTTCAAATGCATGAAAAGTAAATAGAAATAAAATCAAGATCTTTCAGGGAGAGATGGAAACAATTTTATTTGGGGGAACATTAAAACATCCATATACAATTTGAACAAATACAACAGAACAGTGTGTTCCCCAGGTTTTCTAATTACAGTATTTACAGGTTTAATAAGGCACTGGTTCTCAAAAAAGAACACAAATTAGTTTAGTTTCTTAGTCTTTACATCATCATCAACTTTTTCTTTAATAGAAATAACTCTGCGCTCGAGAAAGGATAGCAGTTGCTATATGGCATCTCTCTTTTTCCTCTTTGATGTATTTTTTTTCCTTCTTCTCCTTATGCCATCTTGTCTCTGCCAGTAAGTCATTAACTAAACTTTCCCCATTAGAAAACTGGATTATCAAACCTGAGGGCATTAAAACCCCAATTAATTTTACCACTGATTTCCAAGCCCAATCAATGTGTACTGTGAAACTACCAAATCTGGAAGTGCCATTGGAAGTCTATAAATGGACACCTTAAAACCATAACAACTTCATTTGGAGCACTGCATAAAGTTAACCATGCAGCCAGCAACTCATGTCACTGTGCTAAAAGAAATGACTTCCAAGCTTGCCTTAAGTGTTTTTTCAGGTCTTAGAAATACACCTTTACAGATAGTGTCATTGATTATAGTGGGTAGGAGATTTGAGGGGAAAAATCCAGCCTTTTGAGTCTGGGAAGAATCTGGGAAGAAAATGAGCAGTTACTCACATAAATGCAGACCCTTTGCTTTCTCAGGTGTGTGTCTCCTCATTTATATATACACATATATATATCTATTTTCCTAAATAGCACCGCTGCAGTGATTTGTCAGTTATGCATTTTCATAAATAAATATTATGTTTTATTTAGTGCTTTATCATCCATAATATTTTACTTTTATTCCACATAATGGACACCCAGCCGAATATATATATATATATATTTATATATATATATAAAACCCTAAACATTAACTTGAACACTTAATACAGACACTTTTTATGTAACTTACTTACTTATCAACCAGTATCTCAGTTCTCTTCTGGACTGAAAAAATAAGACTTGTTCAGAGAACAAGAAGGCTTACCTAGTATGCTGACAGCACACGGCTTAGAGAGTTGTTCTGTCCAGCAAACCACTGGCAGTAGGAAACAGCCAGCAAAACCCCTCCAAAACACTTCTTTTAGGGAAATAAATCATCATTAAAGTTAAAACAAAACAAAACAAAAAAACGTATTTGAGGAAAACACAACAGAGCAGGAGAGGCTTCCAGCTGTGTGACTTCTTACCCAGGACTTTCAAGGACAGGATTCACAGCTGCCATAAGTGGGACCAACTATGTCTCACCACCTACTGCTATGAAAATCCAAGCAATGTCTCTGTTTCCATGAGTTTTACCCCCTCACCAGCCATAGCAGGACCAACTCTGACCATTAGCATTTCTCATTCTCTTTGTCAGGGCAAAGAAATCCCAGCTCCTTTGGGGTTGGGTTTGTTTCCTAAGGCAAAAAGGCACAAAGGCAAAAGGTAAAATGAATTAAATGTGGAAACCCTATGAATCAAGTCCCTAAGACAAAAAGGTACTTTTCTTTGTCCACAAACTTTTAAACAAAGGCACTCAAAGAGAGCAGCAAACTCAGGCCTCACTGATGCAAGCATTCTATTTATTAAAGACAGTGAAAACCAGCATTCCCCCTCTGGGGCTGGATTTGGCTTACTGTTAATTTGCAGAGATTTTCTTTTTATGTTGCTTGGTATTTTTGGGTACAGGCAGGGAAGCTGCAAAGAAAAAAAAATAGAAAAAAGCACTCTAATTAATGAAAATCCTCTGATTAAACTTTAACACCTATAATCATGCAGCTCTCACTGTTTCTCTTGAACCTCACGCATTTTACTCCATTAGCTTAAAAGAATTAAATGTTAATTTTTCAAACTAGGAATACCTTCGGGGATCCATGAAGCTAAACCCCAATTACATTTACCTACCTACCACAAATAAATAAACCAGTTTTGTCCAAAAAGAAAAAAAAATAGCATTATATAAATGCTAAGGATAAATCCAACGTAGCAATTATTTTACTTCTGAAATAGTTTTAGCATAATCAAAGCAGCATTTTCAAGGATTTATTCCAAAATTAAACTGAAAACTACCATGTGAAACAGGACATGGGAGGGCAAAAAAACAAAATAAAACAAAACAAAACAAAATGTAGTGTAAAATGGTAGCTCCCACACAGCTCAGCTTTGATAATCTGATGAAGAACGGAGACCTTTCCATAGAGAATACTTCAGAGGGAAAATTTTGTTGTCCTGTTACCTCTCATTTCCTCTTCTATAGTTTTTACTTTGCAGTAACTGCTGCAGCCATAGGAAGGAGAAAGGGAGAGAGATAACTGTGTTTCCTGAGGCTCTTCTCTTCTAAAAACTCTTACCAGTGAGATAATGTGCAGTCCTAGCTTGCTGGTGGAGACTGTCGCTAGTGTGCAGGTTTCAAGGCTGCTGAAAAGCCAACAAAAATGGTAATAATTTCATGCCCAAAATGCTCAGTGACAGCTGCCACGAGGTGTCCCAGCATCTCACTGGAGCTGTGTCCCTAGGGCTTCTGGTGATCCTAAATGAGATGCGACCTCCCCAGGGGCAGGCACCCGCAAGAATTCTGCCTTCCACATCTGCATCAGTAGAGACATCATAACCAGGCTCTGTCTGCACCAGGACAACCCCCCCCAAAGGTGCACCGGGCTGTGCGAAGATGCCAAGGAGTTGGCTTTCAGGATGATTTCCACTGCAGCTTCCCTGAGCTGCAGAGACCATCTCTTTTTCTAAACGCTGGAGTGCAAGAGTTTCATTATAAATGAGAAAGTCACTTTGCTTCCATCATCGGCACAGTTTCACCCTTTTTTTGTTTTAACGTTAACAAACATCTTTTTAACTTCTAACCAAAGGTTTTTATTTTCATAAAATTTAAAGCAGTATCTTTTAAAACAATCAAAATAATAATAATAATAACAATAATAATAATAAAATAATAAGTGGCTTTCATGGAAAGCAACATGCATAACCTTAAACCAGTTACTAAAACTGTATATCCCTGTGTAAACAAGGGCAGACAAGCCTCTTCCAACCTTGCATGCCAAAATTCAGCTGATTTTGCCAAGAACAGTCTCCTCAGAGCTGTCAAACAAACAGTTGCTCTTAAATATGACTGCACTCAGGGTACTTATCAGCACTTCTCTGTGACTTCTGCCTGCAAGAGAAAGTCTGTTTCCATGGGTCTTCATGACGAGGAGCTGTTTTTGCTCCATCAGAGCTTAATGTCCTGCGACTCTGACATTTTGGCAAGTGTTTTCTTGACTCGTAGGGCTGTGAGCCGGGATGCAGGGTTATGGGCCCAGCACTCCATCATGAGCTTCCCCATCTGCCGCAGACACTGCGGGGGAAACGGAAGGAAAATGAACAGAATATGAGGTTGGAGATGGTGGCCCACATAAGGGAAAAAGGTCTTTTCTAAGGCAGCCAACAGACATACATGCTGGGTTTCAAAAGGACCACATAGCCCTGCTCTGCACCTCCTTCCAAACACACTGAAGCCTTCCTTGAGACAGACACCAAACATGTTCCCTCTGGTGAGACCACCCTGCCTGAAGGCTCAGCAGCTGCCATGAGGGTATATCCCTGGGCACACCTTCCCACAGGCTGTGGGACAAGCCACCCAGAGAGGCTATTTTACTTTTCCCTCACATTCCCAAATTATCTGTAAATTGCACAACCTCAAACTTTTATCTACCTTCAGAACACTCATCTAAAGGGTGCTGTTCCCAAATGACACCTGTCTTCTGTGACTGCAGGAGATTTTATAGCATGAAGTTGCACCAATTAATGTGATCACTTTTGCAGTCAGCACATTTGGTACACCAGCATTTCATCTCTGATTCCACCAGCACAACACTGCTTCATTACAGACTCTCAGTGGGGACTGTTCAGGTACTCCTCCACTTCCCTTATGACTCTGAGTCCTACATCTCTTCTGAATGGCCGCATCTGTAGATCTCCTTACTACAATGCAAAGAATTACAAGTGCTGCTTCTCTAAGATATAAAGGCTGCTCCTCCGTGCAGCCTGGTTGTAGTGCTAGCACTGCATAACAATACCTTCGTTGTGAAATGCAGTATCATGCGCTAATGCTAATGTAAAATCATGCTAAAATCAGGTTTCCAGGACTGTACACCTGTGATCACAGAAAAGTGGTAAGCTCATCTGATTTCAGATAGACAGAAGAAATTTGATTATTTTTTTAATTAAAGGAAAAAAAGTAGGAATCACATTCCTTGTATCAGTACACACTGAAGCTGCAGCCAGTATACCGTGTACACCATCAGTGCACTAAGCACTAGGAAATAATTTCTCTTTCAAAATGTTTGGCTAACCACTGAATGATTGTTATTAATGCTGGAATGAGAAAGCAAAATGAGCAGTAGACGAAAACACAGAGACTAGAAAGATTTACATACAGCCTGCTGTCACTATGTGATCTGGTAGAGAGGCAGCAGCCCCTGGGGCTTTCAACACCTGCAGCTTCAGTGGGCATCTCTAAGAAAAACACTTTCCTTCCTGTTTGCACCAGCAATGAAGTTCCTCCTTACTCAAAAAGACACAGAACTAGGTCAATGTCACTTACTCATTCTGATCAAAAATATTAGGAATTTGAGCCCATGCCCTGTTAAGCAACAAAGCTGTGTTTTAAAGGATAGTACCTCATCACTGCTCCATCTGTTGGGGAATGAAGGACGTAGCCTTTTGATGCACACGATCTCCCGCATGTCCTCATAGGAGGGGTCGCTGGGCACAAGGTCGTGGTATGGGAGCTGGTATTCTTCTACTATTCCTGAAAGAAACCAGCAGCTGCACATCACTGCAGAACACGTTTTCCACTACCCTCTTGTTAATGCTGCTCTCTGCCACACACCAATCTTTGTCCACTTTGTCTTACTCTCATTCCGTTTGGTCCTTTCCTGCTTGAGTTTCATGAACACACTGCAATGAAAGAACTAGCTTATGGCTTCACTGTAGGACAAACTAGTTTTTTTAACCCTTGCCATTCTTATCTGGTGAAGGGCAGTGGGGTGTGCATATCCAGCACAGAGAGACACTCCTTATCCATTACTCATTCCTTGCTCCCTCTAATCCCGGCCATTCCTTCTTCTGCAGTGGATTTTCTCAGTTATAGTAAAGATAGCATAGGCACAATATGCTGAGAAAACACCCTTAGTGGTTAGCAATTAAATGCACTTCTGAAAAGGACTTCACTGCCCTGAAAGTTCGTGCTACAGTTGAGCTCCAACATAATCATTAGCTACTTGTCGAGTGACACAGTTTCCATCACTGTTGTCCAGACTAGCAAGCTCCAGTAAGTCATGATAAAAAAGAATAATTTCTCGGTCATAAGCTCCTATCAGAGTAATTATGCAGATAATGAACTCAGAATTAGGTTTACCTCCTATCAGTGGATCTAACACATATTAAATACCTGCTTTTTGAGGAAATGGCAAGGCATTCTTCCTGCACGGCAGCGATGACGATAACATTACAGGCTGCATGCAACATTGCTGCTATTTACTTTACCAGTGTGCAAACACAGGGATCACATTGCTCACCAGTGAAATTCAACTCCTCTCAGGTGAACCCAGAGCAAGCATTCAGCACAACACTGCAAGGCTTTAAAAATCAATAAAGCCAGGCAAAGGTAACACAGACCCAAGAGATGTGCTCTGCTCTTTTACTCACCACCAATCTGGTGTGCAACTGCTGCCAAGTAATTTCTCTGCATTTAACTCTCCTCAGTGGCAAAACACAGGTAATAACAGCCATCATTTCTGTACTACACTGAGCAATACGTGCAGAAAGCACACACAGCCTACGCAGACAAGAAGAGATCTTCACCCTAAAGCTGCAGCTGGATGCATTGCTTCATCATCACTCTCCTCATGCTTGAGTGCCCAATACAAGAAGGAAATGAGGCACATGACTGATACAACAAATGATGTAATGCGTCACTTCCTCCCGTTTTCTTTCTCAACTTGCCTTGTAAATAGATAATCTATTTTAAATAGAAGTACTGCATCCTCCCAAGTTGTTTATCTTTCTTATATTTAACTCTAACAAAAAGAATTTACTAGATGTTCTTTCTGCTAAAATAGCTGGATGCCTCCAGTCCAGCAAAAATGTGTTGTCATTAGAAAAAACACCAAGATTAGCCCCAAACTCCTCCTGTGGTGCAAGCATCTGCTGCCTTCAAACAAGCTACTAAAATACAGTATAAATCTTTGCTGTTGCAATAGCATTGACTGATGTTTTAAAGTAAGTTTCAACTAGAAAAGAGAAATTAAGAGAATTACATGCATGGTGTATCCATGTATTTATTACATTAAAAATAATACCAAAGGAAAAGGATGTAACGGAAGATTAGGGCTGATAATCAAATCATAGGGTTCACTGACACAATTAAAAGCAACTTCCCAGCTATCAAAAAGGTATGATTGTCATTTACCTCCTGACACACATCTCCTGGCTATCTCCCAAAGGATGAGTCCAAAGCTGTACATATCAGCCATGATGTACGACTGAAAGTGATTTCTGTTCAAGCTTTCATCCAGCACCTCGGGAGGCATGTAGCGTTTTGTTCCTACGCGGGTGTTTGGAGGGATGTCTACCTCATTTGTATCACTGAAATAGAGAAGTAAAAAAAAAAAAAAAAAAAAAAAAAAAGGCATCAACCATGCTATAAAAGCAGCTTGAACAGAAAGCAACTAAAATGGGAGAAGTAGTAGGTTCAGACCACATCCACACTCAAACAAGGTCAAAAATAGCACATTATCTTAATGGAACAAATCTTACAAAGAAAGCTTTAGTGTGAACACAACTCTTCCTAAAAGGCTGACTTGCCTGAGGCATTATTAAGCATCCAAATGCAGAACCACAATGGAGATAAGACTCAACAGGGATGCTGTAACATTTGTGAAATTTCATTAGCATTAGACTGAACTCTAATGCTGGTGATAACGATCAAATCTTCATTAAATGCTATTTTCTTAACATACTCCACCACATAATGCTTTAGTCTTAGTAATTATTGGAGGACACTAAATAGCTCCAGCAGTATCATTTAGCTATAGCAAATCAGGTCTGCAATGAAGAAGAGTCTATGTTTTGTGCATGCATTATGTTTGATCTCTCCCAGTCTCTGCACATCAAGAAGTACAAACACACAGATGGAAATGTGTAAAAAAAATCTAACCAAAGGCGTCACATCTCACACACCGACCAGAAGAGACAATGTGTTTCTAACATGAAGCAAACACCCAGTAAACGTGTGATTGGATTTTTTTTTTCATTATTACTTAAGATTCAACTGTAGCAATTTTAAAGCTTTCAAAAGTTTAGTGTCAAGCATACAAGTGAGGCTTGTTTAGAAAGGTCTGTTTCCCTTTCCTCACCTTCAAAACTTGAATCTTTTAAATGTGACAGATACAAGAAAATCTCAGAGAATAATCACACAACTGTAATTTTCTTTACCTACGAGTATGAAAATGACAAATAAAAGCCAGACCTGAGATACAACCAGTCACCTATGCAGTCATTAAATCATACATATGGTGGTTGCTCTTGCGTATACCCTCGAGAACTGACATAAATCTAGTGACCTGCACCATCTCGCAATATTTTGAATAAAATGAGAAATGCAAAAAGCTTTACTGAACTCATTATTTTCAATGCAGCACATCCCTTTCAACTGCTATTTTCTGGTCATTGTTTGGGAAATGCTGTCTAGGGAAGGATTCTTTACAAAACCAAGCTATGCAAAGTAAATTCCATTCAGATAATGAGAGTTACATATTTCACCTTCTGTAGAGACACCTGGTCCTTCCCATTTCTCAGTTCATACCTAAGCAGTGTGCTGCCCTGTATCTGTCAGGTGAAGTACGCCTACAAAGGATGAACTTCTCTGAAACTTTTACAGTGAACAGTGTATTTCTTTACTTGTTGTTTTCCAGGCCCCTGCTCTCCAGAGAAAAACTGTTCCTTTCTCATTTCCTACAGAAGTGTCAGCTTCATAAAGGAAAGGCCTCACCAAGAAAGCTGGTAGATAAGTCGCTTGTGAGAAGAGCACATTTAAACATCTTTTCTTACTGAATAATTTCAGTTCAAGATCTGTAGAGATTTTTTTACACATACATACTTAAGGGAACCCACAGTTTCAAAGCTGACCTCTGAAACAGAAAACCTTCTGTCTATGGCTGCATTTCTGTGCTTGGAGAAATCAGAGTATTCATAACACACATGTCCATCAGGACCAGTGATGAGCTCAGGCTCCTTGTGAGCACAACCAGCTGTCAGAGAGCAGTGGCTACTTTATGGATCCCAGGAGCAAGCAAGTCCTACTTGTCTGCTCCTTCTAAGTTGCTTAAACACATAACCATTTTTAAAAATCAAATTTAAAAGCCATTTCAAAAATCAAATCTGTACTTTGGCAATTTGATTTGATGGAAATGAAACAAAACACAGTCCAAATGGGATGCTTTTCAATAAATCCCAATTAACAACATGTACAAATGATTAGTATTATTCTATATAAGTTATGAATGAATTATTTAGTTATCAGACAAGCTGAAAGCTTCAGCGACAAGTTTACTAATGTGCGTTCAACCTGTCTGTGCAAAGACTTTTTAGCACAGGGCAGTAATATACAGGTTGATAGTGAACATGAAAATGGAACATTTACACAAATCAATGGATGTGCTCAATTACTGGAAAGCAACTACTTCTACACCTGGAGTATATGTTTATACAACATCCACACAGGCAGCTGCATCTCACGTACAGGTGAGGACTGCGTGAAGGTGATGCACACACAATGCAGGTGCTTGCTTCCATACGCAAACTCATGCATACAACACAACCAGCACGTGGCTCTTACCCAACTTTTCCTCACCCTGCTTAGCTCTACTCACCTAATAAATTTAACAGCCAAGCCCAAATCTGCTATACAGCAGGTTCCGTTCTTTTTCACCAGGATGTTCTTACTTTTTAGATCACGGTGGGCAATAGCTGGCTTGCCTTGGGTACTGAAGATCTCTGTATGTAGGTGGCACAAGCCACTAACAGAGGAATAAGCCAGTTTTAGCATGCCTTTTGTGTCCAGGGTGGTAGATTTTAGGTAATCATAAAGGGAGCCATTCTCATGATAGTCAGTAATGAGATACAGCTGGGTCCAAGAGCCCGTGCCTTTAATGTCTGCCGCAATGAATCCTGAAAAAAGCAATAGCAGGTTAATTCTTCTTAAAAGGTATCTCTGACTGCTCAGGAGTCTGAACTGTCAGGCAATATCATATTTTTTATGTTAACAACACATTCAATTTCTTTTATGTTACTTACATGCAGCTATGCCTCACCTTTAGCCTTCTACACATTTTCAGAAAGCCTAGATACTCTAACACACGTGGCAGAACCAGATGTGTGATTTTTCGAGCAATAGCCATATTCCCATTATTTTTTACCTGCATAGTAATCCTTTAAGCTTTTTTCTATTCAAAAGCACAATGTAACTAACCACAGAGCACAGCAGGTAAGAAAGCACATATGAAAGGGCATCAGACAATGACAAATACAAAGTGATTAAACTTAAGAAAGCCATTGCTATCAAATGATGAACCTTAATTTCACTCACCAAGAATATTTTCATGCCTCATCAGGACAGTTTGGTAGATTTCTGTTTCTCTGAACCAGCTGGCCTCCTCCGTGGTAAAAAACACTTTGACAGCTACCTTTTCACCGCGCCACTTTCCCATCCAGACTTCCCCATAGCGACCTTTTCCAATCTGTTTTACCATCTGAATCTGTTTTGCTATGGTCCTTTGAACCTGTAAAATGCCAAAACTCACAGTGAGAATTTGCACTGCAGAAATTTTCTGCATTCATCTCAGTTCTTCGTCTTCTCTCTGCACAGCAGAATACACAGCAGTTGTAAAACAGATTTCAACAAAACCTTGCCATATGGATGTTCCCCATCTTGCCCCAAGGGACAGTGCTAGTGAGGCCATTCCTGTCCCTGAGAAGAAGCTTACCTACTCAACACCTTTGAGACAGACTCAAGATCACCAAAATTACTGTGAGCATATTCCTGTGACCTTCCTTGAAAATCCTATGACTAATAATTTCAAAATATTAATTTATTAGGAACCTTAGCCATTACCTACCCAGTTAGGATCCAAATGTCTACATTAATTGTAATAAACATTGTCATTCCATAGTAACAGCAAGTAAAAAATGATATTTTTCCCAAAGACACAGAAACACAGTTTTAAATACGTATTTTACAGTGTTTGCACCATTTTTTTTCTCATGGCTGTACTAGAATTGATGTAAAAATCAAGCATTGGTCCAGCTCTAGCAGAAGGTCAGTGCATTTATTTAGTAGTGCTGCAGTGGTACACATCACATGACGACAGATTATGGGTAGTATACAGGCTGATCCTACATTTAACAAACATTTATGATGACAGAAAGTCTTGGACAAATATAGGGTTGCAGCATGTCTGAATAGCATGAATTTCAGCAACCTCATATAAGGAAAGCTAAAGCTTTAAAGATTCTGCAACACAACCCACTGGTGTTCGTGGTTGACTCAGCCTTACCTTAGTGTAACAGGATATAAAGATGTTACCACAGCTAACAATTTTTACTTTTATAGGATTTTACAAGATTTTGCAATTTCATTTTATTCTAGGATTTTTCATCTGGCCCAGGCTATTGTTAAAATCTGGATAAGCATCATGTTGAGGTCTCTAGGTTTTGCCACCACTCATGCACAATTCCTGAGAAACTTATTGCAACAAGTCTTCACAGTTTGAATCTCTGTGAAATCATAATCCCAAGTATTTCTGCAACCCTAGCTGACAAAAAAAACCCATCAAACTCTGATTTTAAAATCATTTGCTTCCTTTGCTATCCCTGAAATGACCACAGAAACTGTCAGTTTGAAAATGCAGAGGCAGAACTGCCACAATCCTCCTAAAATATGAATGCATGTCCGAAGATGAATTCAAAAGCTATTAAGTAAGGTCTACTGTCATTAGTTTTGTAAATAAATTACTGGTTGTCATATTAGACAATTTAAAGAAGAAAAATATAGAATGACATTTATGCAAAGCTATTACAAAAGTTCCAGCTTTCTTCTGTTTCAATTTATACACAATCCCATTCTTTCAGCCTTGCAGTGTATATAATTAGAGTTCCAAGATGGTGGCTGCAATGTCGTTATTTTTTATTAACATCAGTGAAAGCCAACAACAGAGATCAGACTGGATTTTTTAAATTGATTTATTCTCCTTTATACTCTTATATAGTGATCGAGCAATAGTTACATTACATTGGAATTTTGCTTTAACATTTGGTAATGTCATTTTAGCATTGTTGCTTTCTATTCTGCCCATTTTAAAAATGCATCCTGAACAATAATGTTGTTATACCAAATAACTCAATTTGTGCAAATATATGTAATGGCATCATAAAGTACATGAAATTACAATACTTAATGATGAAAAGTTCCTTATTATATTACATTAAGAAAATGAAAAACACATTTCTGTTATGGGTTTTCAGGCGGCAGAATACTATGTGAAGGCCTTAACTTGGTTTGCTTTTGCAAATGATTTTTCAGATGATTTACAGTGAACAGTTTATATTCTTTTAAGGAATTCAGCCTTTTCTTGAATCTGATTATGATTTTTAGAACAAACCAGTTAATCAAAATTGCTGGATGAACTAATTCTATAAGTATGCTGAATGATGAATCCATGTGAATTGTTTTCAGCTATTTTATTTATTTATTTCTAGGTTTTGTTTTAATGCTCGAGTTTCATGACCAACAGGTAACATTACATGTCCCTGCGTCCCCGCATTTCCTTTCCCTGACTGCAATCAATCCAACTGCCAACTATTTCTGCATTCTGCTTTTCTGATTTTCAGCTAAATGTCTCCATCTAATGCAGACTAGCATTCAGACATGTAAACCTTTTGTAATTTCAACGTTTTGAACAGAGGGGTTAATTCCTAAGGCTGGAGTGCAGTCTAATTAAAAGCAAAATTCATTGGAAGATAAATTAGAAAAAAAACACACACGAAAAGGCAGAGAGTGAACCCTGAATTCTGAAAGCTCTTCATACTTAGCACTGAAAAATTTCTCTCTCATTTAGGTGCTGAGCATTTTACCTCCTTCCCTGGTTTTGAACATGGATTCACTGAGGCATTAGCTTTGCATAAATATCTTGCGTTGGGCAGCAGGGTTCTGCTTGCTTGCGCAGACTTGATTGTACCTTAGCTTATTTGCTCAAAGCTTTTTACTTATAATCTGCTGTATTTTTTCTTTGCTTAAAATGTGATTGGCAGAATTTGACCTGCAGCAAACTTTACTGTCAAACAGACCAGGAAAAAGAATGCTTGCTGAATGTCAAAATCTTGATAAAAATCTTGGTTAATGCTTGTTTCTGGTGTAATACCTGTTCTCAATGGAATAAAATTTATGCACAGGAGGAAGACAATACTGTCTATCATAAACTTACATTTCGAAATAAATGTGTGGGTTATGTTCCTGAAATAATAGCTTTGGATGTTTACTTCCTTGAATAAAAAATAAAGCTGTTGAAACCAAATTATTCCACAATACAGTCTAGAGCATTATTGCTAGGCACTTCCTATACACGTTTTAGGCCTGGGCCCACAGGTATTAAGTCATGTACTTCCAGTAAGCATAGTGATTGTAGCTGTATGGGAAGTGCAGCAAACATTTATTATTATGGGCAAGTTTCATTGTAGCTCTCATTTTTTTTCACAGAAAACGATTATTTAAAGGGAAAGTCAAGAAAAAACACATGTATTTTCATAGGCAGAGGGAGCTAGAAGCAGCAATAAGACCACCTTCAACCAGCTGAGGCTCACTGAGATGGAGGAAGGCATAAGGCACAAGCTGTCACAACCAGTTCTTTTTTCCAGCTTTCTCATCCCAAGGGCATCCTTCGCATGAAGTACTGTGCCACGAACAGCTACAAGATAGACCAGGCCATCTGCTACCTGTGTGGGCCGCTAGGAACACATCCTCTCAGAGGAAAATGACCAAGTTCCTTGTGTTTGCTCTGATTACAGTATTTCTTACAGAGCCACAGAATCAGATAGGTTGGAAAGGACCTTCAAAAATACTGTCACTATAACAGGTACCAAGCACAGAGCAAGACCTCGATGTGGAAGGCATGCAAAAAGTGAAACAGAAACATGAAGAGTCCCTCACAGTCCAATAAATTGGAAGCTGTCATTAGGAATGGTCTTTGATCTTAAGAATGATCCACTCCTTTCCATGACCACAAAAGGGATGTTGGTGTGGGGTATGACAGAGTTTTCCTAAAGCCTAAATATAACTGATGGAGTTTTTCTCAACAGATGAAAATAACCATGGCTTTTCTGTGCTCAGAACCAGTCAGAGTGACCGTTTGTCAGCTTGCCTTTTTTTTTTTTTTCACAACAGCTATATTGTCACAAAATGGGATTTTTTTAAAAAAAGTTACCACTCATCTTGAATGAGACTCTAAGCTCTTACTCCTGTCAGAGCAACCTGAGCCAGCTTTTAGCCAGCCACTCAACCTGTTGCCTCATTTCAAGGAAATAAAGTTTCCCATTTATTTTATTTTATTTTACACTCTTTTAGGTGTAAAAAAAAAAAAAAAAAAAACAAGATGTGAAGGCAAAAAAAAACAAAACAAAACAAATAAAAAAAACAGACAGATAGATAGTACTTGGAAATTGGACAACATCACCAGTAACAGGATCACTACAAACTAATCGGTCTGGTAGAGACTAGGGACATACAATCTCTGAAAAATGAAAATGAAATCTAATTTGTGCTGTTCTTCCAGTGCTAAAAAGCAACAATGGCCCTTGAGAACACAAACTGCTGAATAGAATTGTTTTGCTACAGAAGTAAAGCCATTGCCTTTTCGGCATGTGAGCTGAGGGGGTTCAGTCATCCTACAGTCAGCTCAGAAATAATGGTAAAGCTCTCTCCATCCCCATGCCTTTAACCTTTGAGATTACCTCAGTACAAGGTAAAATAATTCATGCTTGACTTCTGAATGCAAAGTGAAGTCTGCACATAAAAAGGCTCCGCATTCGATGAATTGCAATTTCTTTCACATAAAGCCTACATGTCAGCATTGGAAAAGCTATTGTGTGTTGTACATAAGAAGTGAAAAAATAAGACCGCAGGCTAAATGCTGTCATTTGCACTGGGGTAAATCCTGATAAATTTCTGTGGTCTCTGTGGTCTCTGTTTCCCCTATGGTATTCTAAGTTAAGAGATGAATTAAAAAGAAGACAAAACAGAATTTTTGGCTGAGTCTATATGAGGAGAAAAATAATAATAATAAAAAAAGTCTCCTAATTCTAATGCAGTTGTTTGTCAGCTTAAATCCTTGTCAATTCTGGAAGAAAATTAAAAAATAAATAAACAAATGAAAGACAAACCCTAAAGACACAGTGCCTCCTTTCAAACATTAAAATAAAATATATATTTCTTCTGCATCATTTTGTTTTCTCCCTTTACTCTTTTTTTTTTCCTGTATACTGACATTCAGATAATGCTGTTTCCTTACCAGGAGAGGGAGCCCGGAGCCACTGCCTGAGCTCTGGGACTGCTCGATCAGATCCTTCAGGGACTCTCCAGGGGGAATGTAGGTCTCGTCTTGTTCCAGTCCGATGCTGTAGCGGGGCCTGGCCTCTTGCCGCTTATACCTGCCATTTGTACACCAAAGTTAGCTTCGAATGTAATGAGCACAGGTACAAAGTGTAAAGAACATTATCCTCCACATTATCCTCATTTATAGGCACACAGCTTCCCCAGCTTCTCTGACCAGTATTTTCAGTTTTATTGCTAACAAACCATTCTCAGCATCTAATCTCTAATTGAAAAATTCAAAGACTGTGCAGTCTGCTACGAGCTTGCAAAGCAAACATGCTTTTCTTTTAGAACCTTAAAACACAGATCAAGTAAACACCCAATTTTATTTTACCAACTGCAACGAGACTGCAAGGGGGAACAGTCGTGGGACCTGGGAGTATTTAAAAAACAAAAATTATTTAAAAATACACAGAATATGATAATATTCTAGATGCAGTTACATTCCTGCACTTTCCTCTTTTTTAAGGACAGTTCCTCACTGCATTAACACACTGAGAAGCCTCAGGTTTTTGTGTTCTGTATACACTTCATCCTGTGGCATTCTCAGCTTCATTAAAGAGCAATCTGTGCTTCAAACCAAAAAGTTTCTTGTGATGCTGGCTGAAAGATTATATATGGAATGCATCACTGAGGTACGTCTCTGATCAACGTGAACAAAGTATGCATTTTTTCCACATTATAAAATTACATCATTTTCCTCTTTTTTCCCCGTGAGGTCCATCTTAAATCTTTCAAAATGTTGAGACCACAAAAAAGACAAAAGTTAGGAAGAATGTTAATGAACTGATAAAATGTTCCTTATTTACCTGAAGTAGCAGAATATGATGATAAGCACCAGAAGTATACTACAGACAGTCACCGAGATCAGCAGGGCCTTATGGTGAATGTTTCCTTCAACAAAATCTGGAGACAAAACAGAGCAGCAGGAGGAAAGAAGTGAGAAAATTTGGAAAGGCAGATGGCACACAGTATGAAAAAATGCACAGCAAGCACAAGATTGTTGAAGCTGTGGATGCCCCGTCCCTGAAGGTGTTCAAAGGCAAGATGGGGCATTGGGTTCTCCCTGCCCAAGGCAGAGGGCTTGGAGACAGATGGTCTTCAAGGCCTCTTTCTATCCAAATCATTCAGTGATTCTGACTCTGTGATTCTTTTCCAGCTCTGCACGCAATGCCTCTGGATTTCACTGGTGTTTTGTGCACATCCTCATCCCTCACCCAGCAGGGCAAAACCAGTGCCCACGAGAGCCCATGTGATGATGCAGTACTTGCTCTGTCAATGCATGGACTTGCAAGTCCCTGTTTGGCTCTAAATGAAATCAATTAGGAAAATCAAACCAGGACTCATTGCTTTGTGTCTTAATCTACGTGATCAGCAAGGACACAAAAAGATAAATCCATATCTTAAATTGAATGGTTAATATAACAAATAAATAACTGTGTCTATCCTAGTAGGGAAACAGAGTAGACCATCCAACCCCTGAGAAGTCAATCCACTAAAGGCTTTGGCAGAGTATTTCCAGCACTGCAGAATAATCCATCTCTCTGATTCTGTTTAAGGTTAAAGTGGGCATTTTCTTCCTCATTCATTGCACAGCAGCCCTGTGTGCCATACTGAGGGGGGAAAACCATCCTTGCAACAGTTATTCTGTAAAACACTTTGAAGATGAACCATACCAAATAACTTGAAGAAACACCACTGCATGAAAGCTACTAAGATGTTTCAGTCAGTCTTTGCATGGAAGACTAATCTTTTGCTTTAAAGTGCATCGTTAATCCCTACGTTTGTATTCTTGACTCAGGCAAGTGAAACTGACCTTCATCTATACTTCCCTGCTATAAACCATATCTGTCCCTGCTTTAAACCCCCCAGTCTCAAAATTACACATCTCAGCATGTACACACACAGACCATTCTCCTGAAGTTGCTGTCTGGAGTACAAATGAGGATAACAGTTCCTGAAGCTTTCCCAGCCATGCCGTCTTGCATCTTTCACACTAATGCAGAGAACATCATAAAATGCAAGAACTCTATCCTCATCGACTCATCCTGGAATAGTGCTACTACATTTCAAATTTACAAGGGTAATGAGACAAGGAGATTCCTAAGGGACTCTTGGCTTACTGTCAGGCTCTTTTAGTTTAAAGATCCAATTTCTCCCTCTGTTTTCGTGCCCGAACTATTCTTTCTCTTCCCTTTTTCACTACAAACAGAGATTACCTCCCAATGCACCTTTTGATCATGCTGGCTATGTTTTAACCTGCCATTACCTGCTCCCGGAACATTAACAAGGTAAACATTCAAGCCACAGCCAATGCTTTTGAAAGGGGACACTGACAAGATGTCTATCAGGAAAACACCAGGGCCCATCGTTCCCACTGCAGTGGCAGATTTCTACCTGGCCCAGAGTTGAAACCGAGAGCCCACTGGGGAACCCAGCCCTCTCCTGTAATGAGGAGGGCTGCTGAGGAGGGCTGAAGGTTCTATTTCATGTTCAGTAAGCAGTCTGGGTCTGCCAGCCATTTCCCTTTAAAATATGTGGTTTGTAACAATTTTAGACACTGCAGTGTATCAGCTGAGGAGAGGAAAAAAAAGGGATTTGCACAGACATTATAGCACCAGTGTTGCACTACAAGAACTCAAGATGTGCCAATTTCATTTATACTAACCATGTATATTTGATTATGTACATCTGGGAGGATGATAAAACAACAGATCTTAATTGTATTGTGATCATTTTAAATGATTCACACTGTGCCCAACATTTCTAATGGGCTTCTCCCATTCAGACAACTAAACAAATGTAACTGCATTTTCCCCAAGGCCAGATGGCATCTTTGAAGCATTGCTTAGCTCAAATGCAAACTCGAGGCATCCACAGAATTTTTCAGAAAGTGCAAGGAAAGCATGCAAGACATGAAGGGATGTGTCAGTTCCAGTAGGTAAGAGATCCCTTTGTGAGTCACAGTGGGCAAGCAACCAGCTCTCATGGAAAAGGAGAATAACTTCCACATGTCTTCATATTCATTTGGCCACAGATAAAGAGAGGCTATAGTGATGCTAAGTAGGCTGTTGTCTTTCAAACACTTCCTATTGGCAGAATTTTGCTTGCTGGCTTGAGGACTTAATAAACCAGCTGGCACATGGACAAGAAAATATAAAAAACCTGTCTCTCTTCTTCCACTGGTAATGTCTGTTTGTCCTGCTGAACTGAGGCAAACTGGTGCTGCTGGAGACCCACTCCTCTCTCCTTCTACAGATCAGAATGCTCCCCACAGTGCAGCAGGACAAAACGATTCTCCCTGCACCACCTCCAAAGAGAGGGACAGGACAGCTCAGCCTTGAGTCCACCTTGACTCTGCAGTGGGTACCAGTGGGTGTGAGAATGAAAAGCTCTGCTGTGCTTCTTACTGTTACATTCCTTGGCAACTGCAACATGCCAAGCAGCGAGGTTACAAGAATAAGCAGCAGCTTCCAAGGAAGCAGCAGTGAGCTATGACTGGGAGCCCAATGAGGGGAGCACGAAACAAACAAATGGTAGGTTTGGGAGGCTTCCTCACATATCTTGACTCACATATAACAGAAAAGCCTAGCAAGCAGAATGTTTACAAGCAGTTTTAGGTTGTAAGAAAACATGGATGTGTGCAAGTGTCAGTTATGATCAGCACAGAAAAGGAGAAGTGGCAACAAAAGCAGGATCTCCAGTAACATCAGCCTGCCTCTCAGTTGCTCCTCTGCTTTCTCCCTTCTCCCCTGAAATACCACTGAAAATACCACACAGCAGGTTGAAGGGAGAAGTCAGGGTGTCAAAGGCTCTCCTCTCTCCCCATTTCCTCCAGTTCACAATGTTAAGATTATCCAAGTAAAAACTGCAGTGAAATTCGAGGCATAGAGACTGTGTGCACACATCAAACTCCATCGTTCCTCCAATCATTCCCTTGCCCATTCATCACTAGCTCTACAGGCAGGGAGCCAGACACGGTGGCACCACCACTTCTGCTTATATAGGCTTTAAATCAGTAAAGATATATTTCTCCTTTCGGCTGGTCTCAGTCTGCACTTTCACAGGGATTTCCAGGAATATCTTTTATTGTTTAAGGCAGAGGTGTTGTTTCACGCCCAGTTATGATTTTCATTTCCTCAATAAGACAGACACACAGCTGGTATAGGGATTTTGTGGTATCATTTGGCTATTTTAACTTGACAGTTTTGTACCAAGATGAGCTCAAAACTTAAGCTCGGCTCTTAACTTTCTTCCATCTTGCTCAAGTAAACTCTGCTTTGACCAGTACTAACTCTTTGAGCTCCCACCCTCACATGCATGGCTCTCTTTTCTTCTCACAAGGAGAGGGTAAAACTGCCTTTCAGCACATGCCAAGTCTGGAAAAATACTTTCAGGACACAAGCTGCTTGCCTCTCTGTAGATGTTACCTTGGTGTGTGGGTTAATTTGCAGTTCAACAACCTCTGACCTGCAGCTGGATGATCTCCTTAGGCTCAGTTTCCCATGAGATATGACCTTGGATTTAAGTTCAGAAGCCAAATTTGTTTGTTTTTTAAATGCCAAGTAGCATACACATTTTTTGTGGAATCCTGGAGGTCAGGAAGCTTGCTAGAAGCTTGCTTTTAGGTTAATCTTCCTTTTGTCATACTTCTAGATTATGAGAAATGTAATGTACAAGCCTCACAGCTCTGATTCAGTATAGCCAAATCTAGAAATTTCCAATAGACATAATTATCACAGTGCGTAGTATTGAACAGTGGCAATAGTGGGCGCTCAGTGTTTGTACACAGCTACACTGAGGATCCTCAAAGTCCAAGCTTTGCTTTGAGCTTTCAAACTAGCATACAGCCATAGCAAATTAAAACAGGTCTGGCACCAGGAATGACATATGTGCTTAAGGCTTTAATGAAGGTGCTGGTTTCAGCCCTGCTCAGCCACATGGAAAGAAGCAGCTCCTGGAATACACTGTCAGGACACCAGCAGTGTAGAAACTTACAGAAAACAGAAATGCTCAGAATACATTGAACAATGCATTGCCTTTTGTGTGTCAGTACAAGATAGACGTTTTGCAATATAAAATAGCTACAGTCCTACTCCAATCCTATAAGATTATTTGTTCAAAGAATAATATATCTGCTGTTTAATGGGTCTGCCACCACAGTGCCCATGCGATGCTTTTTTTACCCCATCTATACACACAACAAAGTCAACATCGATCCAAACAATTTCTGCTACCATAAAAAAAACAACTGTTTTACTGTTTTCTGCCTGAGCAGCAGATAACACAGTCCAAAATCTAAAAACTTAATAAGGCAGATGCCTAATGTTTGGCATTGATTCAGTATTTTTAAGTAGCTTTAACACAGAATTAACTCAACAGTGAGAAGAAATTGTCTTCCAAACTGTAATGACATTTATTGATACACTAAGTAAGTGTGAACAAATATTGACTTCCTTTCAGAGCTTCTCTCTCTGTTCAAATAACTTTTTAAAATGAAAAAAAAAAAACAACAAACCCACAACAAAATAGTACATAACTCTCATGTTGGACGTTGGAATTTTATGAGGTTTCACTGACTTAATGGCTTAATAATAAATAGCGAAATATTTACATACCACCCTCCACATGCCTGGTTCTGCGGCCCATCTGTGCAGAGTTTCACAGGCGTGAAGGGAATGGCTTACATGAGAGAAGGCTTTCTCTGAGCATGCATTTATGTGTAAGTAGCTGCTGTTTCCCTGTTTGGATTTCCAACTCAGTATGCCATGATTACAAATTCTCCTGCAACCTTGAATGGACTCTCAGACTAAATTCCGAGCTGACCACCACAAATCTTGGCTGTTATTGCCAATGCCAAGAGTTTATCAAGGAGGAATGTTGCACTTAACCCAGGAACACATTTTTTAAAACGGAATCTGCAATATCCAGCCAAAATATTTTCATCAATTTTCAGAAAGTAATGTTTTAACAAAACAAACAAATAGAAACCCGGCCTAGGTTTACCTCAGAATCTACCTAAAGTTAAAAAAACTTCCATTTGTTCTTAATAACAACACACACACAAAATAACAGTAACTGTATGTGTTTCCACTTTTGTTCTATTTTTAGTGACATTTCTCAAGAAGAAAATCCACTTCAGTGGATTACTGGGTCCTATAAGTAAGAAACACATTATGGATTTCATTCAGTTTGAAATGCTAGATTGATATCTAGAGATCTGGTCCCAGATGCATGTACTGTTATAAACAGAGAGAAGATTCAGTTTCATTATCAGGCTAAAACAATACACAGCGAGAGCCATCCTCTGCCACACGCAACTTCAGTCTTTGGGACAACCACTAGCAGTCAGCAAGTCTATGACAACACTGAGCAAATAACATGTCTGGTACTCATTGCACGTGAGCAACATGACTAACAGAAGGAATCTGCAACTGCGGATCAAGACACTCCTCTCTACTTCAAGAAATCCAGACAATTTTTTAAGTGGGGCTCATCTCTCTAACCACCTACACTTGGATGAGAGTGCTTTGGTTATGGCTTTGTTTCTTCCTGAGGCACATAGGGTGATAAAAGCGAAAGGTCAGTTTGGAACTGGATGTACTTCCCCTTACCTCGATTTTTCAGTGGTGGCAGTGTTGGGTGGAGGTGTCTGTTACAGTAATCTTGGCCTGTGCAACATTCAATAGATCTTCTTTGGTGTGGAATAGGAGTGTCCTGGAATACACAATTTCAGAGAAAGCAAGTTATTAACTGTGTTGTAAGCACACACACTCCTTCTGGAACTGAAGATGTGCTTGGTAGCAGGTTTGCAGCATATTACGGATTTCCAAGTGTGGAATAAAGATTTGTGCCACTGAATATATCAAAAAAAAAAACAACAAAAACAAGTCATCTAAATGATTAAGAGATGAATTCACCTCTCACATATTTCTGTCGATGCCTTAGTGCTGCAAAAGGAATCTATTGTCATTAAGAGTTCAAGTCAGAGCTCTGAAAGTCCCCTGTGTGCACCAGTTGGAGTTGTATTGTAAAATAACTTAGTATTTTTTATAAAAACAATTTAGCCAGAGTAACACAGGAATTGCTGAATTGCTGTGTGGACTCATTTACCTGCTGCTGCTTCTCTCATAGAAAGCTGAGAAAAAACCTTCAATTGACTTTGAAGCAGCCCTGCCTATTGTGTCCCTGTACTCACATAAAATAACTTAAGGACAACTGTGGAAGTCAAATATTTCAGAGTCATCTTCTACTGACCATACTCCTGCAATTCCTGCTTTTTCTCAGAGAGATGATCGTCAGACTTTCAGCATTGGAAATGAAAAAGCAAAGTGGAACTGCACATAAGAAAAAGGTTGATGCAGTCCATAAAACAGCATCCTGACTAAAATTTACTCTGGGACTTAAAGAATTAAATTGTATTTCTCTAAACTCAAGCTTTCCCTGAGCAGAGTTGTTGCTAGATGCAACATCGATAAAAACAAAACCTTAAGTTATTGAAAGGAACAACTATAATATCACCATCATAAACATTCTGGGATATAAATGCAATCCCCTCAGCAACTTTCTGCCAAATGAACAGAAATTGAACACATGGCCATAATAATGCCTACTGACCGCACTTCAATTGAAAGCCATCAAAATCCAAGCAATGTTCAGGCAGACAACACTTTCTTACCCGACACTGGAAGTCCGAGCCCTCTAATCCAAGACATCCCTTGGTGACCAAATGTCCACCAGAATCATCTTCTTCTATTATGGTGAAGCAGTAGCCATCAGTGCTGAGGATTGAAAAGAATGAATCAGTATGAAGTTCTGAAGTGAAAAATATGCTGCTAAATACAGTCTTCAGCATTGTTCCTTGGAAGGAAAATCTGCCATTACCAAAGTGACATATTTCTTCCATCAGTATAACAAAATACAAAGAGCTGAAGCACTACTACACATGTGGAAAAAGGCAGGCACCCATGCAACCTGCTGTAACAGCACATGACAGCTGACAGCATGACATAGTTACCTATCCAAGACTTCACAGCTACAAAGTTCACTAACATCTTAATTCTCTGTGAACGCCTGCAGCCATTAAAGCATGAAGACTTTGGAGACCTACATAAATGCAAACAGCAATGCTATGGCAGGTCTGCCCTGTGCATGGGAACGAGGCAGGGCTACACGCACCACGGTGCGGATCTGTAGAGAGAAACATTTTTGAGATACTCACTGTGAAATATTATTAAGAGTGATTTGTGATTCCTGTTTTAGAAGTACTACAAACTGTAACACTGGTGTGTGAGTCCTTGAGTTATCATCAACACCCTTCATAACTGTTTACTTGGGTTACAATCCTGAAGTTATCCAAAACACTCCCATTTACACAACCGTGTCCCGTGGAAGATAAGTATACTAACAGATGGCTAGATGGTGCGGGTGATAAATGTCCTTCCTTGATGAAGGTCAAATGCCTGCATGCTGCAGGAAGGGGGAGGAGGGTACAAAGAAGGGGGCTTCATTTCACTGAGATTCCTATGCATTCATTTCTAATTACTGATGGGGGGCACGTAACGTAAGTGAGGAACACAAACTGACTGATATACAGGAAAAGGATGCAAAAATAAAGAAAGAATTATTTAATCTAAGACATTTACATCACGTGAAATATTCCTTTATTTTCACAGGAAAATAACATTGGTTATTATGCTCAGCAAGTATTTTTCAGAGGAGAACAAACTCAGTTAAAAAAAAGGAAATAAAAAGAAAAAAGGATTAGAAAATTTAAGCACTGCAAAATTTCAGATGATTTGCTCTCACTGGAAGGAAAGAAAGTCTAGCAGAGCAGCTAGAGAAAAAAAAAATAAGATGCAGGATTTGAAGGGTGCTGCTACATATGGAATAAACACCATTTGTAAGTATTAGCTACAGGACAGACAGATGCTGGCTGGAAAGAATCATGTCAAACATTTGCAGTGGCATATTTTTATATTAGTGGTGCAGGGTCTAGCCACTGTAAGCTTATTACTTCAAATCATAATCTATCACTGGTTATTGACTTCTGGATTTGAAAAGTAACCAATTGTATGTTACAAATTGCTTTCTCAGGGAGAAGAGAGCCAGGACTTCTACTCCTCTCTGACACTGTGCATACGAGCAAGGCAAGGGAGACAGCTGCCCTTCTGGGCAACAATCACCTTGATTTCATTGCCGAAGCTTAAGATAGGAACGATAGGATTGCCAAGAAGAGAGACTGTAAGGAATCCATTAGAGTAGAATATTATATTAGATTAGATTTTATTTGTTTGCATGGTGCCTTTGATTCAAAGTAATGAGTAAGTGTAACCCAGGGGACAGAGCAACAAAACAATAAATTGCAATCCGGTGAAACACAAAAAAAGAACTCCTCGGCTAGCAATCCGCAGCAAAAACCAAAACTCTCTGTTCATCAAAGGAAAGCAGCAGAAGGAAAAGCCAAATTGTTCACAGTAGGGAAAAAAGAAGCAGGAAAGTCAGCAATTTTATTTCATTTCTTCTGACTTGCCGTGGGACTCTGAGCCTTTGCTCATTTTGGAAAATTGAATTTGGGATCCTCAAGCACCTCAGTCCCTCTGAAAATTTTACTTCAGATTTAAAAAGACAAACAAACAATATTACACTAGATAGAGCAAAATGTAAAAGTTATAAAGCTCCAACAATAAGGGTAAATCATGTTCTTTACAGGCAGCAATAGAGTAACAAGGGAAAAGCATGAGAAAACTAAAAATAGCAATGCTGAGCCGAATAAATATTGGTTCCAGTTGATTCTAACTCTAAGAAAAAAAATAAGATGTGTTCATACAATATAAGGATTCTTTGTTCTATTGCAGATTTGGGAAAAAGGTAGAGGTGACTCTTCTGAAAAGAACGAAGTCTTTTGTATACATCCTCCTCCCCTGAACTCTTCTGGTTCACAGGCTGTCAGATCGACTGTGCATTGCAAGGAAAGGGCACAGCATACCCCTGCTGTTTTATTGACTTACCTGCCTCAAACTTTCCTTATTCTAACAAGTTGGCAACAATTCAGCTGTGTATCATCTCTAATTTGATGTTTAGTTTGGTGACTGCACAAACAGGAACAAATGCATATTGCTGACATATACAAAGCAAGATTAAAAACACATTCCCCACTTCCAACCAATTTTTTTAGATGTACAATTAGAATTCTGTGTAATTTGACTCTGAGAATCTGAGACTGTTGTGTAAAGTGGGAATTCATCCTGATGAGTACAACCCTGTACACGCCCACTAAACTTCTTCACTAAAGCATCAGCTCGTTAAGGTATGATGCAGGAGAGCAATTGAATGCAAGTTGGATGCGATTGCTAATAAGCACAGATTTGGTATGTCACATATTTGCCAAGAGTGAATTTTCACAGCCAAGACAAACGCCAGGGAAACAGAGGGAGTTTGTAGTAGAACCACTGGCAAGCACTGATGTAGAAGGTGCTGCTACAATTACAGGTTACCTGAGCAAAAGAGGTGATCTTAACCGAGAGCTTTACTAAATGTCAGAAGAGAGGAACAGAGTCCAACAGCTCTGCAGCTGCTCACACAGATGTCCTTACTGGCCAACTGCCATTTCTCACAGAAGATGCAATACCTTAGCTACCAAACTTGACTGCTGAAGATTTCCTGTCCTGCTTTCTATATGTATCATACAGCCAGGTATGGCAATATATAACTTGGAAAAGCAGCATCACTCCTCCACGTGATTTGTTGCCTACGACAAGCAGATGGGTTAAATAACTTGGTGAAAAGAGTCCCTACATTTAATTTTGTTTGCAACTGAGTTCATATGGGTGTTATTATTTTTGTCCCCTCCTCCCCATTATACTCCTGGTTTTGATATCAGAAAGAACTACACCATCTTTTCATTTTCATCCATGAATTGAACATGGCAAATTTCTGCTCTGTCGTTAAAAAAATGATTAAAAACTTTTAGAATATATAATCTCCAGAAACTGGGAAGTCCAAATACATCTATAAAGACCGGCTGAAATGATCTAATTCAAAAATTGTCTGCCTCTCAATCTGCATCTAATTCACATTTTTTGTCATATCATTCGCTTAAGGAAGACGATAAAGGCCAAATTCAGCAAAACGGTGTCTCTGGATACCATCCATAAAACGAAGAGCCCCTGTAAATGCACTCAATATAGGATAATTTTCCAGAAGAAATAATACAGTTACTGGCTGTGCATCAGGGAGGTAACATGAAACCAAGCGGGAAGGAGAGCATTACACAGTTGTTGAGCCAAATGCACCTTCGCATTCGCTCAGCTACTCCAAAGGCAAGCAGAGACATACAGATGTGAAATAGCATAGAGGTTCGCCCACAGCAGGACAAAGTTTCTGGCCCCACCAGTCTTTGAGATGGTAATGCTGGTCCTATCATGTTCTGCTGTGTGGCATATCCTTTGGTATCACACTGAAGTCAATGTGACAATATACAATGTGAAGTCATCAGGGTACTCAGTGACAACTCTAATATGCTACACAAAGGTACCCAACGTACCTTAGCAGAATATCTACTCATATATCCCATTTCCATTAATATTATCTCTATATGATCTGCCCAGACATGATTCAGTCTATGAAACGTGTCTTGCATTGCCCTAATCACAAACCAGATCACACTTTTCCCTGTGGGTCACGATAGAGAAATCAAGACACAAAGCCAAATTTTCCAGGCTTCATGATAAGTATATGAGATTTGACAGGTCTACAGACCTAGCAGTGTAACACTAGGTAAGACAGTAGCACCAAGCACGGGTACCTCACTGCACATTCACCAAATCTCTCCAGTACCTTCCACTCATGCATAAAATCCATTTCAATAAATGTGAGAACTACAAAGAAGGAAACTGTCAAAATAAAACTACACAATTTTTTCTTTATTTTTTTCCTTTAGTTTCTTTCTTCTGTATCAAAAAATTTAAACACAGAGCAAATAATTTCTTTTCCCTGGCATTAAGACTACAGTACAGTTGAATTTGTATGATGTGCCCTCTTTTTTAATGGTAGGGCATCTTCAAAACAGATATTTACTATTTGGGAATGTTTTATTTGTTTAAGTAAATTCAGTATGCAAGGGAAATCTTAGGTACTCCAGCACAATAACACCAAACTATTCCCACATGCTAAAAAAAGTTATTTGAAAGTAATGCAACAGGTCTCTGTACAGGGAGATTAGATCTGCATTACTGTTAAGCATAAGGTATATATTAAAAACCAATACAGGCAGCCTCTGAGCAAAACTAAGAACAAGCAGTTTCTTCAGCATGGTTCAAAAGGGTGGGATAGGGATTTGGAGTTTCAGTTTGAGCACTTTGGAAAAAGTCACCTGCTGAAGCATGTATGTGACACATGGCTGAGAGGGAAAAGAAAAAAATAGAGGAGTTTACAAGGGTTTGTTGACTTTTTATTTCATCCATCAAAATAGATGCATTTGCCTCCCATGCAGCCCTGTCTAAAGGCTTACATTAAAAATAAGTTAACATTCAATGTCTCATCACAGCTCCTTCACTAGAAAGCATTTAATTTTATGCTAAAAATTAAAGCTGACTAGAAGAAAGTGTGCTTGAACTCTGTGCTTTGGCCTACCGTTAAAGTCTCTACACACCGAATTACAAAGAAAATTCAATCCCATTATCCAGAGAACATGAAAATGAAAATAAAATCAGTCATGTGAATTATCACCTCTGGTAATGCTGCGAAGGCAACTTAATTATTTTATTGTATTAGATAACCAAAGCTACCTGAAGACATAGTTGGGCAGAAATTGTAAGAAATTAAATTCTATCAACCTGATCCCTAAAACTGTCAGCATTTATTTATGAATGTTACGAGAATACAACTAGATGCCTAATCAGCCTCTACCTTTATTGCAATACCATTACACTTATAGCCAATTAAATCTAACAATACTTTTAAAAATATGCAACTAATTTTGACTAGACACAACTGCCCACATGCTCATTTTGCATGTACAAAACTTGAAATGAAACAGTAAAATGAGGTCCTGGCTGTTTCAAAGCAGCTCTGAGCTTCTTTATTGAGAGCCTTTTATGAACTGCACAGATGTTCAAAAGAATAAAGTTTCAACACACCACTTTGCTTGTAAAGGTTAGCCCACCCTTTACAAGCAAAGGACCATGAACCTTTTACAAAGATCTTAATCATCAGGGCCCCAAGTGCACTAATGAGCTTTAATTAACCTGAGTGGCACCCTCATACCACCCAACCACATGTTCTGCACAGGGGCTCTACTTAACCTGAGGCTTGAGCACTACATCCCTTCCAAGCTATGCTAAGAGAGAGCACCTACCTCTATTTCCCTCTCCTGTTGCTCCAGACTGGAACTAGCTGACCCCTTGCCACAGCCATCAATAAACCCAGATTTTCTACATGTGTTTAGGTACTCTGAGGGAGACAGGGTGTTGGTTGGTAAGACAACAGCTAGCACCAGTATCACGCTCTGCTCCTGGCTTAGTCCACCATGAACAGCAGTGTCCTTTCACCACTCCCTGCCACTGACACTTTCCTGATGAGATGTCTCTCTAATGGGTCTTCTGAAACTTCATGTACTCATGGACTGATGCAATTTAAAGAATGCACTTCAAGCTAGAGCTACTGATCTGTTCTTGATAAAACAAAAATAATGTTCATTTGAAGCTGTGGTATTGTTGATAGTTTCCTAAAGAATTATTGCACTTTACAGATTACAGAGAAAGGGTAATTCTGTACAGAAACACAGAGGGCTGGCCAAAGATTTGACACAGATGTGGCTTAAGAATACTGATTTCAAATTTCAAAAAATACAATTATGGAGAGGACTTGAAATGGCCACCAGATGTCCTCGTTTTTATATAAACATTCAGGCTACTAGTCCTCTGCTCAGTATCTGTGTCCTAATAGATAAATACTTGTGGTAGCAGACCAGAAACTTCAGCAGGGATGGCAGACTGCTATTTATAAGAAATTTCTATTAGTGACTGTGATGGGACTGCCTCTTTCGTTCCAAGGCTTCTAATTTAGCCACAGCTGGAGCTACTTCGGGAGCCCTTCTTGCTTCTGGACACACAGAAAGCTTCCCTGCTCTGGTGGAAGCTTCAGAGGGAAAAGTGCATGATGCTCTGACTCAGTGTAGCTCAGAGCCCATCAAACTCCAGTACAGCTCAAATCTTAACAGACAGAGCTGCCAACAGGGTTCAGTTCTTATCAAATGTAGAAAGCTTTTAGTGACTATATCTGAGGGAAGAAGATAATTAATGCAATAACTTTTAATTTGGAACAGTTCATTTATTCTTCAGACAAACACAGCACAATCAATATTTGAATTTCAATACGGTGTAATTTCCTTTAGAGTGAGGTGAAATGAGAATTCATGAGTGCTTTCAAACTGCGCCAGCAGTCATTCAGGCTAGCACAAGCATGAAAGTTACAGGCTGACTAGTAGAATGCTCTCAAAGCATGGGGAAACTCATAATCCCTGCTCACCTGACCGGGCTTGGTCAAATCTTTTGAAAGCCAGATACTGGAATGTTAGACTTGGAACTCCCTTCTCACCATAAGGTCCCTTTTCACTTTTCATCCTTAATTCCAGCTAAGTATAGGGAATTTAAGAAGCAAAATACTGACAAATTTAAGCAGGTGCAGGGAAGATGAGGCATGTTGTATGCTTTGTTGTCCTCTGACCTCACTGCAGCTCTTATACCAAGGTAATGGGAGTCACGGCCACTATTCTGAAAAGGATTATTGCTGGTAAACCATGAAGTTAGGGTATTTAATTTCACATAATTTTAAATTTTAATTTTAAATTTCTCTAGATTCTTCAGCAATTATAAAGTTGTTCATTGGGCAAATTGGATAATACTCAGGTGACAACACAGGATGGGAAAGAGGAGTAGCTCCGGATAAAACATGCAACTGTGTTTCCAATCATCTGGAGTATAGATTGTTCAGTGAGTCAGTTCCTTAATGTGGATTCTCTTGTGCTTCATAATTAATGGATTTAAGTCTTCTGCATCTTTTCAAAGCAGCACGTGTGAAAGCACTGGCTCTTTCTGGGCAGGAACAGGAAAGCTGATTCATGCTGCAGGGGATCTGCACACTGATTTCAGAGGGGGGTTTTATAACTTTTTTTAATGGACTGCCATTTGAGAGCAGTTAGGTCCAACTTCTAGCTATATATGAGTTTGAAGAAAGAGGGTTGAAAGGGGGAAGTAGTATTTATGACTGTCATCAAAAACAGTGATACACCTCAGTGTGAAACTGCAGGCTGAGCTGAATCAAGTCAAGCTACAGAATAACACTCATAAAATCCCAAGAAACAGCAATCTGTCTTCAACAACCTTGGTTTTTTCCTCATCTCTTGTCTTAGCATTCTACCTGGAAGAGCTAGCCAGTACTGACACAATGTTAGATCGTCTCACCTCAAATATAACTGCATATGCAACTGGCTTATTCAGTTGGGCTCATATCTTTGCCCCTCTTCGATGCTTCCTTCAGATGCAGAACTTCACAAAACTTGAACAGGTAGTATCTCCAGTATTTTACTTGTTTTTAAGTAAGCAGCATGAAAAGTTGAAATTCACGTGAAGCAAATGAAGAGTTCACCCCTACACAGATGCAAAAGCCAAACTGTGCATTCACCTTGAGCCAAGATGGGTGTTAGATCAGCACCTAATTCAGCAGCAATAGTTCATGTGTTTGCTGCAGGAGCACCCTGTGGAATGAGCCAGAGTAGAGGAAGAGCAGTGTGCTTCCACTGCAGGTACCACTGTTCCACTCTGCTGCTTCAGACAGTGTCAGTGCTGAGCCTCCAAAGACACAGCAGTACACCTCAGGGAGTTAGGGCCTCTGGGGGGAACAGAATCCAACCCAAATAAGAAGTTTACAGTACTCTATAACCAACCAGCGCCCACACAAAACCAAATGTAAGATTACAGACAGAGTTAAAAAGTATTTAACATTTCACCTAAAAATAAAAAATAAAAAAGATGACTTAACCATAAACATGAAGTCTTATCAACCTACAAAACACTTCTGTAAAAACACATACAAAGAGTAAGGTTCTTATGATAAATGGCACTTTATGAAGAGTGATTATGAACTTATAGACACTTCAATGTATCTCTATATACAGTGTATCTCCATTAAGTCTCCTCTCATCAATTGCATGCGCCTTTTAAAAGCAAACACCTAAATTCAGAATAGATCGTATGTGAAGAATTAATTAAGTATTTATCCAAAGCTTGAAAGATGTAAATTGTCATGGGTTTATGATTTTTTATCAGTATTCCAGATTATAACATCATGTAAGGCACAAAGGAGTTAAAGAGTTAATGCTCCAGATATGTGGACTGCTGAATTTCTGGGTAACTGGTTCCCAGAAGAGAAGAACTACATACCCCAGAGGACTCTGCATTCCCATTTCCACTCAGAGGTGCAGATAAATCTGCATGCAAGTCCCAAGACTTCCTTTTTTTTTGCTGTTCATCTCAGCAGTGGAGTTTCCCTAATTGTCTTGCCTTCAGCTTTAGCGTAAGGCCTTCAGTTTCAGACACTCTCTCTTGTTTTATTTGATTTATTAGCTTCAATTCCAATTATATTGTACAATACTGTATTAGTTTGCATCCCGATCTTACTTAGTAAATTAGTTTTCCTCCTCAGATTATTGCCACTGTTTTGTTTTTAGGCCCATCTCTCTACCCTCTCCCTTTTCTCCCTTCCCTTTTCCCAGGGCGTGGGTCCCCCACCCCATTAGTCACAGAACTGGGATGAACCAGCCCATAAACCATTGACAATACTATAAAAAGAAAATACAAATATGTAGCAGACATCTAGGTAAAAAGCAATTAATTTCTAAACAACTCCTTTACTGATTACCACTGAAACAAGAAGTAACACCCAACCTGAGACTGCAGAACTGTCACAAACAGGTTTTCACACATTTTAACACCAGACAGATGCTTCACAAACCTGCAGGTGCTGTTGACTGAGTCCTCAGGACAGTGGTGGTGGCACTGACATGAAAGCTTCTTCTGAGGAGGGGGAGGTGCTGTGCTCTCACCATCTTCTTTTCTATTCTCCATGCTCAACTTGCTGGAGCTCAGCAAGGGCATCTTGTCCAGAAAACTAGCAAGAAATCAAGGATAAAATGTTTAGACAGGATTGCAAGACATGGAATGAAGGCTTTAAAGTACCCCTTTCCATCAAAATTTGAGTCCTTTGAACAGTTATTTGCTACAGAACAGTTTTCTTCAGAAGCCTCTGAAATAGTCACTGTGGTGTTTGAGACTTACTGAGCCTCAGTGGCCCTAGATTAAAGGTGCTGATGTTCAAGTCCAGCAGCTACCAGTATTGCAAATAAGAATATGCTGGGCCTTACATCCTCTGTAGTGTAACTTTTCTTCTATTGCATTATATAGGTCAGATCCTTAATTGCACCTTTGCACTTTGTTTCTCTTTATACTTGGTACACATCTTCATCCACTGAACTCTGTCACACAGAGTTGGATTTACAGCTCTGAAAGCAGAGCAGAACACCTGTATAATTTTGAAGAGATTTAACAAAGTGATGTTCTCTCAAGTTCAATAGAACTCTGTCACTGAATTGTATAAAGAGTACTTATAAAATTTTTCCTTGATTTTTTCCATATAAAAAATATTGTAAACAAAATAAAATGCAAGAATGCACCCTAAAACAAACAGAAACACATGGAGGTGATTACTTCTAAAAAATCAGAGTACTGAATCTCCTTGAGGCTGTTGCAGTACAGCTGGAGATGTTGATGATGGGCTAGGAGCTGCTAAAGCAACTTGTTCTTCCCTCTGCACTGATTCTTCTCATAAATATCAGCTTTCATTGCTTGTGAATGTTTTAATTTTCAAAGACAAAAATGAGATCAGCATGAAAAGCTTCAACAGGCAGTTTCTTGCTTCCCTGGTGCTTCCCTGTAAAGATTTTAACTAAAGGGTCATTTATGAACAGCTGCCTCCAACAGAGTAGTAGACAATCAGGCTTGAAATTCTTGAACTACTGTTAAATCTTCAGAAACAATTGGTATTATTATTATTGTTTTGGTTGGCTCCTGAACTGCTTCTTTGTCCTTCCCAGATTTCCAACATTTCCAACATAACCCAATATTGTGGAGCTGAAAGAAAAATCCATCCTCCTCTACTCCCTAGTGAAAGAAGGGGTGGGCAAACAGGCAAAGGGGATAGGAACAAGTGGCCACTTTGGGGTTGGGATGGAAAACATGAGAACAGGCTGCATTGTGCTGAAGCTGTGTAAGGCTGGAGAGCAAGAGCAGGCAAAGGGCATGGTAGGTCCGGTAGGAATTGCCTGCACTCACTGGCAACCACTGGCAGAGATGCTTTTCATCTTCATGTGGGCAGACTCTAGCAAATTGGGTAAAAAACCTGAACATCATTTACTTTGAGGAAACTGAGGGTTTCTGTGTGAGAATAATGTTATTTAAACAATTTATTATTTTTTTTAAGACTACAGACCTTTCAATCTTTGCATATTATGATGACATGTGAAATATAATCATTCACCATATCAGATTATAACATAATAGAAGAGTTGTACAGCTAGATCATCAAATTTGTTCAGTACCTACAAATTCCACTGAAACCAACTGAAGGTTTTGAATAGCTCACCCTTTCTGAAAGCCAAACCAGAAAACTCATTACATATACAAACTGGGGCTTGTAATCCTTGTGCTAGCACCAAGATATTAACTGCCTTCATAACATAACTGGCTGTTGAAGTCCAATACTTTTAATAACTTTGGCAAAATCAGAATGTAATGGTTTAGTTCACTTATCTGATCATTTGCTCATAAGCTATCAGTTAAGATACAGAAAGTGTTTAAGAAAAAAGATGCAAAAAAAAAGTACTTTATTTCTCATAAGATAACTATGATATTTTGATACATAGCTTGTGTACAATGAATTAATATCTACAGAGATTTGCTGCCTGGGTCACAGGCTTAGAGATTGTTAAGTAAGTTCTTTCAGTCAGCAGACTGTATTCCTACAGTGAACAAGGAATTTTAAATTATTAATAGCATTGTCAAGAATTTTCAAACTTCAAGCTCACAAGACAACAGAGTGACCTTCTAACTCATGAGGCAACTGAGTGAAATCCTATGCTCTGTATAACACTTCTGTGGCTTTTTCTACAAGCATCTATAATTCCATCAGAGATCTTCCCTCAACGAAGGAAGAGTGCAAAACTTAAACCTCTTAAAACCACTTAAAAAAACGTTTTTCATGTATGTGAAGGAGACTGAACAACTAAATACCCATCTCATGATACATACAACTGTAGGTCAGTTCCTTTTTCAATAAATGAGACAGTATACTCCAATGCAGCCTGTCCAACATTCATTAAAGATAAGCTCAAGAAGAGCTTCTGCAGAAATTGCCGTAAACAGCTTACATTCCTAGACCTGTCTGTTATCTACTTTTTTAAATATGAGACAAGAGCTGCTGAATTAAAATCTGAAATCTAAGGTAACATTAAAGCAACAGATGATTGTTGAGAGGTGCATTGCGCTTTTAGAAAACATAGCACAGGGTAGGCTGGGATTCAAATCTACATTTTCCAAGTGTGTGAAATAGGGGATAATCTAGGATTTTGCTTTCATCTCATGCCCACGGTCAAAACCAGTGAAAAATCACTGCAGTTCAGTGCCCTGTGCATACAATCAAATACAGATAAAAGAATAGAAGATTCACAGTCTGATTCTTTTATGCTTAAAAGAAAATCCTTTTCACTCTATAATCTTGTTCCTCCCAACCCTTAATTTCCCCATTCATATCTTAAAACAAAACAAAACAAAACAAAGCAAACAACAACAACAAAGTATATCTCTTGCATCTAAAATTCAGATGTCTCACCCTACACTTAAGAAATCTAGTTAAAGCTGAGTTTCTATTGGGTCTTTTGAATTCTATGTCTGCTTGACTCTAGTGCAGAAAGATCCTCAGAATTCCCACCTTTAAAATCTGAAGTGTGTAGGGTGAACTCCATCATGATAAGAGCTTTCCACTGTTTTGTAACAGTCCTTCCTTATTTCAGGTGTCAAATGCAAAGTTTGAATGGCTAATAGTCTGTTGTTCTTTCCTTTGCTGCTGTGCTGTAAAAAGCTCATGCTGATCATGCACACCTAGCTCTGTCTAGCAATTAGAAATCCTTTGGGCTTCAAAATCTTTCCCAGGGAGCTATATTCAAGTGCCATGGATGCAAGTGATAGGTCACCTGCAGACCTGTATGCCTTCATCAAATTCAGTTGATCTCAGCTTGCCCTCTGAATTTCACCAGGATGTACAAAGCACCCTCCACCACAAGAACAGGCTGTAGTCCACCAGGGTTCTTAGTCTATTGGGAGCACCATTTGTGAGAGATTTTCATCTGCATTACTAAAACCACTCAACTATTTTGTGATTCATTCTCATGAATGGAAAAGTAGGTTGTGTGCCCAGGTATGCCTGCTTTTTTTCTGTAAAGCCTGGGTGACTATGGGAATGACTAAACTATCTACTTTAAACACTCATGCCAATAAATAAAATAGAAGAACATTTCAAAGAAAGCTTGATTCCCATCACTCCTAGACTTCGTGGTAATCTAAGAATACTAACAGTTTACTTTTAAATACTGATCTCTCCCTTCCTATGTGTCAAACTCTCTGAGTCAGAATTAGATATATTTTACTTTTTAAATGCTGTCTGTAAGACAGTGATACCTTAAACACAAAATGAAAACCACCTCCTTTATCTTCTTTGCATTTACCCATGTAAGAGCATAAGTTTCATATAGGGAATGCATCTCCTCATGTGCAGTCAGTCTTAGAGCTCTCTGCTTTGGCTGCCAGTAAGCACTCCAGCCCTTGCCAACTGTCGCCATAGTTATGTGATTTGGACAGGAATTCCTCCACTAGAATCTGGATAAAGCCCAATAACTCATTTCACACCGGCCCACAGCCATCAGATGGTAATGAATTTTGGGCACTACTCCGATTCAACAAACCCAGTAATGCAGGAGGTGAAAAGCTCTGTACTGTTACTGGAGTCCAAATCTTAAGCCACACTGTTCCCTGAGGACGAATAATTAGTAATAGTTACCTTGACAGATTGACTTCTGTGCCACAACCATGTGATTTATGCGCTAGCCATCCAGTGAAAAAGAAAATTTTCTATATTCTGTGCCAGGAGAAGAAGTCAGACTTGCTTCTTATTAAAAGAGATATAAAGGGGCAAACTAGCATAAGAAGAAGAAAAAAAAAGTAGTGCATTCACTCCTCTCTTTATATAGAATATTCAAAGCCTCATAAAATCATAGCACCATCCATTCATATTTTCCCATGCCAATAAAAGCTGGCTACAGCATCCACTGACAGTGTGCTGTTTGCTGATTCAGAGACGATCTACCAAGAAAGCTACAGGTGTTATTGAAGAGCCCTTTCAACTGTTGCTTTGTACTGGAAATTATATGCATTAAACATACAAAAGCATCTGAACAAGAATGAAAGAAAATCTTCTAAATCTACCTTTGATTAAAAGGTGACAACAAAATTAGTCAACTCGATAGAATTTTCATTAAGCCACAAGCTTACTTTATCTACAGCCTGCATTGCCCTATAAGTTTAGCAGGCTTTTCATCAAATCATTCTTTCATTAAATATGAAATTATCATACAACAACATTCTAGAGTTTCTTATGATACATCATAAACCATAGCCTGATGACTTCCCACCAATCCAGTGTTATACCATTGACACGATTGTTTTAAGAGAAAAGGAAATAACTAACTGCTAACTCACTACACTTTACAGTCATCAGATAAAAGAAGTTCCACAGGATATTTTTTGGCAAACAGTCAGCAATGAAAACACAGCATGGTTAAAGAAGCTGAAATAAATTACACCTCTTAAGTCAGCCCGATTCACTGTGTAAAATACTCAAAAGGTAAAAGTAAAGCATTTTTTATTGGTGACAATCAAATAATAAAGAAGGAAAAAAGGATCATGACAGTTTTTCTTTGCTGGATACTCAAGGTTGGCACAAAATTCATGGAGAGGTCACATACCAAGACCTGCACACGTTTGATCCAAAACCACAGTGAACATAATCTGGCATAAAATACAAGAAAAATGAAAATAACCATGTTTTCCTTTTCAGTGCATGACTCTATGGCACTAGTGAGCTTCAAGTGAAAAAGTCATCAAATGATGGTTGAAAATATCTTTACCCTGACACACATCCATTGTAGAAAGTTTCCACACTGACAGAAAAGTAGCACTGTTGAGCTTATCTTGTATGATTTGCTTCATTTCACAGTTATGTTGGAGTTGCAGTACACCAAAGCACAGAGAACCTTCTCATTTCTCTGTTTCTCATCTCTATAGTTCAAAATTTGGAGTGCTTTAACTTTTATTCACGATGCAAATAAGTGAATTACAATTAGATGTAACCTTAAACTTGTGAAGTTACCTTTCTTTAAAAAAAAAAAAAAAAAGCATCTGGGATTAACTTAAGAAATGTATTTATTTTTCAGAAAATGCTTCTGCATTTGATTTGAACAAGATAAGCATCCTCCTGCCGCAAAGTCTGTTTAAACACTCTTGATCATATTCCATGTTATAAGCTAAATTAGTTAACTTCAACGTGGAATCTAATAAGCTGTGACAAAACCACTGTGACAAGACCCTTCAAATTAATACTTAAATTAATGTCATATTACTTTCAACTTAAAAATGCAAAGGCTTCTATGGTGTCACAACCCATGGAAAACTCCCATATAATTTGCTGTCCGCCATTACATCACAGTTTGATTGAGTGTTACTTTTTCCAGGTTTCCTCTCATTTCTGCTATCCACAGTTAATCTGTCTCATTTTTCATTTGGAAAAAATGAGAATCCATTGGCTCTCTTCTCCTAACATGAGATACTATACCAACAGATAGGGGGAAGGGAAAAGCACAAAAAGATTTTTTAAAACTTCCAAAAGTGAATCCATGCACAGTGTATTTCTCGAGACAGAGAAACCTAAGCTATAGCCACTGAAATTTACCTCAGTTTAAGAATTTCTAGAACTCCATCAGATACCTCATAGTTCTACAGTTGATAATCATCTAGTTCCATCTGTAAATTTTTCCTTAGAAATAAAAGCTTTTTAAACTTAAATAACTTCTTGTAGTATTTGAGGAGATGAATGAAAACATATTTCTCATCATCCTCAAAATATTTTCCTGTTTTCTGATCTCTAAGTCATTCTGAGAATGACTAGCTCACTCAACTTCATCCCCCACGTGATTTTGTCGTAACACACTGCTATCACTTGAAAAAAAATCAGAGTAGACACAGGTGCAGTTACAACAGGTCTGTTCTGTTATCCCAGTAGCGTTAGCCTTCACGGTACTACAAAATAATCAGAAATAAACATTTCTGATGCACACCAGCCTAGCTTCAGAAATCCAAGTTTGCTAAGCTGGCATTTCTTTATATTCCTTCTTTTATCAATTTGGTTCATATCAAATGACTACGTTTATAGGATAATTTTAAATGGAAATTAAACTCATGAATAATAACTTATAAAGGCACATTAAATGATACTCTCATGTCTCCACCAAACTCGCAGTTTTCCTTACTACAAAAAAGAGTAACAGAAAACTATTTAATTGAAACCACTGAAGCATTTTCTTTGAAAGACAGGTGTTATTTTCATCTCCCATCCTTTTATGAACCAGAGTTCTCTTTTGTTTTTTTCCTTAAGGAAATCTTGGGAAACTGTTTAACTAAATGTATTCATAAAATTACTCCAACCAATCCCCAGCTGCATAACCCTATGTATTATTTATGGACATCGCCTGATCAAAACTGGGAAAGAAGGCTCAAATACAGAGATGTGAAATGTAATCCAGGGTACAGATAGCATTCAGTTCGTGTCGCTCCTCCATTTAGTAACTTTTCATACAAAGAGAGAGGGGAAGATTGCTGTTACAGACCAAACCTAGTTATTTCTGTTCTTACACTGCAAATTCTTGTGTGCTTGCAGTTTTCAGTAACAAACACTGAATGTCACCATCACTGCAAGCAATCCTGAAACTTTACACAACACTAGCAAGGAAAAAAAAAAAAAAAAGAAAAAGGAAGCAATACCATACAATCTGATGCCATTACTACTGAATTATGCTTCACTATCTGGTCTTTAAGAAGGCATCAAAGATTGCAGCAGACAAGCATTATTTCTTATATCAGATGATATTCTGATTGACTGAGACATTAAGTCAATGAGAAGCATTTAAATGAAACAGCAAGAGACAGCCTTGACCCCATGGCTTTCTTATGTACATTTATTAAATCATCACCATTTGTATTCCTTTTTCAAAAAAAAAAAAAAAAAGAGACCCAAGAGCACCATACTCAGCAGTCAAGATGAATACAGTGGCTGGAATATAAAAATGTCAGCCAGTCCTTCTATCCCAACATCACCCATATATTAAAATGTAGTAAGCATGCGCCCATGCTCTCAGAAGGCAGTACCCATCTGACTGACATGCTTTGGCTGCTCTTCAGTAAATGTGACATACCTTCAGAGCAGCATAAAGAGCAACCTACTTTGTAATTCCCAAGCTCCTGTTTCAACTCTACCTTGTAGGAGTTATTCCCTCTGACTTCTCTTAATAAATTAAAGAATGCAGATTTCACAAGAGAGAGCTGTTATATACTTGCTTTATTGCATTATTTTTAATGGCATTTTTTGATGAAATATTTTAGTGATGGAAATCAGTAGGTTCCATCACTAAAAAAAAAAGCATCAGTTTCCATCAGAAACTGATGACTGGACTTGATGATGGTCTTGAACATCTTTCTGAAACTAAATGTTTCTGCAGAATCACTGAATACCTTGAGTTCGAAGAGACCCAAAATGATCATTCAGTGCAACACCTGGCTCCATGCCAGACCACCCAAAATTCAAACCCAATGTCTGGGAGCTTTTTCCAACCACTTCTTGAACTCCAGAAGCTCAGGGCCATGACCGCTACTCTGGGGAGCCTGTTCCAGTACCTGACCACCCTTTAGTGAAGAGCCTTTTCCAAATACCCAGCCCTCCACCCCTGAGGCAGTCAACAGCTTCACCCAATTTAGTATCATCTGCAAACTCACTTTGCATTCAAATCCTGCATCCAGATCATTTATAAAAACATTGAAGAGAACTATTCCCAAAATGAAAGTAGAATTTTATATAATTATCTTTCAACTAGTTTTATTAGCTCATCACAAATGCTTCCCAAATCATCCGCTTCCTACTGATTTCTCACAAGTACCCATTCATCTGTCAGAAGCCAGGTTACTTGGTATCTGGGGTAAACACTGGTATGTTTTGATCATTTGTTATGTGTGGATGCCACCAACACCCCTAAATCACATGTGGTAACAACACACTGACCAACTCAATGCTGCTGAATGCAGCTCTCAGGTTAACTCCCCCAGAGGCAAATGCCATCCTGGCAAGTCAGCAGGTCGGGCAACATTGGAAATAACTGAACAAGTGACAGGATAAAGTGTTGCAACGTTCAGCAGCCAGAGCAGAGAGTGAACTAAATTGACTACTGCTGCTGTTGGCTCAGCTGCACACGCTAATATAGGCTTGAGCAATGAAGAAGATCTTTGTATTTGGGACGGTGGGCTAAGGTACAAAACTTCTGCAAATATGGCTGGATGTAACAGAAAGTGCCCCTGATTTATTCTCTTTGGGAGAAAACAATTCAAACAAATAGGGAGGAGGAAAGCATATCTACTGCAAAACAAAATTAAGCGCGTGCATGAAACAACAATAATCAGTTCCAACCACAGATGTAAGTACTATGGCTTTCCTGAAGCGTTTGAGCAGCCTAAAAGCATTTCCCTCTCTGAACACTTGGGAGACTCTGCCAAGCTCATCTGTGTGTGCCACATGCCACTGATGGCACTGCCACCAAAGCATCAGCCAGCCGGCACTCACATGTGGAAGACAGGGATTGTGCTGTCAGCCACGTAGGGTCTGGCTGTCTTGTTTTTTATTAACAAAGACACATGGATATGTCTAAGGAGGAAAAGTTGATTGCAAATGCCCTTATAATTTCTATCTCTCAAATGCAACTGCTTCAATGAAAGTAGTTAAGAGCTGCACGACTACATTTTGAAGCAAGAAATAATTCTGGAAAATGTAAAACTAGTCTTCTTCAGTACCCAGCCACACACAAACAGCAATGAATAAGCTTCAAAAAATAAAACACATTTGTTTTATTATTTTGATATTTTTCCTATTAATCAACGCTTAAGATGAATAGGACAGATTCAGCTTTTCAAAAAGCATTACTGACATACAATACATTGCCTTTGTAACTTTAAAATTAGACAGAAAAACACCTAATGCTAAGGCTGCTAAACCCAATCCTAACTCTGTAGTTCATACACAAAATACAAGCCAGACATCAAAATAGGTCATTAATAAAATCACCAAAACATTTTTAAATTAACTTCAAAAGGAAAGATTAATATGAAAGCACATTCTGTTTTTAACTTTCAGGCTGAATGCCGAGCATCAGGTCTTCTAAAAATCTCCTTGGCAAAAGGAGAATGGGAAATCTTTTGTTTTAGCTGTAATATTTTCTCTGGAGGTTTTCCACTTCTCTCCTTAAACTTAGACTAACAAAAGAGCACCTGCAAAGTGTTTGCAGGAAGCCTGCAGTAGGACCTCCCAGAAGGGCACGAGGTGAGCTTCAAACCCTAAGTGCCCCCCACACACCACGGCCATAGAGTGGTAAGGAGAGAAGTGCAGGAAGCATCAGGCTGCCCTACATCACCACAGCTTTTTGGCAAAACTTCCCTTTAAATATATATATATATTTATTTATTTGTTTTTAATAGTTTCCTTGAAGTGCTCTTAAAAAAAGAGGAAAAAAACTGCAAGTGCTTTGTGAGCTGCAAAACTAAGCTATCTACTTACATTCTGCTTCTTTGGGTGCACTACATCGTCACCAGATTCCCCGAAGATGAGAGTCATGTGAGGAGGCAGCACACAGCTCAGCTAAGAAAACACAGCACCGTGTGCTGGGCTAATCCTGCACCTGTGGTGTGTTATTCAGCAGAAAAGAAATGCAGCCCAGACTGCCTCTGCCTAATAGAGCTCAGCTGTTTTCCTCAGCCTTCCCTTTGATTGTAAGCTGGCAAACAATGTTATTTCAGCCAAGTACAAAGCAATATTCAGGCTGCATAGGATATGACAGGAGAAAGGTGAAAGAAAAAGAAAATCCTGGAATTACAAATAAAATAGAGATACTGAGCAATACAGAATTAGTAACTATTTCCAGATGGCTACACCCAGCTTCCTAGGTTAGGATGTTAAAGGCACATAGGAACTCCCTTTTTGCCCCCCAGCTCCCTTTAAAGTGTGTCTGCCTGTACCAGAGATACACCGCTGTATTCTGGCTCCCATGTATCCAGTCCATCACAAGGCTTCCCATCAACACAATTGAGAGAAGGCTTTGATGGTTTTTCTGCTACCCGTGGTTTACCTTTTAGGCACAATAAAAACTAGCAATGGAGAGCAGATGATGGCTTAATTAAAAGAGGTGGCCTGCAACCAGGGATTTTTGTTATTATTTTGTTGTTGTTTTTAAGAGGTCTTCAAACCTCTCCCACAACACACAGCTTTTGAGAGCATGTAACAACAACAAAATAAGATAGGAAACTTAAAAAAACTATGTGCAAAGAGGAGGAAAATCTGGTCCCTTGTTAGAAAGATAACAAAAGTTTGGGGAATTCTTTAATTCTGAAGTAGAGGTGCAACATTTAAGTGTAATCAGTTATCTTGATAGTTGTCTTCAAGGCTAACCAGTATTTAAAATACCTGGTAATATAAATACCCTGTAATTGTGATCTGCAAAGGCATTTCACAAAGTACTATTATTTATTAACAACAAAAAAAAAAAATTTGTCAGTTTCTGGAATTAGATTTTAACTCTAACGCAATGAAATCTTGTAATTTATATACTTAATTGCAGATAACATGGCCATTCAGCATACTGCACCTCTTCCACATACAACATAATATCTAACATTTCCAAACTCATACCTAACTGTTAGAGTTGACCTACAGTTAATGTTTCTAATCAGCTTTTTTCTTTTTTATATTAAGCTGCAAACATGAGATGCTCACAGCATTTTCTACTTAAATGTTTTTTTCCACAAAATAATACTTTAATTTCCACTCCATTGTTATCTAATCTAATTCTGAGTTTGCAAACTGTTAATGCAAATAACAGAAATTGGAAAACTGGGAAATTATGTACCCAATTTCTTGTTGAATGTTTACTGCTGTTTTTGTTTACCAATGAGACTATTTCCAAATAAGTACATAACGTTTGCTTTATTTAGGTAAAATGTACGTTTTAGAAGAACTATATTCTTATGAGGAAATGTTCAGAATTAATATGGAACTCTGCAGATTTTCAGCTCATGTAGTGCAGAAGGGCTCCCTTGTCAGTGTGCTGCGTGAAAGCAGTACAATTCTTAGTGTGACAACCAAACAGGATTCTGAATATTCAATTTGGTGTATAGAATAGAAAGTAAGGAATGAGACTTTATACAACATCAATATCAAAATAGCCCAGTAGCCTCAAATTTCCTTTTAAAAAAGATTACATATATTATCCCTGTAAATAATCTCTTTTATTTTTTAAAGCATACTTATCCAGACTTTCTTCAAGTTACTCAGTACTTGTAAATTACCCTCTATAACCAGAGGTAATATTTGAATCTTTCCTATTCCACAGTGTTTTGTGTGTTTGTGCTGCAACTCTGCTTTAAAGAACTACTGATCTCTGCCAATGAGATCACACACACCACACGTAAAAGACACATGACTTATAAAACTCTGCCAATACAATGCTGGGACATGGTCCAGCATTAAATTCCTTGAACTCCCTGGTGGTGCTCCTGACAGCCATCACACTCCTCCTGTTTACCTCCAAGTGTATTCCACTTGCTGCCTTGTCGTTTGTTTTTTCTTTATTACCATGTTCTGGAGTAATTAACTAAGAAGAAAAGGGGAGGTATCACCCATGTTTTGGTCTCCCTTTCCATGCTTTCACAGTTCTCCTCAAATTAGGATGCTTTCAGAAACTAAAATTAATTACAAAGCCAATTTGCTTTACGTTTTATGAGGTTTACATGCAATGTGGGAAGTCAAAATGAATCAAAATAATGTAAAGCAGCCCTTCTCTCTCACCCTTACTGCCACCATGCACACTCCAAAATGACATCTCACTTTACAGAGACGGAATGATGACACCCTGGTCACAGGCTTATTCATCTGGTTTGCCCACAGCTCAGTTCTCCTTCACATGTAGCCCAGCCTTTCTAAGAGTAAAAGTTCTGTATGGTGTTCATTTTCGCTTCAGCCGGAGCCTGGAGGAAGTCAGACAGACTTTTCAGCAGAAGATGGGACAAATCGAGACAGGAAATTTCAACCAGCAGCAACAAATTACCTGACTGTGGCTCAGTAAAGATGAAGACAAAGAAATTCAGCGGTTGCACCACTGTGTAAAGGAACAGGAGCTGACCCATGATTTTTCATACCCCAGGCCAAGTGTCCTCACTCAGTGTTATCCACACACCTTTACATATGAACGTCCAATACAATTTGCAAAGCTTACTTTTTAAATAAGTGAAAAAAAGGGAAGCTGAAGAATAAGCAAGATTGATAAAAATTTCTTTATGTAGGAATAAACTTTGTATACCATTTCTTTTACAACTGGTCACACACCTAAATCTCTATATTGAATTAGCTTTTCAAAACAGTGGGCTAGATTGCCATAGGGACTGATAACTAGGTAATGAGACTGCTTTGCATGTCATCAGCAAAAACTGACTTAAAGCAAGCAAAAGCTTGCTGTTGGATTGCTTATCTGTAAACAGAACCTTGTCCCAGCTGAAACCCTTCAAGCAGATATTCACCTCACACAGACTGCATCTGCAACTTCTAGTAAATACTCTTTTTTCTAGTAGAAGAACTCAGGTCAAAGATCATATGGAGAAGATGGCAGAAATACAGAAGAACATTAATGCTCACGGCCATGAAGCACTGTTGCTTTGTTATTCACATTCCAAATTTTGTTCCAGAGGTAATAGAAATACAGCATTTCCCACTAGTCTTTTATCTACTTTTTTTTTCTTATTTTTTTGAAGCATGCACTTAACCCTATCATAATGGAAAGGCTACCACTCTACTACATTCAGGAACCATGCCAAGGGACTTGTCAGGAAGATGTATGGAAGAAAAAAAAAGGCATTTTACTTTCATTAATACATTAAAACGTCATAAAAAATGCTACAGCACAAAATGCAGTAATTGCCAGCTGCCAAATTATTTTCTCATCCTCTTTCAGCTCTCAGCATAATGCCTTATTTAGCCTCCCTGCCAACAATGTTTGGAACGTTAAAAATATCTCCAATTTCTGCAGAGACTTTATGTGGCAAAATGTGCTCCAATGGACAAAACTGAAGTAAATCTAAGAGCAAAGGGATACTATTTATTTTAAATGATTAGAGAAACAAGACTGCTGCATGTTGTGAGCTTTTCTGTGGGTTTGCTTCTGTATTTGTAGAAAGACAGTTCAATGATAGGAGGTTAGAAGTGGCTGAGGACAAATTTGGGTTACCAGTTAACACTCATGAGCCATGAAAGCCTTGTCTGCTAGGCGCCATCACACACAAACTATCCTCCCACAGCACAGGGCCCTTGCTCTCATCTGGGTTCAGTGTCTCCTTACTTGCTCAACATTGTAAGCAGAGGGATCATTAGTTATGACTGGTAGAGTCTCGGAGATAATGTTGACTCTTATTTCAGGAACTATTAAGCTATAAACACTGCTCTGAAAGCCATTTATCTACATTTGAAGATAAACAGAGAAGCTACTCAATTAAGTAGATTGCAAGAAATAAGCTACAGATGCCAAAGTGAGCAACTTTAAATTCCAAAAAGGAAAATGTGTGCATTTAATAAGCATAATTTTCTACCACAAAATCACTAACGTGGAAGTTCATAAGCAGTATAACTTAACCATTCTGCAGTATCTGAGGAAATAACACAAATCAAAATGTAATTACAAAACAGTTAATTCCAAGTGGTGCAAATTGCATTCACTTAGTGTGCAAGTTACTACCAGAGATATCGGTGTTGAAGTATAGCATTATAAAGAGGAAATCCTTGTAGAACAATATTTAAATTTCATCTCCGCATCTCTACAATTTGAAAATTAGATGTTATCAAAGACTTCTGAGAGTGTGATAAATGCTGAACCTGTCATGCCTGAATCCACACTTACTAAGGAGAAAATTCTTGCCGAGATAAGCAACGGAGTATGAAATTATTTTCCTGAGTCTTGCCAACTTACCCTTTCTTTTTTTTTTTTTACTGAATACTATTCATCTATTTGGCTGTATCTCTATGAGATCTTTAAGATAATAATTTAACAAAATCTAAAGCAAAAAAAGCAACAGCCACTGAAAAGCAGACCCACAAAATAGTTTTAAATATCCTTTACAAAGACATAAAATGCAAGGCATTCTGAGTTGGGGAAAAGAAGGATTTTTTTTTTTTTTTTTTTTGTCACAACAATTAAGAACCTGATCTTCCCTTCTGCTTGCAGATGCCAGTGCCTTTCAAGGCAGCTCAGGGGTCAGAGTAGGGAACACACAGGTGCGCAGTGTGTTGGCAGCTGAAATCTTGTGAGGTTGCACTGAAATCCTATCCCTCCCCTCCACATTCCTGCAGGCATTATAAACGCTCCCTGAAGGAATATTACCCTAATGCAGACTAATTTTTCACAAACAACCCCAACCTCATTAAACCTCTTCTTTATCAGCATTGTTCAAAGCTGTTTTTCTGGTAATATTGAACTCCCTTATGCTCATCTAAGAAGAAACGCAACTCCTTTTATGTTATCTCTGGTATCACTTGTCCTATTCAGGTCCACTGGCACTACACAATAGATTCAATAAAAATATTCAGTTTCATCATACGGTAGTAATGTCCTAAAGACTACGACACAGAGATTAAGAGAGAGAGGTTATGTTCCCATAAATAAATATAGAGTAAAGGCACTGTTCTCCAAGCAGGGTCTGATAGATTTATATTGGTGACTCATCCAGTTGGCAAGCAAGCTGAAGTGAATTAGCAGGACAATATTCCCAAAGCAGGTGTTCTCCTGGACCCATGGTTCCTCGTGCTCCTGAAATGACCTTCTATCTGTCCCTAGACAAATCCTTTTGGCCTTCAGTAGGATCACACAAATTTAATTCTCTTAACATGAATATCCACTGCCATTAGAATGATTTAACATGTTTCTTTCCTAGCAAAACAAAGAACAAGCTTGCATTCAGGTATATTGCAATGTAATAATATAATAATGAGGCTAAAAGAAAGTAGATTCTCTTCCCAAAGTGACAACTACCTTAATACTGGGCCTCATCCCAGATGCTCTGTGATGCATCTTGCCCATCTGCAAATCACTGATGCAAACATTTATGTTCTTTTAGAAGTGCTTCTGGCTTGCAAATGAAAATCATTATTAAAGGATCAATGCAAGGATAGCATATAGAGATTCCCTGTTTCCCCACTCCACCCAGATTTTCTGGAATAATTTGAAATCCCACATACAGCACAGGATAATAATCTGAATAAAGGAGACAGCCAGAGAGCATCTGCCTACTTTAAGCACAGTCTAACAATCCTAAAATGACGAAACCAGTTGGACTGTAAGTTGCTTGCTCTGAGGAAAACAGTAGAAAAAACAGTGCTTTAACTTCCATTGATTCTTCTACCTGCTGCTCAACATACAAGTATCCAATATTTATTGCCACAAATAAGGACACTGGCAAAAGAAAATGCAGGGAAAAGACATGGAGAAGGCAAGCCATGCAGGCACACGTTTTGGCCAGTTCACTACAAGCTTGTAGGGATTCTTCAGAAGGAAGAAAAAACATAAATAAATAAACCAAGAGAGCAAAAAGTTAGCTGTGCTGAAACAATCACTGGAAAAATGAAATGTCTGAAATACTGATTTTTTTTCAATATTGGCAGTACTGCTACTATTCAATGTGGTAAAGTCAATATCAGCACTGCAGGTATGAAGATGTGGTCCTTATAATGACACTGGTCACATGTGAACAATGAACATAAATCTGAGGTATAATACTATCATCATTTGCATCTGAAGGATGTATTAAGTTACTTCGCAAGTGAAAATCACTGTCTGTGAACACTAATTAAGCAAACCAAAGCAATGGTCACATCTAGGAAGCCTTAGGCAAAGAAAAAGCAAAAAAAAAAAAAAAAAAAAAAAGCCACTCCATCCTTCAGACAGCTCAAGTATGGACCCTACAGCAGAGAGAAGCAACCTGCAATACTGTAAAGTGCACGTGTGCTGCTGATATCCACATGGCACCAGCCAAAGCCAGAAAAACTCCTTGTGCTTGCCTTAACACTCTGAGAAGGAAAATCTGAGTGTCCTGCTTGCTTTACATCATTTAAAAGTAAAACAATGTTCCTGCACTTTACTGTTCAAATTATTCTGTCTTCTTTCATAATTTCACATTTTAAGGACTCCTACCTTTTCATCTTTTGGTTGTTCTTGCCTTTTTTATTTTGTTATTTGTTCTGTTTTTTTGTTGTTGTTTTGTTTTGTTTTTTCCTTCTGTGTTTCTCTTCATGGAGTTTTCTTTTAAATAAACCTATTAAGTTTCTTTCCAATAACTCATTTCCCCTACTTAACATTCTCCTGGTCTGTCTCTCTTTCTCTCAACTGCCTTTCTTCTATTTTCTTCTATGTCTTTATCACTCTCCCAGTCTCTCATTCCTAAAGATCCTTGGACAAGATCTCTGATCTTTTCCCCTTTCTCTCTTATTTTCTCCTCACTTCCTAAAATATTTGTCTAAACTTTTTTTTTCCTGTCAGCCTTTGTAGGCTGGTCCCATTTTCATACCCATTTAAAAGCACAACTGATGCAGACTATAAATTATGCTTAAATTATGCCATATTAAGTATACCACCTTGGTATGCAGGAAAGCATAATATTTACCTTTCTGGAGGGAATGTCTTGCATGGATGAGTGGTCAGAATCAGAGTCTGCATGCAATGTATATGCTTCTATATGCAATACCAGCAGACTTCCATAACGGCTGCCTAATCCCCATAGTTGTGACAATCCAACACAAAGCATTTCAACAGCATTCAGCATTGACTCAAAACATTCTAATCTTACATATCTTCACTGTGGGAAAGAAAGTTTGGTGCTCCCACTTGCAAGTAAGACTCACTCTATTTTTCTTGCAGCTAGCTCTCCCTTACAAAAGAGGGAGAGATCTTGTGTATGCTTTTCACAGAGAACAGACAGGAGAACACAGGCTGACAAGCTATGTATTTCAGATGAGATCCAATCTGAAGTTCACTGCGCTTCCTTTAGTCCATTAAAATTTAATTAGAAACCTTGATCTCAATGAAAGCCAGTGAGAAATGGCAACTAATGCAAATGAAATAGAATAGTGTACATCTTCCCAAGATGTCACATGAAATTGCAACAAAGAGGCTATATCCACAGGTATGAATAAAAACAAAAAACAAAAATTGATTTTTCTTTCTCTCTTTAGCTCCTTTAAAAAGGTGGAAATTGTCATTCAGCTAAAAATTTTGCTTCCCTTCGTCCATTCAGTCTCTAAAAATACCCAAAGTCATAAGAACAAGGGGCCTATAGCAAATATGTGTCTCAAGCTGAGATGCTGTGTAACTTCAGAGAGAAAGAAAAATATTTTCCCAAGCTTTCAACTTTTCATTTGTATAAAATACTTTATTTTATAGCTAGGTAAAGACGTAAAATTAAACTTCTTCATTACCGTAATGTACTGTAACTCACTATAACACTGTTAACATAACTAAATGCATGAATTGTGCAACATTTTCCATCAGAATATATAAGGGAATAGATGCCAAATATAGGGTAAAAAACTAGAATAACAAGTCAGCTTTCTTCTATAAAATAGCAAAATTCGTAAAGAATGTGTTGGTGGTCAAGTCTTTGACAAATAAGAAGTTGTTTCCTTGCTACACAGTCTGATTATTGGTCTGGTCAACCTCTATGAAGGAACAAGAAAAAACATTTGGATATTCTGCAAATATGCACAGGGAGTATTATTTTCGTGTAAAGTCATATGAAATTACTCACTGCCAACTTGTACTTCTTATTGCTGCTTATTTCATGCATCAGTGCTAAATGAATTCCCTACTCAACTCTGCAATACAAGAACAATTTTCTAGGACCCTTTCCTGGGTGGGGACAGCACTGGATCAACCAACCAGCATCACCAGACAGATGGAAAATGAAAAGGGTAAAATTAAGACTGCCCTTCCATTGTCATCTGTTGCACAGCAACAAAATTTAATGGGATATCTGCAGGAAGGTTCAAACTTTACTGTCATACCACCAATAGCTGCCACTGATGTTGTGGGTCAACATAATAAAATAGGTGGCATTCCTTTTGCAGGAGTCCCCGTACATTTATATACCAGTTTCCTTTCCAAAGTAGGTTCCCCTTGGACTGAAAGTAGTGGACACAAGTACCATGTATGTGTGTGAAGAACTCTCATTCACTTCAATGCCTGGGTTGCAGAGGAAAAAAAATCATTCAAAAATAAAAATAAAAAAAGGCCAGTTGATTTACCACAGCACAGGATACAGATTTTTTTCACCTTCAGTTACCAGAATGTCCAAGGAAATTAAAGATTTGGGTTTGCATTCAGCAGAAAATCAAGGAATATGTGTGATATCAGAACGTATATTAATTTTAATAACATTCTCCTGCAAAATATATCTAGTTAAGTAATTAGCAAATCTTACTTAAAAATATCTACTTAGAATCCTCCACTTATACATCCTTCTATATGCAATGCCTACTTCTTTCACAGACAAAAATTGCATGTAAAACAGACAGCCAAAAAAACACCAGTGAGAAATTCAACAGAAACAATGAATAACCTTTGCTAAATTGATAGCAAACTACAGCTGTAGGATCTTGTTTAGGAACTGAGCTCTGAGGCACATACTTCATCTGATGAGTTGTAGCAAGAATTATAAGGCAGAGTACTCTGTTACCTTTATCTCAGAAGGTGGTTTAAAATTGAGGTTTAAAAAAACATGAGAAATATATAAACCTCAGCATCAAGCTGACACTATATACTTTATTTTTGTACTAAACAATATCCATCTAACCTCAAAACCAACAAGAACAAATTTCTAATATAATTTATATGACATAACAAGATTACGAAATTTCAGAACAGTCCAGAACATAATCAGAGAGAAATATATATCTATGTATATATGTTTTTTTCTTGTATAATCAAGTACATGTTTATTATCTGTTGGTATCTGCTCAGAAGTATCCAAAAAAGGAAGAGTTAAATAAAAACTAACAGAATTAGTACTTTATTCTACATCCTGCCTGCTGCAGTTTCAATAGGATGTGATACTCATAAAAAAAAAAAAAAAAAAAAAAAAGCACATCACACTTCTTCAGTTTTATCCTCAACAGCACTGTTGATGCAAGTTATTAAATTGAGCTGATTAAATTCCAAAGCTGGCTATGTTTCAGGAAAGAATCAGTGATTTCTGTTTGGATATCTTCAATATAAGCCATGACCTAAAATCTTCACCTGTTTAAAAAACCTAAATCTAGATAACAAAATCCTGGCTTTGCATTGAATTCCTGTTGCTTTCTCTTCATCAGTTAGGGAAAGTCAATTAAAAAATTATTTATTGCAGTAATTCCTCTGTTTCTCACATAGACCTTAGTTTCCACTGAAAATAAACTGAGTTATGCTGTTAAAATTGAATGTAAATCCAACTCCAGCATGCACTGTAAGAGGTTCATGGGGTCTCTTTTGATTTCTCATTCAACAATGAATGAGAAATACTAGGGAGGGCTTGGGAAGAAGTCAAAATCCTTGACTCTAAAACCTCACACCATTCAGAAGCAGCTTATTAGGAAAAACAGTGCTCTAGCATCATATTTCTAATTCCCTTCACTGGTAATAAAATGCTTTCAGATTCAGCAATAATATTAATCAAGTGTTTTAAGACCTCATTTTCCCTTCCCTACAAACCCGTGCCCTCTTAGCACTCTCAGGAGCTTTTGTTTCTGCCAAAGGCAAATTCATTTTCTACCCATAACACTGGTGGCACAATGGGGCTCAGCACACTTCTAGCAAGGACCAGATGTACTTTATATAGAACTTTCTATGAGAATACCTCAAGCCAAAGCACTGCCAAATTAAAAGTGAAAAGAACATGCTTTTCAGATATGCTTGCAAGAAACCAGCGCAATCAAGTTACTCTGCCTGAACATTGTATTTCCTGCACAATTCCATAAAGCCCTGTAAAACAGATCCTTTCTATAATTTTTTTTTGTGTGTGTGCTACTTTCAGAGCCTTTTTAAACTATGTGAAGAGGAAAAAAAGCCACACGCTCTGAAAAATTCCTTTATATCCACTGTACCACAGCATTAAGCATCACCCAGAGATACCAGGAAAAACTGGGGAGAACTATTCACAAAACAGATGCATCAGAAAATTTGACATACAGAGTTGCCATCTTTTCCTCATTCCTCCACAGAATTTGTTTTTCCTAGTTGTTTACATGCAGATGCTATCCATTGCTCAGTATGTTCTACAGCAAATATGGATCATCTCACCAATGTTTCTTCTCCAGCCATTCTTCCCTGCCCAGGGAAGGGTAACTCAATACTCCTTCAGACCCCCCAAATCACATCACAGGGGTGACTGACAGGTGAGGACAGCCTTTCCTCAGTCATATGAGCTCAGAGATTTTGAGAGGCTGATGCTCAGCATCATCTATCTAAAAGCTTTCCAGAGGTTCATTCAAGGAGAAGAGATAGAGAACAATGCACTTGAGCAATGAGCCATGCTTGTGAACTCCTCAAACCTCTGGAAATTAGGATATGGAGAAAGAGCTCTGCAGCCATATAACAGTGACCCAAACTAGGGAACTCTTCTTTCCAAAAACAACTCCCCTTTCCAAATTCTCAGCAGCAGGCATGAGCAATGACTACCTGCTTCTAATTTTCTAGCTCATTACTTGAGGGACCATTTGGTCTCCCAATCCTAAACCACATGAGCTGGGGCTTCCCTAGACTGTAGAGATTACTGACAAGAAAAGAAAACAAACAATGGAAATCTAAGACTAAATAATCCCCAAAGATCATTTAGATGATTTAATCTGTAAACGAAGCAGAAGTGGAGGTTTGTGGACATAGGGTAGGAGTCCTCTTTTATGTGAGCTGACGATGTCTAGTCACCCATGTCTTCTCTTACATTATTCAGACTCTTATTTTATATCAAACAAGCATTTTCTAGACTTTTCCAAACATCTGAATACTTCTAAAACACCTTTCTTTCCCCTTTGACAATGGATGCTGGATACATACAAGCAGGAAAGGAGAGGGGACACAAACGGTACTCCCATGGCCTGGGTACACAACTCACTTTTTGTACTTTACAGTTCACAAAGATAGGAAATTGAAGCAGGTGATTCCTTTTCTGCTTGTGCTTTGCAAAGAAAAATGGGACATGATCTGAAACTAGAATGTTCTTTGTTTGGGTACTGCTTCAACCAGAGGCTGACTACTATTTCGGTTTAAATCTCCTTTTGCCATCAGGAGACACTGAAGGCACAGCCTCTCTACCTCACCAGACCCAACCATTCCACCTACTATTCCTAAGACATATATTTTGGGCCATGGCAGACTGCCTTGATTCAGTTAGCAGCTCTGTGATACAATCCAGAGGCTGAAGGAGATGTAAACTATTTATCCTGCCTTCACACACGTTATTTTTGCAGGCCAGCCTCCTCAGGCTGTATGTTTATAACACTCTTTGCTGCAACTCAGAGAGATGGAGACACCAGGAAGATTCTATATGAGGAAGGCACTAAGTGATGGGGACTTCTGGCCTGTAAGAGGCTTTGTTTAACTTGCAAATAGTTTGGAGAAGTCGCACAGCAAGTGCATTTTCTCGCCAGAGAGCTTGGTGTTACAAATGATGCCACAATGAGAGTAAAGCCACAGATTCGAAGGAGGTCACATGGAAAATTATACATATTTAAATAAATTGCGCCCAAGCTTTAGGATGAAAAGAATGGGAATCTTCAAATTATCTGACCAAACAAAAGAAATAAATACAAAGAAAGCTTAAATAAACTTCCCCCAAATGTTCCCCAAAGAAAATGCTTGTAATCTTGAATGCCTGTTGTTCAGCCCAAAGTGTTTTATTTCTTTTCTAGAGTATTTACAGCTTCTTGAAACACTGTATTTTTGCTTTTGTTGCATAGAGCTAGGTCAATGTTTACACAGAAAAGTTACTTTGAAATAAAAGTATTTACATTTCATTGAGAACTGTTCATACAATTTTTCAAAAATCCTTTTGTTAGGTTGAAACTATTACTCAAGCTTAACTCTAACTTATGAGTACCTTGGGCCTAAAAAACAAAATATATTTCTTAAGTTTATTATCTTAACTTTTTTCATCAGCTCTATCAACTGTACTGCTTTCCAAACTTATAGGAGACAAACTAAGGTCAATAATGTTAATTAAGACTTGCCTTTTGCAGCTGTAAAATTTAACAGGATACTAAGATCAAGCATTAGACTGAAGAGAAATATAGGTTAAAAGTAAATAAAAGTGCCTTGATAAAAAAAAGTAGAAATGCTAAGGAATCAGCACTTAGAAAATTCTCAGGATGTCACAATACATGCTTGTTCCCATAATAATGATATACCAATTTACACAGCCATTCTAATAAAAACCTAAAAAAGTACCATTTATCTGTGAAAACAGTGTTATAATGGGCCCCCATTAATATACATAATCGATCCTTCATCCAACTCAGCATTCAAGAGTTTGTCACAAGGAGTGAAGCCACTGGTGGCAAACATCCCTACTCTGCAAATTCACCTCCCACATTGGGTCTCATCTAGATGCCAGTGAGTCATTTAAAAGTAACCTTGGGTTTTAATAAAGCTTAATGCAAATCACACTCTTTGTTTTTTTTGTTGTTTTTATTATTTATTTAAATACATTTTGAGGCCACAGTTCTGATGGTTCAATTACAAGGGAGAAACAAGGACTTCAACAGAAGCTGATCAAACGTATCACCCAGGGGACACACACTAATTTCCCAGCACTTCATGGAAAAGTGGTCTTTAAGAAGGAAGAAAATACAAAATTAGAGCAACTCTTCTGAGCCAACCCCCTCATTCAAGCACTCCATTCTTTCCAAAACATCCTACAGTGTGAAGGCTAACACTGCAGCATGCAAACCTCATGGGGTGTTTCATTGCTTAATTAATACAGAACTTCTTGGATTTTATATTGGCAAAGGATATCCAAAGATACACATCCTTTCAGATTCTGAGCAACTGTGTAAAACAGCTACAAGTGAATTACATCTGCATCTGCTAGTGAACAGCTGTATTCTTTAGGTTCAAATATTAGACATATAGCATTAGTTACACAGTGCTGGAGTATGAAGTCTCTAGCAGTCTATATGGTGGCCAGAGGAAGTGCTTCCCAGGTCTGGCAGCTTGCCTCATCCCCAATTTGGACTTTTAAGGGTAACTTTAATGTGCTTCCTGTAGCAGACTACTGCTAGCAGCTCCTTAGCACTCCTTTTGTCTCCCTCACTCTTAGCCCACCTGGAAGGGTTGGTAATTTAAGTCAATGCAAATTACCTTTCTGTTAAAATTTTTGCTACATTAAATACTTCTTTCTGAGTTTTAAATGCATTAGAATTTTGGCATTTGTTTCTGTTTTTCAACTTCTAGTGTTCAAAATGTCAGTCTTAGGCTACTTTCTCTGGGATATTTTCATGCTAATACAGAAAAATATTTAGATAGAGAACATATAAAGTCTATGGAGCAAATCTTAAATAATTGCTACTGACTGCAGTGACTAGTGCTGCAAGGAAACCTAAGGGAATTTATAGGCTTACTTTGAACAGTTTAATATACTATTTTTCATAAACGTTTACTGCTGAAAATGAAAGCTAATTATGAAAGAGTCTTAAGAGACATCTGTATTTTGCATTACTAGGAGAAGAACACATGCATGTTGTTCCCCACAGAATAATACTAGAAGACTGGAGCAAATCTTAGAAGAAAGAGAGTTAAACATTGCCAAAATCCATCCACAAAGAACACCTCTTCATTCATCAACTCACACACTAACCATAATTTATATATCTCTAAATAAAAGTTTTGATCTGGAAATTGAGGTTGTAGGTATAACAGCCATTATAATAGCATTACAGATGAAAACTGGCTCACGCTGGGAGTGTTTCTGTCTTTGAAAAATAATTCTCTCTGTCCTTCAGCTTCTTGTTGCCAATGACCCAGACTCTGAAAAACAGCAGCAAGGGAGCAGAAAAGAATAGCTCTGATTTTTTTTTGGGGGGGGGGTTAGTTTCAGATGTTTGGCAGTGGGATTTACTTCCATGCTCTATAGATCAGAGGCAAAACAGCTATTGGAATTCTTCCTCCCCTATGTCCTATCACCCAGAAGTTCACCTTTATTCACTAACAGAAGGGAAAGATGGACTAGGGAGAACAGAAACCAGCTCAGTTAAAACTCTGCCTTTTGTTTCTCACAACACACTTGGATTGTTTGAGTACAGAATGATGCACTTTGATGGGAAGCTGCACTATTAAAAAAGATCTTATCTGATGATTTTAAAAGTCTAAACAGAAAACAACTCGGGGTGAGAAACTTCTGAGTCTGATCAGCTGAGCTTTCAATTGCTGTGCATACTTCTACTGTATTTATCAAAATAAGACTCCGTTACTCTTTTCAGTCTCTTTTGCTCTGATGGAAGTGTAGCCTTAAGTCTACAGTAAAAAGTAACCTTTTTGCCTGCTCTCATGCACTGCAGAGATGCTGACAGACATACTTGTGAACAGACACATTAAGTGTATAGAACCAAGGAGATACATTACAGGGAGGTGCTGAAAATGAAACTCAAAGCTCCGGCATTTCCTTCAGAAGGGGTAAAATAACACAGTGATCTTTGAGAGCATTATTGCGGTGAAAGAGCCCCATAGTACGGCTGTGTGAAAGACCTTAAACAAATAATCCCTGTCCAATTAAAATTTAGATACACTGTGAAGGCCCCTTGCTTTGGTAAGTAGACATTCTCTAATTCCTGAATAGACTGATATCTTAGCTTAAAAAGTATGTTTATATCTGCCTCAAATTATTTAGTAGATCATCAAGAAATTGGGAGTTAACATGCATACATCAAACCCAGAAGCATACAAATAGCCTTTGCATGGGCAGAGGTGGGAGATCAATCCTTGTTCTCTTCTGGACAATGTGAATACTTCAGATTCAACTAAATGACGAATTTCTGCATCACCCAAATGAGTAGCTAGATTGAACTGGGTAAATCTGACCTACTGTCTTTTGTCCCATCTACCAATGGTAAATCACCTTAGTTAATCTTCCAAGCAACATCAACAATTGAACTAATCCTGATTAGACCTGATATTGTTTGAATCACATTTATGTTCACCCTGGAAAAACAGGTCACAGAAGTTAATCCAGCCTGTAAAAACATCTAAAATCAAAAAACCTATTAGACAAAGAGTAAGTCATATGCCCAGTCAGCTGACACATGCCACAGGCCCAATTTTAATGAGATTTAACCATGGGCAACCTCTTTGATATCCTTCCTTTCCTCTCTTCTTTTATTCAAGTTTTTCAGCCACAAAAAGCTAGACACATTCCTATATTTGTATCAGAAAAAGACATCAGGGAGAGTAGCCAGTTTTATTAAAGGAAAGCGTTCTCTTAACTGCAGGAAGAGCAGCTGAAATTTGAGCAAGGGAGCCCAGATTTTACATCTTCTTGGGCCTGACCAAACCTGATAGTTGGCTGCTCACAAACCATTTGGACAAGGAGATTATACAATGACAGTTTGGGTATCACTGAAATTAAGGTTCCAGTATTACTATGAGATCACTCTCCCAGAGGGAGGAATTTTCTTAGATCATCCAGAAGCGCTTTGCTGCTAATGGCCAAGCAAGCCAAGTTGCTGGCTTGCTCCTCTTCTTCTATAAATATGCCTCAGCACACCTGAATTTTATAGCAGAATTAGAAAATCCAAAACCCCGCTGCTAAACTTACTGCTTATAATAAAATAACTGCAGAACCTTTTTTTTTTTTTTTTCCTCCAGATAAAGGAAGACCTTTTTTGGGCCATTTTCCAGGATGAAAAAACAGCTGTCTTTGCCAATCTCCTTGCAGGCAAAGAAAATTTTCAAGATGAACTGCTCTGACATAAAACAGGAGATTAATATTTTCTTCTTTGCTTTGCCAGTATACCCTCTTCTAGAGTCAACTTTGTGATCCTGAAGGCACTAACAGCTACAAAATAATTGTGGATTTGATGCATACTTATAGGCATCAGGAGTGGTACACTTAAAAATTCTTTACATCCTTGAAGTCTATAAAATTAATTTCCCAGTTCTCAATGTAAGCTGATGTGGAGCAATCTCTAACTTTTCTGTGATTTGAAGCCTAGTGTAATGAAACTGCAGAAGAGGGTGATGGCCCAAAACCACAAGCAGCTTTTACAGGAAAAGAACTTCCAGTTCATTGATGAAGCAAAATAGCAGAGATTGGTGTGTGTCTGTGCTCAAACCTATGTTGCTCAGGATGTTTTCCTTTTTAAACAGGATATTTAAAAGACAAATACATAGCCAAAAACTAGAATTGCCTGTTCTGGTTTAAGAATAATCTCCCCACCCAAACAAAGTATTAACATGTCACTCTGTATAATAAATACATGACTTACTATACAAAGAAGTATAGTAGAATGGCTTTGGCCCTGTCTAAAACTAATTTATTTTAAGTCTATATATAACAAGTTCCTCTGACAATGAATCGTGTAAAGTCTATAACACAAAAAACGGCACACTTCGTTAGCTACAGAAAGACAGGTGGACCGACAGAAACTTCCACTTAGTGCTTTATTGGCTGCCTGCCACAGCTTGAATGGGAGCAATTATGAAAAAATTGAACACATGACTTTAATAAGCTTCAATATGGATTGCTGTCTGGTAAAAACAGAGCTTTACAAAAAGTTACTCTGGGTCTAGATTTTGCTACTGGGAAGAAATGTGTTGTTTCAGACGTCAACCAAAAATATTCTTTGGATTATTTGAAAAGGTTAGCAAGAAGAGTGACATGTGAAATTGGGGGTGACAGGAAGCAGGCTTAGGAGATAGCAACTTCTCCCTGTGTCAGTGGGCAAGCACCTCTCCCAGCACAGTGGCTGCTGCATTTTTGCTCTGTATACACACCTTCATTCAATTTTAAAATGCAGCATAACTACATATTAGCAAAGATGTGCTCAAATTCTTCACTGTGAGTGTGGTTGGAAACTGGAACTGGTTGCCCAGAGAAGCTATGGACACCTCATCCCTGGAGGTGTTCCAGGTCATGCTCTGGGCAGCCTGATCCAGTGGGTGGTAGCTCTGCTAGCTGGATATAACTGGTCTTTAAGGTCACCTGCAACTCAAACCACTCCGTATTTCACAATAAATAGACATACCTAGTAGTAGACAGAAGGATCCATTTCCAATCCCCTATCATCTGGAACAAAACTACTGCAGCAGTGATGGATTATCTTACCTTCTATAAAATTTTTTTTTTTTAAAATATTGAAAAGGATAAGAGAAAACACTGTTCCACTCAATAAAAAGTTACAAAGAACTGTATCATCTTCAGTAGAAAATAAGAGGAACAGGACTAATTTTCAATGACTTTCTCCTTGACTGGGAACATGCAACTGTAACAGCTTAGGACATGCAGTATGATAGCATCAGAACTGTTCCATTTGCTGCAAGCTTGTATTTTCCTGAATATCTTTTGCTTCTGCTTGTGTTTTCAACGGCCATCCTCCTGTACACATATTTGAGATGAGCTGTGAGTGCACACCACATGCTTTCGTACCTCCAAGCCACAAGTTCTTAAAAAATATGACTGCACAATTTATACAAATTACACACAACATAAAGGAATCACTGCAATCAAATGTCTACTGCCAAGTGATTTTCATTTTCACAGGTTTGTTGTGTTTTCAAACTTCCCCAGAAATGACTGTATCCTCTACTTATAGCCTGATCCCAAGCTACCTTATCTGTAAAAGCAACAATTATTAACAGTAACAACATGCATTGATGACAGCTTGGTCTAAGACGCTTCTTACACATCATAAACTCAGTGAGGACGAGTCCAAATAAAAGCAGCAATAATCTGCTGCACAAATACAACACAGAGAATAACTGACTAGTCAATAATGTGCAGCATTAGACAGTGGGTCACAGGCTTAATCAAGTCATCAGTGTAATAATTCATTAGAAAGCAGTTACTGTGTCGGGAAGCATCCAGAGATTGCTCTGTGCAAGATAGGAGAAACAAGGCTCCTGCTCAGGGCCTGGACAGCCTCTTCAGAAGCAGTATCTTGGTTTGGACAGCACTGCCCAAAGAGAACAAAAGCTTGTGAAAAAAAGCTCAGAGAGAAACAACTAGAACCATCATGAATGGGAAAGTAATGAACTACAAAGAATGATTAAAAGTAGAGTGTTTGTCAGTCTAGAGACAAGGGCCACATGGTAACAGCTCTGAAATAATGATGAGGTCTCTGCAAAGAGAGATGACATACATTCTTCTTCCACACACACTAACATAGGACAAGAAATAAGGGCTGACGTTTTACAGTTAATATCTCTCTTAGACATTCTGAAAATGAAATTATATTTGAAAGTGCAAATAAGAATGGGAACATGGAGGTAACAGAATAATTGCCTGATTCTATTTTAAAAAATCTCTAGAGCCTTCCAGGCTCATTTTCCATCACTCTTTATAAATGTACTCAAAACTGAAAATTCATGATTCATCTAAAAATTGATTCAATGGATTGCCATTTTCAAAGCGTTGACACCTTCTCATATAATTCACTTTTTTATTTTAGAACATCTTAAATTCTATTCTGCCCTAATAGTGTTCCCCAGAGCACTAATCAAGTAAGCATGTGTCGCCATTGCTGTACTCACATCAGAAAATGAATAGATCAAATACAGGATCAGTCTTGGTGAGAGTGTGAAATCCTCATTGTTATCATCAGGGAGAAGAAAATGAAAAGGGAAAGCTGTTGCTGAAGAAATGCTAAGATTTAGAACTAGAGCACTCAGGAGATAAACTGTTTTGAAGAAACATGAGAAAGCTTTGGAAATAATGAACACTACAGTCTTTTGTTGTTTTCCTTAACTCTTAAGATTCAGAATTTGAAGCAAGTCCTGGGCAAAATTAAAACATATTTTCTTTTTATTACTGAATCTGATTCTGCAGTATGTTTCTTAAGTTGTGATAGCTTAATGTCAGAGGAACAGTGCAACACTAAAAACGACACTGTGGCTCTATCCATGTTTTCTAACCTCCTTTGAGATTATTTTTAATGAAGGCAAGAAAGCATCTTTTCCAAGTAAAATAATCCATAACACATCTGTCTCCAGACTTTTAATTATTTAACATAATTTCCCTAGGAAGATGCTCAGATTCATTTACACAATCTTCTTTTGTTCCAAAATACTGATCAATAGTTTAAAACAAAGTGAGACTTAAGTAAATATATATATATATATATATATATATATATATATATATATATATATATGTATATATATATACACTTTTCACATGAGTAAAAATGAAGTTACAACAAACAATGTAGTTTTTGGTTTTTGCCCACATTCAACATACATATTCTTCTGTAAACTGTAGCATTTGCCAGTTGAGACTTGGCTGCTTTTATCCTTTTTAAATGTCTTTCTTTACGCACTAGAGAACTTTGCATTTACCACAGAATTACCATGTATGCAACAAAAGTGAATTGTTAACTTATAGGGGAAGGTGAAGAGCAATATATTCAGCCTAGAGTGAATGTAGAGAATAAATAGTCAAAGAAACAAATGGCCATGAACAATAAAAGGAGATGGAAAATGTGGTAAAATGTGTCAGCTCTGCTCAACTGAAACTGCCAAGCATTACCATTGCTTTACTCACAACAATAATGTTACATGTATAGAGTAAGTCCATAATAGGCCAAAGAATATTTTCAAAAAAAAAAAAAAAAGGAAGAAAAATGCTATTTCAAAGACTCCCTCCACGCCTGTTCTCAGGGGTTTAAGGATTCAAATACCAAATGCTTGCAACATTGCATAAACTGTTTGAATTTCTTTATGATACGTGTCTAGCACATTCCCAAAGAAAAAGCCCTGGACACAGGATTGGAGCCCATTGCATTGCAAGGACACTGTGATCAGCATCCTGGGGGTGCATGCAGGTGTTTTGAAGGAATGCCTGTTTGAAACCTGCCTTGCCATTGTTATGGTTTTGGAGACATACTGAAAAGAGAGCTCTAACAACAGAGCTGAGCTTTGTTTAGAGAATGTAATCCTCATTCTCCCAGCTGCTGACAGGAAAAGGCCACATCTTGCTTAAGTGAAAAATTCCTTTCTCAGAGTCAAGGGATGAAAGTGTCAGAGAAGAACAAATTTCTTGCCTGAACTGCAAACGTAAAACATCCAACAGATGGCTGTTAACAACATCAGAAACAGCTTTTTTTTTTCCTATTCTTAAACATATATCAAAGTAAAACGCTACTACCAGGTGGTATTAGACATTATAGGGATACAGAAAGCACCCAAAGCACCTGATCCTCTGAATTACAGAGGTCCTCCCTCCTATAGAGGAATGAATGGTGTGGAGGATGCTACACTCTTCCAGGCTTAAGCTATTCTGGTGCTGCACTGAGAATTATTTATTTAATTTTATTTTATTTTAAAGAAAAAGCCACTGTTTATTTAAACAAAAACACAGGACTTTGACACATACATTGCCACAGTCTTTGATATCCATTAGTCCTAGAATACTGTTAGCATGAGTGCAAGGAAATGATTTTTCCATGTGTATCACATAATTTGTTTGTTTTTTTTCCTTAACAGCAGCAAAAACCCAGACACTGCCAAACATATTTAAATATTATAGGCATTCAGTAAATGCAATTTGAAAAATTAAAGGCCAAAAAGTTGAGAAAAAGCATTGGCGGTAAAACTGATAAGCCTGCCAAGTAACAAAAGTGAGCTGAGAAATTAGAGCAATGGAATATATAAACTTGCTCTGAGGACAAGAATGGGCTGTGGACAACTGGGTCAAATGGGAAACAGAGGAAGCAGATAAGAAGGGGAAAATTATGGCATGCTTCTCTAATTGCTTAGTGTGGTACTGGGGTTTGCTCTTCCGTGGAAGACTTTTCTGCAAGACCCTGGCAAAACATCCTACCCCTTCTCAGAGTGAGAGACACAGGGATCTGTAACTTATTATTTGTGCCGCTTACTCTGTTCACTAAAAAGAGAAGTTGCATGCAGTAGATATGCCCTGACACTGTGCTTCAACATGCTCTGGCACAATGGATCTGTGCACTACATGATGGGACTTCTATTTTCAGTTCTTTTTGAGTGGAGTTTAAACAGCTCAAAGTATAACCATATTACTCTAAAAGCATGCTTTAAAAAAATAACTAGCTTAACCATCCACAAAAGATGCTATAGTAATACTTGGTAAGTTTGTTTCATAAAGTATAATTATTCTTGTCTGAAGAATCCTTCTTTGTTGTTTTGGTTTGGTTTTTTTTGCCAGAAATTTAGGAGGTAGATAAGGTAGATGACAAGGAGAACAAAAATTATTAAAATTAAATGAATTATTTAAGAGTAATATAGCTACATGCTTTTCTCTGACCTATTTCTCCCAGCAGCTCTTGGGTCTTCTTTTCTTCACTTTTTTTCATGTTCAGCTTAAAAATCCCAGGTCAAATTGGCAAGTACGTCGATGACTTGCAAGTACCACCAATCTCTGGAAGATCATGTTGTAGTTTCAATAAGTGCTAAAGGATTGAGCCCAACACGCTGCAAGTAAGCGTGACACAGCACAAAGGAATAACTCCACCAGTGGCTTCAGTCAGTGTATGAAGGCACTTCCATCAATAGAGCCCACTCAAAAACTTCTTAGTGAAGTCATTTTTAAATAACATCAGCAGTTAGCTTCACCATGTGGTTGCCTAAGGGCTATAAAGGGAACAGCAATGGGGAGATACCCTGCCTCTAACATTCAAAGTGAGGTTGGTGTAACCCAACGGTGAATGCACAGTCTTGACGTTTTCACTCAACCTGCCTTGTCCTATGCCCCAATGCCCCATATGCAACATGGAATACAGACAACCCTTTATCTACCAGGGATTTTTGAAACTAAAGTTAATGAACATTCAGATATGACAGTGATGGGTCTCTCGAAAAAAAAAAAAAAGGAGGAAATTAATAATTACAGCCTCAGCAGGTTTTGAATAGCATGCAGTAAATAAGGTGATGGTCACACATTGAACAATGAAAGTAAAACAGAAAGCTGAATAGGGGCTCATTAAGCGAGTGCTGCCCATCTTTAGGGTAGAACAAAGCAGGGATCCAGTGGAAAAGCTAATCTATTAGTTATCATGTAATTAAAGACTGTATAGTAATGCTTACTCACAAAGGTCAAATAAAGGTTGCCTGCAACATAAATACAGAGGTTTTGAACACAGATCCAATAATTGCATTTTCATGCAAATTTTTGCTTGTGTGTATTGTTACATACTTTGAATATAAAGCTTACAGGCAGCACTTACTTTTTAGCTCTCTAAATGGTCTTTCTAACATCATGTTATTCACTGAAAATCTACTAGTTTGGGTACATTAAGAGTTCGGGTAAATTATACGGTCCAGACTAGGCAGCAGATCAGCTCAAGAGATTCAGTCTGGGCTGCTAAGGTTAGGATGTACACCTTTCCTCCAACATATCCCTCCTCTGGTCCTCATGATACAGCCTTCACAAGTGAAAATCCTGCTTGTGAGACTGACAATGAATGAATGGCAAAAGTCACTTTCATTCTACGAGGGAGATTTCTTCAATGTGATTTTAGATTAAGACACACTGAAAAAACATAAGGGCATGTAACATGAAAGAAGCTTGTAGTCTAAATGCCAGAGGACTAGGCAAATTTGGAAAGCCATTTAGTCCAGAATATGGAATAGAAACAGCCTGTTGTTTATATGTATAAACATATTTCTATGGCCTTTCTCACTACTGGAGATAGCTGCTCCCAATTAACATCTCTCATAAACAGCTCTGAGGTGTCAGACTGCATTATTATTTCCATTTTGCAAGACAGAAGGAGAAACAGGAGAGCAGGCAAAATTCATGAAGGTATCTTTGTGCCTCTTGCTGAAATCAGCTGAATTTGATTTAAACAAACAATGTCCACAGAACTGCATCTGCAAAAATGGATGTCCACCTAAGTGGCATTACATTTCAAAGCTGCAATATGAATCTAAGGTTTTTAATTCTCGATCTTATACATCACTAAGGTCATTAGTACACTGAACCACAAATTGCACATTCATAAAACTGGGCTGTATTATTCCCTTTGGTAAAGTCTTCTTTTCTGTTACTACCAAGATGGAATATTAAACAGGCAGAAGAAATTTGGAAAGGAAAAATGAAGACATTTATTCTAAATGGTCGTCGTAGTGGGTTTGATTGCTCTTTCACACTGCCTGTGACTTTTCCTCCCACAAATATTGTTTGCACACTAAAAGCAAATGCAAGATTATAAATACAGAAAATATAAAAATATTAATGCCATCATGCAATAAGAAAAATCCTGTCATTTTAGCTAACCATTTCAGAAGTAAAAATTTCCGTAAACCTAGATTTGCAGAGCAATGCAATAACACTTGCAAAACATCTTTAGTTAGCTCTTCAAAAGAATTCTGATGTCAAGTAAAAGTTGAACCCAACTACAGGATCACAGAGCTCCTTCAGCTCTTGAAATCCAAGTATGATACATGCTTACCCACTAGCAGAAACATGCAATCTGGAGGAAAAGCAGGGGAGGGCATCAGTCACTGGAATTTTCTCCACAGGGCTTGCATTCTCAGTTGCCCACAAGCATGCCAATGGCAGACACACAGCCTTTTTCCAAAGCAATGCCCATCTAATAACTGACAACCAAAAAGAACGAAGGAACTTTCTGAAGCAACAATGTCATGTTTATGCAAAGACATAAAAACAAAGGTACAAATATTTGCTCTTAGCAGATGCTGACATCCAAAGTTGTAAAGCTACAGACTACATCCCCTCGTTGTTCTCTAAACACGCAGAAAAAATTACAAACATGTCTCTTAACAGAAATTGAAGAAAAATAGGAGCATCTTCACATTTCAAAAAATGTGTTTTAGAAGCAGGAATCTTTCTTTTTTCATCACCTAGGCCTTTATTTCCATTACCTAAAATAAGCAGAAATTCCTAGTTGTTTTTTGTTTGTTTGTTTGTTTACACATGAAATGACGGGCTAGTGCACAAGCATGTTTAAGGGTAATGTATTTGGCATCCACTTCCTGAGGCTAAAATAAACTTGATTGCAAAGGTTAGATTTTTGTATAAACAACTGTCCAGACACTTTGTGTGCTTGCATTATTCAGTGCCATTTTATTGGTTTATGATTTAGTTTGTTCATCTTTGGTATTATTTTGTTAAAAAACAAAGCATACACAACTCAAGTGTATGTTCATGTAGTTTGAAATAGCCTATAGGGTTCTTCCCCTCAAGCCCCCAAAGAAAAGGTTCTGAGTGATTTATGGAGAAGTTACAACATTATACTGAAGTACAGTGGCAGGAGATATTCCAGAATGAATTCTCCTCAGTTCATATAAAGAACTGCAATTCCCTCAGAGAATGATCAGTTTGCACCAGCTTAAATGTTAAAAATTCCCACTGAGTACTGCTAATAACACCCATAATAATTATGTTTGTTATCACTGGCTAAAGGCATTACATCAGTCCCAAACATTTTGGAGAATCCTATCTTAAAGGAAGTTGACTGTCATAACTATCAGCACATAACAGTGCTTCTCTAAGTCAGCATAGATTTTTGCATGGAGACAGTAATCTTAGAGACTTAGAATCCAAATTTCACAAGGCCACTGCTGCAGAGGAATCACCATACACACCATCACTTGCTTCACAGGGAGCAAGCATTTCCTTCCCAAAGTTTCCCTCACAAACAAGTCTCTCCCTAGCACTTGCTGCAGACTGTGATCATGCTATTTCCAGTAGAAGTAATCCACCAGTGTAAATTATTGACCTTTTTTATATCCTTTGATTATTCCTTATCTTTTTTCCAGTGACAAAAACACTCTACTCAATTATCTTTTCTTTTGTAGCAGTTCTGTAGCACACAGGCAGCAGTATCTTTTTTTTTTTTTTAAATTTACATTTAACTAGTGATGGAATCGATGAGATCTTCCAGCTCTTTATTCAAAAAAATTTAACTCATTCATTTCCAGTTCACAAGATGATTATGTTATTTCTTCATCTGTAGCTGTATTTTCAGCTGCTGGCTTCCCACAGGCAGCTATCATTCATCCAACAAAATCTACTTGGTGGCCCATATTTGAATAAAATAAGTTTAGCTTCCTAAATAAAAGTGAGTTCCCATGTTTTACTCATAAGTGAGAAAGAGGTTGTTACCACGTGATATTGATTTAATTAAGAGGCATTCAGATTTAAGAAAAATGGAATTTTGTTCAGCTTCCAACTGCTAGTTTGCACTGAAAGGATAATATCAGAGAAAGTCCCAGACGAGCATTGGTCTGCCCAATGAAAGTAGACACAGCTTATCCACCTATAAGAATGAAGTATCTCAGGAGCAACCACTTTCAACAATGCAATGTTAAACACTGTTCTCCCATACAAAGATGCTGCATAATTTATGCTGAGGCATCTTGGTGAATAAGAGCAACAAATACTGTACAATAAGTAATATCTATTTGGGTAGGAGGAACCAAAGCATAATTAAGTAAAAGACAGCACTCTGGAAATAGACCATGCGATGCTTGTGTTTGCCTTTTATTTCTGATAGAAATGAGCTGCCAAGAGGAGATAATGCTGATTTCACAGTACATTCTGCTCTGGGGGAACTGTTTTAGATTCATTCTTTACACCATGTATTTAAATATAATACATACATAGCCTGATCTCGACCTATGTCAATACAGAATTGGATTATTAAACACTATACTTCAGAACATAATTTTTATACTTTTTTTTTTCTTTTAAGAAAAACCTAGCTGGTTGTTGTAAAGGTTCAATCTGCTATTGAGTTTACCACAGTTAACAGAAATCATGGCAACCTCTGCACTGAGTGAACCTGCTAAATAGCAAATTGGGTATTTTTAAGTTCTTTAATTTTGATTCAAGGTTGACTTGCCAGGATTTCCCAGAGCTTATAACCCAGCCACTTCATCTCCTTACATGAACATTTAGAAAGCAAAAATTGCAACCAAAAAAGGGAGAAAAAAAAGTAGAAATAAATGCTACTCCTGCCTTCTGTACTTAACAGAATAAGTTATCTTATATAAATAAAAGTGATATTATTTTTTGGGCTGATCAGACACAGAGACATAGAACCAAGCTGTCTATCAAAAGCCATAGATGGTACCAAACCCAAATAGAGAAAGAAATGAAAACCGTTTGTTTCTGAACCTGTGCTCCACATCCTTAATTTTCCAGTGTTCCTGGATAGTCACAAAGAAGTTCTGTGGATGGCAAGAGCAAGAAAATTACTAGAAACCTTCTGCAAATGAAACCCAGCTGCTTAAGCACAACCCCATATGTCTCCTACACTGTGTGGCTTTGATAGATTAAATTAAGCATAAGAAAGAGATGAAATATTTATGAAAATTAAATTTGCAGAATGCATGTCAGTAAGCCTGAAAAACACTTTTTTTCAAATGAAGACAGGAAACCACATTTTTCACCCAACCAGGTTAGGGTAAGTTATAGCAGCGGTATTCACACGAGCCTCTGAGATGCCTATGTTTCCTGCAGCCTGCTCAGCTTTTACTCAAACCACTGATTCAAGAAAGCAGCGACCACAAATACTGACTCTGACGTATCAAACATTTGTAAACAACACACACAAATGAAATATTATGTTTTACTCCTTCTCCAACAAAACGTATTTTGAAGGCTGGGAAAAAGATCAGATCACCTAAAGTATTCTGTGTACTGACATTACCCTGGACACAGAATACTGCTGGAATGAACAAAATCCTTGTTAAACGTTTAAGGGAATGCTTTCAGATATTTAAGTAAGTGAATCCATTCTGAAAGAGACACTTTCAGACCATTTGTTTACCAAACCTTCATATTTTCCTTGTACTGGCATTCTCCAAAGAGCAACGAAAAAAAAGCTTGATGGGGTAAAATAGTCACAACAACAGAAAAATCAGCTAACATTTAGATTCAAATGAAGCCATAGAAGTACAAAATACCCCCTGTTTGTTCCAACAGCAAACATCTTGCATGAAATCCCCCCAAATAGCTTGCATCTCTCTCTGTGGTCCAGGTCTTGTCTGTATCGGCAGATCTGTTATTACTACAGCAAGCTCTGCTAGTGAGTATGATCGGGTTTTCATTTCCTATCCAATCCTACCTTTCATCCCTTTAGAGGCAAACATTAGAAAGGGTGAGACCCTCTTTCCAGGTGCTCTTTCTCTCTCTTTATGGGGTTGAGAAGCCCAGATGACTTTTTTAGGGAGATAATCCTTCTGATAGTTTAGCACTCCATTATTTCAAATTCCTGCATGATACAAATACCCATACACACATGGAACTGTGACCTAAGGCAAACAGATGTGGTCTTCTTAGCAAAGCAAAACCAAGACACGGCAGTAATACTTATACTATGGATTAATAATAAAGGGGCTGCAGCTCTCTGTGCTGTTTACTGAGTGCAAGAGCCCAGACTTCAGCAAACCAGAGGCAAAACCAACTCTTCACATATTCTTGTGCTGTCTGAATGCCTTCTGCCAGCATGCCAGTGCCACAGGATGAGCCAGGACACTGGAATCATTCCAGAGGAGATCCATGATTTACTTGAAGAAGTGAAGCAAGCAATGCCTCCCAAGCACTCTTTCAAAAGAATAGCAACAAATATTCTATCTTATTTTCCCAGCATGTGAAAAGGATGTGGGCCGAACCAGCCCACAAACTGCTGACAATACATTAAGAATTGCGTACCTTCTATGCTGCTAAAGTGATACAATGCAGATATCTGCAGAGAAATTAGCGTGAGTTCTGCTCACATTAACACAGTGTCTGAAGTAACAGTCTAAAATTTGACCATAAAAAAAAAAATTATCTAATAACTCCTTACAGTCAGTTTGTAACATGAAATATGAAAAACAGAAGAGATGTAAATAGAATTTAGTAAATTGATAGGGTGGGCTTTCTAATAATCCCTAATCTTGACATTATAGTGCTATATTTCTTTTTTCAAAGATTTAAGCCTCCACTTCTTTTATATACTCAAAGACCTGTCAACACGAAAAGGACCATTTCCATATAAAATTGCATAGGTGTTTCACGTGACTTCCGGAGTAAAGATCTCATGGTTACTTTGGCTAACAAATGGCAAATTTAGTTTCACTCCACTCAGATGTTCTGCAGTCTAGCTATGAATCTAGAACAAACAGCACCCAAAAGTTGTAGGAGGGAAGACTTTGCTGAACTTCAAAATAAGCCTGGCCTTCAAACCCTGCATCTTGTCAAGGACAGATAGTGGAGGAGCAGACATTCCAGGAGTGATAAAGTCCTGCAGAGAACAAGTGGGTGCAAGGTCTGCATGCCTTGTGTGTCCTGGGCTGAACCATGTCTTCTAGACAAGTGAGGGAGGGAGGAATACAGGAAGGAAGATGCAAATCCTGTTATCTTCCTAGCAGGTATGGTGCTGAAGAGATCAGATTTCCAGCATCTGTGACGCTCACCACAGGTCACTTTTATTGCTGATTAACAGTGAGAGATTAATAGCTGGGGATACCACATAATGGCTTCAGCACAAAACACCAGAGCACACAGCCATGGCTATGCCTTTAACAGCTGCGCTCAAACTTGCAGTGCATTTTGCCATATGGTGACTGGGATCAGCTTACACTTAAAAAATTATTACTTTAAACACATACTGAACAACAATACTTCGTATCTACCTCTTGAATAATGCAGCCCAAAGGCTGTATGTCCTCATGCTTCATCCTTCAGCTTCACACAAACCAAAAAACATAACCTCATGTCTTGCAATTGCACAGATGTTTTACCAAGTGCTAAAACCCATGCAGGAGCATTGAATATTGCAGCCAGGATGCATTGGTCTGGCATTCTGCCAGACAACAGTTAGTCCAGCAGGTGAACACAAATTTCTTTTTCAGATTTAAATGAAGTACAGCATTGCCTGCTCAATCCCTTGAGCAGTGAACTGTGTGACAATTAACTGCACTAAGGAATTTTGTTACATCAGATTTCTATACTCACCAGCTTGCAGCCATTACTAATAATTGTGATGACTCAAAGTCCCTGTGGCTTTGGATCTTTTGGTTGTAGAGGCTGATGTGTCATGGTGGGGCATGAGGCTGGAGCACAGCAACAGAGAGCACTGTAGGCATAAGCATCACCCTGCTCCTGCAAGACGCTGCTGGCTTCAGTGCAGCTTTCTCCCTGATTTCCATAAACGTTACCCTCTTGCACTTAGAAAGATCTCTCATGATTTTCAGGCATCAGCCTAGGACCAGCCTACGATCTGCTCTGTGCACACTGGGAAGGCAGAAGGATCTGTCAAATAAATATCCCACCTACATCCCACAAGACAGGTAGGAGGGAACCAGGACTCAGCCCATGTAAAGCTCCATTTCTACAGCTTCTTAAGGCATCATTCCATTTATAGGGCTGATATTTCTTACAGAAACATAAAATAGCACTCTGTCCAAAATCCTGAAAAGATCTGCAGTTCTATTGGATTGAACTGATCTACCCTCAACACTTGTCAGGATAACTCTTTAGCCTCAAGAGTAGGGAGAAAAAAAAACCTTAAACCCAGCCAAAAATACCTCAACAAACATGTAGAAGTTAACAGCAAGATTAGAAATTGCTGGTCCAAGTAAAACAAGTGAAGTAAGTATTTAAATTAAACTTAGAAAAAGGCATAGGTCTTGTGGAAAGCAGAGAAGCCACAGGTGTAGCAACTGCCTTGACACACTGCCGTCACACTGAAGTTCCTGTCACAGCACTGTGTGACACAGCTGTGGCCTCAGATACAGCACCCACTGGATGCAGGGTGGGCAGGGGGATCTCCTTCCAAAGCACCAGTGGCAGCAACTTGTCACCAAGATGGAAGGATGCAGCATTTGGTGAATTTCTGCCCAGGGTGCATTCTTGCATCATATTTTCACTAAAAATTTAGATATTGATTTAGATGTGTTTGCTACAAAAAGCTTCACTTATCACCAAACTGAGAAGACTGCACATGAGATCAATGTTCCTACATCTGGGTGGAGACCAGACACAAGTGGTGCCCCCCAAGGATCAGTCTTGGGACCAGTGCTCTTCAACACCTTAATCAGTGACATATACGATGGAATCAAGTACACCCTCATCAAGTTTGCAGATGACACCAAGCTGAGCGGTGCAGTCAATACATTGGAGGGAAGGGAAGCCATCCAGAAGGACCTGGACAGGCTGGAAAAGTGGGCCTGTCTGAACCTAATGAGGTTCAACAAGGTCAAGTGCAAGGTGTTTCACTTGGGCCTGGGTAATCCCAGGTATTTATACAGACTGGAGGAAGAACTCCTGGAGAGCAGCCCTGCAGAAAAGGACTTGGGGGTCCTGGTGGACAAGAAGCTGTACATGAGCCAGCAGTGTGTGCTTGCAGCCCAGAGGGCCAACCATATTCAGGGCTGCATTAAAAAAATGAGTGGCCAGCAGGGAGAGGGAGGCAACTGTCCCTCTCTGCTCAGCTCTTGTGAGGCCCCATCTGGAGTACTGCACCCAGGCCTGGAGCTCCCAGCACAGGAAAGATGCAAAGCTCTTGGAATGGGTCCAGAGGAGGGTCACTAAAATGATCAGAGGGCTGGAGCCATCTCTCCTGTGAGGAAAGGTTGAGGAAACTGGGCTTGGAGAAGAGTAGGCTCCAGGGAGACCTAATTGTGGCCTTCCAATACTTGAAGGGAGCATATAAGCAGGCAGGAGGGGGAATGATTGCTTACATGGGTTGATAGTGATAGGACAAGGGGGAAAAGTTTTAAACTCAGACAGGGGATATTTATATTAGATATTAGGAAGAACTTTTTCTACTCAGAGGGTGATGACTCACTGGAACAGATTACCCAGAGAGGTTGTGGATGCCCCATCCCTGGAGGCATTCAAGGAAAGGCTGGATGTGGCTCTAGGCAGCCTGGTCTAGTGGCTGGCAACTCTGCCAATGGCAGGGAGGTTTGGAAGTAGATGGTCTTTGAGGTCCTTTTCAACCCAGGCCATTCTATGATTCTAAGAGAGAGATGACAGGACTCACACTGAAAAGTGTTCTCAAGAAATGGCAGAAGTTAGTGGGAAAGCCTGGTGTTCAGACAGTACAATGTAATACACCGTGTAACATAATGCACGTGCAAGGACACAAATAAAGAAACAATTTGCCAAATGGCCTTTCTCCAAAAAAACGATCTGCAAATTGTAAAGGCTTACCAGCCGAACACAAAAAAACAGTGTCAACCACCGTGAAAAAGGAAAACACTGCACTGGGGTGTACAAACAAAGCCATGGCCCAAGAAGCAGCCCTTCTGCAGCAGCCTGGGGCAGCATGAGATCCTGTGCTAAGGGCTGGGTTCTGCACACCTCCCTGCATCTAGTGGAAACCCACTGTTACATTAATGATATGGCTACAGGTGCTGTAGTAATGATGTGGAACCACTGGCACCTCCATGGGCATATCTCCAGGCAAAATGTAGGCTCCACAGCCTGATCATCACCCCAGTGTGATCACCCTGCACAAAACAGGCACTTGGAAGGGAAAGAGTGGAAGCACCTACCAAACAAATTTAGGTTGGAATGAATACTGCTTTAGAAAACTTTTCACGCAGCCTGAGGCCAAATTATTTAAAGGATCTCTTAATTTGATTTTAAGCGTACCTCTCATAACAACTAGCCTGGAAACTGCCTAGAGCAATAGGACTCAGACCCATAACCCAAAGGGTAGAAGGAAGCAAAGCATTACTAAACATAACTGAAAAATAAATAAACACATTAACAATATAATTTAACAGTGCATAGTTTTGCAATTTTTTTTTTCCAGGGATTTCTCTCCTAAAATTATCCTAAAGCACTTGGCTTCAATTGCTCCTACTTTCCTCGCTTCAATTGCTGAGATGCCTTGGGCTAGCCTTCATTCCTTTCTGCTCTCAGGAAGAGACAGGGAGCAGGTGAGAGCACTGGGGGCTGCCTCGTGGGCTCCCCAGCACCAGCTTGCTGACCAGCAAGTACACAGTCCTCAGAAAAGCAAAAATGCTCGCTCTGAACTAGCCACTGGTTACATATGCTGTAGTTTACATATGCTGCGCTCAAAAATCAAGACAAGCTTTGGCTTTCAACTGATGAGAGCATATTTACAATGCAAACTGAGTTCAGGAGCAGCTGGATGTCAAACCAGGCTCCTGGGAATCTTCCTCTAACATACGCAGCTATAGTCTTGCTCAGACGTAATATCTGACGAGCGACTTGGAGTACCTTTTACATGCTGATCTTTGCACGTGAACTTCTGCAGTGGTGCAAACATCTTGTCACAGAATTATAGAATGATCTGGGTTGGAATGGACCTTTAAGATTATGTAGTTCCAATCCCCCTGCTATATATAGGCAGGGACACTTCTCTCTAGACCAGGTTGCTCAAAGCCCCATCCAGACCCGTCTTGAATGCTTTCAGGCAGAGGGTATTCATAGCCTCTCTGGGCAATACAGTGACTCACTACCCTCACATCTTGGTCTCCTCCAGGACTGAGAAGTTTTCTGTGCACATCTCACTGCATTTCTGCTACAAATCTGCATATTGCCTCTGCAGATGCTCCTACATCAGAGTACATCTGACCGCCCCAGGGGTCAGCAGTCACACGGAGATTCCTGCTGTCTTGGAGAACACAGCTTCTAGAAGCACTTTTAAACGCAGCTGAGGTTTGATGTCTGTGTTTCTAAACTACATTAGATGTTGATTGAAGATTTTTTTTTTTATTTTTGGTGGGTTTATTTATTTATTTATTGTTTATTTTTGTGGGTTTTTTTTTAATTGATAATTCTGAAGGTAGTTAAAGAAGCCCCCTGTTTTTTCAAATGATCACAAAAAAAAAAAAAAAAAAAAAAGTGTCAGATCACTCACCCATTAAGAACATTTTCAAGGAAATCGAGACACTAATAAAACTCAAACACATTTATAGCCAGCTCCTGGTTCTGGGCAAGCTGCACACAGCCCCAACTGCACTGCCCAGTTGGGCAGCAGAGGGTGCTGGCAGAATACTGTAGGCTCCCTGCCAAGCATCCCCCAGGTGGGTATGCAATTGGGCCACAGCCTGCACTGAGAGTCACTGAAGATAAAGAGGATCAGAGTATGGATTGAAAGAAGGATTGAAATAACACCTACAGTTTGCAAGATTTGCTTGCGCTATACAAAACTGACAGCATGCTCACTCCTATGCATACACACAGACTATGAGATGGTCAGCTGAAAATCAAACAGAAAACATAACTTTCAGCAGCCTTTTGATCTACAAAGAAAACCATCAACCAATGGTGGCAAGATCTGCCACACCTGGCACTGCAGTCCCCCCTCTGCCCTCATCCCACTCCTACCACCCTCCTGGGCCAACTCATCACACAGGACTGCGGGACAGGTGGATTGAGTGAATGTCACTGGTCTTGTGTCTCATTAGGAAGTCAGAGTAAAATCAGCTGAAGCATCAGAAAAGCTCACTGCAGACTGAAGGATTGTAGGTGAGGTCACAGAAAGTTTAAGTGTTTAGTAAATGGAGCTGACTAATTAACAGAGAAAAAAAAGCTTTCCTTGCTGTATGTTCTTCCTTTCTGATGTGATACTGAGATTGCTAGCAGCCAAAAGACAGGCTGCTTTACTACCTCATTTGCAACATCTTTAAAGACGCTATGTTTAGCAAACAAACAAAATGACTGTTCAAAGACAGCAACGTACACACCTCCTGAAGAACATCAGCTCAGGAATGAAGCACACCACTGTAAGCACATTTACGAACTACAGAAAACATGCCCTCTCTCATTTGCCAACTAGTGAAATGGCTTTCAAATGCAATTGCTGTAAATACATTTCACTCATTAACGCAGCTTCCATATTTTCAGCCTCCATAATAAAGCTGCCACGATTGTGCTGTCAATCAAAATTCCAGCTCATCGTGGTCCGTTTGCTGCTAATTAGTGCCCCCTTCTCTTATGAGCTCTGTCAAATTTTTGCTTCCCGATAGTTAAATATAGCGTTTTCATTTGTCATTAGTATGATGCTTTCCAATCAGGATTTCAGCACGAACAAGTTCAGCCTTCTCACTAAAGGAGCGCAACAGTTCTTAGTATACTCAAAAATTAAAAAATAAATAAAAAAACGAAAGATAACAGCAAACAACTCGCTCTAAGAACGAGCGATCGAGCAAAGTTAAAACCTAAAGCCGCTCAGGATTCCTACGGAAAGATTTAATCCAGCACAGCCAGCGGCCGCTCTGTGAAGCGGCACACGGAGCCTGGAGCTGCCCTTCCCCTCCCGCCCCAACCCCCCCACAGCCCCGCTCAGAACCCCTCCGGCCGCACGTACCGGCTGCGCTCCTACGTCTCGGCGGCAGGTCCCGGCGGCAGGTCCCGGCTGCTCGCCCCGCTCCTGCCCCGCCGCTCGGCCCCGGGACGCGAGCGAGAGGCGGCTCTGCCGGGGCGGGCCGCGGGCAGGCTCCGTGCGCCGGGGAGCCCCGGCCCCGCCGCGATCGCCGCCCCCCTCCCGAGCCGCCGTGCCGAGCAGCGAGCGGCTCCCGAGCGGCAGCGGTAGGAGGTGAGGAGGGGGAGAGAGCGAGCGGAGCGAGACACCCGCCCCGCAGCTCGTCACTGGACAACTGCTGTAAGCGGCGGGGGAGCCGGTGGCATCGCTCAGGCGCTAAATGAGTTCCTGCGGCATGTGCGCGGGGCTGCAGGCGGCTCAGCCGGGCTCGCAGGTTGGGCTGCAGCCCGAGACGCGCTGCCTCAGCTGGTGGGGGCTGCCGGACCTCCGCGTTAACTACTTGTGGATATTTTCTCAAGAAAATGCTACTTTCCACCGATACACCAGTTCTGATCCCTTCCCAGTTGCTCAGGTAGGGTAAATGGATGCAATCCCAACAGATCTGCCCTTTGGCACAGCAACAGACATAGAAGTGTTCTGGCGTCACATGGATCTAGGTTCATGACCAAAACAGAGGTGAGATCCCCAAAACTCTGAATTCAGCACTACAACAGCAGCATTACAGACTGATGGACAGTGTTACAATCCATAACATTAGCACTGAGCAAACAAACAAACAAACAAGAGCAGTGTACTATTCGCTAAGAATTTACGAATTCACTCCATACCTACAGGTAGCAATTAGTAGTGAAAACACAAATGACAAGAAAAGCAGCTTTAGTGGTTCATTAGCTTCTTTTTGACAAGTTTGTTCATTTTGGCACTGACGCTCTCTGTTATCCTGCAGCTAATGGGAGCCTGGCATCTCAGTGGGCAAATCTCACTACTGTGTTTTAAATAGTATTTCACACTAGAAGAGTGAGCCAAAGATCCACATCCTTGAAGCGCTTAGTAAAGTGGAAATGACATGTACAACTTGGACACCTGGCAACACATAGTCATTAAGTAGCAAAATTCAGCTGACCGAAAGTCATCTTCCTAAGCCTGGCCCAGATACCAAAAGCCAAATGAGTATTGCTCTTGCCTGCCCAGTGATGTAGGGCATTTATTTTTCCTTTCTTCATCTGCTTGTTTAAATATCCATCACCTGGTTGATCAGTATGTCATTTTGCTATGTGACATCAACACAAACATACATTTCTATACACACCGTTTATGAGAATACAACTTTTCAGTCTGTGTTTTCATTGCAATATATAGGGCAGTATCTATGCTATTTATTTTGTAATGAGTCCTTAATTACAGGTTTGCTCCACACTTAATATCAATTTGAAAGGGAAATATTCTTGTACTTTGCATTTAATGTAGATGTTGTGTTTAACAAAAAATAAAAATAAAATAAAAACATTCTTGATATGTTCTTCCCAATCTCCCACGTGAGCACAAAAAGCATTAGTGCTTGTCCAAAAGCCCCAAATGTCCACGTGTCATACACCTTTCAACAAAAGGATAGGATGATGCTCAGTGAGTTTTTGGACTGCAAGGTGCAAAAGAATCATTACTTTGGACACAAGAGATGGACACCGCAACTCTTGGTTGTGACTGTAAAGAACTGGATAAATTTAGACTTGCGAATGGCTTGTTTCTTGAGATGCTACGGTCTGTGGTCATTGATTTGATGACACAAGAGGTCTCCCATCCCATACTCCAGTACTTTTGACCTGAGCATAAAATGATACAGTCCCATTCAGCAGAGCAGAGATGTGGTGATAACTCAGTTATGGGAAGCAAAGGAAAGAGAGACGCTTGTTGCAGTGAGACATCTTTTTCACTGTGCATTTTTAATGAGGGACAGGGCTCTCCTGTTGGTATTAGAGCACAAAGCAGTACAAATAAATAAACAAGGCAAGCAATAATGCGCTGTAATTACAGAACTTCTAGGGAGGCTGTCAATGTTCATGGATCTTCCCCTCAGCCCTGTGGAATAGGTCAGTGTTATAGCATTTATTCATTGCATAATATACAAGCAAGTGATTACACTGATAGGGAAATTGTACAGAAAGAAAATTTTCAAGATATCATAAATGTGGAAAAGATATTTCTACATCACAGAGGATGGCATAATTGTTTCCATAGTTGTTAATGTCATCAATGATGTAACCGCATCTTTAATTTCTTCCTGCTAATTGTGCTATTTCTTATAAATTCTGTGTTCTGCAAAAGCTCTTTGCCCATTAAAATACTTTTCTAAGCCAAAACACAAATCAAGTCTGAATTAACATCTCACTGCTTTTTTCCCCCTACTTTAGAAAACAATCAAGCATTTAAAGTACAGTAACAGCCACAAATGGAAGATTCTCCCCTCATACAAGACCTTCTTACTGACACTTTCTCCACAAGAACTTGCAAAACCAAATTCTTTAAGACACAGTTTTCTAATATTTTTGCTTGCTCTGTGGAGAAACATAACATTCCCATTCACAGTGCACAAACTCAAAAAGAACAAAAAGATGCTTTCACGCTACTTTGAAAAACTGGGGCATTCAAACCCAGGGGTAGGCAGACAACAAAAGCTGTGATGTGCTTAGAAATCTCTGAAAAGACTCTTAAAAGGCACTGCAGAAGGGACTTGAACAACTTTTGCCCAAATTTCTTCCCTCCCACTTCACGTGCGGAGAGTTCCTCATGCAGCCCTGGTGCACAGGGATCTGCCACTGCCTTACAAACAACCCTCGGCATCCCGTATGCAGAATGGCTGAAGAACCTCTCCACTATTCCAGGCACGTATTCCCTCCTGGTTACTTTGTTTTTTGTAGTATTTTGTTTTGTTTTCCAGAGCGCTGCCAAAGTTTGTTCTCCCTCCATCACCTCCCCCCATTTGGAAAGGGGAAAATGCAAGCAAGAAGGGAGAAAATCCCTCAACTTGCCCAAAGTATGCAAGGATGATTTGTGTTCTCACTTATGGGGTATGACTGTCACTGTTGATCTGCTTTCAGGCCTAGATTACATGTGATAAGGGCTGACCTTATTTGAGCATTCACACATTATGCACTCATGGAGAGCGGGCTGGACACAAAAGTCCCTCAGATGTTCTGGGCATCAATCACGCTCACAGCGTGGAGGCTGCCAAACTTTTCTTCCATTTAACTCGGGAGAGGAGAGGGTAGTCCAAGACAGACTTAATAAAGTTTAAAGCTGTGCCACAGTATATTTGGGGCCCATTGTCTTCTAAAAGTGTGCTTTTCAACAAATTCTCTGCAGTTACCACGGGCAACTGTTCGTCTTTAACAAATTTGGTCGGAGAGACTGTAGGGAGGAGGAAAAGTGAACAAAGGGTTTGGCCAGATCACTTAAAAAAACCTAACTCTACTTCTTTCTTTTATTTCTCACATATTTACAGACAAAGACATTTTTAAATTCATTCCTAAAAATTGAGTAATTTCAGAACATGTCTTAACACAAATGACAGCCTTAGGAACGCATGAAGCTTATTGTTCATCACATACAATTTTAAGTAAATACTTACTCATTTCCTCAAATAATGCATGTTTTTGTAAAGAATGTATTATAAACATAGCTCACCATTGAAATGTTTCATCTGTTGCGATGAGTGACACCTCTGTTTAAGCTTTCCTGATATCATGAGAATTACAACTAGTTTGCTAAATCGTCTGCTTCAGTCTGCACATTTATTTAAAATTACAACATACAGTCAGTTGGAAATAAGAGCACACAGCAGATGATGCATGTGCTGCTCTAAAATGTACTTACCAGCAGGGCCCAACTTAATTTGTAACATCTAAATTTCCATGGAGTATCAGCCTTACAGACAAAACACACTGCAGACATTCACAGAAACAAACAAAAAACACCCCAAACCATCCTATCTAGATCTTTAAAACTTCCTACTCCCAATTTCTCTGACACAAAATGACTCTTATAACAAGGTACAATTTGCTTTGCTTACATATGTTTGTTAACTCTGAAACCTGCTTACACCATGTAAACGTGCCTTCTTTCACAGCTGTCCCCGCATCAGTAACACTGAACAAAGGCATTTTTCATAAAGTTGGAAAAATGATGGTAACACATTTGTTAGCTGACGTCTTTGCCAAGGATGCTCTGGAGAGTTCACTGTGTCTCTCTTTTTCAGTTTTAGATGCTCTCAGTGATGGAGACTTTGTGGCTGCAAGTTAAGAAGTGTGTTCACAGTACGATCTATCTTATCATGGGAAGAGAGACTTGGGGGTCCTGGTGGACAAAAAACTGGACATGAGCAAGCAGTGTGTACTTGCAGGCCAGAAAGCCAACTGTCTCCTGGGCTCCATCAACACAGGGCTGACCAGTATGGTGAGGGAAGTGACTGTCCCTCTCTACTCAGCCCTCATGAGATCCCAGCTGAAGTACTTCATCCAGGTCTGGGGACCCAGTCACAAGAAAGATGTGGAGCCATTGAAGAGGGTCCAGAGGAGGACCATGAAGGTGACTGAAGGGCTGGAGCACCTCTCCTGTGAAGACAGGCTGAAGGAGCTGGGCATGTTCAGCCTGGAGAAGAGAAGGTTCCAGGGAGATCTCATTGTGGCCTTCTGATATTAAAAAGAACTTATAATCAGAAGGTAGACTGACTTTTTACACTAACAGTGATAGGACAAGGGGGGAGTGATGTAAAATTAAAAGAGGAGAGATTTAGATTAGATATCTGGGGGAACATTTTCACCAGAGGATGGTGAGTCATTGGCACAGGCTGCCCAAAGATGTCTGGAGGCATCCAAGGCCAGGCTAGATGGGGGCCTGGGCAGCCTGACCTAGTGGGTGGCAACCCTGCCCATGGCAAGATGGTTTATCAGATGATCTTTAAGATCACTTCCAGCCCAAGCCATTCCATGATTCCATGATTCCATGACTCTATGGGGAAGTTCTGCTTCTCTTCCAAGCACCCCCCTTGTTGTTTTTTTAACCCCTTCCAATTTAAAACTGTTTCTCAGTTGTGTGCCAAATGTGACTGAACCTCAAGAAAAGGAAGGAACAGCACGCTGCCAAGACAGGAAGAGGCCTATAGATTGAACCCAAGAAATACTCTTGAAATTCGAGTACCGTATTGTGAAGGAGGTAGTATGAGCATACACACAAAGGCATATACAGGTGCTCACTCCATTAAAAGTTAATTTCTGCATTTGAAAAGAATTACCATATAATCGAATAAAAGTACATTTTTCAGCCAAGGGAGATCAAGATCTGAAAGTGAAAAGGAAGAATGTGTCTTCACCTCTTCAAAAGCTCCTTGCTAGACTGAGTGTATTTCAGTAAGGAATCAACATCATATAAGGTGTGTAATTAGGAAAGTTGAAGGAGTTTGGATATATTTAACTAAAGCAGAAACAATTATATATAGTGTTCTGTCATATTCATCCTAATCTGGTCTACCCAGACTACACCCTGCACACTTAGACATGTGGGTGGGAGCCCCACAAACTGGAAGCCATGTACCAGCCATCAGCTCAAACAGCTGAGGACCCTTATCACAATAACTCCACCACCACCACTCAGCTCCTACTACAGAGCAGGCTAGTGGCAAAAGAAAAACCTTGCTTTACTGCGAAGGGTAAAGGTATCCCCAAAAAGTCACACACAATTCTCTGACACGGGTAAGACCAACAGCTCAGTTAGTCAGTATTCCTGTCTCCAATAAAAAAGATATGCTTTTTATTATTTTTTAAATGCATCGCTTTTTAATTTCATTGGGATGTCTCCTGTCTTTTATTATGTAAAAGGTTAAATGGAAGAATCCAATTTGCCTTTTTTTTTTTTTTTAATACATATTATTTTATTTTCCTTCTTCTGTCTCCAGTTATTGAAGCCCTCTCTAGCCAGCTGCTAGAGACTCCGCTCTCCTCTGGGAGATGGCTCATGTTATGTTTTAGCCACTCACCTATTTCTGTTGCATCTTTATATAGGCTGGGATGGCCAGATACAAAACTAGCGTTCCTGGGGAGGATGCAGCACTGAGCAACACAGTCACTTCCAGAAGTCAGTTCTACCTGTTGCTTGGAGTATAATGTTGTTTTTTTTCTCATTGTGCTAAGCAGAAGATTTCACTGACTTGATAAGAAAGGTATTTTTTGTACTCAGTTGATTAAACATACAGGAAATATACTGGGACTGTATATTTGATAATGAGAATTTGTCAAAAATACTTTAACCTATCTCTATTCATATCACTTCAGCAAATCTCTCTCAGCTTTGCTTGATTCCTTCAGACCTAAACTAATTTAGGTAATTGCTTTTTCTTTCTCTGAAGTCATTCTGTCCTGCAGAGCTTACTACATGCAAAAGCAATTCCAGAAGTAGCACATCACTGCCTTCCTAGTTAACTCAGCACGAGCATCATACCTTCCACATCCTTCATTTTCCTTTCCTTATGAACACACAGAGGAATACGACTGCAAGACTTGTAATGTGGAGGAGCAACAGGGAACCATGGTTGGATACAGAGGAGAGGCCCATAACTGCCCTGTAGCACCTCAAATAATCATTTCAGTGATTCACAATGATTTCTCAGGTCTCTAGTTTTCCTCTCATAGGGAATGTACTACTATAGACATGGGTATTGTGCATGATACTTGTGTGGACCCCCACTGCAGTGCCCAGCATGGGACACTGTTTCCCAGTACCCATAAGCCATGCTGCCACAGGGAGCCCAGATGCACTTTTAGCCCTTTGCTTTGCCCAAGAGAAAGGGATGAAGATTTAGGAAGGGACATGTAACACTAGCCAACACAGACATTTGAATGAACAAGACATCAAGTTTAAACCTACATCAATAAACCACTCTGTCATTAAATTTTTCTTCTTTCACAGCAGAGAAAAAAACATAAAGGGGTATTAAGCATGAACAAAAATAAATGGTAACGTTTTTATAAAATAAACTGTGCTCACTACATTATGGCAGAGTTTCTCAGTAGTTCATAGTTTCATGTTTATGAAGTTCTTTTTATCACAGTTTACATTTCAGAATCCAAACTATTCTCCCAACAAATGGACAAATAAGTAGATTTACATTCTGGGGGAAAAAAAGTATTTCTGATGGATCTGGCAAGTATCCTATAAACTCAAAATAAGCACCCACCAAAACTCTATTTAAATACAAAGAATACTTCTTTCTTACAAACTTTTTCCTGGTGAACAATCTCTAGTTCAAACCACCTTCCTTTATTGAGCCAAACAGCTGGTCAGTCCGTTTGCCATTATACCCCAGTGGCTGGGTAGCAAGTCACCCTGAGGAACCACACTGCTCTTAGGTGCCCAGTACTGCTGGGGGGTTAATGCCAAAACTTGCATCCACTATTTTTAACTCTTCTAATGACAGGTGCACCAGCACTACAGAAGACATCAAACACACAGAAGTCGAATGTATTTAATGGCTTCAAACTTGCAAGAACCACAAGCAGTGCTTGGCATCAAAATAAATCTTGGCTGTATTTTCAGGATTAGCACATTTTAAAGTCATTTTCATTTCATCACTGCTAAATTCTTTGTATTGCAATAGAAGATACACCAAAACCTCAAAGCAATCTCTAACACCATATGGACACAAAATGATGTCTCTGAATCACCTCTAACTGGCTTGTTGAACTTGAAGGCAAGGAGAAGCCTGCACACTGAATTTTCAAGTAGTAATTTCAGCATTACTTCTGTAATATTATTAAAGATAAACAGACATTTTAAATATTTTAGTTTAACAGCAGTCCCTCTCTTGATGGAGGGTTTTATTTGCTTGCTTGAGTTTTCTTATGCATGCATACTAAACCCAACAAAACTGGGCTCTGCCTCTTTAAATAAGTAGGCAGCTTCCTGAGTCTTCCAAATTCCTTCACCTGTCCCCAGTTACACAGCACAGCTGCTCTGGGGGTTAAGATTTTTTTGTGAAGTAACAGTTCATGATAATCTCATTAAATCCTATCTAACACTTTCCAGTTCATACAGGATTTCCTTAGTCCAGATGACTGCAGTGAGGATTGGCTGTTTAAACCCTCTCATTGATGAAAAAATAAAATAAAATAGTCACCCAAACCTCTCCTCCTTGCTGAGCAAACCTTTGCAGCTTAAGGAGCCAAGAGCTTAGCTCAAAGTGAGAAGCTGGAGGAAATACTAAGATGCAGCAGCTCTCTGCTGTCTCTTTCTAGAGACAAAAACCAGCATTAACAATACAGTCTTTAATATATTCTACATGAAAATTGTACTATGCATTATTCCTTAACCTACAGATCATTCTATTTAAATGTAGAAAAATCCCTTCTTTGCTCAACTAGGGTGCACCCATTTCCACTGAGTTGCAGGAGTAATGATTTGCAGAGCAGGCTCCACCAGCAGCCTGACTGCTCGTCTTCCTTAGCCATCCACCGGATGGGGAGAAAAGCCTCCAAAGCAGTGATTAAAAACAAATGATTAAAAAGATGTTATAGATACACTTCCTATTAGATCTTCAAAACCATGCTGTGCATGTCTTCAAAGTGGACAGGAGCTTCACTGAGGAGAGCTCAGCCCAGATATCTTGATGATGAACAGGTAGAAGTGACACAGTAAGGAGTGACACCCAAAAAAAACCAAACCAAAGCAAAAGAAACAAACAACAAAAAAAAAAAAAAAACACCACCAACTTGGATGTCTTAAACTGCTTCACAGGGGAAAAAATAGGCTGCATTACAAAAACAAACAAACAAACAAAAAAAAAACAGTACTAACTATGTTGAGCAAAGTAGACAGTTTTTCATTTTACTGTACATAGCCTCAATCAATTCCAGTTTAATAGGATTTTTCCCAGTTTACATGCACTTAAACGGCGAATGCATATTTCCTGTTCCAATAGCCAAAAATACTTTTTCAGCTTGCCTACCTAAACTCAGCCAAAATGAGCAATGCAAAATTTGGTTTAAAGCCTGCAAATAAGAGGGTTCAGGTATCCAGATGACAAATATTTTCATGAGCTTTTCAGTGGCTTACATCCAGGACAGCTCTGCAGTGATTTATATGTTTCCAGCAGCTCTAGGACGGCCTGTGTAAAATTAGCTGGTAATCACAACCCGGGATCTTAGCAGGCACGTTCCCCATCAACAGCAGCAGTGCCCAGCCCTCAGAACCAGGACTGAGGATATCTGATTGCTGTTACAAGGACAAGGCTCTATAGCACAACATTACACTAGGATTTTGCATGATCAAAGCACAGGTTGCCTTATTTAGGCTATTAATATAGGTGTCACTATTTATGATTGCCCTGGTGGCACTTTGAGCAGGCATTAAACACAGTTTTTAAAGTCTGTGCAGAATTTGTCTTTCAAACACGCACCCTACAGACATTCAGTGTTGGCTGTTTGCAGTCTAAGTTCCCACTGATGTTCACATTTTTTAATCCACTGAAATGAAAATTGTCCATTGTTCCCCTTGTGTGGAAGGGACTCAGTACTAATGGCAAAAGCTGTACCTTCCCCTTTCAGAGCAGCTCTCACGTCTGAGACCTCCCCGAGGAAGACTTTTTGCATTACTGTAACACCTTATTTAATACAGACGTGGTTATGAATCTCCATGCAATGCAAGTCTCTATGTCTTGCCAACAGCTGCTCTGGCTTTCAGGCTCCAGCTTCATCTGGAAAACAAACACACTTCTCCAAACTCTCATAAAATAGAATTATCTGTATAAACTTCATTGAATGGGGCAGCAGCACACTTTCTAATTCTTCCATGCTCTCAAACTGAAGATTGTAAATCAACATCTGGAGCACTCATTGCAAATTAAGTGAGTGCTTGTTTCAGTCAGGAGCTACTACACCAACAAATGCCACACAAGTTTTGAGATGCTGACCTGTCCCCAGCCAGTTATCACGGAAAGTTTGCCCATAATATTCACTTGACCTGCTGGAATTCCAGCCCCACAAATGGAGTTTTGCCCAATGCCTATGCCAAGAACATAGGGACACACTTACTCTATGAAATTACAGCAGGCTCTCACAGGCATTATTAGAGGAAGCTCTGAGGAACCATGAAGTCCATAAACCTAACTGAAATTGCAGTGTTTTTGTTGATGGTTTTTTGTTGTTTTTTTTCTACCTCCAGTGCAACTCCATCTATCTATGTCAAAACATGCAGAAAAGGCAGATGCTGAAGCACAGTATGTGTACTTTGTGTGTGGTGGAGATAGTTCAGCAATGTCTGCATGGCCAGATCAGATACTAGTCTGGTACCTTTTTCTGTCACTGACCTTAAACCAACACCAGATTGTAGTCATTCTCACAGCCTCAAATTAAAGCCAGTAGTTAATAGGAGACTCCCAAGTCCAACATGATCAAAACACAAACCCAGAATTGCTACTTCCTTTCTTGAACGATTCTCCCATAATTGGGAAAGACAAGATTCTGAAAGACATCTCATTCTGTGGACTCAGATCCTATTATGTTCATTCAGGTGAACATAATGAGTACCTCATGTATCTAGATTCAGTTCTGCCACGTTTTTCATTAATTTTGTGGGGGTTTTTTTGTTTTTGTTTTGGGGGTTTTTGTTTGTTTGGTTGGTTGGTTTGGTTTGTTTTTTTTTTTTCTACTTAACCCATATGTACCATCTAAACAAGTAGCACATGTTAAAAGATATTCTCTGCCTGCAGATGACACATCAATCTCAGCACTCGCAAATACTCAGACGGAAAATAAGAACTGGACACCAGAAGCTGCATGCTTATTGAAAACACGTAGCTGGACAGTATCAACATGACACAAGAACAGTAGATTAAAATTAACCTACATTTCTGTAATATCATCAAATAAATCGACCTGCTAATAAAAGGAAACACATTTCCATAGGAATATGGGTGGTATCCAAGTAACAATTCCACAATGATATATTTTCAATTAAAGAATTACGATTGACTACCCTTATTTTTTTCTCTCTAATGTTAGGTTGTAATTCGTTATTGTACAGGCAGCTGAATATTAACTTACAGCTTCTGTTCTTTGTCTTTGTAGTAACTAGGAAACATTTTCAAGGTCAAATCCTGATTTTATCACAAAAAAAATCTACCAAGAAAACATTTAAAGTTGAAGTTGCATTGCTTTCCTTTATCTTTTTTTTTTTTTTTCATCAAGATAAGGAAATATTGACAAAATCTGTGTGAAACTGACTGCCAGATCGCCAGTGGTGTGCAGGAGTGGGTAACACAACAGAAGCAGTTGTAGCTATTTATTGCTATTCTGTGACCAAAAAAGGCCTATTTCCTGCAAGACCACAAGACTCAGAAGAAACATTCAATGAGTCAATGTTTGCATAAGGCAACCCATTTCTTATTTAACTACCCATTTATGGTCACAATCTCTTAAACTGCAGGAGTATGAAAATTAGAGGACTCATTCTTAAAATACAAAATGGGATCTTCAAGGACATTATTACCTGGTTGTATGGCATTCTATCCCAACACATCATGCACTTATGTACCATGATATTACTTAGTACTGGCATATAATCAAACTACAAATAAAATAAATTACATTCTAATTTTTTTTTTTTCATAAACAGCTAATTTTTTTTGTCAATAACTGCAGTTTTGAGTTTTGGACAGATAACACTGACATCTGAAAGAAAGAGCATAGTATCCTGTGTTATCCAGTTTCTGACTAGAATTTAATTTCAGTAATTCAGATTTCATTCTGAATGCTAAACTGCATAGTCACTGAATTTAAAGCTTGGAAAAAACTCTCAGAATCTGAGAAAAACTCTTTTTTTTTTCCTTGAAATTGTTAAGAAAAGAAAAATAGAGGTATGGAGAAAGAGGGAATCAAGACTTGCACAGTATCTGTGCAAGGATTATTTCAAGATAGAAAGCTACCAAGAAATGCAAAAAAAATATTACATGGTGAACAGTAGTTCCTGCTTCCCATGGAAGCCATCTGTTCTGTGTATGTACATGGTTTGAAAGACATTCCCGGGATTGTGTCAAGCCAAAGGAATCCCCACTAGAGTTACAGAAATATAAACTCTCTTTACACTGGCAGAAGGGCTCTGAAATGCAGTTCCAAAGACACGTATACCACATGGAGCAGAACCGTAACAGTTCTGCTGACATGCCATACGTTATGCAGGATTTTCTCATCTGATATTATATGATGAGAACTGAAACTTTAGCAGGGATAACACTGCAATACTTTGAATTAGAAATTCTTCAAATGAGCACGAGGCAAGTTCTTCACTCCTCTCCATTGCAAAATGGCATCATCACCCTTTTTCCCGTTTGCAGCTGACATGAAAAATGCCTGGAAAATATTTCCAAAATAGGATTAATTCCATAGCATGATTTTTGCCATTACTGACTTTAATGGGAGAGAGACATGGCACAGTTTGAATTAAGTACTTGTTCCACATTCACTCTCAAAATCAGCTAGACACTCTGTGAAAATAAGAGTTTGAAAAGAAAAGTGTAATAATTAATATGTAAGAAAGACAATCCTTCCTGTTCATCTGGCATTTTCTCAATCCCTATGTCAATTATATGACTGAGTTCAAATTGCAATTATTTTTCCTAGGGAGCAATTAAATACTGCTACCAATGTTCAGCATAAACACTACTCTAACTACAAGCAATGCTCAGATGACCAGCTCAGGTTCAAAGGTTCACTGCACATGAATATCCATAAATACCACTGACAGCCTTAGCAGTATAATGAACTTTGCAACAACTCATGCAGGCAGTCTACTCAATACACGAACATAATGCCCTGAACTTTAAAGCAAGAAACTTCCAAAAGCAATTTTGAGCAAGTGCTACAGCTGAGACAGTGCATCTAAGAACTGTTCTTAAGTATTAAATATTCCAACCCTGTTTTTAAGAAGTTCCTGTCAGCTGTGATCGTGTTTATTATTTTTGAAATCACCCCGTGGAATCATACAGTAGAACTGAATGAAACATGAGCTCCTCACAAAGATGTTCAGTTCCACTGAATTGTCACGCTAATTAGTGGTCTATTTGTAACTCTGCTAATTTAACCATGTAACATTACAAATTAAATACCCTTTGCTTTTTATGGAAACATAATATTTTATCTTTAAGATGTTTACATTTTTTCTTGCAAACCACAGTACCTCATGGCCTCACATAAATAGATATTTCTGGCATCTATTGAAATATACTCCCTGTTTCCAGCTCAAAAATCTGTAATAAAGAAACATTCTGTATAAATTCTAGAGAATTTTTTCCAAGCACAATGCCGTTTCTTTAATTCGATTGTCGATCTTCCTAATCACAAGAATACTGCTGCTTTACTCCTGTGCAGAGTTATAGTGTGAACAGTAGAGGAAGGTACTGCACAAATCTGCATTCCTCATAAATAAGAAAAATTGAAAGCATGACATATTTTCTGACAACAAGCATCAGGAATCCCAAAATGATATTAGAGGGAAATGGAACAATATATGATTATTAAGATCATAGGGTTTTTGAGGGTACATACTAATTTTAGGTAACGACAACATCCCTTCTCATCTCCATGATTTAGAACATGACAGAGATACTCTTTTGAGGTGGTTTTTGTTATTTTTAATTTTTAAATTAGTACGGAAAGTTAGCATATCAGTTTCTCCCTCATGAAACGTTCAAGTTTCTTACAGAACTCCCCCCCCTCCAGTCTACTTCTCAGACAGCTCAGCTGAGCTTAGTCTGAACGGCCTCAGCAGCAGCTCAGGGCAGAACACTGAAGCACATCCAATGCAGATGGGAAGCACTTACCAGTCCTGCCATCTCTCGTCAGGAGAAAGGCCAGAACCATGAGCAGAAAAGCAGTAATATGTGCATGTCTACACATCTGTAGAAAACATCTGTCTGCATTCTGCTTTACCAGCGTAGCCACCTGGGATTCAGCACTGCAAGGGAGCTCAGCATCATCACAGGTAATTATTGTGCAGAGTACAAATAACGAGCACAGATTAGGGGCACTGCCTAGTCCAAATAAAAACTAGAGATATTTTCAATTATTTACTGCCAATTTGCTTCCTGAATCTCACCATTAGATAAGCAAAACACTGAAGTTAACAGATCTTTTTGATTTTGAGCTCAAGTTATGTTTTAATCACCTGTGATCATCAATTCTCCACAAGCATTTGCCTGATCTGCTTTGCTCTCCTACAAACCAGGAGCTCACATGCCATATGCCACTGTATATCATATAAAATCCCTTTCTACACAGGGATCCTGGCCTGGCAAAAGTGCTTCCAAAGGCATGTATTATTGCAACCACTTCGTCTTAACATAGTGGGGAAGTCTGTGTGTAGTAACGCAATTGATGCACAGCTTTCTGTGAGTCCCAGGAAGAGCAGATGACGGGAAAAAAACCTGGCCTGCCTATACACACAGTGCTTGGGAGAGGATCAAATGGAGAGTAGGTCACAAATCAGGTGACTCAACTCCTGTTGGTCACAAATTATAAGTAAGGAGCAGGCTTGTAATTTGAGGAATAACAAATCAATACAGTAGCTGCACTGTCTTCATCTTCTGTCTCCAGTATTCTCTTCAAAACCTCTGCAACGGATTTCCCCTAAACAGATGAGACAGTTACCACAACTCTATTCAGCAGCTGAAGTAATTTATTTAGTTTCATCTTTTCTTTCATATTCTTAAGAGCTACTCAACCATATTCACACATAGCTTTTTAACAGGGGATCTGAATGATGCATTTATAACTCATCTTAGATGAAAAGCCCTCTAACCCTGCTAGGACACAAGCTAATATCTAAAAAACAGCACTACTTTTTTTTTTTTTTCCTGCACACCTACATGCTTGTTCAAGTATGATACAAGTCTGAGAATTAACACAGAAGAACATAGAAGAAATATAGTTATTTAAGTATACAAAACTGCAAATTATTAGATTATTTTACATTTTTGATAGATCTTAAAACACTTCAAAATACTGCATTAGATCTCAAAGATGCAAAATTATGGCTTAAAAGCATTTATTGCAGTCCCTCTCTGATAACTGAAAGGCCATTACAGTAATGATAATACTTCATTTTCAGGACTGAAGTGCTATAAATATTCAAAACATACATTTTTTGAGATGGTAGTTTGAACATGTGCCTAGAATGCAAGTACAGCCTCAGATCTGGAGATGAAGAGCAAGCTATGACAAAGGAAGTAGAATAATCTGGATAGGAAAGAGCAACATGCAGAATTAAGGTGAGAAAGGCCATATGAAGACATGCAGCAGTGTACGGATGGCAACAGCAAGTTATCCATTAGCCGAGTGTCGTCACTCTCAGCTGTGACCCTGATTTTCTGCCAAATATTGAAAAGACAATAATTCTACAATAATAGCCACATCTGCAGTAGGCTCCAATAACTAAATAATATTGCTTTTTTATTATTATTATTCTCTTAGTTTATTCAGCTTATTAAATCCAGAGACATTGAAGAAGTGTTACTTCTCAGAACTGTTAACAAATCAAGATGCTATTTCCATGTTTCTTTAAAAGGCAACTGTGTATCTTCTAAAATGCAGTATTTAAAAATACAGTCTAAGTATGAAAGCACAAACACCATAGTGTAAAAAAATTTGCTACAACAAATACTACTTAGTTTCCAGGTCACATTCTGGTGCTTACAGCCTGTTGGAGTAAAAGGGATATGCAAATAGATCCTAGGAAAATAAAACTGTTATATGTTGAGAAGTTTGATTAAAAATCACTTCCATGAGCCAAATAAACCTAAATTGTGCTATATTTATTAAAAAAATCTCATGTTGCATGACTCAGCATCTTGATTACTTCAATAGATTGTTAGTTTTGGATAAATGGTCCCATAAGGTTGTTACCTTTTTTTTTTTTTCTTTTCAAATACTGTCTGATATTCTTTGCAACTGAATTACTATGTCGCTATTGTTAACATTTAGCACTGATAAATAGAATAAGTAGATCAGACAGGATCACTCACATCTTACTATATTATAATTGGGAATTATCATAAATAATGATTCACATCCAAAGCTGGATTTTAAGAAAATAAATTCTGCACCTCTCAACTCCATTCTAGGAAATAATAGGTAGCATATGTGTTGTATTTGCCTTTGGCAATCTAGAAATAACTAAATCTGGAACCAAAAGAACCCTAACTAATCCATGAAATCTGAAACTCTCAGGACAGGAGAAATGGCAAAACTTGAAATGCCAAATTATGTTTCTATATTATAATGAGAATATTTTAAGTACATTACATGCTTCTCAGAGAAGCCCTACATTGTAAATCATAACTAGAATTGTGAATCTATTTATCATCATCGTACATAAAAACTAGACATAATGAGATATTCATTAAGAAACCATGAAACTGCCTGAGAAACCTTTTCAACAGTCAGAAGGACAGCAGTTCTACTACTTCAACTAAAAGAGTTCAGCTGGGCTTAGTCTGAACAGTACTCACTGGTTCTGCTACCTTTCTCTGGGAAAGAGGCTGTAATTACCAGTACATAAGCAGTAATGTATTAATACCAGCACATCTGTTCTGCCAGTGAACACCTGTCTGCAACTTACATTACCAATGTACCAGTTTGAGATTCAACACTGTGAGGGAGCTGTGCATCATCTTTGATAACAGATAAAGAATTTTAAGAATAGGTGTGGGGCAATACATGGTCTAGATATAGAGACAGAGATTTGTATAACTAATTTACTTTCCAACATGAGAAAAATTGAGATTAGATGTTAAAGATGAGCAAACAATCAAGTCTAGCATACCTTACTCTTCATTAACAGGAAAAAAGAAGCATCCTGTAGTTACCTGTGGTAGACATTACCTATGAGGTTGAAACCTAACAGTTATCTACAACTTGGAGAAAAGAAGGATTTGGATTTTCTGAGCTCTTTGGAATTCTAGCTTTTCTTTTTTTTCATTGCCATTGTTCAGTGAAACATTTTTTCTGTTTTAAACATCTGCATACTCCTGTACCTCAAAGGTCCTATTTTACAACAGGAAAAATTATAAGAATTTATGTGGCATTGGCAAATCTATGGGTGCATCTCCAGTTCCAGAAAAACGTGTGGATTTTTTTTTACGTGTTTCAAATATTACTTTGAGTATGAAGTTCATCAAATGCTAGGAAGCAGAACTGAAACTTTCTCACTTGTACCAAACTGGCATTATTCTGTGCCCTTTTGGCAAGGCAGTTTATAAAAGAGGCAATAAGACCCATATTTTTATACACTGTCCATACATTTGGAGTAGTGCTTAAGTCTTTGTAGGCTGGGATATCCAGGAGAGGCAAAAGCACACTGCTATCCCTTTGGCCATGCTTATGTTATGTCCTCTTTCTCATTTAACATTAAAAGCTCATTTGTAGCTTCAGCTGAATTGCTAAAAATCAGATTATTTGAACATAAGAAATTATTTTTTCCCCACACTCAGCTTCAAGCCTTTGGTGATCATGCTTTCAAATTTCTCCCAAACATCGTGAGAAATGGAAACCTAGTTTTCCTTTTATTTTGCATGAAAGCATACATTTTAATTTGATCATCTGACTGTGGACACCAGGGATATCAGACAAAGAGTAGTTATCGGGAGGCTAATGATGAGATCACAAAAGCTGGCAGCTCTGCACTGCCATTCAGAGCATTGCAGGGGAATGTTGACAAAACTGCCCACTTATTTCCTATTGAAAATGCTCATTCACTGCAATTTATCTTAAAAAAATACTACAAATGAGACTTCCTAAACCATTTGTTTTCATCATAACTTTAGGATCTCATTTCTTGCACATGAGCTGCCTTTCCTGGTGTGATCACTGAGGGACGCCTGGATTCTTATTTGCTGTGAACCTGCTCATGCTGATTTGCTGGCTGCTTTTCCATTAAAAGGGAGGAAGAACCTCAGGGAGACTCCCCAGGAAAGAAATTTGCAGGAAAGAAGGCATGAAACACATCCTGAATCATGATACTGGCTGGGATCATGCAGCTCCTCAATTCTGTGTATACGCAACAGGAATATTCCCAGTTATTCTCATCACTGGCAAACACAGAACAGGAAAATGAAATGAATGTGTGGCTTCATAAAAAACAAACAAAAACAAACAAACAAAAAAAAACCAACAAGTGAGCATGTGAAGTGTAACAGCAAAACTACCTGTAAAGAGAGTCCTAGGATAATGGGAGATGTTGTGGCAAAACCAACTAAGGAACTGATCTATCATCCGCTTCAAATAAACATGAAGAAGGAATGAGCAACCACTACCAATTCCTGACCTGCACTCTCTTAAACAGAGATGGGATAGCAGTATAAGTAAACTATAGGCAACACCTGTTTTTCTTTCAAAATCCAGTAGTGTGCACATTCACATTAGTGCAAAAATTTAACAGAACACTTTAGTGATCTCCTAGCAATTAAACAGTGGCCAAAATGGAAATTCTCATTTCTGCAAAACAAGCACAGGGGAAAAAAAAAAAAAAAAAAGAGAGGGAAAAAGAAAAACAGGAAATGCAGCCTGCATCCTTCACCTCCTTATCATTTCAAAGTATTTCTAAAACAAATACTGCATTTTGTTTTAGCTCATGCAATTTTCTGTCCTCTGCTTGGGAACATGAAATTAGCCAGGCAAAACAAGAGGGAAGCCCTCAGAACAGGAGGGAGCTTCAAACCCGGGGAGCCTGTTCAAGACTGCAGTCAGCTTTGTTATTGGCAGCTGGCACTAGCAAATTATAAATATTAGAATAAAACACACACTGAAACAGTGCACATCAGCACAAGTTTAAATTTTCAGGTCTCTGTTTTGAAATCTATCATCTGTGAGCAATTGTCATAAATAGTTGACCCTTGCTCACATTGGCCAAACCATCACAATTTAAGATAGGCAATGCTTTTGGCACTTTTTTGTTTCATGTTTGCTTCCTTTACATTTTTGCCAGGGCCCTGGAAACCTATGAACAAAGAGTCCATATAACAATACTGTGTTTCAATGGTTAAATACTGTGGTTTTAAGCAAAATCATTTTAATAGTCAACTCTTTTTAGTTTTTAAATTAGGAGACAATTTTTGAATTTCTTCACAAGATGTTCTTTATGTAAAAAGATTAACAACAACAAAAAAAAGTTGTGAAATAAATGGCTTACGGTTCAGGGAGTGTTAATGAGGTTAGACATTTCCAAAGAGACCAGAGAGTGACAGCAACACGCAGAAGGCAGCAGTGCTGCAGCCACAGAGCTGTCCCCCAGCAGTGAGCTCCCACTGGAGCAAAGCAAAGTGAGGAGACAGAGAAAGGAAGGGCAGAAAAAAAACTGTCGTGAGTTCATGCACCCCTATTAGAAATTCATTTTAATTAAACAAAGAGATTATACAGACATTGCTGACAGGGATTATCAAAATAGAATGGCGCCACCTGCCCCTTGCAACCCAATTAATTAGTAGAGAATCTGAGGTGCCAATTATCATGAAGAAATAGGAAAGGATCAGTAAACATAGCTCATGGTGAACTTGAAAATTAACTCTTTCAGCTCAAGCCCTACAGCCTCCTGCTCAGAGTCCTCCAAAAGCCACGCACTGACAACACGAGGGACTTTTGCAGATCCTTATTTCACACGGCCTTGTGAAGAATGACCACTTCTACTCCTCCTAAAGTCCTCATGTAGTTTTTAAACTATATTAGGAAACTTAAATTGATAGCTCTGTCATTTAAGTTTGAAAGGCCTTTTCAAAGACAAAGCTGGACTTCTAACTGTGGTGGAGGCACATAAAGAAGATGTAGACCATTTCCCATTCTATACCCGAAAGCTTCAAAGACAGAAAAGCTCTAGGCAGAATTCCAGTTATTGACAAAAATCAGCCTGCAGTCAGAATTGCTCAAAACTTGTTGATAGCAAAGCTTCTCCTCCTGCTACAGCATTCAAAACTATACCCACCCTAAAATCTACAGACTTGGAAGTTGTGTCATAAAGAAGATTTAGTATTTCATATGTGGGGCTTCAGCACTTTTTCCAGTCTTTGAAACCAACCTTATCAGAACAGCAATCTCCTGATTTCTTTGAAGAAATAGTGCTAGTGTGTTTCTTGGACATATGTAGTAACCCCTTAGCTATACTTCATGGTTACCTGAAGGTCATAAAAAAATAAATGGACAGTCAGGTGCAAAACCACAGAACATTTTTTCACTTAATTTCAGTGAATGATAATTTACTTTAGAAAATGTTTACCTCTTCACTGTACATATGCTCACTTTATGGTTATACTGACAGCTGTTAAAGATAAGACAGAATGATAAATTTGCCCTGAAGATCCATACATACTTAGTGTCAAAAGGCTGGATGAACCATCAGCTAGCCCTGTGTAAATCCCACAGTTTCTTTCACTCTGCAGGATTTAAGGTGGAGGTGAAAATTTCTCCCTAGTTATGCATTCTTTCTTCTTCATTGCATGTGAAATTTAAAAGCGCTGACATGAGCAAGCGTGTCATTAAGTAGCTGCTCTAGTAATTTAAACAGAAAAGAATCATTTCAAAATTTTGCTTGCACTGTCGATGTTTTCCAATATTCCTATAAATAACAATGCCAACAGAATATCTTCAGCCAGGTAGTGCAGCTGAATCTAAATTAATTACACAATCGATGCTGCATGACACATTATTACATGTAAGTGCTTGTCACAAGAACTGCTCAAACACAGAACAAATATCCAAAAATTTTAACAAAAGCAAAATGAAATACGACATTTTAAAAGTAAGTCTGTTTGGAATTCCAAACCATTCTTCCCCAGATCAGTGCTGAATCTCTACTCAATGACTTTTATTGTTTTGGGATCAGAAAGCAAGGAGTGAAACTTCACCATACTCTACAGAGAGTTTGTCACTCTCTGCACACAGGACTGGTGAACTGAGGGAGTGGGACGTGCCTGTACTTGGTGCAGCATGCTACAAACAGAAGCACCAAACTCTGAGTGCCAGAACACAGCACCAGGCAGCTTGGTGGGACCTCGCATACCTGTGGGGTGTGAAAAGGCCACTGGCACTCATCACCAGCCATCAGGATTGAGTTCATCTTATCAAATGGGCCTTTGAGTGTATTGTGAAGTAATTTACCAACCGAAAAAATCATAACGATTTTCCACTTCATTTACTTCAACAGTAGCTACGTAATGTCAATAGTTTTAAACATTTAATTAGACACACCACGTGTTTTATGCTCCACTAATTACATAAAACTGTGCTCAATAATTTTCTCCCCATTGAAACAAACCTTCAGCAGCTGTTAAAACACTAATTGGGCGAATGCCTCCATGCAACGCATTTGACCAGGAGCCAAGTGCGTTTCTCCTGAACGGTGAACGGGGTTTTTTCCAATATCCGCGATGGAATAGTAAACGCGTGTCAATCTGTTAGCCAAGGGTGAACTCAAAACATTTATTTTGGCTGTCACCTTCAAAAACTAACATAATATATAAAATGCAACAGTTCAGAAAGATGTTTAATTATACTGGGCTCTTAATTTTCCCTGCTTCCATTTTTACCTCCAAAGAGCAACTACATTTGACACAGAACTTGTCATTTATAATCTCATATGAAATCAACACATTTTATTACATGGGGGCTGCTTTGCAAATGTTATCGCAGTTATCACAAATGGAACTGTGTGCTCAGTCACACTGCTGAGCTTGGGGAGGATGAGGTCCTTTGTACTGTGAGAGATTTTATTTCTATATCTCAATATTTAAAAAACTGGACCATAAACAAATAATTGAGTCTCAGCAATCTGTGCATACATTTGCAAGGGATGTAAAAGCTTATTTCAGTCCTCAGTGAAAAGATAACTTCAAGACCTATTTTTGCTTTACAAAAAAGGCACGAAGTTTTACTATCAAGAAGTTTGAGGTGATCTGATCACAATCTGAATTGAATCAGCCCCTCTAAATCTCTCAATTAGCCTTGCATGGAGCTCTTAAGCTTGGATGTAACTGCATTAAAATCAGTTTCTCTTAATTAGTAACTAAGTCTGTACAGCTGCAGCCTAAGCATGGCCCTCCTATGAGGATGTAGGCTAAGCAGAAGTAACCAAACAGCCAACAACAGGAATTCTCAGGAATACTTTCCCACCTTGGCAGGACTCAGGCCAACCTACAGGTCTCTGGAATCATGGGCTTAGTATCAATCACATCAAGACAATTCCATGATATCTGCTTCAGGATAAGGGAGAAGAATTCCTAAAAGAGGAAACTGCCCGCAGTGGCTTGCCTCAGAGACACACAGAGGAATTCCTCTTTACATATGTAGTTTGTGATGACCTAGATAAGCACATGTGACCGTTCTTTCAAAAGAAAAATAGATTTTCTTTGTCTTTGACATAGTTTGACAAATTTCTGAACATCCTAATCTGTGCATGAACATTGCTTTTATAGCACATGTGAACTCCAGAATGCCTGGCATACTACATGCAATAGATCTCTTATGTTTTTAGTTTATATCAACTTTTGCTGAATTTTGTTAACTATAGATTTTACATATATATATATATATATAAATCATTTCCTGCAGTTGGTAATCCAATTTACAAAATGCTTCAAAAACAAACTGTATGTGTAAACTTATTGATTTTATATTTTCCCTATATTCCAGGCTAAAAAAAAATTATTATTATTATTGTTCTCAAAATTCTAGATTTCCCTTAAATGCCAATTTATAAATGAGCACCACTGCACTCACTGAAACAATACCTTGGTTTACAACCCCTTGTTTGTGCAAAACATTGACACTGAGGAAAAAAAATGAACCACACGGCTTCCCACTAAAATAGAAAGCTTGCCAAAACTTGTGGGAGTCCTTCCAAAACACTTCTGGAAAATGAAGGGGGGCATATTCTTTCCTTCCTTTCCTATTGCCATTACCATCTACATCAGATGTATTGTTGAATACTATTTCTTAATTTGCATCTCAGAAGTTACATACATTTCTACAAAAAATGCACATATCCATTCTATCTCTGAAAACTGTCAGAACAGATCTATTTTAATGAGTTCTTATAGATCCTATTGATCTCACTGAATTTATACAGAGGAAACAAGCAATTTCTACTTAAAAAAAAAAAAAAAAGACTTAAAAAAAATAATGAAAAGCACTAAACAAATTTAGCATCCGTAACTAAGTTCAGACAGATTTTCTGCCCTTTTATTTTACACTGTGAACAACAAGTTGAACTTGATGATCCTTCAGATTCTTTCCAGCTCCGAACACTCTATGATTCTGTGATTCACCGCAACAAGAGAACATTTCCTGGGTAAAGGAGAGCATTCAGCTCTCTATTCTGGATGAGGGAGAAGGCTAAAGCAGAAAAAGCTACATCCTTGCAGGTTTTCTGTTCTCCATGACTTTGCTAAACATCTCCAGATACAAACAACTCCAGGCACAGATCAGAAAGTCTGGCTTCATTAAACCCCCAGAACTTGCAGCTTCCTTTGCCCGACTTTTGGAAGTTCTTAATTTAGCACATTTCTTAGGCATTTTCACAGGCAAGGAGATCCCTTATGAAGTATACCAAGGAAGGTAATACATAAGAGTAAAAATCCTTGTTGAATAAATTACATTAAGATGTAAAAATGAACAAATAGAAGATTTATTACATGCAACTGTGGATAAAATTTCAAGCACTTCTATGCTAACAGTCTATAGAATTTTTCCTAGTAATTCAGACAACATTTAATCTCTCCATTAAACTCTTATGTGCCACAACAGAGTTCCCATTCTGATCTCTTCACAAATGGAAATAGCAAATTTAACATTCAGTTTTCCAACTTACATCTCCATATAACTCCAGCAGGCTGATGTAAGAAAACGTCATCTGAGAAGCTAATTAGGGCCCCAAAACCATTAATGCATGACAATTAATGGTAGACCTTTTTGTGCTGTTAGAGATGACATTTTCAGTCCTCTTTTCACAGAGATGTCAGGCGGTCTCATACTCTTAATAGAAAGCATGTCTCTGTGTATATAGCTAGTACATGAGCCACGATTTCATTGTATCTGTACATCACCTTTCTTGCATGATCACTTAGAGCATCTTTTGTAGTACTTTTTGTGTGGACCTGTTTAAAATAGTGTAGGGATATTACACAGGAATGCTGTACTCTCTAACAAGAATACATTTTAAAAAACTTAAAGATATGACTTTTTCTATTTTATTCACTACTGAAAAGTTATGCATCAAAAGCAAAGCTCATCATAAAAGCTAGCACAAACATTTTTGTAGTTTTTTTTTTTGCGTGTGTTTAAAAGCTGTGAAAATTCATTTACTGAATTTCCTGGAAGTGCTCATCCAGGAAATGGTAGTGGAAATTGTTCCACTAGCGTGGAACAGTTCCTGCACATGCCAGGAGACTAACTCACAACAAGAATCCAGTATGTCTTTCCAACACTTTTGTCACACAGTCTGAAGATGCATATTAGCTTCAGTGCTAATGTGGCAGCATTTCCCCTATATGTGAAAGCTCATTTTGAAGTCACCTTGCAGTTGAAGATTCCAACACACAGCATTAGCTTTGAATGAGCTGAATGAGGAGTTTGAAGGAGTGCAGCTGAATTATTTGCCCAAGCTGATCTGTCTTCCACCATGCCACTTCCAGTTACCTGCTTTGACCATGAGATGGAATTAGACGACCTCCCAAGAACTCTTCCAATTTGAACAACCCAATCATACCCTCAGAACATTAATAATTACATTAGGCAGCAGCAACCTCAGCATCTTCATGTGCAGCCGATTTCCTAAATCTTCCGTCTTATTGCAAGAGACCATTACATCCACCTCCTGCAGCCTGGATAACTCAATGACTTTCTTATAATGTACGACGTGCAACAGAACCCAGAGGCCACAAGGTCATTGTATCTTTCCAGTTTCCTCCTGTTCACTGTATTTACTTTAAGAAAATTCCTTTATCAACCACAGCCATGTTCTTAGAAACGTGTTTGTTTCAATAAAAGTACTTACTATTTTATGGAACTCTAAGGCCAATGACCCAAATCCTATAAATCATCAAAAATATTTTTTCTCACAGAATCCTAACTACGCTGCTTTTTTTCTCAGTAGCAGAGAAAGCATATTATTATAAACAGTTACATTTTTTGCCTATACTAAAAATTCTGTATTAAAAATATAGTAAACGAGTGACAGATGTTTGAAACAGTGGACCTACAATGAAGTATTAAATACTGCTGGCACAGTGAGTCCTGTGGTACAGTTTAGTCTGTTTTTGCAATTGGCATGTTTTCACAGCTGTAAAAGCACCAGAAATTACTGTCTTTGCTCCAGTATTAATACAGAAATCAATGAAAAAACACACCAGACGGTTGAACAGATTAGACTATTGTTCATACATTCTATTATTAAAATCATTTGCTTTTATAAGTTAATATTAAAATCAAATGTTTTTAAGTTGTTAGAGAAGTAATATTCAAAATGATACTTCATGGGTTTTCTATGTACAGTTTCACATTCTGTCAAGACAAAGTTGCAAGCCTCATAAGAAATAAAACCTCCTACTTAATTTTCTACTCAATAAGAAACTCTGAACAGTGGCAGCATGGAAAGGATGAATAACCTCATGTGATATCCTTACAGACTTGAGCTAAGTACGCAGAGTTGAGGTGAAAGCCCTTTTCCAAAATTACTGGTAGATGTCTTAAGGCTACATGAGCAAGAAGCTGAGATAATATCTAAAAGCACATACTGAGGCACAGCAATTCTGACACTAATGCATGCTACACATAAGAAGGGCAAGGACGTAAATTATACAATGAATAATAATACTAAAATCTGAAGACCTCAATCCAGTAACTACAGGGTTGATTTCAGCAGCATTATAACCATGTCAGGACCTGCTCACCACTGCACAATTAACTGTTAATCTGTAGCTCCCACAGGAGGAAATGAGGAACACACATCGTCAGCACTTCATTTTTGATCTCCTGCTACATTAAAGGTTTAATTTCTGCATCCCAGTTCAATGACACAGAGCTCCAAAATTGAATAGTACAAGTTCATGCTACTGGACAAATTTCATCCCAGACTTTGCTTCATTTACTTGAGTATCAGCTAAGTAAGCAGTGCCCATTGTAATCCTGATGAAGTGATGCCTACTTAAGTTGGCAACCAGCCTGAAACAGTGATTATGATTGCTATGTAATGTCAGCAGTTTGGGTTTTTTTTATAACGAGTCCCACTTCCAATGTCAGTTAGGAACATTAATTCTTATGACTTGAAACTCTCTTACCACGCAAAGCAATATGGAGAGGAAACAAAAACTTATATCTGCTGTTAACTTAAAAGTGTGGAGGATTAGCTTGAAACTTTGAGGGAATTGGAAAAAGAAAATGAACTAATTTAAAGTATAGGTATCAATTTATGCTGAAGTTCATTATTTGGAAGGGATGAGCTGCTGAAGAAGACAAAACTTGATTAAAGCCTCCTAAGTCTGGAAACACTGTTTGAAAAGCTGGGACAGGGGGGGAAGAGGGGAGGTGAAAGAGTGGAACAGAGGCAAGTACTCTGCATGTTGAGACTGACCAAGAGGCAAAATGCTAACATCTACAGTAACAGAAACAAAATCCCAGAAGGCTTATTGTTGAACAGCACAACTCATATTCACTAAATGAATTCCTTGGGCTAGAAGCTTTTTTCTGAAGAAACGTGGATGGCACAATTTTTTCTACTCTCCTTGTAACATAGAGTGCTGTGATTTGTAATCAGGGCTGTATTTTACCCAGGTAGCTAAAAATTCAGTAAAAACAAAACCAAAGAGCATCACACGTACACAAAAATAAAACTGAAAATGTCAGTGATCCAAGCTAATCATGATTTTCAGCCTCTAGAAACTAAAATGCGACCAGCCTCAAAGTAGATCATGAATTGAAATCATGAAAATGAAGACCTATGCTCAGAGGGATTCAAAAGAGATACAGATATGGAATAGAGGAACATGGTTTAGTAATGAAGTTGATGGTTTAGGTGAAGTTGATGGTCAGACTTTCTGATCTTGAAGGTTTTTTCAGACACAGATGACTCTAACCCTGAGACATACCCAATTATTGACTTGAAGAGTTGCCCATTGCAGTGCTGGCACTCAACAAAGTGAGAACAGCATACAGTGGCAGCAAATTGCACCAGTGCTTACATCCATACCCACATCTTGGCAAGCACTGCTATCATAGTGGGATGGAACCCCACTGATTTCACTGGTTTGCCCTCAAGGGATGCAGTGGCACAATGTAGCTATGCTGCCATGATGGCCAGCACAGCCCATCATGTAAGAAAACAAACATTTAGGCTAGAGAGAAAAAAGGTCAGGGGCTGTAAAAACTGGGATGGTAGAGAAGGAGGGGGAGTAAAAACAACCACTGAGTACAAAAACAAGATAAATTTATTGAATAAATTATTTACTGGAATTATTCACTTAACTTCAATTACAATCTACCCATTCTATCCTTCGTCTACTTTGTCTATTAAATTATAATAAATTCTTCTATTATAACGTGGCTTTGCGCCTGCTGATTTAAAATAGCTTATTTAAAAAAAAATAAAAAAAAAACAAACACAAAAGTCTGATGCTGTGTAGCCTTCCATAGGATTTAGATGTGCACACCTGGAAATCTATAAAAGACTTTTTTTTGAGAAATTCATTCCCTGTTCCAAATTATGGAGCATACAATATTTAAATTGCTACCAGATATTCTAAATAACATAAAAATAGGCCAAAGACATCAGAATAATCTTAAAACAAAAATATCCTGCTGCTTTCCTGAACAGTTTGGCATACATCCTTTACCAAATACACAAACACAGTCCGGAGAATATATACTATCCATCCTTCAGGTCTCTTTGCTGAACAAATATTTTATGATTCTTCTGAAGGAAAAATGTTATTCTCCTTTACCAGATCATCTTTGGCAATCAGAAAGGACTGTAGTTAAAAATTAATCCAACTAGTACTCAGAAAAAGGAAAAATGCAAGGGTTGCTTTTATATGCCATATATATAAGTAAATTCAATTTCCACAGAAACACAAAATATATAATTTTTGTTAAGCATCCCAATTTGTTCTAGGATAAAACAAGCAGAGATTCAAAGTAAAAGGTCTTACATTGAGATAACAGCAGGGGAAGCATGCCATTAAACCAAGGGTTTTAAACTTGGAGAGTGGTTCTCCCCCTCATCCCAATCTGACTGCAACCACTATTTTTATAAACTAAAATTGCAGTGTATGTTTAATTGTTTATATACGCTAATTTTATTATCTTAGTATCACAGAATTCTTTGAGTTGGAAGAGACTTTTATATGTCATCTTGTCTAACACTCCTACAATGAACAGAGACGTCTATAGCTCAGTCAGGTTACTCAGGCCTTCTTCCAGGCTGACCTTGAATGTCTCCAGGGATGGGGCATCCACCACCTCTGGGCAACATGTGCCAGTGTCTCACCGTACTTATTGTAAAAAGCACTTCTGTTGTATCCAATCTAAATCTCTTCTCTTACAGTTTCAAACCATAACCCCTTTTTCTGCCACAACAGGCCCTGCTAAAGAATCTGTCCCATTTTTTCTTATAGTCCCCCTTCAGCTACTGAAAGGCCACTGTCAGGTCTCCCTGGAAGCCTTCTCTTCTCCAGGCTGAGCAGTCCCAGCTCTCTCAGCCTGTCCTCACAGGGGAGGTGTCATTTTTGTGGCCCTCCTCTTGACATGTTCCAATAAGTCCACGTCTCTCCTGTACTGAAGACTCCACACCTGGATGCAGTACTCCAGGTGAGGTCTCATCAGTGCAGAGTAGAGTGGCAGGATCACTTCTCTCGAACTTCTGACTACACATTTTTTAATGCAGCCCAGGTGCGTTTGGTTTTCTGGGCTGTGAGGGCATGTTGCCAGCTCACATCCAGCTTGCCATCCACCACTAGCCCCATGTATTTTTTCAGCAGGGCTGTGCTCTATTCTTCCATACACCAGCTTGTACTGAGAGTATCTTCCTTGACTCCAGCACAGTACGTATTGTATTTAGGAGGAAAAACCAAAACCAATAATGAAATAGTGAGCAGTTTTTACTTTTTTAAGGTTTTAATGATTCCATATGAACTACCACCACTATGGAGCAACTCACAGCAAGGCCTTATGAGACTACTGGGGCAGAGGCTGCTTCCTGAGCAGCAGGACACAGACAAACTCCACTGCAGAGGGGGGCAATTCCAAAGATGCAACTAAAGACAGCGAGGGGATTTGCTCTGAACGGAACAGATTCGTTCTCTCCCTGGTGACAGATAAAGGTGAACTTATCAGTACAGAAAAACTCCACACATTCTTCTGTTTCTGAAATTCTGAAAAAGCACTAGCATTACTTCCCTGCTGTTTCGCCACTGATGTCTACTACTATTTAAAGGGTAAGCGTATACTTCAGAACTATAATTCACTTAGCTAGTTACCATAGCCAGTATTATGTGGATAAGCTTGATATATCTCTGTTCCTAACCTACCAGAAAACAATTTATGGAATCTAATAAATTAAAAATGAATTGTCTCCAGAAACCATATATTTCACAATAAAGATATGCTCTTTGATCACAACTCACTTTGCTATGTTCTAATTAATTTTTATACAGAAGTACGCTATGGCTCCATGAATAGATTTTATACACCAGACTAATCAGTGAATATTTTCAGCTGTGCCTTCGTCTTTTCACTTTCCAACCAAGTTAAATATTCACAGAATTCTAGTATTTATGGCATAGCTTTCAACCTATGTACCATTTCAGTTTATGGAAGCAAAGACTCGTATTTCTTCTTTGCTTTCTTGATCCCAACAGGCATATAATAGAGACAAATACATCCAGATAGCTTAAGGACCTGACTCTGGACTAGAGGGATCAACTACTTTTTTGTCTAGTGGAAAACAGAAACAAAAACTGCAAAACTACTGGAATTAGTCAGCCACTGTGTATCTCCTCCACGATATTCTAAGACAACAATATCAAATGGCTATATTCCTGTGTGAAACAGCAAAATAGCCAAGATGGAAGTACATTTTTGTCCTTGAGGAAATTAAGAAAGTATCTCATAAATTCCAATGAATTCCCAGTGAGAAAGAGAACAGCAAATTTAGCTTCAGTATCAGGCATCACTTCATAACACAAAATTCTTTTTGCATACTGTGTGGTCTAGAGACACCAGTAAAGTTGGCAGAGTATCCCTTTAAAAGGTCGGAAGAGTATCTCTCTAGAGTAATTTGAGTGCATATAGATCCTGCCATGGGACAACTGTAAGTTAGCTGACCCTTGGAGATCTCTTCCAGCATTTTTCTGTGATTCTGTAACAACTTTTTTTAAAAAGTTAAAATTTTAGAAACATTCTTTGTTTTATGCAGACACTGTGTCCAGAAGCATTATTACACTTTGGTACTGTTTTCCTATGGACCAATGTCGCAAAGAATAAGGAATACACAGAAATTAAATGAAATTATTGGTTTATGGAGAGGGTTTTTTGTGTGTGTGTTGTGCTTTTTCTCTTGCACATAAAGACCATACAAGACCCTTTATGTTAAATGCTTAAAAATGAAAGTTGATTCTGTAATACAGACAGGAAGTTAATGCAATGGGAACCAAATGGGAGTAATGGGACACAGGTGGTTGGAATGGGTACAAAAAAACACATAGATGGCCATGTACAGCACAAATTGAAGCCTGGAGATAATTATAACTGCAGCCTTCCAAAAGAAAGAAGGGCTGTACACTATACAGTAAGCTGTATCAGTGCTAAAAAATTGGCATCTTAGCACTAAGGAAAGGGTGCTTATAATTTACTTATAACTAATGCAATCTGATGTGTCCATGCTGACCATACCTTGTTAAGAAATATAGTGGTATAGGGCTTTCTATGCAAATATTTTAACTCTTAATCAGCATTAGACCTGAGTATAACAGATGTGGTTCATTCCCCAGGGTGAGATGGAATTTACTTCAAATTTGAATGAAGGTACAAGCAACCATACTGCTTCAAATGTTACAGGACAATATTGACAGTTCAGTAACAAGTAATAGCAAGCAGAATCATAGAATATCTGTTATGCAGAAAATAAGTCAGAAGATCAAATACACTTAAACTTTAGTAATATAGTTTGTGTTACTAAAATTCCTTAATTTACTGATCTGCTTATTCTAAGGCAGAGGACTAATGTCCTTGTAGAAAAAGATTATGCACAAATTATAAACGAATGTCTCCTGGATGAAAACAAACACCTTGGAGAGGCGTTTCTTTAAGGGAAAGTATATGCAACTAAGAAATTATATAAATCAGCCTCAGAGAAAGAATAAAGTTCCCAAGGGTCTCTGCCATTGGATGTATGAGGTTAAGACCCTGAAAAAATACAGGCCAAATCTTAAGCTTTGTAGTCACAGCTATTCCAATCAACAGCAGAATCTGACAATAGGTAATTAAAAGGCTATGTCGAGGGCTTTGTGGATTTGCGTTTTATAAAGGTGCCCAGCAAAACATGTGACATAAGGACGATATACTGATTTTAGCTATTTGTCACCTACAGAAAGAGTTAATTGCAACATTTGATAAAGCAGTAAGATTTGTTTCATATCTCTGGGATTCTTTAATAGCTCAAGTCTGCTGTTGAGTGTTTCCGTGTTGTTTTATTATAAGAGGAGAAAGTAATTCTTTTTTTTTTATTTTTTTTTTTACAGAAGAGGGAAGGAGGGCAAACATCAGGTGTCATATATCAAGGTTCAGTCTGAAATCTTTAGTAATGCTTAATTCATGTTGCACACTGAAGAGATATCATTTTGGCATCAGCAGACTAGAGTAGCTAACCTATCAAAGAATAATGAATCAAAAAATGCAACTAAAAAACTTCCAAGTTTAGCTTATTAAAATCCACACAAAATAAATGTATCTTTCCTTATCAAAGGCAAAAATATCCAAAATATCTGTAGTTTGACAATTTATTCTTCTCTATTGCTACAGGCATTTATCTGGCATTTATCTTTCATGACTGGATCATTTTGTCTTTTTTTTTTTATGAAAAACAAAGTCTTTGTGGCACATACTATAAAAATCAAAAATAAAAATCTAGACAGAACTGTTAATATAGAAGTCATAAACCTATAAAACCATGAAGAATGTTAGCAAGCAAGGAACTGAGCACCTTGAAAGTTAAAAACAAATAAAAACAAAAGTTTTTTTTAAGATACTAATGGAGTAAGATCAAAGAACTAGAGCCAATGTCACCAGGCTGACCTATAGTCTAAGCACAGACAATGTAATGCATTTCTTTTTTAAATTATAAAATTAAATATATGTATATATACCAAAATTCTGTAAAGCTGAAGAACTGAAAAAGAAATCCACAAGATATAAGATACTTATGTAACACCTACAGAATCTTGCTGCCAGTAACCCAGTCCATGTATTTTCTAATAGTGAAGAACCTAAAAGAGCTGACTGACACTTACTGTAGTAAAAGAATAGACCTAAAGTAGGTCCTATGTGAAAAAGAAATCAAAAACATCTGCTAAGGATGTAAACTGTTTCTTAGCTGATGTCAGCTGTGGGAAGCTTCCAGTGTATCAGCTCAGAGTTTGCCAGCAGGTGTTGCTGCAATTATTCAAAAGAAATAGAGGTGATATTTCTAAAGGAATGGAGATGACAAGGCCAAGAAATATGACAAGCATGATACTGTCAATGACTGAAATATAAGTTTTTCTCAAAAAAATCTCAGAAAATCTGTGTGGCAAAATATTTTATAACCATACATCTGGGCCTCAAATTTTACCAGTCATACCCACATGAAATAATATCCTTCTTCATGAAAAGATGTTATCAAAATCTCTGAAACAACCTGATTTCTAATATGCTGTGGAGAAGTATCTCACTTTGACAAAAAAGAAATACAAAAACAACAAACCAGATAATATTATCAGTACATATTTGATTGTACTCACATATTTTCAATAAATATGAACTTTCATTAATGCTGAAGTTTGTTATTAGATAAACTGAAAACTTGCTTAGCTTCACTGCACTTTTTCATTTCTTTTTTTCCTTTTCTGACAATTTCAGCATTTACATTGTTTCAATTAAGCTATTTTCCATCTTACGTGAGGGCATAAAGCTGATCTCTAATATTTAGAGGCAGGTTTCTAAATATAGTTTGAGTACTTGGTCACACTGACTACAATACGTGGTATTCTCCAGCTAGGTATAGAGGCGGGCATCACTTTGTAAATGAAAATGCAGCATAAGTTTACCTAATCTTAAAATATCTCCTCTATTCCTGTTAAAAAACTGTACCTTACACACCCAACACTTAGGAGTTTTAGGTAACGTTATCAAAAATGCGTCCATTCTATATGTTCTCCAGTCTAATTCAAATCATATTCTTTATTCAATCATCATTAAAAGAAATTGGAGCTTCCTTTTGCTTTCTATAAACCATCATCTTTCTAATTACCTTGAAATCTAGATAAGAAATCTATGGAAGAATCAAATTGGACTTTATAGGACTAGCATCACTAAATTTCTACTCATGAAAAAAATCATAAAGGGAATCCTTCACAATGAACTACATAGTGATCCTGCATTCCTGCATCTCCTGATCTGCAACTTTGCTAGGGTCCCAAAGGACAGTATTACTACTGTATTCAGTGGGCTTTCTGTCAAAAACACAGCTGCCTGTCATTTAAATCACGCTCTTCATTTCATGGAAAAGAAACTGAAAAGAGATATCAGAGTTCATTTCATTTCATTTCAAGAGTTAGGCTGATGCCTTCAGTCAAAACTGACCACTTATTTCAATGTTATATCACTGAGATGCGATCTAGATGCCTGGCCTGAGGACCAAGAGCCCCCCTCTTCTAGTGCACATTTTTACAAAACAGTGGCAGTTGTAACAGGGTGGAACCTATCACAGAAGTACAGGTGGTATAATTAGACTGCAGTTCATTTTTCTTTTTTACAATTAATTTCCTGTCATTCATATGCTTAGTGCTGTATGCTCTTCTAAGGTTAAAAGGTACACATTCCTTCTGTACTCATAGTAAGTTACTTAACACACTCTCAGCTTTCACCGCAAAAAACAGTTTACCATTTTCCTACAGGATGGATGCATTAGCAAAGACTTTAAAATCTTCTTTTATATGTAAGTGATAGATATGTAAGTGGTAGAAACTACTTTATTCTAAAGAGGTCTCAGGGTAGAAAAAATAAAGATGCTAACTGGCACAAATATTCAAAAACATCCATGAGACAAATAAGACCCAACAGATCAAGAAAAAAAGTGGTCTGGATGAAATGACACACTGAAATTCAATACTTATCCTACAATTAATCTAAAATCTACAAGTTTAAAACAATCAAACCAAAAATTGAAATAAAAAAGCTAAACAAGTTTTTTAAACATCTCACTTTACAAACCACACCTGAAGACATGCTGTATTCTCCCTTCCTTATATTAAACCATTAATAATCTTGTCCATGATCAACAAAATCAAAAGAGATTCCAGCTCATTTTCTCATGCAATTATAGACCCAATAACAGAAAAAAGTCATCACTGTTTATTTTTGAACTAAAGAAAGCAGATATATCTTGGAATAGAGACAGATTTTGGATCTCTGGAGAAAGATGACAGCATTTGTACATGGTCCTTTTCTGACCATATATGCACTTTACAAACAATTCCCCTGTCACAACATCTTAGCTGGACTAATTCAAAACTGGGAAAATGACTGCATTTCAAAGAATATATCTTTTCAGTCATGTGCATTTCTTTGTTTGAACAACTGAAAATAGCTGCAGAAAAACTATTCGACTACTGGCAGATGCACAGCAGCATTTAATGATTTAAGAAATTGAGATAGTATGAGCTATATGAAGCCTCTGTTATTATGATATAAGAAATATCTTTGTTCTGCCTATGCACGTAAAATAAAAATCTTGCACCATACATGTGTTTCTCCATCTTCCTGGTAAGCAAAGCTGCTTTGGGAGGACAAACTGGGAGCAGAAGCAACAGGACTGGAGGGACCTGAGGACACAAAGTGAAAGTGCTCTGAATAAGGAGAGTGACCTCAGGATTTAATATGACTTAAAGCCTAATTGAGACAAATCAGCCATGTAAGCAATAATGTAAAAATGCAAGCAAAATCCTTCCAGTCTGCTTCACTATTACACCAAGAGAACTTGCATTTGAGTTAGTCTCAACCCATCCTGCAGAGTCCTGCAAGCCATGTGCATAGGAGACAAACAGACAGAAGAAGGAAATTAGTTGAACATCAACCAGTACCCATATGACACAGCTCTTATTGGCATACAACTAAAACAATCAGAATCCAAACACTGCACATGCGTCAAACTGATGAGAAATGCATCTTTCAGCAAAAGAAGAAAGATATTACTTCAAGTGAAAAATCTCCCAAGTGAAGGATGGGAATCAGCATTTCACCATGCACACTCACCTCCTCAGCACCAGAAATACCCTCATGGACACCTCCAATTGCCTCAGGCTTCAAATGGTTGACAGACAGGGAGACCTACTTCAGTCCAGACCCAAAATTGCAATCCTCAGTTTAATTTGTTCAAAGCAAGGCGACAGCTTAGCTATCTCAGTATCACTAGCTGGTTGAGGGAAAAGATTGTCTTGCTCTGATATGTACTGGTTTGGCCTTCTCTCAGGCCACAGTTTTGGGTAGTACAATATAAGAAGGATGGAAAAAAAAATGAGACAACATCCAAAAAAGGACTACAAAGATAGGGTAGGGTGTAGGGGACAAGATCTCTGAAGAGCAGCTTTGTTTGACCAGTCCAGAGCAAAGGAGGCCAAAGGGAGTCTTCATGGTGGCCTACAGCTCCACAAAGGGGAACGGGAGGGGCAGTGCTGATCTCTGTGCTCTGGTGACAGGAACAGGACTTGAGAGAACAGCATGGAGCTGTGTCATGGAAGGGTTAAATTGGAGATTAGAGAAATGCTCTTCACCAGAGGGATGTCAAGCATTGGAACAGGCTACCCAGGGCAGTGGGCTTAGACCAAAGCTGCTGGAGTTCAAGACGTGTTTGGACAACACTTTCAGAAATAGGGTTTGAATTTTGAGTGGTCCTGTGTAGAGCCAGGAGTTGAACTCAATGGGCCTTGTGAGACCCTTTTAGTTTGAAATATTCTGTGGTTCTATGATTCATCCTCCAAAAAGAATGAATGACCCACCTCCATAAACATGTGGGCCACTTTTAAATGCACCTGCCTCAGTTAAAGGCACTTAGAATCAAAGGAAGAGTATTCTCGAACACCGAGAAATTAATTAGCAGAAGAAAGGGTTACAGACTCAATAATTCATGCATCTCACATTAATGATTAGCTAACTGAACTGGCCAGCAATTTGTAATTTGATTGGTTGGAGAAGAAAAGGTACTCTATAAACCTTGAAAGATTTTAGCAGAACTGTGTGTCCCAGGTCACACTGTTTTGCCCTGCCTTTACTATCTTATTGTCAAGCTTAATTTGCCAGCAAGGTCCTAACAATAAACACAAAGACACATTTCAAGGTTAGTAGACAAAACTCTTGCTGGATGTAAGGACAAGCCATTGTAGTGATGAAGTAAGGGAGATTTAGCAATGGAAATCTTTGAGGAGTTTATCAAATGGCATAGCCTTATTCAATCACCACCCTTCATTTATATTACCATGGTGATTAACACTTTTTATATACATATGATTACTAAAGGAAAGCAGGAAAACACTCCTAGGAAGTTGAAGGATATTATTTATGCCTTGGAAAGAGAAATGAATGATCGGCTAAACAATCTAAATACTGATACATAATTTTCCAAGTCAAAGCGCTAAGACAATGTGCTAGTTAATTAAAAAAAATCACACTTTACACTTATGCTTTCTGAGGTGGGATGAAATACAATAAGCACCAATAATTTGTTGCCTTATTTTAATTTTAATAGAAACCATGGTCACACTTCAGTGCTCTGGCAACTACTGCAAAGTCTAAGAAAAGGGTATGGCGACCTTAAGAGAAAGGTTTCTAACATACGGCTTGAAAGCCAAGTAACAATTCACCACAAAATACTAAGAAAAATAGGAGTATTTCAGGAATAGTCCCTTGATAAAATAAATGTATTCTTGAGTGTCAGTTTGACAGAGGAGCCTGAAGGCTCTTGGAACACAGTGGCTATCCAGTTATTTCTCTGCATGGTTCATACTTTCAGCACTGCTGTTTTGTTGAGGCTGACTATGGTCAAGTCTGCCCATGTTAGGCCATACCAAAGACGGCATCTTAGAACTAAGAAGTACATTAAAATCTCTAACCTTTCTCAAACCTATTTTATGCTAATTTTAAACACTTCAAATAATTTGGAAACAGTATTAGATAAGAAATTCACATTTTTTTTACAATTATGTGCAAGCTTAAGCCTTCTTCAAGGTGTAAGTTCTCACATTTCATTTTACAGTCTAAGAAAAACTCAGAAGGATTGTTCACACTGCAAGTGTTACTTCTAAACCAACATTAATGAATGAACATATGTTATTCTCTGCATTCCAGGTCTGCCTAAATGAACTGATGGCTAAATGGCTGTCTTGCTCATATAAGACTGGACTTCCTATGTGTGGGGAAGAATTGATAAAGGTCAGTGATCAAGGGTCTCAGCATCCACAAACAAGTTCTGTAAACATGCCGTTGGATGCGTACCTGCTCTCAAGTTAAGCAGCGTTTCACTTGAACATTAAATACTCTCCTTGTATCCATAAGTAATGTTATTGATATAATCATTTTAAATGAAATGTCTTCAGACACTGGGTAAATTCACTGATAAGAGAATTGGTAGCAATTTGCAAATACAAATCAAACTGTAAAATATGATCACAATAAATTATATTTATATAAATAATATAAACTATATAAACAATATAAAATTTATATATTTATGTTTTTTCCATTCAAACTCTTGAAGAAATCAAGATCTTTCAAAAACATTTTTTTTCAATAATCACACACGTGGAAAAAGAATATATTCCAGCCTTCTCTGACTTCAGGAATTTGCACACACAAATTAGTATTTTTAAGACAGTTCATAATGGATGAAGGACAGATGTTAGAAGAGTCACCAACTTCATATGCATCTCAGCACGTGTGCTGAGAGAAACAGCCTTGAGGCTTGAGAAGTTCACAGCATTTTATAGGTTAGTGTGGGAAGAGCTCAGCTACAGTAGGGGAAATGAGGGCCCACAGTTATGAACCGAATCAGACAAACTCACTAGATTAAACTTCAGTCATTCACTACTCACATCTGTGCTTTCTATCAGGTATTTTCTAATCAACATACTAGTCTTCATTGTTCTAATCCTGTCTAGAAAACTCAGTCCCAGACCCAAGACATCTTTCCTGATTAAAATTTTTTCAAAAAAAAAAAAAAAAAAAAAAAAAAAAATCTGTGTCATAAGCAACCCTCCCACTGTGACATATCACCACTTACATCAGAAATGATGCCAAAAACAATGCTCAACTCCCTATTTCCTCCACAATAAAGCACCAAATCCAACAGGAACTATGCATGTTATTTGTGGATAAGTACTCCAAAGCCCTATTTTCAACCAAAGCATTCACCTATTTCCACAAAGTTAACTTTATAAATATACACACACATTTTATTTTAATTAACTCTATTTCTCCCTTCCTTTGCACGTGATTTTTTTGGCTAGGCTATAGTCTCACTGACAGTAGGGCCTATCTTTTTTTTGTGTTTGCTCACCTTTGGCAATCAACAACAAAGATTAACTGCATCCAACTCCAGACATGGCATGACCACAGAGAGTCACGGCCATGATCATCACCACCCACACATGATCTTACTGAAAATATTCTGATGTTTGTTTTGTGGTTTTGGCTCCTGTTCCATTTCACTTATGATTTTATTGATAAGACACTACCAGTTTGGAGATTTGGAAGTTCATTTGGGTGTTATGAGGGCTGACATTCAAATCCTTGTGTGGTATTCCAGCTCATTTTTCTGAATTTTCAGAGAGGAAAGAGGCTGTAAGAGTAAACATTGATTTTTCAGTGGAATAAGTGCACAGAAAATAAGTGCACATGTGAAGACTAGTAGTCCATTTGAAAGAAACAAGAAGAAGGAATTTGATTCTGAAGTATTTCTATATCTTCACAGCTGCTCCAAATAATAAGAGGGTGGCATCATAAAAAAGTAATCCCTACTCTTCTTGCCAGTGCATCTTTCCTAGCCATCAGTTTGGTAAAATCTCTGGAAGAAAATGTGAAACCCTCTCAGCCTTGGAGTTTATCCTTCCCTAGCAGGTAATCATTGGACAGCCCTACCAGATATACTGACAACAGTCAAACAGCCCCAGCACTAACTCTTGCAATACCCAATGCTGCTGGAATTCCTACAAACACATGTGATATCAAGGCACTGTGTTACTTTTCTCACCCAAATCCCAGCAGGTAATTGGACTTTCCATGGATAATCCCAGCTATCAGAGAGAAAATCTCTGCCTCTGCAGTGACCCATTAGCACAGAGTTCATTGATCAGTAGGTCAACATGCCATCAAAGCTCCTCTCTGCAGGGCTTAGGAAGGGTCAAGAAAGCTCCATCACAAAGAACAAAAATACCTACAGAGTCCATGCATGATTATACCAAGACATTTAGTAACAGGCCAAATTCTGCTCAAAGACTACACACTTCCCCAGGGCTGGACATCTGCAGTCCTGGTATTATTCTCCACAACTTCCTCTGGATGTCACTTAAATATACAAAGTAGAAAATGTTTTTCTAAATTATACAGGAAGCCAAACATCTATCTCATTGTAAGATTGGGCAGATAACATTATACGCTAGCTTGCAATTATACACTTTTATACAACTTGCAATTTATGGACCCTGGTTAAATATGTGGTTTACCAGCAGTTAAGCCACATTAACATAAAATAATGACATACACACAGGCATATACTCTCCTGTACTGAAGAACAGTTGATGCTCTGTAAGGACCATGTAGATTTTCCACTGGTAAATAATGGGCCTACAGTAGTAAGGGGCACAGTAATATTAAAGTTAATAATGGTAAAAACTGTCAAGGATAAAATCATAAAGGGACAAGCCCTCATAACAATGAAGTTCTGAAGAAGGCGACTAATGCCTATTAATCCACCCTGTGCAAATACACCATGTTAATTCCTTTTTCAACAGTACTACTGTCTCACTTCTTATCTGTCTTTGCCAACAAACTAGACCGAAGAACACCCAATGCCACTTTCTAGCAGAAGCACAGATACACCTGGGTAAGGAAGAGGAAAATAAATAAATAAATAAATAAATAAATAAATAAATAAATAAATAAATAAAAGGAACTTTCAGCTTGCATATATCGTTTATTTACAAACCTCAAAGAAATGTAACAGTGCTGTTCTTTGCACCTCTGTAAAAGTCAGCACTTAAGAGACAGATGATCTATGTTTTTTGTATTTTGTTTGTATTTTATTTTTCACAATGCTCATGTACTGGAATAGTTTCATGATTCCAGAAAGAGAGAATCTGTGAGTAGATTGCTTTTATTAGTGTTAATTGTCCATATAACACAGATTTCTTTCTTGCCTGTTGCACCACTCAGAGCAGCTTCTTAACTTTTCTAGTGTTTGTGACTGTGTTTCAACACAGAATATATGATATACATAAAAAATAATGACCATAATGCTCACTAAATATATACACATTTTTCTATAGGTTTCCCATATAAATTGCTTTTCTTACCTGGAAACCACCTCTGTTCTTATGCTTTGCTTGGTAAATCTTACAGCTGTAGACAGCAGCTTATGTTACATGCCCTGTGTGTGCAAAATGCTTCTGCTAACAAGTAAAGTTAAGGATCTAACATGAGCCCTATCTAGCACTTCCTCATACTTGTTAGTCTGAACCTCAGGCTTGAAGTTATTCTAACACAATGTTGTTTTCAACACATATTCAGTATGTGTCTAACACTCTCTGGAGTTGCAAGCCACCCTCCCACTCACCCCCAAAAATCTTCAACCAGTGCCAAAGTCTATATTTTCCTAACTTAAAGAAGTAATTCCAGGGCTGTCAACTGATAAATTTCATTGAGGGAAATGTTGTGTTCTTTAAGCAACACATTAATCTTCTCTGAGCTAACCATAGTAAACATAAATGTTGAATTGTACAGATTTCACATGTTGCTGCCAGGAGAGAGTTTTAGAAGAATTATCCCCTTTTTAGGTAACCTGGCTTTTAAAATTACACCCTAGAATATGCAAACAAAGAAGACTAATGAACTCAGCAGCCTGTGTGAGTTGAGGAGGCTGTTGAAAAAGATACTGTGAGTAATGGAAAAAGGTTCATTTTTCAAAAGCCATATGTGGCTGCCTATGTGAAGGTGGGCGAGGGGGAATCTTACTTGTACCTTGGTTCTAACAGTTTGCTGTAAACACTCATTTCCCCTCTGTTATCAGGAAATATCCTGCTGGGGTGTGTGTTCTTTGTCACCTTTAACAATGCAAGAAAGCAGGGATTTTCCTCTTCTAATAGCCCACTTGCCTTAAAAAATAAAAACCAAAATCATAGGTATGTGAAATCCATTAACTGCTGTCCTGCTCTTCTCAGGAATACAAAGTTGTTCCAGCATTGACTCTGATTACCTAATACAAGAACAGGCAAAAGTTTGAGCAGATATTTTCCTGATTTTTGGCTACTAAAAACTGCCCGTATAGGACAGCAGGCTTTTCATGGAAGTACAACCATCTACGTACACCAAGAAATGGATACTTGAAAACACAGCCTAGACACTGCTGAGTACCCATGTTTTAAACGACCCACACCACTTGCAACTGTGCAGGAGAAGCAGTGCGTGCACTTCTCCTGATGTTAGCTGACCTTTTCAGGCATGTTACTAAATGAAGAATCAACCTGATATTCCTGTAACCGTAGACAAAATCACTGCACGCAGAACATCCTTACACAGCAGGCAGCACTACACTCTACCCAAAAGACAAACTGAGCTCCCACTCACAGATGCTATGCCCTCAATGGTAGCAAGCTGGCTAGGATGCTGGAGGTAAAAACAACACTAAATCAATTACCCACAAAACTCTTGTTTTAAATCTGTCGCTTCCACCTGGTCATAATGCAGAGCAGGACCGCTATAATTCGCCAAGAAAAGATTAAGCTCGACAGGGGGGGGATTTATTTCATGTTATTTAACTGACAAGAACCCGAGATAAAATTGCCTTCAGTTCAGCCAAGATTTCTCCTTCACTCCCTTCCTGTCTCTCTACCCAGGACTGCTGTGCAGTGGTCTATAAATATTGGCCCCAACACTTGCTCAGCACTCACCCTACCCGCGGCAAAGACCTGTGTCACCATACACCATGGCATGGCCAGGATGAAGTTCTCAGCTGCTCAGACAAAGCCATGGATTGGCTCCTGCACCTGCAACATTGCCTGCCTGGAAATACCATTCTGCTGCCAGCCTTACAGATGCTGCAGCCGTTCCCAGAGGCCCAAAGCAGCCACAGAACAGTAATTATGAGGCTTGTCCAAAAAAGAAAAAAAGTGCAGCTTTTTGCAAGCAGGTGGAAAAAAAGGGAGAGGAAGCACTTTTGTTTCAGTTGAGTAGACTAATCCTTCCCACACCACGGCACGTAATTAAATAACATTTATCTACAATTATAGGCTTTAATTCCCAGATAACGTGAATGTCAAAAAGCTCTGCAAGCACAAGGTCTCCAGAATGGAAAAGGTGTATTTTTGTCAAGAACTGAAGGCACACATAGTAAGATCACATGCATATTTGCAGTGTGATGAAAAATATGCATTAATATTGCCTCATATGATTTCTGTTAGTAGTTAGACATTCTATGCCCAGCAGCCTTTTTCATAATTACACACAGCATGAGTAAGCATGAGACCTCACTAAGGGTAGGAATCTGCAATCCTGTTCCACAGTTTGAGCTTCAAAGTTAAAAATCCTTGCAAACAACAGAATCACCTGCCCATCTTCATGAACCCTTGAGAAACTGTGCTGCCAAGTGATGGGTGCCTTGCAGTTGAAAGCAGAGAAGCTGAAAAGCAGTTGGTAAAAGTACCATTGCATTTATTGCCTGTCCTTGTTGATGCAGTGGGACAGGTATCACAAATGCAGAGAAGTGTTTTACAAATGACAAAAAACTTGTATGGCATAACAGGATGTGTTCATCAAAAGTAAAATAGAAACCATTGCATCTAACTGCTATAACTACCAAGAACTGCTGGACTTTGTTTTATCTTGTAGTCAGTCTTTATAAGGTGGCTTATGAGCACAACATTTTCCTTACATTCTATGCTTTCCCCAGATTTTATATATACATGCATATATATATATATATATATATATATATATATATATATATATATATATATAAACTCAAGTCAATTCCAAGGCTTACTGGCCCCATAAAGTCTGTGTGAATAAAGCAAATCTGCAGCCACCAGCACAGTCCAGTAGTCAGTATTCCTTGACATTACCACCAGTGTCATGCCCAGTGCTCACCTACATGGTTGAAAAAAACACCAAAAGTAAACAAATAAATAAAATACAAAAACAAAACCACATATTTTTTACTACTTACAGCAACAAAAGCTTTTGGAAATGCTCCTAGTACCTTGAGTTAGCCTTCTACTTTCATATTTAGTTTTTCGAGAGGTAGGGAATAAGTTCATCATTATTAATATACTTGTACCAAAACAGACTTTGTTTAAATGGGCACCATCTTTAAAATATTGGTTTAGAATCTCTTCATAACTGACACAGAAACCTTTTCTATTTAAATGAAAATACATGACACCAGTAATTCTAAGCTCAGAGAACAGGTGAAAAGACTTCAAGCTAATTTGCTCATCACAAGTTTCTTGGTGATAAAACTTCTGTGCAAATAACTTCAGTGCTTTTTTTCTTTAATTTTGCATGAGAGCAAGATTGCTGTCCATCAAGTCAGCAACTTAAAGAGATGGTAGTTATTACATCACTTAAACTCAAAGTCTTAAAATGCAATCTGATTAGCCCTAGATTTCGATTATACTGCAAAAATTATTCAAAGATAAAAGCTTACTTAAAATACACCAAGAGCATCAAAAATTTTAAAAGGATGTAACAGAATCTCTACAAGACTTTGAGAGGTGTATATGAACAGTATAGACCAATTCAGTTCCAAAACACCCTTTTAGCAAGATTAATAATACCAAAGTTTTACAATCACCTAGTCTGAGTGAAAAACTGAAAAAGCTGCTGATTGATGTAACTTGACAAAGAAAATCATTAATGTGACAGACTCAAGTCATTCAGAAAGAGAAAAAGGAATGCACTCATCTGCAAGAAAGGTACTGTGAGGAAAAAATTATTTCAAGTAATACTATAATACTGGAAGAGGAAGACTGTAGCAGATACTGAGACCCAAGCTGTACCCAGAGCCCTGGATTTCTGCAACTATAAAACAGATTACATAATCAAAAATATTTAAAATATTCTGTGTATTTTAAAAGCATCTCATTCTGTTTTCTTTTATTACAACAGTTATGATTCACACTAAAAGTTCAAACTGTACATTTATGTATAATGGTCATGTTTTTCTGTTCTTCTGCTTTTCTTTCCAAAACTCTGAAATTCCCCAAAATTAGAAATTTCAGATGTCCTATACAAATAACACAGAACTAAACTTTATCTGTATAAACAGTAAACCTGTTTCCTAGATTAAAAATAGAAGCCAGTTGAAGACATACGTGCTGAAATTAGCTACTGAGTGTCTCACACTGAAAAAGATGCCTTATGTACCCATTAACTGGAAAGATATAAATTCTCCATAAATCTTTCCACTGTTTTCTCTGATTAATAAATGCTTTAGAAACACAGAATTTGTTCTCTGAGCAGATGACTGAAGCAAGACCAAATGCTATGGTACCTTTCAACCTGCCAAGAAAAATAAGAAAAGAGCACCTCTGAGAGTTTTCACAGTGTAGCAAAAGCTTGGACAAACCTATACTAACCACATAAAGTTAGTAACATCTGTCCCCTAGACTGATGCATTTTCAAATGTAACGTTTGTGAAACTGCATTCATACTGAGATGGAGTTCTCAGTCTTCAGTGTAGCCTATTCTTGTGTATACTGCACAGCAGAAAGCTTATCAGCTGTGCAGAGACACCTGAACACAGCGTCAGTTTGCTTTTGTGAAATTTAATAAAACTTAAAGACACTGCTGGAAACAATCAATTGCTTCTTCCACGTATTTTGTGATTCTGCTCAAGGAGTCACTCAATACGACACATACTGTCAACAGAATTCTATTAATCTTCCACAGTTCTGGAACTGTAAGTTTGAGTCTACAAGCTAAACTGAATTAATGTTTCTTCCCATCAGGAGGTTTCTAACCACTTATACATTTACGGAAAGTAAGACATCTCAAGAAAGCCTCAAGGAAGATGCTTGGCAACTAGGGATCAAATTCTTTAATATTTACTCAGTGGACATCCACTTCACCTTGGTGCTCTTGTGCTTTATGTGAGATCCACCAAAAAAAGAATCAGATCAATCACAGTAAAGTCATGTAGGGGCAACTCACTCTGAAGTTAACTGTTCTCTGTCTGACTGAGTGACAGTCTATGAAGTTTCTAGCCTGCCCAGAATAACCCACTGGTGCTATGATTTGTTCTCAAGAAAATCTTCAGGAATCTAGCACAGAAATTTAGCAGGAACATAATAAATAATCCACATCAGACATTTATGGCTATAAATAATGAAAGCAAATTATGTTACAGATTTTAAAGGGTAAGATCTTAGTCTCAGTAAGCCAGAAGGAATCAGTTAGCCCTCAATGATGTCATTTCTTCACTTCAAAGACCACTAAAATTTGTGGAAATTATAGCAGGGATTTTTTCATGCAATAACAGGACTGTCCAGAAATTGTGAAAATTCCTTTCTGCTTCATAGGTGCATTCCATCTCAAGAAAATTAAAATCAGTTTGAACTTGATGACCTCATGCTGAAATAAATGATACTTGTTCACTTCTCGCCTCCTTATTTATTTGATGCCTAGACAGACTGAGAATTCACATCTGTTCAGTCGACACAGAAACAGACATGACAGTAATGAATCTGTCGGGCAGTGAAGCGTATCTTGGGAAGATACCATTAGACAGTATATAGGAACAGAAGCTGATAAAAATAATTCAATCAGCCATGCCATGTATGTTCATTATGAAGATGATCAGCAGAGGATACGTTGCAAGAGTTAAGACTCCATACCTCCAAAAAGTTCATTTCCATAAAAAGAAAAAATAAATTCTATTATATACAAATTGAAGCAATACTGAAAAGATAATTTTTTTTCCCATGTGGTCAATTCCCAGAAGCTTCTATCAACTTCACAAAAGTTTATGGCAACTCTCTCACACTGACTTGGAGAAGAATAACTGACCCCAAATGTTTTTCTCTATTTAAATTGAATATATTTATTCTTCTACAGATTCCAAACTAAATTACCTAACATCAATTGATAATGGATTTTATATTTCAGTCAAAGCTTTGACAATATTTTATCTTTAAAAATTAAAGGAAAACAAAAAAGAAAAAAACACCTCCAAATATCAGACTTAGAAAAATTAGACTTGTTCAAACTCCGGAGAACAAGCAATGCAACTCTTCAGGCTTCCATGTGAAGAGACTCTTACATGCACAGCCAAGGTGATGAAGCTATCTATATTCAAATCTTCAGCACCCTCATACAATTTGTCTCTGGGCACATGTAACTGCTATGAATTTCAATAAAATGTGTTTTGGATGCCAGTGAGCAGTGAAGGAAAAGCTAATTGATCTTGTAAAAGATTTAGGTTGAATTTATTAGACAGGCACATGACTATTTCCTACAGTTCTTTTGCAAGCTTCAACAAAGACTCAAACACATGAAAAAACACCTGGGAAAATACTGAAAGGTAGAGGAGGAAAAGCAGAAGGGCAGAGTGAGTTGTCACAGACATCCAATGAAAAAGCAAATGTGCAAAATAATGTAATTAACAGAGGTTATTTTCAACACATTAAATTTACAATACATATTCTTCCACATATGCCTTTCTTCAGGAACATCTACTGACAGGAGCTAATAAGGTGCTGTCATGGAAGGGCACTCTGAAGCAGGTCCTTGGTTTTGCAACACAGCATCAATAGAATAGCTAACTTTAAAAGAAAGAAGCTTTCAAAATGGAGAGGAAATAATAAAACCGCAAAGGACACCTTAATTCTTTAATTCTAACAACATGATGTGGTAAAAATCCACGGGCAGTAAACTGTGCACATCTGCTTCCAGAAGATGAAAATTAAAGTGAGATTCTGAAATTTGGACTTCGGGTTTCTGTGACTCAGGATTTCTAGTTCCCTCTCTCACACAGCCTTAATGACTAGTCTGATTTTCACTAATCCTTTTTCTCTTAAGCCAAACATCTCCTGCTTATCAGATCTGACAGGAAAACCATATATTTTTTAACATCAGCACTGATTAGAGGTTTATTTAAGTTTGCTAAATCTTAAGCAGCATGAATACAAATGAACAATGAAAAGGGAATTCTAAAAGGAAGATAATCTCACAGTGTTATTAGCTTTCACCGTAAATGTTTTTACCAAACATACCTTTAAGAATATTTAAAATGTCAGAAGGAATATGTTTAAAATATATATAAATAAAATTTCCCTTCTCCTTCTTGAGAATGTCTACTCAAAACTCTGAACAAGTCCCAAACACTGCAATGAGACTTTACCATATTTCATTCATACTACCACTATGAACCATTCTAATAATCTTCACTCAGAGTGAACTCTATTTAGTTTTAAAGAATTTATTTGTAGGCAGCTGAAAGTAAAATAAAACTTGCACTCTTCAAGCTTGCTAAAGTTCCTTTAAATCCCTCAGTGTAATACATAGGTTGATTCAAAAGTAACGCCTCCTATTTATTTCCATGGAAACTACAACAGCTACAAAGAGCACAATGACACTATCTCACAGAGCAAATCCATAGCTACAAAGCAGTCTTTTTCAGCATGGCCACCAACATTAGCTATGCATTTTAGCCAGCTATGAAGAAGAACTCTTCATTTCATGGTGTGACAGCTGTGCGTAGCTGTCAGGAACATGGCTTGTCTTTCACATCTCTGTTGTCACTGCCTGACACATACCACCCACCACCCCCCTGTGCTCACATCCATTGTTTGCTCGCCATAGCATTTAGCAAGCATCAATGAATGGGTGCCATTTTTTTTTTAATCATGAATCATAGAATGGCTTAGGTTGGAAGAAACCTCAAGGATCATAAAGCTCCAACTCCCCCACCACAGGCAAGGTTGCCAGCTGCTAGATCAAGTATTTGATCAGACTGCCCAGGGCCCCATCCAAACTGGCCTTAAACATCTCCAGAGATGAGACATCCACAACCTCTCTGAGCAACCTGATCCAGAATCTCACCAAGAAATTTTATGACACAACTTCACTTTGCACACATCAGATTCCATCTTGCCAGGCTGCCCTCTGCTGCCATCTATCATATTGCAATAAACTGTAATGGAATATTGGCAGAAAGGTCCAGCTTCTACTGCCATACCACCAACATCCACCTCTGACATCATGGGCAAATATAATAAAGTAGGAGCATTACTTTTGGAGCAGCCCTCACAGTTGGCATTTGCTTGTGAAGTCAATGTGAAAAATACTAACTCTATGTCATTTTCTTAAACGCATCCATCCATGATACAGATTTGCCACATCTGAAGAACTACAGGGCGCAAAAGGATGCTCACTCTATTACACCGGTAGATCATACTGTGGTTTAAGAACAGCTTTCCTCCAAGCACAATCTGAGGATCAAAGCCTGTAGAACATTGGGTATATTCAACCAACAGTACACTCCAAACATGGGCTGCAGAACCTAACATTTTGTGTTTGTCTGGAATAAACATGCATTCCTTGTAAAAAATGAATACAAATGAAATACAGGGTACAACACGAACTCATATTTTACAAGCATGGTAAGGGGAGTCGTACCTCTCAGTTGAACTAGCTGGGAGGGCATTGGGTGGGAAGCAAACACTGAACACACAGTGGGTCCAATCAGAGGCCCATTATTCACTATTCTCCTCTACATTCCCATTTACAGCAAGGCTACCGCTCTTTCAGCACACTGTTGCTTACCTTTGGCTCTAAGGTTCTTTGTTTCCAAGTAATAAATACTTTGGACCCCAGGGAGCAGACAGGAAGATCATACATGATTCCAAAAAACTTTACTGTTGATAGATTATTGTAAGTGCTTATTCACTATTAGTTGAAATGGTATTGACTGCACACTTAATAAATAGGCTATTTGTTCTTTTCAACTGAAGCAATACTGTAACAGGACTTCTGAAAAGAAGCCCATTAAAAATATAAAGACATCACACAGCAAGCAATTTGGGGAATGTGGTTTCACTTTTCTGTTCATCCCAACACAATCAACAAATGCTGCATCAATAAAAATGCTGCTACTTGAATAAAAATTGACTGTAAGTCACTTACACACCGTAAGAGTGACCTTGCCATTTCCAAGAAATGAGGCACTAATGCAAATTATAACCACATTAGCATAGTTTTATAATACAGTGTAATCATTTTGCTCCTCTCTGGACAAACAAGGCAGCCTTGGCTCTACCAGGGAATATACTGCCCCAAAGCACTAAGCCAGTGATCTCAGTAAAGAGACCACTTTGCTGCAAACCATCAGCAAGCTTTCAGAAAGGAAGCTACAGGGCTGAATCTTTTTCCTCCTTAATTTATGTTTAATTTTGCTTAAGAGAAAAATGTTCCATTTTAAAAGTTCTTATGTTGTAAGCCAGTCTATTTGTATATTATTTGATAATCACAAATTTTTTGTGACAGTATACTGCTTTTAAGACTACACCTTATAGATTACATTCAACATAACTGTCAGTTAATGTCAGTAAGAAGAAAAAATATAATTCATTTTGCTTAAAAGAACAGAATCATATTGTAGGCATATCATAAAGAAGGAAGACATTAAGAGAAAGGAAAAAGAAAGAAGAACTCAAAATATAGGACTATAACAAATTATATAACAGAAAAAAAGAAAAAAGAAGAGGAAAAAAGGGAAGTGAAATTAAAAAAAGGAGAAAAATAATAGAAGTTAAAAAAAATAAGAAAAAAGTACCCTCAATGAACATTAGTTAATCTGCAAGGTTCCCAATGAGAAAAAGCAATATGTATGTCAGAACTAATACTTAAGTAATTCACTCCCATGATAAAAGCCATTATACATTGTCAATAATTTCCCATAATTCAGTAGGATATTCAAAAGTTCCCATGTGATGCACTTGTGTTACTAAGATGAGTCTGAAGAAATCCTAAATGAGGCTTGTCCAGCAAGCACACTAAAACAATACCTGTAAGTACCGGTGATGGTCAAACAATTAGCACGACACATGTTTAGGAATGTCAAGTTTCTTTATGGCATTCGCAGTAGTACCATTATAGCACAAATGAGAACATTACAATGTCAGAGTTTTGCAGTCCAACGTGTTTTCTAACTTCATAGAAAAAAAAAAAAAAGTATAAGGAACAGCAAAGTCAAAAAGCACTGCAAATTTCAGATATAATTATTTTACTTGTGTAATTTTAATTTATTTTAAGTTTACATGATTGATTACTTAAATGTACTGAAGTTTTGACTTCAACGGCAAAGTTTCTGTATAGTGAAGGAGAGTAAAATTTTACTTTTCCACAAACAACTATCTCATAGGTGTCTTATTGGTACCTCATTTTGCTTCTGATGCTGGGCTTCTCCAAACAGCTGGATGCCAGCACTCTCAGCTGGATTCCTGATGCTGGACAGCTACAGTACTCATGGCAGAAGCAAAAACAGAGGTAATGATATGCAGTGAACTGGACTTGTTTAAATCAGACTAAATATTTGGGTTAGAGTCAAATTCCATCCAAAACACATATTGCAGGCACATGTGTCATAGAAGATGAGTTCACTGGAGGAGAAATATAAAATAAATTCAATACTCCAATACATGAGAAGGACAAACCAACTCTGTAAGTGTTTCTCAGACAAATGTAATTGATATATTTCTTGCAATCCTATACAACTTACTGTTCTTGAAGAGTTAGTTATTGCACCTGGTATCATTCAAACACATGTAGGAAGATTTGATATTCCCAATTCTTTAGTTATACTTTAGTCAGGCATCTTTCTTTTCTTCACAAAATCCAAACATTATCATAGATAGTGTAATGCAAAAGTCTTCCCTTTAAAACTTAGTGCAGCTGGGTCAGATGTTCTCTTTGTCCATACCAGCAGAAATCCCATGTTGATTCTGCTTCCAGTGACAGTTACAGAAATGCAGTTTACTCCTGACTTAACACCAACTCTTATTACCTCCTGGTGAATCGTGTCAGCAGCATCAAAATTTGTCAGCAAGCTTGCACACTTCCATGGTCTCAAGATTACTTTCTCTGGCTAGTCAAGATAAGAAATGCAGGAATATAAGCATGTTGAGTCTTACCTTGATGTGGAATCTGAAGGGGTTCAAAACCTGTACTTGGGATTCCTTAACCAGTTTACAAGTAGCCACTGATCCATGACACATGAAAACAGGACACAGAGGAAGCAGCACAGGACTGAAACAGGCTTCTATTCTGCTCTTTGTTACAAAACAACTCCGTTTTACATTCACAGATCCTCCCAGCCAGAACAGTGACTTTGCTCTAGAGTATGGCTAACATTTATATGAACAAAATGATTCAAAGCATTAAAACACAAAAGTAACACATTAAATACATTTATATTTGCTTTTGAGCCTTGACTCTTAACCAATCACTATACACCACTGAGCAGAGCTTGGGTCTGCCTTCTTTATTTCCTGATTTCATGCCAGTGAAAATTCCCCTCATTAGTCAAACATTCACATAATAATTTCATTTTCCAATCCAAAGCAGCTTTCAATCCATTTTTTTAGCCATTTACACAAAGTTTGAGTAAAAAAAAAAAAAAGTTACAAAAATAGGGCAGATGGACATATGACTAATGAAACTACCAAAATAAGCTTAAAAAGACATTGAAAATACATCCGATTTAAACACTGAAGTAGAGAAAACTGCAAAGAACTACACTAAGAAGTGAAAAATATCTCACTGTTAATCACAACGTTTTGGTTGACAAAAGATCATCATTCATTCAGTCAGTTATGGATGTTTCCATAGTTATTCACAGTCTTGGACTTGTTTCCTGTCAATATTCACAACATGTTTTTTGGCAAATGCTAGCTTGTAATGATTTAGAGCCAGTGTATCCAAGTGCTAAATTATTAAAATGAAACTTCAAAGCTTGAGAAGTTATTGGCCATTTCCTTTAAAAAACTGTTGTTTAAGAATTCCCTGCTTTTTGCCTCCATCCCTTCCAAAACCTGATCTGCTGGCTACTAGCTGAAAAGAAAACAAGAAATATGGGAAACACTGTTCCAAACCCTGCTCCATGCAGTTGCACACTGATTTTATGACTACACAGCAAGGGCACGCAACATGTGTCAAGAAAGCCAATTATGGCACAGGGGGTTATAAAATACAGCCAACCACCATCCTTCTCCCAGAAACTACATATCTGATTAAAAACTGATTAACAATATGTGTTGCTTGTTAACGCAAACAAGAAAATTTTGTTCCCTTCCAGGGAACTGGAAACCCAGCAAAGCATGGCTATGGGTTTTCTTGTGAGGGGAAGAACTCAGAACTCAGAGACTATTTCTCACTTCTGCAACCAATCTCTAGTTTTCTTTCAGAAGAACTGGGGAAACCAGTCTCAGGGTAATTTTGCATTATTATTTCAAAAACAAACTGAGCACTCTGAAGTTGGTGGACAAGAGGTTTAGCACAGCAACACTCACTTGGGAGGAAGAAAGGCAACATTTTCTCAGAAAATAAAGGAATAAAACATATATATGCATTTTAAATATATGATATTTTGTCTTTCTCTCTTGATTCTAACAATTGACTTTGCTTATCAGTGTCTTAAATGCATTAAGTAGAGATAGTTAAGAACACGAGTACATCACACACTGAAAAAAATGAGAATAAAGAATGAGAAGCACAGTTTCTGTCTAACCTTTTTTTTCTGAATGTTCATGATATACTGTTAGATTATTTTCAAAGGTAATCAATATTTCTTCATTCTTCATCAAACTAAAAAAAGGCTGTTCAAAGATAAGCTACAAATAAGTGAAATTTGAAAAGAGAACATCCCAAGAATTATATTAAATTAAACCACATCATCTAGAAAAATACTGTATTTTTTGTTTGTTTTTGTTTAGATGCAAGATAAAAAATAAACAAAACACCTTTTGTAACCATGAGCTCTGAGACAGATAAATAATTTTAGTCATAATAGCTAGCAACATGAAGGTGTTTGGGATTACTTCGTTCTCTTTCAATGAAGGAAAGATAGAGTCCAATGGAAAAACGTCAGATACTTAATGCAATCTAAACCAGAAGGTTGCAAACCTCCAGAAAATACCACTGATTAGATAACATGTGACTCACTGAAATGACCTTAGCCAAAAGCAGCAGTTCTCTCTTCCTAAAGATAAATATAAAAAGAGAGAGACATGGCAGAACAACAGAGAGTAGGATGCTCTTAAATTATCATCAGAAAGAGAAAATAAGCCTCCCCTGTGAGGAGAAACTGAACACCAGATGCATCTGAAGAATCAGGAAAATTTCCAAACTAAGAGGAGGAAAGGATGTCCAGGGAATGAGTACATTCTTCAACACAGGAGAAAAGGGGCCTTAAAAAATGGGTATGCAAGGAGGCTTCAGCACATGTAGGTACAAAGTGATGTAAGGATGCACAATGAAGGATTCTGTGAAGGAAAAGGAATCATCCCAAAAGTTTTCTGGAGAACAAAAGTTTAAGTATTTGCAAAATGCAAATATTAAGAAGTAGTATTAGTGTACATTACTAAAGTTTCCCAAATTTCACGTTCTTTATAGCAACTAGAGATGAGCTTTACCCTGTAATGTATGTCGATAAGAAAAAAGAAAGGAATTTTGCTGAAGCAGAGAAACAAAACTAACTTAACACCCCCCAAAAATAAGCATTTGTCAAGAGGATGGTGCTATGAATGAAGCCAAACAAGAAATCTTTGTTGCAAAATTCTGAAAAGTTATTAAGAATATAGGCTGTATTTCCTCTCCACTTACTGAAGCAAACAAATCTATCATTTCTGTCATCACAACATCCAAAGTTGTTATGCAAAAACCAATGAGCAATAAAATATTATTATAGACTAGTCTTATAAGCAACAGTAAAGAAAAGATTCCACTTGAACCTCATTGCTTCTATATTTTTTATTGCTGGAATTTTATCATTACAAAGCTATTTAGATTCAATAGGCTGGCTTCCAAGCTCTTTAAACCAGCAAAAAAGACATTATTTATTATTACTATCCTAGATTCGGCAAAATTCAACAAGAGTACAAGATGCATACATTAGAAATTAGGGAAATAGAGTGTCTCTGAATTACTACCACACGTACCTTAAATTATACTCAAGGAGACACAAGTTGCAAAGTTCAGAGTCTCTGTGCACATTACACTGAAGTGTAATTTACAGCAGACCTTCCACATTAAGCTTTCATGGTGGTAGCTGCATGTGTCTCATTATTTTTTAAAGAGGGATTTGGATAGCAGTGATTTGTCCCACATACACAGTCCTTACATGTTATAGATAGTGTTAGTACCAGTGGCCTCCCTTCTCAGCCTCTTCCTCCACTTTTTTTTTTTTTTTTTTTTTAATCTCTCCGTTGGCTTTTCTCAGCCATACCTACCATTTATTTGTACCTTGTAATTTTGTTTGTCACTATTGTCAACGGTTTATGGGCTGGTTTGGCCCAGTTCCACTACAACTGGTGCAGGAGACCCACAGACCCACGCCCCAGGAAAGGGGAAGGGGGAAAGGGAAAAGGGAGATGGGTCTAGAAACAAAACAGCAGCAACGATCTGAGGAGGAAAACTAATTTACTAAATAAGATATCAGAAAGCAAAATAACACAATGCAATACAATGTAATTGGAATTGAAGCTAATAAATCAAATAAAATGAGAAATAGAGCTTCCGATAAACCAAAGGCCTTACGCTAACACTGAAGGCGAGACAGCAGCAAGCACCCACTGCTGAGTGGATCCCAAAGGAAAGAGAGCATCCCATGACGAAAGACAGTTTTTATCTTTCCCTCTGAGTGGAAATACGTAAAAATGCAAAGCATCACACAGTCCTCTGGGGAATGCAGTTCTTCTCTTCTGAGACAGAATGAACTACCATTCATGCATGGAGCTGGAGGACTGACTCTAACTCTTGATGCACTACTTGATGTTATGATGTGGAATACCAATACCCAAAATCATAAAACCATGACAACTATACACATTGAAAATATGCTTTGCCTTTTGGTTAGTTCTAAAGAGTTCAGGCAGTTGGATTTGATGATATCTGTAGGTCCCTTCTGAGTGAACTACTTTATTCCATTTTTATTTCAGCTAACAACCAGTAATTCACACTACGCATACACTGCTTTTCTTCTCCACTCCTGTGCCTGAACACATGTTCTTTAATCAAGACTTGAAAGAAAAACTCTTGGCGTTTGTCAAGTGGAGCGTGTGGAGTTTAAGCTATCTTTTGGCTGCAAAATGATCTTCTAAATTTGAGTGGGGAATAAACATTAAAGCTAGATTCTCATGTTCGCAAGCAAGTAAACAGTTTTTGATACCTCTTTAGTTGCAGAGAACTATGCCAAACTGCAGCTGATCACAGCAGCTAATAGGAACTAGGCAAGATGCAAAGACAGCATTAAGGCCAGGCTGCTTGTGGGGATGGTGAACAACGATGGGAACATGACTGCTCCCACTGAAGCAGAACTCAAAACAGAAAGGACAGCTTCCACATTCTTTGCAACAATGTGATAGGGTTCTGGCTTTTTTCAAGTTGATTTTTCACTTTCTACTTGGAGGTTGATACTAAGAAGCAACTCCCTCTTATGCTCATCCCAGTCTGAAGGTAGCACAAAGCGATACCAGGACCAGGGTAGGATGGGATTCAAAGCACATAGCTTAGAGAAGGATTCAGCATAATAGGGTCAGTTAGATGGTCAGAGTTGACAGACACTAAGTCAAAATTCTTAAAGATACTTACAGATCCGAAGGAAAACATCGACCAGTTCACAGCAACTGAGACCAAACAAAGGAATATTTTTTTCTTCTGGAAACCAGAAAGTAATGGATGCATAACACTAGAAAAAAAAGTGCCTGAGACAATGCACTTAGAACCTTTTCTTCCTTCACACCTTTCTTCCCAGACTTAAGTGCACCTAACATACAGACATCTGTCTTTATGTTTAAATCCAAGTCCTCCTTAATCATTCCCTCTGAACACAACACAGAGCACAGCAGCTCAAGTATTTCTACCTGGGCACAGAGACATAGGATAGATTTCTCAGGCCCTGGCCTCAGCCTCACTGCTGGTCCAGCTTCTTGAGGAGACAGGACAACTCAATCACACCTTATTTCTGAAGCAGGCTGGGAGCACAATCTGTTCCCTCACTGCAGCAGCAAAAAGTGCTACAGTACCTTGGGACCCCCCAGCCACTCTGGCTTCACCCTGCCATTAGTCTTCAGCAGTTAATAGGAATTAGTGTAGCACTGTAACTGCAGCAAAGGCAGTAAAAACTACTAAACAAAGGGTACCGATAAGCTTGTGACTGAGCTTCATTTTAATAACATTCACTGCTCCAAATGAGGCCATTCCTACCAAGAATGATATAAGAACCACAGTTAACATGCACGGTCCAGAGAGCAGTAACCACTCTGCACATGGTAGTGTCCATCATGGCAAGAAAACACCAGGTAAAATGTAGCTCATGAGCAGCAGAAAACACCAAACCACAATAGACATGTTTATGTGTGATTAGGAGGAATAGAAAGGCCACAGTGCCACACATGATGCTTTCAGCATCCCCATGGGAGGACTTAGCAACACCCAATCTGCTAAGCTCATGCCCACAGGCACCCAAACAGCCTCTGGCATTGCAACCAAATTCAGCCCTGTGAATTTAGAACCTCAGTGAATCCAAAACCAGCATTTACCTTCATACGTAGTTCAAGAAAGCTACACATTCCCAACTCCCACCCTACAGCAAGGAGAGGTTTTCCTCAGTCCACTATTTGATAGCCCACTGGTACTAAGTCTAGTCCCTGAAAGTCACTCAAAAAGCTGTTTTCCTTCAGTCTGAAGCAATAAAACTATACAACACTATAAACATTTTCCGCATTTAACTCCAAGATGCTGGGTGCTCTAGCTGGAAACACTGCCCCTTTTGTTTTTATGTTACAGCAGACCCCTTTAGATCCACTTCCCATCAAGACACCAAATATTTTTGTCTTTTATTTTGTGTCTGGTGGGCCCTTTTTAAAACCAGGCAGAAACTTCTGAGCAACCATTGGGGGAGCATCATGGTACATCACAAATCAGACCCATTAAAAGGCAGGGAAATGCCCAGAGGAGGATTCTCCCTTCTGTAAGCCTTTCCAGCACATGGACTGGCCACATAAGAAAGATAAGCACTAACAGATCTACATCTCAGCAGCAGTGAGGAAGAAACAGACCCCACAAAGGGCAAAGTTTCCTTTTTGTGCAATGTTCAAAGCAGAGGAAAGCCATCAACTCTCTGCTGAGTGTTATCAGTCTGTGTCTGAGAAGTCATGCTTGTACAAGAACATTTTCTCTTTTTCTGCGTAAATGGAGGACCCAATGTCTGAAAAGTGCAGGGCAGGTATAGCATGAATAGAATTATGGCATAAAAAATTAAACAAAACAAAACATAATGCCCATGCAGAAGCTGGTTTCCTGCCTAGCAGTGCCAATAGGAATGCTAATATTTCAGTGAAGGAGAAGCAATATATTTCCATAGAGCAACGGATACAGTTGGAAAATAGACAAGCTTTTGGGCACAGGAAGACTTTCTTCCACAGACCTGAATGAGGCTTGGTTGCCTGAAAGCCTGTGTGGTTGTTTTTTTTGTTGTTGTTGTTCATTTGTTTCCTAGCTAGATTGATTAATCTAATAAAAGGTATTACCTCTGCCTATAAACCCTGTCCTGCTTAACAGTCTCTGAATATCAAGGTTACAGCAGAGATACCACGACTTTTTGTTGTAATGATGGCTAGCAGTATTGACTTTTCTTCAGCAGCTTTTTGTTTAACAGGCATTAGTTTATTTCACAGAGAACAGGTTGCTGCTTTTAAAGACAACCACTGATTATAAAGCATTATCAAAGCAACCCCATAGAAGATTTTTAATAAGACTAATCAGATAAGGCTATTTTCACCCACAATTTTTCCCCTATATTATGGCAACACTGACAAACTTAGAAGTACTTGGCTTGGCATGTGGTATTCCAACACATGAACTACATCCTAAAGGATTTATCACAAGGAACATGCTTATGTGGCAGAGAAATGCACACAGAAACAAAGCCTTTCAAATGCTGTGGGCCTTCCTGTCCAACATATTTTGATATTGTGACTGTTCCTTGCAAAATGGGTAAAAGTTGATCAACATGCTTAATTCTCAGGAAGCGTAACTAGGACATGCAAAAAATATCTGAAAATGCATGACTGACAAACTAAAGTATATTTTTCTTCCCACAGTCCATCATTAGCTTTAGTACAAATCTAATCAAAAAACATCTGTACTGTAGCATGAGAAAAACAATTTTCAGCATATAATTTACTAGCAGTTATTCACAGAATATACTGAATTCAAAAACAATTCATTGCCATCTCCTCTCACACAAACATGTTTTCATTAGCAAAGCCATTTCAGTTTAATCCCTTTAAGAAGGCTCCCAATTGGAAAAAGACAGGTGATTTTTCAGCAAACTACATTTTTTGGCTACATTCTTTTACCAAGATACTTTCTGAGATTTATTTCAGAGTTCTAAAAAGCAAAACATAAAATACCCTCATGAAGAGCAGAACATTTATTTTCCAGATCTCTTTGTTCAAATTACAAATGTGAGCCATATTTGATCCATTGATGTAACACAGTTTAATTACAACAATTCTCATGGAATTCCTCCATAATTTTTCTTTGCCTTCTAGATCAAATGGGTGTAGTCATTACCTTTGAACAAATTAATGCTGTATATACCATAGGTTTTAACTATTGCATAATCCTTTTCAATTGTAAATTGAATCATCACCAAAGAACGCCTAAAGATTTGCATTTTTAAAAACAAAAATAATAACTACAAAATATCTTTTTTTTTTAATCAAAACTTTTGTAAGCTGGCTTTTTATTTACTTCTAACATGTATTTAAAATCTATTAGAATATATTTATGTAAATACCAATTATCCTCTGAAACAGTTTGGGGGGAGGAATGAGAAAACAGTTTTGTAAAGAAGTTTACTTACTGATATGAACTAGTTAAAAACCTTATGGTACACTACATACAAGACAAACTGACTATAAGTGCAATACCAGAAAGCAAAACTGTCTAAAATGATATGAGATTGAGGAATGAGAAAGGAAGAAATTAATTTCTGCATGTAGCACAGGTAAGTGACTACAAATTCCTGTATATTCATGAACTTTAGTCTAATGACAGTGTTACGAGATACTTCCTCAGGGCAGAAGAGTAATAATAAGAACTATAATCTGAAAACACTTTCTATGTAAGGTGGTCTTTCCTCATTTGCTTTCTAAATGTCTGTTAAAAAATGTGAAAATAAAACAGATTTTGTTCCACTAAGCATTAGATTTTTTTTTCTAATTCTTTTAATTTTAACAAGAATAGAATGATAAAAACAGCCTTCACTTACGTTTTGAATGAAACTGGATTTGTTTTAATCATACTATCCCTGCCAATGTGGCCTGACCTTCAAAAATAGGAATGTTTTTAACATTTAACACTCCAACCCAGTGTTCCATTATTATGGTACAAAAGCCATAGTAATAGACACCAAACATCAGTGTCAAATACTCGAAAGAATGATTATTTTTTGGTAGGCAGCCACCTTATATATTTCACCTGATGAATTAGGCTGTCTGTGATTACAAATCAGAAGGTAATTTTCATATGTTTTACTACATATTAGTATTAAATGTATATTAAGTTCTTCTGAATCTACTTTAGGACCCTTTTGTAGAAAAGTCAGGCACTCTTTTTTTAAAGTTCCCCTTATATGAACAAGAAGACTTTGTAACTGATAGTCCCCAGAAGACATTAATTATTTCTTTTATGAAATTATTTCTCTATGTGCAGCCACAAAATGGGCATCATTTGATGAATACCACAGACAGGGACTATATAGTCCTTATCTAGCTTCATATTGCAAGGTTAGCATTGATTTTCTCTTCGTATCTTCAGCTGGCTCACAACCATCTACCTGGCGCGCATCACAGAGATGAGAGAGGCACTTAGCCGTTGGATCTTCTTCCACACAAAGAAAGCACTGTAAAAGACAGCTAAGGTAACAGCATTAATTGACTGTCTACCTTTTCATAGCCATATTACATCATGAGGCTTGGTGGGTACATGAGCCAGGTCATGCCCCAGTCAGGCTACTGGGCACTAAACAACAATTGTTAGTGCTATTTCCTTATTCCAGGCAGAAAATCCAGGTGATGTATGAGCTGGCCAATCTACAAGCATCTTGCTGCTCTGTGTAGCGCTACAGCTGTCTATCTGGAGACAAGTCAATAGGATGTTTTGGATATACTTTCTATTTTTGTCACATCAAATGCAGATATTACTTTCTGGAACACAGAGACCCACATTCAGTTTGTGCATATCACCAGTGAGATACCAAGACTCCACTCAAGGCATCCCAGACAAAATGCAGTATAACGATATGACTGCCCACATCCTTGCCTGATACCTTTATTTAGAAGAAGTGACAGTAAGTTAGGCTTAACAACAACGAATTCTGAGCTTCATTCAGTACTACAGTCACTCTGCAAAGTGGCCTCTACAGCATCACTAAGCTCTAGATGCAAAGAGAAACAATGAAGCAAGTCTCCTTGACCTGAACTATAAGAATTGAATTTAGAATTTTAAAACCTCTACACAGTCTGCATAATAATGATATTAAGGGAAAAAAGAAAAGACTACACTAATATACTTCACACAAATTGCCTTCTGGGCCAGGAAGAAGAGTACAACACTGTTTTCATCAACTTCAGTGATGCACAGTTTTGGTCAGAGGAGAGGCAGAAGGAAATGGGACCAACCTTTGACCAGTATGACAGCAGCATAAGTAATCCCTTATTGCATTATGAAACGATTCATACATGGGGACCTGTTACATTACTGGCCTGTTAGCAGCATCACAGATCCTTATTTTGACTTTTTTTCCACTTTGCTCTACATCAGACAAGCCTATTGCTGTCATTGGTAGAGAATGGAAAAGCTGTTACTGTTTTAATATAAAATGCAGGAAAAAATACACAGCAGCTGTTCATATTTGCTAGGAAGGCTGTTATAATAATGATGTCATGGAAAAAGGCTGGAATCTATTAAAATGAATCAGACAGACAGGCCATTCAAATCCTTCAGACAATATGTGTATACAAGTTGCACCATGTACCTTGCATTAAAATAGAAACAAGCAATGAGTGGCGTTCTTTAAAAATATTCAGAACAGGCAACTAAAGTCATTTCATAGCTTTCCTTCAGTAAATTAAGTTTATTACTGGAACTACCCAATAAAGCAAAATGCAAAAGCTACAGCCAGCTCACAGTCAAATAACCTCATTTTCAGCCATAAAAGCATTTAAATCTATTTTGAAATCACAGCCTTAAACTAGGTAGGAACTCTCCCATTGACAAAGGAGACAAAGGGTAATTTATTTTATTTTATTTTATTTTTTGTCATGAGGGAGGGGAGCAGAGGAGAGGGGGTTGGGGGATGATATATTCTTCCTAAGTAGGAAATTAAAATATGCAGTTAGAATGAGCACCACTGAGGCCTCAGTTTGGCCTAAAATTAGTGATCAGATATTTCTTCTCTGCATGATGCTACTTTTGAGCTGTAACAAGTTCACACCTCTTACTGCAGCTTGCCTGAATGACTCCTCAACCTGCAAAGCACAAGGCTTGTTCAAACATTATGCTTTCTATTCCCTGAGGTATATTAAAAAGAAAAAGGGTTATGTTGGAAAGAAGATAAATTTGGTACTTATCAGTTGTCTCAAAATCTATATATGTTGCCCCATTTCTGATAAGCTACACCTTCCTCCCCTAAGGATATCCCTAGAAAGGATTTTCTGAGGGTGACCTAAAAGTGTGGGTGGGAACGAAGGGCTGTTTTTCTTTCTGGCTCAGATTCTGCTACAACACTATGTAGCACTGTAACACTGTGAACTCCTTCTCTCTTTCCAATTGGAGAAGAGACAGACTTGGAGTTAACTGGCAACTAGTAAAACAAAACTGTAACAGTCTCATGAAAGCCGCACAACAAAAACCCTACAGTAACACTCCTGTGATAGTTTCACAACAAACACAAGAGTAAAGAAGCCAGAAGTTTGTCATCTTGCTAAAGGCAGTCTCAGGTCCCTCCCCCCTCTTCCCCAACCCAATCACAACCCTCTAGGACCATCATGAGAAGGGAGAAGCACATACAGTAATGACATGAGCACAGCCTATGATACCGGACACTCTGTACCTGGCAACAGCTCCTGACCCAGTTGGAAGGAACCTTCACATAAGGCAGAAAAGGCACTGCAAACCCCGCAGCCAGCAGTGCTCAACCCATCACATCCTTGACCACCCCAGAAACAGAAGGCAGAGGATGGACCATCAGGACATCATGGGATCTGTGGTGATGACATCCTTTCCTTGTCTTTTTTTTTTTTTTTCCCCTCCTTTTCTTCTTCCTCTCTCACACACCCATCCTTTAATAAAATCACAACTATTACCTTATTCCATGACTCCGAGATTTAATTTGGAGGAACTAAGATCAATATAAAAACCACAAGACACTTCAGCTTGCAACAGTATGCAACAGCACTTGGTACAACATACATGCATTTCTGCAAGTGCAAGATCATATTCTGACCCCACTTTTCTATTTGTATTTATTTATTTATTTTAATATCTAAGCTGACTTTAGTGTATTCTGTTGCTAGGAAAGGGCAGCGAGAGCAAAAACTGCATTCTTCAAGATGAGACAGCAGACCCTCAGTTCTTCAGCAGTTGTGAATACTGCAGAAAGCAGTGGTCCCACTTTCTCTCCTGTTTTACCAAACTACAATGAAGTCAACTACATATGATTTCAAATTTTGAATATTCTGAAATACACCAAAAAGGTCAGATGCAAAGCAAATATATTTTAGAAGTACATATTCTAGATTTGAGATTGATTAGAAGTTAATACGACAGTCTTAAACTTCCTTTTCAAACTATCAGATTTTGTACCTTATACTCTCAATTATAAAATACCAGTTGAAAAATAAATAAATAAATAATAATTAAAAAAAAAACCTCTTGCTATTCCAAGAATGAATGTAGCTGCAAATTGGCTTAAAGTGATAACTACCAAGTCATCTGAAAGAATGTTTGATTATAGCTTTTGTCAGTTATACATATCACGTAACACATTACACTCTATATTAAACTATACTAAAGACCACGACAACCACCTTTGCAGGATAGTTGTCTACCATATTTCAGAATTCCTTTGTAAGGATTTCTAGCAGAACTCCAAACAAAACCTCAAATTGCTAACAGTAAAAGAAGATAACTTCACAGATACATTCACTCTTAGATCATTTAACAATTCCTCCTACAACTGGGTATGTATAAATTTCAGAGTTGACACAAGTCTAGCTGCCAAATCAGACCCCTATTATTTTGCTCATATTTCCAGACTGCTAAAAGCAGTGGGTTAGGTATGCAAGTAGCTATATGTATTTAACTGAATGTTGAGAAGATTTGAGCCAGAGGTAAGTAGAGTAAAATGAGTATGAATGTCTCATCTCAAGCACTCATAGTATCCATAAATGATAACTATTAACTCTTACTGTATGTAATAAAATAGTGTTAACACTTAAGATGAACATCCAGGACAAGCTTACAAACCATTCAGCAATCAATGCCCTGTTATCAATTTTCACTGCTACTGGACATTACGTGTTATGTCGAATCTGGATTTCCATTTTGAGTACATCTAATTTTAAATCATGATACTAAGGCATATGATAAAAATTGCTTTTATGAAGTCTCAGTTCTACAAAAGAATAAGCTTATTCACTCTGTTACTAGAGTAGATTTCACATTCGAGTGCCACATATTCAGCAAGCACACACCACTTGGATATATCTTCCTGTACATCAAATTACCCATAAGTCAAACATGCAAAATAAGATTTATCAACACCGATATGCAACACAACACACCAACACTTAGTGCAGAGGTTTGTAGTCTGGGCCAATAGGAAATTAATTAACTCCCCAGAGGGCAGTGCAAATTGAATCTGCCAAAAGGATTGAAGAGAAGGAAGAACAGGAGTGTCTAAAAGAATTCTGAGCTGGGGGAAACTGTGGGGAATATGATCCTTCAGAGCCAATGCAATGGAAATGTTTCATGGGGTCAGGCACTCAAGCGACATACACTCATTATTCTCAGCTGACCAGAAGACTCCTCCCAGTGTGCAAGAAGCAGTTTTATGAGATAGCTGAGTGGAGCTGACTAATTGCCTCTAAAGGTACTGCCCTCCTCCCACCTCCCAGTTCTCCCCATACAGTCCTGTCCTCACCCTCCCATTTCCCTTGGAGTACTGCTAATTTTTTTTCCACAGCTCTGCTTGTGACACCAGCTTACAAAGCTCATCCACATGACAGCTACCTCCTTCACCTTTCACCACAGCCTTCTTACTCTTTCCTACCCAAAACAAATAGACTTGAGGTGCTTTTTCTCCCTTAAGACAATTCTCTGCAGACCCACTAAAAGCCAGCTCAAGAATCAGGGTGGTTTCAAGCCCAGGCTGTGGAACAACGTTTTTCTGAGCATTTCCAAGGTGATTCCACAATACTGGCTGCTTGCAGGGCTGGGAATGGATATCCAGTTCTGCTGATGACTCATAATGAATAAAATGAACCAGGCATACCTTATCTCAGCTGTATTGGTTCCATGTGAAATATTAGCCGAAAATCATTCCAGCTGTTGAAGTTATTAGGTTTAACAATATAATTAATAGTTATTATTATTATATAATTCATTCTCTCCATGAAAGAAATATCTGTGGAATACCACGATTAAGTTTAAATCCTTCTCAAAGGAAAATCAAGCTTGAATGGGTTTTTCAGATGTACAGTGTGTGAAGGACCAGACTTATTATTACTGCAAAGTAGATAATAAATGACAGGAAAAAGAAACAAAACTTAGTGTAGGTATAAAGTGGAATATTTATATACAGCATTCGAAGTACTGCAGTTCCTATATCTGCAAAGCAATGAAAGACAGCAGCCATACTGCATTAGAGTTGCATCAACCTTTGCAACTGAAGGGAATTCAAAATGTAAGCAGTCTCTAAAACCTCACTGTTTCATTTTATTTGTGTTTGTTAAATTGTTAAAATGCTGTTGTCAAAGACTGAACAGTCTTCTATAGAATTTTGAATACAGAATCTTATAGCAGAGTGTATGCCTTTTCAAAATTCTCGTATCAACTGAAGTCCAATGAAAAAAGAATAGCAAAGAAAGGAATATTACAAAGAATTATACAGAAAAAGTAAGGACCTTCTCATGGTTCTTCCTGTTTTCAAATTACTAGTGCATTTTCTTTCTAAAGTAACTGAAATGGCTTAAAATATAATGCAAGATGTCAAAGATAACTCTTTATTCCAGATAAGCATCTTAAGCACGGAATAACCCAACCACCTTCAAAAGATCCTCACTGTGAAGCAGTAAAGCTATTTACACCTATGAAGATGTGCAATTAAATGTGATGTCTATGTTCATACAATTAAATTGGTGGTAATACTTGTGTATTCTTATTTTCAAGCAGACAAACAAGGATAGCAAAGAAGCAGGCCCAGCATTTGTTATCTTACAACTACGCAGTGTAAATAGATCACTATCCTTAAAAAGATTCAAAATGAACTGCATTTAAAAGTAATAATAAATCTATTATAAAAGATAACATCTCTAAAATCAGTTAAACCTGCTTGAATATCTAACAAGAAAAAACTATCATTTTCCACAGATAAGGCATGACAAAGATTTAGGAAAGAACAGAAAATAATGGATTACTCTTAATGGCCTTAAAAATTCTGTAGAACTGATTTCTATAAAATATTTAAATTTAAAAGTTTGTGCTTAATTTCTACAGCTTGTAAGCTTTGAAAGATAACAGATAGTTTCTAGTGTTCTTAATACCTCCATGAACTTCCTGGCACCTCAATGGTAACACATCCATTTTTATAAGAAAAGGCTTCAATTTTATTTCAAACTTAACAGGCATTCATTCTTCTCCTTTCAAAACCTAGGCACAAGTAACAAAGCACCAGAGCCTTATAAATTCCCCAACACCAAATGCAAATTAAGTCATGAAATTGCTCTAGGATATGTTCCAAGAATGCAAGCCCAAAGGAGTTTCAACACAATTTTTCTATTTCAGGCTCTTTATGACGCTTCAGCAAGGTAACAGAATATTATAGGGTCAAAAAGAGTTATCTATGTATGGAAAGAAATAATTATCCAATTTCGACAACCTTCCATATTGTGTTTATAAGCTCTAAGATGAGAAATATGTTTATAAGCAGTATAAACTGAAAGGATGGCAAAGGTTCTGCAGATCAAGCAGCTCAGAAAGTTTTAATTCCCTTAGAATGCTGCACTGACAGTTTATAACTTAAGTACTAACTTCATATGTTTTGCAAACGAATATCATATTAGTGGATTTTTCCTCTTTTCCTCAGAAATACATGAACTCACTTACATTGTACTAGTCTGTATTAGAAGTAAAAACACACATGATCCCCACCATGTTATGTAAGAAAGTAAAAAAAGACTTGTTTTATGTCAGCTGTTACTATATGCCTTTACAGGGCCATCTCCAGCAAATTTGGACGGTTCCCACAATGAACAAGTTATTTAATCTTTCAACAGTCCTCCTGAAAATGCCCAAATTCTTTTTCTTATACACAAGGCAGGCATTTTAACAGATTGTATAAACAAAGAGCTGCTGATTTTCCCTCTGCAGAGCTACTGCTTGTTTATCCCAAGGGAGAGATCAGTCAAACAAGGACAACTTAAGTTACTGGACTTGCTATTATTTAGCAATAACCCCTAGGGGACTAAGGACATTTCCTGAACATGAAGTTTGAGTCTACTAGTGTTCCCCCAAAAATGAGAGGGACTATGACAAGCAATCTGCACCAGTAATTTTGCTAAAATCTGGTACCGGAGAGCTTCCTACAAGCCACCTTCTCAACTGACTCACATTTTTCTGTCCAAAGACAATTATATAACCAGTTATTCATTCCTGGAAATAAACACGCTAGGTACCAAGCATTCAAAATAGTAAAACCGTCCAAAAGCATTTATCTGTGTCTTTCTCAGGTAGTCTGCATCGCTGTCAACAACTCAAGTGACTTTTCTTCAGTTTTCCAAAGTATAGGTCACAAACAGTAACTACCCTTTGTGTTCAGGTGACAATGGCAATTTTTAACAAGTACAAACTTTAGAAAGAAAAATAATTAGATCTGTCCTTACCTGAAGATCTCAATTTTCAAGAAATCTTCTCTTTTTGTAGTTTAAGTAAAACGGGTGTAACCTGTAATAGAACAGAAGGATATATTTAATTACATTAACTTTATTATGAGTGTTCAATCGTATATGAGAAAACTGACAGTTAATTTTTTTTGTTACTATGCTGCAAGCATGACTGTTACACATGACTTAAGCCAAATAGCAATTCTCTGGTGAGAACTGTACAATATCACATATTGAGTCACTAATAAGAAGTACCTTTTTCCTTATCCAGCATTTCTGCTCAGACACAAAGATGTAAGCTTTGATCAACCTCTACATATTACTCATAATGACCGTGTTGTGGTTAGATTAAATAATTAAGAGCCTGCTAACATCCTATTTCTTGTTACTAAACAGCCCAATCAATTGAATTAGGCACTTGGGGAAGAGGTACATGATTGGGCCCAGATGCACTCAATTCCTAGCTAACGAACCCATCAGTAAAAGCAAGTAAAAATGTTGTAAATGTGATTACATTCTAAAGAATAATCAGTAAGGCCTAATTATTAATTAGCGTCCTGAAATGTAGCTAAACAAAACACTACTAGCACCAGTTTCTACCCACTAGATTCTCCCTATCTAAAAACCTACAGAGACACAGCAAACATATTCAAGTCAAAACAGCATACATACTTGTGTGCTATATCTCCCAGTCAGGACAGAAGATATTAATTTAGTCTCTTACACATTTATAAATACTATTAGGTATCACAGGCAATTATACCTATTGCTCCTTCATCTGTATTTGGGGCAAGTTTACAGTTATCAGTCACTGAAGACTCTTTGCTGACTTGATGTTCTAGAGAGATTCACTTATTGTCAGCAAAGAGCTTTGTTACAAGACACTGAACATTTGCAGACCTCAAATTTTATTCCTTTCTTTTCCCTTCAAGTTAGCTATGTAGTGTTAGCACAAGTTGCCTTTAACCACATCTTAACCAAAACAGCAAATTTACACTTGGCCTCCCTGAAGAGCACAGCACTGAGCAGTAAAAACATTTTATGCTCAGATATCTACAGGAACCAGTGTCCAGTCTTTGTTTTCAGTGACAGTTCTCCAAGCAGGATACGCAAGCAGAAGCCTCAAATTACACTACATTGACCAAGAAAAAGGAGACGGTGTTCAGTTTCCATTCCTTAACCTCCATGCTGACCTGCATGTTTGTTGGACTAAACAAGGAGATTTCAGGAAATGAAGGATTTGCACTTTGTTCAAGTTTTGTTCTCAGACAGAGGATCTCTGCCCCAGAGATACATGCTGGTGTGAAAGGAACTGAGAGGACAGCCACTCACACTGGTACATGTTCCTTTCTGGCATTCCTTCTCCAAGATTTCTTTCTGCTCTGTACTCAATATGACCAAAAATTAAAACACAAACCTGTAAATGTAAAGTGCCCTCAAGTTAAAATTTCTTCAGTCTAAATTTTTTGCTTCCTCTGGTGAAATGATATAGGAGATTACCAAGTAATTTGCACAGTAATCTTTTAAAAAATTTTCACATATTTAGAAGATCACATACACTTAGGCAATCCAAACAAAATTTGATCATGTGAAATAAAAACACAGTCTATATGGAAATCTAAAAATGTAATGAATGATTATAAGATCCACAGAATGGCGTGCCAAAATATAAAAGCAGGGTACAAAATAGTTGACCTGAGAAAAAACAAGTATTTCTTCTGTATCCCCTACAAACCAAAACATTTATTTGGTAACTTTTTATAAAAAGCTACCTTATAGATAAAGACTGCTCAAACATGTAAGAATTTCAATCTGGGACTAAAGAAAAGATCTTCATTTCTGTAGGCCACAAAAACATTCTTATAAAATGGCATAGCAGCTCAACATCCTGCTCCACATAAAAGCAAACACAATGTGAATAAATTACACAAATTTCTGGGAAACAAATGTTCACTTTTCTAATGAAAGTAGGAAACACTATCTCTTTGTATTCATATATGGGAAATGGAAGACTAGTTTTAATTATTTGCCTAAAACCATATAAGAAGAAAGCATCATCTGGTATCTAACTCAATTCTAAAATCTGCTGCAATGTCTATGCATTATCTTACATTCTTCTAAAAGACTGCATAATTTTAATATCCTGTTGCACTTCAACCTTGCCTTACAACACCCAGACACATTTTGCTATTCATTTTAACTATGTAATTTATTTGATTCTTCATCTGCATTCAGATAGTACCTTCAGTTTTATAAGAACATCTCATACTTCATGACTTTAGGTTGAGGATATCCATTGCATGTGAGCAAAGGCTAAGACCCTCATTTCTTTAGGGGTATAATTTTATATACAAAGATTTTCATCCAGAGATTCAAAACAAAACCTATCACATTGCAGGTAATTCTTTTGTTTTCATTTTAATTTAACCTTAAATAAAAAGGACATGTGAAATTCACATTTATTTCCCCACAGTTTAAAATTCAAGACAGACAAAAATTCATCGTCAAATTGGTATGTTTATTGTCTGCCCCAAACACAGAGGAAACAAGAAGTGCTGATTTCAGATGCTGACAGTGCTAGGTCCTGAATACCCCTTTCACTTCCCAAAGACACCCTGTGCTACCTAGCTATATATCCCCAGTAGCAGAGGTACCATTCAGAGATAGTTCATTTTCTAAAGTATCAGATAACTTTATATTTTACTCTTATGTTCCAACTTAGCTTTTTTTCCATAACTCACAGTACAAGAAAGATGGTAGGAAAATGAGAGGTAGAAACCCAGCTAAGACACAGTTTCCTTTACAGTTCTTTCAAAACCAGGAACGTGAAATATAAAGTTTCACCTTCTTATCTCAAATATGTAAATGTTTTCGATCCCGATCTCAGGCTGACACTAGTGCAGTGGCTGCACATGGAGCTGCTGCTGTCCATCTGTTTTATGCTGGTACAAGATAGCAATCAGATCTGGGTCATCTCACCCTTGAGTCTGTTACTCACATAAATTAAGATGATGACACATAACAGCACTTGCGTTAGCTGAAGTCTAGCTTACAGGCATAAAAATATTTCCAGTCTTTTCCTCTCTACCTGCTAATGTGGGACATATTTACAGAAGTGAAAGGGAACTTATAATTTGCTCTCTCCTTTATGAAAGAGATGAACACACCCACACAGTATGATTTCCCATGTCTATGGCAAGAGATCAAATGTGTGGTATAACATGTTAAAATATAGGAATTTTTTTTCCCTTATGCTAGCTCATTACAAATATACATAACCAATACTACATTCTGCTTAATTACAACCACGAATGTAGTCATAGGAACAAACACTTTTTAATCGTTACTTATGTGGTTTGATTCATTTCAGCTTTTGTGAAGATGTCTACTTACAACGTCTACTGCATAACAAAGATTTCATAATCAAGCCACCAGAAAGTGCATGAATGCCGTAGCACGTCAAGTGATTGCTTGCCAGCAGCTGCTGTGTGATTCCCTGACATTCAGAAGCAGAAGTAACTGGTACGCAGCGTGTCACTGCCAGGTGGCTGCACTCTCTTCATTCAAATCAAGCAAGCCTTAACAGGAAAAGTAATACAGCAACACCAGCAACTCAGCACGCAGTCCTGACCTTGAATACATTTCAACAAGATGGTTCAGACTTAATTAACACAGCTCTAAAAAAAATGAAAATGCAGAACCTGACTTATATTGTTCTGAATTCCAAACCAAAATATGATATGCCTACATATAAAACAACAAACTTTTGCACTGCTATATCCAAGATTGAACAGCAGTCTACATCCATAACTCCAAGCAACTGTAAATGTTAGGTCATCTACATATACACAACTTAATACACTTCCCTTATCCCCCACCATCACTTTCAGTTTTCTGAGTCACAAGAAGTTCCACAAAAAGAAAAACATGATTCCATGTGTAATGTTTTCCCTCAGTCTACATAATTATATTTTCTCTTGCCTCCTTTTATAGCCTAATTATGCTTTAGATTTACAGTATAGATATTATGCCAAAAGACAAGAGATTGTGGTTCAGTTGAAGTGAAAGATACCAGACCAGTAGAAGTGACAGAACCATAGAATGGATCTAGTTCCAACCCCCTAAATCCTCACTTTTCAGTACTTACCTTTTCAGTATTTTAGATGAGGCTGAAGTGTGAGCAATCACAAGGTTGATGGCATACCAGCCACCCAGCTAAGCAGAGGACCATTTAAGCATACTTTTTTTTTTTTTTTTTTTTTTTAAATGTTCACTCAGACAATGAAAGCCACAACCCAAAGATCAGCGCAAGCAGTAAGCTACATCTCTGCCCCCTCTGACTGGTTTGTTCAACAAAATACTGCAGTTCTTGGGCCACCTGGTGTGATCTGGTTTATATGCATAATGGGAACTGCCAGGGTCTCGGAGCACATCGCTCACAGGGACAATAAAACAAATATGCAAGAGACTCTGGTCTGTGGCCAGGTTTCCCTGACTGCAGGATTTACTTTGCTTGCTCAAAGTAAAGACAGGGCATAAACTACACAGGAGGGATAGGAGACTTTCACCCTCTCCCCTCTGTGAAACTATAGGTATACTTCAGAGATTAAGGGCTGGCCTGGATCCAGCTGCATTTCCTATGTTATGCTCTCAACAGAGGAGCAAAATCAACATGGATGCCAACAGACAGCAGGGAAATCACCAGTTCATTTCCACTCTGAGAAAAAGAGAGGCAGACTTTTGCACAGAAGTCGGGCTGAGAAGCCACGTTTCATTTTGGAATCAAGGAAGCTGCTTCCTGTTGTTTGATCTTCTCCCCTTAGGAAAAGGGCACATGTTAAATACTGCATCAAAGACATTCTCATTGCCATCCTGACTTCCACCTGTCAACTGAAACACGACCCCAAGCAGCGGCTGATGCCTCCCATCCCAGCTGGCACAGGCATGCTTTTCATTTGATGTTCCAACGTGAGCAGGCTGAGAAACTGCTCTGCTATGGAAATAAAAGGTTTGGATTCAGTCCCCTAAGTACGTTTGCACTTTGTCCTACAGAGCCTGCATAATGCAAAATTGTCTTTTAATATTTCAGAATAGGATTAATATCAAGGGAAGATAAAGTCAGCATATACAAGTTTTAAGATTTCTCTCAGGGCCTCTACCAAATCAACACCTCTCTGCCTCCTCAGGAAAGCATCCTATACATATGCACTCTACATAATGCTGTGGTATTCATCTGTTCAAATTTTCTATTCATATACAAAGTTTTAGAAGGTAGAGATACAAATTTTCAGATGTAAACAGACCCAAGTTTTCAAATGCAAATTTTTAGAACATGCTCCTATTGAATAATAACAGATCAATAGGCTAACAACCAAGTAAATAAAACAACACTGTAAAAGTGAAATTACAGAATAACAGAACCATAGGGGCTGGAAGGGTCCTCTAGAGATCATACAGTCCAACCCCCCAGCCAAAGCAGCTCCCTAGCCCAGGCTGCACAGGTAGGTGTCCAGAAGGATCTTAAACATCACCAGTGAAGGAGTCTGCACCACCTCTCTGTGCAGCCTGTGCCAGTGCTCCATCACCCTCACTGTGAAGTTCTTATACACATTTGTGCAGATCTTCCTATGTTTCAGTTTGTGGCCATTTCCCCTCACCCTATTACCATGCAGCGCTGAAAAGTCTGGCCTCGTCCCTTTGCCTCCCACTCTTTAGATATTTATAGATGTGGATCAGATCCCCTCTGAGTCTTCTTTTCTCAAGGCTGAACAGACCCAAGTCTCTCAGCCGCTCCTCATAAGAGAGATACTCCATGTCCTTTATCATCTTTGTGGCCCTTCACTGGACTCTTTTCAGGAGATCCCTGTCTTTTTTGTAATTGGGAGTGCAGAACTGGACACAATACTCCAGGTAAAATTGGCTAAAAATCATGATAGATTCACATAATCATAAAACTTATTACTAACCATTCCACTAACTTGGTGATTGTTTTTTCCTATAAGTTAAACTTGAATGCACTGAAGTATATAATTGCATCATTTTTTGCTTCCATAAATCTCCATCACTACTAAAATCTATAAATTATCTTTATCATGAAATCTGTTCAAATCTGGCAGTAAACATGAAATTTCAGTTCTTTAACATCAAAAATCATTACAAAAAGAAAACCGAGTTAATCTATACAAACTGTTTAAAGTAAACAGATAAACCTGGTCATTGAAAGTGAGCAGAATCACACTGGAAAAATGTTCAGAGCTTTGAATTCCTTCTAAACTCAGAGGAAGGCACTCCTGCTTGACAAGCTTGGCAGCCAGTGCCCCACAGCAGCACAGAAGGAGAAGCACAGTTACTTCACCTGCAGTGATTTTGCAGCAGGAATAAACAGTGCCTCAACTGCCAGTGTAACCAGGAACAGGCAAGGACATGGCCAGATCCATCATGCAGTGCAGAAAGGTGACTAGTTGGAAAAGGACAGGAGAGCCCTTTGAATAGATGGAAAATTCATGGCAAACTCACATTCTTCTGTTCCTCCCTGCTCCTCTACTTCCTCTTTCCTTACTCACTAACGGAAAAAACAAGTTAACCAGGCAGTACACTGCATCACAAAGTAATTGTGTCTAAGGGAAAGGGCCACTTTCTGCCTTGGTGGTACATCACAGCAATGACAGATGAGTCAACATACAGAAGTCAAACAATAATAATGCAAAAATAATGCATCCTATCTGTTAGTCAGTATTTCTTGTAGCCTTTGTGTAATAAGTAAATGAATTTGAGGGTCTAAAGCAAACTGCTGAGGTTTTTTCCACATGATGAGAAGATTCATGTTATGTTCCAGCCTTATATTTATTTTTTCTTCTTACAATGTCTTTTATTTTCTGTGTTTTCCTCCTTCCATGTATCAACTGCATCAGCATAGAGAAATATAAAAATCTCACAGAACGGAACTACAACACTGGCAGGTGGTGAACATGAAAAAGCCTATAAAACCTTCTTCCTTTTTTTTTTTTTTAACTGATTACACAGGAAAAAAAAGTCAACTTGACAATGTCCTTTCAACACTGCACTACCAGTTCCCAAATCCTACCCAATGATCTGGTGAGGCCTGGCTTTAGCTAGAGCTGCTTGTTTTCTCTCTCCTGTTTATCTGAGGCTTTTCATCTTCACACCTGAAGTTCAGCGGAAAACCAAGCCTCTATTTTAGGAGGCTCTTTCATGTGTTTCTTTCATGCACATAATCTCTAGGGTGTTTTGTTCCTTTAAAAATTAAGAAGCGGAATTTTATCATTATATTAAAAGCTTATTGTGTTTGTATCTTCAGTGACCTAATCTATAAGTGGAGTTTAGTAAGCATCTGATTCTAATTCTGCGTTCATTGAAGAAAAATATGCTGTGCATTTTTACACCACTCCCATCATATTGTAAAATTTAGTCTCCAGAATAAACATACATACTATTCAGACTGTCAGTACTAAAACATCAGCCATACTGGTCATCAAAGGTCTCCTTCACTCACTGGTGAATCCTTTAATTGTGATTAACTTAAGTGTGGCACACTCATTTCACCCATGTGCCCTGAAGTTAACTTGACTATGTGAGCAGCAGAAAACTGATCAAGTTGCATCATCTGCCCATAGAACCCCTGAACAAGAAATCTGTCTACTTTTGAGCAGGACAACTTTCTCTCAAAAGTCTGTACCGTGTTAGGGTGGTCAGAGGTTTCTGCACTTGGGGATGCTACCAATGCAGCACAGTGGTGCTTCCCATGCTGGGAAACATATGCCCCATCCTGAAATCCATTGCAGCTGTATCCTTCATCATGATTTCAAACCAATGAAATAAAGCTTCTGAGCATGTTATTCCAGACATAATCATCCACGAACAATTAGGAGTTTTGAGTCCCATCCAGCAGTACTCACATATAGAGGTCTGTGTATAGGCAATGAGCTTCAGATTCAACCAGCCTACCCACAGACTGTATAAGCTGTGCCTTGGGGGCCCTGGCATTGTGCTCAAAGCCTCTTGTAAACGCCAAGATGGTAAGCTGAGTAAGATATGATGTGTAGGGAGCCCTATAAAGTCCTTTAATGGAAACAATAAGCCTACATTTGAAGAAGGTTCAGCAGTCACATAACTGCAGCATGAGCAGCTCCAAATCCAACCACATGTTTCTCTATCGCTGTTTGCCTTAAAGTTTGCATGCTCGAGTCACAATTAATACAGCAAACATCAGTATAATGAAAGAATGGTGGCTTTTTTCCTATGGTTTAGCATAAGAATGGAGAAGCCAGGTGAGTAGGATAAAATGGACAAGATAGGTTCTTTTTCATTTGCTGCTCCTGTGACTGCTGTGGAATGCTGTCATTCAATGTCCCTTTCATAAATGATTCTTAGATACTCTTGGTTATAACTCCTCCTAGGTGGAAGAAGGCCACATCTACCTCAAGAAAGGATTCACGTAGCACTGAGGGACCGGGACTGAAGAAGCATCAAGCTGCTAATCACTAATCACAGAACAACCTGTACAGCCACATTTTTCTACCTACCTCTACTTCCTTCTGTAAGATATAAATGCAATGACCTTTCTTCCTTCAGCAAAAGCTCTACAAATTTGAGGAACTGTTACTTGTAACACAGAGTGTCAGTTATTTTCAGATAGAGGGGAAGGCAGGACCCATTCTGAGAAACATTGCTTCTGTTCCTGGATGCCAGCTTGGCTGTAGAACCACCAGGAACATCAAGTTGCTTCTGCTCCATGAAACCTTCTTAGAAAGCAGAGATTCTCTAGATAAACCTGTGCATCTTGCACTCTCCCTATCATGTCATACAAAATCCCATTATGTAATTCACTGGCACAATAGAAGTAGCCGAATGTGACTGTAACTGTGTATTCAATTATCACCCAGAATCTAACGTTTCCCCTGACTACCTAAGATCCCATTGCTACTCAGAGCCATGCCACTTGAGCAGTTCAGGCAATACAAAACAAACAAACAAAAAAAAAAAAAAAAAGCAAAAAAAAGCAAGCAAACAACAACAACAACAAAAAAACAACTGCAGAAGTTCTACACAGGCAAAGAGAAGAGGAACACCAGAAAGAAGTACTCACACACTAGACTTGAAAAAAAGCTGATCTCATATCTAAATATGAATGACAACACAAATACTCAAAGAGAAGACCATAAGAAAGTAGAATCATCAACAGAGAGGATTCACATCACCTACTACAATAGATCAGACTTTCACTCCTGAAAAATGATGTGGAAACAGGACTGTCAAAAAATACTGCTTGAACTCAAATCTTTCTGATAAAAAAATCTTTTGTACAGCAACTACATTTTCACTTTCGCTATGAAAGTTTAAAACCATTAGCGAGGTCATTAGGGAATTGTCTGTTCGAAGCCAGAAACTATCTGAATCCACAAAGGAAGGAAGGAATTAGTACAATCGCCTTTTCTTGATGCTTATTTTGTATGTAAGGGGACTAATACATTACCCAGTTTTTCATTCAAACTACTACTTCACACTGGGGGGAGTGAAGAGGTTTCTGGAAAACAGTGAATGACTTTTTTCATGACTGAGTATCTGGTTTATATTTGAACATACAGGAAATAGATTCTCCTAATCAGCCCTTTTTTCCTACTGCCAAAAATATGAGTATGCAGCTTTACAGCCAAAGCAAGCTGTCATCCACTCCTTTTATAATTGATTTCAAACTCCTACATTAATTCAATATTGCAAATGAGAGCTTAAATGCAGCAGAACCAGGAAAAGCACAAGCTAGAGTTCCTCTTATATGTGGACGCATCTGATAGAACACCTCCTTTTGTAGACTATTCTTCAGTTATTTTTGAAGACAGTTTAATTTCATTCAGAAAGCCAAAATAAACTCCATCTTAAGTCTCAGGGAAAAAAAACAAAAAACCCCGTAGGAAAACATTATGATCTGTCCTCAGTATAGTAAGTATATAAGAAAACATACTTCTAAATATTCTGCTTACATACAAAATCATTCTCCTCTTGTTTACAACAAATGAAGTTACCATACATTCCAGCTAGTCTAAATGTGTTCTGTTTTTCCAAAATAGATTTTTTTTTTCCAGACAGAAAATACTCTCTTGGCCATTTGTGCAGAACAGTGTGCAAGAGTCCTGGGGAATGGCTCTTATACCTTACTTAATGCACTGCCACTGTACAGATGACTTACAGTTAATCCCACAATTATTCTTCATACCAAGTTTATAATGTGCAGAACAACTGCACAACTCACCAACATGTAGTAAATTTGCAATATTTAGAGTTTTTTAGCATCAGTGCCCAGGTACAAGCCGTATAAAATCATAGGATCATTCGAGTTGGAAGGGACCTTTAAAGATACCTAGTTCAGCTTCCCTACAATGAACAGGGGCACCTACAGTTAGATCATGCTCAGAGCCCTGTCCAACCTGGCCTTGAGTGTTTCCAGTGATGGGGCATTCACCACCTCTCTGGGCAACCTGCTGTAGTGCTTCACCACTATTACTGTAAAATTTTTTTTCCTTACATCCAATCTAAATGTATCCAATTATATACCTAAATATATGGGCTACCCTACAAAAGCATGACTTCGGATAACAGTTCCCAAATGCAGACGCTTGTCATGTAGCAGGAACAAGCATTTTAATCTGAATCTGTAAGAGATAAAGTTCACTGTATCTAACACTGTAAGTGGCAGATGATTGATCTGTTTCCATTTCATCTGACAGTCAGAGGAGTCTCCCAAAGGAGGTAGACATTCATATGCACACAAGGAACACTTTCATTTTGACTTAAAGCAGGCAACATCAAAATAACTTTCAAGATTTATAATTTAGGGGATCAGAAACCAAAAAAATATAAGGCCAGGTCTGAAAAATTTGACAAGTGCTTTAACAAAAATATGGCACAACAGTTAATGCATTGTGACAAGACAGAAAACAGTCCGTTCCTAGTACAGGGCACCTGAACAAACATTTATTATCCTGACCCATGTGTAACCAAAGAGTGCCTGAGCTTATATGCTAATGTACCTTACTTCAAAGATTTCCTTAAGCTATATCAGAAGACAAAATCTCTAACACTGAGAATTTTAGCACTGAAAAAAACAGAGCTGACAAAGTGCCATGCTGGCAAAAGGAAAAGACACTAAGAAGTGTTCAAAGATGTGAAACCTTTATCTCTCTCCAAGTTAACCATTGCTGTTTTCTGCAATTGCAAAATCTGCATCAAGATAAGGTTTGTTCCAGCACAGAAAAAGAAAATGTGACAATAATTTCCTAAGTATTTTGGTTCAACTTGGCAGATAGCTAAGCATTTGCTTCACCCCACAATGGGATAGGGGATAATTTTTTATTTTTTTTTAATAAAGAAGTAATAGAACTTGTGGGTTGAAATGAAAACTATTAACTAAGACTTGAAAAGGAAGAAGAAAAAAAGATAATAGTAACAACAACTCTATTGGTAATGATAATTTTATATATATTTATGACATAGAAGTTATGCACCTTAATATAACGCAATTCCTCACTATGTGCATATTGATGCCCGTCTAGTCATAGAGCAGTAGTTATTTCCTGGCCAACTCTCCACCGTTTTTCAAGGTTTTTTTTTTTTTATTATGTCATGTGGTGCGGAATACTCCTTTGGCCAGTTTAGGTCAGCTGTCCTGGTTCTGCCCTCTCAGCTTCCTGTGCCCTCCCAGTTCGCAGTCACTGGCAGAGCAATGTGAGAAGCTGAGAAACTGAAACGTCCTTGGCTCTTTACAGCAACAACTACATCATCACTGTGTTATCAATATGCTTTTTCTCCTAAAGCCAAAACATACCATCATACCAGACACTACAAAGAAAAAGATCAATTCTGTCCCAGCTGAAACAAGGACACCAAGATATTCCTCGATAGCAAGTAATTTTATAAATTACTTTGTGTAAGTGTGTTTGCAAATCAGCAATTAGACTTTCTGGCAGCTGGTATAAGAGAGGGACAGCCAAAGCATGGCAGAGAAGAAATCCTGTGCCAGTACAGTCTACTGTCAGAAATTTTAGGTCAGCTCCTGGGGTTGTTTAGGGGGTCACATGACAGAGAAATTTAGAAGTAGATAAAATGAAGTGACAGCCATCTTCACCAGCTCAAGATAAATCCAACAATGTAAAGGAGACAGCCACTCTGAATAAACGTGGACCACTGCTGAGGTCAACTGCAAGAAAGAATAGAGAGGAAGGAACTTGGGATATTTTCTCCTTTGTAACTGATCTACATTTCCCATGCCACTGAAGAAATAAAGTTTGGAAGCCATGTAAAAGGATCTCTCTCTCTCGCCATAAACTTACCCAACCATCTATCTGAGTTAAATCAGATGTCTGATGAAGTTAAGTCGTAAGTATAACACCTTCATCATTAAGTTTTAGGACAAAATGGTTGGGTGAGGTCAAGGATTAGGGTCCATGGATAACAATGGCTGGCCTTCAGGTTCCAGCTCTGAGTAAAGGCTGCTTAAAACCAGGTTTATCCTTTAGGAGCCTAACACAGAATAGCAAACTCAAGCAATGTCTGTATTCTTCAGGATCCAGAGGTTCCCAGAACATGATGATGGCTGCTCTAACAGCAGCCATGGTCAGACTTATATATATATATATATATATATATATATATATTATATATATATATATATATATATATATATATATATATATATATATAAATTATGAGCCCAAAGACTGGATCTGCCAAATGCTCTGAATTTGTTTTGGAAACAAAACAAGGATGTTTAAAAATCTTGTGTACAGTAAGTGTTGAATGACATGAAGCAACATAAATAGGGCTACCAGAAGGACAAGTAGAGACCTTGGTATCTAGCATTCGAATTGGAACAGATTCAGACTCAGAATGTTATAAATAGCAAAATTTGGTCAGATTCAGTTTTAACTCATAGTCTACTTGCTATGAAAGTGTTGCTAAAGCTATGGATAAGGTTTAAAGAGGAGAAAGAATGATAATATTGTACCAGAAGACATACTTGTTGTTAAAAGTAGTTTCTTGCATTAGATAATCCAGTGTTACTCAAAAACAAGAAATGATCTTACAAACACTTCTCTAATAATATTTTTTCAAAAGGCAGCAGATATGCTCAATATTTACCAATATTACTTGAAAGGAAGAGAAAAACCAAAATATATTACCTCTTCCTAGAAGCCTTGCCTGTTTGTATACTTAGACAATACTGGCTAGAACAGTATAGTATCACTAAAAGACCCCATTAGCGTGTTAGCTTAAACTTTTTTCTGCCCCCAAACCTTGCCCGTTAAACTCATCTTGCATATTCAACTGTAACTTTCAGACCTGCTTTATGATCTGCTCAGAGTCAGCCTACCACTACCTAAGGCATCACTGAATTTGCTCTGCAATGTCCAAAACAAATCATATTCCAGAAAATTACTTGGTTATTAGTATCATGGCAGGTGCTCACTGCCTGGAGAAATGACAGTTCAAAAGAAGAAAGCAGTCATTTATTCTATTCAGAAATAAAATACTTTTGTCAATATTTACTTCTGTGTTCTCTCAAGTTTACTGACTGCTACTGAGATGATTCCCATGACAGTAAGGTGAGCTACCACTTCTCACTCAATAAATCATAGCATAATTTCTAGAACGCTTGGGTAAAGAGATAAAAAGCTTCCAATGCAGCAAAGATAAGGCCTATAATACCAAAGACATTCCAATAAACTGGATAGTTGTGTCAACCTGCAAAGGAAGCCCAAGTAATTTTAAGTACATTTGTAATCTGACATCAATCCAGACCAAGAAAGTATTTTCAGGGGATTCAACTGATATATAAGCAAAAACAGTTATTAAATTAATGCCAGACAGCATGGATTTACAGACAATATACCTAGTGAAACAAAGTAGGTTTCATTTACTGAGTATAACAAATTTACTTAATTAAATAAGGACTTAAAAGTAATGTACATCAATATTTGTGAGGTATTTAACTTTGCACTAACCAAAACTGAGATTAAAAATTCATGCTGAAAATAACTAACATTTACACATTCAAAAGATTGGCTGATCTTAGAGTCAACACCAATATAGAACCAGTGTCTGCTACTGACAGCTGTACCAAGGCTCTAAAAGAACATGTGTCAGCCCAGCAGTATTCAACACCAAGCTGAAACACAGACCTCTTTACAAAAGAAATCTACCATCACCTCATCAGTGAAAAGGCTTTATTAACACAAATAAACACAAAAAAGGCACACCATTCTTCTCTTTCGCTTATTGTATTGTCTTGCATGAGTACAGACTGCTTAACTTGCTGACAGAAAGAGAATAAAGTAGCATGTGTCCAGTACAGTACAACCCAAAACTGATAACATTGTCCTACTTGAATGTCAAGTTTGCTTTGGTCGCACAAGAGTGATATGAAGCCAGAGAAAAATCAACAACAAAAATCCCCAAGATGCTTAGGGGTAGGAAGAAATAGAATAAAAAGTAATATTAAAAAAAAAATAAAAAACACAGCTAAAATAGGCAATTGATCTCAGGCAAGATATTGGAGTCAAATTTAATCATATGCTAAACAAAAGCAAGCATGTCTCAGGCAATGCGGATTACCTTTGCAAATGAGGAAGCACTGAAAGGAGAGTTTACTCAATTCCTTTTTACTCTCAAGGATTGGAAATACAGATTGGAAAGGAACACTACTGAGAAAAAGAAACACACCAGGGAGGGCATCAAAAACGCATTAGAACACAAGTAGCAACACAAAAAGGCAGGGCAGCCTGTGCTGGATAGAAAACATCAGGAACAAAGTATTGCATAGCCTACAAAATTTAGCTGTAGGAACAAATTATATAAATAGATGAGGAGAAAGGTCAGAACAGAGTTGCTACAGCACTTTACTGCTTCCCCTTGTTTCAAGAAAATACAAGATCTGGCAAAGTTTGCAGAAACCCTTCTCAATCACATTCAGGATAAGAAGTTAGCCAGGCAAGCATCAGAACACAACAAAGCTTGCCGTGCTTCTCTTCTTGTTCAACACTACTACTTACATCAGGAGCTGGAAATGCTGCTTTCTGAAATTACAGCAAAAGTTCATCTTCTAGGCAAGACATCCTTGTCACTAACTGACAGAATAAAAAAAAAAATACAGAAAAGCGGCAGTGTCAGTAAAGCTGCATTTACATTTGGAACCTTTGCCCTGCATCTTCTTCTCATTAAAAAGATCACTCTAGAAAACCATTCACTGCTTCTCTGAGTACTTCATGTCTGATGCACGATCACTCACCATCCACACAAATCCAGCTTTGCAAAAGCCACTTTGACTAGTCTGTCAGTATTTCTCTAACCAGATGGGCACACTGGAGAGCTTTCCTTCAGCATATCATCACTTAATGAGTCCTCTGGTCCAAAACATCAGATAGAGGTTTTCCACTTTGGTGTGAATCATAAGAAGCAATATATAATGAAAATTAAAATAACTCACTAGGAAGCACTGAAGATAAAGAAAGGACTGTATAAAGGTTTTACAAAAAGTCTACTATTGAATTCACAGGACTGCCAAAACTCTGGATAATCTCACTCCATGACTGTACTCTCAAATTTCAGCAATGTACAAAGAATTCATTTTCACCTTTTAATCTTATGGATTAAATATGCTTAAGAAATATTTGGACCATTAAAGAGACCTCCCAGTTTATAACTCACATATTAAATAGGACCTCCTGCTTTGAGTAACTCTTTCCTAAATGTTGCTTTAACAGAATTCATCACCTTAAATGCATGGATTATGATGTTTGCAACAAAATATATGGTTCCCAGTGCAAAAGCTGCCATACTTGATGAAACATGAGTGTGAATGCTTTTATGAGAAAACAAAACATTATGAAACTCTTAAAACAATGAGAAGGTTATGGACACCTCAAACAAAAACAAGATGTGTGGAAAAATCTGTCTCTAAGTCTTCCTAACTGCAGTTGTTAAACATTCTGCCTCTTAGTTCTGTAGAAAATGAATAATTCAGAAATGTCCAAATAAAATAGATTTGATTGTTAATTTATGAAAAACTTAAATATCTATGTATCTGTTTGCAAATTTTAGCCTCAAGTTGGAAGGACCAAAATAAAAACTTTTAAAAAAGCTGTTTTTAATTCTTGTCTGCAAATGATGAAACCTCAATGTTTCTTCAACAACGTCAATACACTCTTCTGGTGCACTGCTCCACAAAGAATTAACTGATTCCCATGTTATAGATCTCAAGGGATTTAAGGACACACAAAATGTGCTGAAAAATTGGAAAAAGTGGATTTCTCTAAGGTGTGATTGAATTTATTTTGTTTTTAAAAAACCTTCCCATTCCAATTTTGGAGCTACTAGAAACTGTCCCATTTTAGGGAATACAATCCATTTCATTTAAGGAGCACTACTAGACCTGGCTAATTATATACAAAATATGATCAACTATCTTTTGAATTCAATTTTACAGCAGTCAACATGTTGAAGACAAACTCCAGAGTCAAAAGACTTTCTCACAAGTTATCAGAAAAAGAAATTACATGTTCTGCTTTTCACATGCCACTTTTGCACTTAATGCACTTAACCACAGACATGACTAAAAGGGATTTAAGATTAAAAAAAGAAAAGAAGGAAAAAAAGAAAGGCTGACCTTGTTCCTGGTTTTTTCTTAATTAATTCTAGCTCAAGGCAGACAATAACGTTCAAGTCCTGCAGTATTGTTGCTATTTGTTGTTGTTGTTTTGCTTTTGTATTTTATTTTTATTGTAACAGATTATCTTTCTTTAGTTGTATAATGTTTGCACATACATGCAGCTGTCCATGAAATTATTTCTTCATTAGATGACACTCCACTTCAAACAGAACATCTCACTCTGCTGAGCAAGAAGTCTTGTCCCTATTACAAAACCTGTAAAATCCTCCATGAGAATAAGAAAATCCCTTTGGTGCAGACAGTACCACAGTTAGCATCTGCCACTTCACTTGAAACACTCCTGCAATCACTGCGCTTCCCAGTGAAACAATGCCAAATAAAGACTTGAAGTCATCCTTATGCCTGTGCACAGTCCATAACACAGCATTAAAAGTGAGAGGGTCGCTCAGAGGTTAAAATCTAGCACACATTCCATAATTAATCAAAACAAGAGGGAAGCATATTTAGCTGGGATGAATACAAGAACGATAATGCAATTGTTTCAAGTGAAAAGCAGAGCTCTCTCCCTCCCAAGCCCCTTGTAGGAAAGCAGGCACATTGCCAACTGTACTAATTAAACCACTAGCAAATTGTCTCCACACACCTCCATGGCAGACCGTTCCAGATGAGAGGTCACATGACTTATTTGCATCTGTGCGAGCCCCCTGTGGATCAAGACAGAAAGGAAAGTATCTCTCTTATAGTGGGCGTTTGAAGTCAAGTACCTGCCGCAGCACAAGTTAACTCTAGACAGCAGAAAATGAGACACACGGGACCTGGGAGATTTCAGCTGCTGTTTACTAAGATAATGCACTTCAGACTCAGGATGGGGTTTGCAGAGAGAACGTGGGGCCAAGGAGCATCCTGTCCCTGTGCAACTAAGTCCTGCTTTATGCTACAGCTGCCCAAGCAGCTCCCAAAGCAGCCCGAAGTGAAGAAAATGGGGTAGAGACTTGCTTTAACAACAAAGGTCTATGGACCCAGGAGTGGTAACCTGAGTGTCTGGACTGATGCAGGGAAAGAAATCCCACTGTTCTCCCTGTACAAAGATACTTTTCAGAATGCCAAAAATGTATTACCTACAAGCAAGCAGGATTTTCTTTGAAAGACAGTATGGCTTATATTAAAAAAAAAAAAAAAAGTTAAAAAGGTTTCTGTTTGCCTTTTCTTTTTCCCGCTTTTTGAATATAGACTGAAGAGTTACTTGTTTCAAAACCAGTAAAGCTTTTACAGTTTCTCATGGTTGTATCAAATATTCTTCTTGAATCGTACTCACTGTCCAAATGAAAAATCCTCTTAAGAAGCATACATGTATTACTGAGTCAAAATAAGAGTGAGCCTCACAAACATTTTTCAGTTACATCAGATGAGAAATCTTGTAGTTAGGGAAGATTTCAGATGAATGTTACTGATTTTGCCTTGGTTTTGTTATTTAGACAATCAATATATCCAAAACTTTCCTTGCTTTTCTACTCAGGACGTCAAAGATCACCAGAAACTGAGTCTTCTATCAAGGAGGGAGGACAATAAAATCAGAAATAATTGGTTCACAGTGGTTTCAACGATTTTCTACAAAAATTCTTAAACATCATAAAATGGTGCAACACTTCCGGTTGCCAAAAGAATAGAATCATATTTCAAAAAAATCTAGCTTTAAACTTACAATCAGGATAGAAGATACTAGAGAAAAGGAAGCTCTAAAACTTTGAAAGAAGTTACTTTAGGGAGTAATATATAAAGTAAGACAGCTGACAACAAATACATTTGCTATATTTCTTAGTCCTTGGACCATGTCAGCATGTTAAAACACTTGCCTTTTCTCAGTACAGTCTCATACTAGATAGACTTCTTCAATTCAGACACAAATTGTATGCATCACCTACTGGTCAGCCTTTAGCCAATGCAAGTTGGTATGCTCAGGCTTCAACAGCGCAACATCTTGAAATGCACTTCCTCAAACTTTCCCTTAATTGTACTTAGATTTAAAATACTATGCATGGTTATATTGTCATTTTTGTACCATTTTATATGTTTTAGTAAATGCAAAATTAGCTATTCTACAAGTTTTACATTTGATACATTAGAAGAAATAATGGACATTTGGGTGGTAAACGTTAATCATATTTGTGCTAGGAGAAAGTACTTGTCCTGGACAGAGACAGAAGGAGAGAGGAGTAGCAGATTGAAGCTCCACTGTGCTATAATGCAAACAGAAGCACATCTACTAACTCAGAAACAGGTTCCAAATGCGACTTCTGACAAGAACATCCCAGAGGGCAGGAGCAGCTCTACTAGGGCATAAAGCTAAAGAAGAAAATACCTCCACATAGCTAACGGTACACCAGTTGAACTTAAGTATGCCTTCAAGTAACTGCTGAACATAAGGGCTAATTTTAGACTTCTTTACAAACTGAAAAGTGTAGTTTGCAAAGCTTGAGAATGGATTATTTAATTTCATTTTATTTTTCCTGGCATTCTACTGCATATACTCATAAGACTGTTTTCAGGTTAAGAAAAACAAGCAAAGGGAAAATGCACAGGTTAAAGTTCATTCTTCTTGAAATTTAGCCCAGAATTGCTATGTGTTAATCTCCAGAGGAAAAGCAAACTAATTCTGTAAGAGTAGCTCTGATTTTAGGCCATACGATCTGTTTCTCACATCTCTCAGAGATTTCATATAGTTCTTGACAATCTACCATTTGCACAAAATCCCTGGAAGATTTTATTCATTAAAACTAATTATTCTAGCAAATTCTTCTCTCTTAATAAGCTTTTGAGAGCATGTGCCAATAGCAGCACTTCTGATCTACTAGCTGCAGACTTACCATAGAGCAGATGAAATTATGCTTTCCTCAAACACGAGCAAAAACAATACATTCAAATCTATTTAGAAGAGAAAATGGTAACTGAAATAGGACTTATCATATTAACAACTGTTTCTTAATCCTAAGTAAAAGAGTTCAAGTACATAATAATGTCACTAATGAAATTTTGTGAACATTTCAAAACAAAGGCTGCACATCACAGTTAATTTCTAAGTAATCTGTACATGAGGTTAGCAAGTCACAATTCTGTGTGAGGCTTAATTCAGTATTTAAACACTAAATAGAACATGATTTTTTTTCTAATTAACCATCACAACTATTTGCTTATTTTTGCAGGGTGAGTGGGAAATAAAAGGAAGGCTTTGTTCATCCTTTACTAACCTCACTGTTTACCTTCTGCAAAACATAGCACAGCTTGCTACATTTACTGCAACATTAGAACAGGTATTAGGAAGGACACTGCAAGAAGCTATAATAAGAACTCTGCTATATACACGAAAATGTGAGGGATTTCAGTCTTTGTTGTGGGGAATCAGAATCATTTCTACAGTGTTCCCCACCTTCTCCATTCTGAGTCTCTATCCAGGTAAGCCTTTCTGCTTCTTTTACATGGAGCCCATTGTGGTCTGCACTCTCTGCCTACCTCCAGCCTACAAACATACAGAGTTCTCCCATCTTTTTTTTTTTTTCTTTCTTTTTTTCCTCCCCTTCAAATACAAATTTCTCTACTTTGAGAATTTCTCTACTTCTCTACTTGCTGCCTTTGTTCCCAGCTGCCCAGGGGAGGTAAGCATTCCAGTGCCCCTTGACTAAGCAGAGGTCAGTGCACCTAGGCATGGTCCTGGGCATCTGGCTCTGAGCATCCCTGTTTGAGCACGGGTTGGATCACAAGGACTGAGATGTCCCTGCCAATCTTAGCCATTCTGTGATTTTTCTCCTCTGGTTGTAACTACAACAAATGAATAGGCCTGCGGACTTCTACCCTTCACTGAGTCTTTCCAGGCGAGTGGGGCACTTGAGAATTTATACTTATCAGTGGCAAGACCAGTGTAAGATGCACAGTTACAAAGTGGTGGAGTGATCAGTAAACTCCCCCGGCTCAAAACAGAATCAGTGAGAGACAGAACATCTCTTGTAAGTGTTGTCATGGGTCATAAATGACATGGCATATTGAGCAGTGAAAGGATTGCACTGCCTGATCTTGCAGCACCCTAAGAATCAGCCCTTGTGAGGCAGAATAAGGGGCTTCTGCCTTTCTGACCAGGGTTTCCTGAAAGCAAGCATGTGCCCCAGCACCAGAGGGTATTTCTGCATAAAACTCTAGATCTGGCACCAATTTAGAGTGTTTCTGACCAGTAGAATGAAATACAGATCCTCAAAACAAACAAAAAATTGTATAACCACTTTCGCATTTGATGTAAGAACAGCATAACTAAAAGAAGTTGAAATTTCACAAATTATATGTCATCACATAGTTTTCTAACAAGGTATATAGTTACAGATAAATTCCATGGTGAGTGCAGGTTGCTAATATTAAACCGTTTCTTTCCAGATTAAGAAGTTTCCATGTTAAAACACTTTAAAAAGACAAAAGAAAGGAAGAAAATAGGTTATTTTTATTAACACTTTCTATTACACCCAAGGCCCCATCATTCAAACAAACATTGTTATTCCAGCTCACTGCTATTATACTAGCTATTTTGCCCCCCACGATCACTGACTTTTTTTTTTCTCCTTTTTCCATCCTTTATGGTTGCAGTGCAAAAATACACCCTTGGTCCATCTGACGTAAAACACAGGAGCCATGCACAAAGCAGGCACTGACTCAGATCCACAGGCCTGATCTCACACACTGTAGTGCCTTTCTGCACCAGAGTGCGTGGCCCAGCCAGGAATGTTATGGTTGGATGCTATACAGGTCTCAGAAAGAAAAAGAAAAAAAAAAAGTTGATTTCATTCCTGTCGTGTTTACATAAAGGCTCCAAAGATCACAATGGGCAGGTTATTCCTATCCCCCTCTTCTGCCCACCTCTCCAACCATGCCCTAAGTGAGGAATCCTACACACCAAGCCCATGCAGTAAGAACCTGGAGCTCTCTGTGGCAGCTGTAGCAGATAGCTGGCAACAAATTACTGGTGCTGCACACTCCCTGCCCTGGCTATTCATCAGAGCTGCAGAAACCAGGCAGAAATAGTTAACTGCATCTAAGCCCAACTGCACTGGCATGGCTGTTTTTCATACAGCATCATCACTTGGCATCTAGGCAAAACTGCCCAACAAACCCATTTTTAGCTGAAGTAATGTTTGTAATGTATTTGCTGGTATTTATCTGACTCTAATACAGGTCACTGAACTTCACCCAACTTTTCCTCACAAAACAGAGGGAAGCACAAACTGTCAGTCTGCAGTTACTTGTGTATTACTCCCAATATCACTGCAGACAGAGCAAAGAAGGATGTTTCCTACCAGCATTTTAGGGCAGACTGTGATTTCACATTTTATTGCAAAGTACTCAAAGTAGGGTGGAGGTTCTATGCAGCATGGCAGCACAACTGATAAAAAAAAAAATAAAAAATAAAAAATAAAAGCAAAAGTTCCCTGTCTTCACATGCCCTGCCACAATTCTGATTACTCAGCTAGCACAGCTCAACGTGAAGATTTAATCAGCAGAAAAAGATTTATGCCAGCTGATGAGGCATGCTGTTGCTTCTCATCACTCTGCACGTGGCAAGCAGCAAGGAAGATATTTTGGCTAATGCTTATGAAGATGTACTTTAAATTTTATACCTGTTATAACTAGCTTCCCCAAGATGAACAGAGGAAACGTGAAATATGGTGGTAGACTTCCTATAGGATTTCTGGCATGAAACTCAGCATATAAGTCAAGAGGTAGGACACCATCTCAGAGAAGCTTTCAACTCTGAAATTGTCTTCTCCCCATAATTCGGAAGCTTCTGGGCATGCAACCCATGAATACACATGGACTCCAGGTAAGTAGATAGACAGCAGAGAGCTCTAAGTAGACTCTTTGCTCAAGTTGCTCATTCCTTTCATCACTTGGCTTTGTGTATTTTGTACAGTTATTGATGAGACATTAAAATTTCTTCAACTGCAATCTTTTAAGTCATAAAAACAACTACCTACTATCACCAACTTCAGAAAACAAAATAACATTTGGCAAGCATTGTCCTAACACTGTGTTCATTTGTGGGTTTTGCTGTTTGTAACACAATGGAAAGTGCAGCAATGATAGCGGAGTAGCACAGTCCTAGGCTGTAACAAGTGACAACATGCTCAAATGCAACAACCACACAAAAAGAAACAAAGGAGAGTCTTCTTAGCTTCACAAGGCCTCAGGTACACAAAGACCTCCAGTAAAATCCTCTCACCTCCACTGTCAACCCTTCAGTGAGGTCTGGGAAGGGGTGAGTCCTGGCTCCACCCCTTCTGGTCACTCAGGTACACTGCATGCACCTGAGCTTCTCTGGGTTGGCCCTGCCTTCCTTCCAGGTGTTCAATCACTGGTTCAGGCCGTGACTTAGCATCTCCACCACAGTTGTTCTTTTATTTGTTTGTTTTTTATTATAAAACCTTTGTTTACCCAATCCACACATGTGAATGAGAAAAATCTGCATGGCTATTTTCTTTCAAGTTTCTCCAGCAGCACTTTCCAAGCTCATGGCCTCTCATCTGACCAGTTAACATCAACCTAGTTGGATGCCTACGATCTTAACATGCAATTGTAAGGTTATTGTGAGCCCCGAATTTTAGAGGCAGCCCTTATAGACCTACATAATCCTTGGTCACTGTTAGAAATGCAGCACATGTGCCCACTCCAGCCCTGGTCTCATATACCTCAATTTCTGACCGCATTAAATGTTTGCAGATATAATATGGTAATTTGATTTTACATTAAAAATATTTCTTAGGACATATTTGTAACATAAATCACTTTCACAGAGCTTTTAATTTCAAAAGAGGTTTGTTTTTATGCTTCTAGTCAATTACTGCATTACCATAGAACCACTTTGTGTTGCTTACATTAGAAACGACTAACATTTCATCTGAAATTCACATGTAAGATTCTTAAACTATGAAGGGATAATCAGTGTATTTGCAAAAATCCAGAATTCTTTAAACAAAAACCTGTCCCACTGAGTCACCTATACTTTCCTTTTCTCAAACATAATCTTTGTAATATTTCCAGGCCATATATCTGTTTCTGATGCAAAGTCATGTGTATAATTGGTATTATCTGTAAACTTGAAACAATAGTAACATGTCTAAAAGAGAGTTAAAAGTTTCACTTTTTAGTGTTTCTTAACATGGGAAAATAACCAATGCTAATACATAAGTATCCCCTACTTTTGTTTTAGACATCCAACATCCATCTTTTCCACACACTCATTCCATCTGTACTGCAGTCTTTAACTGCATTTCTGGTTCATATTCATCTGTCACAGAACATTGTTAGAAGGCAATGTTAACAATAAACTATTACTGTTCTTTTGACAGTTAGCCCATGATGACACTCCTATTCATTATTATTTTTTGCTTGTGTAATAGCATTGTATGTTCACCCTTTTTATGTGCTTATTAGGAACAAAAATTGAAGAGGAAAACCATTTCATCAGCAGAAGCCACAAAATTGGAGAATGTTGTTAGCGTGAAAACTGTAGCCTTCATGAATCCTTTTTAAACTGTCTTATGCTGGGAAAAGGAAATCAGAGGGATTAACTTGGCCACCACTTAGCAAAAATTAGTTTGAACACATCTGATTGTCTTCTACCACATATGCCATTTCATCTTCTTATGTAAGGAAAGCAGGAGAGCAAGATTCAGCATCCTCCCCTGCCTACACTGAAGAACTGCTAGAAGGGCAGCAAGAAGGAACACTGTAGAGATCAAAAAATCTTACAATCTGCTGTGCAGCCATTTCACCTGTGCGAATGATGATGATTTACATTTCCATTTGCTTTTCATCCTTCAGCACCATCCCTTGCTTATATCCTAGTTCAGTTCTGATTAAATAAAGCAGAAATTTTCTGCCAACTTCAGTGAAAAAAGGATCACAAGTTGTAATATGTACAAAAGCTTTTGCAATTTGCATATATGAAAGTATTTTTACTCCAAAACATAGAATATTGTAGAAATCTAGAGAGAATTTCTTTCTCTAGTTCTGTTCTCTTTTCCCTTCTTTATATTTTACTCAGTCTTTCAGATACAACTCTGCACATGTTCAGATCTAACTAGTTGCATCACCAGGTATCTTACACTACCATTGTGGTACTAAGGGACATGACTTAGTGTGGTTATATTGGTGGTAGGTGGACAGTTGGACTGGATGATCTCGGAGGTCTTTTCCAACTTCGGTGATTCTATGATACTATTATTCTGATAACAAAACTACCATATTTCTAACAGTCTAAAAAGTGTAGCATATGTATGGAGGAATATGTAGATTAAATAGAGTATACATATGTTCTATGCCAAAGAAAACAAATCTTTACAGTTTTACAACATTTTCATAACCAACATATCAGAGTGAAAACATGATCTCCGTAATACTGTTACGGTCAGCAACAATAGTTCTTGGGAGGAACCCTGTAAGTTTTTTACTGACAGCATTTTACATATATATAAAAATACATATTATTAAACATATATATATATATATATATATATACACACGTATGTTTAATAATGAATTGATAGATATTACAAGCATTTCTTCCTTTAAAGATCTCTGTGCTGGGGCAATTTTATGACATTTATTCTACACACCATATCAGCTCGAGTATCAGCTTTTATACAAGCTTCTATTGGCTGACCCAATCAAAATAACATCAAAATAAATACATTAACCCATAAAAGAGCATCCAAAGAGGGCTACAGAGAGTCTGGAGGGCAAGACATGAGGAGCAGCTGAGTTCCATAGTTTTGCTCAGCCTCAAGTAGGGGAGGTTGAGGAGAAGCCTCATGGCAGCCCATAGCTCCTCATGAGGAGGGTCAGCGCTGGTCACTGTTCTCTGGTGACAGTGACAAGGCCTGTGGGAATGGGATGAAGCTGTGTCAGGGGAGGGTTGGTCAGGCTGAACAGTGCAGAAGTTATCAAAGATAAACACACTGTTCCTCATCTTGGCATGGCCACAAACATAAAGCTTAACTACACCTGATGCCACTGACTAGCACAAGATTTTTAAATGCAGCTGTTATACAAACCAAGAACAGGAAGAAGTAGTAAAAAGAAACAAGATGTTTTCCACTGGACTAAATATCACAGTAGCACAGTTACATTCCCTGCAATGAACATAAGGTATTCTGGGATGCAGATGCTTCAGATCTAATAAAATTTAAAAATAGTCATACTATACAATTTTGTCTTCAGTCCCTTGAAGACACTGAACAGAACGTCTTCAAGGCCAATGCTTTACACTTTGTTTCTGAAAACTTCATGTTCAGTTACAAACTCTCAGAATCAGTATTTTCTTGCAACTCATTCACATATCTTGCTATTCTTCCATCTCCTTGGACATGTGCATCAGATGTTTAGAAAACAGCTCCCACCCTTTTGCTTTAAGAATTACAGCTATTTTAGCCATATAGCGGCTACTCTTTCTATATTGGCTATGAAATAAATATCAAAAGCAAGAAATCCACATTTGTCCTGAACTAGTAACAAGAAATCATGTGGTTATGTATGGGAGCTCATTAGCAAAAAGCACAGACATACAGACAGTCCCTTACACAAAACCTCTTTCACCAGCATCAGATATAGAATACTTTCTGCATTTGTCACCTTTCAGGTCTGAGTTTCCAGCACACTCTTGTTATACACAATTAGCCCCATGCCAAAGCTCAGTATATTTCATAATAAATCCCTGACCACATTTGCTTTAGGCTTGGCAGCTCTGGAAAGGTTCCATTCATTAGGGCAGAGCTGAGCCACAGGAGTTACCACACCACACCACGCACTCATCGAATTCCAGCACGCTGCAGATTTCAACAGCCTTCCCTCCCTTCCTCCTCATTTCAAGCAGCCTGACATATGACTGTGATTAAGCAGGAAATGAAAAAATCCCAATCAGCTTTTCTCTTTTTTCATCTCTATTTTCATGTCTCTTTTCATCTTTTTTTCTTTTAGACACCTCCACCCCTGAAAAAACCCTTCCTTCTCTGCCAGCATTACGTGTTTGGTAAGTATCTATTTATTTATTGGCATGTCTTTAAAATAATAACCATGTATTACTTGCTAGATGACCCTCTTTACTTCTCAGATTTCTTCAGCTTCAGCCACCACCCTCACAGGCATCAGGGAGAAAAACTCTTCATGTGGCACCAGAGCTGATCAGCTGGATCAACAATGGTAGCAGTGACAGCTGCCCATGAGGTTCCAAGTTAGTGGACAAAGTGAGTGAAAGTAAATTCACACTTCTCCAGCTGGCTCTTTATAGCCTTCAGACACCTGTGATGACAAGGGACCTGAGAGCTAACTGGAGAGTCTACTTCATGGTTGTTCTAGGCAGAGGATGAAGTGAAAAAAACACACCTCCATTGTGTATCTAATGGGCTTCTCCTCAACCTGCTCTAAGTTCACTGGTAGCACCAGAATCTTCTATTTTTGTCCTTTAAAAAACAAACAAACAAAAAAGTCAGAAAAGAACAGAGCCTGGGTAAAGATTTCTTGTCAAGCTTAGTAGCAACTATGCCTCAGATGAGCGTCTCTCTTAAAGAGGAAAGAGTGAAAAACTAGTAACCCATTGCTATGGCTATTTATTTATTTACATCTTACTTCCATTGAAGCTAACCCCAGTGACTGCAATGCTAAATGGTCTGATGGATACCATCTTTTAGTGATGCCAGGACACCTTCCACCTCCATGCATATGCATCCTTTTGCATAGCTTCCTCTTCTTTCTAGGAAGCCTTCACCCTCCTACTTATAGAACTGCTCCAGTAATTACCAGAATACTGCTATGCTGAGACACCTCTATTGGTTCCCCTTGGTCAGGTAAAACTGCATGTGGAGGGAACAAGCTAAATTCCAAAGAAATGCTGGAGTTCAGACTACAGTCAAGAGTCAAGAGACAGCATGCAAAGGATAACACTGTATTACCAGGCCAAGTTTTCTGCAGGTCTGGTTGTTTCTGGAGCTCTTTCTTCCAGGACCCACCCTTCCCACAGAGCCTTCTCTCTGCCAGAAGGCTATTCATGCCAAAGCTTGCATCCTTTTCAACATGATAAATTGTAAAATCACACTGCAGCTGACTATACCCAAAGGCAAAACCTAATGAGAAACTAAAAGAGAAATTAAAATGGAATTTCATCTAATTACTATATTTGCCTTGTTAACATAGCCAAAGCACTAACCAAAATATGCATCCTAATTTTATGTCATCACCTTGCTTGCCTGGAGCCACTGAAAAATATCAAAATCCACAGTGAGATTTCCTGGGCTTTTTTTTTCTCCCCATTTTTGACTGAATCCAAAACTTCAAAAATAGTAAAGCAGTTGCCTAAGGCACAGTGAAGACAGACCTTTAAGCACAGTTCTCCTAGACAAACCACAGCGGCAAGAGAATATATTTGACTGATCTAAAGACAAGTCAAATGAAAAGCTCACCTGAAACTTTAAAATGTGTCTATCTTATCATAGAATCATAGCATAGCTTGGGTTGGAAGAGACCACAAAGATAATCTTGTTACAATCCCCCCTGCCATGGGCAGGGTTGAAAACCACTAAATCAGGCACTGGATCTAGCTAATGACCTTCCAAAAAGCTGAGTTCACCTACTACTCAAGCAGTGCCTCTTCCTGCATCCCAGCTCAGTTTGCTAAATTAAAGAAATGGTGGTATTCATGAGTTTAGAAGAACTTGGTTATGCAGCATCTCCATCTCCAGGGTTCCTATTTATATCAACACAAAGACAATCTGTACTGGGATCAAAAGCGGAAAGCAAATTTAATAATGTAACTATGGTAAATGTAAACGTTACATTGAAAGATCCTTCAGTTCTTATGCAACACCCTCCTGACCACGTCATGAATACATCTCACAACTCTGGGACAGAATGTTGTGGAAGCATCCTCTTTACAAATATAGAGGCAGGTATATGAATTTCTACCAAGTTATACTGAAGTTATTCAGCACACACAGGTTGTTGCCTTGTTAATAAAAAAGCAAAAAAAAAAAAAAAAAAAAAAAAAAAAAGGAATTTGAGTTTCTGCAACTTGCTCTTATCACTGACCCACTGACCATCAGTCTTGCTTCTAGCTCTACAGACCTGTCACAGAAAGCAGGGAAGGGGAGATGTTTTACACAAATATGAATGGTACCAGCCTTACTAAGAGACAAAAAGCTTGACTTTCTCTGAAAGTCCAATCCATCTGGTTTTACAAATACATACACTTAACTTTAATCTAAGCACTATTTACAAAAATACATACAGACATAAAAGAGCATAATAAATTAATAACTCACATGAGGCAACAATGACAAATGAGAGATCTTACTCTCCTTTCAAAAGAACTGGCTCAAGGGAACAGAGCACATAAGTTACCTAGGTTGACTTTCTGTGTTTCTGTTAAACCAAAACTTTGGTATATTCTGAACTGTCTGTGTGATGCTTCCCAGCTGGAAGATATAAGCTTCCCTAAACAGTTCAGAACTTTAATGTGACCTTACAGCTGTCATCTTCTTTCATACAGCCAAAGGATATGCTTGTTAGTTTATTCAGGGTTTATCTTGGGCATCAGATTCTCCTGCCTGAGCACTGATGTCGCCTACTTGTTGTGGTCATACTGCCAGAAGAGCCTGTAAAATCCTCTCCTGCCAATCTGACTGCTATTTAAGGACTACAGCAAAACTGTAAAAAACAGTTGTGCAAAACCCTGTACAATTAATTACTGCACAAATAAATGGGTCCAAAATAGACAAATATTCTCTACAAATTATTTTAAGTATTCACATTTGGCTAGGATTTCTTTGATGAAAACTGTCTATATCTGAGCAAAGGCTTCCGAAGTTCAGAATTAGGATAAGAGAATACCCTAACATTCTTGATTCCATGTACTGCAACTATATATAAATGTCAATTCTAGAGAACTTATTTAGAAGTGTATTTATTGATAGAATGTTATAAAATTGAGACGAGAAAGTACTTTTTCATCTCTAACACAGATAAACCAGTTGATGTTCAGCGGAGCTTTTCACCTGCATTTCACATTGCAGGGATCACTTACTAAAATCTGCATAAGCTTTTCTGTTCACTTTATCCTGCACAGCAGTGTGACTATACATGGAAGAAATATGTGTGCACATGTATGTACATCTGGAATATGACAATTATTTTTCCTCTCTTTTTTTTTTTTTTTTCTCATTTTCTCAATAGATGGCTGTGTCCAATTTGGACCCTTCAGGTATTTGTAAACATTGATGAGATCCACCCCTAAAAATATTAATTTATTCTTATTTTAACATATGTTAATGAATAAAATAACAGTTCTAATAATTAATGAGGGGTTTTTTTTGTTGTTTTTTTTTTTTAATCTTGACATCATACAATTAAAGTCTCTTGGCTACTGTTAAAATCTTAGAGCCAATGGGAAATTTCCAGTTTAACTCAGTATGGTATGGATTGGGCCATTAACCTCCTATTAACTCATGTAGTTCCAGCACAGGTTTGGCAAAATACCATCAGTTTTACTGAGTTACTTCATAATAAACTGTGCTTTAACTGAAGCTAACTGAAAGCTGGAGGTTCTGATGAGTGTTTGCAATTACATTCTCATTTCCCATTGTCCACCACACATACGAGTGCTGTAAATCTCTATCATTTTAAATAAGGTTTTCAAGGGTTATTTTGGCAGCCAAACAGGAGCATGCATCGCATCTGAAGTACTGTAAAATCATTTTCTCACTCTATTTTTTTTTTAATCTTTTGGACACAGATCTGAAAACCTCAAACAAATCCAAAGCTCAAATATGTGAGATGACATTTTAATTGTAGCTTTTAACTGCATATAGACTAATGGAGGAAAACTGAATAAAAAATTCTTTGTGTATACATTCAGACTGTCTTAACAGAACTAATATATTTTGCACTACTGAATTTTAAAGAAATGTGTCACCTACAAAATATCATTAAATGCAACTAGAATGAAAAGCCTTTAAATAAACTTTATTTATTTAGATTTGAAACTATTGCTTATAAGCATTTTAAGTCCATGTTTTATAATTTTATATATAATTTTATGTCCATAATTTTATAATTCATGGCATTATGGAAATTGCTTTCTAGGTCTCTGTACCTACCACCACCTATTGCTCAGTGTTCTTAGAAATTCTCATAGGAGTACCTCATGATTTAGTTATCTTTTCTTCTTCCCTCCCTTTTAGCCACCAATAAAATTATTCTCTCACAATGTTATGAACCTCATAAAAGGTGTTCTCTAGCAGGTGTTCTCTAGCAGGTCTTTATAGCAATATATTTGTGAAAATATTTTAAAAGCACTGAAGGATATTCATAAAAAGAGAAAGAGAGAGAATTCCCACACTGAATAGCAATATGAAACTAAAAAGAAGTGAGAAATGTCCACTTAAGGTCCTGAAGTTCTATTCACAAGATACCACATCTGCTAAGATTCTTCCTTTTTCTCCTTCATAGCAGTAGTGTCTAGTGCAATTATTCATATGCCTACAAATGCTAGAAATATATACTGAATAATTGTACTAAACTCAAGAACCATAAGGTAAATTAGATGCATAAAATATGTGAAATCAAAATGGAAGAAAAAAAGCACATGCTGCAGATAACAAATAGAAAATTACATGCATATTTAGCACTGAAAATAAACAGAGGCATACATAAACAGCACTTAACTTAGATAACTATTTAAAGTAAAATACCAATTTGGAGATGACAACATTTCAGGGTTTTATGTCCAGTTGAGAACAAATATTTTAGTAGTGAATATTTTTTAGATTAAAGTTGTGAAACAGTTTGTCTACATTATAACTTTGCAAAAATTACATTTTGCACACACTCCTGCAAAAGTTGAAAAGCAGGACTTTAGGAACTATAACTGTAAAATCACGTTCATAGCATATTAATTAACAAAACAACATAATAGCAGACAATTGCCAGCAAATGTACTGCCCAACTGGTACCAGTGGGTGTCATGCTGCTGACCCCAGTGAAGATACAGCACACAGAATCTCTGCTGCATAATGTTCTCAAATTTAGGATACAATCTTGAAACTAGCACTCAGTGATTTAAAACACATACTTTCTGATGGCAAAATAAATATGAAGGCATAACTATTAGAGCAGAGAGCAATGACTTGGACTTCTGACCAAAAACCAAGGTTTGCAGTTCCTGTTTTAGATTTGTTTGGTAACTTGGGGACCAGTATTAAAACACTGCATATCCAAACAAAATAAGTCCATGCAGAAAATTGACTTGAAAATTTAAAAGAATTCCTCTCTTCAATACACTGAACTCTGATCTCATTAGGACTACATTTCTTTACTCAAGTTAAAAATCTGATTTTTCACTGAAGCTACAAGACTGGTACTTTTCACAAAACTAATTTAATTAAAGTATTAAAAAAGTTATATAGAATTCAGTTAAAAGTTCTAAATATATTTTACAATATTGTACAGACCTTAAAATTATCTAAAGTCAGAGTGGATTCTCCATACTGATCCATTTGGAAAATGTGTGCAAACATTTTATACTAGAAATTAAGGAAATTGTCAGAAAGGTCTATTATTTAATTTTACTACTTTTTGTTTGTTTGTTTGTTTTTTGTAATTCAAGTAACCTTGGCTTCCCAACTCTAATATCCTATTTTGAACAGGGTTTTGTATTTTACAAGCTTATACAAAGTTATAGTCCTAAATCCCATTACTGCAAAATGTGGTGCCTGATTCCAGAAGGTCTTTTGAAAATAACCTAGAAATAAAGATTTAAATATCAGTTCCAGCTGCAGTAGACCTCAAATACAGCTAAGTAACTTATTCCAGAATTGTATGAAGCAAGACACTTGGATTTAAAACACGATACATTGTCTGATGTAGGATTAGTTATTTGATTCTAAAAATTCACACAGGAAATGCAAAAAGTCTGTTTGTTACCTAGGTGTACTTAGACATCTGTTTTGTATCTGCACCATAGAAAATAACTGCAAGTATAGACACTTAGAACAATTTGTATATATGTAGCCACAGCGAAACCAGCAGAGGTCTCTTTTATTCCCCCCAAACCAGAAAAAAATAGTAATACTTAGAAAAATATGAATATAGGTTTATTTCAGAAGTACTTTAAAGAAGAGAAGCAGGTTAAAATTCACCTCTGTGAGCCCAAGGCAGCCAAGATCAGGTTGCTAGCTTAACCTTTGCTGGTAAAAGAAGTAAACACTAAGTAGCTAATAAAAGATTACTGCTCTCAGCACAGCCCTTTTGTGAGCTCTTTGTCATCTCTACATTGTATTTATATTTTTAGTACTACTTAAAAAAAAAAAAAACAAAAAAAAACACACCATGTTGTATCTTGTATAAATAAGGCATTTAACTTATGACATTGTCAAATGTTTGTTTCCTTTTAAATCATGTCAATATATATGTCAGAGAAGTGGTGTGAGTCACTAAACATGTTAATGTGGTCATTAAAAACTTCAGTGTATCATTTCTAAGCGTCTTTCTAGAGATTTATATACAGGTTAAATCTACAAACATTTTAACACATTTATGTATGGTGCCCTTTCCAAATTCTGTCAGTGGTCACTTCCTCAAGTTACTGAGACAGGGAAAAGTACACATACATACATACATACATACACACACACACACACACACATATATACATATATACATATATGTGTGTGTGTGTATATATATATAAATATACATATATATACATATATATATATTCAAGTGGTCTCCCTGTCCCTTTAGAAAAAGCAGTCTATCAGTCTATCAAATATCAGGACTTAAAAATTAAAAAGTCCCATTCTCAATTCTATTTCAGGAGTAGTCTCTGCTCCAGCAGCATCTAAAATTAACATCATTATGTTCTCCATTCCTTAAGTCTGAAAAATTGAGTGTTTTCCTGGAATTTAACATAAATTAATGACTAATGCTGCTATCACCAAAACAACCCAGTGAGCAACTCAGTTTCTTAGTCTTTCCTAAGGACAATCAAGAAGCCACAAAGAAAGACAAAGTACTCCACAGCTTTTAAACAAATACAACCACATTTTAAACACGTGCATGTTTGCAAAAGCTCTAAACCTCTACTGCTCAAACCACTTGTGGTTTCTCAGCACTTCTTTTTTTTTTTTTTTGAATGATTGTGTCTTTATAAAATAAACATGTTTGAGACTAAATTACTTGCAAGTCTGTGGGGAATAATTATAAAATTAGCTTGCTCTAATTTACACTTGTGGGTTTTAAAAACATAACCAAATACCATAGTGAGTCTCCTGGAGAAATCAAAGTCTGACATGTCAAACATGGTTTAGCTCATGTATGTGGACTTTGATTTTCTCAGTGCAGCAGTTCGATCTCTACAGAAGGCTTAATCCTTTCTTTTTGAGTCACGATTTACAAATAAGTATTCCCATTTGTTGACCTCCAGAAACACTCGTATGCATTCAACATGCCAATAGGTTGTGCAATATATTATCCAAATAATTGAACTTCAGACAAAGCAGCGATAATCAACATGTGGAATTTCAAGCCAAATTCGGCCGTTAAATACCTCAGTGTCCCAGTCACGCGATGGAAGGCTGTGGTAACATTTCAAATACATTCTCTAGAAATGTACTCAAAATTCATCTAACACTATTCAGGAGTGCAACATGTGGTTTATTTTAACTGTGTCCTTTAGCCCTACTGATTCCAAGTCAGTACATTATCACAGTGCTTCTACTTTACTATCTTGACACAGCACATTACATTTTTGAGCATTAGGTAGTCATCACTGGAGACAGGAAACTGCAACTATCATCTTGTTTCTAAAGAAATTTCTGTTATTCCAGTAGGTCACATTGGTTGACATTGTCAGTATTTTAACACTGTTATTCTGGAACACAGTTAAAATATGCTTAGTTAGAAAGAATCAACTCTTACACAGCTTCCTCCTGTTTTGCTTTCAAATTGCCACCCATTACCTTTCCAGAAATGGATGTCCAGCTTCACAGACCCAGAAGACATGCATTCATAATGAAAATTATTCATTGTTCCACAGGATGTCACAGGCTTGTTTCTACTGCCAGTGGCAAGAACTAGTTAAGGCATCCTAACAAAAGCCTGCCTTTTAATTCAAGGCCAGGGAAGATGCAAATCTTACTTTCTGTATCAAGATAAGGTGGTTTTAGGTCCTGAACTTGCATACTGCTTTTGATTCCTCAAGGTTACGAAGAATGTCATTTTGCCCTTGCCACACCTTGTTTTACTTTATTTATAATTCATATTTTCATGCAATACCTGAACAAGATTTTTCCTTTGGATCACATGAAAGCCACTACTTTGGACAGCGACTTTTCCACACACTGTGTGATTCCCTCAAGAGAATTTCATTCCCAACCTTCCCAAAGCCTCAGTTCATCCAAGTTGAGTAAGAAAGTGTACCACTACCCCCTCACTCTTTCTCTTTTCATCCCTCGCTAAAATAGTACTTTTGAGTCACACGTTCTCTTAGGGTTAGTTTGGCCCTTTCCAAATCCTGTACCCACTTGCCAGCAGGGACTGACTCCTCTTTCTTCCTCCTCAACAGCTAAAATTGAGCATTACTCCTCCACAGTAAATTTTTCTTGAGTTTTCTCAGGAGATAATTCATCCTCTAACCCAACATAAGTCAATAATAAACACTGTATTTATGAATCTGTACCATACATGGTATACTACATGGCAAACTACACACTAGCATAGTTTTTTAACTGCAGTTAAGTTTACAACCTCCAGTTAGTTCTCCCCAATTTCATTTCCTGTACTAATTGACTTTTAGAAACAAAAGAAAACCAGCAACAACATGAGAAAGAGATTTATGTTATCCAAATACATTTCTCAAGACATATAATTCAAATTTCCAAGCTGAAAGCTGATTAGCAGTGATTTATATATATATATATAATATATATATTTATTTATATATCTATTTATATAGATATATAAACCACTTACTTGGAATGTGGAATGGGAAAGGTAATAAGAAGTTCTTTTGCATTATTTTCCACACAGATCAGCCTTGCTCAGTTGCATCATAACATGCAACTAAGTTATTTATTAGTAATCTGAAAGTACTGAGAACGTTTTCTGAAGGATGGTTCCTAGCCACAAAACAGTGCATGTTTCACCAGTTCATTGACTCTGCTGTCAGCTATATGCAATAAATGAAGTATAAACAGCACGTGTCTTTCAGTGCTCATTAAATGGAAGAGTTGCAATAAATCTTTTGAACAGCAGGTACTGTCTGTTTCTGAGGCCTGGCTTTATACTTTGATAATTAGATTACAATCAATTAGTGAAAATATCCAAAATAAGCAAGTCAAAAAAAATGTCTGACTACCTGGAAAGTTAGGCTCCCCCAGTAAAACAAACATTTGAGCAGTATCAATGATCTGTTCATATTTAAGGAAAACAACCAGCCTATTTTCCTTGCTTCATTCGTGATATTATGCATTCTTGCATTTTGTTTCCAAAAACATCACAGAGAAGGTCAAGCTCCTTTGAGACAAATATTATTATTGAGGATAGCCTTTGCTTTCACACAGCCTTGTTCAGTGGGAAGAATAAGCAGAAAAATTATGTGTTCTGCTGTAAAACAGACCGATATGAAGGCTGTTTCTGCCCCGAGGAGTTCATGATTTTTAAAAAAGATCAGGGAAAAAAGAATTAAGACAAATGGGAAGGACTGTCAAGTTCGCACTTAAACTACATTATGATTAAAAAAAAAAAGAAAAGAAAAGATTACACTGTTAGTTATACTGGGGGAAGGAAAACTCTTGGGAACATGAAGGACAGTTTTTGACCATCCTACTCCCTCAGTCTCCTCTCCCAGGGACTCGAGTTATAATACTATTCTAAAACTTGGACTGCTCCCAGCAGAAAATATAACTGAATTTGCAGCCACCTTGCATTGTCAATTGTCAAAGTATTTGTCCTATAGTTATACACAATTCTCAGAGTTAAAAACTTTCAGTGTATAATGTGGAAGCATACAATGTCAAAAATAAAACTAAATTAATTTAGTACTCAAAGACAGTCTTTTTGTAGCAGAACAGTGGTAGAAAGCAGGGTATAGTTAAGATATTTTTCTTCACAACGCCTGCAGCTACTGCAAGAGTATTTAACCTGAAAGAACAGTTACAGTACAGTGAAGTGTGAGAGCTCATAAATTATAATGTACATTTTTTTCAGTGATAATATTAAGTGATTCTACCTTGCATAGCTTAAGTTCCTCCCACAGCTCTACATGAGCATTGACTCATTCCAGCAAAGAAAAAAACCTGTCACTGATCATATTTGGGAATTTCTATCAACAAGAATAATTCTTATACCCAGTTGTCTACTGATAAACTTGGAGTACGAACTCCTAAGCTTCTCACAGAGTAACCAAGTCCATACAAAGTGTTGCTGATCTGTTGCACAGGCTGCTTTGCACACCTACAGGGAACCAAATACCCCAGGGACTGCAAAAATATCTTCTCCTTCCAAATACAGAAAGAAGTGCAGTGAACTAGATCTAAGCTATTACAGATATCACCAGGAAATGTTTAATGGATGCACAAAAACCATAGAGTAATCTCCAAGGAGGAATAACTGATTCAATGCAAAAAAGATGCAAGAGCATTTTGTTTCACTGCAGTTTGGGGCTTTACACAGAAACTGCATCTTGCAGTGGGAAGAAAGGTATTGCACTCTACCCAACAAATTAACACATCAGATACAGTACTATTAAATATTTAGGTAAACTTGAAATGTGTTCTCCAATGCAAAGGAGAAATAAAAAATAAAAAAGAGAGAAAAAAAAAAAACTCAATTAGATCCTAACCCAATAAATTTTAATTTCCTTCGACCTGGGTTTTGTCAGAATGAGATTACGTTTAAGTTAGACCATATTAATTTACCTATTCATTACTATTAATAGAGTTTCATGTAAGTTAGAATAGCAGTTTTTCCCCCTGCATCTTTAGCAATCTAACACTGAAACAGATTCCTTTACTTAGGGTCCATGAGTACTCCAACAGATGTACCACTTCAGCAGGAAAATTTCTCTCCCCTTTTAGGATTGATTCAGAACTCACCCAAAAGCAGTTTAGCCTTTAGTGATCAAGCATGCTGAGTGAACAAGACACACAACAACAACAAAAAAAAAGAATGTTTGAAATGAGGGGCTAGAGCTTCATGAGCTGCAAGGGAAGGGGAGGAGAGTAGCACCAAGGTATATCTGAAAGATTTTACTGACCTCAATGGAATTTTTTGTATTATCAGGGAATAGGTGATCAAAGACAAAGCCTCAATTCATAAAGCAGTCAAAGAATCAGAAAGAAAATTATTATACCGAAGATATTTTTACTGTATATTTTGCTAAGCAAGAAGTCACTGCAACTCTTAATGTCTACCTGCCTATACAGCCTTAAGGGTAAGAAGATTATAGCTCTCTCTCTTTCTAGTTGCAGGCTATAGTACAGTAAGCATCTGTAAACTGATAAAGCTGCTTTCTTGCTAAAACATTATATAATACTTATCTAAGAGTATCTCAAAAGTTAAAACTATATAAGCACAAATCTGATATAATTAAATGCATTGCCACATTCAGATAGTGTTTGCAGCCTCTATCAGATGATAACTTCTAAATGGCTGTGTGTGAATTCTAGTCCCACTGAATAGAAATTACAGTAGATTTGCAATAGAGGTGAATAGCCTACCTGAATGGCACAGCATGCAGGACACACAGATGATCAATCTGCTGCACATGCAGTCATTGTTAAAATAGACGAACACAAATCTTTGCAGTTGTCCAAATTAAACCTACCTACAGATACCTTTCAAAATTTGTCATAAGGAGATAAGGAAAGCCAATGGCTTTATGCTAATTTTGGCATCAAAATGTACATCTAGGAGGTCAATGCTAAGTTACACTCTGCACCTGTAAAGGTTTTTTACATGTTCTGTAGTAGTTAACAGAAGGACATTTTAGCACAGTGGAAAGCAAAGATCACTGGGGAAAGCATCTCAGAGGGGACTTCAGAATTTTATCCTCTTTTCTGTCTCTAATTTCCAATAACAAGAAGTGGGATAGGCATCTGCTACTTATTTTTGAAGGCATATCTCAATTGAAAAAGGTCATAAGACTCTCAGCACTCATGCAGCTATACAGAGCAAATCTGTACATTTTCCTTGAAAAGTACCACAGACAACATAATATTTTTCTTTACTTAAGAGCTCTCACTCAATATGAGTAAGTGTTACAGAGAGTGGTTGGGCGGGTCAGTTGAATGACGTATGGAAAATCTCACAATCTTCAGCGGTAGAGCAAATTGCTATCCACTTTGTCATGTTGATCTACATGTACTTGCTTATCTTCAGAGCTTTTACTGATACCTGTGGTAGAATTACACATTCCATTCCCAATACAACTTACGTTATCACATACTGAACTTACTACAAAGCACAGAACTTGGGGGGAAAAAAAACAAACACATAGAATAAACAAACCCTCCATTGACAAACTTTCTAAGAGCTCATAATAATGAACAGTGTCTTATCATTATCAATAGATGCTGTCTTACCTTTATCAAGAAAAGCTGAAATGTCCCTTTCTGCTATTCACCTTCCAAGAACAAAAGAAATGAACTCCACCCTGTAGGCAAAGAAATTTTTAAAAATGATTACTGATATTCCAAAAGAAAGTTTAATTCATTACAAAGCAATTCAGACCTTCCAATTCTGTTGTGATAGGTAAAAATGGAATGATATCTGAAAAAAAGTCCACTGACAGAATATAATTAGTTATGTAGTTACTGCGTAGTAAATGTTTCTTGAAGAGGCAGTGCACTGGTAACAAATATTCAACAACACTATTACATGAGGAAAATTATTACACTTTCATGTTTTATGTCAATTTGGAGGAGAAGCTAATAGCACTGCAATCTGCTGTGGAATCTTTAACCACACGTGTTTCCCTCAGACCTCAACAGGGCCTTGGAATAATGATACAATATGATACACGTTATTAAAAATAAGACTGGATGCTGAAATGATAAACAGTAAGGATCACCCCTTCTCCTTGTTGCAACAAAAATGGGAAAGCATACAATACAATGGGAGTCAGCTGAAACTTTCATGGCAGAGATCATAAATCTCAGGGACATCAACAATCTGACAAGTAGCATGGAGATCAAGATTAGTTTTATGTAGTATTTTCAAGATGAAGTCATATAAGTTTTAATGAAGTCCTCAGCTAAAGCAATTTCAGACATCTGCAGGACTGAAGACAAGCCTGGAAAACTATTCCTTGAGGCTGGAAGTGAGATGGAACAGCTACACAATGATGCTAAAGAAGATCGAAGAGCAACAGTATTCTACATTCCTGCACTGTAAGGAAAAACAATTTTACAGACTGAACAAAGGCACAAGAACACTGAGGCAAGGAGAAATGGCAGGACCAGAGCTTTTACTTCTTTCACAAATCTCTATAATTAACCACTCCATTAGCACACTAGAATACGAAGGAGAAATTAGTCATTTAGACAGCTCCTATGAAATCTTTACAGTGTCACTGCTTATCTTATCTGAAGTAGTTTTACACATATCAAGACCAATTCAAAAGTCGCAGAATGGCTCAATTTCACTCCTATCCCAAATAGTGGCCAAATATTTATCATTTCCTTCACAATACTAGAACAGCTAGAAATTTTGCAAGGCCATAAACAGAAATGATTTGCTGATAATGGTCTGATTCAAGTAGCTATCCTTTTTCCTTTATATTTCTGTTGTCCTCCAGTTGCTATAAGCTGATATTTGGAAGAAAAATTATTGTTGTTCGTAAATAAAGAAAGTTTCTGCCACTAATCATATGCTTAGACTTATACCTATTATTTTTTAAATTGCAACTAGCTTATAATGACATTATTAGTTCACAGCATATGTTACAGTCCTCCTTCTTCTGAGACAACTTAAAAGAAAACCTGTTCATACCAGCTCTGTGAACATTCCTGTACAGAAAATTAACTCCTGAAACAAGTTGTGATATTTTAGGTTTTCTTAGCAGAGACAACCTGCTGATGATGAATACTTCTCCCAGATGCGTTCAGCCATGACATCCTGGGGTCCTCATGAAACCCTGATACGTATTTCCAGTTGAATTAAAATTCAAAACACTTACCGACTTCACTCTCTAGAATCATTAGAGAGAATTTTTACAGGAAAGCTGGGGAGGGACTTTTTATAAGGGCATGTAGAGACAGGATGAGGGGAAATGTCTTTAAACTGGAAGAAGGTAGACTTAGACTAAATGTTAGGAAATAATTATTTACTGTAAATGTGATGACACACTGGAACATGTTGCCCAGAGAGGTTGTGGATGACCCCACCCTGCTGGTGTTCAAGGCCACACCAGATGGGGTTTTGAGCATCCTAGGCTAGTGGGAGGTGTCCCTGCCTATAGCACGGGGGCTGGAAATAGGTGATCTTAAGGATACATTCCAACCCAAACTATTCCATGATTCCATGATTTTGAAGACTTCCCTTTTCATTAGTGAACTTTTTCAAAAGAGACTGGATATTGGAGATCCAACCCTTTAACCTGCATCAGGTTACGTGCACAAGGTCAGATCCTTTCTGAAATACTTAGATTGTGTTTATATATCCTAGAGGTTTGTCTGGGGTTCACACAGAACTACAGGTTGAAAAGGTGTTTTTTTAAGCAGCTTGATTTCCATCCACTGATGTGCAATATCACTACTCTACTTCACTCTCTTTCTCTTCTAGTGTTGCATCACTTTGAGAGGGAGGAAGTCTATCCATTGGTAATGCAAGTCTTTGCAGGATTACCTACCTGGAGCTGCTTGGCAGTACTAAAGAAGGTTGCTCCCCAGTAAGGGGCATAAAGCTCTGAGTCCAAATGAATACAGATCACAAAAAAGCACAGCAATTTCAGGATTAAAATCTGAAGTATAATATATTCTTCAGTACTAATTTTCACCCTGCTCAAAGTCTAGGATAAAGTAAACTTTTCCTCTGGAACAAAGGTTTTAGATTCATATGAGACTGACTTACAGGGTTCAAAAGTGATTTCCAGCCAACAGCTTTTATCTCAAAGGTGATCATTTTCCAGAAAACCTAGCTCAATCCTGTGCTCCCACAGAGCACCACTTGATTTGTGCCTTCTCACAGGAAGTCAGTGGAAAAGAGCACCATCCACAGTCACAAGCACTTCAGTGCAGGAAATGCAAACTCCATGGACATAAATGGATAAAATGAAGGGAAAAAAAAAAAAAAACCAACAATAACAAAACATTCCTAAACAGAAAAGGCAAAAGTCTTGGATAAGCATGAAGCAGGTCTTTTTTATTTCATTTTTTGAACTATCCAATAAGAGGAATTTACCCATGCTGAGCTAATATTAAATATACAAATGGAGATGTGTTCATTATAGACAAGGTAGGTCTATAATCCTAATTTAACCATGACACCACACATAACCTTCCAGCTTCTAAAAACCATTCTTTCATATTTGAGAGTGCTTTCTGCTCTTTTCCTTAATCTATTTCACATTTCCTTTTCGGATCTAATGGGTGACACTGAAAAAAAAGTTGTACCTGGCATTTGACCATATGCTACCAGTACAGGCTGAGTTAAAATGTACAATATTTTTTCTTCGTTTCATTCTCAGAAATACAGAAAAGTCTAGAATGTATTGGGAAACAAATACAGAGAACAATGTGTGCAATACAACTTCTACTGTGCTTCTGCACACAAATATAACCAAGATTTGATGTCCCTGTATCTGATCTCATAACTGTGCATAACCAAACCAGCAGTCAAAAAGGTCAGTGTCTATAAAAACACGAAGATGATTCATTATTAGCATTCACTCTAAACTGCATAAAAAACACTATAATCCAGAGCAAATTTATCATTCCTCTTAAACTCTGCAAGCACAGAAAGAGAAACTTAACTCTATTCCTGATACAATCAGGGATTTCATGAGTAAGCTGATACTATGGCAGCAAAATGCTGGGAAACAATACAGTACCATAAAAATGTAATGTTTCATAAGATAAGGAAGCTGTTTGCCACAACTGATATTTCTTCAGACTTCTTAAATAAAGCTGAATAGTATTTCCATAGCTCTCCCATGCCCTCCATCACAGCGGCCCTTTCAAAGGGAGTTCCCCATTGGGAACGCAGAGACAAAGCGGGACCAGTGCTTCGCAGCCCAGCACAGGAGGTTGCCCTTTTCCCCTCACCCCATTTATCAGCCTCGCAGGCAAAAGCTGGGAAAGCGGCACAGATTGGAATAATTACACAGATAACTGGGGCCTTATTAAACAAATTGCTCAGGATCAGTAGTATTTAAAATCTATTGAGAAAATGAATAGATGCCCTCAGAAACGTTCTAAGGGAGATGGATTAAAGAAAAGTGCTACAACATGAGGAGCTGCAAGATCTCACATGATGCATCCTCTGTTAGGCAAAAAGAGTTCTCAGTGAAAAAGTCAACGAGGAACTCTTTTGTAACACATGTAAGTACAGCATAAATAAATGCGCAATTTGACTGCAGAAACATAATTCTACTCGACATCAGTTTTCATCAGTGGGTTTAGTTTGCAACTGACAGAAAGCCATGATAGAATGAAACTGATTTAATGCATTTGCAATCGTTTGTACCTACACATTTTATCAGGGAAAAAATATAATTGCAATACAGACAAGAAGCTAAGCAAGCCTGTAATATTAATTGAACAGCCAAAAGGATCCCATCTGAAACTGAATATGATATCATAAAGTGTGGAAAGCAGGCCTTTTTTTCTTATCTATGCTGGATGCATGGGGGATATTCTCCACCTACCATGATTAACTTGCACAAAAGATCTTCAGCTTATACATATTACTTGTGTTACATACACAGAAGTTTTCCTGGGCAGTACATACATATTCAGTACTTTCCCCAAAATCACTGACAGCGTTCTGCCTCCTTGCACATTCTCCGTCTTTTTCTGGTGGTGGTTCCAAGACCCTTGGGATGAAATAAGGACTCTTCCTCACTGTGTTTGCTGGCCAAACCCAGTATTCACACACACTCAGTTAGCTCCTTACCTTGACTGCAAAATATTTGATTTAATAAAATTAGCTGATTCAAGCAGAACTTCCTTATCTACCTGGTATAAGGAGGTCAGTATATTGTTGTTATGTACTTGATAGAAGAGCACAGATTCTAAACAAACTACAGGGCCATCCATCAGTGAGCATTAGCAAGCTTAACAATATCGCTAGAACCTGTATTAAATCCACTTTTCCTCTTCTATTAAACTACTACTACTAAAATCATTTAGTTATTCATGTAAGACAGAATCATCCAAAATTTCTGCAACACCATTTTAAGCTTGCTATTTTAAATTAGCATGTCAGTGAAACAAGTGAGAGGCTCCAAATTATAAATCAATCAATAAATAAATAGGAACAACCAGAAGGTACAAGGAGAGGAGTTTAGTTTAGTTTAGCCTCTCCTCTGCTAAGGAGAAAACTAGAATTTGGAAGAAAAAAAAAAGTGGTTCCACAGGAAAGTAACAATCAGTGACAAACTGTGAAATCTTATATCCCATGCACTATCAACCAGAAAGGAAAACAACAGCTCACAGCACTGACAAACCACCATCTTGCCTATAAGTCACAGATAAGACAAATTTCCCCCATAGTTTTCTCAGGTACGCTAAGGTTCCCGGTGTTTAGGTTATCAGGAAAACACACGGTCCCTTCCTAAGACAATCTTATATTATTACAGAAATAAAAACACCGCTATTTTGCCATAGGCTGAAGGCATATTTATTTCAAATCATTTCAGTAATCGGTATTCAGCTTTTCTGTAGTTGTAGTGCTGCAAGTTGTCTGAAAGACTCTCCTAGGTGTAGGCATTAAAATTAAGGGTGATCTCCTATGCAATAAAGTATTTGTTTCCTCTGGTTTGTCCCTCCATTTTTACTCATACTTTCCCACATCCACAGATAACATGCTTCTCATGGACAACCCTCCAGGCTTGAAACCTGATCCATTTTCAAGTGAAGTCCAAAATATATATATATATGTGTGTATAGTTTTATATGTATGTTTGTATAAATACCTACATACAGACCATGTATGTATAGGTCTTTTGGACTAATACATACAAATATTTTCCTGGTATGATGACACTAAGCTCTATCATTCCAATCTGAAAGGCAGATTTACATTCCCAGCATTAACAACATTAGAATATACTGGGTTTCAGTATCTGCTGCAACAATTCCCATGCAAGACATAAGAAACCTCGCTCTGCTTCCCCTGTGCAGCTTCTAGGTTCAATGCAGCAAATAAATGCAGCTGACAAGCAGCAGGACTTCAGTACAAAGCCCTTGCAACCCTGCTGTCAAACATCCAGCCATTCATCCATCTCCTGAGCTGCACATGAGGCATAGGGACACCACGCTAGCAGAAGAGCTCCCAGCATCACAAAGCCATCACTGTTTCTCTTGTCTGCACAGAGGACTCAAGAATTCACTACTTATCCAGCATGCAAGTGGGAAAAGTCTAGAGCAGTGGCTTCCATTTATGTTATCTCGCACAGGCTTTCACTCTGCTCTGAAAGCAGAGAAGCTCAAGAAGCAGAGTTGAACACACAGTTGAGAATAATAGGTCAGATTTATACCAAGATTAAACAACTATAAACAAATTAGATGTCATGGAAGGCCACAGTTTAGCATTATAATTGATCTTTTGTTTTGTTTTGTTTTGAGATTTTGGAGAGTATTTCGCTTTATTTTGCTTTAAGAGCAAATCATAAATTCTATAAATTCTCAATTGCATAAGTCTTTGATTTTCAAAAGGCTGATGAACAGCTTCAATACACACTTAATAATCCACTTCACTTCAAAGGATTTCAATGCCTCCCTATCAGCAGAAATGCAGTAACACTGTACTTGTTCTTACTTCATGGAAAAGAAATCAGGATCATAAACAAATGTAATCACTTAAAACAGAGTCAACTTTTAAATATTTCCTATGAAGTTCAAGTACAAACAAATATCCCTCAGGTTTACATGGCTCTATTGAGACTAATCAGCAGTCAATATTGGAACACTGTATTCTAGCCAGTCGTAAAATTAGTACTTGAGACACTCCAGTGTTGATTTTCATGGAGAAATGACAGAGAAAAGGTGCTACAAAATCCACGTGCATTGACATTATGAGTCACCTGTTTACACTTCTTAAAGCAACTACTGAGGTAGGTTTGAGGCAGGTAAGTTTAAAGGAAGTGTGCAAAATTACATTTCAGAGTAAGGTTAGAAATATAACTGAGGCATGCACCTATACTTAACAATTGGAAATTCATTTCCAGTCTCAGACACAGACAAGACTCAAAAGACCTATTTTATTCTCTACACAAAGACTGGCTGACACTACTGGTAGAAATGCCAAGCCAGTGCAACTACATTTTCCACATGAAGTTTATGGACAATTTTAATAGACATGTTGAAAAAAGAAATAGTTGCATACCAAAAAGCAGAGTGCTGCATGCTCCATGAGAATGACTTCAATACCCACACCAAGGCATGTTAGAGAAGACAGAACATGAAATCATAGGTTGTTGATGGCTAAAGCACATAGGAATATTTAAAGCACAAAAGAGTACTTGATATGTTTGCTGCCAACTGAAAAACGTTCCAACTGTCTCCCTTCCAAACACATGCCCTGTGTTGTAACTTGCAATCTACCTAACATACACAGAAGGTCTCCTGAAAGAGCTACCTTCATAGCTTAATCTGTAATTTGATATTCATACAGTAAGTCTAAACTATGGAATAACTATTACCCAGTAAACCATCTAAAATCCCTTCCAGGTATGTCTCTGTAAATTCAAAAGCTTCTCCTTTAAAATGACAGGATTACATCAGTAGTGAAATAAATTAAAATACCTACTCGTGTGTATGATAGCTCCAGCATGAAAGAAATATCTATGAGAAATGGTTACAAAAATGTTACAGGACTTTAGTATTTCTTGTTTTTTTTTGTTGCTGTTTGTTTTAATAATGCTAAAATTGGAAATAGATGGGGCAAAAAAACCCACGGGAGATAGAATTAAAGGTCTTTTCAGGCTGATGTAGTGAAAAGTAAGGAAGTTACAATAATTTCTAAAACCGCTCTTATTTACAACATGATAGGCTATTACCGTTTAAAAAAAGAAAAAAACAAGATCTGCACTCTTCTGTTTGTAGACTTTATACAAGAAAGTGCTCTGCACTTTTTTAAAAAAAGACCTACTCACCACATACTGCAAATAAAACAGGGTGAACTAGGGGGAAGTAGGGGACAGAAGTCCTGTCTTAAATGATACGATCTAGTTGCCACATTAAGCTGCAAGAGAAATGACAGTCAGATCTCCATCCATCTGAACAACCTTCATTGCTTTGGAGGAAGGAGAGTACTAAGTAATTTGTTAAATGAATGGAAAATGGAAATTTTCAAATGGAAAAAATGCACCTTAGTACAGTACGAAGCAAGTTACTAATACACTGCAGTAGAAAGCAATTTGTGAACTGAATCTCAAGGCATTTCCTTTCACCTGTCTTTATTTCAGAGCTGAATGTTCTTGAGCTGTATGGGCTGCATACTAAATTAGAGTCACCAGTTTTGTCTGTTACATGCGCACAGAAAAAAAAAAACATATATATATATATAAATAGTATGAAAATTTGGAATGATTAGAAGCATTATGCCATGGAAATACCACATAGGAATGAAGAGCGCATAACATTACCCTTGAATAATTAAGGGTCAATAGGTCAGTACTTGCACGCAGACCTTTCCTCAAAGCAAGGTTACCAGAATGACCTATCCTGAATCCACTGCCTCTCAATGTAGTTTTTGCCCCTCTGTTCCAGGTTTTCCACATACTTGGAATTCCACAGATGGTCCCCATCACCCCCAAAGAAACCTTTTTTCCAGACGAATTCCCCAGAACAGAGCAGAACTTTATTTCTTAGAAAACAGAGGGATATTTTCCAGAAATTCACAGTTCCCATAAGTGAAACAAATGGCTAATAATTGGTTATTCTATAATGTTAAAAAATCTAATAGAATTTTGAACACATTTTCAAAAGGCACTGATGTTCCATAAATAGTAGAAGTATCATCATTTTAATTCAAATGATATATTCTTAGAAAAGCCTACCCTAAAAACACTTTTAAAATTTCAGTCAGATACTTTAAGCATGGTGCTCTAATGTCCCTTGACAAGCACAGAGAATAGTCAATATTCCAGTTCTAGTGTCTCTCCTTTTTCTTATCACTTTATTGCTTTTTTTATGCTAATGACTTGCTAAGTTTATTTCCCCTCAACCAGTCTTTGTATTTCTTAATTTTCTTCTTTAAAAATTATTTAAGTAACCAAAGCCATTGTATCACAGAGATAAGGAAAGAGTGTAGAGTATGTGAAGTGTCTCACCTCAGCACACACAGCTGTGCCCATAAACTCTCTTATGGCATCACAGTATCACAGCAGTGCATACACATACACCCTTTGGCCAAACACATATTTATAATAGATTGTTTTCATTCAGATTCCATGTTTAGTGAGGCTTTTTCCACATATCTACTTACATCTCCGGTGAAATATCTGCATCTGGTATCTGTACCCTACTACAGAGTAAAAAGGCAGATTTCCATCTTAAAATAAATTTACTATAATTAATAAAAGATTAATAACGTATACAGAAATAAGATGTATCCTCTCTATCCAGATATCTCTCTTGTAAATGCTAATATATAAGAGTATATAAAACTAATTTATAAGACTATAATTTATAAGTGGACTAATTGGGTACATTTATCATGAAAGAGATGAGAAATCCTGTAACTCAAATGATACATAAATGTATATAAGGAAAATCTTTAATTTCCTATATTAGTGTAATACTTTAACAGGAAGTCATCAAAGAGAGGTAAACTTAAATTAAATGAGAATAAAGGAAATCTGGATTTAATAATTGATTTTTAATCTCCTTTGCATTTATACTTCAGTGACCTTAAAAAAAAAAAAAAAAAACCAAAGCCTCATTTTCACTGGCTGCTGTAATCACTGAAACAAATATTAACTCTAAACCCAATTAAAACTGTATCTAGAAGGACTGAAATAGTACACCAAAAGTACATCATGCAAGTGGAAAATAAGCCCAAATGGTCCTACATTCAAAACAAAATTGCTGAATAAAGAAATTTCTACAAAGAGAATTTATTGTGAGCCTGGGTTGGAATTTTAAAGGTCTGTAAAATTAAGATAGATGCCTGAGAACAATTCTTTCCATATATACTATATATTCTATACTATATATTTCTTTCTCTATACTATTTTTAAGTGCATATGGGCATGCCTGTACATCACCATGCTCTAAGAAACCCAGTTCCTTCAAGATGCCCCATGCTCAGAACAACATGGGGCATGTTCACTGATCCAGACTTCCCAGAACATTTAGAGGATGGCCACTGTAATCTGTTCACCTTACAGCAAAATCTCTGCTGAAGCAGGCAGTCACTGAGACCTCCACAAGCCATGGCAAGCTGCTGCTCCTTGAAATCACTGCTGCACTTTCTTACTTCCCTGGACAAAACTTACAGTCACTGCAGCTGGAACGCACTCACTCCATCGAGACTCAGCCCACACAAAGCACCTGAACACCACTCACATGTGACTGGCTGCTCCCACAGTACTACCTAATAAGCTGATTTCAAGGTCTCTAATTCTAAATGTAAGTTTTCTGATATGCATACAGTTTCTGAGACTGAGGCCAATAAACTTTTTAACTGTTTTTCTTCGGAGATCAAAACTGAAAATGCCATGAAGACAATGCATTATTTACTTTTTAAAATATCAAACAAAATTTTAAAAGGTAGCTCACTTAAATGTTTTGCTTAAAGATACTAGTACTATTAACATCATTTAAATAAAGTTAAATGCTCTACTTTACTATACTACTCCATACTTAGAGACTTTTCAATCAATTTTGGCAACGCAGACCGACAAGTGATTTTTATTACTTTTCCCCACCTCCACTATGGTATACTATAGCTTGATTTCAAATGCTTGCAGAATAGATTTGCTGTCTGGACTACTAACACAGAGATTTCTCTTTCAACTTGTTTCCTTAGAAGGTGATGGAATCAATTCTATTACTGTTATTTTCAGGAAAAAAAAAAAAAAAAAAGATGGAACTTCAAAGACTACTGTTTTGTTTTAAACAGAGCCAGTCTGAAATTCAACTACCTGCTAGACTCTAAAATGCTTTTTAAGCAGTTCACATAACACAGCAAGTAATAAACATTAGACAACACTTGAGCAAGTATGAAAAGATAGGAAAGAAAACACATGCTGTTACAGTCTGTAACTATGCATACAATATAAATTAAGCATAAGGTAACAGTAGCTTAACTAATTATACTAATCTCTATGAATACGCATTTCATTTAGCCATTTTCACATCCTGTAATTATTCCAGAGGAAATGCAGGTTAAAGGTTCAACTAGCACTTAAAATGTCTCCTAAACCATAATTATATCTCCAAAACTTAGCCTGGGGGTAACATTTGGAAACCTATGACAGAAAGCATTTATTTTTCTCAAATACTTTGTGGAGTCCAATTGAAAAGAATTTCACTTTTACTATTAATACTCAGTTGTATGCAAAGTGTACCTCAAATTGAAAAGCTATTCACAGCCTGCACAATTTGGGTCAGAAGGTGTAATTACTGAGCTTCATTTTAATAAGTGATTAAAATAGAATCATGAGCTCCCTCTTCAAGTTTATTCAAAGAAAGCATCACCTACTCCACCTGGACCATCACAAGTACATGGGGCCAGACAGGATCCACCCAAGGGTGCTGAGGCAGTTGGTGAACATGACAGCCAATGCACTTTCCATCATCTATCAGCATATCAACTATAGACCTGCCAGTCTGAACTCACTGCCAGGAAAGGTTATAGAGAAGATCATTTTAAGGGAGATCATACATCATGTGCAAGTCAACCAAGAGATCAGGCCTAGCCAGCATGGGTTCATGAAAGGCAGATCCTACTTGACCCACCTGATCTCCTATTATCAATTGATCTGCCTGGTGGATGAGGAAAAGGCAGCTGACGTAGCCTACCTAGACTACGGCAAAACCTTCAACACTGTCTCCCATAGTATTTTTTCTGGAGAAACTGGCAGTCCATCGCTTAGATAGGTACACTCTTTTCTGGGTAAAGAACTGTCTGGAAGGCTGGGCCCAGGGAGTGGTGATGAACAGAGTCACATCCAGCTGACAACCAGTCACAAGTGGTATTCCCCAGAGATGGGTACTGGGCCCATCCTCTTCAGTATCTTTACTGATGACCTGGACAAGGGCATTGAGTGAACCCTCAGTAAGTTTCTAAGTGACACCAAATTAGCAGGAAGTATCAATTTGCCTGGGGGTACAAAGGACCTACGAAGCAATCTGGACAGGCTGGATCCATGGGCTGAGGCTGATGGATGAATTTCAGCAAGACCAAGTGCTGGGTCCCACACTTGGGCCACAACAACCCCAGGCAACACAACAGGCTTGGGGCAGAGTGTATAGAGAAGACTGTATAGAGGAAACGGACCTGGGGGTGCAGACCAGTGTTTAGCTACACATTAGTCAGCAGTGTGTCCAGGTGGAAAAGAAGGCCAAGGGAGAGGGAAACGATCATCCCTCTGTACTCAGACCTGGTGAGGCCACACCTCAAGTGCTGCATTCAGTTTTGGGCTCCTCAATACAAGAAAGACATCGAAGCTCTGGACTGCATCGAGAGTAGGGTAACAAAGCTGGTGAGGAGTCTGGAGCACAGGTCTTATGGGGAGTGGCTGAAGGAACTGGGATTATTTAGTCTGGAAAAGAGGCTCAGGGGTGACCTTATCAATTTCTACAACATCCTGAAGGGAAGCTGTGGTGAGGTGGGGGTCAGACTCTTCTCCCATGTAACTAGTGATAGGACTAGAAGGAATGGCCTCAAGTTGCTTCAAGGGAAATTCAGGTTGGACATTAGGAAATACTTCTTCACTGAGAGAGTGGTCAGGTGCTAGAACAGGCCACTCAGGGAGGTGATGGAGTCACCAACACTGGAAGCAGCATTCAAGAAATGTTTAGATGCTGTATTGAGGGACTTGGCTTAGTGGGATATATTGGTGATAGGTGGACAGTTGGACTGGATGATCTTAGAGAACTTTTCCAGCCTTGATGACTCCACAACTCTATGATTCTATGATAAAAGACTAATTACAGCTGTGACATTATTCCATCATTTTCAAAGATGGGAGGAGAACTCACAAACTATACAATGTTGTGATGTACACCTGTTTAGATAAATTATGCTCTCAGGAAAAATATATATGTATTATTATATATTATATATTATATATATATATATATATAAAATTCAATCTGAAATACAACAGGGAGAGGTTGAGAAGAGGTGAGCATTCAGAATGGGCAGGAATTCAAGCTGATAACACATAATGAATGAAACTTACATATATATATATGTATGTATGTATGTATGTATGTATAGATACTTACCTATAAAGAGTTTTATTCTCTTTTTTTTTCCATTAAATTTGTATGACTGCCATACACAGTATACATTCAACTAAACATTCGACTACATTAAGTTGCCACCAGTAATTTACAAGACACCTAAATAAAAGGCTTTTGCTTGTCATTTTTAATAAGACTCTGATTTTGTTCAACTGTTGCCTCTCTTTGTTTTTTTTATATGAAAGCATAAGAGTTTTTCATAATGAAGGTTGTAGGCACCGGTTCAAAGTCTGGGTACTGAAAAGCAACTACTTCACTACTCATTGCAAATGGTGCAATTGATGAAGTCTGGCAAGCAAGTTCCAGTGTTTTGGTTAAAAAATATGTAATGTCAAAAACTCGTGAAAGAAATAAAAATGTTAATATATTTATATACGCATGTATTAAACCATCAAAATAGTAAATAGTAGAATTAAAGCCTTTCATGAACCATGAATTCAAATGTCCGATATGTCTGATAATCAAAATAATTGCTTTTCTGAATTTTATAGCACAAACCATCTACGGAGCCAAGAAGGAGAAGAGGGGAAAATAAGCACAGCAGAAACACCAATGCTCCTGTGACCAGTTCAATGTTGTAAGTTAAAACAGTTCTTTTCTAAATCTTTGTTTTATGCACTGCTTATCCTGTTTTATGAAATAGAAGTCAAAGAAATCACTGTACCCCAACATACAAAAAGACTACATAAAATTGCAGAAAGAGCATTTTCTTGACAAATAATTCAATACTGACCAACCGTAGAGCCAAACTTAAATCTAAATTGGAATGACCACAGGTAATGAATAAGAATTTTGCTTTACACAAGCTTTTCTGCTATTTATTTATTTATTTTATTGAAACCATCCAGTTTTTCTAAGGAAAAAAAAAGAAAAAAGAATGAAAGCCACAAAGCTTCTCTAACTTGCTTTGACATATTTTTAGAATTCTCCCAAGGTTTCCTTTCCTTAGCAATTCTTCTTCAGAGATGTTAATGCATCTCACTCACCAGTACAGTTGGTCAATGGATCTAAATAGGCAAGCATTAAATAGACAGCCTAGTGCAAATCTCAAAATGTTTTATATTTCAGACACTATTCCTAACTATTCTGATCTTTCCACATCCAAAGCTACAGTGAGCATCTTTTACAAGGCAAAACAAAATTATTCAAAATTAGATATACATTTTTTTGCTGCTCAAAATAGTTTTCTGATTGTTTCTCACTTAGCTCAGTTTATATTGATGACATTTAGGGGATGGAGAGGGAATTAAAATCTCCAATCTTCACCTCCAGTTCAGAAAACATTCAACACTTTATGGAAGTAGCAGACAAGTCCAAGGTCTTGGAAAGAGAGTCTGAACTTTCTGTCCTATGGGACAAGCTTTACATAAAGACTAACCATACTCACATAGTTCCACCACCACAAAGGTACAAATTTATTTTTTTTTTACACTTAGATCTTGGGTCATTACATCCTGCTACTACGTATAGGGACTGCTGTAAAAGTGGTGCCTCCTCTTTTATTATGCTGACCCACAACATCAAAAGTGGATCTTGGTGGTATAGCAGTAGAGGCTGAACCATCTCACCAATATTCTGTTACATTTTGTAGCCATGTGACAGATGGCAGCAGAGGGGCAGTCTGACAAAATGGCATCTGACATAGGAGTGTGTATGAAATAAAGGTGTGTCACTGAATTCCCACATGTGGAAAAAATGGCACCCATTGACAGTCATTGATGCTTGCTGAACATTTATAGAGACAAACAGTGGATGTCAGCACAGTGAGGTGGTGGGTCGCGCATTTCAGCAACAGCAACATGAAAATTAAGCAATGTTCCAGATGGCCATATACAGATTCACACTACAAAATGAAGAGCATGTTGATCAGCTCGTCTGTGAGAATTAGCTAATAATAGTGATTATGTTGAAAAACAGTGCTCTGTACTGAGAATTTACTGTGTTATTTTGCTCTTTGTAGTTGTTATAGTCTCCATGGAAATAAATACGAGGCATTACTTATAGAGTGACCAACATATGTTTTTCTTTTCTCCTAAGGATACTACTACTCATCACTTCCATAATCACATCTCAGTGATGCAAAACACCACATCCTGTCCCAAATACAGGTCTGTATTTGCAGTTCCTTCCCATTCCCTAGTGTCTGGAGAAGGACTTCAACTTTCTGCATCAGCTATTATTTTGTTTTGATGGTGAAACTGGTCACCTTTTATGAATGATGCAAAAAAGGCAGGCTTGAACATTTTGCTTGCTGACAACTCAAGTTCTGCTGTTTTACAATAGGAATGCCAGAAGCAGCCTGGGTTTAAACATCAGGTTTCCCTGCAGTAGGCTCAAGATTTCTTCTCTGCTTCACAAAGCCAAATTACCTTTGCTCCAATACTGACACATTCATAGCCAGGGTTTGCAAAAGATCAGCTGTACTCAAAGCAGATGGTGTCAATCACTGAAGTATTCTAAACATTTCTCTTCTTAAACATCACTTAACACCTCTGAAGATAAATGTATTTTAGAAGACCAGCTATATGTTAAAAAACAAAAGGTTTAAATAGAATCAGGGTGGACACAGGCTACTCTTGTAATGTACCTGCTAAGTAAATAACGTTATTTGTATTAAAGAATAACGCGTCTTGTAAATATGCATAAAATATTCAGGCACATCAGTTGTACACCGCAAGTTTTGAAAACTTACAATAGATTAGAAATAAACACTAAATAAAAAAATCTAAATAAAGCTGTAAAATACTTGAGACATTTATTAAAAACAACCTGAAAAATATATGCATGGTCAAATTTTACTTTATATTTTGCTGAAGGAAAGTATGACAGCACACACCTGTTGTTTACAACTGCTTCTAATGAAAAGGTGCCAACACAAATGTACTTGTGAACTCCCAGTGCTGCTCAGTAGAAAGAAACTGAGGCCCTGATTCAGCAAACTCTTATTTTTGCTTGAATACGTTACCTGCATTGAAAGTTCACAGGAATATTTTACCCAAAATAAGCTGTCAGCCTGCAATAACATTTCAGCACTTGAAGGTAAAACAGTACCTAAAAAAAGCCACACCAACACTATGTGCTTTGTTTGCGAATAAGCATGATGCATACTTTTAGATGTGGAATAACATCTCTTGTTATTTTTGTCACTTACGGACCATCATAATTCAGTAACTCCCCACTGGAGAAGATATTGGCCATAAGTTTTCTAAAGTTGAGATTGGCAGGCAGAATTTAAACTGTCAGTCCATTCATTTACAAAAGATCCTTTGCACTGCTAATTGTAAAATAATCTCTGCAAGCAAGAACAGTTTCTTCAGCTTTCTGTACAAGGCTCCTGCATAGCAGAACAAGTATAAAACATCAGCAACTTATCTCTTATCTAGCATGTCATGTATCCCCTGCAACAACAGCATCTGCAACAGCTAGCGCTTAACCTGATTATTTGTGTAATATGAAATAAAGAAAGTAACCAGTTGCAAATTAACTATATAGCTTTCATTCTAATTACAATTCCTGCCAAGAGGGGGAGGGAACACAAAGTAAATTCAACACTTAAATAAAGCTGTTAGTGCTCTGGAAATACAACCTAGAATCATCAAACTGACTTCTGTCTTTGCTGAAGTAACGCAGAATACCCACAGAGCAAGAAAAGAACCTTTTCTTCTCATTGCAGGTTCATCTCTGACCTAGCAGTGCTGAACATCCCCAGTCAGCAGCAGCCAGCAGTCCACCTTCAGCTCTGACCCACACTTAGTGCAGTACTGCTGCAACTCCCTATGTAAACCCAAGAATGTCTTTGGGCTCTAGAGATTAGTTAAGTATTAGTATTTTCAAAATGCATATGGTTAAGAAAGAAAAACAGAAACCTGTCGTACCAGCTCACCTCCACTTATCTTAAATCCCCTGATCACTGGTTGTTTTCCAGATTTCTCCTGTTCAACCTACAATTAGAAAACCAGATTTCATAAGGTAATTTTATGGATCCAATAAAAACAAGCATCTGGTATCTTCTTAGATTTCATTTTTCAGAAGAGACTTGCTCATCTGTAAGAGTATTTCCTGTAATTTGGTTCTTTGCAGAATACTTAAAACATCAAAAATATATGATTTGATTTATGGAGCAGCTTCCATTTACAATGTTACCTCATTTTGTACACAAGCATTATGGAAATGCAAAGCCCATGTGTTTAAATCTACACACTTTAATAACATTTTTACAGGCAGCCACTCTGCAAGATTTTTCTAGGAAGCAGAAGTGAGCAAGGCAGTGATCTTAAACAGCAATTACTGACAGCAGAAAGGAAGGTTAGATCAAGAGGGCAGATAAGGTTTTTTTTCTGTTTTGTTTCAATTAGCATTCCTGAATATAAATGTCTGCTAGAGCAGGTGAGGGGATAATTTAACTGTGGCTGTCAGCTCACCTTCAAGTTGCCACCTCCAAAACCACACAATTTGGAGTCATCTCCAGTAAGTTATGTAAGTTATGACCAATATGACATGTACACTGGTGTCATTAGAATTAATTGGTTCTCTCTTGGATGAATAAGGTTTTACCCCAATAATTAAATGAGTAATTATGTTACAAATACTAATTACAAGAGTTAATGCTAATACATTAATATTGTGTAATTACTTTAAGTGTAATTATCAATATTAATACTATATAATAATTAATATTAGTTCTACTGATCCCTGCAACTCCTGACTTTGCTGATTTTGCTATGTAAATGGTATAACACTTTTTGTGCATTTATCACCTTTATAAGTTATTTCCTCTAAAGTCTAGCTGTTCAGTAACTGATATTGAAACATTTGACCCCAATGTTCTTATTCACCTGTGTGAATAAATCCTAGCCCCGTGGAGAACAGAAGAATTTTGTTTCTTTATTATCAACTTCCTCTGTGATACCGATTTAAAATATTGCCAGGTAGTAAAAACAGACTTTGCATTTTCTTAAAGCAGGAAGACATGTAGTAGGAGATGAGCCCCAATTATCCATCTGTTTCCAGTTGTTCATATTTATATTACCAAACTTTCCAGATGTCACGCTCTTTATGTTTTGTCCCTGTGGAATGATAAAATATGTTCCTCTTAAAAACTCCTACATCTATCCTTACATTTGCACACTGAAAATAATTTATAAATGAGTAATGTGTTAAATTCTTATTTTCTATAGAGATTTCCAAGACCAGCATTCACCAACTCCCCCTTGTAAACTACTTAAAGAAAGAAGAAAAAGGACGGAGTGGTGTGTCAGGGCAGAGGAAAAGCAGCAGCACAGAGTGAAGTTAGCTGGAAATAAAACTGGAGGCAGCCTTGCCTCCAGTGAGCCATTTATATATATTGAAAAGAGGAGAAGCAAACAACAAAACAAATGCCAGACCTGCAGGTGTGCTAACAAATTAAAACTGGAGCAGGAAAAGAAAAAGTCTGCTATATCCTTTCAACCTCTGCTTCACCTCAGCAAACTGTATGACGCAACTATTATGTCGCATTCTAAGGAGAATTGCGCGCAATCAGCCTTATCAGCACCACCTGTAAACACGCTGTGGCTATCTGAACAGTTTGCCATGGGTCTGCCCTGCCAGTTGGCACCAATCACAGGTGCTCCAAAGCTGCCCTGAGCTACTAAAGGATGGAGAAAGGAAAAGAACACAAGATCTAAGTTAAAAAATATTTCTGAGGTTGTATGGGTCGAATCAAAATAGAATTATACATTGTGTTCCCAAATCTGCAAATGATATATATCTTTGTATGCATCCCACTTCAAATTTTCTACTTCATATAAAATTGTTCTTCACTAAAATCTGAAAAACAGTAATTTTGTTATTTTATATGAAGATATCAAAGAATTCCTATTTCTAAGAACCAAAAACTATTTGTGGTACTACTTGGGAGAAAGAATAATGGAGATGGAGATATTTAAGCTGGACACGAGCCAGCAATGTGTTCTCACTGCCCAGAAGGCCCATCATATGCAAAAATACATTCAAAGACGAATGGCAAGCAGACTGAGGGAGGTGATTCTGCCCCTCTGTGCTGTTTGATGCCTCACCTGGAGCAGCATGTCCACATATGAAGTCCTCAGTACAGGAGAGATGTGGACCTCTTGGAGCAGGTGCATAGGAGAGGCACAAGAATGATCCAAGGGGTGGAATGCATCTCCTATGAGGAGGAGGGTCTGAGAGATCTAGAGAAGAGAAGGCTCCAAGGAGATCTGATAGCGGCCTTTCAGTATCTAAAGGAGGGCTATAAGAAGGTGACAGACTATTTAGCAGGGTCTTTTGTGACAGAACAAGGGGAAATGCTCTCAAACTAGAGAGAGAGACTTAGATTGATGTAAGTTTATGATAAACCTAGTGAAGCACTGGAGCAGGCTACTCAGAGATGTGGTAGATGGCCCATTCCTGAACACACTCAAGGCCAGGCTGAGCAACCTGCTCTAGCTATAGATGTTCATTGCAGAGGAGTTGGACAAGATGACCTGTAAGGGTCTCTTCCAACTCCAAGGATTCTATCTGCCTCTTGTTGGACTGTACGTTTGGATTATCACAGTGCAAGTTCTAGTAGTGTTTTAAATAAAAATTCCAGAGGGGCACAACTTTATCCGTTATCTTCAAACTACTGGCAATGGTCGCACTCAAGAGTATTTCCAAGCAGCTTTCTAGGGGCATGTATTCAAATTATATCCTCACTACCTGCACCTTATATACAGGGCACCTGGGCACAGAGGCTGAATGGGTATGGCAGTGATTCCCCAAGTTCCTACAGACAAAGACCAAAACCAACGGTGCAAGCTATTGAACCTTGGCAGGCAATGTAGATACAAATGCAGATATGCACTGGGATAAATGGTTACATATGTAAAGATGAGTGGTGAGGTTTTTTGTTGTTTTTCAAAAACAGGAATACACAGAAATAAGACTGATTAAAAACAAATAGTTGCACAGAGAACAAAAAATTAACGAGACCCCTCCTCCTGCAAACGCTCTTCTATTCACAGTTGTTTAGGGGAAATAACCAAAGCCAGACTTAGTACGTTTTTTTTACCCTTCAGGATTAGATTCTGCCTCACATAATTTCTAAGACAGTCCCCTACAGTTTGGAAAGTTTACTCCAAAAATAATTTCTGCCAAATTACTCATACATTTATTATTTATTATTTGCTATATGAAATAGTTATGTCTTTTAAAAAATAAAAAAATAAAAAGGGAGACTGATTCAAAGAAAAACAACCTTGGTCCCTCTATTGCAGGTTGTAAATACCCTGCAGAATATTTAAAGAAGTATTTTGCCAGCCCTAGGAAGTAAAATTGCCTATTTAGCAAAAAAATGAGGCATGTTGCATGTTTCATGATTCCCCATGTGCAAGACATTTCTGCCCTTGCAGGGATGCTCACTTGCTCTATAAACAAAGCAAATTTTTGTTTATGAAATCCATCAAAACAAAGTTAGGGAAGAAATTGAAACATACAGGTCAGGCACTAGCATTTTAAATATCCTTCGTAGAGCTTTTTGCAGAACTTCATTAGACAGTTTTAAATCAAAAACTTGATTTTTTTAAAAATTATACACAACAAAAAATAGCTACCATTAGGTAGCTATGAAAAAGTTCATGTGACAATCCTTGCTGATTTTGATTTAATTAAAAAAAAAATCTTACATGCTTTGAGTTTGCAAAATGGAACACTGTAACTACAGTCGGGTTTTCCTGACAGAAAGAGTAAGCAGAATAGAAAGACCTCTACATCCAAGACTAATCAGAGATACACTCTCCAGAACAGAGTAGTCTCACAGATGTGCAGCAATTTGGTAACAACACACATCTACAGGGAAGTCAGAGGATTCCTGAGATTGCTGTAGGTGTAAAGTTAGTACATCTCGCAAAAAGAAACTAAAAAACTCAGGAATAAGATCTGAGACACAGCACTTCAGTGGAAATATTCTAACAGACAAGGTCTCAGTTCTGAAATCCACTCCACAAACTAAAGCTTAAGATAAAGGCTTATGTCAAGTATCCTCCGTGGCCATATCTATTGCTTCAGTGCCCTTATTTTTTTTTTTTTTTTTTTTTTTTTTTAAGTCATTATTAAATCTCTACTATTGTAACCAAGATACTTATTTTACAAAAGGGGAACTAGCAGCTTTCCTTCAAAATGTTTAGGAACTACAGTGCCTTCAAGCAAACAGCAAAACAGTAAATCTAAAACTTGCCTATTGTAAACCTACGCTGTCAACACACAACAGGCTCGGGGATCAAAGAATTTGGACAGCATTTCTTATCCAGCTCCAAAACTAAATTGGGAGATTGGCATTTTCAACTCAGAAAATTAGGAGGAACACACCTGCGTAAGGATTGCTCTCCATCCATAGCAACAAGCAGAAGTAAGCAAAGCAGTTATGTAATTTTAAGAATAAATGCCACACTGTCACAGCATTACACACCAAGAGAGCAAAAGCAGCGTATCCTCACAAATCCCTGACTGGTTTTGAGTATCAGTCTAGTTTCTTCAGACAGTTCCTCAGCAGCCAGCCTTCCTGCTAGAAGAAAGAAAAAACAGCCTGTTGCAATCCAACCTGTGGTTTTGGCAGGTCCTGAGCTTTTGTCCCTTGGACAAAACCCACATGCCTGGCTGGACAAGAAGTCAAGCCAGATTTCTTGCAGGTAGAGAGTTGCTCTGCAAAATCCTGTCCCAGAGTGGCTTGTCTTGAGCCAGTTTTCCTCATTACATGTTCTTCCCATGCTTTCTCATTGAAACACGCTCATATTTGGAATACATAGAATATGCTACATATAGTATAAATATATGTGAAGTATATGAATAGTGAATGCTTCATTAGCCACTTTAGACTTTCATCAAACTGCATAAGAGGTTCCAGCAGGGTTCTGCCCCTATTCCTGCACTTTCTTTCTCTTTTGCGGCAGCAATACCAGGTCAGACAACAAGCTGCCCAGCTACAGGAGGTAACAATCTGGCTCTTGGTGGGAAATACAGCAAGTTTTTTCCCCTATCAGGGACTCAACCAATGCCTTTTTGGTTTGTTTGGATGATCAGGAAACAGTTGCTAATCCAAAAGTCCCCATGGCAGTTAATTTAGACCCTTGTAACACCATTCCACACTTGCTAAACCTTTACACCAAACCTTATTAGAAACAGAGCTCCCACAGCACAGGAGGGAATTAGAAGGTTTCTGCACTGCATTCACACCACCACAAGCTCTATCGTAGCAGCCGTGTGTTGGAGTGCTTTCCACAGCCTCTGTATTAAAGCAACTCACTTTACAGGTCAGCGCTCTGGCAAGCCTGCTCCTCAGCTAGGCAAGCAGCTTCCACAGTGGCAGTGTGAGGTAGCCACAGATGTACCAGCTGTGCATTTCAATCTCAGCACAGGTTCCCAACAGCTTAAGTAATATGAGTTTGGCATAGCAGTCAAGATTACACATTTAACAGCCATGAGCAAAACAGAAGCAATTAGAGAACAACCAGGGAGTGCTCAAATGTGTAACCAGATACTCTCGCAGCCAATACATATCAATACAACATATAAAAACATGGTCAAGCACCACAGCTCTCTCCCTCAGAGCACCATAGTTGGGTGGTCTTGCAATGAAAAGTATGTGTTAAATCACATCTCGTCCACACAGAAAGACAGCCAGCCGTAAACTAGTTCCCAACGCTTCGAAACAGAAAGGGATCCAATCAATGCTGCCAGTAACTTGAGTAACCCCAGAGAGGACATTTCTGGCCAAGGCAGTGACTGACCATGGCTTTTCATGGGAACAAAGCACTGGAAGGGACCTCCTGAATGGCAGGTCTAATGCACTATTTCCTTCTTTCACACCAAAAGGGAAAACAAAGCATTCTCCATTCATAATTGTGGAACATGCTAAACCTACACATCTATACCCTGACAGCTGGTAGACTAATAGCATAGCACATTTTCTGCTATTCCCAATTCTGTTATGTAATAGGAAGCACTACTAGCAACTGAACTTCTGCAGTAAGGACTCCAAATCATCAAGTCATCAAAAGAAAATTGCAGTAATTTACAGGTCCTAATGGGAAAGAGGAGAAAGCTGCAAAATAAGTCAGGCAAGGACTGCAAGACTGCAAGAGGACAGAAAGAATATAAAAGAGATGACAGCAAAAGACAGAAGCATGAGGGCCTAAGTATTAGGACAAAAGGAAATGGGAAGGACAGCAACATTCCTGATGAGCTGGAGCAGAGACACATGAAAAGAAAAATCCACTCACAAGATTTCAAGGTGTCCATTTTCATTCTGATGTACTAAAGAAATGTCAAAAGCCAACATTCTGAACACAAGCCAAAACTTAAATCAAAAGCCAAAGAGGAAAATGTCCACTCTCCTGCCAAATGACTCTTCACCCCATGATTTTAAATTTCTGGGAAATGTATGGTACATTTATTGTCAATTGGCTTGTGCTTTTTACAGCTTCTTGGATAGTATTAACAGGCCAGAGAGTTCTACAGGCAGTTTTAAGGAATGTTTACCAGGCTATTTCCAAGATTTCTGGAGAATGTGAATTACCAAATAGGTGTTTTTAATTCAGCAACTTATAAGGTGAAAATTATATTTTACTCTTTGAGATTATTTATTGTCATTACTGCTAATGGGCGGAAAATAAATACAACCAGTGTAACCTCAAAATTCAACAGAATTTAATAAATTTATTTTAGGACTAGATAATTTATATCCCAGAGCTCTGGAAACCCTGGCAGAAGAAGCAGGAGGTGGTAAAGATGATATTTTAATAGTTCTCCTATACTGAGGATGGTGTCATCTGATAAAAAAAGGCAAACGTAATACCTGTACTTATGAAAGAAAAACTGTAATCTAGACAAAGATTGTCCACTTAGTTTGATCTAAGCAAAATGCGTGGCTCTAGGACAATTATCCAGAGGGGAAAAAAGAAGTATTGAGAAGAATTAAAAATACAGAGGAATAAACTTGTACCTGCATTTGCAGAAAAACAAACAAGCAAACAACAAAAAACTTTAATAAAACTTTAATTTTTATTTATTTTTTTCTATTTGAAATGTGTGCATCTCTAGTAGAAATTATTACTCTGGCCTTCAATAAACATATGATAGTGTAACTAGTTCCTTATTGAGCCTAGAAACAAAGGGGAAACCTGAAGCATATATTATCAGTATATAGGAATTTACTTCATTGACTGTGGAGTTTTAAAAAGAAAAATATGCAATATGTTGAGATTATTACTGGGCTTCTACAAACATTTGCTCAGAAAACCATTTCATTTGGTAACTTCATCAATTATCTTAGCAAGAAAAAGTACCCAGAAGTACTTTATAAATAACAGCTTATAACACAAAGCTTGCAGATACGATTAAAAAAAAAAAAAATCAACAAAAAAAAACAGAAGTGCCATACAGAATATAAGAGGTTAATGGGTTACTTTGAGATGCTATTTCTGGAAGAGCCAGAAAATAGTTACTTATCAACTAGGAAAGTTCATGAGGGTAAAATACCTTGTTGACAGTATTTGTTGATAACACATTGATTGTAACCTGCCGATATAATCTATACATGTCAAAGGCAAATATAATCTAAGCACTTATCAGGAGTGGCATCTCCAGCAGAGACAGAAAAGCGTTAGTGCCAAAGCATTTCAAGAGAGAACACAAATCTGTCCATTCGTGCCCCAGAAAGCTGAATACAAACTGACAGAAGAAGATTTGAGAGCGTTACAAGAGTAGAGAGCATCTCTCAGAAAAAGGGAGAAAGAAAAAAATACTAAGCAAAAATAGCCCAGCAGGAAAAACTGAGAGAATGACTTCCTTTTGCAAGCATACAAACACTAAAACAAACAAGTAAATAAATGGAAAAGACACCAAAAACACAAACAAACAACCTTGGCTCACTGCACATGAATTTCCACAACTGGCTGCTCACACATTTTTACCTAATTACTGATATAATATACTTGGAGATTTTGATATTTAAACTATTTAACATCATTTCTATCTGATAACATGCAAATCTGCAAAAAGCTTGAATTTCCCTTACAAGGAAGTTCAGTCTGACTGGAATGAGCAGAATGAGCATCAAAACCTAAATCCTGTACACCCAAACGTTAAGATATTCAAAAGAATTCAGACATTCTATTTTTAAAATCTTTTATGGGAATCAAACTCAGTTATGTCAGTTCTTTCTGAATAACCTAGTAGAACTAAAACTGTGCCAAAAAGAGGCTCCAGTTTGTCTGCCTATGGATGGAGCAGGGGGACGACTTTTCCTACAGACAGGAAGATATGACTGGACTATTTGGCCTCAAGAAAACCTCTTTAAAAATACACAAAATCTAAGGTGTGGATTGTTCAGACTGTATCTTTTAAGGGATATTTGAGCACTTCTAAAAAAAGACGTGCTGATTTTCACAAGTGCTGGACAACCTCTCTGTAGTTAGGTTTGGCTTGTGACAGTACAAGAATGAGCCTGGTCCTGTTGGGATGATCTGTTGGCTCTCTTCACTTGGTCCCCCCAGTGGGACAAGGTTACATTAATGGTCTATGGGGAGGCTCTTTAACATCTGTCTGAACTATAAGAGTAAGGCCACAGCCTTAAATGAGTAGTTAGCCAAACGCCTCCTTAATAGTCTTATCACATTCACTACTCTTGCACAACTCACAACCTGTTTTAATCAAGAAGTTATGCCTGTTCTTTCTGTTGTTCATTTTTTGAATCTGTTCCAATATTCCTTTCTCTTCAAACCATAGCAGACTGCTAGTCGAATGTGTCCCTGTTTTCTTCACCTCAACACCCCTATTTACAGACCTCAAAAAGAATGGCATAGCTTTAAGTGCAGCCTTGAGCTGGACATAGGGTTACATTCTGTAATACTAAAGCTAGGATATGTAGAACAGTCTTATACATAAAAATGTAAGATGCAAATAATTTTTTGTTCATATTGGAAATTCTTTACATAGAAAATTTGTAGGGCTTCTATTTGGACTAAACAACCAAACTGAAAGCAGACTTGACAGAGCAGTGAACTGCTCTTCATAACAAGTGGAAAGTAAGAAAATACTTAGAATTCTTTTACTTCCTTCCAGCTTGTGTTCTAAACCACCTTATTAAGTACTTTTGCAGTTGTCCCAAAAGGAAAAGTAATTTAAACAATAGATTTCAAAAGTCTCTTTCAATATATCGTTCTCATAAACGTTAGTTCTTTGATCTGTTTTATTGGACTTTTTTTCCAACTCTCAAAGGTCTACTATTAAAAAAACATACTCAGATAATATGTCAGTGCTCAAGACTGAGAGGAAGCATTTCCATACTTGAATTTTCTGATGGCTTTATATCCACTGAATAAACACCTGGAGAAATAAGTCAAACATTGAGAATAATCTACTTTTAGGAAAGAACGCATGGTCAGCGGATGAACAAGAAAAAGGCAAAAGAAAATACAGACTATGAATGTCAAAACAAATGACAAGAGGGGGAAAAAAATCTAAGGTTTAGTTTTCAAAAGGAAGCATTCATAAAAAAAAACTTGAGACTGTGAAAAGAGAATAAAATAAACAGAGAAGTTCTAACAAGATAGCAAGGATTTGTCCTGTTATAGATGTGTGGAACAGGTAAATTGCATATATTTAATAGACTTTAACTGAAAATTCCTTGAGCACCTTTTCTCAGACACTACAATGTACATGTCTTTGGCTCTACAGAGGTGTTATCAGACAGCTGTGGCACCAGTATGTTGGTGCATTCGCATAATAGCCTTTGCATTGGCTAAATGCTGTGAACCAAAGGGAAAATACATTTCCAGGAATGGAAAACTGAAGTTTATTTCTCAACCAAGACTGAAGTAGATGTGGTGGAATGTAGTCTTTCCTGAATGTGAAACATGAAGGTAATCTATGTGAAAAGACCAAAGTGTTCTTTCTTCCCTTCTGCTTTGGAAGAAAGAGGCCTTCAAATGGTTCTTGTTAACTTTCACAGTCTGTGTTTCCTCTTTTCATGAAGGCTCAGGAAAGAGGGAAGTATGTGGTGGTAACTGGCTTGTAAATTTATATACTGCTTGAGAGGAATTCCATCCATTTCTGTACCTTGGGTTTTTCCAGAGGTACTGAACATGTCAGTGTGAACAACCTTATTTGTTGTGTGTCCCAGCTTCTCTTGAGCACAGATTTTCCTCTCCATTGTCTAAAGAGATCTGTTGCAAAGACCTCCACCACCCCACTATTAGCAGAAGTAACATCCAACACAAGGTTTCAATCTGGGGATGCAAACTTTTGCTCAAAATCAAGCTCTGTTCTGAAGACATTGTCACTTGCAGCTATTTTCCACTGTCCAAAGAATTAAATTAACTATTCACATCATTTTATCATTTAACTGAGAGACCATTCAGAGATATGCTCCCAAAGCTACAATGAGCTTGAGTAACTGTGGTATCAGAACCAAATTTAAAAATAATAAAAATGACAACAACAAAAAATTAACAATAGAAACCAACAATCAAACTACTATTCCAGCTGGTTTTACCTAGGGTGGATACAGGAGCACCCAAAGGAAAGGAACAGTTCTGTCACCTCTCCAGTTGTATACAGAAAGCAATGAAAGCAGCAGCATCTTCAGCTGCATGAGTGGATGGAATATTGGGTATTTTTATATGACCTGCTGTTGGCTCTTAGAATTTGAAGCACATATAAATCAAAGCTGCAGAGGCTTTGAGGAATATTTTCTAACCTGTGTACCTGTTCCAGGTAAAGTTCATGCAAAATATCATCTTCCCCACAGCAATGTCTACCAAAACAAGTTGCTTATGCTAGTCTAATTCCAAAAAACTTCTTCCAATGCAACTCTGTCAAGAAGAGTATATTACACTCTTCCAAATGAGGGCATTCCTCCCCTTTCTCTCCTGATCACATGATATACATTGTAATATAATCCTCAGAAAATGTCGACAAACATTAAGCAACTCAAGGGAAACTAAAATGTAATTAAACATGTTACAGATGGATTTCCTCTTTCTTGCTATGGCAAAATTAAAAGCTCTGTTCCAGTAAATCTTTTAACCCTTTGATTTAGGAGCATGATCAAAAACAGAAGCAGCATCAAAAAATGGAAGGCAAAACCTGGAGTTTACTAATACAAGAAAATGCTGTAAAAAACACCACAAAAAAACTCAATAGCACTCCCCCCTACATAGTGCCTTTCTAACCTACTGAAAACAAAAATTACACTCTATACACAATAAAATGCTTATTACTTATTTTAATCAGCCACATTACTCTGGAACACCAACAAATTAAGAACTCAGTGACTTCAGAAGGCTCAGACAAAAAAGTCTGCTGCTTCCCCTAAAACAAAACAATTAACATAAACTGAGGGCAAATGCACTATTACTGAAGTAATTATCCGTTTTTTAAAAAATTACTTGTTTCTTTAGAGTCTGTACAGTTAAATTTGGCTAATCAATTATGTCCATGAAGCACTGCTGTTTGACCAGCACCAGTTATTAGCAGATGCTTGTTTAGAAGAAAGTGCTGCAGAAAGGGAGAAAGCAACACTGCAGGATGCACAGAGCATTTTTAACCTGAACTATGACTTCTGTCTAGTTCTACAATAAGCAGGAAGAACCAGTAGATTAAAAGCCTGCAAATACTCACTCGTAAGAGGCAATTAGTTTCATCAGCCATAATCATCCAATTATTAATGTAATTAATAAAATAGTAGCATTATGATCAGAGATTATCCATGAGTTTGCATTTAGTCTTTTGCTCGTACAAATTGTTCCTAATGAATTCCTCTATTATTTACACTCTACCTTACACAGTCATGTTTAAATAAATTGTGGTAGACATAAACCATTATTTAAACAAAGGAAGTAAAATGCAAAAGTTCTTGAATAACTGAATAAAACATTCATGTTACAAGAGTTCACCTTAGATATTTAATTACCTGATCACAAGCCTTTATGTGGATGGATTTTTCAAAGTTGCTTTAACAATCCCAAAAGCTTATAGTTAGGTTTACAAATACAACTCAGATCACAGTTATGCTTTAGCAGGCAATGCTAGGCACCAGTGAGGAAAGAGATGAGTGAAGCAGTGAACATACTGTGCATCTTCATCAAGTCTGAAAGAAAGCAATGCATTGCATAAAATGGGTCTGAGGGGTGGTGGAAGAGCGAAGAACAAAGCAAGAAAAAAAAAAAGTCTAAAGTACGAAGAGTACAAACGGGATTCTAACAATTTTAGCTCACCATTTAACAAGAAATTACAATAAAAACTTGCAGGAAAACAGCAGCAGTACATGTCAAGACTATCAGGACATGAGGTCATTTTTTTTTTTTTTTTTTTTTTTTTAATGGAAAGCCAGTACAGAAAAATCATACGCTGACAAAAAATTCTCCTGATAACAGTGATTTATGAACAGATGTTAGTTGAGTTTCATAAACATTTTCAGTTAGGAATAGGTGCAGGACTAAAATTATGTTGCTGTCAGTTTTAGCAACTTTTCTACTAGCCTTGGCATAATACTAGAATTCGACTTCATAAAAATTAATACTTTAACAAATCTTACATGGAAAGTGCTTTGTTTAAATGATATACACCCAAATAACGGAGTGCAACATTCAGTGAACTTATAGGAATGCAAAAATGTATGTTTTAGCTGACAGAGTAAAATAAGCCACATTATACTGTCCTGAATAAAAGTCAGCATAAAAGCTTCTAAGGTTCTTGGTGAAATTCAAAGGGGCATATTTCCAGCAACACTAAACATGCAAATTCTCCTTCTCAATTATGCAGGTATTGAAATCCATAAAAAAGATGCAACAAATGATGCATAAATTAACATCTGCTTGATCAGTTTGTACACCTCTGACATGTACATACCAGTTACATTTGAAAGCATTTATTAATATCTTCTACTGTTGCCATTTTTTTAGGGCAATCTAAAACTTGCTAGAATTCATTTGAGGGACAAAATCAATACAAATACATCAGAATTATAGAGTGAGGCACTTAAGTTAAACTGACAGTGAGTCTCACAGGTAGGTATCTGGATGGAATGCAGGGTAAGAACAGGTCTATTGTTACAAAAATGGAAAATATTTCCTCTACTCACATTCAAAAAGGAAGAAAAAGTAAAATCAAAGCAAGGATTCAGCCTCCCTCTCAGTAATTGCAAAAGCATCTTTTATGTTGGAAAAAAGAAAAATGGAAACTTTTTTTTTTTTTTTTTTGCTGCTACTAAGTGTATCTTTGAAAAATTTTAGCTTTGATATGGGGTCTGACTTCTGGTAAACAAACTCTATACTGGTCTGAACTGGAAGTGGAGAATGGCCTAGCTTGGTGCCAGAAACCCTGCACCATGACCAAGCCAATCTCATGCATTCATAAGACCTGGGGAAAGCCTCAGGGAACTGTTGACCCTAAATGGTTGGAAACTCTTCTGCAGCCAAGAGAGCTGTGCCATACTGAACAAAAAGACATGCACATACAGTGCATTTCTGTTTTCCAGTATGCCTCCAAAGCTGCGTGATGCAGCACTAAACAATTTCATCACCTCTCTAGAGCATCTTCCACTGACCTGTTCCTCACAGGGTCTTTCCTGTCTCTCACTCGTGGCACTTTTATGCCATAGCCATTCAAACAGGCCTGCAAGGAACTCCTTCTAAAGACAGGACTTGGCCTCTCTCCACAACAGCGGTCTGAAGCATCAGGAGGATAAGTAGGGCTCTCCAGTCAGCGTAAACAGCTGCAGAAGTCCACTGCACATCGAGGCGGATCAGAAGAACATGCTGCTTTGCCAAGAGTAAGATACCATTTCCAACCGCAAAGTGGATTTATAAGGCTTGAAGAGTGCAGTTAGGCAGCAAAACAAAGGCTCACTTTACAAATGCTGGCCAAAGTGTTTGAAAACATGCACTGGAAATTAAGCAGCTAACTCTTTATTTAGACACTTAAATATTCAGACTGATATTAATGAGGACTGTGAGGTGGCCAAACACTGTTGGGGAGGGAAGCCTGCCCTTATGAAAAATTCCCTCTGAGCCACTGCCTGGGAAGTGAAATGAAAAAAGAAGCCTGAAGTAAAAATGCGCTGCTCTGAGCCCATCTGCATTTTCTTTCTCTTCATGCTGGGAGCATGTATTTGCTCTAAGAATCAGAAATACTGAAATAAGTTTATTGAAAGAAGTAGCAGGTTTTTAAAGGCTCTAATTTGGAACAGTTATAATTTTATCATACAATTTCTGTCCAACTTATTTTCTAGGTGCTTCCTTGGTTAACTGTACCAGTATCACTTACAAAAGTCTTCGGAAAATTTTCTCGGGGATATATTTACCAGGCGGCTGTGGAGACTGCAGCTCAGCCATCCACCATCTAGTGCACAGAGTACGTGGCATGTCACAACAAAGGAGAGATAAAGTATTTAATTCACTTCTTTAGATGAAATTTCAAGAAGCTGGTTGTTTAGGGGCCCAATTAAGTTAAAACAGATTTAATGAAAGATAAAGAAATGTGCACAGATGGGAGATTTATTTTAGCAGCATTTGCATGTCTGATAAGGCTAAAGAATCATTTTGATATAGTTTTGTTTTTGATATAGTTTGTTTTTTAATACAATTTTCTGTAGCATGACCTACTTGAGCAATTCTGATCTTTGCATAAGCTCCCACGAAAATCAGCAAAACTTGGATTACACTTAAGACACATTCACCATTCATACTATAGTAAAATCACCAACAGCAAACAACTTTGATCCTGCGTTTTGGAACAGAAACACATTGAGAGAAATGCAATCAGTGATATTTGAAAGTATTTTATTTCATCTGTACCAGTGTGTTTAGCACATGACCTAAAGATGAATTTCTCAAACAATCCTTTTCTAACATTAGATTTCATAAGTCTTACTAAAATGAACGAAGTAGTTGGCAATCACTAAATTTTGAAATCAGTGATTTACAGTGGAAGAGAAATAGAAGAAAAAAAAAAAAGGATTTTTTAAATACATGTTCATTATCAGGAGGGGAGCTACACTGCTTTGTAGATGAAAGCAAATATGATGCCTATTAACCTGTATGAATACAGAAAATTTGAAATGCATTACATATTGCACATTACATCAGACTAGTGGCTTGGCTATAGCTGCTTGCACTGGATGCTGAACTTGCTGAATGTAAACATACATCAGTGGCTCAGTACCTTCAGATTGCAGAAAGCTGATGTTGAGAGTTCCAGCTGACTGGATTAAGTTTGTCTATGGCCAAGCATAACACTACTTTAGAGCCTCACACTCTATCAAGGGAGAAAGTCTAATTGGATCTAACAAAGAGCTTACTGCTTAGGCACATGACTTAGAAAATAGTCCCCCATCACACTCTGAACCACGAAGTAGAATTATAAAGGACATATTTTCAGAGCTCTAGTATAATGACATGTATTACATATATTGCTTTCAAGTAAGCATCATGTAAACTATGAATAATGTATTTGCTAGTAAAACAGCAGGTATGCTGATTCAAGTCTGGAATCAGACAGACTTATTTGCACTCATTTCTTCTATACTTCATTACAGGGAAGCGTGATGGAAGATGCTTCACAATGAAAATATTGTGGTAAATCTACTTAAATTTAAAGTGATATCTCAGGAAGGAAAAATATTAAAGTAATAAAAGGAAGGTGGAAAAAGAATAAAGTCGCTATGAGGTGGGAAAAATGCAAACAGATTATGAGAACAGAAGAATCAGATTCTCCCACTATAGTCATGTTTTGTGCCCTCTTCTCCTTCAGTCCTTTTCTGTCACTTCTGTGACAGGCATCTCAGTTTTCTGACTAAAAGTGTACAATATCACATTTACAACTTGGGAGTAGCATGCTACCTCTAAACCCATACCACATTAACATTTCACCACTGATCCATGACCCTCTCTACTCCTGTGTTTCTCACATCACCTCTTCTCTCCTGTTGGAATAAATCCACCTGGACATCCCTTCTGCTTCAGCAGTGCAGGAGAAAAAGATTGCAAAGCAGTGTTATGAGAATGGGAGAATCACACAAACTATTTATTGTGTAAAAGGTTCAGTATCCTCACAGTGCACCATGATATCATGTAACTCCATCATAATTAGTCTATGTTTGACTTATAGTCACTTTAGATATGCTCAGAAGCTGGGCATAGCCATGAATCTGACTCTGTGCGCTTTGCAAGTTGGACCCAAAGGCTGTATTGCAATGGGAAGTATATGGTAATACAAGTCATCTAGATGCCTGAAGGTATCCTGTATTAAATCAGCAGGGGGAAGAGAGTTTTTACAACACTGAGCCGCCCTTGCAGATTTGTTCTCAGTAGAATCCAGCCTAGTACCTCCCCGAATCTCAACTAAGTGAACTGTGTTCCTGAACACAAGATAAGATGTGCTCCTAATTATGACAGAAAAAGGAGAATACTATTCAGACTGAGTAGAGGAAAAAAAGAAGGTGCTGTGAAAGGACGACATGACATTCTGCTGGGAGGGGTAAATACAGCCATTCCCATGGTCACTGCCATACCACATTAGATGAGTCCCAACCCACTACATGGAAGTACACTAATGTGGACAGGCATACACGCAGGCCAATTAACCTTGGCAGGAGGAGGAAAAGATGAAAAAACATCACACCACAAATCTAATTTGGCTCTGCACATCAGCCATTCAAAATTCATCAAGTCATTCTGTAATTTCTTGCCCTTCGCTGCACAAGTTCACCAGCTGCTTGATTCCCAACCCTACAAAGAAGAACATGCCACTGCACACTTTTCCACTTCATGCCCTACTGCAACTGTATTAACTAAGGAGCAATCAAGAATTGAAAAATAAAACATATAAAGAGAGACACCAACTTTGCTTGTCCTCACTATCATACCTTAGCAAAGGAGGGCACTGAATTGCTGTCTACCAGCATATCAAAGGACGGGCAGGAATGCACAAGTAGCAGAAAGCATAAACACTGCATTTCATAAACACTGCATTTTTCCTAAGAGCAGTGCCAAGCACTGTGTATGAAGCAGTGATGATGTTCACAGAAAGTTCCCTGGCTTCACAGGTCAGCATCTGAAAACATCCTCCCACATAGAAAACACTGAAAGCTTTCAGCATTTAGGAGACAAAATCTGCTACTTTTATGAAAGGAACTATATGACAAATGAAAAAGCAGAGAACTGGGAAGCAACCCAGGAAGTCTTTTGCATCCACCAATGGGGAAAGACTGGAACAGAAGCCCCTAAGAAAGAGATTTACTCTAGGTAGCTTCTGGTGCAACAGAGCTTCCATTTGGAACTTCTCATAAATGTGGAAGGAAATTTAAGCTTGATTTTGGGGTCTGTAAACTCTTGTGGATGGCACAGCTTAACTTCTGCATCTTACATCATTCCTAAACAATAATTTAAAACAAAGTGCAAGCAAGCAGGCTTTTGGCCAGGAATTCTACTATAACAGACATTTGGCTTTGGCAAACAAGGGAATTCAACATGACAGTCCAATCCCTCATTTTTCAAGATAATTGGAATGTTTGCTGCTATGAAAAGAGATTATATTATATGATAAAACATTTAAAAGGAGGGAGTGTGATTTCTGCACATTGTAGGAAAAATAACAGTACTACCATCTTGAATAAAAAATCTGAAGAAGTTAGTTTGTAGCTCTCAAACAACTAGTCAAAAATCACAAAAATAGTTTTAACCTGGGTCTGGTAGTACAGATTATGTTAAATATCCACATGCTGTCAAACAAGTAGTTTCTCAGAAATCCTATGCTATTTAAGAATACCTAACAAATGCAGACCTATTAATGCAGTATGACTTTGCTTTGGGTAGGTTTTTTAGTGAGGCATGTCATCATAATTCTGAGACACCAGGGGGGTTCTTTTCCCTGACACAGACTACACAGAAATGCTAGAGAGCTAGAGTTACCAATACAGTGACAGAGAACAAATTAAATCAAAAGCATAGGCTCAGACATCATTCCCTGTATGGACCACTAGAAAACCTAGTAAGCAGGAAACAGTAAAGGACTTCATCAGCATATAAGGGGTGACAGCAAGTTCTTAGCTTAACTATTACATTTTGTAAGCTCTCTCAAATTAAATTCCAGTCTCATCTTATTTCTATAATGTCAGAGGAGGAATAACTCCTAAATTCATGGGAGGTCCACATTAACTGACCACTTACAAACAAATAATAATTATAGCATTAATAATTATAGTAGTAATAATAGTAAGTCTTCTTTAACCCTTAAATCAAGGGACTTTACTTTATTTTCATTCAAATATTCTTGCAGTGTGTTCTGAAGCCACCTTGAAAACATGGTAGAGCTGTGACCTAGCCATACCCCTACGCCAGCACTGGTTTTAACCTGGCTGCTCTGGCAGGGCTGAGGGCAATGCTGAGCAAACCAGCAACTCCCTGGGGCCTATGAACATTATTCTCACAGTATTGAGCCTTTCCTGCCAACCTAGTGAAGGGGTGCTGCTCAAATTATTTTGTCTAGGGGGTCTTGTTTTGCTTTTAAAGAAAACATTTTGGGAACAAAGACCCTCTTCGGTTTTGCAAACAGAGACAGAGGTAAAGGGGTGGTAAGACAAGGCTTTCACTTGCCAAATGAAATTATGGTCCTATTAAAAAACAAGCAAGCAGCTAATGAGAACCCAATGACATAATATAAACATCTTCATTTCCTTCAGTAGATTAAAGGCAGTTCATAAATGAACTTTTAAAAATAGTAAAATCAAGATACATTTGCCTGTCAAGCACATTTGAAACTAAACTTCTCCAACGATACATTTTTTTCTTAAACAGACAAAAATCCTTTATAAAGAATTGTAAAGAAAGGTAATATAAATATGAGTACACATTCTAAAGAAGTGAGCTGTGTTTGGGACAACATGGAAGCACTCAAAACAGCACCAACATTTATCAAGCACACCGACCGTTTCTCCCTTTGATACTTGAGAGTTATATTTGCTTTAAGACTATAGGAACTTTGAAGTTTTGCAGAAGACCTTGAAAGAATCATAGAGTTTAACCAGCTGCTGAGTATGATCCTATAGCAAGTGATTTCTATGTACATTACACAGTAAGCATAAAAGAGAATAAGTTGAGCAATGTAAAAATAAAATTTAAAAAAAAAATCAAACAATGAAGCTCTTTGAAAATTTATACTAGATAAAAGAATCTGTAGTCTCAACATTTCTACCCTGCTGTCCAGGAAAATGATTAAGAAAAAGTTCACTGGGACAGTTGAAGTCCAGTAGAGTCCAGAGCAAAGGCAATGTTTGAAATACAATTTGCTCTGGATGTGCTTATGTTGTGCAAGACATTTTCACAGACACAATAAACCTCTTGTAACAGCTAGCCCAGTGGATGATCGATTTTTTTTTTTATTTTTTTTTTTTTTGCCTCTTTAGATAGTCAGAGACAAGAGAGTTGGATAAAAAGGACAATATCGAGGAAAAGGCAAATCTCCAGATGTATCTGAAATTATACAACAAAACTGTACTTTGCATACTTGGGATGTGCTTCACATACAGCTGTAACTAAAGGTTGTATGTATGTCCACAGCTCTTCTGAGAGAATTCATAAACTCAAGAAGTGCCAGTACCCACAGGAAGCCTATACACATGCATACCTAGCAAGTATCTCAGTCCACACAAATCCTGAACCACAAAAGATTCTTTTGCCAAAATACTGCTCAATTTCCAGCACTGGAAACAAAAATAAATACAACTTCTATTCTAAAACAAAGTAAACCTTATGATCTATGTAGAACTCAAAGTTGTTTCTTAGTAGGAGTTAAAATCTACGCATGCAAGAAGGGACCATCAGAATTTGCTGCTTGCAAAGACACCCTGCCCACGGAAGAGCTATAGAGGGACACAAGGCAGCCAGGGAGCTCCTGCATGCATACAAGGAACTCACTCAAGAGGCCAGTGAGAGCCGCGAAGTGGAAATACAAAGGGTCTGTGTGTATATACTGTCTGCATATAAACACACCACAGTGAAAAAGAGCTTCAATAGGTTACTGCACTCAAGTAACTTCATAACTTCGTAACATAAGAACAAAAAAAAAAAAAAAAAAAAAAAAAAAACCTGCTCAAGTGGCAAAGGAGAATTTCTGAGGGGAGATTAATAGTTGCCTACTTACCATATTGAATAAAAGATGAAGCTACTGTTTTGACACCTCATGTCAATTCATTAAGAGCATGTATTAACAGTAAATGCTATAGAGATCAGGTAAAAGAGGGCTTTTAAAAGCACAGATTTGTTCTCCCACAATTGGTCCTCTGATTCTCAATCAAAGCAGAGAAAGATATAAGAGAGAAAGCATCCTACTCCCCCAGTACTAGGCGACACCTCTTGCAAGCTGGGTTCTTGTGGTGTCTCCAACTCTACCTCAGAAGTGGATTTAGGACACAGCATGAATAAAATGGACTGAAGTCTGAAAAAGTGGACCTTCATGTGATAAAACAAAGATTATTTTCCACACGTGTAAAAGTGTCAGAGGGAAAGAATCCACCCTAAATATTTCTCAGTCATAAATAGGCAAGGGCCTCTAGATTTGTTCAGGCTCTAGATTGTGTTCAGAAATGGAAGAATACAAAGTGTAACCTACCCACAGCAACAGTTACTTGCACATCATAACCAAAAAAAAAAAAAAATCACTTCCAATATTGCTGCTTCTATTTATTGAGATTCATTTCCAAGGCTGATGGCAGAAGAATTATAACCAGAAAAGCCTCATTAAGGAAAAATAAATAAGACAAATGACACAGTTCCCTCTCAAGGTCTATAAAAATAATTAAGTGAAGTTGTATAATTTCTGTAATTTTGGATTTTTCAGTCAAGTGGAATAACACACCATGAGGATGTACCCGCCAATAGCAGAGTGCAGGACTGCACGACTGTAACACATAACATAAAGTTATTCAGCAGTTTTGAAGATTCCTGAACAGCTAAGGATGTTCATTTCTCACAAGTGGTTTATTCATCATCAGTCGAGTTTCAAAGCATATTTTCTAGATATTAACATATTTTAAAAGTTGGCTAAGAAGGAATGACCTTCCAGCTTGTGATATCATTTGCCTATTTTGGCAGGGTCATTTAAAACTGAACAAAGTCAGCTGTTGCTTCAATTTCAGACCTTTCATATTCTCCATTGTCATTCTTTCCTTGTAAATCATATGCGTAATGTCTACAATTCCACTGCATCAAGCATCTACTTATCTGGCTGAAATTACAAGGGCAACCTTGACACTGATCTCGGCAGGGTCAGGACTAGACCTTAAATCTGAATAAATAGAGCCAAATGCTTATTCTGGTATATTTTCAGTGTGAACGCATACTCAATTGTTCAGTCTCACCCCATGCCTCTCATCTTCAAGTCCATGTTCTCTAACAGTAAGATGATCACAGCTCGCAAGCTCACCTGTATGGACTCCAAATTCTGACAAGACAAAAATACACTTCCACATTTAGATAGATGCATCAGAAAGATAAGGTAAGTTGTATGGGAAAAACCTTGAGATATTTTTCAAGCAAACTATGTGCACACACTTCATTTCTCAGTCTGCTTTCCTAAGAAGGTGAGGATTACAATAATCCTCATCTTTGTCATTTTCCATCTTTTTACTTGGTCTTCCCCTCCATTGAGGGCCAAATCATATAGCCCACATGAACTAAACTTAAAAGATGGGGATGAATACTCCAAAGACCTAAATACCATGAAATTCAGTGTAGTGGAACGAAAAACAAATTCCTTCTGCCCTGAAGGCAAGACCTCACTGTCCCATCAGCTGGCCCTTGCAGATCTTGGCGACCACCTACTGAAAGTTGTTTTTAGTGGTGCTATTTCAAGAACAGCTCTTCCTGAAATAAATGAAATAACCAGTTTTTTAAAAGAAATCTTACATCTTCTCAAACACGAAGGAAGAGTTTGAAAAAAAAAAAAATATCAGTACTCAAGGTAGACAAGAATTTATTAAGACACTCTCAAAGCAGATCCCAAAATGATTTACATTTTCACTAGTATGAGGTCCTACTTCCTGGACAATTACAGTATCAGACAGATTCCTATAGAAAACAAACACTGCAACTTTAAAGATAGGGCAGGGCATAGGACCCTAGAAAACCATCTTCAGGATATCTGTTAACTGGACTGATGGAATGGTGCTGCTCAAAAAATAAAGGAGATTTATATGGGCATAATTCACTACAGTGCTATTGCAAAATGAGGCAAGTCATAGAATCTATGTTTACTGGAAACAGCACTAAAAGAACTTGGGGGAGACAACTGAGGATCCAGCCCAAGTATTATTTTTTCTGATCTAAATTTTGAGGCATTCACGCTTCTTTGGAAAATAAGACCATAGAAATAAAGCACACGTGATCATTCTCTACACCACAGGGATTAAACAGAGATTCTCCCTACTTCTCATGAAGAAAATGAACACATTATTTTGCGTACACTTTCCTTCCTCCTTTTAATGATCACAAGAGAAAGTCACTGTTAGTTCTTCCATGTCAAAAGAGAAAATGGAGTCCAGAGGACAGAAAAGCTTAGTGGATGAACGAGAACAGAAAGAAGGGAAGGTAGCCACTTAAATGGAAGTAACATTGCACCAAATTAACAGAATCATCTCCATCAATTCTTTATTCCATTCATGATACAAACTTTAATTTATTTTTCATTAACGAATTAAGAACTTATCATTTGCAAAACATTTTAAAAGATATTTTAATTATACTTTCAAAAGATACTTTTCAGTACTCCTATTTGTTTTGGTCTGGTTTGCTTGTTTGGTTATTTCATTTGTTTCTTTCAACAGCTTCTGCGGTTTCATTCTGGAAGCATAAACATAACAAATGTCACAGTGAAATATTTAACCCAGATATAGAAGCGTCTCAAAAAGCATTTCCTTTCAGTATTTTCCCTGAGTCTTATAGAAGAAACATCATACTACCTGGTGTAGGGAACCTGCTTTGGCAGCGGGGTTGGACTCGATGATCTCTTGAAGTCCCTTCCAACCCCTATGATTCTATGATTCTATACAAATAAATGAATGGATTTAAATATGGACAACAAACTTAAAAGTACATGCATACAAAAGTACAGCCCATATCATATCGTACTTATATTGCTCTTAATAAAATACAATATGCTTGCATCCCCTAAATTATACATGTTTATGGCAATAAAACCTTTTACTTTAACCTGTCAGCTGTGGTGCATTTCATGACATTACAGAAGTCATATAACTAGAGGAGGAACTGTCTTTAAAGGTCGTTAGTACAAGTTTTTAACTGCAAAACCAGTTATTTATCTCATTTCAAACTAAATTTTGGACAGCATGGATTAAAAAAAATGTCAAGGCCTCTCTAGAGCAGATACTGATACTGTTTTGCAGTTAAATGAGCATTTAGCAGCTCTTCGGTTTCTATAACTAACCTGTTTTCCTGCTTTAGAAAGTGTGGAGGCACTAATTGTCCTCCTTGTTCAGCCATAGCTTCTTCCAGAGATAGAATACTGCTGATACTGAGGACAAAGAAAACAAAAAGAGGGGCAAAGACACCCTAAATTTACAGAAACATACCCAGTTCCTTTGAAACAAGCTCAGGGAATTTAATATGTGCAGAATGGTTTTCTACAGTAGCAGGCTCAGAAAGCCTCCTACATCATATTCATACAGCAGGCCATCTGCTGGAAAAGGCAGCATCCATGGCCAAAAGCTGTGTGTGGGCCAAAAGGCTGTAGGAAAAGAAAAAAAAAAAAAAAAAAACAACCCTTAGATTAATGACTTCACATATCCCTCGTGCCACCGTGCATGACTGGATTTCCCCATGCCACCCCAAAATACGTGGTATCACCATCACAGTCATATGGCTTCCTTCCTCATTCAGCAAAAACTGGCACATAGATCTATGTGGTGTGCTTGGCAATGCCTCACAAAGGGATGAAAGTCACCCTAGTTGCCCTCTTTCACATACAGGCATTTTCAAGATCTCAGCCTGTGGTCGTACCCTTCATCTCATACACTTCAGAGAAAGATGTGATTTAGAAAAGGTTGTTCTGTGCAGAAAATTTCTCACAGCTTTTGAAATTCACGTATCATTCCTTCCACCCCCACATCTCCCTTATTTGAAGATAGGGCTTAAAGAGTTCAAGGACTTTAAGATGTAGTTTGAAGTTGCTAGCAACTGTTCTGAAATGATTTCCATCTCCACAAAAAGGAAAGCCACTAATTATACTGTTGAACTCACTTGCACTTTTGCATCTAAAGAGAAGATGTAACTGGACCAACATCTGTTGCAATGAGAAAATCACCTGTAAATTAGAATGTTTTCTCTGAAAAAAACTGATCATCACCTGGGATAGTTCAAAGAGCTGACAAATCTGCATAAAACTTGCAGTACACAAATGAAATAAGAAAGGTAGCACATTTCATCTTTAGAGGTGCTGAATACTCATACAGCTCAATGGTAACAAGTACAAAGATGCATGTGCATGCTTGGAAAGAAGTCAGCCGATCTTCAAATGACTGGTCACTGGTCACCCTTAAAAGGCCGTTCAGTTCACAACACCTTCCTGGGACAGCAATACCAATGAAAGGGAAGATTTCTTCCTCTGGACTGAAATGTGATTTTACTGTTTCAGTCTTTGCTGGTTTAAGAGAAACAACCTATATAAAAAAAAGAATCATGCTGTGGATAACATGATTTCTGCATTATAGCTAACACATCTACACAAAGTACAGACCACAAGAAAGGGTCAACTACAGAGCCTGGATGAAAAGAGGAATATTTTGTTATAAGCCTTTCAAAGGTTTGCCAGGATCTAAAATGATTATTACCACATAGATACAGCTGCTGCTTCCAGTAACCCATCCTTCCTGTCCTTAGCCAACCTGGAAAAAACAAAGCAGTAGCTGTCCTGAACTCCCTCTGCAAACTCTTCCATCTGCTCTTTCTCTTCCAACTTGGGCTTTCAGCACTCTCCTTCGCCAGTCCCTCACAGAATCATGTCTGAGCCTTCACACAACATATAGAATTTGTTTCACTGTACTGAAACAGCAATGCTATGCTCCAGTCTAGCAGGATCTGAGCATCTAGCACCAGTGTTATTCACCCATCACATTAAGCTCTGTTATGCCACCACTATCAGTTAGTCTATTCTTAAGATCAAAGCCAGATGCAGTAATTTTGCAGGCTCCTGCTGGTGTCGCTGTGCTTTGACCTCTCTACTGTATCTTCTGGGGATTTTCTTCCATTATTTTCAATTTATAGTAAATATATGTACACATGCATACATATTATGTAGGATATTAGTTGCACAAAAAAATATTCAAACGCTCTCCTTCCCTACCCTTGAATACATATCAAGTGCCATTTGAGAGTGCTGCTTATTCTGGAGTCACAGAGAAGAGAGGAGTTTGATAAAGTTTATCATTTTCAACTGTTCATTTCTTCCTTAACCAATTGGGCCAACTCAGACTTCACCAAGTTGTCTCATTCTGCTTGAGCACAGCTTGATGGAGTTATCTCACGTCACAACTAGGGATGACAGAAACTCAAACAAACAAACAAGCAAGCTAGTCATAGCAAGTCTACAAATGCTCCAAAAATTCCCAAAATAATTGTTCATTTAGGTCCTTAATTTTATGGGAAACCACTTCTAAAAGTGTAACTCAGCCCTCAAATCATAAACTACCATCACAGCACGGCATTCAGTCAACTGGTCTATTTGTAGTTCAATTTTTAGTTTGAGCCAAGACCAGTATTTCAGTATGACTAGCATTTAAAAACACATTTTAAGGCTTATTGAGTATTGAAAAACCAACTTCTACTTGCATGCAAAGGGCCCACAAACTTTTCAAAATATTTAGTATCAGTGACTATACCCATAAGAATATATCCATTTATAAAAGTCAGCCAGACAGCTTGAATTCTTATTAAATTTACAATGAGATAAAAGAAATGCCAATAATGGTTTGTCGAAGCAGATGAAATAGTACTAAGGAAAGAAATGATACTGAAATTAATAATTTCAAATATATGGGCAACATTTGAGAGCAGAAGGGTAGTATAAAAATAGATTCAAGTTTTTTGACTGACTCTCATTTCTTCGCACCATTCCAAGTCACATTACCTACACTGGCAGTGTGCATTAGAAAAATTCAGTTCTGCATGAAAGAAATCTAACAAAACATTTATGCACAAATTAAGTAGATCTAATGGCATTACACATGCAAGTCAAACAATCAAAGATCCAAGCCTCAGAAGTAAGAATGAAGTTTACAACCATGACGACTAGAAACTCTTCTTTCTGTCACTTTGCTTCTGTTTTTCAAAAGCCCTGATTCTCAAATAACCAATGGCTTCTGCAGAACCTTAAAAAATAAAAAAGCAAGTCACAAGAAAATTACACTAGCTCAAACCATAGCTCTCATGTATCACCAGTCACACATCAGTTCTCATCAGGAAAACAAACTTCACTCAGAATGAAGTAGTCCTGAAAAATTCCATGACACAGTTACAGAAAAGCTTGATGACTCCTTGTCAATAGATTTCAAAGCATAAAAAGGTTATTTTTATATTCTTCCATTTTAATTGAACTAACTAATGATTTCTGCAGGTCCTCACTAAGCAGTGTCCATACTCCACTAAACAGACAAACAACACTGTGTAATCCCCTGAATTATTTGTGGAGGGAAATAGAGAACCCTAACCTGTTGCATCACCAAAATATCAGAGAAAAATAATTTAGCTTCAAGTTAGAAGTTCACTTGCTTTCCTCTGTAAATGCAGAAATAATGGATCTGCCTGCTGCTGCAGCAGCTGTCAGGAAAAAAATATCCTGTTCCTTCCATAAAATACAAGCATGCATCTATATGATACCACTGCTGCTCATGTACTGCTGGCAAGCATAGCTTACATGTCTTATTTAAAAAGATTTAACCCTTAATAAATCCACGGGATTTACCATCCACTTCCAATTAATTCCAAAATTCTAGAGGAAAATGGTTTGGCTTTTTAGCTACAGTAATGCAATTTCATATATGCCAAAGTAAACTTGGAAATGGAGTTTAGTATTGTGGGAGAAATGTTTCCTGCCATAAGAAGCTCACTTCATGTGACAGTGAAGGGTGTCCTGTGAAAACCACAGACAGAAGCAGACTACAGCTGGAGCACAAAAAACATACTAGCAATCCTATGTCAATGTGCTGGATGTAGCAGCCCTGAACAGATGCTTAGGAATGTTTGTGAAAAAAAAGGAAAAATATATTATCAGTAGTATTTTTAAAGATGAAAGCATAAAGCAGTCACAGAATCGCAGAACTGCAGGGGTTGGAAGCAAGAGATTGTCAAGTCCAACTCCCCTGCCAAAGCAGGCATCCTACAAGATAGCACACAGGTAGGCATCCAGATGGGTCCTGAATATCTCCATAGACAGAGACTCCACAACCTGGAGCAACATCCTTCAGTGCTCTGTTATCCCCTCCATAAAGAAGTTCTTCTGCATGCTAGTACAGAACTTCCTACGTACAAGTTTTAGGCCATTATTCCTTGTCTTACCACTGCACATCACTAAGAAGAATCTGGACTCATCCATTTGCTTCACACCTCCCTTTGGATATTTATAAACATTAATCAGATCTCCCCTCAGTCTTCTTTTCCCAGGCTGAACGGATCCAGGTTACTCAGCCTTTCCTCATATAAGAGATGCTGACAGCTCTTTATCATCTTTGCGGTCCTCTGCTGGTCTCCTTCTAGGTGATCCTTGTCTTTTTTGAACTGAGGAGCCCAGAACTGGACGCAGCACTCCAGATGTGGCCTCACCAGGGCACAGTAGAGGAGGAAGATCACCTCCCTCAACCTGCAGGCCACGCTCTTTTTAATGTGCCCCAGGATACCATTGCCCTTCTTGGCCACCAGGGCACACTGATGGCTCATGATTGCCTGTTGTCCACCAGGATCGCCAGGTCCTTCTCTGCAGAGCTCATCTCCAGCAGGTCATCCCCCAACCTGTACTGATGCAGTCCTCTGAACAGCAGAAGTTTCACTGTCAGTTAACAACAGTAGTTTGGAGTTGATCTCTTTCTTGACTCAGGGTCACTTAACACGTTGAGGGGTATTTGTGCCTACATCCCACCAGACAAACTGAGATGCAAAGCCACACAGAAGTGCCATCTCCTAGAATCAGCAGGACCCAGATCAGTTTGAAGGGTTTCTCCATTTTGATTCTCAAGGAAAACAAGACCCTACAAGACGTGCCTATTAATAAAGCAAGTCTGTGATGCTTGTATGAAATTAATTGTATCTCTGCAGGCTACAAAAGCCTTACTGTATTTATTTTAACAAACTCTACCAGATAGTTATGCCTGGAGAAAAATTCTCTGATAGGAAAAAACCGTTCCTTCAACTTCAGTAGCAAATGCAAATAGCTAATTAGCTTTATCTCCATTATGTTGTCCTGACTTTGCAATACAGCTGGCGCAGAAGCAAGAATTTGTTTCCCTGTCCAAATCTTCCCACATACATACAGAGCCTACAATCATCAGGCTCTGAATCAAATTGGACTAGCAAAGATTCAGACTGTAAGTATACCTGTACAATCTGTACTATACTCTGTATGTTTATTTGTTTTCATCATCACTTCTGATGGGGAAAAAGAGGAAATTGCAGACACATGAAGATGCAAATTATATTTGACTCAGTATACAAATCAAGCTCTATTCACATCTTTAAGACAGACAAGAAACCTAGCAAATCCCTGCTCAAGTACAAATTATCAGTTCAATATGAATAAATCTATTATTTTGCCCATGGTATTTTCCCCCCCAAAAACACAATGTGTACTTCAACAGTTCACCTTTACAGAGTCTGTTTTAAAATGCAACTACTTCCTTGCCCCAAACAGGTAAGGATAAAAGAACGCTTGAAAAAAGCTCAGAGATTATACTGAAATATTTATCAGAACACATATTTTTAAGAAAGAAGATAGTCACAAAGGTAAAGTCTCACCTGATCCTTAATTGACCTCTGTGTTTTTAATTAGGAAGAAGGGAAATTAATCTAGAGCTAATTAAAGTCTCAATTCTACAAACATGCAAGTACATAATTTTGTTCGCTAAAGGATTCCTCAGTGAAGTTATGCATGAGCAAATATGTTTGTAGCTTCGGGGAACAACTCTTGGATAACTTAACCTTTTAAAAACTTTCCTTTTAAGTGGTTAATCTTATATACAACCCATTCTAGATTTTAGGCTTTACATGTGAAATCTTTCTGAATTCCAACCAAATTTTGTTTTTCATTCAGATGGGAACAGTTACATCTATGTTACAAAATGAGGTAATTTTAAAGAACGTGAATTTTAAGAATGTGCTGGTATGAGAAACTACAGTCTTTGGCTTAATAACATAACATGTAGAGGTTCCTAGCAATATATTTTGACACTAACACTGGATTAATTTTCAACATGTAATAAAATCAATTTCTGAGGAAAAAAAACTTCTAAAGATCAGTGTATATTCAAAAGTCATCACATACTACAGTTCACATACTGCTTGAAATACAATTTTCTGGAAGCATTAAACAGAGAGCCTATCTTACGGGACATTCTTCCCCGCACACACACCCCTACTCCTGGCTTTTCCCCTCATTGCATTCAGTGGTTTGCACCCACCTCCTCACTGTGGACTCATATCTGCAGTTCTGTAAGCAACAACAGATGACTATGAATCAAACATATAGGGGGACAGATGGTCATTTTTAGGCTCTCGTGAAGACACCCATCCTGCTGGCCATTTCTCCTCTAGATGAGGGCTTGCTCTACACATGGCTCAGATAGAAAATAGCTCTTTCTGCCTGCATTCCCAAGGAAATGTTTAGACTTGCTTATCTGTGGATAAACATGCCTGCCAGACCCTCACTTACAAGTTTTGAGCCTACTGGCCAAGTATAGCCAAATCTGACAGAAGTTTAGAGCTCTCCAAGATATTCACTCTGAAAAGAGGCAGAAAAGCAGGCAGCTGGACTGAAAGCACAGCACCCATGAGGAGAAAAGCTGGAGCAGGAACTTACTGCTCGCCTATCAAGGAATCAGTCTGGAGATGCAGTGCATAAGAACATAGGCTTCCTTAGTCTTGCTTTCTATCAAAACCCTACAATGTATTCTGTGGGTGGAGGGAATTAAAACACACACTGCCTGTACAGAAGTGACACAGTCTTGCACCTCTGTGTGTATGCTGTCAGCGTGAGCACGCACAGCTGCTTGTGCATGCACAACCTGGCATGAACTGATCATAAAGAATAATTGATCACGCAGGAATTTCTTCACAGCTTGATGAGATGTTGACATTGTAAGCAGAGAAAAGTAAACTCAGTAATGTAATGCATGACAAACACAGTATAATGTAATCAAATATTACAGAGCATTTTAGTTACCTAAAAATCACTTCCTTATTACAAAAAAGTCCAACCCTTACAGAAGCTGTAATAGGGAAATCTTTCCTCCTTGCACACACTAAAAAAGCAAAACAAAACAAAAAAAAACAAGATTGCTGATAAAAAGCACAATCCAATTTACAGATATCATCAGAGTGTTACAATTTGTTGACTTTTTGAAAACCTTATCACATAGTCCTTGTTACATTTTTGCTAATTTCACCAGTCACAACGTAGAAAGAGAGAAGTACTTATCAAAAGCAGGATCAGTCTGAAATACACATTGATGTAGGAATTAATGAAGAAACACAGTTGGCGTGTGCAAATCCCAGTCCAAGAGTGTTTTCTAATCACTTTTCTCCTACTTTTGCCTCTCAGAAGCAACATCTTCAGTTTGTTCAAGAGAATATAAAAATAGCAGTTCATATATTAAAAATAAAACAAACACAAAATCCAAATGAATCTGTAAAATATATTTTATAATCTGCTGTACTAAGTGCCACTAATTCATTTGGTTCTGTTGAACATTTAGACTATTTACAATATTTTGGCATTAATGATTTGAATGCTGATGTCTCCATGAAACCTAACCAATTTCTTCAGTAGAATCATGACAACCTGTGTTGATCTATGCATTATTCTACCCCTGCAACTACCCTATAGTCAGGAGAACATACCTGTCACAAGTTTTAGGGTGACTTTTCTGGTTTATTCCATATTCTATCCAAAGGTTATGGCATAAACTGTGTCTGTGAGACACAGACAAACCTTGCTCTCAGCTCACTGCCTCAGGTGCCATCTAGGTAAGTCAGCACAAAGCAGCACCTTCCCCATAGTATTTACTCATTAGGTAAGTGCTATTTAGTCAGTAGTTAAGAAACAGAGCAGCTTGTTAGCATTAATTAAAAACAACAACAACAACAAAACCAGTTATTTTTCTTTCTTGAGAATAGTAACATAATTTCCCACAGCATCACACTCTGTCTCATTGTTTCCTTGCACCTGGCAACAGATATTACATCTTACATATTGAACCTCTTGTTTTAAGAAACAGTATACAGGAAAGAATGACAGAAACAGGCAGGAAAGATGAGACTCTGGGAACAGCCTTTGCAAATCTGCCAGTTCATGTTATTACCAACCAAACCCCTTTAAAGGGATTTTTGAGACCTTAGGGCTTGGTGCTGCAAAGAGAAAGGCTGCATAAGGCAAAGCATCCAGCACGTGCACATGCATCACTTCAGGGGCACAAGCACAACAATTCAAACGGACTCGTTCAGGTCCTAAAAATGCAACAAGTACTGAAGTGCTATCTTGAAGCTGCACCATTTGGTACACTGAACCAAACTGTATCAGCTCAGGGATGTACACAGACAATAAGAGATTCAGACACAATTATCCCAAAGGTCCCAGCTGCAGAAATGTAAATCAAGAGTAGTTTGCTGAAGCCAGGCTGGGCAGCAGGCTGTGGAAAGGCACTCAGGGCCCTTCAGTGGCATTTACTGTGGCGGATTCCTTGTTTTGAAACAACTGCAAAACTGTTTCATAACAAAGTTTCAACACGTTAACCAGCGTATTATGAATTCATCATGTCACTCCAACATTAAAACGCTGCTTTGATTTTTCAGTTGCTCTTAAAGTAACTTTGAAAGAAATACAGCCCCTGGCAGGAGAAGGAGAGGGAATCTGCACACCTTCTGACAGAGGGCAATCCCACCTCTCAGTGTCCTGACTTTGAGCGTAAGCGGTGTTCAAAACGATGCACTCACAAAACCAAACACATGGCTGAATCAGTTTCCCATAGGATTAGTTTTAAATGAAGCAAGAGGGAGCTTTCCAAGACGAAAAGGAAGAGAGGAAACACGGTGTGTTTATACGAACATGAATGGCACAAGAGGGAAAAGGGACCGATTCCTCACCATCGAGTGTACCATGCGCAAGTGTGAGTTTTCACACAGCGCAGAGTTAAAGCACAGACATCCCTGTCACAGTGCGAATGCTGAAAGTTTACCCAGGGTCAGGGCCATCCGAGCAGTTTGTGGCAAGGGAAGATCGCTGCGGGCTGCACAGACACCCGCTCCCGGACGCACCCGAGCTGCAGATGACGTCCCGAGGCGTTATCCCTACCCTCCTGCCCCGTCCTCACCCCGGCGTGGCTCTGTCACGACGCGGGGGGGTTTGCAACCCCCCCCCCCACAGCCTCCTTATCGGCCAGGCTTTCTTTCATCTGCATCCATCGGGCGTCCCCAAAGCAAGCCCGAAGTTACCGAGTGCTGCGACCGAAGGGCGCGCCGGCGCTCACGCCGCTCCACCGCACGTGACGGAGCCCCGCAGCTGCCCTGAGCCGCCAGCCCGCACCGCCGCGTCCTTTCGCACCGGTTGGCCCCGTTCTCCGCCAACCCCAAGTTACAAAACCACGCCAATCGGCGTTCGGGGAGCGCCCCGAGCACCCCCCTCCCCCCTTTTACACGGTCCTTACCGCCTCACCCGCTGCACCGCGGCCGCTCCACTTGGGTCGGGGATTTTTTTTCGTTGTTCCCCTCCTCTTGCCCTCTCCAGCTCCCACTAGTGCTCGCTCAGCCCCGCGCTCCGCCGCCGAGAGCGGCCGCCGCCCCCCCGCGGGCAGCCGGCGCGAAGACGCCGCTCCACGCCGCCGCCCTGGGCCACGCAGCCGTCGTCAGCACCGGCTGGCGGCCCCCCGTACCCAAAGGGACGTGGGGGATGATAGAGAGGGACCCTAATCGGAGAGAGGGCCGGAGGAACGGCTTTAAGCTGAAAGAGGGCAGGTTTACCTCAGATGCGGGAGGAACTCTTTGCTCTAAGGCTGGCGAGGCACTGGAACAGGCTTCCCAGAGAAGCTGTGGCTACGCCGTCGTTGGAAGTGTTGAATGGGGCCATGGGCGGCCTGATCCAGAGGGAGGTATCCCCACCCATGGATGGTCTCTAAGGCCACTTCCCAAACCGTTCTCTATGTTGTATAGAGCATTTATAGCATCAGCCTGCTGCAAAATGTAGGCTGCACCCTGGTCCTCTCTCTAGATATTCCTGCTGTAGCTCATACCACACCTCACCAGCAGTCAGCACTCACAAGCACAACTGAATATTCAGCCCTGGGTGCTCGGTATCATTTTATTGCTCCTTTGCTGGGATTGAAGAGAAAATAAGTGATCAGCAATTCTGGTTATTATAGTAGAATCTTGAGATCACAGTTAGTCTGTCATAACATGTGATGAAGTTTGAGCTCAGAGAAAAAGGTGAGTTCAAAATGGGAACACTTGAGGCTTGACCGCAAGCACCAGGAATACACCGAAGCAAGCTCTGAAGCACACAATGCAAGCAGTAAGACAAAAAGGCAGTGCAGCTAATGGACCTCAGGTCCCACCAGCACCCTGTGTGCCAGGGTCAGACTGCAACTGAGTTGAACACCTCAGCCTGAACACCAAGCCCTCAGCACCAGCCAGTTCAGACAGCAAGACTCCTGGGCCACTCTCTCTGATAACATGGGCACGCATTACCCTAGCCTCATGGGTAGCTTTTATTTCTTACACTTGGTAGAGTTAATACTGCCTAACTTTCTGAGAGCATTAATGCATTCATACCCACACCAGCAATCCATCCTCCTTTGGCTCAGAGCACTTAATTTGCAGAAGACAAAGACTGTTAATGCTTTGGGGCAGCTATATGGAAGAATGAGCAAACCAGCATCAAGAAAGGAGGAGAGCTGCTTTCAGCATACCTCTCCCTGTTCTTCGGACCAAACTTCAGTGTTGGAAAGAGCCAACAGTGTTGAATTCTTTTTATTATTTTTTTTTTCATGCACCTCAGACAAAACCAAAGCCAGGAGTGATGAAATACTGTAAGAAAGACTTATTACCAGTTGAGGTAAGAAGTGAAAACACTGAAAAATCTAAGGACAAAGCTTGCTCCACTGAGATTTCTGGGCAGCTATTTTGTGAAATATCTGTGTATGCAAGTTATCATTGTGCACTTCATGCTCCACACTTTTTTGGCCTGTATCCTAGCCACAGCTCATTATAACACAGGTATATTGCCTATTGTGAGCCCCAAGTTTCTCCCTCAGCAGAGACACTTCACTTTTTAATTGGTTTTCTTCTTCTGTTTGCCTCCTGCAGACAAACACAGGAAGACAGAGACAAATAGAGGTACTTGCTCTTCTAGAAAACAGCTGAATAACTACCCCATGCTGCCCTGGCAAGAGAAACCTAGAAATTGAACTCAAAGGTGTGGGTGGGGGAAAAAAACATCTCAGGAAGTAATAAAGAGAAGGGTGAAAGGGGAGAGGAGACAAAAATAAATAAGAAGGGAACAAAAGGAATGTGCAACAATTAAAAAGTGTTATAAAATTAAACAGTTGGCAATGAGAAAAGAGGTGCTCAACACCTTTGCTTCACGCTGGAGAACTGAGAAGCTGGAAAGTGTGGTTGCCTTTGAAGCAAAAAATAATTGATACCTTGAGTATGACAGTCAAGGACTTGTAAGTGCTATACTGCTACAATGCCAGCATGCAGCTAAAAAGAAGCAAGAGTTGTTTACCAATTTCCTTGAAAATAAACAGCAACTCTTCAAAGAGGCATGCCCTTTAGAGTTGCTGTGAACCAGCAACCACAGAGGCTGTTCAGTCCTAGGCTGTTCTCTAATGAAAGTATGAGCTTCCCCTTCACAACCTCCAACAAATCATTTCTAAATGGATCACTTCAGCCACCATTCTTTATCTGCTAATTATATCAGACCTCATTAAAACAATGCTTAAATGAAAAAACTTAAAATATTGAGCTCTCAGTGATGATACTGTAAGGGAGACGGTAGTATTTCTGAACAAGACACTGTTTGAGGTTGCCTGGTAATTGCCTAAATCTTCTATCATAGCTAAGGTAAACAGATGAAACCACAAAAACACTCGAGCCTCCTGGCAAAGTTTTCAGCATGCTTTCACCTTCCTGACCTCAAAGCGTTGAGCACTACACTATTCCTCTGCAGTTCCCTCAGATGCTGTGTTTTTTCAGCAGAAGAAAACTCCCACTAAACATATGCAAATAAACCATCCAGTGGAAAAACAAATATTGTGTGATCTCTTCACCTTATGTCTATGTTTAGACAAGACAATACAATTCTTCCTGTTCTAGAAGCTAATACCCTACCATTCTCCAAACGGTAGCATTCTCTTTCTTACAAAGAACTGCACAATAAACAAAAAAAAAATCTGTTTGTCATTCAGTGGCTCATGTATTTCACAAAGGGAAAAAAACACACGCAAGTTATTTACTCCCATATTCTTAACATTCTGTTTTTTTCCATCCTACCAAAGTTGAAGGTTTCAGCAATGCAGGAAGAAACAGTGTTATAATGCCAGATTAAGTAGACTTCACTCTTCACAGTACAGACAGGAGCATAGGATATTTCATGGCTTTCTTATAGCTCTATAATGTTATTACATTTCCAAATACCAAACTTCATTTGTCTTCATTTACACATAGATTACAGCTGATAGCTCTCTACCATCTGTTTGCTGAAGGTATAGTGTTTGTAGTGCAATGCTCTGATTTTCCAGTCAGTCCTTAAATTGTGATAGTCAAACAAAAAAATGCTCCATCAGCCAGCTAGAAAATGGCCATTTTCTGATTACCATAATTATAACCATAATTACTATACTTATTCTTTTTTCTGGAGGGTTTTTTTTTTTGTTTTTTTTTTTTTTTGTCAGGTATACTGATCATCTGTGCAATTTTTTTTTTTTTAATAAGCATACTATAAGTAAGACACATTAACAACAAAGAGGTGATCCATATATAATCTGTAGACTCAAGTTGTGCTTATATATAAGCAGCGCAGTCTTATTTTGCATTTGCCATGCAGACTCTACAAGCTCAGGCTTAAATGTGCTTCTTGTTACCTCCCTGTGCCATACGAATCAAATACATAAATGTACATATGCATATGTATTACAACTGAAGTAAAACACTGAAAACTCATCTCAATAAAAGGAGAGGAGCAAGAAGAAAGAGTACATGCTTCCCATGTGAAATGGTAATTGTGAGAAGGTCGGAGAACTGGAAAGAACATAAAAGGCTCTATATTTGAAAAGATTTATTTAAGACAGCAGTTCCCAAACTGAGATCCAGGGACTAACTCCCTCCTGGGGAGAGCAGCTGGCTGCCTGCCTCAGCATCTTCTACCAGTGAGAGGAGCCAGCAGTCAGCCATAACATCCTCTGCAAGTTTCAATGCGCCAGGCTCCTCTCCTTATGGGTTTCTGGCACTCACAGTTCTTATTGATTTAAATGGGACTTGAAAGCCTTTGGAACTGAAGGCTGGATCTCTTTACTAAAGAAGAAAGCTTACAGCGCATAGATTTTATTGTTGTTTGTTTTTCTTTGTTTGTTGTTGTTGTTTTAAGAAAATATAAAAGAATTAAAACATATGTCTTCCTTTAGGACAATAGCAGCAAGGAAGAATGCACTCCAATTTATTTTTAATGTTTTAGCTTCAGTTGAACTACTCAGCCTAACTGCAGACAAAATACCATGGATTTGGGGTACATCCCAAAACACCTATGTACACACATTGCCTTACTGATGCAATTGAGTTTAGCAAATTTGCTCACACAAATAGCTCTTCACATGTCTAGGCATTTCAAAGACTGGGACTTCAGACTCCACTTTTTGGTGGATTTTGTTATTGTTTTTCCAACCTTCAGCAGTATTTTATAGCTTCTGCCCTCTGAACCACTAACTATTTTTATAATATGGATTAATCCCTTTTCCAGTTTAAAGAAACAGCTGAGATAGCAAACTTTAACAATTTCATATTCTGAACTCTAATTAGTTTAATGTAATGTTATTTGTTCAGGAGTGCTTGTCCTTTAGTCAAGTTTCAGCATAATCCTCATATAATCCCTAATTTTTTTTTCACCTTTTACTTCTCATACTTCTTTGAAATATTCTTAAATGTTTTGATCTACTGAACACTTACTATGCAGCTTGTTTTGTGCTGGAGTGTTTTCTTTGATCACTTCTCTGAAACCTAACCCAACAGGTGTTAATTAAAAGTCTGTCATCATTCTTTTATAACAGTAATTTTATTTCACTATTACGGATTGATTTTATGCATTCTCTTCCTCTTTCATCTCCTTAATTTAAGACTCTCACATTAAGTGTGCCGTATACTTATTGTTTGTTACTCCTGTACAAGTATAGATAAAATATTCTATTTTTTCCCACACTGTAGTATTATTCAATATAAGGAGGATTTCCTCCTTGATTTAAATCCTTGAAGAGGGACAGGCTTTCTGGAGAGCATGAGCTGACTAATTTAATGCAGCAACAGCAGTTCTCCCTAAACGCAGCTGTGTTACCACAGAGGATGAAATTCCACCTTTTCCGGAATGACAGAAAGATGGCTAGATATTCCTCAAGACATCAAAATAAAGATACAGGCTCAGACTTGAAGCAGCAATAGGAAATTCTCAGAACAAAACTGTTTATTTACTGTTACCCAGAGCACTACATGACTAATACCTGGAAAGGAGACCTTGATGGGAACACAGACAAAAAGCAGCAGAGCTCATAGAGAAAAAGATGCATTTCACTTTTGAAGTCTTCCTTTGAGCTTGTTCTGCCTTTTTCTAAGTGTGTCAGCCTTGATCTGGAGACTGGGAGTAGAAAAAGGATTCAGTTTGTACACCAGTGACCCACCCACCACAGAGCAACCCCATGCTGAGAAGTCTCTCACATTCTGCCAAAGGAAGGAAGCAGACACTTGGAAAAATAAATAAATAAAATGGTTTCCCATTTTGCCAGAAGTGAGCCCAACCATACAGTGCTTTTCTCCTATACTCAAAGAGAAATGTGTAGAAATACGAATGACATTCATTATCTCATTAAAGGGTCGTTTTCATCTGTTCATCGTTGTTTGGTGTGGAAAGCAAAGAGAAACAAGCCATGGAAAACAAAAGAAAGCTGACGTGTAGAACATTGCTGTCAGGGATAAAGCCCTACTACAAGCCAGGGAGTTGTCATCACACAGGAGTTACATCAGACTATAACCATCTCCAGCACTATTTCACTAGTTCTCCCCACACACATCACTGCTACGTGGTTATCTGTCAGTCAACTCTAAAAATAACAGCCAAATACCCTTTTATTTACAACACTCCTTCCTTCCTCTGTGTGCTGTACTTTCAAGATCTGCCATGTCATACAATCTCTTGGACTGCTTTTCTCCTTTGCAAGGCAGAAATGACTTCCAGTGCTTTAGTCTCCTAGCTTTCTGCTGATGAGGCTCCCAAGGAGTCAGCCCTTTGGTAAGTTAATGACAGAGTATTGCATCAGGTGAATCCCAATGAACACAACGTCCAGAAAAGAAGAAAGGTTCTTTGTCTCAAGTTCATTCTAAAAGTCAGGAAAACCTTGGCAAGAAAATATTTTGAACACCATATGAATGTATTCCAGAATCACTCAATAGATCTTCTGCCTTCCATCCCCCAACTCTGCCAAGTATTCCTACTCAGATTAAAGATATTCATCATTTTATGTTCCCCCTACACGCATTGGCAGTGGAATCTGCTTGGTATTGAACCTTCAGGAAAGCCAGTCATTTGGGGCAATTCCTTCTATTACAGTTTCTTTTCTAAAAGAAAGAAATACAATAATAAAAACTTAAATCTTTATAATGCTATTAACAGGAAAGAGAAATAATTATCTATCATAAGACAGTAACCAAACAACCCAGAAGTAAATACTAAAAAAGAAAAACATCACTACTTGCGTATAATTTCCACTATCTGATTACAGTAAAAGATACCAAAAGAACTCATTTGAGGAAAGGACTTCTCTCTCCTACTGATGCTCACGTAGACTGGAGAAGCTGCCATTCCTTCTCTAGCCCAGCTGTTGCATACAAGACAGAATCATATGGGAATAGAGGGAAAGTTTCCTTGTTCTTCCCCAGAGTTCTCACAGTGGAGACCTTCTGCTTCAGCAGATGGAAGGTGGTACTGGGAATCTGTCTCCCAGAACACACTGGAGATTCATCACAGAGACCCAACAAGCATTTTGTTCTTCATAAAGACCACTGGAGTTGGGGGCCATGGAACACAGACATGTTGTTAGGGTATTGCTTGTTGGGTTTAGAAGTTTCACTGACAGAGAAAATGAGAAACTGAGAGGTTGCATCTACCAAAAGCTTTGCTAAGATATTTCTTTACATCCAGGACCACAGAGTAATTAGATGCTTCAAGCTACTTTACTTGCTGGTATAGATAAGGGTTGGAAGAATAAGCACTGAAACAACTGAAGCCTTAAAGAAGCCAGCAGATACCACACAGAAATCGGCCAAGACTTTTTCCCCATTATGTTCCAATAGAAAGACTTAATTAAAAAAAAAAAAAAAAAAAAAAACTTTTGTCTGGTGGAAAAAGTGGAATGTTTTAAATCCTCATTTCAGTGCTTAACTATAAAGCCACTTATAATAGATGGCTCTTATTTCATAATAAGAACATAATGAACTGAAAATTGTCTCTCTAAGCTGCCAAATTACCAAGAATAACACTTGCCCAAAAGCTGATGTACTCCTTAACCAAGACCCCAAAACACATTCAAGTTGGATAAAGTAACAGATCTTTGCACACTTGCTGCACATATACATTAGCAGTCCCCATTTGTAAATAAGGTCTAGACGCATTCATCCCCTTCATTGCAAACTATCTATTTCACCTTGAACAGCTTTCCCCACATCCTACGATCACAAACTCCAGAGCAGTAAGCAATAATCAGGTGCCTTTTCTGTGGGTCTGGGAACAAACAAGACATCAGAGAAACACATTTCTCCCATGCTACCAGTATAGTGCCATTACCTAAATCTGATATTCATTCCATTCTGTTTAACAAGACTCTTTCTCAAGGCTGATGTTTAAGATCTTCGTGACACATTTTAGTCTTAAAGTTGAACAAGTGATTATACTGCAGAGCACCAGCTCCTGCCAATTCTGGATAACATTTTACAATGTTGTAACACGGTCAACAAAACCCTTTCCGCTCAGTCCTTTATGGTCCATAAGTTGTCATGATGGAGTGGCCTTATTATAATCTAGATATCAGATAGGAAGTTGAGGGCAGCATCCAAGTCCCACTTGGATCACTGCTTGAGGGTATTCAGATGGAGAAGAGACAAAGGGCTGGCATGAGTATGCTTAAGTGGGCATGTTTATACTGAGCACAGAAAGCAACCCTCAGAAGAAATAAAGCCTAGCAAGTGCAAGAATTGGTTATAAATCTAGAGATACAGAACACATAGTAAGGATTTACACATACTTTAAGAGAGAGAAAAAAACCCAAGCCACTAAGACCTCTCCTATTGAAATCCCAGCATTTCTCCAGTACTTAGAGCTACCACAAAATAGAAACACTGCTACTCCATTGAGATACCCTGTAGAGACAGTGGCAAATCACAGAAAAATAATTTTTCTTTATTTTTCCACAGTGTATCTGGTTTTGACTTTATATCTCCAGATTAGGGAAAACAGAGTATTGTACAATATGGAATGTTTTTTAAGAACTGTGTTAAAGAAATAATTATTTACTGTGTGACTATCTCAGCCATAAAATGGAAAGCAGTTGCTATTTCATCTCAGCTCACCACTGGATGCAGTCAGCAATGGGTAAACGCTTAGCTCCTATAACTCTTTGATTACAAGCCCTTACATTCTTTTTGAGTGAGGTAGAATGCAATTGGAATGGCTTTTTTTCCCTTTTCTTTGCAATTGCTATTTTCCAAACATAGACTTTCATTGAGGATTTGACTGTAGACATATTATTTAACCAAGTGTTTATCAAACACCTGGAAAATCACTCTCCTTTAAAAAAAATTTATGATGGAAAAGCAATTATGCTTGAAGCCACGTTTCAAAGTCACTTCTCAAGAATCCTTTGGAAGCAAGCCTCAGCTTTCTCTCCTGCTTAACACCCAATGTCACCCAGCAAGCATGTAAACTATTGCTGATTACAGTATTTTAAAATTTAGTAACAAAACATGGGTTATAGGATTTTTTTTTTTTTCAGATGAGCTGCGACTATTAGCAAATGAAACTGTTAAATACGCCAGAATGAGGTTAGTAACAAATATTTCTATTTATCCCTCTCTGTAGAATTACTAAAGCAAAGTACATCTTCAGCTTTTTTATATACACCAAAAGCAAAGAGCAAATACAAGTCAGCGGCTTCCAGTTGAAATGAAACCTAACCTATAAAGTTTATGCAAGAATAAAAAACAACTTTGTGACAAGGAGAGGAAAAAAAAAAAAAAGCAACTCATCTCTAACATCCTATACCCAGCTGAACAGAAAGATCACCAGCCTCAGTAAAACGCATTCAGCAGAAAATTAAAGGTGCATTTGGCAGTAATTAGGGATGCAAGAGTTGCACAGAAAATTGTATTGAGGGGATGCTGTGGTAGGATTAACTTTACTTTTACATAGGGAATCAGCATGCTAAGACTCTATGACTACTCTGCTAATCTCTATCTTACAGATAATATGAAATAGAGATCAGAGATTCAATTTGACTGAAAAGACAGGAATACATTGAAATCCTATTCCAGATTTGTATCCTGACTTTCCAAATCACACATTCAAAAATTCTGAGGTCTGATTAGTTTGTGCTGTATTCATTTTGCCATTATATTTAAAAAGAGGAGCCATCTTAACCAACATTTGCCTGATTGCAGTAGTATCAAATACTAATTTGATCTCTCACTGTACCACCGAGGCTGGGGCCAGTGAGTTCTTAAGCTGTCCCTTCATTCCCTCCTCCCTGTTTTTTCTCTAAGCTAATATATACTGAGAAACAAAAAGCCAAGGAACTACACTTCAGAAATGCCTTTTAAAATTTTTATACACCACACACCAACCTACAAGATAAACACAATTTTTCTACAAGTTTATTATCTTAAAGTATCCCACACTACACTTGGAAAGCCCAAGTGAAGGCCAGTAGGTTAGCCCAGACCATGACCACACACACATACTCACCAGGTGGACAAACACCTACCTAGAACTCAAGTTGCTTTTGGCTGCTCCATTCCTAGGTTCCATTTTACACCTTCATTCTGCCCCACAACCTGATGTGTGAAGCTACAAGGGCAGAGCATCAGGCAGTTAGGAGACCAAGAGCTACCCCAGCTTCAGTCATGCCCTTATCCCATAAGGCCACATTCCACAGAGTACTTGAACACATCGGGCAGATCCAGACCCATTGGTAGCAGTGACTAAAGAAAAAAAGAAGCAGACCAAGGTAGAAACTACAGGAGACATTGTTAGAGATAACTAGAAACAAAGAAGTTGAAAATACTCAATAGACTGTTCAAAAGAAGAAAATAGATGTTCAAACCTGAGCTTTATTACAGCTTTTGTCCTGTGGGCAGTGTGTGTGGGGCGGTAGTCTCAGGTGGAGCCACTCTAGGTAATTAAGGAGCATTGGAGCTCACAGAGTGCTGTAAAACCTGTGTAGCTGTAGTTCACAAGTTTACTGTAAGACTAGATGTAATTCCCCAACTTGTTATTTTTCATGAGAAAACTATGTTCTGTAAATGCAAACAAAGATTTGAGACTTTATGGTCCCAAGGACAAGTTATCTTGCTCATTTCCACTGAAAGGGAACAGCTGATGATACTTGGTCTGCAGGCAGAACAGCTGGTGATACTTGGTCTACAGGCAGCTTCTCCAGTTACATCAAAATAATACAAGACGCTGATTTTGTTTTCAAGATGTATTCTTTTAAAGTGTTCTGAAAGCTGCTAAATTTAAAAGTTACATGTACTTAAGCAGCTAAAGGAACAGAATGTACAATGTAAACTGGCATGAATACACTTGGTATCTTACAACAATAAGAAGGAGAATCTCAAATAGTAATTTGCTGCAGGTGCAAAACTCATGAACAGTTTCTGTGGTTTATCAAATCTCTTTTACAGGGATTAAAATATAAACTCAAAGCTGTGATTTGGTCAAGGACAAATATTTCTGAGAATGTTTTAGCTGTTTAGAATTCTGATCCTTTGTTAAATCACCAGAAACAACAAGATAACCCTCAGGAAATGTTGGCTAAGCACAATATAGTTGCACATAGCCAATTAGTAAATATGAAGTCACCTAACCATGAAACATTACTATTCATAATAACAGACGCTACTGTATTCAAACTCTCTAATGGGATTTTCTTTATGCAGACATGAGAGCCATCAGAGTTATACCAATCCTCTAGAAGACATATCAGTTCAATAAATATACACTTCATTTACCAACACTGAAACATAGCAGAAAAAGTACTGCTAAGAACTACTACAATGGCCTCTCATTCCAGAGTTCCCAGTAGTGATTATGTCATGTTTTAGATTTGTTCTGTGGACTAGTTCTGTGTGGTTTCTAAGATATCATAGCAGATCTCTGGATTGAAACATCCTATTTTACATACTGTATTTATGATTTTTTTGTACTATCATAGCGTCTGTGTAGGATATACAGAAGCATCTCCCACAGTCTGCAAAGTGAGACAACAGCAGCACAGGATAGGTATGCACAGTGGAGTCCAATGAAATATTAACATTTCACAAAAAGGGGAAATAAATTGTGTTCAGCTATTGCACAGCTAATAAACCGTGTTATTTTAGATAAATGTACTCTCTGATTCAGGTGTTTTGGTATGGAAGAAGAAAATGCAAGAAGAGTCAAGACATAAGAATCAGGTGCTCTTCAAAACTGATTGCTAGTCTTTCTGGTGGAATGTAGCATATGGATGCATCTACAGCTTACTTCTATCCCTTTCTGTGAGATATTTTGGAATATAACAGATCCTGATTTTCTTCCAAGTAGCATGGATGGACAGAATAGTATGAGCAGTGGGTATATAGTGGCAAATGTTTTCTGAGGATGTTGCCTGATCATTATAAACATGGGCAATCTTAAACAATATGCTTCTCCGTGGATCCTCTGGATGCACATGTTAAGTGATATACTAACCGGGAAATAAACATGGAAATGGCTGAGTTCCAGCAGCCAGAAGAGAAATTGTAAGGCTGCGAGAAGAAATCAATGCTATGCTGGTGCAGTTTGTACAGATCGTGAAATTCCTCAGTGCTGGGAAGTCCATACAAAATCTTGCATTGAGTTCAGTATCTTCTCAGTACAATTTTTAATGAGATATTTGCTGGTGGATTTTCTAATCTTGAGTATTACAAAAAAAAAAAAAAACTGTTTTTTTGTTTTGTTTTGTTTTGTTTAGGAATAAAGTACAAAAAAAGAGCATGGAATACTACAGTTGGGCCAAAATGCTTACATTTAGGAGAGGCTCCCTTGTGCTGAGTTAAGTTTTAGGCTATTTTGAATGCTCTCGCTTGTTTGAGGAGAGATTTGGGTGTGTATTTCAATATGACATTTAAAACCAGGCGTGACTGAAGAAAAGAAAAAGCTATGGAAGTTTCCCACAAGAAACTGGGGAATGTTATGTGTTAAAATTCACAGACACTGACCTAAGGAAAGGATCTGAGCTTTTCTGATGGAAGGAAGAAAGGTCTTCAGTATTAAATGTAGAGACAAGACAAATATTACAAACATTGTGTGAGGGCCATTATCACCTGATCCCTACTTATCTCATGAGGATTTTCATGCTCATCACTGTAAAGCCTGAACTTTTGTCCAGTAGAGATGCACACACAACTACAGGTGCTCTCAAATGCCCACTGTCTTGTGCTACACAATCTATGAGGCACACTGGCAGTTGAGTAATGATGTTGAGCTTCAAGAGCCTTAACTGCAGTTGTACTATACCCATTTGTTAGGATTTGTACAGTTCAGCAAATGTCTGGTAGCCCCATCAGTGAACACTACCATGATAGATTGTGCTTACAGGATTTTAAAAATTTTAGTCTTCCATGTACAATTTTGCTTATCCCAAAGCATCAACAATATTTACTGCATAGGATTATCCACACAGTCCTTAATATTATTTTTTTCTGAAGCCTTAAAACAAAAGCACCTGAGCAATCCTTAAAGTCATCAAATATGAATCCATCGAAAATATTTCCTGTCATTATCACTCTTCAGCCAGAGCCCACGTATTTGTTCAGCCATGCCCAAGGCAGCTGACAGCCTGTGTGTAGGCGGTTCGCCTGTTTCCCCCAGCCCAGGAAGCACTTCCACCCCACCCAAGGTTTCTTACAGGTCAAAGCTTTTTCTTTCTATTACAAACCTTGGGCAAAACGTCAAACAAAACAGTTCTTTGCTTAGCTTGAGCTACCACCCTGCCTCTGATTCTGCCTCTCTGTTCCTCCGCTTTGGGGACTATTGCAGGACATTCCCTGAAACTTTGATGGGAAGCATCTGGACATGCTCCAGGTGGGTTTTATAATTGCACAGAGTTAACTGTGCAGAAGACTCTCCAGCCTGTTCAAAGACCGAACTTTTAACCTGAGAAAATTCACTGTTTGTTACAGAATGCTCATATTTGTGTAGACTGTGCTCTCCTTGCTGTCAGGATTCAGAACTTGGTCTGGCTGCTTGAAAAAAACTGGAAGGAGTATCTTTCCCCATGCAGGCACAGATGTCCTGAGGCCCCTCAACATCTAACACCTTCAAATCTTTCATTCCTTTTTTCTGCAGAACAGGGTATAGATCACCTGCTTGCATTAGTATCTGTATTTTCCTTTCTTTTAGGAGGCCACTACTGTTTGTAAAATGTTCTCATTTTATTCTCTGGTTGTAGTGAACATCAATAATTTCAACTTCAAGACTGCTCTTAGGGAGCAATGGGTAAGAAAATATTGATCTATAATATATAAAAGATCAGGCCATGCAGCTAGTATTTTGCCATAAAATTTAGTAAAATAGCTTAACAAAAAAATAGAGAGAGCGAGAGAATTGACAGCACTCAGCATTTTCTTTTGACTTTTTCTGAAAAAAAAAACAACAACAAAAAGAAGTATAGTTTTAATGCTTGGTCTCACTGAAGCCCTTTGGAACTCTCTGTCATCCCAGCTCCAAATACTTGCTACCAGAACTACCCACAGAAGCAGAAAACATCAGAAAGACCTATGGATTATTCTTTCTATCCACATAGCTAAACCATCTGGCTATATACAAATCTCCAGGTAAGAAAATCAACACACAGAAATACTTGGCTTCAACTAAAGCTGACATCTTCTGAGACAGCCAGCAACTTAGCTTCTCTAGGCAGGCAAAATGGATGTTGTAGCCAGCTCTAGAAGTGACCAGAGAGAGCTCTCCTCATACTTTAGCACAGTCTCAAGGCAAAAGCAGTACTGATCCTTCACAGACAAATATGCTAACATATGAGAAATAGATAGCAGGAAATCTTACTTTGAATTCACTATTATTTGGAAATTTCTCTTCCAGTAAGTTCAGGATCAGAGACATTGCTTTTATTTTCTTTGTATCTTTTAAAAATGAGCATGAATCCATCAGGAGATGTGTTGCTGTACTAACTGTGGATTACAGCTAGGAATTACAAACACAGCTTTCTCTCTCAAAAAAAAATTATGGCATTATTTTAGGTACATGAAATCTTTTTTTTTTTCTTTTTTTTTCTTTTTTTTTTTTTTTGTAAGATAAAAGCGGTTTTATCTGGAAGTACAACTCAGGAAAATGCCAGTGATATCAACATCAGACTCACAAGTGACAAATGCACAGTGTCTGAACTGATCCATTTTTTGAGTAAATTAACATTCTGAATCAGATTCTTATGAAGCGGTGAGCATGAACACTGACGAAAAGAACTTTCCTAGCTCTGAGCTTTCCCTGACTTTGCCTTTTATTCCCAAATCTGCTTGTGATGGCTTAGCCATTCCCAGAGATTGTTTACTCCTGGTAAAAAGAGCATGGCCAACCTAGTGAAGCGATACACTCAGATAAGCAGTTTTCAGCCAAGAAAAGTGGAAAGTCATTCCAAGAGTACTACAGAGGGACAACATTAAGAGCAACCTCATATGCAGTGACCTGAAATATGCACTATTTCTGAACAAATCCTCATTCTGACTGGAAAAGCCTTGGGATTCAACAGTGTTAAAAAAATAGTGAAACTTCCTTATATAGACCAGACAGTATTTTTGACCATACAGAACAGATTTTTGATAAAAACATTAGTTTCATATGCTAAATGGAAAATATGAGGCTACTAATAATAATGCCTAACAATGTTTCTTGCAGCCAAGGACATGACACGTTGAGAAAAAGATGGTCACGTCGTGACTAGAATTTAACAGCTTCCTTTTGTGCTTTTACAAAATGCAGCTTACAAAGTTATGTTTACTAGTGTCCTCACAATTTGGCAGCTGTCAAATAGTCAAGGAATTTAGCCCCCCAGACAGCAGAGCCATTGATTTGTTAAAACAAAGAAAAATCCTCCCTCTCAATTTCAAGGCAGCCAAATTACAATCTAAGACCAGAAATGCTAAGTGATGAATATCCAAGTATGTCTTATCTGCTCCACTAGAATTCTCATCAGAAAATGAGAATTACTGAAGTTTGAGTTGCTCACTGTCTTTCTGTGCCAGATAGCTGTCCATATTATGTAAAATATCCTGTTTTTTCATTTATTTGCTGTGAAGTGGGTGAGGAGTCCTGGAAAAGCTCCTATGAAGTCAACAGCGTGGCATAATGTAAATAAAATAATTTCTTAGGTTTGGAAATGTGGTAGGGAGTCTGTCAAGACACTTCAGCACATGCTGATGAGGTCTTCTGCTGATATCTAGCTTTTAGTAGTTGGACCTCTTATTCACCTTCTGCAATGGAAGAGCATAGAGGGAACTCAAGACAGAGATTGTATTCTTATAATTCCTTGTAAATTACTACAATGCAAAGTCATTATCTGAATCAAAGGCTAGGCACAATTATATTTAAGACAAAACTATCAAAGAGTGTTTGAGAAACAGCAATAAAATGTTCTCACCTTAAAGAATGCAGCATTATTCTATGTCAAATATTGGACTTGATATGTGGTGAAGTTGATGTACATTGTATAGAACATAATGCAAATGAGATTGAAAAAGCAATAGCCCTACCATGTGGCCATAAAAAAAAATCAAATTATCCTTTATAACATGCCCTCTGTCTTAGAGCAGGACCTACACCTAACACTGAATCCAAATCTTTCCTGCCTTTCTATTTGTGATACATTAGCTGACTGAGATCTGTATCATTGATAATATTAATTCCCCTGTCTTTTCCTCATGGCTTTCATCCCATATTCAATGTGTTCTTCACACTCATAATAATTGGAATTATCTGCAACAAGCACTCTGAAGCACCCTTGATAACCAGGATGGGAATCATCAAAATCTAAAAGACTGTCTAGTAGTTGCTACATGCATATCCAACTATGTAAAACAATGTGTACCAGCATCACCTTTAGATTCTGTAATACTGGTTTTCCACTAGGAAAAATTATGAACAATACATTGGGAACTTTTATGAAGCAAGCACTGTTACGAAATTTAATTACTTAATTTAATATTCAAAGAAGTTTTATCTTCCAAGTGGTTTTCTTGTGGTCATTGAGTTATTAACCTCCTTAAATGTTAGAGGAATCCAAACAAAATGGTCTCTTACGAAGGGTCTCATTTCACATCTGTGGAATGTGGAGAATTTCTGAAAGGAGGAAAAGTATTAAGCACAGATGTTCTATCATTTATTATCTTCAAGACAACACATATAAAATATTAGATAGGTTTGGAAACCTTCTTGCTAACTGTTGATCTTCAAGAGAAACCTGCAGATAATTCAGTGAGGGTTGATTATAGAACTGTTGTTGATCTGTTGAGGGAACTATCATTTGTTGGAGCACATATCTCCACTAATGACCACCCAGCTCCATTCTGATCACTCTGAACAAGCTTGCAGAGTCAATGATTATGCTTTAATCTGGGGACCGTAACACTACAGGATAATTGACCCTGAGGGCATCAGTGGAAAGATCCTCTTTTTGAAGACTTTGATGTGCTTCACTTATATGCTAACAACCAAGATGCTCGTTCTTGTGAAGATTTTTAAACAATAAAATGTTCAGAGATACTGACACAACTGGAGAAGTGAGCACCAAACAGATGAGCTCTTGGAGAGGTCAGGTACTTCTGGAGTCTAGTATCAGCTTACTAAGCTTTTCAGAGGAATTTTGAGTTGAATTCTTAAGCCCTTTAGTGGCTCTTGCACCTACAGGGCTTATAGTAACAGTAGCAGACAGCCGCCTTTTCTAAATTATTCCTAACAAAAAAAAGAAAAAATGAAAAAAAGACTGAAAATTTGTCATGCCCATTTTCATAGAAGTTCTGTCCAAGTTTCTGAAGTACACAGCAGTTGGCTTTTGCACTACATCAACAGTAGGAATTAATGCCCAAATTCCAGTCTCAAAGCTCCTCAAATTAAATGTCTTCATTCACTTGGATCAGTGGTCATCTTTGGTAGATTAGCCGCAAGAGGAGCTGTGTAACATGCTGTAGTGGCAAGTCAGCCAGACAGCATCTGTTCGCACATAGCAGCGTGTAAATGAAGTCAGACTAATACTGGCAATAGGTACAGACAACTTTGGAGAGAGTAACCCTGAGATGTGCTTATACAAGGAAGAATGTCCATGACAGTGTGATTGTGGCAGAGTAAATGCTTTTCCCATCACTCTTAAGATACAGGAAGACAGCCCTATATCATATCCCTTCAAAGGCATTACATCTCTTTTTGGTTTCATCAAACACCACTGTCACCACCACTCTGATAATATAGCAGTGGTTGTCGGTTTAGCAAGAAAAATATGTGACTGTAACAAGGAATTCTGTATCTCAAGGGGTGCATCTGCAATTTATTCCTAAGCAATCATCTGATGCTGCTAGATTATATAATGAATATAAACCTGCCAAGAATGAGCGAGAGTCCTGTGACAAAAGCAGAGATCTATTTCACATACTTGATCAAAACAGGCACAAAAATGAAAAGAAGCTGTTTAGAAATTGAACTTCACACATTCCAGTTGCAGAACTTGGCAGACTGTCAAGAGATTCAGTGGAGATACTGGTCTTGGAAAAGGAAGTACCCTGTCACAGCAAACTCCATGGCATCACAGCTAGTAGCCAGTGACACAAAACCCTAATTGAAATAAAGCTTTCAGTCATGCATTAAAAATGATCATTTCTGAGACAGCAGATTCCAAATGTCAGCAGGAATCTGATGGCTTCTTTTGCTTACCAAGCTCAGAGTAGCTCTTCATCAACTGACATCTTTTGGGACCAGCACTTATACAACCAACAAAGATGATATGCTATGATTTATTAAGCATTGTATTCCACACTGGAGATTCCCATCATGCAAGGATAGGCAAGCTTTGTAGCTGTTCTCAAGACAAGAAAATCACTGATAAACAGCTTCTGACCTGCTTCACAGCCATGCACTGCTGCACAGCTTTCTTTGGAGGGTACTTTTTATGTGAAACGAGGTTCAGAGCAACCCCAGAGGGCATATTTGACCAAAAATACAAAGAACTAATCCTTAGCAGGGAAGAAATCGGTTGATGCTGTACTTAGTCATCCTCCATCAGTTGAAGCTATCATGTAATATGAGTAGCTAGCTGAATGCACCCTATTTATTTGTCAGTGGCTTCTCCTACCACAAATGCAAAGTAGATTATGTGCTGTGCAAAGTGATTAAGATGCTGTATAGAGTGCTCTACTTTACATTGCTAATATCTTTGATATATTTTCCTTTATGTTAATGAATTGCACATATGCTGCTTGTCTGTTAGTGACATGCACTACCAATGCTAGAATAAACTTTGTAATGGCTAAAGTTATCTAAAATGCAGTGGATATATCTTGATCATTTTATTTCAACAGTGACAAAATATCTTTGATAAGGCCGGGTAAGAACAGGACACTAATGAATATATTTTTGATGTTTATCTCTTTCAAAGCTTGCTACCTTTCTGATGAGTTATTCCATATGTGGGAACACAGTACTGAACTTGAAAGCACTGGTGGGCTTTGTGTGGAGCAGCTGGAAATAAAGCTTGCTTTTCACTCCTCCTTGGTTCAAGCTGTATTCTTGGGGGAAAACAAACAAACAAAAAAAAATGCACAAAAAAATCCATCTTTCAAAATACACATGGTGATGAGAAAGATTCCAGATGCTGATAAGCTAGTTGTAGCTGTGTCTATTGAAAAGTAATTCTAATTCTGAGTTACTGTGAAGCTGTGCAGCAGACTGAAATTCTGGCAGTAAAAGTGTCTGTGCCACCCACCAGCTGTCTAAAAAGTGATCCAATGCACTGAAACTCCCTGAATCAGTCAGACAGACATCTCCTATCAAAACTCAGATACTGACGCTTGAGTCTCAACACAAGTAACCTGTGCTTCAGTGCAGCCTTGTGCTCATGGATTTTATAACAAAGTCCTAATAACTGACTGATACTTTTCAAAAATATGTTGAATAAGGTACAGTTCAGTATATTTAATTGGCAGGATACCTGCAAGTAAAAGCAGAGCAGTGCTGCTAGTGGAAACAGATAACAGATACGATTTAGTGACTAAACATATTACTTTGATTTGAGATATGTATAATTTTGCCCGACTCTTTGTAGCACATGATTAAAATTCACAGGTTCTCTGCATTTTGGTTTGCATCTGTACCTATATGAAACAACTATTTCTTTATTCTTTGTGTGCAGCACATTTGCCTTTGACATGTGCTGGTAAAGCTAAGACTAAGCTGCTCAGTAACTACATGCTACTTTTGGAGCTTGAACCTTCAGTCATATCTCAGACTAAGTCCTGTAACAACTGGGATAAGTAAAGTGTCTGAGAAATGGTGGATCTGTTCCCCAACAGTTCTAAAAAAGTACTATTTTCTCTATTGTGTTTGTAGAAAATCATTTCAAAACAGATTTTTTTCTGTTTGAAAGTTGTCAAATTTATTTCTTTCAAACTTAAATAAAGAAAATAGTGATTTGCATCTTAGTGGGGCATTTGTATTCAAAGACCCACTGGGAATGAATATCTGTCCAGAATATAAATCCCTAAAAATTTGGGAACATAATGAAAGGATTGATAGATCTTTAATGATGACTGCCAGAGCAATAAAACCTGACACCACAATGTCACTACTTCATACCAAAAATAAACAAAACTAAACAAATATAATATGTTGAGAAATTATAGAGAAACTCTGTTAAACAATTTAAAGGATAATAAAAATGCCTTTGGCCCATTAAATATATTCTACTGACTATATGAACCAGTGCCAAAAAGTAACAAAGATTTTATGAAGAAAAAGAAACAAAATAAAAAGGCCAACGAACGTGGTAATGTGTGTTCTTGCAGAATAATTAAATGAAAGTTTTGTGCATAACCCAGGAAAAAATATATGAGTAGTTTCATCTTACAGAATCCCATGCATATATATATATATATCTTACACATTATTTATATGTTTATACTCACAAGCACACTATATATGGGATATAACACACATGCAACTATTTGGCAGGTATGATACAATCAGTTAGCATTCTGGACTTATCTATTGAACAACACTTACTAACTTTTCTAAAATTTGAATATTCAAAGTACATTCTAAGCTTACTTTCATTTTCTCCCTTATTTCAACCTCCAGCACTTAAGCAAGTTATTCTTCATGGGCAGATGCAGAGGAGTGTCTCACAGGTACAAAACTACTTCTGAGTACTGAAAAATCATGGGGTATACTGGATTTTGTGTTCAGTTCTGCAAACAATGGAGATCAAATGTAGAAATTAATATTTATTTTGTCTCAGAACTAATTCATAGATTTAAAAAGAAGACCTGTTTTACTCCATCTATATTAAATTATGTTTCTCCTTGTCTTTTGCAGTGAATTCTAAAGGTAAAATCTTAGTTTCAAAATCAACTGTTCAAATGATGCCTATTGCAAATTCTTTCTCAAAAGTGACTTTGTACCTAGTCCTACCAGCAAATACAGGAGCAATTCTTTATCTAAGCCAATATCTACCTTCTTGCAAATCGAAAAACCTTGATTTTTAGCTCTATAGATGAGTCACATTGAGGTAAACAGAAATAATCTATATTCACGTTCTTCATGGGGGTCACAGTGATTATCTGCTTCCCACGAATACCAAGAACAGGAAACATTTTCCATTACCACCATACTATCGATTTCCTCCTGCTTCTTACTGATCTTCTCCCTTGAGCACTATGAACAACTTAAGGCTTAAACCAGTCTTTGTGACATGTCTATACTATACATTGCAAAAAGAAGCCTTGAGCTTCATGAAGCCTATGAATAATATTCCTCTAATACAGTTATGGCAAAGCATCCTTAAAATGAGACATCTTTTTAGTAATCTACCTGGCAGGAAAAAACATGCCTTTTTTAATACATCTGCTCTATCATCTCTTCATGACGCTGGAAGGCACAGGACATACCCCAAATGTCAAAGAAGTATAGGAAAACAATTAGAAGTTATTATTTCCTCCAAGGATCTCTATCCATCTTCTCTGCACTACATCTTCCTCGTAAAGACTGCTAATCATTTAGCAAAATTGTAACTGCCGTAATAAATGTCTGATCAACCCACCATCTCCCCCACTGAATTGCAATCCATTAGATTTAACTTCTCAGAGAATAATAAGGGTCTCTTCTGTGACATTATTCTGAAGTCAGCTGGCTGTTTAAGGACTCAAAAGATGCAAAGCATCTCCTGCAGATGCCACTCTGACTTTATCTTAGTTGGAATCCTTTTACTTCCAGAGAAATAAGAGGGTTTGGGTAGCTCCGCTTGAATTGATAACTTGATAGGGCAATCAGAAGGCAGAAGAAATGCAGATGAAGATTTTTCCTTTGCCATTTGAAGCAGCTCCAAAAGGCTGGGAAGTCAGTAGACTGGAGTTACTCTAGTGACTGTATACGTACCTCTCTTTGAACAAGAACTGTAATTTAATCTATTTACATTGACTTGTACCGTGACCTCTGCAATACATCACAATAAACTCTGAATGAATCTATGAAAAACATGTCTGAAAAATTCGTAACTAATCAGATGACAAAAAAATTTGGCTTTTTATTTGGACCAGATGGAAGAGATTTTACAGAAAGCCCATATAGCTTCATTTTTCTTACGTTCAAACCCCAAACAGCTGAGGTCTAAGTGACTTTGAATCATTAAATACTCTGCAGACTTTTGCTCTTTACCAAATTTCATTTTATTCTCACTGTTGAATTTCCTTACCTTTCAGCTGCTCAGCTAGTATATGTATGGTACATTGTCTCTACAGATTTTTCCTTGAACCTTAGTATATGGGGCTGCTGTCAAACTGAAACATGTTGTGTGCACTCATAGAGGAAGGAATAGAGTCTCATCCCTCTGCTTACTGTAACAGCTTTGGCCAAGCAAAATAATATTTTACTGAAGAGTTTGAAATATTATGAATGGCAAAAACATAATATTTCACATCCAGTGTCTATTTCTATTTTCCTTCAGATATATAATTGGAAATATATATAATTAATAATAATACAAAGTAATTAACAGGAAAAATGCTATAATAAGAACTAACAGCACAGATATCATCTTATCATTCAAACCAAGAATAAAAATAAAGACATCAGTAAAAATTTCATAGAGAATATTTGGCATCTGGGACAATTCATAGGGGGAATGAATGAGGTAGTCCCACAATAGTTTCTGGATCAGGCTTTCTGCTTTTGTTATAACTGCAGAGCCTGTAATGTTTATTCTACACAGAGTATTATCAACAATATGCATAGCTCAACCTACTAAGCTAATATAGTTCACACTATTATGTTGCTTCATTTGCCAAGCTAGACAGTCATTAACAGCTCTTGTGTTTCGTCATTTATTTAACTTCCACATCTTGTAATATTTTCATTCACACCTAAAATCATAGAAAGCTAATAATGAAATGAAAGGTGGTTTGATATGATATTTTCAGCATCATTTCCTGGAAAGTATGTAAAATTATATATGAAAGCTAAGCCCTTGCTTTCCATAAAGAAAACCACTTCTTTCACACAAACACATGAAGTTTTGACTAAAAGCATGACATAGAAGTCATCCTTTTTTTTGTCTTTTTGGTAGCAACATGAGATAACCCACCTTGGAAGGGACCTCAGGAGATTCTCTGACCAAGCTCTTGCCCTGAATCAGGTCGATATGCTCTGGACACTAGCTGAGTCTCAAAAATTTCCAAGATTGGAGGACAGATGACCTCCCTGAGCATACCAATATCCCAAATAAAATATAAATTCTTTAAATAAAATGCAATAAATCTTGTAGGCAAAACCACAAGATGTACTCTTGTAGAGATGTACATCTCTTACTACGTTTTCTCAAAAGATAGAGAATGAAAACACCTGAAGAACAGACACATTCCCAGACCCACATTCCTATTTTTGCCCATTTAATTTTTCACTAGTTGAACTACTTATACAAAAATTATCAATACAAGCCTTTATAACCCAAAATATACACTCAGAAATAGCTAGTATTATGCCAGTTCCAGAATTTTCACTCATCATTTGACTGTGAACTTACCTGAAACCCCTATGATTTCATGTGCTGGCTCCAGACTTATCTCTTTCTACAGCATGTGTAATAGCAATAATGTCCCACCTGGTGTCTGAATGGAGATTACTGACTTCCTGTGGCCAACTGTAAATGAATACAAATGCTCAGCTGAAGTTTTCAGTATTCTCACGAGCAAAACTTAGCTAGATTGTTTGGTCAGCCAGGACTGTTCTAATGTTACCAATAAGAATTCTTGCTTTAATTTCATCTCTTTGTGATGCTGCAGACTTAGTCATGTATAGCACTTTTTTTCTGCGTGTTTGTGATAGTTTTTTGCCCTTTTTTTGCCCCTAGTTATGGTAAAAAAGGGTCTGACAAGGGTCATGAAGCTTCATCTGGGTTGCAGAGGAGTTTGCCATTAAGGTCCTGCTAGCTGGCTATTTTTATTCTTTGGCATCATTAGGTGTCTGGAAAAATGCCCTGAAAAATTGAGTCCAGGCACATTGACTTCAGAAATTGTTATATATTAACCAGAAATTTCCTTTTTCCCCACCTACTTTTAAATTTTTTAACAGTGGAATATATTGAAACATGCAGAGAACTGTAAAACAGCCAAGTGGACTTACATAAAACTCACTGAAATGATCCACTCAGCAATGAAATAAATCGGAGGAAATATCGGCTAGGAAAGAGGATATCCAAAGAAAGTGACTGCAGATCACTAGTTAAAACTGAAGTGTAATATCCCTTTCAATTCCCATTTCTCTATTCTTAACTAGGCAATGGCATATTCTAAATGAAGAAATTTTCTCTGTTAACTGGTTTGGTTTCAGAAAAGTCTCCCATCAAATCCATTTTACTTTCTATGTAGCAAACAACAGCAACAGCAACAAAAGTTATCCCTTATTTTGGATCAGCACTAGATGTCTTCAGGCTGATGCCTTTATGGGCACATTTGCCTTTGGTATGGCACACAAACGGAGGCACTTCATATTGGCTGATGAGCATCTCTGGGGAGATGTGACAAGTGTTGAAATATGTGGGACAAATCCCATTCTGTTGTATGTTTGTAGCCCTGCAACTATTGTCTGTGGGGAGGAAGTAAGCAGAGTGCCTTAAAGATGAGAGCAATGCTGGAAATGGTGATCAGAGCCTGAGTGTGCTTACATCTGTTACGGAGAGTTACAATGATATTTCTGAGAACTCCAATTACCGCTTATAACTATGTTTTCCAAGAAAACTCCCAATATAGTAGCTGTCGTGAACAAAGACCGCAGGCTATAAGCAACAAATGATCTAACCTTCCTGCCTTTTGGGGCATATTTTCTTTGGCCGGATCTGCAGACAGTTGGTGCGAGGTGCGGGGGACAGCCAGGCTGGCTCCCATCCTGCCACAGGAGCCTGCAGCCGAGAGGATGGGACTGAAATGCTGATAAGTGGCAAGGCCATTACAGCCCTGCCTCTCCCATCTGCCCTGCTTTCGCACTTTGCAACTCACATCAGCAATACAATACACAAGATTTTACATCAGTCTCCAGTGCCTGGGCAAGCAGCAGTAAGGAATCTACATTCAAAATTCATGGGAGTGGACTTGCTTCACTTTGATTCCTTTTCTCCTCAGAATGGACAAGCAGAGGCAGCATGGGGAGCTGCCATATGCATCCCAGCCACCTCTCTCATTCTAGTTTGACAATTTTAGCCTTTTTCACAAGAAGCCCAACCAATTCTAGTACTGTTAACCATCACAACACACAGCCAGTAAGCAGAAGACCGATCATTTTAACTGCTTCCCATCAAAAACCCTCAGAACTTGAATTTTGGCTTCACTAACTTTTGACTAATTGTATCAAAGTCCTCACCTATGCTTTCATTCCTATTTTTATTTCCCCTGCAATATTAGCTTCAGATTTCACTCTTGTTTATTTTTTACTTAAAGACTTTGACATTTAGAAGCTATTTTATGTTTCCTATCCTGGCAATATTCAAAGAAGGACTACACAGATGGACAAATAATCATATTAAGATCTGAAGTAACGCTTCCCTTCATCTCAGTCCACTTGGGTAAACTCACACCACGTGCCAGCATGAACTATTCTTGTAACAAGGGCTGTAAATCCCTGCTGAAACTTATTTGGGAAGGGTAATTTTGACGTGCATAAGTGCCATACATTAAAAATATTACAGGTGAAACCTGCTAAGAAGTACTTTGACATTTATAAGTTTCGACAGTGTATATTACAGAGGCTCCAAATTCTGAGAGAATGAATAGAATATAATGTTAGATAGTAATTTTATCTTCAGTCTCTTCAAGAAACTTAAAAGAATCATCCAATGCCTTTACACCCTGTGGGGCTTACAAACACATTTTTTGGAAAGCAAGAACAGCAGCAGCAGCAACAACAACAACAAAAAACAGTTTCTAGTCTTCAGAATTAAGTCATTTCACTCCAGTTATTCCTAGGTAATCCCTGTGCAAATGCTACCTTCCTACTGATGAAAAACCTGGGAGTCTTGGACAGCACCTGTAGCTCTGCCTGTGCACCTTCTGCATTTCAGCTTCAGAGCATGGTTTATTTGCAAAGTTCTGTCCACTTCTCTGCCTAGTTATAGGTCTTATTCCAAAGTTGGCAAGTGGTCCCGGCAACCTCTGGGATATTGCTTTTGCTAGAGCTATTTGCCACTGAATTAAATTTCTCTGTAAACCTTTTATGTCTTATTGTGCCCTGGTACACTGGGGGCACCTAAGACTCACTTGTAAAACTACAGGAGATGTGTTTCTTGCGCACAGTGTAACTCTCATGAGAGGCTTTAAAAGTTGAAATGAATTCTCCCCTGTTAAGGTGGTCCAATTGCTGCAATTCCCAACAGATCAATGGCTGCTTGTCACAACCTAGATACAACCTGCTCTGATGTTTTGTTGGAGTCAGTTCAAGCAAGTGCTTTTGGCTTCTCCATGGCACTTTGGAATGGAAGCTGCTCCTGGACAAAGCCAAGGACATGACACATGGAATCTTTCTCCAATACGAGCACAAAAATCTGACCAAATTGAAATTGAAGGTGTTACCCCTGCTTTTTGAGTTTAACTGTATTTTAAAACATCTCCTAGAAAAAATAGTAGCCTGTTTCTCATAAGAAGACACCCATATCCTAACCCATTATCTGCATACTTTATGAGAGACAAGTAACAGGTGTTCTTGTTTAACTCATCCCCATTTGGTTTCTCATAGGTAATTTGTCAGATAATAATGCCATTCAGGAGATGCAGCCATAGTGCAGCCTCAGACTATGGCTGAGGCTCACCCAAGACAATTTTCATCTCAGCAGCCCAAGCAGAGGTATCAGAGGTACAACTGATGATGCACAGGTTCCATTTGGACTGCTGGGTCTGCACCAGAATCCAACCTTGCCAGCTTCAGATGGCCTCCTTTTGCTTCACAGCATCTCTAAATATATATTTCCTCCTCTACTTCCAGCATACATCTTTCCTGTCAGCTTGTACCTGTTTCTGGATCAGTAACATCTTAAATTTGCAGTCTCATGCCACCATGCCATTAGACTTTACTGCTCTAGCCTTGAGGATAGCTCTGGTACACACATGTTTGGGCCTGGAAAGCATCAAGATAGCACAGCCTCAGTTGCTGCAGCTGCTTTTAGCCATGCAGCTATAACAAATGGCAAATAATAAATCTGCCACTGGTCCAGAATTAAAAATTATCACTCCTGGCCCTTAGGTAGATGCAACTTTTAGAAGATTCCTGCTGGAACTAGATTCACATCTGTGATTGCACTGATTCAAGATCACTTGGACTTGCTAGCTTCCACAAATTTGACTACATGGAATAATAACAACATTGTGAATTATTTTGACCAAAAAAGCTTCCGCATAAGCTTACAAATGTAAAGAGCATAGAAAGTGTGCATAGTCGAGGTCTGCAAGGAAGAGTAGTAGTCTGATGAATTTCAAAACAATAATAAAAAAGCTAGGAGCTTTACATTAATAAAATTGCTTTACAAATATTAATTTAAAGATGTCTGTGGCACACTGCTTGCAGTCAGCATCTAATAAAGCACCTGTCTTCAAGGCAACTTATTGCATATTTAAAAAGAAGCCCATGTTTAAGGGCTTTGCTGGGTTCCAGGCAATGAATGTTGCATTTCCAGTAAATGTTGTGCTGCTTGCAGTCCCTGGCTTAGTCCAATGGACATTGTCCTGTGTCCAGTTCACAAGCCAAAAGGCTGCACAGTTTGCTGTAATGGAGTACCTAAATCCAGAGCCAATGAACAAGAATGAGAGAAGTGCTGCTGGTTGGATTTTATGCCCATCATCATTACAATTCAGAGCATGTTCTATTCTTTGTATACATTTGCATAGTATTATCCATATGACAAGCATAATAAAGGAAAGATAATTAAAACCAGGGTGGTTGGAACTAATACAAAATAAACAGTTTGCTTAATAACTCTAGCTAATTTCCCTTATGAGAAAATTGAAGCTAATGCTTCCATTCAAGCTACGCAGGGGATGGAACAGAAGTAAAAGCAAAATATTTAGCTTACCTCACCTGAAAGCAATTTCCTCTTTGATCCTGTTTTGATTCAGATACCAAAATCACTTCTTCTCCAAGATCAACAATTCCTTCTCCATCTCTATGCGCATCTCCTTCTGGCCAATCAATAAGAGCCTAGTGATGTTTCAGAATGATTTTTATTAAATAGAATTTCCATATGTGAAGCTTCATAATTAGCCTCTTCCTCAGCTATACTTATTCTGCTCCAGCTTTTTGTGACCAGAATGTAAATCTTTAATGTGAAGGTGAATGTTTGTATGGATCTTACCCCAGATTTCTGGTAGAATTTAAAATTACTTCATTTCTGCCTATAGGAGGAGCTCGACAAGACTATTATTTATTTCTCCCACCTTATAGCAAGCCCTTGTCCTCATGCATAGTTGGCTGCCTAACTTGATCTATTCTTCCAGAGATAAAAATTAAGAGGAAGCTCAGTGTATTTTTAACTAAAGAGAACTCAGTTTCTGTAATTGCACTCACACACACACCAGCCATATCACCACCACACCAGTCAGGTCATATCATTGACTGCTGTGCATGGCCTTTACCTTCTAGTAAATCTTTCCCTGGATTTATTTTTACACTCCAAACCTCAGAACAGTTTGAGCTCTGAACAAGAGCAGAGCATTCATACAAATGCCACAGCAGAGTGTGCCTTTGCGGTGCAGACTGTATTACACTGAGAGAACATCAGGAAGTTTGGGAAGTCACGGCCTCAGAAGCTGGGAAGCAGCCAGCACCTGTTCACCCCCCCTTCCCACACAGCTTTTGATCATCTGAGTGCATGCTCTGGTTTCTGAAGGAACCACCCTCATCCAGGGCAACTGAGCAGGATGAAGTGGGTGCACTGCCTGAAGGCAGTTCCTTACAGCCTGTTGTGGGTGAGATGTGGATCCAAATTTCCAGAGATACACTGGGTCCTTGGATGAATATCCTCTGAGATGGCTGATCAATTACAAGTAAAATTTCTTTCCATTAACTGTTTTTGGAAACTATTTGCTAACTCCAACATACGTGTAATAATGAAGTTAAAAAAGCAGCTTACCATGGGGACTGTTGGGCTCATTTAACATGATTATATCACCAGGCTCATCTGTGAATAGTCATTTTCTCTGCAGAGGCAGCTATCATTCTGGGAGCTTTTCTCATAGGCAAATAATTAAAATAGGATTGATTGAAATGTATCGCTGAGATCCAAGTCAAAGTGCAGCAGAGGGTGCAGCAGCCAAAGATCATGTACTGAGTAGCTGAGAGGTCTTGCATCCCCCATGCTGATAGCACATGGTTTTTAGAAACCACTTCCTAAACAAATGAGGAGCAGCAGGTGGAGAAACACTTTCTCATATTGCTAAAGTATGTATTCTTTACTGAGCCATCCTGTTAGTAGAGGTAAAAGGAGCTGTCCCAGAAAGGAACCATTATGTAGCCCAAAGCTGGAGAGTTTTGTTAACACAGGACACAGTGAGGAGGAGGAAATCTACTAGCAGATAGCATTCTGGGTTGCAAAGATTGATTTCAAAACCACAGTTCAGGGAAGGGAACATACAGGCAGTGTCATGGTGGCTCTAAAACAGAATAACACGGACAGCTGAGTGTTTCCTTTCCCCCTTCCCTCTGTGGGCACATACATATACATCTCTGGGTTAAACCATCACTTTCACCCCATATACTGAAAATGTTCCGTGTATTAAAGCATGCTGCAGATTCATTCCATGTGCTTGTTAGGGGAGCAATCCTTACCTGCCCCATGAGCCAGCTGGGGCTGAACAGGGCCGAGCATGGGCTGGACAAGTTGACCTGCAAAGGTCCCTTCCAAACTCAACCATTCCCCAAACCTGGCTTTAGGAAAACAGAGAGAGATGGTTAAAAAGAGTAAATGAGGTCACAAATCCCACCATTACTAACAGCACCTGGGAGGGAAAGCATGAGGATCCCTTCCAGATGGACAGGAACTCCAAACTTAACAGTACTGACATAGTGACAAAGCAGGGGATCAATTGGTGGATTAGCTCTGGGATTCTTTCTGCTGTTATTCATCTCCAGTTGACATGGAGGAGGATATGGAATCTGCAGACTGGGGCACTGTAAGAGGAAGTACTTCATGCTTGCTCTGTGAAAACTCCACATGGAGTTTAGCAGGAGAGGCCATGCCAGGAGCTGGTAGCAATTCACAGAAGCTAAGGCATGAGTGCATGAGTAAGACGGTGGTAGTTCTGATGCCTTCAGACAACACAGGACAAAACACTGTAATCTGAAGCTGTGGACAACACTGATAATGTTAAATAAAGTTCACTTCAGCCTATGGGTAGCCCAGGAATAGCTGATGACAAAAAAAAAGTATTTGTGCTTAAGAATACATCATGAAGACAAAAGAGCTATCTGACCTCAAAGGAAAAAGCTGGCAGAAGAAAAATGCACACAATTTGGTGATGAATAAAAATGTAGGATAGAGAGCAAAGAAAAGTTCCCTCCCACCAGGCTGCAACATCTGCATCCCAACTAGGAACATCTCTAACATCTCCATCTGCTTGCTTCTGAGAACAGGTGAATCTTCTCCATCCTTCCTTCATGTCCCCTCACAATACCCAGCCTGTCCAAGTTGACAAAAACATCCTGTGCCAAACCAGTATGCCCATTTAGATTCCCTCATGTAGAAATCTGAGCACACAGTGAAGAAATAAACCAATTCATTTGCTTCTGCAACTAATTCTTGCTGCTCTATTCCTCTAAAATCTACATTTCTGATGCAACTTAAATCCTGGGACCATAGTGCAGACCTGCTTTACACCACTTCTGATGCTGTGAAGGGCACTAAGGTCTGGGGTGGTAAAACAGAGCCAGTACTGGGGTTGTCTGCACTGTTCTCCTTTGGCAACAATGCAACAGGCTTGTCTACAACCAGGTAAAGTCTGTCCAAACTGTGTGTAACATGTCACATTTAGATGGGAAGATGTGAAGGACAGAATGGCAAATGCTGTTACCAGCATCTCCAATGCCTGCTGGAAGAAATTACTTTGGAGCACCATTTGTCTTCCTGGTTGAGTCTGCAAACCTGCGAGGAAAAGAGCACCTTCCTGGAAATTAAATCATGTATTGCATTGACTCAGTGATGACAGGGCCTGTGATTGCACTCAGCAGTGACGTCTGCAGTGACAGGGCAGATCAGTGCAGCCCAAAAGAAGAAGAGAGGAGATGCAATAGTTTCAGCAGCCATCCCACTGGATTGATTTTGTTTCGTGTATACAAAAAAAATTATCATCTTCCCATGGGAAGGGGCTAGAGGTTGGGTGCAGGTGGTAATTCAACATACACTGATTTTCACCCCTGTACATCTTTTCTGTGCATAGAGCCATAACCCAGCCTGTAAGGAGCCAACATCAAGCTCCCACTCATGCCCAAAGGCACTGAAGCTCTGGAGGAACTTTGTCTTTTCTGAAGGAGAAATCATTGGCAATCTGCAGCAATCAGAGCTGGGCCAGCACTGGCCTGCAGCCACTAATCACTCTTCTGGGGAAAATGAGGAAAATCCCCTTCATGACATTTTAGAAACACTGCTCCCTATGACAGTAAGGGATTCCAAATGACTAAGGTCTGAGTCAGTGCAAAAAACCTTTTGGTGTTGTTTTTTTTCTTAAAAAAAATAACTCAGTCCTGCCTAGAGGTTTTTAAAGGGATGCATCATTTCTCAGTGTATCGGCTCATTACAATTCACAACACTATAAAAACATAAAAGCCACCTCTTTATCAGTCATACTTAGATATATATAATTAAAAAAAAAAAAAATCTGTTAAAATAACCCCAAATGGATTCACAGCTTGAGTAGTTGAACTAGTGGTGGCTGTAGTCTTCTAACACAAGCTAGCACCGCTTTTAATTCCTGAGCACCAGAAACTGAGGATAATTTAGTCATCAATGTGAAATAATATTCCAACACACAACATGCATTACAAATGTAAACTATGTAGACACTATAAAATCATCTGCAGGATATCTCAAGTAAATAACAACAGTACCAACTAGTCTCTTTTCAGAAAGAAGTGCTACAGTTATCACATCTGTCATGTTCCTAATTCTGACTGTTTCCCTGCAGTACCATAACACTGTCTAATGAGCTATCCAACACTCCCACACGACATTTCAATCCTAAGTGCTAATTCTCATTGTGCAGGAAAATATACAATATCTCATTCTCCTACTACGATCACATAACTGTCTAGAAGATGAATCTGTTTGGTACTAGGAAACCTATGCCAAAGCTTTGGAGCTTTGTAATGGAGAAGGTTTGGAAAAGAAAATACAGTACTGCTGATTTTTTGGGAGAGCATCACAGATTTCATCAAGGCTTATCTCCACCAAGAATCTGCACATAATAATTTGGAAAAAAAAAAAAAAGAAAAAAGAGACCATAAAAAAATAGTCTCTCCAAATTTTGCAGATGAAGCCTCTAGCTAACTGTAAGAGGCATTTCAGTGATAGTGGGAGCAAACAGCTGATTAGCTGCAGATTTGGGAAAATATATATAAGGAGGAACATATGAGACTTAAAGACAGATTGTAGTTCTACTGTAGTGCAGTTTTACTGATGTTGACACAGTGCTGTATTTCAGAGAAAGCTCAACGTATTTGTTTCTGCATATACCACTGGTCAGAAATTCCCAGTAATTCTCTACTGATTGTCAGCCGAAACCACATGGGAAAAAAAGTGATATATCAGATCGACTGCACTTGTACTGCGCAAAGAAAATCATGATAAATCCTACACTGGATCACAGATGCTGTGAATGTTAATGTACTCTAGTTTATACCCTCCTTTGACTCCAGCAACCGGCACAGAATGGGAACATGCAAAGACAGGCAGGTCTTCTCTATGAAAAATAAAAATCCTGCCTCATAAAGTATTATTTGTTGCACACAGCAGGAGTAGGTAAGTTATTACAGTATGTGATACAATCAACACTTTAAATAATGAAAATGAATTTGAAGTAGTACATGGTGTAATATTTTTGAGAGCTCAGAATGAGAGATCTACAGAGAATTATAGCTTAGTTAAAACACCAATAACTTAGCTTATTCACAGAGTCAAAAATTTATCCTTCTTTTTATTATTATTATTAGAGTATCCTGATGATCCTGTTCATAAGCAAGAACAAAGAAAAACGTTCTATTTGCATAGGAGTGTGTAACAATTCAACAAAATTTCACTGAATCAGCAAGTAGCTAGAGAAGGCAGAGAAGGATCACGGAAAGATTTTCACTTTAACTGAAAATTTGATATTTGACAAATGAAATTACAGATTTAAGCAGTATTATTTATGGCAGTGATGTTAGAACAACTTACTTCTGGATGCCATGATACTCAGCTGTTTGTTATCCAGCAACCTGCAGCATTTCTTCTTTGTGACATTAACAGAAAGCCAATACAACCAAGGGCCCATGTCCCCATTTTGATCTCACTGACTGGGCAAAGAAAATGATAAGATTAACATAGCTTTGATACTAATTCTATTTTATTTGGAAGAGAGTTATGTTGAAATAAGTGGGGTAATATTCACTTTTATTATAAATGAATATAGTGCCACACTTGTACTTATATGCTTTCCTTTTACTTGATGGGTTTCAAGGGAAAGAAAGTTTATGTGGGATGTAATTCACACTTTGATCTGGTGTCTTAAGTTACTTTTCCAGAGGAAACTTCTGGGTGGGAAAGTTTGATGCTTTGGAAAGCGTGCCAAAATTTAGTGGAAGTTTATATTTGCGAAAGGAACATTTGACATTTTATAGATGCATCACGAAGAGAAACAAAGGACACACCTTGACAGGATTATCTTGTACTGAAATATTTTAAAACATACAATAGGACTGCCCAGTAGTGAGAAAAAGCAAAGCAAAGGCATGAATACTGAAAAGGAGTCAACTGTGATACTGTGGAAAATATGGGCCTTACTCAGAATACAATGAGATAACACATAGTTTCACAGTATAGTAGGAATCTAAAAATAATAATAATAATAATAATAATTTTTTAGAGTTTAAGAAATTTCCAGTGCAAATAGAGAAGCATTTTATTACAACTTGCACAATTTACCATCTGAAATATTCTGGAAAAAATCTTGTGGAAGATATTTTTCCAAGACAGCCACGCATATATTTTAGTACAGTGATCTTAAATTTCTTTGGAGATATTTTGCTTGTGCTTCATATTATGATTTGCCATTCTAACACAAGGCTTTTCTGTAACGATCAAGAACAGATAGGGATTTTCTATTCCCAAACTGCCATAGACATGCTATATTTGGCCTTATCACAGAGCTGAATACTCTGCCCTATTTTTCAGTCATAAGCACAAGTTTCCTATCTATGCCAACTTTCGTGGCAAAGGATGAAGAAAGAGACCTTTAGGAGTAGTAATAAAGAGCAATACAAAAGCTCATTATAAACCTAGTTCATGAAATCATGAGCTGTAGTGTGCAGTATGCACAAGCAAAACTGCAAACCAAGTTCAAGAATACCAAGTAAGATGATAAACTTTCTGCTGTTTTTTCTGTTTGGGAAAAACAATTCTTTAATGAGAAGTTAGAAGCACAGCTAAATATTTTCTCTCATAAATTCAAGAAAAAGGCACACCACTTTTGAGACTTCTGCTGGGCAGCTCTTTCTCCGTTCTTTTCCTCTTTTAAATTTTAAATACTGCATAGGAACCATTTGCTCTGTGAGGTTCTCATAGTTAGAACCAAACCCTTCTCAGAGGAATTTTGGCACCTTATTAATTAGTTGGTTATGAGAAGGAGCTGCACTCTTTCAGTGACTCCTATTTTGCCATCAGTAAAGTGTGATCCCATAATAAATTTCCATCAAGCAAACTATTTCTGGTAATTCCCCCTAATTAACACCAGACCGCTAATAATAAATTAGACCCTACGTGTTTTTGATATAACCAAGATCTTGTCTGAGAACAAGATATTAGCCTATGTCCTGAGAAAGTAAAACTCAAACCTAAATTGAACCTTTGCTGGTAAAAGGATTTATATGCAATTTTGTGAGAAACTCTTTGAAGATCTCATACAGTGCATTTTGACCAGCAAATATTTTGAGTGACAGAGAGATTTGTTCTGTGCTGAGCAGTGAAAGTGGATTTACTGTGAAAACACACTGTTGAGTTCTAAGCCTATAAATCTTACACAGGATTACAGTGTTTTAATGAATGAATGACAGATTTCTTATTTTTGTCGGTGCATTTTAATGTTACATGACGTTGTGATTGATAGAAACCAAACCTTTGCCATTAAAACGTCAAATGCAGACCTGATGCCTTTAAAAGTTTGGCTTCTGGAGTTTAATATACTGTTTGCAAATAGACTTGCATTTGTCTCATTCATAGCCTAAACGCTGAAGGAGAGGCAATTTTTCTGTAAAGTTGCCTCTAAATTTTATAGAGCTACGTGTAGTGTTTTCCTTTGCTTGTGTAAATAAAGGTAGAAAATAACATTACATTTGCCTAGTTAAGAGAGATTCAGCTAAGGAGAGTCTTACGAGACCAGTGTTATCATGAAGTAATTGGCCATGTTATAGTTGAAGAATCCTGTGGTTAAAGCAGAGAACGCTTTGTGACAACACTAAGTATGGCATCAGATAGCACTTGCTGGAGCAGATAGTATTGCCTTGAATAGTCTCAAGATATAAAAATATAAAGCACTTTTAAACAGACACTGCAAAGTATTCTACCTGGGTGGTGGAAATGAAGTAAAGGGTGCAAATAAATAGCAATCAGTCAAATCTGAGTTTTACACTACCGTATATTTTACAGTGTTCAGTACTTACTTCCAACTTTAGAAGATGGAGAATCAGGCTCATTGAGGTTGGAAGGGTGTGTCTTTATGCATCCACTTTTGGAAATGGATGAATAGTCCGCTGCTCAAAGCAGATGACCACATTCAGTCAGGTTTTGCAAATCTTCAAGGACAGAGAACTCCACAACCTCCTTGGGCAACCTGTCAGTGCCCGACCACCCCATAGTTCCCTGTCACTAGATACCGATGAGCAGGACCTGGCTCCATCATCTTTACCCATCCAATCAGTTATTTATCCATCTTGGTAAGACTCCTGAGACTTCTCCTCTCCAAGATGAACCGTCCTGTCTACCTCAGCTCCTTCCCAGAAGAGAGACAAAATCATAGAATCATTTAAGTTGAAAAAGACCTTCAAGATCATCAAGCTCAACCACCAACCTGGCCTACCTAGACCCATCACTAAACTATGCTCTAAATTCTTCATCATTTTTGTGGCTCCTCACTAGACTTCCTCCAGTCTGTGTGCATGTCTCCCTTGTACTGGTGAGCAAGGCTGACCAGAGAAGGCAGCTCACCTCCCTTGACCTGCTGGCAAGGCTCTGCCTAGTGTGACCCAGGAAGGCAGTGGTCTTGTCACAAGGACACAGTGCTGGCTCATGGTTAACTTGCTGACCAACAGAAACCCCTGGTTCTTTTTTGTGCAAGAAGAAACTTCAGTCTTACTTGAAGAATAAGCAGCTCAAACGATATTTATTCATGTCTACAGCCATGACTTTCTTTCACTGACTGAATCAGAACAAATGTCCAGCATCTGCAAAACAACAGACAGCAAATTCTGTCTTTTATGCTTATTGTTTGTTGATTAAAAAAAAAAAAATTAAATTTTCAAGTGTGAACTGCCACAAAACGTGATGCTTGCTCAGGATTCTAAAGACAAACAAAATCATCAGGAAACAACAGCAGACTGATCAGAGTAAAACAATGAAAAAGAATTAAAAAAAAAAAAAGGAAATGCAAGAAATTAATCTGTGAATGGATGTATTTCTCCTTCTTACTCATTTGCAAAGTCATCCACACAGCCCAATGCAAGTAGCTCCATAAAGAGGAAGGTGTGCAGTTGAACAGACACACACAATGAACCATTACTCAACTTTTGCTTATAAGTTTATTGCATTGTTATATTAAGCATTTATTATATTTACACATAACTCTGAATTATTTAGTTACAATTTACTGAAACACTCATCATGATTCAATTATTTAGTTATAAAGATCTTTTACCTTCAAACAGAGTTAAATCCAATTCTCAAAACAGACAGTTTTGGAAGAAAAAGGAATTACTGGCTGAAAATGCATGCAAAAATCTACAGTAGTTAGGCTACTAACAGGAGTCTCCTGACTTTCTAACTTTCCCTCAAAATATGAATGCCATAGATCTATTACATGAAGCTGGGAATCTTAAGAACAAACAAGCAAGTGGTAATGAAACTGCGCTCATTTTTGCTATGTCACGTCTTCAATCAAATACACGTATGCATATGTGCACAAATATGTATGTCTCAATGCACACACACGTGCATACCTAGATAAGTACACATAAATACACACACACTGACACGCCAAAAGATTATAGAGGTAAATATGCAGGCTGACAAATAAAACAACCAGTATGAAATAGTCCTAAACAACAAAAAAGTAATAAATATTCAGTGAGATATATGGCATTATTATAAAGTGCTCTACTAAAATCTCACTTATTAAAATAATGATAAACATTATGTTCCTTTTTGTCTTAGTTGATTTAGATATTTTGAGAGAGCCATTAAATATTCATTATATATCAGTGATTCTATGCTTCCTTTTTAAATTTTAAACAAATAAACATAGCAAAAACTAAAACACAAAGCAGCTAAGTGAAGCAGTCCTATTGGAGCCTTTCAGGCGCTTGTCCTCAAATTCACTAACAACTGTGAAAGTTCAAATCCTAGAGCATACGGATTAAGAAATATAAATCCAATAAAAAAAATCATGAAAAAGAAAGAAAAGAAAGAAAGAAGGAAAGAAAGGAAGGAAGAAGAAAAGAATGAAAGAAAGAAGGAAATAAAGGAAGAAGGAAAGAAAGAAAGAAAGGAAGAAGAAAGGAAGAAGAAAGGAAGAAAAAATTCAGATTGACTTTAAGAGCACTGACAAACTTTGTGCCCATTGAAGAGCTTCTATCCCACTTCAGAATAGTGAGGTTTGAACTGCAGAAAATACCACCTTACCCTATCCTCTTCCCTCAAACATGTGCAATATAGCTCTATGGACACCTAGCTTTTAGGTCTCATTTCCCCACGTTCCACTTATTTCAAATGTAAGCTGGTTCACTTTGCTGTTATCTCGTCCATCCTGCTTTCACCCTTTTGATTTTCAGCTACACTCACAGAAGGGTACATATATAATAGTATAAACATCTTAAACATCTTTGTGACATTTCTTCCATACCATTAGAAGTTAAAAACAAAACAGTAGCATTGAAGAAAAACAACTTCAGGAAATAAAACAAAACAGCCCATCATGTGAATCTGTTTAACTGAATTATAAAGAAATACCTTTCTGTCTTTCAGTACAGCAATTCTGGTGTATCTTTCCCCCCTCTTTTGTTGACATTCCCAGTTACTCAACCATAGCAATTTTTTGTATTTGTTTCCCATGACTTTATGGCTAAACCTCTTTTATTATCATTTAAAAAACAAACAACAATAAAAATCCAAACAAAAAAAGAAATCTGAAGAAAATAAACAAAAAACCTGCCCAGTAAATAGTCAAATGGTTGTTTTGAGTGTGCACTGGGAAGAGCACTAAAGCCTAACACAATTCAGCAATAACGTCCCAGCTGAATTTAATAGCATGCAAATGCATTTTGGATCAGGAATATAATCTAGCCCATGTGGGCCTCCTCTGTTGTGCAACTCTGCTGGAGTAAATTCACCCTGTACAGAGGGTCATCATCCTTCCCCTGTATGCTTACTATTACTCCATACCACTTGAGCCCTGATTTGAAGACAAGTGGGACTTAGCTGGTGCACAGGTATTGTGCTGACTCTCCATGTGAATGTGAAATTCACACACAGTCACAGGATTGGCAAAATCTCCTGGCTTCCAATAAATGCATAATGGCACTATTGTCTCTGTTTCTCTCTTATTCCCCTGAAAGAAGTGAAAGATACTGGACTGCCTAACTCAGTGTAATGTTATTTAACAATATATTCCTTGCATCTGCTGGAAAGAAGAGAAAAAAGCAAAACTAATAAAAATCATAACAGCTGAGCAAGAAAATAAGTTTTCAGTACACTACCTGGCACACCACCAATATACATATTTATGAGCTACATCATAAAGAATGAACTGAGAGGAAAACACTGTCCTCAGTTGCACTTCAGAAGTTTCCCTCATTAAACACCAAAGCATCACAGTCAAATTATAAACACTATTATGCATAGACTCAATGCGAAGAAGAGCATAACCCCCACTTCCTCATACTGAAGTTTTGATCTGACATTTCTGTCTTGTCAAATTCACCTCAACTAGCACTTTGTTTTGGCTAGTGTTCTGGTAGTATACGTCATGATGTAAAGAACAGTATCCCATCAATGATTTCTTCCAAATAGCATCTTCTAAGTCACTCCTGTTTGCTAGTGTAGCAACCTACACTTCACTGCTTTGTAAAAACCTCTGTACTCTGCAGGCCCATCAGAGATTTCACTGCTAAAGGCACAGATGTGTGAGGCTTCATAAATCTGAGCATCAGATGAAATTATCATTTGTTGAACTGTATAATATCTAAGCCTATTTTTGCTTTGAGTTCCTTTTTAATGGAGTTTAGCTTCAATACTTCTAGATACACTTTAAGAAACATCAGCACAATAAAGCGATCTGGATCACTGAAGCCAATCTCAATTTGTTTGTTGAACAGCAGCAAAACCAACATGTTAGTATCAGGTATTTACTTTTAGAGAAGCTTCTCTTCTCATATGTAAGTATATATAAATGTGGTCAAAAAATCACGAACCCAGTAATGTGTCAAGTGCAGACACAAAGGCACTCTAATAGTTTGGCTTGGGTGTGGATCCTGATTCCCATCTTTTTATGAAGCAAACCCCTAACTGGTAAACACTCTAAAAAAAGTGTACAAACCCCTAAACTTTCCACATTTCTACTCCATTTTTAACATAGCATATATAAATTTAACCAATTATTGAACGTAGACATTTTAACCTTTCCGTCTGCTCAGTACATTTGCTAAACAAGACGAGCTTCAAGAATCAGATGTTGATAGAGTGAGCATGTTTCTTGCAGAGTGGCTTGTCCTTCTTGGAGAAGAAAGTCTGACCCTCCAAACTGTCATTACAAACCTGAAATGGGATCAGAAAGAAAACATCACCCAGTTCAGATGGATGAATTGCACCACGCATTATTCAGAATGCCTAGTCATGGCATTGTAGTATGCAAAGGTATATTCAAAGCCTAACAATTATTACCTTTCTTTCTCAGGGGTATTCATTTTGATGCAAAATTAATGGTCAGTGCAAGCATAGTCTTCCTCTTTGAGTCAATAGGTTCTTAACTTGGAGCAGCATTTCAAAAAATATATGCCACCAATAGGATTTGGATCTTAGTGTGTATGCCACAGAATACTAGAAGATCATACTTGGGCCACAGAGTCTTTATGCCAAAAGCACTCTTGATACCTGAGAAATGCAGCCTATTCCTTTATGGCCTTCAACATTTGTTTTAGGGAAGTAAATGTCAAGGGTTAAATGCTAGGACACAGGGCTGCAACTCAGGCCAAAGCATCTGGACTGGTGCCAAAAGCTCACAATAGCAACATACCTTCCTTCCAAATAACTGTGAAAGTGCTTTTTGTTTGGGTTCTGAGGTCTGGAAGGCATTTTAGTTGTAACTCCCATATCAGTCAGGTTAGCACAAGTACTGCTGCCATAGATTTGTTTAAAAAGTAGAATAGCTTTACTTACTGAGCATACAAAGCAAGTGTCATGCCAAGTGTGGCCGAGGGCTTCAAGGAACCTGTCTCCAGCTTCAATGGGGAATTCACAGCCATGGCACATAGTACCGAAGAGGGCATAGTAATCTGCATCAAACACAAATATTAAAGATGAAGCATACCCAGAAAAGCAAGACCGATCCTTTGAATTCTATGTGCTTTTCTTTCAGTGGCAGTGGGTTTGCACTCGTTGAGTTTTGTAATATTAAGTATGCTGAATAAAGAGGACCTAGACTGAAAGAAAGGGATGTCCTGTCCTTGGCAATTCAGTTTTCTTTCCCTTCTTATCCTTTCAATTGAGCTAACCAAGTGCTGCTTCCATCTCCTTGGTGTTTCATTTCCTCGAGAACAATAGAGTGCTTGGGAGGATAGGGAGGGAGGAATACACTCCCTGCAGGGCACTGGTGCAGACTCTGCCTGCTACTTATGTTCTCTCAAAGTGTGATTTGAAAGCATCCACTGGTTTCACGCTGCCTGCTTATTCAGCAAACCTCCTTGGTTGCATTCTGGCACAATACTTGTCCTAGAGAGTTTTACGCAAATTCATACAATATTTAGCCTCCTATCCTAAACAGAATCTAGCAATTTAGACCAAGCCAGAGGAGTTTTCTAGTCACTAGAGCTTATTTTATGGGTCTTTAAAACAAAACCAAACAAAACCCAGAGGCTTTAGCCAGTGTATTTACTGCATTTAACAAAAAGTACCACTATGACATCAGGATGGTTATTAGCTACTGGTGTTGCTGGGAAGCATTCACACCATTCATTTGTAGGCAGTGAAGAGCAGGGCAAGTGATCGGTATGAAATTGGGCAGGGAGGCACATACAACCTTCCCCATCCCCACACTCCCTCTGCATAGGAAAGCTGCTTCTCTGTACACATACCCATATCACAGGCCATGGGTCACTGCAGCCCTCTACTGCCCACCTATGCAGTCCTAAGTTTCACCAACTTGTCTGGTCTTTCCTGTTTATTTCTACTTTCAGTATTTTTTCCTGCACAGAACATAATAGCAGTATGGCTCTAACATGAAAATATTTGGGATCAGCAAGCTGCCACGCCAGATGTATAATGTCACATAAGATTTTGTAATCCATTTTATGAAGACAAAGTGACAATTCTAATGAAGCTCTGGACTGCATCCTCTATAGTAACAAAGTGGCACTGCCAGAAAAATCAGATGTTGAGGCCCTTTTTTAGAAAGCCTTAAAAGGTACAGCAAGCAGGCTACAAGGAGATTTTGCTTCTTTGCTAGATTATTAAGAGCGATGTTGTAGTGCCATAGTGTTAATTGCTGCAGAGACAACAGAAGCTTATCACATGTGCCAATTTAGAAAAGTCTACAAAGACAGTTCAAATGACAAAAGGTAGAACACCTCAATTCAAAACCTCTGAAGGGCATGGTCTCACAGCCATGCTGCCTCAGCTCTTTACGTTAGCTTTCACAAAATCTTTTACTGATATTTTCCCGGTGCCAGCCATTACAACATTTTGGAACACGCACTATAGTTTGCATTGATAACTTTACTGGCTTTTCTTCTGAAGAAAGGGCAGATAAGGCAGAATGAAGGGCATCAGCTTTCTTTGTTTTTCACGCGCTTAAATTGTGATACCACAATAGTCTTCCAACACACTTCTCATGTAATAACACAGTGCTTCCTGCATGCAGCATTTTCAAAACTACGTTACTAACTTTGCACTGGGGTATTTTAAAGTTGTAGACATCTGCACTTTTAATTTAATTTTAGCATTCAAATTAAAAAAATAAAATAAAATCGAACATTCTGTAGATTGAAGTTCCCTCATACTAATAACTGTCAATGTGACAATTTCAAAAACAAAATTAAAATTAGAACCCTTCACTGCATTAGGAAAAAAGAAATTTGGCAATGACATTTACTCCTTATTTCTTTAATATTAGTTACAGACCCCTTAACTCCAGCTGGACTGAAAGCCTTTGAAATATGAATACAACTCAAATTAACATCTAGTTAGAGAGCTAGAGCCACCACAGCACATCACTGTCAACAGCATCTTGCAGAATGTGTCTGCCTTAACTTGCACTAGCACCTTTTATCTCAAAAACAAAGTTCACAAGAATATTCTTGACCTTCTATTCATGTTTCCTGATTAGAGCATATAAAAGCACACATTTTGTGCAAGGGAGCTGTAACAGTAGCACAAATCAATTTACTGTGCAACCTATGGGTCCTTTGGTGACAGGAACAAGAATTCAGTGTTAGCAGAACAAACCCAGTCATGAGCTTTCCGCCCAAAGGAGAGTAATCGATCCCTCTGGTACTATTTTTGAATCACCAAATAGTTCCAAGATCAGGGGCTTCAGGCTGCTTCAGGATGAAATTTCACCATGCTGTCACACTGGAGGATGCTGCTTGTATATCCATTTCCTCTGCTGCTCCACAAATCCAATAGGAGCAACATGTTACCCTACTTGTGTAAATGAATTTGCAGTAACCTACTTTGTCCTTTTGCATCTGCCAACACCTCATCAAACCTGCTCCAACAGAAAATTTGGATAAATTTTGCCTGCCTTCTTCTCCTTTTCAGTGCCTACTATTCTTCATAGCACCCACTTTGAACAGCTGTGGGATCAACTCAGAAGGAAATCTCAGCTTCAAATAATTCATTAGGATTTCAAACTAGATCTGTTCCCAGTCAAACTACTTCCACCACTTCTTAAAAATACAACACTCCTTGCAGTAAAGGAAAAACATGGAAAAAGTTTGTCAGACTGTTCTGACACAGAAGTAAGTAACACAGAGTGCAAAAATAGATTATTTTAATATATTCTTTTTCATCTATGCGGAATTGTTTTATAAATTACATCTATTTCTGTCCTAGCACAAAATGGCACAAGGGAAGTTTTAAGTTACTCTTATCAATGTACTTTTCCCCCATTGACCTTAGTATTTATTTGTTTATTTTTATTGTAAGCTTATGTTTGACAGATGCTTTCCCTGAAACTGCAAACACTTCCTGGGCAGACCACTTGCTCTTGGAGGTAGCCTCCCCACTGTGAATAAGGCTATTCAAAGAAAAGCACATTGCTCTACTGATATTTGCTCATTTAGTAAATAAGCAGAACACATTATTTTAAAGCCATCCAGAAAATTAAGCTAAAATGAATGCTTTGCTGTATCACTGATACCTACAGCTGAGAGCTTAACAGAAATAACGCGTAAGATCAGTGTCAAGAAGCCTGCTCCTACTGAAACCAATGAATATATTCTTACCATCTTCCCTGCAAAAGAAATCCACCATAAACTTAAAAGTGTCTCCTACATTTATTCTTAGCATGAATTGAAATTTCAAAGTTAAGTGAATTTGCTGGGACACTTCTCTAACAAAGTGAAGCTCAGGAAAAAAAAGGAATTAATATTATTCTTTAAACCTTATTAAGCTCTGCTTCTCTGCACAGCTGCACTAATCTTTGCTTGCGTTACTTCTTACCCGTCTCACAGTAGGGATCACCATCTTCTAAGTGGAAGACATTATTGCGGATGGGGTTATGACAGGCCACACACACGAAGCAGGAAACATGCCAAGTTTGTTTCAAAGCATTTATTACTTCCTGTGGGGATTAGAAAAAGAGTTATTAACACATTATTTTGATGTGACGACTAGATTGCGGTGACAGTGCTTCCACACTTGGTTCATTTCAAGAATACTTTGCTTCCTACTGCTACTTTGAACATGAGTTGTGCACGCAGTTTCTGCTGATGTTGAACTCTATGAAGTGATTTATTTATGGCACATTTCCTTATTTGTCAGGAACAATTCTACATGAACCTACCAAAAAACGAGCAGCTGGACATACATACAACTCATTTGTTCCCCTTCTTCATCTTACTTAGGATCTTACCCACAGCAGTCCCCTGAAATATGAAAAGCAATGTCTTTGACATCTTCTGAAGTCAGTAAATAGTTCATCATAAAATATCATGTTGAAAATTATTATTGCTCTGTGTTGTTTTGGAAGATGACATAGTGCCAAATTTGACTTGTGAACCATGCTGCCAAAGCCCTGCATGAGCTCACTTGCATAAGAGTACAGATACACTGCTTTCTGCAGTAAAGCATCGAGCAATGAGCTGGCGGGCTCAAATCAGTAATATTAGTGCCGAGTAAGATAATACATCTTTCCATCAGCATTACCATAGGGAATATTTCACTATTTCAAGTCTAGCCAACCAGTGTGTTTCCCAGTGTTCAGTTTGGTTAAGGAGGATTATTTATTTTCCTTGCTTTTTTTCCTCCAATTCTGCAAAAAGCTGCCAATTAAAAGCATGCTGCTCAAGAAAATCTAGTAAGAGCAAGCAATTACATAACAGATTAATGAAAACAGGGACTTGAAAGATCAGATGAGACTACACCAACTTCAAAACATTAGAGACTGAAAAGGCTCAAAATTAGAAAAGACAAAAAATATATATACTCCATATATGATGGGAACATGGCATGGCAGGGTACATCTGGAGGAATTCAAGCTAAGAATTTCATTATTGAGATGCAGTGAACACAGTGGTTAATGCTCCCACTAATGCTTGGGTTGGCTTCTAGTCACTTACTCCAAGAATCTTCCTCTGACACTTGGAACACTCTGGGGCGAAGAACTTCTCATAGCAGACCTCACAATACAGAGCCCCTTTCTCTTCCACAAATCCAATGTAAGCCATGGAGGTTTTGCAGTGGGCACAGTTAAACTCCTCTGGGTGCCATGACTTTCCCAAAGCCACCAAAAAGGGTCCTCTGATTGGGAAGAAAAGATTAATTAGCAAATGTCATTGAGGTGGTTCCTGATGAAGCTTTTGATGATCATGGCACTGTTCACAATATGGTATTGCTCCATGCCTCTCCTCTTGTCTGGGATTGTAAGAAAGTGCCAAGTGTTGGCTAATGCTATTCTCATGGAACTATCTCTCAGAAACCCCTGACCCCAGTAAAGACATTCTTTTACTTCATGGCATTTCAAAAATCCTGTTTCCGAATTTCATTAAATACAACGCTGAAGTGTTTACAAAGGGGAAAAAGGAAAGAAAAAACTAAAATGTTCCAGGTTCCCAAGTATTTCTATCTACTGCAAAGAGACTCAGTAATACCATCAGCTCTCTTTCAGCATGTAATTGTATCAAGCTCACAAATGTTAAAGTATAGTTGACTCCACTGAGAACCAATTACAACATTTTCTTGTAAAACAAATTCTATAGTTGTCCTTATCCAACAAGTTTGTTGCAAGACAGACCATTCAGTTGTTTTTTGTTTGTTTGCTTGTTTTTACCAGAAGCTAATTAATATTGGACCGTTTTCTCCAAGGACAGAAGCTCTTTCCCTTTCCCTGCACCCCAGACACAAAGCATTTGTCTGGCAAATGCAATATGGTTAATGGACAAAATGAAACCTTCCATTTCTATGCAAATAAACATCTTAGGTTTTAAGTTGTAAATCTCTGGCATATGCCACTTTATCAGCATTCAATTGAAAACTTATTCAGCTTGCTTAATTTCTTTAACAAATATATTTACTTTAATGAGGTTCCTCCCAAGCCCCACCAACAGTCGACCTTTCAGAATTTAGGTTTCAAGTGAACACTGTGGCTCAAGCTCATTTCTCTCATCACATTTCACACTTCTGTGACACCACCAATAAATATACGTTCTTTACCACAATGCATCAGGATTTTTTTCTGACCCAATACTTCACTGCAAAAGAAGTGTGAAATACCAGTATCACCATCCTGTTTGCTAAACGATTCTGGAAAGTGAATAAGAAACAAAATTGTTTTTGTTTTGCTCCTATGAACAAAGAAATGGCAAGAGAAACAAAGACCTTAAAATGTGTTTCCAGGTTTCTGCTGACGGATAGATAAGAAAATAAATGAGCAGAGGGTAATTTCCCTGAGAGTGATAGATAATTATTTTTGTCTCTTTTCGATGCTTTCTCTGGAGATGTTACATATTTTCAACAGGAGGAGAGGTCAAAGATAGAAAGACTGAAACAGATATAGGATTCATGCATCTGCTGGGTCAAACAAATTTAGGATTCATGCTTCTGCTGCGATGAATACAATACTGAAGCAGTTTCTTCCATTCGCCTCTGATTATCATAGAGAAAGCAGTGAAACCCATCTCCTGGAGGAGCTCCCAGCCCTTAAGGAATGAGCCTAGGGAGTACAGCCCTCAGCCCTACTCCCAGTGAATGCCTGAACACTGCAAACACTGACCTAACCTGATACCTTCCTGCTGCCATACAAGCACCTTTCTACATCAGTGCCCTTTCAGTTATGTAACAATCAAACAATACAAGTCCTTGTGTACAGCAAAGCACTCTCCTGGTGCAGTGTCAGCACAGGCTAATTTAACAGATTCATTAAGACGGGACTGACACTGAAGAGGTTCTCTGCTCCAGGCAGGATTGAGTTTCTGGCCATCTGTACTGCAGTGATAGGCCTAGTTAGTTATGAAATGGAAAGAAAGCATGCTAGCGACCAGAGGGGAAAGAATTTTTACAACATCTGCAACATTTAGCTCTCCACAGTTTACAGTTCTGACATATTGAGGTTAGCCATTCAAGACAGCATGTGGGAACCCAGACAGATGGGAAAGCGCACAAGAGTGAATCTACAGAGTTTTGTTTCCAGAAGTTCCCAGGAAGCTGTGGCCGTGCCCTGCACAATGTTTCCTAGGTGTTCCATTAGCAGGCTTGCTCCCTGTACAGACGTGTCCAGAGGAGCACTTTCTAAATGTGATTTCACTTTTAATCAGGCCGTAGTTTAAACATGTCAAGTTGACATTGCACCTTAATGATGCCAGTGACTTAAAAGCGGCCCCAAAGCATGTGGGAAGAAAAAAAATTAGAAAAAAATAAACACCTGCCATATAAAATACTAAAACATGATATTCAGAACTTGGAGGTGCTCCTGATCTCTGCATATTTTTGTGATCAAAATGATAACTTCCAGTTATCAAAGGTATTTACTTCCCTGCTTTCAATCAAAAAGAAGTTAAAATGCCTGATTTGGAGCAAGGGATCCCACAGCCATGCATCCTGATGAGAAGTAGCCAGGGCAGAAAATGCTAGGGAGATGGCAACAAATGACTTTGTCCTTCCTTGTACATTAACAAAACAGCAACAACTATCCTTCTCTGTCAACTGCCTTTTTGTAAACTAGCCGAATTTTAGAGGTGGAGTTTAAAAAACATCTTACTTCCAGCTGATGATGAGGAATGGTAACATAATTAGCAACAGAGAGCTATGAACACACTTTCACTTCAAGCTACTTTCAAATGCTAAGTATTTTGTACCAAACTGCCGATATTACCATCTAAGACTTCATGAACCAAACCCACAGGTGGAGGTAAATAGGAGTAACGTTATTATTACTATTATTATTTTTAAGAGATTCTGGTGTACTTACATCAGTAGTTACATACTGTTACGTCCCAAAGGATCACTAGGTACATATATTTGGTAGCCAACATCTGGGTCCCATATGTAGCAAAGAAACAGGGTCAAGTTGGAACGAAAAGTAAGTAACGTACAAGGAATGTAAGGATAATTTCAGTATTTTTCCATTTGTAACTATATATAACTTTATCAATATGTTCACGATATATTAGTATGGCAATAATCTAGCTTCTCATGTGTCTTCGATTATGATAGAAATCCAGAACTAAAATTTGGTGGTAGAAAGATCAAAAGGATTTCCACATCTGGTGAATAGGCCAAGTGTTTTGTAGTTAACTATTCTTTTTCTTCTCATTTGAAAATGTCACAATATATAATGTCTGTATGGGAGATGCTGAAGGAAAGCACCATTTGTAATTTTTCATTCATAACTTTAAGATAATTAAGCTCCGTGAAAAGGTGACAAAAGCAAATCATCATTCACAGGCAGAACCACTAAAGAAATGTTCTTACAGGAGATACAGAGAAAACAAAGACTTAAAGGCAGAGTGAATTCTGCACTGCAGCACCGTGAGACTGATAACCAGATATCTTCATCAGAAAATATGAGAAGATCATGAGACTGACAGAACGAGAAGATCAAGAGAAATTTAGTTTGCCTCCAACTTTGATACTTTTAGACATGGAAACAAAAGCTTCCTTATTGAAGCTGCAGAAAAACTCGATGTCTTCATACAATCACTGTATCAATAATTAAAGATATATTAAAAAGTTATTAGATGCCTTTGGTTTTGGCTGAACTAGCCATGGTTATTCTATGCCTTAGCGTAAAGTAACCAGCTCCACAACACATTCTGGCTTCAAAACAGATGCACAGTGTGATGTCACTTAATCCTCCTCCTACCTTTTCATGGGTAACATGACCACTAAGGGCATGAGCGGTAATTACGATCAAACTTGAAACCAAAATGCCTTTACAGTCTTTCAAATCCACTGCATACTGTGAACATTTGGTATAATTGGCATTGATTAACATGAAAACTCATCCACAAATGAAACAATGCTTGCTTTTAATAATTGAGATGGCATTTAACTTATGAAGAAGTATTAAGATTTAAACACTGACAACAATTTAGGGAAAGACATGACTATCACTATTCATGAAGAGGAATCACTTTCAGAAGGTGACAATGGTTTAAGTATTGTCAAGTAGGGCTCACCCTTTCTCCATATGTGACCACAAAAGAACAAAGGTTGCTCCTAGACCACAACACTCACCTACTCACAGGGCTGAAGCTCATCTCCTTTTCAGTGGTGATTAAAGGAGGGAATAGAAGCTAATATTTTAAGGATTGAGAATAGTACTCAGGAGTGACAGGTGGACTGTGCTACAAGAGTCTGTGGCACAGAGCAAAGGCAAAAAACTCCTAAACCACAGGTTCTGTAAAAGGCACTGACATTTCTACATGAAAGATGCAGCATGCTGCATAAGTGCAATGTTTATATTACTTTTAAATGGAAATAATAACAAAAATGAAAGCATACATTTACTCACATAGTACTCACTAGATGAATATAAAATTCTTCATTCAGAGCATAAAGAAGTCAGAATGCTAAAAATAGATATGATAATTATCAGATGAATCTCTTCCAAAAATGCAAAGGCCTTTTTGATACTAATCTTTCATTTTGCAGTGAAGCATAAGGTCAGGAGTAGAAAGCATGTACATTTACATTCAGAATTCATAGGTTTTTTTTCTGTTGCTTCAAAGAGATTGAGACCATATATGCTATTACCTTGACATATAGAATTAAAATAGGAAAATCTTCTTCAGAACTCCACAGAAGTGTTAGTAAGTAATCCCCTAAATTAACTTGATGTTAACGGAGCTAGTAGTGAACAAGCTAGACTTGATTCAGACCTAGAAAGAAGTGAGCAAGTGTTCCAAAAGCCTTAAAAGTCCACCATAGAAAGCATGATTTTCTATTATACTGAGTGAAATTTATACATCTTATAGAGTTCATTTTTCTAATCAAACAAGTTTCTTTCTTTAACCATGGTGAAGTATAGTGCAGACTCTCCTATGCTGTTCACTGAAAACATAGGACATGGGTGAATAAAAAGAAATACTACAGTACATTACTTTGCTATTGCAGTTCAACAGCACAGATAACTGAACAACCAAGAAGATGATATCTTAAAAGTATACATTTCATCTAATTATCTCCCCAAAATGCCAGTCAGATGAAAATCAAGGAGGATTTGCACCCTGACATGAAAAGTGGTAAGACAATCATGTCTAATTTTCAGAAATCAGACAAGAACAATGCAGTCCAGTCATTTCTTCCTCCATATGAAATTCTCACTAGAGATAGAATATCTTAGGGATTGAGCAAAATTTATTTGTGTCAGTTAGCAAACTTATTTTTGTGTACTCTGTTGATTAACCCTTTCTACTGATATTATCCAAGTCAAGGAGACTAACTACACAAATGTCAGAGAGCCCACAAAGGACCTTGAAATCTAATGTAGTAGGAAATTATTACTAAACCAATCCTAGCAATTGTTAAAACTGCATACCTTCCTTATCTTGTATAGCTGGAGGCAGCTATCTTTCCTCCTCTCTTTTAGAGATTCTGATTATAAATCAGCATTTTTGATGTTAGCCTGCATTTGGTTTCCCTGTACTCTCATTTATTTCCAGCTTGCTCATTTTCCAGTTTTACTGGCATAGTTGTGCAAGTAAGAATTAGCCAGCTTACTCTTCTTTTGCTTTTACTTTTTCCCTACTCCACCCAGCTTTCTAAATCTCTGTAAAATGGGTTGCAAGGATGTGATTGTTGTCATGTTTTCAATGTTGCAAATGTCGGAAAACATTTTCCCTCCATAATTTTTTCATTCTCAGGTTTGCTAGATAAACCATATACAAAACCAGTGTTCTCTGTTACTGAAGTGTAGCCATACACCACTTGTGACTAAGGAATCAAAATCAACAAAAGCAAAGGAAAGCTCTGCTATCAGAGAGCTTGTAGGATGAGTAGATACAAACCTAATGACTTGATTGCACTGTGCACACATTGGAGTACGTTTTCCTGCTGGAATATGCTCTGCCCTCTGAACCAATGTGTCCTCCGTTAGCTGAGGGGCGGTCACAAACTTCTGACTCGGAGCAGTTGTTCCAGATGTTTTAATACTGTTTGATGTCGATCCACTTGCAGGAGCTATAGAAAGAGAGCCAAAAGTATTTAGAAACCATCTTTCAGTACTAGGTAAATTATTTTGGAATAAAACAACAGGTAGAATTTGTCCAGCATCTTTGTCCAGCTTAGTATATGCCTGCCTATTTGAAGCAACAAATTATAAAGCAGGTATTTTTCCTTCCTCCCTCACCAGTAAGACCATACTTACAAAACACCCATGAAATAACACAGAACAGTTTTAGCTAACTTGTAAAAGCAGCAGACAAATTTCAACATGTGAAAGAATGTACAACCTGTGAAGGCATTATTTTGCTTTAGATACAAAATCCAAAGCCAAGAATATCAATGTATGAACAGAAACAGGAGAATATGACATAGCTACTCAAAACACTTTACGCTGAATAGAAAAGATCATCCATCACTACCAACAGATTAAATAAGAGTATACATTCAATACAACACAAATAGGAACTTAAAATACAGTATTGTATAAGGAAAACATATTTCTAAATCAAATTTAAACACTAGGCTAGCTCACTAAACACTGTCAATCTGAAGCACTCCAACAGCTGTGTTCACATCCCTTTAGAAAAGTCATGGTTCTGACATGAAATTCAGACATTTCCAGAGGTGTATACATCCACAGACCAGCATTTGCACTCTGGTTTTTAAGGTCACAGACATAAGCTTTTATGGAGTATGAAAAATGCATTTACAAAAATGAAATGCATGAATACCTGTTGCCAAGGGTGATGAAGAAACAAACACTTCTCTGCTTTTCTTTCTCCTCTACAGATATGTCTATCTTGGTAACATACAGATCACAGCAGCAGAAGGTTATGGGAATAGTTACGCCTGTCAAGTGGAGAATTCTTTTTCAAAGCCAAAAAAACACCACCAACAACAATAGACACTGAACTACCCCACATTTCCATGGTGTCTTTTTTGCAATCAAAGGCAAGCAAAACCATGATGGTTTATTAGGTGTCCCGGCTTTATTGCACTCATGTTAAGTTTTGTAAACCAAAAAGAGAAGGTCAGAAAGTAACAGCTAAGCACCAACAGACATGTCAGACAGCACTGGAAAAATGCATCTGCTGCAATGATGCAGCACATACTGTAAGGGTACCTCAATGTAGCTTCACCAATGCATTTATGGAAAATTATGAAATCCTGGAGACGTTAACCTTTGTGCTAGTCTTCCGCCCTTACCTTTCAAATCATTTTCCAGGGATAAGATGAAAAATTGTTTCCTACTGTATGCACCCTACCAAAAAGATGCAGATGTCTTTCCATTAAAGTACTCCCTGCTCAGATGGATGTGGCATGCTAATTTACATATAAACTTAAGCCACAGTGAATACAAAGACATTGCACTTTCTGTTGAATTTTCTTACTGCACGCTGCACAATTTAATCAAATAAATCCACTGAATGTTAATTCTAAGAAAAAAAAAAAGCTTACTCTCCTGCCTATAGGCGCACTAAGGCAACACAGTCAGATGAAAAGGCCTTTTTAACACCAATGCTTTTGTACTGTAATTATGCTTAGTATCATTCCACTGATATGGGCTAATACCTACCTTTGCTTATTTTTCCTCTGTATGAAGAAGCAACACAATATTCACACTTATTTTGTCTAACTGGCTGGTTCATCAAATTTTCTCAAATCAAGTCATTTCAAGACTGATATTTTTTAATGCCTTTCAGTATTTGGAATAACAAAAAGCATTCCATATCCCCAGTCATTAGTCTTTTTTTTTTTTAATATTGAGTACCATCTATGTATAATATATGATAAAATAATGTGCAACATCTTGTGTATAAAGACATTCAGCATCATTGAGTAGAAAATATTCAGAAATATGCACCTCACAAGCACATGGTCTTGAACAAGTCACTCGGCTACTGTCGTACATTTTAGATTACAAATAGCTGCTAACCTGAAAAAATTAAGATATAAAATGTAAAAAGTGGAAGAATGGTTTTGAAGATTAATAACACTTTCCTTTCCTATTATCACACACAGCCTTCTAATTTCCAGGTCCTCTTTCATGAGAAGACAAAAATACACACTAAAACAAAACCTGTTTGAAGATTATTTTCTTCATAAATCAGATTGCAGTGTAACTTCCAGTATATTGCTAATATGCATTTATCTGCTGAATCCCAAAACCTATTCAAAAACATCAGCTAGCTCGTTTGTGCTGTGTAGTTAAAAACAACCACAACAACCCTTATGCTTACTTAAAGAAAGAATAAGTATGAACACCACAATTACTTCTTTTTCTTTGGTCTCATTACAGTTTCTATTAATGTTGTATTTATGAATGGTGCTTCTCGGAACACTGCCCGACTTTAAAATCACTACTGACCAGAAGTAGGACTTATCTACATAAACTCTCTTAAGAGCTGTTAGACACATCACCTGTAATTCCTGAATTACTCAAAGCACTGCTAAAGGAGATGATGACTGTTCATCAGGTTGAGAGATAATATTGGTTTACCGATGGCCCCATAATAAAATAAAAATTCTCTTCAACATGAACCATATAAAATACACAACTTAGTACTGCGTTAAGCAAGAGCTGTGGCTTAAGTGATAACAAATTGGGCACTGAGGACTAGTGAAGTCTGGTGGACCCACTCTATTTCAAATGAAGTGGATGAACTCAAGTTCAATGCCCAAACCAGAAAATAGACCAGTAAAGTATACTAATAGCTATTTCAGAACATACATTATACTGGTTTTATGTAAAACTCCTACAGTTGTTCTACAAGACTTTTTCTCCACCATGTATCATTCTCTTTTTCTCATTGTTTGATTTGTCTCAGTTTTTTATCTTCATGACAGCCATCTGAACACCAGCCTGCAGACAGATTTTATTGCCCACTTGTATCTTTCCATGGGCCAGAAGCATGCCTTTAACACTCCAATAATCCTAGCAAAGTCTTATTGCTCCCACTGCAACACAAGGAACATTTCTTTGTTAGTGGTGAGTATTTTTTTGCTGTTGTTTGTTTGTAACACTAATAGTTGCCTGCTTATAAACTATACGAATTGTCAGTATTTTTTTAAGCAGTGTTCCACCTGGTGTTACAGAATTTCAAGCATTAAGCATATTTTCTCTTTAAGAGTGAACACTGATGTTTTCTGACTAGCTCTCCTTGTTAAAAAGCTAGTCACCTCTTATATTAGGCCAGATTTCATGGATTACAGGGAGGAAGGGAACACTGCTAGAGTTCCTGCTTTTTTTTCTCAGTTTTATTCCCTATTCCCTTTGAAACCCTTCAGACTGAATTTGGTTCTAAGCTCTGTTTTACTGTGGGAGAAGCCTAACTTGTTTGTTTACTTATTAACTTTTGGTTACTTTAACAGATCCTCTAGCTTTCAAACACAAAGGCATGATCTAAAGAAAAACATCAGCCCCTGAAAACTTCCACAGATTTCTTCCCTTGCAAACAGAGCTTTTACTGTGGCACACAAGTAAAACCAAGGTGGGTACAAATTCTCACACTCAGCCAAAGCCTCTCACCCTCTTAACTCCAGCCATCATTTTGAGCCCTCCTGTGCTTTGTACTTTATACTTTGCTTTTTACTTTCTCCCTTTGGTGTCAAAGCACAGGGATGGGTTGCTGCTAACAGATGCTTTCCTTTGGAAATAATGTGGACTGCAGATTTGTTGTAGGGAAAAGAGGCTGTAGAAAGGAGGCAGTTATTTTTAAAGCTATTTGGAAGCATAAGTAGATGGGTTCAACAATGAAAAGATGAAAAGACCAAGCACACATGAAAGGAGAAATACATGATGTTGGATCTATCAGCAGCTCTGTTCTCACAGAGCTGGTACCCAAGGTCTGGCAAAGTGCTCGCAGGCGTGTGATCCCAAAGTGTCCTATAGGGAGGGGACAGGGAGCAATGCCAGGTGCCCCATGACATCTTGCTGCAGATTTTCTGCCCTTTGGCAGAATCTACCCTCAATAGGAGAGAATGCAGCAAGAGCAAGTTGGGGGGAGGGGGGGGGGCTCTGAAAATAATAGAAAAAAAAGCTGTAAATAATAAAAAACAAATACATTATAATCAACAAATGACAATTCATAGGAATTATAAATGCCATCAGGACCATTCTGAGTGTTGGAGAGGCACGCATTCTCTTCAAGTCACCGGAAAGACCTCTGTGGCTAAATTTTGGAGTTACACAGGCCTTCACCTTCATTCTCTCTTTAGTTATACCTTTCAAAGCACCATTGATTTCCACTTGTGCATTGTCATAGCTGCCTTTTCTAAAAGACAAAACACTCTGTACCAGACTATTAACTTTCTCCTGTATTAGGTTTAAGTTTAGCAAACTCTCAATGTTTGCTTTTACTGAACTCCTTGGTATGGCCAGTTTAATATTTAACAAAGTTTTAGTCAAGGTAGAGAACTAGCTTTTTCTTTCTAAAAATCCCAGTGTGACTTTGCCCTTGTTACACTAACAATAGGCTGTTCCATTGCTGAACACATGGATAACTACAAACACTAGCAAAAGATTTTTAAGACAAAGGGAGAAAGGCGGATACGCAGTGGTGCCAAAGTCACTTTGACAGAGGTTCTCTGGTGCATAGCAACAATACAACAGCCTGAACTGTTTAACGCTCACTTAAACATAACATCAGGCTTCATGTAATATCTATAAATAACAGTGCTACTTTAACTTGTGGGAGTGCCAGAACTTCATTTTAAAGTGTTCTAACTCAGTGATTTATACACTGCTATCAAACTACTGTATTATTAATGGAAAATATAAAGGTTCATATGTCCAATTTTCTGACTTCTCTTAATATATCTGTACAGTAAGAAATCTTCCAGCTCTTTCCTCCAACCCAAACAGATGGCCGGATGAAGCAACGCGTCTGAAAAGCTCGGCTGTCAGCTCGTTACATTAACCATATATAACACCCTATCCATTCCCGGGCCCGTGTGAAATCGTACAAGTTAAATGGAGAAAACTACAGGACTAGCAAGGAGTAGGAAAAAGGAAAAAAAAGAAAAGAAAAGAAAAGAAAAAAAGAATACCATGTTCAGCAGTTCTCTTTTGCATGCTGCTTGATCTTGGAAGCATAGACAAGGCTAAAAGCCTACCGCTGATTAAAGGCAGAACAGGAAGGATTAAACCATTATCATTTCTTTAAATGCTGGTGAAGCCTGGTATGTGCCCCGTGGAAAATCACAACAGGTGCGAGTATGGCCCAATTTCAACAACCTCTGCAACTCAAGGGGCCAGTTCCTGTGCTAGCGACTGGCCTTTCAACTGCAAAGGTTCCGACTAAATTAGCTGTAAAAGATCTTTAATTAAAATGACTATGGTGGTTTTGGCTTGCTCAGCGTGTCTCCTTGTGATTGGTTACATCACATACCATCACAAATTTGGCACAACTGGCAGAGCTGTTACCGAAAATGTACCTCAAGGAGAAGAAAATGAAGCCCTCCTCACTCCCCTGTATTTTTTTTCTCTACAATGACGGCTCAGAAACTCATTTTGTGGCTTTCTGTAGATAACATATTGCTTCCCTCATTCTGAGCTCGTTTTGACCTTGATAGCTTGACTGTGCCTGAGGAGAGCAGGACTGGACAGTTTCACTACCACACTTTATCTGCCATTTTCAAAGAGCTGATGTTTAAGCTTGCATAGTGATAGGACCGTATTTGGCAGAGAAATACTGACTTTTCATTTGTTGTACAAATATTAAGGATAACTTTTGGATGATCTACACTAATAGAACTTGCTCTTCTGAGTTGGCATCAGCAGTGGTACAGGCTGCAAATTAAGAGGAACCTATCAGATGAATTGGTCTGCGACAATAGATCAGTTATTTACAAGAAATCAAAGGCAATGAGTATCTAATCTTGAAGGCTGGTGAATGTTCTCACTCAATGGGTGTGAAATAATTGGAGACAAATAGTCTCCCCACATCTGTTTAAATGACTAGAGAAAAAGAGCATGAATCTGTCTGATTTGTGCCTACAATTGCTTTAAGCATACAAAAGTTTGGTGCAATAGCAGATGAAATTAGCAGTATCAGACCACAGGAAAAAATGTCGAATTATCAATTTGTCACAGAAAAGTGACTTTCTGTTCAGCAGATCTAGTATCATGTAGTAGGCCATTCTACTTCCAATAAGCACAAAGTATGAGTCTCTATCATTACTAAGACACACTCCTTCTTAAATATCAACATTCAAGTTTTAAAAATATATTCTAGTTTTCACCATGTCTGCAGGAGTTGCAATTTCACACTGCCATCAAATTATGGTTGACATTTATAAATTACTCTGGTTTCACAATGGGTTTTGCTTGGCTAAGTCCAAGTTCACATTACTTAACTTGTAAGAATAAATTCCCGTGCTTTGCTGTCATATGACAATATAATCATTTAGATTAGATGAAAAATTAATAAGAAAAACAGCCCATACACCAGAATCAGGAAACTTTTGTGTTTTGACCTGCCAATATATCACTTCCATGGACAAGGCTTTCTTCTTTTATGAACAGCAACTGCATTGCAGAGGGGCAAACTTTATCACCCTTTTTCAGTGAAAAATGCTGGAACTACATACTATTTTTGGGCTATTTATAGCTTACCAACAATATAAGAATTTGCCTTAACTTGAAGTATTATTCCAGTTTCTCCCTCAGATTCACACCATTGTCCGCAATGGGTGTGTAATTCCTTAAACCCTTAGTAATTAGTCCTATCTTTATTTTCCTGTTCAGCAGAGGAAACAAAGTGGGACAGTAACAAAATGACAGTAAAAAAATGCGGAACTTTATGAACGAAGTGACATTGCCTTTTGCCACGCAAATGTGATAGGCCATAGACTTTACTCACCCTGACAGGGTGGCCTGTAATACACGTGCATGCAGAGGGAATAACAACTGAAGCACAGAAAAATGAATTTAACGAAGTGCCACAGTCAACTCCTTTATGGCTGGAAGTACAAGCATTTTGCCACAGCACAGTAAATCTCAGCACCCCCATCCCTCTTCTCCTTAGCTCCATGCCATTTGATCCTGAGGCTGATACGATCTGGATTTTGACACGTTTACCTTAGCAAGCTTTTGCAGACTAAGTTACAAAGAAAAACACAAAGACCCAAACTGGTGGTACATGCAGGACAGAATGTCAAGTCACACCTAGGAGCAGGTTTGTATTTTATTCTGCTTTTAAAGTTATAATATTATCAAGGGATTGAGAAGCAGGAAAAAAAATGCAGCAGGACAGCACAGAAAGGATAACTCCAGAGATGGTAAAGGCAAGTCTATCAAAGACATGAAAACAACTGCAAGGAAATAGCAGAATTTTTCAAACAAAGCTGCCTGGGGAACAATTTTTCTATGCTTACAGTTAGCTTCCAAGTGTGTTCCCCCTGCTGAAGGGAGCATGTGCTTAACACATGTGCTGGCTCAGGATTAGGCAACTGACAGTTGCGGGTATTGCAGAATATGCTGACATGTCTGACCAGCTCTACTGTTAGAGGATTACGTATCCCAGAAGTACTGGGCTAAAAACCCTGGGAATAAGGACGTTGGCAAACACAGACAAAACTGGTCACCGAACACTGCAAGCTTTAGATGCTTCTATCACAAACCCTTCCCCCATCCCATCCCATCCCATCCCATCCCATCCCATGATCAGGAAGAAGGCCAGTGCTTATGGCAAACCCTCCTCCCCCAGCAGCTTGCTGAATTTTGTGGCCCTCAGCTACACTGACTGCAGGCTGTGGTCCTGCTGGAGCCCGTCAGCAAAGCAGGGCTCTGCCCACAAAGGTCAGCACCGTGCCAGCAGCTTGACATCTGACAACAGCATTTGGAGATGCTGGGAAAGAGAAGGTGATCTTGCATAAAAAATGTGGTCCTAAAGTCCCGACTTCTGACCATCAAAGATCCTGCTGCCCTTTCTGAGAGACAGTTTGTCTCCTGGCCAAACTCCAGTTTGTGTAACTGCATTTATTGGATAATTGTGCTTTCTTAAATTGTCCCAACAGTTTCAATTTGACACGGTGCTATTCACTTCCTTTCAAGATGCCATGGGGTGTTAGTGTGCTGACAAGCAGCTGTTACATTTCACCAAAGAAGCGCCTGCGTGGTGGATGAAAGCAGTGCCTATGTGTGCATCACGTGCTTACACATGGTAACAGAACTGTAAATGCTTCAGGGTTCCTCAGATGTGAACAGTCCTGTGTAAGTTACAAAAATTAGCTATGAAATAGTAAAATAACTCGCTGTATCTGTTACGGGTGACCTGTGATGAAGGTAGGCCACTGGTGGGCATTTAGTTGCCATTGCTTGAATATAATAATCTTGCTTCTCTTTCTCTGGTGGGTGAAGAAAGCATCACAGCTGAAAAGAACATTATAACTTGAGAAAAACAAACCAAGGGCTATTATAAACCCTAGCCAATAAACTTAACACAGTAGCCACCACAATTTGACTTATTCCAGCAAATGAGAAAAGAGAAGCCCAAGGCAAGAGTTCTTTTCAAACTGCTGTCCAGGTGTGTATCACCACTTCATCATGTTCATGTCCCACTTGCTTTGGATGTTGAGCTCTTTGTACACCCAGTACGCCGAAGATCAGATCTGGTTTGGCAAGTCAGGCTTTTACCATCCTCTATGAGCATGCAAGAAGAAGTGGGGCAACTATCCCCCATTTCCTTTACCAAAGCACTGAAGAATTCTGCAATATCAGGATTTAATTCCAGGAAGGGACATCATATTGTGTTACTTTCACACTGGGTAACTCATGTTGTTATTTGCTCAAAGATAGGTAATAGGAATCCTTGAAAAATAATAGTAGTAGAATAATTATGCCTAAATGAACACCTTTTCCAGATGCTCCCAAGACAAAATGAAAAAAAAAAAAACACCTTGAATCCATAATACCATCCTACAGAGAATTTTCTACAGGCAACAATACAACAATACAAAGTTGGTTTTAACCTTAAAAAATTATGCCATTCATTTCAACAAGAAAACCTATAATAAAATCTAGCCTGGCCCTTACTATTATTAGTGTCCACTACCACTCATAGTGCTCCAAGTTGTCCACAGGAAAAAAAAAGCAAAAAAAATAAAAAATAAAAGGAGGAGAGCTTGAGAGGGACACACTAATTCACAGACATCTGAAACAATTTCCATGCTACTGCACAGGAGATCAAACCAAATGCTCCCCTGGGGAGGGCAGGAGCTTGCTATCATGGAGCATATGCTGCTGTTGAGCACAAGTGTTCACAGGCACCCTGCGAGCACCCTTCTACAGCATACGAGGATAATTGAGTTCTGCAGACGTTATCACTGCAAGATCACCTTGATCAAGGTTGACTTCTGCACTGAGAAACCCTATGCCTGGGGCATCTCCAGGTTCACTATGTCAGCCACACATTTTAGACAATCTTTTTTCACTTTCAAACCTCTCAGCACAATCTTAAAACAAAGCAAAAAAAAAACAAAAAAAAAAAAAAACAAAAAAAACACAGAAAACAAACAAACCAAAGAAAACATAAGCCAAAACCAAACACAAGAATCCACATGATTTTTTGTAATATTAAGGGTATTTTCTGATGGCCTAATCAAGAGAGGGAGATACCAGCTAAAGACTAAAAGATGCCTTCTGTACAAATGACTAATCTGTGTATTTGGACACCTTAATAAATAAAATCACTGGTAATATTTATGCCATAAAACAGCAGACTATATCTTCCCCAGACACAAACAAAATCCTGTAACATGTTTGGAAACAACTTAGCGTTATGTACAAAATAGCGAGTATGACTACAAAACTCTGAAGAAATTTCTATTATTAATAGCATACTGATACACATTTGCATAAGATCATGTCTTCATTCCTATTTCCCATGCTAGACTACAGTTATGAAATCAATTAGATTCAATGGGAAAGGTTTCTATTTGTTTAAAATTTTGTCAGGCCCACAACCTGCAAGGCCAAATTTTGTTTGGCCTGTGAAGCACTGGCAATTTTACTTAAAAAGAAACACCAAGCTCACAGACTGCAAACAAACAGCAGAATTAGTGACTGAAATCCAAATATGCCCTGAAACAGTTATAGTCTTTCTTCAACATTTAACTAATTTTATCAAAACACACAGCTACTTAAAAGGTTTACTTGTCAAACTGCTGGTTTCAGCTTTTCTAAGCAAGCTTAGGCAAAATGAAATAATGAGAATTTTTGTTTTTGTGAAATAGGTGACTGAGAAAGATCAAGATCGTTCCCTGCTGTATGCTTCTGTAACCACACTTAGGTCTCTTCTCCCTGATAGTTTTGCATGCTGACTTCATGAGTGACTGGGGCTATATGCGTCACAAAAAGCCAAGGGTGATCTTATGGCAGGTCCATGGGTCTAGCTTGCAGTGAAACTTCTATAAACTCCAGATAAGCTTCAGATGCCCATGCAACTGTCACAATTTCAGTGAAATCAAGAAATGCTTATTTTTCTTTGTTTCTAGCTTCTTTAAGAAGCTAGGCTAGTGAGTAGCTATGTACATCACTTCTTCACACATGGGCAGATGAAGGTGCCTCCATTCTGATAAAATCAGACAATTTAAGATGGGGAAAAAATGGAAAAGAAAAAAAAAAGGCATTTTGACATTTTCAAACTGTCCGTTTTTCCTCTTCATTTCAGAAAGGAGCTTCACGAACAGTGAATGAGCACAGACTGGCTGTCCATTTTAGGAAGCATTAGGTTTTCAATTGCTCTACTTTTTATTTCTCGCTTCCCCAGTATTCCTGAAGCAGGTGATAACCTTCCTTCTTCAGCAGTGAACTTGAGGCAAGCTATTCTCAGGTTTCCTAGCACAAAACATACAGCAAGACAGCACAGTTCTCATATTCTCAGCACCACCTTTTCTATCACTGCATATCACACTGAATGGCTATGCAAGGAATGTGCCATATTTCTCTACCTTTGTTTGTCCCAGAAGGTTTTTGTTACCCGATGTCATGCATTGTCAGCCTCTCCCTTGTGCCTGCTGCTATGGGGAGCAACACTGATCATAACTGGCACACATCTGGGGTTCAAGTGACCTGGTTGAATCTTCTGATGTGGCAGGCTCATACCTTCATTTTGGACTGCCAGATCTTAACACAGACATTTTGGAAGTTGTTTTGTATAAACTATGAAAGCATAAAAATAGATTTCTCATTCAGTATGAATACATGTAAAACATTCAAATGCCTGAAAATGATGAAAAAAGCAAGAGCCAGACGCAAGTCCTAGTAACTAACTCTGACATTGTGGACTTTGCAATTCTAACAGCTTCTACATTATAAAGTTATTTAAAATTTGTTAAAATAGCACACCAAATTGTTCTTGTTTTTGTAAGCTTTTCTACAATATATTAATCAAATCTGCATGTCTGGCTTCCATTCTCACTGATCTCCTTGATACCCTAAAGTGAAAGGAGAGATTTCCACAGATGTACAGAATAAAGTGTAATTTAATTCATCCTTATATATCTTACTCCATGAAGCAGCAGCCATCATCATCACAAAAAAATATTTCAAATATTACATTTGCATTAATGATAAAGCACAACAGTAGGAATAGCTAAGAAATACCTACCAATATACTGAAAATGGGTGTGGTACTGTTGATACCCAAAGCTGACCACTGTGGGCATTTTTGTGCACGTGCAAATGAAGGAAATTAATCACTTGGTGGGACAGAGAAAGGAGTTACACCAAACATGTAACAGTCACTCCTAAAAATGAAGGTTTATCACGTTCCCACAATGTCTGCCTGAAGTACGTGTGACCAAAAGTAACTTTAAAAAGATCTTACAATGATAGCTAATTCAAAGTCAGAAAACAAAAATTGACCTAAGTCTTTACCTTGTCCTCAAGAATGTACTTGATGTTTGACAGGGTAGTATAGAAATGACAGAATATTGCCATCTCGAGGATCCTTGGCAGCACTGCATGTTCAAAATGTCTATTTGTTACCAGTCACAACAGTAATTTAGCCATATGTGCCAAAGACTCCATTATAAACATACACCATTAACACCATATGGTTTATCTTTATTTTTATGCCAGGGCCTCTGCAGTTCCTTTTCTGGGCTGGGGTATACTTTAAAGATGGAAAACTCTCAAGAGTAGAACTCAAAACAAAAACCAAAGAAGTATTTTTAGCATTACAGCTCTTTTCAGATGGAGAATTGATAGTATTCATCTCATTATTACCAGAAAATCTGCAGTTTAAATTTAATTAGTAATACAGATTTCCTGTTTCCTTTGAAATTAATACTTAAGTTTAGTTCAGCGTCAAAGACAGAGTCAATTTAAGAGACAAGTTACATTAAGAGATTATCTAAAATTAATGCATGTTATATTATGAAAAAAATAGATACTGAATTACACATATTGCATTTCTTAATATGTATACAGTTATAAGACAGGAGCTTCCATAAAGAAAATAGCATACTTTCCAGACATTTTAGTGCTGGCACAAAGCAATAAAAAAATCACAAAACTGCATTCAAAGGCAACAGCTCTGTTAATGATCACTAAAAGAACCCAGCTGTAAATAAACCTTTAAGTCATAAATTGCATAACACTGGCATCCTCCACGAATAAAGTCTGCAAATGCCAAATACATATCCACTTACATGTTTTAGACTTCTTTCCGCCGCCCTACTTTTTTTTTTTTTGTTTTCGTTATTTTTTTTAACATCAACTTCAGAGGTGATCACTTGGGAAACACATCTCTGTTGATATACTCCTTGAAATCACCAAGGATATACTCTGTTGAATTTACAGTCATATGGGGAATACCAAGTTAAAAACTGTATTTGTACATACGTGATTGTACATTTTTTGACAGGTCTGAGATACTGGATTTTGCCTATTTGCAAAACCAATTACATCTGTAAGGCTACTTTCAAAAGGCTACTAGTTTACCAGAATTCTTGTGCTGTTTTTCTTCTTTGCTAAACAAACTTGCTCCTACTCAAAACGCACCATTAAGCCTTTGAAGGCTGCTGTTCTTACACCGCTGGTCAAGCACATCTTATTGAGCTCTCTGAGTCTTTAAGCAAACAAGAAAATACCTCACTGCAAGTTACCTGCTTGGCTTGGAGGCTGCCAGCCTGAGTACTTGGCATTGCCTGGGGGTCCTGTAGGTTTGGGCACTGAAGGAGACGTGCTGTTGTTGGTGGGAGCAGGTCTAGGGTCCGGGCTTCCATGGCTGACAGACACATTCCTCACTGGAGTGGCTGTATAAGTGGCAGGTGGGGTAGCCTCCATGGAATCACTGTACATGAATGAGGGAGAAAAAAAAAATAAGAGATACTTTGGTCACCACGAATGTGTTTGTGAAATGGAGATGTGGAACAACTTCCATCAGCTCTAGCATAGCAGAGCAGCATTTGCTATCATTTCTACCAGTGCTGTGCTGGTTATCCCAAGACAATGCTGGGCAAAGCATGGACGGAAGAAATCATACTCAACACAAGTCCTCATGAACCTGAAGAAAAATTCTCTCTCCAGCATTTGTCCTCAGAAAATGAATATTCAGAAGATGAAATAGTATTGATTCCTGTCAAATTTCTAAGCTGTTTTTCTAAGAACTGGGCACTTAGGTAATTTCTGTCAAAACCAAATACAGAAAACTAAATCTCTTCTCAATTTAAATTTTAAAAAGTTAACTGTTTCCATTATACACAGTAGTGCCTTGACCATGCAACATGCAAGCACTCAGACATATCATGAGGCCAAAACAGAAATTATCATAGATTTACAGGGTTAACAAGTTTCACAATTTAAAGAGTATATCTGAATGTTCAGTGTAGTAAGTAACAGCTACCACAATTAAAGTTTTTGCTAATAGAGGTAGCTGTCACTGGTGCTCCAATTGATTTACTATATGCAGTGCTTACAAGTCCAGTGAAGCACAAAGTGCATCCTGTTACGTTCAAATGATAAAAGATATTCAGACATTTGTACAATGCAAATGGAAGCATTTAAAGGGTACATTAGACTTTGTAAAAGCTTTGTATTAAGTCTTTTTATCAGCAGATTCTGAGGCAATACAGATACTGAATAAAAATGCCTTTGCAGACTGAAAGGAAAAGGATAGGAAGACATTATCTGCCATTAAGCAGCAGCTCAGTGCTACTGACTTGGTAGTTTAGGACTGGCTTCCAGAAAAATGTCTGACTGTAATTTCATTGTCACAGAAGTATAATTCTAAGTTGCTGAGTTCATCTGACACATAACTCATCAAACCAATGGACCACTCACTGGATAAGGAGTTGGCTGGATGGTCACACTCAGAGAGTTGCAGCCAATGGCTCAATGTCCAAGTAGAAACTGATGACAAGTGGCATTCTTCAGGGATTTGTATTGGAACTAGTGCCTTTCTGTCTTTGTAGGCAATATAGACGGTGGGATCTAGTGCACCCTCAGCAAGTTCGCAGACAACACCAAGCCGAGTGGTGCAATTGACATTCTAGAGAGAAGGGACGCCATCCAGAGGGATCTGGACAAGCTTGAGAGGTGGGCCCATGACAAACTCATGTAGTTCAACCAGGCCAAGGTCCTGCATCTCGGTCAGGGCAACCCCAAGTACAGACACCAGTCAGAAAATGGCTTGAGAGTGGCCCTAAGGAGAAGGATTTATGGGGTGTCGGTTCATGAAAGATTCAACATGAGTCAGCAATGTGCACTTGCAGCCTAGGTCAACCGTATCCTGGGTTGCATCAAGAGAATGTGATCAGCAGGGTAAGGAAGGTGATTCTGCCACTTCACTCTCATGAGACTCCATCTGGAATACTGCATCCAGTTCTGGAGACCCCAGCACAAGAAAGACAATGAGCTGTTGGAATGGGTCCAGAGGAGGGTTGTGAAGATGATCAGAGGGCTGAACACACTTCAGAAGTAATTTAGGAAATTAGCACTGGAAAAGCCTCCTAAATGTATTTAGATGTTTTGATACCTTCCCTTCTCTCCCTTCAAAAATCTAAGAGAAGCAGATGATATGAGGTTATAGATGTCTAAATCTCCATTCATCCTTAAATGGAAACTCTTGTACAGAGCTGTGTAGCACAAATACATGCTTTAAAGAAAATAATTATGTCTCATACTGTTATTATCCAAAGGAAGAGCTGTGTTCCTAGCAGAAAATTAAATACAGGTTGTCATCATATAACTTCTGGCACTGCTGAAATGGTAACAAGGGACAAATCTCAGACTTTCCTGAGCAGACTTTTTCTAATGCAAGCCCAATATAGCAGGGTATCCGTCTGTAAACATCATCAACCAAGCCCCAGCATGTACTAGTTACTCAGTCTTGTACATCAGTATTTTCCAAATAGTTCTCTGGATTACAAATGATACTTTCACTCCCACTTGTTGCCCAGAAAGACTGTGAATTGGGAACAAATCCTGTGGGGTTTGAAGAAGCTTGCTGACAGGAAAGATCATATAATATCTAAGAGTCTGTAAGTGCTTTCTTCATATAGCCAGGAATTCTGTGAGGTTATTTTCCCTTATGAACACTAAATCTTTAACGACAAAAACACAACAAAGAAAAAAAGATGTGAGCAAATCATTCTTCTTGGCTTTTGGCACAAACCAAGTGAAATGTGATAGCCTTGATTCCACTTTATGGAGTCTAAAACAAAACAAACAACAAAAAAAGCTTTAACAAACAAGTATGAGTTCCTTTGTATTAGGCATTACTAGCCATTGGTTATCTGCTCATCCCAAGCAGGAACTGAATACATATTACAGGAACTAAAATAACTCCTACAATGTATGCACAGTGCCTGATGTAGCTATGCTTTGAAGCTGTAGCTTTGAAGAAATGAGAAATTTTAATATGAGATCTCTGAGGCATTTATATTGAATAAACTTTGAAACGTAACAGTCAGGAAAGAATGAGTTTTCTGCTCTCGGGTCAAGTAAACTGTTGCACAGATGCTTCTCCAAAGAGTTACATATAGCAGGATATCAGCACAACTGAGATAAAACCTGATCCTAAAATCTCACTTTCTTGCTTTTAGATACATCTTTTAAGTCTTATGTAACTGATGACATATTTTGTCTGGTATCCACATACACATTATCTGAAGATACGTGCAGAATATCAGTTATCAGAAAAAGCCAGGCATGAGAATTGTAAAACCCTGCAAATGAGGAAAGACATTTGTCTTATGCCCTTGCAAAAATAGAAGAAATACTAAGTGCTAAACTTGATCCTACTCCTATCGCAAACCCACAGTCTCATTCAACATTTAAAAATGGCTTTTACATTTTGCATTAGCCTAACAGCATTCCAATAACTTGCAAGAAAGAAAAAAAAGCGTAAAACAAAAGAAAGAGCAGAGAAAGTTATGTGGGCAGAAATATTTCCATATCAAGTTACAGTAAGGACATATGCAGTGGTCTACACAAAAAGAATTCAACTTTCAGAACAAATATTCCCCCACAGGGTCAGACTATCTACCTTTCAATGGCATTAGGTCAGGTACATAAAGCAACACCACATCTACATCTATTTTTGTTAATGTTTCCCACAACTTCAGTGTTTTTTGACACATGGTTTAATTTTATGCAAGATCTTCAATTCTTGGAGAGTCAAGATATTAAATACATTGTTTCTTTTGGTTTATATACATAATCTGGGGGGAGGAAGGGGATTTAAAAAAAATAAAAAATCACAAAACCCTATAAAGCTTAAGGATCCATTGCCAACAGGATGAACACTTAAATTAGTAAAAGACTACATGGCTACCCTATACAACAACAAAACACATCACATTCTGAGGGATCTGGCAGAGGAATAAAATGTTTAACGCTACTTCAGACCAGTTAATAACAGATGTTGCATTAGTCAGAAAAACACCAAATTTTCTGTCAGCTATACAGTACACTGATATTTAAGAGAGCAAGCTTTCTAGAATAGAGATGAAGTGAAAAAGACTCAATAAAAATATTTCCAGAGCAACCCACCTGCAGAACAAGACCTAGGTGCTGTTTTTGCTATATTTACAACCATTTTGAGTTTTTCCCTGAAGACAATGCAAATATGAACTACCTCAATAAAATAGGTTCATTAACCTTTTGGAAATACTATTTACCATAGAGGTAAAAAAAAAACAAAACTTGAAGTTGTCGAACCTTAGTTGTCTTGGTTGTGCCTGTTGTTTTTTTGAACAAGACAGTGTATTATATGATGCCATACCCTAATCTCTTCGTGGACATAAGATTTCAGTACTACATCCTCACCAGCTATTGCATTGTGGGATTAAGCGAGCTGATGTTTAAAATAATTTTTCAGCATTGTATTTGTGCAGATATTACAGTATGTCATTAGACTGGTGGTAATGCAAAGATATTTTAATATCTAGTTTATCACACGCATTGATATGTTCCTCCATGAGCTATAACTTTTTCCTTTTCCTCATTTAATCGTTTTTGCTTGCTCTTTGTTGAACAAATGGGATGATACATACTTTCTGATGTTAAATTGTAAGCATAATTTGTTTGGTTTTTTTTTTACCTCCACTTTTGCTGCACGTTTCCCATTCTATACAATGAGATTGTGCTCCTTTTCCAGTTACGAGGCAGCACAGAGCCTCGTTTCTATGGCTCCATCTAGTGGCAATCTCTTCTTCCTTACCGGCACTGACTGCTTAAGATTACAAGGAAATTGCTACCCTACCCTACCCAAGGACATTGTTACCCTAGTATACTGTGTACTAACTTTATATCAACACCGGTTATTTATGCATTTACATGTTCAAAAGTACACTTTCCGAATCAGGAGAGTTTCTATTTTTCTCATGGGCAAAAGGTAGATAAACAAAGTCAGTTTCACAGTCAACAACTCAAACCTGTTCTTGCAACAAGCTAACTTCACTTTCAGCTTATGCCACAAACACAGAACATCAGTGAGTAAAAGAAAAAAGAAAAGGGAAGTCAGAGAATTAATTTTCACCACCATTATTTGCTCTACTAAATGATCAGCAAATAACACAGATAAAGAATTGTTGGCAGCATGTCTTCAACTTCATCTGTGTTGCACAAACATAAGTGCTACAGAGAATTTATGTTTGGGTGCACACAAAAAAGAAAATTTTGATACAGCTTAACATCATTTTTGTGTGTCTAATAACACTACTTTCCTCTCAGAAGTCAGGGCTGCTTTAGCCTTTTTCAGTGACACAAGTCACCCTGGAAGCTATGAAAAAGTAGGCAAATGTCTAATACATAACACATTTTTTACATCAAGTGGTTCTCAGCTCTATCTTTAATTGAACCTTATCTCCTGAAGTGTATTACTATAATGAAAATGCAAGTAAGCACAAGAAAATCCACAGATTACATCTCCCTCAGCAGTGCTTAATATGTACTGTCCCTTAAAATATCCGTAAATATTTTCCCCTTTGAGGCTGAAGTCTATTACAAAGAATCAGCTTTTCACAGGAGCTGGTGTTAACATAGTTGTGGTCAGGAAACAAGAACAAAAAGTCCTGTGCACTGAACAGAATCAGAGTCAGAACAAAGAACCTGGACAGCAAATAATTTTTAAAAGACTTATTTGCTGCTCTACATGCCAGTTATTTGATTTCATACATTAAAAACGAGATTTGAAAAATAGCAGTGTTCCAGGAGCATTCTCACAGCCTAACATTCGGCATGCTTGCCCAAGGAATTGTTGCAAATAATTCATCTGGATATAGTTTTCAAGCCAGAATGCCATTTCTTCTCTAGTCAGCTATTTAGTGACAGTGCCAAGAAACACAACACAAACAGTACCGTGCGTCTCAAGTGCACCAGATGCTCACCTGGACTTAGTATGGTGGATTTATACAAATAGCAATGGCAGGACCAGTGTGCAGATTAGTTCTGAAAACAGGTGAAATCAACAGGATTTGGGGCTGGGAACAGTACGCCAAAGAGCACAACAGGCAGACTGCTGAAAATGTGCAGACAACAGAAACAGGCTTTGAAGGTGAAGCCAGTTCTTTAAAGTCCTCAGTGTCAACCACATGCAACACTGGGACAATACCTCTTGCTCTTTGGCAGCTCCAGAGCACTTGTTGACTTCCTGGAAGGCTTGATGGCTTGCAAAGGAGGTTTACTGACAGGGGTGATGAGCAGAGCATCCAAGAGCAAGCGGTAGGCACTAGGTTCAGAGAGCCTAACAAGCATTTTAAAGAACCATGTAGAGAAATTAGTTGACTAAATAGAATTCAGGTTGGCTACAATTAACTGAAAAGACAAATAAATGACAGGTTCAGCAAGTTCTACAGCAGTACAGATAAACTGAACTGAGAAATGCTATCCAAGTAAGTGGTCCCTTGCACTCCAGTGTGCAAGAAAACATACCATGATGTGAGAAACATTTTTTTTTAATCTTTAATATTTTTAAAGGTTTATTTAATCTTTTCCCTCATTTATTTTAATATCTGGCTTTGTGTATTTTCCATTACATACATAATATATTAGTACAATATTATAGAAATTAATAAATATACATATACTGCAAATGCATGTTCAAAATTTTTTTTTATTTTTTTATTGATTGATGTGCATGATCAAAAAAGTTGAGACTACTGGTCTAAGTAATCCCTTATAAAGAGCAATGTGATAAAGATTTAGATGCAACTCTCAAGTTGCTGTCTTCGGCATCCAAAAGCTATTGAAAGATACAGATTATTCTTTATCATCTGTACAACAGTTGTTACTTTCAATTTGTTTACTGACTGAACCACAACATGAATGTCCATGAAGAAAGGTAGAATTACTCACAGAGATGCAGAGCAGCAGTTCGGAGCTAAAATAAAAGGACACAGGAGCTTTGGAAATATTCTGACAACTCACCTACAATTCTACTGTGAAAGAACTTAAAAATTCTTAAACCAAACTATAAATGGTTCCTTTAGAGTGCTCTCTACCTGGCATGGACAGCAATGGCAGCAGACACGGCAGCAGCAGCCATACTTTTAATTTTTGATCTCTGCTTGAAAGGAGAAAAAACGGGAACAGGAGCAGGTCCAAGCTTGGCCGGACTTCCCAAAGGACTTCCCAGCAATACTGTTCTAGCACACAAGCTTTGAACCAATAAAGAATACAAAGAAAGATTGACAGAAAAACAGACAATACTGGACAGTATTAACTACTGGAAAGCGATGCTACCATAGGTTACCAGCTCTCAAAGATTTCAGGGCAACATATTAGTAACTTGAACACTAACACAGAAAACAGCAATGCTGATTTTACCTACAATTAGGTTTCCACTCATCAAGTCAGAGATCGGCATCTACCGTCCTTCAAGTCACTCACCCTAGGCTATGCCTCACTCTTGGCTTGTTCCCACTGAACCCTCCCCTATGCCTGATATCATTCTCCTTGGCACTGATGGAAAGAGTCCTGCAAGTCAGTTAGCTCCCTCCACATTTCAGAATAAATAAACACTAAAAACAGTGGAATATTTACTGATACAACTTCAGCATACTTCTTCCACCCCCTAGTATTTCTCCTAATTACTATCTAGTTTGAAAGGAACACAAAGAAGCAAAAAATACACTGACTCCAATGGTGAAATATAAATCAAGATCTGTTTTAAAATTTCAAGATTACCCACAGAAATGCTGTGTATTCTTTAAATCACTTCAAAAAATTAACAAAAGACTCTAAACATCTCAGTTTGTACAACTGTATATTGCAGTGCTTCTTGGATTTATACGTAGAAATCCTGCCTGAAAATGTAGCATACATCCAAGGAGTCTGCCAGAGCTATACCTTGAAAGATTTACCTTGTGTGACTTATGGATGATTTAGTTTGACAGCTTGAGATTTTACCAAAAGCATTTGTTTCGGAAGTAGGCATAGATGCATCACGTCTGCCCAAAGTAGTACAAGAAAAAAAAAAACATTAATCAAATACTTTTTATACTTCTGGAGGTGCTAACTAAAACTTAAGAGAAATTAATTTAAAGGATTGCTACAAGCACTCCCTAGCCATTAAAAATGTAGGTATGGATTAATTTTCTTGATTATTAATTACTAGCATGCCAATCTGCATATTAAAAAGGTCGAACAAACTGAAACTGAATGAACCCAGATACACAAATCCCCGTTCTTATACCCAGTGCCCACTCCCATATAGCTTAATTTTTAATTCTTCTACCCTCCCTCTTTTCAGAAGGAGTAGTGGTGGACATGAGGAAAGTTTCTCTATTGGTAACTAGTAGAAATAATTAACGTCCTTCTACTTCACAAGTCAATGCTTGTATTCTGCTCCACTAACTTCTGGTTACCAGACAATTCAGAAACATACATTTTATAACAGAGATGACAAAACTTAGAAAGGCAGGTGAATAATGTCATCAACTTCCTAAAACAGTCACCTTCCTATCAGATCTCCAATCTATGACTTAAATTTATCCTCCCCCATCTGAATAACACTCTAATTTCTGATTTACTTTTTCAATTTTTTTCTTAAGAGCTACTCCAGTTGCTAGCATGAGGGTCAGGAGATGGCTGGGAACTGCTCCAGCTTGACAACATTAACATTAAAAAATAATAATAATAATAATTTAAATAAATAAATAAATAAGGTGAAACCATATATTAAAATGGGGCTTTGACTGTGACTTTTAACAGCGAGCATCCTTGTACCTGGCAGGATTAGGAGGCACAACATCCGTCACTTCCACAGATGGGGCTGCAGAAGGTGGCTGCATGGCTGTAGGGGAGGGCAGGGGTTGCCCTGAGGTCTGTGTAGCCACATTGCACTTTTCAGGGAGAGGAGGCTCTGTGGCAGCTGTGCTTGGCAAAAGGACTGGTGCATCAGGAGAGGGCAACTCCGCAGTTATTTTCCTAGTTAATGTTAATTTGATAAAAGGTAATGGTAACAAGAATGTATGTGCATAATTTCTCATCTAATTCTTAAATATTGAACAGTAACAGACAACTCCTTCTAGATAGTGTTCGTGCACCCTCTGTGATGAGAATGAGGAAGTAGCTCTTCAGGGTTTCTTTTTCTTCCCTAGGAGCAAAATATTAATCCTCTGGAAATTAGACTATGCTGAAATGCATTCTTTGGGGGCATTTTTAATAGATGAAATTTGGAAGCTTAAAATCAGTCTTGCTTAACCAGCAGAGAAAATGCTGATGAGGCTCAACAAGAGCAAGATTTGAGTCCTACACCTTGGGAGGAATAACCACATTCATCAGTACATGTTAGCAGTCGAGCTGCTGGAAAGAAGCTCTGCAGAGAAGGCTGTAGTTGTGCTGGTGGCCAACAGGTTGGCTGTGAGCCAGCACTGTGCCCCTGCGGCCAAGAAGGCCAACGCTATCCTAGAATGCACTAACAGAAGAGCGGCCAGAAGCAGGATGAGGGAGGTGATCCTCCCCCTTTACTCTGCCCTGATGAGTCCATATCTGAAGTAAGATAACCATGAAGGATCTGGCAGTTCTAGTTCAGGTAGCCTGGGACATCCCCTTCCTCCAGCCTGACACTCACTTCTCTACTAAATAAGCAGCTTCCTTTTTTGCACGACAACTACAGATGAGGCAATTTGTTTAGGAAAATCAATGTAGAAATGTCAGACCTGACAAAAAGGCGATCTGTCTGACTTTAGGGAAGTACAGAAGCAGTTAAAAGAATTCACAACAAATGCAGAGCACATAGACTCTGGCCTTTTCTGTTATTGCCCTCAAGTAGTTCATAACTTCATAAAATGTCTTTGTAGAGCTTTATAAGTCATAAAAAGGAGTTTGAAGTAGGAAAGGAGAAGAGAAATGAATCACAGTGGCTATATATGCTCCAAAAGGAGAGCAAGCAGACTCCAAATCTTATTCAGACGTACATACTAATTGTATTTCCATTTCTCACTTGTTTTGGCAGCAGTTAGAAAAGGAGGAAGGAATGACTTGGAGTTTCTGTAGAGAATATTCTTGGCTCTGCACTAATCAGAATATACACAACAAAAATCTGTATTAATATCTCCTATTTAATGCTAACTGTTACTATCAGGACTAATTTCATTAATGAAAGGATAAAAGTAGGTCTGTAAGCCTGTAAAAAGAATTTATATAATACTTGCTGGCATTGGTTCTGCTTTATATTAGTGTTATTTCTCAGAAAGTCCCAGATTCTGTGGTTTACAGAGTCTGAAGTTGCCAGGATGACAATTTAAGGTGATTTTTTGAAACTTCCTGGAAAGACTGTAATTGCTCCTTAATATTTCTTTGCTGTTAAGCTCATAGGAATATATGGCATATATGAAATTGAATAATAATATGCTATAAATTATAGTAATTGGTTACATTGCCATATGTCTACTTTAAGCCTTCATTAAAAACATAAAACTACAATTAAAAAAAATAAAAACAAACCATTACGCTTTATACAATGGAGTTTGCTTTACAAACAGAGAACCTAGCTTTAATCCAGTAATCACATCCAGACCCTTCTTACATTTCACAGCAAGATCTTTTCTCCTTCTTGGTGGTTTGGTAGTGGGTGGTACAAATCACAGAACTTCAGCCAAGAAAAGACAGAGCCCATTAGGAAAATAAATATCTATGCCAGTCACTGACAGTAAATGCAGGGCTTTAGAGGCAAAAACAAGTCTTCTGACCTTCGGATGGACCACATCTGCATTATTAAAAATCTGATAAAGGCTCCCAGTAATTACTCCATATGGATTTCTGATAGTTGCCACTTTTAAAAATACAGAGTTTCTGGAGATCAGTTTTGGATTTACTCTCTATCCTAAACAGCACTCTGAGTAGCAACACTGGCTCGGTAATAAAATATAAACATCAAATATAGTTGCTATACAAATTATCTCGATTTGAGAAAAGAAACAAAACTATGAAGTTTCATCAAGTGGTTTACATTCTCCTTCTCACAAATTCTAATTCTTCTGCCTCCAGCTCCTTCCAAGCAAGAAATACTAATCTACTTTTTTAATGGTTGTATAAATACTTCACCTCTTAACCTTAACCATGTTTTCAGATTAAATACAACTACAATAATTTTGCCTCAAATTAATATCATAACCACTGAACCTGTTTATCAATATAAAAATTGTCCTCTTTAACACTGCATGTGATTTTGAAATGAACTAATATGAGCAGAGAAAGAAGGGAAAATGTATCTCAACATGCTGAAGTGTAACTGCACACACTGTGGTGAGGAACAAGTTGCACAGTACTACACATCAGTATGCAACTGCTAACAGGGGTTGTCAAACATTACTGCAACTGATTAATAATTTTTAAAAAATCTCTACAATTTGCAATACTAATGTCTGTAACGATCTTTGTAGCAAAACAGCACCCATGCAGTATGTTTTCTGAAATGTTAATTGCACTGCCTTGAACAGAAGTAATCTAAACTTCTGCTCTAAGGAGAGCACCATCTGCAAGGATAAAGTATAAAATACTATACCCCTGCAGTTGTCATACCTCATCTCAGAAAGCCTTCCAAAGGAAATTAACAGCCATTATGCATTTTATGAAAAGTTGTAACCTATGTCTCTCTCAGAAGACATCTCCTCCATATGTCTTTTTTCCTAGTGCACTGTAATCGAGTGCAAATGTAGACAAGAATCTGTCTTAATTCATGTTTGAAGCATTACAGAGAAAAATAAAAGAGAAGGAAAAGAAGGACACATTTTGCTTAGAGCAGCTTTAAAAATTTGCAATATAAGGCATTTGAAAAATGTAGAGGGAAAAAAATCCACAGGAAAAAAAATCGGCAAGGTGTCACTATTTAAAAGGATCATAGCTGGTGTCCTGCAAATCATCATGCCATGTTCTACTTGGAAGATGATGCTGCGTATATTCCTGACCTAAAGATAGCTCATAATGAAGCTGAAGACTTTCCCAGCAAGTTACACAAATAATGACATTTTGACATTCTGCTAATACCAGTAAAGAGTCTTTGAAAGTGAATTCTGCTCTTTAAGAAAGTGAATCTATTACACAGTCCGTCTTGGACAAATTAAAACCTCAGAACTCCAAAACCATCCTATATTATGTTGTAAGTGGCACCACAGATAAAGAACTTAGCACAGAAGTCTTTCTGGTTAGGTAACAAAGCACACTCCATCACCGCTACTGCAAATAGCACTGCCATGTCTTGTAAACCTGCAAGGGCAAGAACATTTGACCTAACATGGTACAGATGAAGGTTAATGAGAAACCAGTGTTGGGGACTGTAAAGCAAGGAATTAAGCCATCAGACCTTCATCATTCCTAAGAATGAGAAACAAGTGCGCAATTTTTGGCTCAGAGGCAAAAATGCTCCAAGAGTTCTCTTTTCACCATTTTAAACTCCACTTCTACTCTAACAATCACCTTGCATATGAGGAAGAGCAAACATGATTAGGTAGAAGTTCTTCAGTAAGTGTATCCTAAATAATAAATGATGCACTGGGAAGTAAAGGATGGGAAATTTTAGTGCATAATAATTTAGTGCAATTCACTTTAATACTTCTCAATTTACTTTTCAAGTTATTAAATATTTCACTTATCCCACTCTTGCACAAGCCAAAAAACAAAGTGGATTCCTGATTGTTGGTTTGTGGTGGTTTTTTTTCCTTTAAAGAAATAGTTTTGTTTAGCACTAGAACTTTGTGGTTGTGTGTGCATGATAAACACTAGCTACCCACAAGGAAAAAAAAATCAACATACACACACCTTCAATAATAGTTTTAAAAGAATTCCAATCACTGTCAGAAGACTTAAACCCAAAGATGATCTCCAAAATATCAAGAATAGTGTCACTGAAGCTATCAAGGCAAACGACAGAAGATTTGCCAATTTGAGCTGTTAAGGGATTCAGGGAACAAAAACACTGATGATGCATCTATATGCAATAAGCATTGTGCCATATATTAACAAATATCCACAAAACTGTTCATAACACTACTTAGCATTTTTTTTCATTTCTCCTCTCCATTCCTTTCCTACCATTTTCAGGAACGTCCCTAATGAAAGACAGATTAAAAAGACAATTTTAAGTGAATGACAGCTCTCCACCCCACAAGATAATGAAATCTTAAAGATTTACCTCCCAGGAGCTGTTGCAGCAATATGTTCAGTGAATCTGGGAGATGGGGCACTGCCAGGGGAGGACTCTGCTATCGGCAGAAAAGTGGCTGCAGACTCTGGTCTAGCACCATTTTCACTTCATTCACAGTAACAAAACATACAAAGATTTTTAATCCATACTGAAATAGCATGCCGGATAGGATACACAGTGCTTAAAAATGTTAGTGAATTGTGGGGAAAAAAAAACAAAAAAAAAAAAAAAAAAAAAAAAAACCCACCAACAACAAACCAAACATCTGCAGTTTATAGTGAAATACAAACGGGAGATAAAATGAGGCACAACATTCTTAAGAGGTGTCTCACTTTTAGTGAAGGGTGAGAAGTGTCCTGAGTGTCAACTTAGAAAGCTAAGGAACACATGTTTGATATTACATTACGTGATGGAAAAGTTTTTAGGATACAGTGGAAAAGAAACAGAGCTGGTGGTACTCACACCCTGTGTTCTATTTACTATTTAATGTGACTTTCTGGGATGTTAGTTTCGTGAAGATTACAGTATGCATTTCTTCACCTTTTTTTTTTTTTCCAGACAAGAAAATAATCAAGAAAATGTTGCATTAGAGCACCTCTACTTAAAGAAAAATACCCACCAGAAATCTTACTGTAATATACAAAAGTAAAAGTGAACAACCACAAGCTTAGAGCAAACTAAGGTAGTCTTACCAGTAGGGTTTATTTTATTTATTTGAATTAGCATGCAGAACTAAGAATATTAATAGGCAGGAACCCATACTAAGTGCTGAATAAAGAATAGATAATGTGGGATGACCAGGGAGCAGACCTCATAGGCATTAAAGAGGTGGATGGAAACTCTGGCACAAGTGGTATCGTCAAAGCTTGGGTGGCCACAGAGCTTTTAGTCAGATTAGCAGAGGTATCCTGGGCTTCTGCTCTGTTATTCAGATCTGCAGGTATGCTTTACAGGTATTTGTAACAAGGGGAAAAAATAAAAGAATCACATTATGTATTTCATTACTGATCAACTGTGGGACAAATACTTCCGAGCAGCTACAGATTAGACAAACTATAAATCTAGGAAAATGCAGACACTTCTTCACTCTGGACAGTGAATTGATTCTACATTTCAACATTAAAAAAAAAAAATAAAATACAACAAACAACAGTAAAACAAAACAAATCTGGATCCAGTGGCTCAAAAGTCTATAGTTAAAAGTGAACATAAACATACTTAGAAATAGGATACTGTGGAATTAGAACTGAGCAGTTCATAAAATGTGTAAATAAACTAGACTTTCCCTTTCTAAATTTCAAGTCACTGTCTTTAGAGCTGCAACCTACACATTTCACCGATAGCCCATCATTTCAATTTCCCATCCTCCCACGTAACTGAAAGAAAAATATATATGTATGTATATTATCCACATAAATATCCCTAGGAACTGCAGTTTAGGGAGAGATAATAATACTAAAAGCCCACATGGCATTTGTCTTGGACAGAGCCCATAAAGTTTTAATATTACAAGTTGTGATATTTATTTGTAAATTACTGATGGAAGACAAGTTTCTATTCCGTTGTTTGTCATATTCTCTTTTTTAGGTGATCACTTTAAATTTAAGCCTATTCATTTATATCAAAAACAACTTTAGAATGTTTTTCTGACACATACTGGAAGTCAAATGTGAGCTAAGGCATGTCATCCACATACAAATGGAAAAGCCATCAATAATTTTGGAAACAGTAACGAAGCCCAAAATGTAATGTCAATGAGTGTTGTGTAATGGGGATACTGAGTGAAGAGATGACAACTTCATAGCAGTAAATGTTTTATATGTTCACATATATGTTCACATAACATTTTTGGGAATTACTTTTTTTTTTACTGTGAATTCATAAAAATACAATACTTCAGGTAGCCTTACTCAAACTACACTGATACTCAGACTGAGAATGCCTATGTTTACTTTTAATTAAAACAGACTCCTATGCTTTTGATTATTTAGAAAGACTTTTTCTCCCGTGTTTCACTAAAGTAACTCATCCCTCAAAAGAAGGATCTCATTCAGGAACATTCTTCATTCAGGAACATCTTCCAAACATAGAAATACTCAAAGGTCAAAGCCATTCTATCCTTGTAAGAATACTTCACAGAAAATCTAAGTGATAATCTTTCATAGTTTTCATTGTATTGATAGCCAAGAAAACTATTTTCACACACAGTTTCACATTCCTAATTCAATACACTGTATTCTGCCAACTGATTATATAACAGTGTATGTGCACTTCAGTAACATTTGGTTTTAGTAACACAGTATTTGGACAACTGAGTTATGTGGTAGAAAAAAAGACAAGCTGATTGACACTTTTAATCAAAACAGCCTTCAATGAAATTATTGAAGTATTTTCCCCAATTGTCCCTAAGGAGTTAAACCAAAAGGTGCATAATAAGTGAAATGTCTTAGTCTGTCACCTGGTGCAAATTTAATTGTACTCTATGCTGTGCATTGTTATGCATCCATATCAGTGATTGTTAGTGTTAGATAACTTGGCTGTTACCTGAGCTCTCCATTCTCTGTGGTTTTTATCCTAAAGATAAAGTGACAATATGGTAAGATACTGTACTGTATATCAGTATAAACCATCTGGAAAGGAAATATAAGTGTGAAATATTTTCTTTAAAGGTGTCAATCCTTTTAAATTTTCCAACCCGTTCCCCCCAAACCCCACCACTCATTTCTACATAAGTGCTTTCTGTGAACATCAATCTGCTTACAAGACCAGTTTCATAGGAAAGACTTTTAGATAAGCCACAGAAACTACAAGCCAATTGCAATGATTCTCATGAAACATTTATGAGTGGTTGGGCTTTTATATGTGCCTCACGGTTCCCATATGAGGTTTGAAACTTCCGTGATTCAAAAAATGTAGCAACAGATGGTGGTGAATTTTACTTAATGGAATTCTTACTTCTACAGTTGGGCAAAAGGTCAACCATTTTATCAGTTTCTGTAGATCTTGTGTCAATTTTGAAAACACAAAAGATGTAACACATTTTGAACATGATTATAAGCCTTGTTACTGTTACACTTTTGTACAGATCACAGTTTCTAGTATGCAGCATGGATGATCTAATTGTCCCTCTTGCTACAGACTGTGAAGGTGTAATGAATTTACAGCTCCTTGCATGAGCAGACTACTCAGAGTCCAAAAGACTCAAAAGAAAAGAGACATCACTACATTAAAAGCAACTTTTATTAAAATACTCTTCAAGCTTCAGAAAGCATAAATTAATGAATGTGTAGCTACTATAATACATTATTTTACAGGAGAACAGAGCCATGAAGCTTTTATAAACACTAGAAATCCTAAGAGCTTCACTCTGAAATAAATAAATACTACCATCTTGTCCTGCTCTTGTTAGAAGCTTTGTGTTGAAGCTCTTACAGGTAAGGTACACAGCAACATTCTGCTCACTTTCTTCTAGCTTTTCTACAATATGAACAGTTCACTATAAGCAGCAGAATCTTTATATTTAGCTTACACTTGGATCGGCAACCAGCAATTGTTTATTATTATTATTATAATTACTACTTTCATTTGATTAAAAGCAGTTTGTCTTCTTGTTCTACTCTGTAAAACATTTACAACCACTCTAAATTTGACTTTCTGAGAATTTAATGAAATCCAAAACAATTATTCTGTTAAGTACCACAATCTGAAAAAAATGCCCTTCTTCACCCTCTTCTCCAATCCCTGAATCAAATACCACTTCTTATTCTCTTGTTCGCTGTTTTCTGCTTTCTAACAACCTACAGTAACTCAAACTCAGCAATGCAAATGACTCTTTTAAGGCAAAAAGAACTGCAACCGCCATCTTCTCCCCCTCACTGGGACACCCAAGTTGTTCTGTGATAAGTTGTTTTTTTGTTTGCTTTTTTTTTTTTTTTTTTGTCAACTAGTGACTAGCACAAAAACATTTTCATCTCAGTTTTTATACATCAGTAGGAAAGTGTTAGAAAAGTATAGAAAAGGCTAGAATTTCTCTCTTAGTGAGGCTATTGAAATACATTTTCTATTTTATTTTATTTTTGCAAAGCAGATGGAAAAGAAGAAAGGAAGTGTTTGCATTTTGCTTTTGCAACTTGGGTAAAATCACTGGACATTAAGAACACGTGCTGAGACTTCATGGTGCCAGTCACGTAATTTTGTATATTTGGGGCTAAAGACGTGGATGGGGAGCTTTTCCCTGTGGAAAGAAGTGACAGAAGAAAAATAAGATAGAGAGAAAGAAAGAAAGCTTGTCTTAAGCAGTTTCACAAGCAGGCATGCAACCTCCATGCACTACTCATATCCGTACATCTCCTTCCTGTCTTTCAAGCTGTTGGATCCAGTGTTAGACAATGCCAATAGGAAGACTCCCAGCTGAACAAACGGTAAGATTTAGCCAATATGTGGTCCTCATATTGAACAATGCTTATCCCAAAGCAAGGAGACAGCTGATACTCATTCAGACTAGAACAGTAATATTTTCCAGCTACATCTTGAAATCTGATACGCACTTGCAAATCAAAAATGCCTGGTTAGATTTAGAAAAAGAAAACGTTGACAAGCTGGACCTTGCACAGAAAAGCGAAACAGTCCAAGTTTATGGAAAAGCTCAAACTCCTGCTCAAATATTAATACTGGACTGTACAAACATGGATTTAAAAAGGTTGATCTACTCAGAAAAATCTTGATTTTTACATGCTGAATTAGATGGCAAAAAAGCAACATTTTAAAAAACACTCAGACTTCACACAAATGCAGAAGTAACACTATCAGTTATGAAATAAGACATGCAAAGGACTTAAGCAATAATGTAAAACATTGACTCACTTAGACTTCTTTCCACCTTCATGTTCTGGTTCTTTCACTGCAAGAAAGAAGAAAATTTTGACGTCCTAAGGCACACAACAGTGCTGCCATACAACAAGATTCTCCCCTGCACCGAAGTATTCACCCCAGCAGGAAATTATAACAAGCCACATTTGGATCACTCAATTCTAAATATGCCCTAAGGGAAATGAGATATGTCTATAAACTTGAAGAGCCCCTTTGCCAGCACAATTGCTGTACAGTGGCTCTGCTAGTCTCTGTAACATCTCTTGGCCCACAGTCCTTGTTGGCACTGAGAAAGCAATGAGAAAGGGAGCTGAGAAGGAGTAGAATTTTGGAGGCACTTGTTTTGGACAAACATCCAGAGGGTTTGAATGGGATGATAAGTCAAGCATCTGTCTGTATGGTGATGACTTATCAAGGAGCTAGAGGACTGCAGGCAGAATAACATAAAACCGCAGCCTGGTTTTAAGTTTAGTGAACATAGCTGGAATCACACTTTTGTAACATTTACCAACATGACGATATATCAATACGGGGTCAAAACACAGATGTATTACTTGATATTGTGGTCTCATTCCAACAGGGAGAGAACTCAAAGAAAATAAAGATGCAGTACTAGACTAGTGCAACACAGAACTACCAAGCAAAACTGTCTGAATTCAGAATACTGCATTTCACAGAGACACTAATCCACATTCAGTGAGATATTATCATTGGTCTCTAGAGTAATTCTGCCAGAGAACCGATAGCTGATTTAATCAAATCTGCCCCCAGGGAGGGAGTCCACTTTACTGACTGCCTCTATTTTGTTATTATTAAAATATGCACTTATCGTAGCACTAGCTGTAAAAAGCAGAGAGAAAAAAAATGAAATTATCAACCATTACATTAGCTGTCTGTCTGAACATGACAGACATCAAACATTCTGATAATTTTTATATAGTTTTACAGATATCAGCCAATAAATCAAAACTGAGAGCATTAAGTGAAATTCAAGTTCCATCATAAAATTGTATGACTGGGAAAGATCTGCATTTTCAGTTTCAATCTACAGTAAAAGTAGACATATTATATCATAAACAAAAGATGGAAACATGCCCTTGGAATAAACTGAGGAGCTATGAAATTGTGCTTCTGATTAGTTAAATCGTTACAGATTGCATACCTTCATAAAATTGTCAAAGATTTTCTATGTGCCTGAAAAAGCTTTAGTTTTTCTTTGCTCTTTCTAAATTACAGCATTTGAACAGAAGCATTGCCATTTTGGTCATGCAGAAGTTGAAATAAAAAGCACGTACATATTTGCCAACTATTTTAGGAGTAGAAATGATAACATTAAGATCTAACTTGAATATATCGATACTCAAATTAATAAGAAGTAATGTCTACTAATGCACATATCCTAAGTTATCTAGGAATTTGAAGAGTTTCACAAGAATACCTTTTGTAAACTGTCTTCTGAAATTGCCTTCTGCCTCCTCAGTTTATTATCCAGGAGGAGAAAAGTAGTAAGTGTGACTGAATCACTTTATTATTTCCCCCCATCAGCTTAAAGAAAACCAACACCAATCTTCCCACAGGCTTTACTTCTATTTCCTTATGAAGCTACTCACTATGATCAGTGCCAGTGATCTGGGCAAGGATGCGAAAAGAGCGTGACTGGGTGGTGCCTGTTCGGGGATGCCAGTCTTCAGTGTCTTCAATCAGCCGCTTCTTGCTGGCATCGCTGTGAGTAGGGGTGTGGTAGAACTCCGTATAGGTATCCACAATATGCTTCCGTGGGGGGCTGTGTCAAAGAGAGAAGAGAATAGTGAGCTAAAAGTTTCTTCACGGACCATCTAGGTTAAGATACTACAAAGATATGGGCAAAACTGTGGCTTTTCACAGCATATAAAGGCAGCTTCTGAGTTTGAATATAGCAGTGAGCTCTACAAACACATCTGAACACAGACTCAGTTCTCAACAAAATACAATATGGTAATTACTCTAATTCAAATAAAATATTTTCTTTTGTTTCATTACTAGACCATTTGAAACTGCAAAAGACAGTATTATCAAGACATATACATATTTAAACATTTACCGTTTGGGTGGGATTTTCCTTGGAGATGACAGAATAACACAGCAAGAAAAAGTTTTCCCAGTGTAAACAGGAAGAGAAAAAAGAAAACAAGAAATAAAGTAAGAAGTCTGAAACAAAAAATGCAGTTTATTATTCTACTGAATTAGTTTTTGGGGAAAGTGTATTGAAAGTGTATTGAAATAAGTGAATATGCTTGCTTTAATGAAGTGCAGGAGTCTATTCACTTATGATAAAGTGTTCTGGACTAAAAATCTTGGACAAATTCTTCCCTTCATTCTCAGGAGGCAAAAAAACTAGCTGTGCACAAGGCCACCAACTCGCAGCACAGCCCTTTGCAATTGAATATGACCTAGATCATAGCTGGATGAAAGCATAGATAGTCATGCTCTGAAGCACAACAGGAAGTGACTGATGCTTGATACCTTCTCTGAAAGGTATAGAAAGAAAGAAAGAAAGAAATAGGGTAATGATTTTTATCCAGAATATTTCTCCTCGATAACTTATGTGTTATTATATTACCAACCCCTGAACTGTGGACTTAATAAGAACACAGTATTCTGAAGCCTTACTTTAAGTACTTGATCTAAAGAAAATGTAATGACTGATTAATTTGGAGAAGGTAACAGAAGATTCCTACTATGTATATTATTCCTAATTCTATATTAGTTATTTCAAAGCATTAATCTCTCAAAACCTGTAACTGTACATTTATTACAAAGTTTACAGGAGATGACCAATGCAAAGCTAGCTCCTAAGAAATAATAATTCTATTTAAACCTAAAAAAAAACCCCAACCCTTTACAAGTTACTTCTATTTTTGCTACTACTTACTGCATTTTTAATGTCCAAAGTGTTTTTGATAAAGATAAAAAATGTGAGAAAATGAGAATCTTGTACGTTATTACTTGCCATCAGAAAAAAAAAATAAATAGATCCATTCAGTGGAATGCATTAACAAATACTTAAGCTTAAAGGAATAGTCAACATTTGAATGATAGGAAATCTATCATTCAAAATTACAGCAAAAGATTGAATTTACTGACACACAGTATTAGTGAAGTAAATGTACCTAGTCAGGTTACTAAAAAGGGAAGGGTTTAGGAACAAGAACAGTGGCATTCCAGGATGGAGTAAAACAAATTCAAAGAAAATGAAGTAAAGCACAAAACAGTTAATAGTGAGAATCAAGTCTGAAAACTAAAGCAGTCATTAAAGGGATAGTGTTACATGGAAATGTAATTATTTACATGCTACAATAGCATTACAATTATATTATTGACTGTATTCTAGCAAATATCACAGTGAAATAAGTTTTTCACATTTGATGATATTGGTATAATAAACAAAATACCCCACTGATTTTTCTCCCTTTGCATTCTTTCTTATTTCTTAATGCTCTACTAGTAATGAGCCACTGAGGCACGAGGTGGTGCCATAGACAAAGGAATATTCAATGAGACGGCCTCAGCCTTGACTCATTCTTGAGGCAAGAGCAGAAAAGACAAGCCAATAAAATCACAATAAGTCATAATTATCATCCCTAAAACATATAAGTGAGAATATTCAGATGTCACTCTTAATTTTGCATTATGAATTCAACATCTGTCCCTTCATTCCATATTCCCCAAATCATTTTCCCTTTTATACTGTATTTCATCATTACCAGTTGTATTACTGACATCAATTAGCTATATATGCATCAAGAATTTATCAGTACACTCAAACACTGCACAAATGTTTTGTGGAGTAATAATTAAAAAAAATATACTGCAAAATTTAACACAGTGAAAAGCAAGATCACATCACGTCCAATGCAGACAAAATCATTTATTACACTAAGTAGTTATAAGAAAGCTGAAGCTGTTTTGCAAAAATTTTAAATATAAAACTCTGTAAGAGCTTTATATAATATTGTTTTGTTTGCAAAACAATAATACATGCTGGTTATTCCAACAAAAAAAAAAGACCATAATTCAACTCCAGTGCTGTTGATACTAACTTTGTCACTGTTGTTATCTGCAAGGGAAAAAAGGTATTTGACTTGTTAATACATTCTCTGCTTCTTGAAATATTACAGGATCTTCCAAATCCAAGTTCTGGTAGTCATATACAGAGTAAAAATTTAAACCATCAAGAGAACCTAAAAAGGAAAAATTTATCCCACCTGAAGTGAAGTCTATGAACATCTTACCTTTTTTTAAAGCAGCAGGCACATTTTCATGTGAGAGTTGGCAAGAAAGTGTACACAAGTGTAATTACATGCAGCCTACTAAGGACAAATTGCTCTCCTTTTAGGCCAGGAATAAACAAGGGAAACAAAACTTCCTGGCCTATCCTGAAGTGAAGGTAAATACTTTATATACCAAACATTATTTGAGGGAAGTGACGAAAGAAATACAAAAAATTCTCAGCATTAATCTGTCTGAATAATTCTATTCGCTCAGCAGTGCTATATAGGAACAAGATGCCAGTGTATAAGAAGTAAAATGGTATTTATTTCAGACTGATCAATAATTTAAAACTTTCATCGTTGTGTTGTAAATGTCAAATTCCACTTCAAATGGGGCTGTGGTTTTACATAGCAAACTTATATTTCTACAGTAATGCTTAACTAAGTAAAACTAAGTCAGTTGGGTAGATGCAAATGAACACAATCACTTGAGGGTTTCTTTGTTTACTTGTTTTCTACTTTAGGATTGCAAGACTAGTATTTAATTCTTACTTAAATTGAGTTGAAGCCCTAAAATACTGTTGTAGGAAAGACAGTTCAGCTGATTTTTGTTCATTTCCTTTCAGCTGCAAATGCTTTCAAGATTTTCTAACTAGATAAACAAGGCTGGCAGCAAGACAGGTATTTCCTAACCTACTAGCCATGAAACTCCTCAGTCAGCATTATTCATTCATTTCTAAACACAAGACAGTGAAATGTATCAATGTGCTCTTAGTCACTGCATCCTGATTGTTAAGTGCTTACTGGATGCATTCAGCACTTTCTTCCAGAAAATTTCATTTTGTTGCTGTTGTTAATCTTTTTCAGTACTAGTTACTACTTTTGAATACTACTTACATATTATCTGGTAAAGCAACATTCCTGGAAAGACAAAGATAGTTTGGCAATATATATTTAAGAAGCAAGTCCTTGGGATCTCCTTCTTTCATCCTATCACAAAGCAGCGTGGATTCCTTCCATCACACATTAAAGATTTGCCTTGAAGTCATCGAGACAGTGTAGTCACATAAAATCCATATGCATAGCATTATATAAATATTCATATGGAAAATATTTCTGCTGCGATTTTAGGGGAATAGGAGCCTAAATTTTTCTTTCCAGGCAATGATCACTTGAAACTGTGATTTTTTATTTTAGATCATATGCATATCTATTTTATTGTAGAATTCCTCACATATTCAGGCTGAGAGGAGATTGGATGAGATAGGCAATAGGCCTAGTCCTTTCTCTTTGAGTAATTGGAAATATTAATCATAAATTTTAAGTTTCAAGTTCTTGAGATTGAAGAAAAGTCAAGAAAACTCAAAAAGCAAGAAGATGGTCATCGCGACCACCAATGAAGATCACCAGTCCTTCTTGCCAGGTGGCTCTGCACCTCCAAGTGCCTGCTGCTTTCAACCTCTGTATTGGGATCCAATGTAAACAGTGAGACACAGGCGTCCAAATGAATGCTGGGCTTGTTACATGGTCTGAAAACACATCATGATACAACCCATTTTGGTGTGGTCTGCTGCAATTTAGGTGTGACACAACAAACTGATGTATTTTCAGTATTAATTAAATCCTCATAGGCTCAGCCCTTCAAACCACCCTTTTCTGAAGGCACACTAATTCCTCAGTGTTTTCCTCAGAGGTCTGCTTCTGGTAATTGGACAGCACACCCAAGATGTGTTTTACTCGGCACTTGAACAAGCCCAGCTTTTTTCCTGTGAGGAAGAGACCCTCACAGCAAAAAAAAAAAATCCCACCTACCCATTTTGCTGTTTACTGTCACCCTGGTTCTCTCTGAATCCTCGTCGCAGCCCCTCCGCTAGCTCCTGGGTGCCGTCGCCGACATGGCCGCCCGGGGCGGCATTGTGCGTGGCAGGCTGCCGTGGGACATTAACGGCAGGTTTAGCAGTGCTCGGCGCGGGCAGATGCCCATCAGCGTTATGCTTGGCATTAGCATGCAGTCCTGGTGCAGCAAATGGGGCTGGGGTAGGGAGCATGGGTGCTGCCTGGGCTGGGGCGAAGGCAGAGGATGGTGATGGGATGGAGGTGACTTTTGAGGAGGCCACAGCTCCAAACGGCCTCGGGGTCTTATTGTAAGCCACACTGGCCATGGCAGTGACTTTGGGTGCAGCAGCAGAGGCAACGGGCACAGGCTTAACTACTTCTTTAGGTTCTTCCTATGCAAGATAAAAAAAAAAAAAAAGAAACACACAAAACCACACCAAACACATGCACGTTCCTCAGCAGGTATTTTCAGTGCTGTTGATAACCTGCCTAGCATAAAACAAAGAAGAGGTACGAGCATCACATAAGCAAGTGAGAGTTCATTCGAGAAATGTGTGGAAAAAATGAGCCATGCATTTAAGAAAGGGAATGAACTGAACAAGCACAGTCAAAAAATCAAAGCCCATGACACTATCTTTTCTCACCGCATCCAAAACAGACACTACACAAATCAAGACAAACTGAAGCACTGCTTCATCGCAAAATCCAATGGATAATTCACATGGAAAATATTAGTATTTTTAGAAACCCACATTCCACCTCCAAACCCAGACTGAGATACACACATTCCGCATAACCTAGGAGCATGAGCATGCGTATAAACACATGGTATACAATGATCTGTCGAAAGGGGCCTGAAGGGAGGAACCAGGGCCACGGAGCTCATTTGTCAGAGTCCATTGCTTTGGGAACAAATTGCCTTTTCACTCCATTGACTACAAGGACAAAGGTTTCTCCAGTCAAACTTCAGACCCACTTCTGCCCTTACTTCAAACTCCAGGACCAAGTGCCTCCTGAGTGTCTGAGTCACAAATACGTAACCCAAGATCAGCACAGGTTATAGTTTCCAGATGGGAAAGTGTAAGACCAATACCACCTGACATACTACAGCCACATGAGAAAAGAAAACCGTGGTTATCCCAGGGTCAGGGATGCAAGAAAGCAACAGTTTGGTTTTTTTCCTCTCTTTCTATAAAGTCATTGCCTTTAGAGCAATGGCAGATGAAAACAGAGTTTCTCTCTTTGGGATATAGAAAAAATTCAGCTTTACCTTTCAAAAAAGTTCTGAAAGTTGGAAGATAACATTTATTTACTTTTTTTTTTGTGTGTGTATGGGTGTTCCTTTGAAGTTCCTCAATCTTTTTTGGAGGAAAAAAGATGTGGAAATCAAGCATGCTATACTATCTACAGAGGGCTAACAGTTAGTGCTACATGCTAGATTTCTTGGTTGTGATGATGAACATACCTTTGGTACATGAATAAGATCAGGTTTTGTCACAGAAGCCACTCTGGAAGAGAAAAACATACACGTAATTACAAAAACAAAGGCTTCAAGGTTTAAGTATCCCCTTTTCCCAACTCACCACATCTGCCCACAGATTTATAAATTGTACCATTTTGTTCCCTTTAAGGGAAACAAGAAGTATTCAAGTTGTGTATCTGACAAATACAGGACAAAAGCAAAACCAAACTAAATGAACTAATGCAGATGCAAAATTAGAAACTATCATGTACCACCAAGTACTTTTTCATCTAGAAATTCATAACATCATATCAAAAGAAAGGAGACATTAGCTGAAATTTGTTTACTGTTTTCCTTCCTCTCATTAGAAAATATATTATGAAACTCAAAAGCTCTGGTCAGGTAAATTGCATTCTGAAGTGCATAACCCTTATCTAGGCTTAAAATGGAAAGCTTCCTTTTTAGAACAATCCTTCTAAATGACTTAAATTAAAAAATACAGCGTGCTACTTTTGGCACCTATTATTCAAAGGTAAGGTTAATTCCATTTGGACTCCACAGCAGATATCAAAAGAATCCCTTTCCAAACAATGAGTGCATTGAAACAACCACTGGGTGGTGGGAAGCAAAGGAAATATTACAACGGAAAGGATGAAGATAAAGAAATGACAAGTAATGAACTGGCAACATAGGATGGTAAAAGTAACTCATTCAATGTATTTTGTTTTCAGATTTGCAAGTACATCTGTGCAAAAATACACAAATACTCTATAATTTCACAAAATCAAATCAAGAAAAGTTCAACCCACTGAATTTTGTCTGACAACATCACTGCTGATATACCTCAGCCTATTGTTGCTGTTTTAGTAGAAAAGTGGCTTCCTGTCACATTTCAAAACATTTCTGGCCATTTTTGGTAGCTGCTTAGAATAACAGACACCTTGAATGTCCAAAGAAGTTATCACATCCTGCCTATAATCACACAACTATATGACTTCGTAAGACCTTTTAAGTAGGTGCCTACAGAACTGAAGCTGGATTCACGTTTCTGAAAGGCGCTCTGCTTCTATGGCGAAAAAAAAAAAAAAAAAAAAAAAAAAAAAAAAAAGGTTTGTTTCTTTGGAGAACAGCAGAAAATACATTTTTATTAAGCACATCAATAGTGTAAGACGGATATGAAGTAGGCATACCCGGTCTGTTTAACTGCAGTCTTTCTCAACTCTTAACAAATGTCTCTTTTCTTTCTTAATAAAATAATATCATCATCTGCACTTTGCCTTCATCACTTGTGCATCACAGCTGACACGCATCATGTCCACATCAACAATAACTCTCAGAGAGAGGGATTTCCCGAATCTGGGGAAGAGGACTGTTCTCCAGTTTCCCACAGACTTTTCAGCCTATTAGAATACTGACCTCCAACCCTCCAAAGCACCAGGGTGCATCATTAATCACTCCTAATTGCAGACTTGTCAATTTATGGCAACAAAAGCAACATAAAAAAAAAAAAAAGCCAACAGATATGGAAGACTTTTCTTTTTTTCCCCTAAGACTAGAGTTAGAAGAAAATAGGCATCTCGTTCTATGTTTCAGGTATGTGTTTGTTAATAAAATTGGAACTTTCTTAATATGGATTAAACTAATCTAACAGGAGTGGTAAGATGCTCACTACTCAGATCAACTCACATATTTCAGAGTTGAGAAGAAAAGTTTCTCCTTGCTAATGCTTGATACTGCAGTTCTGATCTATAAGACAAAAGTGTCTTGTTCATTTTACAAAAGAATTAAATTCCAGTTTGCAGCATGAGTTTGTTTTGTATTCCTCTTAGCACTTAAAAATTTGATCCCTGCTTCTATTCTTCAAAATTCATCCACTGAAAAGAAAAATTCATTAAAAAAAAAAAGCCTTGATTATTACACTGTTTCTAGTGTTTTTATTACTGTAGTCAGACAGCACACTACTTTATTTCCCCCAAACATACTTGAAACAAGGACACAAATCTGTGTCCCAGACATACTTCAAACAGTTTAACTTGGCCATGTCAAATTCAGACCACAATCAGACTAAAATCTTCGATTTATTCAGTACTGCATAAAGAAAATGCTCATCCAGCAAACTGAGGCACCAGGATCTGAATGTGAAAAATGTACAGTGGTTAGACAAGACAGTACAAGAGGAAATACCCAGTTCAAACTGAAGAGCAAAAAATGTCCAGCACATCCATTTAAGAAACTACCTACTTCACGACTTACATCTCAACTGCTGCTTTTGGAAATAAAAATATTATAAAATCTACAGAGTATGAAGTAGTATTTTAACTGCAGATTCTTGATCATCATCTTAGCTGTTGGCACCTAGCTTCCCACCTAGCAATTTAAGTTCTCATGCTATTTTAATTAAGCAGAGTGTATTAATACCCGATGATATGGGCTTCCAGAATAAGATGACATTCTTGCTGATACCCATTAGAAAAGTAGAAAAGCAGGGTATTTTCTGAATGACTTAAAGCTGGCAATTCAGCATGTTAGTTTATGTAAAATTCTGGTTATGCACAAACAAAGCAGACATGAAAGCACAGTAATAAATCCTTATTATAAACAGTGTACACAAAAGACCTTTGCTAATGGTTTTTGGATTGAGTTCCAGGCTGCATTTTTAAGCTTCCTACAAATTATTGTAGACAATGGAGATACAGGCAACATTCATCAGTTAGTGGCTGCTGGGATATTGAAAATGAAAGTGCACAACATTTTTGCATGTACTTCTCCATCAAAGACGTTTGTTCTTCCAATAAAAAGGCTATACTTAGTCCGTGTAAATAGTTCATTTCAACTGGAAAAACATGATCAAATTTACTTATCCAACATCCCTCAAGCTGCTCCTCTCTGATGAATACTTTTGTGACATTTAATGCAATTCAAAACATTCCAACTTCCAGCACAGCCTTATTAGGAAAATGAATTAGTCTGCTCATCACTATAAGCAGCATGCCCAGCAAAAACCATACATTCTTTACATTCTCCTTTTATTAATTTGCCTTGCCAAGTATTTCAGCCATTGAAAAGACAATGCAACCAAATCCTTTCATAATTACTAATACCTGGAAACCCCCAAGTAAGGCTATGAGCTGTAGAATTTGGTATGTCATCTCTAAAAAAAATCAGTCATCAACATAAACATTGTAATCTCTCTGATGAATGTGAAGGAATTAAATTCAAGGCAAAACAGAATTCTTCAGAGGCCCAAACACCCAGCTAGTAAATCTGATAAACCAAAAGATGCACTTCAGAGTTCTTCTCCTCAACTCCATTAGTATCCCACCACTACTACATTCATACAGGTATTGCGTTGTTTTTTTTTTTTTTTTAATCTCTGCAATTTAAAGGATTGTTTATAAACTCAAGTTTCAGATACAGTATTTTACTAATTAAAGTTTTTATACTTCTCATTAAAGTCAAGGCCGGAAGACTTTCTGCAAAATGCATTTGTTGTTCTGAACTGAAAAATTCTAATAGGAGGAATGAAGAAAGGATAGATTTTTTCCCCTCTCATTTTAAAAATGAACTCCTTTTCCCTATCTGTGCAATCACGACATAGTCCATGGCAGCAGACACAACATCCCTGAAAAGTCACCTGCTCGGGTCTTCTTGCTGAAAAGCTCAGCTTTTAATGGCTTTGCCATCACAGTCTGCAGTTTTGTTTTGTTGAGGTTTTTTGATTCATATATTTCTGGATAGCAGTTAACAGCGCAGAAAGCTGAATGCTTTTGGTATTCATAAATTAGCCAACCCTCATGAAAACAAGAAAATGACAAGCAGAAAGCACTTAGCATTATATATAATAAGCTACAAATTTTACTAGGGGTTATGTGAACAAAAACAAATGCATATGTAATTTAAAGCACAGGAAAAACAAAAACAAAAAAACAATCCAAGTATTTTTCCCTTATTTCAAAGCCCTTTCCCTATTGCAGACATGATCCTCTCCACTGCAAGAACAGAAGAGCATACTCAAGCCTGTTTCTTGTTGCGGTATATCTAGAATACATCAATAATGGTTGCCTTACATTAATAACTCGAGTCATCTGCCAGGAAGTAAAATAACATGCAACCACACTTCCTGCAGCTTGTAGGATTGCATACGCTGTGCCAGGTGGCACAAGTTGACAAGCTGGCACTTCAGACACCTTGCTGGGACAAATACTTGCAGCCCAGGAACTGCAACCTTGTGCACATTCCCATATGTGGCAACCAAGAGATGGCAAAATTATCATTAAACAGTGCTAGATGAGAACCAGAAAGCACTGCAGTCATTGTAAAAAGGGGATTACTTTTTTTAATCCTCATTAAGAAACACTGCAATGTTTTCAAACCTATACTTCGGCCAGTGTGACTAGTCAAACATCAACAGGCTGCTGTGGGCCAGCAATCACTTTCTCTCTCCTAAGCCATTCTTTTTGTTTCAGCCTAGTATATCAGTTTTCATTTAGTTGAACACGTCAAATTATAACAAATACAGAAGGAATGAAGATTGAATGCCTGTATGATTTGTACAAAAACAGTGGCAATTCAGATAACACATATAGTGCTAACATCACATTCTTACATTACAAGTTAGTTCTTACATTAACAGTGCGTATTTCTTCTCTTGCCCCATAAAATCAGTCAGTAAATCTTGCTTTCGTTTATTTTTTTCAAATTTAGATCTTAAAACACAAACTCCAGAGTGTTTCTACTGAAAAATTTTTTGTGGATACTCAGTTTGCATCTGAAATGCCAGAAAAGGAACCCTTTAGTCAGATAGGTGATTTTTTAATTATTATTATTTTTAAAAAAGCAGCTACTATCTTTAACCATCTTTGAATAAATTGTCATTTAGAGCTTCAGGCAATCACATTTTTCACTGAGATATATTCAGTACAACATATTGAGAAGACTGGCATTTATATTTTTCATGGATTAGTATGTCAAGATAGTATGCCATCTCTGAAACAGTTCTTTCTTATAAGCTAATGTTCCTAGGCTACATAACACATATTCTGTTTATATGGTATATACCATATAATACCTTCATATCTGCACACTGCGTGTCCTTCTCCCTGCCCTTTAGATGAAGATAAAATGAAGTCAGGTAAAAGAATTAAAAATTATTTCTGTGCTTTACTGCTCATTTGATAGTCAGCCAAGTCAAATGTAGGTCCTTCACATTTAAATAAGGTTTGGGATTTCATTATTACGTGTTAAAATAAACAGCACTGACATCTTAGGAGAGGAAGAAATTGCCCTTTGCTTTGGTATTCCTGACCACAAAGGATCAGTTGTTTTCAAGACCTCCCAAAGGCAACCACTGCTCATAGTCTCATTCCTGTGGTCTGTGGCAACCCTACTGAATGCATTTGGAAAGAAAATTTAAGTACCGTCAGATAATATTTTATTCCATTAAGACAAAGCCAAAACCAAACTAAAAGCTAAGGAAAAAATGCTGTGAAATACATCTCACTTACCTTCTGACTGACAAAGACTTACAAATACTTTTCACTCCTACAAAGGCAGGAGGTTTAGAAACCTGCAGGTAACGTGGATGACCAGGAGGGTATATCTGTCTGTACCTATTCATGACTCCATGACCAGAACTGAGACAGGAAAAGTTTATCCTACTACCAACCATAGCTTTTGCATTATTTTTGCATATACAGCTTAGGGTGCCCAAGTCCTGCCATCTACTTCAGGTGGCAAGAATCCCACCTTGCCATTGTTTTGCTACTCACAAGCAATGGGAAAAATAATGCCTATAAGACTTGCCCATGCATTCCCTTTCGGTGATGGTAATTATTTCTATTCATTACATCTTGTTGAAACTGATTTCATTATTTGGCATTTCTAAAGCTGTCTGGCCAAGTAACATTTTCTACGTGACAATTAAGTGCAAATACCAAGATGGAACAAAAAGCCTTCAAGCAACTCTACCTTAGCTTTTAGTTTTCTTACAAAAACTTCATAGATACTAACTCTAACAAGGCAAGCTACCTTTCAAAAATAGCCAGCTTAATGAAAAGCAAAGGTTGACTTCATGTCAAGAAAAGCACGCTGCTTGACTTCATGCTGACTTCAGTTTATCATCAAATCTAGGTTATAATTTAGGAGGTTTGATGACAAACTAATGCAGTTTAAACAAGCAGAAATCACCAATAAAGATACATGAGACATCCAGGCTGTCCCCAGAACTGGGGACACTCAGCTTCCCATTTCCTGTCCCTCTGCACCCTACACCTGAGGTGAGGGGGAGGTGGTAGCTGAAGAGAAAATAGCTGAATCCCCACAAACCATTCTGTAGATTTATTGCAGGATTGGTTTAGTAAGTATGCAGCTGTCAAAAGTTAATTTATCCACCTTGCATCTACCTTCTGCGTTTGCTTTTCTTGGCTTTTATCATTTCCATGTATTGTCCATGTGTTAAGTATATTTAAGGTCACTGGTTATGTGGGTTTAACATGTTAAGAAAAGTTGCGTACCATTCTGACTGACAAAGCTAAAAGCTTAAATGTAAGAGACATCTTATAAGAAAACCTCCAAGTACCATATCTACATTATATGGCATGGAAGGCCTCAGCTTGGCCTTGGCCAATAGCTCTAACTACATCTACTTCCAAGGGAAAGTGATGTCAAAGAACAGCAGCCATAGTGAGGTCTGCAGTAAGAAACTGTCTACTGAAAAAGCTAAGCAAAAACAATCAACTATTTGAGATGACTATTACTCTTTAAATCCTGTAGTCAACAAACCAAGGAAACAATTATGATGGAAACTCTCTTTAAGTAAAGGGGCATAAAGCACACTGTTATAACTCTTCTGTCATTTGCAGCAACTGTGAAAGAAGAGAAAAATGAACAATCCCAGCTGACTGAGACTGATCCATCCAGCTCAGTAAAGAGTCCTCCCTTCTCACAGCCTAGCTTTAGAAAAATAGCTTTTACTGCTCAAAATACTCAGGGGACATCATTCAAAGCACTCATGCAGCATATGAGGCAATTAACTGTTTTTGTGAGCAACTAATCGCTGATGCAAAACACTCGACAGTAACAAAACTTGCAGAGATTTTTCCACAATGCTGAAACTATTAATTCTGCTCTAAGGCAAGACAGAAGTAAGCAACTTGTGACAGGCACAACAAATGTTTTTATTACCTCATGGGGTTTTGTGGTTCTGTGCCACAGACATGACTTTCTACTTACAATAGCCTGGAATTTTTCAAAAGCAGTAGGTTTTATTTTTGTTTGTTTGTTTGTTTCTTAATGGAAAAAAAAAAAAGAAAAGCTTTCTGAGGAGTTTGGCTACACTGAAATACTTGCATTTTAAAAGTTTTTTTTTTTTTTTAAAAAAAAAAAAACCTTGTAGGTGAATAACAAACTAAAGCAAATGAACTAAAAAACAGATCTGAAGAAATCTTCCTAGTTTATGTCATACAGTTCTTACAGTTCTGCATCACTGCAACTACCTTTTATCACTATTAAAAGAATGTAGATTGACTACAGCTACCACTTATCTTTCTGTTAAACAGTGCAAGAGATGCCTCTCTAGTTAAACTTCCAGCAGTTGCTCAACAACTTGCACTTATCTCCATTTCGGACCCCTAGAAAAGCACATAGACCTGAAAACCTGCCAGCTTTTCCCAGTATTATCACAAATCATCTTTCTTATACCGTTATATTTCCACGATACTACTGCAATCTTTCAAACATCCAGTATTCAATTCGTTCTTATTACATTTTCTACCAGAATGAAGTAGAAAGATCTACTGATGAGTAAGGGCACTGCAATTTTGATTCTCAACAGCTGAGAGATGGCATGGCACAGGACTGGTTTTATTTAAACAGTGTCTCATTTTTTCCTGTGGGAAGATGCTTAGGAACAGTTGATCTAACACCACCAATCAGTTCACATATTTACTTTCTTTTTTTTTTCCTAGGTTTTACAACCTACATTCAGAGAGGTACAAAAGCTACTATCTGAAATTTAGAAATTAAGCCTTTATTTGCTATACCTAATTGTTAGCACTCTCTCTTTCTGCCAACTTGAACTACTTTCAGCACATAAAGGGCACAGCCCATTTTTAAACCATGAAAGCTTCTTTTAATCTGTTTAGAGACAACTGTCCCTTGACAGATCATCACATAGCCTTTTATAATTAAAGAATGCCTGCAAGTTAGCATCATAAACCTTGCAGGTTGGAGAGATGTGGCTTTCAGAGGAAAATAACAGCTGTTGGGCAAATGCTTTATTTGAGAAGCAAAAGGGTAAACAAAAAGTAACATAGCTTATGGCACCTAAATGATGAGCTAATTCACATTTACCAAAGAAAAAAAGTGATGAGCAGATCAAGGTAGGTTAGATTTGGGTGTCTTTGGGTCAGGCAAGCTGCCTGTACAATACTAGCTTTTGAGATGTGGAGTACCCATAACAGCGATCAAAAAGAAATTATTTTTCTCCCACTCTTAATATTTAGATAACAGGAACAAGATTAAGCTGATTTTCAAAAGTAGTGAAATACAGGCCATTAAGTATATCACACAATCAAGACATTGTGTGAAGTACAAACCTTCACATTCTCTCAGAAAAAATGACAAAGTTCCACTCTCAAATATACTCACATACAATTCAAACTCACAGGTGAGAAGGATTGCATTCTAAGAAATGTTTCAATTTTCCAAAATGTAAGCTTTTCCATTTCTCTAGCCTTGGCCAAGAACACAGGAAGCACCACTGTTCACGCATGGCTGCCAAATGACTGCCAAATCCCAAGGCTACTTCAGGTTCTGGGAAGAAAACCAACTGTGCTTCGAAAATTTTTGATCAGAAAAATTCTGGACTTGGGTCAAGCAGCCATTATTTAAACCTGCTGTCTTTCTGGCAGTCTCATTAACCTATTGAATTCAATGGACATTTGACTAACACCAGTGCTGGAGAATCAAAAGCAGCAGCAGCAAGAAAGCTCTGCTGAACATTTGTAGAAAGCCATTGTTTCCTTGACTTTCTGAGGCAGTGTTATGGAATTATTAGGGAGGGTGAGGGGGAAATACTGCTTGGTGTCCCAAAGCAGTACAGGTAGTGTATTCATGTTAGTCTTGAGATGCTTGTAATCAGGTTGTTTGCAATTTGGTTACATAGGCAAAATGAGATCTGCGCTACTGCATTCATATGCAGCACATACAACTTCCAAAAGGAATTTTCTCAGGCAGAAGCACAGCCTTCCTTATATCTCCTGGTTAAAGGCATTGACATTCTTACTATTAGCCTTCTTTCCATGGAAAAACTTTTTGTAGTTGAACCAAAGGTTATTAAAGCTCTCTTCCAAGAACAACTCCAGTGGAAAACGTGGCAGAGACAAACATGAACAATGTCAATTTTTGAGCAGGCAGTAAATAAGTATAAGAGCTGTCTGCTCGCAACCTCAGATCCAATTACTAGGAGAAGAGATCTTTGAGTGCTTCTTAGCCTTGCACATGTTAAATCCAGTCCAGATGCTGGGTTAAGTTGCTGGTATGTACAACTTATAGGGTTTTGCTTTTTCAGTTAATTGAATATGGTGACTCTTTCACACAGTCCACAGAGACCAGACTTACTCTAACCTAATAGCCACGTCTGGCATGAAAACAGGGAGGAACGATTTTCAAAACCAAAACAAACCCAACAATTTTTCCACATATATATCTTTTTAATAAATACTTTGCAGAGCTCAGATTATCAGTTCCATAGAAAAGGGCACACACGGACACAGACAGCTCATCTTGACATATTCGAGCACCTTGCCCTTCAATATTATCTTCCACTCCTAGGCAAACTGGCTCAATGTTTGGCCTGGCACGTTAGGCCTTCTGAGCAACCAGCATTCAAGCACAATATACAAACAAAATCAACAAAACTGAAAAAGAGAAGTACACTGTGCATTTTTCAGATGTGGCTAAAGCCTGGGAAGAGGTTGTGCTGCAGCATATTGACCAACATACACATAACCACTGGATAATAGCAATGCTTATTTCCAAATGCCAAAGATCTCCAGGGCAAGATACTATTTATTTGCTGTAGGAGAAAGGCCTTGGTTTACTTTTTCATTCTCTGCGGGTCTGCTTATGCCTAAAACTCCCTTATAATACAACCAAGAAATTATTTCCTCAAATGAAGACATCCCAAGGAATTCTCTGTATACTTGAGAAAAGCATACCAATACACCCATGAGTGATCTTTGGACCAGACAAATACATGTATTCTGGGGTGTGGAGGAGTTTTAACAGCTGCATTGTTCTAATGCAGCTGTTACCAATTACTGGCATGCATTGTGAGGCCAGTCTGATTACAGCTTGTTTCATCTATATATAAACGCATTATTTTGCTCCTCAAAAGTTTGGCATTCAGATGGTAACTGCAAGGCTTCAAAACCGAAGTCTATCTGTGATGTCCTAGATAGCTATTTTGAAGTGTGCCAACAGAACTAAAGTGTCATTAAAGATCATGCCACTCTCTGAGGTATCTGTGTTATTTTAAGACCTGAAGATTAACTGTGGCCAACTTCACATTGTTTCCTTAAATTTTTCACTCAATAGCTAAGAATGCAGCTTAAAATAAATTAATGATACCATAATACGCATGCTAACTGACAAGTCACTGACATTCAAAAAGGTACTGGATTGGTTGCAAATCAGGAATGGAAAGAGTTTCACCTTAAAACTGTGAATGGCAAAGCATACTGGAGACTGTAGAATCATACAGATGAGCATCCTTTTTCAACAGCACTAGCAAGAAAATCTGATGAGAATGGTGCTGAGAAAACATTTAAGTTCTTTACTTGAAGTACTAGAGCTCTGAAAGCATTGGACCAGATTACACAAACTGCTCCTTAAAAGCAGTTTCATACTAATTTGATTCTGCAAATTTTTACACGTGGATGCTGCTTTTTTAGTGAAAGATGCTGATTTGGTGAGCCACCAGCATTGCTTTTCTTCGGTCATCTCCAAGAGAAGATATGATAAGCCACATGCACAACCACCTTTTTCTGCACCTCTAGAACTGGCCAAGTGTGAAATTACTGCAAGCACTTGGGTTCCTTTATCCCACAGTCAAACACTTCCACTTTTTTTTTTTTTTCCTTCTCCTCTTGCTTCCCTGTATGATCATTAGCAAACCACAGTAACCTATAGCAGAGGATAGTACTGGACCACTAATAGCACATACAGTATCTTCTGTTCCACATTATCACCTAAATGGGAAGCAGTCAAGTCTGATGGATCCCCTTCAAGAAGGGCAATTAATAAACAAACAAACCAAAACCAACCCCAGATAGGCAGGCATATAGATAAAAAAAAAAATTACAAATAAAAAAAAAAAAGAAAAACATTGAAAAATTCAAAAAAGCAAGAATGATTTGATGACTCATGATGAAAGAAGTCTTCTGTGGTATTTAAAAAAACAAACAAAAGCAAAAAGCAGTAACTCTGTTTGTCACAAGAGGAATCAGATGAATTCTTAGCATTTTTTAAGAACAGAATCATCTGGGTGAATTACACCATGAAAAGGGCACACAAGTAAATATGTAATGTTTGCAATTGCTGCAGCTCACCTCCAATAAGCGACTACTCATGGCATCTCTAACAAGGAGACATTCACTAACGGTAAAATACTTGGAGGTTGGAGGGAATTAAAAAAAAACACAGTAACTAAGCCAAGAAAAATATTAATGATCAAAATTAAAAGTATAGGTTTAAAATAAAAATCCTTGAAATCATATTTTCAGTCAAAGCCTCACAGAAACTACGACCTTCTCCACCTCTGTTTTCAAAGGACAAAAAAACAACTTTACAGTGTCCTTTACTCATATCTTGATCAAAGATGGCCTGAGTCTGCCAAATACTAGCTTCTGGCAGAAGCAGTTCAGGTCCAGCCCTGCAAGGGATTATGTTTCTCCAGGAAGTCTGCTATGTGCCTCAGGCTCTATTATCTTTAACATCAGATTAAGTCCTCTTCATTAAACAAAGAGCTTTTTTCCACTCCAAGAGAAATTCAAAACTTAATAACTGTATTTTATTTCAAAGTGCATTTGTTATTCTAAGTATGAAAATAAACATATCTAAGATAGGAAATCATCCCCTTTACTAAGATAAATCCACCAGATTAGTACCCACTTATGTTAAATGCATTTCTGATTTCTCCAACTTCTTCTTTTAAATGACCAACAACAGCATCAAGTTGATACAACAGTGATTTTAGCACTGACATTCCACATCCTCTCACTTCTGTGATTGCGTAACAGAATCTATTTTGTTTGTTTGTTTCTGTTCCAAAAAAGCTCCCTTCAGTCACTTCAAGAAGAGTAATTGGTACAAAAATACTACAAACATACTCTCTTCGTACATAGTTACATTATTCATGTTGCTCATTTTTTTTATACCAAGAAAAGGTATGATAAAATCACACCTCCTGGCATTCATTTCACTGTCACCTTAAATGGGGTGGTGTTTTATGGCTTAACAAGTCTTACTGGAAAATGAATAACTTGAGCTCTTACCTTCCATCCAAAACATGGAAAGGAGATAGCCGGCAAAACTTTTGGCTAAGGGACTTTAAGATCCCAATCAACAGCAGGCACATTTATGAATTTCAACAACTGAGAGGCCTTGAATGGAAACTATTACAAGTTTTTGTTTCTTAAACATTATACTTGGCACAGTACATGTATTTAGCGACTCCACGTGCCACTGAAACTTAGTCTGCTCATATGGAATAGCTTTGTATGTAAAGGAAAAATAATCTGTTTGTAATTGAGAAGCATTAGCTATCTCTGAAGTCACTGTGTTCATTAAAACTTTGGCTTTCTGAACTCTCTGATACATTTCAAGAATGTACTCTACATTCTGTTTTTCACATCAAACTTTAGTAGTTATAAGTGACACTATGAGTACAATAAACTCACTAGCCTGGTTTTGACTATTTTTCCAATAAAAGTGAGCGCACAATGTTCCCTTTGCTGAAGCTCACACAGTTTCCACAGCTCATTCCTTTCAGCTGAAACATTCTTTGTCCAGCAGTAGTCATAGTTCAAGCACAGACAACAGATGAAACAGAGGAAGCAAGCCCCGCAAAACAACTGCCTTTCAGGTAAAGCATTTACTTGCCAACTTAATTATCCAGAAATTAACATCAAACATTGCCTCAGAAACTGTCACCTGCTGACAAATTCTCTCAGAACTCTGCAACCATCTCAAGGCAATGACTTCTAAAGTCATTAGTTCTTATTTTGGAGGGTTTTCTGCTCACACACATCTACAAAACACTAGCTGCTCAAGCCTTTTTTTTTTTTTTTTTTTTTTTTTTTTTTTTTTACCAACGCAATGTTATTTCAATAGTGTACTGGTAAAAATTAACTAAGTTAGGATATTAAAGCCTGCCAAAATCGTTGGAGAAAAATACTTAGCTGACATTATAAGCTTAAAGTGCAACAAGGCATTAAGATGAACATTTAAGATCGAAAATGTGAAAACATATAAATCTGTTGCAAATTTAAATTTGCCATTTGAGATTGATATAATTTGCAAATTGTGTTTTAATGACAAAGTATATTCAGTTCACACAAGCATGCTGGTAAAAAGCTCAGACCTACACATTGTCATGGTTTTACGATTTTTGGCATTGGTATTCCACATAATAACATCATGTAGTGCATTAAGAGTTAAAGAGTTAATACTCCAGCTCCATGGATCGTTGATAATTCCAGGTATACCTGTCTCAAAAGAGAAGAAGAACTATATTCCCCAGAGGACTGTGCGATGCTTTGCATTTTTATGTGTTTTCACTCAGAGGGAAAGATAAAAACTGTCTTCAGTCATGGGACCCTTTCCTTTCCTTTGGGATCGACTCAGCAGTGGGTGCTCGCTGCCATCTCACCTTCAGCGTTAGCGTAAGGCCTTCGGTTTATCGGACACTCTCTCTTGCTCATTTTATTTGATTCATTAGCTTCAATCCCAATTATATTGTATTATATTGTGTTATTTTGCTTTCTGAAATCTTATTTAGTAAATTAGCGTTCCTCCTCAGATCGTTGCTGCTGTTTTGTTTTTAGGCCCATCTCCCTTTTTCCTTTCCTCCTTCCCCTTTCCTGGGGTGTGGGTCCATGGGTCCCCTGCACCAATTGGCACGGAACCAGGCTGATCCAGCCCAGTAAACCGTTGACACACATGCACCAACATTTTATAAAGCATACACAAAACAACTTGTTCACATCAAGCTCAGTTGAACTTACCTGAAAAAACAAACAAGAATTACTTACTCAGTTTATAAGAGAAGCAAGTGTCCTTAAGTAAAAAAAAAAAAAATCTAATTTCCATTCAGGTTCCAAACTGCACCCATTTTTTCAGGTGGCAAATTACTACCTTTTTCCTCATCACAGAAAAGAAGGGAAACTTCTTTCCAAGCAGCTTCCAAGCAGGGTTACACAAAGCTGTTCTCAGCATGGTTTACTTTCACCTCCCTTCTTCACTGAATCATCAGTTACCAGTTAGGACGAGTCTGGCCACCAGACTAACATGTTTGTGGATCCAACATGCTCCTCTTTCAGAGGAAATTCTCTGCCATTTTTTTCCATTCTATTATCGTTCAAGCGTAGCATTCAGACCAGAACATGTCCACCAGAATAAATCTATTCAGTGTCAGGCCAGAACATGTCTTATTGGAAAACGTGAGGTAGTGGTGGGATGTATAACCAGTATATGTATAGCTATAGCTCAATTATACTTCTAATACTGAAGTAACAGCAGACTTAACAGATGCAACTCATCGGACTATTTTACAGGGCAGTTAATCTCTGTAGGGTACTTTGTACCAGAACTTCCAAGAGCATACCATCATCTTATTATCTCATAGGGAACTTCTCTTTGGGAAGCGAAATCTGTGCACCAAACACTGTTTATCAGTTCAAAGTAGAATTCTGTCATTGAACTGTAAGAATAAATGTAATAAACAGTATTCCCCTTGGTAGTTCTTGACAGCAAGAGGGAGAACAAGCACTTAAATTAAGCAAAAATGACTGGTAATGGTCATCCTTAATTGAATGGTGATCATGGTAACTCATGTAGTATCTTCCACTGAAGTCCTTGGAGTCTCAATAGTTATCAAGCAAGGTCAGATTTTACTGTGTGTATAGTAGATAGAGGTTATCCATGTAAGAAAAAAAGGAAATCTCTACAGTTTTCGAAAAAAAATATTGAAGTAGTCTGCAACAAATCCAGAAATGGCACTAGTAATTACACATTTAAAGTCTAAATCAGCTCAAATAGAACAACAGCTGAAACATCAAGATCTCCTACAGAAAATACATTTTGCAAGCAGTGCAACATTTTAAATAGTTATAAATAGTTGTGAAGCAGTAATTAGGTGCTTTGCAACAGCAGATAACACTAAAGCAGCAAAAATGCTGCTGCGCTTATGCAGCACGTGTCACTGTGTGTGCAAACTGTGGAAGTTTATTACAAGGTGCAGAAATGAAAGTCAAAATTATTTTAATGGCCTCTGGACAGTCATACTGTATGAACATAACTTCAAATGAGGAAAAAGAAAACCCTAAAGAATATAACTTTTCTAATGGCCTGTAACTTATTAATAAACAAACAAACAAAAACAACAGCATTTCACACTGAGGATTAATTCTAAGTGGGAGGAAACACGCACCATCCTGAAGCACAGCTGTGAATCTCCTCTGTAGACAAAATAAAAAGCAGGACCAAACTTAGAAACTACATGCTATTGCAGATTTGCAGTCAAAACCAGAAGTATTCAATGGCTTGATATCCGTATTATATCTGTATTCTTACGGAAAATCTTTCCATATCCTGGCTTCCACCTACAGCCCTCTCAGAGATACACAATCCTATCACTACTACCCACCGCAAGGAGGAAAGACAACGAGTAAGATTTGCTGAGAAAGTTTCTAAGGCCATTCTTGAAAGTGTCACTGCAGCCCAGAGCATCTAGGAAATAATAACAAGGGAATGGCTAAGGTCCATATTGCACCATCAGCTGAGATAATACACTTTCCTTTTGTGCAGGAAGATGGCACATCTCCTACTAAAGAGAAGCTTTATTGCACACCACATTATCTACTGTGAGCAAAATTCATTATTGTCATTTGAATTGTTAGACTTCCACAACAAAGGTTAGCTTAGTTTTACCCTTACTTTCCCAAAATTTTGTGCTTGGAAAGCCATTCACTTTGATAGCGTCTTTGATAGCCTGAAAAGTGAAGTTGAACTGCATTAAATTCATGTGAACATCTTCAAACTGAGGATGTTCAAACACCAATTGCAAGATCTGGTTCCACACTTCCATAGCAGTGAAAAAGCTTTTCAGCAGTGAGAATATAAATCAATTTAACAGACAAGAAAAACTGTCTCAAGGAGTTTGCAGTCTGGAGATTTCTATTAGGCAGTAGTCAGACTCCTAGTAATGGTATTTACCACTGCAACCTACCTATACACATTTTGAGTATTAAATCTCAGCTTGCAAACACTGGTTCTTGCTGTACACAGTAAAATAGAAATTTAACCATGTGGAGCACATTAGAGAATTCCCTGCTGCCCACAGAGAATCCTTCAACTTGGCTTCTTCACATTCTGAAAGAATGCACACACAAGCATCAAGAGAGTTGCTCTAACTTTTGGTTATTTCCAACTAGTTACATTGTTTTAGGTAAAATATGTTTGAATAAATTATCACAGTTTGCTCCTGTCTTCAGAGATATAAATCAGTCATGTCATATTTCATCTAGAATACTGCTGAAGGAAACGTTTAAGACGCTCAGTAAGTTATGATCTACCCTCAGAATCTGGCATTTTCCTCTATACTTTTACTATGGAATTTATTATCCTTTATTACCAAAATATTTTCATCCTTGCAGCTCTGCAGGTCCGCAGAAAGGCTCTGTGGTAGACAGCATGTACAAGGCTACTACTTTGCTAGCCCTCACTCCCACCCCCCTGTTAGATGCATAAATATGGCCCCAACAAAAATAAAATGAATCACTGAATTCTATTTTTACCTTGAAACCCTCCATTTTCATCTCATCAACTCCCCTTTGAACTTCAAGGCATGTCTTTAGTTTATTCAGTTTGTTTAGCTGCAGCATATTTTGTGGTTCATCTAATTGCTAGTTAACACACAGCAAAATGCTGTGCACAACAAAACGTTTTGAATTCCAGCTGGAAGCAAGAGCTTTACCCCTTCCATTTATTTAGTTTGCAGGCAGACTTTCCAAAGGCATGGCTTAGCCAGCAAAACCTGTTCAGCTGCTACATGACAAACAAAAACTTTCTATCCCAGCTCCAATTAAAAAGAAAAAAGTGCAAACACCAAGAGCACAAGAACACCTCTGCATGCAAAGGAAGAATCATATTATCTCCATCAGCTTCAAATTCTGTGGTCAACCTTCTGCCCGGTGCTGCTTAATTTCAAAACTAGGCACAGATAGAACACAAGGCACAAGAGTAATTCAGTTGATTGTACTGCAGTATGCTATGTTTCTCCTGACGGTCAAGATACTGCCAAACCCAAAGGGCAGGCTGCCCCAAAGCACTAAGTGATTTTCATGACAGGAGACACGCAAACTTGGATCACCTTTTCCTCATAGCGAATATTTGTACTAGTGCAGGAGAGCAGGTGAGCCCCAACCTGGCATTAGCCTCAGCCCTGCTGAGCATCACAATGCCCTGAAGCAAACCTGAAGGTTTAAGAGACTAACTCTTCATTACAACACTGGTGGCACAGCTCTTCTCCTCCTTCATCAAAGCTTCCAGATTTACAAAAACACAGAATATATAAACTCAGAGTATATTGGGTTGAACTGTCTGGTGTGTTTTATTTTGCTTTGTGTTATTGCTATTATTGCCTGATCACACATTCATTTATTTTATAGAATAAAATGCAGAAAAAAAATTATTAAACTTAGAAAAATGTGACAATTTGAGATCCTTTAAACTCAAGTTGTGATCCTTTAAACCAGTTTGGTGCCTATGTTCAACTAGCACAGGAAATAAAGCCATCTTTTATATACTAAAAAGGCAAATCACTGAAGAACTAAAACAAAAATGCCTATGTAAGGGAAACAATGATGACTAGTAAACCAAAGTGGGAGAAAAATAAGACTTCCTAATGCATTCTTGACATAGCTTTCTTAAAACTTTATCCTTATATGGTTTATGGAAACAAAATCCACCCAAGCAATCCATGACTCATAAACCATAAAGTACAAGTCTTAACTATCACCTAAAGTGAAACTTGTATTATTAATAGTCTGAAACCCTTTTTACACTTATAGTTCTTCTAATAGTTCCTTTATTTAACTATTATTTGTATTATATCACTACTTTAGTCATTTTAATTAACAGCTATACTGTTTTCTCCCTTCTCTTTGCAGGCTATACGAACTTTTTAACCTTTAGGAATTCCAATTTCAGTACCAATGGTTAAGGTTAGCTCTAGAGATCCACAGTACCATTTCCAGCACCTCTGCTGTTTTTTTGTTTTGTTTTGTTTGTTTGTTTGTTGTTGTTTTTGTAGTCAAAATAGTTTACAGACAGTCTATACTTAAGGAGCAAAGCAAGAAGAAAAAAAGTCTCTTATCTGACTTCCCCATCTTCAAAACAGAAAATAAACAAGATCATCCATTTTGTCCACGCTGTTTGCCAGAATACACATCTCACAGCAAAAAGCTCTTCCTCCCGTGTCCTAGCAGATGAGGGTTTTTACACAATACATAAAATTGTTATTTTATATTAAAATAATATCTGTAACAATAAAAACAGTGAGTAGAATGTATACTGAAATAGTCTTACTGCAGATAACCCTTTCTGAAATTGATAAGTTGAAAGATTACCTTAGAAAACAGAAATCAAATGATCCATAACATTTTTCCATATTACCCCACCTCAAATCATGAGAATTTCAGCTGTTCTTAAGTTGGAATTCTAGACTTTGTATTTCCTGAAGGAAAAACTGAGAAGATGAGAAAGAGTACTACCACAAAGATTTCATACTAAGGAAAGTAGATAAAATAAGTGTCTCTGGCATTGATACGTGTATTTACTAACTGCAGAACCAGTCTTTATGCTCATCTGAATTTTGGCTCCAAATTTGTCCTCTAATATGGACATAAAAACTGCCAAGCTGACTCTAGCCTTACCTGAAACTCCTGGTTAGCCCTATGGTTCTAAAAGTTCAGAAAAACAAAACCAAAAATCCCACTGGCATCTCCAAAATTCATTGTCTGCGTTGCAATGCCCACATTCATTTGTAAAAATCTGTGAACTCAGTCATTGCAGAAATGGAAGAAGCATTAGAGAAACCACTCTGTTGATGTACAGCACCCAAACAATTTCTGAAGCACTGCTGTAAAGTGAGAGAGAAGTAAATAACACCAAGCACTCTCACGGGTTCTTCCCTGAATAAAGTAATCCCATAGCCTTCTGTTCCTGTTCTCAGAGAGAGATGAAAAAACTCCTTCAAAAGTAGTATCATTTTCTCACTATAAGGTCTGTTTTATGAATTAGAGAGATAAATAAGATCCATAATATAAAAGTGAAAAAAAACGGCCAGCACCTTCCAGGATTTCTTCTATCGTTTTTTTTAATTCTTGTATTGCTCATTGCCACTTTTTCCAGAACTTCCATGGGAATTGTGGTCTCATATAACAGTAGAAATTCATGATCTTTATCTTTCTCAATTCCAAAGAATAATTTAGGCATGAGTCTGGAGAAATAATCCCCAAAAACAACATTTAAAATAGGTGCTTGCTCTTAGCTGCTCAGTAACTTACAGATTTATTTATGGAAGCCCATGTTAAGTTGCTAAAGTTGATATTCAAAAAGCAAGCATCTGGTTTCCATCTGTCCTCATGGGAACCAGGAAAGGGCTATAACAGAAAGATAAAATACTGGGGTACGAAAGAGCAAGGTCTCTGGGAGGAAGGGATAAATTTTGCAATGAAATAATCCCTAACTATAAAATGCATATATATATATATATATATATGTGTGTGTGTGTGTGTGTGTGTGTGTGTGTGTATATGTATATATATATGTATATATATATATATATATATTATTTTTTTTTAAGAATATGAAGAAAGAAATAAAGCCTTAAAAGGAAGATAAAATTGCATGTTATAAAAAAAAACACTCCCCAAATATTTAACCATAAAAAGTTATATTATTATTGTGTATTATTTCAGCCATCTATTAGGAAAAATGAACAAACAATATCCACATACTGTATTCTAAAAATTCTGAAATTATAACTTTCATACTAACCAGAAAAACTTGTTTCCAAAGCTAATCAGTTTTAAAGATATCACCTGAACACACTTCCCAGCACATGGAAATGTTGGGAATCTCATGGTGTACACAGCTAACTGCAACTTCATCTATTTCTATTTAAGCAATCTCCAAATAAAGCGGAATTTAATTATGACAGCTATAATTCCAGTTCATTTCAGTGACAGAGGTGCGAATATTTAAAAAACAGCACATGATATAGTCTTACATGTGAAGAAAGCAAGCTTTTATTCTCCCCCCTTCAAATCTTACACTAACATTGAGTTAAAAAAACATCTAAATTGGTTTTCCAAACTAGATATGTGCACATCTGCCTCCATAAATATAGTCCTTAAAGATGTAAATAAAGTTTCAGAAGGCATTGCTTTAAATATGCCTTCCAGACTTGCTACTTCTTACATCTTCATTTCCTCTTCCTTTTATTTTTTCAACTTCCACATACTCAAAATTACATTAAACTATATCAAATTCTAATCAATCAAGGGTGAAGCAGACACAGCCATAGATGAGAGCACAGTACTTCCTACCATTTATCATGAACAGAGGTTATTAAGTGTTACCACAAAAAAAGTACCACATGGAAATATATATTCAGGTTCCTGTAACTACTTTCACAAAACATGGGCACTGCAAAAGTCATTAGCTCAAACTGTAACACTCTCCCAGTTTTCTTGGCCCTCAAGGTATTGCAATAATCAACTGATTTATTTTTTTTCTTTTAAAATGGCAGAAAACTGGGGCATTATCTAGGAATATATATACCCTTTTAGGACTAACTTCAGCATTTCTACATCATAGCTATTAATGGGTGAAAGTACATAAAAACCCAAATGCTTTTAAAAAAGTTTTCCTATCCTATCTGTGGTATTGATGCTTAATTTAAAGACCAGTGTCGTTTCACACTGACAGCTTCTCTTTAATCTTGGAGGGGAGCAATAATGTCTCAGAATACTTCATTTAGTTTTGAGAAAAGAGGTTAGAACAGAATGTAATTCTGGAAATCCCTCAGTATTAAAATTGCTTATCTCACTACCCCATTTATAGCCTCAAGCCATTCTTCCCATGGGCAACCAGCATCTGCAGCTAGCATGAATCAATCCAAAGCACTTTGCAAAGCACTTTCTTCCAGACTAAAAAGAATAAATAAACCAACAAAGCAAATCTTTCACAGACAGGAGAGCTGGGAGTACACTGCCAATAGCTTTGGATTCATGAGATCCAGGCAGAATCAGAAACAGCTGAGCCCAGGGGACTGTAGAGAGGCACCATCACAAGACAGGACATCTGTCCCACTCACAGATGCTGGGGTTGAGGCTGTTTCTTTGATCTCTGATTGTCTGATCCTGACTCAGCCTTCAGCTGTCAGTTAGCACACACCAACCTATGAGTCAGCTCCTGGGCAAGGTAGGAAGGGTGTGAACAGGGGAGGACTGGGTTAACTTATGATTAATTCAGTTTTCAAACCACACAGTAGTCATCTCTGTGCCCAACCAGGCAAGTTACTGCATGAATGGGACAGACCTGTTGTTCCTTTCTGATATCTGATATTAATCCTGCCAGTCAATTTAAAATGACAGCAGTTCAAACCCCTACTCACTGTTACCTGCAGGGGTGACTCAGTGGACTCCTAGAAAGCAAGGCATTTCCAAATGACCTGCTTGCCTTGTTAAAAACTCAAGAATTGAATGACACACTAGGTACAGCGTGTGATTCCACTATTGGGTTCTTTCATCAAGAAACTTTATGCCAGCTTTACAAGTTTCAGTGGAAAAAACGCCCTGGGCATGAACCACACCACAAGATAATCCTTTCTTCAGAGGCTGAGAAAAAGGAATCCCTCATTAAGAACAGCTAAAGACCAAAGCACAGCAGGACAACAGACAAAACAAGAATCAACAAGCAGGGCTGAAACTGTATCCTCTCAGAAAAGAGAGCATTCACACAAGAATTCAACTACTTATCAAGTAGCACTGGGTACCACCACCACCACCCTGGAGAATGGGATGTTTCCCTGACCTGCAGCCATTTCCTTTTTTATTTCTGTACTCTCCAACAGGGGTTTTCCTTTTCTTATTGAAAGTAAGGATAATTTGTTCAGAAAAGTAGCAGTAACTGGTGAAGGCAATATTATTATGGGATTCAACCAGCACTCACTGAAGAATTGCATTGCTGAAGGGGGGACAGCAGCAATCAGCAGGGTGCGACAGTAGTTATATTCTTCAATAATGAGAAAAGATTGTTCTCATTATGCAATGGCTTCAGTGGTCAGTTTTTCTGCAAGACACTCACATCATTAAATAAAAATAGCAGTCTTCTAATAAAAGCCAATTTTCAGCCTTGGGAGACTTGAGAGTCTGAAGGAATTTCTTGCTTTGTGCTGCTGCTTTTCCTGCTTCAGTTCCAATAACCAGCACGTGAACATTCTGCTCTCTTTTTTCCATCCTACTCCAGAACATAGCCCCATGCTAAGAGCGGTACGCTGAAATTCAAGAAATTTTAGGAACAGGCAGATTGGCCTGACATGTAACTTCTGTAGTGGTAACTGCAGTTCTCAAAGGGAAGCTATAGAGTTGTGCACATGCAGTATCGCTTTGGGATTCACCTTTCTCTGACCTCTGAGCTACAGTATTTCCAGCCATGTAACTCAAGGGTTAGGAATAATCATCATCATCATCCAGCAGAGAAATTTTGCTGCAGGTAACATAATGGAAAGTAACTCTAAAATAGCCATATGACGAAGTCAACTATTTACCAAGTTGGCAGAATTCCAGTAACTGGACAGCACTGTACTTCAATTTTATCTGTAGTAAAACCAGACACCCTTAACCAAAATCCAATGCACAGTTCGGCTTTGTGGAACAGTGGCTATTTTACTTTGCACTACTTTTACTGCTTTTTGTACCTTAACTTTGCCCATTTTCTAACAATTTACTCCAGCAACTTTTTAGCCAAAAAATAGGTTCAGATCTACTAGTGTTCTTATGTCTCCTAAAATTTCTCAAGTAGTAGGTTCTAAAAAACTTCAGGGTTTTTTTTTTGTTTTTTTTTTTAAAGCACTACCAGATAGTTATCCTTTGAAGTAATGCAAACTCACTGCAGCTGTTTAAGGAAACTCTTCATCACAGTAAATTTTAACTAAAAGTACTGCTGTTTCCTGAAAAAAACAAAAAAAAAAATACAAAAACCTGTTTTGCCATGTTAGCTGTTATTGACTGTTTGCCCTGGTGTTGTTCAGCTTCTGCTGAACTTCCAGCCATATGAAATGGAGCAAGGGAAGGCTTAAAAACAAAAATAATGTTGTAGAACCTGACACAAGGAGTGCCCTCAGTCAACTAGAAGAAGAGAGGAAAAAGGCTGGTCAGATCTGTTTTTAATTAAATACTGTTAGCTGTTAATTTAAAACCGTCAATAAAACTGAAGTTCAAGGAGGAACTAGACATCATACAATGTGGAGGAGGTGACATAATGTTGGCAAAGATCTCTGCCTACCTAAGTAATTAACAACTAATACGTTTCCTGAAATGCTATAAATCAAGACATTTCAGGTTACAGTAGTGAATCTTTCAATGAAGGCCACTTAACTCCAAGCACTTTGTCAAACTACTTACACAGTTTTATTCTCCAAACAACTGGTATGATAGTGATTAATTCTTCTATAAAAATATATATAAAAAAAAGAATAAGTTTCCTTACCTTTGCAAAGTCATGTTCAGATTGCCTGTACATGCCTTGATCTTGTTTTGCGCTTCCAGATGAGTCATCCCGTCTGTACTTATCCCATCAATGGTGAGAACCACGTCACCAATGCCCACGTGTGCTCTTGCTGCTTTTCCACCGTCGTTAAGCTGAAATACCACAAAAAAAGGCAAAGGAGAGATTTAAATACCTTATGCTTATATGCTCTGAACAAAGGACAACATCTTACATGATATTTTGCCACAGAAATGGAAAAAAAAATATCTGAGCTTCTTCTTTGTAAGCATGTGTTTGTGGATGTGGCAGTATATCCAGGACCTTTCTGATGAAGCATTAGTTATAATTTCTTGTTCTCATTTCACATTAATGACAGGAAAAACATTGTACAGCATTATTTATTTTTCTCCTAACTGACTGGCCAACATCTGAGCGCATTCACCAAGAGATACAAGCAGGGATATGCGCAAAAAATTTCTTGGATGCAAGTTTCAGTCTCTTATCTCTTCACATCTGAGATTTCTCACACAGGTGAAAGGCAGGCTATAAGTCAGGTTTTTCAATTCTATTTTCAATCTAAGCCATCTCTTCAAAGTTTATGTATTTGTCAATAGTTGGTTATATGTGTGGCAGTCTTTATTAACAATAAAGCTATCTTTTCCTCCAGCTGCAACTACAAGAAAGTCAAAAGTTCAACATTACAGACAGGCTAGTTACAAAATTTTGTTTTGTCTCACTCTTGGTTTATAGTTCCAGTGACCCACAGTATACTCAGAACAGAATAAGAAAGGCTTCTTAAGAAGTCTGACTCTTTGATCAAGGTCACTGCTGAAGTTCAGCTCAGCTGCCTTTGGTCCACTTTAACAGAGCAATCTAACAACAAAAACTTCTCTAAAGATCACATTATCGACTCTGACTGAACAATAAATTAATCTTTTCATTTGATGCCACTGGCTTCATTCCCAAGGACACAGACACACACACACACACACACACACAATCAATCCATGCTAAAATTTACCCACTGATTTATACATAGAGTCCTCAATCTGTTGAACACTTTGTAGCTAGCTCTTGAGAACAGTTCTCTACGGTGCAAATTTCCCCTTTGTACCCAGGTATATTTCCCCTCTTACAGCAGACAAGCTGTTACTGCTTGGCTGTGTATGTAAAACCCCACAACTATTTTGCATGCAAGAATGAACCTGTTTCTTGAAGAAATCACTACTTTTAGGGAGGTGCTGCAAGCAGCAGTTACTTGGTCTTTACTTCCAAAAGTGTGGCCCAAGGACAACTCTAATCACCATCAATCCAGTAGCTGCCCAAGGGAAAGAAGAAGAAAGGCCTTCATCTGAGTTGCCTGCAAACTTTCACTTACTGCATCCAGAAGTTACCCCTTTCAACAATGATGAATCACCAATCTTCCCCTCATTTACTTTTCCAACAAGAGAAGTGAGGCTAGCTCTTGAAAGCAGCCTATGGCAAGGGAGTACAAACACACTGAATATGATAGACACATTTTTTGTATTTGTATATGTACAGTGATAAAAGAAACAATGTCACCTCTGAGTAAACCTGTAGGGAGTACCCCATCAGCCTATCAGATGTGGTTATGGCTTTCCTAAAATCTCAGGGATGACACACCAACAACTAGGATGTACATCTGGCACCATCTGAAGACAAACACTTGCACGTAATGCTACAAGACAAGTGCAAATGTAATAATCCAAAAAACATCTGATTTGATAACATGTTTACTGAAAGCAGAAGACTTTACACTTGGTGGGTCACAGCTCACATTTTCCCACATCAGTCTCTATCACACAGACCTTTGAAGTAGCAATCATCAGCAACTCAAAACATTAGTCAAAACTTTAAACAAAACCTGACAAATCTTCCAGTTCAATGTTGATGGTATTTTATGAAAACACATTATCTTTGTGAAAAGGGAAGCAAGAAAAGTGGGAAAACATGTAACCTTTTAGGTTCAAAAGAGCAGTTAGTCCCTTGCCACAATAGGTCAACACAATTATTTTACCCAGAGATGAAACTGAAGGGTGCTAACAACTGGAAGGCAGCAGAGCAAGATTCATGCAAGTAAGACAAGCAGAAAACAGGAAAAAGCTGATCTAATTTTTGAAAGTTTCTGCACTTGTTAAATTCATCAGAATTATGATTTATGTGATATAACAATTTCCAAAAATTTTCAACAATGAAGCCAGAATTTCTCCCCCCCAAAAAATAAAATTGGTGTTCAGACCCAACTTTCATTGAAGAGACCCCGTTACGATAAAACCCAGATCAAGGAACCCCATTAGCATGCAGAACGCTATGACCAACATAACTATTTATAGAAAAGATCCTGAAATCTTGGCTGGGGGGAAAACCACAGTAAACAGTTCTCTAAATCGCTACATTACAGCAGGCTGACATTTGTCAGCAACGTCTGGAAAAGGGAATGGAACGTCAGGGCATTAAAAGCTAAAGGTCAGAAGGATCACCATGCCTTGTAGCTGGACTGCTGAAGTTAATAAAATCCAGCTTTCTCAGAATATACGCAAATGGGCACAAGCCACATACGATGTAATTGGTGATGAAAAAAGCAAAAAGCACTTAAGCAACAAGACATCAAAAAGCAGGTTTCAGAAAGAATATTTTCACTGAGGAGGGGTGCTTACATTCTGGAGACATGTAAAGTGAAACAAAAAGATCTCTTCTTGTCTAATTTCAGTGCCAACACATGAAAAAACAGAGAGTGACATTTGAAGAGGTCACTCTTAAACATTTGCCTTCTAGTAATGAAACTTTTTGTATGAATTAATGAGAGGGAGTTGCAAAATTATTTTTCAGGAAAAAAAGCTCTGGACAAAAAAATCATGAAATATATGGTTGTGAAGTACATCCTGGGAAGAAAGCAGCACATCCCAGGAAAGCAAGGTGAGATTCTGTGTCCATAAGACCTGCCATGCAGGCAAGGAATCACAGACACAGCTGAATTAACAAATTACTGGACTGTTAACAGATGAACTGTGCATGCAGAGGGATGCAAGAGCACTAATCTCCTTATCAAGATACAGTGGATAAAACTTTTGAGTAGCACCCACTGATTGGGAATCAGAGATCTGACTAACAAGAGACAAGGTTGGTACTTCTAGGAAATCTCAGCTCAGCGTGACTCTGCCCTGGCAGTGCCCACCAGCATCCCTGGTTCATCAAGCATCTGTTCAACTCATATTGAAACTACAGAGCAAGCTTCGCCACAGGTACTGAAAAGAGCAATATACTCAGAGCATACAGAGCATCAACAGACATGTGAATAAAAATAAACGTATACACTGAATACATCTGTAGGAATCCACACACAGAAAGAAGTATGGACTGCAGAAGTATTTTTGCTTCCATGAACCTCAGTTCTGACATTTCTTGGCTTCTCTAACTGCCCATCATCATTACAAACAGTAAGGTAATATACATATCAAGGATTGTGCGCATATTGCTATGTGAGTATTTGAACCAAAAATAAATCAAAAATTCCCTGTATTCCTCATCACTAACCAATGATTTGTTTTTTAAACTCACAACTTGAAAAATCCAACCAATAGTGAAGCTAAAAAAAACAAACAAACAAAAAAAAAATCAAACAAATGAAAAAAAAACAACAAAAACACAGGTGCCACTGTATAAGAAAACCTTGAATGTCAGTCATGTCATAAATCATGTCTACTTTTATACAGCATTTGTCTTGTATGAGTGGTTTGGTCTTATACTGCACATTTAACTTTAGCTATGAAGTTAGTAAGATGAGCCTGCATCAGTCAGAGGTGAACTACAGCGTTACATATGCTTAAAGACCAAAATACCAATAGACTGATGGGCAAAAAGCCAACAACTGATGCAGGAATCCTAGTATGAAGAATGGATATTGTTAAAACATATGTTTGTTTAAACATGCCTAAACAACAAATGGAAGTAATGCAACAAGATGTATGTACGGAAGAGTGTAGCATTAAAACTGTAAGACATGCTATCTGCAAGCCAAACTAATATCTAAGCAGCACAAACATTCTTGTAGTCCCTTATGGATCTGCTCTAATTCTGCATTTACAATATGAGTTTTAAATTTTTTTCTTAAATCAAGTACGAATTAGAGATTAGAAAACAGTTTAGTTTTGTTTTTACACAGAAGACTTCTAAAACTATGAAACTGACAATATTTGCTCCTACTGAGCTCCATCTCCATACTCTTTGGGAAGTTCATTTTGAGGTAGGGAAGCAAGAAGGAGAGACGTTTCATGACCAGGCACCTGCTAAGGCCAATCATTCCCACAGCCCCCACAGCAAACCTCCTCTCAGCCTCGCAGCAGCCCCCAGCTCCGTGGCTGAAAGCCAAAACCCAGTCTATGCCATCCAGAGACACTCAGGACACTTTCTAATAAACAATTATAAAATCATTCATCTAATATTAGACTTTAGTTTTGTTTGATGTCCAAGTTCTTTTCATTGCTGTTGTTTTAAAACAGCAGAATTTCCAAGCTGAAAACATTGTTCTAAGCTACATTCCAAACTAAGATAAAACAAAAGTAAACTAATTCTTAATCGAGGATGAACTTCAAAGGCAGTATAAAGTAATATCAGCACAGTTCTACCCCTCCAATTTCTAAAAGCAAACAGGCCAAATCACACTGCAATAATGCCACTTTGTTGAGCTAAGTTTTAGCTTATCTTTTATTGGTGTTTTTTTTTTTTTGTTGTTGTTGTTTGTTTTGTTTTTGTGTTTTTTTTTTAATAAACAGCATAAAAAAGAAGGAAAAAATCTCTTTTGCTTTCTAGAGGTATTTTAAGATATTCATTCCAAGAAAATTGTACATGTACACATACCTCTGAATCAATGTAATTTGTAGCTTATCTCATTCCTAATTAGCTTTTCTGTTTTCCCTCATTCGACTATGAAGAAAACTCAACAAACAACCCTTCTTTGGGCCATACTGTTATTTAAATTTTACGCAGCAATAAATGAAATATTTTGACTGCAGTTACCCATAAAACAAAGGACTATCTACAGAGATGGATGATGCCCTTTGACTTTCCTAAACTGCCTACCGTGAATCAACTGTAACTACAAGCAAGTCGTGTGGTGCTGCATCACAACCACTTTGTGAAAGAGACTATTTTGTAGTTTGGCAGCAAATAATACTTCTCCCATGATGCAAAACACCTTCAATATCATCTGTAATTTCCCCTCTCCTAGAATGGAATTATTTACACTGGATTTAACACGACATGGGTTCTCCAAAATCCCTCTGGTTTGATTTTTACCCCCAGCACTTCTGATGCACGTTTGCCCATAGCAATTCAAGTGAAATAAATGCATAAACAGAACAGAAGTCACCCAGACAATGACCTTTAATTACTATGAATCCTGCTTCCTATGCTCTTTCTTATGTTTAGGGTATTGAAACAAAAAACACATACAAAACAAGAAGCATACACACATACAGAAATAACGTTACAGGAGAACTCTGCCTGTCTGATTTGTTTGTGGCTCTGCAATCTCTTTTCATCATATACCGTCCTACTTTTGCACACAGGAGTCTTAGACACAGGGGCACTATCTTTCTGCTATAACACACCTGTGTTACACATTTATACCTGCTACTCTATCATTTGTTGCTGCCCTCGCTTCACCTGAGCAAAGCACCACCCTGCAGCAGCATTTAACAGAATGCTCTCACATGCACACAATGCTCCAAGCTAGCTCGGAAACAGCCCCTTGGTGCTTTACTGCAAGCTCAGGGAATAAACCCTTGCCCCACACAAAGAGACAGCAACACATCACCCTGGGTTCTGACACACAAACCTTTGAGCACAAACAGCTCAGTGTTGTGCTCCAGCCAGCCCTAGCTAGTGCAGCAGCTTGTCCAAACTGATTCTTCCCTGCAAGTCAAAAGTAAAAAAAATCCACTTAAACTCAGGCCTTCTAAAAGGCTTGGTAGCTTTAGAATCTACCTTACCACTTCTTCATGAAAAAAAAGGTACTGAGAGACTCATGGGAGCACCTGCTCTTTGTGGCAAACGAGCTTCTCCTGCTCTCACTGGAAACTGAGAGCTGGATCGTATTCCTCACAGCCTTTACTACTGCAGTGTTATTCACACAGCCAACAGATTAGCCAGCCAGCCTTCGTACTTGCTTCCAAATCAAGAACATACATACCAGTTTTAAAGTCCAGATCAAATTTATACAGCTGAGGTATAAGAGCTCTAATACAGGGTTTGCTGTGGAAACCGCTGACACGACTGACTATAAAAGGGGTTATGAGGCAGCCCCATAACTATGCTGAAGACTTTCCCCAAACCAACTAGAGTGCTTAGGTCAAACAAATTTCAATTCCCAGAGCATTTTGCATCCCATTACTAGGAAGTCCCTCCCACATTTGCATTCTTCTCCCTGCAGCTTCAAGAGTGCTCCCAGTCTGATGAGCAATGATGCAGTCTGGGGTGAACACAGCACCCAAACCATCACTGAAGACAATACACAAGCATAAAGCAAAACATCAACTGTATTTCTCAGCTTGATTCTGCACCTATCTACCAGCTACAATCCCAGAGAGAGGACTACCCTGTCTCCCAGCCTGTTCTCCCAGAGCATCCTACTTTTCTTCAGCTGCAGCACAGCAGCAGTTTGGCAGAAGTTTACCCAAGACAGCATTTCAACTCATCGCAGCCCACAAAGAGAGGATGGAGGGAGCCCACAGGCATTCAAGTATTTTGCTCGGGAGCAACCCACAAAACCATCCCTCGCATTTCATTCTCAGTTCTGCCATTTATCTTCTGAGGAGCACAAGGAGATGGCTGCTGAAAAAAAGAAGAGGCACCATAGAGCACCAATTACTCTTACGCACAATTGGGTTGATGCTAAACAGGATCTAAAAATATTAATTAAGAGTTTAGGGAATAGGATAACTGCACAAGGTATAGGTCTTTTGGATAGGCTGTCTTCTGTTTTTTATCACCTGACACTAAACAGACCCACTTGAGTGCCAGGGGGATGAAACAGAAGAACAAACCCAGAGCTTCCTTTGCTTGCTCCAAAACAGGTTGCTAATAAGCAGGCATGGTTTCCACGTGCTGCTGCCAGAAGGCTTATTAGCCGGTGCCATTCCTCACTTGTCACAGCTTGGCTGATGGTGGTTTCCTCACAGCCCTCCTCTTCCACAAGTAGGCTCCATCCATGCCACTGCTCTATCTTACAATAGCCCAATTGCTTCAGAGTGGCACTAAAGGCCTTCAACTCTGTCTTCTCCAGGAAAGGGGAAGTAATTAACTAAACAGCAATAAATTCTGATATAAATAATGTGTTTAAATGTAGGCTACAGATGTTATTCAGATAATAAAATGTAAGCTAAATTCTAGAAATATCCACTGGGATTCAAAGAATTACCAGCATGAGTCAACTTCCACACACTCCACAAAAGGAATAAAGAAACTGTTCTATGGATGCGTATCTCCATTGACAGGGCTAAGCATCCAATCTTGCTTTTCTGAGCCATCTGGAGTTCTGAAGAAAGCAAAAAAGTCATCCCTGAAATGGGATGGGTAATAGCTGTAGGCACTCTGAATAACACGATCCAATTAATGTTCAGATTTGCGGAAGGAATAAGGTTACAGTGTCAAAAACCAAGATATCAGAAGGCTAAGGGCAAAATAATTCAGATATTGCAGCTACAGCTGGATTTGAAAGAAGGTGGGCAATTCCTCCAAGTACTTCAATGACAGAAAATTATTTATAGCTAAGTGCTAGAATGTCTGCAGATATTTTGGAGTATAAATTAGGAGATTTTGCTGAGCCTTCTCTCAGAGAGCTTGGTTCCCAAACTGTCAGTGTGCCCCAGAGCCCTTTTTATTTTAACTGGCTGGCTACTCTCTGAAGATTATTCTTCTGTTCAGAGAAGTTTACAGAACTAATCCAGGCTTCTCCCTGGGAGAATGTATGCCAGTGGGAAAAATTACTGCCTACTTAATTTCTCAGAGAGACGGAAAGAGGAAACATAATGAAAACATAGCTAGCAAAGCAAACTTCATACAACTGCTCTAGCTCTGGTGAGCTTTACATCTATGGAGACTCTCTTCCAAGGATATTTGTATGACCAATGCAAATTAATTCCACAACTCATGCACACAATTGCTTGTAACTGTTGAAGAGGCATCACCTAGGAGCCACATGGTTTGCATCAAAACAAAAGTTCCCATTACCTGACATTTTTACAACAGTGAAAAATGCTGCTAACTCTGACGTCCTCTCAGAAGCAGCAGCCAGGGGCTTGTGCATCAAGGAGTGCAGACAGCATCCATTCCCACAGCATAAATGCCATACACATGAAGATACCTGCGCTGCATACAGTGATGTAACTTGTCCTTTCCCAAACAGGATTATTATTACTAATTTACAGATTATAAAATTAATTTAACTGATTGAACACCATCTTAATTCCATACGGTTTTCAGCCCTATTATTTTGCCCTTAAGAATGAGATATGCTTTTCATGCATCAAATGCAGCATCAATGTCCCACATCTTCCAGGATGTCCTCTTCTACAGAAAATCAAACAGATGAACATTTTATTCTGCAAGTCCTTCCTGTGGGAAGTTGACCTTAGGGATGCAGAGTAATCTTGCATGTTGCAACAGTGAGAAGGAAATGCTACTCTTGAAACAATCCCACATATGGGGGAAAAAAAAAAAAAAAAAGTAAACAGAAAAGTAAGTGGGGAAGCATGAACTGAAATCTGACCTGAAAGAAACTAATAGCCCTTCGCCAGTGGCAAGAAAATGCTCCTACAAATGAAATGTCTCATGATAGACCAGCCACTGCTTCACTTTCACATACATGCACAAACACATAAGAAAGTCTGGCTTCAGAGACTATGTAATTTAGATAATAAGCCATAACACATAAGTAAAGAGGAAAATGGAGGCAAGTTCAAGCACTGTCAGACTATCCCATGCGTAAAATCTGTACAGGGAGCACAGCTCATCTGAACATTATCCCTAAACAAAATTCTGCTAGAGTTTCTGCAGAAGTCCACTTTCAAAGCAAAATCCATACGCAGCAATGGGAGTCAACACATCAGCTTCACAGAAAGTTATGACACATTTAGGAGTCACATATTGGGGGGAGAGGGGAAAGAAAGGTGAATATATTCACAGTTAGGGACACAAGTCCTGACCAGGAGTGGCACAGTAGATGTGGGGATGGGACTGGAAGATAATAAATTTTTACTAAATGATGAAAAGAAGAGACCACTTTGGAGGCTGAAGGGGAAGGGTGAATTAATTCAACAGATGATGAAGAAAGTCTTCTGGCAACCATATGAAAGAGGACTTGGGGACAGACAGGACAAAAAAGAAGGAAGTCTGTGTTAGCCAGAAACAACAAGGAAGGGACTGGCTGTCAGGTTTTGCAACAGGTCAGAGAATCAAAGTCCAGACCTGCAAACATAATGAATTAAAAGGCAGCAAGTTCTCAGTGAAGTTTGAAAGAAGATACACTGCATCACCACCACACAGGTTTTGTTTTATTTTTATATTACCTATTCCAGAGCAGCATAAAGATTCCTACATGCATGTGCTTTCACTTAAAGCAATGGACAGAAAACTTCCAGGATTTGTCAAGCAAAACTTCTAGTGCAAAGAAAAGAAAAATAGGAGATATTAGGAAGTCCTAGTGGATATCTTGCTTTTTATATGTCAAGGGAATATTAAAGCAGACATTTACTTTCAAGCAGACACTTACTGGCTGAAAACCCACAGTATTAAATATTGTGGAAAGAAGTCCAATAAAAACTCTAAGAAAACAAGAAACACATTTTAAAGGAGTTGTATATTATTTAATAAATTCATACCAGCTGTTTACAGCTAAGACACAAAAATCCTTACCACAAGCTAAAAAAGCTCATGAGAATATAAAACAATTTCAAATTTAATTTTGCATTTGTACATTGCACACATGTACAAACAAGCAACATGGTTTTAGTTTACTTGACTTTAAATGTGACTTTTACGTGACTTTAGTTTACACAGATCCAGGTGCATGGGGTTGTTTTTAAAGCATTGGACACATTACAATAGAAAGTGTTAAACAAAATAAGGTGTGTGTGTTTGTTTCATTGTGGGGTTTTTTTGTTTGTTTGTTTTTTGTTATGAGAAACATAGCCACACACAAGTGTAAAGGCATTCTTCTTCTCCTCTGAGGTCCTGTATGAAAAGGCCACATGAAGCTTCTCTTTTTAGGCACTGCTTAACAAAAAGCACTTCTTTGGAGAAATGAGGAAGCTATTCAGCACAAATACTCCGACTGCAAAATAAAGACCCTTGTTCTGGGTATATTTTCCTTAAAATGACAAAGGTTGAAGACATTTAAGACTGAACATAAAACAGTACAGAGTTTCCTTACAGAAAGGAAAAAGCTGGTATATTTACTGCCACTATGAACCTTGTCTACAGGTTGCTGTATTTTAATGATCTGTGTTTTGCTGCTGCAAGTTGCACTAAATTATGCCCATGTGTTTGGCTATTTGGACATCTGGAGATCCAAGAAATTATACAGGCACACACAGCTCAGCAATGAATAGACCTGGAGGCTGGTTATTGAATAGCTCTGGAAAGAGTCTCTGAAGGAAACTCAAGTGCTTTAAATCTAGTCCTTACAGTAGTCTATCACTGTGTAGTGTGACATGTCTGGGCACTCAAAACCTAAACTTGTAGAGGAACCCTCTAAAACAGAGCCCAGTAGTCGCACCTGCTTTCTGGAGTTTTTTTGTTTGTTTGTTTGTTTTTAAATGCCATATCTCTGGACTCTATCTTACACGTCAAGACATTTTGTAATTCAATTCTGGGAGGAAAAAAAAAAAATCACTCTTAAATTTTCACTGTAAAGTTCACATTGCAATCACATCTAAGGAGAATAGCTAATTAAATATTTTTATTCTTGAATTTTGGGACTGAAAACAAAACCACTTTAACACTGGAAGAAAAAAATCACTGCATATTATAGACAAAAACAGGCATCAATCCCAGTTTGAACAACAGAACACCAAAACCCAGTATTCATTCATTACTTCAACTTGATCCAAAACAGATGATACAGAATCTTTGCAGGTTTTAGCATTTTTCCCTCCTTTTTCTGTTAAATGCGAGAAACTACAAAATATTAATAACTTGCAAAAGAGTTGTGCTGGGCTCCATATGAACAAGACTCTGATAAAAGCAGAAGTGTGAGACCTTATGAACTTCAAGCAAATGCAAAATAGATACTTTTAAATGAATATGATATTTAGAATTAATCTTCAAGAAAAACGTGGTAATTAACAGCCTCTCAAAAGGACATCTTTTCATCTACCAAGGTAAAAAACAAATGAGTAATCCAAGAAAAACCTTAGAAAATAAAGGAGGAGTGTTGACCTAGTAGAGATGTACCAACTTCATGCTCATCCCCATCTTGACACTTACCCAAGCTGGACCTGCTACCCAGTCCAGCAGAAAATGGGGGTGTCCGCTGCCTGAAGTGGGGAAAGACTGCCACCTGCATACACTGGGGTGAGATGGTGAATACAGCTTCCAAAATTGCTGAGCTTCTACCTTTAGTTTATGAGAGCACAGTAAAATATGAAGCAAAAACATTTCAGTCCTTCCTCTTCTCCCCCTGCCCAACTACCACTAGCTGGGATACGATGTATTGCTCAAAGGCTATCAAGGAACGGTCACCAAAAGAACAAGAAAGATCTGATGGCTTCCCACTCAGGATCATCATTAAACAGCAATGGCATGCCTGCTCTTGTGGGTGGAAGGCAAGAAAAAACACATGTATGGAGACAGAAAGTAAGACACAATATGCAGCCTGTGACCTTTGGCAAGCTATGCCTAGCTGCCACGTGAGCTGGCAACATTGAGAATCACGCCATTCCGATCCTAAAATGCATTGTTTGCATATTCACAAAATGGTTCAACAAACCAATTTTTGGAGCAGGCTTTTTCCTTCCTCATCTATGTAACATCTTTATGCAGCCACTTTCTAAAGGCCAAATGGGTTCATCAAGGCAATGAAACAAACAAACAAAAAGTGATACAGAAGGTTGTGAGCTCTTCACACGGCTATTCATCATGCCTTCTTCAAAATTAACAGCTTCATACATTCCTCTCCGGCCACCTATTAGAAGGCATCAGATAACTTCAAATTACGCAAGCCACCTTCCTGGACACCACAGAGGCTAAGCAGTCTGGAAGCATTTAATACCTCTCCCCGTGTTCAATTACAACCTGCACCTCAAGCCCATGGACAGGCTGGCTTTCCCAGGCTCAGAAATTGCTTTTCTGTCTCCCAGGCTGCTGGATTTAAATGGCAACATAGCACAGTTACAGCATACCTAAACATAGTTTTGATGCTGACAACATATGATTGTCCATGCATTAATAGAAACATGTTGTGTTGACTTGAAAAAAATAGAATCATATGGTACATAAATATGTAAACATATAAACACTGAAATGGCTATAAAAATATTAATTCCTTACTTGAATTTGATACTGGAGACATTTTAATGTGTACAAGTTTCATCTCAAAAACAAAATAATTCAAGTCAACCTGGAACAACTACATGTAAGCTAAGCTTACATGTAAGGTTAATAGCAGAAGTCTTGGAACTGGTAACAACTAGCAGTGAATCCTGAACATGAAAGGTGGTAATATTGATAGAAGTGCTTTTACACCATCCTCCAATTACCCCTAACTGGAGGAGAATGCAATACTCTTTTATGCACATTCTCTTCTCTGGGAACAATACTACAAAAGCTGCCATGTGGCCAGAAGAAGTGAAGGGGGGAAATGAACAAACATCGTCTCAACCAGAAATTTAGAACAAGCTACTGAAATAACTACTTAGGGTTGAGACGTCACAGTAGCTAAAATACAATTCACATCTCAGAAGAACCTCACTATCCCAGTCTCCTCACAGACTACTCTGCCTTTCAAGTGCAGAGACAAACAGAAGCAAACTGCACAGAGAACAAGCAAAATTCATCTGAGCTGAAGGCAGAAAACAAAGCTGGAGACCTTCGAAATAAAGCATCTCAGAAGCATCCCTTCATTCCCACTCATAGACAAAGTGAGGGGCTCCTAGGCTTATGAGGCTTTAAGGCATTTTCTTTATTTCTTAATTCACATAAAAGTATCCTATGGCTCAGAAGAGCAATTTAGTTGAATTAATACACAGACTGTCCTTCTTGCAACATGAAGATTACTTGGAGTGCGAACTGAAATGGAATTTATAACTTTAACGTGGAGTCCAATTCCTTACTACAAGAAAACTCATGTAACTGGAGGTCTCTGTTGCAAGGGAAGGATATGAAAGCGTAAGTTCCTAGAGAAATGCAGGTTAAATGTGTCTGAACACACTCCCTGAAACCACAGCACCAAACTGCAGCTCAGGATCTGGACAGAAACCCCAGTCTGGACAGAAAGCTTGGTCACTGAAGTGACAGTAACCCTCACAGATCTGTTATTGACTGTTTACATTTAACCCCCCAATCCAAGAACCCCTAGGCCCCTCCTACCCAAGCCACAGTCTTGAGACAGCACCACAAAAATAAGAGAAGGCCTTCCTACAGGACAGACTCCTGTTCATCCTGGGGAGCAAAGTCCTGAATTGCACTTATTGCCTTCAGTTACTTTGCTGCCCTTGAGCACACAGAGGGCTTCAGCCTTCCATTTACTGGAACCCCTTACTACCATGAAGTTTACTTTTACTAAGTGTTTAATTACATCTGAAGGACTTCTCTCATTAACTAAACATGCCAAGGGAAAGAACAGTGCTGGCAGCATAGCATTCTGTTGCTGTAGCTCACATTGAAGAGCACAATATTCTTATGTTAACAGCAGAGGCACTTGCATCTCAAGCCCTTCAGATGCATAAGCAAACCAAACACACCTCTTTAACCTGCAGTACTTAATCACAGCAAGGAAGCGCAAGCATTGAGAATTGAGAGCAGATAAAGAGCAGATATAATGACAGGAGCACAAGTTGTATACCAAGGGAGCAAGCTTCCTCCACACTGCAAATAAATTGAGGGGAAGGAAAATTTATTTTCTGAATAAACAAAGCCTAAAGGAGAACATGATCTTTTTTTCCTTCAGACTACACAAAGTTACAAATGCTAACAAAATAAAATAAGTAGCAAGTAGATATATGAAAACTCTAGTGCAACTGGAAGCTTGAATTCAAGCATTGGAAGGCATAGCAGCTAATTTGACCAAGACTCCACCAGATCTCCCTGCAGCTCAGTTCCTGTCACCAGTGCTTACTAAACATGAGGCACAGCATTCACTGAACATAAAATAGCTGTAGCTACTACCACTGTAGCAAAAAAGCCAGGTAGGCTGGTATTCTTCAGTCTGAAGACAGGACTGACAGTACCTCAGCAGCCTGAGTTGCAGCTAGGGCAACACTGACAAGTACAATCTTCTGGAAAACAAAACAGCTTCATCACATCCATCAGGGTGTGGGAGAAGGGACCTATGCGTGGGCAACTCAGAGCACTGAATACATAGAGGTGTCCAGAAGGATGAAGTACAGTTTTAAAGGAAATATATATTTATAAATGAAGCATCATGAAGCTGCACTGCAGAACATCTCCCTTTAAATCTTTGAAGCTATCTCAAAGACAGGAAGAAGAGAAGGCTGATTTCCCAGGACAGGTGCAGAACTTCATATCCTTGGGGTTGGATTAAGCAAACGTCACCAAAACAAAACAAGAATGTGCTAAACTCCAGTTTACAAAATTAACATTGAGATTTTAATAGCAAAAAGCCCTGCAGTTACACATAATTCACCCAGAAACCTTATTTCTAGGGTTCTAATAGTAAAGCTGACAGACTCACACAGCTATAATAAAGTAAGGCTTTTTGCTGTTTTAGTACAGCACGTGAACAGATGAGCAGTGGCATATGGGCTGGGAAGAACACAGGGTCAGAGCACGGCAGGGCTGTGGCAGCACAGACAGATTGCAGACTGCCCTCCTACACAGGGTTATTATTAGAGATGGGCTGTAGAGCTCTCTAAACCATACAGGCCTACTAATGACACAACCACAGAGGAAGCTCCCCACCCCCTAAACTTGAAGAGAGTTTGGGATAACACTGAGAATGATGTGGGCACAAATCATTACAAAAGTAATCCTAGGCAAGTTCTGAGTTTCTGGGACACAAAGTTTGAAGAAATTAGCATTTGCCTAGCAGCCAAACAGATCTATTCCCTGAAGAAAAATATTAATAGGTATTTTTCCAGTTCATCTGATCTCCTTTTTAATAGGTGAAATTAAAGTGTTACTAGCATAAGTCTCTTCTGATTCAATTCTGCACAATATATATATAAGTACTGTTTTCTAATTTGAGGACATTTTAGTATGGCCACCTAAAAATTTTATTTCAGTCAAATGCTGTTTTACTCATACAGAACATCTCCAAATAAAAATAAACTCTCTGTATCCTAATGTAGCAACACCATGGGGGACGGGGGGGGGGGGGGGGGGGGGGGGGGGGGGAAGAGCAGCAAGAACTACATCATTTATCTGCAGGCACATACAATGTAGGAAACAAGATCTCCTCTAGAGTTGTCACTCTGCTTCAGTTCTAAAAACCAAAAAAGGGCTCACCCAAAAAAACCATGGGAAAGCATCAGCAAACCAGACCTAGCAACAGCAGGGAGCCCCCGGGGCAGACACACGTGCCTCTGGAGCTACGTGTTGAACGGTGAGCTCCAACTTTGGTATGGGCTGCTCAGCAAGGGGCTAAACTTTCCTTGCATACTCTGGGGAGATGAATGCAAGTTATTTAAAACCCCAGCACATCAAGCTGGCACGTCACTTCAACACACTGCCTGGGGATTACGTTACAGTTCTGCTTGACAGTGAACCTTTAGGTCCGTTCCCAGCCCTCTGGTGAAACAGAGCAAGCTGCCAGGCTCCTTTTTTGAGAATGACAGCATTTAGTTTACTCTTCTGCCAAATTTGAATGCGCAGATCCAGATGTACCCCAAAGAAGCAGAAAATGCAAGAGGTGCTTGGTAAAAGAGCGTTCAATGCAACACTTGCAACAGACAAATGAAATCTGGTTGCAGACTCAAAATGTTTATGGTGCTCCACATTTTGTAAAACATGCCCCTTCTCCTCCCAGTTTACACACACTCCTCAGATTTATAGCTTAGGCTTTCACTGCTTTCCAGCAGTCAACAAAATCTTGTTTTAAACAAAACTAAAGAAAGCAACAATTGGTTCAGCAGTACAGGAAAGTGTGGGTGGAAGGTAGGGTGTGCCAACATGGATGCCAGAAGCATGTGCTTCACATGCTGTGTATAAAGCTGGGTCAGACAGACACCAGGACACAGTCAAGACAATGGACAATGCCAGTAAATTATAACAGTAGAATTGCCAGTGCCACTAAAGGCAAATGAGAAAAAGCAAAATATTGATGCATTTCAAATCACTATTGTTTCATATGTTAAGAAAACACTCATTTCATATTAAAAAAAAAAAAAACCCTTAGCAAAAATAAATTATATGAAATTAACCAGCATCCTGCACAACACAGGTAGTAGAGAATTCGCTTTTAAGACTACTCAGGTATTGTAAAAATTCCTCCAGCAGGAGGAATAAAAAAAGATCAAATATAGAAAAAAAATACTGTAATATTTTAAAAGAATATAGAAAAGAAAAAAGAAAAAAAGAAAGAGAAAAAGACTTTTGTCATTCATTTTTCAGTGGCATTTAGTTTGACAATGAAATGCATCACAGCCCCTTTGAAGCCAAAGCAAGAAAAAGTGAGGAAGAGTCTTGAAAACACGAAGAAGTCTGACAACAGTCAAATAATCTGGTTTTCACAATAAATTTGAGCATAATTAAACTAGCATTTTTTGGCCATGCTGTCACATAGAAGAGCGAGGCCATAGTAAACCACTGCTGCATGAATGAAGTGGCCCTGTGGGATGTAGGCTGAGCCACTCTCTCCCACTTCCCATGGGATTGCCAAAGAATATATTTCTTTTTCTCATGAGCAAGTTTTTGGTCTTAGACCAAGGGTTGCTGTGGGTGCTTTCCAAGATAGAATCTGCCTTGTAATAACTTAAAAATTGATTTTTTAAGAACTTTGAGATATTTTGACAAAAGAAAACAATGACCTAAACAAAGTTTCAAAATTTGTTCAAAGCTCAGAACATTTAAGGAGAAGCAAAGTGAATTTTACAGTAAACTGCTTCTCAGAAGACATAACACCTCATCTTCCCTCAAGGGTGCGGTCCTCACTTTTATTTTTAGCCTGGCTCAACTAATCTAAGATTTTATTTTTTCCATGTGAAAATATTTGAGGTCTGAGGAGAGGTCCAAATGTTAGAAGAATTGGAGAGTAGACAAGCCAACACAGCTTCAGCAATGCTCAAAGCCAGCAGTGAAACAGAAGGGCAAGGCACAATTGCAAGGCTAAAACCACCTTCCTATTTCAGCTTTGTTGTAAAGCAAAAGAGCAAGAAAAGGAAAAGGAGAGGGGAAGGAAAAAAAAACAACAACAACAACAACAACAAAAAAAACCCACAACACGCATCTTCAGTAGAGAAACATTTACTGACTGAAAAGCCAAAGACACTGGAGTACTGGAGTTACCACTACATCTTTTTAATAAGTAAACCATTTAAGTGGTTAAGCCAAGAAAACTTTTAGACAGGACTCTCCAACTGCTTTCAGAAAGAGAGGTGTTCATGGTTTTCTTCTGTTCTATAGCAAGGCTGTGTGTCAGCACTGGGAAGACTTGAGGTGCTCCAGAATTTGTGCACAGAGTTAAATAAAAGGAGTAGAAGGTAAAAACCATTTTGGTGATTGCTTACAGGAAAATATCTCTCCAGACTATGCACATGGATCCCAATATTCGTGTGTCCAAGTTCATTTAGGCCTTAAAGCAATACATCAGAGCTGGTTAGAATCAGGTGTTTGCCCATAAACAACACAAGATTCTTCACATTGTCTATAGAAACATAAAATATACACTCAACCGCCAAATTAGTTCCATGCCATGTTCTTCATTACGCTGCTGGTTTCTAAAGCCAAAACACTTAAACAGTAGTGAGTATAATTCTACTGAAAACAAAAGCCCTATTCATCTCAGAAAACTTACTAGCATCAAAATACATTTTAACATGGAAAACTTGGAGCTGTCTCAACTCTTCTTTTTTGGGACAGTGGCCAGTGAAATCACAAAAGAGCGACAACTCTTCTTTTGAAGTCTTTCTAGGCTGACTTCAGCCTGACCAAAAAATCCTGAAACTTCTAACAGATTTGTTTGCAAAGACATGTGGAAAATATCACCAACAGCATTGCATCAAATACAGAAAGCGAAGCAATTTTCCCAGTTTCACATTAGATTTTGTTTTGGATGATGGATAATTCCCATTGCAGAAGCTTTCCAGAGCACTGTCCCACTCAGCCATAAGGTGCAAGTGTGAGACTGTCCTACCCTAACACAAGGGTAGAAGCCTGGAGATGATAGAGCACCTCAGCACAGCTCTGCAATGCAGCAAAGACAGAGAGCATGAGCTCCATACCGACAGACAACATGCAGGAAATGCTATAGTAAGTGGCTGTCTGGGTGAGCCAAAGGAGGAAAGTTCAGTGGACATTAACATTTTTTCATCTGATAAAAAACAGACTACAAAAGGTATGAGAAACAGATTTGTCGCTTTATAGCTTTCCACGTGCATCCAGCTGCCAGAAATTTTAAACTGTGTGATTCAAAAAGGAGGCATCATGCCAACTGTCATATTCCTGTATATAGAAAGCGAACCAAATGAAGAAATGAAAAGATATTAAGGCTAGAGTTGCACTTAAAGGGAATGTACTAATCCATTCTTTTTCCTACAATCAATTAGTTTAAAAATATTCAAGAGAATTTAAACTCTACAGTATAAAACACTGATGCTGAAATTCAGTCTTCAAAATTACATGTAACATTGCATTACACATAACAGGAAAAATTACATCTGAGTGATAACTGGTGTCCTGTGCTCACCTATTTGTTACGCTCCATTGTTAGTGACCTCATTTTAAATGAAAGTGTGTGGAGATATAAGGTACATACCATTAATATTTTTCTTTCTTCTCTGAAGAAATTGAAATAGCTAATTCTCATGCATTGCAATCCTGTATTGTTTATAGTGACTGGACCCAGACACTGAAACTCAACTCAGGTATTACCTTTTAAATCATTACAAATTTCTGATTGAATAACATATTTCCTAGATAATTTATAGAGAGGTTATGGCTACTCTTGTTTGTACATCTACTTCCCCCAACATTTGCTCAACATCTTGCCTGCAACACTGCATTCCTGATTCCAAGGATTTCACACTCACGACACACACTTGTGAAAACAGCAAACAAGCAAATAAATTTTCAGGAGTTATACATATCTTCTCTGGCTAAAGATTTCTCCTTCCCAGGTCAGAGAAATAAGTGAAGGCAGCCCAGGAACTCATGTGAGTTTGAGGGCTTATTCTACCTGTGCACACAGCACTTTGGTTTCATCATGAGTTTTTCCACAGACTACCACAGTCACAATGAACAAATTAGAGAAGTAAGTGCGTGGTCCCTTTCATTTGCTTTGTACAGGCCGCTGCCACAGGCTGGAGTCACCACTCTGAGCAGACACTGCCCTACTTATTTTCCTAACAGGGTCAAATTCTACTACACATGCCACATCTGTTTTTTTCTGAACACCTCTCACAAGCCAGCTGCTGTGCAATTCACTTGAATATACACTGAACTGCATGCATCCCATCCTGATAAAGCAGCTTTCAGACAACCAGCAACATTTCATTCACTATGTAACTGACTTAAATAACTACAATTGATACACCATTCTCAGAAATAGACATTATGTCCTGCTTGTTTAATTACACAGAACCAGGTTATAAATGAGCTGCTGTAATTTGTTTTGGGAATTAGAAGAAAAAAAAAAAAATGAACACAGGAAAAATATTTGGCAAAGTCCTGTGCCATAAAGTCCTGAAATATTTATACTGCTACATGACCATAGGAGCTAGCATTGCCACCTTCATGCATTCAGAAACCATGAGTCAGGTCCTAGAAATAAGGAGCGTTTTCTAATCTCACAGTTTTCATGCCAAGATACACTCTGAGGTTTCCTTGGGTTTTTAAGCTTAATTTTCTTGAATGCTCCATGTAACACTAAGGGATTGTTTAGACGATGTAAATTGCATCCAGATTTTGATGCAAGCGTGGCAATGCAAAGCACTTCGGGCTTAGCAGGCTCTTCTGCTCACCTCCCAGAATTTCACTGTGAAATTAAAGAACGACACTAGTAAGAGTAACTGTGGGTTCTCTATTGTCTGGCCCTGGAGCAGTCTTCTCCCCTCGCAAGGGCTGCTGGTGGAGCATCATTCAAGTGTGCAGAAAGACAGCATGAGAGCTCAAGGACAACTGGAGTGGCCAGCAACCTCCGCCTGGGCTTACTACTAAGAAGCTCCATGCCCTTCCTCCTCCTGACTGCGCTATTCACAATCACAGCATGACCAACCAGCAACACAAACTTGGCTCTGTTACACTGAAACATGGAAAGGGATAGGGATGGCCACAAAGATATCTTTTGAAAGATTTTAACCAACGCTTCACTCTAGACTATGTAAATCAGTTCCTGAAAGAGCAGCTTGTTTCTCTGCGCCAAAGCATTTAATGCAACTGTCCTAGCAACACAAACCTATCTCATTTTTTGGCTAACAGAAACCCAAAGCTGGGTACAGTAAAGCCAGGATGGTCAAGGATACAGGGTAGTCCGGCAAGGGGAGGGAAAACTGGAACAAAAAGGGTGGATACAGACTCAGAACGCAGAACTTATGATACTCAAAACAGAGGCAAGAACTTTTAAATGAGTCATCGCTGTAAATACTTATGGCACCTAGTACACACAGCCCAAAATTTTCCTCATTTGTTATTCAGAACTTTCTGACAAATACACTGTGTTTATTTTAATAGGGCTTTAGTTTGTTTTATTGTTTTAAATACCTAGATCTTATTAATCCCTTAATCCCAGTCCCATCATATGCTTTCCTGAACCCTAAACCTTGCTAAGCTCCACAATTATCATCAGCTTCTGAATGGAAATTCTCTTGAAAGACAAACTAAGAGCAAAAACATCTAACAGACTTACTTCAAGAATAAGACAAGCACCCACAGGCTAAAAAGACAAAGGTGAAAACAAAACAAAATAAACAAAAAACTGAAGGTAGCATAGATTGTATTCTTGCAAAACTACCTTCCACTTCACACTTAAGAGAAAAAAAAAAAAAAGCAGGTGACAAATAGGAAGTATCTAATCAATTTAGCAGAACATAAAAAAAATCACCACTAGAAAGCCAAGTTTGAATGAGTAGTTCGAGTAGTCTGCGATTTTAAATGTCATGTAAAATATTTCCTAGCCTCTAGTACTCACTGTTTTGATTGCATTTCCCAGAATTGTTGCTAATATTACATAACTGTGATTGCACTTTTATCTGGATTATTTGCATGCCACCCTTCTCAAGCCCATGCTATCCTTGATATGCAGCAGTTACTAATAGCACAAAGCTTGTCTTTATCCCCTTATTCCAGATATTTTTCTCCACTAAAGATCACCTCTTGTAAGTCTCAGCTCTCCCTTCTTAACTCTTAGACCCTCAAGTTATCCAGGAGTTTCTTCCAAGGGAACAAATCCGAGATAAAAGGGGTGGGGGGGAGGGCGTTTACTGTGTAGTCAGCAGGACAGAACTCCAAAACCTTATTTCACGGCTGGGGATAGCATAGTGCCAGGACAGACCAGTTTGCCTAAAATTCTTGCTTTGACTGGTGTAATCAGAGCTTCCTGTGAGCAATTTCCAGTTATTTATTCCCACGCTATCCAGGGCAGAGCTATAAGCTGATCTGGGCTGTCTACTGTAACAGCAGCAATTTTCATCAGGTCACATATCCAAACAAATTAATGTCATATGAATTTCAGTTTCAGTAATCATCAGTTTTCACTTTTTGAAGTTCAAGTATATATGTGTAACTGGAAGAAATACCCTCAACAGAGAAGTTACTTGGCCAACTAGAAAGTCTCAAATGCCCTCTAACATGAGAGGGTCAGCAATGCCTGTCTCTGCAACAATACAGTAAGAACTCCAGCCTGGAGAATTAGGCAAATATCACAAGGAAAAAAACTCTGTTTTTCCATGTTGTGAGTGGATTGCATTTCCAGACACGTATGAAAAAAATGTTCTTTCAGCCAAAACATTCTATTCATTTACATGTTGTTTGTAAAGTCAGTCATTGGAGCAAATAGTTCAGAAAAGGCATCTTTACAAAATTACCCAAAAAGGATCAGCTCTAATGTTATAATTTCTCACTTGAGAGTGAAATAATTGCATACTGCACAGATAAGGTGATAGAGTATCTGCACAGGGTTTCCAGGATGTAAGACACCATCACTACATCTGGTTTGTGAGAGCTTCTCCTCTCCAAATACTCTTGAACCCCTCCATCTAACATTATAGTTTCAGTGATGGAGACTGACTGGCACAGACGTATGTTTGTAATTAGTTCTCCAGACATCATACCAATAGCTATGCTATCTAGTTCTCTCATGGCTAACACTTCAACTAGTATAGATTTGAGAGAAAGCAGAAAGTTGGCTTGGAAGATTTCATTTTCTCTTCCAAGCCTCCAAGCTCAGCAGGGTGCTGAGCAGCAACTAACACCAACATCAACTGAGCCTTAAGCAAAGATCACCTCGTGGACACAACCTGTATGCCCAAAATCATACTGGTGCTCAAGTGTTTTAGTGGCACCAAGGTTTAGTCTCTTGGCATTTACAGGATTATGTACAAGCCACACAAGAGCAGTATAATTTCATTTGTAAGTTGAACCTCCTCTCAAAAAGGATTCATGAAAGCCTCTGCTATGATGAGTTTTCCTTATACCCAGTTGCCAAAGTATGACAGCTGGAAAGCAGAGAGAATAGATAGACTGTGTCCGTAGCTGACAAAAAGCTGTAATTTAATAAGCACTTGGTGGCAGCTTTCACAGATTAGTATACCAACAGACGTGTCATAGCAAGCCTGGCCTCAGCACTTTCAGCCTGTCCCAGACACCTGCCCTGGTTGGGATAACCATACGCCAGTGCCACCTATTACTCCTGCTTAGGGTGCTGATGGAAATGCCGGCACAGGTCCTCTTCTGTCAACTTTCTCCAGTCAGCTACCACTGGCATAGAGGTGAGGGGCAGATCACGTGTAGAAGTGTTGGGTATTGCATGAGATCTTAAGGAGCTGGACTTACTCATCCTTGTGGGTTCCTTCCAACTCAGGATATTCAATGATTGTTTGTTTCATTCCCCCCACCGCCATATTCTCTGGCAGAGAGAGTGAGCACACAGCAATGCTTCTTCTTTCTAAAGTTTCTGAATGGAAGTGTTTCACAGCTGAAGTGTCCAAAATAAAATATTTTTTAATACAAAAAATTCATTTGTATTTCTCTATGCAGCCTTCTCATTGTTTTCTCTTTATCCTGTTACACTCCTTTAAAAAAAAAAATTCCAAGCACTATTGCTACCAATACAATACCACACTTCACAGAGGCACTTGTATCATTTCCTGCCCAGATTCAATAGATGTTAGGGATACATGCAGGTGATCCCATTAGTTAAATACAGAAACTTGGCAGGGAATTTTACTCTCGTGAAACTGATACAGCCAACACCAACCCAGGCTTTGCACCTCAATCACTATTCAAGAGCCTTTAAAATAACCATGAAATAACACAAAATATATTTCTGTTGTCTTCCCATTCTAGGTACTTGACATTGTTCAATCACTTGCTAGAGAAAGAACTAAATGTCACATTAGGTCATTGCTTAATATAGACTAGGATAAGCCAAACTTCTTTCATGTCCAGTTAACAGGCAAATCATTTGACCTTTCCAACAGGGCTACTGGAGATCTGGCAAGATGTGCTTTATAGTCTACAGCACTTCACACAAGGCATTGCATTTCACTTCATTTCAGAGCTTTGTTACAGACAGAGCTGACAGCAGCCACTACAGCTGCCACTTCTTAATACTGTCAGCTATGAGATATTGTTTAGGCTTGCTTTTACTTTTGCTAAACTGTTTAAGCAGAGCTTTCTAAGATACAATTTTAATTCTGAATGAGACAAACCATAATAGTAATAATATTCTATAATGAAAAAAAGATGAATTACTCTACTGGGAAATCTCTGGCTTACTTTATAGGAAAAACAAAAACCATTCTCTTAAGGATTGCATAGCACCTCCTTATTGTGAGTGGAAACTCAATGCTTGTTGAATTCTGAAGCTTGACAAAAAAGAAAGGCAGGTAAAGCAGTCATCCAAACATCACAGATTATCTTTGGCTTCATTCCAACTTTTCTGGGTTATAAGACTCCAAAGACTATCGTTTTCACTATTAAGTAAAAATAAGGTACCAACAGCAGAAGTTTCTGTGCTCCAATTCTACTAGCTTCACTTTACACCAAAACCACTGAGTGCATTGCCTTTTGTGCAGCACTTTTTCATCCGCTTTAAAGATAACTGAGGAGATGCATCATGATACTGTCTTCAGTTTATAATGTGCTATTTTCCCCCCCACACTACCTCCCTGCCTAGATTAACATATATAAAAGACTATATGGTGGGACTGCACTGGTGTCTGAGTGATAGATGTACTCTGTGAGGTACCCCATCCCATTTATCTGACAGCACTGAAAGGTGAGTGACTAATGAAGCAGTGACATGGAAAAAGAGTGAGAATACCTCTTGTAGTGTTAAGCAAATCATGTAAATTAGACTTGTGACATTAGGAGCAGTCACTGCTATTCAACTGGAAACCATAAGGTCTGTGCAGCCTACAGCTGGCTGGTGCCTGCCCCTGCTCACATCCGGACCAAACCTAAAGGCATTAGTGTTCATTCTCTCCCCCTCCTTTTTTGAGATTCATTTCCATACGTATCTAGACTTAAGCAGGTAGTTGGAAAGGACCCTGTTCAGTACAAACACAGCCAAGATCTCACTCCAGCTGAAGAAGAGGTGACAATTTCCAAAGCACAGTATTATCAGAATGACCATGCTGCTGAAGAAAAGAACTTCAACAAGTGACCCTTGAGGTGAATGCAATTGGAAATCTTATTCATAAGGTTACCTTGACCAAGAACACCATTGTAATTCTAATTGAGACTAGTATAACTTAAGTCACCTACTTACATACGTAAAGTCATAGCTTCTCAGCTTTTAAACAGACTAGTGGAATCTGTGTCACCAAAACTTCTACCTCTCAGCTCCACCTTCAGCATCACAAGAGAGCAGCTGGATTATTATCAAGTTCTCTTACACAAACAGGTCTTTAAGGCCAGACGGTAACAGAAGCTACTGACACAGAGTCCTTTGCTGAGGTGCACATGTTCACGGCCTTTATCTTTCACTCATGTCAACTTGTTTAAGAACATACAGTAACTCACCCCACAAATTCAGCCTGCGAATCTCTTATAGTAAGGCACACTAAGCAAATGTTTGAGTTATGTTTTCCCTATTTTTACTTCCCTGAAGCCTTATGTCATTCACAAACTCAGGTAACATCAACCCCAGGATCTGTTTCCCTTTCCAATGCCTCCATTCTTCGAACAGTCACCTGTATTTCTATTTCTCATGTTAATTTAGATAATTCTCAACCCCATTTCCACCCCCTTTTTGACCACTATCGAGAAAAATATTATCCTTATATTTCGCTCTGTTTCAGGCACAGAACAGACAGTTTTCTCTCACACTTTCCCTTACACTGATAATATATGAAATCTATTCTTAAAATGTCAAAACAAATGCAAAAAAAAACAACAATGTTATCTGCTGGCTCCATACCAAAACCAAACAAACAAATCTTTCACCACCATGTCTCTTCTCACAATGCCTTTTGATAGCCATCAGCCAATGAATAATGAGAAAAACAGTCACACTAAAAATAGCAGCTCAAAATGGTGGGGAAGTCGACAGAAGTTGTCAAGCCTCCAGGGTCAGATATTCACAAAGAAAATATTTTTTCTTTTATTTTTTCCCCCCAGTTTCTATTCAACCAGTGACCTTACTTTTTAGCCTCCAGACAGCCTGCCAATTTTGCATCTACTCTGAGCATCTAATTAGAGTTTATTTTTCCACAACATCTGTCTTTCAAAAGTGGATACTGTAAACACTTCAGTTTTTTCCACCATAAAACATTTTGTCTGTAATCCTTATACTGTAAGAACAGTCACTTATAAGTTAAAAAATGTTACCAGCATCCTTAAGTGAAAAAAAGAACATGTTAACACATGAAGTTAGATATCCCCTAGCCACAAACTTGTAGGTTCCTTTTCTTCCCTGATACAACAGTTAAATTCACTTTCGGGGAAATGACATCAGTACAGGAACTATTTAGTTTGCTTCCTACTAGGTCTGAGGAGGTTGTCTGCCAAATAAGGCCAAGGACAGATGAGATACAGACGTGTTTCTCCTGCCTCTTACCCTCCACCCTCACTTCTGCCTTCCCTTCTCCCTTCAGAGATGCTCTATCTTGCTTTAAACTGCACAGCAAGGGAAGAAAAACAAGCTTTTTTCCGGCTTTCAACACAGAGTTTGAATAGTTCTGCAAAGGGAGGCAACAAGTAAATTATAGCTGTACCAAGTGATATCTTTCCATCTTCAAGTTAAATTCTTTCAAAGAGGACACTGCTTTCAGGCAGCTCTGCAAGCCTTGCAGCACTACACCATGTTCTTTGGACCTTCAGAAAGCTTGCTAATTTTATGAGGGTTGCTACAAAAGTAATGCCTCTTACTTTAACACGTGCTCTTTGTATCTGTTGTAGTTTACACGGAAATAAAAACCAGACAGAGTGACCTACATACATCACTCGTGAAAAAGGGAATACTATAGTTGTCCATTTTGCACTTAGTTCCAAAAGGAAAAAAAATCCACATACACACCACCTCTGTTCCTTCAGGACTTTGTGCAGAGAGGATGCAAACTGTGGCACTAACAGCTCATCTGTCATTCTTATTAAACCGCATCTTGTAAAAAGAATTAAAGACAACCAAGTAATGCTTCTTACTTTCTTAGTTGATGAATGTTATGCATTCTATAAACTCCCATAAAACAAAGTGCTTTTTGACCCAGAAGCGGGATGAACAGGTAACTGCTGTGACCTCTGCAGGTTCCCCTCAATCCCCACTCTGTGCCAGGAAATATTCCTGCTGAGAAACACAGCCTGTATTTATAAGAATTCAAAGTTCATTCCTGAAGAGAGAAGAAACTGAACAGGATAATTTTTTATTGTTTTATTTTTTAAGTGAATGTCCAAAAGTGAAGACTAAACACAAAATTTATATAAACTATAAAAAGAAAGACCCCTAATGTTCATCTTTCTTGAATCTCAAGGGAAGCCTGCATAAGTAGATATTTTCAGTTCTAAGCAAGTTTTCAGTTTCATGACTTCCTACCCTGGCGCCATACTTAAAAAAAAAAAAAAAAAAAAAAAAATGCTAACAACCTCAGTACTGACAGTTTTCTTTAAAGTCCAAGTTCTGGAAGTCATGTTATTATTCCTATTTTCAAAGTGATTGGACCAATCCAGCATTCATTGTTGCTAAGAAAAATTTTAGGTCATAAAAGAAAAAGGGAGAGAAGACAAAGAGACTTGAAACAAGATGAAGATTTAACACTGATTTTCCCCCCCCCCCCCCCTCCTCCCAAATCTCATTTTGGAAATGAGAAGCTCAACATCTAAAACACTTTTCAATCTACCATATTTCAGTATATTAAAAAAAAAAAATTCCCCAGTAAAATTAGAGATTCAATAAAATAATTTAAAAAAATGACAGAAGTCCCATTTCATTACCAGACACAGACACTACCCATTACGTCCTACTCATGGACTTCTCCTACAGTTCACAAAAAAATATCTTTGATGATCAGATATACTCCATGAATTTTAAGATAAGCAGACTGGCCACATATTCCCACATCTCTTATCCTACTTCCTGGCTTGAGATGCTTTCCAGAGCCGCACAACACTTTTCCTATAGCTCATGGTTTCATTGGACACATATAAGAAATTTTATATTTTAGATGACACATCGTGTAAAATAAGTCCACCAGAAAACCAGAGCAATGCAAGTTACAGTAATGGAAAACATGTGAAGTTGTGTTTTGTGGAAACCATCACCACTTGGGAGCAACTCTCAGCAGCACAGCAATGCCAGCAGCTGCCAGTTAGGGCTTAGTTAGTAGCTTGTGAGAGCTTCCAGGATGGAGCATAAAGTTACCGACACAATTATCACTGGCCAGGCAAGCAGTTGTTCTAGTGTTTCTCTCCTATTTCACATGCCTGCTTGAAAGACCATTTCCCTAGTCCCCCACTGTACCAACATACGACTTTATTTTACTTGAAACAACACGTACAGCTTAAAAAAAAAAATCATGCAAACCAAAGGGCTCAGACAAATTCTAGTCAACCTAAGTTGGCATGCCCTGGGTCTATTCAAGATATTGTTTTACTTAATTATTGTTAAAATTGTTTTCACAGATGTTAATAACAATCAAACAGCTTTCTTCCTTACATTAGGAAGATCAAAGGCCAAGCTCCCGCATAAACAAATATTATGCAAACACCATGCACATGCTCCATTCCCATGGATAACTTGCTAGCTAGCAATATGGATACCCGGGTAGGGAGGATGGAAAAAATGGGAATGCAGAGGAGGCAAATATGATGATGATGATCATCTGATGCCAGCATGAAGAATGCTCACGTGGGACGTAGATAGAGCAGCTGATGTGCTGCATGTTTGTTCAACTCCATTCCAAGGTAGGCCGCTTCTCTACCCATTCCCTGGGCATATTGCATGCTGACAAATTTATTATCATGAGGCTTTCATCAGCTACGACCTTGCCACAAAAACACAAGGAAAAATGCACTTGAAATGTGAACATATGCAAAAACACAGGGCTATTTCTAAGAAGATTTCAGATAGGGAAAAAATGTCAGTGGGTATCATTTTTCCCCCACATGGAAGAATTCAATTCCACACCTTTGCTTCATATGTACTTCCACATCATTTTGTTAGACCACGCCTGTTTCCATCTTTCGCACAGCAACAAAATGTAAGGGAAGATCAGTAAAAAGATTTGGCCTCTAATGCCATACAGCCAACATCTGCCTCTGACACTGTGCATCAATATAATAAAGTAGGAGGCTTTGCTTTTGGAGCAGCTCTCATATACTGCTATAGTTTCACTTCAGTATTTCCTTGTTTCTGGCAGCAATTACTGTCATAAAACTCAGATAAGAATTGTTTACAGACTTTGCCACAGGACTGGTGTCCCTATTTTGGTATGTTACAAATGTTTCAAGAATGCATTTAGAATGAATACCTAAACCTGTTTAGTCATTACAGTATTATAGAACAATCCTACAATATCAAGGGTTATTAATTTCATTCTGCAGAAGAGAATAGCTGTGGCAATTGTAACCCTACAGTTATTCTTACCAAGTTTATTCTAGTTATGTTTATTGAGCACTGAGAAATAACTAAGTCACCCCTGAAGTAATACAGATATAATGTTAATGCAAAGTCTAAAGAGATTGATATGCCCAACTGGACAAATCAGAAACATCACTGGTGTTTATCCAGGACCCCAGGTATGCATGGATATAAGCTATCGCAAATCAGTCAGTATTGGCAACCTAAAAACGAAATAACACCATTGCAAATATTTTGACCAACTTTTTTTTTTTTTTTTTTTTGGTCCAGGTGATGTTTAGCAACTCAGAAATAAATTTTGAATGGTAACGGTTAAGAGATAATGAGGGTCTTAGATGTAATTATTACAACGTAGTACAATACCAAAGCATGGAGACACTTTCTCATATCTCAAGAACCTACTAACAACCAGTAACTGAAGTTTGAGATGGATGTGTCAAATAAGCAGCTGCCTGCCTAGTGGTTTGTGCTGATTCAGAGGTGATCAATTCAATTACATGAAGACAAGCTGCATTACAGCAATGTCATATCATGTAACTGCATGTATTAGAAAGGTATTAAGCTTTTACTTGCATAGGAAAAGTCAGACATTTCCTACACTATCTAAAAATAAAATTTACATCCCAATGTAATTAGTTCTTACTTGCTCTAGGTTTCCATTTTTTGATTTTTGCATTACAGTATCGGTCTTGAACAACTGTTTTCCTTGAATTAACATAAAACACCACAAGGAACAAGTGAGGACAGCATCTCAGTAATGTTAGTTTGCACATGTCAGCTGCAGCAATTTCTGCTTTCTTCAGCATGAGTTAACTGGCCACAGCTTGTAATCTCTCATTATACAAGTGCCACTTCAAAATTAAATACCTGGAAGCCTTGCAGTGCAGCAGCATGTGGTGGCTTGAGCCACTTGAATGGTTTATTGTTAGTAGAAGATGGAGATCTACAACCTCATCCCGCCCTTCATTCCTGGTTCAAGAGCAAAGATTTCCCCCCCCCAAACTCATAGAGCAGCCTTCTCTCCACAGGCACTCACTTGTGAGAACCATACCTCTGCTCCACACCCCTATCACAAACCTATTCCAACCACTTACAGTACATCAACTCCTACCATGGGTCTATTTCTAACCCATGTAATGGCACTGGATAGGGCTTCAACAGGTCCCTTTGCAAGGAGCCACCTAGATGAAGCCCAGTCACGTACAAGTGCATGCAGCTACAAGCACCGCACACACTCATTTATACTACTACCTACAAGGATATGCCCAACGTTGTGCATGCTACATACCACGAGATGTGTGCAGCTCTATATGTAACACCTTTAAAGCACTAAAATAGATACACTATTGATTATGATGTGGCAACGTCTACTAGTGTTGGGGAAAAAAATAAATAAACAGTAGAACACAAAACAGATTGACTTCACCACATAGAGACAACTACTCCTCCCACTGAAACAGCATACCATAGCCAGTCAAATGACTTACTGAAAACTTTCTCCAGGAAGCAAACGAAGTCTTAATTTGTTCACATTATCAGTAATAAGTCATTAGCTTTTCGGATAAACAGCAGAAGTATTTTTCGTGCTTCATAAACTGTACTTTATTTGAACTTAATTTCTAGGAGCCAAAACTAAACTAAAGCAGGAAATTAGCCCTCAGTGAAACAGCCGGATTCATCCTCAGCATCAAGAGCACAAATTTCAGAAAGAAGAAAAAAAAAAAAAAAAAGCCCTCCTTGCCAAAGAACATAATTCTGCTGCCTCATTACTGTTTTGCTAAAATAATTTAATTAGCAGTCTTCAGATGCAGGAAGGCATTTATACTTCATCAGGAAAAAAGAGGTGGGGGTGAATGGTACTGACTGTTCCAGCATACCAGGAACACAGCACCAAATTCTTACAGCTACCGGACCTAAGCTGGACTGGCATAACAGAACTAAGTGCTTTTTTGATCAAAAAGTTTTTGCTGTCGTTGCACTAGGGTAGTGCAAAATCTGGATGGTCTTAGCTCCAAATAAAAGAAATGACTCAGTCACTGGGCAGAGCTGAGGTCCAGCATGTGAATGGGGCATTGTGCTTCCCCTCTCCATGCATGTTTAAAACCTTAAAACCACCCCAGAACCCATCTTTCATTATGCTCTCTGCTCACATGGGTACTGATGCTTGTCATTAGGGAATCCTATAACTCAGGCATTTACACACAGCTGTTTAGGATAATTCCTTCCCTCTACTCCATACAAACAGCACACTTAATTCATGTGATAAAATACTCATCTAGCCTCATTTCAACACATTTCCTTCCTCTATATAAATTTTCAGATAGGAAACATGCTTACTAACCAGATCACACACTGACTCCCCAGGTCAACAGAGCCCATTAAAAAAAAAAAAGCAAGTGCTACTGTTGCTAAAATTGGTTGTTTATTGCATCTTCCTGCCTACAGTTCTGGGTTGTTCTTGAGTATGTCATGTAAACACCCCATACTTTTAAATACTGTCCTTGCTACAGTAGTACTTTGGCCCTCAGATTGGAAGAGCATTCCCAGTTCAAACATGTCATTGCTGCAGGAGTAACCAGCTGCTGAACAAGAAACTGAGTTACAGTTTAGCGTGAAAATAAACTGTAGTTCAGCCCTTTTTGGCTCAGGCATCATCTGTATGCAGGTATTTCCACAGCTCTACATTTTACCCTAGCCATAAAAAAAAAAAAAAAAAATCCTGCACACTTCACAGGTGATTAAGATTAGCCAAGTCTAAATGAACTGGCAGGCTGTGAATCGCTAGTTGAGATTAGCTAAAAATATTGCCATGATGCATAAACCCAAATAGAAAGCTGCTCCCTGTCCCAGGAATTCTGCAGTTCCAACAGGTGTAAAAAATAATTCATCTTTGTCACTAAACTGCATAAATACACAGGAGGGGGAGGCAGGCTGCTGGCAGAGGTGTCATTTACACATGAACACTTCCACAGAGCAAAGCAGCTTAAAGGTGCTGGAGTCCAGAGCCACAACTGTTCATCCAGAAATTTCCAGTACTCACATGAATTTAATAGTACAAATTTAGTCCCCATGTGATATAAATGAAGTATTTTAGATGTCTGAGGAAGGCTTTGAAACTTGCCCACATACAAAGAAATTTCTTCACTGAAAAAAAGCCATTTCAAATGTAGAGAACTGGTAGACTGTGCCTGGGTACAAAGATCACATTTGTTTTGACTTAGTTCCTCAAATCCTTTCAATATCAGTTAAGAGCACATACTCTATAAAACACTCCTGGGAATACCAGTTAAGAGCACTTGCTGCATAAAAAAAAAAAACCTTGTAAGCAAGCAGCATTTTCACCCAGGCATATATCAATGAATCGCTGTTTATAACTCCAGTCTCTTAAGTGCAGCTTATTGCAAATAGTGGGATTTGCAAGAGCAGACACCAAAAGATCCTCCAACTGTTAAGAGCTGCTGAATAAACAATGGGAACATGAGCGATTCTCCCCCACTGCCTCCCATGTGAACTGCACAGGCAGAAAATTGCCCATTTCCTGCCAGCCTCCTTCCTCCCGTCACAACCTTCTGGGGGTGATCAGGGAGGGGAATTCAAGGGTGCTTTCTGCCTGTTTTGTTGTGTAGATAAGAACACAGATAAAGCAACAATTTTGGATAAAGATGTACAACTTCCTCTCAGCCTTCAGACAACAAAAAGGATGTATTTTCCCAGCCTTCCACACCACAGGGCAAGTTGAGCCCAGCACCCACAGTTCAGTGCTTTGTAGTCTGAAGGCTGCAGGGTGACCTGCAGCATGACGGATACCACATGCAAACAGAGGGGAGAATGCACTCACCCGAGAGATAGACAGAGGCATGTTGAAATCCTTGCCACCTTGAAGCCTGAAACCCCAAGGAGCTGGGCCAACCAAAGACACACTGTAGTTGCTCATGGTATTGAATGTTCAAGGATCCAAGCCAAGGACTCGATGCCTGCAGAAAAGGATTACTCTTTAAATATAAAGACGACAAAAACAAAAAGCACTGTCCACTGCCTCTCCATAGTATAACAAAAAGCACTGTCCACTGCCTCTCCATAGTATAAGGACTGTCAAAAATCTACAACAAGTCTGTCATTACTCATGTTTCACTGTGCTAAATTGATTAGGAAGAAACACAGGGAGTTGGTTACATGCTCCTACTACTCTCAAGGTTTCTGGTGTTGAAATATTTGCATCTCAAGAGAAGCACACAGTAAGAAACACTTGTCAAACATTAATAGAATATTGTGGAGGAAAACAAACCCAAAACCTCAATGCTGAGACAAGCATGAATTGATAGCATCCCTTAAATCCAAGTATGGAAGAAGTTACCACCATTGGCACATTCATCTGACAAAATGAGTATCACATGCTGCCATGTCATCAGCTCAGAACTTGTTTCTCAACACATTACGGTTTGACAGCATCAGAATAACATCAAAATGTCATAACTTTGAAGTTAGCCAGAAGAAAATAAAAGCCCTGTGACTTTCAGTTTTACAGCATAACTTTGTATCGACAGAACAATGCTAGAGACAAGAAAGATCTTAACACCAAGCCTCAAATGAAAGCTGCAAATTAAATTAAAATACCGACAGCCACATCTTAATAGTAAGAGGGAAAAAGAAAAAGGAAAAAAAAAAAGCAGAGCAAAATTCCAGCACCTCCTTCCCCTCCAAACCAATGCGAGCAACAAATTACCTTTAAAAGGCAACCTCCGCACTTAATTGCTGCTCAGAGCCAGAGATAAGGGCTTCAGTTTCACCTCAGATAAGTAACATTACAATGACATCTTAGGTAGTGGATCCCGACTATTTTGGTATGGTTGAAGCAAGGCAAAGAACACAGCAGGGCAGGGTGTAAGCCTACACCGCAGCACGGCCAGATTCCAGCTCCTAAGCTGACATTTAAGGTGGCACCACGGGCACACTGTAGTGAGAGGGCTGCACACCCCAAACCCAGCCTGCCTCACTGTGTACTCCAGGGGGATTTTAGGTTTTGAGAAAGTAGAGTTTGGAAAGGCTTCCAGTCCAGTGGGCTGCCCAAGGTGCAAAAACCAAGATTCAGAGCTACCCTGGCAGCTCCTTGGGCAGTATTACCCCAACACTGGCTCAGCATACCCCAAAAATCTCAGCGTGGTAAATGCCACCTCCCGATCCTTCCTGCTGGCAGAGAGGGGGAGAAGAAAAGCCTCCGTGCAAGTTTGAGCTCTCAGGGGGCTTGCTCACCACTGAAGTGAGAAGTACAGCTTTGCTAATTCCTTCTGAAAGGGGATTCTAATTAGTCACAGATTTCCTCCCTTATGAAAGGGAGAATTCTTTTCATTCCCAGTAAATGAAAGCCACCGCAGCAACAGGTCGCCATACACTGGGGACATCAGGAAAGCACACCATGTACAGTGAGCAGCACATGTGTGGTTCACCGGCAGAAGGCTTTACCTATGAAAAGGAGTCAAAGGGCTCATAATAAAGTTTCCTAAAAAATTAAAAAAAAAAAAAAATTGTAACAACTAGTCGCAACAACAGCTTCCGGAAAAGATTAAGTTATGTTCTAAAAGGACGGTTTCCTCCACCCGGTTTGAAGCAGCTACAAGCGGGGAGAATGAAGCTGCCTGCTGAAATGCCGCGCGTGGCACCCAGCACCGCTCCTCTCTGTTTTCCCAGCCCCGTGACTCTGCACCTCCGAAGGAGGCGACCACTCGGAAACCCCCTGCGCAAAGTATAAGGGCAAACACCTAAGCCTCACAAGCCCACTTCGCGCATGGGGCATTGAGTAACCAAGGAGGAATTGTGCAATTTCCATCGGTTTTCACCAAACGCTCAGTGGGTCGGCTCCTGGAAGGGAGAATTTCGAAACCCTGGCAGAAACGCCCATCACCACGCGTGGGGACGCGGAACAGAGGAGACCCACGGAGGAGGCAGCACCCGGGGCAGCGAGCAGCCAGCCCCGCCGCACCGCCCGGAACTGCACGGAGCGACCTGAGCCCCGCACCTTGCCGGGAGCGCCCCAGGCAGCCCAGCTGCACCCCGACACCAAGTTACAAGAACGCCAGGTTACGAGAAGCAGCATGAAGCTCGAATCCCCTCCAGCCTCCCGGCTTCCCCACTCCCTCTCCGCCTAGCCCCACTCACTCACTCACCCAGCCTGGGGCTGTGGGGCACGGAACAACGAAGACACCCGCGGCGCGTCTGCCAAAGCAGCAGCTCCGTCCCTCGCTCTTGTTTTCACTTCCGTCTCCCGCCGCTCCTCCCCCGGCCCGGCCCGGCCCGGCACCTCGCGGCGGGGACGGGGCAGGGGCGGGGCGCGGTGCCCGCGGTCCGGCAGCTGGAAATGCTCAAATGCATCGCTCTCGGGAGGACCTGAATTTTCTTATTCTTTTTAGTACCAATTTACTATTTTTTTTTTAACAAGGAAATGCGCTTTCTTTTTTTTTTAATACTTCATTAAAGATGCACCTGTGAAATCCAAAGGAGAAGGATGGGGGGGTGGAAGCTGAGTATCTACACACCGCCCCTCAGCCCCAGCCTGAAGAAGGGAGCTGCTGTGCCAGACAGTGGTGAAAAGGGGCAGCCTAAGCTCGCAGCATAGCCTATGTAGGCTGCCACAGCTGTCCTACAGGTAACTTATACAATAAGAGCAAAACTTCACTTTATTTACTGAGGACTACCGTGAGCACTGATGAGGATACGATTGCCTCCCCGAATGTATCAAAGAGGTGAACAGTAGCAAGGCAGGAGAGGTGTTTAAGCTACAAAATAGTGCACAAGATCAAGTGGGTATAAGGTGACTGTGAATAAACATAACTTAGAAATCAGTCAGTAAGGGAAGCTTGTGCAGTAGTAGATCCAGAGGCAGGACTGCTGGCTGGGTAGTGTGCTGCCATGCTCTGCTGACCTGTGACACCACTGGGGCCTGGCAGCAGGGAGAAGCAGTGTGGAGGAGCAGCAGCACTGCCTCAGAGGTTTAGCTGTGTCACAGCTGGGTGAGGCTCAGCATTCTCTAATACACTTTGCATTCATTAGAAGTGATCACAAGTAAAAGTGGTTGTGAAAGAAACAGGCATCTCGTTAGCAGTGCACACAGCACTGCAATCATGATAATTTCAGTTCAGACTTCAAGTGCAAATTTGCTATGGAGAAAGTGCAAAAGAAAGCTTTAAATCATTTGCAAAATCCACAGCAAATCCAATTCAGTCCTTTACTATCAACCTGCCTAGACCCTCTGTCCCTTCTTGGGATCAGGGTAACACTGTCTCTTGTCCTCCCCATCCCAGTCGTGTGAGCTTTAATTGAGCTGTTCACTGTCACCCCCACTAAGTTGTCCATTTTCTTGCCTGTGCTGACTGAACCGAGTGAATCTCACATCATATCTCAACAATAAAAGCATCCAAGACCCCACCGCTTTAGCAGAACCACTCTTTTGGAAATCTCTTCCTTACCCTGTTCTTTTCCTATTAAGAGTCTCTAATCAGGCAAACTGAAAAATCCCCATTACACACATGGACTCTCACATGGTTTCACGGAGGTAAAAATTCCCCATCCCAGGGATTTTTCATGGTGTCACATGGGCCTTAGGTCATTCACACAGTGTTACATTTATCAGAGGAAAAAGAGGCCCAGGACCCCACAGCCCAGCAGAACCCATGCGGCACCTCCAAGCTCAGTGTGGCCCTGTGCCAACTGGCTGAGCTGCAGCCTGCCATCACTCACTGAGCCTGGGCTATCAACTAGGTGCATTCAAGAAAAATATCCCTTTCCACTTCTTCAGAAGCCACTAGCTTTTCTTTACAGATGACTTGTTTGCCCAGCCAGCTGAACATGTAATCTCAGGACTAATCCTGCAGGACTAAAGGGGACAGGCCAGTAGGCATCCCCACTGCCAACGTGCACAGCTAGGCTATGGCCAGGCCTACTCTGCTCCCAGCTGTCAGCCTGTCACTTTGTGACAAATGAGCCCCGAGACTGTTAGAGAGCTCGCCATCCCTGGTCACTTTTCAAACATTCTCCTTCTTGAGAAAGCTTTTCATTAGGGCTGAATAGTGAAAAGAGAGATAGAGAGCAGAGGACAAACCTTGGCAGCAGGCAGAACTATGGCCTGCCTGTTCTTCCTACCACTGCTGGATTTCAGACAGAACTTGCATTTTTTCCCTCTGAACAAGGAAGGAAGAAGTCTGGAAATTAATTAAATTCAGTAGACAGCTAGCCACGCAAATGCAGCCCTATCTCAAAATTACTCAGGCACTTAGATCTCATTTAAATGCTAATGAAATGCCTTAGGTGTCAGTAATGCAGAACTTGATGGAGAATATCACCCGCGGACCTGAAGTACAAAAAGGCACTCATAAAAACAAAAAGAGTCATAAATTATGAACAGATTAAAAGTGAATCGTGAAATAATTCTCAATTAAACAACAGTTAATCTAACATTCACTGTCGGGGTGCTGAGACACAGACATGAAAGCTGTGCTTGCATTATTACTTTCGCTTTTGCTTTTCTTCCAGAGGTAGCTACTGCAAGTGTATACATATAGCATACAATTGGAGTTCAGGCTGTAGTAACCCTCTCTTCGAGGATTAATTCACATTAGCTGCACATGGGACTTAATTCACTCTAAATATAAATTAAGAGGTTAATATAAATATCATCTATAGCCCAACCCCAGAGTAACTCTCTGACCAGCAATGAAATAGACATATTCTTTCTAAGAAGCTAAGGATGCTGCCAGCTTTAGGACAGGGCAAGCTTTTATTCTTGAGTCATGGTGAATCCTAAAGTACTTTCAAATTGTATCACAGAAGCACTTGTAGTTTTCTTCTTTCTTCCTTTTTTTTTTTTTTTTTTTTTTTTTTCCCATTCCTCATTTGGAAAGATACTCTGCACTGAATTACATCCTGTCTCACTCGCCTATCAAGCACTGTATCTCCAGTTAGCTTGAGGCCTTCCTCGGGTGGGAACAGGCACTATACAGCTGAGCCGATGCAATTCACTTCATTTTGAATCAGCTTTGTTAATAAAATAAAAATAAAAATAAAATAATAATAATAAATACATAGTCAAGTTTACCTTAGCTCTCCTCTCACTTCTCACCCTTTTTATTTTCTATTCTCAGAGCCCTGTTCTTCCTCCAGTTGTGCTATGCACTCTCACTTCTTCTCAGCCTGTTTTTCCACTGGCTGCATATTCCTGTCTCACAGCTTCTATTTGTATGGCTGTTTTGCTCACAGAGGTGCTGGGCAGTCCAGCTTTTAAGCCCAAGAATATCATTAGATCAATCCACTAACATAATACAGCATTAATTGTTTTATAAGTGGATTTCATCTTTGCCTATCAACACTTTGATGTTTTTCTTTTATAACACTTTTTTTTAATGTAATTGTTACTAATAAAATAAGTCTTATTTATTATGTTCCCCTAAAGTTGTGTAAACTATGTAAACAAAAGGAATAAGTGCTTGTTACGACTGGACTCCTTTGCAGTATCTGAGCAGACACAGTTGAATCTCTATCATCCTGAATCTATGAGCTACTCTGATCTTCTTTATTCCTTCTGTCTCAGATAAAGGAAGGACCACCTATGTGCAGGCCACAGCCCGCGCTACAGGTTTAACATTTTTCCACACCTGCCTGAATCAATGCAATACCAACCCAGTGTTTTCACTTTGGGGAACATCAGGGTCCTTTTGAGGAAATCTGGGTTACCTCCTTATCATGTTTAACATGGATTGCTTTAGGGGCTGAAACCTATATGAAGCTTCCCAGCACTCTGCAGCCTGGACAGCTTCATGCTCAGCCCTGCTGCGAAGCATTAGCTGCCATTTGCAGCTGGTGACCAGAGGTAATAAACATTTATACGTGCTAGGAATCAGATGTCAGACAAAGAATTGAAACCAGTTTTTCCAAATTCCTGCACAGCTCTTGACTACCGTATTACCCTACCCTGGGCTGACATATCACTTGAACAACACTGATGAATGGAAAAACCTCGTAGTTCATATTTCCCATTCTTAAAAGAGCTCAGCTTGTTACTGGAGTAGCTACTTCAATCATCCACCCTATTTACTCTTTAAATCTATTTTTCCTCAACAACAGGAAAGTGTTTGCACAGGAATCTCTGACTTGGCGTGGTCTAATTGCCATCCATCAACCATGCAGGAAGGGCTTGCTGAGTGAAGCCTTAAAGCTGGGCTTGACATGTACCGCCATCACCAATTATGTAGGGCTTGGCATGTAAACATCCCAACCTTCAGAGTGATCCTTGCAGTTATTTACATTAATTAATGCCATGGGAGAAGAGTTGCAGCTCAGCCTATAATCTCTTGTTGTAAGGTATTGCAAGGGAGGGGACGGGTACAAGCCAGAGCATGATGAGCACTTTGCCTGGCAGATGAGGAGCAGCCTGGTGTAGCTCCACCATGACACCACGCCCACATTCTTCCCACCAGTACCTCTAGCTCAGTCACACAGCTCCATGCAGCTTTTTCCCAAGAGCCATTTGCAGTTCAACCAGAGGCACTCAGGTGATGCCCTCTGGGGCTTGGCCACTGCATCCTTGTGTCACCTTCCATAAGTCAACTCACTGCACCCAACATTCCGTGGGGTTTTTGCATGCTGATGCAAAAGTCAGGGTAATGCAAACTGGACAAATGGCAGTGCACCAAAAGGCATAACAGTGTATTTACAAATATTTGGAAATAAAAGAAAAAACAAAAACAAAAACACAGTTTGCCTAGTTCATTGACTATACAGACTTGGGTTTTATAACAATTTATGCAAAACCATCCAAATAGCATTTAGAGAAGCCTCTCTATGCTTTTGCAAAAGTTTTTGAACTTATGGTTCTCTGAGAAAAAAAAAAAAATAATAATAATAATAATAATAAAAAATTATGAGAGCTGCAAGATCTGGGAACATGTCAAGAAGACCTTATTTTAGCTGCTGCCACCCTCCCACCCCCCACCACCCCCCCAAAAAAAAAAAAAAACCAAAAACAACAACTACAAAAAAAAAAAAAAAAAAAAAAAAAAAAAAAAAACTATGACAGTAACTAATAGCTATTCCCACAGTAAATAAAAATCATCTACTCTTTACTGACAAGTGGAATGGAGAGAAAAAGAAACAGAAAAGTTAATATTTATACGTTTTAAATTTGTACCAAATTTACACACACCAGTGCATATATAGAAGTGAATTATGCAAAAATAATTTATAGCCCTCTTGCTGCTGATGAAAAATCCAGTTACTTGTTGGTTTTGTGAGGTTAGCTGCCACATAGATCTGGGTGTCAGAGGCAGAAAAATGTGACCTGCACTGTGCCAATATTTTTGGTGAAACACTGTATGTTAATCAGGAATAACATAAGGGACCAAATGACAGTGGGCACTTGAGAGTATCACGCACCTCCAGCTGCTCATCAGAAGCTGTTGCCTCCCTTTATGAGACCTGAGTGGATGAAGGAGTCAGACACAAAATATCACTGAGGCTCTGTCATTCCTTCCCGAAGTGCTAATTTCTTCCCGAGTGAACCTACATTTTAAGTGTTTGTGCTTTTTTTTTTCTTTTTTCCTTTTTTTTTCCTTTTTTGTCTCAGCCGTTCCCATCAGAAGGCTGTCCTTGCCTGTTTGTCTCAATGGCCAGTAACCTGCATCTTATTTCCAGACTATGTTTAGTCACAGACAAATTTAAATAGCTTTTCTCCCTCCCCTCAGTTTCACTCCTGTGTATTTTTAGATGGAAATAGTATCCCCTGTCAACCTTCCATTTTCCTAGGCTAAGCAGTGATGCTTGCTGCCTCTGTTGGCAAGGAAAGATTGTGGCACTCCTGGCAATCTCAGTAGCCTTTCTTTACACCTGTTCAGATTTGTATTCTCCCTGAACATGTGACATGAGCTCCCTGGGGACACCTTACTGATGTTGTCTCCTGTAACAGTGTCTTGACTGGAAACATTTTGTTCAGTGTATCCATGGATGATATTTCCCTTTTCTCTGGAGAAAATCATACTAGTGTGTCACAGGTACCCTGGAGCTGCCCCATTCATTTTACTCCTACTTTTCGCACATTTTCAGCTTTAGGCATATAGGTTCTAAAATTAATCCTGTCTGATTTCTTTTCTTCCCATACGATTGATTCTCACCATACTCACGTCTCAAAGCCTTTTTTTTCTTATGTTTGTTATGGTGGCCCTTCAAAACTCAGACTCTTAACAGAGATGTCAAAGGGCAATGCTATATGTTGGTTGTTTGTATGAAATTTTTTCTAAAAGAAATGATTTGTATTTACTAAAGACTTAAGGAAATTCCCTGTGAAAGGTGTAGAATTTCACTAAAGTAAAAGAATTGTAGAAGTGAAATATACAATGCAAGTATTACATTTGTTAAGAAAATGTAAAAATATAACAAAAACAAAAGATTGTTGAGGGTTCAATGTTGAATTGTTTTGGTCTCAAGTTGGCTATTAAACCATGCTTTAAAAAAATCCCTGTAGAAAGAACAGAACTTCTTGATCTGTTTATTTTTTCAGGTGATTTTATTTATGATTGACTTACTAATTAAAAATATTCTGCTTTATTGTGTGTTTTTATATTTATGCAAGTATAAAGTTTTTGCAACTGAACTGTAACTGAATAACATACTGATGAAAACATGTTTACCACTGTATTTCATAGACCCCTGGAAGGGAGGAAAAAACACTGCATAATCTGAAACGAGCTATCAATACCACTGCTAAAAGTTCCTAAAATTCCCTGTGTATTATCCTAAAGAAGGCATATCTGTTAACTTTATTTTACTTTCTGTAGACTGCTGTATTCTTGGTCCAGGCTTCTGTAGTTTGTTTTGTCTGCCATTTAGCATCAGCACAGGTAGTCACCCAGTCTGACCTGATGCAATGATTTCTACTGTGATATAAAGAGGAAAAAATAAGAAGTGTGTGTGGGGTGTGTGTGGGAGGGGGGGGGGATGGGGAGGAGAGTGAATAACTGAATTTGCAGCAATGAAAGTAAGGCATTAAAATGCTTTTAAATCAAAATTTGCAAAATGTAAATAACTGATGCATCTTTATTAAAACTTGTTCTTGCTAATATTTTGTTAACTTAATGGTGGGGTTTCAGTTAGATTTAGCCCAGATTTTAAAATCAAGTTTTGAAGTTAGGATGGTTTGTTTCAGGGTTTTTTGTTTCTTTCTTTCTTTCTTTTCTTTTGTTTTGTTTTTTAAGGCATATTAGAAATAATTCACAAAGCAATCACTCATGCATGGTAATTGGCCTTTTTTGTTTGTTTAATGATGAAATGAAGAAGTAAATACACAATATATTTTAGTAATGTATTTTTAGAAATATAGCTATTGAATTGTTGTATGATCTGATTAGTTCTTGCAAACCTGTAATAGCTTTTAGATGTTGAGAATAGTTATGGATGTAGCATTATAAACTAGAAAGGCTTTTTTGTTTTAACAAACATTCTGCAATGGAAACACAACAACAAAAAGGTGCAGGTAGGCTTATCAAAAAGAAAAGAAGCCAAGGCTTCCACTCAAGGCTGAATTGTTTCACCCTGGGAGTAGAAATGGGATGTAACAGGCTGACATCAAGACCCCTATCCTACTCATTTTCCAGCACCCCATTATATGTCATGAACAGACAGGTTGCTGAACTTATCTCTATCCAAGGACGAGCAGATGTTTAAAAATAATGTCCGAGTGCAGAATGAGCCAGTGTTCCAATTTCGGTACCTATAAATTACTTATAATAGGCGTTCTCTCTCCGAACGTGCGTCAACGAAGTTCATCTGGAGGGCGACAGAGGAAAAGCAGCGGGTGAAGGATGGGCTGTCATGTTGCTACAAGGACGCTAGGAGGCAGAAGAGACCATGGAATACAAGACTAGACACCATAAACCACTCCCTGAGATGAGCGTGTGGTAGCAGCGACCTCGCGGGTTATTGGTGAATACGTATGTGGCAATGCAATGGACTCTGAATCGTGTCATCTTTGAAGCGTTTATGGTGCAAATGGAAGCACTGGGGAGCGCTTCCGAGATTTACCATAGTTTCTGCCAGGTAGCGAGCTCGCCCCAGGAAGACAATGGCTGCCCGGACAGCCCGAGAATGAGGTCTCCAGATGCAGGGAGTGCCGGAGCACGCTGCTGCCCAGGGAGGGCGGCAGGAACCACACCTGTGTGAGGTATGAGCGGGTGGATGATCCGCTCGGTGTGGTAGCACAGCTCAAGGAGGAGGTAGAGAGGCTGAGGACCATCAGGGAGTGTGAGCAAGAGATGGTCTGGTGGACTAACTCCCTGGCATGACAGAGAGAAAGGTACTGAAGATGATACCCAGAAGTGATGGGCTCCCAGCCCTGTTGCTGTCAGGTCAGGGAGGGAGCTGAGAGATGGGGAGTGTTAGAAGACAGTCCTGACTTGGCATCAGGGGCAAACCCCTTTCCTACTTATTTCACTTCCCCAGGTGCCCCTAAGTAATAGGGACTGAGGCACTAAACATTAAAGGGAAGGTGAGCAAGGAGGTGGGGAAGGTTTGCCAAAGATGTTGCCAAGGGCAAGGTGGTCAGCTCTGTGTCTAGAGACTGCCTCTGCCAGGAAAGGCAGGAGGATTATTGTAGGCAATTTCCTCCTCAGGAGAACAGAAGGTCCAAACACAGACTGGATCTGACTCATAGGGAAGTGTGTTGCCTCCCTGGGGCCTGGGTCAAGGATGAAAGCTCCCAGATCTGGTTCACTCCTTTGATTACTTCCCATTACAAGCAGGCAGCAATGAAGTCACTCAGAAAAGTTTGCAAACTATCAAAAAAGATTTCAGGCCAATTGGCTGAGGGAGCAGGACTACAAATGATATTTTCTTCCATCCTTTATGGGTAATGATGGATACCGAGCATTTGTAAGTTATGTAAGATTCTTCCATTATTGCTCCAGTCCTGTCCTCTTTAATGATCTTTAATGTCCACTTGCAGGGTCTTTGTCTTTCCTTTACAACTTTCATAACTAGAAAATTAAATACTTATTTTTTTTCTGATTTTCCTCTGAAGGTTTTTAGCAAAAGGGATACAATTCTTTGCAGGTGCCTGATTAGAAATATCAATTATGTACAAGTATCTGTGCATTTCTACAGAAGAGGAGATGGCAGAACAACTGGGGACATTTCAGAACTTGTAACAGTGGTTTGGAGAAGGAGAATAAGTTATTAATACTATTTTTCTTGCTCTAGTTTACCTTCATGATTTGTTCTTTATCTTCTTAAAATTACATATGTGGTTTGTAGCACTGAGTATTTGATTTTTCAGTTGTTAAGAGACTGCTACCTCAGAGACACCAGCAAATACAGATTTCAAATTACACCCTTAATCATCTTACCATTAAAAGAGAAATGACAAATATGTAAAAGAAAAAAGTTGACAGTTTTTCCTGCTGGAAAGGAATAGGTTCTTTCTCTCTGTTTTATCTCTACAGCATGAGGAGAAAGTCTCCCCTTGGGAGACAGTGAGGCTTTATGAGATTCCTGAATGAAGGGTTTACTGACACAAAAATTCTCAAGTATAAGGAGGAGTTGGTGGTGATTTACCATCTCAGTAGTCTGCTAGCCAGAGAAAATGTTATTCTTTCTCATCAAATGTTTGGAAAGGTCTTTAATAGAAAAACTTCCATTTTTGTATTAGAAAATAATTGAGGGAGAAAATCAGTGTCTACCAATCATCTTCTGCCAAGCATTTTTCTCTGCACTTCTTTGCATCTGAATGCACTGCTGCTGTCCTGAGTGAAGCTTAGGAGAACTGAGAAGTAGGACAGGACCTGCTGGTCTGTGCTCTGGATATCTCCAGCAGGGCTGCTAAGCATGTGCACAGCTTCTGAACTGTTCTGATGTTTGATTTCAGCAATTTCTTGATATAACTGCATTTCTAAGTACTGTATATTTCTTTTAAAACCTAACAATCTAAGTACCTAATTCAAAATAAGGCCATGTGAGTTTCTGAACTCCCCCACATCCAAATGACCATTCCCAATTACCAAGTATACTTTTTTTTTACACAACAGTGTATTTCAGTCTTAGGAAGTAAGCATTACATTTTTCAGCCTTCAAAATGTGTATTTTGAAAGGTCTAGAAAAGAGTGGAAGGTGGCTTTGCAACTATGATGGGCATCCCCGATGGATGGATTGGTTCTGAGAGAAGAATGGAACTGTTGAGAAAAGAAGCAACTGAGGGGTCCATCAGCCACTGAACTGTTGAACAGCAGCTAGATCATTGAGTGGCAGTGGAGATCAAACTGTACCAAGATCCTGTCTTGTCTGGCAGTGACAGGTATTAAATGGTCTGGGGTGAAAAGTGAGAAACCTGTAGTGTGCAGGTTAACCTGACCTGCCTTTCCTCTGTATCTTGCATGTTTAGAGATTAGCTTAAACCTTGACAAGTGAAACCCTGTCAGCATTTTTGCTAATCAGTTTAACAGCATTGTTGACCTTAAATTTAATCATTTCCTGTAATGAACAATTTTGCAATTTAATTACTTGTGGAGAAAGTATAGTTACATTTTTTTATTTCTGAGAAGTTGTGAATGTTCTATAGCTTCTGACATGCCCTCAGCTGGTGTGAACAGGAGACGCCCAACGGCAGTCTTTGCTGCGCTGGTACCTTGCTTTCTCTGGCTTTCAGTTTCTCTGATTAAATTTCTGATGGTGATCTGTCTTCTTGCAATATTCACTAAGACAATTCTTGAAATAGGATGCCTGGTACTCAGAAATGTATTTCAGCCTATGATGTGTGATTTACACCAGCCATTTCTCCACTCTGCTATTTTTCATCCTGATTTCTTGTTACAGTCAATTCTAGCAGTGCTACCTGGATCCCTTGGTAAATGTGTTAGAAAAAATAAGTTTTGTTACATAGCTTCTGAGAGAAGCCAGAATGTACTGAGAGGCCTGAGCATTGCATGGGACCTTTGTCAAGGCTGCCTGCATACAAGGGGTGGTTTTGTGATATGGTCCCAGCAAATGCCAATTCCAGTCCCACTCCAATGACATTACATGTACTTTGCCTCATGTTTTAAGCTGTAAGATATCCAGAAGACTTGTGCAGGTCATTACAACTGCCCAAGTGAGGAAAACTGTATGTAAACAAAGGTTTGCTAAGCTTCTGTTAAGAGGAGCTGAAGTAGTTGAGACTGTCTGAGGTTCTTGGTGCAAGTGCTGCAGTAAAGGCACAGCTGAACTCTATCATCCCTCTGATGGCAGATTGGCCTGCTGGGCTTCAAATGGCCCTGGAGCTATGATGATACAACCTCCTCAACAATCATAATTCAGCTACCTGCTGACTTACTAAGTACTCCAGTGCAATCTAGGCAGCCTGGCAACTCTGTAGTAAAAGAGTGCAATTGATGATCCTCCCTCTACCCAATCTAAGCACTTCCCATTCCTTGAGTCAGAATTTATAATCAGAGTCCAGGTCTTTTCCCATGTGGTGCTGTGTCTTCCAGCAGTCTGGTAAGGAAATCTTACTTGAATGATCTACTGCTCTATAGAAAATGCAGATCTCTTGTCTGCCCTGTGCAAGTCAGGAGTGGGTCTCATCTCACTCTTTCCCTGCCCTAAAGCAGGAGGATTAGCAAGCTAATATTTTCTACTTCTGCATTTTTAAGACAAATCTTTGTTCCCTGCTCAGGGAGGGAACATAATTCTCTCTGGTGGAAAAAGTTGGTCTCTCTTTACAACAAATAGCCTTGGTATTGTTACCACATCCAAAAGAATCAAAAGAATTTTATTTGCTACTCTCTTCATGAAAATATAGGAGTCTGGGTTCCATCTGTGTGACTCTTTGGAAAGTTCCAGCTATTTATTAATAGCTCAGGGATGAGTAGTGAGACTTGCCTGAAATTAGGGTTCAGCTCTCCAAGAGGTCAGTTTTGGGATTCTTTGTTGCTCTGCCTAGATGACAGACTGGTACCTGTGGGACACCATTTCTTCTCCTTATGTGAGGTCACAATTATCCACTAGGACTTGGAGCACCTGGGCTTCCATGTCAGTGCCCTTCATTCCTTCTGGTTGTTGCTTGAACCAGATGTTCAGGTGGGCAACAGATGTTCACTGTGAGCAAGGGACAAGAATTTCTGTTTTATTGGCATTGCTATTAATTCCCTAGTAAATATTCTTATTACTAGATGTTTGTGCTTTCTTTGTCAAGTGTTATGTATGATGCTAGTTTAGAAGTGCTTTGCGGATTGTTTTGAGGTATGAGATGAAAAGTTACAGCAATCAGTTAAGGAATGAGAAGGTACAGAGCACTTCACTCTTAGAGTTCTTCTTAGTAGAAGTTACCTTATAATGCAATCTGAAAGGTGTGAAATGTAAATATAGGGCAGAGTTTTCAAAGTTATTGTTTTAACGTGGTGGTGACAGAAGGCCTAGCAAGAAAAATGTTTGTCCTGCTCTCTTGGCCTGTAGAAAAGACATGCCACTTTGATTCCCAGTTCCTGGAGAGGGGCATGTGCATCTCCCTTCCCCAGCTGGAATATGTTGGAGTGTGGGGACTTAGTTCCCTAGAGCCATCAATGTTCATGGTGGAGCTCCTCCATGATAGTGATGCTCTTCCAAATCTGCAGTTTCAAACAGACTTCCATCTCTACTGGGTACAGCTGTGTTTTGTAGTATGCAGTGCTGCTGTGGATGAGCATTACCAACAGGAGAGAAAACCAGTGAATCCTGCACTTCTGTTTCCCTGCTGTAGCAGGATGGGGCTGATTTGCTTCAGTGCTTTGCACCGAGCTTAAAACCTGTGGTTGTGGTGACTTGGTGGGATAAGCTGATGTGCAGTAAATGGCAACTGCAGTTTGCTCTGCAGATTGTGCTACTGCTGTGAACTGACCTCTCTTGAAAATACTGAACTTTAGGATGTTCTGTGTTCAGCTGTTCATTTCTGCGGTATCATGGTGTTTATTCTGCTGAAGCACTAGTCGGTAAGAATCGGGTTCCTTCATGCCGGGCAGTTTGGCTGGTAAAACAGCTAGCGTGAAACAAAGGCTGCATAAGGGGCAGGCGTTCAGGTACGAGAAATCCATGATTTTTCTATACCCTGCTTACAAACGCAGTTACTGAAATCCGCTTCCAGCGCCGAGCAGCAGGCGGGCGGCGGGCGGGAAGGAAGCGCCCCGCTCACACCGCCGGAGGAAACGCCCTCCGCTCGTGCTCGCCCACGCCCACCCCGAGCCGATCCCGGAGGCGGAGGTCTGGGGCGATGCTGGCCGGACTGGGGCGGGCGGTGCGGAGTCTGCCGCCGGGCGACGGGCGGATCCGGCTGCCGGTGGGCTGCCGGGCGGTGCGGGGCAGCGGGGATGGCCGCCCGCCCCTCTCGGCGGCGCAGGTGAGTGCGGGGGGGGGCTCGGCTGGCGGCGGGGCACCGCTCGGGGAAGTTCGGCCGCCGGCGGGGAGCGGCGGGGCGGGGCGGCAGTCCCGGGGTGGTGGGGCCGCCCGGGAGCGCGCTATGCCGGCGTCAGACGGCGGCTGTTTCGCTGCCACCGACGCGGCTGTCGCCTCGCCCGCCGGCACAGCCCAGCGGCTCTTCGGGGTTGGGGAGTTGCGGGGAGCTGTTATGAGTTAGGAGAAGTGGAAGACAAAAAGAAAAAACACAAAAACAGAACTTTTCAAGTGTTGCTGTGGAACTTCGTTGTGTGCAGCCCCTCAGGCTGACAGAGGTCCCCAGGCTACAGGGCAGGGCCTGTGGCTGCCTGCCAGGAAGGAACGAGCTGTGATCCCTGGTGACCGTTTTCAACAGCAGAGATGCTATGTGCACTTGCTGGTGTTGATGTGATGTAGCAGACCACGATGCTGTTCTCTGCCCGAAGGAAGGAAGACCTGTCCGGGAGGTGATGGGGTAGAAGGAAGTGCTGAGCGGGGCTGTGTGGCCTGCACGTTGTGTTGTGCCCCACTCAGAGACATCCAGCACCTACACGTGTGTGTCTTGACACAGATTACCGCACGCAGCGTGCTCAGAGAGCCACCTGCAGAATCCCCTAGTGTTAATTTGGCCCTACTCTGTTAATCTGAGAAGCTTTCTTAGCTCTGTCACAGCTGTGTTAGGAAGACACTTAAGAAGGGAATTAAAATAAATATTGGCTTAGCTGTCTTCATCTCTTGAGGTTTAAATGTGGAGTGCTAAGAATACGTTGCCTCTTGCAGGAAGCATTTACACTGCCATTCAGAACTCTCTGATGATGCTACATGTCCAGTTTATCAGCTCTGACTGTTGTGGGGTGCAGCTTTGAGACAAGCTTTGTGCTTCTGAAGGGCTCTGAAATGAGGCTGAAAACTGATGAAGGTGCAGGAAGATGTGCCAAAAAAAAGAGGAGGGGGAGGAGGAGAAATGAGCCGGAGAATGATCCCCTGTCACCCAGTGGGAGGGAACATGACAGTGACACAATTCAGGAGTAAAATTCTTGCACTTTCTGGTTTAAGAGGGTTTCTGTTGAGGATTTTTCTAAAGTGAAAGTTTTTTGGAATAAGTTAATATGAAATGCTTTTTATACTAGCTGTTTTGAGGGTTTTTTTCTACAGAGCCATTAGCATGACAACATGAGGCATGTTTACTGATTTTTTTTTATTATTATTATTATTTTTATTATTCCCCCTCCCCCCCTGGTTTATCTATGGACACCTTTCAAATTTGTGCCTCTGTAGAGCAGCTCAGGCAGTTAACTTTTATGATAAACACACGTTAAGTTAAGCACTGGTGTGCTCTGGTGCCCTACTCTCCAGCTTGCTGTCGTAATGCGAGCTGTGATGGAGCTTAATATGTCCAGGCACCTTCTGTGGCACTGACTGTGGGCCTCCATCGTCAAAGCTGGAGGTGATATTTTTGTGGCTATGTACGGTTGTCATATGCCATGGGGATGCTTGCATGAGCAGAAGTGTAAGCAAGGTATCTATTTGTATGCTGTGCTTCTGACCAATAAGTAAGCTACCCCAGGGGTAAATCAGATGCTCTGGAATGTCTAATTTTTGCCATAATTTTTCTTTGAAAGCAGCAATTGCCACCTGAAGAGCAGGATCCTCAACTGTCAGCTTTTCAGCTCCACAGTTGGACAAAATCCTCACCTTCTTTGATGGCTCTGATTATACTGGAAGCATAGTGACCTTAATGTTTAAAGAAATCCAATTTTATTTTATCAACTTGTCCTTTTAGTTATGAGTTGATTTGTATAGCATGACTTTTTCATGCTGAGAAGTGTTCAGCATTTATATAGACACAGTTTTTCAGGCGAAATAAAGTGTGTTGTGTTTTTGGGGGGCAGGCTTTATTACTGCAACACAGAATTTTATTCCCAGAAGGATGTGGTTTGTTTTGGTGGAGTCCCAGATTTGTAATGCCACAGCTATTTGGTTTGTGCTGAAACTCTGGGGCTGCCAGCTATTTTGTTTCCTCGTTTTGTGCATGTTAACTCCATGCTCAGAGAAATGCTCTGCTTTTACTGCTCTTTGTGAGGAAGAGTTCTTCTTCCTGTGTCGTGATGGAGAACAGATGTGTTAACACAAAATTGAGCTGAAAGTTGCCATATTTTCTTGGCTGTTCATAAACAGTCTGAGCCAGAAAACACTTTTTTTTAAGCACAATCTAGATACCAGATTTGGCACTGTAGAGGAACTAAAATGGATTTGCTTTTTATGGCCACTCATATACATGAGATTGTCAGTTTAGTTCATGCAGTGGAGATCTGTACCAAGCTGCCTGCAGCCCTGGGGATTTCAGCTGCTGTTGGAATTGAAGCCTGAGTTATGCTGTTTCTTGTAGCTTTTTAAAACCAGGTTCCCTACCATTTCCACAGTACTCTTGCAAAATTGTTTCTGTGCTGTGTGGAGTTGCTGGTGTGGTGACAGTATCTCCTGGGGCATGGCTTGTATTGAGAGAGTAAGGAAGGAACTGAAATGGGAAAGCTGTTTCTTTACAAAGCATTAGTTTTGTTTAACGTTGTTTATTCAGAACGTGTCCCGCTTTTGTGTGTGGGATTCTCTTATTGTATATCTGCACAGTAAAGATTGTAAGCTGCGAGATGGGGTTGCAAATGTGCCTGTGAAGTGTTGCAGGTTTCTTTTCTTTCCATGGTAGGAAATGAGGTATGCTCCTTGCTGAGGGAAGGATTCTTCCTGGTTGTAAATTGCAGCCAGTTGAGGAACCACTGGAGTCAGATACCTGCAGAAAGCAGGACAATGAGTATTTTTGGTTTTGTCCTTCCCAGTGTCATCCATATCATTTGAAAATATATTTTTTAATGCTGTCAGCTGACAAGCTTTTGGCTTCACTGTGCTTCAGGCTGGCCCTGAGTTTGTCTTGTCCTTGTTTATGACTTCTAGTTACTCTTGTTTTCTTCCAGATTGCCATACCACTTTTAGTGTTACTCATTTCCAGTTTGTCCTTTGGTTTTAGGTAGTCTGGACAGTATCAAACTAGATGTGTCCAAATAGCCACAGGATAATTTAAAATGTTTTTCCTTTTTTTCCCCGATGTTTTAACTTTTGCCCCCTTCCAAGGTACTCTACCAAAGTAGGAACCGCAGGACATCACAGCAGCTATGGAATTTGGGTTATTGTTCAGTTGAGTACTCCACTTACACAACAGGGACGATGTATATTTAGTTGCAGCCTACATAGGTCCTTTAGAGTGAGGTATATTTGAAGCTGGGAATCATCTGTGGCCACTGGGTGAGTTTCCTCCCTCTTTCAATTTCTTGCAACAAAAGTTTGCTTAATGATCCAGACATTGTTTTCTAGTTCAGAAACCTTGTATTTTTACTGGAGGGTGTCACCAATGCCACACACACCCCTGAATTGTCTATGGAGGTGCTGTTTACTCAATATATTAATTTACAAATGTTTTCAGGTCATTTAAAAGATTGTAGTTATCTACTGCAGGAAGTGTGTGTATCTCAGGAAGTTAGTATCCAACAACAATGAAACTGTGTCTATGCCAGTAAAACAGGACATTGCTGAGGGTGGCTGCTGGATGCTTTCTGCTCTTACTCTTTCCGTGTCTGGCAGGTGGGAGATGGCTACATTTGTTCTGATAAACTTGCTTTTGGAGAGGGATGTGTGTATCATGGAGATTCATCATCTTTTGTACTTGTGAGCATGCTCTAGCTGTTCAGTATTTTACCATGTGTTGTAAAGAGCATTCTCACATGATAGCAAAGTAATAGGCCATGCTTCTGAAAACTTTAGAAATAAGTGACCGTACTTATATCCAACAGGCAAAGGGAAGTGCATATGTAGGTACCGGCCTGTTGGTAACCCTTCTGACAGTGTTTGTTTTTATGTTTTGGGTGATTTTTTTTTTTCTTTTTTCAGTTTAAAATGGAGATAGGAGCAGTCATGCCATGAAGTGGTACCTGTGTGAGGCTCACTGTCATTGTAAGGGAGATAACAGGAAATGATGCTGCAATTTCATTTTGAGTGGTGCTGTGATAATCCAAGCAGTGTTGTAAGCATGAGTACATTTTTATGCCTTATGGGATGAGGAACATTCCAGGCAAGCCCTGTTCCTTCCAGTGCTCTGAGTGAGGCTTTTTTCTGTACCTCTAAAAAGACTGATTGATACTGAACCTTTTAAGAATGTGTGAGAAAATTGCTCTGTAAACACCTCAGGTGCTCTGAAGTCACCACAAATCACTGCTTAAGTGCTAATACTTAATGCTGTTTACAAATGTAGTGTGTCTTAAGAACATTAATCTCTTCTAATAATGTTTTTTTTTTTTCCTTTTGATGCTCTTTCCATGTATTAAAATATTGTTTTGAAGCTTAAAAGTGAAAATTTTAAAGCCCATATTATCTTGTTTCTGAAGGGGTGGGAGAAGAATGAAAGGAATTGATGTTTCTTTTGTTCAGTTGTTTTGGTTTAATTTTTGTGGTGAAGATTTCACCTTTTGAAGTCCTTCCTGTACAGTAAGACACTTGGCACTGGAGGGAAAGCAAGGGGTATATCTGTTCCCAGCATCTAGTTAAACATTAAAAATTTCATTTTTACCACCACTGTCCTGCACCTGAAGGGGAATGAGCTAAAGAACTAATAGAATTGCTAGAGGCAGAGTTGACTTCTCCAGGATCTTTTCCACCCTGGCAGCAAGACAACAGCAAAGATGAATTGCTCATTGTGTTACTTCAGCCAGGTGAGAAGGCGGTAAGCTCTTCTGAGCCCAGAGGTGTTTCACAGTCACTTCTGGGCCTCGCTGTAATATGGTGTTGATTGAGATGCTTCTGTTAAGGGCATCTAATACTAGCTGTCAGTTGATGATTCCTTTCTTTTTTTCCAGAAAAATGAAAGGAAAAGACAGGCGTCTCCCCAGCTAAGCATCCTAAGCTAAAGGAATGAGCTCAGTGAACAATTTAGCCATTTGTTCTCTGAACTGGAACAGGGAGGCTAGGCACAGAACAGCTTCCATGCCTGCCAGTTACTTGCTGTGACCTTTTCCATCCTTATCTGACTCATTCATCCTGGATCGTCTTGACACTGCACCTGAAGGTGCAGGTATTCTTACATGCCATCTGCAGAGTGCTTCGTGTCTGCCAATCTGGCTGCTCTTTAATTCCTGCAGTGTGGGGAGTCAGTGTGCTCTGTAAATGTGCTTCTGTGAGCCATTTGTACCTGAATGAGTATGTGAGGAATATGTGGTCTGTTCACTATGAGGATAGACAGCTCTCAGGGAATGTGTGACATGGTGTGATTCCCCAAGGGTTGGGGAAGTATGGATTTAGGCTCTGAAGGTTGAGTTCACCGCTTGTAAGTCTCTCAGAGTGGCTTTATCTGCTATAACACAATAGCTGAAGAGAATAGAAATTAAAAATGAACTTGATTGGCCATTTACCTGGTAAATATTGTACTGTTTCTTTTTGGTCTATAAACTGACTCTTCATCCATTCCTGGCTGATTGGGAGTGATCTCATGCTCTGTGCAGCCATGTCAAGTGTAAGCAGGCAGTGTGTGAGTAAACAGCTTTGTGCTGGTGTGGTGGTGCACAACCTCTTGCTGCTGGGGAGGGAATACGTAGTGCTCCTTGAGATAATGTTCACTGTGAAAACAGGAAACTTGCACTTTTAGAAGCTGCTCTTATCACGGTGAGCAGATGGTGCATCATCAAAAGGACAGAAAAATTGAATACATTATACACAGACAAGATTGTAACTTTTTTTTCCTCATTTTCAGATAAGCAATTTTGAAGCAATTATCTTGTCATTTGCTCTCTGGTCATTTTATATCATGATTACTTCAGGCTTCACATTTTAGTCAGATGGAGAGGAGATGCTACGTCTCCTTGTATGAAATATTTCATTACTCTCCAATGCAGGTAACAGTTTCATCTTCCTGCTCTCTCCATTATTGCTTAACTGTAGAGAAAGAGTCCGTGAGGTTGATTTAGAGATGCTTCTGTGATCTTTAAATGTCTCATGTGTTTGAGTGGAGGAGAGATTACATTGCTTTTCTTCCTGGCAAATCAAATTTAATATATCATGAGGAAATCACTTTGGGCAGAATGCTCTGCTGTGCAAAAGACAAACGTTCTCCATGGAGAGTACACCTGTTGGTTGATGTCCGTTTGCTATTATATTCACAGAACAGTGTTGCCATGGCTTTGTTCAATTTTTCTGTATTTTTTTCTTAGAACCTGTCTCATTCTATGTACCCTCTCTTGCAAATTATCTCTTACTTGTTTTTTGAACCATCCTCCCAGCAGAGCAATGCCGCATCCCATAGTGCAATCTGTGGAAGACAGACTTCTATTTATTCATTCATTCATTAAAACCTTTCCTTCACCTTCACATGTGGGTTTAAGAAGACCTGAACACCTGCCCTCCTAGAGCCCTCTGTGGCCCTTGTGTTCCATGCCTGGCCTCTCCCACGGCTAGCATAAACCCGGCCTTGCAGCAGGGGTCTCTCTGTGGGACAGAGGGTGAGTTGATTGTGACCTTTTGCTGCAGTGATGGCTTAGTAGGTGGGTGAGTCAGAGGCTGCATGCTGAAGTGATTCTTTGGGAGAGGGTCAGAGGTCTGGGCTGTGCAGGTGAGTAGAAAACAGAAGTTTTTAATCACAGCATGAGTCGCATTAGAGTGAGAAGCTGGCAAATGTGCTGTGTAGCCACTGGGTAGCTCAGTTTCCTTTTCTGCATATCCTATCTCTGCCATGCCCTAGAGAATGACAGAAGCTGAAAAGAGGAGTTTGCAAACAGTAAAATGAAAACAATTACAAAAATAGAAGCCTAGTGGAAGAAACATCTGTCATAGACATGCAATATAGAGAATAGTGGGCTCTTAGAGCACTGTTGTGCTAATACTGGTAACAAAAAGCAGGAAATCTTCTGGGTCTGAATTGTGAGGGAATTGCTGCACAGCAACTCGTGATCTTAAGCTGTCTGCTTGCTTCTGCTACCAGAGGGGAGGGTGAAGTGTCTGTCTTCTTACGGCCTCTGGTTTCACTTCACTGCATGTTCAAACAGGAAAAACTGAGTCAAGTATTGGAGCTTTTTTGTGAGGTACTTCTGTATGTGGTAACCAAACCCTGTTGTTAAATCCTACATGGAATTTGTGCTAGATCTGGCTTTTAGTTCACACATTCTTGTTTAACTGATTATGCTGCCAGATGTATCCTGGATTCTTCATGCTTTTAAATGACTCCCAGACTGTTCAGGTATTGTGGTACTTACGGCATACATTTTGGCTGCTTACTTGTTGGTTTGGAAAACTTCTGGAAGCTATTGTGTTTTCCCTTCAGTATCTCAAAGTAAGCCTTGATAAAGGTGCAGCACAGCAGACTGGGAAGGTTCAGAATGGGTGGACTCCTGGGGGCTTTTGATTTGGGAGATGACCTGCTGCAGAATGGCTCTTAGCTTGACTTATACTCTCTAAACTAGGGGAGGCCTAATAAAAATCTCAAAGGATTCCTGCCAGAGTGTGTTCACAGAGTGTGGCACCATGGCAGCATCTTTTACTTGCAGTCAATCCAGCTGGTACAGTTTCTCAGCTAGTTGCAGCTGATTTCAAGCAAAAGCAGTTTACTGTGAAGTGGGCGATGCCTTTTTTCTTCCTTTTCCTCCAAAACTGGAGCTAGCCTCACTTCAATATGCAGACAGTTAAGACTTTTGCAGTGAGGCTCTCGTAACTTTTTTTTCTCATTGCAATCTGTTAGTTGTGAGATATGCTCTCATAGTCTTTATTGTAGTCATCTAAAACTGGAGCTATCTGTATCTGAAGCCATAGAGTCTTACACACTGTAGGATATTAAAGTGTAGTTTATATTTAGGTTTGCAGTCTTTAGCCAGAAGCCAGAGGTGTGTGCTCAGTATTCATAGTCAGTCTTTCTGGTGTAATAAAACTGGGTATGCTTGAAGCATCCTGGCCCAGAGTTGTGTGGTTCCAGGTTTGTTGTTGCAATGCCTGTGACTGTAGGCACCCTAGAAAGGTAAGTGAGTGAGCTGGGTCAATTAAAAGAGCCCGGGCTTTGTGCAGGTAAATTGCAGTTGTTGCGCCATGCGTGCTCCTGAGAATACTGACCCCAAGCTATCCTTCATGGCAGTGAAAGTGTATAGTGTCTATCTGCTATAGACAACACCCTGATTAGGGTGAGCCATCACAGTAGTGTCATCCTTCAGCACTTCATAAAGCTTGTCTCCTTGTGTGGTGGATGCCTTGCCTTCTGCAATGGCTGTCACTCCTCTGGTGAACAGGGATGTAACTGTCTTCAGGGATTCCCTGCACCAGCTGATGAAAAACAAAAGGCAGCTTTTGCTGCCTTTCAAATATAAATAATTCTTGGCTTTGTTAGGAGGACAATCTTATGAGTGTGCGCTCCACCACAAGCCATTACACCCTGTCTGATCTCCCTTGGCATTAACCATCAGTAGTTTGTAGTTCTCTTTGTAATACGTAAAGATTTTGTGCAAGTTATGAATATTCCTAACTGTAATGCTGCATGCAGTAACATAATAAAATAGATGTTATCAGAAATTATGAACAAGCTTGAACAAAAAGGCATTCATGTACTAATAATTTTGGATGCTGTGCAACATTTAGAATTTGAGCCCTTAGGTTGGTCTTTGTGATTTTTCCTAGTAGTTCCTATGTTTTGGAGGAAGCTCTGTGGTGGCGAGTTGTCACCTGACTCAAGGACTTGAGCTTTAAGGAAAATACACGGCAACTTTTCCAGCCTTCAGAGGGTTAGGGTCTGCTGTCAGGGCAGTGCAAAGCCCTAGGGGAAGCCAGCAGGAAACGTGCAAGTCCAAGAAACTATGGTTGAGCCCCAGCAGCACATATGCAGAGGAAGTGAAATGTAGAACAAAAGTGCTTATCCAATGCAGTGGTGAAAACAGAGCTGTTGGACTTTGGTGTTTATCTCAAACTATCAATATTTAGTGAATAGTTAGTATTGTTACTGGCTTGTTGCACTTTGCTCAGTATGACCTGTACCTGGCCTTTTTATCTCCTCACAAATGCAGAAATGTTCAGGATATCCAGTTTTGATTAAATTTGTGTAGCGTTAATGCCTCTGCTTAAACATGATCAGACTGTGTCAGACTTCAGCTGCAACAAGTAGATGTGGAAGAAGGCAGATTCTTAACTCAACTTAGTGTTATTCTATGAGAAAGGAAAATACAGATGTGGGGAAAGTGGGCACAGAGACTGGTGGGTCTTTCTGCCATCATCCCCACAGAACAAGTGAGCAAAGAGATTTTCAGTGTGTTCATTAATCCATATCAGATATTCTCCTGTGGAACTGGCAGACAGCAAAAGCACACTGCAGCAAAATGTTGTTGTGGTGACTGTGACTGTTCTATCCCTTGTTTTCTTCCAGGATGACACTTTGCAAACATGGATCTTTAATTGATAATTAAATATTTTTTGCTCATTTGCTAGACTGCTGGTAAGCCATCCTTGAATAAGTCAGGTGATCTTTTGCACTCCAGAAAAGCTCTCTTGAGGTGTTAAGTACAAGCTGCTGCAGGTTGTCCAAAATGGTGTTTTCTCAAGACAATTCAGATGTAAACATTACTCACATTACAGCAAGAATTCTCCTGCTGTGTCTGTGGAGAAGGTTGTTCCCTTTCAGCACTGGTCATCACAGCAGAGCAGCAAGTGGTGTGAGCTGGTCCCAGTTGCTGGTCCCATTCTTGTAAGAAGAGTGGTGTGTTGCTGATGCTGGGAATCTGTGTTTTCCATGTCAGGGATTTCCCAGTCAAAGCCCTGGAGCTGGAAAAATCCAAGCAACTGGCATTATCCTGGTTTAAGAGCTTGAAGAAAAAAAGAAATGAGGCATCACTTTTTCTCACCTGCTGCCAAATGTAACATTATGGCCTGTTTTGATGCCAGTGTTGGAGTAAATTTACTCATGCTAATAACATGCCTGGAGAGTGAGTCCTGTGCTGACCAAGGAATACAGCACTTCAGCTGTTGCTGTGAACCTGGAGGTGTCTTCTATGGTGCTGTCCTGACTTTGCACTGGTGAAATAGTGGATTGTGAAATTCTCACTTTAAAAAGCAAAACAATACTTCTGATGGAAGCAGTGTAACTATGGGCTCTTGCTGCACATTAGTGACAGGTGAGTATTGGCCACTCCCTGGAGCAGGCAGTGCCAGGGCTAGGAGGTACCAGTATTCAGGGCTGCCTTCTGCTGACCTTTGCCCATAGCCACAGGGACTTGATGTTGTCCAACAGCTTGTCTATAGTCAGCCAGAGAACACTTAATCCATAGCTGGAAAATGTCATCCCTCTGTCTACTCCAAATAGTTTTAAAGAAAGTAGTCTGCTAGTAAGAGCTGTTTGCTTCTAGCCTGCGCTAGTCAGTAGGTTGTGCTACCAGCTTCAGACATCTAAGTGTCATGCCAAAGTGTAGATGAGGAAAAGCAAGCTGGGAATTAGGTTGGTATTGTTCTGATAGTTAATTATTTACCCACAGCAGGCTGCTCCTGATCTCATTTTTCTTCACCCCTCAGTATCCTGCAGGGATCATGTTTCTCTGGGTCATGGCTGCAAAGGGACCTACTTCTTGATTGAGGACAGTTAGTGTCCGGTTCTGGGTTCAAGATACACTGAATGTTTGGTGAGAGCCACTGGAAAACGAAGTTGCTGCTTGAGCTGGGGAGTTGGTGTAGTGTAGTGAAAGAAAGACTGTTTGTCTTCAGGCTTCCTATTACTGCAGACACAGTGATCATTGAAGAGAACTCACAAGCAGTGTCAATAGTTAAAGGCTGTAGAGACTTTATGAGGGGGAAAAAAAAAGATTAAATACATATAGCTTGCCTAGACAGTAACTATTGAGGCTCATACCTCAACAAGCATGAGAGGTAAGAGCATAGGAAATAGAAAGGAACTGTGTCAGTGGTTGGGGATTAGGCTGGATTAAGAAGGAAACTTTGGGTATCTTATGTGTGACTCCTCAAGAGTGAAATGCTCTTAACTGTTAAACACCTTCCCCAAGGAGAGATGGAATCTATTACTGGATGGACATGGTGCTATGCTGGACAGCAATCCAATAAATATTTAGAATGAAAAATCTCGTCCTTTTAGGGTGGTCAGATCAATGTATTGAGTCTGGCTTCATCCTGTGACATTAGTCACAGTCAGCGTTATTTGAATCTGTTGTGAAGGACATGCAGCATGTAGAAAGTGAACTGTGAACTGTGCTCTGCAGGGTGCCTGCAGGCAAATGTGCATTTACAAGCCTGGCAATGTCCCCACCCTCTCTGCTCATCTCGATGGCAGTGTCACAGTCAGCTTGGATCTCAAGTTTACAGGACAGTGTACCCTGTTAGCTGTACTTTATCAGTTCATTGGGAAGGGAAATCCAATCTCAGACAAGGGAGTGGGCCTTGTCTGTGCAGTCACTGGAGAGAGCAGCGTGCTGAGCTAACCCTGTGTTCTCTGCTTGTCACTTCCACTTGTTGCAGCTCTTTTCTGTCTTTAGCAAAATTGCTGAAGGCTATGGAAGTGACTCTCCTAAAGCTAAGTTGACAAGTATCTTCAGTACACTGCAATGACAGTTGTGAGACAAAACAGAACTACTACATGACAAAGCCATCAAGCTGCCATGGTTAGCAAAACCCATGTTAAATGTCCTGATGTAGTGTTCCTTCGAAGATAAAAAAAAAAAAAAAAAAAAGATGATGAGCTATTGCTAGCAGAGAAGAACTCTATGCAGTAACATATCTCAGTGTTTCATCTTATTGTGAAATCTAAGAGATTTGCAGTGGGGTGGGTTCAATGTGCACCCCTCTGTCAGAAAGTTGCTGCTCTGAGGAGATGTCTTGAGCCCACTTGTGATTCTGAGCCATTTGAGGAGGCTCCTCACTGGTGGCCTAGGAGGGGAAGAAGAGCTGTGTTCCCATGGGCATATGCACCTCATTGGCTCCCTGCTTGCTGGGCGCAGGCAGTGCTGGACATTTAAATCCATCAGCTCCTGCCTTCCTTCTGGTGGCTGTTTGTAGGGAGGTAAACTCATGTTGTTTAATTTATGAAACAAGGAAAGCCTTATTAGCCATTATTCCTGCTTTTTAATCTCATAGTCAACAAGAAGGACTTTCTTTTTTACTTGGTGCAGCAGCATGCTGGAGAAACAGAACAGATGGTAAGCAGAAATCTTTGTGATTCTGTGCTGAGATCATTTTCTTCCAGTTGCCAGCTTGTTTATTACTGATTGTCCACATTGGGCAGGTAGATTTGGGTGGGCACTGGGATACGTGGTAGGTCTTTCCTCCTGTATGAATGTCTTTGTGTTCTTGACTGGTATGAATGAACATTTTTGTCTCTGGATATCTCATGTACTTTCCTAATTAATACTTATTATGATTCTCATCTAATAAGCTCTTGTGTGAAGCTACTGGAAATCTAGTAGGAAGGAGCAAGGAATAATAACAGTAGGACTTCGAGGGATTCAGCCTCTCTGCCTGACTGGCATAGATTGGCAGCCCCATAGCTGCTGCTTGATTCCTGCTTGGCTCCTGAGGCAAACACAGGGTCCTCTTGTTAAATGAGCTTTGAGATGCTGGAATACATCCTGGGACTGATAGCGAGTCTGGAATGCAAGCACTAAGGTTCCGCAAATAATGAACAGTATTTGGCAGTAAAGCAGAAGTAGATCCTGTTGGATTAACCCAAAATGATGTTCCTTACCAGAAGAAAGTTTTTACAATGACTTGGTTGTCTGAGCACAGTCCACATGGCTTTCAGGTCTGTCTAGTTTAGGCAGAGGGAAGGGAAGGCATTTGATGTTGCCTCTCTTTCCATGGAAGAAGCAGTTTCTGAGTCCTCTAAAGGCAGTAAATGGTTTTCTTAGAAACTCTTAACTCCACTTTGTCTATATGTGAATGTTACTTGTAAGGGAGTATGAATGCTCTAATTATGAAACAAAAAACAAGCAATTTTTTAAAATTATGCTTACTGATTGCCTGGAAACTGCCTGCAGCTGACAGCTTAGGATTTCAAAACAGAAAGGAAAAGGTCAGCTATTTCCATTTGACAAAGGCTGGGGTCTGCCTGGTAGGCAGTTTTGTAAGGAAGCAGGTAATCATGCATGATACAATGTAGGTATGAAATGACAGGCTAGCCAGACCAAGAGGAGAAGAAAATAAGCAGTTTCTTCTATTGCAGGGAATCCTTAAGCACTTATTATGCTTGTGCTGTATGAAACGCTTTGCAATTATTTCTGCTGTATTTAATCTGTGATTTATCTTCTTGGAGCAAATTCTTTTTGTAAAACTCACTTGAAAATTTGTCTTCCTTTCTAACAAGGAGTCTGTGCAAAAGGCACTGTAGTCCATTTTAAATCTTAATGATTCACAAATCCAAGGTAGGAGCCAGTAAGGCCTAATGGAGCTACCGATGTAATGATTAGTAATACTGAACTGTACTTAATCATGAATAAGATGTCAGTGGGGTGACGTGAATTCAGTGATGCTATGTGTTTTAGGAGGCTGTTTAAGATGCTCCTACCCACTGATGTTTGAGCATCATAAGTCTGTAGAGAGAAATACAATTCCTGGTAAAATGTAGAGATTTCACAAACGGGAAGGTGGTGTCACTTGAATGTGTTCTAAAATCATAAGGTCAACAGAAATAAGGAAATCCATCTGGAAGTGAAGAATGCAAATGTTCTGAAGTACAGGGGCATGGGTGTTTAAGGTGGCCAGATCTGAATCCTCTTTAAGGAAGCTGCAATGACTCTTTCAAGAGTGGGGAAAAAAAATATTCATAGAGTCATAGAATCCCAGAGTTGGAAGGGACCTCTGAAGACCATCTAGTCCAATGCCCCTGCAATGAACAGGCACATCCTGGATGTGTTGCCCAGGGCCTTATCCAGACTCACCTTGAAAGTCTCCAGTGGGTATCAACCACACCTCTGGGCAACCTGTTCCAGTGCCTCACCACCCTCACTGTAAAAGATTTTTTTTCCTTATATCCAACTGAAATCTACCTTTTCTAAACTTGAAGCCATTTCCCCTTGTCCTATCACCACAGACTCTACACAAGAGTCTGTCCCCTTCTTTCCTGTAGCTTCCCTTTAGATACTGGAAGGCTGCTATCAGCCACTCTGGAGCCTTCTCTTGTCCAAGCTGAACAGCCCCAGTGCTCTCAGCCTGTCCTCATAGGAGAGGTGTTCCACTCCATGAATCATTTTTGTGGCCCTTCTCTGGATGTGCTCCAATAGGCCCATGTCTCTCCTGTACTGAGGACTCCGCATCTGGATGTAGAACTCCAGGTGAGGCCTCACCAGTGCAGAGTAGGGTGCAGGATTACCTCCCTCAACCTGCTGGCCATGCTTCTTTTGATGCAGTCCAGGATATGGTTGGTTTTCTGGGCTGTAAGGGCATGTTGCTAGCTCATGTCCAGCTTGCCATCTACCATTACCCCCAGTTTTTGTGTTTTTTTTTTTTCAGCAGGGCTGTGCTCAATCCTTTCATCCCCTAGCTTGTATTGATAATGGGGGTTGCCTTGACCTGGGTGCAAGATCTTGCACTTGGATTTGTTGAACCTCATGAGGTTCACCTGGGCGCGGAACTCAAGCCTGTCTATGTTCCTCTTGATGGCATCCTTTCCCCAGCAAAAAAAGCCCTGAAGGCTTTCAATCTAAGTAGCTTCTTCCACTCTACAGACATCTACATTGGAGATGTTTCTGAGGCTAAACAGCTGTTAGTCTAAATGGGTTAAACTGCTGGGGTTTACTGGCTCAGCTGGGAATGTTTTTGTAATTCTGCTGCTACGGAGTTCTGAGTTTCATGGTGTAGTCTTCCCAAAAAGCTTACTGATACAAGTTGTTTTCTGAGAGAGAACTCCTTTAATGACAAATGCCTTTTCAGTTTCTAGTGTGTTGTTATCTCATTGTGTAGTTTCAGTAGTTCTAGTCACTGTGTTAAAGCATTTTGGGATAATCTTCTGCTGGAAAAACTGTGTTTGTTCCATATGGGTACCTGTGTGGGCCTAAGGAGAAGAGCTGTAGTTCCTGCCTATTGGTTTCTTGTTCTGCATGGCTTTGTCCTCCTTGACTTCATGGTAATGATGAAAGGGATTCCTCTAAGTACTTGGTAAATTCTGCATTAAGAGTACAGTCTCTTCAATTAAATGTCTTAGGGAATAAACAGAGTAAGAAGAAATGGAGCTGAAAGGCAATGTGAGCAGCACATGTGCAGGTTTACTATGGGGGAGGCTCAGCAGGCACATCCCAGCACAGGTGCCAGACAACTCAGGGCACATGGGGGCTTGCATCTTCCTGTGCTGGGCTTAACTACTACTTCCCATGATAGCAAGCTTTAGAAAAAGCCTTTGAAAAGCTCTACTGGAACTTTTCCATTCCCATTGCCTGCTCAGTAGAAAAATTAAATAAATGCGCAGCCTTATGATCTAGAGTGAAGACAGGTGGGCTGCGTAGCTCTACATATTGCATCTGGTGTTGGTTGTTTTGACAAAATCGATTGGAGTTTCTGTTAAATTATGTTAAGTTCTCTGGTTACTGGCTGTGGATGTTCTTAGTGTCTGCCTTAGCAATGTTTTTGATGTTGCCCATCAGAATCTATTGGAAGGAAAAAATCAGCCTTCTGCTTACTTGCCGTATTATGCCATTGATTTAATTGGTTAATTCTTAACAAGGTTAAAAAGTATACTGAGATCAGACTGACCTTGTCTGTCTGTTCTGACCAATTTTTCATCAGCTAATCAAAATAATTGTTTTCCCTTTGGAGAAGTACGTGTTCACAGTTGCCTGTGCAAAATGCTATTTTCAGAGTGCTTGAGAGTGTTCTATGGCAGACCTTTAACAAGAAATGAAGGAGCAGAGGTAGGGATGTTTATTATAAAGACAACTTTTCATGGTCTGTGTTTCAATAATTAATGGACAAATAATTTCTAGAAATGTTGCTGCAGGTAAAAAGGAGGAACTTTGTTAGTAGTGGAGCACTCAGCTATTTGCCTCTGGATTTGTGCTAAATTATGCTGGGGCCAAATGAGGCGTAGACACGAGGCTGAGTACCTACTCTGTAGGCAAGAACTGGTTGTGTCTGCAGCGGAGATGAGATGAAAACTTGCTGGAGAGGTGGTGAAAGGGGAACAGCAATACCGTTGAGCTGTCAGCTTTCCTTTCTTCTTCAGCAGCTACTTCTCTTCCATGGCCTGCTTGGCAGAGCTGATTGGCCGTGCATTACCTGCAAGCAAACTTCATGAGAACTTGAGGGTGAGCAGTCCCTGGGAGCTTCTCTGCCACTGCTGGTTCTCAATGACTTCTTGCATCCCTCTGCCAGGTACTAATTTTAAGCTTGGTCTGATATCCCAAGCACTTTCCTCTTACTCAGCCAAGCTTCAAATGCCTTAAGGCGCAGCTAAAATAAAGAAAAGCCTGAGGAAACAATACTCATGCATTTTGCCAAGTGCCTCTTTTAGGTATATTAAGATGTCCCCTGCTTATTATGGTTTGGGGCCAGAGTACTGCTAGTTATGTTCTAAGTAGATAAGTCCATTCTAAATGGAAGTGTTGATGAGCAGTTCTGTTTTCTGAGCAATACTATTTTTCTGATGTGCTGCAACCTGCCTGATGCTTTCAATCTGGGAAGTATTTTAAGAAGAGAACAAGAGTTGGCTAAAGCTGTGGTAAATCTTCAAGCGTATTAATCTGACTTTTCATCCTTCTGTTATCTCTGCAATGTAAACAAGATTTTTTCTGACTGGCAATTTGAAGACTTACTATTTCCCCCAGAGATGAATAGAAGTATATTTTTGAGAGATATGAAAGCAGCTGTATGCATTAAGATGTGCACTTTCTTGGACCTTTGAAGGAAAAGATTCAGCTAGTCCATTTTCTTATCTAATGGGATATATTATAAGCGTATTTTTTAAAACAATGTCTCTCCCGTTATCCTTAAAGTCAAATGCCACAGCATTTCCTAGCCTGGGACTCCTATCAAGAAAGCACAGCACAGGAATAAAGATGCATTCAGTGGGAGAAATGAAAAGTCCCGTCTGTGCCGGCAGACCACTCTTTTCACTATGTGTTGTTAGAGAGCAGATGGCACAGCTCTCAGGGTAGGCTTGCTTTTGTTTCTGATTAAACACAAGCATGTTCTCCATGCTGTAATCTCTCACTCTGCAAATCTTATCCCTCTGGGTTTGCAAGCTTAGTTCTAGGTGTTGTATCCTTCGTTCTGTTTCAAAGAGGAGGTAGGTTGGGAAGGACAGCACCTTTTGGACAGCTAGATGTGGCTGAAACTGAATGAAGATGGAAGATTTCTGATACCTCAGATGCAAAAAGACTTCTAGATCTCCTTCCTCAGTAAGAAGGGAAAGGGAAGAATGTTGGCTAAAATAGTAAGAGGAAATACTAGATGATTCTTTGTGCTTCCTTTGGTTTTCAGTCTTTCTGAAATGTCTGGGGATATTTGACTCTCACACTGCAGCTTGTTATTCTGTAATCAGTTATTTGCCTGGTTTGTTTCTCTTAGACAAGTGGACATCATTCGTATGAGAGGACTGGCTGTGCTTATTGCAGATTTATAGCTAAAAACAATGCAAAACTAAATAATAAAAAAAAACCAAACAACACACTAGTTAATATGGCAAATGCCAGTAGCTTCCTGTAGGATGTCTGTTAGAAAGCTCGCTGCAATATGCCTTTCAGTTACTGTTTTTACTGTGACATATTTAAAATGAGCAAAAAGCTGATGCTTAGTGGCATATTGAATTGCAGTGTGTTGTTCTATTTCCATTTCTTACCGTTACCTTAGAGAGGAGGAAGTGAGGCTACTGGAGACTGTAGCATTATATTTTTTTGTGAAGTTTTTCTTGAGGCATTATTGACATTGTCTGACAGTAGCAGGACAGATGAGCTTTGCTGTAGTGCTGCTGGGGCCACAAGGGCGCAGTAAGCCCTGTGCCAGTGAGCACAGCTGAGTGGAGAGGTGTGGGAGCAGTGTGATATCTTTGTTGAAATAACAAAATTGCTGTATCTTAAGCTTCTGTAAGCCACATCAAAACAGTTTCAAATATGGGATTGTTGGCCAGCTGCATTTTGACTGTTATAATCTTTTGGCATGGCAAGCCAAAATGAAATAGTGCTTTCTGTGTTCTCAGAGAGTCTGCTGTTGAATATTTTTGTATAATTTCAAGGTAACTTTTTCTGAGAAATATATTTTAATTCTTGCTTTCCTTACCTACTTTGTAATTTTCCACAGAGCAGGAATTACAATTTGTGTTTGTGTATGTGATGTGGAGGAAGATGAGAGGCTTTCATGCTGCCTCCTGCAGTGATGATGGTGCTTGGCTTCTTGTGTCAAACTGTTTGCGCGCAAATTGGAGCTTCAGTTTGCAGCAGTGGTCAGACAATGCCCTAAAAGATTGCTTGCCAGAATAGTTACTATCAGAAAATGCTAGGTAGGTAGGTGGTGTGGGTTGTTTTTTTTTTTTCCTTAAAATTTATTTATTTTAAAACATGAAGGGGATATTACTGTTCTGGTCTTTCCCTGCCCTGCTCAAGCCCTCCTTCCAGCTGTGGTGGTGGCTGCCTTTGTTTCCATGTCAGCAGCAGGATGGTAGCTGTGCCAAACTGCTTGAGAAGTGGGGACAGTGGCTTTGCTGCAGGACACAACTCATGGCTTAATGGCCTTACTGAAACATGAAGTACAAATCTGGAGTTGCAGAGAGAAGGATCACTCAGCCCCCACACTTCCCAGTTATTCTTGCATAGAAAGTGCTTGTTATTGGGAACTCAGTTATGCTCTTCACTGCAGCTTTTTTAAAATATCCTTTAGACAAACAAGTAACAGAGATTTACAGTTGTAAATGTTGTTTCCTTATGTATGTTTCTAAGTATGTGTGTGTAGTTGCCCCCTGTAGATGGGGTCTGGTATTTATGTACAAATGTTTTCTGTTACAGGTAAAGCCTTTTGCTCAGGTGAGGGCATGTGCAAGTCACAGTGTGTGGCTTTTTGCCATTCTGGGTCTGCTATTGCTTGTGTGTTTAATAATACTGGTGTGCTTAGGTATTTTGCTGTTTGTGTAGGTTTTATGACTACCTCTGGTGCCTGAAGTTTATAATGTACAAATTTCTCAGTGTTGGACCTTCCCAGAGTAGTTTATTTTTAACTTCTTTAAATTCTGAGCAGTGATTGTTCCAGGAAGAAACCCAGAGCAGAGTCAGTACCTTTGAATCACACAGTGCGTGACAGATTTATTTCGTACAGATAAATTCAGTGTTCATCCTAATAGGTTATTCCTGTTCAAGTAGTAGAGCCTAGGTTTCTTTACAAACCAGTAAATCCCATGAGGATGACAGGTAGGTGAGGGTAGAGGCGTCCTTCCTTTGCAGCTTGCTTTCTCTGGTTTCTCACAGGGCTTTGGCTTGCAGGTTCCAAAATGCTTTGCCCTTCAGAATGATGTGCTGTATTACATCCAAACCTTGTCTGGGAAATAACCACTCCCGGTCACCTTTACCCAGAGCACCAGTGGCTGTCAGAGGGGTTGCTTTGTGCCTGGCAAGCTGCCTTGTTAGTGTTGTATTTTAATGATCCAAATACCGATGCTTAAATTCTGATTAGCGTATAATGAAGCAAAGAGGAGTCCCATCAGGCTATACTGGCTCTTGTTTTATTTGATAAAGCAGGACTATGTTCTGTTTGTGATTCAGCAGTGAGACTGCAGTAGTTTTGGGGCATGTAGTTTTGGGGCTTGTTACAGGCTGAGTGTTGCAGAGCTCCTGTGCCTTTAGGCACTGCAATGTGGAGAGAGAGTTACACAAAGCACTTCAGGAACACTGCTTTTTTTTTCCCCATTTCTTTCCTTCCTTTTTTTTCCTGAGTAAATTAAACTTTTTGTACAGCACAGTTTAAATATAGGTTCTTTATACCTTTGACAGCATGTATCTTTTCCAGAAAGATGGTTCTGCCTTTTAGATAAGAGTTGGTAAGGAAGGGGCTTTTTCAGAAGCACATCTTACCTGTTGTATGGCACAGAAATAGATCCCCACAGCTGGTGCTGCCTTTGATGAGCTGTCTTGTATACTGACCTCGCTGAAATTATCTCCCTGTATTTGTGCTGCAGGTGCAGCTCTGGAGGCACCCCAGGACCTGGGCACTCTGGGAAGGAGCCTGCTACAGCGTGCTGGTGCCCTCTGATGGTAAGGCTGCTTGCTTTTATCTTCTCCATGAGCAGGAGGCATGCTGCTGTCAGCTGAGAGCGGGCAGGCCAGCACTTAACTCATCTGGGTGGTGGAGTTTCTGCTGAGAGACAAAGTTCATTGTGTGTCACATGCATAGAATTAAAAGCATAAAATGCCTTGAGTTGTAAGAGAACCACAGATTGTTGAGTCCAGTTCTGGCTCCAGAAAGGACCACTCAAAAGTCAAACCCTACAACTGGGAGCATTGTTCAAGTGCTTCTTGAGCTCCAGCAACCTGGTGTCATGCCCACTGCCCTGGGCAGCCTGTTCCATGCTCACCACTCTCTGATGAAGAACCTTTCTCTAAACCCTTCCTGACACAGCTCTGTGCCATTCCCTTGGGCCCTCTCACTGTTACCAGAGAGCAGAGCTCAGTACTGCTCTTCCACTCCCTGTGAGGAGCTGTAGGCTCCCGTGGGGCCTTCCCTCAGCATATCCCCAAAGATATAGTGCTGCATTCCTTAAAGATCACCACATGGTACGTACCCTTGTTTATCCTTAGCTTAAGTTATTGCTGTTTTTAAGCAAGAACTTAGAATACAGCTTTTCACTCACTTTGTTGTTGTTGCTCTTTTCCCAGAAGTAACTGTTAATTACAGGCATGGTCTTCCCATTATAACTCTTACATTGCCTACAAGAAGAGAACGCTGCCAGTTTGCTGTTAAACCAGTGGTAGCCACAGTGGGGATGTTTCTGCAGGATATACAGAAGGAGGATAAAGGAATTGTGAGAGCAGAAGTCTTTGCAACAGGTATCTTATTTTTCAGTCTGTCTTCAAAATGAATAAATTCCTGTTCAGATCATCTGTATTTCCCCTCTGAAGTGTGATTTAAAATCCACATCAGATTTTGCTTTGTTTCTCTTGAGATTAACACTTCTGAGGTTTATTGGTGTCTCGTATTCAGTATGGGTCCTCTTGAGCTGATGTAAAATGTAGAGTTGGACATATTACTACAACCTTCCCAGTAGGTTCCTCCATTATCTTTTTCAGATAGCTTCCCTTTGTCATGCTGTTTTTTAATAAATGTCTCATCTAATTTTCATCACCTCCTTCCATCCTTCTTCTGTCAAAATTTCTGAAGAGCAACCAGTCTGATTCTGCAGTGTGATGTCTGCCAGTTGTTCTGTGTTCTCTGAAGCTGGAAGAATGCTTGCCTCAATACAAGTATGAATTCACATGGAGAACATATTAGGAGCTAAACAAAAAGAAAAAGTGTACAGTGATAAAGGGCAGCTTTCTGAAATTCTGAGGAGGTTTCATTAATCAGCTTTAGGTTTAAAGGAAAACATGTTAGTGTTGATGTGTTTTTTTTTTCCTTGTAGCATATTGATTATCTCATTGCCACAATCGTTCAGGTGATTTTCTTAAGACAGCATGGTTTGTGTTTTGTCAAAACTCTTTGGTTTTTTCCACAACAATTCTGAAAAGCCTTGTGAGCCCTGCCCTGCTCCGAGGAAGAACTTGATCACAAACATAGAGCCAGGATGTAGCTCCCTTGACGGAAGTTGGCAGAATAGATACTTGAATAAGTCATTTCCAGTGAATGCAAGTGGTTATATTGTGGTAGGTATGCAATCCTTTAACTAAAAGCATCTGTTTCCTCACACCCACTCCCCACATGCTCCTTAACAAAAGCATCAAGCCAGACAAACAAAAGAAAGGTGTGTTCCTGTAAAAACGTCTAATTTTGTTCAGGTAACCCATAGAAAAATGTATGGCATCTGGGAATATTGTTCCAAAGGTTCATAACTGGATGCATTCATTATGTTCCCTTTCTTTCTGAATGATATTGCAGGGAGCTGCAGGAACTTTTAAGGGATCTGTAAACAGATCAATTTTTCTAGAAGGTTAGGAAGCCAGAGGTCTTGGAAAAGCTGCTTTAGTTGTTTTTGTGAGCACGCATAGTAAAACAGGGAAATATAATGTAAAGCAGTGTATTTATATATTCTCTAGAGTGATGAAGATGTGATCTGTGTGGATCACAGTGCATGCATGAGCTTCTCGTATGCAGGAAGTTGTATGAGTTGACTTTTTCTGAGAGGATATTCTTATGCGATTTCTTTTTTTTTTTTTTAATACAGTATTGACTGGACAGCAAAAGTAGAAACTTCTCTTGAAAATACAATTTTGTAGAACTCTCCTATATTTTCAGACAGCACTGTGGCAAATTATCATTGCCAGTAGCTTCCCCTTAACATGGAAGTTCACAGTAAAAATGTTTTTTCCATGGGATGAGACAGGGCTAATCAAGAACATGTTCCTGTGGTATCTCTCAGTGCTGCTATTTCTGCAGAAGCACACAGGAATTCAGTACCTGTGATTCACTGCTGAACTCCATTCTTCCATGTTAGGTATGCAAAAGCTTTTATGTTAACTACTCATTCTGCTTCAGGGCAAACCAGACTTCTGTGAAGCACAAGATAATTTCTGTAAGACACCTAGAAGTCTAGCATTTTCAGTATAGGTGAACATCAGGTTCCAAACTGTGGATAAATTTGGTCTCTTTTCATCTAGTGTCATCTCCTTAAACCTCCAACTTTAGAATAAAAATACCGTCTGTTTTGATTGAAACTACTTCAGTTCTCTACTCTGTATTCTGAAGTGCCAGGCAATTGTAAGGGTAGAGAACAGCTTAGATGATTAATTCATTAGGAAACTGATACTGTAAAGAGAAACTATCGGTCAAGTATTGTGAGTTGAATTTAAGCATGTATTATTAATGAAAAATTATGATGGTTGGCTTTAATGCAGATCCTTCTCACTGTCATTTAGCCATTAAATGAAACTCAGCCTTAATTGAAAGTGTTAGTGCTCTGATGACTCACTTTCATTTTCGGTAGATCTGGTCTTGCAAAATACCTATAGACAAAAAAATAGCCCTTTGTTCACCTTTGAATTCCTGTGCTTAAGTACAGGAGGAAAAGTGAACCTTTTCTGAAAGCCTGGAATTTTCTAAAACAAAACAATCCCTCCTCCTCTAAACTTTTCCACTTTTCAGCTAATGAAAGTTTTGGACAGGTTAATAAATCTGCAATGTATCAGATCCAGAACAAAGAACCTGTCTGGCACTTCTTTTTGGAAACATTTTTGCTTAAATGTCATTTTATAAATGTCACCTTAATTACCATGCAAATGACATTTGATGTTCTATTCCACCATTTTATAAAAAAGAGGGGAGAAAAAGAGTATGGGCACATTAACATTTCAAATTCTAAACTGAAATCTTCCATGTTTACTTTCCTACACACATCAGGTGAGTAGTCCATTTATTCTGCTCAAGAATAAAACTTCTGTTTTCAGTGACTGCTCACCCCTTTGCAGAGGTGGGTGAATACGCCCTCTGTATGTGCAGGGTACAAAGCCCACATCAAACTGCTATTGTGGAGCAGCTTGTTGCTGGCTCTTGGACCTTTCAACTCCAGGTAATGTTTTCTCTTAATCAGGCAGGAAAAGACCTTTTGCAAAAGACAATGTTTGAGAGGAAGGGAAGAAGTATATACAGCAGCTTTCCTGATAGCAGATTTCAGTTGTTCCCTTGTCTGCAGTTTTAAGTCATTGCAAATAAGTGTGGACAATATATTTTTCTTGGTTTGTTGTGGAGTAATGTTCGTACAAGTTTTTTTTTCATAGGAGAGAAGTAGGAAAGGATTCTCTAGAGAGTTTTGAGTAATGCCTCTGTGGCTCTTGGTCTGCTTTGTACTGGACAGTCTGTGTAGCTATCTCAACTCAGAACAGGCATTAAAGCAGAATGATTGCAAGTACCATTCATACTTTAATAAAAATATGAAAAATGCTGCAACAAGACTTGTTCCTGCTGATTATAACAGCTTAAAGAAATATATAAATCTATAATTGAATGTAAGGCCTCTGAAGGCTTTTTAATCTCCACACACTCTTTATCCTACATTTAAGTGGAGATGCAAACTGGTCTGTAGGTGTAGAAACAAAAATGCAGATCTTACAGTCACAAATTGTGATGGATTCGTGCAGGACTTTTTTACTTTATCCTACACTTTCGATTTGTCAATTCTAGTCATAAGCATGATCAGAAAATATGAGCCTGCTTATAGTAGAGAGAATATAATTACACTTCTAATCAGTTTTGTATTCTCAGGCCTGATTTTCACATCCACTGTAACTCCTGGAAGAAGGCTTGAGCCTAGTTTTCTGATGGCTTACTCAGCTGCACATTCCTTTTGATTCATTGGAACATTCTCATAAGCAGGGATTTAGGACATCTCTTACAAGAAACATTTGCAAGTTCTTTCTTTATGATCAACTATATAAGCTTTAATTTTTTTCAGAGTAAGAGACGCTTTGGGGAATAACATTTTCAAATTCACGTGTGTGCTTCAAGGCTGTGATTGTGTGAATTTTCAGGATTTTTAGTCATATTGTCCTTTATCCAAGTAATGCAAATGCAGATGCTAATGCTGATGAGCATGGTGAAATTAAGTTTTAGAAATGCATGCGTCACAGAAGAGCAGTATGCTAAGTTTGTGTAGAGCCAGATCTTATGCAGCTGAGCTCTTTCAACACTTTTTCCCTTGAAATGCAAGCCTGTCCAATCAAGGCCCATTTCCAAGGTAATCCAATTATTGGACAGAAGCACTGGAGACTACTGGTATTTTTACTATTATTTCACTAAGTAAAGCCTGATGGAAGTGAGAATATTGCCCAAAAGATGCTGATAGGGAAAGTATTCAAGTGTACATTCTGCACTGGTAAGTTCCTCCGTAATGTTTAATTACAGGATTTACTAGAAGTACCTTCCAAAGTTCCCTTCCAAACATTAATAAAGATCAGCTAATGTTTGATTCCTTCTGCAGATGGTAGCAAGGTCTCAGATGCAACCTTGATGGAGGTCTTACTAATGAATGACTTTAAACTTGTTATCAACAACACAACATACAGCGTGTCAACTCCTGTGAAAGGTAAGAGCCATGCTTTAATAGCTCTGATTGCCTCACTAGATTTAGTGAAAAGTGCAAGTAGTATCAGGAAATGGGAACCTCTCTGGAGAAAATAATTTCTCTTCAGTTTTGTACCTTTGGATGGTCTTGCTTTCTGTGGTGCAGGTCAGGGGAGGGAATGATGAAGGGTAGATTCTTCCAATGTTTTATAATGATAAACACTTTCTGTTCAGATAAACTGAGTAGTGAGCGTGCCACTGAAATGGAAGATATAAAATCCTTGGTTCACAGACTGTTTGTGGCTCTGCATTTAGAAGATCACCAGATCAGGAAAGAGAGAGAATTGCTACAGAAACTGGACCACCTGAAAGAGCAGCTGATTCCTCTTGAACAGGTTGGAAGGGAGGGAGGTTGTTTTTTTTGTTGTTGTTTTGTTTTTAAATGTAAAAGCATTTCCTTGCATCAGGAGTAAGTCCTGTGGTAGGAAAAGATCAGCATGGATGCACAGGGTGTCTGCTTTCTCATATAAACAAAGTCAATTCAAATACAGTTCAAGTAACTTCCAGTTCATTTCCCTCACTGTCCTGCAGTGCATGTTCCCTGGGTAGAAGCCACAAAACCTGGAGAAATCTGTCAGGAACAAGCCTTACCGTGGCTGGTATTGGGATTTAACATCCACTTAATCACCTGTTGCTGCATGAGTTCTGAATACCTATTATAGAACACCTTCCCACAACCCCACTCCCCCAAAAGAAAAATACACAGTATGCTTAAAAATCATCTGTGGCTTAGACTGCAGTTTCCTGTGTCACCAAGCCAACAAGGTAGATTGTATGGTAGAATGGTTGTTGTGATCTAAGAAATGAAGTTATGAATATTGCTCTTGCATAAGTGAAGGTAACTCAGCTTGAAGGAAGGAATCAAGAGTCTGTCAGGATGAATGAACTTTTCCTTGGCTTCAGACCTGTTATGTGTGAGAACCAGCCTCAGTGTTAACAAGGCCTGCCTTTAATGATAAAAAGAAATCCAGTAGACGTAAATCTCAAGCAGTGGGAAGGGAAAATTAACAGTGGCATCTGTTGATGTTTAGTAACCAGGAGATCTAGTTGCCCTTGGGTTTCAGTCCTTTTCTTTCTTCACAACTTAAGACTGTAAGAGGAGAGCATTGAAAATAGATCTAGCCCAGCAGGAATAAATATAGTGCAGCTGATGAGCTCCTCAACTGTTTATTTAAACAAATTCCTGTGTTTATTTCTTTTATTTCTTCTTTGTAGATGAAAGCTAGAATTATGGACAGTGCTGATGCAAAGACCTCCAGGCTTCTATGGGTTGGTTTAGCTCTGATGTCAACACAAGGTGGAGCGTTGGCATGGCTAACATGGTGGGTCTATTCGTGGGACATCATGGAGCCGGTCACGTACTTCATCACCTATGGGAGTGCCATGGCTTTCTATGCCTACTTTGTTCTTACAAAACAGGTGATTTCACCTCCTGTAAATGTCAGGAGTATTGTAAAGGAGTACAGAAACTGGAAATCCTAGTGCTTGAACTCTGATTAAAATGTAATTTAGTAAGTAGCCTTGCCATCGGATTGGGGGGGTTGAGAAAGATTTTGAATGGGATTAGACATAAATGTCTTGTGTTATCAAGCCAGGTACTGTTACACCTGCACTGCAGACCAGCTTCTGAGCAGAACTACTATGTGTAAAACTTCATAAGCCAGGGAATGAGAAACAATGAATGAATATATCATTTTATTTAAATTTTTCTAAGTTATTTTGAATACAAAATGTGAGTTTTATTCCTTCTCACTGATTCTTAAGAAGGGCAGAGGTATTCCTACTTCATGTGTATCTAGATACACATAGATAGATCTCTTTATACAGATTACTGCTTGTCTTTTTTAGGACAGTTGTGTTGGCATGAATTCATGTAACTCTGAAAAATAGTAATTGGACTTTCTCTGACTCCTTGGAAAATCATATTCATTTACTCAGGTGCTCAGGTGGCTTCAGTCATGAGGCTCAAGCTACCTATTTATTATAATAGAAAATTACTTCAGACAGAAGAATGATACCTGTGTGTAGTCTCTTAATAGCATGTGTATATATTTGTGCTCATGTGTGTACGTGCCTGTGAACTAGATGAATAATTGTGAAACGGGCTGAATTTCTCTTACCTAGACTCCTTTTTCTTACTAACCTCAAATATGTACCTTTCTTTCTTCTCTAGGACTACATTTACCCTAGTGCTAAAGACAGGCAGCTCCTCCACTACTTCTACCGGAAATCCAAAGCTCAGCACTTTAATGTGGAACAATATAACAAGCTAAAAGAAGAACTTGCAGAGGTATTTAATTACAATCCTGAAATAACACAGTCTCCTCCAGGTTAAGAATCCCAGTAAACTCTCAGCTATTGGAAAATAGACCTCAGGGTGGGTTTGTTACTTATGTTCAGAACAGCATATTGCTTATTAACTCATCTGTGCTTTTTAATGACCATACCGTGTTTGCCTTTAACACATAAACTACTTGAGTAGTGCATCAGAAAAGGAGAACTTCACAAGTTAAATTTCCTAACATAAGTTAGGTTTTGAGCCCTATGCATTTTTTTCCCCATATTTGTATGTCACATTTCCAGCCACTTTAATACAATAGCCACATTGCTTTCAGAGGTTGTATGTTTGCTGCGTTGCTGTGGTAAATCTTTTCCCTTCCTTGGAAGGGGAGAGTGTCTTGCAGAGTTCAGCATTTGACAGCTTAATCCTTCTTAAGTGGAAAAGATTAGAATTCCACCCAGTTTCCTGTATTTTATAAAAGATGGTGTGCACGCCTGGAAGGAACTGTGATCTTCGTGGAAAAAAAATGTAGCAGATCCTACTCCTCAATTCTGATTTCCACATGCAATTTCTCCAACCCTGCACTCTGTCTGTCAATAAAGAATTGAAAGTGTCTCTAATTTTAGTTCAAGACCCATGGTTAAGGGTGTCATTTCATAAGTTGCATTTAGCATAAAGCCAGAACATGGATGCCCAACCTTTTGGCTTCCCTTGGTTGCACTGAACAAAGGGCTGCAAATACATAGGTTGAACAAGAAGTTACACCTATGTATTTCCATGTAAACTACATCTGATACAAAGATGGAAGTAACGCTTTAATAGATCACATTCTCAGCTATGAAACACGTTTTCCATCAAAGTCACCACTATTAACTATGCATTTTTTCCAGTAACGTTGAGCCTGCATGCTGTTGTTCTCAAAATGTGCACCAGCAGAGGCAATCTAGTGTCACTGTCACCACTGCTGAAATGCACCACCCACTGTTTCACTGTGCTCACATCCACTGTTGGGTTTGCATAACTGTTCAGGAAGCATCAATGAATGTCACTGGGTGCCATTTTTCTCTGCACAGAAGAGTTCAGTGACACAGCTTTGCTTCATATCAATTTCCTGTCCTGTCAGACTGTTCCTCTGCTGCCATCTGTCATGCTGGAACAAAATGTCATTGAACATTGTTGAAAAGGTTCAACCTCTACTGCCATACTACCAATGTCCACCTATGACATCATGGGCCAACATCATAAAATACTAGGCATTATTTCTGGAGAAGCCTGCATAAACTATATATAGTATAGTTCATGAGCATAAGTAACAAATTTTACTTTTTCCATGCTTCATCCTTGAAAACAGTTGTTGACAAATGTACGTAGTGCTGAAAGCAATGATATGAATTAGGTGTGGCTGTGAAGTGGAGGATATCTTTCTCAGGCTTATAAAACTTTGGTATAGAGCTATGGTCAATTTTTTCTTTGAGTTGAAAGTATGATTGCAACTCTATACCTTCCATTTGAAACTTGTCAGATAATGGCAGATATGGCAACTGAAAATAGAATCACAAATATACCGAAAATTTGATTATTTTTTCAGCAACCTTGAAACCTTTATCAATTTTTTTTTTTTTTTTACCACTGTAGAAGACAAGGCTACATATTTTTCACTGTTCACAGGACTGTGTTTAGCCAGTGTATCACGCATGCATAAACTTATTTGCACTTGGCACTGCAGTGCACCCTCCCCATGCCCCAGTTTCAGCCCAGGCAGTGCTGATAGCACACATCAAGGTTTGGTTGGTGCTGAGCAATGGGTGTGTGCCTGGGGCTGGGCTGGGCTGCTCAGCGGAGGGCAGGCACAGGATGGGCTGGGCTGTGTGTGGCCTGCAGGCTGGACGTGCCCAGGCTAGAGCTTGTTGCTTTTTTGGTATCCTGTGAGTATGAATTTAATTTTAAGAAAATAATACTTTTGGAGAGGGAGTAGGAAAGTGGTGCAGCAGTTGAGCAGCCTCCATTTGATTAGTCTGGTTTCTTGTATAAGACTAGTGTCTTCTGAAGAAGGAAAAATACTGTATGTATGAAAGAGAGGAAAAAACGGAGGACTGCAGATGAACTTCCTCTTTCTTCCTCTGCAGGCAGAAGAGTCTCTGAAGCGTTTGCGTCAAGCTCTGCACCTCAGACTTCCAGTCCAGGAAATTACTAACAAGGACTGACTTTGGTTTTGGTATGCCTTAGAGCTGTCTTTTCAAAAGTGATACGAACATTTAATTACTCTACAGAAACTGGATATTTTTGACCACTATAATTTTGAAAGTTACAATAAATATTTATAAAAATGATTTGATCACTTGATGGCTTTGTTTTTTTGTTTTTTTTTTTTTTGTTTGTTTTGTTTTTGGTTTAAGTTTCGATCTTCTAAAGAATGTGATGAAGCAAAGTTCTTCAGATATTTGTGAAGTCATATTAGTAAAATGGAGGCGTTCTGCTTCCAGGTACAGTGGCAGGAATGCTCTCTAAAATGAGGGCTGTCTTTTCTGGACTGTTAGCTCAGCAAATAATTAATTCCTCAATCAAGTACTGTAGTTCTGGTATTTTATTTTTTTTTCCTGAAATTATTCTTTCCTTTTCCCGAGCTCTCTGTGCACTGATTTTGTTGGTGTAACACCATTGGTGGAGGTTAGATTTTTGTCAAAAGTAAGCTTTTTTTTTTTTAGTCAGTGTTGCTGGAAAAAAAACCAAAAACATCAAATTCATTTACTGTAAAATTTTGTTTTAACGTTGTTTTATTGAAATGAAAGAGCTTAGCCAAATATTTACATACACATGATATATTCAAAGCTTTAAAGTAGCCATATTAAGACTTACACTTTGTTCTGAGTCACAGATGTTATAAAAGGATTTAACTGAAGTAGAGACAGTAAATCAATTATTTTATACCCAGAAAAGTGAATTAAAATTCCTCAGCTTGAATTCTCCGTTGTCTACCAGAGTTAAGCATTATGTATCAATAATGTGAAAACTAACTTTTAGAACATTGTTTCTATTAGGTATTGCAACTACTAATGCTGTAACAGTAGCAACCTGAAACATCCCAGGATAAGTGTACTGTCAGTTTTGTATACAAAATGACAGGGTACAACTGATCTCTGCAGCCCAGTGGAGGCAAAGCCTGGTCCAACATCAAGACCTAAAGCACTAAGGTTTGCTTATGTTGTATATATTGCAGAGCTGCCTAAAGGTATCTAGAAGTGTTGCAAGTGGGCCTGAAACCTATAAATCATTTGTGTCATGTGTACAAGTTAAGCTTACCATGTCTAGGAGTGTATTTGTACCCAAACTCATATTATTCCAAAGCAGGCTATTTTCTGCCTTATTTCACTACTGTTTTCTTTCCCCGTGAGGATGCAAAGCACCAGCAAGCTTTAATTGTGCCACAAATGAAAAATATGTGCCAGCAAAAGAAGCCCTTTATTTGCATTAGAACTACAATTGCACTCAAGGAATGAAGTACATTTTTAGTGTTCAGAGGGGAAAAAAAATCTTAAACCCCCACTCTCAGTAAACATATAAAATTAAATGGATGCTGTTGTACACAGATTAAAAAAAAAAAGTCTTACAAGTATATTTCCTGTAAACTGTACTCTTGGAGCAAGATAAGCTAACCTAATACAATGTTTAAACAGTAATACAGTGTTTAAAATGCAATACAGAGTTTAAAAAGCTTTGGAAATAGTTTAAAATGTGCCATAATTAAACTGATAGATCAAGCAAAAATCTTTGCTTTTCCTTAAAAGTTATCTAGAGTACTGATTTCAATAACATCTGAGCACCTCTTACTAATCTAGCACCAGTAAAGTTTTTCCAAATTCCCTGAGATGAACAGAGCTGTAATATTAGCTTTAAATTTGCCTTAAGATTTTAGAAACTATTGCATATACAAATGGTAAGGTTTGATCCCAGTGTTTTTGCAAATCTATTATAGAGTATTAATCTCTCAAATCTAATATGGTAGTTTCCTCACTTCTGCAGTGAGCATTAAAGATTGCCATTATTAAATAGCAACCTATTTAGATTTTGGATGAAAATACAATTTTTTTGTCAACATTGAGGCAAAACAAGGAATCTGTTTTTTTCCTATAGCATTTATGTCTCTGCACATATCCACTTTGCGATGAGAAACTTTTCTGTTCACGACAGTAAGAAGTTCTGTGAACTCCAAGGAAGAGCCATGCTTCTTGAGTGCCTCGCACAAATCTTGAATGTACCAGGAGCCATTTATAGTTTCACGGTGTGAAAAGTAACCTATTTTAGAACAGGAACATAAAATTATATTCAGTCATAAGTAGCTACTGCCCCTGAAAAATATTCTCCAGAGTTCCTCCTTGCTAGTCTCACCTAATGAAATGACTACTGGATGTAAATCCTACCATGTCAAGTTATGTCATTTCATTGGAAACTGTAGAAGGAAATGACTTTGATATCGTTTATTATGTCTAGCCAAGAAGAATGCTTATTGTCCACAAACTGCAATTTGCATGACAGCAGATGGGACTGAGGACAAGGCAGATGATGGACTGGGAAGTACAGCCATATAGTACAAGGGAACAGACAAGCCACTAGAATACTATAGTCTTAGAGAAAAAGGGAATGTCTGCTGTTATAGACAGCTCAGCAGTAAAATTATGAAAAGAATGATTCTGTTTGGCAAATTAACTGCAATTTTGAATATTTGTTTCTACTTTTTCCTTGACATATGGGACTCCTTCCCAGATGTCACTTAACAGACATGCAAGACAGATGACATGGAACTGTACTCATTATGTTGAATGCAAAATGAGGAAGTATTCAAGCTTATTATAGTGACAGACAAACAGACATATAATAGAACTCTACCTTGTGCCACAGAATAGCACATAATAAAGTCTGCACCAGCAGGCAGGGTATAGACGCCAGCTGCATCCACTTCAGTCAGGTTAACAGTGGTTTCATCTTTGCTGTCTACTAAATCCTGAACGAGAACTGGATCATCATGTTTATCACCTCGACATGCCTGTCAGGGAGAGAAGGATGAGTATGCTTTCACCTCTGTATAGCTGATCTGTATTACCATGATACTTTTAAGCAGAGGGGACTCCTGTTACATTCCACATTAACCATGCTTGTGGATTCATAAAGATCTACGTAGTTCTCTATCAATTAAAATATCGGCGATGAAATCCAGTAAAAGCTCTGAGATGATCACATCATTGCTGAGATTGGATGGACATCTTGAGTTCATATACTTCAAACTCCTTAGCTCAAGCAGGGTCAGCTAAAGCAGGTTGTTCAGGACTGTCCAGTTGGCTTTTGATTATCTCCAAAGTTGCATTACATCTTCCAGTGTTTGTTTACCTACACAGTAAAAAAGTGTTTTCTTGGGTTGAGATACTTTGTGTGTTTTGTTTGTGCTTACTGTGCACAACTGAGGAGATCCTGGCTTCTTCTTCATTCCTGCTCCCCCTACTGGGCATTCATACATACTGATAAAATCCCTCTTTAGGTTGTTAGGTTGAACAACTGTAGCTTCTCCTGATATGAAAGACATTCCAGCTCTGTCATCATTTTCACAGCCCTGCACTGCACTCATTCCAGTAAGCTCATATCTTGTGTACTGGGGAGCTCAGAACTGGGCACAATACTTTGAATGCAGCCTCATCAGCTGGGGAGAGAGAAAGGATCACCTCCCTCAACCTGACAATGCAGCACTGAATAAATGCTCTGTAACACAGATTTAATTTAAAAAAGAAGTCCATAGAAGTCCTAATGAAAAGTTAATTAACAATGTGCTGATATTTGTAGCAGCCTTGTACCTAAGTCACCTTTCATTTGAAAAATGGTAATTCTTATAATTACTCTACAACTACTAGAATTACAGTCTACTGAAGGTCAAGTTCTTGAGTTCACTAATTGTAACATAAGTAAAGATGGGCCCTTAGGAATTTGGATTGACCCTATACCTGACTGCTCTGAACAAGAAGCTGGACTATAGACCTCCAGAGATCCTTTCCAGCTTGCATTATCCTCTGAAAACAGGAAGTTACTTTATGGGTTTTGTCTGTATAGCACTACAGGTGTGAAAGCCTTAATATGATTCTTTAAATTTTCCAAAGGTTCCAGTTATGTATGGACTAGATGATCCTAGAGGTCTTTTCTAACCTTAATAATTCTATGATGAGCACTGCTCATGAAAATAAACAAACAAACAAATATACTTCCTCACTGATCAAGTAAAGGGACTTGCCTAGGGGAAAACAGTGAATGTGTAAGGAAGCTAGATAACTTCCTTCAGCCTAACCTATGCATAGGAAGTGTGAACAGGAGGAACTGAGCTGAAGCTGTACACTTCCTTCAAAAACCAATGTTACTTTCTTCTCTGCCATTAAGTGTACACTGAGAACATCTTACCTGAATTATAAATATCTTCGGTTTTCCTACCAGACTTTGGCACTTGTCTCCTCTGAACATGTTTGTCATCATCTCAATTTTGATTTGGGCATCGTATGCGTAGACGTGATCATTCTCACCATGACTCAAGAACACACAAACAAAGCAGTCAGCATTGCTGTAGTCATCTAGAGAGGCTGGAAATATCAAGTGCTATTTAGATAACCAAACAGTGATCTTCAGGTTTAAAAAACATGGTATGTTTGTATTATATAATTTAGTCTCAGATCAGTCATTTTTTCAAGTGAACCGTATTTTCAGACAGCATAAGACTGCAGAGATCAGAAGGTACAGTGATTAAGCATAGCTCAAGATAAGGCCACTGAAAGTAAAAAGAAGAATATCACTAACTTCTCCTAGCTTAAAGTTAACTTCTTTCAGCTCTTGGCAACTTCATTAGATCCCTGCACAGATTTGCTTATGTTGCAATAAAACAATCTGAAGTTTAACCCTTAAACCCCTCTAATGTTAAATGTTGTACACAAAAATAATTTTAAGTTAGATGAGCATAGAGAACAGAAAACACATCTAGAAATTCTTCTACAAATAGTTAAGTGTAACTAATATACGTTCTCCTACCTTCATAAACTTTCTGCAGCACATCTTCGGCTTTCAGATCATCAAAAATTTTGACTTCAAATCCAAGGTCTGTCAAACTATTGTTAAAACATGTACATATTAGTAAGAACATCTTCTCAAATTCTATATCAGTTCCTACCAACACAATTGGTTTCTCTATGAGATAGCTAATATTCATGTTTATGGATTATGAAAATAACAACTGAAAATGATTTTGGACTCGTTCAGTGCAGACGTAGTATCTACTGCAAGTTACTTTTTGAAGACTTCGGCCTAAGAGAGTCCTGGACTCACTGCAGACATGTGACTTGTGCCAGCAGTTTCTCTGACATACAGGAATGTCTCTTTAAGTTTTTTAATTATGTCTTTCTTTGTCAAGGTTGCATGGCTGCTTCTGTCTGCAAAATATTTTCTTCTGTACTTAAATATAAGATTTAGATAGTTGCTTATTTGACTTCAGGGAGAAAGCAAGTTTCTTACCTGCGTTTCAGATTGTTTCTGTCTGCCAAAGTCCCACGTCTATCTGGCAGCTTCAGATGCCAAAAAAAGTGCTCGTGATTGAAGATTAACGCAACTCCTCTTCTTTGATGGTTCATTTTGTATTGCTCTGCAGGGTCAAATGTTTGCCTGTTTCCAGAGATGGAAAACTTTCTTGATGAGTTAATTAGTTGCTAATGGAATTCCTTTCCTGTATTCCTGCTAGCTGAGACTGTTGTAATTGACTAGAGACTTTGAGAATTCAATTTCAGAAGACAAGACTTTAAAATGTGCAGTATTTCAGAAAGAACCTAAGTCATTGAGTCTTTTTAAACAGTTCAGTAAAAAACAGGCACTGGATGGGGACAAGTCTCTGTCAGGTTGTGTTGAACAATTTCTCTAGATTTGTATTTTCTGTTTTCAGGATGCTGTCACATTAATAACACAGTAAGGCATATAAAAGTGCACTTCAGATTTGGCTCCAATTCTCCATGTTACATGTTTAGCTACGTAGTGTTTTAGCAGAGTTGTACGGTGTGTATGTATTTATTTGGAAGTTTAACTGTGTGAAATTTGCTTCCAGTTCTTCTAACTGAACTGAGTGTTACATCATAAACAGCAGCCTATATATACTGTATACTGGTTGATGAAGTAGTACACATACTGTTTGTGAGAAGTGAACAAATTTTGTAGTATTTACACATCAAAATAAAAGCTAAAAGTACAACTGCTGAGCGGTGTTTAGCAACCAACCAACAGAGCCCTAAAGCTGAGGGACAGTGTTGGTAAGAGCACTTGTATGTTTGGAGTAATATTCAGTTTTATTTATTGTTTTATGAGCAAACACAACATAGAGGCCGGCAGTAACATGCTATGACTTACACTTCAACCCAAAGGGTCCTCTCCAGGCTTTGGCATGGCTTTATTTAGAGGGACAAATCGTGCTGCTTCTATTGATGGAGGCATCAGTGCAGGGAGAAGATAAAATACTTCTAATGACAGTTCCTCGGAACAGATAAGGCTTGTGCTGTAGTTGTACAGAATGACAGTCCAGGTCATGCTGCCCTGGAGCTGCCAGTAGGCAGAACTGTTGTATTTGGCATGTTACTGTTTTTTTTTTGTGGTTTGGTTTTGTTTTGTTTTTTTTTATCTGCTGCAGGACATTCAGTTTTGGTGCAATTCCTAGAAAAAGTTCAGAATACTCGCCTGCGGAAGTGACCAGACAGGCAGTTTACCTTCTCTAGTCCTAGACAACATTGCATGATAGAGCAGGAAAAATTCATGGAACCGCTACCTCACTGCCCCTTTACCCTCTCTCTAAAGGACTATATTCTTGTATTACACACTATTGCTTTCCCCAGCTATCCATAGATTGCAATGGTGTTTTTGCCACAGTCTCTGCACAATGCCAACATAATAGGAATCTGCTCCTAAGAGCACTTTCTGCATGCCTTCATCATAAGAAGGATAATTCTACACCTGATGTTGCTAGAACTAGAAACATGTTGTGTACATAGAACTAGTTGTGTACATAGGTGAGGTTGAGTGAGTAATCCAGTTGTGTTCTTAAGGAAAACCAGGAAACTTTCAACTGACCTCAGTAGGCCATCTTTCCATTATTGCCATCAGAACGGTACCTTTTATCAAATGCATCCACTTCTGTGATGTTCTGATTTCCATCTGTTAGAGAAAAAAAAAAGTGATTTAGCCACAAAATCTTTACAGGAAAGGTTTGAACTTGTGAATGATGAACTAAAAGCTCACCCACATATCAGCTAAGTAGGCATGTAGTTTAACAACTTCATTAGCATTTGTACCACAAAATTAGGAGGCTGATCTTAACATTTTGACTACAACACTGAACTTTAGGTTGTAAAGATGCACATTTTTTATTTAGCTAGCGATCTGTATCTACTTAAATACATACATCATAATCTCTGAATACATAAGGAGTTAGCTGTCTATATTTAAGTGGTCTCTTCGACTCAGTAATTAGGGTTTTACATAACCTAAAAATATACTGTTTTTTTTTTTTTTTTTTTTAATTTCAGTATCATTGCTAATGCAAAACTGAGGTTAGGTGCAGCTTATCAATCACCCAATCATAGAATCACCAAGGTGGAAAAGACCTCCAAGATCATCCAGTCCAACTGCCCAACCACCATCAATATTTCTTCAAAAAACCATGTCCCTCAGTACAACTTCACACTATTCTTGAACACCTCCAAGTACAGCGACTCAACCACTTCCCTGGGCAGCCTGTTCCAGTGCCTGACTGCTCTTCTGGAGAAGAAACTTTTCCTAATATCCAACCTGAACCTCCCCTGGTGCAACTTGAGGCCATTCCTTCTCATCCTATCACCAGTTAGTCAGGAGAAGAAGCTAACCCCCTCCTCAACACAACCACGTTTCAGTTGTAGAGAGCAGTAAGGTGTTCCCTGAGCCTCCTCTTCTCTAGACTTAAGAATCACAGCTCCCTCAGCTGCTCCCTCAGCCATTCCCAAAACACCTGTGCTCCAGACCCCTCACAGCATCGCTGCCCTTCTCTGGACATACTCCAGGGCCTAAACGTCCCAAAACGGAACATAGTACTCAAGGTGCAGCCTCAGCGGAGCTTCTTCTTATCATAGTTTCTTCTACTATCACTAGAGACTAACTACCACATTATGAAAACTATATGTTGTATTGTACCTGTGGTGGCTGATGTAGGTCTGCTATCCAACTGAACACGGCCTGCAATCAGAGCAGAAGACATGGTCACAAACACATATATTTTAGAAACTATTTTGTATACATGATGCTACCTTTTCTTTGTTTTTGTCCCTGTTTTTCACATCTGACTAATGCCTTTTGGAAAACGAATTAACATGTATGTGTTGATTGAGATGCTCATGAAGACACCAGAGTAAGTTTGAAGCTCTAGGGCTGACTTTAGAAGCCCTTATGTTGAACTCCATACCAAAGAAGGCTGAGAGACAGCTCAAAGGAAGTCACACACTTTTCAGTGTTATTATTGATGCACAGACTTTTCCATTTGTAAATACTGAACATGCTTTCAAGTGTTGGGTCTTACAAATACCACCAGTGATCTGAAGGATAAAAAGATATTTCAGTTTGCTTTAAACTACATGCAAGTCAGACTGACAGAAGTGCTGAAAATGAATGTAGACAATGTAGCAGCAACACTTGTGCCTGTTCATTTTGTTCAATAATTTGTTCAATAATTTGTTCAATTTTGTTCATAATATGAGCCAGAGATCTGTATGTTTACATTTACACTTTTTTTTTTTTTTGCTTGTGTACCTGAGATCTGTTTGATACTTCTGCCTCAACTTGAAGGAGAGGGAGTCAAAGTAAACACTCTCAAAACCCTCAACAGACTTCTAAAAGGTTAAAGTCAAACTTTTGAACAGAACATGCTGTCATGTAGATACAGAAAGACTATGGAATGCCTGAGCCAAAGGAAACTTGGGGAAGATGCTTTACTTGTTCTTTTAAAGCTGTTCAGCAAGTTTCCAGCCTTGAGCTTTTTACTGCCACTGGTACATAGCAGTTTCATTCAGGTAAACAAACAAAAAAAGTGGTGTATGAAAAGCTGTCTGCTTGTTTTACACAGGCTAAGAACTGATTGCTCTCGAAGGGATTACCTGTCTTAAATCTTGTGAAGACTGATTGTTTCATAGGAATTAAAACACAGGCATGCACTGAACGACACTGGGATCTGGCTGCATCTCACTTGGGTGCATCTTAATCTCATAAGATTTCAGAAAGGCCAAAGGACTTAGAAAATACCAACGGCACAAAAAATATATGTGTACACCTAACAGCATCCTGGGGAACCAAAAAGATACTGAAAACTGCTGCCAAGGAATATGGCATGTTTTGCCAAAGCCAGGCTTGTTTCCCACTATGAAGAAGAGTGCCATGGGTTGCAAATTCAATGCCAGTAGTAACATGCTCAGAGTGATGTTAGTGCCTCTCTGAATGCCTGGACACTGGGGGCTACTCTCAAAAGAAGGGGAAACAGAAGAAAACGTTGGACTCTTCAACATGAGGGGCCCAAGCCCACATGTGCTGCAGCTGCTCTGCCCACATGGGGCTTCTACCATCCTGAGCATTCCAGTTTCACCTCTTCTGAGTTACATTACAGGTTATCAACATTTGTGCCCGAGCAATCCCGATTTCAGCAGTCTTTCAGTATATGGCTTACCTCCTCTGAAAGTGAACACTTCCTTAGAAATCGATTTTATTCATCCTTGCAGGAGTTACATTTCGAATTAGCTGGTGCTTGGCGGCAGGCTCTGAGTCACCTATCAACTTTACACTAAGAACGCTGACGGCAGCGAGGCAGGCACGGTCCCCCGCTCCCCTCTCGCACTGATAGCGCGCTTACCTCCACCAGTAACCTGACTTTCGTTCCGGGTCTCCGTGCAGATCGGTGTTTCCGCCTCGTCCTCCACCCCCCACCCCTTTGTTTCGCAGACGGACAAGGCCGAGCTCCCCGCAGCTCCGGCCCCCGGCTCCGGCCCGGGGCTCCGTCTCGCCGCCGCCCTCAGCCCGCAGCCCTCAGTGGGGCAGCGAGCGAGGCGGCCGCCAGCAACCGCCCGCCTACCTGCCGCCCGCCGCCGCTCCGCTCCCGACATGTCGAGAGCCCGGCTCCGCGCCCTGTGCCGCGTACCGGCCCGCCTCCTCCGCGCTGCCTCCGGAGGAAACGGGGCGGGACGTCCCCCGGAGCCCCGAGTGCGGCCGGAGAATGGCTTTCGCTTTGGCCTAGCGCTGTGCAAGGGCAGCCTCTGCCTCTTCGTGGTGCACCAGAGAGATCACAGAGGACTGGAGGCTTGCCAATGTGTCTCCCATCTACGAGAAAGGCCATAAGGAGGATCTGGGGGTGCCAGGAAGGGATCGTTTTGAGGGAGATCACACGGCATGTACAAGACAGTGCGGGGAGTCAGGCTTAGCCAACATGGATTCACAAAAAGCAGGTCCTGCTTGACCAACCTCATCTCCTTCTATAATTGTGTGACCTGCCTGGTGGATGAGGAAAAGGCTGTTTGCGTGGTCCACCCAGACTTAAACAGAGCCTTTGACACTCTCTGACACTGTTCTCCTGGAGAAGCTGGCAGCCCATTGCTTGGACAGGTACTCTCTTTGCTGGGCAAGGAACTGGCTGGAGGGCCAGGCCCAGAGTGAGTGGAGTTAAATCCAGCTGGTGGCTGGTCACGAGTGGTGTTCCCCAGGGGTCAGTACTGGGGCCTGTCCTGTTCAGTGTCTTTACTAATGACCTGGAAAACAGGATTGAGCGCACACAGTAAGTTTGCAGATGACATCAAGTGTCATCATCTGCCTGGGGGTAAGAAGGCTCTACAGAGGCTGGATAGCTGGGCTGAGGCCAGCAGGATGAAGTTCAACAAGACCAAGTGCCAGGTCCTGCACTATGGTTGCAGCAATCCCAGACAATGCTACAGGCTCAGGGCAAAGTGACAGGAAGGCTGTGGAAGAAATAGACCTGGAGTATTGATCAACATTCAACTCAGAATGAGTCAGCAGTGTGCCCAGGTGCTCAGGAAGGCCAACGGCAGTCTGGCTTGTATCAGGAATAGTGTTGCTAGCAGAAGCTTGGGAGGTGATCATTCCCCTGTACTCAGCACTGGTGAGGCTGCACCTCAAGTACAGCAGTTTTGGGCCTCTCACTACAAGAAAGACATTGAGGCCACGGAGCAGTGAAACTGGTGAGGGGTCTGGAGCAGGTCTTATGGGAAGCAGCTGAGGGAGGTGGGATTGTTCAATCTGGAGAAGAGGAGGCTCAGGGAAAACCTTATTGCTCACTACAACTCCCTGAAAAGAGGTTGTGAGGTGGGGCATCAGCCTCTTTTCCTACATAACTAAGTTCAGGATGAGAAGGAATGACCTCAAGTTGGGCCAGAAAAGATTCAGGTTGAACATTATGAAAAAACTCTTCCCCAAAATGTGGTCAGGTAATGGAATGGGGTGCCTGGAGAGGTGGTTGTCCTTGGGGTTGTTTAAGAACAGTGTAGATATTGTACTGAGGGACACGGTTTAGTGGGTGGATGTTTGGACTGAATGATTTTGGAGGTTTTTTCCAAACTTGAGGATGTATGATTCTGTAATTATGTATAAACAGAAGCCTAAACCCATCCTGCTGTACCTGAGCTGTGCAGGTTTGTAACAAGGATGGATCTGAACTGCATATCTAGTGCATTGCTCGGTGGGCTCTAGGGCACGGTGACATGCAAGTCAGCTCCCAGAGAGAGCACTGCTACAGGCACAAGAAGAGGTGGCTCTGGATAGCAATTTTAGGTACTTTTATCCAGTCTGACTTGTTCTACATGTTTGTTGTACAAATAAGGCATTTTGGACAAGGTGGTTTCCCCATGGTTGAGGGAGCAGTGGATATTTCTTGCTGCCTTCACATGTTTTTCCTGTGTTTGGGCTTGCCATCTTCAACCCACTAGCAGCCAACAAGATCAAGATGAAATTGTTTTAATTCTTTTTGTGTATTCAGTTGAAACAGGATACGACTACCAGAGTACAACACCTTTCTTATCTAAGCAGATTCTTTTTTTTTTTTTTGCAAACTGCAAATTCCAGTTCTCTCAGCTCCTATTTAGAGCTGCCCCTTATGCCTTTTGGCTGCAGTAATTCTGTAAGAGGAAGGAACTGCAGAGCGCAGCCTGGGGCTGTGTAACAGCAATCTGTTCTGAGGCCTAAACAGGTAGCTTAGGTCTCAATGTGTTAAACACCACCACTAATCCATACTGCATTATCTATGATTCATTTTAAGATATAGCTTAGGATTTAGCACTGTAGAATGTGTTTGGTATAATTTGCACGGAACCATAAGCAAAGATTCCTGCTACAGCCAAAACTTAGGCAAAGGCTCCCTAGAAGAAGATAAATGCTTCCTTTATTTACTAGCACAACTATCAAAGAAGTGTCAGTTGTGTCAGCAGCATCAGGACTCTTTTCAGTATTAAAAATGGTTTAAGGGAAACTATAAAATGCTTTCACAGTGCATTTAGGGGTTCCTTACAAAAAGGAACAAAGCCCAGTGCTTTCCAACAGTGAAAATTTTCTTCTATATCAATTTAAGCATATAGTTGAAGCTCGCTTTTACTCAAATTACCTAGCTGAATTATGACATTGTGTTGGACTCAGTGCATCATAGTTTTAATTTTAAACAATCAGGGTAATACAGAGTCACTTTAATTCTATGACAAAATAAATCTCTCTGAATTTAGAGGCACCACAAGGTCTTCAGACATGGTTTTGCGGAACTTGGCAGCAGTGTCTGTTGCTATGTTATTTCATGCCCACAAATGGGAAAATAAAACCAGGAAGCATGGCCAAGGAACTTTGTCAGGAATTTTATTTTATGAGACACTTATATTGTGTCATGTACAGTAAGTGAAAAACAAAACAAAAAATACCACAAAAAAAAGTAGTAAAGCAAAAACATATAAATATACTTCCAGAAGAGAAATCACATTATGATCCGTGACTTAGGTTAACTTTAGGCTTTCTGCATAGTTCATTCTCCCTGTTCATCGATGTAATATTTTGATTTTCAGTCATATTCCGTTGATTTCTAAGGCAACTCAGGACAGCAGGACATGACTCAATACAAAAGTTAACTGAGGTCTAACAACTGGAGATCAGCAAAAAAAGATCAGTACAGAGGGCAAACCCCAAATAATTCAGACATCAGATGATTTCAGCTACAGCAGTCACGGAAGAGATGACAGAAGTAAAGGCTCAGATGTCTGTCAGCCTCACAGAGGTCACGGGAAAAGAAGACAGAAATACAAGCTCAAATTTCTGTCAGCATTACAGAGGACATTTTAAATAAAAAGGTTTGTTGGGCACGCTGACCCTATCCGTGAAATCTTCCAGTTTTCAATCAGAAGGGACTAAATGAAAGCAAAGGTCAACACAGTAACTATATTGTGCCATGAGACCAATACAAATCAACTTCTTTGAACAATATTTCCTTTCTGCATATAATACAAAATGCAATGTTTTATTTGAAAAATAAACACTTGAATCTTTTTTAAAAGTATGTAACATTACAACTACATTCCAGCATTTTGTCAAATCAAAAGTCCTTAGGTCACGAACTCTCATTTTAGGAGTCAGTCCTTAAAAGGATCAACATACAGATCAGAAGAGTGCTAAAGAAGTAAGTTTGATACTGAATCAGGTAGAATATATATAGTGCAGATATACACCTTGCTTAGGGCTTTTTTCTTTGTTTGTTTTAAAACAAAACCACAGGACAGAGTACATCAGAGAGATCTGAAGGCATCTATTTGACGTGAAGGACTATTCAAGGTGCCATTTTAATTCCACAGAACTCTCTTTCCTGTTGTTATCTATCAGATGCATCAGCTGCTTGGAAACCTAACACTTGGCCTGTATTAAAAATAATCTGAGATGCAACTCTTCTGCACCTCTGCTTTCTGCACTATGCAGTTTCCTTATAAATATATATTTTTAATTGAAAATAGCACTTGTATTTTACAATAGTATACCCTAAATATACATACACCAAAGGTGTCCAATTTCAGTTTCTAAGCTTATAGTGTAAAGGAGAAGACAAGGAAGACCTAACACTTTTTTTCTTTCTTTTTTTTTTTTTTAAAGATGAGAAAGAATAGCAGTGACTTTAAAACCAATACATTCATGTCAGTGTTTAATATAGATCATTAAGGTTGGAAAAGACGTTCAAGATCATCTAGTCCAACCATCAACCCACCACCACCTTCCCCACAAAACCGTGTCCCTAATTGCCACATCTACACAGCTCCTGAAATCCTCCAGATTCCCTACTGCCACCACAGGGACCATACTCATATGATGGTGTGCTCCACCCCCTTCTTTCTTTCTCTCAGTTTCCTCCTTCAGCCTGGCCTTGTACATAAGGCCTTGTGTAGAATGTCAATGAGCAACAGAACTGGTAACTCTTAAGACAACCACAAATGGGTCTCAAAGTAGCAGGCTGAAAGAATTGACAGAAGACACCTGGTTTAAGAAGACACTTGGTTCAACAGCTGAGTGCCAGCCAAGCAGGTGCCTAAAAACAAAGTATGACTGAGTCATTCATCTTACCTCATAACCAGTGAGCAGCACAAACAACTTCTCAAGCTCTCCTGCATAGCATTGGGCTGTAGGACAGGATCCCCCTCAAGCAGGCGCACCCTTCAAGGTTATGCTGTGAGGGTTGGCACACTTGGGTATATTTTGGTGTATAGTATCTTGTTCTTGGTGCTAGCCAGTCGCTTCCTCATGCTCCTGCTCCTCTACAGGAAGATGCTGGAGCCTCCCAGAGTGGCCAGAGCTGAAGACGACCAGGCAGCTAGGGAGCCCAAGAGCCAGTCCTGGCATCCATGCTGGCTGCCTCAGCTCTCGCCAACAGCCTGGAGCCCAGTGCTATACTGCCACAGCAGCCAAAGCCACCTCCAGATCCCAACTCCAGCCATCTTTGTCTTTTTCTTCAGGGATTTCAGAGACATGGCCCTGGTCAGGAACTGGGTGATAAATAAGATTAATGTGGAGTTTGAGAAGCTGCTCCAGACCAAGTTGACAAAGAAGGTGCTGAAGGAGCTCAGCTTCAAGGACATCTATCTGGGCAACATCCTGCCCATCTTCAAAGCCATCAGACTCATCTGGACAGTGGTCTGCAATGAGGAGAGCTGCCCCAAACAGCTGAGCTTTGAGGTGGACCTGGAATACAATGGCGACTTCCATCTGGCTGTTGACTCTGACCCAGTCTTTGGTAAGTCAGCCTACCTCTTCACTGACATCTCCTGTTTGATGGGCTGGAGCTGGTCTTCACATGCCTGCCCTCCATGCATTGGTCCTTCTCCTTTTTCGATGACTTCATGACAAAAAAATAAAGTTTTACACATCTCATGCCTGACACAAAAATTTCCTTCATTCCAGTCGTTTTACTTCCACGCCTTTCAGAGATCTGTCTTATCTTCATAGCGACACATACATGAAGCTCTCTGGCTGTCAAGGTATGGCTTACATCCTAAGTGTATAACAGCATCAAACAACAGCTGAACAACTGATTCACAAGCTGCAAGCAAAGAAGTGTTCGGTTAGAAGTACTCTTAAATTAGAATACAAAACTAATAGGCATGACTCCAGCAAACTGAGAAGACTACCTTTAACATCCGCTCAACAGAAATGAGTAAATATTCACCAGTTCTGGCAAAGGACAGACGTGATGACCTCTGAATTTGAGAAGTACAAACACAGGCTTGTTGTACAAACTGATTGTTCTCTTTGGGACTACTTACTGAAAAAAGAACCAATTCTAAATTAAGTGTGGTCATGTCACATATCGATCAGATGCGGTCCGACAATCAGAAGCAATACAATCATAGGATTACAGGCTGTTTGGGTGAAACCTAAGATGTATGCACTACAGGATAGTATTAACTGCTTCCACTATAAAAATATATTATTCTAATACCCTATTTCACAAAAGGAAACAATTCAGTATTTGTCTACTACATATTAACATGTAGTACACATCTAGAACTGAGTCAACAGAAACAGTGAACATTCAGCTACACTACAGCAAATGCAACAATTATAGCATGCTTTGATAATCCTAGAAGGGAAGCCTTATTTTTTCAGCTCAAGGTTAGTTTTAACTTTTAAATTGCTCAGCTGCACGAGAGCCTTGGCTGCATACAGAGGGACAGAACAAGGCATCTTTCAGCAACAGAATCAGTTTATGGAAGTGCGCCATTACTGTACTGCAAAAAGATTCTCTGCCAGCCAAGCTCATTCAAACTCGGGGGCAAAAACAAACATCTGTCAGACTTACCCTGCACACTCTCTGATATCCCAAGTGTTTTCTGCACATCTCTGCAAATTTTGGAGAGGCAGGACTGAAACTGCTCGTCACAGTCATTTTTTTTATTGCCACAAGTATCATAACATCTATCATGGCGATTGCAGCACTTTGTCATCAAAGGGATACCGATGTCAAACTGTGAGGAAAATCCCACACGCACCATTAGCAATGTATAAGACAGAAAAGGTAGAGTCTATGAATACGATAGAGTATAAAAGATAGAAAACAAAAATTAACACAATCAACAGCTGTCATTCACTTATCTCTGTAGTTTGCTGTTCACCTCCAGTAAGCTGTGCTGGTTTGACCCCAGCTAGCAGCTAACCCCTGCCCCCTCACAGGTCAGGGGAGACAACAGGCAGGTCAAAAACAAGAAAACGCATAGTTCTAGACAGAAGTTTAATAAGTGAGTGAAAAGGGGAAAAAAACACTCACAATAAGCTATGCAAAAGCAGTCACTCACCAACCCCCTGGAGCAGTCTCGTGCCCAGCCTGTCCCTCAGAAACCAACCCCCTTCCTCTCTGCCCCTTCCCTCTCCACTATGGTTGTATTGCCAAGCATGACGTTACACGGTAGGGAACATCCCTTTGGCTTCTCTGAGTCAGCTGTCCCAGCTGCGTCCCCTCCCAGCTCCTTGCCCAGCCCCAGCCTACTCACTGGGCACAATGAAGAAACAAGCGCAAGTCATAGCGCTGTGCAAGCACTGCTCAGCAACAGACATCAGTAATGGGTTATCAATGCTGGTTTAGCCCCAGATCACAAGTAAGGTGTGGGCTGCTAGGAAGACAGTTCACTCCATGCCAGTCAGACCCAGTACAGCAGCTAGTTGCTATTGATGCTGACAGTGAAAATGTTTATGCTATGTTTACCTATAATACTAACATTTTCCAGATGCTGCTGCCAAAACATGTGCTGGAGTTAATAAAAGCATGGACATGGCATAGAGGTATTGTCTCATCCTTAAAAAGTGGGAGGCAAAACACCACCCATCCCAAGGAAAGTCAGTATATACAAAGAACACTCCCACAGAAAACCCTGAATGGACTTACATGAACTCCAAACAGAGGTGATCCACAACCACTTGGTGGTGAAGGCTTATATCCATAGCGAGGAAAGGGCTTTGATCCTGAAAAAGATAATTTCTACTGCTTCAAAGAAGATTTTTTTTGTTTTTTTTTTTTCCAGATTTTTAGTATTATCAAAACTCAGCTCAGGCATTCTGTTGGGCCCGAGACAGCACCAGCTGCACATCTGATGTAAGCACCCAAACGTCAGCAATTCCTACCAAGTTAAGAGAACTAAGCACTTAAAAAAATTAAAAAAAAAAAAAATAAAGATAAGAGGGCACCTGAGCAAATAAATCTCTTTAGATTTAAAGCTAAAAAAAAACCAAAAAAACAAAAAACCAACCATCCCGAGTGACTAGACTTGACAAATCACACACAGGATTATATTAAAAAACAGAGGTTTTCTGAAGAATTACTGAACTTACTCTAAGCTACTTCCTAAGCAATTAAGAATACTACTCTGTTTTCAGCCTAACCTTCGCAACCCTCTGCCAGGAAACACGGCCGTGGTCGGGCTCAGCCTGCCGCACACGCCGCTGGAGGCGGGGAAGGCCGCCGCTCGCGGAGCGGGGCAGGGCGGCACGGTGAAGCCCGTTCCCGGAGCTACAGACGGCTGCCGGAGGGGTCCCACCCGCCTCACCGTCGCTGCACTTGTACTGGCAGAGACCGTCCTCGCCGCCCAGGAGGTCGAGCGCCGCGTTGAGGTACATGTCGATCTTGTGCACGCCGTTCCGGATGGTCTTCAGCGTCATCCTCCAGTCGGGGGTCTGCGGCGCTTCCTGGCTCCGGGCAGCCGGCGGTTGCGGGCCCAGCCAGGCACCCGCCATCAGCAGCAGCAGCAGCAGCGGCGGCAGCAGGGCGCGGGCCATGCCCGCCGGGCGCTCGCTAAGCCCCCGCCGCGCGGCCGCGGCGCTCCGCACGCACCGCCCGACCCGCCGCCATCGGCCCCGCGGGCCCCGCCCCAACGGCTGGGAGGGACTGAGGGCAGGGCGCGCCCTGCTGGGGAACGCGGCTGGCGCTCGCTCGTAGCCGGGAATCGACGTGCGCCGTGCTGGGAGCGGGCATGCTCCGAGGACTTTCACGTGCGAGCGATTCGCTTTCAGGTAACAGCAGCAAGCCTGCGCGGTGCGGCTGTGGGTAGGGCGGGGTAGGAGGAGCTCTGTTAGCGCCGAAAGCCCAACGCTGGGCTGCTGATAGCAGCACCCTGTGAGCCCCCTGCTCTAACACCGCGTTCTGCGCTTCTTAGGCGAGATAGGGTGGAACCACGCGGGAATTGTTTCAATTTCTGCAAAGAAAACTTTGTTTTAAGGCGTGGGATTTCTCAGAATATACGCGGGTAGCTGCAGAAGACGGGAAATGTAAAGAAAACGGAAAGGCTGCTGGATCTACGGGCGGGAACAAAGGTACCTGGTAAACACTGCTGCGTGTTTGGGCTTTTGTTTGTTTTTCCTCTTCAGCCTTTTATGTTCGTTATTGTCGGCAGAAGAAACAGTAGGAAAACCTGTTAGCTGATGTTGTCAGACGGAAGAGGGAGCTCTTGCCGCACCTATCCTGGAAAGAGCCTGTCCCTGTGGTTGCTGTGCAGGAGCCCTCGTTGGCGGAGCATTTCCAGTGGGGGGTGTGCTTACACACTTTCCTGAACGGGAAGCCTTGGTAGGGGAGGGTGAGGGAAGCAGTCTCTATTCTTACATCTTCTCACAGCCTGGAGGTGACTGAGACGGCCTTACTTGCCAAATTCATGATGCAGCTTTTTTTATTTTATTATTATATATTTTTTTTAACAAGGCAGTGAAAAACGAAGTCAGTGAAAATGTAAAAATGGTGTCTGAAGCACATAATGGTGAAGTATTAAAAACGAAACCCCCAGACTAGCAAAGCTCACGCAGAACACACCCTGTTTTCCCCACCAACAGCTCTGTGTGAACATATGCCTTTGATTTGGAGGGATGGCTTATTTAGAGCAATGAAGTAAAATAGGTATTCAAACACTTGTAAAATTGGAATCCAGCAAAGTGTGTTACAGAACTTTTGCACAGTTTGACAGGACTGAAATGGTCCTGAAGTCGTTTGTACCAAAGAAGCCAAATACTGGCTCTTAAAAAAGAGCCTGAGCTTTCCTAGCAGACTCAGGCCAACCCTACCTGCTACATCATTCTGTTTGTGGGTAACTTGCTGAATAGCTGAGTGGCCAAACTTCCCATGACTACATAATACAGGATCAGGTCCCTTTAAGGATGCATTTTTTCTTCACGTTGATGTTTTGTGCTTGTGTATGTTGGTGCAGGAAGCTTGTGCTTGTGTAATCCATCAGTTAACAGACAGTCTGAAGTCTTTTTTCACAGTAAGCCTGAAGAATCAACTACAGCATCTTGAGGGTTTCTGATGAACTACACCCTGTTATGATGGAATTGCTTTCATTTCTCTGGTTACTGCCCTTTCTGTGACCTTCACATATTGTCAGTGCAGTCTTTTTCTGCCCACTGCTTTCAGTATAGTTGTCCATTAGAAATAAACAACTGCTATTGAAATGCGGTGTGAAACGTGGGAAGGGGAAAAAGAAATAACAACAACAAAAAGATACTTGAATTTCCCTGTAGTAAACATGGTTTTATTAGATAATTTTTCTGTGGACTTACATGACTGTAAAACTCTTTTGTACAGACTTATGCAAAATTGTAGTATTCATAGAGAATTGAACATTTTCAAACTATGTTAGTTCAAGATTTGTACTAATATTTGCTAAGGTACGTGGCTGCTTATTGTAAAAATGGACTAATGTTCATCTCTGCATGGATGATAACAAGTGTTCAGTTCCCTGAGCATCAGATATTGTACCGTGAAATGAGACTCCTTGTCACATGGTGGCTAATCCAGTCGTAATAGCTGGCAACTTGTGTGTAGACGCCAGGGTGACCGGCCTCCCCACAGTTTTCACCCCAACTCACAACACCCCAGACATACGCCACATTTTCTGCATCAAAGCAGACCAAGGGACCTCCTGAATCACCTTTGCAGCTGTCAATGGAGCCATCATAAGTACCTGCAGCAAAAAAGTGGGGGAAAAAAACAACCCAAAAGTAAGTTTGTGCAAGCTAGCATGCAGAGTAGAGCTCAGGAGGTTTTTTAGATCTGTGTCGCTTCCTGACAGATGCCTGCCTAACAGTCACCAGTACTGGAAATTCCCAACTAATTTGGTCTATTACTTAATTATTTTGAATTGCAGGTCCCTGCTCCCCTTGCTTTCATGTCAGAGATGGGATTTTTTTTTCTACCTTTGTAACAGAAGAATTCAGACATATAATATATCTTCAGAAGTAGTTTATAAGAAGTGGACAGAAGGTAGAAGGAAAGGAGATTAGTAGATTGATCCCTCTGGGAATTAAGCTATCATAATATGCATATTCCTCTCCATCTGCTCTTGGTGTCCTCTCTACCCAGTAATACATTGGCCAGTTTCATCTGAGCTATGCAGGAGCAGAAACCTCAAAATCAATTTCTCTACAAGCTTTATGGTAAAAGGTGGGCAGGTCCAAGGAGAGTACGTGAATGATGGGATGCTAGAGGGTACAACTGTCTTTAACAGAGTCCTCGCAGATATGGCACTTAAAGTATTGACCCTCTGGAGTAGCAGGTAATAGCTCTGAGACACAATGTATAGGCTACAAGTTTCTGGGGTTTCAAAGCTACATGTTTCCAGTTTATCAAATGCACTGATTATAGAAATAAATAAATAAAGAAAGAAGAAAGAATATGTTATTGGCAAAAGCTTGCTAGAGAGTTAGAATACAATTTATGATTTGTCCCATAGACTCAGGAAAAGTGTGTGAAGACATCCGTGCTCCTTTCTGCTTGTACATGTAACCTTTTCCTTGAGTCTTTACATTATTAAGAAGGTGGTTTTTGAGAGTTTCAGGATTAGAAAGACTAATCCCACAAAACTAGGTTTTGTTGCCCTTACTCAGTTGAATTCACATGACCTCGTACAAGTAACCCCAGCAGATACCAGTCCTTAATTCCAAAATTTGTATCTGCGTTTGCGTTGTACTGAATTTATTCACAAATGGTTAAGTTTTTTTAATCCAGTTTTTATTTGTCGTGTTGTGCAGTTTGTTTAAATATTGCCTTTACTTTAGAGTTGAAGAACAGTTGAAACTATCAACCTGTAAGTTGAAAGCTTCAAGACATGTGTTTGGCAATACCTTTTGTTACTTGAAGAGCAAAAATGTGCACTCAAAATGCTTATTTTAGTATTACGAATGACAAGCAGTTTCCTGGCCAGACTAATCTTTGTTTGAAAAGTTTATAGTATTTTTCCTGGGGTGAGGTTTAGTGGTAGAAAATAGCAGATGAATAGTCACATGCTAGTCAATAGGACTATGAATGTGCTCCAAAAAAGGCATTTGCTTAAATATGTTCCTGAACCAGAATAAAACAGAGGCAGGAGGAAGTTCAGTGGGCTGTATAGTGCTCATGTGTTGAAAAACATGACTCCAACTGTGTGCTGAAATTTGCCCACAATCACTGCAACTTGGCATACTGTCACTGTAACTGTTTATAAATAAATAACAGCAGTTGACTGTAAGCTCCAGTGACTAGCGTTTCACTAATGATGATGTTGTTGCATTTGGTTTATTGTATTTTCCAAGTCTAAATGATTCCAAGCCAGTATATCAGATTTTAAAACTGTGCTTGATGGTAAGGGAATTACAGTAAGAAACACTGTAATACTTGCCTGCACAAGCCATTTTTTTGAAAAATCGTCCTGGGTACATTTCAGAACAATTCTGAAATAAATTAACATTTCCCCACTTGAGCACATATTGTTTGGTATAACCTAGAAAAGAAAATAATGAACTTTTCTAAATTTAAATTGAAAAATGCATTTGAAACGCTTTTAATATCCTGAATTGAAAGTTATAGATTTATCTATTGATTGTAATCTTAAATTTTATAAACCAGGTACCTTAAACTGCCACTAACACTCGCCCACATGCATTGCCATATATTACCCATATTTTTTCAGAATAAAAGCAGAGTGGTTTAATTGCAGTATTAAATGCAGTAGTTTCATTTTTTATGATATTTTTACTCCTTCCCTTTGTTATTTTCTTTATTTTTTTCCCATGTTTTTCATATCAAGGTTTCTAGACACTGGGAGACCAGTATATTGTTTTCTGTGAAATGGAAAAATGCCTCTGATCATCCTCATTACTTCTCTTTCTCAAAAAGATGAGGGGATTGGACCTTGCAGTTACAGGTGAGCTAGGTACTACAAGCTTAAGGGTCTGAATGCTGCCATCTCACTCCTGCCATAGCATTCCTGCTCTCTTGCTGCACTGTGCTGCCGTGGAGTCAGGGAGCAGATACAGAAGCAAACTGAACATTGCCTTTTGTCAAGTTAGTTCTCAAACAGAGGTGTTCTCCAGACCAGTTTACTGGGACAAGAGACAAAGCAGTACAGAAAAACTGACAGCCAAATGTCAGTGGCCTGTATTGCTGTGCTCAGCCTCTTTTGAGTGCTTTGCATGCTCCACTCTTCAGCCTTTTCAATATGAGGGCTAACCACGGTTGGAAAAACACTGATAAAAATAATACATTTTAATAGTAAACTCTGAATCAAATACCTTTCTCTAGTCCCCATCCAGAAACCTTGCATTTATCACCAGCCTTGAACATATACTCTGACCAGGGGATGCAGGCAGGTGTGCTGTATTTCAGGGAGCACTCTCCTTTTCCGTGACCTTTCAGCTCTAGCAGAGCGATGTCATTTTCGTACGTTGCAGCATTATAATTCTCATGGATTATCAGTTGCTTTAGTCTGTAAGTGTCTGTCTCTCTGTCATACCGTATTGTATCCAACAGCCCAATCCAGACACGGTATAGATTAACTCGAGTTGCTCTGGAAAAAGAGACAGTGAAATAAAATGTTTTGGAACCTAACACAAGCGTTGTATGTTTCAGTTAGTCATAAATTTTCACATTTTATCAAAGTTTCTGTGGAACAAAAATTCATATTACATACATACAGGTTTTTTTCAGGACTTCTATGTCCAGGTTGTTCTGAAGCAAGAGGAAGGCTGGTTACACTTTTTGCTGAGTTCTGAAGCTAATACAGAAAGACAGTGCTAAAAGGCCAGTGTGTTTAGTGCCCTCACAAAGAGGAAGCAAGGTTTATGCCTCTAATGTCAGATGGAAGAAGAATGAGCAAGTACACGTAGAATGCTGGGATGGGATGGTCTTTCCTTCCTGATTCTGCTAGTTCTGGGAAATATGTGGCACCAGGGACGTTCTCAGGGGGCAGGTGCTGAGAGGAAGTAACTCATAATTACTTTTTTGCACACTGACAGAATACTCTGTCTTTGAATCCTTCCCATTGTTAATGTAAGAAGGTCAGTGATATTAATTCTTTTATTGAATGGGCAAGCAAGAATTAGCAACCAAGCAGCTGGGAAGAGAAATAATGCACAGATTCATTTTTTTGACTTTGCAAGGAAATCATTTCTCAGGTTGTTGCTTTTACCTGACACAGTGTGCAGCAGTCAGAACCCAGCAGCCACCAATATAAACCCCTCCACAGTATACTGTTGCACCTTCCGTGCCAGTTTCTTTAATTGCCACTTGCCAAGGAAATTCACCCTATTAAAATGACAGAAACCCAAATAACATGAAAAATAGCACAATGATAATTTCATCCATAAAGGGAAACACCATATCACCTCATCTCCTTGACTAAATCTGCTATTGAGAAATCGTCTGTAATTTGGGCTGTGTATTCTAAACTACAGTAATTTTGTTCAGTCTTCTGTTGTTATACAATGTCTCCCTCCCCAACTTTTTGTCAGGGAACTCCTAAAAAAACCTGATAGAGAATCTAACCTGGTATGATCAAATGTTACATTTATGACTATAATTATCATATGTAGCTACAGTATTAATTATTTTGCTGGATCATTTTCAGTGCATACTTGCGCTATAATGCGGTATTTTGCAGCTTGGTATTTTACCATAGGAATTGTGCTTCTCTTTATATTTATTCAGTGCAGTTGCCACTACTAATGTAAAACATGAAATTAATGTTGTAGTTAATTTTGTTATTTCTGTACATTTTAACAGAAGGACAATAATGACCATTTAAGTTGTTACTGAATGAGCACATGACCCTATATCTGTAAGGCTTGGTTGTGTGTGTATGTGTGTGGGGGGGGGGGGTTACTATTATTTTTTACCTTTCTTGCAATTTGTCCACCTATGATTCTTTTCCGTCGAGTTAATGTGTGATTTACAACACCGCAGTTTATTTGGGGAAGGAATGTCTTTGTCAATTTTCTTTCTTTAACAAAAAGGAAAAATACGTCTCAGAATTCAAGGATTCATTCTCTGTATATGGAGACAGACTTATTTTTACCTTGAAATCGTGAGTGCTGTGAGTATGCAGGTAGCTGAAGTGGCAGGAAAGCAGAAGACCTGGAATGTTACATCTGTTTTTGCTTTGAAAATTACTTCTGTCTTAGCATCACATTATTTCTCTTTATTTTCCATTGCTGACAGCATTCAGGTAAATAATTTCAAAGCAGTTGCCACAGATTTGCTTTGAGTTCACCTCTATCCATTCCTAATATGTATAGATGTGAATACTGAGGCAGGATGAATTATTATTGTTGTTGAGATTAGAGAAAAACTAGTCAAATAGTTAAGCCTCAGAAATGTAGGTGAGCGTTGCAGGTCTGGCTGAATGGCTGGTAGCTAGAAAGCCACTAAAAAGAGAGTATGCAGTGTGGGGTTACTTACCTGCTTCCATACTGTGATTTTCAACATGTTTTGGTTTGCCTGTAGTGGAACAATAGAATACTAAGAATATTTACAAATATTTATATTGTTCTTTTACTTGAATGTGTGGTTGTGTACCAGAATCATGATAGATTTTTAACTGGATAGGTGCATGCCATTTCACATGGGCAGAAATACTCTGTAAGCATTGTGCCTGCTGTTTCCATTCTTCCTAGGCATTCTTTGCTGCCACAGCTTACAAATGACTTGCATCCAGCAGATACTCATTTATAACTAAATGACATCTCTTTTCTTGTCTTCCTGGCCTCCTTTGTTGTTTCTTTTTTTTTTTTTTATTTGCTAAAGTGATAGACTACTCTTCTATTCCTGGAAACACCAGAAATTCCTCCTCCTGCTCCATCAATCTTTTGTAGCTTTCTAAAGCCCAAAGGAGCATTAGGTAAAAAGGTAAAAGGATATATATATTTTTTTGTTTCCAATTTAGTTGCTGCTGTTCTGTACTCTGTGCCTCCTTTAACAGGGTAAGTAAGGGAGTGTATTCAACACAAGAGGTAAATTAAATGCTTCCTGAATCTGGTTTGTCAGCTTTTATTCAAACAAAATACCCATTGAATTCACTTCCTAAATGGAGGCTGAGGATTGGCTCTGTTCTCATGTTACTGACAGCAATGTTTACTTTTAGGGTTCAGTTTACCTTTACCAATTACCATGTACCGAAAATGTTTACTTTTTGGCTTTAGACTTTGTCTCTTATCTAAAATATTCTAAGTTCAAAACAAAACAAGATATTTTCAATGGTAAGGAGAACAGTACAGATGAACTATTATATTAACAACCTAGTTAAATTAATTCCTTTATGCACCAGGATATTCCTGCCTGCTCCATCTATGTTTTCTTGCCAAAAATAGGATACCAGTTTGATAGATGGCCATGTATGCAAAAGTCATGATCTGCTTTAAGCCTCCTAAAACATCATCTGTTTCTTTTGTCCCTTAGTTTTCTTGTCATTTATTTCTAGAAGGAAGGGAGGGAAAAGTATGTAACTTTTTCTTAGTCTCCCAGTATGTGTAACATAACATCAGTAAGACTAATTCCTGCATGTATTTTGTTTTTGTGAATCTGATAAATGATTTAATAATATGCATTGTGTAGGAAAAAAAACCACATCTTAAAAAGAAACCTGAGCAGAGAGCTTGAGCTTCATCCTCTCCTGTTAGGCAGTCAACTTCTTTGTTACACACATTCTTATTTGGAATACAGATATTTGATCGACAGTGGAAACTGTTGTTTCTGCATTCTGTGATATAAAAGAAATAAAACAGTAAAGCACAGGACCATATGATTCAGTGACCTCACATAATTAGAGAGCTTCTTAAAATATAAACCTGATAAAATATTCATGTTATGGGGGACTTTGCTATTTATAAATTTATCCTGAAAGTAGGGTCTGTACGTGTAAAATAAGCGAATCCCTGACTGTGCTCATTTTACTAACTTGATGTTTTAAAATTTATGAGTTTAAGAAAGATCTTATTTTACTTTAAGAAAGTTCATTGGAAAAAAAACCAACACATAGTTTTGTTTGATTACTGTCAGTTATTTATATTATGTCGTTATTTATATTATTATAATTCTCTAACTGTAGAATTGCAGAACTTTTTTGTACTTTCCTATACAGAAACTGTAGTTTTCTTACCTTAATATATGACTTTGCAATAGGGACTTTATTGTTACATCACTGTAAGAATTCCTTGGGGATGGTTTCCTGATGAAATGTTTTTTCAACAGCTGAGAAAATAAATTATTACCTTTACAGCACAGTTCATCGCTTAGGTCTCCACAGTCATTTATACCATCACAGGTTTTAGTCACAGAAATGCACTTGTCATTCGCACAGTTGAACTCACCAGCTGAACATTCTGTACAGTGAGATGAAAATGAAGTTAGTTCACAACTGCCCTAGGAAATACTCAGATTACACGTTTTATTCATTCAGCAGTTTGACCTGTCAAAAGTAGGTGTATTGAGGCCTAGTTAAGTAGAATCTTTATTTTAATGTATTCATTGCCTCCTCTTCAAACTTCCAACGTGACTACTTATTTTTCTCCTACAACTCTCAGTAACCTGGCAAAAGGAATCTTTATTTCTTCTAGACATGGACTAAAGCAGAAATGATAGCTCCAGTTGATCGCTGAAAGTGAGACCAAAGGAAGAAGTAGAAGGTTGTCACCTGTCTCCTTATCAGTTAACCTAGGAGGGACAAGAGTTGTGGGATATTATGTGCCTTGGAAGGGATGGGGGAACAACCAGAACTGTGGGTGGAATTTGTCCACTTTTGCTTAGTGTCTGTCAAGAAATTCTAGGAGCAACAGTGAATTATTTTCCAAAGTCATAAATTCAAGATTACCTCAGATGTCTTTAATGTTGCAAAAGGATTATTTAAAAAAAAAAAAAAAGATAAAAATCAAAAGAATTCATTGCAGGTTTGCAGTGGCTGAGATTTCAGCAGAATAGATCCTGGACACATATATTTCAAATAAATTTAACATGAAGAGCTTTAAGTAGATTTAAAGACAAAAAAAAAAAACACTAACCTCGGATAATTTTCTGGCACTGGAGGCTAACAAATCCCTCATTACTAGCTCTCAATTTCTTCTCTATGTAACATTCAGCAAGGCTTGTCTCTAGGCCTCTGCAAGTTACTTGGAAACAGTGTGATGGTTCTGTGATATTGTAGTCAGTGTGGTAATATTCAGCACCTCTGTAAAGATGCAAATAATAATAACAAATTCTGTAATTTCACAATGGATAGTCTGCTGTTTTTACTGTTTAGAATTTATATGATTTTTCCCAGTGTTAAAGACCTTTGATCATTGCTAAGGAAATAAAAATACAGATTTCCCATGGAGTGTTGTAAGAGTAAGGAGGAAAATAGGAGATATTTACTTCAGAAGAAAAGGTTAAACAAAGTGCCAATTTTTGCCATCATAGAACTGCCGCTGAATCTATGACACTCTTATCTCAGTTACTGTGCATGGTGATAGAAACCATCTTGCCTGAGGCTGAGTATAGGTGGTGTCATTGAAACCAGCACATCCTGAGGAAGCTGAGGCCATTGCAATAATCACCTGAATGTTATCCTCTAAACAGTATGCCTCTCCTCTACCTTAAGAATATATGGAGCGAGTAAATAAATAACTGGAGATACTTGCAATGAGAGTCAAAGGCTGAATGCTCTGTCCCAGGACAAACCTTTCTCTATGCTATCTAAAAACACTGGAATCAGGTCTGGGAAATATTGAATTCTCATCTACAGGGGACAAATTTAGTCATTGTGAGAGCATTCTTAGTCTCTGCGTAGAGCTGGAGAGGCAGTCCTACCTGGCTCAGTTATGTTATTGTTTAAAATTATTATGTACAGGATATGTAGTTGACTCTTCATAATGACTTCAGCGTGTAACTCAGTCATTGGTGTGGTCTCAGGAAAAGAACAAGCTGTGTATGGCTTCTGCTGTTTCAGGTGGGCAAAGCAAGCAATGGTGGCACGCCAAGGAATGAAGAAAAAATCCTGTGTTCTGGTTCTTGTTAGTCTGGCTGGTGCAAGTTGCAAAACAGAGCTGTACCATTTGGCCAGCCAGTTTAAGAAACTTTTCTCTACAGGCAGTTCATTGCTCAGAGCCATTTGGGGATTGTCCATCTATGCACTTTCTCTTACACAGACCAGAGGGAAAACTCATCTACCAGAGTTTGGCTTTATTTTAAAGGTAAAATACTGATTGTTTAAACAGTTGTTATTTGTAAGAAAATGGCAGAAATCTGTGTTTTGGTTTATGGTTTCCAGAAGCATTATTGTAGCCAATTGTTCGTGAATTTTCTCTTAATAGTTGGCTGACTCACTGACCCTTAAACAAGCATCACGATGTGTTCACATCCATTGCAGTCACAGAGAGAAGTAGTTCCCAAACTTACAGTTCAAAGCCAAGGTGTCTGCAGGCCACGTTTGCTTCATTCATAGTCCACTTACTGTCACATACAAAAAGGTCCTCGTTATTCACAGGTTTTACTTGAAGCAAAAGTGAATCGTTATAGACCAAAGAGATTTTAAATGTTTCTAAAAATAAAAAAATAAAAATAAATCCCAAATAAAAGCGTATTCTATGGATGTATCTAGTGGAAAGACAGTACAGGAAGAAACCAGACCGAAAGTATGTTGTAGGTATCCAGAGTTCATATGGAATGAACAGTAGGTTGGGAATCAGAACCTTGAAGTATTATTGCAGATCTTTCTGAGAACTGACAGGCTTTGAGCCTGTCTCTTCTTCAAAATACACAAGCTTCAGAAATGAGGATTACAGTTCCTGTCCTGTAAGCATGCTTACAGTAACATGGTGATATTGTCAGCTTCTGCTTCTGTACCTCCAGCACTTTTGTAGCAAAACTTGTGCTGTTTGCAGTAAAGCTAAGGTCATCAGCTTCCCAAGCCTCAACTTAATGACTTATTGAAGCCATAAGGGGAGTGAGAGGAACACAGAGTCTCTTCAGTACTTTTCAACAGCATAAGCAAAGGTGAATTTTGTCACCCCAATGGCAACGGACCAAGCTGCTGCTTCAGTGGGGGAGAGGGGTGGTACTGGAGCAAGGACAGGGCAGGAGAGCTCTAGCCCAGCTGGCTGCTTCTCCTGAGATAAGTAGAGGCAGGGCTGGAAATTGGGTGGGAAGAGTGACTGGTTCTGCTAAGAGAGCCCACCCACCTATTTAGTGGAGCCATTTCTCTATGTCCTTAGCAGAGTTTGAGCTGACGAAGTAGAGAATTGAAAAGTAGTTTGATGCAGTGTAAAAACCAGGTGGAATTCATGTGGTGGTCAGCATACCAATCTGCCAGTTACTTCATTTTTTTATGAAAATCAGCATGTACTGTACAATTTCAGGGAGTTGTCTTTGTCATGTTTTTACTAGTGCAAGGAAATATGGATGAGTTTCCTGAGCTGTAAATAGTAAAGACTGTACTTGACTATAAATGAATGCCTGATACATTAAAAAAAAAAAAGAGAGAGAGAGAGAATAATACCTTCAGACATGCATTTTCCCGTGTTCAGAAACTTTGCTTCAGGACGTTGACACTCATAGCTCTTCAGGTGACAGTAAGTAAGAAAGTGCCTTCCAGTGGTAGAACAAACTGAGGTGCCGTTCTTTGGACACTGGTAGGGAAGCTTACAAAGGCATTTTCCCTCCACACATCGTTCCCATGGGTGACAGAAAACTTTCTTACACGACTTGTGTGTGTATTTGTTGCTTACACATTCTTCTATGAGGTAAGTGTCTTGCTCAGCTGGCTGGCTGTCTTGCTCAACTGGCTGAGCAGGCTCAACGTGTGAAAACTGTTCTTCTGAAATGTTAGATGCTGCATTCTGCAAGGCACGAATTAAAAAAATACCAAAACCAACCAGTGAACAGGACTAGAGATTGCACCAGAGGTTCTGCAGATCCTTTACAAAGCATTTGTGTGCCTTTTTCTATCTCGTAAGCATGGAAGTACTAAATATTATCTGTAGTGTTTATCCCCTTCTCTTTGGGTTATCCATCCTTCTATTTTTCTGAACTTTTTTTTTTCTTTTTCAGATCATTCCCCTGGTGTGATCTTCACTGTTAGTGATCACCCACAAACTATACTCTTCAAAAATCAGCTGAAGTGCACAACAGAAGACGGTAAACATTTCAAACCGGTGGTTTATAGCACACCACAGCAATGGAATTGTATGCAAATTAAAATATAAGCGGAGTTAAACACCAGAAAAATAAAATAAAATAATAAAAGAGTAGCAGCTTGATTTTTTTTCAAGACCTTTTTATTATCCTAGTCGAATTTAACTATAGCCAGTAACTACTTAGAAAAAAATACACTGAAAATTATGATTTGTTTCATTGCAAGTAACAAGTGTCTTCATGTAATGTGAAAATTTAATGCCCCTCCCAGTCAGTTTTGTTCCTGGATCTTGCACAGCAGTGGGTTTGTAAGTGTGGTTTCTGGTTGTTCTGGACTGCAAGGAGTGCTCCTGATCCCTCCATCTGTCTGTCTGTCTTAAGGTGAGTGATAACACCTATTCTGGCAGCTCTCTGGTTATTCTATTGTTGGCTGAGTGTTTTTGTTCACTAAGATCTGAGGGTAGGGGGAATGTTGAAACATGAAAACTATGAAGCTAGACTTTACATAAAAATGAGAAAGAAAAGTCAGTTGTCAGATGGGATTTAACGGCTTTGAGTGCTTCCACTGAATCAACAGAGCCAAAGTTTAAAGTTCTCATGAAGAAATCCTGGCCTAAGTAAAGGCAGTGGGAATGTTGCCGGGGCAGAATTTAATCTGAGCCCCGCCCACCCTTTTAAGGGCTGTATAATTGTATTAAATTCTTCCTGTTCTCAGGTCAGTAGAATCCTATGCATTATCTTTACGTTTACATACCAAACTGTGAGCCAGACCCAGCTTGGCCTAACTCCCATATTGCACTAGAAGTTTCTCCTTAGTTCTGACTGAATAGCAACAAAATGTGCTGATCTTTATCTACAGGGTTTTCCGTTTTTTTCTGAAAAGCTCAGGGTATGCTGAATATGGAACCCATCAGGACTTCCTGAGAGGCTTTTGCCAGGAGGGATTCTTCAACACAACCTTTCTGAGCTCAGCCAGACTTGCAAGTTGGCATAGGATTCCACTTAAAAGCTTTTCCAGAAGCCTGTTATCATAAACCTCAGATAGAACTGATACATGGAGGAGAAACAGCAGGATTCAGATTTTCAATCTGAGCTAAAACAGATGTATGAAATGCAAATGCTACGAAGGAAAAAAAAAATCCTCTGTTTCTGTTTATATAATAATAAAATTGTTTTAACTGTTGGCTGTTGTTTATTTTTAAAATAAACAGATACCATAATAAAATAAGTTCTTACCTGTGCTTGACAGAAACAAAAGCGAGAGAAGCAAACCAAAAGAACCACCACCACTCTCATGATGAAGTTTTATCTCTTTGTAGAGAAATTCCCCTGGCCAGGATCTACCCCATTGCCAGCTGTTGGGTTTAATTTTTAACCATTGGTAAAATACTTTGAAGCGGGCTCAGAAACAATTATGGGAGCCTTAACTATGAACGGATCAGTCTGATCTCCCCACACGATTCCCACACCATTCAACCTGTTTTACTGTAAATGAAGAAGAGAGAACCAAAGGAAAGCCCTTGAAGCGATTACAAGGGAGAGCTTGGCAGGGTCTCTCGCTCCCCTCCTGTTGCCAAAGGAGACCGACGGAGGCGCGGGGCCATCTCCCGGCAGCAGGCAGCCAGCCCTGCAGGGTGCTGTAAGGGGAAATGCGTTCTTATGTGAGATACGTATGTCCTCATGCAGGCAGACGGACGGAAGAAGCAACTCTGTTAACTCCGTGCCATCGCGCGAGAGCAGAAGCAGCTGAGGTTTGCCCAGAGAGCTGCTCGGGCAGCTGAAAAGCTCAGAGCATCCCCCCCTCATACGGGCGGTTTCCAGGAGAAACGCTCTTTCTCTCGGCACAGCAGAGCAACAGCCCCCACGGGCACCCTTTTGCGACAGTGCCGTTGGGCGCTCGAGCCTCCTTTACGGCAGGCGGGCGGCTTTTTCCGGCGCGTGATGATGACGTCACGCGCGGCGGCGACGCTCGGATGGATGCTGGGTACGCACGTGTGAGCGGCTGGGGCTGGCGGCGTGGGTTGGGGTGCGTGCGGACGGTTGTTACGGCCGTTAGAGCCGTTGGTCTGCTCTCAGGGCTCGACGCTGTGTCCGGGGAAGCCGCTCCGTGGGAAGCTGGCGGCCCGGCGCCTCTCCGCGGGGCTGCGGCTGCGGAGCGTGCTGCGCGACCGTGATATGGTCGGTCGTTCCTGATGGGTAGCCGTTGCCGTAGGGTCATTAAGGTTGGAAACGATCTCTGAGATCATCTAGTCCAACTATCAACCCATCTCCACCGAGCCCGCTAGCCATGTCCCTCATGTGTGTCCTGATGTGTGTGTTTAAGGGGGAAGCTTGATAGTGATGTGTATGCGTGTTTTCAGTCGGGTGGCTAACTGTTAAACAGGACTGTCGGGAGACCTTGATTCAGATAGCACGTTAAACAACAAATACTTCTTAAACAACCGATTTCTGTCTGCAACGTAGGAGGCAGTAGAAAATGTCCTTTCGTGGAAGAGGAGGAGGTGGCGGAGGGCGAGGAGGAGGAAGAGGAGGAGGTGGCTTTAATCGCGGAGGAGGTGGCGGTGACAGAGGTGGCTTTAATCGTGGTGGACGAGGTGGCTTTGGACGGGGAGGTGGACGAGGAGGCTTCAACAGAGGCGGATATGACCAGGGCCCTCCGGAGAGGGTAGTTTGTAAGTTACTTGCAGACGCTGTATTTATTTAACTTACAGCTAAGTGTCGAAGATCTTCAGCTTGTTTGTTCTTTATTTCAGTACTGGGAGAGTTCATGCATCCGTGTGAAGATGATCTTGTTTGTAAATGTAAAACGGAAGAAAACAAGGTGCCTTATTTCAATGCACCAGTGTACTTGGATAATAAGGAACAGATTGGCAAAGTGGATGAAATCTTTGGGCAGCTACGAGATTTTGTATCCTTTACAAATCCTGTTGGCTTGTTTGATGGGTTTGCCCTAAAATGTTGAAAATAGTTAATTTCTTAGTCCTAGCTTATATGCTTAAAACAGGTTTAGAATGCCCTTCTGATCTGAATGTGTTACTTTACAGATTTACTTTTTGCATGAGAATTACTTGAAGTTCAGAAACTTTTTCTTCCTATAATAGCATACCAAAAAATGTAGAGGGAGCTCAAGTGTAATTTCTAGTTCCTTAACTCCAAGGAGTTTCTTTGTGGTTACATTTTTATGTATTCTTTTCTGCTTGTGTGTTCTTTGCACCTTAATACGTGAGAAGGGAAAAGTAATGTTTCTACAAAATGCTGTCTTTGTAACTTTTAATTTTGAGTAAAATTAAAAGCAATTATTCCTGATCATTAAGTTGTAATATTTCACTTGCAGTGATGTTTAGCTTCATTTGTAAAATATGAATTTAGAAAATGTCTGAAGTGTCTAAATTCTTCCATGTAATAACCCAGAGTGCTTCTTCTAACGTTTTATTTCTGAGGTTATCCTTAAAGAAGCTAACAGTATTTTTCAGTGAAACTGTCTGAGAACATGAGAGCCTCTTCATTCAAAAAAATGCAAAAGGTTAGCTGATCTCAGTAATAGAATTCTATTGTATGTCATCAGTTACACATGTAATCAAATAGGTAATAAAAGCTTTCAGAGATTTTATTGACTTTAAATCTAGCTGTCCTTTGGAAATGTTTTTTTTTTATTCATCCTTTTCACTTTTACATCTGTCATGCTCTTCTCTCTCCTAAAGAACAAAAAAAGGAAGATGTAACGAGTGAAACTTAATAAGTATGCATATCATCTGTATTTTAATAACTTCATAACTGATTTATTTTGCTCATTGCAAAAGGCAGTTTGACACAATGGGTTAGAACCAAATTATGACTGTTTGTTAAGGATTTAATCTCAGTATTCTCAAAGCCTAATTGAACTTTCTTTCCTGCAGTTCTACATTGATCCAGCAAAGTTGCTACCCCTTCAGAGATTTTTACCAAGGCCTCCTGGAGAAAAGGGTGCACCTCGAGGAGGTGGTAGAGGAGGACGTGGTGGAGGACGTGGAGGAGGAAGAGGTGGTGGTAGAGGTAAGACACCAAAAAAGAAATCTGCAGAGTGGTTATTTCATTTGTTTGTTTGGTGAAATTACTGTTCTGTACTTGAATAAACACATCTATTGCCAAGAAAAATGATAGGCACTTTTCAGTTTGATAACTCCGTTTATGTTTGATGACTCAGTGGAAGAGATAGTTACATCTTTCCAAAGCAACAGCTAGTTTCTGTACCATCTCTCCAAAATGCAGAAAAGGAAGTACACTTATCTATAACCAAGACAGAAAGCATGACTATTAACCAACTTGCATTAAAAGGTGTTAGATAATACCCCTTCGAAACAGTGAAAGCTGTATTTTTATTATGTTCTAAAATCTAGTTTGGGCAAAACAGTTTAAATGCAGTGTTTGAGGGAAGGAGTAGAGGACCTGGTAGTTCTCATCCTTTGCTTTTTAAGTATAGTCTGTGATGTACTCAGCTAAAGTTGAGTTCTCACCACTCTGACACCTTGTGTGCAAGGTGGCATAAGTATTTCAAAGTTTTTTGTTTTGTTGCTTTGCGGAATTCATATATAAATAATTGTAGTTAGCCTTATCATGAGTAAAAATTATCTTGGAGTTTTATTAACGCGTTAGTATTTTAGACATCGGATACTGGATATTCAACACCTAAGATGCTGTAGATGGTCCTCAGAAGAGATGAGGTACTAGGATGAAGCAGTTGACCATTTCTGATTTGGTTTGATTTTCCTTTCAGAAACTGTCAGTGAAAGAAGTTGTTATGTGTAACAGAATTTACATGTTTCAGAAAGTGTAATTTCTTTCCTATGTTCAGGAGGATTCGGAGGAGGAAGAGGTGGAGGAAGAGGAGGTGGAGGATTTAGAGGAGGTGGAGGAAGAGGTGGGGGAGGAGGAGGATTCAGAGGAGGAAGAGGTGGTGGAGGAGGTTTTAGAGGTAAGTGTGTAGATGTAGTGTTTCCATGATAAAAATGGCTCTCAGTTTCTGAAACTTTTAAGTATTAAACAGAATGCTGTATTTTCTTTTTCTCTCACGTGGGTGTTCATAGTTTCATGTGAAAACTTGCCGTGCTTTCCAGTAACTCTTTTAAATCAAAGTTCAGTATTCTCTGGTTTTTGATGCTTTGTAAAGACCATGCTAATTCCTACGTGAAAATGGTCTGTAAGAGCAGACAACAATGATAAATTATTTTATCAATTCATGGAGTTTTGTGTGTATAATAGATTTAACAGCGTGTGAGATAATCTGAATTAAGAATCTATGATAATGAATTAGGTGTTTTTCTTCCCTTTTAAAACAGGGAGAGGGCATTAAAAATGGAGCAATCAAAATCCTCCTGCTGACTCGCCACATCATCTGCAGAAGTGAGGAGCAAGAAAAAGTAGAAAAGACCATGAAAAAAATGTTCATAAAGAGCTGGAAGCTATGAAATGACAATTAATGACTGTCAACACATGAACAGAGTATGTAGCCCTTGAAGAAGAATAGAAGACTGCTCAGAACATACTTGAAATTTTTAAAACTAAAACAAGGTTCAATGTTACTCTTAAATCGTTCGTTTCTGGCAAATGACTTAGTTGATGCTTGACTTCATGTTGGAGTCTGGAGTAAACAATCAAACCTTTTTTTTAAGAAAAGCCCCTCTGGGTTCACTGCATGCACATTTGTCAGTATGAACTTGTTACCTGTGTGTGACTTGGATAAGATCTCTTGTTCTCATTGTTTTATATGATGTCTTTTGGGTAACCCTAAAGAGGACATGCTGTTTAAATAACCTTTATGGACCATTTTTTACAAACTAAACTTCAGATTTTTTGTCATTAGAACTTTTTTTAATGTATAATAATAAATACAAGGAGAGGAAGGTAACAAAGAATATTTTGTAGGTTCTTCTCTCTGAATCTTAATGAAAACCAAAGGCATTTAGACACGTTAAGGTATTATTTAATGAGTAACACAGAGTTAATTCTATTCTTAGGTCACCTCCTTGTATCTAATATCACTCATAACAAAATTGCTGAGAGTTTTTAACTGCTCCCCTCTTCCTCTTAGCCAGTTTTTCTTGAGGTTTTGATATCCTGATATATCACCTCTGTTGTGCTCTGAGCTTGCAGAGGGCTAAAATGAAATAGCCCATTGTGGAAATGCTGAGTCGTGGCCTGAACCAGAGAAGGAGCAGCTGGTGGGAAGGCAGGGCCAAGCCAGGGGAGCTCAGGTGCATGCAGTAAACCTGAGTGACCAGAAGGGTTGGTGCCAGGATCCGTCCGTTCCCAGACCTCATTTAAGGGTTGGCAGTGGAGGCAAGGGGATCTTGCTGGAGATCCCTATCTGCCAGAGGCCTTCCAAAAGTAAGCAGCTTTTTTCCTTTGTTTCTTTCTCTGTGGCTGCTGCATTTGGGCTTGTCCTGGTTTGCTGCAGCCAAAGGTTTTGTCACCCTGCTATTATTGCTGTGCTTTCCAACACAGTTTAGCATTATACCCATTATAGTGCTCAACTGCATGCAATGTTTTCAGTTTAGCGTTGCTTTAAAAATACATAGAAAATTCTGTATGAATACATTCTCAGTCTCTTAAATCAGATGTATTATGAGGAGTGTTGAGAACGTAGTAAGTGCCCCTTCTTAAAGCATACAAAAGCACCATGTGATCTGTTTTTAACTTTGGAAATTAAGTAAGAATTGAAAAGAATCTTACGCTTTGGATTTCATCATGAGTGAGGAGTCTGTTGGCAGATCTCATGCTAAGCATTTCTGAAGAGGGATGTGTAGCTCAATTGACGTGAAAACATTTTGAGCATCATGTTCAATGTGCATGGGAGTAAATTTCAGAATTGATTGTACTGTTGTACTTTTTATTTAATGAACATAATTGAAATGGAAATGGAAAATTGGTGCTAATAGCCCTTTGCTTACAAAAAGAAAGTGAGGTTATTTTTTAGTGTTAAAATTGGACAGCTACTGATCACTAACATACATATCTCTTAATTCTGAATTATTTCTGAAACAAAACTTGAGACAAGCTGGCAAGAAGTCATCAAGGATTCAGTTGTGTAGTCTGAACACTTGCTCTATATAGGATAGCAGTTAAAAATGTTTAAAAGAAACATTTAATTTTCTACTAGATCTGCTTTTATGAGAAGAAACCAAGTCTATTTGACCATGGCACCATCAGGAATTCTGGAATGCTGATTATTGTATTGGTATTACCATCCACTTAATTTTAGTTAGGTCGATTAAATACAGATCTTTAAAAGCATTTAGTCTGCGTACTCTATGTTACTAGGTCTATGGAGGTAGGGCTCTGACTTGAGGTATTGTAGAATTGTAGTTATTGTAAGCCATGTCTGTCATACCACATTATAAATGAATGATACCGATCTGCATCAAAGCTGGAACTGGTGTATTTGTAAATGCATACTCTGCAGTACTTGCACTCTTCAGTAATGCCTCTGTACCTAGTTGTGGATAGGTGAGTTAAGATCTTTCCTTATTCTTCTGGCATTGATAGACCAGGATAATGCAGTCCTCACTCTTACACCCAAATTCATGCTCTATGCTGCTGTTCTTGCTGTGTGCTTTAGAGATGTGCTTTCTCCTAGAGTATCAAAAGGCTATCTTGACATCACCTTTCAATTCCACTGAAGTGGCTGTTGACAAAGTGCCATCTTACAGCCTAGGACAAGAAGTGAATAATTTCAATCTTACAGCAGGTGGAGTCGTGAGTCATATTCAAGTCTGAAGCCATTACAAGGAAAGAGGCAAAGACTCACGAGTGGTTTTGTGACAAAGTGCAATTATCTTCTAATTGGGATACTTGAATGTAGGGATGCAGCCCTGACAGTTGTAGGACAGAAATGATTCTCTCTTACACTGACAACAACTAATGGATGTCTTCCTGAGATAGTGCTTAATAGTAATTTTTATACTGGTGCAGAATTACTTTCAGTTTGGCAAAACCTTATCTTGGCAAGAAATGGTATCTTGAGAAAATAAAGGTTAATATGTGAGATGTGGCAAGTAAAAAGGATTTGGGGGCCCCTTATCAGGGCATCTTGTCAGTCACCTGAAAGTCTCTTTACTGTAAAGTGTCAAACTTTTTCAAATAACAATCTAGAGACTCTGTGTGTGAGAAAATAATAATTTATTAATTTGTCTGCCTTACGTTTTGAACCATTTAAAGCCAACTTTAAGACAAAAAGAAGCAGTGTTATGCTACATAGGAAGGACAGCCCCTTAGAAATTTGCATTTTAACCAGTAAGAATCTATAAAATCTTAATGTCTCATGACTATATTGCTGTAAGTCTGAAATCCTATCTGAATAAGAATAGAAGCACATAAAAAGTCAGTCCCCCTCCTGCTTGTAAGTTTCTTTCAAGCATTGGAAGGATGCAGTTAGGTCTCTCTGGAGCTTTCTCCAAGCTGAGCAAGCCCAGCTCCCTCAGCCTTTCTTCATAGAAGTGTTCCTGCCTTCTTATCTTTGTGTCTCTCCTCTGTACCTGATCCAGCAGCTCTGCATCCTTCCTGTACTGGGGGCCCTAGGTCTGAACACGGTATGTCAGACAGAGCCTCATGAGGGGAGATGGTGTGATTTTTGAGGTAGTAAGCATTGCGTGCTCTGACTTCTATGGAAGTTGCATGATTGGAGATGCTGTTGAAAATTTTGCCGATGGTTTTGGGGGAAGGACACCAAATGATCATTATGGTTTTGTCTTTCAAGGTGGAATGATTAAATACTAGAGTAGTAGATTCATTATGTTATGAATGTATCATTTTCCCTTTCAAATCCCTCCCACCCTGCTCCTGCCTAATCCTCTTCTGACAGAGAAAACATCATGTTAATACAAGTGCCCTGTGAGCTAAGAGTGAGTGCAGTTTTATGCTATTAAAACATTTCCTGACAGTATTGTGACATATGATCTGTAGCAATGATGACTAATTGTCATGACTGCATAAGTTTCATACTAAAATTGGCTCACCTTTAGGTTGAAATAGATGAAAGGTGGAGAATGCCTATTTTAAAAAGGGATGGGAGAAAGCTCTATGGATATTTCATGGGTTAGAGAATAGAGTAGCTCTTCAGATATATGACCTTCCTCTGGAATGGCTTTGTTCCTCAGTGCTGCCTGGGGCAGTACATCCTGCTGCTCACAGATGTGGTCCCAGCTGCCTGTGAACTGGATACAACTGAAGAATTTTTGTATTATATTTATATATAGTATGAGTATAAAACTCTTTGAAGGGCAAACAGTGGTAAAGGCCTTTGATTGCTTGGGTTGATATATCCTCTTTGGGCAGGGTTTTGTTGCAGCTCATATTTACAAAGGATTTTGTAAAAGGCCTTTGCTGCTACCTCGTGATTGAAGAGACAAAAGCTGTGTCACCTTTGGTAAATGCCTAATGATTTTCTGCTTAAGAAAATTTCACCAAGTAAGTCTGGGAGAAGGAGAGTGTTCAGACTTAGCATGTTCAACACTCATTTTCTGCAGACCAGGACATTTTAGGAATGTGACGATCGAATTTTCTGAATTTCAAGCTATTCAGAAAATACTGGATGAAGTTCTTGTGTCTGCCATTGATTTGTGTGTTTCGATTAAATTAAGACTCTTGAAGAGAAGGAGGTATTTGACGATTTGAAGGGGTGGATACAGTAAAGATATTTTAATGTAACTGTCATTTGTGTTCATGCTGTGGTTGTGTTCCCTATGACGATTGGAAGTAATTCCAAACCAGGCTGAAGGCCAACTAACCAGAGTCAATTTTCTCCTGAGGTTTCTCAAGTATTGCACAAGAGATGTGAAGAAAAAAATTTGGAGGCATGTGAGTGCTAATCTCTTTAGCAGCAAGAACAAAACTTAAGCATCCTGTTGGAAGTTTACTTGGTTCTGTATTGCTCTTTGTTTTAATGAACAAGCTTTTCTCTTGCATAGATTGAGAGTATAAACTTCTTTGCACTTTGTCCAATTAGATCATGCTTGGAAGCTGTCAGCAGTAATGGTGAGGCAACCCTCCCTTGCCTCTTTTTTCAAATGTTCAGTCAGTCTGCTGGATAATGAATTTTGAATTTGCATGAAGGGATTCAGTAGCATTTTGTCCTCTAGATGAATTATTGCAAGGTATAGACGACAGTTTTGTGCATCCAAAATGCATTGGAATGATTCAGCCAATTCATCAGAACGTGATGCTGAAGCTCATTCTGCCTTCACGCAGACCGAGCACAACATAGTTGCAGCTTACTTAATAACAGCAGGTATGGGCATTGGCAAATTGTTGCATAACTTTCTCAAATAGAACTGTCGATTTGAATGGTTATTTTGTATAACAACAGCAATGTATTTCATTCTGACTTACAGGTGTCCACCGGCTTTTTTCCATAGTTTACTGACAAGCTAACAATCAGACTGAAGTGTGCAGAAACCTACATGATCTCTGCTCTATATTTGAAGGCAGTGTTCTGTGTTAAAAAATGTTTTGTTGATATGTAATTATAGAAGAGAGTAAGAATTAATTTCCGCCAGCTTGCAGAAGGGATAAAAATAGGACATAGCTGTCACATCTTGCATTTTTCTGTGATGTGCTTGAAGCTAACTTGAGATGTCTCGTGGGCCACATGTTCATAGTAATATATGTGTAGTCTGAGCATGTGAACAGGGTGTCTGATAGGGGGATGTAAGGGTTGGAATGTGACTGAGAGGGAGGGAGCTGGTCATTTATCAAAGAAGAGCAGACTCCACTTGCAGATGTATTTTTCACTTATGACACATGTTAGAAAAAGCATGCTGAAATGCTTGACATCATGTGTTTTCTATGACTGCAACAGCCTTTGGCTTAACTGGAATGATCGTTTTGTTGTTGTCATTTTTTTTATTTTCTCATATTATAGCTGCAAGTATTGCAGGAATGTTTTTCTGAAGCATTGACTGCTGTAGCAGTGAAATAACATCTTGGCCAAATACTGAAACCTACTGTGTTTAGAAACATATGCCTTCTGTATTTTTGGTATGGAAAATAAGATCAATTTATAAATACATTTCCTAGACTATACCACACATTTTCTATGTTATAATTAGCTGTTCAGATACTTTAAAATATTAATTTACTTAGAGATATGAAATAGTCATTTTATTTAGCGTGTGTGTTTGAAGTGGGAAATATCAAATCACTGGTATAGAGGATATTTTGCATCAAAGCAAATGCAAAGGCAATAGTTCATTTCAGATTTTTATGGAAATTGTTGAATAGCTGCATAGATATGCAGGCCTGTTGAGCAGCAGTAGGGCTGGATGATGGTGAAGTACTGGAAAACCAAATAAACTGCAGTACTACAGCATTGTTTGCAGGTAACTGTATCCATTAGGTACTGCAGGTGCCTACAGTCCTTTGTTATATTTTAATTTGGATTTACACTGTAGCCAGTTGGTATTTTCAGATAGTTTGGCCACCTGATGTTGAGGATTAAAGCTATCATTTATTATCCAGAATCTACTCAGCTTCTTCCTAGAATGGGAGAATCTGTCAAATCTGTCAGCTATATGTTGAACTTTGCTTTCTACATTAGCAATGTTTTTGACAGTGAGGTCTCTAGCATGTTTCAAACTGTGATTATTTACTTTGCAGGTGCTTTACCACAGCAAATCTCACATCTAGAAAATTTAGGTTGCGTTAATAAGCAGATATCTAAGAAATGCAATGAAAGTCAGGTACAGTGTTCAACATTATTTTCCTTTTTAAAAGGCTTGAACACCTTCTTTCATAAGTAATTGCTTTCTTTTCTGAGGAAGGAAGGCATTGTTAACTATTGCAGTCTACAGTAGTTCAACATATTAATTTCAGTGGTGACGATGGGGACACTGACTCCAGAAAGAAGCCTTCTGGTTGTCCTTCACCTTGTAATGGTGAAGTCCCCTGGTACAGTTTTAAATTGCTGACCAGAGAAGTAAATTCCATGTAATACGTGGACCTTCAGGGACTGTGACTCCGTCACCTCCCTGTGCAGCCTATTCCAGCGCCTGACCACTCGTTCAGAGAATCAGTTTTTCTTTATGTCCAACCTGAACTCTTATAAAGCATGTCTCATAAGAAGCCTGTACAGTTTTAGAAACTTGTGACTCTGGCATGTTTCCTCTCTCAATATGCTACCTACCAATAAGGCTGAGTAGGCTGTTGTGGAGGATGCTTCTTGTTGCTCACTTCATGTCTGGCCCCCAGCTTCCTGCTTTTGTTCATTTTAGGGGCTCATAGCATTAAAATGTTGCTCCTAAAATATGTGAAATACTTTAGGTGAGTGGCTGTACACTACCAACATAATCTTTATCATAATTCTTATGTACTATGCCGTACCTGAGAAAATACATGCTTGGGGTTATTAAAAAGAGAATCAAAAAGAGAAATAACTGAGAATTAATATCTTCTGCAGACCTTATTTCACTCCTGAGGGCAAAAGTTGGATTTCACTGTGCTGGATTGCTTGTTGCTCAGTTTCCATTGAGTCTAATTGTCTGTACTTGTTTGTGTCTGCTGTGCTCTGTGGCTGTGGTAATAAGGACGTGAAGTTAATATCCTTTGTAGAGCCAGATGCTATTATTTCAGACTTTCTTGCTCTGTATTCAGCATGATGCCCTATTCACTAAAGCTCTTTACAGAATTATCCTTACAGGATTGTAACAATGCAAAGAACAGTGTTCTTGTTCATAGATGGAATGTTTTAACAGAAAAAACTGAATATTTCTAAGGGGCATTTCCATGGATATTTCATTGTTGACTTTACCAGCATAACATTCTGCTTTGCACTTGTAATCTAAGGTGCCCAAGTTATACCAATGTCTGTAAGTTTAGCATTTGGTTCAGTGGTATTGTAACAGCTGTGTGCAACAAGGGAATTCATGAGCAACTTAAAAAATCCTGATACTTACTTACAGGGTTGGTTTATGCTTTTTTTTTTTTTTTTAATTATTATTATTAATTTTAATGTCTGTTTTCTTGAACATGTCACGGTTCTCTGTTTTGCTTATAAAGGGCTATGAGCCTTTCTCAGGTGAGGTGCAAACTGGTATTTTTAACTTTATTAACTCTTATGACTGTAATTAATAGTGGGTTAGTAGAGATTTAGATGATGGCAGTTTACTCTGAATATTTCTGAGTCTGAAGAGAATAAAATAAGAATAAAAAAACCAACCCTATCTTGTGGGATTGCTGTGTAAACTCATTCCAAGAGCCACGCGTTATGGTTTGGCTCAGAGGGAGGAAGAGCAAGAGAAGTGAATGATGTTGAGGTTTTATTATAGGTACCAGGGTCAAACAAAACTTGCTGATGCAGTGGATCCTAAGGAGCATGTTCTGAACCCTTTGGAGAGCATTATGAGGCCCTAAGCAAATTCTTGAGTCATTAGATATGAGACAGGAAAGTGTGCATGCTAGCTTTAATACTGTATTTCTCTATTACAACTCTGTCTACTCACCATTTCTTGTGTTACCTCATAGTCTTCAGGCAGAGTCTGATCACCTTTTGCGTCACCTCTGTTGTATACTTCTGAAGAGTTTAAATGTAAAAGAGCTAAAAGAGCTTGTCGCATTGCAGATCTTGGAGTCCCTGTGTTTAAGTTTCTGGCGTACAGGGAGATTGGGCTTTGGAGTACTGATTCTACAAAGAAAGCAGATGATGATCCTGTGCTAGAAGGAAAGAAACAGGGTAAAATATGTGCCCTCCCCAGGTCCACAATTACTTGTGAGGTAGGAGCAAAATCAGTATGTAGCTGGACTTCTTCCATGGCTATGAGACTAACTGGAGCTTGTCAGATGAAGTAAACATCTTTGGTACAGCTTCAGCATGCCACCATGGCAAGCTCCAAGGATTGTCCAGGCCCCTTCTCAAGGGTTAAATAATAAATGGTTTGCAGCGATGTGAGTCAATAATGATGCCTGTGAAGAGTTCAGGCCTAGTGAGAAGATACTAGTGTCTGGCTGGTGTGAAGGTAGCAAAGACAATGCCTAGTAACTCATTTTCTATATTCTTTTGCCTGGGAATATTACATTTACTTGAATATACATATACATTTTTTGAGAATTGAAGGACTCAGGAGGTGGTAGAAACTTTCTACTAGGTCAAGTGAATAGCAGTAAAGCTGTGCTTTTCTGCCAGTCAGCAACCTCTGTTCTTTTCTGCCATGGAAGACAGTGATGTACTTTGTGGATGAAGTGTTAAATTTCAATTGTATAGGAAGTCCCGTGTTTGATGAAACACCCCACTTCTGTCCCTTAATGAATCCAAGTCAGATGAATCTAATTACAAAAGCTATTTTTTTCTCTTTTTCAGGTGTTTACTCTTTGCAAAATTGTGCTTAACTGAAAATATTTCTTGTTTAGGACTTGAAAATGCAGTCCATTGTAATATTTTTTGCATGTGTCTTACTACCTTGTTTACATTTTCTGTAAAGTTTCTCTTTTCTGTTTCCACAGGGGTGATAAGCATTTTCAGTAACATTGTTGTGTTAGGCATCTTTGTTAAGTACAAAGAGCTTCGGACAGCAACCAATGCGATTATTATCAACTTGGCTTTCACTGACATTGGTGTTAGTGGCATTGGCTATCCTATGTCTGCTGCTTCAGACCTACATGGAAGCTGGAAGTTTGGACATACTGGATGCCAGGTATTACAATTTAGGCAGGGCAAAAGTTTTGAGCACCTAAATGCAAGTTGAGAAATTAGTAGCTGTCATTGATATCTGTTCTTGTAAGAAATAAGATGAAAATGCAAAATTTAACTCTAGGCATGGAGCTGTTGTTCTGTAAAGGCTTCAATTTCTGGATGTAGGTTCTGTTTTGAATCCCATTCTAAATTTTTAATGTAAAGTCTGAAAACACTGAAATGTGACCTTACATTTATTAACCAGAAATGTTATGTTAGCTTTAAGAAGCAAAGCCTTAGGAAAGGAAGTTCCCATATGAAGAAAGTTACAGCAGTAGTGCATGCTCTTTCAGTTACTCATTTGGTGGTAAACAGGCTTTGGATATGGCTGCTGTTTTGGTGATGAGCTTGACAGACCTTAGTATGTTTTGCCTGACAAATACATCTTCCTTAGGATGGAACAAAGGATATCCAAAGGAAAGGTCTGTGAGACAATTAAAAGGCACTATCAAAGATTTGACTTAATTTAAATAGCTGCCTATTTTGAAGTGTTAAGACTGACTGACAAATTGTACTTCTGTGGCACAGAGAAAGTGCCCTTTACTTACTATGTTCTGTGGTTTAAGTCTGTATTTAAAGAAACTGCTGGGCTTGGTGTTGAAGAAAATGAGCAGTAATGTGAAAGTGTGTGCCAAAAATGAGACTCAAGAAGAATGATAGCAACACTATATATTTTGGTCCTGTATATAGTGGGTATTTATAATCTGGCATCACTTGCCTGAGAACCCAATTACTTCAAACTCAAAATTGTTGTTCTTTGACAGGATGCCTCAGTTTTGATATCATTGGATTGACTTATAGTATGTTGAATTTGATATGAAATCTCACTATCAATGGTTTGGGAGTTCTTGAGATCATTTAGAACATGGCTCATGTCAACCCAAACCAAATAAATTCTGTCAGCTGAGACAGCTGAATGTCATGTGGCTGGCTCTGTTATAGCTGTGGGTGGCATGCAGTCTGGCGCAGGACTCTGAATTTTGGGAGTGCCAATGGTAGCACAACCCTCCTTGTCATTCTTCCCAGTCAGGCTGCTCATGGGGTGACAGTGCAGGTGCTTTTGGAGCATGCTGGGACTGCAGCACGTGTACAGTACTATCACCATGAATTGGTCAGACCTGACACCAAGAAAAATGGGGACCAATGGGGAAAATTGGTGTACTGTATCAGTGGAATAATACAAAGCAGAGAGAAGAGTGACAATTCAGGGCCCCAGATTTGCTAAAGCTGTACATGATTCTAATCCTTTAATGATGAATCAAATGTTATTTGGGACTCCTTAATGTACACTGAAAACATGAATTGAAAAACCCCTCACACTCTTTGTCTCTGAGTCTCAAATTTACCTGTAGATACATATTGTATTAGACTGTCTTCTTAGGAATTTTGGTGTGCAAATCGGCAGATTCCTTCTGAAACATCTCATTTAAAATGAACCATCAGCAGTTTGCCTGCATTGAATTAGTTCCTGCAGTACCTTGCTTACAGAAGAGAATGCTGGCTGAGTATAAAGTATCATTGTGCCTTAGATTCATTATACAAATTTTTGCTTGTGCTTTTGAAAGATTTCTTAGAAAAGCTATGTTATTTGTTTTTGTTTTTGTTTTTTTATAATTTCAGATTTATGCTGCCTTAAATATATTTTTTGGGATGGCGAGTATTGGTTTGCTAACTGTTGTTGCAGTTGACCGTTATCTGACAATCTGCAGGCCTGATATAGGTACTATCTGTTTGGTCAAACATTCTTCACTGTTAGACTTCTATGAACTAAGAGTCAACCTGTAATGTTTTCTTGTGAATGACTCCATAATTAAAGTGCTTGGTACAATTAAAACAGAGTATGATACTGCAGTACATGGTGAGCAATACAGTTTGCATGTATGGTACTGCTTGTGAACATGTGAATTTCAAAGGTAGGCTGTTATTTGGTTTATAAGTTGTATTTTCCTGTCGTTAGAGGGCCACATCTATCTATCTATATATCTATCTATATATATATATATACATACAAAAGCCTCAGTTATGAGAGGTTTTGACGTCTGTCAATTCTGCGTTTGCTTCTAGTATTGAGTCAGCACTGCACTGAATGTTCTCTTCTTTATCGCAGCTGTATTGGAACAGTCAATTCCTCTTTGTTATTACTTTCTATGTCACATAGGAGGCCTTTTGGCATGGTGTTAGGGTTAGGTTTTCTGTATATGCTGTGAGTTGGAGTGGATGATGAAATTATGTGTCTTATAAGTCTGGAAAACTTATATGTATTTCAGTGATAAGAAGCATGTATGCTACGGTGTTTGGGGGAGTGTAGTTCTGTGAGAGGATTGTTATCATTAACACCATGTAGGTTTGCTCTCACTTACTTGTGGTTTAAATTCATCACTAGAGAAGAAAAAGATGACAACAGTTTGTGACTATGTATGCTTTCCCACAGGAAGAAGAATGACTACCCGTAACTATGCCTCTCTGATCCTGGCTGCATGGATCAATGCAGTTTTTTGGGCATCCATGCCTACTGTAGGCTGGGCTAGCTATGCTCCAGATCCAACTGGAGCAACTTGCACAGTCAATTGGAGGAAAAATGATGTGTAAGATTTCACCACGCTTTTTCTTTTAAATTCGTTCTCTTGTTGAAAGTTTAGGCTATTTAATTTAGCATTGTGTGGCAATAAATTCTTGGTGAAGTATGAAGCCTAATTTATAAATGTAATTAAAAAAAGGAAATCTAGAGCAAGTCAAGAAAAAAGGTAGAATATGAGCGATGCTTGAAAACTAGAGGAATGTTCATTAAAAAAAAAACAAAACCTGCAGATGTTAATAAAAACTAAAGACTAAAGGTTTTTTCTAATTCTCTAAGAGTTTATTTCAAATTTCGTAATGAATTCAAAATATCAAATTCTTCAGTAACTTTTCATGGATGGATATTTGTAAGTTACTATGTTTTGTTTTTCTGTTTTATCAGGTCCTTTGTTTCCTACACAATGAGTGTAATTGCTGTTAATTTTGTTGTACCCTTAACAGTCATGTTTTACTGTTATTACAATGTTTCCCGGACAATGAAACATTACACCAGCAGTAACTGCCTGGAGAGTATTAACATGGATTGGTCTGACCAAGTAGATGTGACAAAGGTATGGTAAATGAGGGTATGTTTCATTTTAAGCATGTTCTTCTCCATTAGTTTTGGAAACATAGGAACAGCGCAGCCTTATAAGCATTTCTGTTTTATGCACTCCCGTTTCCTTCTTTCTTGCTAAATATTAAGTGAAATTTAGCCTTGGTGAAATCTCTTGGCTTGACTAACATCACTAGATTTTTTTATTCCTTCCAGATAAACAGCTGTTTTGGAGTCTGGGAACCACATGAATTTTCCTTGCCTCTGCCCTGTCATTGTATAGAAACATACTTCATCAACATCCTAGGAGGACTGTCTAAGACACTTTTACTCTTTTTGTCTTCAGAGTCTTTAGGTTAACCTGGAAGAGCACAAGTGGAACTGGTCAGAAATGCTCAGCTCTGCTTTGCACTCATGGCCTGTAAATGAAAGTGTGTTTCCAAGCTCCCAAATCGTGTGCTTCTTCTAATCCCTTGTTGTTGGTGGCTTTTTGGGTTTTTTTTTTTTTTTTTTTTTAGCCTATTGAGCTTATCTCTTTCTTAGGTAAACAATAGCAAATATGAATTACGGCATAGAATGATACATCCTCCCTGAAAAGTTAACATTCTTTTACCATATGAGAGTCCTTGAGAAAGCGTTAAGTGCATTAGCTCTTTTAATTTTGGGTGAAGATATGGTTGGGCATGATAAGAAAACATACAGAAATAAGGAGTAGACTGAAAAGAATGCACCTTTGCATTTGAATTAGTTATCAATGCAAACTGAACATTCCTTGCAAAATGTTCTTGTTACTGGATTATGAAGAAAAAAAGCAACAACTTAAGAACATTTTACACTTCTGAATTACTCAGAATGCTTTAAGCTGAGGATTCAGTTATAGCTATAGACTCAAATTTGTGAGGATGCATTTCTTCATCAGTTTCACAGTTGTCTATGAATTGTATTAAAAAAAACAACAACAAGGAAGCCATGTAGTTAAGCATAATTCTTCTTTAGAAATGGATTGCTTGATTTTTTCACACTTTGGCATCTTTTAAGCTTTTTGTGCACAAAGGACTTCTAAATGGAAGTGCTCATTTGTGTAAGAATCTCTGTTTGGAGTTATTATAGATGTTGTCTTAATATTGAAGTAGAAACCTTCTGTGGGTGGAGTAGAGCTTGCTTGTTCGTGGTGCTCCAAAACAACTCACGCAGAATTGTTGATTAACTCCTGTTTCTCATTTTGACTCTCACTGAAGGTTAGAATATGGGCACAGGTGAACAACACCAGGGAACCTTACACTAGGAAAAGAGCATTCCAGGAGTTCTGAAGTTTCATTTAGTTTTGGGGTGATTTGTTTTGCCTTCCTGATCAGTTTGAGGCTTCCATTCTGATTTCTATTACTGGTTCACATCCCTGACAAAAGCCAGAAAAGTCAGTCCTAGTTGATTCCACTCCTGCCCTTCCACTACTCTCAGGTTGTTGTTGTTTGGGCCTACTGGTGGCTTGATGTGTCTTGGTGTCTGAGCCTGGATGTCCCTGAGTGTTATCTGTGAGAGGAAGGCAGAGAAGACAGTTGACTGCTCATATCTCTTTCCATATAATGCTTGAATGTGGCTGTTGTGCTTCACTGAATGGAAGCAATGCTTCTGGGTTTCTTAAGTATAAGGACGGAACCTGAGTGTCACAGAACATTTACTTTATTTAACAAAACCTTAGTTAAACCTTATGAAATAAGTTTATCAGGTTGATTATTTGTCTTAGATATTTTATCTATTTTTTTATAATGCAAGACATTTTTTTCCTTGGTGTGAATGAGAAACGTCAATTTTTATATGAAAATTTAATCTGCAGGATGTTGAGTTTCCTTGCTACTTCTGTTCATAAGTATTGTTTGTAATAGCATCTCAAGGTGACCTGTTTTCACTGGATTCCTTTCACTCTCTTCACAATAGCAAAAAGAAATTGCATTCTGAGCTCTTTGTCTTGATGTATATCTCAAATCTGTTTTGAAAGGAAGCCTGTCCTTCTGACTGTTTATCTTCAGGAATCAGTTTATCATATTTTCTCTAGCAGGACTAGAAAGTAGTTTCCAGGCTGTTTATACCTGAACACAGAACAGGAAGAGTATTTACTGTTTAAATTAAGGTGATTTGTACCAAAGTTGGTATTTTCCATGATGTAGATGATGTTGACTACCTGATCATTTTTAAATATGGTATTTTATTTTTGTATAGTCATTCTCTGATGGATGTTGAAGATAAATATGATAATAAAGACAATAATACAGTTTCTCTAATGTTTATTTTGGAGAAGATGATTTGCTGATATGCAGTACATTTTCAGTGCTGAAGTGGTAGCCATAACTCACATGTAAAGTCCTCTGTGGCCCTTTTAATTTTGATGGTTGGATTTAAAATTATGGCTAGTGCTAATCACAAAGGAAAATTATAACAAAACAACAGCATGCGCCAAAAATATGGCATGATGTCTTATTAAATCTCGAAAATAAGATTTTGCTGTAAGATGTCAAGAATCATCAGGTGTTTTCATTTACATGTCATTATCTAATTCTGGATAACTCTTATCATTATCACACAGATGTGCTTTTGGAGTTAGGTTGTGAGGTCTTAATCTTCAGGTTATTTGTGTATTACTCTTGTTTTACAGATGTCTGTTGTGATGATTGTAATGTTTCTGGTGGCATGGTCTCCCTATTCCATTGTGTGCTTATGGTCTTCCTTTGGAGACCCAAAGAAAATTTCGCCTGCAATGGCCATCATAGCTCCTTTATTTGCGAAATCTTCCACGTTCTATAATCCCTGCATTTACGTCATTGCAAACAAAAAGTAAGTGTTCTTAATTTTGTACTGGCCTACATAAAGATCATCTGTAGAGTATAATAAACTGGTGAAGAGATCAGAGGGTAAACAGCTCTCAATTTTCCAAAGATAACCTTTTGGACAACAAAATCTAAAGTAAATTGCTTTGATCAACATCAGATTAAATTGATAAAGATTTTTCAAAGAATGTTAGTGAAGATTATGTAAGTTCATTTTGAGAATCCTTTTGTGGTTTCTCTGAGGAACTTATTTTGGAATTTTTTGAGTTAATCAGCAGCAGACAAGTTGTTTTAATGACCATGACCAAAATTTTAGTGAATTCCAAGCAAGGAATTCCTTGCTTGGCTTGAGATACTGTGGTTGATTAGGAGGGACTTGCACTTTCTCTTTAAATAAGTTAAGGCTGTTCTTCTATATTGAGGAAGCATATGAAGAGCTCTAACCAAGACATTGTTTCTGAATGGGAGCTGGGATCCTTCATTTCTTTTCTACCAAGCTACAAAGAGGCCATGATCTCTGTCTGGCTTGTCAGCTCTGATGCTGCTGAGTCCATGGAAGTCCATCACTTTTTCACCCTCTTCTCCAAACTTCGCTTTTGTTGTAGCTATACCCAGTCATTCAGTAAACAAAAGCTGCTGTGACACTTGTTGTGGGGGAAAAAAACTCGATTGAATTATTCCTGTACATGGAAGTAGAAAAGATTCAGGTCCTTCTGAATTCCAAATGTGATTTTTATTTTTTATTTTTTCCACTAAGCAAGTTTTACTGAAGTTGAAAACAGTTGTAATACTTAGAAAAGCATACCCAGTTTGTGTTTATATTTGGCTCTCCAGATAGTGATCTTTCTGCTTTCCCTTTCTTGTCCTTTGCAGGTTTCGGAGGGCAATTCTGGCAATGGTACGATGTCAGACAAGACAAGAAATAACTATAAACAACGCCTTGCCCATGAGTGTTTCTCAAAGTGCACTAACATCGTAAAACTCATTTCATTTTTCTGCATACATCTTGTGAAATGGAGTCAAATCTGAGTTACAGTGAATTTTTGGAATAATAATCTGCCTCATCCACTCAGCTGTTTTCTGTTAATCACTGCAGTATTTTTAGATAGGTTAAAAAGAAAAAAGAGAACAAAACAAAGCTTTGCAATTTTAGTTTTCAAGAATGAGGCTTATTGGCTTGGTGTTTCTGGCACAAACAGAAAAGGCCATTGAAGTGTTCCATGTGACTTGCAGGATTGGACAGGGTGACATGAGGGCAAGGAGAGACTGAAGTAGGAAGTGCTTAGGTTCAGTAACATAGATATAGCACCTTTAATTCCTCTTGCAAATGACTTTCTCTCTACTTTGCTTTCCAGGTCCAAGTTTTCCCTATATGTTTATATTTCTATATCACATGTGTGTTCTGACACTTTTTGCACAGTTTTGCTTCTGTGAATGTGGTGAGGTTATCAGAATATCTAGCCAAACCCCACAGCTTTCAGGATTTTGAAAGAGTTTAATGATATTTTGTGTATCTTTCAGCTTTTGGCTCACAGAATCAAATGAGTTTGTGGGATGGACTGCTTTTGTTTTAGTTTTCCAATGCTCTCCCCTGCACAGCAAATCCCGACAGTGGGACAAAATGCTCCCAAAGGGTTGTCATTCAGGTGGCACATAAAACAGTAAAGATGATTTCTCATTATTCCCAAGTCAGTCTTGTGGATGTCTGTTTTGTAATTTTTGAAAAAGAACTTTGTCAACATCAGCAGTGGATTTATTTGGGTTGGAGGGAGTGGCTGCATATAGGGCCATTGATGGATAGTAGTACACATTCTTGATGATTCTCAGATTTTGAGAATATCTTTTTGAATGCCAGTCCAAATTCTTATTGATCCTTCAGACACACCTCAGTCACTGCGGCTTTGTACAGCTACAGTTATACAGTTATTCATTATTTGGTTTCTTTTTTCTCCTAGGAGCTATAGTGATGGTCTGACAGATTTCCACTATAAGCGATGCAGTCATTTGGGAAAGCTAATTGTTAGATTTGTTAATTTGTGTAAAGTGTGTGATGTAATTTTTTGAGGTCCCCCCCAGAATAGTGGGTTAAAGAAACTTTTTAGAAAGTACACTTTAAGTCTGACCATGTGAGATTTAATTTAACAGGATTTTGAGAACAATTTGTACCAACAGACAGTTCACTTCTATCATTTTATTTTGGTATTATTGTGTATGCATACAAACAAAGTGTGGCTTTGCTGTGTGGAGATATTATTTAAAATTTGTTTGCTATTGGTAAAAATGTGTCTTTACAGGATTTATTTTTTTTTTTTTTGTTGTTGTTTTTTGAAGTTCCAGACACTAGGCTTCCTATTAATTTGCCCTTTTTAGAAATAAAGTCAATGCCATACAATATCTTCTTGTACCTGCTTTCTTCCCAGAACCTTGGAACACTTCATGGACAGTAGCTCTTGCACTGCCACTTGTAAGGAGTGAATGCATGTTTTACTACATACTAATCATACAACAAGCATGTATTAAAATAGCTTGGAAACATGTTGTGTAGAACTTGACACAGTGTGGTGTCCTGACATGAGAAAGAACAAGCTGGTTTAATGGAACCCTTTCAGGATACATTTGAAGGTTAAGCAACTAAAGATCTCAGCTAATCCGATGTAATCTGCTGTTACTAAATGGATGTCTGCATTTGCATCCATAGCATGCTGCACACGCATGTGTAGGAATAAAGTCTTCAGGGTATTTTTTTGTGTGTCAGTTGTGCTGGGTAGAAGCCATGCATCTGCTTTTTTACTTATACCTTATAATGAGCGTTTCTGAAGGAGTGTATGGTTTTTGTCCTTCACAATGCACTTGTGTTTACCATGGCAGAAGTGATGGCACTGGAACAAGGTATGCACTTTGTTATTTGTTATACTAGTTGGTTTACAGGGAAAAGGACTGAGGAAACTGGAAATAATGTCCTCACATACATTGCAGTTAAACTGTAATCATGATTGCTTTGAAATAATGGCAGAATTTACATTAGTGTTATTTGGCTAGCAGTGTTCCTGTATTGGAGCAGGTGGTCATTATGTTTTGTTTTAGTGGCTTTGTGCTTAGCAGTAGCTACCCTAAATTTTCATTTTCACTGTAGAAGGCAATTTCTGACCCTTGTTTTTCCTGCCACTGCAATGTTCTTTCTATTTCTACAAGCTTTGTCTACTGTAAAGTGATTCTGGTTTAAATAAATTCAGTAGTTTCTTCTTTTTATTCACAGATAAATAGTAATTTTTGGCAATAAAGAATTGGGTTAATTGATATTATTGTGTCAGTTCTGGGAGATACTGTTTCAGCTACTTATTGTCACAGCATATCTAGTATAAAATGACAGGAAGAGAAAGCAAAACTGAAGAATATAGAGAAAGGGTGTAGTAAATTTAAGGTAAGTTTCTTGGGGGAGGGGACTCTTAAAACTAATGCATGCAAACTGTATATCCAAAGGAAACTTCCTGATTTCTGGGAATGCAGAGGAATCTCATTTCACTGAAGCCAGTAGGAACAGGGAGTTCTATAGAACTCTATAAAGCTTATTGTTCCCGTTTAGACACCAGATATAGGGCTAGCTGTCTTTCTTTTAGAGAAATATGCTGGCATTTTCAATTTTCAGTCTACTCTGAGAAGTAAAAAAAGATACGTAAATGCTTTGAATCTTCATTGTGACAAACAAACAACAAAAAACAAAACAAAAACAAAAAAAAACTAGAAACTAGTATCCAATATTCTTCATTTTAATAAAATATGTCATGCAGCTCCAATTTGAGATAAATATGTAATTTACTGTACAGTGGCTTTTCTTTTTTGGTTGACAGTGAAACATCAGATAGAAGGTGATGCTTCCAAGCTTTGGAATAAAGCAAATCTAGATTTCATACAGAATTATTGTTGCTATTTATATTCATTTTCCTTTTAGAAAATTCACATTTGTCTTTTTAAATTCTAATGCAGACAATTTCTGATTTTTTTTTTTATTCTGTCACTAATGTTGCAGAAGTTAATAGCATTTAAATCTGAAATAATCTAAAAATAAAACTTTCTGACAAAGAAATGTAGATCTGTGTATATATATATATATATGTGTGTGTGTGTGTGTATATATATTTCTTTTTGATGCTAGGTCTGTGCTCTGTAATGACCCTGACATGTTTGAGATCCCTGTGAACGTTCCTGTGGATACTGTAAAACTTCGTATAGAAAAAACTGTCATACGACGGATTCCCACTGAAGCCTTTTACTATCTAGTAGAACTCAAATATTTGTGGGTGACTTACAACTGTGTAGCCAACATTGATATCAGCAGCTTCTACAACCTGAAACAACTGCATGAGCTCCGGCTGGATGGTAATCTGATCTCAACTTTCCCTTGGGAGTCCCTGGTGGAGATGCCCAACTTGAGGACTCTTGATTTGCATAACAATAAAGTGACCAGCATTCCAGCCGAGGCCGGCAGGTACCTAAAGAACCTCACCTACCTGGACATCTCCAGCAACAAGCTTACTACCCTGCCCTCAGACCTAATGGACATTTGGCCGCCCTTCTCAGAAGTTATCCCACCCAAGAGCACGGACATTCTGGCAACTCAGAGAATCATTCTGGGTATGTTAAGGATCTTGTATCGTTCCCTGTTAAGATATACCTAAACGTTAAGTTGAAAGGGAGGGACAGGCCTGGGATTCAGGTGGGTTCTAGTACAGGTCTTGTTTCTGGCTTGCTCTGCAGTTTGTCTGTCCGTGCACCTATGTGTCTGTTTTCTGCTATTGATAGAAAAATATACAGGAAAGACAGTGACCTTTATGTATATTGTTATCTCAGGGTTAAAAAGTGTGAGAGATGTACTGGATTCCTGCTTCCTTATGAAATATTCAGTATCTAGATAAGTGCAGGTCTTCCAAAAATTGTGCTTCTGAGGACATTTCCCTCATCACTGAATGTGGTTGTAAACATAATCATGTCCTCTTGCAGCTGTTTTTAGTAGCGACTTGCAAGCCAGATGAGTAGCTAGAATAGATGCTTAGTATGAAAGCCTATTCTTGAAATGCAGTAGTTTCCCCATGACTCATGTTAACCTTGCATAGTTCTAAAGCTGAAATTTCTGCCAACTCACATTGTGAATACAAGAGGAAGAATAAGGATCCCTGATACAAACATTGTCATGGTGCTTTTCATAGTATTTAAAGTGAACATTTAAGTATAGCTTGGCTGGACTCTCACTGTTCATAGTATTATTCTCTCTCTCCAATTCCTTTTAGACCATGACATCATTTCTTTTTGTGACCTTGTGTTTTATCAAGTTTTTGCATGCTTTGTAGCCTTGCAGGTACCCATTTACCATCTGCAGTTTCAGAATGTAACTGCATCAGGTCCCTTGATAGCTTTCTTGTCTGTCACTGTGTCAGCGCATGTTCTGGTGTTTTTGTAATGTAGCACAGCAGTGGAAAGGAGCAAAACCAGTACTGGGTGGATAACTGGTCTCCTATAATCTAACCGCAGGAGTTTGGTACCCTCTGTGCACTGTGCTGCTCAGTAATTCCACTTTCTTGATCCAGAGTCGTTATTAAGCATTAATTTGTTCAGCCATTTTGTTTCACAGCAGAAAGTTTGATCTGAAGCTCTTGTTCAGATGAGACAGTAAATAACTTCATAGATGAAAGTAGGCTGAATGATTACATGCATGGTAACTGTAAGTTTGCAGCTTTAAAAGGAACTTGGTTAATTTGGAATTAAAAAAAAAAAAAAAACAACTGTAAAATTAAGTCAGCTCAATACTCTATACTGAAGACAATAACACTGGAACTGATGGGCTAGATCTAATCCTCCTGATGATGTCCTGATGTGGGAATATCCTAGAGATTATTCAGTTGCCTTTGCTTCCGTAGCCCTCATTACTACTACTTAATAAATAAATAATTTAAAAAAAATCCAAACCCATTATTATCCCCACTTTTTCACCTCCTCTTTCTTCCTTCTGTGACATCTGCACTGTTCACATTGGTGCCCACACTTTGCCTGGCTCCTTCAGTCCTGGTAGGCCCTCTGAGACCAACGTTGACTTTTCTAGCAACATAGGATGTGACCTTTGGATCGTTTTAATGTATGACCTACAAGTGGGCACAGATCTGCAGAGAGGGATCCATACTGAGTTCAGAGCCTTGCTTCTCCTTTTTTAAGATTACACTGCGAGGGATGCTCTGTGCAGTCACTGTAGATTTCAGTTTGAGAATGTAGATGGATGGGTAGTACTTTCACTGTTGCACTGAGTAGGTCTACCTTAGATAAGCTGTGGGTAACATTGAATTTTCCTTTGTTGACAGCACAGCCTTCTTATGACTATCTCATTGCAGGCTGACAGTGCTTGCTGTGTAAGAAACTATTATGAATCAGAAATTGCTCTTTTTCTTTGGAGACTAGAAAGCACAGTACTTTTTGTGTAACTGGTCATTTTCAAAAGCTTCACTTCTACTTGGTGTTAGCTTTACTATCTGCATTACTGCAGCTTGTAAAATCACAGTTTGGCCACTCATACCCATTGCCAGGGGTTCATCCTTTGATCCCTGTTGAACTGTTGTGAAGCAGTCAGTTTTTAAGAATGAATAGTTAAAAGAAACAAGAAGAACGTCCTAGGAGTTGAGGTGTCTCTATATTGTTCCAGCCATAGGAGAAGCTGACTTTGAACAATGGGATAAGGTGTGCTCTGTGACATTATTACCTCTCTGACACCCCTTGTGCTGGAGTCTGAGGGAGGAGAATCATATCCCCTTGTTGCCCTTACTCTCCTCTGAAGCAGAGATAAGGATCGCAGGAGGGCCCAGGAAGGATTTCAAAAAGCTTCTAGTCTGCTGGGATGCAGATCTAGATGAACTGAACACTGCCTACCCTTTTGCTAAGGGGCAGCCCACTCCAGAGCCTGGAAACCTCTCCCACGGCTTATCTTTCAGTACAGTGAGAAAGTTTCTCTTAATATCTAACCTCAATCTCCCTTACTGTGAACTAAGCTGATTAACCTGATTAAGTATTGTCCTACATGAGATGAACATGCAGAAAAACTAATTGCCTTCTCTTACGATAACCTTTCATACATTTTCCTTCCCTGATGGCATTTTGCTTTCTTAGCTGGTTGCACTATTTCTTTCAGCTGCTTCTTATAGACTGAGTTTTTCATTTTATACCATATATACTGTTTCTCTTTGGACACTTTTTTTTTTTTTTTGGGGGGGGGGGGTGTTGAGGGGGAGGGGAGGAAGTGAGTAGAGGAGGAGAGTATTTATCTTTAAATGTGATGCCCACAATTACACACCGTGCTGATTTTGATGCTCAAGATTGGTGCTCTGCAGAAGCATTCAGTCTAGCCCATGTACCTACATGGAGTGGTTACTGCAGCCAGAGCACTGCTAGAAGCTGGAACCCAAAGCAAATAAAAGCTGTTTTTGTCTAGTCAGGAAAATAACAGTCAGATTCTACTTAGCGTAAGTACTTATGGTTTGAACTTTCTCTCCTTCTACTTCTGGCAAAACAAGATTGTCACTTGTATTTAATTAACTTCAACAGCAGCAAAGCCCCAGTTTCATCTGTGCAAATGTATTTTTTATTTATTTTTTTTTAACAGTAGGAGGCAATTTTATCTGGAATGTCTTGACTGAACAGAAAGTTGCATCTAAGAGAAAGTTCAGGTTCCCCATGTTCACTTTGAGGCCTCTTGGAGAAACCAAAGTGACTGGCAGATTAGTATATCTCCTTATGCCAGTTCATAATTTCTGTCCTGCTGGGTGGCTTCATTGCTCCCCACTGCATGATGTTCTGCAGTGTGTTATGCGAAGGGGGATCAGGGAATGATTCCTGGCCCTGTGGCTAAGTGGTTCTCTCTGCCTCACTTCCTCACAGTGCACAGCCAGCTCTCTTTTTAAACCTGGATGGCTATTCAGCGTTTTGCAAGACCTGACCCTTGGTTTTCTGAGGGTTTGATGGGATGTTCCAGTGTCTCTAAAATCTAAGTGAGCAGTGGAGGTGTCTTTTTGTCAGTTCAGGCTAACTGAATTAAAGGAAGAATGCAACTATTGTGCTTTTATACCATGAAACAGTATGTATCTTATATACTTGGTGGGCTGGCAGACTTTGCAGGATGGTTTTAAAGGTGCGAAGCTGCTGTGTGCTGCATGCTGGGGGAATGAATAGGACAGAGAGAACTATCCTTGAGGCGATTTCATCCAAGATCCCATTGGAAGAGGTCCCTGGAGTGTGCACAGATCCTGGCTTTGTCTTGGAGAGTACTCTGGGGAGCTGTTTGAAACAAAGCTGTGGAATGAGCTGACAACTAAACAGTGGAAACAATCAAGGAACCAGTGTATGGGTTCAGCTGGCCCTATCTTGGTTAGCACTGGAGCTTTAATCTAATACTTTGATCCAAATCACAGCTACATTTCAGCATTGGCTGCTGTACAGAGATTGATATTTCTGGCATGAGTGATGATAGCAGCGTTTTCCATATGGAAAATTACATCTAGCGAGTCACTGAGAGGAACAGAGGAGTTTTAGTACAGGATTTGACAGAGTGGTAGTAAAATGAAATCTTGCCTCTGTTGCTTTTAGAGGTGCCAAAAATTTGAAGCACAGCAGGTCCATTGGGTTTCCACTGATTGTGCTGGGCTTTGAGGTAGATGCTGCTCTTCCTAATACTTCACGCTTGCTATTAATGTATAGGCAGCACTGGGACACAGCAAGGGAAGTAGAATTTACAACTACTGATCCATGGATCAGTTTTGTAGCTTCCATCAAAAGAGAGTACTTGGTTAGGTTGCTTGTTTTGATGAATGTTTCAATTGGCCCCGAACTTGAATGTTTCATGTACCACTGTTTTGCAGCAATTGAAAGTTATATTCTAAGACCAGTTACTGATTTACAAAGGAAATCTTGCTTGTAACTATTTCAAATGCTAGAAGTCCATATTGACTTAGCAAGGGGAATTCTTGTTTACTATGAAGACTGCAGAAATATGCATGCATGGGCACATATATGCATGTATTTGCCATTTATATACATATTTGCATGTATAATGTGTAAAAGTAAAATATGCTAAATCGAGAATATTTTTATAGAGTATTTTATAATCTGTATTTAATTTTAACATGCATTGCATTCATATATTGCAGTGCAAAAATATTTAATGATGTTAGCTTTGTTTTGGTCAGCATTTCAATTTCAGGTCAATAACCTGCCTTAATATTTCTCTAAAAGAGGCCAGGATTTATAAGTATTTAGTATTCCATTAAATCTACATACCATTGGAGACTTAATAATTTTAAATTCTCTTCTTTGGAATTTGTTTCCTGGGGGCATTGTACCACATTCCTTTATTAAAGCTCCCCAGTTCTCCTAGTTTCTTCAACTTGTAGCTTTTATAAGATCTTTATTCTTTCATATGTTCTTCCTCCTACCGCCTTGTAAACACTAACTGTTAAATTTCAGAAGTTTTAATTCCTGTTTCAGTTATCTTCAGTAGCTAACTGAAGCGTAACCAAATTCAGTGTTATTCTTACTTCCAAGTGTTTTCATGTTTTTATTTTGGAATTCACGTGACTTGATGACTTACAACGGCTCTGCAAGTTTGCTGCAAATAAAGTGTGTGCTGCCAGGTATCAGCAAGGCACAGATAAACAGAAGGGATGAGCCACAAGCATAAGGGAGTTACTCCTCTAGCTCTAGGTATTATCTGTATATATGTCCTGCTTCTTCAGCCAGTGCTGCTGGACACCGTGACAGATGGGGGAGATAGGGTGCTGAACTGAAGTAACTCCTTTGTGCTGAAATACAGTAGAAAGTCTCCTGAGACTTCAGCTTTCTTCATCCACTGAAACCAGACCTTCAGAACAGCCTGAGATGATCAAACCTGTGTCCTGGGCTAGACTGAACAACCACCCAATCTAATGGCTTTGCTTCACAGTTCCTTCTATTCTGCCTGATTTGTTTAGTCTGTTTAGTTTGTAATATTTTTAGTTCTCCTCTTCAACACTGGGAGAATGTGAAAGCCATGTTTTAATATATTTGAAAGACCTTTTGCATTAGTATTAGAAACAATAATAAATCTGTCCTTTCTTGCATCAACGCTTGCAGGAAGCAGAAGGTAACATATGATATATTTTTAGTATCATTTTGTATAGAGACTGCGCTGGAGAGTTCACATGCATTTCCACATTGTTTGGTACAGAGGAACTGTTGGCTGGGGACTTGTTTCCAGGGGATCTTGACTCCCTTTTTATACCTTAGGGGGAATTTCATTTTCAAATACTCCTACAGTCTCTTCTACTTGAAAAAGTAGGGAAAATTTACTACTTATAAGCAAATGAGAATAAAAAAAATACAGGAATATAATTCCTAACTGCAGACTAAGGTTGCCTAGATTAAAAGATAAGTACAAGTAGGCAGATGCATATTCTTAATCGGGCAGAGCTTTGATAAGGAAACAATTGATGTGCTTAGACATGTGGCAAACAGTCAGATGAAATCACTTTTGCTTATAAATATATATTTGAGTTTCAAAGGAAGTTAGTTTTATATTTTGGAGATTCTTTTTTTCTTAAAGAAGAGCTGTTGCTGATGAGACTTCCTTGATTTCTCCTTCTCCGTTCCTGAGCACAGTAGGTGGTGAATAGATACGAAATCTCTTGTGTCTGGAAGGGGTGAAATTGGATTGTGATGTCAAAGTCAGGGAATCTCTTCAGGTCAAGTCTTGTTTTAAAAACTGGGATTAATCAGGGTTTATCACTATTTTAGCCAATCACTGCTATGGTGCTTAAAATAACCTAATCTCAGTCAGGTGATGAAAGGAACTAGTAGTTAATTATTCATATACTCCTTCATCAATAGGTTTCTTCCAAAATGGAAGGTAGGTATTTTTCATTTGTTGTTTTGATAATTCCTAAAAACACACCCTGAGAAACATTGGTAGATGTTTCATTTTTTTCTTTTAATATTTTTATTGCTAAGTGACTTTTCTGTTGCACTAGTCAGTAAATTCAGTTGTGAGCAAATCTTGCATACTATCCCTCATTTTGATCAATAAGTTCTGCTTATTGCTAGAACTAGAAGAAAATGAAAAGATTAGGCCCAAAAGTACGAGATATTTGAACCCATGAGTGATACACTGTGCAGTTTTTTACCTGGTAAAGTGAGTGTTGCTGTGTTGAGGTCAACATAGCATCTGAGATGACACCATCTGATGATTTAGTCACAGTTCTCAGAAGTGACTACTCTCTTTTGTCATAATAACTTTAGCAAATGGAAAAGCTTCCCATTCAAAGACCTTAGAACCAAGAAGCAAATGTTATAGCCTATAACAAAAGAAGAGACAGTGTGCCATCATGAAAATCATTATAACAGTCAGCTTTTCCCAGGGTCTTTCCCATTTTCCTCCATTCTCCCGTATTTGAATATATTTTTGTGACTGTCATAAATTAAAACCAGATTTCTAAGAATATTGGTATGGTTCAGAGACAGATAAGAACGTTGTTGTCCTAGAGCTTTTTCTCCTTAGCCCATATCCCTTTTTCCATAGACAGAGATATTGATGTAAGCTCTAACCCTACTCCATCATGTTCTCTGCAAGAGTAGACCAAGTGTCTGAAAATATCAAACTCTAAGAGCCCAAAGAAGTAAGAAAAGCAGAGGGGGTGTCAGAGTTCAATAACCCTGAGAAGCTCTCTCCAGAGGCCACCATCAGGTGAAAATGTGTCATCGGTCTTAAGATACCTTTTCAAAGCGTTTCCTCCTAGATAAGCAGCAAAGTTATGTAAAGGTAATGCCAATTTATTACTATGCTTCTGCAAATTTATATGAAGATTTAACGTAAAAAGCATTTGTAGTCTTTTTCACCTCTGCAAAAATAATTCCCTACCTATCAGTTAACAGGAAAGTTAAAAGGAGAACGGTAGAAAAATATTAGTTCAAAATAGGCCTATGGTTCTTCTTGAGTTGTGCTTGATGGTAGTTATATGTCACACTGAAATTACATTTGAGTATTGCCTGACAATGCTTTTTTGTTTTGTTTTCCTATTCTCTCTTTCTTCAGGTTTGCAGGACAACCCATGGTTTTGTGATTGTCGCATTTCAAAGCTAATTGAATTTTCCAAAATTGTGGACAACTCAGTCATACTTCTTGACCCACTGGTTACGTGTAGTGGTCCAGAGAGTTTGGCAGGAATCTTGTTCCAGAGAGCTGAGTTAGAACAGTGTCTTAAGCCATCTGTGATGACATCAGCAACCAAAATCACCTCCCCACTGGGAAGCAATGTTCTACTACGCTGTGATGCGACTGGATACCCAACACCGCAGCTTACTTGGACTAGGTCAGACAATATACCAGTGAACTATACAGGTATAATAGCTCTTTTTCAGAAATAGCCCTGCTAGAGGACATGAGAGATCCTGAAATTGATGGGTTTCCTGTGCTTTGAGATCATTCTTATTAGTAACAGTGGACTTGGTATTGCACCATTCTGGCAGATGCATCCATGAAACAGCTGCTAGGAAATTCTCCAGGTCCAACACATTATTCTGATTCTGTTTATGGTCTGTAATAAGAACTGTGTGTGTGAAAATGGATGAAGGAGGGAAGAATGAAGAAAAACAGAGATTAGAATAACTGGGTAATAATTTAGAAGCTGAGAAGCAGGAAGAATTCATTACTGAAATCTCCTTTTTGGTCTGAAATCTTTGTGATGTTAGGAAAATCTAGTGAGCCATAAAGGAGCAACTTATAGCACTGTAAATGTGGGGTTTTCCAAAAAAAACACGTTTTCTTATTTGCAAATGCTTATTGCTTATTTGCTGTGCCCATCTTGAATACTAAAGAAACTGCAATTGTCTAATACCATTCTTGCTGTAATATGCTATCGTAGATATTTATACAGTAATGTCCAAAAAAAGTTGATTGATAATGGCAATTAGCTAGCATTTATTGTAACTCTTAGCTCTGAAGAGAGTAATAGCTTGAAGTATTGAAGTGTTTTATGACAATGGTAACTTCTGTCATTTTTTTTATATAGCTGTTATGTTCAATGTCACTTGAAATCAGAGGGACATACACTTTGAAGTTGCTTTGCTTTAAGATGTTTCGATCTCTTGTTTTCATTTTACTTAATAGAACTGCAGACTACCTTTTAATTTCTCCTGAAATTCTATTTTGAGCCAAGTTGAGCACTGTTCTACAGAAGTTCTGTAGTTAACATGTATGTGTGAAATTTTTTTAAAAAACATTTTGTCCATATGCTGCTTCATTCCAGTGGTAATAATTTCAGAGGAAAAAAAATAATGCTGCTTACTTTTGCTTTTAGCTCCTTTTTATAATACTTTGTTTTCTTGTAGTGATTCAAGAAACACCTGGGGAAGGTGTCCGATGGTCCATACTAAGCTTGACTGGGATTTCGTACAAGGATGCAGGGGAATACAGATGTAAAGCAAAGAATTTAGCAGGAATGTCAGAAGCTGCTGTTACTGTTACAGTGGTTGGTGTTGTTACTACAACTGTGTTGCCACAGAAGTATGGAAGGAAGCAGGAGGCTGAGAGACAGAATACCACACTGGAGGAATCCAAGAAGGAGCCTGAGAGAACAACTACACCTCTTTCCACCATATCAACCTCCACAGTACAAGTTACCACTGAAAGATCAACAAATGCTAGGATTACTGACAAGAAGCAGTCCAGGTCCATGGTCGATGGAAAGAAAAGTTCAAAGACAAATGAAAGCAAAAAGCAGACTGGGGGCACAAGCAAGAAAGGTGAGGAGCCTAAGCAGATTGAGGAGACAAGCAAGAAAGGTGAGGAGAATTCACTTAAGGCAGCAGTTATGGCTGAGCAAAATGTTACTGTGAAGGACCTAAGGGTGATCACTGAAACAGATGAAAGAGTGACTCTGACTTGGAAAACTGTCAATGCCTCAAGCAACACTGCAGTGACTGTGTTATATTCAAAATATGGAGATAAAGAGATGTTGCCTCTAAGCACTGATTCTAGCAAAAGCAAAGTCACAATTGATGGTTTGCAACCTGGTACTCAGTATATGGCATGTGTTTCACCCAAAGGAATGCCACCCACAAAAGAGCAGTGCATTATTTTCACTACTGACATGTTCAGTGATGAAAGCAGCTCTCAGTTTTCTATTTTGATAATTGCCAGCAGTGCAGCATGTGTAGTTGTTTTACCTTTGATCATTTTTTTACTCTACAAAGTTTTAAAACTTCATGTGAAACCCAAAGCTCCTAAGGAAGCTGACCTTGCAAAAGAGACTTATGTGAAATTTGAAACACTCTCTCTCAAGCCTCGTGCAGTGAATGCAGGAGGAGAGCTCTGGGCAAGAAGGTACACAGATGAGTCAGAAAGACTTCTCCTTTGTTCTAGGTCAAGCATGGATTCTCAAATGACCTTCAAAAGTGAAGGCTCTAGGTCTGAGTATCTCTGTTGAACCGGGGTAAGGATGGAGGAGATGGAATATATAATATATAAAATTATTTGAAGTGATGATACTGCATCAGGAACCAGGTTGTTATCAGGTAGCGGTCAGAATATATCATCTGATACCATGGACCCTACCAGATGGGTAGAATGGTGGATAGGAAAGGGAACTGAAGATTTTTTTTTTCTGTATGTCTGTGACTTTGGATGTGAAGGAATGGCATTCCTTGAAAGATAAAGATAGCGTGAAATGGTTACTTGCTTAAAGATCTCCTTTAATTGAAACATCATTCATTTATTTCTCCTCTAATTGAAACATCATTCTGTTTTCTCTCATTTAACTGTATGATGTACTCATTGTATGAATCAAACATTATCACATCTTTCATAAAAACTACGTATTTAAAAATGATAGAAAAAAACTCAAATCACTTTTATTGAAGTTGAAGCTTTGGAAATTTCTCATACAACTTTGTAAAGTATATAGAACTGGAAGTGATCCTAAGTATCCACAGTTTATGAACTCTTGAGAGCTACAATATATATCATATTGTCATTTTGGTGGTGCTGTGGTGAAGGAGCATCTTTAGTGTTCTGAAACTTGGGTAAGATGTCATTATGAGTTACTCGGGGAGTGATACTGGATATTGATACTATTAATTTACAGTGAACTATCTTATTACAAAATCCCAGCCTTAGAATTTATTTGCATTCATGTGGTTCATACTTCAATTTCAGAAATCTCTCTACAGAGAATTTTATGGCATCTTGTAATGCAAAACACAATGCCACATAGTGGTATTTTACACTGTATTATATACTACCCTGTAGTATTATAGTATAGATTCATAGATTCATTAGGTTGGAAAGGACCTACAAGATCATCTAGTCCAACCATCCTCCCACCACCATCCCTACACACCAAGGTACTAAATCAAATCCCTATATACGTATACTTTGAGATACAGCAGGAGGTCTTGTCCTCAGGCCATGCTGGATACCTAATGAAGCTTAGTGAGCACAATCAAAGTTAATTGTCAGAATGCTTCCCAATATTTAGAAAATCCAGTGTTAGTAATAACAACAAATATAGAATTATGTGTAACAAATAATAATAGACTGTATTCTGAAGCTGCTTTTTCAAAACGTGAAGTAAATAACAGAGCTGTATTATTTAAGGTTCAGGTGTTTTGGTTAGAATTGTGTGAATTAAGAATAACATTTTTTTCCTAAAAATGAAAACTGTTCAGTTTCATTGGACCTTTTTATACCTAAAAGAACTGTTTACTTTACTTGGAAACTGAGAATCTTCTCTTTCCAAACCAAGAAACGTTACTTAGCAGCTACAAACCAAAGCTTAGTTAATTAAATTGCAAATAGTGGCATTTCTTGGTGAAATTAGGGTAGCATTAAACTTTACCCACTGGAATGCTGGAGAGTTTGCCTTGTTTAAAGCATAGGCTGATGAGGATAACTATTTGTCACAAAAGCAACATAAATAAGATAATGGCAGAAAATAAATACACTCAAAATTTCCCTTAATATCTCTACGTGTCAGGGATAACAGGACCAATATCTGAAACTAAGGGAGATGCACTAAAGAAGCAAGTGAAGTGTTAAAAAATGCAAAATTAATTTGCCCACATGTGCTTTTAGGATTGACGTTGGTGTTTCTTCTGTTACTAGTATGCGTGGTAAAAATTGATCTACCTTCTTCCATGGATAATTTTGGTTTCAATGAATTTATTTTTAATTTTCTGAGTGGAACATTTTGACTTCGGATATATATATATTTTTTTTTTAATTTGACATTTTTTTAAGAAAGTAGTTTCTTGTGTCAAAAGCATAATTTGTCTGAATAGATATGAGATAAAGTTTAATGAGATCTAATGTGTTAACTTGAAGTGTTACACTACTTGCCTTCTATGCTCCATATAGATAGTAGAGTCAGCAGATGTTGCTGAAGGTTTTCCCACTGAAAAACTCTGTTTTTCTTCAATAAAAGTGATTATTTTTATCTTTTTAATTCCTCAACAACATTTGATTTTAGATTTCAAAGCTCTACAAGAAACTTGAATCTAATTCTAGTGTGATTTTTTTAGATGCTATGTCAATGTATCAGATTGTGGCAGTGCAAAGCTTATTTGAGAAAGCTCATTTGCAATTGTGAAACCTATTGGTTTGACTAATCTTTGGTGACTTAATATGCTTTAAAGTTAGGAATGAGTTAGGACCACAAGCATTATCAGTATATTGAAGATGGAGGGTATTGTGAAGGACTTTTTTTTTTTTTTTTTTTTTTTTTAAAGAACACCATATACATTATTTTATTCCTACACTTGAAACTATGAAGTTATATAACCTGAACACGTGTCTATACCTCATGTCGAAACTTGTTGGAGAATTTAGATAGGGATTGAGTGCACAGTAATGATGTGCACCTTGCATCACCAAGGGGTGGTGTAATTGAAGTGCTGAAGATAGTTTTGTTGTGTTGTTTTGTTACCCATAATCTATTTGTCCAGTGTCTTCTGAAATGGAATGCTGAGTGAATCATCACAATGAACAGTGAGTGACTGTAACCTATGGTTGGTCAGAAGGAGTCTTTGGAGAAGGTTTGACCAAAGTTCATGTGCGGCCTTTCATGTTTTTGCACTTTGTTGGCTCGATTCATCCTGTGTTTCACCAGAAAGGTTAGAAATCTTTTTATACACTACCTGCAATGAAATAACTGAATTCCAAATAGATTCAATTTTTACTTAAAAGGGTATCAGCACTTATTATAGTTAAAAACAATTCTATCTTCAATGTGCACTTACTAAGCCAAACCTGAAAATCATATTTTAGTCCTTTGTGTTGCTCACACTAGATTTTGTATTCTTTGCACTACTGTAAGAGACTCATACTTGTCCCAGTTAGGGGATTCGGAAAGAGAACTCTTTCATGTGTACTGTGAAAATGTCTGTAATAGCAACACCATGTATATTTGGGCTTAGTTGATAGACTAAGGAATTGATTTTTTATATTCATTACCTTTTCAAATAAATAATTAAAGTAGTAGTTGTTTTGATGTGAAAATAAAACATTGTTTTTATATGTGACCGTGTACTTGCCTGATCCTTCCTTCTTTATTTATAGCTTTGGACTGTATGAGATGGGTGAAACTGTGGGAATAAGAGGAAATTTAAGAATAAATGAGAGAAAATACAAAAGAAGGCTGAGAACGGGGTGGGGGGGGAGTTAAACTGAAACTGGAGTTAAACTTGAAACTGGAGTTAGTCTACTAGGGTATTCATCAGAAACAGTTCTGGATAGGGGCTGAATCCTAGATATAATATACCATAACAGACTATCGTGATCTATAATTTTCTTTTAAAACAGCTTATTTGTTAGGTTTGTGTCTAGAAGGTAGACCAAAATGAATTTCATTCATGGACCCAGAAATATCAGCCTGAAGTACTCAATAGCAAGGAGAGAATTCTCTCTGTAATGCTAAGTATGTTTTTCATTTGTGTTTAGAATGGGAGTCTTTTCAATTGGTTATGCAGAATTACGAACAAAAAGGTATTTCTCAAGAACTATATAATAACTGCATTTTTTAAAATTGCTTTTATTGTTGTTTATATTTTTATGAAATAAAATCCTAATTTTGCTTAGGAAAGAAGATGAAAATGCTCTGATTATTTCTGGAAAGTTATTAGTACCTGTGAGGCATGTATCTTAAATATTTTTGCCTAACCAAGTCCTGTTATTTTTGAAAGATGTTGAGGGTGCTATGAAAAGAATTGACTGCCCAAACTACAACTTTACATCTCATGACAATGGAATATCCATTTGTCCACAACATGTCAGTCTTCTCCAAAATGTGGTAACTGCTATGAGTATGCTTTATATGTATGATGAGTAATAAAAGTTCAGATACATCTTTTTAAGGGGGAGTGAAAGGTATTTGGCAGTGGCGTGGGGGGTTTTGCTTTTGTTTTAATGAAAGGAGTATGACTGGCAGAGAATTTGGTGAAATATATCATGTTCAGAGAAGATTGAAATTGAATGCTTTCTTCTCTCAATATAGGGTAAAAGAACTTCATGCACATATGGATTGAGGGTGTAGAGATAGAGTGTTCCAGAGTTACTCAAGACAGAGCTCATGTGCTTTCTTCTGAGGCCTCTGGTACTGGCTTTTGATACCTGAGACATGCTGCTCAACTAGGTGGAAAGTATGAACCATCCCGAAGGATGATTACTAGTAGTCAGTTTAGCTATTATCTAAATGCAATGGCTTGCTTATTCACTAAAAATAACAAGTGCTTTGTTGGTGTATTTTCAGTCTTTCCATTCAATTAGGCATGCAGTTGTATGAGTCCTTTAGAGTCCTCAAACAGCTGTTTCTCTAATCCTTCAGAGTAAATTCTTAAACAGATCTCAAAATCATGTTATTGCTTAACTCTCTAGCATTTATTCTCCCAGTTTAATATTGTTCGGTAAATAGGAACAAAATTATGTGAAAAGTCCGCTTTGTAAAATTTTCCAGTCTTTAAAACAATTGTACTTTTGTGGAAGAAAAGGGATATAAAGTCCAGTACTTGTAAGTACATTTTTTACTGTGAGAACCTGATTCAATTAATGATGCTGAAGTCTAAAGCCTTGGGCTGATCGGATCAACTTCTGAGTCATGTGTCCTGAATTTTATGCTGCTAAGATTTAGCCAAACATTGGAATCTGCAAAAATAATCATTACCAAGTTTATTTCTTTTTAGTTTAATAGCCTAGTCTCCTGTGCTGAAGATCACATGGAAGTATAAATTGAGGGAGAAAGAGGTCAATATAAGGATATAGTAAACAGCCAGCTATGAGACATACAAAATTAAATTCAAAGTAATAGCATTGATTTTTCCTGAAATTCTAACAGATTTTTGATAGAGCGTTCTTTTATGTTATAATAATCCTGAAGTGTGCTGCTTCAGATCATGCGTGAATGACATTATTTATGGGTGTTTTCATGGGGGAAATTTGTAGGCCTTGAGATGCCTCTTTTGGTTTCTCCATAACTAGTTTAAAAAACAAAACAAAACACTTTTATACATCTTATCCTTTAATGCAAAAGTGATGTGGTGGCACAGTTTCCTTCCTCCTGAAGCAGGAGAGTGAAATCAGAAATTGTAACATTACTGCCTGTTCTGGAACTCAAACTCATAGATGAGGGTCATTTCCACCTTGCAGATTCAGTGTTTTGTGCCACACCTGCACTACATCAATTTATACAAAACACTCAGTTTCTAGAGGTCTCTTCCAATCAGTTTGATTTCAGCCTAAAATTTGAGCATAGTTAATTTTAGTTGATTTGTCCCAATTATTTCTCTACATGAGGAAGAAATCTTCCTAGAGGGGTACTGGCTCATTTTTGTGACAAAATGTGGTTCTTTATCTTTCTTGAGCATTCTGTGCTCTTTGACAGAGGAGCAGACATTCCCTTTGGATATGGTAATCAGCAGCAGAAACAATGTAAGCCACGTTTTTCACAAGCCAGACAAATAATGTTCTATGTTTTGGTCAGGCACAATGGCTGAATAGAGTTGTCCAGCATTCGTATATGTAGTATTTCTCTGCGACTGGGAATTCATGAGGCGAGGTTTTGAGAGAGAGCTAATGCTGTTCCTTGTTTATTGATAGTGAAAGTGACGTTTTCTTGACCTTTTCAATGGTGATTTAGCTTTACTGATTGCCTGAAACACTTCACTTTCAGGCAGAAGTTTAGCTAGTTTAGTGTGATGCTAAACTTGGGTGGATTGGGGATAAAAATTGGGAAAGGGTTCTGAAAAGTTACTCTGAACTTCCTGACCCCACATCCTGGGAACTGCAATTCAGTGGTGTTTCTAAGTCCACAGGCATTTCAGCAGATGCTGGCAGTTCAAGAATGTGAAGCAGTACTCCAGTTACAGTGAGATGAATCCTGTTGCACGTTGTTTCAAGCAACTTACAGGCATCAAGAATAAGTTCACATTAATTAGGACAGTGTCTCCTGGAAGGCTGGACCAAGTGAGACATTGAGAGGACACTTCAATGTCTCAATAATTTCAGCTGCATGACAAGCAGATGACAAGCCACTTTCTGTGTTATAGTAGCTGTTAGACAAAGTGTTCCTTCCTGCTGAGTTTCAAAGCTGCCATGATAACTGCCTATTAGGCAGTTGTCCTAATAACTAATAATATGCCTGATAGCCTATTAGGGAGACCATAGGTGATCAAGATCTTTCACGTGGAGCCTGTGCAAGACTACTTCATGTTTTCCTTACATCACTGTAAGAAGATGTAAGCAAGCACTGATAATCAGAGACAATTGAAAATATTCATGATTTTTTTGATCTGGTCTGTATATCTATTGGGAACCTATCTTATATCTGGTACTTGTGCAAGAGCAGGGAGCTCTGTCTGGCAGTTTCATTGCAGTTCTACCATCTTCAGAGGTCAACAGTTTGTGAGAAACAGCCATGTTATTTGCCATAAAGGTATTATTCGCAGATTTTAAGGTACTTTTTGTCTCAGAAACAAGGCTGCAGAAAGGTAAAGTAACTGCCATTTAAGAAGTAACATGCTATTTCCTTCTTTGGTATTGGCTGACTACTTTTTCTGATTTTGTGGAAATTCTTCTCTGGTAAATCTTCAGGGAGCCACAGAAAACAGTTTGTTTGGGTTCAGTAGTCAAGTCTGATGAGTATTTCTTCAAACCCTAACCACTTTGAGTGATGATTGCCAAAGTGTTTGCTGCATCATTAAGAGTTGTTTTCTTTTTATAATCTTGTAAATAGCACGGTACTTCTAGGAGTAGCCCAACTTGTTTGTCAGGAAAAATTATGAAAACTTTAGATGTAAGTTTTCATCATAAATTGATTTATATTTACATGTGAAGTAAGGGTATGATGCTATGCAGCAGTGCAGGCAACCTTTTCCACCTTAAGCACTTAGAGAGATTCAAGAGAAAAGAATTATAACTTATTAGTTTATTCTTCTTCATCTTCTGACAAAAGCATTAGTTACAGTGAAATAAACGACCCACACAGTGCTATGACTCAGAGAGTTTTCCATAACTCATTTTTGATAGTGTAATTGCTTTGTTGGGTAGCAGTGAGTAGTGGCTGTTTCTCATAGAGAACAAGGAACTTTGATATCAATTGCTAATTAATCTACATTGCTGGGACCACTATTAGGAACAAGACAGAAAAGAAATGCCCACTTCATATCTTCATGCAATAGCAATGTGCTTGGGGCCAGTGTAAAATTACATAGCCTGAAAAACATAATCTTGAAAACTTACTCAAATCTTCCCCTTGTTTTATCTTTAATTTTGATATTCTTAAGAAAAAAACACAATTACATTAATATTAGTATTTCTATTATTTCTGATTACTGGGTTTGAAGTACATTATACAGGTTTAAAAAAACAACAACAAAAAAACACAAATTTATGCAGCCCCTCGAGATCATACTGTTAAGATATTCTCTTACCCAAGATGTTGATCCAGTTTGGTTTCTGTGGGAGAAAAAGGAAACATGATTACTTAGAGCTATGGGGATGGATAAGAACCTATCTCTTTCATAGGATATGCCAAATTGAGTGGGTTTTTATCACAGTGACTGGAAGTTTGCTATTGACTTCAGTTAGCAAAGGTTGAGTTTCTCCTTCGTGTCTGAATGCAGAGAGCTGAGTATTTAATATCCCTGGGTATTTAATGTTGGAATGTGAAGATGAGCCTGTGATCCAAGAACATTTGAGGAGAGTCCATGCCCTCAGCCTGCATGTTTTGCAGTGATGAGCATCTAGGGAGCATTAAGAGTTTGTACAGTAATCACTGTCTTTGACCTGTATACCAACATCTGTAAAGTAGAACCTTCTGTAAGCATGCCTAGAGACATGTTGATGATATTAGTTTTATTAGTCGGTTCAGGTCTCTTAGGTATTTGGATTTCTTCTAATGATGCATGCTGTCTTGCCCATCAGCCCAGTTCTAAATAAGGAAGTCAAACTAAAAGGTGCAAAGCTTGAGGTTTCTGTAGCACAAGGAAATGCATGCATGCTCTCAGAATAGAATTCCTCTCCCCTTAATGGAGTCTTGTTTCATTTTGAAAAACTGGGCACCTATGTCTGATTTTTCGAAACACTGCATAGGGAATACATCCAGTCCTCTCCTGTTGGTGTTACTGGGAAGGGATTGGATGGGTACTTCCTTTTATGATTTTGTCCTAATGCTCAGTTAACCTTAACTATGGAAGAATTTTAATATCATGCAGTCTGGCCCTAAAGTATTCTAGCTGTTAATACTGATGCTGTAACAAGTCAGTGTTGATATTATAGATTGACTTTATATTAGCTAATGTGTTCATTGTAATTGTGCTGTAGTTTGTTAAATAGTGAAATAACTTGAGAGAGTGAAGCATTTGGGTTTCTTTTTTCTTCTTTTTTTCTTTTTTTTTTTTGTTTTGTTTTGTTTTGTTTTTTGTAGCATACAAGGCAGTGAGTCCCAAAATGCTCTCATTGCTTCATGCAAGATGGTATGCTCCTACTGAAGCAATGCACTAGCTGTGATAAAACTACAGAGGGCTTCTGTGTATCCACCTCCCTACCAATAAAAGCTGACAGATATGAATGAGGTAGCCAGATCTTTCAGGAGTCTGTTTGGTCATTTTCTAGCTAGGCAGACATTGCTGGTTGCCATGCATCTGAGTAGACATTTTTTAAGAATGTATTTCACTGTTATTGAGCACTTTGCTTGTAGTCTGGTTTGCTGGTTCTGCAGTCACTGCATGCTTGTTGCCCCTGCTCCGTAATGCTTCATCTAGTGCTCAGTGGTCTTGGGCCAAAGCTGTGTTATTATCTTTGAAAACATAGAAACACTGTTTCAGAGACCTATAGACAATCTTAGGGGATATCCATAGAGCTGTGGTGTTTTGCAAGGCACCAAAGGCAAGGAAACTAATACTAAGAGTTCTCTCTCCTTCTCTGAAATTGCCTGCTTATAGAGTATGACCTAGAGTGTCTATGTTCACACTCCCACTGGCAGTGCAGGATCTGTCTGAACTTTTCAGTTACGCAGAACTGCACTCTGAAAGTAATATATAACATTGGCTATTGATTGTGCTGAATGCCCCCTGCCTTTTTTCCCTGCTGCTCTTCTCTCTGTGTCTCTGTCTAGGTGAAGAATTGACAGCTGTGGCCCCAAGCAGGGTGTGTTTGGTAGCTGCAGGATTTGCATGCCAAGTTCTGGGGTATCATTATCTTGGTGGCATTTGGGTCAGCAGGAGGCTCTGGCACTGCACTCCCTGCAGCTGTGGGGCTTGCTCTGAGGTGGTATCAGGTCAGGCTGCCTCCTACCCCGGCAGCCCCATGGAGATCACTTGCTGCTTTCTCTGCCAACTTCTTCCTGATACGGAATAGGAAATCCATATGTGGAGCTTTTATTACCACTGTGGGTAGGATCTGTGATATGTACATTCTTTCTCCTTAGATCTATGGCATTTCTTTGAAATTATTTAATTCACTAAATGCTGTCACATCACAAACTTGCTCTTTCAGTGCAAACTAACTTTCATCAGGGTCTGGACAACTTCGTTGCAAGATTCTGCTGTTCAACTATTTATTAATTGGGACGCATCTGCTTCTGGAAATCTCCTGAGTATGTCCTATGAGCAACAGGGCACTGAACATTCCCAACAATGAGCAATGTGTTTGGTTACACCCGCTCTTGGTCACTCAGCCATTCACCAACTGGCTCATGTGGCACAAATTGTGTGGCCATTCACAGGAAAGCGTTGCATTTCTGCAAAGAGAACGTGCTCTGTGTGTGCTCAGGCCAGTTCCACTTCAGGTGAAGAGCTTTCAAGTCTGGCAGCAACAGGGAGCATCCTGTAATCCACTCGTAGGAGCTCAGTGCCAGGCATAGACTGGTAATTCTGGTCTTGAGTTCATCTCAGGTGGAAAGCTGGCTATGGGAAAGGCTGTTCCTTCTATTTATTAACCATCCTGCTGGGACCTGCATCAGTAACACCCAGGTGTATCAGTGATACACAGATGCAAGCTCATGCTGTTGTGTGCTTGTACAAGCATGTCAAATGGGCATGACAGAGATGTCTTTGTGGACCACAAAGAAAGTGGATCCAATTGGTGAGTCACAGCCATTTTACTCCACGAAGCCATAAAACAAAAGCACAAAATGTCTGCTGGTGTTCATTTTTCTTGAAAGCAGCAAGAGTACAAGAATGAACCAGCTGAAAAGGTTTGTAACAGGGATACCAAACTTTACTGAAACAATCATTTCAATTATTCATCTTTCTAGCCCTGAACTTGGGATAAAACAAAGAAGTAAAAGTAACAATATTTCTGATAGGTGGGCTTCAGAATAGGCACCTACAGCCTATGTGAAATCCTGCTCTCTCACCTTTGAGTGCTCAGCAGCTCTGAAAATCAGTGCCAGATTTTGTTGAGTGCCTTTCTTTGGAGAGATCTGCTGGAGGGCCTAATGCATACAAAAGAAATCATTTTGCTGTGAAAAGAAATCATTTTACTTTCCATCTCTGGGATGGAAAGTAGCTGTGGAGCAAAGAGTATGGGGAGGATTTTTTTTTTTTTTTTTTTTTTTTTTGAAGTAAAGCCCTACTACATACCGTTTACTAAGATCTTTTCTCAAATGTTCTCACATAACAAGCTGCAGAGACCTTACCCATGGTAACTAACAACTTGCTTTATCTTCAGTTTTATCTCCTCTTCAGGGAGCCAAATGACTCTTTCAACATGCTATTTCAGCCACTCCTTTATGTCTGCTAACATAGAGGCCTAATGTAGGCATTTAACATTGATAAATGTCATAAGTCAGCAATGTGCAATGTGGCTTGCCCTGAATGTTTTGCTGCTGTTCTCTCTGGGTGTGAGGGAGTGCATGTTGAGCTTTCCTTCTGGATCCTTCTGTGGATGCCAGTGATGGAAGGTACCTATCAAAACATAATACATAAAAGGGCTTTAAAAGTACAGTATTGGTTATAGTTAAGAGTAAATTTTCAGAAGAATTGGGTAGGGTTTTTTAATTTTTTAATTTTTTATTTTTTTGTCTCTCTTTTCCTTAAGATCAGATTTAAGTTGGAAAAATTGTAAACAGACAAAAAACTCCTGTGGATATTTGTTGTAATTGCTGCTATAAAAGAAACTGAAGCAATTGGAAAGAGATTACCTGTAACAGCACCCAGTTTTTCCATAATGCTTTCATAGTTAAAGTTCTGTTCTTCAATTAAATTTACCGATAAATTGAATTAAAATATCATGCCAGTCAAGTATCATCTCCCATTAGGCTGAGTAGAACTATGAGAGGCATGCCTGAGGCCAGAGAGCAGAATGGCCATCATACCTTGGGAGGAAACTTCAGACATTACTGGCTGTTGGTGATCACTAGAATATGTTGCTCTATCACTTGTTGGTTGTTTTTTACTTCCTTTTTCTTCCCTGAAGGCTATCAGAAATCCCTAATATCATTAAAATTACTCGTGTTCATCAGCTCCTGCCTCAGTGGCAATATATCTTCAGTCAGAATTATGCTCCTGTCTCATGGGCACTCTGACCTAGGGCTGGCAGGTTCCTTGAGGCCATTGGGATGGATCTGGGAGCTGTTTTTTGGGTTTCTCAGTGTTCCTTGCTGCTCTGAGCTCTTGCTAGAAATAGCCATTGCACATTTTCTATGTTGCTTCAGTGAACTCTTGCATATAATCATTAACCCTTATTGGCAGTAATTAGTATGGTGCTGACTATAAAATATAATTTTAACCAGATTAGAATGTGGTTGAGGCCAGGATCAAACTTCCAGAGGCTGACAGGAAGAGAATTCAAAGTGCTGACAAGCAAGCATAATGTGTAGTAAGCAAGAATAAAAGCCAATATATGATTTGAACAATGTGCAAATTAATAAAATATTGGTACTGAAAGCCTTGGGAAATTGAGGGAGGGCTCTCTTTCCTTCACAGTTCAGAAAGAGACAGAACATATTGTCCTTGAATCAGACAACAGCAGCTCTCTGCCAAGGTAGGGGACAAGGCCCTTTCCAGTTGGATAACTAGCTGATCTTTACCAGCTTTGGCAAATCTAGCCCTCAAAAGCTCAGTGAGATAGTGGGAAGTCCAGAAGAAAGGATGGAAAGAGTGTTTGTTTGTTATTAGTTCATCGATCATTGAGTCAGGAAATCAGATAAAAATAAGTCAGTTCTCTCTCTGATGTACAGGGACAGGTGATTTTGAGATCATTCGGGCTGATTGTGTAATGAGTGCCACAAACAAGGCTACTGTAGTAATTCATCTGATTTATTGTGTGAATCTTAGGTTGAAATAAGTTGCTGAACTTCATACATCTAGACATGCACAGTAATTTGCTTTGTGATAGCATATTTGAAGTGACTTAATTGCTGAATGAGTTCAGGTGGGAAGGAATCATTGTGCATGGCATGCTGAACTACCTGGTGAAAAGTGGTATGTGTGAGTTTACCTGCGGTACAGCTGGGTAAGTTCCATCCTTCATTAAGAATTTCTTGGTTTGCTCTAGGGGGATGTGATCAGTTATGTCCACGTTTGATTGTGTACATCATTTCACACCGCTGGGATGAAGTTTATGTTTGGGCTGATGTACTTTTGACCTGTGAGAACTGAAGCCCTATTTCCACTACTATTTATTCAACCTGTTTTTACATCACCCCTGTATTTCTAGAATAGTGATATCAGTGACTCTATAAACCACTCTTTGTCTTCTTCTAGGAAACATCATTGTGATATTGGTGCATCAGACAGTTCTCTTTTCACTGTTAATTTAGAAAAAAAAAGGAAAGTCTGGACATGGTTTTGATGATGTTTTGAGTAAGGGCAAAAGGAGTAAATGGATAGCAGTAGAGGGTCAGAAGAATGAATTGTTCAATAAAGACAGCAATGTAAATGAGAGATTAAAATAATGTGAGAGCCTCAGGAGTAACTCAGAAATTACTTCTGTGTTTTAATATGAAAGGGAGAGTTTATTGGTTTTGTTTCCCAGTGATTTGCCTGAGTCTCTGCTGGAAGAGATCAGAGCAGTGCTGGGACCGCCACTGTTGCAATTCAGCAAACTCACAAAGAAGTGCCACATTCCTTTCCAGCTGCTCAGGTTGTGTGTTCCCAGCATGAATAACAAAGAAAATAATGCGAGGAGGAGCCCATGGTAGCAGAAGTAGTAGATCAGACCCATGTGGCATGTACCATGGACTCTGGGCACGATCCTGTAATCCTCAATGTGAAAGTGGAGCAAAGCCATTCCATCAGTTGCCCTTTTGTATTCCAGGGGACTATTTGGAGAAACAAATACTGTTTGGCATGAGTCTGCCCCTGCATAATTTCATTACTATTATTGGATTTTATAGCACACAGAATAGAGACTCAGTTCTGAGCAGAGTTTAAGAAAACGTGTCTCCCATTTGTCAGCCTGGATTTAATTAGTTACATTAGCTGTAGCAATGAAGATTGAGCAAGCAGAACGTGGCTACAGACCTGAAACATCAAGAAGCAGTTGCTTTTAGTGGACAGTAGCCCAGTTGATAATCAGGTTTTATGTTTCTTATTTTCTGTCAGCGCAAGTCAGGACTCCTATCGATTCAGAACAGCGTGGGGGAGGGGAAAATTCCCAGGGAGGAGCTCACACAGCTGCAGGTTGCTGTCTGCTGCTGCTGATGTTCCCAGCTGTTGCTGTGTTAGTGTTTATCCCGTGCAATACTGAGGACTTGAGAGGATAAAAAAAAAAAAAAAGAAAAGAAAAAAGAGAAAAGCAATGGAACCAAAATGCCTCAGAGCAGTTAGCACAACGCAGCCAGGCACAAACAGCCACTGAAACACCTGCTTAACTGCCAGCACATGAAAAATTCAGCACTTGACCCACATTTGTGCTCTAACACTTTGCAGATCTGGGAGTCTGGTGCACCTGGAATTTCTCTAGTGCATCTATTTCAGCCAAGCAGTTGTAAAAGTGCACCACAGCCCCTACAGAGCTGACGTGTGCTCAGAAATGTATTGGTCTCTGATGGCAGAAGGGCCACATTCCAGCTTGAGGAAGACAGATGCACTTTTTTTGAAAACAAAATGACACATATACTTTAAATCTGAATCTGACCTTAAGACAGTCTGTATTTCCATTTATTGAAGTAATAATCTTAGCACAAAGCATTTTGGTGACAAGATTTGTTTGTGGTAGTAAACTGCAAGAAAGTATTAAAATGAATGCAGCTACTCATGACTGAACAGGCAAGGTTTAAATCAGGATGCAGCCTGTGAGAAAAATGTGGCTGTCACACCATAGGTACTTCTCAGGCATGAGGGGCTGCTTTTCTAAATAGGCCGCTCATTATGGGCAGCCGTGCATCTACATTCTGGCTCTGTTCCCTGGAGTAAGGAACTAACCACGTTACTATTTGCAAACACAGGGTTCACTCGAGTGGTACTAAAAAGAGAAGAGGTGGGGCAAGTGGAGCCTTGAAAAGGAAAGAAGAGTCTCTCCAAGACTGTGTGTGAAAAGCAACTGCATTTAGCAGGGCAGTACCTGGAGATTGTGCTCCCTGTACTTCACTGAAGGCAGCAATGAAGTTTTCTGAGATTTTTGCTTTTAAGACCCAAACGGCAGCTTTGTGTGCTGTGAGGAAATTTGCAGTGGTCCTTGTGAGCATTGCTTTTAAGCTGTGTTAAATTTGTGGCGAGAGCGTCAGGCATTTCATACTTGGCTTCCAAAAAAGAAAAAAAAAAAAAAAAAAGGAAGAAACGAGAGAGAGAGAGAGAGAGAGAGAGAGAGAGAGAGAGAGAACAACGTGTGTGGGGAAGAAATCTCCCAGGAATTTCTTCAAGGTTGTAGTCAGACAACGCTGGAGTGACAAGGAAAGCAAGGCAAAGATAAAGCTTCGTGCTGTGATAAGATGTCTGAGTGTAAAGCAGGAGATCACAGAGACCTTTTGGGATTACACATGTTCATCTCACCCTGGATATGACTGCAGACAATCTAGCTCTTCTCGAGTGACAGTTCAGAAAAGCTCAAGACCATGTTTCTCTTCCCTTTTTCTTTCTTGCCAGTGTTTTTTACCATTGGCTTTGCCAGCCCTTCAGTTCTGCAGCACTGGAACTGTCCTAACGGATACAGATTAAAAAGTGAAAGTTCTGTCTGTGTAGGTAAGTGGTGGATAATTCACAAATTAAGAAAAAAAGCATTTGTATTCATTTAACTGAACTTTATAATTATAATGAGTTTTCTATACAGATTGCCTGTGTGTTGTAGCAGCAGAATTGATAGAGCAGCTTCTCAGTATCTCTTCCTTTTCACAATGAATATTTTGTTTAGTTTCTTATTCAGAAATCAGTCCCTTGTCTGCCAGATCAGCTATCAGAAAGCAGGTTGAAGGTTTATATGGGCAATAAGAGATCAGAACTGCTTGCTAGTCACAAAAATTCCATTGCATAGCTATTGTGTCTCTGTATTCTTACACACATGCACACATTTCTGCTTCTATATATGTATAATTTGTGCCTGTATTTTTGTACTTCCATATGCATATAGAAAGTGAAAATTAATGATTGTGTATGTGTTCAAGTAAATACCTAGATATGGGCTGGATAACTTTAAAAACGGTTCTTTCTACGGATCATCTATATATCGGTGTGCAAATATACAGTGAATGACTCATACATGAAATAAAGATGTATTTTGAACTGTACTGCTAAAGTTTGAGGGAGTTGTATTACATTAACATCAGTTAATATATATAGCCACCAGTGATTTGGAGCATGTGAAATGCAGATTCTTACTGTTCTCAAAGCACAGGACAAAGCTGGACAGAAACCTTCTTCTCACCCTGCTACCTCAAAGGACTTTATTTATTTATTTATTAACTGGTAAGAAGATAAGGAAATGCCCTGGAAGCCTTGCATCCAGACCTATTACTAGTGGTTCATGCTTTTGCCTCAGTTACTTGGGCTTCAGAGACTCTGACTCAGTTCTTGACATGATTCCAGTGACTTAATAACAGGTGCCTCTTCTGTGTGTCCTGCCAAGAAATACCAGCTTGTAAGCAGAAAATAGAAGTACACTTTAAATGTCCACGTATTGAGAAGAGGTAGGCATTTCTTACGTACAAATGATAAACTGACCAAAGGCTTGTCAGAGCACCAAACACAACTAGGGTACCTCTACAATGATTCTTGAATCCAGAGGGAGAACACACTTCTGAAATTAAACTCCACACTGTTGCTTCTTATCATGCTTGTGTCCACACTGTGGGACAGTCTCAGAGTGCATGATCTGAATTCCCTTTAGGTCAGCCTAAATCAGAAGGTGTACCCTAGTAGAGCATCTGTCCTCTCAGCTGTTGATAGCCATTTGGTCCACAAGACCAGACTAGACCAGGTTCTCCATAACCCTACATGGAAATGTGTGCAATCTGGACATCAGATCCCCAGTAAAAGTTACACCCTACAGAGCCACACCTATAGGTCCGCACTATTTACTAATGTGAACCTAGCTTGTGTGATCTAATTAGGATGTACATTAGTCATGACTTCTTCATTATTGGGTTGCCTAATTAATACCTTGTGTATAATAGAGTAATCCTGAATTGAATTGATGTCTCTCTCCTTCGGGTCAAAATGTACCCCACATCCAAAAGTTGACGAGATATGTTTATTTTTATTTCAGGTGACTTATTTTGCACATTAATATGCATAATTCTTCCATTAACAGCGACATCATATTGTGTCTTTTCTGTTGAAAATTAGATATCCAATTGCTCTATTGACCTTGAGGAGAATCTGGGTAAAGCACCAAAACAGAATGGCCACTAGTTCAGCAGACAGTGCAAGAAGAACTGATAGAAGTAGTCTTCTGCATTAGAGCTGATGTCACTGTGAGCAATTCTGCAAAACGTTTAAAAAAATAAGAAAGAGCTATGCTAAGGTATCTTTTCAATTTGAGACCACTGATTTACAGGGGATTAAGCAAAGACAAAATTTTGATGTGAAATATTAGGCTGAAGGATGCTTTGATGGAATGGATTTCCTTTGTTCTTTCTTCAGTGAACTGGATATGCAAATTCTTTTATGACCAGAAGAGCGGATGTGTGATATTCTAGTTCATTGACTATGTGAGATAGAAACAGTGAAAGCAACTGGTAGGAAGCTGGGGGCAGACTTTGAAGGTAATAGTGGGGATGCAAGTGGTGAGTAGGAGACATGACTCATACCACCGAGCTGTGAACAATGATAGCAGGCTGTGAACTGTGGCTTGGCAACCATTCTTGGTGAGCTGTAATTAATATACCAATTGTAAAATACTCTGTATCATCTGTGACTGTGGTGGCATCCTGCCAGATGTAAGGACTACAGTGAATAGAAAAGCAGTCCCTTACAAACAGCACTGAGTAGAAAGTGTTTTTCCAACTTGTTTTCCATACAACCACTACAGATGAAGGCCTAGGCTTTGTTCTTCTTACATTGTTAAATACACTTTTAATTAGTTCCTTTCATTTCTAGGGATATTAGAAGATCAAAGGCATCTCATCCCGTTGAAGAATAGTGAAATCTAATGCTAAATGTTTCACATAATTTTATACAGTTATTTCAGGAGACATTATTTGAATCCTGACATGGTATGCCAAGAGGGAAAAGGCCTTTAAGCTAGGGGGGTGGAGGGGAATGCATCTCAGAACAGCACAGTTTGTAAGAGATAAAATATGGGAGAACAGAGCATGAAATCAAAATAAGACTGGATTGTTGCAATAGCATATCCATTTATATGAATTCTATGATGCAATTGGAAGCATTTTTTCTATTCTTGACATTGTCATCTTGACTTAATTTATTTTACGCTGATGTGAAATGTGGGAATTGAGTTACAATTAAATAACTCATCTTCCTTAGACCCTCATGAAAACAAAACCTTCTTACTCTAAAATAAAAATAGTTTTGGCCTTGCGATGATTCTTCCTACAAGGTAAAAATAGGTACATAGAGCTTTGATTCCTCATATCATTAACTATCTAAGCATTCATGGTACACCAGGAGATGGGTCTCATCCCTGTTGAAATCAAATGATTGTCCCTTCTTGAAGTATTGATTTAATAACACTTTTTTTCTAGTCTCAGGGAATATAATACTTTTTCCACTTGAAATTAAGAAAATGTCCCACATGGCAGTGTTTATTTGAAGGCACCCATAGAGCAGCCTCTTGCATTGCCAATTTTCAACAGGACACTAGTGCCTGTTCCTCTGGGGCTACCAAGAGCATTATGTTATGAATACTACAAGATTTGTCATGTACCTTGGATTCAGGCCTGACTTTTAGAGCTCATTCTGTAAGCTTTAACAGTGAAGAAAGATAGTTATTAAGAATATGCATATAAACAAAATTGTAAAAAATAAAAAGGGAAAAACAACCCATGTCATTAAAATTGTACCTACTCACAGAACCTTACTCTACTGTCTCTGTAACTTCTGACATTAACTGATAAGCTCTTTTCACTTTTTCAGCATGATGCACATTTCTACAGAGGTAAAGCTTGCAACTGAAGGTAACAAGTGCAGCTATCTAGGTCAACAATTTCAGTCAGATGCTTCTTTCCGTGTTTCAAGATATCCTCCTTTCTATTTTGCTATTCACCACTCTCCCATCATGGAATGCTGGTGACATGGAATATTGAAGTATTCCTCTTTCATATTACATCTTTAAATTCATCTTAGCTAGCTAAATGCTGGCTTTAATTTGCTCCATGCAGCCTCACACTCTGTTTAGAAATCTTATGTTATTTTCTGAGAAATTTGAAATGAAACCTGAAAAATTCACAGACTCTGCAAATATTGCACAAGGAGCAGTAAGGGCCAGTGAAATGGGAACAGTGTTGTCTTCCCCTGTCATGACTTAGATTTAGGGGATAATCCTGTTGAGATCCCACTGTATCCCTGTTTTTTAGAAAATCTTTAGTTGAGGCACATTTGTTTGCCTTTTTCCAGCAGCTGTCTTCCAGCTTTCTCACTTCGTATTACAGTGCCTTGGAAAACTTGATTGAAAATATTGTTACCAAATAATAAAAGGGAATTATTCTACATGGCTCTGAACACAAAGGCCAAGCCATAAGAAGATTCCTACTGAATTCTCTGGAAATGGGATCCAGCTGAAAATGGGCAAATACTGTCCTTACCTATAAAACCTTGGATCAAAATAGAAAGGAAGAAAATATTTCACAAGAAATGACAGAATTGTCATCATACTACACATGAAGTTTAATGCTGAAAAGGGCAAAGGAGCAAATTCCAGGACTATTACTGCAAGACTCATCAATGTCTTCCTTGGTGTAACATATTAATCTGACATTCTGTTTTAAGCAAAAGTGATGACTTTCTAGTATATCATTTGAAATTTGCTTTCAAAAGCAGCTGAAACACAACACTTGCTGGTGCATTTCAAAGAGGGATAGGTAATAGCATCGTGAAACTCGAGCATCATGAAAGGCAACCCAAAAACATTATATTGAAAATTGAACACTGGGATCTGAAAAGCAGAGGTCTGCTGGAACTATAATCATACCTTGGATGTGATTTAGTCATTACTAATTTATGCGTAACATTTATATATTTTTCTATTCTTGTGGCTTAACTCTTGATACTGAGTCCAGAAAGGTAGAGTATTAAAGATATCAGTCCCTTGGGATCTTTTGCTGATTTTCTTCAAGATGTCAGAAATAGTTGCTCAATTTGAATTTGATTCTACTTTATGCTACTAGTATTCCACTTTATTGCTCTAGCTTTTGTCTATCTGTGATATGACTGCCTCTGTAGCCCTTTCTTACTGTGATATAGGAGCACTCCACTCCTCTCAAAAACTGTGGGCAACTGGGTTGTATTCTAAATCTCATTTAAAATATTTGGGAACAGAGATACTGAGTGTGCCACTTCAATCTTACTGTGACCTGTTGGTAGCTGAAGCATCTTCTCTGGCTGTACTCTGCTCTTTGGGTTGTATGTTTTTAACCAAATAGTTAAAAGGATGGGTTGCTTTCTTTGTATCCCAGCTGAAATGTCAAGTTCAACTTTGTTGAAAAGGTTATGATGGTGGCTAGATAAAGTGAATTCAATTCATTCCCAGTCAAAATCCACATTAAACAAATTTGAGTGAGTGTGCCTATCTGCATGTGTATATTTTACATCTATAATCTGTGTGCCTGGAGCCATAATGAAAGGCGATTTCTGGCAAACTGTGGTTTCTCTGTGTCCCTGCCAGGCATACTAATACTTCACCTTCTGCAACCAGAGCATTTCTCAGGACTCTCAACAAAGCGGCATATTTGTATGCAAAGTCATTGAGGGCTGCCAACATCATGATGAAATGATTCATCGTTTTTGTTGATTCTCAAGGCATTTTCTGCATAAAGAAGCCTTTGAGAACAGAGTAGAACCTCATTCGTCCTTTCAGGACTGGCTGTCAGGGCACTGCAGACAGCTTTTGTGCTCCCTAAGCCGATTTCTTTCATAGGACAAAGTTCCCACTGGGAGAAGCGGTTGCCAGGAGATGTGAAATAGCTACAGCAGGATGCTGTACAACTGTGTGCATTGCTTTGGCACAAGGAACACAGGTGAAGGCACGGCAAGTTTCACTTTATGGATGTCGTGGTCAAGTTCTCCAAATTTATTTATTTATTTTCCATCACTCCGACCCCCAGGCTTTACAAAAAGAAGAGAGTATGTTAAGAACAGGACTCTCTTCCACCGCTGTTAGAATGAAAGTCAAGCATTAAGAATGTTGTGGTGTGTTTAGCAGCAGCTCGGTGTTTCTTATTGCTTCCTTTCTACCACTGGAAGGTTCATCCCTCAGTACCTGGGTGCTCTGTCTCCACATGCCTCTACTTTCATTAGCAATTAGTTTTCAGCTGGAATGATTGTTCACTTTTCAGTATGTGTGAGTTGTCTTAATTGTGTGAACTTTGCTAGAGGTGAAAACAGCCACGCTGATAACCCTAAAATCTTCTCTTCAAGTACAACTACCTGGAGAAGCAGCATAAATACTTTTAACCTGATCAATCAGTGTGATCTTTCCTGGACAGTCAGTTCCACAGACTTGTACTGCTTAATGCTGGAAGAGACCACCCTGTAAACCATGGGCCATTGTCTGGTTACTTTGATATACAGCTCAGTATCCTGTGCTTGTTAAAGCATGTCTCCCTATTCTGGTCTTGCCTTGGGAACACCTGCTAGTGATTTTCACAGTGTCACAGTTTTTTTGTGGTAGCTTAGCAGTTCCCTTACTGAATTACATTTTGTGTTAACTGAATTGAATTTTCCTCATTTCAGTTCTCAGCCATGAATCTGTGTTAATTATTTTCTGCAGGAGATTAAAGTGTCCCTTAGAAAGCCTGGTACTTTGTGAAACTGTCTGTCTACTGTGGTCAAGTCTCCTCCCAGTTTTCTTTCTGATAAGCTAAACAGACAGAGCTCTCAAGTTTCTCACTGAGAAGCTGTTTTCTTACACTCAAATCATGCTTTTATCCTTCTTGTGTACACTTTTTAGTTTTTTAATCTTGGCTGAGGGAAAAGCTGCCCCTCAGAGCATCCTCCACTGTGGTTATTTAAGAAATATGGAAGGGTATGATGCCAGTGACCTCAGGAAGTTGCTGTCAGATGCATTTCATTTCAGTAGGAACTGAAGATTCTCTGAGCTTTTAGGGACCATCACCCAAGGCACAGAATGCTGCAAAAGAGGGTCATTTCTGCTCCTTACTACAGAATGGGATCCTCAATGAAGACTTTTTGAAAAATAAGGGCCTTAATTTTCATATTTACTACTGTTTATACCCTGTCAGTGAAAAGTCAAATTTCTAATTAGTTTGCTGCCTTGGTTTGGGCTTGCTGATCTAAGAGTGAATATATATAGTATGTATATACATATATATATATATATATAATTTTTGGAAGTGTTTTGTACCTTTTTGAAACTCCCAAGAGCTTAGACAAAAATGAGCTCACTGCCATGGCAGACTGCTGCTGTGCTGTTTCGTGAAATTTGGTGGTTTATTTTCAAAACTGTTATTGTGGATAGAGGGATAATGATAGAGGGAAGCAGCTGTAGGCAATATTTGCATAGCAAATGATTATGTAAATCACAGAAATGGAGTATGAGACAAGTCTGTTCCCTCTGTTCGGGCAATTGGAGAGTGTAGAGTTTGTGTAGAGTGCCCAGACACTGGTAGAGTGGTAATTTCCCTGGATAGTCTTCCAAAAAAATGAAGACCACTGTGCATACAAAGGAAATAATCCTGAAAGCAATGCCTAAAGTGATACAGTCATCTTCCTTTCCTCTCTTAATGGGATATTTTGCACATAGCTGTCTTTGTGAAGGGTTTTCTTTCTGTTTGCTTTGCACTGCTGTTTCTAGTTGAACTGCCCTGATCTGTTCAAAATCACATTTCAGATATTGATGAATGCCTTGAAGGTGGTCTGGGAACCTGTGACCAAACCTGTACAAATGTGCCAGGATCCTATTTCTGCTCCTGCTTGCCTGGTTACACCTTGGATATTGACAGACGGTCTTGCTACATGAATGGTAAGTTCATTTTCTTTTTTACAACTAAAAAAATACTTTAGAGTTCAGATAGCAGTTAGCATTATATTTTGAAGTGAGCCACATCTCACTAGACCCTACTTACAACACTGACTTAAATACTGCATATCAGTTCTGGTTTGATGACTGAAAAAAAAAACCAACTCCTTTTCTGCTGTGTGGTGAGGGGAAAGTGAATGAAGTGATGATGAGGGCTGGAAGGTACAGTGGTGGGAAACAGAAAAACGCACAAAAACAAATGAAAACAAACCATGATTTTCTATTTAGCGAAGATACTCTTCCACTGTGTTTAGAACTGTGATCACTCTGTTACCATGTCCCTACTTCTACCAGAATAAGACAACAGCATGTCGGATTTTGCTACCTTCAACTCTTTTAATCTGTTGGCATTTATATCTGCTCACCGTAATTAGGTTAGAGGCAGTGCTGTGAAATGCTAGGCAGGTAGTGATTATTTTTTGTTTAATCCATGGGCATTTTCATAATAAACGTGAGTGCTAAAGTGAAGTCATTCTCTCTTGCTCTCTTGAGGGTTTCAATTGATTTTTGAACATGTAAGATGCATTGACATTTAAAAACCTTATGAGTGAAAAATATCCATCACTATGTCTTCTAAATAACCTTAATTTTGTATTCAACTGGGAAAAAAAATGAGTTGGATTTTATTAATTGTTTTAACCTTATATTGCACCTAGAATATGGTTTGGGAGTGCTCTAAAGTTGACCTCTCACCTCTCCCTGATGGTTTCCTGAATGTCTGGTTTTGGTTCCTGTCTGGGATTTGAGACAACTCCCTCCTGGTCCAGGAGTCCAATTCTTCTTTTACTGACTAATGTTCACCTGGGTTTCTCTCTAATGTGGAGATGGGATGTGGCAGAGCTCGTTTTCAGTGAAGAGTTTGGAGATGTCTTTGAATTATTCTGGATGTTGTTAGTCTCCACGATAATCAATATTTTACAATAATCAGAACTATTCTGTGCAGCTCCCATAATGTCATCAACATAAAGAGGCAGGGTAGATTTCTTCAATACTGCTTAAAAATGTATGGACATTTAAGTAGATCTTTTTATTTATTTATTTATTTGTCTGCTTTGTAAACCATTCACCTTTGAGCTGAAGAGACATGAAAAGAAACATGTTAACTTGCAATATTTGTGCTCAGGTACCTTTCAAATAACAGTCTTGCTTTATAGTGTTGTTTCAACTTCTTTAAAGGATATTACTGATATTTATAGTAGTAGTAATGATAGCTGAGGGGTGGTAAAATTTAATCCCAAATCTAACTGGCTCCTCTGTGATCAGAATCAGATTTGCTCAGCCCCTATTCCATTTACAGCCCTCATTTACAGGCTCCTGCTGGGAAACTCAAAGAGTGGAAAGGACAAAAACAAAGTATAAAAATGTTCTTGGTCTTCTAGTTGGCAAAAATTCTTCAGTACAGCTGTCACATTCCTGAGATAAATCAACCTTGTTACACTTCACTGTTCATTTACCATTTATGTTAAGCAAGTCTTCGTAGTTTAAACACTCTCACATGGGGTTTCTCGATGCAAATAGCACCAGAAAAAGGGAGACCCTAACATCCCGAAAGCAGTTCTTATAACTGGGTAATAACTTGAATACTCCTAATACACACCAGTATAATAGTCTAGAAATCAGAGTGCTGATCATCTTCACTGTGAACAGCAGTTAATTGCACCCTGGTTACTTTCAGTACTTGTTCAATGCAGAAATCAGACTTGGACTCTTTATTCTGCTGTGAAGAGGGATGAATTCTTGGAAAAAAATAAATTCAGCAAGTGATTAGATAGATTTTAATGCTGTCATTCTGTTGGATCTGAATCAGTGCTTGTATTTCAAAGTTGCATAACAAGAGACTTTCTTGTATGCCATGATCTGTTGTTTCAGGCAACCATTTTATAAAACCCCATGGTAACAACGATCAAGGGACTTTCTCCTTTGAATACGCTTTAATGGTATACTAAAGATTGGTCTCTGTACCTCCAAATATCTATATTCTAACTACTTTTTCTGCAATCTCAGTTTCATTACCCAGATTTTTGATCTAATGGGTTTTCAGCAGTAAATGTGAATGGACTGTTATATTTATGTCACACTGGTCGTTGATTCTCTGTAATGTGCCTAGAAAGTTACCATTAAGTATGAGTGAGAAGGTTAAATTTCCTACTTTGTCTAGGATAATACTGTTGAGAACTTAGAATCATAGCATCATTAAGACTAGAAAAGATGTCTAAGATCATCTAGTCCAACCGATTACCTACCCACCAATATTGCCCGCTAACCCATGTCCTTAAGTATTACATCTACAGAGTTCTTGTGCACCTCCAGATATGGTGACTCCACCATATCCCCAGGTCACCTGTTTCAGTGCCCATCTACTCTTTTGCAGAATTTTTTCCTAATATCCAACCAGAAACTCAATGTAATGCAGCAAAAATGCAATACTCATCTATTAACCAGCCTCTCTCTTTCTCTCTCTCTCTTTTTTTTTTTCTCCATACCAGACCCTGCACCATTCCTACTTTTTCGCCATGGAAGTGCAATCTTCAGAATTGATACTGAAGGGACCAATCATCAAAGGTTGGTGGCTGATGCTGGTCCATCAGGACTGATGGATTTTCATTATACAGAAGAGAAGGTGTACTGGGTAGATTCAGAAAGGCAACTTCTGCAAAGAATTCACCTGAATGGCACAAAAAGAGAGGTAAAATCATCATCTCTCTCAAATTCTCTGAGTTACTGGGCATAAGGTCCTGCGCAGAAGCACCTGCTCTTAGGTGCAATTCTACAGTTCCTGTTTATTGATACTTCTGACTTATCAAAAAGTTTTTGCTGCCATGATTCTGGTTCTGAGCTTAGGCTGCTTCACTGACATTCACAGTACTTTAGTATTTTCTGTGGATCAGCAGAAAGGGAGGAAACGTAGACAAGCCAAACCTTTGAAGACAATAACGTCTCTATCAGTTTTAAATTAATCCTTGGCATTTTGAAAGTTTGTCTTCCTGATTACCATAACTCAAACCGTCACAAATGGTATGAGAAGAATGTACTTGAATTCCTACTCTTTTTTTCTCAATCTTTTTACCGGTTTCTATGGTTGCATAAATGCTTCTTTTAGAACTGCATCCTTTGTTCAGAAAAAACTGTGCAATTCATTGCCTCTGTCTCATTAAAGGCTGGTGTGGCTGCACTTGAATACTATGAGAACCTTCTTTTATTGGACAGAGATTGCTAGTTTTGCTGTACTCACACGGAATCTTAACTACACATTTTAAGCTGTTTTTTAAGGATCAAATTCCAGCAACAGTGTGTTAGGCTGTCTTCCATCTGGATACCTCCTTATGTTTGAAATGCAGGCAGAAATTGTAACTAGAAGATCGGTCTAGTGTATCACGAAGGATATTTTCCCTTTTATCTGTGGTTCACTCATTCAGAAGGAGTGTAAATGAACAAAAGGAAACTGAAAATGATTAAAAAAATAAGAAAGAGCAATAATACAGGTCTGAGAGAAAATGAAGCAGGCCAGTACAATGAGATGGGAAATCTCAGTCAACGTATTGAAAGTCAAACTCATGGCAACCCCAGTTCTTCTTGTTGACAATATTTGTTGTTTACAGAGACTATGTTATATAGACAAAGGCATTTCAGGATTTGCTATTGACTGGATAAATCAAGACATTCTCTGGGCCAACAGACAGAAAGCAACCATAGAAGCAACAGACATGAATGGGAAGAAACGCCGAGTTCTTCTAAGAAATATTGGCCAGCCCACAAAGATTGCCATTGATGCTGAGCAAAGGTAATTTTAACTAGGTTAGTAATTTCATTAAAGTGAACTCTAATATACTAAGTACTGTAACTGTGGTTAATCAACTGTAGAGATACTCTGTGCATGGTGTTTTATCTGACATACAATACCTACTTGAATGTTGACAAAATGATAGAATTGTGGAACCATAGAATGGCTTGGGTTGGAAGGGGCCTTCCACTTCTGACTCCCTGCTGTGTACTGGTTGCCTCCCACTAGGTCAGACAGATCAGAGTCCCATCCAATCTAATCCAACCCCATCTAACTTTCAGGATGGAGCATTCACACCTTTTCTGGGCAGCCAGTGCCTCAAAGTGAAAAATTTCTGCCAAACATCTAATCTAGATCTCCCCTCTTTGGGGTGAATGAAATAAAAAGTTAAATGCATAAGAAAGAACCAGACAAGTGTGTGAGAGATGCCTGCTGAGGTCTAATGCAGAATTGATACCTATTGGTTATCAGAGAAAAGTTCACTGGTGAGATTTGAGGGTCTTCTCATTCTTTCTCAAAGAAAACAGAGTTTCAGGGCAGTGGGAAGAAGAACTGGGACAGCCAAGGCTACAATGCCTGCACATGTTGGGAGTTCTTTTATTCCCAACCTGGCACATTTAGACTAAATTAGTGTATTTTCATTTAAAAGATGCATTTTTTCTGATTTACTTTTAATATAGTGTTGACTAGTTTTCAAAATCTTCATGAGTCCTTAAATCCACTGTCAAATGCTGTATATGGATATGTTACAAATGTCATAATGGAAATATATTTCCTGAACTCACACAAGTGTTTGTGGAGACTCAAGTTTGTATATTCACCTAACTGTGATTCACCATGCACTGAAACTATACTTATATGCATACAGAGCAACCAGTAAACAAGTAATAAACTATAAAGAAAATAGATTCCAAGGATTCTGATATCATATTTCTGTCCTGGTATATTTTGCTTATATGGAAGTTCTAAAGGCTCTATTTCTAATTTGAATTAAAAAAAAAAGTTTATGAACAAAGGTACAAACATTCTCTAAAAATCTAATGCTAACAGTGTCTTTCCTAAAACCTGTGCAACCCTTAAGTAATGCAAGTCAGCATGATACCTTAGTAAAAGAGTTTTTCGCAGTGACTGTGCCTAGATATTAACAGTAATAAGATTATTTTACTATTAAGAATTTGACTATAGCTCTAAGATTGATTTTTTTTTAATGATATTTAGAAGTGCTAAAAAATCAGGATTAAAAGTAAAAGGAAGAGAGAGCAAATAAGGTAAATGTTGGCAATTACTCCAGCTGACTTGTAATCTTAGTTCTTCTCTCTTCCTGTTTGTTCATATCAGAAACTCATTTGCAAAATATCTGCACAGAGACTATAATTACTGCTGTTTCCTAGTTTCCTAATTGACAAAATTTGAATATTAGCATTTATTCAATCTTCCAGAGCACTGAAGTTTCGTAAACAACTAAAGGTGGTGTAGAAATGTAAGCAGATGTTAATGAATTTTTGAAAATGGCAGTAGAAAGCTGGACTGTCCTTCTGGAAACTTGTTTTTATGTGTACTTTGAAAGTCTATGATGACTGGAGAACTTGTGACAGGGAGAAAATCTATGGAGGCAAGGGTTGATTCTTCCTACTTGTTTGGTACAATCTCTTGCTGGTGAGATCTAATCCTTTTTGGGGTCTTTAACTATAGACTAACACTGTAAAGCTGCCTTTATGCTACACTGTTTCATACTGTAAATCTTGCAATTTTGTAAAGATGAGACAAAATTATGAAGTGTTTTGGAATTTTTGTGCATAAGTGTAAGAAGCAAAAGCAAAGAATCTAAACCCAAGCCTTAAGAAATAAAACAGACAAATGAGGGTTAACTTGCCCTGTTAGAAGAACTGTTGCTAACCTTGGTCAAATCATTAAATCTTAGTTCTGGTCCATGAATAACCTGAGAGGTAAGTAGGTTCAGTGCCTAACTTATTTGGATATCAGAGCTTTATTTTGACAGGACCTTAATTTAACAATGTATTTATAGGCTGGCTGCTATAACCAGGAGGAAGGTAGAAGGAAATGGTTTGGTACTTCTAAGTACCACTGTGTGTTGTGTTGGTCTGGAATTTTTGGAGATTACTTCCTCTCCAGGGGCAGAGGGCAACAAACATGTGCCTCAAAGACATGCCTTTTCCCAAGTTTGAAGAAGTCCGCTGTAGATTTCAGAGTTTGTTCTAGTTTTCCTCCCCGGCTGCATGGCAGAACAAAGCAGGGAAAGACACAACTGTGCCTCGTGGTTATGCTAGGCTGACTCCTGCTTGACATGCATGACAAAGATTTCTAGTATCTCATTGCTTCCTGAACAGACATGAAGTTGCTGATAGAAACATATTAATTAAAACAGGAGAAAAAATGTAACAAAAAATTAGCGGCAATATTGATTCCATTAAACAGACAACACACTGTTGGCAAAAAATGATTTCCATTCTAAGTAGAGCTGTGTTTTGAGAGACGTATATGGGTTTTTCCAGGAAGAATCCGATGTGTATTAAGGAAGCCCCTTGTTTTAGTATTAGTTTTGGTTTTGGATGCACTTCGGTAAGAATGAGAAAAGTCCATACAGAGGAGCAAGGAATGCATAGCAGTGATGTGATCTTGTAATCATATGAATACTTTTTTTTCCCAAAACATTCCTCTTTCCTACAGGATACTGTTCTGGTCATCAGATGGTACAGTTTCCAGCATATACCGTGTGTCCCTTAATGGAAGTGATGTGAGAAATATTCTAAGAACCACAGAAATAATAAAGGCCATCTCACTAGATTTGGTTGACATAAGGCTGTATTGGATCGAGCATGATCATGGGAAAGAGATTTCCCACATTGGATCATGTGACTATGATGGGGGTGCTGTTCATTTGCTCCGAAGTTCTGGACGGTAAGTTTTTCTGGGCTGTCAGAAATAAAACTGTCATTTCCTGGGCATGCAGTTAAAGAGAGCATAAGGGGACTTTTATTTTGTTGCTTCATAATGCCAAAATGCATATACATGGTTTGTAACTGCAGTTCTATGAATGCATACATAATAAAATAACTGTTGGATTCACTGCAGATAATACTGCCACTTAGTACTCTCCATCTTCTAAGCTTTTAGCAAATGATAACTACTTAATCCTCAGAAATCCTCTCGGAGTGTTTATTAGTAGCCTTTTTCTGCAGATAGAGAAGCCAAAAGCAGAGAGCTTAAATGATTTGTCCAAGGTCACCATAGGTTAGCTCAGGTGTCTGAGCTGTGCTCAAGAGCCTGAGCTCTTTCAGGTCTTCCCTGTCCTCCTCTAAGCCTGTTGTCCTCAGCTGCTGCTCAGGGAGGCGTGAATGATGCCCTGTGCTCAGGCTCTCCAGAGAATGTCAGCAGATTTGCAGTTACCTTCATCTCCTCAGTGCCTGGCTGAGCGCAGCAAAAAATGATCACATTTTTTGTATCTGTTTCTTGTAAATCTGAGGGATTCTGAGTGCTGGGAGTATCTCTGGCATCTCATCTGACTCTAACATATACACTATAAGAAAATAAAAGCTATTTACGGTGGACTTCACTGAATGCATAGCTCAGAAAGTGTATGAGTCAGTATATACTGAAATCAGATGATGTGCCATTTCATACTTATTTCTCAATGTTGTAGATATCAGTTGCTTGGTATGTCTCTCTTTGCTGACCACCTGTACTATTCGGAGGTGAAGTCTGGTACAATATGGACAGCCAACAAGTATACTGGAAAGATTGTAGTCACTATTAGCCTGAAACCATCACTTTTTCCACCTGTGGAGATAAAAGTAGTGCATCCATTTAAACAGCCTGGTGCAAGAACAGATCTTCAAGAGTTCGGTGAGTAAACTATGATGTTTCTGTGACAATAACAATGTAGTACACACTGACCTTTCACAGTAATATTTTTCTTCTGCAAAATTCCAGGCCTCACTGAAGTCAGTCACCAAGTTTCCTTCAACTTCAGCAACTCATAGGTCTACTGAAGTTTCAGTCAGGAGCTACTGAGCATTAAATGTTCATTTCATTAAGATGAATACATATGCAACTAATTCAGTGATCTCCAGAGGTCTTTTCCAGCCCCTGTGATTCTAACTTTTCTCCAGTCATATTTTTTCCCTGCCCTCCCATTTTTTCCCCTCCCCTTCCACTTTCCTTTTCCTTCCTTTTCTTTTTTCACAAATATGTTTTTATACTTTACTTCTAAATGTAAAGAACATATAGCTTTTTATTTTTTATTTTTTTGGTGTAGATTATATTCATGGAATGCCAGTTCTCTCCTGGAAAGTTTAATGCAATGCACATCTAGATATCTCTGATTAACTATTATGGCACTGAAGGATTTTAAGAAGAATATAGTATGACCCACAAGTGATAGTGTGGATGTGTCAGCTTCACTGAATTAGAAGTCATCTTGTTTAAGACAGGTCTGAAGCTGCCATAGTAGCTATTAAATGAGAGTCCTAGGTATCTTTAATTGGTATCATTTGCAGCCTGCGGTGTGAGATAGCCTTACCACTGCACTTTGCTGTGGGATCAGAAGATGAAAGTTAATTGCAGATAGCCTTACGTGATGATTCCTGGTGTGGAAAGGGCCCAGGGAAGATAGTGTCTTGCTTTCTGATCTTTGGAAAACAGACATAAAGTAACATTGTTTTAATTGAATGTCACCAGTTTTCCTTTGACATGAAGAACTGAGCATGTAAACATTTGGGAATGTCAAGCAGTGTTGCAGAACTCCCAGGGAAATATGGTCACAGGTGGGAGAAAGTGATGAGTGCTTGTATGAGCAAAAATGATTCATAGATTCATAGATACATTAGGTTGGAAAAGACCTACAAGATCATCTGGTCCAACCATCCTCCTATCACCATCCCTACCCACTAAGCTACTAAATCAAATCCCTTAGCACCTCATCTAAACGCTTCTTGAACAGCTCTAGGGATGGTGCCTCAATCACCTCCCTAGGCAGGTCATTCCAGTGCCTGACCACTCTTTCAGAGAAAAAAATTTTCCTCAAATCTAATCTAAATCTTCCCTGGCACAACTTGTAGCTAATTCCTCTCGTGAAACTATGTCTGTCTCTTTTGAGCCACTTTGAAATATCTACCATATAACAGGCTTTGTCTTTCTTCATGCCAGCCAACGGCTTTATGAAGTATCATGCTCTATCCCTTTCCTGGACCCTGGTCCGAATGGGAAAACCAGAGTCTTCAAGAGAACTTTCCCTTCCAAGTGTTTTGTTTGCTGTGCAAGGATCTGTTGAGATGAAAAATAGAAAGTAATCTTGGAAATCAAACTTATGCTGGTAATCACAGGGGACCTCCATTCAGAGGAAAACAGTTGGGTTGGCAAATTAAAACACTTTCTTCAGCTCACACATTTGGTGCATACACATGGTGTAACTATGAAAGGGTGCATTTGTGGGGTAGACAATGTAGTGACAAGTCTGCACATGGCTCAAAGTTGTTGCAAAGATTCCAAAATTTGAAAGGTCCCAAGTGTTGTCTCATGAAGCCTTCTTGGGTACCACCTGTTGCCATATCTACTTTTTCATGAAGGTAAAGAGGGAGAAACAGTGACTAAGAAAGGTAATTCATGACAGCGTTCTTCTGAACCTCGTGGACTATTAGTTGTTACTTATGTTCTCTCCACAAAAGGATGTAGCATAATGTTCATTGACTACAGGCACTTAATTCTTCCACCAGAACATGTTATTTTCCAATGTTTCTCTTTCCACTGTCAAGAGAAGTTATCCCTACCTCTATTTAATAAATTAAATATTAGTGTTATTAAATTCCTTGCATCATTTCCTCCTAAAATTCTACCATGTCTTATAAAACTATGACAGTGTTTTCAGCAGTAGTTCTATTTGATTCTAAATACCTTGTAAAAATGTCTGGGAAGTGATGGAGTAGAAAGGAGCTTAACAGGCTGAATCCAGATGAGCCTTTTGGACTTTGGATGAACATTGCTTGGCCTATCCAGTGCAAGAACTGAGATGAAAGAAGGGCTAATGAGCCTGGAGTACAAATGAGATTTATAGCTGATCTTACAACAGAGAAACCTGGAGATAAAAGCATACCTAGACTAATTGGATGCTCTGTACAAGCTAACAAAGTGTATGTTACACTGTAGTGTCAGCTGTGAATTATCAGGCCTTCTTTAAAGCAGATACCAAATGAGTCCTGACAAGAAGTGCTCAACTGATATGATCAGATTTTTGACAGAAATTTGGATTATTTATTATACTGCTTACACTTCTCATGTATCTTTTTCTTCCTTCTCTTTCAAAAGGCTTTCCTGAACTGACCAGGGCCAGTAAGTGGGGAGAAAAGCATTAATTCAGCTGTGGGATTTGCTGTAATCCCACAAAACAACTTTGGCATAGTAGTATCTGGAAGATGGCCTTTAGTTTAACAGAAATCTCTTTGATAACTAACCCTAGATTTGATGTCAGTATGTGCATTTACAAATGCCTGTTGGAATGCTCTTTCCACTTTTATTAATGGTTCATAAAATGCTTTAATTACTTTAAAATCTCAAATGCTCCCTTTGGAATTTTTAGAAAATATCTTCTCTGACAGGTTAATAAATTAAGAGGAAATGTTATTCAGAACTCTCAGGATACATATATAGTTGGTTTTTTTTTGTTTGTTTGTTTGTTTTTGGAGGAATTACCTTCTGTTTCTTTCCAATGTGAGATACTGGTGTCAGGCTATCATCTGAGAACAACCATTTCCATCCAAAAGAGTGGTAGGGTAGGGGGCACTGAGAAAATAAGGTTCATAGTGACTATTCCTACAGAAAAAAATTATCTTAAAAATTTTGTGATTTATGACTTAGAGTCTATTCACCTTCAGTTTTGAGATGCTGCCTTGAGGATCATCTGGTATTGTTTTGAGATTGCATATATTTGCACTGCTGTCATTGTAATTGCTCTGTATTTGGAAGTTAGACACCTCACCATAATATCTGCTTGATTCAACTGCAGTAGGGATGAAGATTAAGGGACTAGTTTGAACATTCAAAACAGGTTCTACAAAAAGATAGGCTCGTATAAAACTAAATAAGATTCAAGTTTCTAATAAGCTAACATGCGTAATAGCCCATGTAATATCCATCTAGTCATCCATTCATTGTTTTTCATTTGGCAGTATGATTTCTGTTAGCAAAAAAGTGATCACTCTGATGCAAATATGTCCACTCCTGATGCTTTCAGCCAAGATGAAATGTCTATCTAGGAAATTAGTTCACTCTTTTATAGTTGTGATCTGACATTACAACTGATGGCCAGCTTTTCTTCCTCTGTGGCTAGCAAAAGAGTAAATGCTAAAATTTAATACTATGCTGGTGTCCATCTCTTGGAATTTGAATGTTGAACTGGAAACAGTATAAGCAATTCCTTCACATCCAGTATCTTCCTTGCCTGTATGAACCTATGATTCCCTGTATTACACATACAGTAGAGGGCAAGCACAGAGTTGTGTGTGGGTGGCTACATACCGATATCCAGTGGCAGCAGTTCAGCTATTCTTAGCTTGGAAAAGGGGCAAGCAACCCTGGAAGAAGATTAAAAAGATTAAAACAAAAATAATAGTTTGTGAGACAAAAATAAGAGCATGAGTGTTGTGTATCTGCGGAAGCACCATCTCAGCTACCAGTGGAAGGTAACTGAGCTGATACAAGGCTCTGCCAATCCTTCCTGTGGAAAGAGATGCTTCAGTGTCTGTTTCCCTTGTTCTGTGAAGTGAGAGTTGTAGTAAGGCTTCTATAGTGAGCTCATCTTTTCTTCCTCTGAAGGAACTTTCTCTTTGTCTTTGGAAAATATACTGTTTATTCTACAAGCACTTTAATTTGATAGTGGGTTTTTTTGTTTGTTTGTTTGATTTTACCAATAAGAAGTAATAGAAGTTATTACAAAATAACTTCCTCAGGTTGAGCAAGTAACTGTTGAGAAGGAGAGGATGTGTCACTGAGAATCTTTGCTCAAAACAGTTTCTCCTTGAACAGAAGGTTACATTTACATTATGTTTGGTCTTCCAGAAAAAGGAATCTGTGATTTGAACAAAGAAAAGTGCAGAAGAAGAATCTGTAGACCGGACTTGAGAACTCACCGATGTAAATGTTCTAGTGGCTTTATTTTAAGTCGAAATAAGCAGTTTTGTGAAGGTAATACTCTCAGTTTTATTCCACCAGACGAAAAGATTCCTCAGCTCTTGTACTTTATTCTAATCTTGAGGGTGAAGAAACACTTTGAGATGCCATGTCAGTGTCCTTCCATGTTCTAAAACAGTCTAAAAGGAGACAACAAAATGTCATAAATGCTGTCCTTGTGAGAAGTGTTGTTCTTAGCCTAAGAAGTTGCCATTCTTATGGATCCTGAGAAAACTAAGAATGGATTGTATCACCAAAGGTGAAATGTTGAATAATATTGGAACACAATGGATGTTTTAAGCCTTACCTTTAAAAATTGTATTAATTCCTAACAGGTGTAAATCTTCAAGTCTGGATTGTTTTAATCAAAGTCTAGTATTAATAATTATTGTTAACATCTTCTATAAGCATCTTTTTCACTGCAGGACAAAAGTTGGATATACATAAAGAAAACAAAATTATGAGCTTAAAACATTTACAGCAGCCATGCAGTTCTCAGGAAATTAGCCAGAATTCTTTTCCGAAATGGAACTTCTAAACCACTTCCCGGTTTTGAGAATTTTTCTCAAGTCATGTTGGAGCCATTAAAAAAAAAAAAAAGATTTTTTGTCAGAAGGAAGTATCTAACGTGAATTTTTAGGGTGCACACAGGACTCTGTCAATGAAATCTGTATAAGGAAGCTATGCTTTGCCTCTGGCCACACATACTGGGCACATACAGCCTGAATATGTTGCTTGAAGGTTTTTAAAGTTTATTTGAATTAGGTGTGAAGACTTGCTTTTAAAAAACTATTTACTAGGACCAACATATTTTGTAAAAATTAAGGGGAAATGAGATATTTTTTGAAGACTGTTAGTTTGCTTTGTTAACTCATTTCCCTGACATTGGCTGATGACCATATTCTGACATAGTGAGTGTTTCTTTTGACAGATATAAATGAATGTGGCTTCTGGAATCATGGCTGTACTCTGGGCTGTGTGAACATCCCTGGCTCCTATTACTGCACCTGCCCAAGAGGTTTTGTTCTGCTGCCTGATAGGAAAACATGTCATGGTAAGTATCACTAATTCAAAGACGTCTATGGTATGATTGGATATAAGGAGGAAGTGTTTTACAGTAAGGTTGGTGAGGCACTGGCACAGCTTGCCCATAGAAGTGGAGGATACCCATCCCTGGGAACACCCCAGGTCAGGCTGGAGGGGCTCTGAGCAACTGATGAAGCTGTAGGTGTCCCTGTTTGTTGGAGGGGAGTTGGACGAGATGGCCTTTAAGGGTCCCTTCCAACTCAAACAATTTTGCGATTCCATAATATTGGAGGCAGTCCTTGTATAACTCTGAAACCTCTGGAAGTTTTGCATGTTGTATTGCTTCTCTCTTTTACTATACAAGTAGGATCAGATTAAACTGTGTGAACCAAGAACAGATGACATGTTTAAAGAAGTAAGTCACATGTGAGTAATCGTGTGTGCCTGTGCCTCTTGGAGAGCAAAGAGGATTCAGGTTTCATGCATCTATGTATCTGGTGCTAGACGCCTGCTTGCAGCTCCCCACGTTGAGTTGTGGCCGTAAGTTTTTCAGTGTTTGCTGAGTTGATTGCTAGCTGGCAACACCTTTTCTTCTGTAATGCTGAATTACATATACTAAGCCTACAAATGAATCAACTCTTTTTAGAACATAAAATGTGAAATTCAACAAAGTTTTCAGATATTGGGATATCACTAGTCACTTTTCTACTTTGGAAGGGTCCTCCTTCCTTGTTTCCACAGAAATGAAGCATTGCTGTTCATCCTCTTTAGAAGTGTCAGTGCACAGCAGTGAGTTCAGTCTGAATTGTGGCAGGACACAGGGTGTATTAAATATCAATACTAATGTCTAAATATAGGCAAACAGTCTATTGGTTTTTAAAACTCAAAGAGGCATTTCTCCTCTTAAGTCCAAGCCAGGTACAGAACTCAGGAACCTAAGCATGTGTGTCCAGGCTATGGGAGATGGCTGCATGAGGCAGTCAGATGTGACAGAAGAACAGTGGCCAGAGGCTGTTAGGTGGTGCAATATCCACATGTGTCCAAGATTACACATTCCTACTCTGGATGATTAAATTAAACTATATGCTTCAAATTAGACAGAAAATGCAGTTTTTCTAACAGTTTAGGGATGCAGAATGGTAAGTATAACTCCATAACCACTGCAGCACAGGCCAGATATGTCACCATCTATGTACCATGAGACTGTCCCGAACGCAGCTGTTCTTCCAAAGCCGCGTGCTCTGGTGGGAAGTAAACATGAGATCATATTCTTCACCCTCTTCACTCAGCATAAAAGGTTAGAGCAATCCACTTCAGAGCACAGCTGCCTGGCAGGAGTATTTACAACAGCTACACTCCATTTAAGCTGGTCTATGCAGCTGGTCCAAAAAAGAAACTGTGTGAAACCTGTGTTAGTTGCAGAGAGTGCTGCCATGTGGTGCTAGAGTGGGGCCACAAAGCAATGCAGCGCTGCAGGGCAGAGGTGGAAGGAGAAGATCCCATGGACCTGCATAGAAGAGGGAGTTGTTGGTCTTTCGTTCTTATCTTCACATTTTTCACATTAAGTCTGACTTCCTCATATATTGGAAGCTTGATCAGCTGTAGATAAAATGTAAAAATGTTCATTTTCTTATATGTTTCTATTTTAATATCATTCCATCATAAAAATTTGTAGATTTAGGCTGGTCAGTGTAATGACTTCATGACTCAGCAATAAGTTTCGGTTTCTCCTTTGTTTTAATTAAGAGAGGGTGAAAAAAATTGGAAAAAGGAAAACAAAAAACAGAAACCAACCAAATGACAACTCTGAAAATGTTAATACATCTTTTGAAGAAGGTTTAGTAAATATTTCTTCTATTATTTATTTATTTATTCCTCTTTATATTACTATAGAGCTTATTTCCTGTGTAAATAATGACACTGAATGTAGCCATGGTTGCCTTCAGACATCTAAAGGGCCTGTTTGCTTTTGTCCTGAAGGATCTGTACTCAAAGAGGATGGCAAAACATGCACAGGTAAGTGCTTAACATTTTTTTCTAATGGTAATGACTGCCAAACTCTGTTTGCTCTTGGCACAGAGAGCCAGAAGTAAATGATGGCACTTTACAGTCATTTTGCACAGTTGTAAATGATTGTACAAAATAGGAGGCAGTGGAATGTCTGGCACTGAGTGCTGAGATGTGCAAAATTCATCTTCATTTTTAATACATGCTTAATAGCAACAGCATACAATATTTACAGGCCAAATTCTTCTGCTGTCAGCACAGAACAAGGCATCTCCCAGATGTTGGTTGCAGGTGATGTCTGCAGTTTATATTTGAGAGGAATCATAGAACACACAGTGTCCTATGGGCTTGGGTGGAATCTGAAGGTAGCTTTATCAGCATTGCACGACCCAGGCTCTGAGTCACTCTAACGTGCAGCAGTTCCATCTACCTAGGATGGAATTTTTGCAGTTACAGTATTTGAAGAAGCTCTACCTATTCATCGGTCATTCTGCATTCTAGCAGCTCTCCAAATTCAGGAAGTTGTACTTTTCAGCTGTATTTTTGTAAGTTTAGGGGTCAAGATAGCCCAGTTAATGCCAATCTCCTGCCTTCACAAATCCCCTTCCACTTTTACATCTGCTACTTACTTCACACTGTACCATACACATGTAGCAGAGTCGTTGTTTTGCTGGGGATGCTCCACTGAATAAGCTCAGGCCAAAATTGTACAGCCTCAGGAAAAATTATTTTTTTCCTTTCATCTTTCCTAAAATCTTCCCTTGTTCTATTAGAAAGCCATTATATTTTACCAATTCACCATCCTTGATTAATTAACTTGGATAGCAGCGTTGATTAGCTGCTGCTTTGCATGGAGTGGCATCTCTGGTAGAATTTGTTACTGTTTTGTTTTGGGTGAGATTTCCATGAGTGAGACAGTTCTCAGAACCAGTCAGCACATGGAAGCCTGATTGTATCTCCCCAATCCCATGCAATCCCACCTTGTGTCCTGAGTTTTCAGGGAAGGTTCTAGGAGAAGCTGAACCTAATTGTATTTCATTTTGCTGGACTTCTGCTTCCAGCATGAGGCTTTTCAGAATTCTGTCCATCATTTTATACTGAGTGGATTGCTCACTTACTTAAACTTACGATTTTGTTGTATTTTTTCCTTAGGATGGCAAAGTTAAAATTTTCCAATGCTCTGTTTAAGGTTGCACATCTCCAGATAATGGTGGCTGTAGTCAGATATGTTCTTCTTTAAACCCATTCTCCTGGGAGTGTGCTTGCTTTCCTGGATATAAGCTACAACGAGACAGAAAGCACTGCACTGCTATAGGTCAGTATCTCAATAAGCCTGCTTACTTCTGAATGAAAGCAATAATAGTTCAGAGGCTTTTGAAGTGAGTAGCATAACTGGAATGCAGTTTTGTACTAGTTCTATACTACTTTGTGCAACATTTAGGAAAATAACCTATTTTGAAAATGTACTGGTTCTAGCACAATTAATCCTAACATTGCTTTTAGCTCAGTAATGAGAACTCTAGCAATGTTCTCTCAGGAAACAGTTTTAGACTGACAAATTAACTTTAGAGATGCATGAGGTTACCTCAGATATGTGAGAGGCTAATAAAATAAAATACTACCAAATTCCTTCTGTCTTTCTCTGCTATACGCTTAAGACATTTAGCTAACAGTAGAGGTGGAAGTATATCTTAATTTCTAAATGTTGTATTTTGTCTCTTCTTTTCTTGTTTCGTTGTTACGTATGTTTTCACACCTTCAGTCCTTCCAGAAACAAAGCTTCAATTGCTCACTTGGGGTTCGCCTCGGGTAATTAATACAGTTAAGTGAGAATTAAATAATTTGGCCATGAAAAGATGTACATAATTATACAGAATAGAAAAAAAAAATACGAAATGTGAAGAGAAAGAAAATAAGCAGTAGTTAAGGTATCGGTGATTATATTATTAAAATACCAAAAAGAGTGCAGAGAAACAGAGTGCATGCAGGAGCTGTCATTCCCACCTACAGCATCCTACGTACTGATGTAGTCTAGAGACCATTTTGAAGCTAGTAGAATGTACATGTGCAATTTTTCTTCAACAGGTCCTAGGCCATTTCTGGTGTTTGCAAACGGCCAAGATATCCGCCGGATCAGTTTTGATGGAACAGATTATGCAAGTTTACTTGATGGGCAGATGGGAGTAGTCTTAGCGCTGGATTCTGACCCAGTGGAAAATAAGGTAAGGTATTAAAAATGAGAGGATTTTGAAGTGTTGCAAGGACAAATGGATTGGGCTTTCATGTGCCTTAACCTTTCTGCTGTCAGTGATCCAGATTACATGTTGCATTGAGTGATACTCTGTTGCCTGTCCAGGAGTGCTGCTGGCACAAGATGTGGAACAGACTGAGAAGTTTCACTCTTTTCTTACTACCTTAATGTGCATGTTTTCTTCCCGCCTTATTGTGTATGTTGACACAGTCAGTTTACAGGGAATTTGTATTAGTGTATTTTTTTTTTTTCAGAAGAGCTACATGCTACAGTCCCTACCAAACCTAGGAGTAATGTTAGTTACTAAATAAAACTGCTGAGTGCTTTCTGGATTTATTGTTCTTATTATAAGATATTTATACTGGAAAGAGGAGCCTTTTCTTCTGTCATGGTTTTATGATTTTTGGTACTGGTATTCCACATCATAACATCATGTATTGCATTAAGAGTTAAAAAAAAAATAACCATGACATCTTCACAGAGAACAGTTTGTATGTATGGGCACATCCCAGTGCCCTGTATTTTGCCTGTGGAGTTTGGAAGAGGAGCCACTGAAATGTGGCTACCTGCCCTGAAGCAGGGCCCTATGGGGAAGCTCACAGCTGTTCTGCATTGTACCCAGTGTAAATCACCTGCTCTGGCGGCAGAAGCCCCCTTTTCTTAATGAGCAGAAAGTAACATGGTAATGTGCTTCTTTTTGCTTTCTCCTGCTTTTGCTTTCTTGGTTGTGCTTCACGTGAGGTGGCTATTCACTGCAACAACCTGTAGGATGTTGAGGCAGCTGTATGTAGGGCAATTAGGGTTTACTGCTAAGCACTAGCAGCCTTCAGCAATCCTACTGGTCGAGGGACACGTGCCTTTCCTTTGGTCAAAAATCACAGGTGGCCTGTGAAGCTTTTTGAGAATAAGCATTCAGGGAACATCTGAGATGAAAAAAATCATTCAAAAGGGGAACTGTGAGATGAGGGAAATAAAGCAGAAAGTGCAGTGGGAACTAAATATGTCTTGTGTTATTTCTTCACAGATTTACTTTGCCCATACTGCTTTGAAGTGGATAGAACGAGCTAATCTGGATGGCTCAAATCGGGAAAAAGTTATTCATGGAGCTATAGATATACCCGAAGGCCTTGCTGTGGACTGGATTAACCGTAAATTGTATTGGACAGACCGAGGGTACATGCTCTACAGTGCATTTATGTTGAAGCATGCCATAAGATATTTAGAATAAATGACTAGTGACATGTGAATAGCTGAGATATCACTCTAAATTCAGTAACACTTCACATTCTGATTGGATAGCTGTGATCTTTGGTATATATGGCTGAAAGGTTCTTTAAAACTGTAATGCAGGAAGTTCATATTCAGTCTACTGTTGTATTTTTATCTCTGAGCAAGGTTTTGGACTCACTTGCAAAGAATCTAAAGCATGTACTGCATATATACACATATTTGTGTGCACATGTGTGAATATGTGCATACAGTCATATATGTATAAATTCGCTATGCAAGTTTAAAATACATGAGTGTATTACTGCACTGAGTACATCTCAGGATGGACTAGGTATTGTTGACTGCTAAACTTATGACCCTAAAAGTTAATGGGAAATTATTTTAAGATAAGTTTCTTTGTCAATTCTCTGTTATTAAAGGAAATTGACCACTAGCAATCAGTATGATTTCATGTTTCAGCTGTTAGCCAAAGTTGCACGCGGAGTAAGAGGAAAAAAGTTCTGGTAAAAAGGTGGTGTCAGAACAGAACGTGCAATGGTAATTCCTTGAGGAGCAGTCATGATGCTCCAGCTAAACCCATATTTTATTAGTCAAAAAAAGATAATTTTAAAATTCCCAATTACAGTCACTCTCCCTGTTAGATGTACTGCTATTTCACCTCCTTGGTATTAGGTACAAACTCCTCTGTGCAATCATAGTCCCACATAAATATGATAGAATTTCTCGTGAATTGGGAAATTGTGATGCTCCATAAGACAAGATCCAAGGATGTAGCCATGAATTTGTACCTGCTACTTCCTCCTCACTTACTGGGTTTACCTGTTTCTATTCCACATATATGTAGGTTGCTCTGAAAGCAATGCCGCAAATTTATTTCTGTGGAAACTACAACAGAAACAAAGAGCACAATAACACTATTTGATAGAGCAGATTCTCAGCTACAGACAAATGTTTTTCAGTATAGTTATCACCATTAGCTATGCATCTTTGCCAGCAATATTTAAGAGACTGTGTGGTACGATCTTAAAATCAGCACCAGCAGATGTTGCCACTGCAATCCGTCTTTCATGGACCCACACAAATGGAAGTCAGAAGGTTTTCAAATCTGGACTGTGCAGTGGGTATGGCAGAATTGTTCAGCCAAGATGGGCAGTGTGTTCCATGGTTTTCAAACTAGAATGAGTCCTGATGCATTGCAAGAGAAAAGTTGTCTTCTTCTCTGTCCTGACTCTGGAAATTCAAGCCTTCAGTTTTGTCAGCATCATGATGTAGCAGTTGTAATAGTGGATGGTTTGTCCAAGTTCTAGGAAATTCAGAAGAATCTCCCCTTTCCTATCCCAAAAGCGTGTACATCACTTTACCTGCTCAGCGCTGCATCTTGAACTTTTTCTTAATTCTGAATCTGCATCTTGACACTCCAGCGATGGCTGCTTGGCTGCTTTGACTCCAGCTCATAGTGGCGACACCACATGTTGACACTGGTAATGATGTAATACAGGAAACTGTATCTTGTTGGTACAGTAGTTGCTGACAAACTTGCATATGGCATTCTTTCTTTTCCTGTGTGAGCATTTGTGAGGCTCACCTGGCACAAACGCAACAATATTCCAACACTATCATCATTGGTTCCAGCTGACTCACATGGATGACCTGATCCTAGATGCTCTTTATTTCTGTGTATGGCCACCCAGACCGTGGCTTATCCTCCATGTCAGTATCTCCACTGATGAAACAGATCACTCATAAACTTACTGTGCTCACATACACTGGTCTCCATAAATGAACAGCAAACCTCAATGAATATCCATGGAGAAATTCTGTGGCACAGTTTTTCTTCATACACATTTCCATTTCAGACACTGTTTTATGGGTCTGACCCTCTGCTGCCGTCTGTCACATGGCATCGATACTGATGGGAAGATTCAACCATTTACAGCCATACCAACATCCTCCTCTGACATCATGGGCCAACATAATAAAATAGGAGGCATTACTTTCAGAGCAGCCCTCGTGTGTGCGTGCGTGCGTGTGTATTTCCTTCCATCTTTGAGTGGTATTTCTTGGTGGATTCAGGAAGGAGATACATAGGCTTGCTTTCATGTGTTGCTGACATTTGTTCAACAAAGTGCAGTTTCTAGCAATAAATATCTACAGTTTTCTGGAAAAAAAAAATTGGATTGGGAAGCAGAGAATGTGGGTTGTATACTTGACTGCTCTAGATCATATGAGTGACTAGAAGGACTTCTTCTGTCCCTATAAAATAGATACAGTGTGTGTAAATGGTACAAAAATGTGCTATTTAAAAAATTCTTTACATATTTGGTAGTGTCACTTAATTAGGAGCTGTTTTTTCTCCTGACTTCTTTTAAAGTTAACATTAATGTGTTAGCAATCATACTTCCAACTAATTATTTTCCCAAAAAAGGAGAACTTCAAGTAGTCTACGGAGCGGCAGGTGTTTTATCATAATGGACCAGATAATGGGGCTGTAACTTGAATTACTTACAGATAAAAGAACTGTGCATCCCATAGCAGAAGGATTACTTATGTCTTTGCAATGTGATTGCTTACAGTTTTGTGCTAAATTAAAGCATTGGGAAGGCTTAGTACATTCTGCCTTAAAATGTAGTTAGAAAGATAGCGGGGAGGACCTAATGGTGCTGTATGTGTTGCAGGAAGGCATGCATTGAAAGGAGCAATTTGGATGGAATGCAAAGAAAAATTATCATCTGGGAGGGTATCTCCCAGCCCCGAGGGATTGCTATTCACCCATTTGCAAGGTAAGGAGTGACAGACACGGTTAATTGTGTAATAGTTAGCAAGGCTTTCTGAAAGTAAACATTCCAACTTTTTCCTTTTGGCAGACAAGAACTACATTAAGCCTCACATTAGGACAGTAATTGCCTAGCAGAGTGATGTGAGCTGCAGTGATTTATTGCTGGGTTTTTGCTGTGAGTTGGGACATGTTAATTTCCCATTTAAATTAAAAAATGATATAACCATTAGAGATATTGTATATGGTTAAAACTACAGAAAAATACAAGCTATTAAAATCACCCTAACTGATACTTGCTTTGCTTTTCCATTTGTATTGCTGTGAAGAAGGTGTAGACACTTTTAACGTAAGTTATTTGCAAAGGATTTTTTTATGGCCATGCTCCAGTTTCCTCAGAAATCTACTGTTGTGGAGGTGTGTTAAGGACACCTTATTTCCTCTTGGTTGATGTTGAGATGATCACAGTAACCCTGAAATCGTAGGACTACTGATGAAATTCTGATCATTTTAATCAATGGTGAAGTCCAATGGACTTCAGCCCATACACCTTTAGTAAGGTGGTTTTAAAGGGATTCAGAACAGCTGCTGAGGTTCTTTTTTTATGCTCATATCCTGCTATTACTAAATATTGATGCATGAAACCAAATCAGTGATGACATTTTTTTAGCTTTACCGTGGGCATAGAAGACCTGAAGAAATCTTTCCATAGAGATGGAAGATGGTAATGGCATTTTGCACAAAACAGGTCTGTTCAGGGAGATTGCTTATCTGAAGAGGCACAAAGCTTGCACAGCTTGCAGCAATAGCTACTGGGGAAGGGGAGAGGGAAACATCACTAAACCCTGCTTTGTTAGAGAGCAATGAGAGGAATGTCAGTGTCTGTAAATTTAAAGCCAAACGCTAAAGAGGAATCTGAGGTAGAAGAAAGACCAACAAGAATACTGATCCTTGAATTGGCTACAGCAAAACTGCATGTGTAAATAAAGCTAAGTGAATTCAGGGGTACCTCTGTAAACCTGATAAAGGAAGCTATGCCCTGTGGGGCTCAGTCCAAACTTTGAAAGTAATTTGTGGGTTTAGGCATTTCTGTTTCAAGCTGTCTTTCACTGTTCCTTGAAAATCACTCAGTGTTCACTGTGTAACACGCAGGACTGTAGAGGTAGACCCTGAGAATCATGAAGTTATTAAAAGATGAGGCAGGATCTGTCACTGATTTGTTTTCTAAAGGCAATCTGAGGACTCTTGCTTGCTCTCCATGGGTGGCGGGTGACTTTGTTTGCATGAATACAATGTTACATCATTGTTTAGCCAACAAGCTGGGTAATGCCTGAAGTCTCCTATTGAGTTTGCTACTCTGCTGTCTGCACTTAAGGAAAGTTTGTAAAGCAGATAGAAAGATTTGGAATGTAGCTTAAACAGGAGTTGATTTGGAAAGTTTTGTGCTGACAAGCATAGCAGGGATTCTGCATAAGTCCCAGTGTAATCAGCTGGAATCTTATGGAAAGTTATAAAAGATCTGCAGTCAAGATATTTGTCCTGAAGCAAGCATTTTTCTTTCTTCTTTCTGAAAGAATTCCACAGAGTGGATAACAACTTCTTAATGACTTCTTGTGTGTGTGTTTTGTTTTCTAAAGGAGATTATTTTGGACTGAAATAGGGGTCCATCCCCAGATAGCCAGCTCTTCATTAGAAGGCACTGATCGTCGGGTCATAGCCAGCATGGGTCTGGTGCATCCCAGCGGAATAGCTCTTGACTACTTAGCCAACAAATTATATTGGTGTGATGCTAAGCAGTCAGTGGTTGAGAGTGCAAATCTGGATGGTTCTGGTCGTCGAATTCTTGCACAGAACGATGTAGGTGAGGCTTTGGGGTTGATAATTACCTACTGCTTCTTGTCAGCATGCTTGTGTATGTGCATACGTTATTATGTATGGAAATCGCTGGTTGCTGGCTGTGCTGTGTGTCGCTTACAACTCTGTATTGAAGTTAATGGCATTACTTAATTTTCTGATCTGTCAACCAAATTATACTTATTGATCCATTTTAACAAAGAACACTTTTCTGACAATCTCTGCTTTTATACATCAGCCATTTTGCATTATATAGAGACCTCGTCTGCCTTCCCCACAAAAATGAAAAGAAGGAAAAAGTTAAAACTGTGTTTTGCTTGTTCCATGCATGGCTGCTTAGTTTAAATCAAGTTCTGCTGTATTTATTAAGCCAGTGAGTTATATTGTCGTAATCTGGAACACAGTTAATCTTGGCTGTTATGGTCCTTGAGCAAAGAACCTGCATCTGCACAGTGTTGAATACTGGAGAAATTGTAAACACACTATAGACATTGAATGGAAAAATGATTTGTGCTGTATGCTGGTAGTTGTGAATGCTGAGACTGCTATTGTTTGACACGTAAATGATTCTTTCTGAGGCAAGAAAACAAAAGTATTAGCAATGAGGAACTGATGTACCACGCTTACAGTGAACCATGTGTTTGAAAATCTTTTATCTGGAAAATTGATTTATGGAGAGGACAATTCCCTTTTGTGCATGACAACTCTCTGGGGACCAGATTTTTTTTCTTTTTCTGTAGGTTTACATACAAACATGAGGAGCCTTGGCTCGACACCATGGTTATTGTTAACTTTGCAGTAATTTCACTGTTACTGTTAAGCTGCTGCTGTTCTGGGCTCTGCTCTGTGAAGACTTGTGGTCATTCCCAACCCAGCTCCCCTCCCATTTGTTTGGAGGTGTGCAGGGTGTCCAAGAGGAAGTGTTGTTCTGCAGTCTGTAGGATATTAGAAACCCTGAGCAGAGTGACCTGCCAGCATTTCTCTCTTGCTCTGCTGCACATTCTTGCAGCTGACTTGAGAAGAAGGGCCTTGAATCCTATTGAATGTCTCTCTTTCTTTCTCAAGAAGGAGCAGGTCTATGTGTCTTTTGGGGAGAAAGAGAGCTAAGAGCACAAGAGAAAAACAGGGTATGGTAAATGAGGTAGGGTTTGTGATATGGACGACTGGAGATGGGAGAAAAGGACATCAGTGCCTACATGGGGTGAGATAAGTGCAGACTTGCAGGGGTGTGAGTTTAAAGAGGTAGAGAGACTTGATTTCTTGATGTTTCGCTGATTAGTGGGACCAGAATGCAGCTTTTGTTCTTGGACACCTTTACTCTGAAGAAAGAAAGGGCAGTGTTTGTTCACATGGAATGTGAAAAGCTGCCCCTGACAAATGGCTATGAACAAGTTGAAAATCTATGGGTGAGAGTTAGAGACCAAGGCAACAGAGGGAGCTTTGTGATTGATGTCTACTACAGGCCACCTGATCAAGTAGAACCTGTGGATAAAGTTTTCTTCTGACAGCCACGGGAGGCATCATGATGACCAGCAGGCTCTTGTCCTGCTGGGGACCTTTAACTATCCTGACATCTGCTGGGAATGTAACACAGTGAGCTGTAGGTAATCCAGGAGGCTCCTGGAATGTACTGAGGACAGCTTCCTGTGATAAGAAATTGATTGTCCCAGCAGGGGTAATGCAGTACTGAATCTGTTGCTCACCAGTGCAAATAAACTGATTAGTGCCATCAGGACTGGAGGCTGCCTGGGTGTAGGAAACTGGGCAAAGAAGTCAAGAGACTGACATGGCTGAGACAGGACCAGCTGATCAAATTGGAGTGCAAGAAGAAAATGCATGGGCAGTGGAAGCAGAGACAGGTAACCTGAGAGGAGTCTAGGGATGCTGCTAGGATGTGTAGAGATGGGGTCAGGAAAAAGGTGATTTTGACTGGATATCCAAAAGAAGTTTTTTAAAATAAATGTAGTGAGGCACTGGCAGAGGTTGCCCCAAGAGGTGGTGGTACCCCACCCCTGGAGACATTACCGGTCAGGATGGAGGGGCTCTGAGCACCTAATAGAACTGTAGGTATCCCTGTTCACTGGGAGTTGGAATAGGTGACCGCTTAGGGTCCATGCCAACTCAAGTGAACCTACGACTCTGTGATACCTATGGTGCAGCAGTAGGAATTTTTATTGCAGCAGCTCCCTCTAGTGACCCTGTACTGAGAATTCATTTAATTTAGTTACATACGAAATAGGTAAGATTAGTTCTGCTCTTCTTCTAGCCCCATTTAGAGTTTTAAGTAAAACAGCTTGTAAGCACTCGCCCAAGGCAGTAAATACAACTACTATTCATTTTCTTTATGCAGTGGTTTGAGTCTGCACTGTTTTGGAAAGACTTCTGCTTACTTGCGACTATTAACTTTCCTCTTCCTGCTATCTATGTTAATGATACTGTGACTCTAGGTTTAATCCTTAATATATTTACAAGTGAAGAGATTAAAACATTTCTCGTCAAAGAGGATGTTGTTGTTGATGGTATAGTCAGTAGATCTTCAAACTGTGAATTAATGTTTAGATGGAGCCAACGTACAGATCTTGTGCTAGTTGTTCAAATTTCATGGAAAGAAGAGCTAAGACTAATGGCTGGTGATTAAGTTCAGTGGAGGTGCTGAAGTGCTAGGAGAATAAAAATATGCTATTTAATTTAATGTTTAAAAACATTTGTAAAATATCTTAGAAATTTTCTTATGCGGGATTGCATTTTTTTTCCTTCCAGTTTATTTGGGATGTGTAGTTAAGATATATCATCATATACTATTTCTCCAAGGATCTAATTTATCTAGTTTACTTGTCTGGCTCTGATTTTTGCTAAAAACTGTTACTTTGGGGGGTCTTACATTCGTTATTGAAGCTAAACATCACCCAGTTGAGGCTTACATCCAAAATAGAGCATAACATCTTATGTCAAAAAAATATGCCTCTCAGAGAGGCTCAGACAACAGTGGTACAAAGTGAGGTACACATTCAGACTGTGGGTGAGAACCAGGAGGAAACAAATCTGGTTCAGACAGGAAGAACCCCCGTCTGAGACCAGTTAGACTTCCATGGAAGATCAAGATGTGTTCTTACCTTCCACTGCAAAAAATGTGTCCACAGGCTATGCTGAAATCAGGAGATTTCTAAACAAATAGAAAGAATACATAGACCCATTTGAACTAACGACAGTCTTCTACCATGACAGAGATACTAAAAATAGAATAATTTTGCAAAATTTTTTATGTCTATCCTTACATAAGGAAGTGTCCTTTGGACTCTGAATTGCTGAGATTCTCTTGGGAAGTCAAACTAGGAATCTGAAGTCTTCTGGTGCAGATACTGGTCTTATGTAATTGGTTCATTGTGTATATTCTACAGATGTGGAAATGAGGAATCTTATTTCTCTGTAGGCCACCCCTTTGCTGTAGCGGTGTTTGAGGATCACCTTTGGCTTTCTGACTGGGCTAGGCCATCACTAATGAGGGTGGACAAGAAGACCGGCCAAAACAGGGTACGTCTTCGAGGCAGCATGCTGAGACCCTCATCAATGGTTGTAGTTCATCCTTTGGCGAAACCAGGTATACTGCAAAAATTAAGCAGTCATTCCCTTCCAGCCTCCTCTTGATGTTCAGTGATGTCAGTATAATAGATGTTCTCATGTCCTTGGGGAGAGGATTAACTTTTCAGAAACAGGTTCTTTAAAGACTTCTCTCAGTTCAACAGACATTCATTGAAAGCATCATCTGGTCATGCGTCTAGTAATAGTAACAAATGTTTTATATTTATGATCATGCCCAAGAATATATGCTCATCAACAGCCACAAGGCTACCACACTCCTGTAATTCCTATTTATCTTAGTTAATTAGCACCCCTCTCACAAACAAGTAATAAATAACATGGAAAAAGGTTTTGTAATTTATATTAGTTTTGGACCAAATAATTTGATTTTCTGTTTGGAACAATCTCCCTGTAAGCAAAAAAAAAAAAAAAAAAAAAAATCAAGTAATTCAATAGACCATGGCTGAGAGAAGATAATCACAGGTTCCTCATGCCCTTGTAATGTTCTTTCATGGGATGTTAGGACTCTAAAAATTAAAGGAGAAATAATAAGGAAATAATAATTTTTAAAGTCACACATTTATTACAAAGAGGGCATGCAAATCTGCTTTCTTGCCAGAAGCTAGGTGATAATATTTATGCTTTACTTTATATGTCTGTTTTTACCTAAAAAAAATAAAAATGTCACGCAACAAACACCCCTTAAAAACTACTAGTTTTTTTAGTTTTTTTTCTGTCCTTATTTTGTTTCCCACTGCTCTAACTCTGCACAGCTAAGAGGAGATGTTGACTGAAGAAGTAGGTTGTTAAGTTGCCTGATTTTCTTCATTAGGGGCAAATCCTTGCCTTTATATGAATGGAGGCTGTGATCAGATCTGTGAAAACAATTTTGGAATTGCCCATTGCACATGCCGTCCAGGATTTGGGAAAACTCAAGATGGAAAAACCTGTCACCCTCTGAATGCTTCTAATGTGAGAGCAGGTACAATCCTCTAATTCCAAAAAAGATTCCCGTAAAGAATCTGGCAAATAACACTGAAAAACATTTGCATAATAAATGACAGCTTCTCTGAAGATTGAAAAATCTAGGCACTTTCTACTGTATGCAATATAGTTTCACACTGCTTCTCACCTTTTCTCTCTGATTTGTTGTTGTTTCATCCCAAGGAGGCTGGATCACTCAAGTTTTGTAATGTCATTTTTTCCATGCATGGATTAGTGGAATTTCAGTATCTTTGATTAGGGTGTTGTGATTAGAACCATGCCTTGCTTTTATAAGAAACTTCATGAAGTCCACTAGTAAAACCAGCAGCTAATTGAAATTATATTGCTGAGGTGAACAGTTACTGGTATTTGTTTGAGTATAGGTCCTGCAGAAAGAAGAGGAAAACATTTACATAGTACCAAAGCTTATGCTAGAGCAGAATCTTCTTTATCTCTTGAGATGTATCAGAATGAACTCTGCTTTCCAGCCCTGTCCTTGTACTCTGTTTTTAACTGTGACCCAGAGTTCACCATTGGCAGCTCTGCCCCTGTTCTCTACAGATGATGTGTTGTCTCCCATCTGAACATGTCACTCCTTCTGAGGAACTAATGCATCTAAGATACATTTTCATGAATGCTTAAGTTTGTTTGCAAGAAACAAATGGAACAAATTTCCTTCAAGAAGCACTGGGATGTTGTCCTAGGACCATAAGATGTAGTCTGATGATTGCATGTTTTTTTTTGATACTATCTGTGAGATCAGTGTCTGTGATGCTGACATAGTTGCATTCCTTGTTCTTTGTATTTAAAAAAAACACCAGTAAGTGGTTTCAGGAATAATTTGAAGCCAGAAAAAGGCTACCCTGTGTGAAAAAGCATTTTTTTTTTTTTTAAAGAAAAAATGACTGAAAACACTGTGATGATTGGAAACTAGATCAGTGGTAGAAAATCAGAAAGTTAGTTCAGTAAATGTAAATAGTCTGTGTCACTTTTTTCTTCTCTCTTCAGAAACTATCTCTATGCAGGATGCAGGGCCAATGCCAACACCAAAGACCTCACTCCAGAGCACACGAAGCAGTGCAATATTTAAGGGTACAGACAAAGGAGAAAAGAAGAAAGTAGAAGTTTCTTTGATGGCTGAAATCATGATATCAGGTAGAGACTGAAAATTGTCATACCTCAGTAAGAAACCATGTCTTAAAGGAAGAGAGAACAAGCCAAGACTGATGGTGTTCTTAATGCTCTTGTTACAAGAGTGGTCTGTGCAATTATACCATGTAGAACTGCTTTTCTGTTTTGTCTTTGTGATACTTTACTACGTCAACAAAACTTGATAATATTATCCAAGCCTAAATAAAGTTCAGTGATACTTGCTGTGCTTTGAACTATGACCCTATGGTTTGTTTTTCTAACTGATTTTGTTTCAATATAGTGCCTTCTTTGATCTCATCATATATATATGATCGTATATATTTTGTGTTATAGATGAAGATGACTGCGCTGCACTAGAATGTGATGTCAATGCACAGTGCGTTTTGCTGGAAGATGGTGCTGTGTGCCAGTGTCTGAGAGGATTTACCAGGAAGGGCAAATCATGCTATGGTAATCAAGAATGCTTAACATAGCCTTCAAAAGAAACGTAGATGTGGGCAAAGGAAGAAAGCCTATTTTTTCTCCCATTGGCAGCTCTGCTGCATGAATCATCACAAAAAGGTCAATGAGATCACTTCTTTTGAAATGGTTGATGAGCAGAGAGCACATGAGGTGAAATGTCTGATTATCACATACCTTATTTTCCCCTAACCATGAGCATTAATCCAATTAATATCAACAAGCAATAATGAAGATAATAGGAATAAAAGCCTAAAGTATTTATTTGTAAAAATTGTCCGATTATAAATACTTAGTCCATAGAAATGGTAGTTGATGTATAATTTAGAAGTACATGCTAAAAAATTTCTTGAGTTAGTATTCCTAATGTAGTATATATATAAAAGGGCTGCTTCTGTTTTAGTCTAGCTCTAGAGACTAACAGTCAGATACAAAAATAAAGTTTTGGACTTGTGTACTGAAAGGCATCAGGAACAGATCAAGTTACCTATTTTGATTCAAGCAGAGAGACTCACAGGAGTCTATGTTTATTCAGAAAGGAGAAGAAGAATGGAAAAAGGGAAGTTATTTCAGTGTAAATTCGACTTTCAATGGCCCATGGTACTTATACTTATTTTTTATACTCTGTTTCTTCTTCAACACAAAATTCCTCTCTGAGTAGAGGTTAAGACAATAAGGAAGTAAGACTAATTTTGAATGGGATAATTCCATCCAAATAAGATTTTTTTTTTTTTGTAGAACATCTGGCTCTGCAGCTGAAAGCAGCTGTTTGATTTTTCAGTCTCTTTAGAGCATCCTTGTCAAACTTCATACCAAAGAAAAAACTCCATGTCCTTCTCTTTCCCTTGACTTTATCCATACAAATGGCAGGTAACAGCATCATCTGAGAAAGATGACTGTTTCATGATCTATGTGTCCCTTCTCCCTGTTTCATCTCACAGATGTTGATGAGTGTGCTGCAAATATGGACCACTGTAATCGAAACCAGTCAGGCTGTATCAACACTGAAGGTGGCTATGTCTGTAAATGCCTGGAGGGCTACGTGGGAGATGGACTCCATTGTGAAGGTATGGGAGTGCATGAGGACTGTGCTGCTTCTGGTAGGTTGAAACAGGAGGAATGAGCAAGAGACACTTCACATAATTTGGGCTAGCTCTGCATCAAGCAGTGGAGTTGTCTTGTGTCCATAATGATTGGCTCTTGTTCTTTTTGAAGAACCTGGTAGGGGTGTGAATCCTTACAATAGCTCTTCCCCGTTTCTTGCTTTTTGATTCTTTCCTTCCCGTCTGAAGTGTGGCAGCCTCAACAGCTGATTGTCATGCAAAGCCTGCAGTTGTCAGTTGTCAGTTCCTCTCTGTACTCTTTTTAGTTGCTACAGCAGGAGAGAAAGAATGAGTGGAAGAGGAAAACGGATATGTGAACCAGTAGAGCCTTATTGGAAATCACTGTCATGAATACAAACAAAAGCAGGTATTGAGTGTGTCATAACACTCATCAAATAATACAAGTTGTCTGGATAGGCATGAGGTTCAAGGTGTTGACACTTAGAAGAGAATCTGAATACATCTAGAGTCTTGTTAATAGTCATACGCACCGATTCTCCCATGTGGCTCTTCAGATCATTATCTACATTTCTTAATTTTTTAAGCCATTTTATGTCAATTATGAAGGAACGGGAAACATTTTTTCCCCTCCAGTATTTGAGTAGTACAATTTGTTCAGAGCTTTGTGAGAGTCTTCATTTCTCTTTTGTCCTTTTCCCTTTTCCTTCCCCCTCTATGATCCAATTCAAAGCCCATTCATTTTGACCTAAATCTTACATGGCCTTTGCTGGACTTTGGTTCAGTTATTGTGGGCAGGATGTAGAGAGTGTCAGCGAAAAGAGGTTGGAAAAATCTTTCTATCCCAGAGGGCAGAAACATGTTTTTGGAAATGTTTGGAAGTGCAGATCAAAATGACAACCTCCTTTGGCTGTCCCTCACCACCTACCAGGCACGTCCACAGTTCAGCTGTGGATTCTTACTATCTGTGATTTAGGTGCCCAGCTAGAATCACTGCAGTATCTGTCCCTGTATTAAACATAGTCAATTATCTTCAAGTCTTCAAGATCATGATGTGGCCAGATATATTTCCATAACAATTTAGACTTGTTGAGATTCTGTGCTGATGTGAATAAGACTGAAACTACTTTTACATCTGATGAGCTGAAATGTTCTGAAAGAAAACAAACAAAAAAACAAAACAAAACAAATAAACAAACAAAAAAACAAAACAAAAAGAACACCCAGAAACTGATGTCTAAGTAACTTTGTTCTTTGGTTTTAGATGCCTCGTTATTTGCACAGTGTCTAGAAACCTATAAATACATTCAGAGATGGTACAAGATGAACTCATCTTGTGTTTCATCATGGTTCTTGGAATATGAATATACTGCTATGGAGCTGTTTGCTCTTCTGCTCCAATTTCTACCAAGGCAAATCTGTGAAGGGAAGGCCCCTGGCATTTTTCCCCACTGCCAGGAGACTGTGGTGCTTCTGCTGCCCCTTTAACTAATGCTCTGAGGCATTTCATTCTTCTAACTGCTGCCCCTTTAACTAATGCTCTGAGGCATTTCATTCTTCTAACTGCAGACTGTTTGGGTGATAGATATTGATGAGTGCAAGATGGGGACTCACACCTGTGGAGAGAACAGAACCTGCACAAATACGGAAGGAAATTTCACTTGCTCCTGTGCTGATGATGCTTCTGGAACTGCCATGGGTTGTGGTGAGTGTTTGCAGTGAGAATTAAAATGAAGTGGTCCATAACTAGGATCTGTGGTCTCAGCCAAATTGCTATACTGTTAAATTAAGGAACGGCCATGGTAGTGGCTTACCAGGAAGATTGTGAAAACGTTCAGGATTGCTTTAGGAGAATGGATCTGAGTTTAGTCTGGAAATATCTGCGTTAACTTTCGGTGCTAAATTATCCTGCCTAAAAGAAATGGCACATCTATTTAATGGCCTTTGAGATCAAGAAGTAAATGCTCCTTGGAGATGATGTTTTTGGAGTTGATTTTGGGCTGTGCTGTTCTTCAAACTGTGTGTTCTTTATCTCTGCGGAACTCTAGAACAAGGATTGCTCATAATTGAAGTCCCGTTCCAGTCTTCAGAATAAGTTTTTCAGATCATAATTTTTCAAAGGACTCTGAAATTCTTCAGAAAATCTGGTTACTAAATTAATGAATGGGGCAGCTCATAGCATTTGATGCTCATTTTAGTTCCTCAGTGTGACAGCTGCATTTTCTGAAAATATGGAGCAAAGTGACACACTGCCTTTCTCCATGTCAGCCTTCTTCATCAAGGTGAATTTTACCACAGATCAAGTGTCTGTTTGGTGACAGAAGGACTCTGTGTGATTGTTGTAGGTATATCTCTGCAGAAAAACAGAAGGAAGTTATTTCTTTTTAAAGTAGAACATCGATCAGGATCCTCACCCCCCTTTTCAGCCATTTGAGCTTTCAATAGTTTCATGTGTCACTCAGGAATTGATGGTTTTAAATGACGTATGATTTGGAAGTAATGCCCTAGAGATCCCTCAGCTGTAACTACGATCTCTTGTCTTCATGTGTGTTAACATGCTTTTTAAGACTTTGCCTAGTAAGCTCTCTTAGCAGGCTGAAATTTTCTTTGCAGAATGCAGAACACATGTGATTCACTGCTGTCACTTATTCTTTTCCAATCTGGGCGCTTTACCCTGACAGCTCTCCTGCAAAGGAAATTTTAAGAAAACAAATGTCATTAAAGGTCATGTTGCAATAAAACTGGTGTGAATCATAAAATTGATCCCATAAATGTGTGGGATTAGGTATAATGCTGCAAAGCCACACTGCTAGAAATTCTTTTGTTTAGATGTTCGGTTCTGACTTACAGATTTGGTGTAGCACTGAAGTAGGCAAAAATGTGTTCCTGTTCTATAAAAACATCTCTGCAATATAGGTCATATGCAGAGATATCAGAGCTCCCTGTGAAACTAGTCAGTTGGGATACTTATGGAGGTGATCGTCTGTGCAATTGCGAGTAGGCTACAGAAATCTTTGAAGAATTGGGTCAGAGGAGTTCTGTACTTCCAGTGAAGCTGTTAAGTATACTTGAGATAGCTTGCACAGATGCTACCAAATGGATGGCTGCAGAGTAAAAACAGTTTGTGCAAAAATGTCCATTTTACCTGTGAAAACTTTTCAAGTTAAGATCCAAATGCACAAAGTGCAGTCACCCTTCACCTGTATGTCTGACTGTGCATGGTTGAGATTGTACCCTCAAGCTGGGTAAGAAATCATTTAATAGTAAATAACAGGGCAGCCAGTAGTTGCTTTGTTGTTTTTTTTTTCCAGAATTGTACTCACACATCTAAGTTGACAGAACACAGCTAACTTCTGTGTGCATAAATTTGATAAGCAAAATAAGCAAATAGATTAAAAACAAGTATTTGGTTGAAGTTAGAGATTCTTACCTCTTATCGTACCTTGAATTTCTGGAACTCTTTCATGACAGCATAGCCAACAGCTTGATATGTCTTTGTGATATCCTGTATTTCAGAATCAACTTTGTCTCCTGCTGTTGTCAGTGACGAATACTCTACACGCCCCGTGCCAGGTGACTTCATAGGATGCCCCCCTTCTTATGATTCATACTGCCTCCATGGGGGAATGTGCAATTATGTTTCTGACCTACAAGACTATGCCTGCAAGTAAGTACAGAACTGTATATCATCTGTGTTGATTAATGGTATCCTTGGGGCACAGTTAAGTGCAGATTACGAAGTGCTTGCCCATAGATTGTCCATTTATCACCTATGCTGGTAATTTTCTTTAGATTCTGGTCTTTCCTATAAATGTTCACTTCATTCATACCCATTGTAATTAATAGTAGGTTTGGATTTGTTCCCTGAAGGCTCAATTCTTTGCTCTTGAAGTGTGAGGGAAGTTATTAAATTAATCAGTGCTCACAGACTTGTGTGAAGGCAGTGCTTGCTCTCCCTCTGGCGTTGGCTTGCACCTACCTGTTGGCCTTGCTGTTCATTTAATGCTACCAACTGACCTCTGTACCCTCAGGAATAACTGGGGAATGTAACTCTCTACATGTATGTATGGGAATGAAGTAGATGCTTTGTGCTGTGAATCTGCTAAGGTCACACAGCTGTTGTAGGAGTTGGTATGACTTATGCTCATCTCTAGTGGTTGCTGTAATGTATTAGAATAAATCACCATGATTCAAAACTCATTTTTTTTCTCCTCATTCAATTGCTCACACTGAAACTGAAGAATCTACAACTGCAGAACATTTAAATGGGAACTTCAAATTTTTTATTATTGTTGTTGTTGTTGTTAAGACAGTTAGTGTATAATAAGAACCCATGTTTCCATATTCCTCGGTATTGGACTAACTAAGCTCTGTGCTGTGGAGAGGGCCTGCGCTGAACTAATTCTACACAGTGAGCACTAGATGGCAGCATTCATTCATGTAGGCTGTCAAACAGCAGCAGAAAGTCATGGAAAAACGTTATCTAGCAGAATTTTCACAAATTACCGAGTGTATTCATTAATTAATATTTTTGACATATTTCTTCACTTTATAGTCGTTTTGATATATACATCCCATTCCTTGATAAGTTATTTCAATGATGGGTTTTACAGTGGTAAAAAATCCTCAAAGTGATAGACAAAAAGAACCTACAGAAGAAACTTGTAATAAAATAAATTATGAAGACATTTCTAACCCACACACGTTTTTCAAACACCTAATTAATTACTCAGATTAAACTTTGATTTCCTCAGCAAAATGATCCTCCAAGAGATAATAACTTGTAAGTTGCCTAGTTCGCAAAAAGGGAACCTTGCTTCTGGAAAGAGTTAAATAGAAAATCCAGGGGAAACAGAGATCATAAAAAAGCTGTCTGTGGAATTTTTGAAAATATTTTACCCTTTGGAATCTGAAACACAGGATCTTGCTGAATAATTTGATAGAGTGCTTCAATAGATTTATATTAACATTAATAGATTTACATTTAATATTGAATTCTACATGTTTTTGCAGACAATCCTGTAATGTCATCTTGTCTTTACCCCTGCTAAATTCAGCAAGATATTTCCACAGAGGTTGCCAATAATAAATCAATATGCAAGGTGGCTGAGGTGATGATTTGAGTTGTTTTTTCTGCTGCCACTCACAAAATGCTCTTGCTTCCTTTTGGCAGCTGTGTGACAGGCTATGTTGGGGAGAGGTGCCAGTTCAGCGACCTGGAGTGGTGGGAGCAGCAGCATGCTGAGCGGGTGAAGGTGCGGAACATCACCATTGCTGTGTGCATAGTGGTGCTGGTGCTGCTGCTGGGGTCACTGGCTGCCTACTGCTCCAGGTACTGCTTCCAAACTCATGTTGTGAGCATGCAGCAGAGGGGTCGAGTTGATTGTGGCCTTCATAGGTGGCTTGTGGAGAAGAATCGGTGTTATTCCTCAGCTGCTGGAAAATCCATAATGTCCTTGCTCCTTTCTTGCATTTCAATAATTGGTTCTATGAATAATTCACAAAATTCTGGCTTGCCCCTTCCCTGCAGTACTCACATTGTTGTTAAAGAGTAATGTGCGTCTCTGGAGGTGAGAAAAAACAAACCTGTTTAGGTTTGAAGAGGAGCCATAATTTGTACTGATGAGAGAGTTTCAGAGCACTGTATTTACTTCTTCCTTGATTTCCATAAAGAGCTCTAGGTGTCTTCAGGTGCCATGGTAGGGCTTTGCTCTTCTCTGCTAGCTATATCAATTTTGTTTTACTCCCCTTTCAGTGTAGAATTGCACCTTAATATTGCCTTGCCAGTGACAAAAGTGCTGTGTTACCCTTCAGGAGCCCATTTCTACAGCGATGCCTGCAGCAGTGAATGTGAAAGCAGTTTTCCTGGTAGTAGATGTGGGTCTAAGGCACATCTGTTGTAAAAGTACTCCCTGGCATTTTCCATGGCTGTAATGAGTTTTGCAGGTTTGGAATTCTTCTCGTGGCAAAAAGAATCCTATAGTCACTATTTATGAACCCACTCTGTTGTGAAATAAATGTCATTGATGTCTCTAAGACAGGAAAGTATTCAGCATTTAATAAGTTAGTCTTTTGGCCGTGACCTTGTCAGAAAACCATTCTCAGAGGCTCTTGTTTAAGTGTACATTTTTTATTTAACAAGTAACTGGGTAAACAAACAAAAAGCCAGACAGCAGCCAAATTGACAGTCCCCCACTGCATGCCTACCCGCCTTTCTTATGCAGGGGTTTTCTTTGCGGTTTAGACTAATTTTAAAATTAGAACCTCCTAGGCATAAAAAGTTAAGCTGCAAGAGAAGCTAGCTATGAAAGTTAATATTTTCTGCTCCTATTTAATGGTTCTCAGCATATTTGTCCATAAAAGTATATGAGCTGTCACATTTCTGTGAGATGGTAGCTGATGATAGAGCTCCAGATTTAAAGCTAAATGCAGGCTGATTTGTTCTCATGACCTGGGATTCAGAAGCTAATCAGTGGAATGATACATGCAGAATAGACGAATCATTAGATCCCTGCATTTCCCATATACATCTTTTAAACTGTCATGGAAAATAGCTACAATATGGCCAGTTTTAAGGTATAAAGATCATGAATATCTCTTCCCTTCCTCTCTCCCTCTTGTCATTTTACCCTGATTCACTTTTCTTTCTCACCAAATGTGTTTGATCAATATAACTATTTATCTCAACAACAAGTTTTCAATTACATGCTTGACTGCATTCGTAGTGCAGCTATTACTAGCCTAACTAGATCAAAATGAAACTGCTCATCTGAAATCCCTGTTTAACTGGAGTCTGGAAACCAATATTTGTCTTGAAATCAGTAGACAGCTTTTTTCCCACAATCTACTGTATTTTGAAATTCTCTGATTAAGTCTACAGCAGTCCTATTCCTTCCTCAGTATGATACAAACTTCTCTCTCTTTCTAATTGGAGGAAACAAAAAGCTCCATTTTCCAATTTGAAAACTGTGTCAACTGCAGGACAAGTGTGCTGAAGTATTGCGCTTGTTTGTACAGTGGCTGTAGCCTGCTGTAGGTAACAGTGTTGCTCTCCACTTAAGGTTTACATTGTATGTATAGGGTTACAAGTCCCTATCTTCTTTGAGAAGCAGGGAAACAATTTCTCTTCCAGCAAGAATCGCAAATTTAACACCTCAGTTTGGCTGAGGTCACCTGAAGATTGGTAATAAACCTGGGATTAGGATTGAGAAATCCTTGGCCTGTTGCCCAGGCTCAGCCAACTTGTTTCCACCTTCTGCTTGTGCTCACAGAGGCTGCTGTGCCTACTATGTCTGCTGGCACCTGTCATTCTACGTGCTACAAAGTGAGCCACAGCATTAGAGTGATCCCCTTGACCCGGGCATCCTGAGAGCTGTGCCTGAGATGCAATGTACTCTGCCCTGTTTTACCCACAGAGCAATGGGCTCAAGGTCTGTTAGTATGATAACATGTGCTGCTAAGCAGACATGTCCAGGTGAGCTTTAAAACACACACAGCAAACTTGCTGCAGAGCCAGGAAGGTAAAAATGGAGTAATAATGAAGTAATTGATCTTATTGCTCAGCATTCTGCTTCATGGATATGCCCTCAGATCTGATGCCTACTTGGTTCAGTTTTACACTCTTCTGGAGACAGTTACAAATTTTCTTCCTGTCTGAACACACAGTAGCAAGTTGTGGAATCTGGAGAGAAAATCCATGATGGAGATGTAACTCTCATTTCTAGCACAAGCCAAGTCTTATTTACATTGGATTTTCATTAGGGAAGTAGCATATGGTAATTATGGCATGTTGCACATTTCCAGTTAGTGTATGACCATTGAAGAAAAAAAGGAAAATTGCTATATTCTTAGATACACATCTGTTAAATTTCATTTTGAGTAGATCAAGTAAAAGGAAGCTATACCTTGAAACATACCTTCTGGAATTCAAAAGAGTGAAACATGACTTTTTTTATCTCATGTCAAGGAGAAGAAAAAAAAAAAGAGTATGTGAAGTCAGTAAAGCTGTGCTCATTTGAATCTCAAGCAATGTAAATGAACTCTTTTTCTCCTGACCATGTCTTCTGCTTTGGAGTCTATACTGGCTTTTAATCCTGTCTTACAAGTGATCACAGCTGAACTGCAAAAATAAGAGTTTCTGAATGCATAGAGGTAGCCACTTGGAGCTGACTATTTTGTAACCTTTTCTCAACTCAAGATTTTACTTATAGAAAAATGTAAGAAAACAAAAGGGGTGTTTTAAATTGAGGTCTATTTTTTTTTTTTTTTCCTAATGAATGAACCTTCACGGATGACATGGTAGAACAAGTATTAATTTGCTTTTTACTGACTTTTATTTTTGATAAGCTGTTTGTTTTAATCTCTATGCTGTAGTTAACACTAATACTCCTTTTCAGAGGAATGAAAGAGAACAAAATTTATGTCCCTTCTGTAAATACTGACAGAATAAAGTGTGAAAGGAAGCAGCATCTGTTCCTCCCAAAGTGAAATAATTTGTTTCAGCTTTTGTTCTGTTGCAGAAGTCAAAACTTTTATAAGAAGAATCGTTATGCAGAAGCGATAAGAGATGCCAGTAGCCGCACTGACAATGAGAACGTGACACCTACTTGCAACAAGTCTCGGGTAACTATATTAATATGGAGTGAAGAGGGAAGTAGGAAGGATCAAAGAGTGTTAGGGATCCACTTGAGCTTATCCATCAAATAATTCACATCTTAAATACATTAAATAACTGCTAGAGTCATCAAGTGCTTTGCTGTGAACCCTAGTTCATCTTACCTCATTGTTATCCCTCAAAGTTCACAGCTGCCTGGATGTATTGCAACCATTAGCGGCTGTTATTGTTAGCTTTGAACACAACAGTTGGGGAACTGTGTTCTAAATTAAGGAAATGGCAATGTGATGACATGGCATATCAGAGTTATTTTCACAGGAAAGTATGCTTTCCATATAAAAGGCTTCTTGGAAGACAAGTATTCTGTGCGCTACCTGAGATGGTGAACTTTATTTTGGGGGCTGATGCAATTAAATGTTGTGGTATTAGGAACTGCTGTCCATTAAAGAAAACCTCCCAGGATGTTAACGGGCAGTTTGGGAGGGAATATAAAATACAAATTTAGCACAGTTGTAGATAGAAGTGCCATGCTTGTACTGACCATTTCTCTTCTCATTGGTAACAGGTGACAGGACAAGGGGAAATGGCCTCAAGTTGCACCAGGGGAGGTTTAGGTTAGATATTGGGAAAAACTTCTTTACAGAAGGGGTTGTTAAGCAATGGAATAGGCTCCGCAGGGAGTTGGTTGAGTCACCATCCCTGGATGTGTTTAAAAATCATTTGGATGTGGTGCTCGGGGGCATGATTTAGTAGTGGGTTGTTAAAGTCAGGGTAGTGTGGCTAGGTTGTGGTTGGACTTGATGATCTTGAAGGTCGTTTCCAACCTAAACAATTCTGTGATTCTATTGTCAATTTTGAAGTTGCACCAGTGAATCTGGACCCAGGAGATTTGGTCTAGAGATCTGATTTTCACTGGTGTTAAAAGAGCATTATGCTGCTGGGTGGTGGTGGTTGGAACTTGGGGTGGACCAAGAGAATGTAATTGGCACCTGTGGCTGCTTCTGTGCCCAAACAGAAACTCTTTGTCAGAACAGTAGAACTGCTGAAAGAGTTTACTTGTTCTGGCTTGGAGATAAATTCTATGGAGAAACTATGGGGATAACTGTACATATTCTATTCTGGTATACGTATTAATGAAAGGATTGAAAGCCTTTCACATCAAGCCACAGTTGAAGGGTACAAAACTGGTTTGGAGTAAACAAGGTGACAGATGAATTTGGCTCTATAAATTTACTTAAATAGTAATGGATACTTCAACTTTAAATCTAGACTTTATTCACCTGAGCCTGAAGTTTGACTCTGCTCCTGAGCTTTAAAACCAGAAAGAGATGATCTTGCTCCACTCAAGGGTGTGTTTGAGGGCCTGAGTATCAGGAACTATCTGTAGTGCAGGTCTGAGCATTTTTAATCAACACAAAGAATGCCTCGCGTATTGCTTATATTGAGTGTCTGTCAGGATTTGTGTGTAACTGCTGAACATATTCAAAGAGTACTGACCCTAGTTATGATGTGAAATAGCTCTTTAGCTGGTCAGCGTGAGAGTTTTGTGGACCTTTTGTTACTAGCTGCTGACCTGGCCAGCAATCTGTTCCCCCAGATACCAGACAACAAATGTGCTGAATCTTTGTGATGCCATCATTTTTTCACAGCAGAGATAAAAAACATGGTTTGCAATATATCTGGAGCTGGCAAAATCAGAAACATTTGTTGGGACTGAGAACAGCTTGTTGCCTGGGAGTCCTGCTGTAGGAGGCCTGAGACTCATAAGTTCTGACCCTGCCTGCTGTTATTCTTTCAGTTAATGCTAGTGGTTGGTGACATTTTTGCTGGATATCAGACTAATTAGACAGCTAAGCAATAAACAGAATCAACAAAAACAAATCCTACCTATTAATCTGTTACACACTTACGTTGAATTTCACCACACATTCTTCTTCTGGGAGACAACAAATGCATTAATAATATAATAATTCATTGTAAATGGCTTGTTGGAGACTGGAAGGGGAAATCACTGACCCTTTGCTAATTATTGCATCTTTCACAGTAATGGATTCCTGTGGTTTCATGCATGTGATTTTCTCTGTGGTGATGTAACCGTAACTATTCAGTTCATTAGGGCTTCTTGTGTGCACACACTCAGGTTAGAAAATGAAGAGCTGCCAAAAAGCCGCAGGAAAGTTGCCCACTTCTCCTGTTCACTTAAAGTGAACAGATTTATGTTAACAAACAAACAAACAAAAAAAGTAGTTCTAATAAAGGACTAATTAAGTTCTCTCCTTTTGCAGCCTGTAGTGCTCCTGATAATTTGTGACTCTGGGGAAAGGGATGGAGTGCAAAGACATTTTTGATGTTTCCCACTCGTGCTACTGTACTGGATGAGTTTTAATCCTATCACATTTGCCAAATGCTAAGGATCATTCACTTCTCTCTTTATTTTGCTAGAGAAAGCTACACTTGAGTGAGGGTATACCTTTGGTGCTTTTTTCACATTTGTATCAGAGATCCATAAGCCAGGCTAGCTTTGTCCCTGGAATATGAAAGCCTTGGTAAACTTCAGCACATGCCCTGATTTTGATGCTACTCTGAGGCTTGTAAACCTGGAAGTATTCTATTTCGCACAGTCAAAGGCATTTCACAAAACAGTATGTAGCTGGAGCTCCTTTGGGATGGGATCTGTCACATGTGGGTTAGCAGCTGTAAGACCGTGGATTTTATGCATGCAAAAAGATGCCTAAATGATCACATCAGCTATAGATGTGAGTTAGTCACACAACTCTGCCAGTTTTCCACCTAGACCATTGAATCTGTCAATAATCTTTTTGGAACATCTTATTTACAGACATTTTCTATTTTTCCCTAGTTCTGCTCTCTAGATTCCACCCTTCCCCCCCTATGTTTTCCTATTCTTCAGCTGAGTTTCCCTCTTTCCCTCTATACTGTTTAAGCACATTGCTTTCCCCTGTGCCTGTTCTTTTTCTTCTCCCTCTGATCTTTACAGCATGCTCCTCCAGAGGGTCCCATCTTCATGGTGTGGTCACACTTGTCTTCCACTGTCACTGTGGGATGATGGAATTGCACCCCCAGGTGCTGCTGAGAGCTGGGAAAGGGAGGTTTGCTTCCTTCCCTGTGTCTGACAGGGTTTCCTGCTGTCTGGTTACAGGCCTCCTTAATACTATAAATGAGACCTGAAATACTGTGGAAAGAGTCAGTTTTCATGCACTTCTGTTCTTGCATCTGGAAAGGTTGATTTGCAGAGCAAGGGAGCAGGCATTTCTTTACTAGTCTGGGACTTGAGCTTTCCAAAGACCAGGGCTGTCATCAACTCCAATGTTTAATTATCTGCAGGGGAAGGGTCATCCCAGAAGCCAGAATGACCTTTTTACCCCTATTGTGGTTGGAGTGTGTGGCCTTTCTAGTCTGCCTCTTGGGTTTCAGAAAACTGGTTCATTTCATATTAATTTGGGCTATGTTTTGTGTGCATTGTATGTATTTGCAGTTTGCGGTTGTCAAGGAGTGTAGCAGTTCTCTGGAGATTAAAGCAGTTGATCTTATTGAGTGTGAGACAGCAGACCCTCATCCTGCCTATTCTTCGCAATATGGTGAGTAGGATTATTGCATCTCTCCTCACCTTTGTACCAGCAGGAGCAGTGGCTGGTAGAGAAGACAGAGAAATCAAATGATACCACTGCCTTGTTTGAAGCAAACTGTGCACAGAAGAAACTGTGTTTGCAACTTGGTCCTCTGCTTTGTAGATTAATCATCAGAAATTATACTGCAACTGTGTTTTCCCACTCATAAGAAGCCAGATGCTTCTCATGATAGTAATAACATCATTTTTTTGTGTTTACAGAAAATTGAATATTTGCTTCTTAGCAACTGGTTATCCAAATCACACTGATGGGAAACACATATCCTTGGAAAGATATGCTTTGATAGTCCTTACACATTCAAGCAGGATATCTGACAGGACACAAAGAGTCCAGATCTCCCTAGAAACCTTTTGTCCTGGGGCAGCAATGGCAGTCTTGCTTTTTTGTGTTAAACAACATGTTTGACTGCCCAAGGAATGCTTAAAAAAAAAAAAAAAAAAAAAAAAAAAAGAATGAAGGAGATATTCCTCCTTTTGCTGATGCAAAAGTGGCAGGTGGCACAGGAACACACAACAGGCTTTCTTGGCCCACAGGTTACTGGATGGATTGCTCTGAGTTTAGAAAACTCTGCACTGTAGAGTCAACTGAATCTCCTAATTGCATATGTGGTGAAAACAGATGGGGAAAGGTGGATGTCCTTAACTATGTCTAATTTATACTTACTTCCTGTCCACAGAAGTTACCAGACAGCTTTGTTTGCATCAGCCATTTAGAAATATGAAAACACAAATATTTGAGGATACTGAAATGAACAAACATCTTCATAACTGTGCATCCTGTCCTTAGATATATTTTGGAAAATCAATGTATTCATCAGGAGAAAATATGCCTCCCAATTTACTTGCTTGGACTAATATTGTGAACATGTGTATAACCATGTTGTCCAGTGAAAGAAGCCTGATGTTTCCCATTAGGAGACTGTTCTCACTAGTAGTTTCACAAAATGCAGCTTTTGGAACAGAAATTTCATGATGTGTCTGAAAATATTAAGAAAAGTGGTTCAACCACTTTAGAGAACAAGACTGATAAATAATCTTATATCTTTATTAAAGGTGTTGTAGGAAGGTCTTCACCGTGTCACTGAATAATTCTAAGATCTTTAGACTTTGGAGTGGGGGCTTTATTTTTGCCAGGCAGGTGGTCTTCCTGTCATAGGCATGTCTTTTCCTGATCTTACATGTCAGAGTAGAAAAATGTGAGATTTGCCTAGGGCATGTCACTTATTAAAATCTCATTCAAGTTACTGAATTTCTCTTCTTTATTCTTTTTGTATTGATTGTTTTTCTCAAAATTTTTTGTAAATTTCTTCTAGGTTACCATTAGCTGTCTTTTAGCCTATGTGTTGTGATGCATCCTAAAGGGCTTTCAGTAACATATATCCATTTTTGTTCAGTGGAACAGCCTATAACATATGACAAAGTGGCAGAGACTTTTGTGGAAGACAAGAGAGAGCAAGGCTGCCCAGAAGAGGTTCCCAACACAGAAAAATTTCTTGAACCCACAGTAGCAGAGAAGGACCTTTCCCAGGCAGCCTGGAGTGCCCACCCCAAGCCCTGCCAGCCTGCCCCAACCAGTCTGCTGATGCAGCCGGACTAGAAGAAGTCTGAACTGAGTAGAAAAAAGAGGAAGTCACTGGAAAATTGGAACTTAGGAAACACTGAAACAGCTCGCATTGTTTTTTTCTTGTGCACTAGAAAACCAACCAACCAACACAAATAAAAATGGATCAGAGAAGTTGTTACCAGTCCTTCCCTGATATCTCCACTTGGAAGAATTACTGTGAGCAATACATTAACAAGTATCACTTCTGGGGTCAACACTGCAAATTTCATCAAATTGGCAGCTAAAAGGACACAGAGAAAACATACTTGTGGGCAGTTTCTTAGAGATAAAAGATTTCTAATGGAGGTTCTCACAAGAGATGGTCTTTATGTGCACAGAGAGTCCAGAAAATTACCTAAATAGTGGGCCACAAGGACAATAGTGGAGAAACTGGGATTGCAGATGAAGCAGGAAAATTAGATAAAAATTAATCTTTTTTGTTAATAGTATTTTCATGGGCACTACAACCCTCTGCCCAGAATTGCTGTCAGACCAGTGTAATTCTGGGAGTTCACTGGAGCTGTTGTTGTAATAAGTGACACCAAATGTGATCACATGTTTCTCATATTTGGTGGGTTGGAAAAGTGTTTGTGTGTGTATGATGTTAGTGATGGCCACATCTCTAAAGTGAAATGAAACATTTGAGGAGAAAGTGATTCTTCTATTCATTTTTTTTTTTCCTGTGACTGGCAGCAAAATCTCCATTGTTACATGGGATTTAATGTTGGAAAAGAATTCCAGCCAGTTTCTGCACCAAAAGAACATGAGAAGTGGGACAAACAAATAAAATACAGCCTCAGTTTGGACTGACCTTTACATAAGCGATTTGTACTGCCGTGGGATTGATTGGAAAACAGCACCCTTTTTCTTGTAGCTGACTTTCTAACAGCTACAGCTTTCTTCCAGTTATTTGCTAAGAACTAACTTGCTTACATACTCTGTCATATACAGAGTTGTAGCTTAGTTCTTTGTCATCTCACATGATTATCACTGTTAATCTTTAATTACTAAGGCTTTTTTTTTTTTTCAGAATGTTTGGGAAGATAACTGGAAATTAGCTATGTTACTAATGACTTTCTAATTACAGGGGATATCTCAGACCTCTAAGTTTGAAATCTGCTGCTATAATTATTGAAGATTTCCTCTAAGCTCCACTACAGTGGCCACCAATAGTGTTCTCATAATTAATTAGCTATATAGTAGCAGTTAATATTATTCATTGGCATTTTTAACATCCTACTTTTTATTTTTTAGAGTTCCACTATGAAGGTATGATATGTTGTCATTTGGTTACCAACTCTGTAGACCAGTGATAGAAGAGAGTATATCTTGCCTAAAATAATTGTACTCTGGAGTAACTTTGTAAAGTTGCTTCTGATTTATACTCATTTAAACAGTAAGAACATTGAGCCAGAGGTGTTTGAGCTACAGAAACTGTAAGGCTCCATTTTGTAGACAGTTGTCACTTTGTGGTTTATTCTTCCAATGTGGTTTTTTTTTTTTTGGTGGATAATTTTGAATTACTGAGTCAGTTCTGAATTGAGTATAAATGTGTAAAACAGACATATCCAAAGCATGGTTGGAATCAGCAGCAATGAAGTCACATTCTCTTGTATGAATGGAGGCAGAAGTGCTTACATGAAAAATGCAGCTGAGGAGGGTCGGCCTAAAAAATTGTATTAAGGTGAGAGGAACCACTTGGCTGAACCTGTTGTATTCAGTAGATTGGATTTTAATTTAAGTATAGTCTAATTTCATTAGCATTGTAAAAAGCATCTAGGTTGGGTTCTCCAGTACTTCACAGTTTGTTAGCAATCTTATATATGTTGTTTGGAAGAAAGTCCAGCTATAAAGCAAAGCAGTTTATTTTTATGAGAGCTACACAGTAAAATTACTTTTATCCCTGCACTTTGTTTATCTCTGGTGAAATATGTTTCTGTGCTTAAAATCTAAGTGTTATGTTGAATGACAGTTAACATTTAGTTGGATGTTTCCCTGATCAAAGGAAATAAAGACTTGTAACTTGGAATCTTGTCTAAACAAAGATATTTCAGACTCCTTACAAATTAGTTTCATATTCTATTCCATGTTTTGTTTACTTTGCTTTCCTTCAGTCTAAAGATCTAATTTTAAATTTGATAGCATTCTTTAGAGAATGAGATAGGAAAATCAAAACAATATGTTTTATATTTAGAGTGTTAAAAGTTCTAAATGTTTCCTATGCTCAGCAGAAAACTCAAAATAATCCTTAACGATAAAAGCTTGAGGTGGTATTTCAACATAATTATAATATATTTGATCATCTGTATGTTTATAAAGCTTTTGATTTATAAAAATAGTAATAAAGAAAGATGTTTGGTGTCCCACTTGTTCTGAAAGAAGTGTGAGTAAAATTTCTCATTTAAACCATATCATGTTTGTCGATGGCTCCATTGGTTTCACACAACTGTAGCGTAACATGCTGGTGTAGTACCCACAGGGACCATGAGTTCTTCTTTCACCACTTGGAGAATCTGTAAAAATGAAGATTATCATCTGGAGCTCATAATTAGATCCCAGCAAGATTATGGTAAGTTTTCATTTGTGATTTTAATTACACAAGTTCCATAAACCAGTAGAAGCTAAATATTTGGTTTTGTGCACATTTAAATGGTTCTCTTATGAATGTTGCTACTTTGTCTAGAAAAATTATGGATGATTTCAAAATATGTTTTCAAACTGATCTCCAACAAGTTATTTTCAGGCTTTGTGTGCAAATCAGCTGTAGTCAAACAGTAGAATGATGGAGGTATTATTATTATTATATTTTTTGCAAATATATTTATTCATATTTTACCTCAGATACTTTTGAAATTATTAAACATTCTGGGCTTGTAGCTAACTTAGTATTAATCTCAAATCATTCTGCCATACCTTGACTTCTAAAAATGAAATGAATATGTGTTCTATTAAGCTGCAAAAGGATTTTAAAACAGTGAAGGAAAAATCTTGACAAGCCTGAAGTGAGAAAACTATTAGGCAATTCTGGATAGCAGGGTAGAAACTGAGTTTGTTTAGTTTAATAAGTCCTGATTTTGTTGCTCTTGACTTTTCAATTCTCTGTAGCCAGATTTTCATCATAAGTGAATGAAAAATGTTTCATGCTCATTCACAATGGATATAGGCAATGCAATGGTTCCCAGTTATGGGAAAGCATGACAAATTTCATTTTTAAGTCCTTATTTTCAGTTACTTGCAACTTTCCAGACATCTATCTCTTTGAGTATTTTTTTTTCCATCCTGGATGTCTATTTCAGGATGGAAATACTTCAGGAAAATTATATGAAAAAAGTAAAAACCATTCAGAATGAGATTAGGAGAAGCATTTGCCTTGCTAATATATATTGTGGTTTAGTCTTACTGGAAGTAATTTTATCTCATGTTATTTCAAGGTGATGCCTACACTGTTCAGTTAGTCTTCAGGACACACTCGGTATTATTGCTTCACACCCTGATAACTTGCTATCTTTATCTCAGTGCTTGTGAAAAGGAAAGATGTTAGTGGTATTAGAAGCCTCCCTCAGAGCCCCAGGAATGCATCCAAAACACAATCAGCACAGATGATAGCCTAAGTTAGCTCATGTTCCTCTGATCTTTTATGGATACTACTGCTTAATGCCAGTTTTGAGGTGGACAAGGAACAGCCAACTTTGTGAAGACCATTCATCACGGGATTAAGTTTCAGGCACTCCTCAATACTGGAATGGGCTAGATTCAGACAAGTGAAAAGCCCTAGCCCCTTCTAGTCAGCTTTAGGGGCCTATAACATCCTCCAATTTCAAAGCTTTGAATCTTGAATTTGATGCAGTGATCATATTAGAAGATGCAAAAACACTTTTGTATTGGAACCCTGGCCACTATCGCTTCTTCCTATTCAAGTCTTGATGTTACAACCAATACATCTTCTTCTGCCTACTCTCTTTTTGAAAGGGAGAGTTCAGATTCTTTAACATAGAAGGAGCTAAACCAAAGCCTTTTGAGCTCTGTAGATCAGGACCCTGAAGACTGATATCTTCTTTTCTTCCAGGTGAGAAGTTAAATTTTGAGGTTAATATCTGATTCCCAGATCCTTGGTTTTGCTTGCACCAACTGCCACATGCCACTGTTACCTTTCCAAACCTTAAACTGACTATACCTTTAACTCTATTCTGGCCTTTAGTCTGACCCACTCCTGCTATGGGATTCTGTCTACCAGCCATTTTGCAGTCCATGTAGCATTAATGGCCTTCATCCAAACCAGTTTGGAATGGTTTTAAAAAGGAATCAAAGACACCACACAAAGGTATTTCTCATTTTGATGTGATCAGCTATTGGAAACATAGCAGTTGGAGTCCTGGTAGATTAACAAGTTCCCTGGGTATTAAAATGATGCAAGCAAAGATATGAATATTTAGTAATTTATAAAAGAATTAGCTACTCATGTCCATACAGAGAAGAGTTAGGTCAATAGCTCTGTACTTTCATGACTCAGCAATTTCCATGCACCTCTGGGCTCTTTATTGATTAAAGCCTGCAAGTTTTATATGCTGTATTCAGCCTAGAGAACACTGTGCACATTTTAATGGACATGATCGTTGTTAATATTGATTACACAAAATAGTACATTTTAGTGTGCTGTAATAAAATGATAGAATGCACAGTTGATATTTAATTGATCTATCAATGGTAGTTACAATGGAAGAGTTTTGAAAGTGTGTTATATATGACTTATTTATTTTTCATCACCCAGGAAAGAAATAGTGAATAAATTATTATTGTTCTGCTTATCATGGATGCTGCTTAAAGAATGTGAACTCACATAATCTTGTTGCAGTGCACTGAATTATTTAGACTAAAATTTTAACCATCACTTTTGAGTTTGTTTCTTGTTTCATAAAGAGGACTGGGCCCATTTCTGTGCTGTCTTTGCACAGTGTGTGTGGCTGCAAATAGCGAGAGTCAAGCAGAAGCACGGATTTTAAATGGCTCTTGAAATGTAACCATTTAAAAAAGAGATCAATAAACACAGCCAGATGCTGAACATCTCACTGGAGATTGAAAATACTAATAATTATGGGCGACCCAAAGATCTCTACAGCATTTGTATGAAATAATAATAGAGTTCAGATTTATTTCCGCTGACCTTAGTGTTGCTCATTAAAGGTCTTAGCAGAGACATAGCTACAGTCGCATTCAAGCGAGGTGTTTGGAATTAAAATACAGATAAAAGGAAAAAGGTTAATCCAGGTCAAGGGAACAGACCAAAACTGGGATTGCATAAGATTATAGTATCTTTCCTTGTTTCTCCATGGTCAACATCAGTCAGTTTAAAGTAACACTCTTCCCTGCAAAATCTGCTAAATGAGAGCCTAAACATAGTATTAACTGTCCATTCTTGGGATTTGGCAGTATCCTTAATCACTATGCAATGATTTTTTTATCTCTAAGAGAATTTTATTTGCCTGAACCCAGAAATGTGCTGAATATCAACTCCAGAGGACTTATGTAATAGCAGTTCCTACTGCTTGTTCTATGCTTTAATCCTAACAGTTCTTTTCTCCATTGTCAAACTTAATAATGCTTGTCAACCAAAGGAAGCAAGTATATCAAAACACATTTTCATAACAGCAAGTGATTCATGACCCCAGAACTGAACCACTACCAACTGCTTCAGGCAGTTGGAACTGGATCAAATCTGCCTTGTGGCTGGATGTAGTAATAAACCGGGACTAGGGACTTTGTCCAGCTAGTGGTTCTCTTCTTCATTCCTTGTAACATTCCCACAAAATGCAAACTCAGAGCTCTGTGGCTGAGGATGCTACTGAGTTAAAGAGTGGTAGTAGTAATCAGAAGTGCTTTGCTTGCTTACTTCACAGCTCATTGGGTGGCATCAGGCAAAATACTCCATGTGTCTTTGCACATTCCTCCTCCACTTGAAGAAAAAAAAGAGAAGAGACTGGAGGAGAGATGGAAAGAAAGGCATAAGAATGCTTACTTATATTCTGTTAACTCTTACTGTGTTTTTTCATCCCTGGAAGAGATTCCGGGAGAAGAACTATTCTTGCAAATAACACTGGCATTGAATCAGTAGATTTGGAATCAGGCTGGCTGAGAACTGCATTTCTTGCTGCTTCAGACAGATTAAATCCTAATTCAAGTGAATGTTGCTTTAGCACATTTAGCTTTGACTCAGATATGACTCTAATACCTCTCTCACTTTATTATATGTGGAGAGTGATTCCTGAGCACCCTAACTCACTCAATATTTTGAGTGCTGGCAACTAATCTTTCTTGGTTAGAACAGCCTTTTGTTTTGAGTCTGTTCCCCATAATTTCCAATGCAATCCTAATGCAGTGAAACCTTTTGTGTAGAGGTGAATTCACCCTCTGTTTGTATGTGTAATGCTAAGCAGACCCGTATCTAAGATTTTAGAAATGCTTTACATAACAGAAGTACTGAAGTTCTACATCAGGAGGCTTCAACAAGCAAAACACAGGTATGCTTGCCTCAGTGTATATTTAAGGATGAAGGAAGCATTAAAAGCATTCAAATGTATCAGTGTAAGGTCTTCTGATCTACAATAACACAAAGCATGCAGTGTGAAGTCTGGTTTAACAGTCTTTTCTGTTACGAGTTTCAAGCGAACCTGTAGTATATGAGTGGGTTACACCAATACTGTGTGCCACCCAGCTTGCTATGAGCAAAGGAGGTAAGAGTGGATAGGTTTTTTAAACAGTTAGACCAAACAAATGACACATTTTGAAGTCTTAGGAAGGAATGTGTGCTAGAGTGCACTAATACTGGCAAACAACAGAAGAGAAATGGATACAGCCAAAAGTTGGCAGATCTTCCCTTGGAATGTATAGAGGAAAAAAAAAAAAAAGGCTGGGGATAAAAAACTAGATGTTATTCTTTCCACATGTGTTTATAGAAAAGGATAGATTTCATGTTTCACCTTTTTCCAGTTTAATGTGCTTTTTTCTTTCTCCTGGATTGTTTTTTGCTATTTCTTTCACCACCCATTGTTCTATTACAGGTCATTCAGCCTTGTGTTTACATGGCTTTGTAACCTACCAGTATGCCTCTGCTTCCCATCTGTTAAATCAAAAGGTCATATTTAGTCCACTACTAAGTATTCATATTCATCCTCTATGCTATGCACAGATAAGAAGCATCTACAGTCTGCTTCTTTAGAAAAATGAAGGCCAAACAAATTCCTGGAAGGACAAGAAGTATCTTCAATGAGAATGGCTTGTGGATTTTGAAACAAGAATGAAAAAGGGGGGTTACTTATAACACAAATGGTCTGGAAGAAGGAAAAAAGGATTTGTCATTGAAGGCAAGAGTTCATCAGAACTAGACCTCCTGATGACAAATCTAAGCCATCTCTCAAATTTTTGTATAGACTTCTCTTTCTATAATTTTCATATAGGAAAGTACCTCTTCTGGAACCATCCCTTGTTGTTCTCGTGAGTATGTTTTGGTGTGTTTCTGTCTATGTTTGCATGCAATTAATTTAAGGATTTAAAAGAAGAGATGATGATGATGTACCAATGACCAATAGATATATTATAGAAATACCAGAAGTCTCACTCCTGCCCCAGCCTGTGGATAAATGTTTCCTGTGCCCCATTTGTGGGTCCAATCCAGAGAAACTGGTCAGGGCCATGATTGAGCAGTTCTGCAGCACTAGATGGTACTTTACATGTGTGTCCAGTGCTGCACTCAAGCTAAAAATGATGTAGATCAAATATTGATACTCCTTCATAGATTACCTATCTGAATGGTAATTACCATGTATCATTTTACTGAGAAACCATACAGCAGCACTGAACCACACAGATTTATGTAGGAAGACTATATGTTTTCACCACCAAGGCTGAGAAGCAATATCAATTGACAGTTTCTCAAGCAGGATCTTTAGATATCCCTGGAAATGTAAAACTTAGTTTATCACTTGGAGCAGTTAATTGCTTTAGTATTTCAGATGTTAGATGAAAGTGACACTGAGCTGTAGAACACATTGTCTTTAAAGGTAAATATAATGGTGGGTGTCAGTGTCAGTTCTGCAGTCTCTCCTGCCCCTCTACAAACATTCTGTGAACATTTTTCTTGCAGAACTGGGGGGCTCAGCCAAGCTTCAGAGAGTCATGGAAATGTACAGCATCTTAGCTGCAAGGAGCCTCTTAAGGTTCCCTTTAACTATCTGCTGAATGCCACTGGATCCCGTGCTTTTTCAGAACTCCTGAATTGTTTTTGGGCTTTAAGAGTTTGCATTCATCAAAAATTTCTCCCTGTATTTTCAAACTCCACTTTTTTTTCCCATCAGGAGTAGCTTTTTTTGTTGTTTTTGTTTGCTTATTTGTTTGTTTTTTAATCAAATTTCTGGCTGAGGGTGTGCCTCAGCACCAGGGACAGAATAAAAAATCAAACAGCTGCAAAACAACAACAACAAAACACAGATTGAAACAAATCAGTGAATGCTAGATTTACAGTAGAACCCTCACAAAATCCCCACAAGAGAAATCCGTTTATTTACTAACAAAATGGATCCCCTGAGAATTACCAAATGGGACATTCAAAACTGTCTGTTCAACAGGAATTGAAACCCTATTTTTACGTGAATTACGTTCATTTATTTTCTTTCTCCCTCTGGATTTTTCCTTCACTTCTGAACAAAATAATTTAAAACAGATTTACACTAGAAAATGATTTTCATGCTCAATCACACTGTATTCTACTAACAAAATCTCTAGTGAGGAGTTAGAGGAAGGTAGTATAAATTCATTTAAATGGAACCTCCAAAAAATTGAAACTGATTTTCAGATAGAATCTGGATTTTGATGTCAAGGTTCCATCTCAAGCAAATGTGCTTTACAGTACCAACACCATTCTGTGGGCTATTAGCAATGATGTTTTGTCTCTTTGTCCTGCCTTATTACCACTGTTCAAGTTGCTCCAGCAGGAAGCCCCAGAACGTGGGATTGGCCCCAGTGTGTCTCCTAACTTCAAACCTGTATGTCTGTTGTGTCCAGTTAAGGGCAGTGATGTTCTGTCTTTCTGAAGGCTGCAGAGTCTGCTTATGTGTGAGTTGCAGAACTTAAGTGCGATGGGTTTAGGAAAAGGATGGAGTTCCAGCTTGAACTGCAAATTTCCTGACTTCTTATCAAAACCAGATGCTTGGTACTGTTATAACATGGAGTTTTTTGAGTGAATACAGCAATACCTTATTTCACAAGTATGTGTTTTACAAAAAAAAAAAAAAAAATCTAATGGGAATTGTGAAGTAGTACCTGACAATATCAGTATTTGAATGTCCCAGTGTTAGCATATTAAAACAATAGCAATTCTTTGTTCATGACACAGCTGAGGTGCAAATCCATATGCTGATGCCCTCAGAAAAATGTGTCAGATGGAAGAGAGCAACACAGTCTCTCAGGACAATATTTCAGGGTCAAATGTGGTCTCATATGAGATATCTTTACAGATCGATTTCTTAGAGCTATGAAAAGGAAATGTAAACAGTCTTGCAAAAAGCTGTCTGTGTGTATGGCTGTGAAATATGTATTGCTTCTGTCCATTTATGGCAGAAAGAAATGCTACAATGTGTCATATAGACATTTCTATATTATGTAGTAGTTGTGGCCTCAGTGTCTCAATGGGATTTCAAGGAAAGTCTTGTCCAACTCAGCTGCCCAGCCAGTGCCAGAGCTCCCCCATAAAGCAGCTCTGCTTTGGCTCCCTCTCTCCTCTCCCCAGCTGCCTATTTTAAGAAAAAAAAAAAAAGAAAAAGAAAATGTATTTGAACTCTTAATCTTTCTGTCTCAGCTAATTAAAGACTGTCCCACAGGTACAAAAATATGGGAAGGGGAGAGCTGGCCCAAACCATCAGACACTGCTTTTCACTGGGAATCAGCCTCAGAACAAACCACCACTATGAAGTGTCTTCATTTCAGAGTTACGGTGGTCAACATTTTGCAAATTCTCCCCTGTAAAGCTCGATTCCTAAATAGGGCATTATGCTTTTGCTCTGTTTTACAGCTGATATGTATGGGGTGGAAGGTGCTGGAACAGATAATAATGCCTACAACCTGTCTCCTGATTTCTGTGCCAGGAGATCCATATTTCCTTGGGGAGTGCTGACAAAGGCATTTTATGGATGAAAGACTGGATCATCCTGTGTAAGGTCCATCACTGTAACCTTTTGATCTATGGGGAAAAAAAAAGTCCTTTTGCATTAGATCTATTTGGTGTTTGTGAAGACATATGGAGTGAGAATACTGGAAACCACACACCCACATTTATCTGCAGGTTGGGGATTACCTTCCTGACGGGTGAGAAAGAAGTTGTCTCAAATCTCATTCAAATGTTTCCTTTGTTTCTGTAAATCTTGGAAGAGAGACAAATTATAGCAAATACGTAATTTTGACATGAAAAACAGTCCAAAAGAGCCTGAAATGAAACCACAAATTCCCTTCAGTTAGGCATGAAGATTAAGGGTGGCCCTATTGCAAATCATATGATATAATATGTTCTTGGATGTTGAAATTTAAAAAATTGGTCTTTCTCCCTTTCTTATTTTTAGTTGGAAAAAAAGATTACACACTTCCGCCCATAGCTCTGTCAGCCTCCAAAGGAGTATTGAATCTCTCCTCCAAGTGGGTTATAGCAACAATTTAGAGTCATTTTTTTAAGTATACACTGGTGTCAGCTTGTTAAGGGTCTTGTTGCCAGGCATCAGGTAGCAGGTGAAGGTAAGAGCAGGACCTAAAGGAACAAATCCTCATGTGCTATTAAACTCTGACATTCGCCATAACAGAGAAGGTAACTTCTTGCACCAAAGCAGTCCAGCATATTTCTGTCCTGATCCCAGGTATTCTGTGTAACTGCTCTTTGAGGACGGACAATGTAGTAAATGTTTTAGCTGCTTTGCACAAGGTAATCAAAAAAAAAATATTAGAGAATTGCAGAGTACTGAGAATTGGAAAAGACGTCTAGAGATTGAGTCCAACTCCTCTGCTAAAGCGGGTTCCCTAATTATAGTGTTGCTGCAGGATGCAGCAATGCTGATTAGCTAGGAAGTAGCATATTGGTTTTTTTGTTCACTTGTCCTCCTCTGATGCTGGCAGACAAGTCCTCTGTGAGGAAAAATACATACCTCTGAGATAGCTACAAAAACTACCCAACAAAATGATCATTTGCATCATCTCACTAGTCCTCTTGTATGTTCTAGTGTTAATATGTATGTGCATGTGCGTGAGCGGTCCATGTATTTTTTTACTGCTCTCAACACATAAAAGTTGCTGTTATTTCACTGTCCTCTCCTTCCTCAGTGAAGATCCTGTCCCTTTATGCTGTAGCATTCTAATCAGAGAGCAGAATTTTGTCTTCTGTCTTGCTGTAGATTTATCTAAGTCAGATGTCGGTGCTAAAGGCATCAGTGACAGTCTTTCTATTCACAACAGTGAAAGCAGAGCAACTTGGTGTTGTTACTTGTGTTTTCTACTTCTCTGGTATGATGTGCTGCGGAAAAAAATTAAAGGAAACCAACCCTTAAGTCCCTATGTAAGCACAATAGGATGTTAGGTTAAACAGTCTACTAGGACTGGCTGAAAGCTCTGCATTATCAGACATGCTGATTGTTGAATGTGTTGGAAATGGTGTGAGGAGGAGTTTGCAAAATGCATCAGTAGCTCTGTGAGCTCTGTGCAGGCCTCAGGAGGGAGGGAGGGAGCCTCTCCTCTTTTATTATCTGATGAGCATCAGTCCCTTTGGTCAGACTGCTAGGCGCCTTCTGGAGCTTAACCTCAGATTAACATCTGCTTCGTTTCAGTGTCTGTCTGATAGTGATATCAATAAACATCATCATCTTACAGTAAAAACTGATAATTAAATCTGTGCCTCCTGAGTCATTATCTTTTATGCCTAGGGGAATAGTTGCAGATACCAAAGATTTAATAGATAAGAATATTTTACATTTCACTGAATAACGAGTATGAAGATCTTGTAAACACAATCAGGGATTAGGCACCTATAATGTGTGCCTATAGGCCACTGAAGTGCAGGCTGAGTGTCCTGGCATCGGTCAGGACCTGCTGTCAGTGGATGCATCTTATTGGCTCAGACAAACTGAGATCTGTGGCACTGGAATGGACCACTGTCCTAATTTCTATCTCTGTGAGATTTTGTGGTGACTGAAAAAGAGTGGTTTGTAGGGTAAATATGTCAGTAAGAAGTTACATTTTATATGCTCCTGTAACTAAGAGCTCTTGCACAGTTTTATAGGTAAACCTAGTATCAGGCTTTGGTTGAACAGAACCACAATTGGTGTATAAAAATCTTTTATTCATGACTCCCTCCAGACTGTCCAGTGGTGTCTGGTAAACACTCTCTCAAGCTGATGAGCATATACTCCCCACACCTGACAAAGAGCAAGAAACTTCCTGAAGCAAAGCACTAGCACAGAATGCTTTGAGGCTTTAGTGTTACATGGGAGGCCCTGCTAGCAACCCTGCCTTCCTTGGCCAGCAGCTCACCTGCAAGCTGGTAGAAAGAAAATACAGTCCTGTCTTCTGTATGGTAGCACTCCAGTGCTGTGCTGCAATCAGTGCTCCTGCTGACTGCTATTTCTTGCTCGCAACCTGCTCCAGTGGTCCATACAGTTTGAATGTAGACCACCAACCTTCGGAAAGCTTATGTTTGTATTTAAATTAATGCACCATCAGCACTTTCTTGGGTGATGCTACATGCTTGAGTGGAGGGCTTTGGATTGAGAGGACAGAATGAAGAGAAAAGACAAAAATCCTGTAGTTAACTTTCACTTTTTAAGAAGTCAGCCTATGCATTTGTACCTTCAGAAGAAGTCTCTGTGATGAAACGTTATAGAAGTTTTGCATGAGATTAAAGGAGAAATAGGTGCAATGTGGCAATGATATGATACCTCACAGAAGATGGATCTGGGGATTCTTTTAACAATTTATTTAACGATTATTTAGAGATCTAAGACAAGTATTTCCTACTTTAGCTAATCTCTACCACTAAAACATGGGAGTATATCACTGATTAATAAATATTAGATCATGAAAGCCTGATCCCATTAAAATCAGAGGTAACTGGACTCTTGATCATAATATTACCATTTCAGTAATTTAAATATTTTCTGTCTTTATAAAATGTATGTATGTAGCTCTGTGGGCATATTCAGTGCAGAGAGTCAAACAGAGATCTGTAATGTGTATCAAGAGTTTGTGTAGTGCTTCAGAATGAGGCCCAGCTGGAAGCGAAATGGGGTGTGAAGAAAGATAATAAGGCACATTAGTCAAAGTCTTCACTGACAGGATAAAACTCATTTGCAAGGCTTAGGCTAAAAGTTTTTCTTCACTTTTCCCATGTGGACAGTCCCAGAGGTTGATCTACTTGCATTAAACCACTTAGCTTCCCAAACATGTCTGTTTGTAGGGAGAAGGGAGAAAGCCTTGCTCTTCCCCTTTCTCCAGAGGAGAAGAGGTGACACTTGAGCTTTGTTTGGCTTAACCTGTTTATAATTGTATTTTGCATTAGGAGAAAAAAACTTTGTTTTTAGAGAGCACAGTCCTGTCAAAAAAGTCATGGGGATACTGGTAAATGGCAGCTGGACTTGAGCCAACAATGTGCACTCGCAGCCCAGAAAGCCGACTGTATCCTGGGCTGCACCAACAGAAGCATGGCCAGCAGGGTAGACAGGTGATCCTGCCCCTCCACTCTGCTCTCTGCTCTACTCACCTGGCGTACTGCATCCAGACGTGGAATCCTCAGTGCAGGATAGACATGGATCTGTTGGAATGCATCCAGAGGAGGGACACAAAAACAATCCAAGGGATGGAATACCACTCCTGTGCGGACAGGCTGAGAGAGCTGGGGCTGTTCAGCCTAGAGAAGAGAAGGCTCCAGGGTTACCTGAGGGTGGCCTTTCATTATCTAAAGGAGAAGTATAAGAAAGAAGGGGACTGAGTCTTTAGGAGAGTCTGCTGTGACAGGACAAAGGGAAACAGCTTCAATTTAAAGAGGGGAGATTTAGCTGGGTTATAAGGAAGAAGATTTTTACAGTGAGGGTGGTGATGCACTGACACAAATTGCCCAGAGAGGTGGGATGCCCTGTTCCTGGAGACACCCAAGGTCAATTTGGAGAGCAACTAGGCGCTTGTGCCCTGTAGTTCTTCGAGGATGTTGGGCTCTTTTGGCTCTTGGGGTCTTTCTCACCTATAATGGGATAAGTGGCTGGGGGGAGTTCTACATGAATCACAGTTCCATTCCACCCTACTTGCTGGGTCTGAGTGCTTGGACAAGGCTTTGCTCTTCCTCTCATGACACTTCTCATGTACTCGTGATGTTGTATTGTTATCTTTTCCCTGCTCCAGGGCCTGATGGGCCAGATGAGCATGTTCAGCTAGTCTTGCAAACTGCTGTCTGTGTTTGCCCGACACACAAGGCCACTGCTGCTTTTCAGCCTGCATAGGGACAGCTTCAGTTCATTGTCTGTCTTTGGAATAATTTGCTGGGGAAAGTGGTCTTCGGCTTGATTGAATACTGTGGAGTTTTCCTCTGACTGGCAGGCCTGGAGACAGTTGGGCAATGCCAGGTTGTGGCATTCATCTCCTAGCATTAGGTCTTGGGCTGTGCAGCAGGCATGGAGCTGGCTGGTGAGACGGGGCAGGTGAAACCTGAGCAGCCTGGATTGATCGGGTAATTTGTGCATGTTTCTTTGGAAACCTAAACAGCCATAAAATACCAGTCAACGTTACGAGGCATCTAATAGGGCTTTTAATTTATTAGCGCTGTTTTCTTCTTTGTGCATTGGTAAAGCGATTTTGGCAAAAGGAACTGTAGTTGCTAACATTCAGAGAGTAAAATGTTGGGTTACCTGTCCAGTGCTTTCCCGGAAAAATTATATCTGATAATGTGTCTGATTAAAGTGAGATTAAAATTAATGGAGCAGGGCTCACTTTAATGGAGCAGAGCCAGTTCACAGCCTTTGCCCTCTGAACCTTTTTGAAATTTCTGAAAGCACATAGATCCCCCCAGAATGTATTTCCAGCTGTTTCTTAAAGGAATGGTAGCTCAGTGTGCAATATTATTGGCCTATATTTACATTTATAGAGAATACACTTCCATATGAACTCTTAAGTGCCTTACTGATACTGATGTTAATGAATTCTGTCTGGGGAGGAACATTATTTGTATTTATAAATCATGCACCTGAGGCAGAGGGCGAGCGAGCTATTTTGATGCAATAATGCATTAGGGCAGCTGCATAGCCCAAGCAGTTTGCAGCCAGGAGTCCTCACCTGACACCACTGCCTCTCTCCTTGAGGCCTCACACAATGCCTCAGCCTCAGCACAGTGGGCCCCACAGGCTTCCTGGCTGGTGTGCACAAAGTGAAAAGACCCAAAATGAGGAGCACTTTCAAATATCTTGCTTCTGCTGATTTCAAGATGCATTTTCATTGTTTTCAATGGTTCCTGATTGGGTTGCAGCCACCACAGATGTAGTGGACCTCAGCTTCCAAGTCTCCTGCATAGCTTGGCCAAGCCAGCTGCCATCTCCCAGTGAGATGAGCACGCACTGGTACCACTGGCACCTTGATTTCTGAGCAGAAGAGACCTAAGAGCACAGGAGAGAGAGGAACTGTGGCAGCTTCAGCCAGGGACCTACACAGAGCATCAGAACAACACCACACAAGCTGGGAAACATGCATATAGTCAGCAGCTTGCTGAAGCAGAGTGCAGTCTCCAAGCCTTTGACTTTGTTGTCTCCTTTCTTGAGGCATATCTGAGGGGGCTGAAAGATGTGTCTGATGTTGGAGATGTGGCAGGATCAGGGCCAGGAAGTGACTGTTTATCAGGGGATTGGTACAAGTTCTTTTCCAGCAGGGTAGTTCAGAGAGTTGTTGCAATAGAAGGGAAGAAATTTGCTAATCACTGTTACCTCTTTCCAGGTTCTGCCCCTGGTGAATTCCTAGAATCAGAATCATTTGATTTGGAAGGGACCCTTAAAAGTCATCTGATCCAACTCCCCTGCAACGAAGAGGGACACTTACAGCTCTATCAGGTACCCAGAGCCCCTCCAAACTGACCTTGGGTGTCTCCAGGAATAGGGCATCCCACCTCTCTGGGCAATTTGTGTCAGTGCATCACCACCCTCACTGTAAAAATCTTCTTCCTTATAACCCAGCTAAATCTCCCCTCTTTAAATTGAAGCTGTTTCCCATTTTCCTGTCACAGCAGACTCTCCTAAAGACTCAGTCCCCTTCTTTCTTATACTTCTCCTTTAGATAATGAAAGGCCACCCTCAGGTAACCCTGGAGCCTTCTCTTCTCTAGGCTGAACAGCCCCAGCTCTCTCAGCCTATCCACGTAGGAGTGGTGTTCCATCCCTTGGATCATTTTTGTGTCCCTCCTCTGGATGCATTCCAACAGATACATGTCTATCCTGCACTGAGGATTCCACGTCTGGATGCAGTACGCCAGGTGAGTAGAGCAGAGAGCAGAGTGGAGGGGCAGGATCACCTGTCTACCCTGCTGGCCATGCTTCTGTTGGTGCAGCCCAGGATACAGTTGGCTTTCTGGGCTGTGAGTGCACATTGCTGGCTCATGTCCAGCTGCTGTCCAGCAGTACTCCTAGATCCTTTTTTAGCAGGGCTGTCTTCCACCCTTACATCTTCCAGCTTGTACTGATAGTGGAGATTGTACAATATTACAATGAGTTCCTCATCCATAGAACAGTCCATTGATCAAATATTTATTTTTTCAATCTGGAGAGAAGAGTTTTACAGGTTAGTGTATCAGAGGCCTTACTAAGGTCCAGATAGATTACATCAGTGGCTCTTCCCTTGTCCAGTGGCGCAGTTACACAACTATATGTATATAGGATCAGCCCTTGGTGAAGCTGCTCTGATTATCCCATAACACCCTCTCTCTTCCATGTTCCTTAGCATAGCTTCCAGGAGGATCTGCTCCATGATCTTCCCAGGCACAGAGGTGACATTAACAGGTCGATAGTTCCTGGGTCATCCTTTATACCCTTCTTAAAAATTGAAGCAATATTGCTTTCGTTTCCAGTTACTGAGGACTTCACCCGATCACTGTGACTCTTCAAACATCATTAAGAGTGGCTTGGCAACTACATCAGCCAGTTCACTCAGGACTTGAGATTGCATCTGATTGAGACCTATAGACTCATGGATGTTAGACTCACAGACTTATAAGCTTTTGAAATTACCACTCCAATTTTTGCATCTGGAATATAACTTGAGTTGCATGCCAAGACTGCTTGGAGGCAACAGATGGTGACCTCCCAGGTGAGTTTCCTGTTGAATCTATGCTACAAACTGTTTTCTCTCTTTATTCCCTTTCATTTTTTCCCAAGTGATAAATATCCTTGTTATTGACACCTATCAAATTGAAATGCATAAATTCACATGGCAAAAACTGGGCGTGAACATCTGTGAAGCTGTAAAATAAGGCACTATTAAAAATCCCAGTCCATACTGCTGCCAGACAGCGCCATTAAACAAAGAACTATGAACTAATTAATCTAACTTAAAAACAGTGTTTCTCCCAAAGCTCTTATTAAACATTTTGGAAAGTGCTAGGAGAATTTGGTAATTTGATGTATCTTTGAGAAGATGCATAGGAACAGCTTTGATATGCTTAGGAATTTGTGCAGAATTTTTCCTTTTTTAGGGGAAGGAGGGAGGACAGAAGGCAGGAGGTACCTACAAAAATTTTTTGGTGCTACTTTCAAACGAAATTCCCTGCATATCTCTGGATCTTGGAAGGATGAGAAGATGGAATGAAGATCTGCACATGTTCTTCATCTTATCCAGTAGTAGCTATATTCCCCAAACTATCAACTGTCAAGGAATTTCATTAAATGTACACAAGAGGAATAGAAATTAAAGCCATTGTTTTAAGGTGACAGATAGGAAGATGAAGAGAGAAAGAGCTCATATGATTCTTTGGCCACAATAACCCCATGCAATGCTATAGGCTTGGGGCAGAATGGCTTGAGGAGTGTACAGAGGAAAAGGACCTGGGGGTGTTGGTTGATGCTCGGCTCAGTATGAGCCGGCAGTGTGCCCAGGTGGCCAAGAAGGCCAATGGCATCCTGGCCTGTGTTAGGAATAGTGTGGCCAGCAGGAGCAGGGAGGTGATCATCCCCATGTACTCAGCTCTGGTGCGGCCGCACCTCGAGTACTGTGTTCAGTTTTGGGCCCCTCACTACAAGAGAGACATCGAGGCCCTGGAGCGTGTTCAGAGAAGGGCAACAAAACTGGTGAGGGGTCTGGAGCACAGGTCTTACGAGGAGCGGCTGAGGGAGATGGGATTGTTTAGTTTGGGGAAAAGGAGGCTCAGAGGAGACCTCATTGCACTCTACCACTTCCTGAAGGGAGGCTGTGGTAAGGAGGGGGTCAGCCTCTTCTCCCAGGTAACTAATGACAGGACGAGAGGGAATGGCCACAAGTTGTGCCAGGGAAGATTTAGATTAGACTTGAGGAAAAATTTTTTCTCTGAGAGAGTGGTCCGGCACTGGAATGGCCTGCCCAGGGAGGTGGTTGAGGCACCGTCCCTAGCGCTGTTCAAGAAGCATTTAGATGAGGTGCTGAGGGATTTGATTTAGTAGCTTGGTGGGTAGGGATGGTGGTGTGAGGAAGGTTGGACTAGATGATCTTGTAGGTCCTTTCCAACCTAATGTATCTATGAATCTATGAATCTATGATTCTGTGATTTCCATACCGTAATGTGTGATGGGAGGGAAAAAAAACAAACAAAAAAAAAAAAAAAAAAAAAAAAAACCAAAAAAAAAAAACAACAAAAAACAAGGATCTGGGAGGTTTGGTTTAGAAATAACCCTTTTTCTTACAGAAAGATCTGAAGATTCTAATTCAAAAAGTGTTCGTCACAGACTGCTTTTAACCTTACAGACTGATAGAAAATTAATTGTGTAAAGTGAAAACAATTAATGCACATTATATAAAATGGAGTAGCCACAAGCTATGCAAACCTATCTTTGAAAACATTGTCAAGAAATGTCAGAAGGTACTGGGAGTGTCTATAAACAGTAAGAGGTGACTACAGGTAGATCTGGGCTGTGTGCTACACTGCCGAGCAGTGGCCGAGGGCTCTGAACCACAGCCTGGATCCTCTGCCCATAAGCAGCTGGGGGAGAGCCACGGCTCTGATAAAGCTAACAGTCACTGTTCAGCTTGCCAAGGCATCTGGTATTTCTTAGGGCTTCAGTGTGCTTATCTTGTTGCGAAACCAGGTCATTGGACTCCAAACTCTGTAGGAGGAAAGTTAGGTGGGTTTTATTTGTAGGAGGATTTTGTGCTGGGGTTTGAGACATTAATCTTAAGTGCTAATATCTCCTTTCATGTTATTGATTAAACCCTTTAAAGGTGAGTCTTTATGTAGGTACATATCAACTGTTGCTCATTCTTCAGTTCAAAAGCAAATAGTATTTAAATGTAGAAGAGCAATGAGCGTATGTCATGGGGGAGTATCACCTCAGCTAAGTGCAAATGCAAGTCCTGCAGAGTGCTAGCACAGGTAGCTGGTTTCTTCATGTGTTAGTTTTCCCTAGTATTATGTATTAACAGAAGTCCAGAAACTTTTCAGCCAGAGATAATACCTCAAAAGATACGTTGAAGTATAATGCTGATAGGTGTCCAGAAATGACTTTTTATATGGTCTGATAGTGGTATGATGAGGAGGAATGGCTTTAAACTAAAAGAGGGGAGATTTAGGTTACATATTAAGAGGAAATTCTTTATTTGGAGGACAGTGAGTCCCTGGCACTGGCTGCTCAGAGAGATCGTGGCTGCCCTATCCCTGGAGGTGCCCAAGGTCAGGCTGGGCAGGGCCCTGGTTAGCCTAAGCTGGTGGGGGGCAACCAGCCAACAGCAGGGAGTTTGAACTGAGAGATCTTTAAGGTCCCTTTCAACCTAAGCCATTCTATGCTTTTATGATATGATATATGTACTAATATACAGGGAAACAGTGGCTCCAATCAGCATGTAACAATAAACACAGATGTGTTTATTCACCATGCTCAAAGAACATATATATTCAGTAGTAACATATGACTGAGCAGCTTGGTTAATCTTTTTGCCTGGATTTATGAGACTGTTAACAACTCTTCCTATCATCTCTGAAGCAGGCTGGTAAAGATGCTATTATTCAGTCATATGGATTTTGACCTTAGCACTATCAATGAGAGGCTTTGTTGCTGGCTGAGGGCGTAGAGCTGTGCACTTGAAAGTGGGTATTGTAAAAATGTGTATGCTCTGTATTAACAGTTGAAGGAATTTTGGCAGTTAGTTCTATGTTTGGTTTTGACTGTTCTCTGGTAACGAACTTCATAGGGACAAATATTTGAAAGGAGTTAAATTCAGATTGTGATGCAAAAGTATTCAGTGAAACAGAGGCATGAATTTGCTGCACAATGATTTTTGCTCTCCCAGTCAGGGGCTGGAACTTGTCCCAAGCATGATCCATCACAGCCAAGCAACAGTCAGTTTGGGAACAAAGTATTTGCTTACAAGCTGACTCGGTAGATAATTATTCATCCATTTATTAAAATAATTGGTAGATTAAGCGGTTGTGTAGTTTGCAGAATGGCATTTGCGACTACAATTTAGGGAATATAATAGTTCTTTCTGGAATCATAGAACAAGAAATACTTTTGAGGAAATCACGATTGGTCTCCAGTGTCCTGCAAATGAAAAGAGACTGGGTGCATCCATCCCTGGATGCATTTTGTTGAGAATGGGTTGTTCCAGCTCCAGCTGGGGATGAAAGACTGAATCTAAAGTGGTTGAAAATTACACAGAGCTGTAACTGCAAGTTTTAAAATTCAAGTAGCAGGAAGCTCAGAAAAAGAAGAAAAGCCATTTCCACATGGCTGAATTGAGATAACAGCCCAGGACAAGATCCCTTTGACACAGCCTCGGTCTGAGCAAGTAATTGCTTAGAGGGAATGAAAGAGCTGAATTTGCAGGGTGCATTGGAAGAAGGAGAAGACAAAAGGATAAAGTTGGCAGCAGTTTTGTGCAAATGCTTTGGAGGTCAAGGAGTTGAGCTATGGTGGAAGCTTCAGGCAAGCCCTCTGCTGCCTGATGTTTTGTTATATTCCAATTACCAGGAATGTGAAGAAGGAAGTCAGGAAAGGGCGTGTTAGATGACATTGCTAATCAAGGCTTGTGAAGGTTTATTTTGTCAAAGTTAGTGGCTTTTAAAAGCACAATTCAAGGAAGGTTTTCCTGTAATGTTTGTTTTCCATCTGGATTCTGAGGTCAGACTGGTAGGTAGAGGCGGCTTCTGAAACAGAAAAGCAGGAAAGAATACTTTCTTGCCCATGTGGAACACACACTCTGGAAAATAAGTCAGAGTTCACAGTAATACGCTTATTTACAATGTGTTTGTCAAAGGAAAAGTGCATTATATAACTTCATTGCATTCCAGAAGAAGGGAAGTTTGCTGAGTGGCTGTTCACTGCAGGTAGTTTGAACAGCTGTGCAGGCTGTTCCTCCTCTCACAGAGACCTTCCTTTTGGATGGGAGAACTTCCTTCGTCTCTTTCTGAGTCTCTAATTTCATTAGTTCTACCAACAAAACTGAGCCACCTCTTCTACCCTGGTCACTCATTTCTACAGCTTAGTGCCTCCCTGCCATTTTTAACTGTGTTGAAAATGTTAGTTAAATTCCTTCCTCTACTAATGAGTCCATTTGCAAAACTAATAATAGCTGTAAGTCTTTCCCTCAGTATCTTCGCCTCACATTCTTTTCAGCTAAGCCTCCACAAAATTACAGCAATCCTTCCTTTTCAGTCACGTGTTTCAGCTGCTTTTTATTCTCACCCTTCAAAAGGTTTGGGATCCTCGCTTCTTCAAACCATCCCTTTGCTTTCTGGAGATGTTTTCCCTCCTGTCTTAGTGGGATGCTGTCATATCACTCCAGCAAGCCATATTTAGAAGAGATTTATTGCAAACTAACTGTATCCCCCATGTTTTGTTTTGCTTTTTGTTTGTTTGTTTGTTTGTTTTTTGGGGGGGTTGCTGTTGTGTTTAGTCTCTGTTGAGTCAGACTGAATGGCTGCATTAGTGCCTCTCATATACATGCTTGTGTAGAACATCATTTTCAGTACAGTAAAAAACACAGCATAGTGGAGATAACCCATCTGGATAGTGTTGAAACAAGAGACCTCTGCCCAGAGCCATCAGGAAGAATCTCTCATAGACTGAATGGAGACTGTTATGGACAGGCTACCCACTGAACTCATGCTTTTGGACCACAGTTAATCCACAGACAGCAAAACAAACCGGCAGTGCAGCAGGTGGTTTGCTGTCAAATCAGGTCCTCTGACAGCACGAGGAAAGGCCTTCTGCTCACCTGTGCCTTGAGGCAGCCCTGGTGGGCTCAGCTCAGCGGATCAGAGGGTCGTTTTCCCCGCTCTCCCACCGCTCGGAGGCACAGGAGGGCTGGCGTCCAGCAGAGGGGGCTTTGGCACAGGGAAGGAGGCGCGGCGGCGGCTGCGGGCGGCGGGGAGTGATTCTGCCCGGGATCCACTTCGAGCGTTGGTAAGTAAACGCGGTGATGGGTTTCTTGGATCAAATGTACGACGCGGGAGGCATTTTGGGGTTTCTCGAGGCAGCTGACACACAGTTGTTATGTCTGAAAACAACGCCTTTCCTCTTTGCTTCTCCACTTTCCCAGTCAGTGGGAGTTTCTGTAAGATATGGTCTTGGTGGAAATAATAATCTAAAGCCTCAAAAGGTTTTTGGATTGAATTTGTGTGACACCTGGATCTGGCCCTCAGTAACAAAAATAATCTGCACCTATTACTCTGAAATATCTTGTTTGATTTTTGGAATTAGTGTTCTACTGTGGAAAATGAAAGCTCTGTGAAATGGAATTTGGTCATTTGTGCAAACAGGTCCCCAGTGATGAGGAGCAGCTTACAGCTGTGCTTTGCCTTCTCAGACCCTGCTCTTCGTAGCTGGCCTCACTGTGCAGGAACATCATCCTCTCAGGCTTCGCTTATATGTACCCAGAACATGCATCAGATTTGCAAATACTAAAGCCTGGGCTCTAGAGCTGTTCTGGCCCCTTCTCTGCTCAGGCAGTTTCCATGCAGAGCTATGAGTGGGCTTTCCCCCACTGCAACTGGGCTGTAGCCCACGGGTAAGTGAGTTAAAAAACAAGGTGTTCTGTTGCATTCAGAGTTACAAGAAAAAATATCTGTCTTCAGATATTCCCAGCATGATCCAAGTTTAGGTGCAGAATGAGAAACAACAACTCAGTTAAGATGGGTTTTGCTGCAGGGAGGCCCTGGTTACTGAGATACAGGCAGGATTCCCACTGGCTTTGTGTGCCCCTGCACAATGTGTGTTTTAAGCTGCTGCCTGCAAGCTCTTCAGTCTTTGTATATACAGCACATGCATCTGTAAGCATTCTGGGCAGATGCAGACACATCTCAACATCTTAATTGTCCTTTTTATTTATTTATTTACTTGTTTATTTATTGGTACTTGATGCTTTTTGGGGTATTTGTTTCTTGCTCTATGTGGAACTTTTTTTAATTTGAGCTGGTTTCTGACTTGCCTATTTCTTCACGCTGCTTCATCAGATATTGTCAAATAACATTCAGCAAGGGGCAGGTATTGTTAAACAGGCAAGTGTGCAGGAAAATGAGTTCCAGTAAGGAAATGGGGTGTTAGGAAGGAGAAAGATGTAAGAGAGACTCAGCACCTTGCAGAGGGCCCTCTAAGGATGGCAGCTGACATGGAAGGGCTGGTAGGAAAGAGAAATCTGCATTTCACGAGGATTTCCCCCTGCAACTCACATTCAGAGACACTGGTTCCTTCCTAAACACTTCTGTGCATTGTGCTTATTATTGATTCAGCAAAGATTTCAACCAGGAAATGCAAAACCTTGTGGAAAGCTTTTCTTTTTTGTCTTCTCAAAATCAGATGTTTAACTAGGAGTAGGGAGAATGGCCTCAAGCTGTGCCAAGGGAGGTTCAGGTTGGATGTTAAAAACCACTCTAGAAGAGGTGATCAGGTGCTGGCATGGGCTGCCCATGGAGGTGGTGTGGTTACTGTCCCTGGAGATGTGTTCAAGAACAACAGAGATGTGGCGGTGAGAGGCGTGGGTTAGTGAATGTGGTGGTAGGTGGATGGCTGGATGAGATGGTCTGAGGGATCTTTTCCAACCTTGGTGATTCCATGATTCTATGAATCTGTCTTAGGACAGAATACATTAATGCTTGCTGTTGAAACTTCATAGAAATTCTGTTGCCATCAGTGGCTCAAGGTGACTCTTGGAGAAACAGTGGTTGCTTCTTGGATTTACTGCTTTTCTACATAATTTTCTATTAATTTCATACATTGACTGATTATGCTTTTAAAATTGTTCTGCCGGTAGCTGCATGAGGGCTTCTTTCGATTGTTTTCCACAAGTTAAGTATACTTTCCTGGCCATATCTGATCCACTGGAATAAAACCAGTTCAGTCATTTTTAGAAAATGAAATGTTGTTATTACCAAGCATACAACTCGGTAATCATGTGCTTTGTATTTCTCAGAAAATGCTTTATCTAGCTCTAGTATGCTTAGAAAATCCATTAAGGGTCATAATAACAGTCATAGGAAGGAGCACAGTACTGAGAGACAATCCAATAGATCACCTAGCTCTTTCTGCTTTGAGATGAAGGCCAGCTTCCTTCTTAACAATACCACATTTTCCTGTAATATTATATCTTCCTGTACGTTCTTCAGTACTTCCAGTGATAGAAATGCCACACCACAGCCTTGCCATACAGTCCACTGCAGCACTCCACTCCTCCTGCCACTACCATTTGCTTATGCACGTGCTATAACCTCCATGGCTGCTCTGAAGTACAGCCTGAGAAGGTCAAACCAGCTGTCTGTTTCAGAATGAGACTTTCTGAATGGCCTTCTTCAGAACGGCTGTTATTTGAAAATTTATCTATTGATGTTTTTGAGGCCTTCTATTTTCAAAATAATAGTGATTATCATCAGGAAACATAATTTTGTTTCAACAAATGAGAAAGTGGCTGTGAGTAGCAAAGAATTCTTCTCCCAAAAAGGCCTTTGCGCACCCCATAGAATGAAAAATAATGTGTCAGCTAACACATTTACAGTGCATGTGTATGATTCAAAACAGAATTAGTTTCCTATTCGTCTCCAGAGATGGAGCTGCTCTTTGGTTGGCATGATTCAGAAGAAGCTCTGTGTGAGATATTTCATCAAGTTTTTAAATTACTCAAGAGCAGAGAGCAAGAAGTCCCATGGCATTAAATCATTCTGACTGAAAGCCACTGTAATATATTAAAAAAAAAAAAAAAAAAATAGCGCCTCTGCAAAATTTACACCTATCTGCGGGGCATGTTTGTAGGGAATTCAATTAAACCCCCACTTAGGCAGGGGAAGATGGTAGGATCAGGAAAAAACTTCCAATTTTGGCTGAGGTAGTGACTGACTTACTATCTGTAATGTAGGATTTTTGTTTGTTCTTTATCACACTGAATGGCTCTTAATTGCTTGAATGAATGGGAGTAATTTTTTCTGTGACTTTCTGTAAATGGTTTTTGTGGTCCAGAAGTCTAAGTGTAAAAATAATGGTACAGTGAATCAACAGAACTTAGTCTGTGTTGTGGCTTGCTGCACTGTTTGGGCAAAACAATTGCTTTCTAAGTAAACCTGCTATAAAACTACGTCCTAACCCTGGACTGAAAATAGAAGGATAAGCAATGCTGTTTTGTTAAAGGGGTTTGGGTTATGGCCAAATAGAGCTCATCTAATCTGTTGTGCTTGACACACATGTATGGTGGTCAACGCAGTGATTTTATTTCTAGTTATGCTCTCTGATCTTCCTCTGTTTACAAGATCTTTATAGACTTAACAGTAACTGGGTGTTATCTTCTTCCTTCATTTTATCTTTGTCATTTTAAACTACTATCTGAATGAACTGTACAGCTTTTTTGAAGTACTTTCCACTGAAATTCCATGTGGTTGTCAAGCTAATAGCAGAGACAGATTTGCCTCAGTCTATTTTATGTCAGATCCTAGGAAAAAAAATATCTGCATCATATGAAAGAAAAATAGTGGTTTCTATTCCCAAGCAAGACTGTTTTGTTTCTGCTTCTCTTTGATTTTGTAGGTTCTTCTTTGATAACTTCATTAAAGATGGAGAAATGATTTATTGGTGCTCCCATGTCCCAGCCTTAGCAACTCCACAAGCTGTGCCATAAGACAGAGACTTCCTAGAAAGAAGGAAAAGCAGAAAGAGAAGGAAAGAATGCTGAGAAGTCTTCTGCTTCATTAACAGTTGAAGCAAGGAAATTTGATTTTGGCAGCTCTTCAAGTGGGAAAATATAGACCTGTAGAAACATCATAGGAGCTTGGTTTCTTGGTACCAAACATCCTAACAGCACAGCACACCACTGTGATTCTCTTCCCTAGAGGTGCGGGAAATGCTGCTGCCTTTGATCAGTATCAGGCTTGGTAGAACAGGAGTAACTGGCCGATCTGAGAATCCTTCTGGCTAGCTGTTGAAGAGAGAGCGAGCTGAAGAGGCTTCCTTTGCCACTTCTGCATTTATAGTCTTTGCCTTTAGATGCCCAGTATATCTGTTGCAGCAGGAACTTGACCTATGGCCACCAACACCATAGGGCAGATCCAGCAGGCCAGAGGAATTTGCTGCACTGTGAACTCTGTGGTCTCACAGAGATGATTTTAACCATCCAACTGGAAGCAGCCAATTAAAAAGAAACTGGAGCAGAGAAGTGCTGGGGGAAGGCATAGGGCAGGCAGCTAGAGAAGCCACAGAGATGTTCACTTTCTTCTGATGGTAACACTTGCATTGAGATGCAGAACTTTTATTTTCTCATTTGCTATTATCTGCTCATGGATCACAGAGTGCCATGCCGTGCAGTGGAAGCATGCTTTGAATTGCACCTCATTCATGTTCCCCACTCTCACAGCACAGTACTCCCAAGGGAAACTTGCTGCTTTTCTTCCTCCTTTAAATTCTGCCCAGAATACCTCAATGGGGATCATGTGCTCATGGCATTTGATTGTGGCGTTAAAGCTGAATCTCTCTGGTGAGTCAGTGGGTCCTACATCTGCATGGGCTGATGGTTTTACTTTCTCCAACTGCAGCACCAACCTGTCTTTGGAAGGTGAAACAGCAGAACCTGATGTGAGCTGTAATTTCAGGATCTGTTCCCAGCTGAGGGCTTAGCAACCCAAGCATTCCCAGGAAAGGGAAGCACTGGCTGACCTAGCCACACTGTGTGCTGCTCCTGCTGCACCAAAGGGAGGCAGAGAGCCACACAGGCACCGTGCATCCATAGTCATTTTGTGCTGCAGAGCAGGGACTGTCACCACCCAGCAGTAAGTCCTCAATGGGTGACCTCTGCACAGGTGCAGACAGCTGGCAGTGAGCAGCAGGAGCTGTGGGAGGAGAGGAATCATGCTTAGAGGATGAGATCACACAAACCCTGTAATTAGTACTGCCCTCTAATTATGACATTGAGATTTTCACTTTGAGTCTTTGAAAACAAGTTGAAGAAGTGTCAATGCAGTAGTTACTCCAAAGCTTAGGATGTGTTAAGAAATCCTGCTGGCGAGATTCCTTTTTTTCACGGAAGAGATTTATTCCCTTCTTAGCATTTACATGACCAATGGAGAAATCAGCTTTAGCTTAAATCCCAAAGTATTTTCTTTTGAGTCTTTCTATATACTGACTTTTGAAATGTTCCTTGTTAGTGATAATTATAGCAATACTTGGCTCCAGCTGCAACTGAGGAATATGCTTAAAGATGAGTCGCTCTCTAATGAATGCTACTTCTTCCAAGTTTTATGGTTCATCTTGACTTAATTATTTTAATTATTCTCCCTCTGCAAAGTTATAATCACTATAAGGTTTACATTACATGACAGTATAAACAACCTGTGTGACTTCAGCATAGTCTGCTTGTACTACTCCTGTGCAGTTCATGACCATTGCAACAGACCTGAACAGAGATATAGGCAAGTATGACTGGGAATAGTTCAGGCAAGTTGCAAACAGGATTGGAATTTTCACACTTGTGGCCCTTGCAAAGAGTTATGGAAGCCAGTGGATAATACTGCCTTACATTTTTGCATAAGTGAAAGACTTCTACATGAGTTAAAAAAAAAAAAAAAAAAAAAAAAAGACTGAAAGGGAGATATCTCTATGTCCCCATTCATTGCTGGGGAGTTGGACCAGGTGACCTTTAAAGGTCAATTCCAACTTAAAGGATTCTGTGGTTCTTGCTTGGTCTTGGCTCTGTAGGCTACTGCATGCACAAGGTCTTGGCTAGTTATTATCCTGGGCACTTTCCTTTCTCTGTTACGTTTGCAGATGGTGGTCTTCAGAACTGCACTACAGCTCTTCAGACTGCAGAGTGCCATCCTGTGGCACTGAGCTTCTCAGTAGGGCTGAGGAACAGTTTACTTAAAGCAGTAGTTTGGACTTCTTCTTTTAAATTACCATATTTCATTCATTTAAAAAAGAAGAAGAGTGACACCTGCGTGGAACTAAATCATTCATGTCTGGGAAGCACCCTTGGTGCTGTTGACAGCTGGCCACTGCTCAGCAATCCGATGCTTTTATTCCCAGATAAAGACCCCCAGGCTCCTTAACCTTGCTGTACTATGGAAAGGAGAGGAGCCTTATTCTTTCCTACCAGCATTTCGCAGCTTGATTTCTCCCTTGCCCACACCCTCTGAGCAAGGTAGGTGTTCCCAGCCTCTGTGTGCAAATCCATGCAGCCCACCAAAACTACGTGCTGTATGCAATGATCCTGGCACGCAGCCACATCTCCTTTTCCTCTTCTTCCACTTAAAGGAACAGGTTTTGCCCCATTTAATTTGAACAAGCCCAAGATCTTCTCCCAGGTAACAGTGATAGCATGAGAGAGAATGGTTTTAAGTTGCACCAAGGGGAGATCCAGGTTGGATATTAGGATAAATTTCTTCTCTGAAGGAGTGGTGATGCATTGGAACAAGCTGCCCAGAGAGGTGGTGGAGTCACCATCCCTGGAGGTGCTCAAGAAATGTGGAAATGTGGAACTTATGGACATGGTTAATGGACAGTATTGGTGATAGGTGGATGATCTTAGAGGCCTTTTCCAACCTTGGTGACGGTTATTCCAAGATCATACAGAGAGAATATCAGATCAAAGGTGTCCACACAGAGAGCTATATATTACTATGTGAGCAGATATCCTGAAGTTTGTTTGGTCAGTATAATCATATTTAAGAACTTTATCTTGCATAGATTTTGCTCCTTCCCCACATGGTTTGATGTGCACTCACAAGGCTTGCTGCTCTATTGGAAGATAAGGTGGGAGTGCTCTAAGGCCCTCAGCCAGAAGGAAGAGCTTCAGCTGGTGTCTTCATAAGTTGTTCAGTTTTTCTCTTGACCACCCAGTTAGCCAGACTCAGCAGACATTTCTGAGAAGCCTGCTGTCTCTACATACCCTTACTTTTTGTTTTGAACAAGTCCTGTTAAGTCTGACCATCTCTACTGCCCTCAGTGCACTGCTGATATTAGCTGTGAGCCCAGGAGCAGAAATCCCATCAAGAACATCTCCCAGATAGTATCTCATGGTCACCCCATTTCCCAAAGCCTTCTCCAGGCCCCCTGGGTCATCCCTGCTCCCCTCTGGAGTGTGGTTACAGCCCATGGACAGGATCAGGGACCTTCAGCACAAGGATTCCTTGCGCCCATGCTGTGGGCATCTCCTCTTCAGCTCTTGCCTGTATCCATGTTCAACGCTTGCATTGTGTCAGTTAGCGAATGTGAGGGGATGTTTACTTGTGGTTCAGTGTGTTACATCCTTCCAGCCTAAATCTCTGTGGGTGGAAGTAGCTGTGGGTTCTAGTCAGAAATGACAGTGTTATGTTCATTCTTGTAAGAGATAGCTTTTATCTCCCTCAACCAGGCCTTGCTTGCACAAATGTTCCTGAGTAAACAGGACTCCCCTCAAAAGCTGCAGACTTGGGTATCTTGCAGACGTGCCCTGAATTCCCATCAGCCACCACGTGTGCCATTTATCTTATGTAGATAAAGCCATGTCAGAAGCCAATGAGGTGAACAGCAAAGCCCTTGTTAGCTGAGTTCCGCTGTCTGCCTGATGAATGTGTGGGGAAAAGGCTTTCAGTGCCCTTGGCAATTCCTGTGCCACCACTGGGCTGTAAATGTCACTGTTTGTTTCCCCAGCCAGCCCAAATATGGGCCTGACCAATCCTAGCACCAATCCTGGTGCTTTTAGTAAAAAAAAAAAAATACGGAAAAAAATCAAACCTATTTCTCCTCCAAAATCCTTTACCTGTGACATGTAAAGCTTTTATCAACAGAAATATATGATTTTATATTGCACATTCCAAAAAGCTCTGGAATAAAAGGTCACACGAAGGTTCAGGTTTTGTTTCACTCCGGAGATGCAGAGATCAGGATTGCCAAAGGGCAAATGTGAGTATAGAGGACATGTGAGCATCAGTTGCACTGCACTCAAGTCGTACAGATCCGTGTGTGCACTCACTAAGAAAATGTGCACAGCACTTCTGTGTGGCACACGGAAATAGGAACGTGGCAGACATTTGCTGGGAAGCGAAAGGCAGAGCAGCCAAGCTATAGCCTGATGGACAGAGAACTGTTTTTCTTTCTCAGCAGCTGGACTTAAAGGCACTATAGGGAAATGATTGGGTAACTATGGATTAATAAAACACGGAGATACGTTTTATTTTGAACCAAAAGTTAAAATTTTATTTGGAATATCAATATACCAAAAAGAAAATAAAAATAAAAACTTCCTTTTATGTAGTGAAATAGCCATTTGAAAATGGTAAAATAAAGATATTTCTCGTACTATTCTCTCTTAGCTATTGTACACGTATTACATTTCCCTTTTTATTTTATTTTTTTCTGAATAGAAATCTAGTTCAAGCTTTAAGGCTCCTGAAAGCCTAAAGCATGTAGTGGCTCTTTAGAGAAAGCAGATAAGTCAATCAGAGCAGTGTTTTTCCAGCAGACAACTCTGACTGAAGCTGTCCAGGGCTGGACAGACGTGAGACTTCTCAGGAAGGTCGCTATATCAGGGGAATATCATTTCATATCCATTGGGAAATACCCTCTGACCCCACTTCATGCAGCATTTTATTGAGCTTTATGATGCACTGGGACATCCCTGGTCTCTCTTAGCTGGAGGGTTCTTGTGCCTTATTTGTGTTTAAGAAATCAAATTAATTCTGCCCTGTGCATGGTTGTTACTCTGCTAGAAAATATGTCTGTAACAAGGCACTGATCCTGTCCTTGCCCCTATAAGCAAAGGGTTTCTGTGTCCATGTACACTGACTACCGTGGAACATTTGTGATAGCAGGATCAGGAACTTATCTTTTAGCTTTGTTTTAATAAAATAAATGGAATGGACAACCATCCCCTGCTATATTTTGCCAGCTTCAGCAGGAGGGTTGGAATTGATGGTCTCTAGAGGTCCCTTCCAACTGCTGCTATTCTGTGGGATTCCATGAAAATGTACTGAAATAAAAGAGTAGAAACACTGACGATTCTGAGTTGTATTGCTTCTCTTCTGGAGAGCTCATGGAGACAAGCCGGGGGAATAGGACAGAGGACTAACACCAGGGCCTGGGTGCTTCGTGTCACTGCTCTCTGAACCCACTGTGCTGTGACAGACCAATGCAAAGCTGGTGGACTTCTCTGGGTACCTCACCAGCAATCCCATTTTCTGTAAGTATTCAGCCACGTGCTGAGCTTATGTGGCACAGTCTGCACTCTGCTCTTTCTTCCTCAACTAAAGCCACTTTTGTTATTTAAAAGTGGTTGTGCTTTTACAGCTTGTGTATCAATAGCTCTGTTATTGGTTCTGAACTACAGAGGCAGAATGCAAATACTGAAGGTATTATGGCACATGCTTATAAAGGCTGCTGTGTCACAACCCTGATAACTGCTGCCTTAAATTGGTGCCTTACAATGGCTGCTACCTGAAGACCTGATATTGATCCCCTAGGTGTCGTTGCTCTCAGTTAATCCATTCTCCTATGTTTTTCTTTTTAGGAGAGAAAAACGACAGGCTCAGCAGCTGGCTGGCTGTTAAAAGCACAGACCAGCAGACCACAGGAGGCCTTTGGCTGCAGCCTCCTTCCATTGCAGCCCACCCTGGGCCCAGCCTGCCTCATGACAAGCAGACCACTGGGCACGAGTCAGCCCAGAGGGTGACTCAGCTCTGGCCTCAATGCTTCCTCCTGCCTGGACACTGACCGGTCTGCACTGCCATCTCACCTGCAACTTGCACTCCCTTACCAAAAAGGCTTTATCTATCCCTGCTGCTCAGCTGGACCTCTCCAAGGGATTCCTTTCTCGTGCTTCAACCCTTATGGTAAGACAATGCTTTTATTAGTTTTCCTCTGAAACTGCGGTGAAAGATGTCTTTGGGAAGCAGCTGCTTATGTGTTATCAGTGAGCTGAGATGCACGTAGTTAGTGACTGACTTACAGGACACTTGTCAGCATGAGGACTTTCCTTCTCCTCACAAGCACAGCTTGAAGGGGGTTTGCAATTACCCAGCTTTTTGTTGTTTCTCTACCCAATCCTGCTCACAGTTGCCTACAGGTAAACCTGCACAGCCCTACTGTTTATTTCAGCAGACTGGATGAATGTGTCAGACATAAAACACAGACCCCAGCCCTGGCAGACTGACCTTATCATCAGCGTAACTTGCCTGACTTCAGCAGTGAATCCCCTGACAGCACTGTGGTCACTGTCACAGGTCCCATAATATTTGGTGCGCTGTGCAAGTTGGAGTCCCCCAAAGTATGTGTGAATATGGTAGAACTGAGGCTTCACTTTAAGTTTTTGCCAAAAAAAAAAAAAAAAAAAAGGGGTTATGGTAGTGACAAAAAAGTGAGCAAGTGTGGCCTCAAGGCTCAAACCAGGGGAAATAAGTAGGACCCAATTAGCTGTGTTTGGTTGGAACAGCTGGAATGTTAGAGGTGTCAATAACTTAGGGATGACTGCCTCACTGTTTAAGTACATATGAGTGGGTTAAAAGTGATGTCTAAATAACAAGTATGCACTTCTTAGGGAAAAAAACTAAAAAGAAAATACAGCATATGTTCACTTTGGTCTTATCCTCCAACTTCCTTTAACGTTGCCACATTTGCCTCCAGTGTGAAATGTCAGAGCAAAAGCCTTATGGCCACATGACCTGTGGAAATGCCCCAGTGACATGCCAGCTCCTGAAGCAAACAGCAGTGTGACACCCAACTTCTGATGGCAGTCGTACCCTCATTTGTTCCTTACAGGTCTGATCTTGCTGTCCCTTCCCTACACACATACTCTCCTGCAAAACTGTCCTCCCACCGGACCCCTCCCCACTGGTTCCCCTGCACATCTGGGGCACACTGTACTGTACCTGGAGGCCAGCCCCTGCTCTGGAGCTGCTGCCCAGGCAGCAGAGAAGGGACCTTACCCTTGGGATGGCTGGGGACACCTCTAGGTCTAACCAGAGTGCTCACAGGGATGTGGGCAGGTTGGGATCAAACAGCACCTGCAAGGGCTTTCAGAGAACAGGGGTAAAATGCCTTTTCTGCTGAACTCAGCATTGGCATTGCCAGCATTTCCATCTGGCATGCACAGAATGCTTTTTTTCTTTCTTTTTTTTTTTTTTTTTAATTTTAATTTTTTTATTTTATGCGATTAAGGAACACAGTGTACAAAACACAGTGGGTTGTTTGCACACTCGTTAGCAACCCACCCTGTTTTCTGTCTGTGCGAAAGTTGGGCCACAGGTCTTCACCCAGCTGCAGTATCACTTCCTACTTGTAAAGCTTCTTGAGCTTTTAAGCCTCTACCTGCAAGCCTCTAGCTACCAGGGGTTGCATGTAGCTCCTTGTGAGGCACAATGGGGTGTCTACTAGCATTTCCCATCTAGGGGTAGGAGATTTGAACTTCGGGTATTCCCCGTTACTCAGTCTTCATAACCTGGTTCTTAGCCAGGGCAAAATTAAGCGTGAGGATAAAGGCTTACTGAGCATTACAGTTATCTAATCCCAAGCTGTAAAACAAAATGGTTTACACATTTAATTGGTTTGTCTATTGTTCCCATGTATACAGTAGTCCTATTAATGAATATCATAGCTTCATTACTGGATATCACATTTTGCTGTTTGTTGTGTACCATAAAATAACGTCAGCACATCAATAAATTAAATAACACAAATGTAAACTTCATTTCTGCTTGTTATAATTATGATTTCAGCCTAAAGAGGCATTTTGATTTGTAAGACCATTCACATAACATGGAATGTAACTTTATTTGTTTTTCTTTTGTAAATAATGAGACACCGAAAGCCCTTGTCATCTCTTAACAGGATACTAAAGCAGCTTTCATGAATGACAGCACAATTAAAGCTAAAAATCATAATTTAGAAAAAAAACAAACCCTTTGCACTGTACAATCTCAAATTAAAACAAGAAAGATAATGACAATCTTTTGCGTTAGCCAGGAAACGTGATTCTCTGCTGCTGGGCTTTTTTCTTGTTGACAATTCACAGAATGTGTATATGGGTGTAGTTATAGGTGTGTGTATTCTACGCAGAACAGCAGTCCCTATTTTGTTGATCTAGTTCTTCTAATTGTTTAGTTAAGCTACCTAACTGATACAATTTAGAGTACTACATTAACACATTTAACATCAAGTTTACATACTTGCGTCTTTGAAATACTAGGAACTTGTACACATTTTATTTGGCCTTGTAAGGACTGGAATATCACAGATAATGCAATCTATTCATCTTTGAGAGAATATGGCTGTTATCAACTAGCTCTCTAAGGTTCAGAGTGAAATACGTTTCTCCTTATTTCTGTAGATGACTTCGGAGAAGAAGAATGTCTTCTTTAGTGGTCAGTCTGATGTTATAGTACAGACTCTGCAGAGAGAGAGATACACGTTTAATGAAGAACAATTCTCTCTGGACATTAGAGCTAAGCCGCTGCAGCAAAATCACTCCGCTCAGACTAATTTCCTACACCAATCCCAAGAAAATCCTATTCCGGGCACGTTTTGCAGTAGTATCTCCATGTGACCAGAGGAGGGCTCTTGGCACGTCTTCTCCCAGCCTGGCAGGTGAGTGCAGAGGCACACAGCCACCCAGCGCTGCCCGGTCCTGCGCCTCTCCCCCTCGCCTGGCCTCGTGGGTCCGCCCGGCACACGGCTTGGGAATCAATGGGAAGAGGCGTCGCTCGCTGGCTAGGGTGGCTTCTCATTTCTCCTCATTCCATTCCGCGTTACTGTGGGTTAATTAATTTGAGATTAATGGATGATTCTTAAAAATCGTGTTTCAGGAGTCGTCTCCCTCTCCTTCCTGAACATTCATCTGCTATTAGCCCCTGGTGATTTAGCAAATAATGGTTGATTTAACCCTCTATGACTTATCCTGCTGCAGAAACTCCTTGCCTTTAGCTGAAAAGCGTACTTGGAAAATGCACTCGCTGAAACATGTATTGCAACAGCGCATCTTTTCACTTTAGGCTCTTGTACCAGTCCTGCTCCTTCCTGCAACCCAGTGAGGTGCCTGCCTCCCACCTCTACTACCTTGGCACAGGACAGAGCAGAGCACTCAATCCCTTCTCGCTGCCATTCATGACCACAATGAAGTTCAAGCGCTTTCCACATAGGCGTACATGACATCCTCTTGGGTTTCATTTTGGCTACAGATATAAAGCTTTTAGAGAGAAGATTTTAATTTCACAATCCTACCGTGAATGTGAATGGGCTTTCTTTTTTTTCTTTTTTTGTCAGCTCTCTGCTTTGCCTTGTTCAAGTTTAATGCTGAAAAACTATTAGAAGGAATTTAGAAACTTTTCACAATAGAAGGTTCTTCCATCCCAGGGAAACACACCATTTATTAATGTAGTTTGTTTTCCCCTCAATATTATTCCTTTCTGCTTTTCTTCTCACTTTTTTCTGTTTTTCCTTTTTCATCTCACTTTTTTCTGTTTCTCCTTTTCTCCTTTCTTTTCTGGAGCAGGCAGGTACAAGAAGGAAGAAGTCTTTTGTCAGCAGTCCTCTGAGTTAGAGTAGATTTCAGTGAGTCCTCACCATGATAGGATCATAAACTTACTGGGTTAAACCAAGCTAACTTTCCCTAAGCTGCCAAGTTTGAGCTGCACCATACATATATGTGTTTCCTTGTGCCATTTTCTTTTCTTGTAATTTTGTTCTTCTTGATGACCCTGAGCTATGGCTTCTGTCTCATTTCTACCACTACTCAACCTTCTTTGATTTTGTGGCTTTGCCAATATAGGCCTCAAAGAAAAAATGGCAGAAGAGCACAAAGTAGCTGAGGTACATGAGGGAGGACCAGATGATGTTCTGCACGTGGGAATGGCACTGGCCATGCTGCATCCAGGAGAAGACCAGGTAGTTGATTACACAGCCGACCAACATCTGGGTGATCTGCGACAAGGTGATGAACATGGCAAACTTGCGTGACACTCTGAAGCCAGCAGCCCGCAAGGCATAGTAAGAGTACATAACGGCGTGCACTCCATAGTTCATGGTCATAAACCAGCCACCGCCAGCCACCATGTCCTTGTAGGAATACCAAGAATAAAGTAACACAGTAATGTGATGGTACCAGTGTAAGAAGATGAGCTTCTGTTTCCTAAGAATAATGAATATTGTATCTCCTGTAACAACAAAAAAAAAATGGAGAAGAAAAAAAAAGGGAGGGGAGGAAATGAGAAACACATCAAACAATTCCACAGTTACTGAATTCTGTAATGCACTCTTCCCATTGCTTTTGCTGGAGTATACGCTTTTGGAGCATGAAAGAACACCTCAGCAACTGAATTCAGAGTTCGTCAGATCTGAGCACCAGCTTGGCTCTTATGTCTTTGTTCTTTTTGGAAAACCCACACATCCCCTTTTTGCTGAGTGGACAACCCCTGTTTGAAAACTCCGTAGGTCTTCGCTGTAAATATAACCTGTGAAAGCCTGAAGTGAGGCAGGTGGATGTACGTGCATCACCTCTGACTGTTGGACTGTCCATTGTGCACTGCGACCACAAGAGAAAACCAGAGAACAGAAAATCTACAGAGGAAGCAGCAGTGTGATTTGAATGCCTACCTGCAACTGTCTCTAATTAAATGTTATTATGCAAAAAGCTATTGTGTATGTAACCTACGTTATTGAATGTATGTAACTGCCAGAAAGGAAAAAAAAAAAAAAAAAGCTTTTAGAAAGAAATTTGGTTTATGTTATGTTAAAATGAACGTTCTCCCTGCAAATTCATGTTACTGTTTTAAAAAAAGCAAATTTCATTCCTCATTCCTGCCTTTTTCCTGTCTGCTTCTTGTGACTGCACTGAGCATCACAATTAGATATAACCTATCTATAATTAGATATAATGAATATATATGTATGCTACTTATGTGCTATTGTTATAAACTGTTTCCAAACAGATACCTTGAGATGTGAATCAGGGGCCCTATTTCTACATATATTTATATCCCTGAAAATCCAAATAAGAGTATCAGTGAGGACTGGAACTGAAACTGCATTGTCTGCACTAGGTCTCCAATAAGCCATAATACTTCTGTTTATCTCATTAGCTGAAAGATGTTGACTCACATGTTAATAAGTAATCATATGACCAATTTATTGTTGATGCACAGTTCAAGCTCTGACGTCCTCTAGGTTTAACCAAATGAGATTTCAGTGGTTTTGCAGTAATTTAAGCAGCAGGAAACCAAAGGATTCTGACACAGCAAAACAGTTGGTGTCCGTCCCTTCCAGTGTTTATGCTGATGAATTGCTATCCTGTAATTTGCTGAATCAAATTCTCTGCTGAAAGGTAAAGACTTATGTTGCTGCACACCTTCACACAGTGAATTCTGCAACCCTTTGAGGCTTGGTAAAGGCATCCTCCAAAAGGAAAGCTGAAGGGTTGCTGAATCACTGTCTCCTTCCTATTAAAGCAATCCTCTCTTATACTAATAAGCTGTGGGATCAGAACACACGCAGATGGGATGTTAAGTTGGCTTTGGCATGTATATCATAAGTATCATTACAAATAAATCACTGGAGAGACAGCCGTTTATAAAAAGCCGCATCATACTGGATTTGGGATTTAAGCAGCCAGGGATGTTGTGGGAAACTGGTTTCCATCTCAAGATAGCTTTCAGCATTCAGGGAAGAAGCACATTACTGTTTGTAATTGCATGCTCACACATATATTTAAGGATGAATACTGCAGAATATAGGTAGCTTATTGCCAATGCAACAGCTTGCACCAATATCCACAGGGTGGGCAGCTCCCAATGATGCTACTCACGTTTGTCTGTAATCACTGACTGCTTCAGAAGTGATTGGCCAGACCTAGTAATGCTGAAGAGAATACCAAGGAAATCACCCTTTATCCTCACAAAAATATCATGGGGAGCAAAAGGGATGTGATGTTTTCTCAACATCTGCATCGTGATCACGAAGTTTACTGGTCCCCTGGGGCTCAACCCAGACCTACAGATCTAGTGCCTGAACTTGCAAAGCTTGAGATGCCAGCTAAAAGCAATGCGTCCAGCAGGCCAGCATTCCATCTCAGGCTGCTGGAAGAGGTGGGATAACAAACACAAAAACACAAAGCACATGAAGAGTGCTTTACTGGCGAGCTTGGGTATTAGAAGGGTGGCAGCGTGTTCCTGGCAAACTGTTGTGGACTTGAAAACCATCTCTGGAACTACATCATTAACTGATGTTTCCTGATGGAGATTCCTTATTAGCTTTTCCTGGTTTTCACTCTGCCTACAGCTCCTACTCTGTTAGGATGCCAAATAACCCTCAAGTAATGGCCACTTGGACATGAAGACAACGTACAACAGCAGAAGCTCTAAGGAGGAACAGGAAAACCTGCCACTTACTTACAGGATGCCTCACAACTGTGAATTCATTGCTTATGTTCAGCTCTATGTTAGACAGCTGAAATCCATGGCTGGCAGATAGGCTACATAAACTGGACAGGTTGGTGATGAAGCAGACTCCAGTCCCTTATCTACACTGGAGCTTAGTTGAGGACTTGGACCTACCTGTTCTGTTACCTAAAACCAGTGTCATCATCATATATGTGCTAGGAGAAGCTAGGAGAAAGCTCAGAAAGCTGAGCTGTAACTTCAGCTTTGAAGATGTCTCTAAGTGAGGCACACTTTGGAGACCTTCACCTGGACAATCTGAGGTATATGTTAATACATGACATGTCCCCATATGGCTAGAGCAACCAATCTAAGGGCTTTAACACTCTGCCAGATTAATAGCAAAAAAAAGCAGTTTTGAAACAAAAAAGACCAAGATATTTTTTCAGACAGACAGCACTGAACTTAATGGCACCTAGCGAGAACACTCTCTTCATTCTGCTCTAAATAGGTGTAGCAAGAAAAAGGGAGACAGGGTACTCACCTAGTTCAGGTGCTTTGCTTAGTACAAATGCATATGCCCAGAATTTGCTGACGGGTCCAATGTAAAAACTCTGGTCACACACTGACTGCTTCAGGCCTTTGGTCATCAAAACGTACAGCATGTAAGGAGCGGTTCGAACAGCACCAAATATACTTCAAAACAAAAAGAGAAAATGAAGAAAGTTGAGTAGATACTTCGCATCTACATGTGGTCACTTCAGTATGAAAAAAAAGACATAGGTGTGCTGAAAAAAAATGAGCTTGAGACAGCCTTAAAGTTGGAGTAACTCTTCTGGCTTCTAGGAAGGTATTCTGAACTCATATTTGCAAAGTGGACTGCAGTAGTATTCCCTGGTGAAAGTCTGGAAAGGTAACATCAATGGTTTCTATCTCATTACTACAGGAAGAAGCCTTCTGTTTTCAGGAACAGCTGGAGACACCTACTTCCACTGAAAACAACATGCAGAGCTTTGATGCTGGTGGCTAGAATATCACAAGATATGAGTTAATAAAGAGCTGCCATCGGGTACAACCAGGACCAACTCCCTCTTCTGATTTCCTGAGGTTTCTCTCGTTTCCCCCTGTATGTATTAGATCCACTGGAGTTCTGAGCAGTGAAGAAAACAAGCAGGGTGCACAGACTGTAGTGGAATGTTGCGGTCAGGGCTGGTGGTCTGGTGCACGTGCTGACTTCATCTCTTGACAGATGATTGCTAACAGAAGAACTGAGTGGTTGAATGGTTGTAAACAGCATGGATTCACCCTCATATAATCAGTGAGGTGCAAGGTAACAGTATTCTGTAAATGAGAAACATCAGGAGATTTGAAATTTATACTAATTAGTACGATTAAGGAAGAGATGGGTTCAGATAACAGGAGACATCAACTGATGTCTCAGCAGTGAGACATTCTGCAGAAGTAATTGCCTCACAAGAACATGCTTGCCCACTGTTTAACACCACAGCTTGGATGGCCCTCAAAAGCCATGATGAATACAGAATAAAACAAGCACCTTTCAGAAAACTGGAGCAAAGAAAGGACCAAATTCTTCTGGGGATGAGTACATCTTATTTTATATCACACAACCCTGTGCTTCTACCCAGGTGCACCTTATCTCCCTCTAGCTTCCCTGTGGCCCTGTCCTACCTGTCTTTCTTGGTCAGACTGGATCTTTCAAGTAAGCCTGCTGAGCTCTTGATAAACATTTTTACATTATTTGCATGAAGTATTTAGATTTCCAAATCTGCAGCATTAATGTAACCGGTCCAACTTGCCCTCTGCTAGCAGCAGCACTGCCCTTTGCCCACCCCTGCTCACTGCAAATTATGCTCCTGTGCTGCTCCATTTTGTTGCATGAGGTTTCACTGTGCCATCAGAAAATCCAGACACTGGTCAACACTGCTCTGTTCTCCTTAGAAGCTACTATTATTAGCTGCTATTTGAATGCTGGTATTTGCTTATGGGCTGTACTGCCAGACAAGTCCTCCTGTTCTGCATGCAAACAAAAACCCCATCCTGCTGTGATACAGAAGGAATTTAGGTAAACCTAGGTTTCCCAACAGAACCGCCCCAAAGTTATGCATATATTCCCACAATTAGGCAAGACAGCAGTGGCAGTCTTTTACATACAGATTTTGGAGTCACCCATCCCTTCACAGAGAAGGAAAGCACAGTGCTCCAGGCATCCCCACAGCCTGTAGTGTAGCTCCTCCATGGAGGGATTTTCCCTCCCATAAGTGCTGCCTGTGCACGCTTTTCTCACATCTTTCTGGCCTTAGTCCCTTCCACCTGGCAGAGAGTGCCCAAGCCTGCTGAAGGAGTTCTGAAACCGGGTGCAACTTGCTCCATGCCTTCTCTCCAGTGTTTCACATATGCTCTGTTTTCCCAGGAGCTGCACTTCTTGTTCTCAAGAAGACAGGCCATCTTCTTCACAGCAGTGTGATCAAATCACTTCCCAAGGCACTGAACTCCTCAACTTGGCCAGGGCAGGTTGCTGCTTGTCTCCTGTGTTTTGGGTGGTGGCAAAACTGGGTGGAGGAAGATCAGTCAGAATAGCTAACAATACACAGCCAGTTACCTACTTTTCCCATTAGCAGATACTTCAGAGCTGACATTAAAATGGCAAAAAAGGAGGAAATCTTAAATTAGGAAGTCAAACAGCTGCAACTACAAGTCTTTGTTTGCAAAGAAATTGTACTGCCCTTCTAAAATATTACATATTACTGAAGTTTTAAAGGCAAGGAGAACTCACGAGCATATACTCAGAGAAGTATCGGCTCAAGCAACAGGCAGATGTTGATTTCACTACAGGTAACTCAGAATGGGTGCCCACAGACTTAATCTGTAATGATAAGAGAGCAATTTGCTGTCGTAGAGACGGCATAGATGTGATTCTTTCTCTTCGGCATCAACTGCAGAGCTCTCCTTGGAGCAGGTGCGCATGGGCACACATACATTCTTAATTGCAGCAGGAGTAATTCTGTGGTACAGTGGCTTCCCTAAAGAGAGATTCATGACTCCAGAAGAAGTGACAGTGGCTTTAGATGGTGTGTCAGACTGACCTGAAATCAAGCATCAGCAAAGAACAAACCAGAGTTTAGAATAATTCACAAAGAAAGGCTTTATGAATAAGCAAGAAGCAAACTGCAAGTAACTGATCTGGCTGATCCTAAATATATGCCACGGACAGGTAGCAGTTTGTGCCAAACACTTGCCAACAAGCATATGCCACCAGAGATGGAAAGAGATCTATTGCATGCCTGCACATACACCTTGGATCTAGACAGCTTGTTACACTTCTGCCATTTAATCTTGTTTGTTCTGTGAGATCAACCAACACATTTCTATCTTGCAAAGACATGATGTGCAGCAGTGATGACTCTGCTTGCTCAGTAAATCACTTCTGTTTCATTTTGTCCTCGCCCTGTTCTATGCTGTAGTCTTTATGAGGTATTGAAGTGAACTGCTTACCAAAGCAGTCTGTATAGTGTGAATTATCCGCAGGGATTTCAGAAATAAGGTAGCAGTGAATTACTGTACAATTACAGCCTTTTGCAATGAGAGGGACTGATCAGAAACAAACTGCACCAGCTAATGCAGCTTTCTCATCTATTCAGACTCAAAATGTCCTACATTTGCCTCCCTCCAGGCAGTGGCTGATCAGCTAGGCTAACAAATGCCCAGCTGATATTTTGCTGGCTATAACATGAGCAAAATGCATCCATGAGTAAAATAAATCTAAAACTTTACCCTCATAAACTTGTTTTCAAATGAAGGTCTCAAAAGCTATTGCACACATGGGTCAGGGCAGCATTTCCAAAGGAAAATAGAGGGCCAGGAGCTCTCTGATGTGAGAGAAGACAAAGCAGGCATCAACAGTCAAAGGCTGCTCACTGCTCCATGTTTCATCCACCCTGAAGTCAGAAGGTTGGCTCCCAAAAGCCAGAGAGGGCAGCAGGCAGCTGAAACCTTCATTTGGCCCCAGCTGTCACTGTGGCAGGTCCAGCTCCTCCTGCCGCAGCTACCTCCCTGCAGCTGGCATGGCTCAGAGCACATCCCAGCCCAGAAGCAACACTGCAGGACTGAGCAGGGAATGTGGCTGCTGCATTAAAAAAAATACATTTAAAAAGATAAAGAAATCCAGGCTTACATTTATCCCACAGCAATGGCATTACTGCATTTCATAATGTCCTACTCAGACATTATTAACTCTGATACCATTTTCCTATCTAGAAACAAGCCTACACCCTAACTTTTCAGCACATAGTTCAGCACAAAATGCAGCAGCACATCCTGAAAGCATATCAGCGCTGTGAGATCCACAGAGAGGAAATCCTTTGCTCTGGATTTGCCCCCTAAAAAAATACAAACAAGCTGATTCAACACCCCATGTCTATCAGACAGGTCTCTGCAGACACAGTGACCAGAGTGAGTGTAAAATACATTAGCTAGAGGGATCAAAAGTGGAGCGCTTTTATTTTCCATGTGCTGTATTCTGCGCAGATGTGGCACCAGTAGGGAGCAGCAGGGAGCCCATGGACAGCAAGACCATGCTGTGCTGCCCAGTGCTACAGAATTACCTTAAGGACTTTGTAGGGAATGCTCAGCACAGGGACATGGCAAGGCTGGTTGACCACCCAGAGCCCCACAGCCTGGCTGGGGGAAAGCAAAACCCAAATTCTATCTGTTTGCCCAGGAGGCAACTCACGGAATATCTGCAAATGGGATTCCTCCAAACGTGGTCCTGGGACACCCAAATTGAGTAGAATCAGGGCCCAGAAGAGCAGACATTCCTCACCAGCACTGGCATCTGCACAGCCTCACAGCCCTTCCTTGCCACACAGCAATGGTGAGAAAAAAGAAGGCATCTTTTTTTAGTTTTAGCAAGCAAAATATTTACAGAGGAAGGACCCTGCGTTAGAAAGAGACGTTCAGAGGTCAGCCCCGCTGAAGAATGTGGCACTTTCTAAACCTCCTTTGTGATAAATCAAGCTGCATTCAGCTTTCAGGTCTGATCAGCAAGTGTTTTGCTTGTCAGATCAAGCTTCCTTTCTCCTTTCTGCTCAGTTTCTTAACAAAATCAAATGGCCTTTCTGTGCTGTACTGACTGAGAACGTCCATCCTGATGCAGGAGCAAAAGGCTGTGGAGTGGGTGGTGCGTGGGGCAAGTGCAGGATGCATGGGCATCGCTTGGGCTGGCATCATGGGGGGGCCTGGAAACACATAAAATATAAGCAGATACTGGGAAAACATACTGAGAAAGTGTCTGTATGAGAAGTAACTGTCTGGACAAAGTTTCTTGAACAGAAATACAGCTGAAACCACCTTAGCTTCCCACAGGATAGCTACCCTTGAATCTGGCATGGCCAAGAAACTCCTGAAATAAAAAGCGGTAAACTAAGACCAGTGTGGACAGGCAAAGTAGTCAGATCACAGTGTACTTGGTACCTTGCTATGGCTGGGGTGATGATACTACTAACCAGTGGGAACAGAAGCATAATTTTATGGAGCTGTTTGCCTCCTCCAAACCTAAAATCAATCACAGAATGACTTCAGTTGGAAAGAACCTTAAAGATCACTCAGTGCTGACCCGCCTGACATGGGCTGGTTCCCCCACCAGGTTAGGCTGCTCAGAGCCCATCCAAGCTGGCCTTGAATGCCTCCAGGGATGGAGAATCTGCAGGTTTTTTGGGCAGCAGTGCCAGGGCTTCACCACCCTCTGAGTAAAGGATTTCTTTGTAACACCTAACCTAAATCTCCCCTCTTCTAGTTTATAGTCATTCCCCCTTGTCTTATCTGTGTTTATGCTCTCCAGTGGCCTCAGACCCTGCAGGAGAGCTGTTCTAAGAGCTCCTTGTGTTAGCAAGGTGAAGACCCTCATACAGAATTTTAGTCATTACAACAGGAGGTTTACGGCAGCCCCCCTTCAATCTGTAAAGCAAAATACAAAATCACATTTTTTTCATTTCCACTATGATCTGGCTGCAGTGACAGCAATGACACATAGCTGAGTTGAAATCAAAGGGAATGTCCAGGTTAAAGCAGCTCCTTGAGTGGTGCAAAATGAGGAAAGGATACTACAGCTGGGATTGAGCCTGCTGGTTTTTATAGGTTCCTGGGAACACATTTGAAGTTTGGGAGCAATGCTCCCAAACCTTCGGGTAAACATGTCAGACAGTTTCAAGGCTGGGGAAGAATTAAAAACTTAAAAACAACCTTTCAAGAGTCTGCAGAGATGACATTAGTTCCCCTGCAAGGAGAGGACTGGCAAGACCTGCCGTGAAATACCAGCTTCCTAACATATGAAGGCATGGGCTGAGCAAGAAATACATTTCCTGACTAATTGCCCTTAAACTTCATTGGATTAATTCAGGAACATATACGGTGTAGAAACTATAACGTTGCGTTCAGCTTATCTATCTGTGATTGCAAAATCATGGTATCCTTGCAGCAGAGCGAGCAACCATAAGCTAAGAAACCGATCATTAACTACAGATGAAACATGGGAAATAACTGAGAGAGATCTTTTGGCTCTTGTTCAGTGGCCTACATGGAAATCCATGGGTCCTATTTGTATCTCAAGTGTCTCAGTCACTGCAATAGGATATGTCCTCTAATCTCACAGAAAAACAGCCTAGAAAAGGATTTGACATTCAACATCCTAAATGGTCAACATGGCACAACAACAGCACATAAGAAATATTTTCTAATGTATCTTAATACATTAATAACTGACTAGAAAAGCCATCTTTGTATGTCTGCAGCTGGAGGTTACAAATATTTTGCTTCATTTGTTGAACTAAGGATTACATTTTTAAATGCATCAGTCTCTTGTGCAGTGAAGGATATACAGTAAGAATGTATTTACTGAATTATAAAAAAAAAACTTTGGAAAAAAAAGAAACTGACTGGATATCTGGCCACTCCTAACACTAAATGTAACATTTATGAGGCATTTTACAAGCATTTAAAAGAGAAGAGTCCTTAATAGTGAGTTGCTTTGAAATCCTAGAGACACACGTTGAAATTGCAGCAGATGAACTTAGTCCAACTGTTATTTTTATAAGAGATGGCAAAGAAAAGATATATATATATATATATACACATACACACACACACACACACATATATACACACACACCATTATAGTGGTATAACAGCATAATGGCAACAGGACCGATGCAATGAGATGTTACAAAGGAAGAAGAAGATGGAAGGCTTGCAGGGAAAAACTCCACAAAGGCAGGATCTCCAACAAGAGATCCTTCCTCAGTGTCAGTCAGCCCTTAAATGGGGTCTAAGAGGGTTTGAGCCTTGGTTCCACCCCTTCCTGTCATACATGTGAATTGCATTCACCTGTGCTCCCAGGCCTGACCAGGTCTTTTCTCCAGCTGCCCAATCAGTAGTCAGGCTGTGACTCAGTGGTTGCCATACAAAAATTAACATAAATAGGCTGTTGTCTCATCATCTTTCAACATTTCTGAGGTGCTTTTGAGCAATGTCGAAGTTGGAGATGGAAAAAGAAAGACCTGGCCCTGCAGGGAGACTGTCTTTGGCAAACACGTACAAACCATTTTCCCACATTACCTCCCAGAACTTGCCCACGTACCTCACAGAAAAACCCCATCCCCTCATCAAATCTGCTTGTGATTAAAAGGACATCTCCAATTCCTCCACAGAGTAGACCTTGTTGCTGTAACAAAATGTTGGTTTTATCTCTTTTCCAATAGTCAAGTGATCTATCACTGCCAGTTTGGGTTGTTCCACAGACACCAGTGCCTGAACAATATCCAAGCCAGCAATTGCTTTAGCTCAGATGTCCATGCATAAAGATCTGCCAAGGACAAAGTTGTTCTTCAGCTGGGTTCCACAGGTTCAGACTTAACTTCCTTCAGGCATCTCTCCGCATTGTCATCTCCAAGGCTCTCAGCATTGTATTTGTGAATATTTTAGTCCTTAATGGTGTTTACTCTTTCAACAGCCTTGTAAAGTGGCTAAGCAGCGATCCATTTCAAAGACTGAGAGGTGAGGCAAACTGAAATTTAAGTGTACCGTCAAAAATCTCCCTGAGCCAGGACGAGCAATGTTGTGCAACATCATGAATTGTGTGTGGCTCAGTGCTTCGCTCATGAGATCTGTCTGACTTCCAGAGAAGGACATCTGACCTCACTCTATCAGTGAAAAACTTATTAGTGAATCCACATTAAATGCTCTGGCTTGAGGCATTTTTAGAGAGAAGACTGTTATACAGAGCATTTTCTGACCTACCACGATTTTTTTCTTCACTTCTTAATACTACTCTCAGAACTTCCAAGTCCCAGATTCTCTATCTTAATCACTCCAGGCACATCTACATCTTTTAAAAGTTTGTAGACATTAAATAATAATAATAAAAAAAGATAAACAGTCTATAGAAATACACTTCTTAACATCACATTTTCATCATGAGCACCTCTGGTATGTTGGCAGCATACTCTCAGGACATAAAATACAAAGTAATGTGCAGAGAAACACAGTGAAAAGTTCATGAAGTCCAGCTATCCAAGAAACACAAACAGCTGAAAACTTACTTAGCTAGAGAGCAGATAAGAGCAATGCATGTCTGCCCCAGACTTTGTTGTACTCCTATTTTCCCTTGACATATCAGGCTAATACAAGCATGGATTTGATCTGACACAGCTGGACACAAGCCACACAAAACAGCCTATATAATGAGTTTTAAGAGCATCCCTGCTTCTATTTCACTTTGTCTTGCCGCCCAAATTTTTGTAAGATCAGTTTGTAGCAACCTGTTCTATAAAAGGAGAAAATATTTGAATTCTTTTTCCTCATGGATTTTTTGTTGCTGTTATAATTATCATGGTTGCTTTGTATGACTGCTCCTGCTGATCCCTTTACTCGCACCAGTGAACTCCAGAAGAAAATCAGGCATTTAAAAGCACCCTCCTGCCGTGGATTCTGGTCCATGCCCAAGTCCCTGTGACAGGTGCAGATATAAAAAACACACCAAAAACACTGACACACAAATTCTGTGTCAGTGTTCTTAAAAACTCACAACTTTCTTTGCTAATGACCTCACTTGATATAATGGCAGAAAATGTGTCTATTTAATGCCATTCAACAAGTGATTCCGTGGGAAGGCTTCTATCCAAGTCTAGGAAGAAGCAGCCTGAAGGCGTAACCAAGTCAGCCTGGTCACAGGTGCAGTAACCTGCATGGACAAAAACAGGACCCCAGACTCTCACAGTAAAAAAGAAATCTCGTTATTTCAAAGTAAGTCTGCGGATTTTGCTGAAGACTGCAATGGTAGGACTTGCAACTGTCATGATATTACTGAGAACCTAAGTAGAAATTCCTTTCTGCTCTATATTGTTTCTGTTTCATTGAAGAAAAAAAAAAAAGGTAGCTATAATTTCCCCATATTTTAACTAAACAAACTTCAGGCATAGGTATGAAAACATGAACAACTCTTTTCTGGTACTGCTGAACTACAATAATAATTTATATCCTCATTCTGTCTACAGCACTTTTAGTGTAAAACTGTACTATTCAAGAAGGAGGTTTGTGCAGGAGCTTAGACATTCTTGTGCTCAGTTTCCAATAGATAATTTAAAGCACAGTAACTGGTGCACCTGTGTTCTCCAAGGTTTGGCTGGTTGCTAAAATTATTTGGGACCATTAATTATTCTCTTGCAATTGGCAGGAACAAGAAAAAAGTACGGAAAAAACAACTTGGTTCCACGATGTCCCTTTTGACTACAAAATCTGAACACCATTTAGAAGCACATTTTTGAAGATTATGAAACCAGTTTTGAAGAACACTTACATTAATCTCGTACTTTAGAAAGAACATATAATTCATTTTCTTCAGTTCATGCATCTGAAAAGCTATAAGGTACCTATCGTCTTCATAATGACTAAACTATTGTAATTAAGAGCACAATTTTCATGCACGATTTGGGGTAGTAAATGTCTTTAAGCTTCCTGAACTCCCTGAAAGCTTGAAATGATGCTTCTGTTCCTACCTGTAATTTCACTTCTGCAGCTGAGGGGACACATCATTTGGAAATATTTGCTTTCTTTCCCAAGGTGTATTTGCTAACTAGAGATGGACTGTCTCTGTTGTGGTGCCTTCAAAACACACAGACACAAATAGTTACCCCATCAGCAAGGCAGCCCCCTACAGAGAAACCTTCCTTCTGAAGCCCTACTGCCCCATTGCTCCTTAGCCTCTCCCCTCTCCCGTCCCCTGAGCAGGCAGCAGAACAGATGGAGCTCATGGCTCACCCACTTTGAAGGCGATGGAGTCCCATTCAGGGTGGAATCAAAGCCACAGTATTGTTCAAAAAACAAAGAAAGGAAGAAAAGGAGGAGTTGAGAAATAACATATGCTCCTCTCAGTGTCACACCCACCCTAAAACCTAGCGGTCAGCAGTACTGAACATGCATTATGATGGGGTGCTCTAACTCTGAGTACCATGTGTGCAAGCAAAAATTCTGCTGATCCTTGCAGTTTTTATCCCTGGTTTAGCCCAAAGAATTTTCTTTGCATAAGTTCATGCATACTTTGAGGTTTGGGCTCAGTCCTATCAAAACCCCAAAGCAAAAATTAGAGAATTCCCCTTCCATCATTACCCTTCCAACGCATAAACCTTGCATTTCGGACCCATTTGCTGTATCTGATGCAAATGTTTCTTCAGCAAGCTTTTCAATGTAAATCATTTGAGTTTTCAGTGGAGACCAAACCTGAAACCAGGCCAGCTCAGGGTGATTTAAAAATTGTGCAAATATTTTACATGGCTCTAAGAAATAATATATCATTTGTGCAGGTTTATATACACATAAGCATATGCATTCATGCCTGGGTGGTTATGACTTTGCCATGTGATGAATTATTGGGAAATAATGGAGGAATTGGAGGTATGTTAAAGTGACAGCTCACTCTATGGCTTCAAGTGAGGGCAGACACTGCACTCCTTACATCAATCTCTTTCCCCCCCCTCTGCAAATACTTCTATGTGGGGTCACTCCCTTCATCCCTTCCCTCTCTCATCATTTTCCCATCACAATTCACCTGGTTCCTAAAACCATTTCTTTGTCCTTTTTATTGACAAAATTGGAGGAAAACAAAACAGAAAACAGCTTATTTGCTTTCCTCTCCAGGGACCTCAACTGATCATCCCAAACAGTGACATCTCTGCAGGGCTCCAGATCAATGGATGCAGTCATTGAGAAATTTTAATCATGTTAACACCACAGCAAAGAAAAATCCATCTGATTCTCTCTAGCTAAAGCAGGAAGCTCAACACCTCTAACAATTGCTGAAACTGCTACTTGGAAAAGCTTATTTATCTGTGGATAAAAATCAATCTGCAACAGCTACTGCTTTCTGGTCCCACCTCACCAAACCTGAATTCTCCCTCCAGGAAATGCTGTTTGATCCTGCAACTGCCTTCCTTATGACTGGGATTAGCTATACTCAGGCAATCCTGAGGAGCAGAGTTCAAAAATATTGCAGCCCCACACTGTGGGCTGGTGGAGGAGCCTGTGCTGCTTACAGAGAACTACAGAAAAACAAATGCCAGCATCAGATTCTTGTGAGTAGTTTTTACAGCAGTAGTGCTTGGTCATCACCCAGAAACATGAGAGAACAGCAGAATTTGCTTACAAAGATACCATACGATGATGAAAAAGATTTAACTGCATTCTTTCAAAGAGTGAAAAGTAGTTTTCCTGCTCTACCCACACATCCCTGTATTTCATCTGACTTCCAAAGAGTCGGTTACAACCCAATCAATAGTAATTACCTGTCATCTATTCTTTGCTCCTCACTATGCTTTTACCTGATGCTGGTCCCTGACCACCTGGCACACCAGACTTGCAAAAACACTATTTCTCGATGAAAGCTGTCATTTCTCAAACAATAAATCACTCTTCCAATACTAAATAATAACAGGATTCTGGCTGCAGCTGAAGAGCCCCAGCACCCTGCAAAGGCTGTATATACAGTGAGGCAGTTTTCTGTCAAGAACTATTTCTTAGTCCTTAGATATTTATTTCAGCAAGTTTAGACTGTGGCTAAACTGCTAAAAAAAGGAGAAAAAAATCCATTTTCTGCTTAAGCCCCATATTTGGTGCAAAATCTCATAAGAATTAAGGAATTCATCTGAGGATTTCTAAAGCAGCCCATGAGGATTCATAAGCATAGTGTACCTCTTAAGAGATTCTTAATGAATGCTTTAGTGGCATTTGCACTTCTTCCTGTGTCATCACTGAAATTATTCTCAGCATCCAATGTTATCTCAAGAAAATTTTAGAATAACTAATATTCCTGAGATTTAAATGATAATCTAAAAAAAAAAAAAAAAAAGGTGATATCTTTTTCTACAGGATAATTTAAAAGTACTTACAGGATCAAATGTATCAACTTGGCAAAGTAACCACCATAAATAGCATTGAAATGTATGTATTCAGGAGTTTGAAATTATCCTGGGCAAATAAAGTCAAAATATAATATAGTAAAAGATTTAGCAGAGAATCAAGCCACCCAATGGAATCAGCAATCACTAAAGCTGTAAAACAGGCAGGTAAAAACTCCAGTAAGATCTAAGTTACAGGTAAAGACTAGCATTTGACTGAATAAAAAAAGGCTTAAAGAAGCTAAAAGTTATAATACAGCTATAATGAGATGCTCAGAGACATAAATTGAATGGCAGCTACAGGTCTGGAGTCACTGATCTTCACTTTTGGCTCAGCACTCTCACAGGCAGCCCAGCCCAGGGGGCTGCCTGCAGGTGGTGAACAGTGAATCTGCCAGGGATGGAGCAGAGATCTAGGGAAGGTGTGGAATGACACAGGCATGAGGAAGCTCACCTGCATAGAAGAACACCTCAGAAAGAACATTTTAGACTCATTACATGGTGTCTTTGCTAAACTGTGGCTCATCACAGACGTGTGGCACGTGCAGGCTCAGTTCTTTACTCCCCAGATACACTGTTTGGTCTGCTCACCATTCAGCGTTGAGAGAAATCAGCTCCCATGGGCTGGGGCAAGGTGTCTGCATGAGAAAAGTGTAATTTGGAGTGACAGAGCATCAACACTCTCACTGATTTTGATTTGGGACAGCAGGACCAAATGAGTGATACAACTGGTTTCCAAATAAAATACTGTACTCAATCTGTGTTTGGTTTTCCAGTCACAAACACAAACAAATAGAAAAGAAAGATACTTTTTAAAGAAAGGAAGCCTAGTTCCATGCTTAATTTAGTGGCTGCCAAGGGAAGTAGTGGAATCACTGTCCCTGGAGGTGTTCAAGAAACGTTCAGATGTTGTACTGAGAGACATGGTTTATTGGGAAATATTGGTGATAGATGGATGGTTGGACTGGACGATCTTAGAGGTCTTCTCCAACCTTCGGGATTCTATGATTTTAAGGAAAGAGATTTTAACAGGAATTGTGTACCCCATGGTATCTGCATCTCCTGTGGAGTTGCATTAGCTAGGTCTCATGTGGCAACAAACACAGTTCTGGGTTTGTAGTGAGATGTTCTACTTATTTGGAATAAATAACATATATATTGGGCATATGTCTTCCTGACAGGACTTTATTGCTCCTAGTCCACATATTTCTTCCACCTCCACACTGCCAGATAGCATTTGTTCTGCAATTTATAAATGCACCCTGCATAGCACTGTTTGCATTTCCCTCTTGAGATTACAGTTTAGCTTACAGAAAATAATGTATGTACATACATCCCTGTATGTACGAATTGAATTGCCAGTTCTATGTTTGTACTTCTTTGAACACGAAGTTAGGGTCATTCATTGACACCAAAGTGTTTTTTAGTCAGTATGTTTCAAAAATGCCACATTGGCATCCTAGAAATCAGCAAAGCTGAGACAAAGAGTCTCACAGGAGAATACATAGTCACTGATTCATGGTACGCCTCAACCAAGAGATTTTTGTCTTCTTTCCAACCATTCTGAACTCCTGCTTTTCACCCAGCTTTCAATTTTGGTTCCAAAATTGTAATTAAAAAGATGTTCCTAATATCTGTTACATAAGAAAATCAGTTAAGTTTGTATAGATGAGCATGGCTCAACTGAAATAAATCATTAAGCATATATTTGTGTTCTGAACAATCTCATGTTGAGAATATCAATGACTCTTAAAGATAATATAATTTGCTTGCTTTCAAGTTTAAAAGATGATAATTAATTCACCTCAAATGCTACTTACTAACTTTATGTTCTCTTTGAATGCATTTTCAGAATCTATATAAAATTTCAGAGTATTTTAAGGTTTTAATGGTCTGTTCAGCAACACATAAAATGAAGCTGTGCTTTAATCTCCATGGTGAATGGCAGACCTTGAGTCTGGATAGAAACTTGAATGACTTTTCATCAACAGTCTTACACACAGGCATGATAACTAGAAGGTATTTCAGAGTCCCAGATCCAAACAATTAGACTCCTGTTTTTAAAGTTACGTTCAGTCTTTTCTGTTCAGCTCATCTCAGGGCAGAGCTGCTCATTTAATGATTTATTTTGGGCTATCTTGTTGGGAGCAATCTGCAGAACAAGTGCATACCTTTCTACAAAATGCTGCTGTGCTTGTGGAAACAAATCCATTACAGCAGTATCATAAGAGAAAAGTGAATCACCTTCTTCCAGTGAGACAGTTTGGCTTTGCCTTTCAAATACAAAATAGGCTGCTACTGGAATATTTCACTTCGTCGGCTTTGTGGAAAGCAGCTAGTGGCCATTCACACCATTTTCACCTCTTCAAGAGGAAGTGTTTCCCAGGAAGAATGACATACAGACACCCTATACTGACATCAGCCTCTGCTGCAAATCTCAGATAAAGTTGGATTAGAATCTGCATGACCTCAGATGATGATAGCAACATTAGGAACGTGCAGTTTGGCCGCACAAAGGCAAATCATGCCTCTCACGGCACCAGCCACAATCAGATTTAGCTTCTGTCTTTATGCCTGCATACAACTGCACCTCGATGGATGCTCTAGGTTCTTCCTCTCTTCTACTGATGTGACTGCAATCCTTGGAGAAAACAACATTTTGCTATTGTTAGTTAGCATCCTGACCCTAATTGTTCTGACAGCAACTCTTTGAGGACAGAGTGCAACTGAAAACAGCACTATGCCACTGTCTTGTGTGAAGGCAAGGCAATCATATCCTTGTGTTAGTTCCTTGGCGGCAGTGCTACCCAAGCCTGTGAAAGGAACTACAAAAATCTAGCTGAGATGTACTGAAACCATGAATCAGCGACTATGTGTTCTCCTGTGAGACTCTTGGTCTCAGCTTTGCTGATTTCTAGGATGCCAATATGGCTCTTTTGATACGTACTAACTAAAAAATACTTTGGTGTCAATGAATGACCCTAACTTCATGTACAAAGGAGAACAAACATAGAACTGGCAATTCAACTCGTGTTTTTGCAGGTTTTTCACTTCCAGAAATATTCAGAAATACACTGCTGACATTCACTTTGACTTGCAGGTGAATCAGCAACAGTTTCTTTGGGGTCTTACAAGTCTGAAAAACAAAAAGTGGGCTCATGCTGACAAGGAATAGCACAGGGCTGCTCCCTCAGGACCACAGCACACAACCATCTGGCTGCAAATTATTGAAGTGCATAAAATGGAATTAAAAAAATAAGACTGAAACCACGTCATGTCACACAACAGCGTCTTCAGTGCTTGAAACAGCTAGAAATCTGCTAGCAGGAACAAGGAAAACAACCCAAGAAAAACATCCTGAACTAATTTATCAGCAAAAGACTTCAGAAGATCATGTTTTCACAGTGGTTTGAAAGTGAAAAGCAAGATTTATTGTCACTGCCTCTACAGAGGTATTCACAGAGAAGCAGTAACTTTATCCCAGAGACAAAGTGTTCGAAACTAGTTGATGCTTCCAAAGGGAAATAAAGCTGCTTTTCTGTCTCACAGATCCTGCTGGCTGCCAGTGTTGACACAAAACTCACTCTTGACCGAACTCCCTGCATGCTCAGCAAGCTCAGTAGGGTGGTGTAGTTGTTTTGTTTATTTATAAGCATGGCAAGTTTCCTACAGTAGCTGCTACCACATTTAAATGATCTTGGCAAGAGCAAGGTGTGCAGGATACATTGTGAAAGGGGGCCATGTCACTGCCTGGCAAGCAATTTCCTCTTTTTTTTTTTTTTTTTTCCTTCAAGTCCAGAATACAATTTTTCATGCCTCTGCTAAGTGTTACTAACTGAGGATATTTGAAGCAGGTAAAATGGAAGGCGTGCTAGCAGAGAAATAAACAAGGACTCTGAAAAAAAGTCTCACTCTGACCTCGAGGCTGAGGACAATACCAAGAGCTCTCTAGGCAGGTTTTTCTTCCACACTGCAACTGCTCATGGCAGATGTACATTACTTAGCATTTCCAGAAGGTGTTGTAAAAGTCACAGAATTTCAACAGCCCATAAAGCAAACAAGGAAGACTTCAAAATTGAGAAGTATTTTCCTGGATCTGTAGTAAGTCTACAAGTAAAACAACAGCATCTAAATCTATCCAAGTTTACCTTCAGAGGAAGCAGAAATGTCTTTGAGACCAAGTATGTGCAAACAAAACATCCAGTCATGCGAGGAGACAGAAAAAAAGCCTCTTGGAAGGTAAAATTCGAGTTCCTTGTAATGTTTATGGCAGTCAATAAAGTTGGGAGTGACTCTGGAGAGTTCATTCTGGCAACTTGAAGCTTCACAAAGGTGAAGACCACAATTTCAGATTTCACCCAGACTTCTGCAGCAGCTACTATAGGCTGTGCATTAGCTATTTCATAAGGTTGTGAAGGGAAACTCCAACTATCAAGTAATGAACATGTTGATTTCAAAGCCTGAATGTTCTCAGTCCACCTACAAAGCACTTCACAATGCAGGGCATGCTGCTGCTATTTGTTGATTACAGCATTGCTTTGTCTTTGAGAAGTAACTAATGAGTGAAATTGCTTACAAGCCCCATGCTGTGCATGTCAGCCACAGGGTCACCTCAAAACAATGTGATCTAAAGAAAATCATCCTAGTGACCTTCTTTCAAAGCACAGTTCTGAAGTTGTGCTTCCTGCCTGTAGATCAGGACAGGAGCTATAACTGCTCTGCATACGTCAGTTACTTTCTACTGGCTATGCTCTTTAACAGTGTAATTGGAATATATACTTAGGGATCCAGCTGGCTACAAATCACTTTACAAAGTGATTCACAAATGACACATCACCTAGGAAACAATTCAGCACTTGCTGAAATTCAACAAGAGATGACAATTACGTACAGGACAGTAACAACAAAATGACATCTGACACACAGACAGAGGCACAGCAGCAAATGCCATAAAACAAAAATAGTAAATTTTCAGCGTTAGAACTTGCTCCCAAAGTTATCCCAGAATGCTCAAAGTTTTTATGTTATTATTTTAGGAATCTTTGAACGATTAAAATTAAGCAAAACACTTTAAAGTTCTACAGGTATCTCATTTAGCTAGAACATGCTAAGTGAAAAATATAATTTATTTTTCCTTGCCAGAGTTTTAGGAAGTGTGATAGAACAATTCTGGAGAAGAAAGGAAATAAATACACGAAACCAAAATAAACTTCACTGTTTCTGCTTTGATTTACTCTGTAGAAACTCTCACCTTAAAATACTTTCATCCTGTGAAAAAACAGTTCAACGTTCACAGCTGCTCAGTATGCAAACATGCTTTCTGTACTTGTGAACTAATAAAATCGGCGATTATTATACTGATATTAGAAAAAGATAAAGGTATCAGTGCTAGATGTTTGTTTACGAACGGTTTCCATACTGTAGAGTGAACTATCAAGAATGTGAACCTGATTTTCCATACTGTGATACAGGGGCAACACACAACTGGAGATGTCCATCACTAAAACAAAGCCTTTTTTCCTGTGGAGCCACCCATCTGCTATATTTGCTACTGACGGAATAACCAGAAGCCAAATTCTGATCTCGGTCACAGTGGCCCAGGTTTACCTCACTATAATAGAGGTCAGAGTCTCAGTTAAATATTCTGTATATGCACCCATATAAATGTAATACCAACTACCAAATGAGAAGCAGACTAGCATCTTAATTGGTTCATTTCCATTTGTAGTTTGCACAGAGAATTTATGCAATGATTCGCGCTTTTTCTTCTGTCTTCACTTTCTTTTTCACCTTTGCCTTCAAAGAGCTTTACTGATTTCTCCCCTCTTTGAATGCTGTATGATCAGGCATGTCAAAGGGGACCATTTCAATGGTGATGACTGGATCGAGACATAACCCTGGAGAGCAGCACTAAAAAAAGGCCACTTCTGGGCAAGCTTGTTGCTATACTAGCACTGCTGTTCAACCTTAAGAAACCAAAACCCTTTCCAGAGACTACTGTCAAAAACAGTAAAAGAAACGCCTACCTGAAGACAGCAAGGCTCAGGGACCAGAGCACTAGTGGTTTCCTCAGTTCAAATTTTGCTCGTTTGTTCATTAGGTGCCGACCACCGAATATGAAGGCAGCATACAGTGCTGAAAATAGAAAAGACTTCTTCCTGCAAAACAAAACAAACAAAAACACCTGTCAAGAAGCAAATTAATATCAGATAGATAGCAGAGTCACAGCTGGACATAAGTGCCAAGTACTTGTGTGTTTCCTTGAAATGAAACTCTGCAGAAGACATTCCTGCAGCCCAGTGGAGATTTCTGTTCCTGTACAAATCTACATGCCCGTATATAGGTCCAGGTATTACAGCAAGCAAAACTGACTTTGGGGTAGCTCTCCTCCAAAGGGGAGCCACATTTGGCTCTCTTTCTCAGTTTATGAAGACTGATCTTTGAAGATCAGAATAGACACCAGAGAGCTCATTGGTCTTCCACCTTCTACCAGCACAATGAGATGAATGCTTCATGAGGTTTTGTGACTTGTTTGTTATTTTCCTAACCTATTTTGTTCTACTTGTCATTTTTGCTTCCCACTGTTTCTTCCAAAAAGATACTTAAAGATCTTGGGTATTGCCAGGCAGTACTGAGAGACCCACAACAGCCAGCTGTAAGAGGTCAATAGCCCCATTAAACTGCAATGATGCCATGTCATGCCCTGCTGCAAGCCCTGCTTTACAATTGTCATTGTAGAATGACAATTCTACAGTGACAGAGAACGTGCTGAAAGGTCATGCAGGGCTCTGTTGAGGAACTTCCATGATACTGGTAACACTGAAAGCCTTATTTTTAAAATGCCTGACAGTAGCCCAGCTCAGCAGCAATCAGAAAGCATTTGAACTCTGGTACTATAACTCATTGTAAATTCTCAAAAATAGACTCAGCCTGGGATTCCTTCCCACACATCACTATATTACACTGAGTAAAATACCATTAATGTACAGCTCTCGTAATGGCCTGACTGGGTGGCTATATTTAGGTGCAGATTTTTCTCTATAAAAGCTATAATTATATACAAAAATATCAGTGGAATATAGCTTTGCAGCAGGAGGTGTTGGTTCTTTCTGGATTCCAAAAAGAAAGACGCACATTTTCAAGAAAGGCAACTATTTTATCAATATCCCAGGAAAGGTGAGAGCAAACGACAAGATCTCATGTTCCTCCTGTCACAGGAAGCCTGAAAGGATGCAGCACCAGACTGAACTACGCACAGGGCATGGCACACTGCAGGCTTCCAAAGTGAACACTGTGGTCTTCATAACTGCACTGGGCTCCTTTATTCCTCAGCAAGATACACCACAATAATTCACACTAGATGATATTTCATTCTGGTCCTTATTACTGACATTATTTCTTGTGAGTTCAGTCAGCTGAATGAGGTCAACAGCCAGATTACACTAATTGGAACAGATAAATTTTAGGTCACTTTTACCAGCTTTGTAATGAGTTCAGCACTGTCTGCAGTGATGGCAAACTGCATTCTTATTGCACACAGCTCTGTGCTACCAAAGCCAGACATGAGGTATAACTGCTTGCATGATGTGATGCAGAGAACAGCTGGAAGCTGTTTCAGACAAAGAGCGAGGCAACACTTATTTGAACTTTTTTTTTTTTAATGACTCATGACAACTTTTGATAGTCTCTACTTCTACCAGTTAATTTCACACTCTCCACAGCATAATAATCGATAAAAAACTGGGCAGTCCAGGTGATACAGTTATAAAGGAGTTGCAAAAGTATGTACTCTTAATAATCCATTTAACAGTGTTAGATCAGTATTACCATCTTCCTAGCAATAATTTTGTGATGCACATTCATGAGAGATTCATGAATGTAGTCCAGCTACTGCACTGGAGACAAAAAACAAGAGCAATCTGGCAACAACCAATCATACCTGTCATGCTTTTAGCTAAAGGAGGTTCATCTCAAATGAGGCTTTTTAAAGACAGTTTTGGGGTCATTCTACAGCTCCGCACCTTTTTGTTACTACTATCTGTAGATTCTCTAAGCAGAGCAGAACAACAACCTTGAAGCTTAGGAAACAATAGCCCTAAGTAACTCCGTAGCAGACTTGCATCCAGTAGCTTCAATGCTACCACGTTCCTGTGTTTGTCGTAAACACTGTTCTGCAGGGTAACACAGTAGACATAAAGACAAGGCTGCCAAATCCTCCACATTTTTCTGGCATTTCTGTTTCTCACAGTTGTCTCCCACCTTCCTACATTTTCAGACTTCAGGGACTAAGTACTATCTATACTGAACACAACTCCATATCTTGCTGCAGAAAGTTGCCAGCTTGTTCCCCCAAAAGGGAGGCAGAGGAATTTTCTAGAGGAGCTGTAAGATGCTCCGCTCAGACAGAAGGTCCCTATGAAAAGAGGGAGGCTGAAAATGTGAGGGATGCCACCTGCACCTAGACACATATGGACTCAGGCTGCCCACAGAGCACTTTGGTCACCCTCATAAAAATCCTACAGCTGGGACAGAGGGACTATATTCACCTGGAACACAGCCCACAGCATCTGACCCTCTGCGTTGTGTAAATCAAAGAGATATTTTGTGTTTTATAGAAGGTTGGGGTGCTCATATGCTTTTCAGAGGCTCACATCCCTCATTAGATTTGCTGCCTGTTAGAGCAACAGAGACAGGAAGAAGAAAAGGAAAAGAAGCATAATTGAGAAGAGGGAGGCAGAAATAAATGATTTATAAAATACTGAAAAAGAAATGTCACAGCTTTCAAAAATAATGGCTCAAGGCCTCTAGATGAGTCTCACATACAGCAGCACGAGCTATCCTGTGATGTGAAGCAAGATAGTCCTAAACACCGCAGCACCTCTGACAAGGTGTTTGCAGCCCAGATGCACTGTTGTCACTTCTTTATTCTGAAAACAGCAGCCTGAGTCGTCGTAGAGCTTTCTGATGCTACTGAATAAACTGGTACAGATATATGATATAAAATGTAATACCTCCAAAGGACATTCTTTAATGGTTAAGGAAGTCCTTACAGAACACATGAAGGACAACCTTTGCTGATCTTTTAACTACTCCCTACAACATAACACAGGATTATCCCCATAACAGCACTCAGCAGAGGCACAGTAAAGTGAAGCAGGGTTATCCACTTCCGTTTACCTTCTATAGGTTTTTAGAAATGTTTTTTATAAAAATGTATTTACTTTTCACACACAGAGCTTATTCTTAAATTCATTACTGCTTCTGCATAAGCTGTTAAAGGGACCACACACGAAAAAAAAAAAAAAAAAAGCCACCCCAATTGCCAGAGCAGAGTGCTTCTGGCAATGAAACAGGCAGTTCCAGGCTCCTAATGTTCTTCTTGTAGCATTCTGTATCAACATTTTGTATACGTTACAGAAATATATATATATTTTAACAAAAAAAAAAGTGCTTGGTAAGACAAAAGGCAGGATGCTTTTCTTACCTGTTTTTCCCAGCTTTCAACAGAAAACAATTGTGTTTATTATTGAAACTCCAAACTTGAGAGTCTAATCGAAGCACTTCAGCCCAAAGTGGCTATAATGTGATAAAAAGTACAGTAACATTAGTGGAGTGGCAAAGCCTTTGGCTACAGGAAACAAAGATGAGCCCAAACGGAGCAGCCTTAGACACAGAAACAAAGGAAAATTGCTGCTTACCCTTAGAAGGCCTTAGGTATGCCAACCCTTCAATGAGGTCTGGGAAGAGGTGGGTCCTGGCTCCACCCATCTGGTCACTCAGGTACACTGCATGCACCTGAGCTCCCCTGGGTTGGCCCTGTCTTCCTACCAGCTGTTCCATCAGTGGTTCAAGCCATGACTTAGCATTTCTGCTACAACAGCATAAATCACACAGCACCTCCATGACCACAGTCCACCAGCAGTGGCTGGTAGCCTTAGCAAAGGAGCTTTCTCTTGGATGCTTGTTTAAATATCACACATTCTGCACGCACAAAAAAAGGGTGTGAAAATGCTTCACAGTCTCTCAGGGTGTCTACTTCAGAAATGCTGTCAAAGCAACCCTTTCTCTCCCTCTTCTCAGATTCAGCCCTGACAGAGCCAGCACAAAGAGATGCAATGTGTCAGATGTGTGCATGGAAACAGTCTGAGAGTCTGGCTTTGATTTGCTCTGCTGCCTTTGTTTCCTACTGACCACACCAGCCCTCATAATGGAGAAAGAGCAAAATGCAGAAGAGAAAGACCAGCCCTAAAAGCACATGTCAGCGCAGACTGATTTACTCCTACAGCCTAACCATCTTTTGACATTTATATTTAGAGCAGCCAGGACAAATCAGACACGTGGGAAGGTGACTCACAGATGACGCTCTTTGACATCACAAGCTACTGGAGAGTAAACAGGGATGCATCTCAGAGTAATCCTCTGATTTCCAAAACTTGCCACTCAAGGAATGCTTGGACCTCCAACTTCCTTGTGAGGGGCACTGCTGGATACGTGGGGGCTGTCCTTCCCAGCAGCTAGGGCAGCCCCCATGCACCCCTCTGCCAGCAGCAAATATCCCAAATATCTGCATTGTCAGAAGAGAAAAATTACTCCTCAAGTGGAAAGCACTGCTGAAAACAAAACAAAACAATCCCTAGAACTGTGGGTACTGAAAACAGCTGCCAGAAGTTTATCATCCAAGGCAAATCAGCTTCATCTTGGTACCACAACTTCTACATTGTGCTTTGAACAGTAACCGTCCTATCAGAGGTAGGTGACAGTGTGCTTGCAGTGTTGACAGGGTGTCTACCTAGCACAACAATGAAAGTCCCAGCCTGCCAGCTGGATGCCCTCAGTTCTGCTGGCATTGCAGGAGACAGCATTCAGCCTCTGCTAAAGCCTGTGCGCCCATCTTCAACGTCTCTATTCTTCCCTAGGGACAGGCTAGAATCTTACCTCACTGCTGATGCTAATCATAAATAACTACCACAATGGCCCAAGATTTACAGCATCAGAACTACAAGATAACTCATAGGAACATACCAGCAAAATGATGACCATCCCTGGACCTGTCATCATGGATGCTGATATAGCCAGAGAGACTTCGTCTCCAACAGGAACCTTGGCTAAACTCATTGGTATCACTTTGATACATACCTATTTAATGCTAAGAGTTATTATGGTTATTAGAGATGATGGAAGCAGTGTCCCCATGGGCCCACAGTGGGTTTCTCCAGGCTTTGCTAGGCCTTTCAGGCAACTGCTGGAGAGATAGTAGAAAACAGAGAAGCCAATGTAGGTCATGGCACTGCAGCTCTGATGAAAAGCTACAGTACTTTCACTCTTAATTTCATCAATGCAAATTTAAATGTCTGGCCTCTATAATAAAAACCTGGAGCTAGTAAACAAGTTCAACAACAAGTGAACTTGGGGACTACTGACCTACATCTCTTCCAGTTAAAGCTGCTCTATTTGTACCCAGGTATCACCTGGAAGTGATTAATGATACAAGTGGAGTTATGTCATACAGACACAGCTCGAAAATAACTAGATCTCCTATTGCCTCACTCCTTTGATCTGCTTCATCTGATCAAAACAATCAATGATTACAACATTTAATGAGTTTATATTTAAGTATTACATCAGCATAAGACCTACAGATCCAGCAAGACCTCTTGAAGCAATTTTTGAATGTTATTTATATAGACAAGTGCTGCTTTAGTCAGTGCTTTGGGGATAGATATTTATTTATTTGACAGGACACAATGCAACAGTGGAAAGAACAAATCAGCAAGAACACTTCGCTAACACTACCCCTACCCCTGCATCTGCACGTATACCTATGCAGGTCAGCTAACTCCACCACTGCAAATGCAACTTCTAAGTACCCTTGGAAATAGCGACGGTTGGATCCCCAAATATATTGGGGGAAAAAATAAAATTAAAAAGCAGTTGCTAAAAATGAAAAAAAAAACCAACACCCTGAAACATGACAAATATGGTGATTGCAAGTAGCATGCTGTTTTTCAGCCTGTCTGAAGTGACATTCCAGCAGACGCTGCTCCCTTTCAGCCGTCTGCAATACTACCTCAAAATGATGTTGCCACAACTGCTACTGGATTGCAAAACACAAACAAACAAAACACGCTTTCATCTTTCTGACCAGGTTCCCAGCCAAAAGAGACATACAGGATTCTCCTCTGGTGCAAAGCGTAACCTTAGAAACAGGGCAGCCATGAGCCCTGTACAAATAAGCCCTTATATGTCAGGCTCGGTGACCACCTTATGGATAGGATCACTTTGTAACTCTTTCAGTGCTGGCAAAAATTAAATTATCCTTGAGGAAATCAAACTGAAGGGATATCTGAAAAGCACAACAAATTAGAATGACCTCACTACTCCTCCTCATCTGAAGACCAAGATCCAGAGAGCTGTATCTGAGCAAGCCAGCAGTGCCATTTTGTGGCTTAGATCTGATTAAAAGGGGACACTGGTTCCATTGACATCTCTGTAGCAGAGCTGCAGAGTAAAATGATTTGCTTTCAAAGCTTGCTCTATGGAGGAGGGGACAACGGAGCTCACAAAATATATATATATATATTTGAGTCAAGAATGAAATGAAGGAATCTTTTGCATCATCCATCAGTGAAGAAAAATCAGACCACCTGGAGAACAACTACCTGCTCTGACCTGTCCTGCGGTACCTTCTGATGCATGATGGCAAAGATTGCTTGAAGTATCTAATAAAATCTCAGGATATCTGACCTTTGTCTACTGCTGTGAGATCAAATGACAAAGGAAGACAATGGAAAAACTGCAGTGAAGCTAGACCTAATTCTTAACTGACAGGAAAACAACAGAATCCACAAAAAAAAAAAAAAAAAAAAAAAAGGTGCAATCTTGCATCTTTTCAACCGCATCTCTAAAACAGAGAGCAATTCCAAACAGCCACTCCCTCTTTTCCCAACTGGGTAGCAGGTTGGAAAAATGTAAGGGTTTTCCACCAGCAGGAAGAAGTTCAGAGCCATCTCAAGGCAGGCTTCCATGTTGCTGCCTCCTTATGACACAATGCTCTGCTTCTTGTCCAACACGTCCCCCAGCAAGGAATGTGTTAGCTGGCTAAGTAATAACTACCGAGTGACATTTTCAGGAACTAAAGTTCTTCACCACATATGTAAGAATTTTACACTTTTGTTCCTACCAGAGACTTCCATCCTCAGACAAATATGTTACTACATTTCTGAGTACTTCTAAGCTGTTGTAATTCCCACGTTATCAGCCACAACCTAAAGCTTCCTCCTTAAATCTAGAATTGTTCTACCTGAAATCAGTACCTTTAAAACAGAGCATTACAATGGAAAAGAAATAGGCAAGCCAGCCTGAATCCAGCTACACTTGTTTGAGAAGAGAACTTACAACACCCTGAGAAATCCTGCCAAACCAGTGGAAGTAATTTTCTCCTTATGGTCACACTTCTCAGAAGCCAGCTCAGACAATAACAGGCCAGATGGCACTTCTAAAACCTCCAGTGGAAATGAAGACTGGACAGGAATGTGGTAAATGTGTGTGATCCTCAGCACCCCTTCCCCAATTACTCTCCTAGCCAGGCTGTTTTTCAGGTGTTTTAGGCAAACATCCTGTTTGCAGTCCTGAACCAGCCTGCAGCAATAGGCATAAACCAGCAGGAGTGGCACAAGGCAGTACAAAGTACACAGTATTAATGTGGCTTATCTATATCCTGTCAGCAATAAATTGATGACAGCTCACTTGGGGTTTTCACCCTTGCCTAAACCTTCATGCCTGAGGCAGGCACCCACGTCTTCCATTAGAGGTGATGGGACATGCTAGCTTGGCCCAGCTGAAAAGCTGGGGTCCTTTTCTCTCCAACCATGGCTGTTCCCTGCCCTTAGTTGCCGCCTCACCTAATTAGATGGGATCTTAAACTGCTTAGCAGTATTTCACTTTCCATCGCAGTACAAAGAGCCCAGGTTACTAAAGGATTAGCAAGCATAACATTAAGGTGTTGTGTACACATGGGGAGGTTCAAATTCTGGTTTCTACCAAATCCTGGTCACAGAGGACCTGTTGAAACACAAGGAGCACCAAAAGGAAAGGAAGGGAATCTTGTCCAGAGTGGAAGTGGCTGCACACGAGATGCTGCACAAAGGAAAATCAGCATGACCAGGAGGGAGCAGTGACTGGCACACAGTTCCAAAGGAAGGAAATAAAAATGCTTTTACGCAATTCGAATACCACCTTCAGAATTTAATGACCTCAGTGACTAAGGGGCACAAACAACAAATTACTGTAACCAAACAAAATAGCCTGCTGGCATGTCAGTGATACCACTTCAGATGTTTTAAAATAGAAAGCAGCCTCCCATAAAAGTAAGGAAATAAAGACGTGACTCAACCTTTGCTTTTTTCCACAAAGGTCACATAACCAAAATTTGTTTCCATCTCCATAGGTATTTCTTTTGTATCACTTTTCTTAATTGAATTGTCCACCACGGATTTCCTCTGTAACTGTCAGGTTTCTCTCCAAGGCACGCGTACTAAAGAAAAGTTTGGTTTAGTAAAGAGCCAGGGTATCCCTCAATTAATTTTTATATCACACAGAGGGTGCGATGTATCCATTTATTCTCATCACCTATCCTTACCACTTTTTTCCAGATGGCTTTTACAAGACACCAGTAAACCTGTATCTCCTGCACTTCTCCACTGTTCCTGTCAAGCTATGAGCAACTATAAACAAACTCATTTTTATTAGTGCCTCGTGCAGGGATGCTCTGACACTGCCTTGGCAGCTGCGTGCAGGATCTGGGGGGGAACACAACAACCTTCCCTTGCCCAAAGCAGTGCCATGCTAGTGCCTGCACCGACCGGGCACTCTAGTTTCTGTGCAAATGCTCTTTACATACATTAACAATAGCGTGCTTTTACAAGCTTCTCTCCCTGGGAAAGGCAAATGCTATCTCTTTGAGGTTGGTAATGATCAATGTAACTGCATGTTTGCCATGGAGCTAACACAAGCACCCAGAGAAAAATGTGTAACAACGTGCATTCAACAAGTTTTTCCACTTTCCTGATACCCTGGAGCAAATGACAGTTTGCTAACACTTACTGCTTTCCCTTCTTTTTTTTCCCTTCAGCTGTAGCCTCCTTTGACATTACTGAGTCTAAGAGCAGTATAAATTCAGATCAGAGAATTTCACAGTTACCCTGTTCAGACCAAGCTTTCACTACTGTATGTGTTTCAACCTCAAGTTCATAACTCCAAGGGGAAAGAATTTATTCCTTCTCTAAGAATCCATGCCAGCAATTCCCTTTCCTCCTCACCTCAAATTTTTTTCACTTTATTTTCCTTTCCTGCCTCCTGTATCCACAATGACTTCACCCCTTCCATGTTCAAAAGCAAAAAGTAATTGGCTGCTGTCATGGTTCTTCATCTACACCTGGACAGCAGCAGAAGCTGCTTCTAGCTACTGACTGAGTGTGCAGAGGGGTCTGACCAACATGACTGAGCATGTAGAAGGAGGCACAGAAGAGAAAGGCCTTGCAATGAATGCCATGTTCCTGCAGCTAAGCTTCTCACCCACATTTCTAGAGTGTCAGATCCAGGCTGCAACCCGCACTCCGCCCATCCTGCCCCATGCCCAGAGCTTTTGCCCTACATAAAATAAGGGAGTTACGGGGCCACCAGCCATGCGATAGGCCGAACACAACTTCAGTCACAGCCCAACCAGCTTGTACTGCTTAAGTCTGCAGATATTCCTTTCTTCTGATGTGCATTTAAATACCGTGCAAGTATACACCCAACACCTCACACATCTCCCCAATGCTCCTCTTTGCTTGGATGGCAGGAAGAATGAGTCCCAATTCTGCTTCCCACTCACTCTCATTAAATAGTGCCAAGGGTACCCATAACAACCAAATAACACTGTTAATAATACTGCAGAAACATGCTAAATGATCTTGTTAAATATTAATTACAGAAAATGGTCATGAACCATGTAGCATTCTACAATCTGGTCTTACATAGAAGAGATTTAACTAAAAGCACTATTAAGTTTGCACTCAAAGGGAGACTGCAAACTTTTTTTTTTTTAGTAGAATTACATTCAAATGACATGGCTAGACTTGGAGATCATACTGTGGGCTCAGCTCACACTCTTCTGAGAAGTCTCAAGAAAATGAATTTGTTCTGTTAGCCCTTCTAAAGTCTGCAGATGACAAGAGGGAAAGTGAGAGCTTGGGAGCTCTTGGGAACCAAGGGATTTCTGCAGTAATTAATAATAAATAAATAAATAAATAAATAAATAAATAAATAAATAAAAGCAGAGGACAAATGTAGCAACACAAATCTGAAGGAAATCAAATTCAGGTCATGGCTGTGAGTCAGGTCAGCCAGCTACAGAGTAAAGGCAGGGCCTTTTCTTCTTTCTCTCTCTCCTTCAATGCCAGACTTGTTTAACAAGGCTCTCCTTGACTAATTTTCTTTTATAATTAACAAATGAAAAGGAAACATGCCTCCCTGCATTTAAAAAAAATAATACTGTGGCTGCCTTACACAAGCCGTTTCAACTTCTAGGGACGGAAAAAGGCACTGATGCCTCTGGTTAAGCACTGCACTACTCTTCAGCCTTGATTAATTTGGGGGGGGGGGAGCGAGCACGTGTTTTAAAAGATTGAGGATTTTTGTATTCACATTCAATGATAAACTAACACAAAAAGCAGTGAGACAATCTCTAGCACACAGGCTGGGACAAAGCTATCACAACAAACACAGCGGGTGGCTCATCTCACAAGCTCTGAAAGACTATCTTGAAGCTCACAGTGTGCTAACCACAGATGCTTTAAATAAAAAAAATAAAATAAAAAGATCTCTCAGTGCCTTTCATAGTCTCTCGCAGCACTTCCCTGCTAGATGTCTGTTCAAACAGCCTGGCAGGTTGCTTTCACTCTCACACAAGAGGGAAGGTGAGGTGGTGTATGTACGTTCCCAGGCAGAGAGCAAACCCGCAGACACCAGCATGGAAGACAATTCCCAGCCATCAGGACACACAAATTCCATGAGATTCTGCTTTCTAAGTGCAAAAGCACATCAAAGATAGGGACTGGCAAGCTTGTGAGAAAGATTATGAGGCCAGCATGATCTTACAGGTTTCTTACTGAATGATGCTGCTCCAGGATCTGGACGTGTCTGCCTGCAACCAAGTCACATCTGCAGGATGACTGTGCTAAAAGAGGTCTGGGACCATTGACCAGGAGAGGAAAGGCTCCATGGTACACAGGGTAGTATCACTGTTTCAATTCTTTCACATCACAGGCCCAAAGCACACAGATCCAGCAGCTACACTTTGCAAATGCTTCTCCTTCACTTTCCAGAAATTCCTTCACTGCTGTTTTACAATACAGGTGGTAAAGCACTGGCAAAGGCTGCCCAGAAAAGAGGTGGAAACCCCATTGCTGGAGACACCAAGGTCAGGCTGGAGGGCCTCTGAACACTTGATGGAGCTGTAAGTGTCCCTGTTCATTAGTAGATGGTCTTTCAAGGCTGACTTCCACTTCAGCAAGAGAAGAGACTAACATCCTTGCTGCAGCTCCCTGTCCAGCAGCTGTAGATAGCAATGGATCCAGATGCACACAGTGAAATTCTGACCAAGGCACACATACGTGCCTTACTGCAACATACCAACAGAGACGTACAGACACCTTCCTGACAGCCACATCCCAAGGAAGGCTGCAGTTATCAGGCAAGAAGAGAATAGGACCACACAAGGGCTGCAAGCAGGCCCAGTGCCCCTTTGCACATTTGCTGGTAGTGCTCTGCCCCCTGGGCCTCTCAGGACCCTGGAAGAGCAGGGTGAAGCCCTGAGATCCCTACAACTTCCCCAGACCCTCAGAGGGGCTGGAGAGGCTGCCGTGGCTGTGGCAGTGGTAGGGATCCTCAGGCAGCCCTGGGCCAGGTAGCCAGCCTGCCACTGGCACAGGACAAGGGCCTGCATGGATAAAGGCTGGCAGTTCAGCCAAATGCAGATAAAAATTAAAACTGCATTCCTCTGGGGCTGACTCACAAAAGCAGTGTATTCTTTATGGGGACTGTGCCTCCCACTCCCACCAGTTCACATCCATTTGTGGGGCCAAAGCACCCATGTCTGCCCAAGAGCAGCCTCCCTGCACAGCTTTGCTTTCACATGGTTCAAAGGACCCCACTTTGGATGAAAACACAGAACGCAGTGTTGAAACACTTCCCTGGGGAGTAACCTGCCTGAGCTGCTCCCATGCTTGGATTCCTCATCATTTCATTTCTTTTGCTGAAACGCTTCGCTGCATCACTGTATTGGTTTGGCTGACAACAGCGCATTTCTGGCAATGAATTAGAGAAGTATTTGCTATCCCATTGCAAGTAAATATGACATTTGTAAGAAGAGCAGGAGCATGTTGGCTTGGTTTGCATCAGAGGCCCTGGTTATGCAGTGTCATGGAACAAGATCAGGGTTAAGAGTCCAGGGTTTGGTCCACAGTGTGTGCATGGCGAGGATTGAGAAAAGGAGCCTGGATACCACATTACAGACATCTGCACCTGTCTGGGCTAGAAGTATTGGTAACTGCAATTTTGACTAGCTGAGGCTGACAAGTCTTTGGTGGCCTCATCCACCAAGGGACCTCCCAATTGCACATTATCCCCTCCACAGCAGCCACCAAGAAAAGCAAGGAGGAATGAATAGTGTCACTCTCCATCCAGGTCAGGTCAGCCCAGGTCAGGACCGAGGTGCTACGGAGAAACCTGCATTGCCCAGCCTGCGCAAGAGAAGCCAATGGGCTGCCAAGCCATTGTCAGCTTCCAGCCATAAATTCACACGTAGGTAGAACACACTCTGTGCTTTTCCACACAGCTCTCTATCTCTGGCCATAAATATATCAAGACAAAATAGAAGTAGCATAGGTTGCTACAGCTTATTGGGTGGGGAAGCAGGGAACAACCCTTGCTTAGGGCATAAGCACCTATTTCCACAGCTGGGAAATACAGTTCAGCAACTCCAAGCCAAACTCAAATGCTGCAGGCAAAGCAGCTCTACTGCCTATCAAATAACAACCTGTCTTTATTATCTGTCTTCTTATCTGCACTGGACCAGTGGGAAATAATAGAGCAAGGAGGCCAAATACAGCCAAAATACATGGCGAAACAGCACCAACTCCCACTGCCAGATACGTGCTTAGATCTGGTCCACAGCTCCAGAACACTAGTGGAAAATTTCCTTCCAGTTCAGAGTGCCTTGGTAAAGCTGCACGTTAGTTGAGGAATGTTGTTTTCAGCATTTGCTATCGTAACTCTGACAACCAAACTTGACAGCTTGAACAATCCTACTCTATTTCTTACTCCCTCCAGTCCCTGTCCCAATATCTGTCCTTAAACAACCTTTCTAAGGAGACAGATAAACATGCAGTGATTCCTCCTTCTGCGTGACACCTTCATGGGCAGTCATCAGGAAAATGGGTCTGTTCCCTTCCCTGAGGTTCCCTGAGATATTTCTGATGTGTTCAACACTGTTCTTTGCTGAGTTGGTTGGAAGGCTGCCCCTCCCTGAGTGGGTGTGTTGGTTTCATATGCTTACTAAGTGAAAAAGAAATATTTGAAAAAACTATCCCTCATCTAAAAGCCCCACGTGGCCCCTTTCTGCAATAGTCAACTAAACAAAGGTATCTGAAGAAGGGAACCATGCATCTGATGTGGTCAGTTCGTGTTTTGGTCAACCAAAGGTGTTAGTGTAAGTCCTCTACAAAATATGGACACTTATGACAGCCATTTGCAGGGAAGGAGAAGGGGTTATCATTACAGCCTGCCCTTCCTCCCCTCTGGAAATCATCACGTGCAGCTTCCACTACCCACATGCAGGTGTGTCCCTGGTCCTGCTACAGCTCAAGAGAGCTGAGAGGATCCAAGCTGCTAAGAAACACTGCAAGTGAAGCAAGAGCAAGGTGCTCTCTACCAAAGGAAAAAAAAAAGTGATGTCTCTTTCTATTCCTTTTCTGCCTGCCCACTATAGCTAGAGATGTTATGGTTCATTTCACTGGCAACAGCACAAAATCATGTTTGCACTGACGTCAGTCACTGGTACTCCAAGCGTGCACTGGGCAGCTCCTTCGTTACAGTTACTCTAGCACAGGTTTCTCTTGCAACAAGACTCTAAATCAGTCACTACCAACCCATAGCCAGCATACAGCCTGGCCCAGCCTGTCCTGCAGCTGCCCCTGCCCAACCATCACAGCAACAGCTCTGCCCCATCAAGCAGTCTGACCTAGCTCCGAGCACTCACCCATCGCTCAGCACCAACCAAACCTCAGTGTGCTACTAACCCTATCTGAGCTGCAACCAGGGCATGGGGAGGATGCAGTGCAGTGCTGGACTCAAGTGGTGGCAAATAAGTTTATGCACTGCGATACACTAGCTAAACACAGTGCTCTGAACAGCAAAATAACAAAAAACAAACAAACAAACAAACAAACAAACAAACAAACAAATGTCCACAGTTGTGTTTTCCATTGTGATAAATGAATTAGAGAAAATGCTTCAAGTCTGCTGAAAAAAAAAATTTTTTTGTATATTTGTGAATTCAGTTTCAGTTGACATAAATACATGATCTATCAATTTTCAAATGGAAGATACAGAATTGCCAGCAGATACTCAATTCAAAAATCTGATCATGTTTTCTTTACCAGACTTATCCCTCACTTCATAATCACACTTATTCATGTTGCCGCCATCTGAAAAGCAGATTTGTTGCCCCGTTTGCCATCATTGCTCACTTAGGAGAGACACTGCTTACTTATTTCAGGATTGCACACCGCTGGCTCCCCACAGATCGAGCGCTGCATGAAACTGTCTATACAACACTTACTACAAAAGTCACAAAGTTAGTAATTTTCTGATCTGTACTCCTCACAATGGCTGTTAGTAATTTTCACACCATTATAAGAACTTCGGGTTTTCTTGCCAATTTGGCAATGTCCCCAAAGACTTCCGATTAATTTTCCCTTCAAGGTCTCCTGGCCCTGGGAAGTCCCTGGTTAAGGAAACTAAGTATTCATTCTTCTGATACATAATACAATGGTAGCCCAGTTTGTTTAGAATTAGCCTTCAACATTGCTATCACTTTTGGCAATACATGTGTTTGTAAACAACTGTTTTCAAGGATGAAGCACAGGAAGAGTAAAATTTCATCAACAATTTGTGACAGATACCCTGAAAGCTCACCAAGAATTGCAGTCACTGCCATCAAACCAGCCTGATGCATTAGTTTCATAAAAAAAAAAGTAAACTATCCCACTTGTTTTATGGTTTTGTGGCTCAACTTTTTAATGTTTTTATAAAAAGCATAACATATGCTTATATATATTAATTATATTATGTATTTTATATGCAGCTAAAGACTATTCCTCTTCTCTCAGTTCAGTCCGAGCAAGCTGAAATGTTGGACACACACTCTAGAGGATGTCTGAAGAAGCAGAACTCACTAGGAGCAAAAGGGACCAAGCTTCACCTTACTTTCCAGCAGCAACTCACTGGATACACCATGTGCATTACATACGAATTTACAACCTGATCAACTTCACCATAAGTCCCTTGAAGTATCTTAGTTGCGGAGATATGTAACCTGCCTCTTGTCTTCTTAAACTTTGGAGACACTGTAACCCACAATGTGTCTGTTAACAGCACAAAAATAGTAGGGAGCAATCTAATTTTTCCCCTAACCACACCTGAGCAAAATGCCACAGCGTTATAAAACACAGGAAGACATTTAAATACAGATAGATTTACAGTTATAACTAGCAGTTTCTCTTACTATATACTCACATGCATATTTGTACACTTATATGGAGTACTTTTCCTAACCAACAACTGGTGAACACAACTGACTGCATGCTATGATTACTTTACATACTGGTTTATCTGCCTCAAATACCTGTGTAACTTTGCTACTGAACATGCTCTTTAAAGGTTTTTGTTGGTTTTTTTTTTCAGTTTCCAAAACTGCAGGAAAGATGGTGCAATTTTAGTGACAGGAGATCATGGTGCAAAAGTAGAGCTGGCCACACACCTTTGCTTCTGAGACCCTTCTGTGGGTGAATGTTACCCAACGGCAAGAATTAACATTAAAATGTCTTAGGGCTTCCTTCCCCTTCTTTCTATAATCTTTGACCTGCTCATCTAAGGAAACAGATAAATGTGTCTGACTCAGTCAATAAAGCAAATAATTTTGCATAGGATACCTTCAGATGTTCTTGTTTTTTTAAGAATACAGTGTGTGACTGTAAGCAACAGCTAAGTGGCTTAGAAACCCTTGAGAACTGTCTAGTGGAGGCTAAAAGTTATACCACTTATTCCTGCGCCTCACATGGAACTGTTTCCTCAATGACCTACATGCACACATGGAGGGACAGACCATCTCACCAGCCCCACTGAACACTTCTTGGCCCAAAACTAACCACACAAAGCAGACAGCATTGCTTTCCATTCTCAAAGGCAGCAGGTACCTCCAAGTGCATACCTCCAGTGGTGTCAGTGGGGTGCATTCAGGTTCGGGAAGATAAGGGAAACTAGGAAGAACCTGCATGGCATGACGACAGCAAAGGCAAACAGCAGTCCTGGGGGTGAGTAACACTGGGAGCAAACCTGAACTGATATGCTATATTGTGTATGGGAGTGATGTGAGGGACACGTTCTCACACCCAGCAAACTGGAGTCATTACAGTGTTGGGCTGCGGGATTAGCGCTTGGGAAACTTGAGTTGCTCCATCCTAAATTTCCTGTGCTCCTGACTAAAGAAATCTAACTACATCCTCAGACATAATCAGGTGCTATAAACCCACGGAAATCACCTGAATAAATACCTCTGGGGCTCTGCTCAGATCTCCTCAGTATATGCACACCTCATTTCTATATATTCAAACTAATCTTGATGCTGAGTTGACTTTGATTTTATCCAGGTCAATGACAACCCTGCTGCCCCACAACCTTTTTTATCTTGCTGACTTTTCAGTGTCTGAGGTAAGAAATAAGGTACAAAATATCACCCAAGACCTTCTTCCCCTACTCAAACACATTTCTCATTATTCATTTCATTAATTGATTGCATTAGGGAACTGCAGCATCAAGCATATCACATTTAGGACACATCTGCATTCTCCCTTTTAATACCTCTTCATGATTTGCAATGCGTTTCTCTCATTTAGAGGCAGAATAACATTTCCTAATGCAGACTGAATTTATTCAGAAGCACAGAAGTCAGTTGCCTTTACTACTGACAGATGCACTTCAATGTAATTAGTTTCATGACTATTAATGAAATAACTCATTTGAACTTCTGCCACTAAAATGTTAATGAGTAAGACCGGATAGTGGTTTTGTAATGGGATATAGATCCTTTTACCTTCACAGTTTGTTAGTTCAGATCTGGCCCATGTCCACTGTGACCAAAGGTCATTTACTACCTGAAGACTACTTGATAATCTGTATGAGATGAGTTGGTTGCATTAAGCCTGTGCTTAGTGAGGAGCAGCCTAACAATTTGCTTTCAGCGGAAAAGCAAAATGGAGAAAGGTCACCATAGCATGCTACTTTTATATAGCTGTGGTCAGAAAAATTCAGTCCTTAGGACTGTTTACCCAGAACCTTTCACTAGCAATGAATTCAATGAAAGCAGAAAAGAAATAATTTTAGCTGAAAAAGCTTGTGGATTTTTTGTGCAAGACACAATTAGCCTCTCTGACTCACTGTCGCAGATTGTTGGCTTTTACCTCCTAGCGTGCTTCTAAAGAAAACTGGAAAATAAATAAATAGTAAAACCCACAAAGGATCAGCCAGTCACTTATTAGTTCAGACAAAACATTTCAGAGGCAAACAGTGTTATTCCTGGTACACTGTTCGCTGTCAGCACGAGAGCAAAACCAAAAGTTTACACAGGATGTCAATAATGGCCAACAGATACAGCACCCACAGGTTTCAAAAACCAATGTTTTTCTGTTTGGGTAGTGACAGAACTCAGCCCATAGAGAAGCACAACCCCAGATGAAGAAATTGACGCTGATGGTTGAACAGTGAAATTAAGAACTGCCACTACAGCTGTGCAACAAAATTATCTGTTCAAGGACATAAAGAACTGGGCCTTTAGGTAGCGTAGGCACAACAGAACAAGCAGAACTTCCAGCACTGCACTCAAGCTGGTGCCCCCTCTCTTACGACTGTACAGGAGCTCAATCCAGATTACATGCCTTGCTATCCGGATAGTACCTCCAGTCCCGTGCACTGTCAGCTCACTGTTGCTTCTGTATTGACCCAAAACGTGGCCATGAAATGGAGCAATTTGGGAATATTGTTGTTTTGATAACTGCAAACTGAACACAGTACCTTAGCTTTCTCTTCCTTTAGTTATCTCCTTCTGTCTTTAGTCTCCTAAGAATGTAGTTCTCTACCTGGACTAGAACATCTCCTGAAAGAGACTACTGGTGAGAGACCCCACAAATACTCACCGTTCATCTTGACTACAGAAAATGAAATTGAAACTGATACACATATCATATATGTATCATATGCATATGCGTATGTGATTAGGCTTTCCTTAGCATCCTTAGCAAAATACAACACATCAAAGTCCAAGAAGAATTTATTGAGCAGCACTGTCTCAGGCTTCACAGGGGGCAGGGACTGTAAATGCGTGAAGTATTCAGACACCAGCATCCCTGCAGCAAGTCTGCTGCCAGGTACCTTTTGCAAACCAGATTTTTATAAGGTGTTTATTAGCAGGAATCCACTGGGGAGGCATCATAACCACAGTCATCTTCAAAACCACTGACAACAGTACGGTTAGTGTCGCACTCCACGTTCTTTTCAAAGGCACACAGTCACTCTACATCCTGCAGCCTTAACTCCATCTCCTCACCTTATAAGCAGTCTCTTTCTTCAATTTCTAGCTTCCCTACAAATGAGCCCAACAGAGCATGAGTCTTTCAGAGAAGACTCAAAGAAATAACTCATTCGCTCATTACGAATCCTCCAAGCCCTAAATCAATACAAAGAACTGCTGATTTCCCCATTATACACCTGATCCACCGCTCAGAGGGGAGCTTGGCACTGGCCCAAGGCTTTCACTGGACCACAGCAGTCGTGTCCTCATGTGTGACCCTGCCACCAAGTGCTGTATCACGTCGGCTGGCTGGCGCTTTTAGTCAGGAAGTCATGCTGCCAGCCAGCGCTGTCATTTTAAGCACAAACACATTCACATGGCTTGTTTATCAACTCTAATACTTAATCCAAACAGACTGCATGCATATTGATATTAGCAGGCAAGGGTGACAGAAGGATTACCTCAATGGAGCAAAACTCTGTTTGTCTTCATGCAGACACTCAAAAAGAAAAAGTACTCTTTTAATAGCACTGCTGGAACACTACGCTTTGATTCTCTAGAAATGGGGCATTTTGTTCTGTATTCATATTTTCCTGTATGGCACTATCTTCCTAGTGACAGATCTTGTTGCTGTTTGCAGTGATAGTTTCTTTATTTTTAGTATTTGGGCTTCTTCTAAAGTGGGATCTTCTGCACTTCACAGCAACGTTCCTGAAATAACTTTGAAGAAGAAATAATGAGCCTCCTGTTACTTTACAGGTTCTCTAATACAACGTAAGCAGCTTTACAAGGCTTAGCTGGTCTCTGCTGACCTAACTGCACATTTCACTCCTACAATAAACTAAAATAAACACCTGCTTCCAAAACAATTGACCAATTAACAGCAATTTGGTTATTTTCTTATTAGAAAATAAATCCCAGTCTTTCAGAAAGTCAAAATCAGACTTAGTAAACAACGGTGGATTAGATTAATAGAAACCTCTCATGTTGAAAGTGACAGACTTCTTAAGAAGCAAACAAGTATCATGCTAAGATTACTGTGTTAGGGGTTTGTTCTTTTATTTCATTTATTTTTTAATTCCCAACAATTTGAGGTGTTTTTTCCCTTGGCCTCTGATTCGCTTTATCAAGAGCAGTCCCCGTGTTCAAATGCCCCTTGGCCGCGGTGCCTGACTGTTCCCCAGTCACTTTGCTGGTGCTTTTATAGGATGTATCTGTTACTGAGTCCCCATGTCCCCGCAGAGAGCAGGAGGTCACTGGCGGCTGCTCAGTGCACCCGCAGAGCTGGCCCTGAGCTCAGCCTGGCCCTGGCAATACGTGGCACACAAGAGGCAGACTCCAGTCTCCGACCTGCCATAAACTTCTCTGGGTCTGCTCCAGGAGAGTCAATAACTGGCTTTTTATTAACAGATGTATTTAGGAGATAGAAGCTCTTGGAATTTACTGTCTGGACTATCAACGTCTACTGCACTGTGCAAAAGGGAAAGAGGCAAGGATTTTACGCCTCCACACTGAGTGTGTACTGATACTGGGAAGTAACAAGAGGAGAGGTCGTATAATTAGAAAAGAAAATTTTCTCAAACTCAGCTCCCCGCTCCTGTGATGGCAGGCGCCTTTAAATCACTGCCATCAATGTTCTGAACTGGTACCTTGTTGGGAAATAAAAATAAAAATAAAAGCAAAACAAAAGCTAGGCAACACTCAATTCTGTTTAATCTATCATGCAGAAAATTGCATATTGATAAAACTTACATCACAAAGGTTTAATGCTTTTCTTTTCAAGGCTCTAGTTTTACTTTAGCTAAGCATTTGGTTTGTGAAACCAGTGGCAGTTCTGAAGAGCATTATAAACGTATTATCATTTAGCTCTATGAAAAACATGGTTTGCTATCCACAACCGAAGCACAATAGCTGTGGTATTTACTCAGTTTCTCATTTTTGGATCTTCACCTTCTGGCTGATTCATTCAGGCAAAGGTATAGGTGAACAAGCACAGTGATTCAATGGGAAATACAAGGCAAAGGTACCCGTAGGCACTGCTACGCACACAGTATGTAACAAAACTATGTAGGTAAGAGATTAAGCAAACACTTGAGCTGATCTCATGAACCACAGTGACTAAGAGCAAAGGAAGAGACGCGACTCATTCCAAGCAGCTATTTATGTGGTGACAAGCCTTATCTTCCTTAGTACTACCATCAGCACTGATAACACATGAAAAACTGTATGGGATGTGGATAAATAGATATTTTTCACCTAGTTTCACTTAAAAAAACAAAACATAACAAAAAAAAAAAGTCACTATTAAAGGCTTCTAGCCAAGGGCTTGTAAGAGTTCTCAGCAGAAGAACTGACAGCAAGTACAGCTGAAAAGAGCAAAATCTTCCAAAGTGACAAAATGTTTTCTGCGTGTGTTTTCTGTGCCCTGTTCCACATTTTTACTAAACTCTGTGATGTCCTGATCACCTGAATAGAAACACAGTCACTACCAGTGAGCACTTTATGCGTAATCAGGGACCACAAATGCAGGTGGTACCAGCTTGTTTTCTTCACACACGATTTTCCCAAAGATTAAAAGCATGAAGAAAAGCTGGGCTTTCTTCCGTGGCTATAAAAATCAAAGACCAAAGTGCCCAGAGGCTAAGTGACACAAAACAAACCAAAAAACAGCTGACTACCCAAAATATTTGACTGCTGGACATCCTCAGTCCTTGGGAAGAAATAGGAAGAAGGAAACCTTCAGATGGCTACAATTAAAAGCATAATGTAAGGCCTTAACCATGATCCCAGTGGAAGGAAAAGCTGAAGGTTCGGGCAACCTGTAGCCCAGAACATATGTCCCATATCTTCCATGTATCCTTCTAAGGTAAGTTACCTGACAAGACAAACCAAAGGAAATGTGCAAACAACTCACTACGCAATTCTAGGTGAAATTTTAATTGCGCAGAAATAAAGACCTTTGGCTTTAACATTACAAAAGCAGTTTTACCTTTCCACACTTGAATTTCTCTTGATTGTGCAAGTGAATACATCACCTGATTGCGCAAGTTCTGGCAAGGTGACATGAATTCATTTATTTTGTTATTTATTTATTTATTCATCCTGGGGTGCGTTAAAAAGAGCGTGTCCCCCCCTCCCTCCCTACTTTGCACTGGTGAGGCCTCACCTGGAGTACCATGTCCAGTTCTGGGCTACCCCGTAAAAAAAAAGACAGATATCTCCTGGAAAGAGTTCAGCAGAGGGCTGCAAAGATGATAAAGGACGTGGAACACCTCTTTTATGAGGAAAGGCTGAGAGACCTGGGTCTGTTCAGCCCTGAGAAGACTCAGAGAGGATCTGAACCACGTCTATAAATATCTAAAGGTGCAGGAGGCAAAGGGATGAAGCTGGACTCTTCTCAGAAGTATGTGGTGATAGGATAAGGGGAAATGGCCACAAACTGAAGCATAGGAAGTTCTGCACAAATGTGTCTAAGAACTTGGTCAAAGTGAGGGTGACAGAGCACTGAAGCAAGTTGCTCAGAGAGGCTGTGGAGTCTCCTTCCCTGGAGGCATTCAAGACCCACCTGGACGCCTAACTGTGCAACCTGGGCTAGGGAGCCTCCTCTGGCAGGGGGCTGGACTAGATGTTCTCTAGAGGTCCCTTCCAACCCCTACAATTCCGTGACTCAGCAAATATATATGAGAGACTGAATTTCTACAATGTTACATGCCTAAATGTAGCCATATGATTTTCTGTAATTTTTCCAGGCTGTTATTTAAATACAGTCCCTTCAATGCAACTATGTATAAAAGATGAGCTCTCCAGTGAACACAGAGATTTGAAAGGCACCCTTTTCTACAGCTGGATATATTACGTATCCCATTTCATATTTCAACTGCATTCCCATAAAAAAGCTCCTTGATGAAAACGTATTGGGCAGAAGCAAAATGGCACTTCACATAGGAATATCTAACCCCCACTACTGTATCTTCACATTATTACAGAATCGCAGGGGTTGGAAGGGACCTCAAGACATTGAGTCCTGCCCCCCTGCTAAAGCAGGGACCCTACAATAGGTCACACAAGCAGACATCCAGACAGGTCTAGATATCTTCATAGGAGACTCCACAACCTCTCTGTGCAATCTGTTCCAGTGCTCTGTCACCCTTATTGGAAAGTTCTTGAGCATGTTAGTACGGAACTTCCTGTGTTCAAAAATTAGGCCATTACTCCCTGTCCCATCTCTACACACTAACAAGAAGGGACCGGCCTCATCCATTCACCTCCCATATCCCTTTATATATTCATAAGCATTTATTAGATCCTCTCTCAGTCTTCCCCAAGCTGAACAGACTCATGTCACTCAGCCTTTCCTCACATGGGAGATGCTCTCATCTTTATCATCTTTGTGGCACACATATATCTCAGTAATATCAAGAACTCCCATGCAGAAAAGTGAATGCACCACACCACTACTCAAGGAAAAAAACAAACCAACACAGATATTAAATTAAAATACGGTATTTTTCATCCTTTCCCTTTCTGTGGCTTACAGAACATTCTGGCAGCAGTTCTCCTACTGTATTAGTTCATTTCTTTCTCCACATAAATTGTCACTTGGTAGTTTACATTTACGTATCCATCCATACACTGCAGCTATGAATTTTGGATAATCCAGATTGATCACACAGAAAGTATTAAGAAAACCCATAGCTTTTAGTTGCCAATATACCGAGACTTAGAATAAGATGCCGGCAACGGTTCTCTAAGTCAACACTACACACTTCTGAAAAGATCCTGGTCCTTTGGGGCAATTCTGGAAGTTTTCTGGCTTGTGTGTATGCAGTCACAAATCCCCCTCTCAGGTGCCTCAGAGCTACGTATCACTGAAGCCAAATTAAAGTACGATACAATTCTGAGATCTTCACCAGCAAAAAAATTACCATTGGCATCTCTAGAATTGTTTCACAGTGCTTGAGCCTGCCTCTCCTTTTCAGTAGAAAGGACATACCCAACAGTTGAGACTCATGCTTGGCTGCTTCTCTGCTTTGGTTACTGGTATTAATTATGCACAAATTCCTTCGATTTTCAAGGCTTTATGGATGTCTTGATGCCCTAGTTTAACTTTGCTGCCCCTTATTAACATTTCAAAGACATGCCTGCTTCAGGTGGTCTTTTCTACTGTTTTGACCTATATTGTTACTACTGCAACACCTACAGTCCCTGCGGATCCTGCTCCTGGCATGTCTGCAAGGAGGATGGAGCCAAGCCCATAGCATCCCATGGGTGCAATCTTCCTGAAACTGCTCTTGTGTAACGTAGGGCTGAATTCAGCCCTCGCTATTTTTAGATAGCAAACTGAGCTGAAACACCTTTCATTACAGAAGGTGCTTTGCCTGAATCAGTTCCAATGAGGTGTGCGTGGGGGCATCACGTAAAGTCGATCAACACCACTCATAACCAAGGGTACAATTAAAGGGAAAATTCCCAAACAGCTCAGCCTACAGATTTGCACAGGAAATGCAATGGAAGCACAGCGACACACTTCTCTAATTATTTCCTGTTTACACATAACCCAGTATTGAAGGGATCCAATCACAATAATTACCGCGGTAGCTAAACACTGCACAGGTTAATTAAATTTTGCAAAGAGATTCACCATGCCTCAAATGCTGTCCACTTTCAAATCCTCCCTGTCCATGGCTGAAAAGAAGAGGCTCCCCTTCATTAAGTACACTTAGGTTTAGCAGTACTTATACTTAAGAAGACTTTCAAAGAGAGAGGTAAAAAGATGAGCCAGAATACAGCAAATTCCCTCTGGTCTTGCAGAAGATGGAATTCTCAAGTCCCTTGAAACTGAGCTAATTTTCCAAACTTCTGGGATACTGTCTGGAGGGGTTGATGTTTTTCCACCACCACTCACCAAAGGGGATGGTGTTTCCCCACCACCATCTCCTCAGACTCATCCTTCAGACTTATTTTCCAGCTATTTATACTGCCTACAAAACACTGGCTTGAATGAACTCTAATAAACAAACACACAATAATTCTAACAACAACTAAAACATACAGAGCTAGCCGATCCATTCATTCTTATAAAACGACTTCCTAATCTGTCCCTTGTGAAAAAGGCAAGTGGCTCTAAATACGTCACAAACCAGTGTTTTTATTCTCCCCATGCAGGCAGCGAAGTGCCCCAAAGAACAGACTGATCCCTCTGCAGTTCTGCAGGTGTGAGACTAGGGGAAAGGATGACCAGTATCCATATGATTTACAGCAAGAGTTGTCCACCATTCCACGGAGAGCAAAAAACAGTGTTCCTGTAATTCTGTACTGAGTACTTTAATCTGTGCTTGAACACCTGTTATGGCCGAGGGATAGCTTGTATAAACTTGGTCCTATGATTTTATCACTTGCTAAAAGGTTTCCATTTAAATCCAGAGCTAAGTCTGCTTCTACAGTTGATGGTCATGCAAAATCCCACATAAGATATCCAGATTCCCACACATTGTGTGCTGAAGTTTCTAGGCTCTCAGGGACCTGGCTATATGATTTTACCTTCTGTCTGTAGAAAACCTTTGCCTTGGGAAAAACTGCTGCATCCACATTTGCTCTGTATGCTATGTACACTTAAGGCAGATATTATGGTTGCATCTACAAAGAGGAAAAAGAAGGAAAAGCACCAAATAAGGACAAAAAGCCTCAGTGTCTCAAGTAAAATGATGATTTCATAACTGAAGAGTAACTGCATCAGAGATTAGCTGTCAGTAGAGACAGCATGACCGTACACACAGAATAACTAAGGACAACTGTGATTTTGGAGAGCTTATTTCCACAAGGTGAGAACATTTCACATATCATTAAAAGCTGAAAGTTCTCATGCTTTTTGCTTCTGAAGTCTGTACTTAATGCTTCATTTCCTACCTGCTTGGATTAGAACCCGGTCCTGACTCATCGGTACTCTCTCCGCAAAGCACCAGATACATTAGAGAAGTGTTTATCAGCTTTGTTTACAAATGAAACATCGAAAAGATTTTCTAAGCTGAACAAATCAAAACCTGAAAAAGGCAAGGGACAAGCAACAAACATCACTGAGATGCAACAGTGACAATGGGAATCAAATACTTCAGGTTCAACTTGATGGGTTATGTCATGCACACCTGAGCTGCTAAATTTAAGCAGTGAAAATGCTGTAGCCCACTGTGAACTAATAAACAAACAAGACAAATTTGGAGGCATACCAAATTACTCTTGACTTGCAGAGAAATAAAATGGTGTTAATACCTGCAGAAGAATAGGTCTAGTGCGATTTCTGTAAAAACTCCACAGATCTGATGGAAAGTATCACAAGTGGTGCTTCCACTTGGTGCAAAAGTACCTGTCACGTCCAGAGAAGTGTCAATGTAGAAAATCCTTCAGGTACAAGTAAATGCAAAATGACTGCAGCACACCAGCACCTCTTTGAACTCAAGCAAAGATTTAAACAAAAGTGGAAAGATATTTACTCATAAACCAGTTAAATACATAAATCCCAGGATTTGTACGTATTACCTTAAGTTATTAGACAACAAAAGCTGATCCACGGAAGGTTAGCAAGCATTTAATGTCAAAATTGAGACAGAAAATCCTGAAAAAATATATAGAAAAATCAAAGGAGGATTACATCCATAACAGAATCAAATCTAGATACACATTTGAATCCCTTTTGCAAAAATCTGCATGCTATTATGTGGCTCGTGGTATAGAAGAAAACTTGCCCTATGGCATTAAAGGAAACTTTGCCTCAGCCAAACATAGCAGGGCTGGGTTTGCTGGCTCAAACACTGTACAAGAAACAAGGCAGACCACAGGTGCCCCTTTTGTACATGTTTCTGATACCAATCGTAGAAGATATTCCTTGCAGGAGATGAATTGTCAACTGGAAGATGCTCTCTGATAGCTTAGCTACATTAATACAACAGCAATTCTCAGTAAGCCAGGAAATCATGAATTATGTTACCTTTAAAGGTGATATGCTGACTCTATTTCTTAAATAAAGCAGAAATATATGTAATGTGCATTTAGTTTAAAATCTGACTTACAAGATCAAAATGTCCATATCCTGGAGTACCACTAAATCCGAGCTAGATTCATTTTGAATCACTGCAAATCAGGATAGAAACTGTCAGCTACTAGAGGGCAGATTAAATTTTAATATAGTTCAGAAACTCTGGAACTTACAATTGAATTGCTGAAGAAGCACTCTCATGCCAAAAGAAGTTCAAATGAAACAGAAAAAAAAAAAAAAAAAAAAAAAGCAGCAGCTGATACTTATTCTTGTGCTGTAACCAGCAGGATGTTTCTCCCTGGGAGCCTGAAGTGGGCTGCAAACACCCAGAGCTGGGTTTCATCTCAGTGAATGAGGGAGTATGGTCTGTTGGACAGCTTCTTACACCTCCTTAGCTAGCATACTTGTCTTATGCCGCATTTGAATCAGTCCAAATCTGTTACCCCCTCTCTCCACCTCTGCTGGGCAGACATAGGTGCTCTTTCCAAACCAGCTGCTGATGCTTCTCACAACGTCAGTCTGTCTCGTGAAGACGGTTTTGAATTTTAGCCCAAATACAGTCCAGAAGTCTACACTGGTTAACAATAGCAAAAAGAAAATCATCCAAGGAAATGGGAAAAATGAGTACTCTTTCCAAGAGCTGCCAAGTCTGAAGCTTTAAAAGGTATCAACATACCACGTAGGCCAGTAAATAGTACTGGATTAAACATGAACACTGAAGGTCTATTAAAGTCATTAAAATTAACGTCTTAGCCTTAATAACAACTAACTACATTAAAATGCCTCAATACGCTTGTAAAATCAACAGCCGGAAAATCTGGCCTAAGAGAGGACTAATAAATGGATGTTTCCTGTCTCTGCCCATAGCCCCAGCCATCTTCAGGAGGTACTAATCACTACCCTGTATCTTAAACAAAAAGCTGTATGGCCTGATTTGGGCCAGGGAATCAATATGGAGTCCTGGTTCCCATTTTCACTCCTGAGTTCTGAATTGAAGCAGCCATTCAGCCTCCAAACTCATTGCATGGGTGAACAAGGGAACATCCAAACATCAATGGAAGCGGTTGCTGCTGCCTGGGGTGGAGGAGAGATCCTCTGCTGCAGCATCACTGCTCGCACTGTCCTGGGACACAACACCACGCTGAAGACAAAGCCCACTCGTAGTACCCACTCAGAGTACATGATACCACTGATTGACAAAGATGAGGCATCTTTTCTGAAGCTCTCATATTACTGTTTGTTCCAGGACTGGTTTCTGTTTGGTTGGGTAAAATGAATATAAATCTATTATTTACAAATTGCTGATGTCAGATTTTCTTTGACAATTAATATAACAAAAAAAAAAAAAACAAAAAAAAAAACAGAGGAAGCCAGAGTAGAGAAGGACTAATTTAATGGAGGACATGCAGCTCTGGTCATCATTTAGTCCTCGCTGAATTGGTCCACGGTGCCAAGCCCTGCTTTTAAGAATCAGTAAGCACAGAGAGTACATAAAACCTACTTGTACTGTTTGCAAACATATCCAGTACCACGCATACTCAGAGTAAATGACAAAACTCTAAATACAAATCTGAGAAAAGTTGGTCATGAGTCCTTAGTACTGTTACAGAAACGCCAGGAGGGCTTTCAGTGCTCAGTTTGAGAAGCCAACAGTCATTGCTGCTATGCAGAAACATTTAACAGAAGAAAATACCAGAGGAGCTATGAGTTTAATGCCCTCCAGCACTTGCAGAAGTCACAAATCAAAAATGTCAAGATTTCCAAGTCTTGAAATTCTGTCTGCAAATGACAGATATCCCTGGTGTGACTAAACCTGCAATACCCACACCTGCAATAAGCAGTATCATAAATACACGTTAGCATAATAAAAAAGAACTGCTATGTAGAGGTCATCACTTCAACACAGACAGGATTTCAAAGGCATCTTCAGTGCTGTATTACACTAGGTAATGCTGGGGAGTGCTGGCTGCCCACTCCTGCTGTGATACAAACCAATGAGCAGGGAAAGGCAAACAGGAAAAAGCGCATTTCATTTACAGCTGTGCTGCTGTGAGGTTATCCTGCGTGGCACAAGCTCCTGGGAATGGGTAAGTAATGTTCTTTGTTCCATGAGGGAAGAAGTTGTCTGCTAATTAGCTTCCTGGTAATTGACCATGCAATGTCATTCCTTGCACGAGGACTGCTAGTAAAGCACTGTATATTACCTGGCTGAAAAAAAAAAAAAAAAAAAAAAGAGAAAAAAGCATTACATGAAGGCAACTTTGTGAGACAGGCTTCAAATCAGCTTTGAAAAGCAGGCCCTAAAATCTATAGGTGCATAAGAAAATTAAATGGTGACTTGATCAGAAGACAAGATAGACACAACCAGCTGAGATACCCGCACAGAAGATTCAGAAGGCTTGACTGTAAAGTGAGACTGTAAAGTGAAGAGAATTGAAGACGTAATTGTCTTTGCATACTCCTCAAACATTTTAGGGAATTTTGCCTAAGACTGGTTCTGATGGTATCTGGGCAGGTAAGTAGGAAACAAGCTGTACTTCCAGATACACCTAAGTATTGTACATCAAGAGCAGCCATTCTTTCAAGTGTCAGGAGAACCAGTCACTCAGTGGCTCCGGGTGGAAGATCAAAGTGGGAAAACAAGCAAGGCTGCAAGGGAAAAGATCACACAGGGAGAGGAGCTGGGTGAACCTCATCTGGGAGCATCCTGTCAGTCTTTGATTCCCTGTGCACAGATGGAAGAAGCAGACCAGCAAGGCTCCAGCAGCCCTAAAGCTCCTCCATGCTCCTAAGCCATGCCCACAGCCAGCTCCTGTGCTGCACAGCTTGGAAGCACTTTCACGTGGGAACAGCACTGCAGCAAAGGACAGAGGCACAGCAGTCTCTCCTGTGGTGGGCCTTTATCCCCTTTATTTTGTTGCTGTTGCTCACTTGTACATGAGCAATGTTAACATTTGTCCTGAAATGTAGACACCTCCCTCCACAATCATAGGCAAACACATGCACTCTGATCATAGAGCGTCCAAGGCACAGCCCTGGGAGCAGAGAGAGAAATCAAAACACCAGGAAACACAAGGAAAAAAGGCAACACTAGTGTGAGTCAGCAGATGTAGGCAGTACACCTTAGTCGGGCAGTCTTGCTGGAATTACTGCAGGCAATGTCAGATGAGAAGACATACCACCCTATCAACCTGGTGACACATCATTCCTGTGCAAAGGGCCACAATTGCAGGGAGAGCAATACAGTTTCATGTACCTTTGGGGAAAGTTTTGCTGCAGATTTCTTCCACTTCTCCCCTTGAGTAGGAAAAATAAATCTATACCATGTTTAGAGATGAAAGGGTGATGGTAGAGATCTAGTCACTTGCCACTGCAAAGACTGCCTGGTCTCAGAATCAGCCCATTGGCACTGTAGGCCAGAAAATGCTCCACTGAACCTGCTTACAAATTAGCCCACATCCTGGCTCATCTTCCCACAAGCTCTGCAAACCAAGTCACTGACCTTCTGCCTTTGGCCAGGGAATCACACGTGGCTGCACTGCACTTACTAACTGCCGCTACAAAAAGTGGCGAGTAGGACAAGGCAGCAAGGGACAGGGCTGCAAAGACCTGAAGAACTCACAGGGTCTCAAGTCACCAGCAAACTTGCTGCCAGTTGCCTCTTTTTCTGATAATGGTGCACACAAGCTATTGCTAGCCAGCATCTCTGAGAAACAAAGCCTCTGATCTACCACATAATGCCATTAACCACATATGTACTTCCTTCATGTGTTGTCCTCCCTTTCCATAGCAGCCCTGCAGGAAGCCCACAGAACAGCAGCTGAGTTCGACTTCACAGCACTCACATCACCACCCGAACAAAAGCTATGTCAAACATCACTGCCACCATACATACTCCCACAGACCCAAACAGCAGTTTTCATAGTGAGGGTCTTTGAAAGCCTGCAAATCACCAAAAGGGTGCCTAACCCCTCCTGGGGAAAGATGAACAAGGAGCACTGAGGCCCCTGGGTTTGCACAGCCCAGAGCAGAGGAGCTGAGAGGAGACCTCATGGTGACTGCAGCTCCTCACAGGGAGCTCTGCTCTCTGGGGACAGTGACAGGGCCTGAAGGAAGGACATGGAGCTGTGCCAGGGGAGGGTAGGGTGGGGGTTAGGGAAAGGATCTGCACCAGAGGGTGGTGGGCATGGAACAGACTGCACAGGGCAGTGGGCACAGACCCACACTGCCAGAGTTCAAGGAGCCTTTGGACAACACTCACAGACACAGGGTTTTGGATTTTGAGCGGGCCTAAGTGGAGCCAGGGGTTGGAGTTATTCATAGCTTACAGCTTTTGTGCCTGCTCAGGCAGCCAGAAGGAGACTGGTCATTGTTTGAGCCACAAGCCACATGGAACTTAGTACCACTGGAAGCACACAACGGACACATCATCTCCATTTCTTATGGGCTTGCTTTTGGGAAAGACACGCAGTCAGCCCCCAGAAAAGCCAGCTGGAACAGTCAGTTTACTGCCTTCTTCAGGCCTTTCTGAGGCTCCACAGGAGGTCACAGCCGCGGGCAAAGCCATGTCAGGTGGCCTTGGTCTTCTGATTGCAGCTGTAGTTGCCTGCTCCAGACCCAGCAAACACTGGCAGGCCAGCCCACTTTGATATCAACCCCATGAGCAAGGAGCAACATGGAGGCCATTGTTGCCCCACAAGCTGGTTGACATTCAAGGGGCAGGACCAAGGAACACACATGATGGTTCAAAGATTACACCCAATGTGCTTCAAACTACTGTATGCATTGAAACTGTCAAAATTGCTGGAAATCAAAATCTTACTTTACTTTAATGTCATGTAAGACTTTAGAGCTCAGAAGAGACCTCAGGTGAAAGTCAGCTAAGTTTGTCAACTCACCAAGCTAGCCTGGTGAGATTTCCAGCCCACAGCAGCTTCAAGTAGCCCTCAGAGCAGCCCCAGTAGCGGTGCAGAACCACTACTTGCAAGGCATCCCTCCTCTCATTAGAGACATTACCTAGCTTTCTGTCATTAAGACATATAATTCACCTAGCACATGACTGGAATATTCTGTCTAGACTTCAGTGAAGGGGAAAAGGATACTAAAAATCAGTAACTCTCCACAGTAATACAATGAACACAAGTGTCTCTATTTTTACAACACAACAGCTTCTCAAAATTCCACTAAGATTCATTCTTGAAAATTCAAGCAAGGCAAATGGACTTAGGATATCTGAAGCCTAATTCACGTCCCCTTTAAGCAGATGCATGATCTACTTTAATGATCTAGTTTAATGGAACTGGACCTACTCTTTGCCAGCAATAAATTTGGATTTGTAACTAGTAAGGTCAACAGGAAAAAGCCCATCACGACAAAAGGCTGGCAAAAATCATAAAAGGAAAGTGTAGCAAAATACTTGTGGTCTCTCAAGAGGCTCCCTCAATTATATATATCATTTAAATTGATGTACTTCAAAACTGTTCACCTTACTCATAAAAGTTCAGAGATCCAAGGACTGCCCTCAGGATCTTACATACCTTGCAGGTCTACCCTGGAGCCATTGGCCTTCCACCAGGGAATGTTTCATGACATGAAAGCTGCTGGAGTCATGGAGACTGCTACAGCAAAAAGAGAATTTGGTTGAAATCTGTGCTCCCAGTTATAATGCTGATACACAATAGATGTTAATAGACCTATTTTCTTAATCTAGTCTATTTTTCTTTTCTATCAGGGCATACTACTGTAAAAAGCACAGGGAAGAGCACTGGTCACTCACCAAGCAATAAAGCAATGTGTTAGCTCTTATAATTACTATTTCACCCTGGATTGCCTGTTTTATTAGCCTGGTATGCATTTTTTCCTAAATGTAGACAATTCCCTTTCTCTTCATATTCCTCTAGCATCCATTCCAATTATTCTACTTACAGTAATGACCATTTCAAAATATGCATGTTGTCACAAAGATTTTTGCATACCAGATGTTACATTACATTTATCTAATACATACAAGTTTAAAAACTTTCTCATACTGAAGTCAGCAGAAAATTTACTATAGATTTTATCCAGGATTTTCCCAGCTAGTTGCTGCAATGTGCTTTTCAGAAGAGATGTGCCTTCTGTAATGAGATATGACACAGGCTGAACAAATCTACAAACCAGCAGCCTTCTTTTGTTATTGCTCTATTCCAGAAATCAAGGAATATGCAACTGCATCAGAAAGCAACATACATGGACAGTGCCTTGAACAAGAGCATCTTGTGTAGTATCAGATCCACAAATATGTAGTGGTATGAAGGCAGTATGATTGGCACAGATCACCAAGTAAGGTTTGAAAATCATGGATTTAACTCCAACGTATTTCAGAGTTCTGAAACAACAAATAATGATGTAAAAAAAACAAACCTGTGTTGTGTACACAGAGCCATTGCAAAACAGAAGGTCACTATCGGACTGTTCTGGTGTGAGTGGCACCAAAAATAGTATTTTCCTCATCAGGCGTAAGATCAAAAGATGGTATTTCAGCACACAGGAGTGACCAAGCGAGGTGAAAAGTTGAACAAGGTCAGTATCTTGTTTCAGACAGCAGCCAACAGCAGTCTTACGCAAAAACTTAACAGGGCAATGCCCTGACAAAATAGTGAAAGCATTCTGCATCTCTAAACACTTTCGTCTTTTGAATAATACGTTTAATCATGGATCCACAATCAATGTTGCATACCCACTTAATGCAATTCTATGATTTCAGCTTCTCCCTAGGAAACACAATGAAATCATTAGCTGTCAACAAGGACGTCTAAGAAACAACAAGTAAGCAAAGAATCTAAATCTAAAATCTAAACCTGTCCAGAAAGTTCTTAGTTATGAAAAAAAAACTTCCCTTGACTGTGATCTGCAAAGACATGAAAAAGGAGTTGGAAAACCAGCCCCTCTAGAGAGCGCAAGAAAAGAAGAAAACCCAAGGCTTTCAGCTGCCTGGGTATGCTGTATGTTTGAAAACACAAAATTCCCATTAATGTTTGCAGAAGTCCTGCATTGGACAGATGCACAGGAGAACTGGGAAAATTCCCTATTAAAGCTAATATAAGAGGAAAGCCAGACTTTGTAAACATTTCTTAAGAAAACCACTATCTGAACAGGACAGTGCAGCAACTTCAGCATCCCGCTTTTGTTTATACTTAGAGGAATTTACTACCATCTCAAGTACCTCTTAACAGCTCTAAGTGAAAAAGACAAAAGAAAACCAGACAACTTTATTAGTCAGAGGATCAGACTCCTCAATAACACCACGTTGGTGTTCTTACCAAGACGAACTTGCCCCACTGTATCTTCCTCTTAAAACGTTAATTGGCAATCCCTGGGATTGCTCTTTCTAGTTGTGTTTACATGACTGATGGCTCAAGACATATAAGGTAGATATTTATCCTTAATAATACTCTGGACTGACCGTAAATTTCATGTCTGGGGGTAAGCAAAGCCATCAGATGCCAGCAATGCATGCAAATTGAGGAGCTTGTGACTGTGGATGACCAATTTATTTTTCACTCAATTTCCAAGCTTCGTACGCTGGAGCTAATTACCAGTAAGGTTTAAAATTTCTACTTAAAAGTTATCATCAGAAGATGTCTGAAGCTTTATTAGATTATCTGAAGGACAATTCCTTCCATGAATTTGCAATTACAAATGGTCCAGACTTCTGCAGTTTAATCTCAAGATAAGAACAATAAACTGCCTTCTCTCCAATATTAGAGCAGCTTCTTACTCTCCATTCACCACAATCAAGGAGACAGACTTTGCCCCACATCTTTGCCAAGAACAAAATCTTCTTCAGTGCTACAGAAATGTAAAGCTGCATGGTAATAGCATAAAAGCAACATTTTCTGAATCTTTGTAACATAGCTACTCATATAAATCTCACCACCTCAGAATAATCTCTGTAACATGGTTAAAACAAACAAGGAAACAAAATGTAATAACTCAGGAAAAAATTGCTTCATTTTTTCCAGCTAAGAAACTGAGACACAAGGAGCAGTTTTCAGAGATGACATAAGCCCCCAACTTTCACTGAAACCATGGGACTTGAGCGTATTCTGAACACTGTTCAGAATGATGGTTTGTACTATGGGCTATGTGGGCTTGGGCTATGGCTATGTTGAATTTGAAGCCAGATTCCCCCATGCTCAGGGATGGATGCACCAATCATCACTCTCCTGCATGCTGCACATTGCACAAATCACTGCACATCCTCTGCAAAACCCGAGGATCTCTGGCACAAGGTAAACCTCTTCTTCACCACCTCCCTCCTCTTCTTCACTCCAAATAACCACTCTCCCTACGCAGGGTCAAATTTTGCTTGGCAGAGACAAGATCTGCCCATCATTTCATCACTTTATGGCATGTCTCCTCTGCAACATCCTGGCCACTTTTCCTGACAGATCAGGTCATGTTACTTTTGGAGCATTTCCACCTGCTCCTGAGTCCATAATTAACACAAATAAGCCTCGTGACAATCAAAGGTAAGATTGTTGCCCCCACAAGAGTCAATAAGGCTTGCAGTTGATGATATGCAATGGAGCACAGTACAAAGGGCACAAGGAAAGCTGCCATCATGTGCCAGTGCTACTCTGGATGGGAAAGCAATACACATTGCCCCTTTGGCTTTGCCCCTTAGGATGAGAAGTAATGGTCTCAAGTTACACCAGGGGAGGTTCAGCTTGGATATTAGGATTTTTTTACTTTTTTATTTTTCTTGGAAAGAATAATAAGGCACTGACACAGGCTGCCCAGGGAGGCAGTGGAGTCACCATACCTGGGCATGTTCAAGGAGCATGTAGATGTGGTACTGAGGGACGTGGTTAGTGGGCATAGAAGGGGCAGGTTGGGGTTGGATCAGATAATCTTAGAGACCTTTTCCAATCTTAATGAAGCGATAAAGCTTCTTCCCTGAAGTAGCCTAGGCGCAAGTACAGCAATGTTGCTATCCACATTGCTACTGGCCAGGATGCCACTAAACCGAGTGTCCCTGCAGAGCAACCCACCAGACTGCACTTGCATCCCACAGAAAGCCCATGGAATGCTACACTGTGACACACATACATGGAAGAGAGGACAGCAGGGCTCACAGTGCCAGCAGTGCTGCAGGCTTCACTCTGGGATGAAGCATCATGTTGCAAAGCGCTGTATCAGCACAAACTACAGCCCAGGACAAGATTCAAGTGGTCTGACAAAACAGTTTTTCAATCAATCAATCAATCAATAAGCAAGCAAGCAAACAAATAGTATAGCAGTACATAGGTGACATGGTTGTATTAATAGCTCACATGTCAATACAGTCAGTTAAAAGTTTAGTTTACGTTTTAGCCAATGCTAACTTATATTTAAAAATAATAATATACTTTAATCTCTGACAGTTCCCTTAGAAAAAAAAAAAAATCTAAACTCTCTCTTGATTAAGCTTTCCAAAGACTATTTTCTGTCATCTTGCTTTGTGCACTCCCAGAGGATCTTGTACTACAAAATCACTCTCAAAGCTACAGAAAGCTCCATAAGCACTCATAAAGTTTACCCTTGAAGCAAAAAGGGAAATCCCACTTCTGTATTCTCCTGCATATCAATAAACTCTGAAGCAGAACAGAGTCGCTGTGTTCACACATCAGCCTGTCCCAATTGCCTGCACCCCTAAGTAACTCGGGGAACCAGTCCAGTGCTAACACTGCTAGGAAAACAGCAACATTACAGCCTTTCCCCTACAAGATGTCACCACTTTTATCTCTTCATTTATCACTCAGATCTAAGTCAGTTGAGATGGGCTTGGGCTAGGCTCTTGAGCAAGGGGCAGAGTCTGAGTAAAGATTTAAAGGAAGAAATCAGTACAAACGTCCCTATATATCACCAGTGCCACTACAGGCAGCTGTGGAGAAGACATCAATTCCAAACACAAAGCAAAATTGTGAGAGTTCGATAACTGGCCAGACCTTTCTCTGCTGAGGCCAACAGGAACAGGACCAGGCTTTACTCCTTAGGAAGCAATAGATGCTCTGGTCACAAAGGCTGACTGCATTTTCAATGGCCTGAGAGACCAGTTACATTAGGTAGAGAGCAAATTGAGTGATCAAAAGTCCTAACCATGGTAGTTGCACTCTGCTCTCATGACACAAACCTAGCTGAAGATGTCAGCTGTTTTTTCATAAGTGCCGATGTAATTCAGCATTCCACAGCTCTTCTTAAACGAAAACTCTCCTCAGCATTCAAATTTGCAATTGAAAATAATGGCAATCTCCTAAACGAGTTCATGCCAGCCATTCATACTAGGCGGCTACTCCCATGAGCATGCACTGTTTCACATACAAAGCAGAAGAAATGTCTTCACTCTCAGGGGTTTAAAAAATTCATGAAGCTGCATAACAAGAGATGTGCTCAAACTCTGGGAAAAGGGTGAAGGAAAGGCCAGCAACTGTTTCAGAGGCAGGCTGACTCCAGAAGTCACCAACACATCTATCTTCAGGACGGTATTTCTGTGCCACCATCTTTTCTGTTCTGTTGTTTTTCTCAGGCACACACAGAGACAGAAAATACCTGATCATCTGAACTCTGATATGACAAGTGCTGCTACTCCCCACTGGCTCTGTCCTTGCACTTTCAAAGAGTCAGAATTCTGTGATGCTGCAGTACGTAAGCCTTCTGCTCAGGAAAGGATGGAGGAAACACAAAGGAGTTGCTATTCACTAATTTCTGTGGAACCAACACCACTCTGTACCTTCCGTCTTCAGCTTTCTGGACAGTCTGCACCAGAGAACAGCGGAACAGCCTTCTGGGCACCGGAATAAACGTAAAGGTAACCTGCATTCTCTGAATTTAGTCAAATATAATAGCCTCTGTGGTGAAGAGCAGCTCCAATGCTGCACTCTGCATCCTTGCCTTAGCACTCGGGAAAAGGACAGGGTGCCTGCAGCATCCCTCTTTACGTTCCCCTAGCATTTCGTAAGCACTCAGTTTAAAAATAAATAAATAAATAAGTAATTTACATCAATATTTGGCTACCACACACATATGCCTGGAGAGATCGGCACAGCCTCTCATTCTTGATTTTTGCATGAGGTAAGAGTACTTGAGTGGATTAGAGAAGCTTGTTCTGCATTTAGGAAACAAACCTGTCCAGAACGATGGTGCTTGCATGAATTATTAAAAAGCAAGCACATCTTGAAACCCAAATTGGCTCACCTACTGCCTTTCTACATCTATTTTCAGTCAGGACTGGAAAGAGAATTACAGTGGGGCATGAATGCCTCCCAGAATCAGGGGTTCGCTCTGTCTCCTGCCACATAAGTATTACTGTACACAAAAGGTTAAGACCAACTTTTCAAATACACAAGCATTTATACTAATCTAGGGCTCGTGGAGTTTTCACAGTCACGTCTGAGTTGCCAGAGCCCTTAAAGAGGAAAACAAAGTGCTTCTGACTTTTCACAGGGCTTCGCTCTGTTTCACAGCTCCATTAACAAAAATGGCCACTTACTACAGCACAGCCCCACAGCATCCTCGGGGAGCAATCAGCTCTGCTTTCACCCGCCTGCTGCCACCTGAGAGCTCACCGCTGGCTGCCAAGGGTTAAAGGAAACAGACATGGAGAGGGATGGGGAGAACAGCACCCTGCAGTGCAGAGGTCCCAGAGTGCCAATGGCTCACGATGGGATCCCAGGGCTCTGCCGCCGCCGCCGGAGCAGCACAGGAAAAGTTTCTGCGATTTTCGGCAAGCCCTCGCGTGACGTCACCGCAGGCAGATAATCTCGGTGCAGTCAGCACAGGCCTCCTGCCTCCCCATTGGCGAGCCCCTCGTCAGCAGACATCTGAAGATAATTATTATTGGCCAGACAATTATAACAGGAACAACTGTCACTCGGTGCCGATGCCCCAACCTGGCGCTCTGCAGCGCGGCGGCACCCGGCTGCCAGCGCTCCTGACACCCATCTCTGCCACCCCTGCTCCGTCCGCTTTCCGTCACCGCAGTGCCTGCAGTCAGGATGGCAGCACTGCCGGCCCCTCTGCTGCACGCCTGCCTGAGCCCCGAGCCCACTGCAAAATCAGCAACACGTCCATTCTGAGAAACGAAGGGTCAGAGCAGCACCCACTCTCATAGAGCAGCTTGATTAAAAATAATGTTCCACTAACTATTTGCTTCGTCTCTCTTCAAGGAATTTTGGGAGGAGGCGGTTGGACAGCTTGATCCAAGAATTCGTTTTAAGACACTGTTTTAATAAACTCCTGGCTTAATTCTTATCTTGCCAAAATCCCAACTCCCACAACACAAGCACGATAAGATCAGTGGGGTGCTGCATCTTACACGAAAATCCAGCTATCTGATGGTAGATGGTGGTAAATAACAGCCTTCCCACAACAGGAGTGCAAGGAGCTCCACGGAACCCAACAGACCTATAGCCTCTCCCAAACCTGCTGCTACTGGTGTGGGGTAGGGAACCAGCTCTTTGCCCCTGCTGCTGGTGGCCACCCACCCTGACACCAAGCAGGAGGGCAGTGGGACAGCACATCAGGAAGTCCAGGGGCTTGGAGGTACTGGGAAAGGACCATTCATTTTCCCTCTGTATGCCGACAGTAGCCTACGTACAGCACAGCTAATGTAGGCCAGAGCTGCAAAGAGCCCTCTCACTGCGGGATGAAGGTCACCATAAACTGAAAGAACAACACCTGGGATGAGGTAAGGAGGCCCTCACACACTGCTGTCAGAGCTCTCAGCTGCCAGGAAGGCTCCATCCACATCAGCCTCGCAGGGACCACTTCCAGAAGCAGATGTGGGAGTGAGAACAATTCCAGCACACGCAAGTGCTGAAGGCAAGCATAAGTATTTGCATGGGTGATGTGCTAAGTGTCCTGCAACATTCCTTCACCCTGAGGAACAGCTTGGAGCAGGAGGATGGAGTTAAAAAAAGGCTCAGCCCTGGTTTAAAAGAAGCAGCCATGTTGTCCCTTGCATCATCACAAAAACAGACCAACCACAGTGGCACGCCACTACCCCAGAACTTTGCATTCAAGCTTTTCCAGCTCTTGGCTGGAAAAGTTATAATTAAAAGAGCTTGTTAGTATTTAAACAGCCCAGAACCTAGAGGGTATGAAAAAGAATTCATACACTGCCTAAATCTGGTCTGTCTTCACATGCAATCAAGTTGGACTCCACAGATGCTCCACCAAACCCAGATGACACACTCAACGCTTACAGTCACTTCTTTGCCTCATACATGCTATGGATTTTATTTATCATTATTTTTGGGACTTGTAAGACATCGAGAACTATTTCTGATATGGAAGTGAAATAACAAATGCCACACTTCCAGGGCTTGTTTACCTACAAATAATGACTATTGAGGGTAAAAATTCTTGCTACGGACTTCTAGGAAGCCAGACCCCTTCATCCTCCTGTTATGGATGAAACAACAGCATTTATCCCTACTTAATAACCGCATTTAATGGTCATGACTTGTGCATCCAAGTTATGCCTTCTAAGCAGGGAAGGCAAGCACTGCCATCAGTGTCAGTTTAGACAAGCATACAGAGTCATTCTAATGGGAAGAGGGGAAGCCTCCTTGTTCAGCCGTGTTTTGTTAGTTTTCCACCAACATCTCACATGCTGGAACAGGACCTGTTTCATTAAGTGAGTAAACTTCTGTCAGACAAAGATGCATAAGCTAACCTGAAATTTGAGAGAAGCTTTACCAGTATTTTCAAGAGAAGCTTGCTAGGAGAGAGATCATGGCAGGCAGACTGTTCTTCTCCTTTACTCCTATATAAATCAAACCTATGAATGCATCAGCTCTTTTATATTAGGAGAAACTACACTGAGACTCCATGCACACGGAGCACCCCATCTCTCAGACTGCACAGCAGAGCACAGAGTTGATGGTTTCCTTTGCTGGGCCTGGGCAGCAGGGCCTGGTGCTGCTGAGTCCCATCTAGCTAACTGCAGCAAGCAGACAGCCAGGGAGACTTCAGTAATCCTGTTTAGCATTTATACAGTGCTTGATGTTCCCCCAGCCCTCAGCAAACAGCATCTTGGCCACCAAAGCACCCCACAAGGGCACTTCAGCAGTATTACTCCTGGGTTTCACCAGGTGGGGAAACTGAGGCCCAGGAAAGGTTATGTAATTGTCTCAAGGTCATATAATGAAGAGCAGGAGAACCACGAGGACAACACAGGAGTCCTGGTTCCTAGTCACGTTCTTTAATCTGAACCGCATCTCCTGTGGCTCGTCCAGCTAATGCACACCTCAGACATCACCCCGTCCCTCTTCTATCGGTTTGTCCTATTCCGATGGCAGTTTTCTTCCAGAACATGGATGAAATGGGAAGCATCCATCACCCTCTGATGAGGAGCACCTACATGCTGTCGTTTCTCCAGAGATGCGAGCAGCACGGGGTACCAACACAAGTTACCCCATAAGCCACCATACGGAGCACCCACACGAGCAGCAAGCAACACGAGGTACCCACACAGCTCATCTGCAGGGCAGCAGGGACACACAACCCCCAGCTGGTCATGTTGCTTATCCTGCTCTTAAGAAAAAGCCCAGACGAGGCACGGGAGGATGCTGCGAGCCCCTGCCCGAGCTCCGCCACCACCTTCCCGCCTCCACGGCGCTGCCCGGGCCGAGGGGACCGCGGGGCCGCGCAGGACGAGCCCGGTCCCCGCGCGACGGAGGGCGGCGGTGCGGCGCAGCGCGGGCGAGGCCCAGGCGGGCGGCGCGGCACCGGGACGCGGAGGGCGGCGTGGGCGAGCGGCCGTGACGGGGAGGGGGATCCCGGCCCCGGCGCTCCCCGCGCAGCCCGCAAAGTTGATAGCGGCGCGGCTGGAAATGAAGTTTGGCGGGGAACCGGGGCCGGGCAAGGTAGCGGCGGAGCCGCGGGGCCGCGCGGCCGGCCGGGCTCGGCGCCGGCACTCACCAGTTCTCCTGCATCCACTGGATGGCCTCATGCTCGTTGAACTGCTTCTCGAATTCGTATTCCTGCAAAGTCAACACGGACATGTTCATTGGCCCGGTGGCTGCGGAGCCGCTCCCCGCGCCGAAATGCCGCCTGCCGCCTCGGGAGCCGGAGAGCTCCCGCCTCCGGCCTGGCCGCCCCGCCTCAGCGGTACCCCGGGTTTATCATAGCTCCGCTCCCCTCCGCGCCTCTCCTCCCGGGCCCGCCGGTCTCCTCCTCTTCTGCAGCCGCCGCGCCGCGCAGCGCCCGGGGGCGGCGCGGTCTTAGTGCCCGCCCGCCGCCGCCGCCGCCCGGGACACCCGCCCCCCGCCGCCCCCCGCCGCCCCCCGCCCAGCTGGGGAACGGGAGCCCCCGGACGCCAGGTAAAGAAGCACGGGGTGAGGCTCCAGCAGCACTGCGCTCCCCAAAAACGTCTCGCGGCCCCCCGGCCTTTCTGCGCCTTCGTTCAGCGTGCACCTGCTGAGGCTGCGGGCCCCGTGTCTCGTTGCCCGGCACGGCGCGCTGCTGGGGCGACGGCCTGCGGGAGGGTAGCTCCGCTTTGGGCTCGGTGCGTCCGTGGGGCCGATGGGGCACGGACCTTCACCCACACCTAGGGCAGAGACCTGACGCACGGCCATCACCCGCTTGTGTTGTGAGCCTTCGTTTCATCTTTCCTGGCTCATGTGCTGTTGTCACCAGCCGAGTTCGTCCAGCTCCAGCAGGGCCAGCACCCTGACCGTGCTTCTCCCAACAGCTCCAGGGCCCAGTCCCTGCTGGCTCTGTGGTCTGAAGGCAGCGGGGTTAAATCACAGAATCACAGAATCATAGGGGTTGGAAGGGATCTCTAGAGATCGAGTCCAACCTCCAACTTTGATAGATGCCAGCCATAAGTAAGCGAAGGCAGACTCTTAGCTCTTGTGAATTTCAGCTCTTTGACATGGAAGTGTCTAACATTGTCCAAGCACAGAAGAAAAAAAGAAAAACAACAAAAAACACCCAGATCTTGGAGCCCTCAGGTTGTGAGATACCTACAGCTAACATATTTGGTATTCCCATCTGCATTTTGACCACTGTGCTCTTCAGTGTCATGTTTTTTTTTTAACTGCTCACACTGGAATTGCCAAGGCAGCGCTGAATTATTGTTTACTTTCATTGTACCAGAGGCCTTCAGCAGATCCAGGTCCAGCAATCCTTCCTCAAAGAGACTGCTGTCTGCATAGACATGATGCAGTAGCTTAGGAACTCTGCTTTCCGCACAGAGAAAGGCAGCTCAGAGCTTTTCAGAACTGAAAAAGCCCCAGCTATGCTACACCAGCTGAAAAGTCACCTGGCAGTGCCCTCGTGGCAGTGTGTGCCTGGGCTTGCTCCAAGGGCGGGCTCTACTCATGTGTCCAAATAGTATTTTTAATACAGGAATGTGGAGAAATAATTCACAATTCAACAAATGCCTCTGTACGTTAGCTTGCTTTTGACAAGCGTGACTCTTAAACAAGTAAATCTGGACTCCAGGTTTGAGAGTTGTATATTTATACTGAGGTGAAGCAATTTGTCTCCAGTCCTTCTTCTGCTGTCCTGGTCCCATGTAGGCTACCTGAGCATTTCTCCCACCACATGGCTTTCTGAATGGTAGCACTTCTACTTGCAGCACATACAAAAACCTTCATGGACGCTGAAAGAGTGTTTAACACGTCCACAGCCTTGAGGAGTTTGTAAGCCTTGCTTCTAGGTACTTATATAAGTTACCTTTGAGAGCAGTAAACAAAAAGACATAGCCTCTTTTAGGGGATAATAACTGTTATATAACCATTTAAAAAGTAATTTGATTAATTCTCACAAGAAAGCAGTGAAAGTTGTAAATAACCTTTCATTAGGAAGGATGGGGTGAGAATGATAAGGTTTCAAACTTGAGTCTTCAAAAGACAAGGAGCACAATCTTAGCAAGTCCTTCTGCCTGCATTCAGATGCATACCTTTAATTTTTTTTCTGCAGGCTCCTTGTTTTATTCACTAAGTAGCTAACTATCCCTTACTCAGGATGCCTCCTAAGGGTGGACAGAATATGTAGCAGCTAAACACTGATTTCTATACCAGGTAGACAGCAATGCCATTTACATTTCACCCAAGAACCTTTGGTGGAATAATACGAGTGGCTTCATTCAGGTTTTACAAGGAACTATCTAATCAGGTTGAGCACCTCACCTTCATCATTCTCTCTACTAAGCAGATACTTTTTCCTCCCTTGTCAGAGTGTTAAATTACTAGAAAAAACATTAGGTTTCATTGCTGTGAGGGTTGATTTTGAATAGTTTGGCATTTCAATGTATAGCTGGATGTTGACTAAACTCTTAGCAGCTGCTGGGAAATGAGGCACTATATTGCTGACAAGTCAACATGAGGTATAGTAAGTAGCAGCGAGAGACAACACTGTGATTTAAACATAGCATCAATTACTAAAATAAATAAAAACTTGAAGGAAGACTGTGTGCTGAAAGTTTTTTTTTTTTTCCATCTGCATCAATCGCTTTATTAAAGGATTTAATTTCTCTCTACAATTTTGCCTTGCTTGAAAACAAAACAACGCACAAATAATGGAAGCCAGAGAAAACAGGGGGCTCCTATATACTCTGAAATCTGGAAACAATTCAGTGGTGCCCTTGGATGTTGCTAGTAGCAGAATGAAGAAGCCAGGCATCTCTGGGACTACTAGCTGATCCTGACATGTCCTTCCAAAGAGAAAGTTTTCATCGAGTACCAGGGAATAAACAACAAGGTGGGCAAGGACCATTTACTGTCATCCCAAGCCTGTTTTATCAGTGAAGGCCCACAGCTGGGTCACTCTGTGCCACTGCACTGCACTGGGGCTCAGCCACAGCCTGATCAGCTGCTGCGGTGGGGCAGAGCAAATCCCAAAAACAAACTGCTGAGCCTGGGCAGCCAGCTGGTAATAAATCCTTAGTCAGCACTAATCAGAATTAAAATGTCGTAAAGGAATTTAAAGCTGAATTACTGTGTCATCTTTCAGATCTGTAAAATAAGCCATGTCTCAACATAATCCTATTCCATTGCACTACAGTAGCCAAAGACTTCAAGTTGATCACATGCTTAAAAACCAACAGTGTGCTCTGAAACCACCTATCTCTAAGCTCACCTGCATTATTCTTAGCGCAGCTCATGCAAGATAAAAGGGAAATGACAATGGGCAGGAGTGAAATGCCGTGTAAGGGTGCAGCTCCTGTGGGCAGCTCAGAAACCTGCCCCTCCTCGTCGCTGGGGCTATGGCTTAGATGGGTTAGATAACAGCTCAGTGTGTTTACAAGTGGGGTGATGAGAGCATTGCCTTCACGCGACGGTTCATTTCCTCACTCCCTACCCCCAGTATTTTCTTCACAGCCATAAGCAGCAGAAGCATTTCTCAATTCACACTTAAGTTTGAGGCCATAGTTGTATTGCAAAAAGTGGAAGATCTTTTGTGGTTCTGAAGTACACGAAGGCTTGCACATAAAATGCAATACAACAGCAAAAACTCCCTCGTTATAACCACTTTCATATAAAAATTTGTATTTCCCATTCATAGGCAAAAGGCAGGATTTTTCTTCCTACATATGTTTTCTGGAAGTACATCTGCAGATCTGTAGAGGGATCTGAGATCCCTGCAAGCCAGGGAGAGAGCGCTGCAGAAAGTTTATTTTCTTCACTAGACTCTTGGGTCTGATTCCTTCAGTAAAACAGAAAATAAACCCGTCCCTGCTGAGGGGTCAACAAAATTATCTATTTGCTAAGGGAAGGAGGCAAGAGAGAGAAGTGAAAAGCAAAATTCCCAAGCACAGGCACATGAGCTGGATACCTACACTGGCCACCCAAGCCTGCATACTGAGGTCACACCACAGGTCTATGGCAGAAGCTGGAAGATGAGACAGGCTTTGTGGTACTCGGTACCGGATGTTAATGCATATATTTGCTGGACATTCCTACATACTACTTTTTAAACGTATTCGGCTAAGAACGGGAAGTATGGCTGAAATAATGGGGTCTGTGGAACCATGTGCTAAACATTTGCCCTTATGTAGCAGTATGAAAGAATCACAGGAGCAGGAGGTGCTGCTTGAAGTGATCAGTGATATTATTTCAGGTGTGCATTTGTGGGTGGGTATGTGCATATTTTGGGTAATGCATGTCGAGAAATAAGGCAGTAAAGAGTTTGTATACATCAGCCTTAACTCTGTACTTTTTCACACTTCTTGAAAGCCTGTTTTTGTGTAATTCATGATCCTTGAAAGAGAGCAAAAGCCAGACTGTTGCTTTGATGAAGTGGCTGCTTATGAAAATACTGGACATCCTGAGAATCTTGTGGTTGGATTTTTGTCTTAGTGGTTTCAGCCTCTAGGACAGAGCTTATCTACCAGCAGTGGTCAGGAAAGTGTAATTAAGCAGGCTTAGGCTTTTCACCTGCTTTTGCTCTGTTCAGGTTTATCTGCTTCCAGAGCCAGTAAAACTGATATCACTATCTCTCCTGAACAAACGAGTTCACTGCTCTCTCTTGCCTAAAAACCTTGATATGTAACAGTGGTATTGCCAAACTGCTCACAGGCTCCATCCCAACTGTAACAGCTTGCAGTACCTACAGATCTTCAGTTTGCTATGGGTTTTTGAGAGGCCAGCTTGCAATGGCCCTGGAAAGTCCTGCCAAACTCAGCAGGGATGAGCTGTGTCACAGTGCTTGCTCTCCTGAGGCAACAGAAGCAATAATGGCATTTGGAAACCATGCTTTGCTTACTTGCTGTCCCATTAGAAGATGAGAGCCATTGCTTGGAATCCCACAGCAGGAAAGCAATAACAGGATTCATTCCTGTTAATTACTACTTATCTATTATGATTAGTATTACTACTAGTTATCACTGTTATTAAATAAAATATGTGCTACACAAATCCTATGCAGGGGCTGTTGTAATGAAGGATAGAACTCAATCATCAGTCATGCTGCATAATCTCTCTGATGGTGCCAACGAGACCATACTGGTATGCATATGTGCATACAGTGGCCCCTCTGATTTAAAAGGAAGAAAAGAATGTCTCTTTTTGCTGCATAAGAACATCATGCTTAATCTTATAAATATTGGTTATATTTCATATTGGCAATTCGGCAAATAAAAAAAAAAAAAAAAAGAAAGAAAAAGAGTAAAAAGATGCTTACCTTCAAAACCAAACCTTCAAAACCAAAAATGGGAAGTGATTGCTAGGATTTTCTCTTGTTCTACCACTTCGTTGGCTGAACTAATCCTGCAGTTAGTGATGAAGGGGGTACAAAAGCTGAGTATGTCTTTATAGTCACCTCCTCTGAAATCTTTAGCTTTACATAGCAAAGCCACTTGCTCTGTGCCATCTGGAATCTGTGCAAAAATAGTCTATAAAAGAACTTTACTTTGCAATTTAGAGTTACGTGCTCTTTAGAGTACAGGAAAGAAAAGTCATGCAATGAAGTGGTTGTACAGAAAAGTAGTTGCAGGGAGAAGGCCTTTTTAAAAGGCTGCCTTTAATTTTTGAATATGTCTTTGAACACTTTCTGGACTATGCAGGTATTTTTTTGGCCACAGAAATCCTTTGTTGGTATTAAAATAAAAAGCTCTGTGTTAGCATTAGATTAAAAGAAGGCATGAAGAAATAAGGACAACAAGATGACAATAAAACTGCCAGGGTTTTTGTAGGAAGTGAGTAGGGTCAAGAGGAAGCATTTGTACCCCGCTGTACATATTGTATGTTGTTACTAGATCAGAGGCATAGGGAAGTATGTTGGTAGGCACTGTCATTGTCCTAGCCTCATACTATCTGATCTCCCAGGAAGTTTTATCCGTGTAGATGGAGCTGTGTAGTGTCAGAGCTGAGGACTTTGGCATTACTCACTTTGGGTTCAAGGCACTTGCAAGGATGCGGGTGTTTCACAGAGCCTTCCGGGATGTCCTCCAGTGCCCCACCTGGCCTCCAGCAGCTATTCCCCTTATGCTATGTCCTATCTGCCAGTCCCAGGGGTATGTTGGGTGCCCCAGCCCACCTACCCTTGGAAGCAGACATCTACATGTGGGTACATGAGCAATGGCCGTGTGCCAAAGTTATTCTCATCCCACCAATGAGGTCATAGAAATGACTCCACTGGAGGCTGCTGATCATGTGGAGGATAAATGCTGTTTGGGAAGTGTTCCCAAATGACAGGTCATTCTGGTCTCTGCTTCAATGGATTACTATGCTGGCCAGTGAAGACTGGCTGAGTGGAAGGGCTGAACCAACCCCATTTCCACAGAAGGGGAGTTTCTGCTGCATGCTCTGCTGTTGGTCCCCACCTCTGGCACTGCCCTAACCCCTTTGTGAGCTGATTCAGTCCATTAAAGGGGATAAGTCACCTACCAAAAAAAAAAAAAAAAAAGTAAATAGCTTGTGTAATGATTTGCATCTGCCATGTGCTGACCAAGGATGTTTCTGCAGTACAATCTTACAGCAGAAACAACTTCCCACTTGTAAGAATGAAGTGCTAACACAGGTAAGCCATGGGCTGGCTATCCTGGCCAAAAGGAGGAATTATTTATTCGGCTTGGCTTGGCTGACTTGAGCTAGATGTGGAAGAGAATACTGCTTCAGGAGATCCTGCTTCAGAAACCAGAGAGTTCTGTAATACAGTCTGAACAATAAATTATCACATGGGCATAAGGTAAGATGTGGACACAGCTGTTCAGTTATTACTGAATATGAAAAAAAAAAAAAAAGGATGATACTGTATGCAAACGCTGACTTTTTGCAAAATTTTTATGGGTGCAGATACTGAGAAAAGTCTTTCTGGAGATAAGAACTACCTTTCTACGGAAATATAACCACTGTCTTTATTCCTATACTGATTTCCCCAGCCATTTCCTTCACCCCTTTTCCAGGACAATCCAAAGATGACAGAAGAGGTTTACAGCATGATAATTACCAAATTATCACTCTGATAATCATAATGACTCGAATATGCAGAGGTTAGACACTGATCAAAAGAACTGTTCTGATTTCTGCCCTGGGTTTTTCCCTAGCTCCCATAGGAAAGGATGGTGAATTCATGCATTTCTTATCCGAGCACCTCACTTGTTTAAAACAATACCGTATGGAAAAGAACAGTGACTGTTTTATCACTTGGTTTGTACAATCTTGAGTTTTGTCACCAGAAGCTCAAGGTTTGAGTTCCAAAGGTAAAATGATTAATTACTGGTTAATCAACAATATATTTGTTGGACTTCGGTCAGACTTCAGGCAAGTGCAAACACAATTTATGCTCATACCACAAAACTGAGATTTTTGTTCACTGGCCCAAAGTGAGTTAATGCTAAGATTTCCAAAACACTTCATGTCTTTGCTTCAGTGTTTCTGAAAACAAACAGCTCTTCCATTGCAACAGCTGTGGTGAGACTAAACTCATTACTGAGTTTCAAAAGTTTGGAAAGCCCTAAAAGGAAAGTGTTATGTTATATACAAAGCATAATTATTATGTTGCTTATCTGCTACATACATAGTCCACAACATTAAATTGTGTCATACTCACGCTGTTAATAGTATAAATGCTTATCTGTGATTCTGGTCATCAGTTAAGAAAGATCTGGATGCCAACCTGCTGTACCTAGGTATCAATTACTACCGTGTTCTAAAATGCCAGTGTTGCACTTGTCATGATGATCTACTGAGACAAACAGAGACAACTCAAGTGGCTGTTAATTATGCCACAGAGGCAGAGCACTGACTGGGGAGAATGCAGAGCTAAAGCGCGCATCGGGAGGCACTGCGGGAAGGATGGCTCCCTAAGTAGTCTCCTGATTTGTACCTCCCAGAAGGCTGTATATCAGTTTCCCTGCACAAGCTGGCTCAGAAAGCCCCTTCTTCTGCTTGGAGTTTCATGCAGATGGATGGAGGAGAAAGGCCTGATCACACCATATGCCTTGCTGGATGACTCCTACTAAGGGAGATTCCCAGGAAAAATGCCCCACAAAATCTGATCTGTGAGCTGAAGTTGACATTTTTTCTCTTTTTTCTTTTTTTTCAGAAAAAAAAAAAAAAAATTAATTGTTGTGACAGATTGGTCATCAGGCTGCCCCAGAATTGTTGGAAGTTGTTTATAAATAAAAAACAAGGACCATGTGCCCTTATGGCAAAATGCTGCGCCTTCTTTGAAAGCAGCAGGGGCTTGTGTAGCTATCAGGGAGGAGATCCTTTTAGGATCCAGCCATGGGACACCTGCTTCCACAGCACCCTGCTGCTTGCCACGTTCTGAGAGCAGCCCACTTGTGCTGGGTGGCTGTGCCCTCTGCTGGAGCCTGCTGTGTGGGTGCTACAGGGTGAGCCAGGCCCGGAACTGGTCCTGGACCAGCTAGATAGAGGCTGTCAGTGCTGAGATCCCAGTTGCTCAGAGTTCTGCTCCCTGACCTGAGTCTGGCCCTGCCAATGCAGCTCAGCCCAGCCTGAGATGGGAAATGGCCAGGCAGCAGGATGTGAGCAGGCAAAAGTACTTTGTGAAGCCAGGTTGCCTATGGCAGACAGATTTGAACTCTACTCCAACTTCCCCTCTGCTGCAAACATGCCAAGTCATGTTTTCATTAGAGGGTTTTGCAAAGACCTCCCAGGGACCAAAACAGATAATAGAATGTGTGTTACTGGCTTATTCTCTCAGAATTGCCATTATCAACACTCATAATATGCGTGGTGGGAATAGTTTCTGCTCTCACAGGAAAGAGTGTGGATCACTTTGAATTTACCTTAAAATAGTTCAACATTTTGAAGAGGATATTTCCCACTAAGGAAAATCTGTTCCATGCACCCTCAGAGTTACTATGATCCATGCAAAGAGAGGAGAGGCATTTTGATCCATTTGCAGATTGATACTGGAACAATCTCCCATATTTGTTGCACTAGTAGCATTCTAGCACAAGTGAAAGCCTTCACACTGACTTGCTGCAGACAAAGCCATGCTATCTCTAACACGTTGCCCAGGCAAATGTATCTTGTAAGATTATGAGACCTTCTGCAGGTCATAATTGCTTATGTTCATTTAGATAAACAGGAAACACAAATACATTTTCCTTATTTGTACCCTTGTCCTCAGACAGAAACAGTTTCTAGGATTTTTTTCCTTTTTAGACATTTCAGTTTCATTTCATTCCCATTCCATTCAGATTTGTTGATCTGACACCTGTCACCTCTCCATTTGCTTCAAATCAGCAAACCTCAATATTGGAACAGGTAAGAAATAGAGAACAAACAGAATTATTCTATATAGAATAAATTATTACTTCAAAACATTAAAAAACAACAAGAAAACACAAATACCAAACAGAGCAGAAAGAAGTCATATCTTTCTACTCATCTGCACACACATGCCCCAGAACCTTTCAGCTATACTTGGCATTTTTTACTTCTGCACCACAAACATTTGTGAACACGTCAGCCTAAATACATCCTTGGTGTAACTCCAGTGACATGAACACCCAGCTTTCACAGGGGCTACATTTAACCTCAAAGGCCTAATGCACTTGCTGGGATCAACACTACTACAAACAAATCCTCGTCATTCTCAGTTTCAGACAAAGTCATTTAAGTGGCTGTGAGTCTGCACTTGTGACTTGTACTGCCTGCGTGAACATTCGGAAATGTCCTGTGAAATGATGTACCTGACTGCATATAGAATGAAGCCTCCTGACTTTGTCCTTCAGCCCCCAATCTTGTGTACTGATGGACACGGTGATGATCCAAAATTAAATTAAAGTATTCTCATCTCTCCATGGAGAAACCTATGCAGTTACTGAAGATCCACGAAGAGAGGAGAGAACAGAAACTGAAGAAAAAGTGGAATTATTCTTGGAAGACTATTTAAGTGACTATATTCATTTACATTTGTCAGCATTGTTTTTGTGTATAGAAATACTTGATAGAAAAAATCAACGTCATTGCTATGCATGTAAACAAACATGCATTGCATCTTATTTTACCATACGCTTTTCTGTAGGTAAAGAACATTTACTTTTAATATAACGTACCTCCTACATATTTCACTAAATACAATGTAACATGCAATCAGATAGTATTTCACATACTGTGTCCTGTTTGTAGCCCTGAGATGAAAGAGCATCAGAGATTAATTCGGTGACGTATTTACGTATAAATACATACCATGATTTACCATAGACGTGCCTTTTATTTTTGGCAGCTGAAACTAAGTACAGCTTTGCTACTGAGTTTCAAAAGGCATTCACCTGCATTTTCAGCCTGGAAGGTCACCGCTCTGTTTTTCTAGAAGGAAAAACCCTCTTTAGAAAGCACTGTGCAGTAGCTCAAGCTGCAGGGAAGAGTGAGTCAAAGTACATTATGATTACGGAAATGTAGGTTTCTGACTTTCCTAGCATATCTTTAGCCTCTGTCTTCCTGCTGGCCATTGTAATCACCACTTTGCTCCAACATCTGTTCCTTTGCTCTTCACATTTTCAGAGCCTGGCTGACAACTGGTGACCTCAGTCGGGTGTTAGGGAAGTGAAGCCATCATGTGTTGGTTGATAACTCATTTATTCAGGTACTTCACAAATCAAAGTGGAATACAGACCTTTACTGCAGAAACACTTCAAGGTCAACACCTGCTTCATAGATTCTAAGCACACTGTTACACCTTACATAGAGTATTCCAATGATTTTACTACCAGGTGATTCTAATTGGGCAAGACTGGGTAAAATTTTATTAGTAAACACAGCTAAGAATCTGTACCACATGAGTCCTGCTGAACCCAGTAATGAGGCTGGATACCATCCTGCCTGCCCTGGGCTTCCTGTGCTGCTTCTAGCACTTCTCTCTGCCTTTCCCAGAACCTATGCACGTCTGCTGTCCCCACTAGTACCTGCAAGTTTTAACCTGCACTGTCAATACAATGGGAAGCACTAGCCAGCTTTTGATGTAGGTGGCCCTTCTGGCTTGCCTGCTCCCTGTTAGGAAAATGAGCCCTTTTATTCATTCTCTTCATGTCAGAGTGCAGAGAATAGGTACTGGCAGAGACAATGCTGAAATATTTCAGCTCCTCTGTACACACCTAATTATAGCCATGTGCAGGTATAGCTGTAATTTGTGAGGTGTGCACTGGAGCACATCGGCGATCATCCCGGCATCTTCCCTGACAAGCTGAGCATTACAGTGATCTCACACAGACAACTTCCTTGGCTATGCCTGCAGAACAGCAGCCTGGATTTCAGCCAGCAGGGTTTTGCTGCTTGAGGTGCCAGGCCTACAGGCAAAACCATGACATTCTCCACTAAATGTAGGAGCTTAGCAAGGAGTAGCTTTAATGTGCACCTAAATTCCAGTACATGCCAATGTAAGCAAGTGTGTTTTCCATTTCCTTCATGGATGGACCCTGCTGAAACTGGTCAGTATTTCCTTAGTGGAAGCTTGCCACTTTCCTAAGTCCTCTGCAATGATCACAGTGAGTAGCTTTGCAAGGGACAATTTGTGTGTCTCTGTAAAGCCCATTTTGTTTATAATTTCATTAAGGCATTCTGGGAAATTTTCCAACCTATTTCTGTATCTGTTATCTTGGCATTCCTAGGTAACATGGTTGCAACAACGTCACTAAAGAAAGATCAACCATTTGATCTCAGTTTCTTTTATCATACATAAACATTTTTTTCTAGCCTCCCTCTAAGCACAAAAGAGCAGCAATGACAGCCCTTGGTAGGAATCACAGTACAAAATACCTCCTGCCCCACCTTCTGCTTAGTGGGGAGTGGAAGGGTCTCACACCAGTGTTGTCATTTCTATACAAATCACATTAATTTGTGCTGTTTTTAGCAAGAGCAACCAACAAACAAAGAAATATAGTAACCCTATTGTACAAATAGTTGTACAGTAACAATATAACTTGAAATAAAATGTCATATTTACTGTGACCATCATATTTACTGTGACTGATACCTGATACATGCTCTAAACTGCCCCAAAGGTACAGGATATTCTGAGGGAGGGGTTTCTACTTTTTAATGTAGTAAAGTCTCAGTATTTTAATGCCTCCTAAATCTATCTGACTGTGCAAGGAAGAAACCAGGCCTGTGCTCCTAGGTGGAGACAGGACTTTGTTTCTTCCTGAATTCAGTCTGTTTCAGGTGTAGCAGTAAACAACTGAACAGAAATAATTGGCAAAGGAGGATGTCAGGCAAGAAAGCACAGAGGACAGCAGTACTGTTAAAGCTGTAAAAAGTCCATGCTTTTGTTTCAGCAACATTGAATTTCATACAGCCATCACTTATGCCTTTAATTATTACACAAACAGAGCAAGCTGGCATGATGTTCTGTGTTGCTCCAGGAGCATAGGTAGCTGCAATCACGCAGACATAATTTATGCACTTACACATTTGCAAAAACCTTCCAGTGGTTCTGACAGAAGACAGGCACTTGGATTCCTTAATGAAGTGGCAGCCAAAGACTATTTATTTATTTCTTTAGCTATCTTGTCTGCTTTAATTGGCTCATTGGGAGCACGCTTGGAAAGCAGCTGCAGAGCAGCAGCACAGCATCACCATACAGGTGGCTCTCTGAACTGTTGGTGGATGGTCCTAGGAAACATCTTCCTTTTAAGCTCAGGTGTCAGAGGGGCTGAAATTGAAGACAACTGGTAAGGAGAGGACAGCAGAATCTGTGTTTGTTTCCATTTTTGAGTGATAGTGAAGGTTAAATTAAAAGATTTAAAACTACTCTTCCCCAGCTCTGTGGTGTGTTGACTGCATCTGGAGCGACATCTTTCCAACAAAGCCTAGGGACAGAGCAACATGGGATGTAGGCAATCTAGAAATGGCTCCTGGCTCCATCAGTGACCTTGCCCTGTGCATCATCCTGAGTAAGAACATACATTCACTTCTTCTACCCTTTCTCTGCCCTTTGCTTTTTGGGCTGAACTTTTTATTTTTGAGGCAGAAACTGAGACACTTTTATATAACCAGTCATAGTGGGACTGCCATCCAGAGAATAAAACAAGACTGTCCTGGAAAACAACACTGAACTCCCACAAACCTGAGTTCTCATGCAGTGAATACAGTTACCTCCTCCAGAACTGAATTTGGCCTATTTCAAAAGGTACTGAGACAGGAAAATAACCTAATTTCTTGGGGTAAGAGCATCCCAGTGGGAAAGCTTGCAGTTATTACCTTTAAAAAATTAGACTATTAATTTTTCTTTGACATTTTCTAATGTCAAATAATAATCAGTAAATTTAGCTGTTTTCTGGTAAGATTAAAACCAAAGCAGGGAGGGAAGAACAGAGAAAACTTTTTTCACTACACAGTGCTGAATTAACTGAACCTGAAATGCTATGCGAATGTGCACCGCTGCCAGTGAAATTTAGAAAGAAGAGAAGCAAGAGCTCTCAGGCAGGTTTCCTGCCTGTCCCACTTCCAGTCTCTTGGCAGTTCTCTTCCCTGGGGAAAAGACACCAAGGAAAGTAGTCTGCCTGGCCAACAGATCACTGGCAGACAGAAGTTTTGTGAACTTCCAGGGCTGAAAGCCTCAGCAGAGCTCGCTGCGCCGCCTATGTTAGTCAAAGGTAAGGATGTTTTCAGTGCTGACAGAAACGACTTAGAATGCTGTAGTTTTCCTTGGGAATTAGGGCAAATACATACTGTGAAATCTCCGTTTCATTTATCAGCATTGATTTCAAGTTTTGTATGAATCCCTAATTACACTGATGTGGTTTTATTAGCGATACCCAGGAAGGCAATCAGAGATATTCTCCAATGGTAAAAGCTTGGCTTTCAGTAGCAAAGGCTCTCCAGCTTGTCAGCAGACTCCTACGGTAGCACATTGCATTTCACAATGTAGTTCTTGTATTGGACTGATTTTCCCTCCATTAAAGGTTAATCAATCACAGGAAAATAGAATTTCACCTCCATAACAATGGTGACAAATCATTTATTTTCGTTCAGTGGCAAAGCTGCTAGCACTCCCTGGACAATAAACTACAAAGATTTATTAACCTAATACTAATAAAATCTAACAGTTACAGGAAAATCGCTCAGTGAGTAGCAAGAACATGCAAATAATATTGTTAATAGAGTACTCAAGCTGCTACAGAATTTGAGGGGGGGGAAAAGAAAAAAGATATGATTGCTTTTTTACTGCCTCTGGGCAAATGCTAATTGCATCCTGTAGTTCCAAGCACATTTCCTTAGTTAGTCTAGAGGGTAGGTACACAAATGTAATAGGAATTCTGTGCAACAAGTATGCCACAGCTTTTTATCTCAAGGACTCTTGCAACTTGCAGATGACCATCTGATGGCTGTGTGAGCTCTCTGCTACTGGTCTGACACCAGTATGGGTCTGCTTCAGCAGCAACATGCAATCTAGAGTCAATACCTAGGCTGAGCAGCTATGAATTCTGCTGTACTAAAGCTGAATCTGCAAATAACAGGAACCACAATTCTTTGTGGCAGATTTGAAAATTGATGAAATGGTGACTGATGATGCAATAAAAGTTACAGTGATGGAGGAAGCAGCATTTTGGTGTTGTGGCCTTTGACATGTTTGTGGCCTTGTCAACATGCTGGGCAAAGCAGCTGTTGCAATCACAAGTGATGGCTTGGGTTGCCTTGGCTCCCAAGGCCTCTAGGAAGACCTAATTTTCACAGGCTGGACTGGTTCCCCCATGGCAGGAAGGAAGAGGCCATGCACCAGTGCTCACCTTGGCCATGGTGGGAAACATCAGCCCTACAGCCTCAAGTGGTGAGGAAACCCTTGTGAATCACAGCTAGCCACAGTAATGTGTACCAAGTGATACATCAGTGATGTACAAAAAAGGAAAGAAAAAGCCATGGATGTGTCCTGCGCTGCTGGGGCCACATCAGCACCAAGCCAGCATGGAGAGGCTGTCTGCAGCCTCCTGCAAACACAATGGAAGAAATGCCTCCCATGCAAATACCTTCACCCTCGTATCACCTATTCTTTTGCTTTTTCTTCTTTTATTTTTCTTCCATTCTTTTCTACATATCATATAACATTTTTAAACTATTGCACGTTGTGAATAGTTGGAAAACATCTATTTAGTTTCTTTTTCTAACAAAATACCTGCTGCATTTCCTGACATATACTGGTCAGGCATTAGGTGGCAGTATGAGCTGGAGACGTCAGCATGGGGCAACAGGAAAGATACTTGTATTCCTAGTTCCAGTGGTAACCTGGAAAAATTCTCCACATTTGCTGCTTCTGTTCAAAAAAATGGATGTGTAAGTAACGATCTACTGATGTCCTGTGAAGATTAATTAGCTAAAATGTTAACAGAGCTCTGTGCTTGAAAAATGTACTCTGTGAGCAAAGAAATAGTCAAGTAGCAATTTTTTCTTTGACATCAGTTTTAATGTCACACTTTTTGTCCTTGGTTCCTGCAGTGACACATTTGATCCATAACTCAGACCACAGATTCTCAACTGTTCTATTTTTAGATTTCAGAGACTCAGACAGGAATTTATAGTTAAATCTAACTTCCCAAACTGCTGTCTGACAGGACTGATCAGAGTTAAGTACACAGTGCTTAGTGAGGAGCTGACAAAGTACTTTCATAAAGTCATCACAAGTTAAAGATGGAAAAGACCCAGTAGGCCATCTAACTCATCTCCCTGCCTTGGAAAGATTTGCCTTTATTGCACATTTTACTAGTGCTTTATCAAGTCTGGTGCAAATGTCACCTGAAGTTTTCAAAGGGAATCTCCTGGCTGACAGCCAAACAACACTCAGATTTCCAGACTACATTTTTCCCCCAGTTTCAGCCCAGAACTTCCACCAATGTACCTCAGTCAAACTCTCTTCACTTTTCATACAATGAGCTCAAAGAAAAATTCAGATAAAGCCAGGGAAGAATCAGAATACTCCAGCTACATTCTGATCCAAATGCACTTACACCTACGTCTGGGTGCTGCCAAGGCCCATTTCAGTCACCCCAGGTTTACCTTGCATTAATACTATTCTCACTCACAGAGGAGTATCTGCATAGTCAGGAAGGCAGAACAGAAAAGCAGATGCTGTGCCTAGGAATGGGCAGGAGGCTTTCGAAGTGGCAGAGCCCAATCTCTCGCTTATGTTTCTGCATCTGAAATCCAGAGCTGGTTCCAGCCATAATGCCACTGTATTACACTGCAGACTAATTTCACTTGCTCTGTGCTCCCATCTTTGAACATTTCTTATCTTTCAGCTTAGGTGCTCCATATGATTCTACTTTCTTTTGGATTACTTCCATCTATCCTTCTGTCTCAGTGAAATAATTCACATATTTTCAATGCAAATCTCCCACTGTTATCCTATGCCCATGCTGTACCCTTGACAGACTTTGCCTCTTCTATTTCCTCCAGGGCAGTTTCTTATACATTCACATCATCTGCAGTTTCCCTTGCTCTCTCATTAATGAGGATACCAGCATTAAAACAAGCTCAACACAAATCCCCTTCTCATCCTTTTTCCTATAGGATTCATTTCCTCCTCATATATTTTTGAAAAAACCTCACTCCTCTCAGAACTCCCGGGTAGTAGGAAGTTATTCAGCCTCTCTGCTGCTCTCATTGCTCCAAGTCCTACCTCACAAACCCTTCCCACTTCCTTTTTCATTTTATTCTCAGTCAGTGGAACATACTTGTAGCTTACAAAAAGGTGCGCTCGAAAGGTGCTTCTTTTCCATACACATCTGAGGACATAGAACAATATTCTCAACTTTCAAAACACTGTAAATAATTGATTTAAGTATTAAGTAAGACTGCATCCCCTGCCTGTCTTTATCAGTGTACGAATGATCAAGCAGTTTTGACTCACATATTATTTGGGATGCTGACAGCAGTTTTCACAGATGCATGGCTTCTGAGGTCAGCAAGCATGACTCCTGAGAAGTAGTCCCCCATTTAAGTTCTCATTTAAATGCAGCCAGAAGAAAAACAAAACAAAATTTAAAAATCCTTGTTGTGCAAATTGTCGTATCATAAACTTTAATGAGAGCCTAACCTCACCATTAAATTTGATGTCTTATTTATAGTCTTTTTTTTTTTCTTCAAGACTGCAGAGAACTATTACAAAAGCTTTTCTCCATAGCAGGCTCTTGCAGACTCTAAGTAACTTACCCTTTCACTTTCATTTGATAAGGCAGATGTTAGCTCCTGCACCTAAAATAATATTTTCCAGCTTACTGGCTTTTCTCATAACTTCTCACTGAATCTGTTTCAGATTGCCACCATCCTTCTCAAATTGTGGATGGAAAACTGGACACAATCTTCTATTAACTCTGCAGTGGCACACACAAAGATAACATCCTCACACCTTTGCTGTTGGACCTGTATTGAGTCCAAGGGCTGCACAATGGACTGCTTGTCTAGGAGAGTCCAGCACTGCTTCCAATCCATTGTGGAGATGCTACTGCCTGGGGAGCAGGAAGATTTCTTCCCTTGTGCTTTGGGTTTTTTGTTTGTTTGTTTTTTATTGTTGTTGTTTTCTTTTTTCCTCTAAATTGTACCCAGAACATATCCCTGCATAATAAACTTCAGCTTATGATCTATGTTGTTTAACTTATTCCTATTTTATCCAGAGAATCACACTGATCTGGGGTTTTTTTGTTTGCTTTTTTTTCAATCACTGTGATTGTTATTGGTACCATGTTTCTGGGTTGCCAGTGGTTAACACCTGCATATGTGGCTAAGAAGCAGTCACTACTGACCACTCTGGGGACACAGGTCCTTGCTCATAGTTACCTAGTTTGTGACCATGATTAAAGAGCTGTCAGCTAGCTTACTTTTAACATGAGCTATAGTAATTTCATAGCATTCTTGTTATTCACAATACTGTGAAAGATGTAGTGAAATCCCTACCAGATGTCTAAGTACAATATATCATCAGTGCTATCCAAGAGAATACTGTATCTAGCCATCTATTACAAATATTAAAGCACCCACTGAAGCTTTTTAATAAATAGTAATAATTATAAACTCATTAATTCCCCTCCTTCATTTGTTTTATTGTTTTCCACTTAAAATATTTTACCCAGAATTAACATCAGAGTGAGAAATAGCACTTGAAAGCATCTGTGGCATGCCATCTTCTGTTTGTAAGTACTGGCACAGCTCCAGAGATTCCCCTTTGTCTAAAGAGTTATTTAAAATCCATCTTTGAAATACCAAGCTCCCCAGCCAGCTCATTTAATACTCCTAGGTCTCAAGAGAGCCAAACTGTTTATTTCTCTCACTTTAACAGGAATCTTTAACAAGGCTTTTCTCTAAAATATCTCCAAGATGTCTGAGGGCAGAGTGGTGCTCTAATGGAAGCACCTGTAATACTCCAGATTTCATGGAGGCACTCTCAAAACTTGCTTGGGCTGCCACCCGCCCCAGCAGCAGTGCTATACTCATGGCATCTGTAATATGGGTACTAACCTCCTCAAAACAACCAAACCAGTAGTTTTGCTCACCTATTTTACTGGCAAGTCCTGCTCAAACAGGCACATTCCAGAGGGGCACACCAGACATCTTCTAAATCCCCTTTAGATTAGACCTTTCACAAAGCACAAAAAAGGGAACTGAGAAGGCAGAGACAGCCCCTCAGAGCTACTTGCTTTAGTTTGGTGAGGCAGAACTTGATTCTAAGAGAGGCTCCTGCTTAGAACATCCCAGATAAACTCCCATCAGCCTGACTTTTAAATGTGGTGAAGGCTTCCAGCTGTGCTCCATAAAGTACCCACCCTAATAATGGAGCCAAGACAAGGAGTCTGCTCTCTTTGTTGGACAGTGGCCTCAGATAAAGAATAAAAGTCCCAGATCCCATTTCACATACAACCTGGTCTCTGGTTTTCTATGAAGCTTCTGTGTTAAGACAATATTCAACAAGCAGGGGAAGCAGAGGAAAAGTTGAGAGGCTGAAGGCTGATTTGCCCTACAGAAATGGTGGGTGAAAATAAATGATATAGGAAATCATATAAAAATAATCCACCAAAAGAATAAGTTGAAAATTCATACTAATCCCATTTAGAGCTGATAATTCTCAGTATATGCTTATTTATAGGACTATAATCCTGGAGTAGTAAATAGTGCTTTTCTTCATCCTCCTGTGAAGATAACAGGATAGAAAGAGAGGTCTGTAACATGTAAAAAGAGAGAAAACGGAAAAAAAATGAAGAAATTGATCATGTAATTAAAATAGATTTGTTTTGTTCTAAAACAATCTTACATAATGGAGATTTACAAGGGATTGCTTTCACAAAATATATATAGTACACTAAAGATGAGGAAAAAATAGCTCCAACGTGTTATGTTTAAGCCATCAGACAGTGCACAAGTAGCCTTTGTCGAAAGTAAAACCAGGCAGTTACAGCTGAGGCTTGTTAGCAGGGACAACTGCTACCACTACAACCAAGTACAAGCTTCTGTGTGCCTGCAAGAACATGAGCTGCACAAACTCCTCCATTCTTCCTTCCACACCAGCTCCCAAGGTGTACTCTGCACAGCAGTCCCTCTGGGGTTTCACCCTGGGTCACTGCCCATGATGCACTAGTTGAAAATTGGTTCAGAGAGGGAGGAGAAATGAAGGGAAAAGCATGGCTAAATCAGAAACTGAAAATGAAATTTCCTGGTTGGCCATATATCTGAATGAAGAATGTCCTCTTGTAGTGGATTTCTGAGAGCCTGGCCCCACCCCTAGGGGAAAATGCTGCTTTTGTGCCAAAACACAGCTCTAGGTTGAGCTGAAAAAAAAAACCCAAACCATTAAGCTTTTGAACTGCTGCCTAAAAAAAGCAATGCTTAATTAAAGATCCTACTTTTTATCCACCCAAAACCTGACTGCTCTCCATGAGGCAACATTCAGAGATGGCCCAGAATTAAGCAGATTTGACCCCTGACTCCAGCACTGCTAAAACTCCTGCTGAGGAGCCCTGCTTTTATTCATGTAATAGTCATGATTTCGGTTTGAATTCTCAACCTGTGGAGCAAGGAACACTATAAAAACCCTCTATTGGAGATACACCACAAACAAGCCTTTCTTTTGCTATGATGGTGGTACCCTGGCTGTGAGATGCACAGATTTCCTACTCTCTTCCATGTTCTGCAGGGAACCACCAGTTGTTCCCACATTCTTGGGGGGACATATTCAATGAGGCCAGCACCCACAACTGCCTTAGGAGAGCCTGACCTGTAGCTTTCTGCTTGCAGGCAAATGCCAGTGTTCAATGGCATGAAGTCTGATCCTTTAACATACATCTGCAGCTGGGAAGTTGAAATTGTTCCCCAAAGGGATCAGAGAATGATGTAGGGTGAGCTGAATTTTACTCCTTCTACCATTTCGGAGGCAACAGCAGAGCAGAGCAGATATCCCTCAGTTAGAAATTCCCAAGGTAAGCTCCTGTTGAGGCAGTTGTGCTGCTGCAGCAGCATGAATCTCAGCTTGAAGTCTCTGTTCTCTGACTCATTTAGCTTCTGCAGCCTGCTTTACTGCATGCTGTAGGTAGGTGCTCTGCCCTGTCACCAAGGCCACTTGAGCTGGCTGGAAACACTGCTGCCTGCTAGGAGGGAATGCAGAGCCCCTGTGGGTAACAATTTACATCTATTCTGTCTCTGTACAACAGGGACATTGAGAATGACTGCTTACCTTTGTAGTGCTTTGAGGGTAATCATGTATGCAATTTTCTACTCATCAGTTACATTATGCCTTAGGAAGTCAGCTGGTTCACAGAGAATCTGATTATGCAGGTCTGGAAGCAGTGCTCACCTACAAATTAGACAGAAAACTCTTGACCTTATCTCCTTGCTCCTATGAGGGTTGTCTGGTGGTCATCCGTGCGCTGGCTATGTGAGGGGTGATGAGCACACGCTGAGGAGGCAGCCTGGAAGGGCACAGCCCTGCAGCACAGCTCTGCCAGCCCCTGCTCCAAGGCTTCCAAAAGAACGGCAGCAGCCTGCTCTCCAGGCAGCACTTGATTGGACGCTGGCACTGTTCCCAAACTGGTGGCATCTGTGCTGTGCCCCTGCATGTGTACATGGGAACCTCTGCTGGCCATCTGCCAAAATTGCTTTACAAATCTGTGCATCAGAGGGGACTGAAATGCAGCCTGCAGTCACTGTGAGCAGGGCTGTGAGAAGAAAGGGAAGTGACAGGATCTGCTCCTAGGCTGGCCTTGGCGTGCTTGATGAAGAAAGGAAGCTTTCCAAATTAAAAGAAGAAGCCTCTATTAAAAAAAAAAAAAAAAAAAAAAAGAATGCAATTGTAATATCCCATGTGCTTGGGTTCTGAACAATCCCAGTTTCCATGCAATTTGTTTTTTCCTATTGCAAAAAATCATTCACATGCAACATAACAATCTGGAAACAGCACTAACCTACCAGACTTAGAGCAAGAGTATTCCTCTCCTGAGTAACTTACAAAGATAATAGGCTGCTCTTCAACATCCAGTCTGGATAAAAGAGATGCTGCACTAGGAGAACTCGAATTGGAACATGCTAGCTACTTTTGGGCTACTGTATATTCCAATGTAGAGCTGCTTTGCAGTGGTAAGCGGGATGACTAGCTAAGAAATAATTCCTGTATTAGTCTGCTCTTTCTCATATAACTGCCTGGCAATCTACTGCTCTTTCTGATGAGACTTTTTCCCGTTGTTCAGGCTGGGCTTTGCACCTTGATGGAAGCCTATGCTGCAAAACAGACATTACAACTCCTTTTGCTGATTACAGGGTGGCTCATGGAAATGTCAATGAGTGACTGCTTTTGCTTTTTGAGTGCTAGTAAGACTCCAGCTGGTCTCTTAATTTCCTGGTTAATGGCAACTGAAAGCAGCTACCATCTGCTTGCATGGCGTTTATCTCTGGAGACTTGGTATCAGCAGTCAGTCACACATTCCTATGTCTGTACAGACTACTTTCAGCAAGAAGTTTCAATGGTCTAAGGGGATGCAGACCACTGAATTACAGTTTACAGACAAGCAACAGTTTTCCCTTGGCAGTAGCTGTGTGGGAAAAACATGGGGCCAGTCACTAATGCTGACAGTGGTCCATCTTCTTTCTGTCTGAGTAGGTAGGAGGGAGCAATGTGGTCAGGACAGAAGCTTGCATAAACCTCCAAGCTAAATTTGTCTTTGAAGCTGTTTAGATGCAGTGAGAATAATACTTGACATCTGCCAAGGACTTGTCTTAGCTGCTGTTGAGGCACTATCATACAAGCACACATCATTAACTATTTAGAAATTTGTATGCCCAGAACTTCACTCCTCTATTTACAGCGCCTTCTTCAACAAAAAGCTGCATTTTGCTGTTGTTGGCCCAGTTCCACTCCCACAAAAAAACACCAATTGAATATTGCAGGATTGATACTCTGCTCCACCTTGTACTTGAAAATAAGAGTTTTTTCACAGTCAAAGCCCACAGTTGATTTTAACAAAATCAGAACTAGGTCCAGAAATGAATTAGCAGCTCTTGAAGGACAGTTCCTATAGCTGAGTCCAAGAGAACTAGTGCTGATCATAGGTGCTCCTGAATAAATGATGTCTGTCACTCAAAATTGCTGCTAATTGCAGAGAGGCATTTTGGAGCTGGTCGCAATACTTGTTTATGTATGATTAAGACATAACAAGATAGCAGCTGAAGAAAAAATATACAAAAAGATCAAATAATGGAAGGGTGATTACATTGCTGGAATTGTTGCTGACTGCTCCCACCAAATTGCACGGTGAAATTAAAATAATCCCAATATTCAGTGGGATACTGTATACAGCTGAAGGATTCTATATTAGATGGTTATATCCCAGACAAGTTTAAGTGCCATTTTACTCAAATGCCACCTACAATGTTTTAGGTAGAATTAAATTAACTATTAGTAAAATGATTTTAGGCAAAGTAAAATTAATTATTACATTTCTTTTCCTGGAGTGAATGTGATTTGCAGGATGAAAAAGTAACCTGCTTTGCTTTAGGTCAGTTGGATATTTCCATCTTGCTTCAAGTTCCAAAGAGCCATTTTGCTGCCATAATTCCTATTCCAATGTCCTGACAGAACCAGGTCCTGACTCTTATTATATAGTCCCAGAAGGAAAAGTAGAGTTCACCCATGTGTCAATTAACTTAGAAATACTTTGGAAATGATAGTATCTCCTACTTCCATTACAGAACTTGGCATCAAGGCTTGTCTGACTCAGCAAGCTTTTTCCATTTAAGAGGTGATCATCAATCTTTTTCTTGGAAAAAAAAAACAACACCCTAACAGAGGTGCTTATCATAACATTTTATCCAGAACAAGTTTGAAGGTGCATTTATTGTTTCCAGAGTATAAAGATATTTGTGGCTAAGCAATTTGCATGTCTTGTTACAAAAGAAAAGAGAAGAAAAGTAAAAGAAGAAAAAGAAGAAAAGAAAAAAAAAAAAAAGAGAGAGGGGGGAGGAAAAAAAGGAAAAAAAGAAGAATAAAAGAAAACAAGAAAACCAAGAAGCCTAAAAGTATGATTGAAATTTGAACATGGGTTAATTCCTTTCACAGTTCCATTGATGTGAATGTAGGGATTCTGGGAGGTCTGTGGGCATAAACCACTTCAAGCTCCTAACATTTTCCCCTTTGTATGAAAGCTTATCTGGGAAAAAGCATTTCTGCAATGGCAGAAATTAATGAGATGAAAAACAAAATCAAATTATTTTTTGTTCAAAGCTCTTTGACCAGCAATCTGAGAAAGTCACTGGAAAAGCACAAACTTTCTCCCACTCATTCCCATAAATATGCCTCAATACTTGACAACTGTGTAAGTAAGTGGTGGATTAGTGACCTTGAATATCTCAGCATTAAATCAGTGCCTAGCAGTACTACCAAACTGATTTTATACAATCAGATAACAATAGGTGGCAAATTCTATTTACTATCAGGCAACTAAGTGCAAAATGTGAAGAGTTACATCTGGTCTGCTGTTTCCTCGAACAGGTTTATAGGACTGCTAAATGCATGGCTGATTCCAGCATTTATACTGCAACAAATCTAGGAGACCTATTAAAAAAAGTAGTGAGAAGGAGTGTGGTAAAAATCTGGCTTTGTTTCTTTCTGATTTGCTTGTGTCTGCTGACACAAAACCGCTTCCCTCCCTTGTGACCAGAGTTGTGCCACTGCCTGGTTGGAAGCGCGACCTAAATTGAAAGATTGTTTTCTGATCTAAACTGCAAGGCTGCGTTTTGAATATTTAAATCACAGGGATTACACTGCTTCCCAGCAGCATCTTATGACTGCTAAGTAAGCTGCTCATGGCTCTTTCAGATGGCTGATGCTTCTCATGGGATACTCTCCCATTCAGAAAGCCAGATCTGAACAGAGCAGTACTGCTAAAATGGGCATAGATGTGTAGCCGCTGGGCAGTGTGCAGGAGCAGGCTGCAGGAGCAGACTAAAGCCCACAGATTGAATTCAGTGCCCCACAGTGTCAATGCTAGGGGTTCAGCAGTCATGTTGAATGTTTCAAAATCATGTAAACTACTCCATTTTTTTCTGCTGTACTTGCCTTCTCTTGCTGCCTCTCTGTTATTTCAACAGAAGAAGGAATATGGCATTTATGACCAGAACTGCCTACCTGCAGCTCTACACTCCAACAGGCAGAGAAAAGATGGAATGACCTAAAATAAACCATTTTCTGCAGTAAAGCATCTTAATCAAAAAGAGCCTAGAAGTGTGCTGTCTCTAGCCTTATTTTCACCTGTATTTCTTTAAATTTTATTCTCCAGCCTGTCTATAAAATTTGCCAGAATATCTGGACTCACTTTCTCCCTCTTTTTTTTTTCTTTTTCTGTTTTATACCAGATAAGACAGAGAGGCCTGCGGATTAAATACAGCTTAGAGATAAGAGGTGATAATACATCTAAATGAAAGTGCTATATATCTGAAGTTCGCTTACTTGTCCTGACTCCCTCCAAAACTCCAGTTGCCTGCAGTTAGCAGTAGCACAGTGAGGGCTCTAGCAGCCTTGCAGTGCAGGACAGCAGATGGACATGGTAAGGAACAGCCAGTGCCCCAGAGCAGGCAGGGCAGGGGATGGGAGGATGGAGATCACTGGCTTGTGTGGGAGCAGAAGCCATGTTTGCTTTCACAGAGCCCACAAAGAGTCCTGGTGTGTGTTTGATTCAAGTCACTTTCCTTGAATCTTTGATGCTAACACTTGAGATGTAGACGCAAGTCTGCTAAAAAAGGAATGCTTTGACAGTACTGAAATTCAAACTATACTCTGAACATTAACGTTTACTATTACTTTGTAAATAAGGTTATCAAAGACGTTGATAAAGAAGAAAGCTGACAGTGTCAAAGCTGATCACATACTGCAGCAGCAGCTCTACTCTTGACTGCTTTTTGAAAACTCTGAGAATTTGGTATCCAAAAATAATGTTGCAGGAGCAGAAAAAATAGGTGTTTCCTGGAATGACCTATTTTCACTGTAAGCTTCAATAAAAAAGTAATAAAAATTTGCATGAGACTGGTGAAACTTTGGAGAAAGTAAGATTTCAGTCAGGGAAAGGGAAGCTGCCAGATACCATCTGCTCAGCCTGCAGGGCAAGGTGTGAGCACTGACTGCTTTTCTGCTTTATTTGAATCATATAATTATTTGAGTTGGAAGAGACACTTGAAGGCCATCTAGTCCAATTCTCCTGCAATGAACAGGGACACCTACAGCTTCTATAGGTTGCAATCCTGACCTTGAATGTCTCCATGGACAGGGCATCCATCAGCTCTCTGGGCAACCTGCTGCAGTGCTTTTTCCCTCCTTTTTTTAAGGGTTGCTGACCATGCCAATGCAAGGCAGCTTTCCACAGCTCAAATGTGGTCGTTTGAAATGCTGAACTGATCATGACCTCCTCCTTCCTGCCTTCACCTTGCTGCTTCCTAACTCACTTCTCTCCTCTCTTCATTCTCCTTGAGTTTTCTGCTCCCATGTCAGTTCTCTTTACCTTGCTGAGTCCTCCTGATAATGAGATGACTATTTAGATAGCTGTAAATTGCAAGGATGCTCCAGAACATTATGCATCTTTACCAGATATGTTCATAATTTAATGTTGTGTATTACAGTTACCTTTTTTTTTCTCAGTTTTATTTATTTAATTACAGTTGAATTCCAATTAGCTGTCAAAATAATAGTCTTCTTTTTCAGCTGCGGCTACCAGGCTAAAATATGTTTTCAGGTAGAGTGTTATTCCATATTCAGAAATCCAAAATCTTTCTGTGTTAGTCCAGAAGAAGCCACGTTGTGTGCAGTTTAAGTTCCTTTTACAAATATGCACTATGCTATCGTACTTTAAGAGGAAGGGAACTATTCTTTATAGACAAAAGCACAGTCAATATCTTCAAGGTACTTTAATGAGATCTAGTCCCAGCTGCATAAATTAAGTCTCAAGAATGAGTGGAATAAATATACTCCTATTTTAGTTCTTGAAAAAAAGATGTGCTTAGAAAATTAGAAACTTTGAAAAATTGATTTTTAATGACCAAATGTTAAAACAATCTTTCTCTACCTACAATCAAGCTTAAAAAAAAAAAATCAGCAATCTAGGCCTTTCACATCCAGTGGTGCCAAAAAAATAAAAAGGAGAAAACTCAAGGACGTTTCAGGAAAGAGTCAACAACTGAATAAGGACAGTAACTATGGCAGAAGTCAGAAATGCAGTCACATTTCTGATCACTAATAAAACAAACCTTAATAGCTTAATTTATTAAGTTATAACAGAGGGAAATGATCTCTGTGGATTCAGATACAGATTCAAAACCACCAGGAGGGTGTTTTCTCTGAAAGCTCACTTGTCTTCACTGAGCCCTTCTGGGGCACGGGTAGGAGATGGTTAAGCAACGACGCACTCAGGGATGTGCATCTCTTGTTCTGAACAGTGAGAGCACAGTGCTCCTAGGAGTTCCCCAAAGCTCTAGCTGTGCTTGGAGTTGGTTGCCATTGGAACAGCATGGCTTGCCTCTGTTAAGAGGCATTGCTAGAGCTTAGCCCACTGCACTGAACACTTACACAATACTTGACAATGGGGATTTGCTCTGTGCAGCCTCACCTTCTGTTTCAAGGAAATACAGAGAAATTTTGCAGCACTTCTTCTAAAATGAAAGTAGTTTGCAAGGGGCTCCCGTGTGAGTTTGCTCTCAGCTTATCTTTCTTAGGTTATTTTGTTTATTTTTTTGTCTGATCCAGGTAAATGACTGGAGTCAGAGGAGTGACCACACTATGCTAATACTACAGAAACTAAAGAATATGTAGTACATGTGGCTTTTAGTTGCAACATGTTTTGCAAATTCTGACTTTCAGGTTTGCATGGAGCCAATCAGAGGTAGACCCTCACAAAGCAAAAGAGAAGTTCATGCAAAAAGAATTTAACTATGGACAAAATACAGCTGATCACTGTGTATTAGTCATTTTCATCAACACAGTTATCTACAGCAAGGGAAACATGTGCAGCTAAATGAAGCAGTTGTTTGAAATCCTGTCCCAGTCCTGCACCTATGAAATGGCTATGAGGTTATAGTAATAGTGTTCCAGTATACAAGTAATAATGCTGAAAGAAAGAGATCTGTGTGCCAAGATGCTACAGAGAAAGTGGCAATTAAGTGTATATAGTGCTGTTCTCTTATGAGAAACACAATTACATAATCTTATTACACTGTAGTATTTTTCACAGCCTGCTTTTGCATATATGCCATTTGAGAAAGACAATAAATTATCTGGAGATGTTTATCCAGATAAACTGGAGGTTACTCACCTATTAGAGATTCAGTGCTCAGAAAGTTTTAAATAAAGTCAGCCCAAAGAAAGGAAAAGTAATCAAAAGCGCCATTAGAGGAACAGAATAAAATTTATTTTTTAATTAAATTTTTTCATGACTCACTAGGAGTTGCAAACCATGTGCAGGTATAAGTACGAAATGCTTCTAAGTTAAAGGATGCTGCTGAACAGGACTAGTTAATGGTATGCTGAATATACATTGCATCTCACCCTCTTTCCTTCACCAAGCAAATGGGAAAAGCTCTTCTTAGTTCTAATCAGTCTTCTCTTTTTCATGCTAACGGCAGAAATAAAGATAATGGAAAGAGAGATACAGTGATGTCCTGCACTGAATTTCTTTCCATCAGCTATGCTGTGTTACTTGATGGCAGGAAAACAAAGGGTGGAGGAATCATAGAATGGTTTGAGTTGGAAGGGACCTTAGGGATCACCCAGTCCCAGACCCCAGTCCCCCTACCAGCTCAGGCTGCCTAGGGTACAATCCAGTCTGGCCTTGGGCACCTCCAGGAATGGGGCAGCCACAGCTTCTCTGGGCAGCAGTGCCCAGGGCCTCATTGCGCTCTGAGTAAAGAATTTCCTCCTAATAATCCCTCCTCTATTTAGTTTAAAACCATTCCCCCTTGTCCTATCACTATCAGATTGTGTAAATAAAATGGTTTATCATCTTATTTATAAGGTCCCTTTAAGTACTACAGTGAGGTTTATTCAAAGCCCTTTCAGTGGCATCCTTCCTGTTACAAAGAAGAAAAAAAAGGGCATGTGTCACCCATGTGTCGCCCACATGTCAGTTCCATGTCAGCCTAATAATGATAGTTTTCGGCTTGATGTATAAGCTAAGAACAGGATGAAAAGTCTGAAAAGCTTGCAAGAGAACTCAGTGTATCGTCCTTTTCTGCTTTTGAAATTGTAGTAAATCAAACCAAGTGTAGAAGTTCACAAAGAAAAGGAAAATATATGAGCAGTGCCTTCAAAATGGACATTTGCAATCAGGGTAGTTCAGCTGGATCCAGAGGATTTATCTTTAGCCTCCTTCAATAAATTCACTGTTAGCATCAGAATACAGATATTCTTCATCTGTTTGAGTCTATTCAGAGACTTCAGGTTTAGATTGTGAATACTTCACCTGTTTTCAGGAGACTCATTTTTTATACAAACTCTGAAGCAGTGCTTCTTAAATCTTTTGCGAGTGCATCTCCTTTTGGGCTGCCTTCCTTTCTAAGAGTTTGTAAGAGCAAACCAGGAGAAAAGCTGCATTTAACTGCCGGCAGGACATCAGTCCCAGCAAGATGGGTATTAGAATCAGTGCAACCCTGACTGCAGATGTAAAGTTCACGCATACTGCTCTGTGATCTTGATGATTACTGCTCACTGACTGAGGCATATATGCCTGGAGTATAAGGAACAAGAGGGTTACTCATAAAGCTTCTCTTTTCTCCTGCCATTCAATCAACAATATCAGCCACACTGAGGTGTACAAGATAGCCATAAAGAACATATAAATCACAATTATAGCTATGCAGGAAGTCAAATATTTCTGGGAGAGCTATGAGTAAACCTGAACTCACAGGCTGCTCTGCTATTTTTTAGAGTTCTACAGGGCTTTGTGGCACCTCATCAGCAGTTTGCAATGATCTTCACTGCCAACACCAACCCTGGCACAGTCCTGCTCAGCAGGCTCTGTGGCCCATTGAAGAATGCTGGAGAAAATAGCCCAACGCCTGCAGGAACTCACAGAAGAGAACAAATCTTCATTCTGGTATCAAATTCTGATTTCACCGTTTTAATAGAGCCTCAGTAACTTAAACGACTTCAGCTGAACCTTGAAATGCCTTCACAAGTCTCTCTCAGTTTCTTAATCATGTTTTAGTCATTTATATTAGGAGATTTGCTGAAGTATGTTCCATGTAAATTCAGTCTTGGCCCTCTGTACAGATTCATAATTGGAGATGAGCAGTCAGGAGCGATATAAATAGCTATCACAGCCTAATTGAGGACAGCCTCAGTGTAAGGAACTAAAAGATAAGAATGAGACTACACAGAGAACCTTAAACTTCTGATTTAAAAACTAATTAAAACAATTTATTTTGAAAGAAAGAGGAGAGTGATAAGACAGGAAAATCTCCTCTGAAACAATTTCAAGGATTGCAGCTAGGAGAAGCCTGTCACCGAGACAAAACAAATGGGGTTTTACAGTCAGGGCAGGAATTCAGTAAACATGAAGAGGGTGTCACTTGCCCAATTAGATCAGCCCAAAATGTAAAACCACAAAGGTCATGCCAATTATAATGACAGTGTTAGGAGAATTAATTAAAAGCTTGGGAATTGATTTCCTCAAAGAAGCAAAAAGTGAAGAAATGACAAAAAAGATAGTAACATCAGCAGACAAAGACATACAAAGTTTTAGGGAGGCAAAAAAAAAGAGCACACATTAAACTTATTAGAAATGAAGGAAAACCTGAAGTTATGGAAATGCATATTGGTTTTGCAAAAGATATTCCTCACTTACTGCTTTGATAGCAAAGCCTTATTTCTTCTGAAGATGACACACCTGAGAAGCTAATCTTAAGGCTAGATGAAAATCTAATTATTTTAATGGGCAGAATATAGTAAATGAGAATTCCATTTCAGTTCCTCATAAGTAAATTTCAGACTCTGAAAGGGAGAAAGTTCTCATTTCCATTAAGGATCACACATTTGGCGATTGCTATTGTTGCTACTGATGTGGAAAGTGAGAAGAGGCTACAGTGAAATGTTGTAGTAGAGGCATGAGACTGATTTGCAAATGGTTCTTTTTTCAAAGAACATTATTTTTTAAAAATAATTCTCAATATTTTAATGACTTTTAAAATAAGGTTTACAATTCTAAGCTATTTGTACTTCTAAGGAATAAGAAAAATTGACAGTGATTTTTAGTGTGCTACAACAGCCATTAATTCTATCTACAGATAGCAGTAAGGCAAAGGTCATCAAGAGATTCGGGTGCTGAATTGCAGCAACAACCAATGGATGAACTGGAGATCTATGTCACCACTTGCTGTTCAAGAACCCGGCAAGGAGGCTTTTAGTTATTCAAATGGTATTTTCGTGACAATCAAGATGGCTTCAAAAAGAGCTGATATGCCTTGAGGTTCTGGGATAGATTAATCCCAGGGAAGCCTAGAAGAAGCCAGCACTTTTGTTTCCAGCAGAGAATCCTGGCTAAGTCCTAAGAGGTGAGAATGAGAAAGTTAGGCATGATGAGAAGGAGACATAAAACCAGAGCAGTCCAAAGGCAGCTGTACCACACCCATTATGTGTTAATGAAGAACAAGCCATTTTCAGTGGATTGCAATCAAAAGTTACTGGAAGAAGGTCTCCAGAAGAAAGTTTGCAATGAGAAAGAAAAGACACTGAGTATGGGTAAAAAAGCAATTACATTTTGTAGAATCCCAGTTCAAAATAAATTCATATATTGTCTATTTAGATAAGCAAGATTGATAACTGCAATACAAGGCTAGTCCTGATGCAAAACAAAGAACTGAGCATAATCACAGTTCTGGGGTAATTTCAGACTATTAATTACAACAACTCAACTGAGTTAACACAGCTACCTGAAAAATAAGATAAAGGTTGAAAATCAAATTTCTTGACTTTCAAAATTTCTTTCAGGGCAAACAGAAGGCAAAGTGTCCCTAGTCAGATAGAAGTACAAGAGAACGTCTCATCTTATTCATCTATACCTGACCTACATACCATGTTACATCTTCTTAACATTAAGTAGCAAACATTAATACTTCAGAGCTTCTCTTTCAGAGAGAATATTTCCAGCAAAGAACCAGCCAAGGCATCCCACTGGTATCACTGGGAGGTGGACTTTTCCAGTACGTTCTAAAACTCATCAGATATCCTTGCATTTGGATTAGGTGATCTTTGACGGTTCCTTCCAGCAAAATTATTCTATTCTTGCTCAAGTTAGGCATGAGCCTAAGCTCTACTGACTACTTATGTGTCAATTGAAAATAATAAAAAAAATCAATTTCTTGTAGAAAACAAAACAAAACAAAACAAAAAATTAGCCAGGGCAGTGAGCTTTGTCATTTCAGAAATGCACCGCTTCAAACTGCAAGTGTGACTAAAGATGCAAACATCTAAGAGTTTGTATCAGTTTTCAGTGAAAGAATCAGCTGTAGATTCTTTTTTCAAACACAGGACTTAGCCCTAGAACTTTTCTTCTCCTCTAACAAACTTTATAGAGGAAAGACAGCTTTGGAGGGCTGGCATAGAAGAACCTACTGCAGCAGCGTAGAAGAGGAGCACTGGGAAAGGGCCATGTTAGCAACCTCCAAGTATGTAAGTGCTCTTCATCTGTTCCCAAATCCACAGCAGCTGCACAAAACACACTAGGATTACACTGACTTAGGAGGATGGGCTAGATAACCTCTGAACTCTCTGTCCTATAAGTTTCTATGAATCAGCAGAAAGAGAAACTCCCTTCTTGTGCAAATCTCAGTTCTTGCGGCTCCAAACTCCCATTTTTCTTTTCAGGTGTCTAAATTACATAAACACAGGAATCTTATCATTAGACATAAACCAGACCTAACGTAATTGCAACACAGATCAGTTATCAGCAGATTCTTGTTCCTGCCCCTACTGAGTTTCCTAGAAGTGCAGACATATAAAATACACACAATGCAAACCTTGTCACACAGAAATAATAAGAATAATCACTCTGGTGATTCTGCTCATTGGATTTGATCATGCGTAATTTTACCAGTTTTTGTCATCAAGAGAAGTCCATTCTGTTCACATATTATCAATGTGAGCTAGGAAGTGTTCCAGGAATTTAACAGTTACTGTACACTCAAACTGTTTAAAAGACCATTTGTGCCCAGCTTCATCTTTATTCATCACATAGTACCCTATAATTACACACACTAAGAGATTTTAATGAACAGATTTTTACTGCAACAGTCATCTTCACCCTCTAAAAGATGCCTAGTCAGGCTGGCAAGCTTCCCTTTCCTGAGAACTGCTTTACTGAGTATTGAAGCTGAGACTGTAGGATAGCAAAACCAGGTGAAACAGAGCACAGAACAGACATAAAATTTTGCTCTGTGTTTCCTGACGCTGGCAGATTTCCTTGCGCAACATCGTATGATCATTCACAAAAGTAACTTCATGATTATTTGTGGCAGCTCCAAATCAGTCTGAGCAGGTTTGTGGGAAAGCAAAGCAATGGCACCATAAACTATAAGCTCTCCAGAGTAAGAGTGAGACATGTATTTGTTTCTTGCTTAGATCTTGTCTGACAAGTAGAAGAGATCCTCCACTTCCATTATTTGTAACTGGCTGGAAATGAGGATAAACTGTCCATATGGGAAACTTGACAAGGCTGTCAATAATGCCTGTTTCACTCTGTCTATTCCAAAGAACCTTCTGCTCATACAAAATCAGACAATGATTTTAATGTTTCCTTTCCCTTTCCTTCTAAGCATTTTAGGAATAAAGAAATGAGCCTAAAATTGTGCAAAAATTAAGTCCGGAATGCACGCATAAAGAAAGTACAGACACAGAACTAAACTAGCAATCAAAACACTGTATCCCTTACTGAGCCTCTGGGCACATACGTGACTGAAGATACTTCTGGCAGCTTGCACATTTTGCACACAAGTTATAACTGAATCTTTTGCTCCTGGTTTTGGAGCTCAGTAGATTAAGGCTGGCGTCTGATTTTCAATAATATATAGGAAGCAGCGTAATAATTCATACTCCCATAGTACTACTATAGGCACAGAATAATGCAAGTTTAAATCATTACAGTGCACAACTTTGCATCTCAGACATCTAATTCATTTATTGCATGGCTATGCTGTTTATTTCTGAAGTAAAATTCAGCCTCTGTTAAAGTCAATAGGCATTTTATCACCTGTTTTAGAATGGCCTAGATTTGAATCTTATGATGTGTGCATGCACAGCAGAGAGATATAAAAAGAGACCAATGAGATTATTCTAGTTTCATATTATTGGCTGAAATGGTTGGGAGTTTGGAGATAGAGACCTTTCCTAAACATCTCTATTATTTAGGACTTCTCACCACCACATAGCTGTAGGAAAAGATGTGGAAATACTCCTTCTCATGCAGTTACAGCTCTTTAAACAGAACACCCTCCACAAAAGCTGGCCTGAAAGCTAAGTAATTGTCAAGTTTTGTCCAGAACTGGGTTTTTCACCGGGGATGTCTTGCATGCACTTAGGACTGTGGGACATACGTAGCTGTCCTAAACAGACTACTGTATGTTGAGAAGACTGTGATTTATGCAGCATATTGGCACATTCTGCCTGGCATTTAGGACTGTTCTGCTTTGTACATAGCTCTTAAGACTAAAATTTGACTGTTAATTGCAATGGAAAATGCTGGAGATGGCACTCACATAGCATAAAAGATAATATCTCCAGCATGTCCTTGGCTTTATCTTCAAGGGAAGCAGCATGTGTCACTTTTCAGAAAATCTTATATAAACTCTGAAGCCTACAGTGCCTACAGACCTTTTCTGGACTGGGAAGTCTATGTGGCACGCTGTGCTTGGAGCACAGCTCTGCCTGATGTTGCATCTTCTCAGGGGTCCCAGCATCAGAAGAGACACCAAATTTAACAACTTGCTGTCATCTTTTGTGCTGAAGCAGCACCTCCTGGTGCAAAGCAACATAGAGGCATGACTTTCATCATCACTCTCTCCTCCTAACCAAGCGTTTCCAGGGGAACACCAGCAAAGCTAATCAGTGCTATTTAGCAGAAACAAGGTTAGGAGAAATGGACACTAAACCCTGAAAAATATCTCAGTATCCAAACTGTTTTCCTTCTTTATGTCATGTGCCAATCTATCTCTTTGAAAATACCTTCGTATGGCCAATAACCCCCCTGCATTTGGCCAGATGAAGTAACTGGGGGAAGCATGCAGGCAGCTCACCACTACTGTGGTAGAGTTCAGCAGCAAAGCTCTTATGGAGTCAGACTGCAGGCTGCAGCTGGAAGCCACCCTCTACTGAAATATATCCCACCAAATTCAGCAGTGATACAGCAATGCAAGCATGGGCTGTGCCTGTTTAGGAGAGCAGACAGGATCCTCTGTGTTTAAGGTGTCACTTGCAGTGTGGGGGAGTGATGGCTCTGAGTTCTTGAGAAGAAAGCAAAAGTCAGAGAAAAATACGTCAGCACAAGCAAATCTGACAGCAAATGTGTACATACAGTACACTGGACTGGAATCTGTTTCATCTATTCCTGGCTATAAAAACTGCCCAAACAGCAAGCAGTTTCCCTTATTTTACTGTCCTTCCATACTCAGTATGTCAGAACAAACAGATTTTCAAAGGCATGAGCTCAAAAAAAACCTCAAAAGACTTTAAAGCAGGCTTTCCCACTTTCCATGTTAAACAGAGCACTTCATTCCTGCCTCCAAAAACTTGTTAGCACAGCTGAGAAAAAATGCTTGATAGAAAGGCATAAGCCATCAGCTCTAAAGATGGGATCAGCACAAAGCATATGGAACTGAATTAAGAAAGAAAAGCTTCCAAAAATATTTAAGGGAGACAGTGTCTTTCTCTTTTTCACATTTCTGTAAATGCCAGTTATGAGCCTTTTCTTTCTTGTTTATTTTGTTCGCATGTCTTTCCTTAATTATGTCTTTCCATCACTTAAATGGCTCCCTACATTCCACATTATTTGAGCACCTTTTCCTCTTATTCAACTAATTTTTCTTATTTTCGTTTCACTGCATCCTTGCACTTTCAGATGTCCTTAAGGCTCTTTAGGACTGCTCACACCCTGAAATGTGCCTGCCATCCTCCTGCCCTGGGGGGGGGGGATGGATTTCCTTCTCCTCTCCTCACAGCTTCCCCACAGATGCAGACAACGGTGGGTGAATCCTTCCTCATTCCCTACTCCCCATTCTTTGGTCATTGCCTGCATGCCATTTACAACTGTCTGGTAAATGTACCCATGCACTGGCACTGAGGACAGGGACACTTCCACTCACAGATGGTGAGAGAAAAAAAGCCAAGCCACAGAGGGATTAGAACTACTGTTTTTTCATAATTATTTTGAGATTTGAGCAGTTGGTGTGGCAAGAAATCGGCCAGATGACCCTTTGCCCGTCGCTTTCCAAAGGTGCTTCTGCCTGGGTGCTGAGCACAGCAACCTTATCTTCAAGCAAGAGCCTGGATTGTCAGGTTTCAGTGGGAATAAATACTTTAAATATATATCTTCTGCCTCCTTGACTGTAGGATAACAGTGTTTTGCAGGGCTAGGGGCACAAACAAGCAGCCATTGAGTGGCTCAGTTTGTGGCACAGCAGACAGCTCTTCCAGATTCTCAGTCTCTCTCACCACATGCAGAAATACCTGTAGGGTAACATCATTCTTGGTGACATACAGCAAAAGCCTTTATCCAGCAAGCATTGAACAGTGTGTTATACAATGTGACATCACACACATGCATTGTAGAAGAGGTCAGAGCAAAAACCACATTACAGCTGGGGCTTGTTTCAGCTGAAATGAAAGAGCAGTGTGATAGGCAGTATGATTGGCAGTGCTCCCGGATGCGGCTGTGCAGGGTCTACTCATCATCCCTGAAGGTGGTGGGATGAACTCCTATAGCACCTCTCACTGAGGGACACGGACCTGACCTCAAGTCCCTCTGATTAGATAGATATCATTGTCACATTATATAGATATGTATGTATCAGACTGGACCAGGCTCTGAGCAACATAATCTAGCTGGGAGGGAGGGAGATGGACTAGATGACTTTCAAAGGTCCCTTCCACCTCATACAGGGTTGGTCGATTCTCAGCTGAACATGAGCCAGCAGAGTGCCCAGGTGGCTGAGAAGGCCAATGGCATCCTAGCTTGTATCAGAAACAGTGCAGTCAGCAGGACTAGGCAGATGGTCGTCCTTCTGTAACCAGCATTAGTGAGGCTGCAACTCAAGTACTGTTTTCAGTTTTGGGCCACTCACTGCAAGAAAGACGTTGAGGCCCTGGAGCACACTCAGAGAAGAGCAACAAAACTGGTGAGGGGTCTGGAGCATAAGTCTCATGGGGAGCAGCTGAGGGAACTGGGATTGTTCAGTCTGGGGAAGAGGAGGCTCAGGGGGAAGCTTATTTCTCTCTACAGTGACCTGAAGGGATGTGGTAACGAGGTGAATTCAGCATCTTCTCTCAAGTAGCAGTGATAGGACAAGAGCAAACAGCCTCAAGTTGTGCCAGGGGATGTTCAGGTTGGATTTTAGGAAGAATTACTTCTAAGAAAGAGTGGTGAGGTATTGGAACAGGAGTGCTGGAGTCACCATCCCTGGAAGTGTTTAAGAAAAGGGTAGGTTTACTACTAAGGGACTTGGTTTAGCAGGCAATATTAGTGGTAAGTGGACAGCTGGACTAGAGGATCTTAGAGGTCACTTTCAACTGTAACAGTTCTGTGATTCTCTCCCAGAATTACTTCAGCTTAATTTCCCCACTGATATCACTTGGGGACTTCTGCCTCTCAGTGGCATATATCCCAGATCCAGAACAAGTCTTCAAGCTAAAACACTGTTCAAGATTAAGGCACTGGAGAGGTGGGGCTGAGATGAAAGTAGCCAGCCAAGAACTCCTACATGCCATCTTAAGCCACATTTTACAGTTAGTAGGAAACAGCACTGTATATTGTTGTGACAGTGAAGGGACAGGAAAACTTCAGAGTGGAAGAAAAGCTCAGGAAACAGGACAGCAAACAGATTCTTCTTTTGAAGTGATTCCCAGGGGCACATACTGAGCTATATCATATTTGTTTTAGCATCGTGCAATGGGGTGTGCACTGAACTCCTTTCAGGTTGTGCTAGCACTCTGTTACTAGCAGGTTACTTGTAGGTAAAGACAAACAAATTCCACAGTAGTGACCTCTCAAACTAGGCAGTGTTCACAGTGTGCAGGACAGTACTGCTGGTTTCGCAACTGGCACAAGGCAACTTTCAAAATGTATTCTCTGTCTTCAGCTGTCTAATTGTACTCAGAGAACAGACGAAATGGACAACCCAAGACTTCACAGAATCACACAGAATCGTAGGGGCTGGAAGGGACCTAGAGATCATCTAGTCCAAACCCCCTGCCAATGCAGGCTCCATAGCCCAGGTTGCACAGGTAGGCATCTAGGAGACACTTGTCTCTCATCAGCTGCTTCCTACCTAGCACAATATAGGCCTTCTGTCACTTGACAATTCTTAGTATGCCTGGATAAAATTAAATGAGAAATATTGATATTTCTACAAATCTCACTACATCAGAGTTTTCCTTGCTGTGCTCAGAGCACTAAGCTTTGGGCAAATGCTGCACAGGAGTGCAACTGTCAGAAGAATGTGTTTTACACCATCTCCAAAATTGAGAATCATAAAACCTACAGGAGATGAAGACCCACAGTGTTTAAAGTAGGGAATTTACAAATGCTTTGAAGTTCAGATGTATGTTTGAAAAGCTTAAGAACCCCTAAGCTCATCCATAATTCCTATTATTTTTTGAATATTCTATTTTAATTTTTGAAATTTCACCACTTTGCTAGCACAGATAAATCCAAAGTTACCCCACAGAAACTCCATTAGCATCCAACCCCTTTTGAATCTCAGAAATTTCTAGTCATACCACTTCATCTTTATCTCTACAACACATTCAAAACCTGTCCTTATTTTCCTGAAAGTGCAGCTAATTTCCTTTCTCCTGTGAGTTAGGTACCAACAACCATATTTGAGAGAAAGATTGTATTGTGGTCAAACGCCGCCTGGGATCTGGAAATCTGCATTTCTATTCTGCTCTACTACAGGTGAGCCTTGTGATGTTGAGCAAATCCTTTACTATTTCTCTGACCCATTTTCCTTCTCAAAACTGATGAAAATAATATTTACATGCTTTTCAGAAGAGTTATGAACATAAATTAATTCATATTTATGAGGTACTAAAGGAATTCTGATGAGTACCATAAAAACGCTGACTTACAAATAAAGCCTGCTCTGTGTTCTGGCTGTCCACTGATATAGCTGTTTTCCTCCACTTCTTGAAAGTAAGGACTTCTTTTCCCAGAGTAATATTTTTCACTCGTGACACTTCTTGATATTACCTCAGAACAATGAGTACTTGTACACTGCAGTTGCAGCAATTATTTTTATGCATGATGTGCTGTATGTGAAGCTTTCAGTGTCCTTTATTCCCAAACAGAAGAGTTTCTTTTAAGATTTATTGTTAAAGCCTGTGAAAAAGCACCAGACTTGCAGCTGACAAGGGGGAAGCATGGCACTTTTATACAAAAAAAAAGCAGAGGGAGGGTGGGAAACAGAAAAGAAGAGCACTGCTTATGATTGTCATTCAGCACTTTGGAGACTCCCATAATTCAGGACGTATAAACTGCCCCTTCTTACTCTATTTGGAAGACAGGTCTTTAGGGGGCTACTGAAGCCCTTTTCCAGCTTCCCTGGTGACAACCAACAAATAAATAAACCAGACTGAGGAAGCTAAGAAATGCAGAGTTCCATTCTTGCCCTTTCATGAATGAACAGATGTGCCAACTGTTGTTGGCACACAAGCTAGGAAATCTTCAGCAGAATCTAGTGTGCATATATTAATTTCTTCCAGTAATTTGGGCAGTCCTATCTGAAGTGAGGCTGCTCCTATGGGGAATGAGCAGCCTTGCTGTCCCAGCCTCCTTCAGCTCCCCAAACCTGAGCAGTTCTTGGATCAATCTCATTTTCCATGCCCTGCCACAATGCAGAGAGCAATGTCTGCTTATTGCCATGGAATCTTACTAATGCCTATTGCTGTCATGTTGAGTCAGCAGAAAAGCTTGGGAAGGCTTACAGTGATGCAAAAAGTTCATTTTCCTCTCTGAAAAAAAACCCAAAAAACAAAACAGTTTTAAAAGATATCATATGTGCAAATAAAGATTCTTTTGTTGCCTGAATGCACTTATTTATCAGTCTATGTTTATATTGACATTCAAGTATGTGTTAGCTATACCATGCTATTTCAAAGTCTGCATAGGTAAAAGAAACACAGTATACACAGGGAAGTCTTCTGACTGCTGTGCAAAACAGCTTTAAAACGTCTTGAGAAAAGAGAGTGATTGAGCAGTATTAGGAATAACTTGAAGCTGTGTGGCACCATTCAGAAAATTAGATTGTTGTGTAAGTAAGACCCTGATAGTGGGATTCAGGCAGCCCTCTGATTACCCTTGCCTTTGGATGTCATCAAGATGGATGAGAGGAAGAAGACGGCATTTTAAGCCATATACTGCCACTTACAGGTCAAACTAAGACCACATCGGCTACACCTGTCACAGAGAGAAGCACACAAATGCATGTATATGTAGCTTGGGCTTTCAGTGAGGGATTTGACAGATGCACTAGAATTTGACATCCTCTCCAGACAGCAAGTTTGAATAAAGCTTGCTTTTGCACCTTTGAGGAAGCCTTTAGCAGCAAGCATCTCAGAAAGTTGGATTGTGTGCGTGAGTTACTGGTGGCAGAGCAGAATCCCTAGATTTTCACAAAATTGACATGAATGCATGTTAAGAAAATGCTCTCTAACAACCAAACCAATTGATGTTGTTACATTAGGACTGTATCAGGCTGAGTCCTGACCTGGGGAAAGGCACACGTGATTTCACACCATCTCAGTTTCACATCAGGGCACTTCTTGCACTCAGTGCACACCCATGCTGCCATAGGAAAGCTCGGTACTGATCCAAGCAGCTACTTTTCTAAAAGAAGCAGCTATGAGGCTACCTGTGCCAAGGGCTTGGCCAGATGAGAAACAGCAGTTCAGGCTGTGGGTGTCATTTAGGCACTGTTCTTGTAGCAAGCACTGGATGGTGAGCAGTCAGAGGGGAAGGAGGGTAGCAGACCCGTCATTCCCAGTGTATCATGCTGCTAGGAGACTTAGAAGCTGGCTGACAGAGCCAGGGTGACACTAGTTCAGTATGTCCCAGTTGGAACGGTCTCTATGCTGGGGTCCAGCAGTGTCAACTCAGGCAGCACTTCAAAGCCTCTGGCTGAATTTGCTAAGGACGGAGGGCTGGTGCTCTCCAAGGCTTGAGAAACAAAACATGGCAATGCTTACCTCCAAGTCTTCATGGAAGTGTATATTTGAAGAGAATTCAAAGACATACAGCCCATGGCAGAGGAGTTGGACCTAAATGATCTTTAAGGTCCCTTCCAAACAAAGCCATCCTATGATCCTAAGGTTTTAGAGGTAGTCACAGAGAAAATTAAGTTCAGTGCAGCAGCATATGTAAGAGGTGGCCCCCATCTCGCAGCAGGGGTGCATTCCTGTTGTTATTTTAAATGAGTAATTCAACAATGGAGCCCAGATTACCCTGTAAAGATCATATTACTGTGCAGCCTTATTATGCCCACATGATTTCATCACAATAACATCTTAGTCATAATTTGGGCTGCTGTAAAAAGTAAAAGTAAGAAGTGTGAGATTATGAAAACATTAATTGCTTCTCAGGCAGCAGAGTGACCAAGCTCTGCAATTCTGACAATATGGGATCTGTTCTCTTGTTAATGTGCTGCTGTACTCTTTCACGCTCCAACAGTTGGTAAAGAATTCTATTGTCCTGTGAAAGGGTGACTGAACCTGCTCATCTCTGGGTTTGGAGTACACAGCCAGTTTATACAGGGAAGAAAAAGATACGTCTGCTGTTCAAACTGTTAAGCAGTTTGAATAGCTGAAAAGTGAGGAAGCTTAAATAGCTGCATTCACCAAATTAAGCAGCAGTGAGAAAGCTGCTCTGGAATTAATTGGTAGTATAACTAAACATGCTCCTTGATGTAAAACTTAATTGCTCCACTTTTGGTAGATTATATGCATTTTGTTCATTGTCAGAAACATAATCATTGAACTCAAGCTCAAAGTCATTACTCACTACTTTCAGATCATTTCATTCTTGCATTTCTGTAATTAGGGATTTTATCTTAAGCATCTTAAAGTAGCTAAAAGTTGTTTACATTTTTACAGGCTGCTCCCTGACAAGTTTTAGTAAAAATGCACTAATTTGTAATGTGTGCTACAAAAGAAATAGGGTTTTTCGAGGGGAAAAAAAAAAAAAAACACAGAAAAAGCTGATCTTCAAAAAGATACATATAGAAGTGCGTTATATGCATATGCATACAAATACGTGGGTCACTCTGAAAGTCATGTCTCCTATTTATTTCCATGGAAGCTACAACAGATACAAAGAGCACAATAACAGTATTTGATAGAGCAAATTCTCAGCTCCTAAACACTCTTTTTAAATTTAGTCTCCACCATTAGCTATGCATTTTTTGCCAGCAATGAACAAGAGCCTGCATGTCACACTTGTAAAAATCTTTACCAGAGGAGGTGACCCATTGTCACTGTCACCACTGCTTAAGCGCACCCGCTGTCACTTCACAGTGTTCACACCCACTGTTTGGTCTCCAGCAATGTTCAGCAAGTGCTGATGAACATCAGTGGGCACCATTTTGTCAGCATGGAGGAATTCAATGACACACCTCTGCTCCAGACACACTTCCATGTCAGACATTAATCTGCCAGACTGCCCCTCTGCTGCCATCTGTAGCACAGTAACAAAATGTAAAGGAACGTTGGTGGGAAGCTTCAACCTCTGCTGCCACATAACCAACATCTGCCTCTGATGTCATGCTGCAACACAATAAAATAAGAGGCATTACTCTCTGAGGAGCTTTCATGTGTTTTATTCATTTAATGTGATTATAGTATAGTATTCATATTTCTAAGTATTTTGGCAAATTTACACGAGGAGAAGTACAAAAACATTGAAACCTAACTAGTAGCATTAGCAACCTAAGCTTGGGCTCTTTGTTTTCTACATTTAGTTCTCTTAGAAAAAACAAAAATAGCCTTGGAATCTAGCTGGGACAAATGCATTAAGTTGTTTTAAAAAATTAAACAAACAAAAACCACAGTATTTTCAGAGTTTCTCTCTTTGGTGTGCATGTTTGGTGAGTGATCCCCCTGCACCCAGCACTGGAAGTAAAGGGAATACCTGCTTGACATAACTCACTGGCATATCAAGTTACTTTGTTGGTTATCTCAGCTTCAGCCTGTAACTCAGTTAACTAAGGGAAAGACTGGAGCATCCTCATCATAACTCACAGGAAATGTTGTATGTAGCCTGGCTATTTGCATCTCTGGTTAAAAGGGACACAAACAATATAACCATGGTTGTTCTGCACACCACAAGGTTCCATTAGTGAGCTTTGTTTGCTTTCAGATCATGTCTGGTTTGATGTTGCAGGTATTGGAACAGAGTCTGGTTTCCATGACCAAAGTAAAATTACAACATGGTTAACTAAACCAAACTTTGCTCTGTAACCTGAGCATAAGTTTGCTTCCTGGCACATGGCTGAGCAATTTATTTCTCTAGAACCTGAATTTTATGCTTTTTACTTTTCTCCTCTTAAAATTTGCTTCTTTCCCAATCTAATTAATATAATTTTGGAATCTAATACTGGATGGCATTAATATTGACCCTGCAAACGAAGCAAAAGAAAAAAACATTCTAAGAAAAAAAAATGCAAAGATTTTGAATCCTACAGTGATACACTATTGAGGACACCTAGAAGACTTCTTCAGCCTCCTTAGGGTGCTTACATAAATCAGGCACAACCAAATCAGAAGTGGTTTATTTCTAAGGTTCCAGTAGAACAGACACATGTTTTTGAAAGGTATATTGTGTGCACCTTGGTCTGTCACCTGCCACATTTCATCTGTCCTCCGGTCATGCACAGCTCACCACTCTAAACACAAAGTCAGCTGTTAACCTCCAAGGACACATGTGGGTTTGCTATGCAGAACTCATCATTCCACGCTTCTATTTTTGTGTCATTCATTCTCTCATCTCTAACATCAGACACTACACAGAAAATACTCTACCTCAGGAGCCCCATAACCAGCCAGAGAATCAGTTTATTTTTGTGAAGTTAAATTTTACAGGATTTTTGTGCCATGGAGGGAGAGGCTGTCACTGACTAGAGAATTTGAAGCACATGCACTCAGAACAAAATAACTTGTTAAGCAGCTTTTGGCTAAGGCTTTATCTTAGGGAAGAAAAAAAAATAAATAAAATAAAATAAAGTAAAGTAAAATAAAATAAAATAAAATAAAATAAAATAAAATAAAATAAAATAAAATAAACACAGAAATATGTTCCCATTTGTTACGTAGATAGGTTCTTCCACTATGAAGTGGAAGAAATGCAGAGATCTATAACAACATAGTTCAATCTGAAGTAACACAAACCAAAACACTGGATTCACATTCAAAATTTTCTTATATTCAGACCAAGATTATAAATGTTAGGTCAATCTAACTTGAACACATGTTCAAATTACATAATTGAAGGCCAGTGGCAAATAAAGATGCAAATAGGACGTGCATTAAGATAGATTTCTTTCTGAAGGAAGGTTTTGAAACGTCAATAAAATAGGCTAGTCTGGTGACTGCCCACAGATGAGAAATGCCTTAACCTCAGGGAAAATTTTCAGAGGCAATTCTTATGGATGATATATAATTTCATGGGCAATGTTTAAAAATAATTAAAAAACAGTGATGTAGCATGCAAGCGACATGAGAACTTAAAACCCTGGCTACACAAGACAGGAAGAAACTAATTTTAGAACTCTCCATAGATAGGTAAAGATAAATATAATTCATTCCTAAAAAAGATCTAATGATTCCCTCTAGTTTCCAATGGCTATAATAAGGTAGCTACATTTGTTGAAGGGAAGAGTCACAGAAGAAAGGAATGTGTTTGGGTTAAGCAACAGCTTAACATCCTTCTCTGCTCAGTACAAGGACATTCTTCACAGTTTGGTTATTCATTTCTTGGACATTTTAAGTTAGTTGTTTTACATCAGTTGTTACTTTGAAGATCAGTGTTAGCAATCTAAAGAATTACGTTTTTCACAAGCAGCTAAATGACAAAGTAGTATTCACAGCTGATGTCTATCACACCTCCCACATTAGTAGGGCAAGGCATTTTGATAAATATCTTTGACTTTGCAGTTAAAAACCTCGTGTTTCAAGGCAAACAGCAGTAGTCCAGGACTGAACAGGGTCATCATTTGAATGGATGTAGCATTCATCTTATTTCAAGCTCACAAACGTGCTAGTGATTCAGTTTCTGCTAACAGGAATGTCAAGTTCAGTTGTATGGCAAATAAATTTGTAGTTCTTCTTATTCAAGCAACGTGTCTGGAACTTCTTGTGCATACAGAAATGCCTAAACATGAAGAGAACATATCTTAAAATGCTTTATTTTTCTGTGTAGATTGGAACCTGGCCCCTGATATTTGAGCATTTTATACTTCTGGTTAATTCATGAGATTCATCTGCATCAGTGAGGCCACAATGAGGTCTCTCCAGAGTCTTCTCTAAGCTGAACAAGCCTAGCTCTTTCAACTTTTACTACTAGGAGAGGTTCTCCAGCCCTTTTATTACCTTCACGGCCTCCTCTGGACCCACTTCCACAGCTCCACATCTGTTGTAGGACCCCAGGCTTGGACATAGTATTCCAGATGAAATCTCAGAAGAGTAGAGGGAGAAAGTCACCTCCCTCTCCCTGATGCCACCTCTTTTGATGCAGCCTAGGATACCACTGGTCTTTTAGAAAACATTTCCTCAATAGCATATTCTCACAGTTGACTGAAATTCCAAGGGGGAGAAGAATTATATCCATAAATTAATGACACATAGGAAAGGCCAACTCTGCCTCTGACAAAGTTTCTTTAACCAGATGTATAATTTTTCTCATTAGCAAACTGAGAAGGTATGTTTTTTCTGTTACAGATGCAAATGTAACATTTGCGTGGATCAGTAAATACTTGCAATGTACACAGACATGACAGTTTGAATCTGACAGGAATTGCAATGATAATTATGCAAATGCCATACAATATCCAATGCAACTAGTTTCTTAAATATTCATGTGGGAATATTTATGTTACAGCTATTACAGCAAGATACATAAGAAGTGTACTGACCATAAAATCTCCGACCACTCTATTCTGCATGAGTGGTAAGGAAAAACTCAGCACCTTCCTTTGTTATTGGGGCCATAATATTCATTGCAAATCATTGTTATTAATCTGCCTCCAGGAATATGGCTGCATAGTTCATCCATGAGTGCTGCCATGGCTCTGTGCTGCTCTGCAGACTGCCAGGATATGTCAGTCTGCCACTATCACTGTACACCACACAGGGTTACTTGAGGCCAATCTCACTGTCAGTCTGTAGGAAAACATGTTATCTATAATGAGAGCATTGTGGTTTTTTCTGTGCCATTTAAAGTGCTCAGGAAAAAATTTCATCGCATTTGTGTGGCTGCAGATTAAAAGGCCTGTCTTCAAGTGAATTCCCTATTTAACAGTGAGTTCACCATAGAGTGCAATGAACTCCACACACTGAGTGTTAGAAATGTAACAGTTCTATTATTGCAATGACAGACCCTTTAGAAGTTGATCTCTTGCATGGTTGTCAGGTGTAGCTTGGTACTAATGCATGGTTTTAACTACTTCTTCCCTAGTTCCATTAGAAATTCAGTTTCTGACTGCTCCTCAACGTTTAGAGGACTGGGAAAGTCACAGCAATACTTGATTCAACAGCACCAACCAGGAGCTCGTTACATATGGGATACCTACTGAAGGTGTGGAAACTGAGCACCTGTTAATAAGCCCTTTGAAGATAAAGAGAACATTTTTTACTGAGGACCCTAGAAACACAAACAAGAATGTTTACTTGTGATTTGTTCTCTGACCCCATCATGCCACTATGATTAGACTTCCAGCATTTTAGATCACTGCTGACGGTAAGAGTCCCTGTCACCATGCCAGGCCATTGCTGCATGGAGGGCATCATACACTATGCCATAAGTGATGTGAAAGATGCATACGTGAGCCCTACCTTAGGCTGAAAAAATCAGAGATAGGGATGAGAGTGGACTGACAAAGAACTTGACCTGTGCCTCAAAACTTCATGTAATCTTGCTGTTATCTAAATTGGCCTTCATCAAGGAAAATTGGCTAAAGGTTGTCACAACAGAGGAATAATAAAATAAATAAATAAATAAATAATGTAGATGGTACAATCTTTGCTGCATTATTTCTGTTAATTATTATCTCCCTGTCACTTTATGTCAGCAACAAGTTACAGACTATGCTCAGATCTAAATCACACTGTTCTATTTATATTTCTTGATCACTCTTCCTGAACCATCTTACAAGCAAGATTATACGGTTACCTTTAAGTTTCGTAAGACTAACATGCACTGGCAATAAAACTGATCTTTAACACAAAAGCATCTATGAGGGAGCAGGACATACTATGAATTAAACATTATATCCTCCTTCAAATCTGCACTACATTTCTCTGAAGTATAAGACTATTTAATAGAAGTTTCTGGTAAAAGTTTGCATGATATGAATATCACCTGGGTTAGACAATATAAAATACTGACTCGACAGTAAGTTCATGTTTCTTTGCATTGTGTAGGATATATCTTCTGGCAAGTTCAGAGTGAAAGTTTTCTTTGAGAAAAGGAAGATACTGCAGTTAAGGGAACAACTTAAAGTGTATAATATAAAGAACAACATAGGAAAATAGGTATTGTAAATACCCAGATATCTACTTACCTAATTTCCTTTTCAAAATCCAATAATTGAATGGTGAAGGTTATATAAAGTTAATTTTTTGTTAGATGTGGACCAGGAAGCACACTGTTGCAACAGTTACCCCAAGGATTAATGTACAGTTGTAATACCCCTGTACATCTCCAAGGTAACTGAGCACTAATATCAGTTACGGAGACTTTACTGTCAAATGTATTGCAAAGGTAGGAGCTGGTAATAAATTAACGCAGAAAAGAAATATTCTTAACTACACAGAAGTGTGGCACTCTGGAATAGATCTTTTCTTGCTCAGATAAGCATGAATATACAATGCATTAATTCACTTATTCAAAATCAAAGGGAGTATAGAAGATGCAAAATCAAGTGACAGCCTGACACATTGGTAGGTTTTCTATAGAGCAAAATACCACATTACTTTTTTAATAACAGGAAGCACCTGCCCATTTACTCATTGTATGTTAATCAGATAGATTCCTATGTAAACATTACAGATTGCTGAAATCCTGAAAAGTTGAGGTGTTCTGCAATTATTTCAAGCCCGAAGGAAATCTGTAACTGAGCAGTTTATAACTGAGACATTTTTCTGAGTTCACCTCCCACTTTAGCTTTAAGACTGGACAATACTTTCCCATCTGATTGTCCCCATCACTTGGACTTTTTGTAAGTTCAACAGGAAAGAGAATCAATTAAATGTTAAGGTGTGTAGGGTCAATAGCCTAAGTCTTGAGGTTGCGAAAGTATTGTCACTCATCGGATAGAGATAGAACAATGTTGTTTCAATACAGGTGTGCCTAATAGAGTGGTGCTGTAACAAATTCTCCACTGCAGTATCAAAGCAAGATAGCAGTCACAAGATTTGGATGATTACGTAATTCCTTTTCAGAACGCCCGAACTGATAAACATGCTCCCAGGCACCTTGGAGCAAACTTCTGTAATGTCAGCATACAAGAGCTGTTGCCTCCAGCCAACAAACAAAAAACAAACATTTCTATTACTTGCAGACAGGTGAAGGTCCCATTGATTCATAACACTAAATCGTATCAGTTTCAGTGAAGAACCTACATCCCTTTTTTTGGGTTTGTTTTTTGTTTGATTGTTTTGTTTTGTTTTAATAGAAGCATTGATTCTGGCTTTTTTCTCCCTGGCATCTTCATGATCTGCATGACAGGAACTTCATGTTTATTGTTCTACATTCTTGGTAACTCAAGTGATGCGGCTTGTGACAGCATTTGACCTCTTCTTATTGCAGTCATAAGACAAAAATATGTTCTTTGAAGACATCATCTGCACTTCATTCTGGCGTCTTTTGCTCGGAGGTAATCTGCATTGTTAGATTTTATGGTATACAATGAATTTTTGCAGTGCTTCTGTACCTTAGAGAAAAGGGCATTACTCTTAGGGATGACAGTTAAAATCTTGAAATAAACTAATTAAATGGAAGTGAACATATTCAAGGTCAGAACAAAACATAACAGGTAGAAGATGAGAGCTTCTGTTCACAATGTAAGAAAAGTAGTTTGTCTTCAGAAATAGATGGCAGGCTTCTCCTGATGCCAGCACTTTCAGAATGCCAAATCCAACTCTCACTGATATGGCAAAACCCCACTGTTCAGATTTTTTGCTCAGAAGTTGTGAAACCAAATCATAGCATCAGCATTTGACTTCCAGTGTGTCTCTGCCCATTCAGTAGGAAAGGTACAGATGCCAAAAAGTTTGCAAATTGAGCAGAACTAGGCTTGAATGTTCCAGCTCATAAAATAATTCTGACAAGGAAAAAAAGAAGTAGGAAATAAGTGAGAATGAAACCCAATAACTTAAATAGAAAGGGCTGCATACACATTTGTCTGCACAGATTGGGTGTTACCCAAAACACTTTGGAGGTTAGTTGTCCAGAACTGGAACAAGGGAAATTTTAGTGGCAGGAATAAAAATACAGGATGCTAGAGCCTGAAGAATAGAAAAAGACAAGGAAGTCTGCTGTGTTTGGAAACTAACTATAGCACTTAGTTCATTTCTAATATTGGGAAGGAGCAATGTGAGCAGTTAGGTTCCTTGGGAAAAGCTAGCCAACAATGGAAAATATATCTACAACCTTCTTGTTAAGGCTAAAGATGGCATAACTTGTATTCACGCTCACTATAAGTTCTTGTTACAATATTTTATGTATATTAAGCAATAGGCAGGTAATAAAGGCCAAGCTATTTGCACCTGATGCGTGACTAAACAAGTGAGGATGCGAAGGACAAGTCTTCTGTCCCCTGCTACTATATTCCAATGGCCATTTAAATAGTCCCAGCACCAAACTCGAAGAGACAACTCTACAGATGAGATGGAAATGAAGCAGGCACCTAATTAACCTCTTGAAATCCACGTCAAAAAAAAAAAAAAAAAAAAAAAAAAAAAACCACCAAAAAACAGGTGGCCCCAATGCTTTATCAGAAATATCACTTTTAAGGGGAAAGACTTTCTTCCAAGGGATGCTGAGATTTAGGTGCTACTCAAGAGAACTGTGGCCTCATTTCCTTTTCAGGGAAGATAGCTTCTTCCTTCACATCAAGAGCAAGCTACACCTGAGTCCAAAATGAAAGCAATTGAAATAAATAGGGTTTGAAAAAAGCACCATTCGTGAAACCATGTAACTATTTTGTTGCCATGAACAATTGGCAAGGAGATTTTCAATCTTAAATCTAAGATGTCTCCAAGTTGAAAAAATGTTTTCAGGAATGATTACCTGAAATCAAACTCCAAGGCTGTGCTCTTATAATTCATTTTATTGTACAATAAAACATTTTATTATTTTAATTCAGTTAACACTAAACCTGGAGATGCTGGTTTGCTTTTAAATACCTTGCATAAAAATGTCTCATCTCAGCACTATCCTGGTGAAATGCAGGCCATCAGCAATCAGTGCTACACCTCAAGAAGCTGCCACAAATGTTGTGGAAAGAAGTATTAATTTGAAAGTCACATCTTTGTACCAATTATAATCGTGGCTCAAAAAAAATACTGACTTCTCTGTTTTATGATATTAATGGGAGTGAGCTCTGGTTTGCTTCTTTGTGACAAGAAGTTTAGCAGTGAAAGGGTTGGACAGAAGTTAAATACTAATCCAGAAACTTTCTATTCATAGGAACTGGAGTCTTGTATTATGCCTTGAACCCAAATGCAGAAATAACAGAAGAATATTATGGAAGCACTGGATTTGATTTTTAAGAGGTTGCTGTATTCAGGTTTCCTGAATTGTCAACATTCCTTTTGTAACAATCAACATTCTCACAGTAAGCAGATTTCTTCGCTTTGCACTGAAGTCTCCAGAATATGAAATGTGAAAGTTGAATTAATCATCAGCATAACTGTGGAACAAATGATACACCTAGCAGCTTCACTATTTCTTTAAATCAGTCTATGCCAAGAGGTCTAGTGTTGCTCCAAAATGAATCTTCCTTCATTCGACATCCTTTTGCCCCCATTAAAAATTCAATTTAGTTACAGTAGTTTTTATTTTCATCTTCTATCCAGAGTACCAGCATGATTTGCAAGCTTACAGCCCAGCATTTCACAGCATGGCAAGCTGTTCTACCTGCTGTGTAGTCAGATACAAAACTCTACAAGCTTTTTATCCTAATTAATTCCTGAAAAACACAGTCTTTTTCATTTTATGGTATGCTACACTGGAAATGCTACTGGAGTTAGTATTTTAGCCATGGACAGGCAGAAATGCTTCCAAACATCTCTCCTGTAAAAATGTCTCCCTCCCATAGCTATTGGAAGGAACGTTACCATTGCAGAACACCAAGAAAAACAGAATTAAAGCCTTGACAAGAACTACTACAAAGGTATATTGTTGAGCAGGTTTAAAATCAGTCAGAGTGTGATGGAGTTGAGGAGGATAAAATCAGATCAGATAAGAGACTGACTGATTCAAGTGTAGCTCCCACAGATCTGGAAAAATGGCTGCAACAGAAGCAGTGTTAGAAAAGTATGAGCTGAAACCTCAGTTGTTTAAGAAAGCCTAGCTCTGCTTTTGGATGGCACTAGACTGATCTAGAAGATCAGTGTACCAAAGCATGCATATAGTCTTGCAAATGAATGTTGCTTATGTCAGCATTTTTGCTAAAAACAGCACCGGTTCCTTTTAAATTCCAGAAAAATAATTTCAATCTATTACATACAAGAAAGAGCACAGTTTAAGTTATATAGAAATGAAATGTTGGTATCTGGCTTTAAGAACAACTGTGTTGTTAAAAAATAGTATTTCACTTCAGAAATGAACATTTCAGAATCAGAAGGGCTGTGTGTACCTTAAGTTTATCAGTATTAAGCATCTAACTTCAGAATGAGATGGAAACATCAGGGAAGAGGGAAGCATCATTCAGCTGTTTACACAAATAGAGGAAAGTCCTGTAGATGCTACACGTGCATGCCCATTCAGCCTTATGGCTTCTTTAAGAAAAATGATCAACAAAGAATGCACCAAAGGTACAAATGTTGACAGTCACGTACTTCGTAATCTCCTGAAAAATATATTGTTTTTAAACTTAGAAATCCTCTTCATACAATTTTGAAGTTTTTTCTCTTAGCTCAAGATCATTTTTTAAAATCTACCTCCAATAATAAACAACCATAGGAAAGTCCACCAACATATAACAAGTCAGAACCATTTCTGTATCACATCAAAATATCCTGATGAGTTCAGAGCAAACAGTTAACCTCTTACTACCGTAGCATAGGAAGACCTAGTTTCCATTTAATTAATTGCTGTGGCCACCGTACTCAAATGCCACAGACCTGTTAGCAACAAAAAAGTTGGACAGTGCCTTGACACCTTATGTGTGATCAGGCATACTGACTCAGGTTCCCTCACCGCCATTCACAGCTGCACAAAGAAAAAAAAACAACCATATATTTTGTACTTCTGTGCACTGGGGAGAAAAGACGTATTGAATCCAGATGTTCTCAGGGCAGCATGCATGGGAGGAGCATGCCCACTCTGGGTCCTTCACTTCAGCCTGAGTGGCTGGGCAGCAGGGAAGTGGATTATTCTCACAGAGAAGCTAGTGAGAAGGATGTGAAACAACATTAAATCAGGAGGAAATAATTTCACTCTCCACACCTGTTCTTCATTTTTGTGAGTGAAACGTCTGTTCCTGTTTATGAATGAACAATGAAATTGCCACAGAGTGAGACAACGGAAGCCTATAGTCCTGAGAATAGTAAACTTTTCTGACACAGATAGCACAGGAAAGCTGCATGGGGTTTCACTTGCTGGAACCAGAAAGTAAATCAAAATCTGATATTAAAAAAAAAAAATCCCTCAAATCCACAATTCCATTGCTTGCAGGTCCCTTAGCTTAAGTCTGTTGAAATTAAATTACCAAAAGTATAGAAATAACCACAGAGCTTTGGGGGCCAGCATAAACACAGGCCTGGTGGTGGCTGCACTTAGGCTAACAGAAGATGGACAGGAGGTACTGCATGTGTAATGCAAGCATCAGGGAAGAAAACCTGAGGCATAACACATCTGTCATTGAGTTATAAGATAACAAACAAACCTCACTGACTGCCCATTTGGAGTAGATTTCTCTATATCAATCCCTGACAACAGCTATACAGAAATCTCACTGGATCATGAGGCTGCATCTTGGAAAGCAAGCTCCTTTCACCACCACCTCCTTTGGCCACTCTCTTGCAGCCTGCTTTACACAGAGCACTTAAGGCAGTTTCCTCTGCTTTCTGGTCATTGCCTGGCTTCACCCCTTGCCTTCTGGGTGAGGCCAGTAAATCCCAGCAGATCAGGGGATTTGGAGTTGTATTTAAGAGACCAGTTCATCATGTCCTCAGAGGGAAGGCAGCTTTAGTGATTTGTTGCATAAAACCACTTTCTTTCCCCTGTTACAGTAATTTCTGACACTCCTAAAGCAGCAAATGCTCTGGAATTTATCCAAGCAACCGATATCTACAATTTTCCCCTGGAAAAGGCATTGACAGGTAGGGGTCTTTACCAAGCACTGGAAAAGAATTCAAAAGCTTTGAGAAGATGTATTTCGCAGTGCAGAAATGAATCAAATATGGCAAAAGTGATAATCTGCCTGAATGGAGCTAACTCACGGCTAGCAGGCTGTTGGGATGCTGTCCCACTGGACTGCTCAAAGAGGCCATGATTCAGGGCTGGACTCAGGACATTCACTGCACAGAATTGCACACTGCACACTCTGATTCCCATTACATAGAGATCTCCCCTGGGCTAGGCTGCAGGGTAAGACTTCACTTGTAGTCAGATATAAAGTACTAGTAGGCCACAGAAAGAATTTACAGGGACACTAGTGAATGTCACATGTATCACCTGAAGCAAGACAAAAGCTTTCCTCCATGCAGTACTCCTTCAGCGCATTGTAGGAGATGAAGTCTTGCCTGCTGTTGCACTTCAAGGGAGGGCTGGTGTGATGTGATGTGTGTACAGACACCCAGCTTGGTGTGGCAATGGCAATAATCCAAGAGATCAGACAAGCAAAACCAGAACTCTTCATTAAGATGAGGCTGCATTTCTGTCTGCAAGTACAGGAACAGTATAGATAAATTGTAACTCTTTAGTAGGATCCCAGAAGCCCAGAGGTGTAGCATACACCATACATAAGCCTTCAGTAAAACCTTGGAAAGCAGGTACTGAAAATGTTCTACTTAATTTTAAAAATTCTGTTTTTCTTCACAAAATTACTAAGTTTAAATTAGTGGTTTACTTGTTTCTTTTTTCCCCATAAGACTCAGAGCTAAATTAAGTGCTTAAGTTCACAAGCAATCACTTGAAAAACTGGGCCACTTGCTGAAATGCTTCATGTGAATCTGGAAGTCTCAGCTGAGCGTATGCCAAAATATTTCCACAGAACAATAGGGAACGGCTTGTGCAACATGTACAACTGTAGCAAGTCTGCATGAAAGCAAGGCTATGAACACTGCATTCTCTCCAGCACTAAGTGTACAGTTATTCCTTGTAGGAAGATATGACTCAGGAAAACAAACCTTCATCTCAGTAAAGCAGAAAAAGCTACTTTTATTGCTGTAAAGAGAACACTTTGGTTTTCACTTGGTATTGTTAGAACAACACTGTCAAAATGTTCCACATAGCAATCTAGACAAAATAACCCCAGAATATCAGCAATTTGGGTGATCAGTTCTGGTCCAGGATTATGGACAACTAGAATAAGCAGGGAGGACTGGTGGATGGAAATAGGTTTGGCATCTTTGTATTGACAAGCAGCTACAATAACAATAATAATTTGAGCCTCTCTGATTTGAGATCATCTTTCATTCTTTCTCCATTTATTTTTTCCCCTCCTGCAGGCCCTATCTGAATATTTGAACATCTATGTCAATAACAGATATACTACAGACCAAACTAGATGGAAGGAGGCTGCAAAGCTTAGAAAATGCACACTGAACTTCCAACTGTAGTGAGGTGACTCAGACTTCAGAACTGGTGCAGAGATGTCCTTCTATTGTAGCTAATTTGAAGTTACTTTAATTTTTATAGAAATTTAATGAAATTAAGTAATATATCAGATTTTTATTGCTGTGTGTCACTACAGTAGTGTATCTTCCTAAAAAAAAAAAAAAAAAGTAATTTCCATTCTAAAAAACGATATGAGGTATAAAGTTGCAAGAGGGAATTAAATATATTGAACCCTGCATTATTGCTTTAATCATATACTTAATAAACAATTCTTTTCTTGAAGAAATTAGACATGATCACTGTAAAACTACGCCAGGCAGCTTGCCCTTTGATTTTTTTGGTCTTGAGACTGACTCAGCAGAGCGAAAGAATGTTGTTGATTGCACCATAGATCTGAATTCTGATAATTCAACTGGATATTGCTTTGAGAGTTCAGTCAGTGCTCTTCTCAGATAAGCAGATAGTTCAATAGAATTATTTTAACATCTTTTAAAGCTTCATTTGAAGACTTCTGTCATTATGAGGTGCTCACCAACAGAACAGCCTGCCATGCAATAAGAATAGCATATTGTACTACCTATGTTTTAGATTACAAATAACCAAGACAAATAGTACGTATCTACCTGCCTACACAGCTACACTGATATAAGTGTCCTATCACTTCACTGCATTTTCCCTTTTCACCTGTTAGTGCCCTAATTTGTCACGTCTAATACCAACAACTGTATGCTCTGGGAAAGGACCAAGTTTCTACCCCTAAACCATTAGGCTGCTTTTGAATGCAAGCATATGAACAGAAAAACATTATGTAGGAAGAAGCGCCAATCAGCCTGTGTCTAAATCTTCCTCTCAGACTTGGCAATAAACATAAGCCTGAAATTCCTTGCTTTACTTCTTGGTTTCTCTAAAGAGGATGGAAACATTACTGACTTCAGAAGTAGACTGAAAACAGCATATATGAATATTACTATTAAGCATTCCTAGAAGACATAGTTCCTAAAGAACATAGGCTGAAATGTTGTCTTTAATAACCATTTTCTTCTATTATGTTTGTTATATTTTTGTGGCTTATATTGTCAGATCTTCTAGGAAAGGAAAACTCCTGCTAGAGGTAGAACAAAAAACAAACAAACAAACGCACAAAAACCACACCCCACAGTGTGAGGAAAAGGAAAAGAGTAAATTAAAGTTAATAAGGAAAGGAAGGCTTTGCAGGAAATGCTGGGTTGTACAACCATATTCCATCCTATAAAACACTGATACTTCAACTTCTCCAGGAAAAGTTGAGACAGCAATTCTATAAATTTAAAAGTGAATTGGTACATAAAACCTAAACTCATCCAAGCTCTGATTATCAGTGGAGAATATTCTGGAGAAGGGATTAAAATCTTGAATAGGATTCAGATAGAGAAAGACAGTATTTGATTATTTCCAAGTCTAAGCCTCTATATTCAACAGCAAATGGACCCAAAGTATGGAGTTCCTCAGCTGGTTTTAGAAGACAGAGTATTTTGATTGCCCGTGAGATATGGAGTTCCTGGGTTTTGTTCCTTTTATTAATTTTTTTTCTGTGCAATCTTTCCCAAGTGCTAAATTTTGTTTGTCTGTTATTTTGTGCTCTTGGCAAGGTGTACTACTGCATACAAGCTCAAATGTTATATGTCTGAAGAATAAAGTTGTCCTTGTGTAGAAACTACTATTATTTTGGTTGCTGTTGCTTGTAGTAAAAGAATCAATTTAGATCTGAGCTATTGGCCAATGAAATTGTACTCCCAGGTTAGTCTGGGTTTGATAAAATAGAACTATTTTAGAACATTTCTGTGTGAAAAGATCCAGCTAGTCATTGCTCTGAAGGACATGACTTCCAAATAATATGAAGATAAAAGTAAGTACTACTCATATCAAATCCCTCCTTTTAACATGACACCCCCTTTCAGGAAAGCTTTCTAACTAGTCCCCCAGTGCATATACTTCATCATTCCTCACCGGTTTGTGAGGCCGAGTAATTTAAAAACTTCCTTAGGAATCACTCAGTCTAATCTAATCCTAGTTTTGAAGCCACTGGCTATTCTAGAATTGGGCTGAGGAATTAACACCTGTAACTTCAGGTTCCCAGCCTCTGGAACATTTTAACTTCAGAGCTGGATGGAATTACTAAGCTTTTAGAGATCAAAATACTTATTTATGATATAACTAGATAAGTGTACCTACATAAACCTGTTACTTTTATGTATCTTCTTATTCTGGTAGAATGTCTTCAGGCTCTTCTCAGCCAACCCTCTTTTTGGAATTCCCTCCTCTGCTTTGTGATACCTCTTTGTTTCAAATATCCCACCTTTACTCCTTGACCTGTAGTTTACAAACAGAGTTTGCAGCATTCAAAAAGTCATGCACTTCACAAGTTAACAAGGAGCATGTTTTTTTTCAGACAGACATGTATTGTTGGCAATTCTGTTACTTTACTGTGTGAACAGATTGTGTGGATCCCTACAATGTATGGATTCATACCAATGCCACCAATGAGTGACAATCTTGATGATGGACTCCAGATAGTTCTGCATGTCATGATCATAACCCAGAATTAAATGAATGATCTGTTAGAAGTCTCATTTAATATAGAGAAACTTATCTAACTGTGGAGATCTGAGCTTCTCAGAGAAAAAAGTTGACTACACAAATACTCTTCTACCTGTTCTTACATCTGCAACAAACTTCACTGATTAACATCACGCTCTTTACTGTTGCAACCTTCTTCTCATCATTTTAGGGTGTCCCCAGTACTTCACTCATATAACATAAGGGGTGGATCTCTACCTCATGTTCTACTCAACCTCTGTAGTAGCATGGAGGTGAGGACTGATGAAAATTAAGATAGTTCTTGAGAGAAATATTCCATGTAGTGCAAAATAGGTTGAGTAAACATGATTGAAATCCCAAAGATACAGGTTGTTTTTTTTCCTATTTCCATTGTGCAGGCAAATCTATTTATTTCAAGGGGAGCAAGGGAAAGCAAATAGATCTTTAATTGTTGACTTTCCTTCATCCTCTAATCTCAATTCATTTTCAAATACCTTAATATAACTACAATCCTGTTTTCAAAGAGGAAAAAGGATTATTATTTTTTAATATGATAGTCAAATGAAAGTTTATGCCATTGCAATTGTTTCCTTTTATCAGTTTCATTGCCCTAGACAAGAAAATGAAACCAAGGACAAATGCAGATGTAACAGAGTTGCAAGTAACCTGAATACACACAAGCAGAGAATTCCTCTGACATTGTATCTCCAACTGACCGAAAATTTTAACAGTTGTTTTCTCTACCATTAACTTGTTTCCTTTTATAACACTCCCTTTGTACCAGAGATGATGCCAGCAATTTTTCTACGACTTGGCACAATTTCTGGTGCCTTTTCAGCAGCAAAGGACCACATGAGCCTATGCAGAACAGATCAGGCCCTCTCAGTTCACTGTTCTGTGAACAGTGGTTTACATGAGAAGCTTCAGGAACAGTATCTGCAAACTGTCCCTACAAATGCCACAGATGAAATGCAAAATTACTAGGAAAGCCTTTCTTCTCATCTGTGTCAAACACACTGCCTTTGAAAGTTGTATGTCTCTTACATACCATGGAATAGTCAAATTATCTTAATCTAAGCCATCTACTGTTTCTACAATTATCATATCCTATTGTTCTCTTAGCAGACTTTCAATCACTTTCATACTGACTTTGCAATAATTGCTCCCAGTTCACAAAGCTGTAAGAGCAAGATTCCGTGTATTAATTTCTCCTAATGATTAGAAGGATGATTGACCCTTCTACTCTGAATTGCCATTTAGCTTAATGCCTCCTTTAAGGTCCCCTCCAACCTAAGACATTTTACAATTTCTTTCATTTTCATGTTGGGTTTTTGTTTGGTTTGGTTTGGTTTTTTTTGGTTTTTTGGTTTTTTTTTGATTATTTTTTTCCAAGTAAAATGAGAAACTCAGAAGTTGCTATATGTAAAAACATGCACTCAGCTGACATTTGCCACAGTAGACTCCATCACCTGCTAGTACATTCAATCTATCACTGCATGCTGAGCAGACATCCTTACAGACCTGGTTAATACTTTTCAACTGATTTGGCCTCCAAACTCTCGCTCTGCTTCTAGAAGAGGGAGCCATACAAAAGAGCCTGCCCTCAAGGTTAACAGATTCAAGCTGTGGCCAGACACGGTAGGAAGGGAATTAAAATCTGCTCCTTTAAAGTGCTTTTCTTCTTATGCCCTGCTATCTAGACATAGGTGCAGATCAATATAGCTGTGTATTAGATGACACAGCAATGTTCAAGGGCAGAGATGACATCTCAGGGAACTGCAACTCTTATGAAACAGATTACAAGTATTGTCCTGAACTGCATGTGGGGGTAGAAGGTCTAAGGTATCACCCTCACTCACAAAGAAAAGAAAACAAAGTGAAGCAAGTTCCTAACGCTAGGAGGATGAAATGGCTGCACATATTCATCCAGGAATTTGCTGTTTCAGATTTTCCTCTGGGCCTATTGGTCCTCCAGCATATTCTACAGGTTATGTAAATGCTCAAAATGCCCATTTCTTTTCTCATTTTTTGACTAAGAGTTTGTTAAACAAGATGTTCTACATAGCAAGAAGATACTCTATTGAGACAGGTTAGAAAAATGTCCATGTAAGTTTAGGTTTTTTTGTTTTTTGTTTTTTGTTTTTTGTTTTTTTTTTTGTTTGTTTGTTTGTTTGTTTATACAGTAGAACTCCCTTCAGGCCCATTTTTAAAAAAGGAAACTTCATACTGGAAGCTAGCCTTGCAAATGCAGAACCATAACCTGTAACTCTTTTAATAGCCAGTGCTGATAAGAAGCACAGTTGTAAAGGGTAACTATAATAAAGCATGCTGTAACAAGTAAAGAGTAATCATATTAAACAGAATCCCACATTATGTTATGGCTTTGTATTAGAGGTTAATGATTTGAATGAAAGAACCCAAACAAGCTCGCCTTGGTGGCAAAGCAGTAGATGATTAAACTCTACTTTAGAGGAAAGCAAATTAACAGTCTCAGCTGCCTGGTGAACACAAAGAACAGAGGACGACGTTCATGTTTCAGAACACAGAATCCAAATCCAGAAATCTGAAACAGAAAGGAGGGGAGGAAAAAGTAACTCACAGTACTTCCTTATGAAGTGGCATTGAGATAAATCCTTTCAGTCTTGATACAAGTGAGAAGTAAAACATCCATCACCAGCCTGCTAGGGGAAACCAGCAGAAGGGATGGTGAGACTGCAAGCATTATATCAGAGCTTGTTAGATTGCAACAGAAGGTATCACGGTCCCCCTGAGCCTTCACAGCTGTCAATATGGCACAATAGAGGCCAGCTGTCCAAGATTTTACCGGGGGAAACAGCTGTAACTGAAGTAAACCCAAATAAACCTCTCAAACCAGCTTGAAACATTTGTATTTCCACACAACGCAAACACAGGAGTTAAAAACTGTAAAAGACTGAGTGAAGCAAGGATCACTGAGCCAGCAGTTACTAAGACCAGAGAACTTTCTGGGGATTCATAATTGCTACATGGTATTCAGAGCTGAATATGGAGACAAGATCAACCATTACAGGCATAAGAAAACACAGCACAAGGGAATTACTTCTGGTACAATTCACTTGTGACTTTGTGGAACACCACAGTTTCACATCTCTCATGTCTTAAATGCACTTTGGGGGTGGAGAGCCACAGGGGAGATGTTTACAAGTGCAGTTCTGCCAGAAAGCAGTCACTATAGGAGATTGCTTCAATCTTTCTCTTTCTGCAACCACAGATTTAACAGAGCATTGGTTTAGTGTAAAGAGAGCCAAATTGCTCTTGATGGAGTCAGAGGGGCTCCATTTATTACAGCAACCCATAATTTCATAGCTGGGGCAGCTCAGGGACAGACAGGAAATCAGAGGTCCTTTGATTCTGCTGCTCTCATACTCTCTTAATGTCTCTGGATGCTGGGAGACAAGACATCCTCAGCAAGAGCCCAGTAAGTACTTTATGTTATTCCAAGGATGGACTTGGCTTGGGGGAGTTTCATTTGTTGGGATATGTTGCAGAATTTGATTTTTATTGTTATTTTAAATATACTTCGTTTATTTCCATGTCTTTGACACTTTACAGAGCAGCTCTTTGCTCATTCTTGTTTTCAGTCAAGGATTTCTTGTATCACTTCTCCCTGAAAGCCTTCAGCGGGCCCATGCTAGTGCTGCTTTTGGCTGTCACCTGTGGAAATCTTATTCCATTTCCTAATCTTAAAATTGGAAATCCTCTTGGAAAAGAGAGGCTGACTATTTGGGGGATAACATTTAGGATACATATTTACATTCTTGGCAGTTGCCTGAAAAGGTGTTCAGACGTTGTTCCTACAGCCATGTACATGTCCCCACCAGCAATGTCAAGACAGTGCAGGGTGACCTTATACTCCTCTCTTGTTTAGGTAGCCAAAGGGTCTGGGCTAAACTTGTGCAGAAATTCCAGTTCAGATGGATAACTAAATCCTAACTCAAAGTGAAACTGCTTCAATTAAAAATCACAGGATCACAGAATCACAAAAAATCAACACAAAAGAAATTATACCAGGCATTAGTATTGTCTAGGTAACTGATATGATTGTTTTAAACCCTTTCCAGTTTTCTAGAAATTAAACTAACCTAATTTATAACAAACCCCCCCCCCCCCCCTTCCCCATCCCCAATCTTAGCCAGCACTTTCTAGTTTTGAAATAGACATGCTAGTGGTTGGTGCAGAAATGGCTTGGGGTGAGCTTTCTGTCATTTTCTATATTCATCATCTTAGACAAGTAAAAATATATTTAGCATTTTGGCAAGGGGCCATGGTGCTCATCTGCATGATATCCTCTCTGGAGCAGCAGATCTCACTCCCTGCCCCTTTCCAAGCCCAGCACTGGTACTTCCTTTGGGCACTCTGCCCCTCTTTATTGCTGCTATGGAACTGACAGTTCAAACAGCTTCTTAGCACAGCTGCTTGCTGACTCTTCTTTTGCTCTGCACTTTAGTGCCAACCAGGAACAAAGTATACTTCCAGTGTTGGAGAGATCAGCCTGCACTTAACTACCACTATCAGAAATGCATTACGTTACACTTATTTTTTGGCTGCAACTAGGCTTGAATCTGTTTTGACAAAGAAATCAATACTGAGTATGTGTATAACTGTCCTACTGCCCTCCGTTGGCAGAAGACACCAATAATCTGCTGCTTGTAGAGTTAATACATTTGTCACTCCTCATTAGCTTGTAATAGCTCTTACTGCTACTGTTGTTTTTTTTAAGGTTTAGGGTGGGAAATACACATATTTTTGCTACTTAGGAACAACTCATCCAGATACGTTTTTCTAGCTCTTCCCTGAAGGAGGTAATTTTTAACAGTGAAGAAAACTGCAAGACTCCTCATAATTAAAATAAATAACTTGTTCTACAACCCACAGGCTTAGACAGCATTTTTAATCTTCAGATTAAAAATGTAACAGAAAACCTCTTGACTACGGAGGAGGAAAATTGGACTGATGTAAGAAGTATGCTTGAAATCAAGACACATTTAATATCTCATCATTTACGGTCTGTTTTGGCTTAAGATATCCTATTTAAAATCTATCCTCATTCTGTTTCCATGTCATCTTTAATCAGAACAACACAAAGGCAGAAATGGTTTTAAATGTTAAGACTGCGATTTTCAGTGCTGGCTTTGTTGCTAGAAGTTAAATTGTTACCCAATTCATTAAAGGGCATTGGTTTCCCTTGTCATATCTAGTTTTGATCATGAGAGAGAAATGGGAAACAATAAAAACAGGCATAATATGAAACAGATTTTCAGCTTTCCACTTTTTTTTTTTAATTTGTTTTACAGTTCTGAAAATATCTGAGTAAGAGTTAACTTGATGCTCTGAAAAAAAAAAAAAAAGAATAAAAAAGAAAAAAAAAATTTAAAATCTTTTCTCGGTTCCTGATGGAAAACTTTGCCTTCAAAATAAGAAGCTATGTAAATAGTAGTGTGCTATAAGAGTGCTGATGTGGACTGAGTGGCTAAAGTTCCTGGTGGTGGCTGGCAATATTTCAAAGGGAAACTTACAAGGCTTGTGAGCAGATTCATTTCTAGAAAGTCTGTACAGACTGGATGATTTTCACCCTGTCCAGGTAAAAATCTATCAGTCTTTAAAAAAGAAAGAAAGAAAGACAAGAAGAAAGGAAAGAAAGAGAAAGAAACAAAAAAGAATCTAAGTAGTCAAAGAACTGTAACTGATATGAGGAGTAATGTTAATCTGTCTCCTTACATAGCAGAACAGGAGGCATGAAGCCAAACAGATGTGCTTGGCTTAAAATCTACTGAAATTGGTTCTGTGTGTGGAGGAAAAGGGTTAAGAAGACTGAAGTTTTCGTTCTACTCTATTCTCCTTCTGTTCAGTGTCAAACAAGGTCAAGAGTATTGCCTACTCAGTTTAGTGTTGCATTAGCAACACCTTGCTTGCAGGCTTAGCAAGGCATTACTTATAACAGGGTTTTCCAGGCAGAACTGAGCTCTATTCAATTGTTTTGTTTCAACAAAGCACTATGTTATGATGGCATGCAGTAACTGCTGAATTAGATCTTCAGTGAATAAATACATAACTGCATATTTAGAAGTGTCCCTCTCAGCAAGGGTTCACAGGCAGCACTGCAATTGCACTGACCAGCCATATCTCAGGCTGCCTGCAAGCATGCACAGCCATGAGCAATCTCCTAGAAAACTGGCCCTATGAGAAAAGGATAAGAATTGGACACATTTTAAAGTTTAAAGTCAGTGATTAAGATTTACCATTCCACTGTGCATTCTTCTGCCCATGACTGCCTCGAATTACTCAGCAAAGGTAAATGAGCCTAGAAAGGAGGGGAAATGGTTGAAACTGCCTTGAAAGATGTATGTGAATTTGCTGGATTTCTGAGACTTTGGAGATGTCATTTCACAGGCTATAAAGTGGAAGTTCAAGGAAAAAGGAAAAAACTCAAACAAGACACAGCTCAGGAAAAATAAAAAAAGAAAAAAAAAGGAAGAGGGAAAGAGGTAGTGGCAAAGGTTGAGGCTTTGGAGCAGTTACACCTCTATCTGTGAACCTCTTTGGAAAGCTGCTGACAGAGCTTTGGCATCTGATCATCTCCTAACTGCTGATTAACATAGCACTGTTTTATATTTAACTCAGGCCAGAGCAGGAGGGGCTGGGGGTGGGGCTGCGCTGCTTAAAAGGGGAGTGCAGCAGGAACAATGTTCTTCTGTGTCAGTTCCCTCGGTCTCTCTGCCCAGCTGCATGCCTTTTGATCATTCACGTTTCCTCTAAATGCATGTTATCTTTAATTAATTGAGTGCCTTGTGGAAAGCAAGGTGGGGGAAACACACAGATAACAGCTATAGCTACACAATTAAAGTTCAAGCCAAGTCTGCTGAGTTTACTGAAAGTAAGTGCTGAAGTGACTAATAAGCTTTATACTGCTCATGTTTTGCTCTGAGAACAGAACCAGGAGCTGAGATGGAAGGCATGGATTTGGAGGATAAGAAGACCAAGAAGTACTGCATCAAGACGAAGCATGTGGCTATCATCTGTGGAGTTGTTGTTGTCGTAGGTCTTGCTGTGGGTCTTGGCGTGGGATTGAGCAAAACTCAGAAATCTCCAGAGTACACAGACGAGACAGATCAGCCAGCAACTTCTCCTCCCACCCTGGATACAGGTCCCTGTCCTCCTAAAAATGACGAGTCTGGAGACTGGAGAAATTTCAGGCTACCCACCTATGTGAAGCCTATCCACTATGACCTGGAAGTGAAGCCTGAGATGGAGACAGACATTTACACTGGAACAGTTGATATTTCTATTGCTTTGGAACAATCTACCAGCCACCTGTGGGTCCATCTGCGGGAGACCAAGATTAAAGAAATGCCAACACTCAGGAAATCCTCAGGACAGCAGATTGCTCTGACTGACTGTTTTGAGTATCAGAATCAAGAGTACATAGTGATGAAGGCAGAAGTGGAACTCACTGTCACTGATGAAAGCGATCCCTATATACTCACCCTGAAGTTTCAAGGCTGGCTGAACGGTTCCCTGGTTGGCTTTTATAGGACCACCTACACTGAGAATGGAGTGACTAAGTACAGCAGATTTTCTTTTATTTATTAAACTTTATTCTCTATTCCTATTTTCTAAGACCTGCTCTTTTCCTGTGCCAGCTTCACAGACTTGTCTCTCACCAACTTGCTGACATTTCTGAGCTGTTCTTTCTCATTCCCCTAGGGAAGATATGCTATTTAAAATCTTTTGGCTGTTGACAAGAGTGGGCAAGAGAGTTTGGGGCTTTATTTATTATTTTGAAAATCTTTTTAAAATTCTACCAGTCCCAGGTTGTGCTTGAGCTTTGCAGAAGGCTCTCTCAGAGAGGCAGAAGCACTGAGGCCAATTTTTCTACCTCTGTAGTCCAGTACAGAGAATACAGCTCTCACCACTCTCTCCTGTCACTCTCCAAGGTAATAGTTTTGGTGTGGAACACTCTTGTGATAGTTTTTCTGACATCGTGCTTCCTTGATGCTGCAAGCCTGAGAAATGTCCAAATTCTGTCACTTCTGCAGCTGTTTTAAATTATGAGTTAGAGAGATCCAAACTATGAAGGTTATCCTTAACTTGGAGTTTCTGTGCTTCGGATCCTTTTTTTTTTTTAAACATATCAACATTTATTGAACAATTAGGCTCACTGAACCTCATTTCACTTCCCGGATTTGTACCGCTTCAGGGGGAGCCTAAAAAAGCCATTGTCCATGCTGAGGCAGTCCTTTTCAGTTGGTATACAGAGAGGACACAATGACATCTATTTTACAATATTTACATTTCTGACATGATTTATTCCAGCCTTTACATTTAGAAGGTAAACTTGGCTAGACCCTCCTAGGGCCCTGTAGCAAGCCAAATGTTGGTCTGTTTTCCAGGCACTTGTTTGTCGTCCTGGGACAATGGTGTCATGCATGAGAGAGTTGCATCACTTCCATACAGCTGCTTGCAGGCACTGCTGGAAGCAGCAGCAATGGTAGGCACCAACATCAGCAAATCCAGAAGGCAGAGGAAAAATCAAGCACTCATTTTTCATATGTAAATGTGGTTATCAGATCTTGAGACAGCCTGAACCCCCATCAATTCTTCTCTTGCTCTTCCAACTACTACCTCACTGCTATTCCAGTTCAAAGGTGTCTTGGTTTTCTACTTTGAGTAACTAAAACCCTCACAGCAATTTCAAAGTGTAACCTGTTAGAATCTGCGTAAGTTAGGGTATGCTACTTGCATCTTGTTGGTGAAGGAAACCTCAATATGAAGATAATTACTCCATGTTTGTCACAACAGCAGAACAGCAGGACCAGAATGCAGGTCTCCTGAGTCACAGAGCAGGAGAGGAAAGTGCCCATTCCTCAGACAGTGTAGAAAGAGAAGGACCAAGCATCCTTGGAAGTAGGAAGAAAGGAAAACTTAATAATCTAAAAAAAAGCTTAAAATGTGAATACATTTCATTGAGTTCCTACTCCTTGACCCTAGCAAGCAGACTGAAAATGCTCAAGACAAAAAGGAATGCTAGTGTTTGAGTTTGTTTCTTAGGCCTGAGAAGGGCTCTAATAATTATGAGTGAATGGTTATTTCTGAGATGCTTTCAACGTGGTTAAGTTTAGGCAGACTGTTTCTGGGGTGGAAGAGACAACATACATGATAGTGGTAAGTACAGCTTTGAAATGAAAGCAACCGCTAGCCAGATTTCAAGCTGCTGCTATTTAGCATGAGGGTTGGACTTGATGATCTTAGAAGTCTTTTCCAGCCTAAATGATTCCACAGTTCTCTGACAGTTTAAGGAAGGATGGTGAGGAAAATGTTTTCTTAAAAATGTGTGGCTTTCTATTTGAAACCAGTGCTGACTAGCATTAAATTTTTGCTTGACATTTGCCTGAGGCAGATATTGGCAAAATTGGCAGATATTGTAAAATTTCAACCCAAGTGGCTACAAATTGGATCAGGTAACAGCAAATGTCAAGAAAATCTACTAATAGTGGATGCAAGAGAGAAGGGAGCTGAGGTGAAAGTGAGAGCCAGCTTGTAATTAACCTATGCTCCCAGCCCTTCTGGGCAGTATTAGAAACAGTGGAACCTTTTGAGAAAATTAATGACCCTAGAAGTCAGCTTCCAGGATAGAGCTATCTATTTGTAAGGGCAAAGGTTTGCCAAAGCATTGCTGAAATGCCTTTTGTTTACAAAGTGGGCAGAAGTCCAGGCTCTTCTGTTGCTTAGATTCAAATCTCCCACCACGTTCTGTGGAAAACACATAGATCTGTGATGAACATGCCTGCCAGCCCATGAACCCTGAGAGACCTAGGGAGAAGAGCAACTCATTCACAAATCGTGTTCGGAGGATCCCTATTAGGACAGGGATATTTTCAGACATGCCCGGAAGTGGATTTGAAGATATTTTGGGAACAAAACTGCTTAAATTGATGCAAAAAAGCAGGTAGGGAACAGGTAAGCAGAAACTTTGAGAATGAAGATTTTAGGTACAGACCTGCCTAGATTATCCTAAGGGTGCCTTAATCCACCTGTAAGCACCAAAGTCTTTTCCTAAAGCTATTCCTCTGTCTCTGGGCACTTCATTTCCCATTGATAAAAGGGGAATAACAGTCTTCCCCTGTTACAAACAATGTAGTGAGTATAAATATAACACAGTGGTGTTGTTTACAGATAATGGGGAAAGGAGCACGAGGGTTTTGCCTAGTATTATTGATTCTTTTAACTCACCAGCTCCTGTCAATGAATGTGCAAAAATCTTCTTTTATTTTTGCACAGATACTACAGATAATACAAACAAGTCAAGACATCTGATTTTGATTTTACATTACTATTTGTGGCAATTTATGGTTTACTTTTTGTAGGAATTCAATCTATCCTCCATAAAAGTGGAACAAGAAGCTTGTAAATTAATACTCAGTTAGGCTTTATTGATTATAGAATGGCAATATTTTGTTGTTGTTGGAGTAAGGAAGTGATAATTCCACAGTTTAGGAGCAAAATTTTCTCAAAAGAAGCAAGGAAAGGCTAGTAGCAAAAAACAAACAAACAAACAAACAAACCCAAGCACCTCATTTAGCTTAAAAGGAGGGATTTTTATACTAAAACTATGGAGGAATAAAATAGAGGATATTAATCACAGCTCTAAATGCAGCACTGTTTTATTTTGGTAACAACAGCTGGGTGCAATATCAGCTAGATCTTCACTCCTTACTATTAGAGTATTTACAACTGCTACCTCCAGTTCATAATTAAAGTTTTCAATATCAAAAGCAAGTAGAAGGGTGTAAGCCACCAAGCACTGAAGAAAATCTTATCTAAAAACTACATAACACAGCTTGAAAGGAAATTACATCTCATGTTTCCAGTGTTACTTCTGTGCATGCCATATCCTGAATTTCCTGTACAGGAATGGCAGTGCTGAGATTTTGCACTGCTGATGTCTGTTTGCCTCCACAAATATATGAGGATAGATAATCATCTTTTAGATCAAAAGAGCTATCATATTGTTACTAGTCTAAGGAACAAGACATTAATGTGTCAAAATATATATCCAAATTTTCAGTCAATAGATGTGAAGCATTGCCCCGAAGACTTGCAGTTAACTTAATTGTGAAATAGCTTTCAAATCCAACCAAAAGTAAAGAGTAAGATCAAACAGTTTACCAAGCAAATGAAATTCTATTGAGCCTGAAGTTAAGATGAATGTTCATTATGCTTTCTGTCCATTAACTTTAAAGTTACTGTTCCAATGAGCATAAATGGTGAAAACCCAGACATCTCCAGCAGGCTTGTAAATGAACCTTGTTGCAATATGTTCCTAATGACCAGTTTAGTATTTAAGCAACATAAAGAAAAGATAAAGGCAACAGAAACATTAAAAACCTGATTGTCAAGTGAGTTGATAGGCTTGCTGCAGATCTGTAATTTATGATGTATACTTTTAATTACTTTTTGGAAAGAAAAACTACCTTAACATAGTCAGAGCAGCTGTAGAAGTGCTGTCAGAAAATGCCTAACATTCCAGATTAATTGAAGAAGCATCTGTGATCTCTTTTACCATTAATTACTGGAGAACACACTCTGCTACTGAACAGTTCATTAATGGGGGAGTCTGATGCTACCATGTGAAGCAAGTATACAGTGTGAACTTTTACAGCCTCCACCTTATTTTCCATTACTACTTATTGTCTAGTTCATCCAGCAGTTTTTGTGAAAGAGAGAGATCTTTCTAAAAGCACTCCAAACAGTGAGCATAGCATTAGTTCTGTTCTAGGATGTTACCTGGACTTCCCATGATTTTCCGAGCAGTCTTCTCACTGGAGTCAGGGAAGTGTAACAGCACCAGGAAATAAATGTATTTGGCAACTGTAGAGAAAGAAACACACGGTCAGGGTTAGAATTCAGTGGCACTTATACAATTCCAAGGTGTCTTCCTGGAGATATTCAACGCTCCAATCCCAAGATGAATTCTAAACAACATGCAGTTACTTGAGTAAATTTCCTTCTAGGTGAGACTATCAGTAGTTTACTTTAGGCACAGAAATCGGAGTGAATGCTCAATAGGAAGATGAGCAAATTTTTTACCATGCAGGAGGGGTCATTTGTCTCTTATTTCCTGGCTCCTAAAAATATTTCATAATGAATAGTAGTCTTTAATTTTTGCAAATTTTTTGAATTTTGTGGTACATATGTTCCACTAGCCTATGTAATGTTAACTTGTGCATTTCTGATCTCACCTATTTTTTTGAATGGGGCATTACATAAAAGTATTTGTACTTGATTTTGGTACATGATGTTGCTAAATACTTCTGCATTGCAGATAAGATTCAAACAGTATTCAGTGAAGGCTTAGAACAACCTGCCAATCTGTTGTTTGTTTAAGGAGCATTGCAGCTACTGATCATGAGCCAACAGATGCACGGAAAACATTTCCTTGCTTTGATGAGCCCAACAAAAAGGCAACTTACAATATATCTATCATCCATCAAGACACATATGAAGCACTCTCAAACATGCCAGTACAGGTATGTATTTCCCAACTCCGCTGCCTACAGAGAATCATTCTGTAAAGCCAGTATATCACAAAGCCCTTGAATGTTTACAGACTCTACCACCTAGACTTTGTAAAATTAATGGTTAATAAATATATAGTATTAGTAATATACTATAAATTATATGTATATATTTAATTGCATGTTATATATTAATGTATTATATATAACATACATAATGTTGTTAAAAGAATACATTATTATAATGCTATATTAATACATATAAATAATAAATATAAAATACAACTGGTTATTTGGTTAGCAAAGTCAGCACATAAAATAACAGTACAGAGCCAAATTCAAAGCAGGTATGACACATGTCTTATCTTTAGCTAGCTGGCTCTTTCCTCAGTCTAGATGAGGAAATAATGTCTAGATGAGTATCCCTTCTAACCGTATATGGTTAATGGCAGGCTCTTCAGCCAAACCAGGTAGACTCTGAGAAGAAATACTCTGAAGAGAGCAGCTTCCTCGTGGGGAGTCTCATAATAATCACTGTGTAATGCTATAAAGCAAGGGCTTGCTGATCTCAGCCTAATGGCAAAGGATCTTGCCAGCAGGAAAGTCTAGTATTGTTATGCTTAATAACACAGAATATAAAAACGCCTCTGTCAGCTCAGGGCTATGGACACTTGTCAGTGCACCCTGACTGTAATTTTCTAAATAACCTATTTCTGGAACTGCTGCATCAAATTCTAATTTTGGAATGAAATTCAATGGCATCAGTTATCTATCTCTGGGCACTCTGGAAGAAGACTGAAAGGCTTTCAGCAGAGACAGCTTCAAATGAAGAGCTTAACTGAATGTGTAGTCCAATCTCTAATTTCTAATGAGTATGTTTTGAAGTGGGAGATAATGTGCCAAGTTTTGTTTTTTTTTTTTTAAAAAAAAAGCTTCCAGCCTTGGAGCTGTTGACATTTGCATCTTCCCAGTCACTCCCCATCCAGAAAACAAACAAAGGTCTGCTTTGCTGTGTACTGTTTTATTTAAGGAGTCACCCAAACCCTAAATATGCACTTGCAGTGTGACTGAGAGAACTGTTACCAGTCTGACACAGCTGACTCACAGACCTCTTGCAAATTTAAAGCTCCAACATATTGTTATCAAACATATTTTTAAGATACCTAAAAGAGAAGCAGGTGTTTTGATAAGCAACACATACGAGAGTATTTTGGTAGTTTTTCTTAATGACCTCAGATAAGTGAGGATACCAGCACAGGAGGTGAGGGGGTAAAATCAGATGTTTTCAAGATTTAGTAGCTTTTGAGATTCACTTTAAATCTTGAAATGTGGATCTTGTCTCTAGAACAAATACCAAAATTAACCTCAAAAAGACTAGGTACTTTTTGTTAATTAATTTGCTAAGATCCAAAAATAAGCAGGGAAACATCATGCTGGGTTCGTCTTAAGGTTTGACTAAAAAGATGACAGCAGGACCATTTTTCATTTGGTGAGATCACAAGGTCGGTTGCTCCTACTTTGCAGTGAAAGATCTCCGGGGAATCAATTCAATGGATGTAGCAGTAGTTTGTAAACGTAGCAGTTCTGGTGGTGTGGATCTTTATTATCAGCTCAGGAAAGTCAGGACCACGTACAATTCATCTTCATTTTCCACTGGAGTGAATTTTGTTTAACTTTTTTTCAGTGAGATTCTGACTTTGCTGAATGCACAAAATATAGTAAATTAGAGTCAAATAGTGGAAAAGTAGATTGTGAATATATCTGTGGGAAAAAAAATGTACTCATGCAATTGTATTAGTAGTAACATCCACTATGCATGCTTTATTTACATTGCATTTATAACAAGTGAACCTCATAAAGTACTGAATCTCTAGTAGAAGATTAGTGTCTTTTACACACTGTTTGCCTTTCTCCTATTTTAGTCATGCACACAGGAGCTCAAAAAATTATCGGCTGGTTACCATTAAGGTGATAATGGATAGCAGAAATCAGTATTCAAAGGATGAATCACAAAAAATGCTTGTGAATTTGTTCACATTGTCCATCTGAGAAAATCTAGAGCACTTTTAAATTAATTTACAAATAAAAGCTATGAGCAGCTCCATGTCTTACATACACTAGTGATAACGAGTTCAGGATAGATTTACTACTGTAGACTTTGACCTAACATTTCTGCAATCCCTGATGCCTACACATTGTACAAATTCAAAAGAGGACAGAACTCAGTGTTTCCTCTGACCTGTCCACAGGAATGTGATATTTATGCAACTATTTCAAGAGCAAAACATATTGAAATACAGTGGAAAACTCCTTCTGGTGAAATTGCTATGCATATGAATGATTTCAAATCCTTGTTGCAAAATTAGAACCAGGTAAACTTACTTAATGGAGAAGAACAAAGTCCCTTTTTGTATATTCTGTCTGTTCTCATGCCATCACAAAGGGGATGCCAAAAGAGGTGAATCTGTAGAGGTGATTTATATCTATGTAGTCTTACCCTTCATAAACTATTTTACCCTTTATCACGTGTTTGCAGTTTCAAAATCAATTATTTTTCCATTTCTGCAGGAAACTGTATCACTGGGTAATGGCTGGAGTCGGACAACTTTTCAGAAGTCAGTTCCCATGAGCACTTACTTGGTATGCTTTGCAGTGCACCAGTTTAAGTGGGTAGAGAGAATATCCGCTAGTGGAATACCCGTAAGTTCTATTACAAATTGAACACAACTCAAAGGACTGATATACTGTGATTTGCAATTTTTAAATGAATCAGCTCTTCTTATAACATAAGCAGGATTTTTCCCTTTTCTATAGTGCATTTTACATGGCAGATCAAACTAAGTGTTCACAGTGATCCCTCTTGTCTTCTGTACATCCAGTATTTTTCAGTCTTTCTCCCACCTCAGTGAGATCCCAGCTGGTACCTCTCATACAGGCACATGGGGGAGGAGGGAGCAACAGTGTTCCAATCTCATCCTTGACTTGAAGCCCAGAGGCTGAGGGAATGCTCAAACCCAAGGATGCAAGAGATTCACAGAGATACAAACACTTTGTAGTTATATGATGCTTAAGAGGTATGAATACATACTGAGTGTGATGTCTGTCATATTTACAGTGATGGTGGCACAGAACTACCATGCTATCTGCAACTGCATGTTGGCTACAGTATTCTTCATTTTGCAACAGTAGCTAAAGGTAGCTGCCACAGGGCAAGTATAAATACATACAGAAGTGACAGTGCCTGGGTATTTGGCAAGTACCCTAATGAGGTTTGTTTGAATCTGAACCCATAAAATCCAAGCTTCTTGATTTAGATGCAACAGGCAACTGTTTCAATCCAGTTCTGACTCGGATTCAGTAACAATCTTATGAAGGTGCAGCTCATCATGCACAAGCAGATGAGTCTGAATCTCAAACTGACAGCGTAGAAAGAATTTGCTCTTCAACCTAAGCTCCTTACTTAGCCTAAAACTAGTTTGGGATGCTCAGCCCACAGTTGGTTATTTGTTGCTTTATTGTCTTTCCATCTGAGACAGAGGGTGATGCCAGAGCTGTGTACCCTGAGTGCTTCCCCTCCTCTCCCCTCAACAGTGTGACATGTGCTCCTGTGGTCCAGCTGGCAGCTCTTCCCTCTTCTGGAGGAAAAGATGCTGATGGATGTGAAAGCTAGAGCATAACTCTAGCCATGTCACTCTTCCCTTAGCAACCAATCTCCTTCTGAGTTTCTCTATCTAAAGAAGCATGGCAAATCCAAGTTTTCCACTGGTATGAAAATTTGCCTTGTATAAAGCACAAGAATGCTGAGCCAGCTCTCAACAAAGACTTCCTGGCATAGTGCTGTGCTGAGGTCTCCATCCTCACCACCTCTGCTAGCATCATGCTGTAAATTTCTTTTAATTCTTGACGAGCAACTGAAGCCAAATTACACTTAACCAAAGAAGCTGAGTCTGCTTTGAGATAGTGATGCAATAGTCTTAGATACCTGCTATTTGGTTTAGTTAGCAAAAATAAGTTTTAGGATGTTCATTAGCACAGTTTTGTTAACAATATGCTCTTTGGATTGGCTGCTCCACTCATTTTCAGGAAAAGAACTTTGATTCTTTCATCTCAATAATAGATATTCTGAAGAGCTTAGCTATTTCAAAAACCAGAATTTGTGCAGCTGTAGAAATACAGCATCATTTGGACTGGAAAAGACCCGAGATCACCAAGTACAACCACCAACTTGACTTACCAAGTTCCATCACTAAACTACACCCTTTACTTCCACATCCACGTGGCTCCTCAATATCCCCAAGGATGAGGCCTCCACCACTTCCCTGGGCAGCCCATCCCAATATTTGATCATACTCTCCCTGAAGAAATTCTTCCTAATGCCCAATCTAAACCACGCCTGGTGCAACTTAAGACCATTTCCTTATGTCCTATCCTTTGCCACCTGGAAGAAAACTGAAGAGAACTTTTGGAGAAGTGTTATAGGAAAAAAAAAAATGGAAAAAAGAAATGTTGAAGACATGACTGCTGAAGAAGGCATAGAATATTTGCTTTCTTTCTAGATGTAGAAATTCACTAACTGCTCCAGATTAAGGAAAATTATGGATTTGCTTAACTGAGCAATGAGCTATTGAGATCTGTTGACAAGAACATTCCATAGTTTTCTATGTAAATTATTAGTAATAAATCACCCAAAAGAAAGTATCCACACAATACATACATTCTGTCATAAACAACAGCACAATACATTACTTTAAAACTCTACCATTGGCCCTGAAAATCATTACCCTAACGAAGACCTTAACAGAATAAATGGTAGAAAATGCGCCCAGAGCTAGAAACAATTCTCCTGATCTAATTACCTGTCAGGTACTAAAGGTCTGCTTTGGAAAATCACAGAAGAGATTACAAAAAGAAGAGATTTGAAACTCAAAGTCAGTTCTAGTGCACAATGAAGGTTTTGGAACCCATTAATATGGATCAGCTAGTGGACTGAAGACTGCTAAATTGGGTAAAGAGCATACTGAAGTATAAATTACAGATTGTAATTGCAAACTGACCCTGAGGGAAATCCCTTGGCTGGGATGGATTCCCTATTGAATTTCATAAGCTTTTTTTTTTTATTATTATTTATTCCCTTCTTATTTCTGATCACTTTCCCATCATCCCATTCAGTTGGAGGATGTGTAATTTCATAGTATTTAAACCAATGTGTTGTCAAACTCAAAGAAGGCTCCTAGTGTAGGGCACCCCATTTGCTCTGTTTGGATCCTAAATTCCTGGCTGTAAGACAGGACTGAGGAGTAAACAAGACACACTAACACAGCCAGAAGAATGTGCACCATTCATAACACAATGAGCCTATAAAAAGATGGACCAGCTATCCCAAAGCCAGAAACTTCATTCAACACAGCAGACATTCAGGGACAGGGAAGAGGACAGCCTACAGCTCCTGCAAGTGCAGCGCTGCAGTTCAGCTCTGGGGTTAAATAACTAGGAGCACTAGGACAAAGAGATGGAGAGTAGGAAAAAAAATGCCTATTTAGTTCTGAAGGGAAGCTTTGTCTTTCCAATGTGGAGATAACATCTTTTAAGGTTTTTTCACACTGTAGGACTACACATCAGGGTTACGGATACCATAAGGACTCTAGAGCTCAGGGTTTCTTACTGTTTAACAGTAACAGCCAAAGCAGTCCCAGATACCAAAACCAAGAGTGGAAAAGTCAGCACTCAAGACACCATTTTTTGTCTTCATCGAAAAATGCAAGCTCAGATATGCAAGAGGAGCATGGAAGTAATCACCTATTGCACACAGAGCTAAAAAATGTGCTTCCTGAAAGGGATCTGATGAGATCCATCCGAATTATTGAGCAGATCAGATCAAGCGTATTTCCCTTCAGGATGCTTGTGCAGGTTTCCATTTCAAGAAAACAAGGCCTTGGAGAAGGAATGACTGGTAAGGATCTCAGACCTTTTCCCAAACTTAGGAGTGGGGAAATGGCCATTGCCAGCTTCAGGAAAGGAGTCTTATCAGTTTCACAGTTTAGGCATACTGATGAACGTGCAACAAGATTATGCTGCCATTGCCTTTCTTATGTAATTTTTTTTTTTCCAAATCTCTCTCTCTATATGTATCATTTAAAACAAAATGGCATTTTAAATAAATTTTGAATGGATGTGTCAAGGAATAGAATCCAGCATACAGGACAGTCTCCTTGAGAAAAATCTCTGTGCTATAGGTGTGCACGTTAAATAATTTTTCAATGCTTGCTACCTTTTGGTTCCTCTTAACTGAAGAATGCTCTAATTCTCTCTATTTTACAGCTGAGAATTTATGCCCAGCCACAGCAACTACACACGGCAGAATATGCAGCAAATGTAACAAAAGTTGTGTTTGACTTCTTTGAAGAATACTTTGATTTGAAGTACTCTCTTCCAAAACTAGGTGATTATTAGTACTTATGCTTTTCATTTTGTTAATTCACTGTCATTGTTATGTTTCCTCTACTGTTCCCTGTGCTTTGGTGGAAAACAGAGCACGAAAGAGTTTGGTTGCTACCTGCTAATATTATTTCAGGATGTAAAATTGTACCTGTGCAGTTCATAAATATCATGGTGTGAAAGTTGGTCTCAGCAACAGTTTGGTTAGCAGTTCTCACAGATTAACTGATCCTGGTACAGTTATTTTAGAGTGACTTGTGGAAAATCAAAGGAATCATTGGTGATATCATGAGAGCAATATAATGAGCTAAAATAAAGCCAGATTAAGTTTGAGAAAAACATGTATCACTTCCACGAGAACTTCTGGGGAAAAAAAAAGCCAACAATGAGATAGGTAAAAATACAAACTGCCAGAGAGTAGGTCATATTATTTACTAATCTCATTGCAAAGTGGGTTTGTAACCACATCTTAGAAAGATGTAGTCCAATGTATAATTCAAAGTTGCTACTGCTGGACTGGTGAAAGGCACAGAGCAAAGCAAGAGCAGGTAAAGTATCAGATGATGCCCATGACTACAAAATAAACAAAAAACAAAAAGTACCTTCGGGCATCCTTTAACTTGGGCTATCTGGACCGTGGATCTGATTGAAGTAATGAAGACGGGAATGTAATCTAAGTTGAGAAAATGCATTGGAAACATCCCCTCCTAAAACCTCCACACTAGTAATTCAATCAGGTTAATAAACTTAAGAGGATAGGGAAAAAGAAATTATGTTTAACTACAAGCAAACGTGTCTAACAGTCTAACTCATATTACTTCAACAATAGATACTTAGGTCCTTCCAAAATATTGGCTGAGCTTACTGGAAGTATCTATTTGCATTTCAACAAAAACTGAATTAGGAAAGCTATTACAGTATGCCATCATTTCACACAAAATGGTCGCTATTAACAGTTGGAACTGTATCTCTCTCATACTGCATATCTGAGTCTGATGATTTTGCACATCAGCACATGATTAAAGATCTGTCTGCATCCCCAGGCTGGAAAAAAACAGGTCAGCAGTATCAGAGGGTAGATGCTTTTGTAAGTTTTACATCGTTTTTCTCAGAATGTCTATTCGTTGGATCACAATTTTCGACTTACTGCATTGCACCCTCAGTATTAGAAGTCATCTAGATCAAACCTGATGAACCAAATTTGTTTATGCAAAATGTTTGAGATATTTCCCACTGGCTTATGGCATTGCCATTCTCCTTGCAAAGCTCATTTTGACTCTCTATGGAGCCCTTGCCAGACTATTGCCTTTGATTCTATAATCAAGGTGTTAAAATTAAAATGATTAATTTCTGACTTATATTAGGGTTGAGTGATGGCTGTTTGTTCTATTCAGTTTTAAATCCATCTGTACTTTTTCACTCACTTGAATAGAAGGGTTCTGGTCATTATTTGCAGAAGAAAATGCCAGTCCAATTTAATTCACAATTCTCATTTAAACCTGTATTGATTACTGACCATGAAGGAGTGACCCCCACAAATTGCCAGGAGTAGAAGCAGATGTTCTTCACCGCACGGGGGATTTACTTCAGTTAACATGTCAATAAATATTTTTTAATACAACAGAATGACAAACAATGACATGCCTCATTAAGCTACAGATAGTTTCAGGTGGCTTACTGCCTACAGCACATCCCCAGATAATACTATTAATTTCTGGAGAAAATTAAGTAATGTATGATATGCACGCTCTCAGGAGGTGAGATCCTCAGCTAGTGCAACTGATTGTAGCTCTGTTAATCCCAGCAGAGCTCAGGCACTTGCTGTCAGCTGCTGTAGGCTAGTTTTGTGCTTCTTAACTAAAGGTTATGGACTACAGTCCACAGCAGTAAGCCAGAACCATACGTGGCAAGCAAAACAGGCTATGAATAAGCAGAAATAAGGGAATTCAGGTGGCTCAAGAGACAAAGTAGTAAACATGTTCCCTTTCTTTCAATACAGATAAAATAGCTATTCCAGATTTTGGAACAGGTGCTATGGAGAACTGGGGGCTGATCACATACAGAGAAACAAACCTACTTTATGATCCCAATGACTCCGCCAGTTCTAACCAACAGAGAGTGGCAGCTGTGATAGCCCATGAGCTCGTTCATCAGGTATGTTTCAGGACACAGTTCATTTTTAAGCATGCTTTAAAGGTGCAGTAGCAATTCTTTAATTGAAATAATGCTGTCATTAATACTATCTCAGGATACTCTGTGCATGCCTGCATTTCAATTACAAATATCACACTAAAACCACTTCTTGTTAGAGCTTTATATTACCAGAACTACTCTTACTGCCTTTGAATTTTTCTCAGTAAATTAGATGCTTGGGTCCGTACGGTGAGCTAGCTTATGAAAATCTGTCTGAAATGTCTTAAATGAACTAATCTGCATGTGCAGATGTCTCTTTTGGGCAAGCAAACAGTAACAACTATACACTCTGGAGACTGTCTGAAAACATATCTGTACAAGCACAAATCATCGAACTAAGGGGAAGACACTAAAAATATTTCCAGTGGCACATGAATCATAAGCAATTTCCCCAGCAATGTGTAATTTTATAATAAAAAGTAGATTTTTAACATCAGGCAAGGACTGAATTCCAATTTAAACCCCCAAATTATGATAATATTCATCTGACAACAACAAAAAATGTAAACAAGCATGCTATATGAAGATGTGAAATATAGAAGTGTACATTTACTACTCAGCTAGAACTATAACTTCCAACATTTATAATTACAGTGGTTTGGAAATATTGTGACCATGGACTGGTGGGATGACTTGTGGTTAAATGAAGGATTTGCCAGCTACTTTGAATTCCTGGGAGTAAACATTACAGAACCAGATTGGCAAATGGTAATTGTTTCTGTCTTGTAAAGGGCTGGCAGGGTTATGGGTAACATTTTGGAAGAGCATATGTAATTCTATAATGCGATAGAAAGCACAGCAATAATAGCAGAGTAGCAAAGTCCTAGGCTACAACAAGTGAAGACATGCTCAAATGCAGCAGATACAGAAACAAAGGAAAAAAGCTGATTACCCTTGGAAGGCCTCAAGCACACAGCGATCTCCAGCAAGTAACCCCTGCCAACCTCCTCTGTCAACCTTTACAAGAGATCTGGGAAGGGGTGGATCCAAGCTTCACGCCTCCCAGTCACTCAGGTATATTGTATGCACCTTAGCTCCACTGGGTTGGCCCTGCCTTCCTACCAGGTGCTCTATCACCAGTTCAAGTGACTTAGCATTTCCACTATAGCATAGAAATTAGGCAAGGATGATGAGGTCTTAAAACATGTTGACTAATAAAAACCAACAACGGCAATGTAGTACTGTGAAATATAAAGAAAAATGTTGGATTAAATATTTCTACCTCCCTACATTGAGGGAGACAAAAAGGGTAGCCTCAAATAATCATTATGCTAAGAAGAATAACAGCAGTGTGCAAATAAAGTGAAGTTTCTGCCAAACAAATCTGATAGCACATAGCATTCATATTTCCCCTAGCCATCCAGGAGTAATGACATTCTAGCTACTAGAAAATGTACAACACATGGCCTGAAATGAAGTTAGGTAGGTACTGCATGAGTTGATCCCATCATCAAGTCTAGTGATGTGTGGAGCAGGCAGTGCCTGCCTGCTACTCCACAAATATCTCATTGTGTTATGCAAGGCTGAGGACAAAAATAATTTCTGCACCACTTCTCATAATACAGTCTTGTACCAACATTGGTTAAGAAAAAAGGGAATTTTGCTTACAGGTTACTTTATCTTTTTAAAAGAATCACAAGTATGATGGAGAAGCCCACTTCCTTCTTCCCTCCCCAACAAGCTCCATTTTTGCAAGAAGAACCCATAACATTTCGAGATATTGTCAAACTGCTCATTTCAGTAACACAGGCTTCTTTTATGCCTATTGAGGGCTTCACTGTGGTACCGTACACATGGGAAATGGGATTTGCAAAAGGTGATTTATCACAGTTAAGGAAAAAATGCATCCCTGCTATCTCCGAAGTATGAATTTGCATAGTATACAAGTATACAGTCCTGCCTTTGTTTGTCTTCTAACATCTTCTCTTTTTCAGCTTGATCAGGTTTTAATTGATGACGTACTTCCTGTAATGAAGGATGACTCTTTGCTTACTTCCCATCCAATTGTAGTTGATGTGTCATCTCCAGCTGAAATCACCTCTGTGTTTGATACGATATCCTACAGTAAGGTAGGACATCCTCCTGTGTTGACTCCAGGTGCAAAGGAAGTGGAGGGTTAGGAGGGGAGATAAAAGGGAAAGGAGTTCATAGTTCACAGTTCCTAAGCCAGTGCGGGCTGCATTTGGACAACTTTTCTCTGGGATGTTCTCTGTTGTCATTGATGATTCAGTCAAAACTGATGGTGAGAGTAGCCACTGACACTAGCAGTATCTGCTACTAGTAGTAGGAGAGTTAAAATTATACTAAGTTTGTCATTAAGCATCTCCCTCTCCCCTCAACTTATGTGTTGATGCAGCCCAGTTAAGTCAAGACACCATCAAATGCAAGGGTAGATGTCCATGTGTTCTCCCTCTATCTTCCAAAGAGCAACTTTGGGACACCATAACTTCTATTTTTAGGAAGCAAGCCAGGGAATCAGGCAGTTAAAACAGGAATTTAATTTTTTGTCTTGTGTTGCTCAAAGGATCCCAGGCACCCTAGAAGTCTTGGCAAATATGGGCTATCACCAGACTCTACAAACATTGTTCTTAAACTGGGAGATGTTAAATTCACAGTTCACTGAGTGGCGTGGATCTCAACCAGCCATCTCCCATACTATGCTGCATATGATGCAGATAACCATGGTTATATTGACAGCTTCCTTATGTCTATAGGTGGTTTCTATCGGGCATTTTTACTGAACATGCAAAATCCACCATTGTTAAGTCCTAATTGTTCCTCTCCAAGTTCTCATTACCAACTAAGGAAAAGTATGTATTTCATTGATTTTAGCTTAGTTGTGCTTCAGCTAAAATCTATAGCCGTAGGTATTACTTTTATTAGCTAGTCTTGATATATCCATTTCCATCAGTTTTCTGTTTTCAATTGTTAAATCCTCTATCCAACAAAACAATCAGTATTTATTGCATCATAAATTCCTCACACTCAATTCATAAACCATACGAAAAACTGTGCTATGTAACACTGATGTTCCTAAATCAAGCTAACAAAAAGTCAAGAAACACCCAGAGTTATACCAAATACACTGGATCAAAATGTATTCTACTGGTGAGCTAAGTGAGAGACACATTTTTGTATAGTCTGAAAAAAAAAAAAAAATCATAGTTTTAACTCATCTCTGTGCCTAGATAATTGCTACACAAAATTTTTCTCTTTTTTTAAAGCAAAAACATTTGAGGACTCATGCATTGTTTGGGAACTGCTTGGGATATAATTTGGCTTGAATGAGAAAGTCTTCACATAGATTTAGCTCAAATTACTGTTGGTATTTATATATAAATGCGTGACAAAACTAACTTGTTTCTTTTTGGTTTTATTTTGGCTTCTCTTTAGCATTTTTCTTAGAAAAACAATCTCCTCATGATAAAATCCACCAATAAACAAATAAAGCACGCTTTGGAATGTTCTCCATTAGTTTTACCAGAGCAATTACAAGGCTTATACAATCCTAGAAGTCTAACAAAATGCCTCAGGGTCTGTGGAGCCATTGCAGTGTGTTCTGTAAATGAACCTCTAGCTGCTGCATTATCAGGACAGCATTATGCACTAGGAAGACCATACTGGAACAGAGCTGGGTGAATACAGAATTAACATAATTGTGTTTCAGTTTAATCATCTCCCTTAATGCAGAAGATTGTGTTATAATGAGATTTTTTTTTTTTTTTTTAATCTTTGTAATTCAAGTATTGATTACCATTCTAGAAAATATTTCAGAGTTCTGCTGGAAATTTTCTCTTGTGAGCCTCACAGTTTTGGAACCTCCCAGATAAAGAAGCTTAGGAACAGAAGTTCCACATTTCCACTATGTGCAGTCCGATCATATATTTGGCAATCACTCCAACACTATCAAAGAAGTAGTGACATCATCAGATGTCAGCTATTCAAATCAATGTCTCTTGAATCTTCCCAAATATTTGAAATAAAGTTAAGAAAACAGTTGGGTTCCTATAACTAGCCATTTTGTTAGTGTTTTTCCTCAAATGCACACTGCTATTAACTTTAGAGAATGGACATGAGAAAAGATCAAAAAGCAATTGTATTAAGATGTAGCAACTAGCTATTCATTGCAATCTAAAGGAAAAGAAACCTCCACTGTTTCCAGATACTTGCATAAGTGCCTGATTCTCCTCTGATTTTTAATGTGAGAGGGGATGGTCTACAAGAGGTTATATCACATAAGAAGTGTCTGACAGATAAAGCTGAGATACCCTACTGCATACACATAGGGTTATGATAGCCACTAATGGATATCTGTTCCAAGTTTTATTCAACCATTCATTGTACATATTTTGTTTCAAATAGATTAAGTACTATATAAGCAAAAGAGTTGTCTACTAACCACCTTGACTCTGCAACAATAGTTGGAAAGCATTCTGAGGCATACCTCTTCAGTTACTCTCCTATTATAAGTGCAGCCAAGTTTTTATTTTCAGACACATAAACAAGGGAGATGTTATATATGAGTTCTTGGTAAATACTATTTGTGTTTTCACGTGACAACTGTTTTTTTAAACAGTTCATAGTATTAGGCTTTCGGCTGTTCTTTGATTTAGATGGGAAAATGAAAACACACTAATCTACAAATCATATTTTGCATTTTAGATTTGTGTTACATTGCTTTTTTCTTTTTTTTTTTTTTGTCTGTATTGTTCTTTGACCCACACTGCTCTCTGATTCTCTCATCTGTATTCCCTTTGTTTCTTCCTTCTTTCAAGGTCCTAGTTATTTCTGTGACATCAAAGTCAGTCACTTCTCTGATCCCAATTCTTACCCTGCTTCAGAAATTAAAGTTCTTACACCAATGATCAGCAGAACTCATTCTGAATATGGAGCTGACATTCCCACTGTTATGACCCCAGACTTGAGGTGTTTTAGTTCTCTACCTGCCCAGTGTTCAGTAGAACTAACTTCTTGACTCAGGCTTCAGGGCTGGATGGGACTGGCTCCCCCATCCTATCTGAAGTGAAACAGCCCCACTTGCACAAACTGGCAGAGTAGCAGGATAGTCACCCCCAGCAGTAGGCATCTGATCACTACTAAAGACCAAATCTCACATGCAGTATCATCAGTATACAGTTTGTGCAGGCAAAGGAATGAGATAAAATATTTCCTTCATCAGATGGATAGTTTCTACATTTGCTTTATAAAATATTCATTCATATGTCACTTTTCAGATGAATGGAAATCCAATGTTAATGCAGTGTGGAATGACTTTCTTCCCTTTCCCTTTGCCCTCAGGGTGCATCGATTCTCAGGATGCTTCAAGACTGGATTACACCAGAACTCTTCCAGAAAGGGTGTCAGGTATGAGTGGCACCAAAACATGCCATGAGGGCAGCCCTTCCTCATGGGGCAGTAGCAAAGCCATTATTCAAAAAGTGGATATGAGAAATTCTGGTGTGAGTAGGAAAAGCATTCAGCTCATTTCAGTGGACAGTGTCAAGGGAAAGCTCCACTCTACCATAAACCAGGAACATGAACTGCAGGAAGATTTGATAGTCTGCCAACGAGGACCAAAATTTGTGACAGCTGATATCAGAGAAACCCCTTAAACTGTGGGGTTGATCATGTTGTCAGCTAGAATTCTCTCATCCAGCTGTAAAGCATGTCTGCAGCTTTACGCAACCAGCCAACCCCAGCCAACTTTGCAGGGAAATTCTTACAGATATAAGCTGCTCCATACCCTGAGACCCGATGCTGGAGCACCCAGCCCCAGGGAGCAGAGTTAACTGGAAGTAGAAAAGGGAGACACTATCTAGTTCATAGTTTCTCTCTCTTGGAGGAGGAAAAAAATAAAAAATAAAAACAACCATGGTGCTATGAAAGTACTGAAATTGTAAACAGAACAGAGGAGACCATCCAGAAATAAAATTATTTGCTCTTTCCTTTGAATCAACAAGTTAAATCAACACAGATTTACCAAATACACTCTTTGTTCCTTCCCTTCCAAAAAGTGCATTTATGGGCAGCTACAAGAAAGTTGTTTTTTCCTTTCATATATTCAATCAGGACAGTCCTACAAAATAGGAAAACGCAGCCACCTTGTCCACAAAAGATAAATGCTGCTTCTTTACTCAGAGCTTTCAAAACATGAACATAGGTAGCGGTAACTAACAATGAGACAAACAGCACCATCTACCGACTAAACCTCAGCGGGTCCGGTTAACAGGGTAGGAAAGCACGCGTTAAACTGACAGGTAAGGTACAGGACAGGAACAGAGTTTAGGGCCGGCAGGCACACCATTATTTCTTATAATACTTTAGATGGATATATTTAAACCAATTGTACATAAGATGTGAAGTTCTCATCTGGAAAATGTAATGTAGATATATATGTAGGAGTGTGTATATAGATAAATCAATCATGCTGTACTATGAGTGATTTAAATCAGTACTTTCCCACCTACAACATTATCAGTAAAAAAATGTGTGGTTTGTTTTGTTGTTGTTTTTTTTTTTATTATTATTTAACAGAAAGATCTTTTCAGTATTTCTGAGGAACTTCCCCATGTTTTCACCACAAGCAAAGACATAAACATTGCTTAAAGCAACTGCCTGCCTCCTGTACTCATGAAATTAAGGCAACAGATTTTTTTAGAGCAGCCTAAAACATTGAGGGGTATTGCATAGGAACTCTGTTGTGGCAAATGCTGTCTGTAAAGATGGTGCACACAAGTAGTTCAAAGTCCCAACAGGTTCAATAAACTGCCACCCACAGATACTCTATGCAACCAATCCTATTTGAATGTATGTACTGTTTTTATAGGCAACAAAGAAAGAGCTGTTTTTTTTTTTGTTTGTTTTGTTTTGGTTTTTTTTTTTTTTTTTTTTACAGTTTTCCACTTTCCTCTAGGCATATCTGAATGGTATCCACTGGTATTTTTACAGTTTTCCACTTTCCTTTAGGCATATCTGAAGAACCACCATTTCCAGAATGCCAAGACACAGGATTTTTGGAAAGCTCTGGAAACGGTATGTTTTGCAGCCATCCAAACCCTCACTTATACAAGTTTCAGGTTTCATTCTACTGATTTCAATTTCCTAAATGTTTTATATCCTATAGCTCTTCTGTCAATTAGAGATCATAAGCTAGGCAGCCTCCCAGCACACTGCAGCATAACTTATTTCTAGGAACTCTATATTATTTCTTCATTTTTAGCACAAGACTGTGGTGAGTGGAACAAGAAAAGAGAAAGAAGGCCTTGTTAACAAACAGCCTGCTTCTAAAGCATCCCTCCTGCATTCCAAACTCATTTGATGGGTGAAAAAACTCGTCAGTCACCACATACATATCAGATCCTCAGTCATCTCTAACCAGATTCTTGAGTTTGAAAGCTCACAACATCATAAATTACCCACTAATTTTTATGCTTGTCTCCATCTCTGTTTTCCAGCTCCCAGCAGGCTTGTTCCCTGTGCCACCACTTTCTGATCTTTCCCTTTCTTTATGGCTGACCTGTTTCTTTCTATCACATCTTCTAGAAGCCTACTTACATATGACCAGGTTCTTCCCTAATACTATTCCCTTTCCTTCCCTTTTCTATGGGTAGACACTCATCCAACTCAAGTTGCATTCCTGTGTCCCCTTTCTAGTTTCCTTTTTCTCCTTGATCTCATGCTTCTTCCTACTCAGCTACGCACTCTCTCAGCTTCTCTGCATCTTCACTAACTTTATCTGAAAAAGGATGCATTTTGTAACCCTTCCCTCGCACTCGGCAGTCTGAGGAGGCAGAAGCAACTTCTTCCAGCTTCAGCCTTTAGAACAGAAATTCCTGGTCCACAGAAGAGACAAATTTTACATTCGTTTAGCTGCTGATGATAACAGTGGCTCCCCATTCACTCTTGAAACAGAGCACACTGCAAGGTAATTTCTAGCTTTGAAGAAGTCTTTTTATGTCCTTCCTGTACTGTTCTATTACTATCTTAAAAAGAAAAAAAAAAAAAAAAAAAAAAAAAAAAGAGAGAGAGCTTACAGCCTGCAAGGGACCCTCAGTATTTCTTGCCCATGTTACCAGCCAGTCATCTTCCACATACTTCTCATTTCCTCTGTCTGAGTTCAAGTTCCTAGATAATTCTTTCTACTAGAGATTGTAGGGTGTTTCTGGTTTTTGTGTTGCTTCTTTTCCCTCTTTGGCCTGAGACTTTTTTTTTTTTTTTTGCCCTGTAACCTTCTCCCATTGTTCACAGGCAAGTAATAAACCCGTGAGCGAAGTCATGGACACATGGACAAGGCAGATGGGTTACCCTGTTTTAGAGATGGGAAATGATTCAGTACTCAGACAGAAACGTTTTCTCTTGGATCCCAGTGCTGATGCTTCTTATCCTCCTTCTGATCTCGGGTAAGGCCCTACTGTAAACATCTGCCTAAAATAACTAGAAACAGGTATCCTCTGTTACTGACACCTAAATAGGCAACATTATATTCATCCTTGGTAAACTTACTCTCAGCACTTGTTTTTAAAAGAAACCAGGAATTTAGCTGCAAATATAAATTTAGGTCAGCCTCAACCCTCTCTGGGCTTCATTATCAATCACAGAAGAATAAAATTGGACAGGATGTCTTATAAGTTCTCATTTCCATGCACAGACAGCTCAGATTATTGCAAGACATCTGGTGAATAATTGCAAATTACAGTCTGTCAGAATAAAGAAAACTGCCACAAAGTTGTCTCTACTCAGAAATCAGATACCACAATCCAGGTATTTTGTTCTGCACAAGCTCATTCCTTTTCCCACATGATGCAGGATGAATAACGTAAAACAATATAGGATCTTCTCTGCATCTCCTAAAAGCATGAATTATTGTGAAATAGTTAGTTTTTAATAAATAACATTGATCCTTACCCAGAGCTGTTTTTTCCTGTTTAGCTCAGGCCACCAGTGTTCAACTTAGCCATCTGAAAAAAACAAGGCAGCCTTCCCAGGTTCTTATGTAGCCAGACAATCAGCTGCAGACATTTATTACCTTATTAAAAACAGGTGGGATGCTACAGGAAAGTGTGTTTGTTATCAGATGACTAACTTAAGGGAAGATTAATCCTGCCTGGGGATTGGAGGAACAAAATTGAAAACTGACTTATTGCTCCAAGTTGGTATTGTCTGTATTCTTAGTCCTAAATTTTAGGTAATGTGACTTTGCTAGTAGTTAGTAAATGGTGTTGAACTTAACCCATATTAGGAAGGTTTAATTCCTTCAGCTAGATTGATTAAAATTAAATCAGTAAAGATTGACTGTGTGGACAGGAGCTGAGTATCACCAAGTACGCCTCCCCACTAACTGCTGCTAGTTATGATTATATAAAGAGCAGGAACAAGGAGAAAAGGAAGAACTACTGCTTTTTATTAAAAAGAGGGTACTCGAGTAATAGAAGTCCCCCAGCATTGGCAGTTTTGGATAGATATCAGAAGAGTTAGGATGAAATTATTACTCAAGTGTTTGTGATGTTGTTCTTCTCCAAACATAAGCAGAAAAATGTGCAGATTTTTGGAGCAACTCTAGCTACAAAATCTAGCCTTGTGCCATATGAAAATTGGTGTTACAGAGTATGCAAGCAAACAATACTTCTTTGTGTTAAAATCTTGACATGCTGTACTAAGCTCTGAGATAGCAGACTCAAGAATCCTACTTCTGGCTGACTTCAAGACCTGGAGTGCCCTGACATTTGTCATTTCTTGAGTAGAAATCCCAGTACGGTTCTTGCCTTAACCTATCAGGAAGCTGAGCTTTGTATTGTACCTGCCATTCCTGAAGTGAGAGTGGAATTAGTTTTTGACTATGTGATCTTTATAAATGGCTTCAAAATAAACTGTGATAATACATATCACAATAGTGACGTTATCTATCCCGGGACAGACTTAGACTCTTGCCTAAAAGTTGACCTATTGAAAGTCAGTACCTCCCCCTTCCAGTCTTACAGATGAGGGTGAGGAAGATCCTGAAGAGATTCTACCTCAAAACTGGACAGGTCTGCTTAAGCTCCGGATGCAGGATTTTGATTTAAGCAGTGAAAACTCTTAAGTCTTGTATATGCTTTATTCTCTGAAAATGTCAGATACGCTGTCCTGATCTGCCTGCTTTTTCCAAGCTTGTTTGGCTTGAAAAAGTCCTCCTCTGAATGCTGGCACTCTGAAGAAAAAGAAGTTTGAAACCTTGTGCTCTTAAAATAGTGCTACTGGACAAATATGTAGCTGAGCATAGCACATCAGAAACGTACCCTCAAAATGCACAGCTGGGAGAACACAGCTATTATATATGATGCTTGCAAAGAGCATTTATGTGTGCAATCCCATGAACATATAATGAACACTAAACAAAATCCCTATTAAATGCGTTTCCAAGCCATTTTTTAAAGAGAAAAAGATATTTTATGTGTGTTCTCTTGAACAAACACAATACTGAGACTTCTGGCCAAACAATAAACTCTCAATTCTATGGCAGTAAGCTCCATAAGAGGACTCATAAAAACCCAATGTGTATAAGTCCCTTTAAATACATTTTTTTTTTAAGATACAAAACAATAGTTGATGCTTCTTCCTGGAGATAGCAGGACATACAATTACCTTCATTTGGTATTTTCTGAAGGTTAATGACCAATCATTTAACACACTTGTCACCAAGATATTTAATATCAAAGACAAATCTCCCTGAGTTGAACTGTAATATGCTAACATGGAACAGCAGATGAGTACCCAAAAAGGCTTAATAATTTTAGCAGCACTACGTAGGTGGTTGAGCAAGTATGCTCACAACATGCTCTGCCATCCTGCCCCCCACACTGCCCCTTCATAGTTTTGGTCAGGTTGTGCCATGGCTCTCTTAGAGCCCTAATGTGTAACCTTCAGGCTGTTCTCAACATATCTGGACGCCAGGCACAGCCCATACTGAGAAGCCTGCATCTAGCCACTGCAGCTACTCATGGATGTGAAGAGGGAGAAGTAAGGTCACATTTGGCACTCTATGCTTTATAGTAGTGGAATTATGGTTGTCTCGGAGAAGGAGAAGAGGTTGGAAATGGCAAGAGGTCCTGCTCACTGTATAGCAGTGATTGCCTAAGGTACTTCGGTTTTCTCATCTGTAAAAAAGGTTTAATAACACTTAACCACTTGTTAATAACACTTAGCCACTTGTTCCAAGTGAGCATTGTGAAGATTAACTGGTATCTGCACAGAGCCCTAGACATATTAACATTGACATGAATCATCCACATACAATTATCTTTTACTAAATTAATTGCTGTGCTCCTTGTTAGATTATTATCTGACATGACATGAAGATGCTACTTAAAAGAGCTGCATGTTCCAGTGTTATGGTAATAAGCTACACAGCACATGAGAAATTCATCTGCACAATCTCTGATAATAGGTTATTACTCTCTCCAGCACAGTCACCAAGAGGGGAAGGCTGTGTTCAGAAGTATAAGGCCCTAACACCTGCACAGATTTTCTCAAATAAATAAAAAACAGATTCTCTGAAGGCACATAACCAAGAAAGTATCATAGTATCATAGTAACTTAGACTAACACATCAACATTGGATTCAGAACAAAACCTTACTCTACTCCCTTTCTCACTCCACCAGATGCGTTTTGAGAACTTTCTATAAATACAATGTATAAGACAAGCCATTTTTATTCTCCATCTCTAGAACATGAACAGGCTCAGACATTTCATGCTTTTTATTTTGCTTTTCAGGGAGTATAACTGCCCAATCATACCACAGCAATCTCTGACATTTTGTTCTCTGAATAGAGTATCATAGTAGAGAAATGTCTTCAGAGCATAGACAACAGCTACTGTCAAAAAGCTGAAGGGCAAGTTATAAGGGATTTTTGGTAGATGAATGTATGCACAAGCACACAGTTGGTTTCATAAAACATGATGTACACACTTAGCCCAATAAAAGCATACACTGGAGTTTTATTTTTAGCATTTGATTTCAAATATAATTTGTTTCTCTTTTCCTTTAAATAATTTCAGTTACAAATGGAATATACCAGTGAAATGGAGACTGGGGAATTCAACAAATTACACAGTCTACAATACCTCTAATTCTGCAGGTAAACTTTGAATTTTTTATGATTTATAAATATAGAAAGATTTTCAGTATCATTCTTCAGTCTGATCACAGGGGTCTCCATTTTAAATATAACAAACCAGCTACCCCAATGTAATTAGCTCTTTTAACTCTTTAACCCAGTGCATTTATTCCTGTTGCCTTAAGTTCCTTCATCTGACCCCATTACGCTGAGCAATAACAGTCATGTGGGAGTGCTGTGTACTCTGTACACTCTTTAAAGTGCCAGCATCTGGTCCATCATGCTTACATCGGTTCATCTTTACTCAAAGCTATTTAAAAAAAAAAAAAAAAGAAAGAAAGAAAGAAAGAAAAGAAAGCTAAGTTGAGGTTTGGATCTTGTTTTGATACTCATTAAAACCAAATATTACTTTTGGAATCAAGGCATCTCCAGTGAGTTCTGTATTATTTAAGATGGACTGACTATTCACTGTTTGTTTTTCAGGAATTACGATAACATCATCTGCTAATTCCTTTGTGAACATTAATCCAGACCACATTGGATTCTATCGTGTGAATTATGATAGACAAAATTGGGATGCATTAAGAGATCTTCTGGTCAACAACCACGAAGTGAGTGTCACAATAATAAGCTATCTGATTGGTCTCTAAGAGAGGTTTATAAAGGCAAGTTGTTGATTTTTTTTTTTTTTCTGCAAATAATCTACGTATTCTTGATGACTCTCATCCTCTTTTTGTACAGACTTTTTCAGCTGCTGACCGTGCAGGGTTTTTGGATGATGCCTTTTCCTTAGCAAGGTAAACTAATTCCCTGCTGAGAGTTCAACAGAAGTTTTTCACTTTCCATTTTCTATTAACTAGAATTAATTCAAGTGGACAAAAGAAAATTTCTGCACTTATTGCAAGACTTACTTGTTGGGTTGTTTTTTTTTACGTTATGTTTCAAAAGAGCACATAAGAGTATGCATTGGTAACTTGCAGTATCAACATAGTCAAAAGAAATGCTCCCTCTCTACTCAGTAAAGGAAAAAAAGATGTCTTTAATTGCAGACATTTTAGAAAGGGGTACTTTTATTATGTAGGAAACAATGTTCGAAGTACTTCAGAAGAAGCCATGTGCCCAGAAAATCAGAGGCATGCCTATAGTAAGCCATGTTACAAGTTATCATCACCTCAGTTATCTTCATTAGAAACATGCTTGGAAACTCCTAGCTCTTGTACCCAGCCTCACTGATGCAGACAAACTTTGGGTGACCTCTGTATCAACTTCTAAGTCGGAAGCTCTCTAGAGTTTCAGGATGTCTACATTCTGTATGACTGGAGTTAATGTGGTCAGTCAAGGGCTACTCCTGGGTGCTCTGGGCTCCTGCATATCATGGGCAACTTCCTCATTACAGCAAGAGTTCCTGCAATTAGGCACTGATCAACAGCGATTCTCTGTGGTGCCTTTGGAAAACACCACCCAGATTCCATACCAGACTACTTTCCCCCTCCTAAAATTTATTATTTCAGACCTTCTGAAGTAAGTAGTGTTCTAGAAACTTTAAAGCAAGTTCTCCAAATTCATCAAAATAATAGAAGTTCTGTTTTTTCCCTTCTCAGAGCTGGACTTCTGAATTACTCTGTTCCCCTGGAGCTCACAAAATACCTAATAAATGAAACAGATTATTTACCTTGGCACAGAGCTATATCAGCTGTGACTTACATCGCAGACATGCTTGAAGATGATACAAATCTCTATCTCCTGTTTCAGGTGATGAAGTAAAAATATATTCCTGCATGGGATCAGTGGATATGACAGATGAGAATCTGTAATGGCAATGATACTGAAGTTCAAATGATTTTCATTGTTGATGAGCTATCAGTAATTGGTTTTTGTTACTGCACTTTTAAACCAATGCTGAAAAGTGCTTAGTACTGATTTCTGAATTACCTGAACTGCCAATTTGGATCTATGCATTTGGAGGAAAGAAATTATGACTCCTTATTCTTATAATCAATCACCATATTTCACAGTACAGGGATTTGTTTGCCAAGGCTGTCCTGCATCCAACAAATAAGTACATACAGGGCAGCAAGAGCTCTGACACCTGTCCTCAGCACGAAGGATGACTGTATCTCAACATGGCAGTCAGAAGACTTGACAGCTGACCTGAAGCTGAACATGATTTAATGGTCACTAAAATAACTATGTCCTCAAGTCAAGGTTACCTTTCGGAAAAATTTATGGCAGTGTGCCCTTGCTATACCCTGCCTTTCATATTGAGGAACAGACAAAGCTGGAGAGAAGCAGGCTGACTTTTGTCAGCACATCAGTGCTGCAAGAAAGAATGCACGAACAGGTTCAGATTTGACATGCCATGGTGAGCTGGAAAGATCATGACTGTGTGTTTGCATCCCTTTTTGTTTATGATACGGTAGTTCTTGGAAAACGAAAGAGAATAAACTATGAATATAAATATACTGTTATTTAATGAAACCTATACAACCATCTCTCTTTTTCTACCTCAGGAATATTTTCGCACTCTGGTAAAACCCATTGTGAATAAACTGAACTGGAGTGACTCTGGAAGCCATTTGGACAGGTTGAACAATCTTTTTATTTTATCATATTATTGATGGATTCAAGGAATGCTAAGCAGAAAGGAAATCTTTCTCTCTTCCCCTCTCTTTTAAAGGCTTCTTCGTGCATCCGTTCTAGACTTTGCGTGCAGTATGAATGATGCAGAATCTCTTAGCAATGCTTCTCAACAATTTGAGCAGTGGCTACAAGGACAAACGTGAGTTCTCATGGGTTTTGTGCTGGTGAAGTGTGACTTGGTCATAGATTTCAAGCAGAAAAAGTGGGAAGAATACTTAAAGATTTATTTTTGTCATTCTAGCATAGCTGTAAATCTCCGACTCCTGGTATACCGCTATGGGATGCAGAATTCAGGCAATGAGTCATCATGGAATTACATGTTCAAGACATATCAGGAAACTTCATTAGCACAAGAAAAAGAAAAACTCCTGTATGGCCTGGCATCAGTGACTAACATCACTCTTTTGGACAGGTGACTTAAATGCACAAAGATTACTCTTTCCCTAGAGATGCAACTATTCACTGTTTACTCTTTCCTTTCTCCTCTGTCATGTGCAGTCATTTTTGTCAGATTACAGCATGCAGAATGCAACACATTCTCAAGAACAGTTATTTAACACCCACCTTGAGACCGCAATACAGTAGAAATAGAAAAGCCTTGCTACTTCAGTGGACAGATACCGAACACATGGTAGTTTCTGCACATGATGAACAGCCTTCAGCTTTTCCAACAGTGCCTTCACCCTGAGTAATTTTAGCTGCCTAATAGTGAGGCATTATGAGAAGATTCTTCTTCTACATTTCCTCTATAATCAGGAATGGACAAAACTTCCACAGAACTGCTCATCCCAGACCAGGAATGGAACACCATCAATGGGAAAAATTGCATTCAGCAGCACTGGGAAATCTGAATGCTGTACGGGTCTGGTGCAGCTGTCAGACCATGCGAGCATCTCCCCAGGCTGCCACTGCTGGGATGCACCAACTCCATTAAGTGCATCTCATACCTTGGCACATAGTTGTAAAGTACAGCTGCTGGCAAATGTCCTCACTGGAACCATTTAACACTTTGTTAGAGCCCTGTTTAAATATCACAGAATGGAACAGTCTTTGCTTTGAAAGAGTTCCAAGTTCAGACAGGATGGAATAAGGAAATATAGGAGGTTCAGGAAGAGGAAGTATAAAACATAATTAAAATAGTGGTAGGATGAAACTCTAGTCATAATTTTTGTAGCCCCAACAGCCATAAACAATCACTGTCACAATGAAGACATAAATTAATAATCTAGATCAACCTAAATTTGTAGAAAATACAGAACTGCTCCTAAATCAGGGAGAATGCATCTATTAATTCACTACTAAAACATTGAAGGGGGAAAAAAGAGCAAGCAGGTTGATATAATTGTTCCTGTCACTAGCATATAGGAAAGAAAGAAACAGCCTTAATCCCAGCACATGACAGCCAAAGGGTGGTCTTCTACAGCTCCTGCTGTGAAGCCAAGACCATGCCCCTCATCAGCCAGCATGTGTGCATGACGAGGGCCCCCTCCTCTGTCAGCCAAAATCATTCGTGCTGTGACTGGGAGCATAACTGCAGCACATGCAGACATGTTATGCCCAAATTAATTCATTTGTGTGAATAAGGGTTTCAGAAACAAAGCAACAGCCCACATTTCAGCATGAGCATATGTCCTCATGGTCCCTATGAGATCTTGATACCCTGGACCACTACTTTTTGATGTTTTGATGGGATGCTGACTGCTCCAACTTTGTTTTCACTACTTGATTAAAATACTGCAATACTAGTGGCTCTAGGGTATTTCAAAGAAACTTATGCATAAATGCATAAGCTCTGTTTCTTTTCTAAAGAGATGTCTAACTGTTCAGGTTTATTTCAATACACTATTATCTCTTGATACAGTTTTTAACAGATAGTTACATTGTAGATTGGTGTAGTTCACCTTTAAAATGCTTTAGACAAAAACAATACCACTACTTGGAAACAAGCTGTAGAGTGAGGCAGCAAATACTTGGGAAATACAGATATTAACATTGCATTATTTCTCTTTTTCATCGGTTAAGTCTCCATTGAAAGTGTTAACTTAGTTGCTTCCCCTGGATACTCATGAAACGTTCACACTGACTCTTACTGGATTTTCCTTAGGTATCTGAAATACGTTTACAACTCCAGCCTCATCAAAAGCCAAGATGTGTTCACAGTTGTGAGATACATTTCCTATAACATCTATGGAAAAACAATGGCCTGGGACTGGATTCGGCTTAACTGGGAATACCTAGTTGACAGGTATGCCAAGGAACTCATTTGGAATTTTAGATCTACGTCCATCCATGTATCTTCTCATAAGCCAAGTCCTTCTGTTTTTTCAGTATATCACGGCCTTCTACTTTTTTTCTGGAAAGGCAAAGTTTGTGATTGTTCTTTTATTTCTGTAAAAGCAAGCAGTTCTTATAGTCAACTTCTCAGTTTTATGGAAACCAAAAGCATATTCATCACAATCACAGCCACTTGCTGTGAAAAAATGTTTAGCTGTTTTGGGTCCAACTGTAAGATGATAAACTATTAGTGGTAAAATTAAAAAGCAAAAGAAACAGGAAAGATCATTCCATTAGCAGACATATTTTAGAACAGTACAGATATTCTGTAGGAGCACTATATTTCAAGTATTTCCAAAAATAATGAAATCTGGGTGCATGTTTTGTTGTATTGCATTGAGAAGATAAAGCTTCAGACAACTGACTGTGCCTTTTATTTTAAACAGTTTTGCATCAAATGATGTTTGGTGGTAATTTTTTTCCTAGATTCACTATCAATGATAGAACCCTTGGTCGCATAGTAACCATCAGCCAAAACTTCAACACTGACCTCCAGCTTTGGCAGGTATGGTGCCAGCATTTCTCTTGGTTTTATGTCAGCATATTTTGAAATCTACTGGCTGGAAAGCTTGAATTTTTTATTCACCATGTGTGTACGGCAATATGAATTACTGTAAAACCATTCCAGTACTGCAAGCCTGAGCTTTAATATTTCACTTAACCAAAATTGCAATTATCTGGTCCCCATAAAAACCTACTTGCCCAACACTAGCGTTATTTTCTTCATGTCAGTTCTTTCTCTCTCTCTTTTCCAGATGGAAAATTTCTTTGAGAAATATCCTAACGCTGGGGCTGGACAATCACCCAGAAGTCAGTCAATTGAGCAGGTGAAGAGCAATATTCAGTGGCTGAAAGATAACAAGGATGAGATACGAGCATGGCTGGAAGGATGGTCAAGCCCTTGAAATTCTTGTTAAAAACATCAGGAACCCATCCTGGCCATGAAGATCCTCAGATATTTAGCAATGTGGATTTCTCAGCTAGGGAACTTAGAGGACCAAGGTCTAATATTTTTCCTACAGACACTCAGGAGACCACTGCCAGAGCAATGTTTGTGTAGCTGCTGATTCTGGATCCTGCCAGTGCTTGTGTGCATGAATAGCTTTGTATTTTGAGATATTAATTTGCTTGAACAAAAAGGACAAATATTTCAAGTTACTCAAGGCAGAATTGATGGCAGAACTGGGGTTCTTGCCAATCAAGCTGGTCTCAGATCTTCCATAAACCACTCTGAAAATCTACTTCTTGGTTCATACAGAAGTATACCTACTACACTCAGGGATTCCTTTCCAAGTGCACCTTGTGGGACCTTTGTTCTGAAAGAAAGGGAATTAAGCGGCAATATTAACTTTGAAAAATCATCCCCTATATTTATATCCATAAAAATTTTACATTTGGAATTAAGCTTTGCACTCTTATATTACAAAAAGGCCAGTTAAGCTTCTTTCTCCACTGATTTTGGAAGTTTAACTATAGTACAGAAGTGATCAATATTATCAGCTTCTTTTTCAATGTTATTAGTTGCGATTCTGTTGCTTAGGGAAGTGGTTGTCTTGGTTATTCTTGTCTTATTTCTAAATCTTGTCAAAAGAAGAACTTTTGGCAGCCATTATTGCAAACAAGACAGATGGTACTGTCTCTTTTCTTAAGGAAAAATAAAAATCTAAAATTTACCTGGAAATTTGACTTTTTCTAATAATGGGAACAGTATGTAGAAAGAAGCTGTTTCATAGCCCAGCTCTATAGTGCATACAGCTGTAATTACTTTTAAGGGGGAAAAATTTATTACTGTTTCTGAGGAACTACAAAAAGATGGCAAAATCAGGTAGAGGGAGCAATTCAGTCTGCTGCAGATGCAGAGGAAGAAAAGAAACAACTCTCCATTCCCAGTCCCTCTGTCATTCCTAGACTGGAGAAGACACTGGGGGTATCTCTGCCTTCCAACCCGGGATACCTGGGGTACAAGAGAAGCATATACAGTCCCAGATGGAAAGACTTTACCCCACTCCTCCAGGAGATTTCAGGATAGTATGGCTTTGGGCCTCTCCCAAGATAACCAAACAGCTGCGACAAGCACAGACAGACCTGGTGACCAAGCCATTCCGTGAAAGGAAAATGTCAGCAGCCATTTACCTCATGTAAACAAAACACGGCAGGGTGCTGACTAACAGCAGTAACAACTTTATGTAGATGCCAGCTTCTTTTCAAGGCAGAGTCAGCAAAGGAACAAGCAATTTCTCCCAGCTTTCCTTACTGCTCACACAGACACACAGAGAACTGCGAAGCAGCAGATGCAAGCCACCAGCAGATCAGGATGTGAGGAGAAGACTGGCCCTGTTCAATTGCCTGCTCAGGAAGAGATATTCCAATTCACCTTCATCGTTTCCTTCTTTCAAGGAGTGAACTGAAACAACAGAAGGCACCTCTCTTGGTTTCAAGGTCACAAACTGGTTTGATTGCCCCACACTGTGACACTGACTATTAGCAAGTTGTAAAGTTGTGACTCTGTCAGTAGGCATGATCAGCTCACAGAAATTTCCTTTGTACTCCCAGTGCTGTATGCTTTGAGGCAGGTTTTTAACTTCAGCCAAGTGTGACGTGTAACAATACAGACCTGAGATGAAGATGCCCAAGTATGTAGGTCAGTGGTTTCCCCTTTAAGAAAAGACAATGAAATTTGACAGAAGTAACTGATCCTACAGCCTTTCCTATGCTTCTGCCACAATTCACTGTAGGAAGAAATGTATGATTTACTATGGGAATTAGCTAAGATTAAATAGTTACTTCCAGAGATTTCTATCCTTTGTTATATGTAGATCCTACTACCATGGAGTGGGATCAAGCTTGCCAACCTTGTTAGCTACAGTAGGAAGCTGTCGTCAGGGAAAGCAGTCAGGGAGATTTACTATGTTGCTGGAAAGCTCTAGCAAAAGCAGCCTTCAACCAAATCCCACAGACATACCACTGGGCACATATTGGCAGTATTATGTATCGCTGTTGTAGAAAAAAAAAACTCAACTGGAGAGAGAGAGACAGAGAAATACCACCAAGGCAAAGTGGAAGCAGGGAGCTGAGGACAAGCCTGAGCAAGTACTGGGTACGTGACCTTGCCAGTGTTGAAAGAGAGAAGGGGATTTAAAGTAGCAGACTAAGCAATGGCTTCCCATCATTAGAGTCCTGTTCCACTCAAGAAAACAAGAGGACCATGTGCAGTGTTTGTGTCTGAGTGGTACTGGATCAGAGAGATGTTAGGGGAGTACTTGGGTGCTTTTGATGTTATAGAAAGGTTTCCTGGATGTCTGCATTGATCTTAAGTGGGTAGGTGAATGTGAAAGTAAATCCAAAAGCCCCAGAAGAAGGCTGCTTTTATAGCAGGATAAAGATCCTGTCAATTTTAAATAATGTTCTCTAGATTATGCGGTGCTCTTGCTGCCCCTAAATGGTTCATGGAGAATGTTCTGTATGTCATGTGTCTCTTTCAGACTGTTTGTCCTAGATGGATAACAAATCTGGTACATGCTAAATCTTTCGGTCAGGAACTAGTGCATTTACAAATGGTCTGTGATAAGCTTAAGAATGCCAATTTGAAACTGAATCCAAAGAAATGTGAACTGTTTTAAAAAGAGATAATTTTCCCTCGGTCATTTGATCAGCAAGGAAGGAATTTCCACTGATAAAGTCAAGTGAGGGAGTGCAGAACTGGCTGGCTCCTGAGACCCACACAGTTTCTGGAGGCTCTGCTGCTCCTATTATACCAGTGTGAAAACTGTTGCATACAGAGAAGTAGAGAAACACTTTGAGTAATTTAAGTGTGATGTGGAGTTTAACAGGGGCCACTGTTGTGACTGTTCCAGTGTTGCCTTACCCCCGCCCTACAAATCTTTTTTCATATCAGCCACAGCTGCATGTCCTGTAAAGCCTGCGGGCCTCGAGAGACCGTAAACTTGATAGGCACATGAAAATGCTTTATCTTGATGATTCGGGTAAAGAAACAACTGAAACCCCACAGAATTATATTACCTCACAGAAGAAAACAAAAATTGAATAGCAACGATACAAATACCACGGGGTCTACAACTCCTCAGCCAAGTCAGTTTCTAAAACAGCAGGTAAGATCTCTATGGTGTTTTCAGACATAAAGAAATACAATATAGCTATGTCTCTGTTGAAATAGGACATTATTAGGAAATATCCCTACAGTCATCCTACAGCAATCAGAGCTATTTCCTACCTACCACCATTTTGAGCAAGGGCATCTTCCAGCAGCTTTGGGGATTTAAGGTGAAAACCAATTTGTGGTTGGCACAGGAGAGACCAGCCTGGCAGGGTTAGAAGGACAAGGCCTCATCCCATTGCAATCAGCAGCAATACCACATATCCAGGCTAAGACTTCATCTTGTGCTGTACGTGTCCAGTATGAAAGTTTGTCAATAAGGCTGTGTTTGTTTCCCCTAGTACTTAGCCAGAAGCCAGCTGACATGGAGGTATCTCAGTTTCACACCCACATTTACAGCAGCTGAATGTGGAAAACTGGTTCAGGACGATAGAGCTAGAGGAAATGTTCTCCTGCTCACAATCTCATGGGGCTGCCCAAATGTCTGAACTTTTCCAGGATATGTTCTGGAAAAAAAATATCTTTATTTATTTACTTACTTATAACACCTGATACGCATTTGGTTCAGATAAATCTGGGAGGTTTTGGATTCCTGGAGTATATTCTATGCTGTGAGTGAGGAACAAATCCTAAAAAACGTGGCCATGACATACTATCTGAGAGATCCTAGTCTTCAGTAGCTGTTTTAGTAATCCCTCACATACAGAAAGCCTTTCCATATCAATTCCCTTTTCTTCACACACTGATGTCTAAGGATTGCTGTCAGCTGACAACTGCTTACAGGAGATTCAATGATGCTGAAGCGATGTGTACAGGTGGTCTCAAGAAGCAGGCAGACAGGGAAAGGAAGAGATTCATATATGAGAGAAGACTGGAGCCTAACTAACTCTACAAGAGGAAGGCTAGGGGTACAGGATTTTTCTTCTCAGTAAGCATTAAATCTCATTTTGCAGTTGTATATGTGATATCCACCGTGCAACCTTCACTTGAGCTTAAACCATCAGTGCTAGCTTTGCTTTGAAGATGGATGAAATGGCCATGTGGCTTCTGAACATCTTTTATAGGACTTCTGGATTTTTTAACAGTTTGCAGTGAGCAAGAGACTGGTCACTGATATATTTTCTTCCAGGAAGTGCAAGGCCAAGTGCATATGCGGTCCTGTCACAGCAACATTCCCATTCTGTACTGCCTGCTGTTAGATGCACTCACAAACTGCAGTTTGGTGAAGAAGTCAGTCCAAGCAGGAACTGCATGTCCCAGAGCTACAGATCTCATATCTGTAGCAGGTCCGTACCTTGAGAGTATTTCCTTGTCTTTTGCAAGAGGGAGCCTGAAACCAAACAACAGCACGATGCTCTCCAGAAAATGGTCAGTGTCACTACCAACCAGAGCAGAATTTTCACAATGTATGGTAAGAACTCATTGTGCCACTGGTCAAGTTCTTATGAGCTGAAATAGTTGCTGTGGCAGTCTAGGAAGAAGATTTTTCAGGTGTCTGGTGGGTAGCCAAAACCAGATTTGACTCATTTATTTTAGCAAATAGTCTCTTTCATCAGTTAATGAAATTAAGGCCCACCCAGGTTTGTTAAGCAACTTCAGATGGAGAAAACACTGCATGCATGAAGGTACAAAATCACAGATGAAAAGTCATCAGCTGCCTCTGGACTGGAACATTTACAACAGAAGCAAACAGATCAAGCCTCACTTCTGTCTCCTCCAAAGAAATGCACATGAACTCTTCCACATGACAGTATACTGAACCCAGTCTTTCAAATTTCCATGTGGTGCTTAAATAACAGTCAGGATTGAAAGCAAATGAATAGCTTTCTAGTCAGTCTGTCATATGAGCATCCAAAAACACAGGAGCACCAAACCCTTATATTTTATTATTATTTTATGTAAAGATGGATGTCTTGAACAGAGGTGCTAATAAGCTCAGATCTGCATCAGTACGCCCTAAGCAACTACAAATGTTGAGGAACACAATTCTATAGTACAGTGGTTTGAGAAATAGCCCAAAAGGGAAGGCATGTGGTTAAAAACTCTCTCCAGCAGAAACAATAATTCACCGCATCTCCCACCTCCCACTCAAGGTCTCCAACCGCTGCCTGTAACGGGTGTTCCTCTGCTCTGGCACTCTGATAAATGCAGCCCTTCTTTTACCTCACCACTTCAAGGACCCCAAGCCAAAGACTCAGTCCTCTGGAAGGAAACATTTCTGTGTCAGGCTAGACAAGATTTCAGCTTTTCATTTCCTCAGCACAAAACAAAGCTTCATTCAAGCTGCACAGACTCACTTCCCTCCTCCCTAGTTCAGGAGAAAAACAAACAAACAAAAATGTGCTCCCCTAGCAAGTGCCCCAAAATAACAGAACCTCTGGCTTCATGCACAGGCTGCTGAGCTCCCCAGCCAGACTGTGATAGAATAAAGACCAGCTCCAGGCAGGAAAGTGAACCAGCGCAAACTAGGAGGTGAACCAGAGCAAACTGCACCCTCAGGTATTGCCCTAGCCATAAAACAGAAGCACGCCATTGCACAATTTGAGAGAGGCTGATGCAAGCAGGGACTGGTTTTAATGAACCCTGAATCAGTCACTCCAGTATCACAAATACAGAACAGCCAGCAGAGCCAACAACACACAATTAGCATTGGAACAACACAACCAACTGAAAGGTCAGCCACAGCAAAGATCCGATTGCAGGAAGGGGAAATCAGGTATGTGGCCAAATAGCATGTCGTAGCTGGCAGCAGAGCAGCTTGGCCAGAAAAGTCAGGGCTAGGATGAAGGACATTGTCCATGTGAGCATGGTGCTATGCTGATGCAACAATATGGCTTACTGAGCAGTGCATCCTGGACAGACAGCTCCCCACAAACACTTCTTTAGAGGCATGGCTAAAAGAGAACAGAGCAGAGAACAGATGTTTGGCCATCTGTATGTTTTGAAATCCTGGAGAACACCTCCTTAGCCCAAAATAATCTATTCATTCTGATCTAATGGATGAGCAGTTTCACTCAGGAAACAAAAAAAAAAAAAAAACAAAACACCTTCTGGTCTGTTCAAATGAACATGGAAGCAATGTGCAGGACAGGGTACCTGAGAAGCATATAAGCTGACAAAGTAAGTTGATGTACTCGTCCTAGTGACATACATATCCCACCATGGGTATCACCTATTTCAGATATTAACAGATCCACACAATTTATTTTAGAGCTCTAGGCAAAATACCGATACATTTTTTCAAGTTATTTCAGTTGTGATTCCTTACACAGGAGATGAATGTAATCAATCAAAGACAAATCAGATGGAGAAGATTAAGGATGGAAAACAGCAAGCATTAGAGAACATTAGAAAAATAATCATATACAGTTTATATTATAAGAAAAGTACTGCTCCCCTTAGAACTTATAAAAACATAAATTAACTATTATAATTAGGAGCTATTGCTCAAATACTTCTCAACATGCAAATTAAAAATTACGATGATAAAAACAAAGATAGGTGATCTAGGATATGTGGTTTATCCATGGCCTAATCTCATTGGGTTGTAATATCTAGAACTTTTTTTATAGTTGAAAGGATGGAAATAAATAGCATAACTATAAGGAAGCATCGTGGGAATAGAAACGAAGTTTTTGCTCCCTCATAAAAGAAAGAAAAAGTAATCTCTTGTACTGGAGACAAGGGAACATGCAGTGAAAGGGTTTCCAGTTTTTATTTCTCCACAATGTATTAAGAGCGGCCTCTAGTGACAGTTAGCAGTCATTGCATTAAATTATAGTGGCTTTAACGCAGCGTGCTTAATTGTTTGAAATACGTCTAAGAAAACTAACTGGTCTTAAGGATCTTAGGAATAACACCAGTTATTGGACATATAGGCACTGATAAGTAACACTGCATAAGATTACTTAACCTAGAATTAACAGTTACCCTTAACTGAAAATGTGTAGGCATGTGAAAAAATACACAACAAAGCCGTAAGGTTCTCTGTCACTTTTGAAATTTTTGTTTAGCCATATGAGTTCTTAGGAACTGCTGAAAATGCAAGTTATGTTTCAAAAAGTGCTAGGCACTGCTATAAAGGATCAGGAAGTAAAACACTCAGAACTTGAGACAGTCATAAGTTGCACACCTGCACTCAGCAGGTGCACTGAGCTCCAGAGTGATGGTTGTTTTGCCTCAAGGAGTTGTTTGCAGCCAAAGAAAGGTTTTTTTTTCTTCTTCTATTTTTTTTTTTTCACAAAGACAGCCTTTTGCAGCAATCAGAAATGCACATAAACTCACACCATTCTGCACCACATATTTGTAAGCTCTTTCTGCTTATGCACCTGATTCCTTAAAAAGATATCACCTCTCCTTGTAAACTTGACTTTTTTAATAACTATTCACACAAACATGTTTCAAGGAGCTGTGGAAACAAACAGCTGCCCTTGAGCTTTCCAGATAATCTCAATGAATTTGGAAAAATATGATGGAGCTGTAGCAAGAGCCATGCTGCAGTCAGGATGGTCTATGGAATGGCAGAGCCCAGGCTGAGGAGCCACATCCTGCCCCAAAGGATATCTCTGTGCAGGATTATCCTGCCCAGCTGACAACAGCCTGCAACAAAGCCCTTTCAGTCTGAGCTCAGTATTTCCAAAACAGGTTTGTGTTTGTCTTGTTTAATCCACTGCTTTTAAGATTGATACGTTCTTTCACTCCTCAATGAAAAGAAGTTCAGAAATATTTATTTAAGAAAACTTACCACCTGCCTTTAAGTTATTACGGCATTTACAAAGGAACAGGTCAACTGCTTCTGTCCATGGCTGTTGTCCTCCCACCAGCACGCACCTGCTTTGACCTCAAAGAGTCATTCTGGGTGAGCTGAGCTTTGTTTGCAGGAAGTAGACCCAGACTTGTGTTCATCACACATCTGCAGCCCCCAGCGACTCAAGGACACCTTCACACTGTTCAAAAGGGAAGACTGAGGAGCAAGAGAGAAGCCAGGACCCCATGGCACATGGGGGGGTAAGCATCCAGCCATGAGTCACCCATCCCAGCAGCCCTGGGCAGCAGGGCCTTGTCACAACACTGCTGGGCCCTGAGGAGAAGGCCCTGTCCCCCACACGGCAGCAAGGAGGTGTTTTATAGAAATTACTTGTGCTGAATTACTCATCTTAGTGGAGGGGCAGTGAGTTTGCCTTGACAGAAATACGAACATGAAGCACAAGGCCGCCACATATGGGCATGTCACAACCCCTGGGCCTACTTCTGCAAGGCAGTCATTTCCTAGTGCGGTCAAGAGCGGCTGCAGCCTCTTCCAAATTGTTGTCTCACTCCAGCTGTGCTGCAGAGAGACCTTTTTCTTTCTTCTCTTTTAAAGAAAAAGCCTCTTCTGGGAGCAAGACACAGGCACCTGTGTGCGACGAGGCCTACTCTGGCCTCACCTGGTAGCAACAACTCCCTGCTGCTTACCATCTTGAGGAGAGCTCTCCGCTAGGGCTTGCCAGCCCGTGCCCCAGCACAGGGACCTCCATGTCCCCGCAGCAGAAAGTGAAGCCCCTTGCCAGGCCTGGGGCCTCTCATGAGACACTAACAGCATCAAGCTGTCAGAGCAGCTCAACAAATCAAAAAGGGAAAGGGCACACGTAGGCTTATGAAATCCATGTTCAGTGAGCTCTTGTGGCTTCTCCAAAGGTATGCTAGTTAACTGGTCTGCTGTTTGTAGGAAGCCTTTAAAGATGTACGAGGCATAACCCTTTGTAACTAATATTATCTTAAACGCAGAAGGCCTTATCAAGCACTCCTTGCCCAGGCAAGGCTCCCTGGGAGCTCGTCTGGAGGGAGCACCAAGGTGGAAATGGGAAGCAGACTTGCTGGAGTTATGCAGAGCTGCCTCATCTGCTAGCATCAGTGCTGCAGCAGTCTCACTAGAGGGAGCAATTTATTTCGAAATATTAGTCAATATTAGCTCAGCGCTTAGCTGGGCCACCAGTGGGTCAGAATTAAGAAGGCTGTTCTGAAGCAAATAGGCATTTTAAGATAAGAAGACAAACCAGAGGAATGGTGAAAAGACAGCGCTAATTAAAAATCCTGACTTTTGAAACTATAAGTTGTGAATGAGAAAAGGAATCTGTGCAGCTTATACGGATGATTTATTTTGTGTTGTTTTTCCATGCTGAAACATCTACAGTAGAGTTTCTGTCTGTTTCTAGGGAAGATCTCCATTTTCAGTGGACTGCAGATTATTTTGGTTGATGCTTGATGTGAAATTTTTCTGTTACTTTAAAGCATATGTAGAGTTATTCTCTTTTTTATCATAAGATGTAAAAGGAAATAAATTCCCAGATGCATCAAGATTCTTAGATGTATTGCTAACACTCAGACTCTGTCAACATTTCCACCTTAAATAGTTATTTAATGTTCAGTCATAAACACTTTTCTGTAAACACTTATTTAGTTCCTGTCAAGGTCTCCCCTCCAAAGGGAGTAAGTGAGGGGTGTTACTGCTCAAAAGAATAAAGCAGGGTTTTAAAATATTTTTAATGATATATTTAACAGATGTGTTCTAAATCTGACACAGTCCTATGTTGTCCGTGTTAAAAATCTGTATGTGAGTAAGTTTGTTCTGGACTTGTATGGTGCCTAGCACAGTAAGGTTCTCAGAGACCCAAGGCACTGAGGTGTAAGCAAACAATACAGATTTAATACTGACTGTGTTTATGCAGCCTGACCCCGAGTACCTCTTAGCTCCTGGGTCCTGCTAACGGCCTCAGCTATGTCTTGCCTCTGTGCTTCAGTGAAATGTGGGGATGCAGACTCACTGCATCTCCAAAATGATCTGCACTGTGCAGCTGTGGGAATGCAGAAGATAGCTTTTTGTTTCATGTTCCAAGCAAAGTGTTACTGGGTACAAAATTACTAAACTTGTTTCCGTGGGTCTTGGATACTGCTTTTAAAAGCCCTAAACCTAGCATCTGGTCCACAAAAGAGTATATGGGACAGCAGACTTGAAAAATTTATGGAACTGAAGCTGAAAACATCTACATATGATCATGTTAACATCACTATCCCTATGAATTACACAATATAGTATTAGGCCAAAGTTATCATTATTAGCAAAATCTACCAAGATCACAGTTATGTTTGGTGATGATGCTGGCTCTGTGCTTTATCCAAGCAGCAGTCAATTTTTACTTCTCAAATTTGACTTGTGTAGAGGATGGACTTGTAACTGCAGCTTTGCTGCATTTCAGGAGGCTGCACACAGGCTGGATGGAGGTATGCACTCCAATGTAAGCAACGGCAGTGTACAACTGGTACAGAGAGCACCATGTCATGCCAAAGGAAGCTACATGTGATAGTGAAAGATCCTGGACCTAACTGCCATTTGTCACAGCCTAAGGAGCTGAAACAGAGCCTGAGGAAAAGGATGGTGCAACGTTTATCTCCATCACGTCCTCCAAAAAAAAAAAGTCCTTCTTATGCAGTCATAGGCATTTTACTGTCAAGAAAATAAAATTTCAGTTTTCACTGAAATTTTTTTATAAGAATGGCAAGCACAATTCAGATTTAGGGCGTCCCTTAATTATGAATTAATACTGGGAGAAAATAACTTTTTGTACTGTTTATCTCTACTAATCCGCAATATTTTTCATTTTGATTACAGACTGAGATTTTCTGGTAATACTCCACACACACAGAAATCCAGTCCTGTATTTCTGTTTGTTTCATTTTGTTTTGTTTTTGTTCTGTCTTTATTTTCTAGTTGCTTTGATCTACAGGTGAATGGAGATCTAGTAGATGTGGCATCAGGCAAGGAGGAAGTGAAATCTGACAGACTGAGAGAACATGACTAATAATCTGTTTATGCAGAAACCTTTTTTGTTAGCACTGATGTAACTCCTCTGCTGAGTGAGAAAGGAAAAAAACTATTTGGTGTTTTCAGCAAGATACTGAAGCATGAGCTTAATTTAAACTATATGAATAATGCCACTGAATTGGTATACCCAGTATTAGAAATCTTAAAATATTAGCATCTTCAGTTAATTACTCAGAGATCTCCCACTGCTTTGAGAAAAATCCCAGAAAGAAAATTCCAAATTCTAATCGAAGTTTAAAAAAAAAGAACTAAGTTCAATACAAATGGCCTTCATGTGTTACCTCTCAAGCTTCCCATCATTTCTAGTACCCCCAGTCGTGGCATAAGTGTATTTCTGTTGTCTTAAAATTATTGCAGGTCCTACCTTCATTACATGTGGTCAGATAATCCTGATGTAACTGAATAGTTGGTTGTACTGAGAAAGCACACCACATCTAAAAATTGCTTTTGCAGCATAGCTCAGCTGAAACAAAAGCAACAGCCTATATTCTGAATTCCTTAATTTCTATTAGTGAAAATCCAGAGTGCCTAAAGACACAAGTTCTGTATATAAAGTGAAAGTGATCCTTTAATATTTAATAATTCCCTAACATTTACTTGTTCATCTCACAAGAAACTTTATTGTGGACCAGGGATTCGTATCTGTAGCAACAAGATAAAGTTAGCCCTTAGCATATTTATGATTTTATTTCTTTCTCATTAAAACGAGCTGCCACTTTGGTGAGAATTGAGTTTCTTAATGTGGCAGACCTCTCAGGAAAACTTTAGAAAGCTCTGCATACCTCTTCACTTAAAATGTGGGATATTACGTGCAAAAACAAAAGTATGACCTATTAAAAAAAAAAAAAAAAGATTATTGCATTATTTCCAGTCCTGAACTTAAATTCCTGCTTTCTCCGCACATTATTGGAAGAAGGGAGGTTAAGCTTTCACAGTCACCAAGCTATGTGTAATTCACATGGCCAGAGCACTATACAAAACCCACAAAGGTATCAAGTAATCAGTACTGTGGAGGAAAGTGGGTTGATCTATTTCTGCTATAAGAAGAAGTAGTGCTTTGCAGAAAGCCCTTTGCCCTTTGCCATGTGAATTAGCAGTGCACTGCTGGTAATCTAAGTGGATTAAAAATGAGTAAAGTCTCCTAGTCCATGAAAGCCTGCTCTACAGGTAGATTTTGTACAAGTGTAACTGTGTCGGTTGCGTGGGAGACTTTGGGGGGGAAGCACGAGGGGGGTCTTTTAACTGCGTCTACAGTTTCTGGTATCAATTCACTTACAATGTCAGGAAGGTGCTTGCAATTCATTCCTTTTCCTGGAGAGGAATAATAATACCAGTATGGGGTCTTTATGCTGGTATAATGGCAGCCACGATGTGGGGGAAGAGGGGAAAGCTTTTGCTGGTGCTCTTATGCCCGAGCAGTCGGTGCAACACAGCTTCTGTGTGCAGACAGGGATGAAACAGTGAATTTCCCAAGAAAGACAAGAGAGACTTTCTGCAGCTATAAAGCACAAGGCTTAAGAGTTTTGCTGGTGAGCATATCTGGGAGCTTGGCATGCTGACTAGATAAATGTTTAAAAATAAGTCTAGTGCCCAAGTTGACAAGCTTGTGCCTTCTTGAATATATTTATTTGAAGAAGAAAATGGATTTATCTGGAAGTCTGCTTCATTTGATTCAGGCTATCATCAGGGATGCAACGCTGACTTGCCTTTTTCTCTACTCACCTGAATATTTTTGGTATCTGGAGACAAGAAAGATAAAGAGGGTTGTACTCTATTAATCACCCTTCTCTTTGTTCTCAAGCTACCTTTCTTCCTTCTATTCCTCCTCCAAACACACCTCCCTTGCCAAGCCTTTAGAAAAAAAAAAAAAAAAAAAGTAATCGCTGCTATATTCTTTCAGGGACTCTAGCACTTACTGGTACAACATGTAACACTTGTGTCTGATTAGCTTTGTTGGTATCCAAATGAGAGCCAGTAAAGAAAAAGGAGAAAAAAAAATAGCATAAAAATGGAATTTTATAAATAACAGATGTGAGCTTTTTTGTGAAAGATGTTTTGTTTTTAAAATGTTCAGGGTTTTAAAAAGAAAAAAAAAAAAAGAGAAATCAAATTCTGTTTGCTTATTTTGCTTTTTTTCCTTTTTTCTTTTGTTCCTGTCTCTATTTTCCTGAGGGTAGAGGGCAAATAAAATTTTCCAGGGGAAGGAAAAGAAAGAAAAAGTATTGTCTTTGTTTTTAATGTGGTAAAATGAGCACACAAAGGCTAGAGGCCAGAAGATTCCACAAAACTAGGATATCTCAGAGCTGACACTATTCTCTGGGTACTTTCCAATACATAATACAAATTCCGCTGGCATTAATTACCAGTAATATGCCTAGCAATTAGTGGGGTTTGAAGAAATAAATTTTCAGAAAAGTAGTATTTTTGGTGTTCCCTTAGAACCAATACTTTCTGATAGCCTCCCACTCTGTTGCTTGAAGATCTGGATAGCATGAAAATACAGCCAATCCCAAAGCCTCTAAAACACCTTCCCACATCTTTCTCCTTTAGCCAGCATAATAAGTAAAAATGACCACACATGAATATAAAACTCCTTATGTGCAGCCATAAGCTACTGATGACCAACACTGACTTGCAACGCAGTCACATCTTTCCTGGGCCTACTGCAGCTCCAAGCCACAAGAGTAGTGTTTGAACGTCGGGGCCCTGTCCTGACGTGGTCTGAGGACATTACTGGGACACACATTTGCACTCTGGGTGTCTAAAGCACTCCTAGTCCTGAGGATGTAGGCACAGTCTTGGACGCTGAAGGCCTTACACAGGTTAATACTGCCCTGTGCTGCCTGTGAGCAAAGGTTTGGCTTGAGGCTCCTCAGCTGTGTAGTTAACCAGTTGCCATGTTGTCACCTCCTCTATTCATGCTGCTAGCCCAATGCTAGCATTTACAATCTCCAGAAAGGATATAATCCATTGCAGTTTTTCTCAGTGCCATGATGCCCTTGTCAGTGCTGGCCTCCATCTGGGCACAACCATTCATCTCAAGCTCTCTACCATCTCCATAGAGAAAATTCTCAGCTCTCCCTTAGTTTCAGCCTGGCCTGGGTGATTTCATTCTCTTGGCAAGTTCTACATTATAGGTACAAGTTATGATGTGCCTTCCTACTGTACTTGGCTGGCCTCCTCCAAGAGGTGCAGGAGCAGCAATCCCAGCAATGCCTGGCCACCAGCTCTCCTCAAGATTCTCCAAGTGGGCCGAGGATGGACCTGCCCAGCCCCATGGATCCTGGGCTGGAGAACTAGGCTTCGACAGTGAGACCTTATGGGCTGCTTGAGGAATTTGTGGCTGGTTCCAGAAAGATAAGCAGGCAGTAGTCCCCTACCTCACTATTGCTGCAGGGAACCCTCCGGGACATACTGTGGCAATTTGGGTTCATAATACCTCAGTGTTCGTACAGAAACTGGAGTCTGATGAATGTTGGCAGAAGCACATGTAATCTTCAGAGAATTAAGCTGCCCAGCTCTAACAAGTCTCTCCAGAGTATGTACAAACTAGAAAATCACAATTTTTAGCTGATACTGTGTAGGAAAGCAAAGGGCACGTTCCTGACATCAGAGTAACCTTGTCAGCAAATTCATGTAGCTGCTCCTGAGCACACATAAGTCAGTGCTTTGCAGCGGGACAGAGGTGTTTTTCTACCTTTGGAAAATGAGCCAACTATCAGATTAATTTCATTACCCCTGCAAATAATGGCTGAGCGATTTCTGCTGAATCTTTAACCAAAAGATAAATAAATCATCAACCAAAGATAGACATCCTTCAGGGATGGTTTTAGCATGAAGGGAAGTATGGAAAAATTCTGACTGCCTAAAATAGTCTTTTACAAAAGGAAACCCCACATTCTTATGGATGCAATGTAGTGCTATGCTTCCCAGTAACCGCGTTTACTATTGCAAGCATCTGTGCCACACCTTTTGTCAAAGTACTTCTTCAAGGAAAAGGAAAAATGTTTCACAAGTAGTAAGTTAAAAATAATCTTGTTCTACTTAACCCATTAGCAGTTAGTATGCTTGGGGGTGGGATCTTCCCTCAGCTGCTCAGATCCCATTACTGAAAGGACCTTCTGCCTGTCTTTTCCTCCCTTACAGAGACGAATTAAGCTGTCCTTGTTCCTTTTTCATCCTCGCCTTCTCTTAGCTATGGTGAGGGAATTTTACAGTTCAGAAGCCAAATGAACTGCAGGCAAAAGTATCACTGCGTCCTCCAGTGTTTGAAGGTTTCTGAAAGAAGACCTGTATCCGAAGGCTTCATCATAGACCAGTGTCCTCCTGAAGTAGCTGTAGTTGGCTGCCTCCTGGGAACGTAGTTCCTATGCAAACCTTTGTCAGCTATATCTAATTCACTGAACGATGTGGTCCCTTTGAATTTGCTGAGCTCACTGGGAATTACCTGGGTTCATAGAGGAAAAGCTTCTCCCAAATTTTTCACTAGCAATTATCTTTTTCTGAATGTTATTCCTGACAGGTGCAAGGAATGGGGTCTCTGGCAAAAGAAACATTGCTATGTGAAGTAGAAATCATCATTCCCTTTTGTGTACAAATGCACTGAGGCGGGGAGGTTAGGTGACTTACTCAGTGTTACAGAGCAACCAACTTGTAGAGGAGAAAAAGTAATCTGGTGCCCTGACTCCTGTTTATCTCTAGTTCCTATTCTTTCATTCTCTGATGCTTTCAAATCTGCAGTTAACATTGCTATAATGAGTTTAGAGATGAATGAAAAATAAATATTTTTCTTGTGGGGAATAAAGATTAGTTGATTTTGCATAGCTGTAAAATTTAGTTATGTATAAAGGTTTCTTTATAATAGCTATTAGAGCATTTGTTTGCAGGATTTTCTTGGGGTGGAAACATCAGAAGAAGCATTGCTTTGAGCTAATCATTTAGCAAAGGACAAAGATGCCTTAGATTGCTGACTCGTCCTATAGTTAATGGTTCTCTCAGGCTTTTCTCTGTCCAGTGTGGCAACTATGACATCAAATGTTATCTCTGTAAACACATGCCAGCTTAAAATAGCACATGGGTGTGTTGGGGAAGAGCGTCTTATCCTATATTTTAGCCATGATTTTGGTCACCAGCTTGTTCCTCTCCCTGTGGAATAAAATACACTCCAAAAGATTCATGATTAACTTTCCAAAAAGTTAATTTTAAAAACAAAATGACCGATCCAACAAGCCGTTATACTTTCAAGTCAGACACCGTAGGGTGTCATGATATGAATGCATAAAATACGGAGTGCTGATTTCTGGGATGCTGGTGTTTTGATATACTTTTTTATGCAGCCTCGCTACAGGCATGAGGACAGCAGCAGCTATTGGAGCCTCTTTTTTTTTTTTTTTTTTTTATTCAAGGATTTTGCAGGGCAGCAGACTAACAGGTCAGAGAACCAGACAGTTTTGTTGATTCGCCACTGCTCTGCCATGTGACCTTGAGCAAGTCTTTTCACTTTTCTCTCACTCTGCTTCCCCTCCTGCAGTTTGCCTTATCTATTTAAATGGCAGCCCTGACCAGCAGGGAATTTCTCACCTAGCAGTCCTTAGCTGAATGTGACCACATCTTCCTTGGGACTACTGCATTGCAAAACCAGCAAGTTTCACAACCAATTTGATGCACTAGTATAAAATTCTAATTGGCTGGGTTTTTTTTCAGAGAGCTGTCTGTTCTTCAGCTCTGCTGCTCTTCCCATCAAGGAACTGTGATATGGCATCATCGTTGCTTTCCAGAGAGATTTTTGGAGGCAGCACAGAGCAGGGCTGGCCCCGCTGAGGCTGCTAAACTGTACTGCTCCTACATACAAGTCAGATCCCTCTCATGCTGGGGTTTATCAATGAGGACGAGAGGTGCTCCTAATCCCGGCTGTAAGTGAAAGTGTGCCCAGGGCTCTTGTGAATTACCTAATGAATTAGAGCAGGTATGGGTAACTCAGATTTGCCATGCATGCCATCTAGACAATGGTTCATCCCTCCTGTATCTACACACAGGAGCCTCAAATATCCATATAGTGGAGGATTTGCAAGTTTGGCACCTGCTTTTGTACGTTAGGAATAGTATAAAGTGAAAATCACCCCAAGGATAGGCTTTTCTTCATTCTTCATGGCACGTTGCTTGCAGACAACTCTGTGCAAGACAGCAATCTGTGCTGTCCGTGGGGCTGTCTCCTGAGTCAGGGGCTGCAACCAATGGACAATGCTGTAGGAAAACTCTGTATTCCCCCCAGATCTATGGTATTAAGTGCAGGTTGGAATGGGGTAATTTTCTGGGTGTTGAACTACGATTTTTGGATGGAAGTGATGTTTTGTTCAAGGATATAAAATGTGCTGCAGCTTATGTTGACTTTGGCCTAACAAGATGTTTGTAAATATGCCCAGCAATATCTAATACGTTTTACCAGCCAGGCACAAGCTGCCAGCCTGCAGCGTATCCATAGCAGAAGCAGTTCCCACAGCATTCTTCATCTAAATGCGACAATGCCCAGATTTCAACAGCTCACTACCCACTCCAGGATTTCTTGCTTCAGGTCTCAGCAGAGATGTGCCCACCTACCCCATCAGCACAGCATGGGGACTGCAGCATCCTTTCCACAGCCAAGTACTCACCTCCCCCCTCCATCTGCAGCTTGGAAGAGTCTGGGCAGAGGAGAGTGGCTGTGCCTTCCTCTGGCAAATGCCAGAGCTTTCTGCCTGGAATTCTCCCAAGCCAGACAACATCTGGAGTTCTATCCCAGTCAGGAGGCAGCTCTCAGAAGAGAATCTGGCTCCAGCATCTATCTTGTCTGCTGCTCCTTTGCACATCTACTTCCTTGCAAAGATGTTAACACAGGGAGTGGGTGAGGATAACAGCTCCAGGTTCTTTGGGATGCTGAGACAGAACCACTGCCAGGCATTTGTGCATTTGCTATAAAAATATAGCACTTAAATAAGGGAGAAAATGACATGTGGTTGTGTGGTCTTCTGTCATGCATTTTCAACACCTCTGGCAATTGGGGAAGTCTACATGCAAGGATGCTGCGTGAGGCACAGAGGAGAGCTCCCACGGTGCAGAAGGCTGGCTGTGCAGTGGGGCAGAGGGAAACCTCACAGTGCTTCTGGAGCCCTATTAAATCGTAAGCAGGGATGCTGGTCTGCCCAGCGTTGCAGACGAATCCCCTATCTTGCAATCTGTCCCAGAAGAAGCTGATGGCAATCTTCTGAGGGACTCGTATTGCCTAGTGTGAATAACACTGTCCATGTCCTCCCTGACCATTTCCAAATAAGTGCAAGACAAATGAGAGAGGGGAAGAACAAAGGACACCGCTTTGGGGCATTTGATTTGAGGGGAAAAAATGTGATTTTGTGGTCAGTCAAATATGGAATGTGCTGATAGTTCCTTAAGATTTTTTAATGGAATAATCATAAGCTGCAAATAGTTAAATCAGAGTCTCTATTTCTCAGCAAACATCTTAAATTACACATAAAAATCTCTTAAACACCTCAGCTTAAGGGAGGCCCTGGCTAGCCTGAGATCCTTCGCCTTGTGGGGATTTCACAGCAGACCACCCACTGGGAAAATGAGAAGCTGGCATCGTCGCCACAGTGGCACTTCTGCTGGAGACGAGTCTCTGAAATGCTGCACTCTTTTCCTTGGGGAGATGAAATGCAAGTGTCTAACACGGCCTGTATGATTTGACAGAGCAGGGAGGCATAAATCACCCCCGGCACTGCTTTCTTTAAGCTATTATGTACTCTATTTACATGTGCTTGGACCAAACGTCCTGCTTTGCCCTGCTACTTACATGTAATGTAATCACCCCACACTTGTGCAAATAAGTCTAAAATTTCACGCAGAGGCATGCTGCACGCTGTAAATGCCTTGTCTCCGATAATGAGCAAGTTGTATTAATTATTATAAACCTGTCCCAGCCTATTAAAGTCTTTCCTTAATGATGCTGTGATGAGGTGGCTGCTTCCCTGTGAGTCAGCAGCTCCTGCAGCTCTCGATGGAGCCCTTCAGTGTGCTGGGTGCAGGCAGGCAATGTTGGGCAGATGGGTCAACATGACACTTTGCCCAGAGAGCCTTTCATGGAGATTATGCTCTTAGATGGATGAAAGGCCTGGAGTTGGAAGTGCTAATCTCACCTACGCCAATAAAGCAACATAAACTAAAAGGAATGTATGCATTATGCTCCCTCAGTGCCTATTGCTAGGTAGAAATTATGGATGTGCTGTCCATATACTGAAGTGCTCTTCCCCACCAAGTCATCTGAGCATTTCACAAGAACCAACATGCTTTTATCTCCACACCACTAGGAAAACAATTGTTATTCCAGTTCAGGTAAGAGCAGGTAAAGGTAGCACACCGCAGAGTATACATGAACCAAGCCTGCACGCCATACGGATCACACAGTGCTTTGAAATACGTCTCTTGAAGCTCCTCAGACCCTTTAAATGTCTCCCACTGGCCTGACCTAATCTTGATGCCTGAAATGGGCACCAGCTCCAGCACCTTGGGTTTGTCTGGTTCTGCAGCTGCACAGCCGCTCTGGCGCCATTTGTGCTGAGCCTTGGGGCTGTCCTGTTGTAGGATAGGCAGTAGCACTGCTACTGCTTTGTGTGGCAGTGTGTTAACCAAAGGGCCACCCAACCAGAACAGCACACCCAACACCATGTCCAAAAGTGTTAAGTAGCATCAAACCAGCATGATGTGCGGATGAGTGTCGGCTGCAGTCTGACTTCCTTTCCTGGGTATCAGTAACTGCTTTGTGTGGTTTTATGCTTTTCACTCACTTGACTGCAGCCCCAAGATCGGCATCTCCCAGTGAACAGCTCCCTGGGTTGAGATCCTCCAGAATGAAGTGCCCACATGTCCCTCTAATGCAAATTACAGCAGTGCTGCCCATGTGGTTTTCCTCTTAGGGCCTCTTCTAGGCTACACCATGCTCCTCACAATGGCCTTGGGTTTGCAATAATCGAGATATTCATGGTGGGCCTTCTGCCCACATCTCCACACACTCTAATTTCATGTATGTATGAACTTAATTTTGCTGTGAAATTACTCAGGTGCCATGAAGAGTAATGATGAATAAATGATGGGAACTGTCATCACCATTACAGAAACTGCATCACGATCACAAGTTTGGTTGTCCTACTTTACCTCCACAAGCTTATTTCAACTAGATATTTTTTAAGAAAGAAAAAGATCTGCCATTAAAAAAAAGAATCATTAAAATGCAACTGAACAAGATTCATCACTCCTATTACACACCTCACAAAGCTGCTCCGGACAGTGTATTGCCTACTTTGTGTGACTCCTCATTGGCTTCAGTGGCATTGCATTCAGCAAGTGTTGCTGCTCATGACAGTTTCCACAGTGGAAATCCCCCAGGAGCCAGAACCAGATCTTTTCAAGCTGCTTTATCTTTTCTTCTTCCTCCTCCTTTGGCCTCATTTATCCCACCAGAAGAGAAACGCATCAGAAGTACTCTATAATTTGCAATGTTTCTAGCATGGGGCTGTAGTGTGCTCTGTTCATGCTGTTCTTCCTCAGCCCCCAGACGAGTCCTGCAGTGCAGCTTGTTCCTGACGCAGCGCAGCTATTGCTGACTTCCAGCACTGAACCTGGAAGCTGACGGGATGTAACAGAGATGTACACACCCCACTGGGCTGGGGAGCACCTTGTAAATGCTTCCCTTTCCAGAGCAAGGGGAGTGCAGCACACTGAGCACGGCAGACCCGTGATACTTATGTGTGAGCAGCTCTCGCTGGGGGCCCGCAGTGGCATTATTTATGTCCTTGGCATTTCCAGCTCTGCCCAAGGGGATCTGAGCCATCTCCAGCAGCAGTGTTTGGCTGTCGCCAGAACCAAGTCTGCTATTGTCAGGGGGAGAGCTGTCAGAGCTGCACTCCAGCTTCTGAAGTCTTTTTTGTTAGGAGGACAGAAAAATGCAGCATTCCCTATGCCACAGACAATTAAAAGGAAACACCCTTCAAGAGGCTGAGAGCCTGCAACTGCCACTAAGCCGCAGTGAGTCTGCTCCTCGGGGTAATGAATGGCCCTTTTTGTCCAAAGAACACCAGCACTGACAGTGAGAGCCATTTTTCCCACTCTGTATGGGGCTGGGGCGTTGGGTGGCAGCTCAGGTATGTGGGCTAGGACCTTGCGAAGGGACCTGCACTCCAGAACATCCACTGTGCTCCCATGGCTTTGGCTCTCGGGAGTGACAGTCACCCACAGCTCACTGGGAATGCCACCCTCCTTTGACAACCCCAAGCCCACAATCTCCCAGCTCAGCCCCCAGCTATAGTCACATCAAATGGACAACAGTGTCCCATAACAGCCAAATAAATCCGGGGGCAGAGGTGGACCAAGCTCTGGCATTCACAAAACGTGAGACACATTTCTATCTCCGGAAAGCTATTTCCTAACTGTTAACACGACTTGATGCCACTTGCAAGCCTTCATTTGTTGTTACTCATATTCGTGTACTTGTGTGTCTTGTTTTCATTTGCAGATCAAGTTTATTAAAAATTGTTCTCAGAGTAATAGTCTTCATGGTAGGAATTTCTGTTTTGGGGGAAGAATACCAGAGTTGGACGTTTTGCCAGCAGGATGTGAAAGCTGAAGGAAATAACAATGACTGGGGCTGGAGATTTGTCACAGCAAGTTAGAATGCGAAAATTTACAGTCTTGCCATGAGACAGACCAGGCTAAAGCTATGAATTTATAGGAAGCATTGCCAAAAGCTGGATATTATTATTTTAATCAAACTCTGTTTTACTTTGCACTGAAAAAAAAAAAGAAAAGAAAAATGCAAATTGACGGAGGTTTTGGCTCCACGAATAGAGGATAAAGGGCAGAAGAGCCACCTCTGCCTCCCTGGCCCTTCCCATCCCAGCTGAGGAGTGGGAAGCACGCATGACCTTCCCCAGAGAAATGATGGGAATCCGCCCCGTCCTCTCGGGAAGAGCTGTTGCTGCCTGGGAACTGCTCTCTCCTCGGGCTGCCGGGGCAGCCCCGAGGACCTCAGAGGGCACCAGAAGGGCCGATCTCCGCTCACCCGATGTGCAGAAGGCGGCCCGCAGCTCCACGCCCAGCTCAGGTGTGGGGCTGCAGATCCCTGCGCAGCGCTCTGCCACGACTTTTCTAAAGGCTTTGTGCTCCTTTCTGTTTGTGCTGTCCCGACGACCTTAATTGTTGTCTCGGGTTTTTGTTTAATCGAACAAAAGGCAAGGCAAGGCAAGAGTTCTCTCGGCTTTTATCTCAACAGTCCGAGGTCGAGATCTGTTGGAAAATCACTTGCCAGACCTCTGGATCTCTGTTTGCACAGAAGTAGCCACTTATATTTATTGCTTTACATATGGCCACAATCCAGCAAATCACTCAAGCATGCGAATAACTTTAAGCATGGAAGGAGTCCCCTATGAGCCCGCGGACCACAGCCACACGGAATACACACGGACACACGGAATACACACGGACACACGGAATACGCACTGAGCGATGGGCCCGGACCCCCTCTCGCCTTTCCCATTCCCCCACACGCCGCACAGGACGGGGCTTTGCTCAGTGGGTCCTCCTCTCCCTCCCCTCTCTTCCCCCCCTCACAAACCTCAGCTGCAGTAGTATCGATCCCTGCGTGCTCATCGATCCCCGCCCATGGGGCCGCACAGCACCGCGCTGCATTGGGATTAAAAAAAAAATCTTTTTATTTTCCTTTTAATCCAGAGAAAAACGCGTAACGACTGTGCGCGGCGGGGCCAGGCCGAGGTGTATAGGGCCTCGCTGTTGTACGGGGCAGCTCCCGTAAGCTGCGTGCGGGGCCGGGGCTGGGGCCGCGGGCGGCATTTGGGGGCAGGGTGTGACGGAGCAGGGTGGCAGACGGGGTGGCGAGACGCACAGACGAGAGCGCTAAGTGCGTACGAGGATTTATAGGTGCCCTGTACGGGGCGTTTTGCTAGCACCCGCGAGACGATTCGTTTAGCTCCGCGGCGTGTGGAGCCGATTAATGTTCAACGCGGCCGCGCATCGCCCGGCGGCTCCGCCGGAGCGCAGAGGGCAGCGCAGAGGGGCGGTGCTGGGGGCCGCCCCAGCGGCTGTTACCGGGCGCTCCGTGGAGCTCCCGCGGCAGCATCCCCGGGCCCGGGCGGGCCGGGCTGCGCACGGAGCTCCGCGCTCTCACGGCCCCAGCGCAGCACGGACCGGGGCTAAGGCCGAAGGGCTGCGGCTCTTCCACCCGACCCCTCGAGTCGCTGCTTTCTTTTTTTGTTTTTTTTCCTCCTTATTCTATTTACCTTTTATTATTTCTTCACGTTATTGTTTTATTATTTTCCCTTTTATTATTTTTTCCTTCCCCAACACCCTTTTTAATTATTATTATATTTTATTTTTATTTTTTCGTTCCTTTCGGTGTTTTTCTCTTCTGTTTACTTCCCCTCTCGCTATTTTGCCCCGGTTTCTGGCCGGCGCTGCGACGTGCCCACCCTCTGCCGGCGGTTCAGGCCGGGGGAGCCGGGTTTCAGCCCCCTCCAGCCCTCTCTACATCCCCCATCGGAGCCCCGCTTGCACGGTGGCAACCACACGGAGCCGGCTCCGAACCTCAGCCCCCACCTTGCGGCGGGAGGGAGGTGTCCGGGACCCCAAGGGAGGAGGCGAGCAAAGGCCCCTCCAGCAGCAGGGGCCGAACAGGGAGCTGCCGTACCCGCACTGCTCCCTGCAGATGCTCTGCGCGGACAAACTCGCGAAACGCGGCCTCCTACACCTTAAAAAATGAAGAAGATTAAGAAAAAAAAAAAATGAAGGTTTTGCCGCCGGTAATTTAAGAGCGAGAGGCGAGAGGTTCTTTTGCTTTTCCCCTCTTCTTTTTTTTTTTTTTTTTTTTCTCCTGAGGAGAAGACACGATAGTCTGCGGCAATTAGTCCCGTAGCGGGTTGCGTTTACAAACCCAGGACGCAGCGATCCATTAACCCGGCGCCGCGTGGAGCTGCGGAGGTGCGAACCCATTGCGGCTCGGGGTGAAGGACCGTTCGGTCCTCGGGGCGCGCAGTGCCCGCTCCGACACCGCCACAGCGTGGGTACGCACAGGGGGAACGCACACCCCGCCTGCACCAAGCCCCAGGCCGTCCGCCACCATCTCTCCACACGCGCATCCTGAGCGCCCGCTGCTCGCAGTGCGGCGCTGGGGGAGCGGGTCGAGCCCGTGCCCGGCTCGCAGCGCTGCGGTGTGTCTTTCCGAAAACACGGCCTGGCTCGAATGTCAGCTGTTTTCCCAAGGAAGTTCCTTCCCTCCCAAAGAGCCGATGGGTCTCGTAGGGCAATGAAAAGGTTCTTTAATTTCGGAGGTGTAGAAACGGGCAGGTACGGGAAATGTGCGCGTCCGGGGAAATAAGCGGCTGGATGAGTGCGTGCTTAAATAACGCAAGGAGACAAGAGAGGGACGACGGCACGGCGCGGAGCCCCGAGCTGACCCGGACGAGCCGCCCAGCCGCGCATCTCGTTGCGGCCCGGCCCGGCCCGGCAAGGGCCCCGCGCGCTCCACGGCGTTCAAAGTGCGCGGAGGAGGCGGCCGAAAACAAAAGAGCGCGGCGGCACCGCGCTGCCCCGGGCTGCGCGCCTCGGCGGGACCTGCGCCGGGGTTGCGCGGGGTTTGCGCGGGCCGCCAGCGCTGTGGATTGGGATGTGGATTGGGAGCAGACGGCGCTGCCCCGCTCGCACGCCCGGCGCGGGGGCCGCACAGCGGGAGCCGGGAGCGGCCGTGCCGAGGGGCGAGGGGGGGAGGAGGGGGGGAATGGGGGTGGGCGCCCCGCGGTTCACCCCCCCCCCCCGCAGCAGCCGCCCGACAGAGGTCTGCTGCAAATTCCCCGTTTCGTTGTGCTTCTTTTTCGCCCTCCTCTCCTCGGCGCGGCCTCCATTGTTCCAGGTTCGCGCTGCCACCGCTGATAAGAAGGAAAGCCCCCGAAAAAGGAAAAAAAAAAAAAAGAAGAAGAAGAAAAGCACAGCCCAAGATTTTGATTTACGAGCTAATCAAAACATTATATCTTTGGTCAAGTGGCACAGAAAAATGATGACCCTCCAGGCTTCAGCTAGGGGGAGAGAGAAATTCAGATCACACTCGGAGTGATTTATGTCCGCTCCGAGCGGTCACGTTGATTTTTCATCGTTTGAGCCATTACACAGTAGAGTGGAAAACTCTGATCCAATATTTCTGTGCTCCGGAAACGGTCCATATATTACCCTGAACGTATATATACATATATTAGATACGTATATTCTTTCTCCGCGCACGCACGTCCTCTAAATATACGTGCAGCCATTCTGCGGGGAGGGAGAGCGGTATAAATAACCGCGCACCGAGAAGAACCGAGAGGCGAAAGCAGCGCCCGCCGCCACCGCGCTGCTCCCGAGAGGGGACTCCTCGCCCGAGAGGGGACTCCTCGGCTCGGCCCCGACCCCGCCGAGCGGAGCGGAGGGGGGCGGGGAGGAGTGGGGTGGGGGCCCCGTGTCGCGCCGCTGGCACTCACCCGGCCGAAGTGTTGACACGGCGCAAGAAAACCGACGGCAGCGGCGCTGGGCCGGGCGGGCAGCGCGGTCGGGGCCGGGGGGGCCGCCGCCTCCCCCTGCCCGGGAGCGTGGCGAGGAGGGGAGGGATGGAGAAATAGAAAGAAATAAACAATAATAGAAGGGAAAACGAAAAAAGAGGAGGCTGCCGGCCGCAGAGCGGGGGGGACCCCGCTGCGGGGTGGGGGGCGCTGCTTACACCGCGAGCCCGACCTCTCCCCAGGCCCCGCTCCGTCTCTCCCTCCACCCCCCTCCCGCCGCTCGTCGCCCCCGGCCCGCCGGGACCGCCGCACTCCCCGCCCCCGTGCGCCCCGACGGCCGCGCTTTGGGGGGCTCCCGCTCCGGGGGTCTCGGCCGGGCCGCCGTGAGTCCCCCCCCCCCCCCCACCCCGGTGCCGAGCGCTCCCCGTTCTCCGGGGCGACCCTCCGCTCCCGCTGCCGCCCCTCCCTGCCGCCCGGGTGGGAGCCGCCGGGAGGGCCGAGCGGCAATTCATCTTGATTTGCCTCATTGTCCGGAGCTCGCGAGCTATAATCCTGTATAATTTCAGGAACAAGCAGGTTTCGAATTAATGGGTCACTCGTATTTAAAACAAAACACGCGAGAGCACGACCTTTCCCTCGGAGCGCGCGGCGCGGCGCGGCGCGGCAGGAAGCGGGGGCTCACCTCTCACCTCTCACCCCGCGCCGCTCCGCGCCCGCTCTTTGTTTCCGTACCGTCCGCGCGGGGCTTCGGAAATAGCGACGCAGCGCTGCGCGGAGGAGCTCCGGGCTCCGCGGAGAAGGTGAGCGCGGGGCGTGGGCTGCCGCGCGGCAGACGGTCGTTTTGCAGGCGGGCTTCGCTTCTTCTTCTCTCTTGCTGTTTTATTTTGTTTCCTCTTCTCCCCCTCCCTCTTCTTCAAGGCGATAAAAGCTCTCTCCGCCGCGCTGCGGCCGCCGGTTCCCGAGCGCACCGCTGCCGCGGCTTTCCCGGGGTGGGGACGGAGGGATCCCCTCCGCTCCGTGCCGCGCAGCTCCAGCGGGAAAAGGACTGTTATGATCTTTTTTTTCTTTTTTTTTTTTTTTTTCCGCGCGAAAAATTGCGGCGTTGATTCGCACCGCGGCCCAAAGCGGAGCCGCGGGAGCGCAGCGAACGAGATCCGCGGCTGCGGAGCGGCCACCGCTGCGCGCTGCGCTCGGAAATAAAGCTCCGGACAGAAGAAGTGAATGCTGCATCTTTTACTCCCATGAAATAAAACACATTATTTTTTCATGTCGGCTGAAAAGTAAAACAAGAATATTGTACGAAATGTTATACACGGGGCATGTTTTACATTGCAATATCAGAAACATCTTTGCATCCACCAGAGGTACTATTCTAAAACCGATATTCACACAAGGTTGGTTTTCTTTTAATAATTATATGTTAGAAACATACAGTGTCGCATTTAGTATATACATTCCCTTGCTCGCAAGCGAAAAAACTCCTAATCGCTTCTGTGTAACATGCTTTATTTTAAAGCCTACCCTTTTAAAAACACTGTTGTGATATTACTAACAACTGCTTTTATAAAATTAATTTGACATTTCGATATATATACATCCTTTCCGTCATTTTTTATGTTAACAACGCTAAACTTAAAAAATAACAAGCTTATAGGAACATTAAAATGTCATATCATATCCAGTCAACCATTTGTCCGTATATATATATATATATATATGTCCTTGTAATTGCTGAAATACTCTTAGCGTAGATCTCCCAGTCTGTAGGAGGTCCTTTGAAAACAAAGGAACTATCTCATTTCAGTGGTTTCCTTTACTCCCTTCTCTCCTCCTTCCCCTCTCTCTCTCTGTTTTCCCCCCTCTCCTCCTCCACGGTGCCCACCACTCTCCAGCACAGCTCAGTCCGTGGCAGCGGGGTTGAGTTGGGCTCACACGGGCCTGTCCACGGCGTACTGGCAGGCGCTCAGGTTGGACGCGGGGTTCTGCACGCTGGCATAGCCAAAGCTGGAGTGCTGCTTTGCTTTGAGTCTCAGGCTGGCCAAGCTCGAGTTACACGTGTCCCTATAAACGTACGGAGGCGTCGGAGGGGCGTACGGACAGGCCGGCGTGGGCACCGCCGAGTTGAGGGAGGGGTTGCTCAGGTTGTTCAAGTTGTTCAGGCTGTTGAGGCCGGAGCCGGGCACGCCGGTGACCGCCGAGGGCACCATGCTGGAGGACATGCTCATGGAGGAGATGGAGTTGGGAGGGGAGAACATGCTCTGGGAGGACAGCGGGTTGACATTCATGGAGTTGAAGAAGGGGAAGCTCTTGGTGGAGAGGGAGGCGGAGGTGAGGCCCTTGGCCGCCCAGTTGTTGTACGAGTACCCGGGGTACATGTCGTCGTAGGGCTGCATCAGGCCATTGAACTGCGGCCCGAAGCCGTTCTTGCACAGCTCAGCCTGCTGGTTCCTCTCTCTCTTCCTCCATTTGGCTCTGCGGTTCTTGAACCAAACCTTTAGAAACGGGGGAGGGAGGGTGGGGGGAAGATGGAGAAGCGTGTTAGTGGCAGCCACCCCAAGTGTGCCATCTCCAGATGGGTACACAGAGCCTCTCCCGTGCATGGCTGCGCTCTCATTCTTACCCCGGGGAAGAACACTACCTTTTTTTCCTTCCCCACCCCCTCCCCTTTTTTTTTTTTTTTACTTTTATTTTTCTTTCTCCCCCTCCTTCCCCCTCTGCCCCCTCGATTCTTTTTCTCTCTCATTTTTTTTTCTCCCCTTCTTGGCTCAATCCAAAGCGCCGTCATCCAGGGGAAATACAAGAGTGCAAAAACCGAGGGCAGAACGCCTGGAAAGCGGCGGAACTTTAAGGCAATGTTTCCTATTACGGAGAGGGAGAGGGAAGCCAGCAACTCATAAATCGTTACTTCACTCGGTTAAAGCTCCGAGTTCCCCCTGAGAGAGAGCTTCCAGAGCCGGGAACCACTTCTAAACAAACTCGTTCGACCGCTCTTTGGTAAAAAGGAAAAAAAAAAAAAAAAAAAGTATAAAAGGGAAAAAAAAAAAAAAGAGAGAGAGAGCAAGAGAAGAAAATCGCTTCTTAACAACGTGCTAAATGAGGTCTGAGGGAGCCTCCCCGCAGACAAAGGGCAGCGCGCCTTCTCCAATCCACACGCGGGTGTCTGAGCGCCGGCGGTGCCGCGGGGTCGGTGTGGATTGGAGCCCCGGGGGCGCAGAGCCGGCGGCGGCCGAGCGGGGCGGGCAGCGGGCAGCGGGCACAGCGGCGGGAGCGCCGGCACACGGCTCCCAGCGCAGCCTGCTCACCTTCTGCGTCCTCCTCGCTTAGAGGAGAGGGCTTAGGTGTTTTTGTTTGCTCGTTTGTTTGTCTTTCCCGAAAATCTGGGAGCTCTTTTGAGATATATATATTTATGTATTTAATTATTATTATTAATAATTTTTATTTTTTTTTTTTCCCCAGCGTTCTCCCGCACGCAGGATGTGGCCCCGGGATGTCCGACGGCTCCCATAAATCTCGGAGAGGGGAAAGGGCGGAGAGGCGCTCGGAGAATTGCGAAGCGAAAGAAAATGCGCGGAAGGGCACGGCGGGAGAGCGGGACGGCCGAGCGGGACAGCCCGCGCGCGTTTTACATCTTTTCCTCGTTAGAGGCCGCGCAGGTTGCAGCCCGCTCCCAGCCACAATCCCGGCCAACGGTTTCCGAAGGTTCCCGTCGCAAGCAGCAGCACGGCGAGGAACGCTCCGCAGCTAGAGCAGAGCCGGGGCCGCCTGCCCGCGCCGAAGGGCCCAGCCCCGCTCTCCGCACGGACCCGAAACCGAAAGCAGGCGCGGGACTCTCTCCCCGCTCCGCCCCCGGACTCACCCGAACCCGGGCCTCGGTGAGGTTGGTCCAGACGGCGATCTCCTCGCGGGTGGACATGTCGGGGTAGCGGTTCCGCTGGAAGGTGGCTTCCAGCTCCTGCAGCTGCTGGCTGGTGAAGTGCGTCCGCTGCCGCCGCTGCCGCTTCTTCTTGGAGGGGTCCTCGGGCCCCGCATCCTCGCTCTTGCCCTGCTGGCTCTTCTCTTTCTCTGCAAGGGGGGGGGGGGGGGGGAAGAGAAAACAGCGGGGCGGAAAACAGGGGCACCTCAGCCTCCCAAGCCTCGCCCCGCTCCCCGCGGACTGCCCCCGCGCCGCTAATCATTAACCCGCGCCCGGCCCCCGGCGGCTCCGCGCTCCTCTGCGGCTTTTCCGCCGCCCGCTCCGGGAGTTGCGTTCTCCCGTCCGTGTGCGCTGCCGACGCCGGCGGAGCTCCGCTCTGCGCGCCCGCGTTACGCGTGACCGGCCTGGGGCGGCCGGATTGCGGCCGGTCCCCCCCTCTGCGCAGAGCGCCCGTCTCCATGCACGGCGCTCGCCCGCTGCCGTCCGCTACCGCTCGCCCTCTGTCCGTACCACCGGTCTGTTTCTACCCGTGTTATTCGCCATCCTGTCCACACATTACTCGCGTTCTGTATCCGCGTTATCCGCCCGCCTGCATCCGTAATATTTCTGTATCTAATACCCTTTTGTCCGTACCATTCGCCCGTCCGCCGGTGTTATTCGTCTGTACACGTCCACGTTACTCGCCTATCTGTATCCACGCTGCTAGTCATAGGGTCGCCTACCTGTATCCATATTATCTCCTTTGTGTATCCACATTACCTGCCCACTGTATCCATGTCATTCGTTCTCCGTATCAATTTCGTCCACCCGTCTGCACCCGCATTAGTCGACCCGTATTCATACGTCTGTATCCATTTTGCCTGCCCTCTATACCCGTATCGTTCGGCCATCCGTAACCTCGTTATTCGCCATATATTCGCCCGTCTGTATCCACGCTGCCAGCCCTTCTGTATCCATATAATCCGCCCTTCTCATCCCAACACTCTCCCATCTGTACTCACATCACTCGCCACGTTATTTGCCCATCTGCTCCCCCATCGGTCGCCCCCTACAATCCGATCTCTCTCCCGCCCGTCTCACGCCGTTCTCCCGCAGCCGTCAACGCCCGCCCCCAGCCAGGACCGAGGGGCTGCGGGCCGGGGGCTCCGCGCCGCTTGCCGCCTCTTACCTGCGGCCTCGGGGCTGGAGGTGTCGGAGATAGTGTGCACCTCCAGCCGGTGCTTGGCGGCCTCCAGGGAGGAGCGAGCCTGCCCGGGCGCCAGGGCCGTCGCCATGGCCAACGCGGGCTGCTGGTGGTGGCAGGAGGAGGAGGAGGATGAGGAGGAAGGTGAGGAGGAGCACAGCTTATTATTCCCGGCTCCCAGGCGCTCCAGGCTTAACGGGTCCTTCATGCAACTCATCGGCGAGAGGACGCCGAAGCCGACGGGCGCACCCGGGGGGGCTGACGGGAGAAGGAGCGCGCGTGCCCGGGGGGGCGGCCCGGACCGTCTCGGCGCTCCCACCCTGGGCGGCCTCCCGGGGCTCGGCTAGCGGCGGGGCGGGCGGGCGCGCCCCGGAGCCCCCGCCGCCCGGGGTGGCGCGGCGGCGGCAGGCGAGCGAGCGGCTCCGGTCCCGCAAGAGCCGTCACGACCACCCCGCAGCTCCCCGGCCGGCGGCCCCCGGCCCGCCGCGGGGCTCGGCGGCGCTCCGCGGGGCGCTCCGCTCCGCCGCCCGCGCATGGACCCGCGCCGCGCCGCGGCCAGCCCCGCACCGCATCAGCTCAGCCGCTTCCCTCTTGGCCTGACATCTTAAACCGGCGGCGGCCTTCCCCGCGCCGGCACGTCACCCGCGCCCGCCCCGCTCCGCCCCCGCACCGCCTCCCGCCGCTCGCCGCTCCCGCCCCCGCCGCGCCCCGCCCCGCCCGCCCGGGCCTCCCCCGGGCCTCCCGCACGGCGGCACCGGGCGGCCGGAGCGGAGCGGGGCGGCCCCGGGAGGAGAGGCCGGACTCCGGCCCCGGGTGGGCAATAAGAGCGAGGGCTGCGCGGCGGGCGGGACGGGCTCGGGGCAATTGACAGCGGTGCCGACGGCCGCAACGAGTGCGGCGGCGACGAAGCATCGACGGCCGTCAGTAGTTCCCCGCGGTGCGGGTCGGGAAGCCCTCACCTCTCTGCCACCGACGCGGGGAGGGCTGCGCGAATCCCGGCCTCGAGCACGCGTGATTTCCGCGCCTCCGCCCGGACCCGCTGGAGAAGGCTCCCGCTGCCGCCCCGCGCCCTGCCCGCAGCACTGCCCGCCCCGTCTCCCCACGCCTCGGGGCTCAGGTGCTGCCGGCCCGTGGGACAGACCCCCCCGCATCCCCCCCCCCTTCCCTCTCTGTCCTCCTCGTCCCCCCCCGCCGGGGTCCCTCCGCCCGCTGATGTTCGCACCGTCCCTCGCAATGGCACTTATCGCCGAATGGCACATATTCCTTTCGCGGGCTGTTAGTAAAGAAGGTTAAATTAATTTACATTCTGCTCATTATCTGCTGTTTAAATGACGCGTTTTTATCCCCGAGATTTGGCAGCGAATCTCTTTCCTCAGACCCCACAGCGTTTCGGCGGAGACAACGCTCTTACATTTGTAGTGGATTTTAATCTGATAAGACTCTAATTTGCTTAAGTCTCTTAAATAGGGGGTTTAAAATGATTCTAGCCGTTTTCTTATTGAATTTCCTCTAATTCCCTCAAGATCATAAAGTATATGTGTAAAGTAAATATTTCCTCCCTCCGCACCGGCAGCCGATGACCTATAACTGAGTCAATACGAAGCCGGCTCCGCTCCGCACAATTTGTTTACCGACCCTATCCCCGCTCCCTCCCCGCACCCCTCGCTCCCGCACTCAGACCCCCCCGCCCCGGTCCGGGCCCGGCCCCGCGTGCTCCGCTCCCACCCGAGGGGGCCCGATCCCCAAAAACGAGGACGTGTAGGCTCTTCCCCCGACTTCCAGCCCCGCACGCTGCCGGGAGGGGAGCGGGCAGGCGGCGTTAGTTGTCATGGCGACCATAAATCACCTAAATCCAAAAATACCCACCTAGAAGCTGAGATGAAGCTTTTATTTCCCAAGTGAAATAATATTTTAGAAGCTGTCAGCCAACCGAAAAACAACCTCATTGTAGGCACCCGAGCCATATATTAGCGCTAAAGGTTCCAATTAAAACGTCAAGAAGGCTTTTTTGTTTAACTTTTCCTTTCCCGCTTGCAGCTCCCATCCCCTCTGGGGCCCGATGTGCTCGCTGCGGGGCCGCCCCAAAGCCCGGCCCGGAACGACGGGCACAGCCCCCACTGATGGGGACCGGGGGACCCTCCCTCCCTCCTTTTTGCAATTCCTTTCGTTTTATTTGGTTTACTTTTATTTTATTCCGAGTGTCACTTTCTCTCCTCCCCGCCCGCCCGCCTCCCGCGGGTCTTTATTTTCCCACTTTTCCTTTATCTGCTTATGGGATCGCCGACGGACACCTCGGGGCTGCGCAGCCCCGCTCGCCTCGCCTGCTGCTCCCCTCCCTTGTTGTCTCCCGCCTATCTCGGATTACCGCGTATTCTCCTCGATGAAGAGCCATTAATTACCCATTCAGTCAATATTAGGAAGACTACAGAGCTTTTTACATAGGATTAAGAAGACATCAGATTGTTCCATTAGTATATTCCTCCTCACGAATAAGCTTTCCTTATACATTCCGTTTTCCCTGGAGTGAGGCTAACAACCGCTGCATATATTATTCTCAGACACCGGCGGGGAGGGAAAAAAAAAGAAAATAAAATTGATGCGACACTCGAAGCGCGGTAACAAACTTCCAGTGCGGGTGCGGGGTGCGGGGTGCGGGGTGCGGGGTCTGTCCCCGTCCGGCACCGGGGGGAGGCGGGGCCAGGCCACCCCGAGCACCTTCCGCGGGGCTGGGCGTAAGGCGGGATCACTGCTCTATTTTTCTCTCCTCTTCTCATTTTATTTATTTATTTACTTAAGCAACATGAAGTTACCGAGTATTCAGCCCCAAAGAATGATTTCTTTTTTTTTTTTCCTTTTCTTACTTTTTTTTTCTTTCTTTTTTTTTTTTCCTTTTTTATTCCCCCCCCCCCCCCCCCCCCTTTTTTTTTTCTTTTTCTTTTTTGCTCCCCTCCCCCCGCTGCTTCTAAGGGGTTGAAGCAATCGATTCGCGCTGGTGCCGCTGCTGCAGGGCGGACTGTAATCCCAGTGCTTTATCCTGGGAGGCGGCTGCTTCAGCGACACCCGCGGTAGCGGCTGCGGGTAAGGATTCCTGCAGCTAACGAATTCTATAGGTTATCTATGTTCAATTAAAAACGCACAGGTAGAATCCAAGCACCCCTCCGCCCTTCATAAAAATGATCCGAATAAGTCCCTCAGAAGCCGGCCCGCCTGCTGGCTGCTTTTCCAGCCGTGTGCACCCGGCAGCGATTTGGCCGCCCCTCCAGGTACACACGGCGCCCGCCTTCGCCATTCTCCGCCGCAGCGCTATTTTCGCACTTGGCTGTTTTCATTTCCCCCTGCGCAGCGGCCCCGCTCCCAGCCCGGAGCCCCAGAGCCGTCCTCGCTCGCGGCATCTCCGCCCGAATTTCGTTCCCTCCTCCCGCAGAGCCCTGCAGTGACCCGACGCTCGCACTCACGGCACCGCGCTGCCCGCACCCAAACACGCGCGTCCGCGGAACGCGGTCACGGCCGGTCCGTGCTCTATCTCGCTGCCCTACGTCGGACGCGCGGAAGGACGAGATATTTTTCTCGAGGTAAACCACGTCAAGCCTGAAGTTCTAACGCCCAGACACAGCCCGCAACCAACGAGCACCGCGGGATTCATAGCGCAACGAAACGAAGAGAGAAAAATAAAAGAAAATAAAATAGCAATCAAAGCTCTGCGAGAACCTCTGCGGAACTCGAAGACAAATCGCGGCCATTCGGGCTCTGCCCCGCACGTCGGGGCGCGCCGAGAGCTGCCACAGCACGCATCTGCCCCGCAACAGCAAGGCGGCAGGGCAGCCCAGCGGTGTGCCAGGGATCTCGTTCAATAGATGGCATTTAGGGTGCTCAGGTACAGATCTCCCCCTTCAGCCCGACGGGTGGGACGCAGAGCGGCTGACAGGGGAGCGAGGCTGGACATTTTACGTTCACGACAGTAACCCGCGATCCTAATTGACAGCTAAAGAAAATATCCGTTTGTTTCTCGGCGGGGAAAGTAAAAGCGAGCACGTCAGGGAGAGCGTGTGGGCATTACTTTTATAAATATTTCGCCGAAAAGGGAAGGGCTCGTAAATTTCTCGCATCGGAAAGGTCCCCACTTCCCCACTAGCTCGCGCTCGGGGCTCTGATTAAGACCACCTGTTGGTCAGGACGGAGGGAGGAAGGCCCTCCTTATTTCCCAACCATACATAAAGCGATGTCACCCTTCCTTTCCACGTTATTTAACACTTATTATCGGACGAAGGAAAAAGCGCCAGCTCCCGTCAAAACCGATTTGGGCACAATTCAGCGTCACGTATTTTTCCGGGATTAAAAATCACCGGCTCCTGCAGCCTACTCGGCCGGGATCACCCTGCATTTCGTTCGCCGCTGCCCCCGATCCTCCCTGTAGCACTGGCGGGGTGCGATGTCCGGTGGCCCCACGGTGCTTCGAGCCCGGTGCTGCTCTCCGAGCCGCCCTGAGCCGCGGGGGTTAACGCGGCGATCCTACAGGGGAGTGTTTAACCACGACACCGGCAAGGCGTGCATTATTAATTCCGCCTAGTTTCCCGTATTATTAATTCAGGTTAATGTATTTTATTTAAACAAAATTACGTTTATCTTGGATTAAACGGTCTCTTGGAATACGGAGCACTTGTTTTCTTTGCAATGCGTTTGCCTGGGTGTTTTTCTTTATCACCCCTCGGGCTCACTCGCCCTCGGGCCGCCTGCAGCAGGCACGAGACGTGAAGGCGGCGAGCCATCCCTCCGCTATAGAAGGAGGGTTAAAAATGGAAACAGGCAAGGGAAAAAAGAAAACAAAACCACCCCAAATCAGCAGAGAGATCCCGCCGGCAGCGGAGGGGCGCGGTGCTGGAGGCGGACGGCGCGCACCTGGAGGCGCTGCGCGGGCGGCGGGCGGCCGGCAGGGGGCGCCATAGTGCCGCGCAGGCGGGCGGCCGGGCGCGGAGCGGCGAGGGGCCCGCGGAGGAGCTGAGGGCGGCGGGTCCCCGCGCCCCCCCGGCGCCTCCCGGCTCCCCCAGCGGAGGCCGCGGGGCGGTGGGTTCTCTTACCTAGCTGCACGCAGGCTGAGACAAGTTTACGGCAGTTGGACTCCATTACCCGTTACCTGCAAAAGACGAAGCGCGTTGGGTTGTTAAAGCAACGAATGCGGATGCATATATAACAAATATAACGACAATAGCAATTAGGATAGCAAATACAAGAACAACAGGAGCCCGGGGGAGCCGTGGCAGCGATGCTGAGGCGCCTCCTCCGCTGCGGAGGGGTCGTACCCGGGAAAAACAGAGCGCAGCCCCCGGCGCGGCTCCCCGGGCCGGCCCCCTCCCGCCGCCGCGTTTTGGGGACGCGGAGGAGGGTCCCCAGCCCCAGCGGCTGGGAGGTAAAATCGTGGGATTAGTGCCTGATTGAGATGTCTGTTCGGGAGATATTACAAAATTCATTATCGCAGCTCCCTACTAACTCGATATGAAGTAACACAGATGGGATTTTATTAGTCCAGGCTTCCAGTGTTGACTTATGATAATTTCGGGGGCAATTTGCATGTCACCGTCGTTTCGGTGCGCTTCGCTGCTGCCCCTTTTGTAACGCCGGGGCCGGGCCGGGCCTCGGCAACGCCGCAGATGGGAACGGCGCCGGCGGGCAGCGCTCAGTCCTTCCCCGCTGCCGCGAGAAGGAAAGAGGGACGGGAAAACCCGAAGCAAAGTTCCGAGAGGCACGGTGCGAGCCCGGCCATGCGGGGCTGCGGTGACACAGCGCTTTGCCCGCGGCCGAGGCGGCTCGGGACGGGCGCCGGGCCTAGCAGCGGGCCCAGCACCGGGCCCGGCCTGCGTGGGACGCGGCCCGCAGCCCTCCATCTCCTCCCCGGCTCTGTCGGGATGAGTCCCTCCTCGGAGCCTCGGCCGACACACGGACGGGACAGCGGACGGTCCGAGGGCAAGTTTGCTCTCCGTATTCACCCGTCTCGATGGAGAGAAGTGCCCTCGCCGGGCGGATTTCTGCTCCTTGCCCGTATTCTGCTCCTTCCCTTTCTCACCCTCTTTATTTTGCGTCTTTTTTTATAATTCATCTTTTCTGATTAAACCACATCGCAGAGCGGGTCCAAGAAGAGCGAGGAGCGTTTCCCTATTGTCTGCAGCGCGGTGCCTCAATTGCAGGCAGCTCTGCCCTCCACCTACAGTGCCGTTTCCATACCCCTGCACACTCCTCGTTCGCAATTAAACATTTCTGCAGGCTCACACTCGCGGGCCTAGGGAGCTCTTTTCCCTCTCCCTTTCTTCCCTTCCTCTCCCTTCCCTTCCCGGGCCGGCTCCGCTAGGGAACAACCTGCCAGCAAGCACTGCCACCATAAAACCTGCAGGACGCGAACAACGAAGCGCTTTCACACAGCGTATTTTTATCTCTTCTTTCCCCCCACCCCACCTTCATTTTGGTTTTTCTTTTAATCTATTGCTATTCTTGAAGAGACAAAAAAAGAAAAAGTAATAATAATAAAAAAGAAATAAGCCGAGTCCCCCGGCGCGCATCCCAACAACGCCCGAAGCACGGAGGTCTGCGGGAGCGGCTTTACGCCCAGGATTTCGGCCCACGGTCGCCCCCTCCCCAACGAAAGCGGCTCTGAGCGGGGCCGACCGTCCGCCGGGGACAGCCGGGACCGCCGCCCCGGGGACACCCGCACCGCAGGGCCCGGGCTCCCTGGACGCAGCCGCCCCACTCCGAGGTGCGCCCGGCTCCGCCGCGCCCGCCCCGACGGGGGAAGTCGGGACGCAGCGGCAGCAGCCGCTCCCGACGAACTCCGGCCCCCGACGGACCGAGAGAAGACGTTTAGGAACGAGCATCGAGAGGGCCGGCTGCTCCTAACTGCCGCACGCAGGAGCAGGGCCCAGCCCGCAGGTAGCCGCGGGCCCGCTCCTGCAGGGAAGGAGCGCTCGGCCGCCCCGTAACCGGCTGCTCGCTACCCCCCGAGCCCGGGCAGCCTCCGGGGACGGGCAGCTCCAGCCTCGGCCCCGTCTCGCCCCGCCGTGCCCCGCTCTCTCCGCTCCGCGCGCCACTCACCGGGGCCGGCCGCCGTTCGCCCCGCCGCTCTGCTGCTGCCGCTGCCGCTGCTGCCGGGGGCGGCGGGGCCGCGGCGGGCTCCTGCGCTGGCTGCGGGGCTCCGAGCCGCCGCCGCCGCCTCCCTCCGGCCCCGGCCCCCGCCCCCGGGCCTGACGTCACGGAGCCTCCTCCGAGCGCCCCGGGGCCGGGCCGGGCGGCGGCTCCGCGGCGCTGCGCGGGGCCGGGCGCGGGCGCAGGGGGCAGGCGGCGGAGCGGCGGCGGCGACGGCAGGAGGGCTGTGTGGCCGCAGAACAGCCGAGGTGAGAGAGACAGAGACAGAGAGAGGGCGGCCGCGGCCCCTCCGCGCCCGCGTAGAGCGCGCCCCGCCCGCCCGGGAGGCGCGAGTTGGTGTGGGAGAAGTTTCCCAGGCCGGGCCGGCCCTGCTCAGGTGCAGAAAGGCAGCGCCGGGCTGCGGCGAGAGGGCTCTGCTCCCACCCGCCTCCCCCTTTGCTTTCTTTCTTTTTCTTTCTTTCTCCTTTCTTTCTTTCTTTTTAATTATTTTTCTTTCATTTTTCCCTTTATTTTTTTCTTCTGCCATCTTTTCTTTCTCTTTTTCCTCTTTATTTCTTTCTCTTCTTTTCCTTTTCTTTCATTTCTTCCTTTTTTTTTAAATTTTTCTTCAATTTCTATTTTTCTTTTTTTTTTCTTTTTCCTTCTTACTTTTTTCTTTTATTGTTTTCTCCAAATCCGCGAGGTTATTGTTCCCATCCGAGCAGCAGCGCAGATCGGAGGCAGCCAAAATGCCCCTCCGCCCCCACCCGGCAACGGAGGGAGAGGTTTTCGATTTTGAGCCGTTTTCGGCGTTCGAGAAAGAAACGAATTTGGACATATTTACTTGGAGCAAACCGAACCGAACGCTTTTTTTTTTTTTTTTTTTTTTTTCGCAGCATTTCCACGGTTTTATTTCTAGAGGGACTACGCGAAAAAAAAAAAAAAAAAAAGAAAGGGAGGAAGAAAGAAAGAAAAAAGCAATGACACGTATTCTGTACACATTTTCGCACTTCGAGGGCAGCACCCGTTCTGTCGGTGGCTGTTTTGCAACGATTTCAGCTCTCTGCTTCCCGGCCCCGCAGCGCGGCAGAGGGGTTGCGGCTGCGGTTGCCGCGTGCCCCTCTCCGGTGTGCGGGGTTCTACGGGAGAAACAAATGAACGGAGCGCGCCCTTGGATGCCCGCTTCTGCCCTTGGGACCGCCGAGTCGGGTGAAACCCATTTTTCCCGGCGCAGTCGAGGAAGGAGAGGGAGCACTCGCGGCAGCCAGCCGGCGTTTCCCAGGGTAGAGCGGGGAGTTGCGCGGGTGCGCAGCCCGGCCCCGCTCTCACCCGCGTTACCCCGCTGCAGCCCAAGTGAGCAGCTGGTGGGAAATGCAAATGGCTCCTGGAGGAACAGAGGAGAGCGGGTGATTTTCATTCCCTCCTCGAGTGTGTGGAAGGAGCTGGACATACGTTTCACGCTCCTAATCCTTCTTTTACATTTTTAGTCATACTCCTATTAAACAACTAATTAATGCCCGGAGTCACCGGGGAATACATTAGACATGCTGCTATGGAAGAGGGGTTCCAGGGCGGCTGGAAACCGCGGAGCCGCCTGCGTGCCCGGATTCCAGTTTTTCTCTCCCTTTCTGTCAAAAGAGAAACGGAAAAACACAATCCGGGGCGGCTGAGGCCTCTCAGAGGGCCCCTTCCTCTGTGACAGCCCGCGGGTGGAGGACGGGAAGGGTTTGGCCCGGGGTTCTCCTCCGAAGAAATGAAAATGAAGAATTCCGCCCGGCCGGCACCGAGCGGGCACGGAGCGTCCCTCGGTGCCTTCCATCGGCCTCTGCGGAGGAGAGCGGAGTTCTGCCGGGCAGCACCGAGCGCTCATTTCCTTGGCTGGCGGACTGCGCTCCAGCGCTCCGTCCCTCTGCCCTCGCCCCCCAATCCCCCCCCCCCCTCATCTCCGCGCTCCTTATCTGTCAGCGGGCGCGTATGGAGATACCTAGGGCCGCTCTGTTAACACTCTCAGACACTATCGATCTGTTGGGCTGCTCGAATATTTTCTTCCCGTCCAGAGCTGGTTTCAAAATTGCTCATTCGGACCGCTGATCCCAGCGCTACAACACAATAATTGTTCCAAAATTAAGAGTTTCGAACGGGCGCAGCGATTTGCATGTAAATCACGGGGACTCTGCCTCGCGTTTTCCGGCCGTTTTATCATCCGTTCGAAACGAGTGCTTAACCACTCGAGCTAAAAGAATACCTAATGAATTGCCCAATTAAGGCGCCCCGAGGAGCCCGCTCGTTATGTACCTCGGGGCACGCCGGGGTGAGGACGGCAGTGCGAATGGGGCGCAGAGATCTCTGTAAGCACAAAGTAACCTCGAGCCCCGTATTTATTTTTCTTTCCTTTGATCCCATACCCCTCTCCTATTAATTCTTTTTTTTTTTTTTTTTTTCCTGAAGGAGAAGTAAGAGGAGGCACAGCCCGGGCCCTCCAGCTCTGCGATGTCGCGGGGCAGCGGGAGGCAGCAGCCCGTGTCGCGATAGTGTTGCGAGCAGAGAGCTTACCTTCGTCATGAGCATAGGCATAAAGGCGGCTCCGCTGCGAGAGGCAGCGCCCAGCGCGAGAAGTTCAGAAAAAGAGAGCGGCGGTGCGAAAATCTGTAGCCTCGGGGGCTAGCCGGCAGCCCCTTTCATTTCAAGCGCTTATTGATTTGCTGTTGTCATCTTTGGCGACGCAGAAGGACACTTGAAAGAATTTCTGATGGGGCTCTGATCTGAGAAACGAGATGACCTGACCGGGCTCTCACCAAATTCTTAATTACCACATCAACTGCCTTAAAAATAAAAAGGGAGAGAGGGGGAGGGAGAAGAAAAGAAAAAAAAAAAAAAAAAAAAAAAAAGGAGGGGGGGAATCTCTGTCTGCAGCTGAGTTTGCTTATCGTGAACTTTTTTAACCATTCCGAAACCCTCCTTCCCACCTCCCCGGCCTCAGCCTTATCCTCGCCCCCACTCCGCTACCCGAGCCGGGGGTCCCGGGTCCGTGAGGCCGACGCAGCACGCAGCCCCCCCACCCCAGGGCAGCTCCGCAGCCCCTTCCTCCGGCAGCACCAGGGCAGGGCTAGGAACAGCCCTGTGGCTGGGGAGGCAATGAGAACGGGGCAGACCAGCAGGTTGGGGAGGAGAAGTGGAGAGAGATCAGCACGAGGTGGGGGGGGGAGGTGAACGTGTGTATGTATATGTGCGTCTGTTGCAGTCCACCAGACATGCAAGCCTGCAACTTGTCTGCAGCCAGATGACAGAATACCATCTAAACTGCATGCATACATCTTTCCACAAGGAAAATTCATATGAGATCAACACCAGAAACCTGCTATCAAAGACACCAAAAAGCACGTCGTGCATGGTGTTGCTCGTATGCAAACACATGAGGCTGAGAGATGACAGCGGGGCTCTCCAGTAGGGCTGAAGGGAAAGGCGCTGCCTTTGTCCCACATGGTGCACACACACGGGCACATTCCTTCTTCTTCCTGCTCTGGCTGCTGTTTCTCCAGGATAAAGCAAGCCGTTGCTTACAGGCATCTTTCTCTCCCTCCCTCCCTCCCTCCCTCTTTTTTTTCTTTTTTTTTTCTTTTTTTTCTTTTTTCATTTTTCTTCTCTCTCCCGTTTTGTATGTGTTCACTCTTTATTTAAAAGTCAGAACGCTGAGGGATGGGGGTAGCACCTACACATGGCCTCTCTGGTTCTGTCCACCCACATAGCAGCATCGTGAACCAGGTTGTGAAAGCTCAGAGGGCTTTTTCTCAGTGTGTGGTTACAACCCTCACGGGCTTTGCAGGATCACTGCCCTTTCTCACTACAAGCTGGTCTGACCAGCTCACATCTCACCTCTGAGCAGGGCTGATGATGTCCCTGTCGTCAGTGTGTGCCACCCATCACTCAGGAGCCAGCTGCTGAACGGCAGCAACCAGGATTGTCTGGTTAGACCTAAGCCTTACACTTCCCATCAAACCTCATCTCCTCACAGTCTGGTTTGTGCGGTGGCAACACTTATCAATAAGGATTAGACGGCCTAGCACTGGTTTTCAAGCCTCATTGTATGGCTTCAGTCATTTGTGACAGGACTTTTCAGCCCATAGCTTGCTCATATCCCATGTCCAGCTCAGTGTACTTAACATGTCTTTCTTCTCCCCGCGTGTCTGACTCTGCAATACTGTCACTGGACTTCTTTCTCAATAGTGTCATGTTGTAGTCCAGCAATTGAATGAAACCACCCCTTGTTCCTTCTAGGAGCTGGATTCAAATTTGGGGGATTTGGAAGCTTAGCAGAGAAACCTTAGAAGGGGTGACACTTGGAGTTGTTTTTTTTTTTTTTTTTGTGTTTCTTTCTTTTTTTTGACATAGCTTTCTACATTGCTTTGTACATCTTGTCCAAAGCTTATGGAAATCCAAGATCTCCATGTAGTTGCTTAATTCATTTTCATCCATGTTTGTGAAATTGGACCTTCTGCTAAGCACTGCAGGTGTAGGCTGAAGGGAATGTCACATTTTTCAAAAAACAGGTATAGCTCAACAGTACTTCTACTGTTGGGGTGTCCCAGCTCACCACCTTCCTATTGCTCTCGTCCGGAAACCACACAGGTGTCACACCTTCTGACGGCTGCGGGATGCCGGGGCTCATTGCTCGTGCTGTGAGCGTTCACACTGTTCATGCTCACTCTCCTCGCCATGCTTGTCACACAGCTGCTTCCGTCAGACTTCATGTTTTTTGGTGCTAGTCCATCCTTCAAGCTATAAAATGTTGAGCCTGAAGTGTTTGTGTGTGTTGACCGGCTGTAATCTGAATGCTTCTGAATGAGAAGAAGGAAAATAATGCCAGAATGACCCCAAAATATCTGAATATCATGGTTTTGTTACAAAAGATATTATCTCTCATTACTATTTTTTTTTAATATGTTGTTTGTGAACTAATTGTGAAGAAGCTTATTGAAGATGAGGTAAATGTGCATTGCTTAGGTTTTTTCCTCTTGCACAGTTTTTGGGACATCTGATGTGACGATCTGTGTCCAGTCTGTTCATGGTGTTCTAGGTGAAGGATCCAGGGTATCCAGTAAGTATCCACCAGATACCATGTCATTCCTCATATCACTCATCATGTCATCCCTCACAGCAAATCACTTTCTCTTCTTTCTGCTTTTCAAGGTCTTCAAGTTGTCACTATTTTCTCTCTTGTTTTTGTGTAAACCATTTTAAAGCTGAAGAGTATATCAGAAATCATCCATCTCTCAGCACAGGTCTCTTTCTCCCATCACAGATTCTCACTGAGGAAGCAGACAAACCTAAGAAAATGACATCAAAATAAAATTATCAAAAAAGAGTTCATTTGCTTTATTTTTTTTTCCTTCTTTCTAACAAAATTAGAACCTATCTTCAAACCAGGAACTGCAGTGGTCATTAAGATCACTGCAGTAGCGCTCCAACTGTGCATTAGACCCTATGCTACAAACTATCAAAGATCTTCAGTTTGTGGTGTTGTTCCCTTCCCTCGCTTCACCTTTCAGCCATGAAGGAAGAAAACCTTTGTTTCAGGCTGCACACCCTCTTCTGCTGAAACTCTCCCTATGCTGGACGGTGATGAGCAGTGTGGCACTGTTAACCAAGCACTTCTGTGGGGAAAATGGCACCCAGACTCCTTGAAAGATGTTCTGTAGTTGTGTTGGGGTAAACCAGTGCATGAGCATTGCCCAGCTGCTGTCCGTTAGGGGTGTCCCTGCCCTGGTATAAGGTCACCATGGGTACTTAGGGGTGTCCCCACCCAGATGGGGGTCACCACAGGCCTCTGTGGTATCCCTGGCTGATGTGTGCCTTCCATGAGCCCTCAGAGTGTCCCTGCTCTGATGTGTATTACCATTGGCCCACAGGGGTCTCTGACCCATTGTGGTAGTGGTCCTTCAAGGTGCCTGCTCCCATTCTCCATGGAGGCCCTGGAGTATGTCTCTCACCCTATGTTTGCTATTTTTTCTTGGAAAAATTGTTTGGGAAAGGGTACATTGTGCATTTGAGCAATTTTGAAGTTTCAGGGCAGAAAACTTTGAGGTGTAACAGTCGGGTATCAGTGTGCAGTGAGGCTGCCCCAAGGTGCGGCACGCAGAGCTCACTAGAAACAGGCTGGCTCACAGCTGTCTCAGGCAGCTCTCCCACCACCATGGCCACCAGCACCCTGCTGCCACTGCCACCACTGTGCACTTCACAGGGAAATGGGTAGAGACATGCCATTTTCTGACCCCAGCCTGTTCTCTGCCTGTGACAGAACCTGACCTGGTGTTCCTGCCCTCCCCACTGTGCCCTGAGGAGTTTAGCATATTGAGCAGAGCAACGCAGTTGCACCAAGTGAGCTGCTCTCTGTCTGGGAGTGCAGCCAAGCCGCTTACTTGCTGTAACACACCATGTCGAAGAGCTGGCTCCTTATTAGACAGTGCTTTTAAAAAGTGTTTCGCTTGGAAACATAATGGCAAATGTTCTTTACCAGTTCAGTGTTGCTTCTTTTTTTTTTTTTTTTGTCTTCTACTTTTATATGAAGCTGTTCGGGTATCCCCTGTCAGAGAAAATGTTAAATGCTTTTAGAAAAATATTTGTCCTGATGGCATTTATGATGTGATTTGTTATTCAAATTTACGGTTAGATGAAATGGCTCCTGATGACATCGTGGCAATCACATAAAGTCATACCTAGGCATGTTTGGACAGCTTATCAAAAAGTGTTTGGAAACAGAGTGTAGGTATAATAAAATGCAAAGTAGAATTGGAAAAATCTCTGGGTAAAAAAAAACAAAACACAAAAACACACACCAAAGCCCTAAAATATAAGACAAGTTTATATACAGCCTAGAGGAGTGTCTGTGCTTCCCTCAGGCAGAAGGACACTGACATTGAAGTTGAGCTTGGAGAGGACAGGTAAAAGGTTCTTAGTGCTTTATTTTTTGGCAATGGTGAAAAAAAGGAATCTGAACATGTTTGTTGTGTCCAAACCACTACAGCAGACAAGGAAGGAGAAGATATCTGTGGGCAGGTTTCTCTCTTTCAGCGAGATGCCTGCAGGCAAGGCCCTGCTGAACGTGGGCAGGGCCTGCACAACATGGAGCCCACTCCGGCCTTGCGGCCTTCCCTGGCTGTGGTGGTGCAGCCTTGTGAGGACGGCTGCCATGTACAGCACTGCTCTGCTCAGCCAGGTCATCCCTGATCTGCTGACTGTAGCGAACTCTGCTCCGTAGATTATTGAGGAATGCATGTTTATGGAGTTGCTCTCAGTAAGTACAGTTATCGGCCTCGTGACTGAGCTCTTTCCACGTGGGCGTATTGCACTACTGACAGTATTTTGCAGGCTTATCCTGGGCTGGGCTTATTCATGCCACCATTCCTGGGGAGAAAAGCCATGCTGCCTTCCTGTGCTCCTTAAATGAATCCCCGTGCACCCTTTGGGGAGAAAATCAAAAGGCCCTTTAAATTTTTCAGGCAAGAATTACAGGGGTCGTAAGGAGATTTTTCTGCAGCTCATTTTTCTGTCTCCGCTTGCTACTGGGCAGCTATTGCTGATTCTGGTTATTGTTTCCCTCCCTGATTTCTGAGCCCCAAACATTTTCACACAGCCCATTTGACTTTAATTTATTTTCTTTTTTGCCTTGGAGTGCTGGGAATGCAGGGGCTGTGAATGCTTTGTGGCAACAACCTCACAGTGAAGTGAAAGCCCATGTCAAAGCAGGGAGGCTCAGAAAACACTGGGTAATAAGAACAGCCAGGAAGTTATTTCTGTCCTCTTGGATTTTAAAAGCTACTGAACATACCTGTGATTATAAGTGAGCTGTAGGTCAATAAAAATGTCTGTTAGTGCTTTCATTATAATCTCAATTGTTGGGAGTTTACATAGCACAAACATTTGCTTTGTGGTAAAAGTACAGCATGTAAGCCTTTTGATCTACACCCAGTGAAAAAAATAACTTTTTGCTTTGTTTTCATTCCCTCCAAACACGCTTTACAAACTGGATTACAGAAGGAGCAATCTGATGTTTGAGCTATAAAACATGGCATGAATATAGATGACATTGGCCACTCCTACTCTGCTTAGTTGGGGAGAAAAATCCTTTTAAAAGGCATGATAAGATCTCCTCTGACTACGCTCAGTAGCAGACTACGCTGTCTCTGCAAAGAGACGAGAAAAGCTGAAATATAGGCTTCCCCTTGAGTACAGCTGGGTGATGAGTAATAGGTGGGGGCACACCCTCTGCTGCTCAGAGACCTGTGAGAGGGCAGATATACGCTCAAAATGTGGCAAGGTGAAAACTTTGAGATTCTTCAGTTCATAGAGGGTGAGGGCACAAAAAATAAAAGCAATAAAAAGCAGCCTCAAGATGCCTTTCTCTCTTTCTTTCCCTCTTTCAGATTAAGACTCCTCCCATGGAAAAGGAGGGCAGCCTGCTTGTGGCTTCTCCATGCTTCCCAAAGAGCTCAGCAATGAAATGTTGAACAGCTGAGCTCCTTCTTGGCACTTCACAAATGAGGGGGTGAGAGAAAAAATTTCCAGACACTAAAGCAGGAGTCACAGCTGCAGACAGAGCAGAAGTTTTCCAGGGAACAGGCAGGTACGCAGCTGGGCAGGCTGAGCAAACAGCAGTGGGCAGGGAAAGGAACGCAATAGGCAGCAGCATCACTGCGTGCCAAACTCTGGCTCTTCCTGGTACCCAAAAAGGCCTGGCAACGTCAGCTCATATGCCGTGAAGGCAGTGCCAGCCCAGTCCATATCAAATGACAGGCTGTTTCATTGCAAACCTGTCTGTGGGTTTTCCTAATCTGCTGAATGAAACACAGAGCTTTCCATTTTGGGGCTGCTTGTCACGCCCACTGAGCTGTGATACAAACAGCAAGTAATCCTTTATTTACAGATGATAGGAAGATATAAAAGGAAGGCATATTTAGGTCATCCAGGCATTCCTTAAGTTTTTTGTGCTTGACTTAGAAGGATGAGCTACAGAGCTGATTATGATCTTCCTGTCCCACAGCCCTGCCAGAGGGCTCACTTCTGGAGCTCTCCCACTCCAGAGCCCAGGTCTCACACATCCACTCCAGCTTTCCCTTTGGAGGATGTTTACACATAGACTCTATGAGGATTAGAATTTAGCCTGGTGTATTTTCCTACATAAAACATACCCAAAACAGAACCCCACCGACATTTAAATGGCAGGTCTTACTTGGAGAGTAAGTATGCTAAAAGTTCTCAAGATTTGGGAAATTTCTTATTTTTTTATGCATAATTTACTATTACAGGAAAAATATTTTGTCTTCCTTTTCTTACGATAATCATTTGAGTTGGAAAGGACCCTTTTAAGTTCATATGGTACAACTCCCTGCAATAAATAGAGACACCTACAATTCATCAAATGCTCAGGGCCCCTCCAGCTTGACCTTGGGTGTCACCAGGGACGCGCCATCCCACCTCTCTGGGCAACACGTGCCAGTACCTCACCATGCTTACTATGGAAAGAAAAAAAAAATCTTCCTTATATCCACTCTAAATATTTCTTCTTTTCATATGAAGCCATTCTTCCTTTTCAAGACTTACCTATGCACTTGCCTGGTGTTTGGTTTTTGCTTCCTTTTTTTAAATTTATTTTTTATTTTTTAAATGCTCTTCAACACACTAGAGCCTTCCTGATTAGCACTCAGCATTGTTACAGACAACCAGAATCAATGATCTTACAACAGCAGTTTAAGGGAACCCTAAGTACTGGAGAAAAAACACACCCAGAGACAACTAACAGCACAATTTTTCTAACTCCTAACACCTACTGATCTCGGTCAGGCGTTGGCAATCTAAATACCATCTTTAAGAGGATTAATTTTGGGTCTGGGTGCTAAGGGTTTAAACAGACTTTGCTTTAACATATTTCAGAAGATTTTTTGCTTTTAGTAGTTAATGGATTTATTGTGTAGACTGGTATATTAGTTCAAGGCTCTTGATAGTTGTACAAGCTAGAGTATCTTTACTTGTGGGATTCCCTGTTATATCTTCTGGTAGTTAATATAACAAACACAGGGTTAGGAATGGTCTGCATGCTACTGGACTAGATTAACCTACAGAGAAGATGATTTTACTTGTGGATGATGTGGTAGGTAAAATCTGTAGGCTGCTCTTATCTAATCGTATTTCTACTGTATTTAAAACTTCTGCTTCTCAATAATCTTAGGGCCTTGCTGGCTCCTGGGTTTGGCAATTCCTGTATGTAGGTCAGACACTTAGTTTCCTGGTTTGTTATGTTAATTCACTAGTTCTCTAGCTACCCGAAAGTTTGCAAGGGAAAATAACACCTGGTGATTTTAGGATGCTCCTATTTCTGCTCTTTAGTATGATAGCTCTTTGTTTTTCCTGATATTTTTGTGTGAGGACTAAAGGTGAATGTATACCCTGTGCACACCTGTGTTTCTTATTAGGATCTCTGATACTGTACTGAATTCATGCAGATTGCTGTATTTCTGATTCAGCAGTATTAATAATTTAAACAGGTGACAAAGGAATACACAACAGAATTGTATGCTATCCTTACAACACAAAAAATGACACAGTTGATCTGCTTTACCCTTATATTTTATACCCTTATCTTCTGTATGTCAAGTTCTTTGCTGCTCTCTACCTAATGGTTAGGCAGTCTTTGTTTTAGCAGTGTTGTGGGAGAAGCTGGAGAAGCAGGGCTTTTTTTTTCTTTTTTTTTCTTTTTGTGCTGGAAGGTGAAGTAAATCTGAAGTTCAGTGTATTAAAAAATGTTAAGCTTATTTATCAGTCTAGCATTTAGAAGGTCTTTATCAAAGCTTTCTGTTCTAAATCATTAAGCTGTTATATTTATTAGGGATATTATACAGTAAATTCAATGTAAAGCACTTCAGATATGTCTTTTGGAGATTAAGACATGTCTGTGTGTTCTTAATGAGCAAAAAAAAAAAAAATCCCCAAAAACCTGAATATGCTTTTTGCTGTGCATGCTTCCTTGTCTATCAGTTATGCATTTGGAGGCTGCTGCGTCATTGGTTGTTGTTAAAAGCACCTGGTAACACAGATGTTAAAGCAAACCCTTTGGTTCTGTACGCAGGTTGACCTGATAGGAAGTAGTGAAATGCAGTAAGAAGAATACCTCTAGAAAAGTCAGTAATAAGAATACCTCTAGAAAAGTCAAAATAAGCAGTAAAGTGCTTAACTTAGAGCGATGAGATTGCTGGCACAATCTGTAGATGTGCTAAGTGCTTAATGCTCCTATTAGTGGCAATAAAATAAAGATGTGGCAGAGGGTGCAGTTATAAAGTCTACTCTTTCTAATCAGATGATTGGGATAACAGTGCTCCTTTCACTTTGCAATCCCAGGTGATCTTTACATGTGGAAGAACTTAATGATTTCTTCTGTCTGCAAAGTAGAAATGCATTCTTCTCTGATTACAGAGTTCAGTTACTTTTATTTATTTTCTTAATAGATAGTGACTAGGAGGCAAAAATGTAAGATCAAAATTAGAGCGCTGATTTCCCTCCGCTAGCCTTCTGCATCCACTTTCCCTTTGTCTATCTAACCAAGACAAGGAAGACTCAGTGAGGAGTTCTAGGTTTCTGTTGATATTTAAGACCTGGAGAAACCAGTGTGCTTCCATCAGTGTTGTCTGAAGCTCGAAGGAAATGACAGTTAATGGCTTTGTTCTTGGCTAGGACAGAGGTTTGTTTCCTTCTGTTATTAGTTTTATGTCACTGTAGAAAGTAGGCTAACATTATTTTGAGTTTGTCTCTCTTTTTTTTTTTTCTTGACACATTGGGATGAATTGCTCAACATAACAAATTATTGTTATGTGCTTGCTTTTTTTATTTTTTTAAATGTAGAATCCAAGTTCTAGCATCAGGATTCAATTAAATGATAGTTTGATTTGACTGAAAAATTAATGGTCCGGAACAGATACCCCATAGTAGTTTTTGAAGTTATTATTTTCAGTACTTCTGTTTTGAATAAAAATCTGGACTCAGCCCAGTAACATAAAGTGACATGTTCTCTCATCAACTAAACATACATAATGATTAAATTTAACAGTGGTTGTTTGCTTATTGCTTTTTTTTCTGGCTGCATAGTTTTTTTTTATTTTATTTTTTATTTTTTGCATTCATAAGATGAATTCCCTGGCTATAAGTGGCACTGCACCGAGTTGCTGTGAAAAGTTTGTTGCTACTGTCTGTTGCCCTTCTCAGGAAATAGTGATTTGCCAAGTGCAAATCATATTCTACAATTATATGTCATCTTCAATGACAGCTTGAACATTCAACTTCTGTTTACGCTTGAATCAGACATATTGATTTTTCATTTTAATGATAAACAGATTGGCATGTAAAACATTTGATGATACATCTGCTGAAAACGTGCTAAGATCTCTGAATGAAAAAAGCAATTGCAATGAGCACTATTGGAGGCATTCAGGGTGTGCATAAGGTGGGGATGCATGCTACTCAGGGGTAATTCACACCAAAAGAGTGCAAGTCCTTTAATCTGGTATCAATGTGAGCATATTTATAGTTCACTTTCTGTCTGTCATTTGGCCAAGAAGAGTTTTTGCAGCCAGGAATACTGGGAGAACGTTGAAACATAAAAAGAAAAATAATAACACTGTGGCTTTTCTTGAAAAATATTTTTGGTTTCGGATTTTGGTTCCTTCTCATCGTCAGAATTTACTGTAATTATAAATGGACGCTGGCCAAAGAGCAAAGTTTAACCTCTTGTTACCAGTGTGCTTCCTCCTGGAGTTTTTTTGGCATTGTTTATAGAGCTGTGTACACACACCTTAACATTGCAGGGGAGTGTGTACCATACTGACTGTACTAATGATCTCTTCTACCTTAAATATTGGTGCGTGCTTCCTGGAATACTCTGATTTGACTGCAGTACAGGTTAAGAAAACATAATTAAGGGTTTTTTAAGAGTATAAAAGACACTTTAAAACAAAATAATTTATCTTGAATTCTTGTGTACTTGCATGAGAAATTGACAACCTGGCTTTATTATATGCTACCTGAAAACTGGCTTTCCTCCTCTGTGTAGGGTAGGCTGTGCTGGAAGCAGAGTTCTAATCAGGTAGCAGATATAAAACAGCATGCTGTGTATTTACAGAAACCAACTATTTGTTAGTGTTCTGAACTGTTTGGAGAGAGCAGTTTTGACTAGAAAATGACTGATATCCTTTGGGTGGGGATGGGGACAGGAGGGGAAGCGTGGAACAAAAAACCCACCCAAACTGTAATGGCAAAAAATAGTTTTCATTGGAAAACATGAGCAACTACTTACTATTAAATACCTTACATGCTTTCTGTTCTGTAGTTTGCAAAATACGGAACTGAGCATTTCAGGTAATCTCAACTTGTTCTGTCGTGTGAAGCACAGAACAGTACATCTCGAGGTCCTGCTCAGTTGGCGAGAGAAGCAGATCTGCTCTGTGTCAAAGTATCCTTGCTTATGGTGATTTATTTATTTTTTTAAAGCTGTATCTTCCTTTGGAGTTCTTCTTTCAAGGTCCCTTCCAATCCATGACATTCTGTGAAGTGGTTCGGAGCTGAATACCACAGATGGATGTCTTATGCATTTTGAATAGTCATGAACTGCTTCAAAGCAACATGGAAAAGGCATTTTGCTGTTCAAAGTGAAGTGAGCCCTGAGTACCTGGCTTTTTTTTTTTTCTTTTTTTTTGTATGTGTGTTTGCATTTTATTCTTTATTTTTGTATTTTCTATTCTCTATTTCCTGTAATTAGCAGGCTTCATGGACTGACCTTGCTAGATATAACTTAAAACTTGATCTTCACAAAGAGATGATGTAGTGATTCCTTTGAGCTGTCCAAGGGCACCAGACTTACCTGGTTACTTTGCTGGTGTAATTCTTTCTGAACCCTATGCTCTTCCATCTACATCTCATCAGTACTTTTCATCTCTCTTCCAATTCTCACTCTTTCTTACTGGTCTCCTTCAGTCACACTTCTAACACAGAGCTCTGTAACATAGCTCTGTCATGTTCTCATGAAAGATGAGACAGAATCCTTCCCTAACCCTCTGACAGGTTACTGTCAGGCATTATATCATGCTCTGTGTGTGTGGAGCCCCATGTGGGCCTATCCTCCAAATAGATGGGTTGAACTGAATATTGCATTTCCTACTGAGCGTCTTGTAGTAGTGCATTAAATGATTAGATCAAATGTGTATCACATTCTTTCATTATCAGTTTTTAATTGACCTGTAATGGATGTGAACTTGCTGTTGCTTCCAAAATACAATAGGAGTAGTATGTTGTCTGTCCCAAGGAAGTGTGGCTTTTCTGCCAGCCAAGTAGGCAGTGTGGGGAGGAGTAGGAAACAGGTGGGCCATTAGACTTGTTAGCAGTGATGTAGGCTTTTTTATGTAAGTTAATGAATTCAGGTGTATTAAATATCAGAGATGGTATCTTAAATGTAGAATTAGTAAAATACTCATCAAGTTATCTTAATCTTCTCATTAGTGAGGATGTATTTTTCTAGAGCCAATGTGATATTGTGTTAAATGATACTTTATATTAAATGTAGTATTTTGGTAAAGGGTACCTGGGAGACGTACAGGGAAAGCAGAACTTACACAGCTGCCTATGGAAAGGAGTAGAGTCCTGTCTGCTCATTGGATTCAAAGTGGTTCTCAAGTATAGGAGAAGCACTTTGATTATATCCTTAAAAATAAGAAATAGACCTGATTTCTATGGTTTGGCCTTAGGCAGTTCAGCAGCTGTTTATACTTGGATTTGCATCTTGCCCTAAACTGCAATGTTTAGAACTGAGGTTTAAAATAGCGATTCTTATTCTTTCCTGCTGTGAAAACACTCCAATTCCTGGGAAAGGCCAGGAGTTCTTCAGCTGGCGAGTGTATGCCCAGTGATATGTAGCTAAACGAGGTAGGAATCTGAGTGCCCTAAGGAGTCTGTATGCTTTATTAAATTGCCTTTTCTAGGGTGCGAATAAAGGGTGGCAACTTGGCAATGACCCAGGTACATCCACGGAACAGAAACCTTCTGATAGAGATGGGAGAAAGATGAATGTTCTATGTTGTTTGTTGGGAGGGGTGTGGAAGAACATGAGCATTGCTGGGCTCCTGTCTAGAAGACAACCCCAGAAACAGTAAAAGAGGATAGCTTGGCTTCTGACTTGTTCAGTGCATAGCAGAGACCAGGAGTCTTCTTGGCAGACCCTTTTTCCTCTTTAGCAGAACCCACAAAGTAACAGAAATGGCCTGTTACTAGGGAAGGAAGGATGTGTGTTTGTGAAGGGTGCTAGCAACTAGCAGAAGTGGCAGCAAAGGGTCTGGTTGAGCCAAGCCCTCCTACTTTCTCCTCTCCAGCTGATTTTAATATAGTTTGGTTACTTGAGTTGTTCCTGTAGTCAGACTACATGTGAGTATTCATAATTATCCCTGCTATTATAACTTTTTTTCTCCCCACCTTGCATTTGTTGTTAAATTGCAAGCTCTGTACAGGGGGTAGGGAAAAGAGGATTAGGTTATTAGACTGCTTGTGGTGTCTTGGGGCTGGTGGCTGGGAGGGAGCTCATGGCTGTTCTGAAAACATCCAAGCAAAGAGCAGAAATGAGAGCAGCTGTCTTCAGGCACTCATATATCCTTTAACCGTAGCATCCCCTCTTCTCCCTGAGTGAACAGTGGTCCTAATCCTGGTCTCACTGGCATGCTCTTAAGGTGTCATACTGCAGAGCAGGTGAGCCCTTCCTCTGCTGCTTATTTTAACTTGTGGATGAGGCTGAGCTCTGAAAGGAGAGCTGCAGTGAGCACCATGGCGCTGAATATGAGTGCCACTGGACGGTGGTGCATTTGAAATCTGAAGCCAAACGTTTCTGCTTGTATTCTTTTCTACTTAGATGCCTGCCCATGTGTCTGTTTGCTCCCACTGCCTAATTCAGCAGCTGTGGGCTGCAGGCAGACAGGAGCACACGTGCACTTGGCTAAAATAACCAGCCTGTCTGTCCCTTTGCTATTGCCAGGGTCTCACATTGTTGAAGAGAGTTTTAGGATCAGATCTGGCTTCTCAGTTTACCTTATTCCTTTGCCCAAAAACAGCAGGAAGGCCTCATCAGGGTGGCCAGCCCTCTTACATTTTTCTGTGCTGAGTTTAAAAAATAGTAATTCTGGGACCGTAGAATCATTTAGACACTGTACTTTTCATAACCTCAAAACAACGTAGGTTAGGAAAATCTCTTTTTGGGAAGACGCTTCAGTTTTTTCTTCTGTAACTGCTCAATTTTAGTACTATGTCTGAAATGTAATATTGACTTTGCGTACCCATCACTATCCAAAGCAAGGGCTTTTGTTCTTTGCTTGCCCAGTGCATTCTTATAGAGCAGGCTAGCAGGAAGCACAGCTTGTCTGCTGTTGTCTTGAAATTTGTCCCATGTGTATGTCTGGTACAAATGTGAAATTCTGAATGCAAAGAGCATCCTTTAAAGAGAGAGCCTGCTCCTATGCCCAGATGAAAATGAACACCCCTCCATCTGTGGACACCACTCAGAAGTACAACCCAAGCTGAGGGTTTATACACCAAGATTAATCCTGAATCAAATTTTCATGGTCAAATTGTAAGCCCCTGAAAAAATGGTTTTATAGGGGGAATGTCAAAACACCCTCAAGTTTAGGACCAGGCACAGCTATAATTTTACAGGCATTAAGCATCTGAAATAACTTTGTCTGAAGATTATGCTGGGATTTGTCCCCCATTTTCTAGAAAATACTTAACATTGAACTGTATTTTATGCACACAAAAAGACTTTATTTCATAAGATAAGGAGCTCAGAGATTTACATTCCAATATTCAACAACTCTATTACTAAAGTGCTTTTTCACTCACATAGAGTTCTCATCGTCTATATATTCTCAACTCTCAAGCTAAATTCATGGAGGGAAAAGAAGTGTGGAATCTTGAGTCTATGTATTTAAGGTGGAGATGATCACACTAACAGTGTTTATTCAAATAACCTGTATTAACAGACGCTTGTAGTTTTGCTTATTATTTGATCAAATGCCTTAGCATATATTTTTATCTAAAAACACTTAATGTATGTGAGGAAGATTTGCTGGAGCTTCCTCTTGCATGTGGAGAGGAAATGGAGAGTCCTTCTTTTACCAAACAGAACTAAGTATGTGCAATGTGCTTGGGTGCAATGGAAGAAATTCTCCTGGCTAGCTGGAATGAAGGCAAGGTCTGGAAGGAGGCTGTGCTGTAGTGACAGGACGCGTGTCCAATTCCTGCAACAGCCAGCTGTTGGTGTGCACTCCCATGACATAAGGAACAGCAATGCATCACTGTCAGAATGTCATGCTGGCTTCTAGACATCAGTTTATACTGTTCGGATGCCTTGTGACTAAAGTTTTCCTATATAGGATAGATTAAAAAAACATAATAAAAAAATCCACAAAGAAGTAGTGCTATTCCTACTGATGCTGAGTAATAATCTGGTTCCTTGGTAATACAGAAACACGTTTGGCAGGGAAGAGATTGAAATGTTCTCCATTCTCCATCATTTGCAGAATGTTCTCCATTCTGCAAATGATGGAGAATGGAGAACAGATCATCTGCCACTGGATTCTGAGCATGAGTTGAATACTGTGATTGAATCAGTTGAGTAATGTCTCATGGGACTGAATCCTCAGGAGTGTGAGTGGCAAAAAGTATACACTAATTACTGGTGGCTGTGCTGGGACATTTGGAATTTATTTTCAGACAGATTACTAACAGGCTTAATTGGCAAGTGCACCTCGCTCTTCTTTGAAAAGTTTAGTTCAACAGTATGATTGTGTGTACTGTGGAGGAGAGATGATACAGGCAATCTTAAAGGGATCTCAGTGCTAATTCATCTTTTGCCCTGCTTTGCCTTGTTTTTGCTTATTTTGTTGTTTTATTTCAGCCACTGATATGGAACTGCAATTAGTTGTTATATTTTAATATTATAAGTGGTTTAAAAAAAAAACAAAACAGCAAGTACTAGTTAAGATGATTGTGGTGTTTTAACATATGTCTCATTTCCTTCACTTGGAGAGGCTGCCGTTAAAGCAAGAAGATATCTGAAGGAAAGCTCTCATTAGTCAAATATTTAAGTGAAGCGTGAGCTGAACCACGCATGAATTTACCAATGTGAAGTATTGTAGCGATAACATAATCCGCCAAAGAGACAGGCACTACCATTATTCTTGTTGGTGATTAATCATTTACCAAATTAGAGAGCAAATATATCCAGAGTGGTCAGATTGTGGCTTTTTACCAGCAAAACAAGTGTGCAGTGGCTAAAGGAGTTACCTGCCTCTTCTGTGGGAGGTAAGCTTAGGAGCAGAAGGAAGGGAGGAAACTGGTGACCCTGATTAAGTCGTGTAGCTGTTTCTTTATACTGGGTATAAACAAAACAGCTTCTAGGGACTCCCTCAGTTGTCTGCCTTTTTTTTTTTCTCTCTCTCTCTATTTTTATTTCTTTTAAATCAGTAAAGATGTTACGGTTTTTTGTAGACTTAGTGGATTAAATTGTTCACTCAGGAAAATGAAATCCCCTTACTTAAAGACCGAGTGCTGCATATTTTATTTATATTTTTACACACTAATTTCGAAAGCTTGTTTGCTCTGTTCTAGTAAATAAGTGAGCTTTCCAGCTCTCCAAGAAATTGTTACCATCTCAATTCAAAAGCATTTGCTTGGGCCAGGCATGATAATGTCTGCTTTCTCAAAATGCTTTCCTTTTTTTTTGTCAAACACTGAGGTCTCTATTCTCATTCTGTCAAGAAAAATGCCTTTTATGAGGACTTCAGCTAAAATCTTGGTTGTTTTGTTTTTTTTTTTCTGCTAAGGTTGATTTCAACCTGGAAGTGGTTTAAGGAATGAATTCCATCACCTCCTCATACTGGACTTGTTAAAATGTGTCCAGAGAAGGGCCACAGAAATGTTCCAAGGGTTGGGGCACTTCTGTATGAGGATGGGCTGAGAGAACTGGGGCTGTGCAGCCTGGAGAGGAGAAGGCTGTAGTGAGACCTGAGAGCAGCCTTTCAGTATCTAAAGGGGGGCTGTAAGAAGAAAGGAGACAGACTCTTCGGCAGAGTCTGTTGTAGTGGAACAAGGGGAAGTGGTTTCAAAGTTAGAGGAGATTTAGGCAGGATATAAGGAAGGAGTTTCTTCCATGATGAAGGTGGTGAGGGACTGGTACAGGTTGACCAAAGAGGCAGTGCATGTCCCATACCTGGAGACACCCAAGATCAGGGTGGAGGGACTCTGAGCACCCAATGGAGCTGTAGGTGTTCCTGTTCATTGCAGAGCAGTCAGACCAGATGGCCTCTCAGGGTCACTCCTAACTCAAACAATTTTATGATTCTTGCATGGCAGTACACTCAAGTTAATCTGAGGTCTGAGATCATGTGTGCTGTGTGTGGCTAGCCAGTGGTCTCTCATTGCTGGAAGGCTGCTGCTCCACTGCCTAAGAATGCTGTGTCAAGAAGCAGGGTCTACTTGAACATGGACCGGTTGAGCTCAGTCTGGAGCCAGCTTCTGTGTATAAGCAGTGCTCTGATTCATGAAGTCTGAGCCCAGTATCATGTTGAGTTGCTGGGGATGTGAGTGGCAGTGCACACTGAACTTTGCTGCTCTCTCAGTGCTGGCTCCAGCATCAGCTGAATGTGCTGTTGCACCGCTTTGTGTAGGCAGGTCCTGAATGCCTCAGTATCTGTCAAGTTTCCCATAAGAAGGGATGCAGTTGTGGCTTTATTATTGCATTTTTGTGGATAATATGTGTGACAACCTATTTTTGTTCAAGACCGTGCTAAAAGTTTCAAAAGCAGAATTATGAAATCTTGGCGTTCTAATTCTTGGAGCTCTTTATCCTTATCTGTAGTGATTTTCCTAGCACAACAGGCTTTGGATGGGGATACATATGCTGACTAGCTGTTGGTGAATTTTTTCACAACTATGTAACTACAAACCTGCTTTTTTTCTTTTTTTTCTTTTTTCTTTTTTAATGTAGAAAGACCAAGTGAAGCTGAAATCCTTGGAAGTGTCAAGGAAGAGTGAATGTGACAGAAGTGAGACTGCGATGCAATTAGATATTCTTCTTGGAGAACCTTTGTGCAGGTGGTTATTTCAGACAATCTGTTCAGAGATGGGTATAAATCAGAGCACAGGAGTGGATCGTGAACAGCAAAGGTATGTGCTATATTTCATGTAGACTTTATGGAGGCATGTGGAAATATAAGCAGGAGGGGGCGATAATTTTATGCTGAAGTTAATGTTCTAAAAAAGTTCATGTGAGTACTACTTGCAAAGAGGTTCAAAACAAGGTTTGAGTTGAATTGTGCAGGCTTCTCAGTTCATTGTCTGTCATTTATCTACTATAGTCTCAATGAGTAATAGGGGAGCTAGAAAACAGCTGTTCTGGAGGTGCCCAGGAGGCTGCTTTATTCTAACTGCGAATTGTTTCATTTCCTGAATGATACAAACTGATGATTTCTTGTCACTTTTTTTTACATGTCTAAATAAGAGCAGGAAATCATTCTGCAAGCCATAATGTTGTGATATGTTTTCTATCAACAGCTGAAAACATTTGAGTAAGCACAGGTCTCTGAACTCTTAGAGGTTTTGAGGAATGCTAGAATTGACACTAATCAAATTTACTACTGCAGATTTTTCGAGGTACTATATGTGGTTGAGGAAAGTAACTCGGGTTGATGGGGAGGAGGGGAGAGGGCTGGAGAGAGAAAGATCTGCAAAACAGAGTTGAAGTAAGACTGTGAACGCTCTTTCCTTGTATAATCGATGCTTAAAAACTATTTATAGGTTTTGTTCTATGTTGGGTGATTAGATTAGAAATGTAACTTGAATATGAATCTGTACCTCACGTTATGATGAAAAAAGAATGGAATCTAGTATCTGAAGAAGATAATAAGACGATGTAGTTTGCATCTTTGAGTGAGTTGGCATTATTTTAGAAGTTGTTGAACGCTGAGGAATTTTATTTAAAAATTAAGAAACTTCCTGTAAATCTTGCATGTGCACATAGGTATTTACCAATTTATTCTAGTCATAGATTGATAGGTATTACGGAAATACATAAATGAGGATATTCTAGATCTTCTTTCTTTAATCCACTGAGAGTCTTGTTCTTTATTGTATTAAATAACTTCAATTTTTTTTAAATTAAAGTAGCTGTCAGTGTGGGAACAATAACAGTCCCATTTGAATGGGAGTATTAGGAATACTCTATAAATTGCAAATATCTTGTTACGTTTTAGGGGAGTATGTATTATTATTGGTTTGAAGAGTTTTATCTGCAATTTAAAATGTCCTGTGATTATGCTGTTAGTGTTACAGTAGACACACAATCTGTGTGTTGTGGCCCAGCACAGTTTCTATTGGGGTCTCCCTCATACTGTCATGCCCTGGGCACACACCCATCTCTCAGCACCAGTCGAAGCTCAGTGTGTACCACTGGCTCTGTCCAGGCTGAAACTAGGGCACGAGGAGGGTGTAGAGCAGTGCTGACTCAAGTGATGGCAAATAAACTTATGTGTTGTGGTATGCTGGCTAAACACAGTCAAGTGAACAGTGAAAAATATGCAGCCATGTTTCCCATTGTAATAAAGGAATCTGAAAATAGGTCTCAAGGGTGTCAACAATCATCAGTTTTTTTTTGGTTTTTTTTAGCACATCTGCAACTTGATTTTTCAGTTGATGTATATACTTTACTTGCCAGTTTTCAAATGGAAGATATAGAATTGGAGATATAGAATCAGGTACTCAACACACATGTGATTATGTCTCTCAACCTGATTTTTCAAGACCTCTCTTACCAGAGAAAAAGACAACCTTATTCACACCTGAAAAGTGGTTTCGTTACTGGGTCTACAAGAAGTCAATCACTGCACTCTCAGGAGAGACACTACTAACTTATTTCAGGATTTCACACAGCTTGGTAATTGGTGGTTACCCACAGATCAAGCACAGTGTACAACTACCCACGTGACATTTAACACAACTGTCACAAAATTAGTCAATCTGTTCTCCTCATGATGATTGTTACCAATTTTCATACAATCATAAGGATTTACGGACCTTGGATTTTCTTGCCAGGTTGGCAACGTCCCCAAAATATCCCAGCTAATTTTTTCATCAAGGACTATTTGCTCTGCGAAGTCCCTTGTTAAGAAAGCTAAGTATTTATTCTTTTGATACCTAATACAATGGTAGCACAGTTTGTTTGGAATTAGCTTTCAACAACACAACCACTTCTTGACAGTAGGTACTTTTCTGAACAAGTTTTCAAGAACGAAGCGCAGGAAAAATAAAATTTCATCAAAAATCCAATGAACACCTTTAACTCAATGCCAAAAACAACTTATCTTCACTCCGTGTGGCCCACACAAGCCAAAATTTTGACACCTGTGTACTATAGGGAGTTTTATTTAGATGATACAGTAGCTGCTTGTAGGAATACATGCCTTTATATTTTCTTCCCAAATTCAAAGAGAGGGGAGAATGGATTTTAAAGACAAGAAGTGCCAATAATTCCTTCAGTATTAACCCTATCAAATGTTGTCTTGCTTGCAAACCAACTATAATCAATCCAAGCCTAGAAGGACTTGCGGCATCTGTCAAATGCCTGAAATAAAGCCAGCAAATCTCTGTGCAGCAGCAGAGATACAGGGATACACCTTAAAACCACTTTTGTATCTGCCATGCATGTCCAGTGGCTGCAGATCTGACAGTGAAAGCTCACTGGATACTAATCCAGGTACAGTCCTGATAGTGGGAGGGCTAGGCACACTTGTGCTCCTTCTGCACGCTATTACATCTGTGTCAAACGTATGTATGTTGCTAGATTTACATGGTGTTACTGACAAAACATGCTCTGTGTTGCTCGTCACAGACTCCTATTTACTCATAGAGCATTTTGTAAGACTGCAGAAAAGATGGGCTGGCAGGCTTGCAGTTTAGTCACTTTGTGTGAAATAGTTGTAATGTTGGCTTAACCCATGGCTGTAAGACTCTTCTGCTGACAGAAGGTCACCAGAATGGCACTCATGTTGCCTGAAAAGTCTTCTACTTTCCCATTCACTGTATGCGTTATTTCCTTTACTGAGCAAAAGTGGTGAGTATGTAACCTCTGACCGTGCTGGGAACTCCTGGCTGCCAGAACAGTTCTCTTGGCCCATATGAAGTTAAGTGTTAACTATGAAGCCTGAGATCAGCCCAAGGACAAAGGAAAGTAAATGTGAATACAATAGAAAACTCCTGTGAGGAAGCGCTGGGCCAATTTCTCTACAGCAGAGATCTTGCTGTATAATTTGAGATGTGATGGAGATGAGTGGGAGTAACGTAAGAGTGACAGGGTAAATGGAAGGCATAGGATGGGGGTAATTTACATCAGCTACCTTGTGTACCTCAGACACACAAAGTAGCAGCTGCCTTCTGTCAATCTGGATTTTATTCTTTGCTTCCTTATTGCCTACGTGTTGAGATCAGCACAGTGTGCCAGTACCTGGTGAGCCTCTATGCCATTCTGAGGGGTATTTGCGCCTCACCGTAGCATTGGCTTTAGATGTGAGGCTCTCTCATGCTTTATATGCTAGCAGTCCCTTTTCTGACAAGCTGCTTTTCCAGACACGTGGGTTTTGATAACTATGACTACAATTCTGCTGCGTGAAACTTTAGATCAGTTTTACAGAATGTAGATCTTGCTGCCCAATTGCTGGCAAAAAGCCATGGAAACTTAATGGAGACTAAAACCTCAAATTCTTGCAATGGATATGGACAGTAAGGTGCAAAATTTTTGTGGTTATCTTAAGCCATGTTCATGTGTCTTTAGCATGCACTGGTGATGAGACATTATCTTGGAATCTTGAGAGAAAATCTCCCTCTCCCAGTGCTGTTGCAGTCAGTCCTTCAGAACTGACAAGCAGAAGGATGCAGAGATGTACATGGACAAATTGACCAGTGGATTTTTGATGAAGGAGGAAAGAAGTGTTAATACAAAGGAAACAGTTATACAAGGAGGTGAATAATTTGTTCCCTCCCTCTTAAAGAATATAGGGTACAGCCCATCTTTCCTCTGTCATCAAAGGGAGTGATCTCACTAGCTTCATGCATTGCATATACAGATTTGGGGCCTGATTTAATTTCAAAGATGAAAGAGATTTGTCCCAGGTGTTCTGTATGTTTTTACCAGGAGTCCTAATGTAGACAGACAAAAGGCCATGAACTCAGAAGAGCAGTAGTTCATACCTGAATGGGAATTCTGGGTAACAAAAATCAGCAAGCTCTCGCGGAAGCTGTGGGCTGCACTGCAAGCTGCAGAGAGTTAAAATGAACACTATTAACATAACAGAAGCCAGAGCTTCATGAATGTGTGAAGACCTTGGAAGGATGTTTCAGATGTTAAAACAGGACAGGCTTTTCCCGTCCTGATAATTTGTCATTGTGTGTGTTTTCAATAGGCAAGCAAGGAATGCCATATTTTTTTCTGCAAATTTTCTGGGATTTTTCTCTAGGGTTCAGAGCTGTCTGTGGGAATAATTAAGAAGAAAAGCCTACAAAATTTAAGCAAAATATCCAGTGTGCACATATATTTATGTGCATCTTTGAACTCAGTTTATCAATGTTTACAATTAGGAAAAATCGAAGTTACGTTTTGAAAAATGGTATATGAAACTAATTATTTTGAGCAGTGTAAAGAGCACATGCTTTTGTAGTGGGAATTGATACCTATCCAGTATGCTTTACATGTATCTGTTAATGGATACAACGCACTTGTATTATTGCACTGATTTCATTCTTGTATAATTTCCCCCTTGGCATACCAGTGACAGCTTTTCATTGGTTATTCACTTATATTATTGATCAACACCTACTGGACCAATGTATTAGTCCCTCTGAATCCATTCTAAGTATCAGGATTTTCTAATGGAGAAATATCTCTTACAGAATGCTAACATCTCACTTGTAAAATTTTCACTAGCTTAATTTATTGAACCATATATAACATAAAATATAACTCCACAAATTGATGTCTTTTTGGGGGCAAGCCTCCAGTTTATTGGCTTTTGCAGTGTGGAACTGTTTCCTGTAGCACAAGCATAAGCTGTATTCTCCTGCAAGACTAGTGAGGTTTTCTCTGCCCATCACTTAATACAGCCCAAGCTTTTCTCCAATGGAAGAGCTTTTCCCCTTTTCTAGGTCTGCCTACAGAAATGAGCATGTGCTGTCTTTTTTTTGCTGAGTTGGGGAAAGAGACTGATTCTCTCATTCCCTTAGGGAACTGAGGAGGAATCAGGGGAGGAAAAAAGAGTTCAAGGAGAAAGAGAATTAGTTAAGTGGAGAATCACACGAATATGTGACATAGTAAGGGACTTCCTCAAAAAAACTTGTGTAAAGGCATTGTAGCTGTAGGCTAGGAGTGTCCAAGCTTTATCCTCAGGAATCCTGTGCAGGTTGCTGAGTACTCTGCTCCAGAAGCACGCATTCCCTATTACACTTTTCTAGGAAATCTCTTTGCACATCACTCTACATATTTAAAAAGCATGCAAGTTGTCAAATATCTCATGTGTGATTCGCACATGCCAAAATTACTGATTAAAGGCACAAATCCTGAATGGACTGATGTTCAGGACTATGGCTATCATTGTTCACTACATCTATTAGCTCTCTTTATAAATGTTCTCCAGTCACTGGCTGTTTTCTTTGTTTTCCCTATCAGCTGCTAAGGAGAATTTCACTTAGGATTTTCTAACTTTGTAATGGCTAGTGACTGACATGCTATGGATTGCTGTTGTATGTCTGCTTATAAGATGGCTGTATGATGCCTGGAGCAGAACTAGGTGTTCTGTGAGAGCTAGGAAAGCTGGGGTTCAAAACCATTAGTTGTGAAAAGGGCTGCTTTTCTGAACTTCTGCTAGTTCCCTCTGGAATGGGTACTGGAAGCTGCTTTGTGTGGTGATTTTATTTTTTTTCCCTCGTGTTAAAATTCTCTACTGCTCTCAGATCCTGAATTGCTTAAAACAAAACTGTCTTCTTTTGTTAAAAATTAACAGCAACCAACAGAATAGCAATAATAATAACAAAATAGATTATTGTGTTTGTATACCGTAACTTTCCAGTAGTTCCTAGCGTTCATCCCAGTAGGCCTTGTAGGAATGGGGCTCATACTTTTACCAAGGGAACATAGCTAGGGAGAGTTCATAGCAAGGCAGTGATTTAAGATGCAAACAGATGTTGGCCAGTGATGTGTCAGCAGCAGATGAACAGGTGATGAATCAGGAGAGCTTTGCATAGCACAAAGGGTAAATGTCAGCACAAGTTGTCCTGTTTCTTTTCTTTAAAGACACCTCATTTGGGATGTGCTCTTTTTACTAAATGAAATGTAATGACTTCTCTGACTTGGTGACTACTTTGAAACTGGATAAAGCATAGGCCGCAATTATAAATTAGAATTTACTGAAGCTGAGCATACACTTAATAGTGTTATATTGCTTTGAAGCCAGACACTTCATACTTAATGCATTTCATGAGATCAAAAATCAATATTTAACTAACTGCAAGTGTGCTAGAAAAGTTGCATGAACTTGAACTTAAAATTTATTTTTCAATGTCATCATCAGACAGTGCAATGGAGTCATGTGGACCTACGAGTTTCGCAAAGCTGGGAATATTTGTGCTAGGATGTCCTCTAATGTTCCTATTTAACTTCTTCAGAAACAGCATTTCTTGCAGCCTGTGGGGTCCAAATGTTGCTTAGAAAAATCTGAGGCCCTGAACTAGAAAGGAAATAGGCTGGATTAAAAAATGTCCATGAGCTGTGGAAAGAATTTGATGCTGACTAGTGCTTTCCTCATAGGCCCCTTCTGCAGTGAGGAGAAGCTGTGTTTCACAGGGTATTTGCAAAAGCTCCAGCAGAGCTGCTCCACAGAGTCTGCGTGCTCCAGACCTCCTAGGTGAGCAAGAAGCTTTATGTTCCATGTGGAGCAGATGAGCACCATGGAGGTGCTGTCTGCAGCAGTCTGTGGGTTATTTCCTGATGGAGAGGTTGATGCAACGCAGTAATCTCTCCTAAGCACGTGCTTAGGTTATTTTTTTCCTCTTCTGCCTTAGGCTGTTTCCCATTCTGTTCCTCCCACAGGCCAAGTGTGCAAGAAGAAATGAAATTAAGGTTGAGTGGTGGATACAATATACTGTTTCATATGTAGGTTTTTGTGGAAAACCCTAATAAACTAAAAAGCTGAACTCTCTACAGTGGCTTATGCTTTTTGAGCACAGGCTTTTAATAAATTAATTTTTGTGTAACTCTATATCATTAATTTAGTTTATCAGTACTTAGAGCCTTGAACAAGGTAATCTACCACCTGCTTCTTTTTCACGTTTTTCCTCTGAGCTCAGAATTGAGTATACAGTGTGCTGAATAACTTTTTGTTTGTTTTAAATTATTTGCTCCATGTAGTCAAATGTACACTGAGGGACCTCTCATAGACAAGATACCCATTCAGTAGGCAGCAGGTTGATTATGGGGTGGCTCTCCTCTTGGTTGGAGGAGGAATCTGATTAAGGCATTTTTCTATTTGAACTGACTTGCCCTTGCATTACTGTTGACCTGCCTATTGGTTCCCATCTAGACCTCTGAAGAGAGTTACCCTAAGCTCTGAAGAGGCTGGCAATCTCAACCTTGTGCATGTGTTTACTGTTCTGATTTATAAAATCAGCATCTCTTCAAAAGCGGGTGTGAAGTACAACCTCATGTGCAGATGATTTGATGCCATGAAAGGGATGGGAACTTCCAGAGACCAGGCAGCTATGACTGCACAGTATAAAAGCTGAGAGGCAAAGCTGCTCTGCTATAAGGAGCAACTTGGAGCTGCAAATGTAGTCTGTGATTCATCAGTCCTCTCTGTCAGGCCAGGGCACACACTAATGAGGTCGGGATCAGTGTGGGTGCCCGGCTGTGCTGCTGTGAACCCAACGTGGCACATAGTGTGCTGCTGCCAGCAGCTTGTGCCAGCTGCAGGAGTGGGGCTGATACCCAATCTAGCGTCAAGTTCAGGGTGGTGTGGACAGATGACACCTGATCTCTCCTGCTCTGCTGGGACAGATACTCCTTGAACACTTTGAACATATCTGAAATGACAAAGTGAGTTTTCACTGGTTCTGCAACCTGCGTCATGGCCTTCACATTCCTGATGTGGTAGTAAGCATCTTAGGACAATATTATACACCTCAAAAAACTGTGCCTTGAATTATACTGTTTCAATTAACACCTGCATCTTCCATAGGGGAGTTTAGAGAATATGGCTCACAGAGAGGAGATTAAAAAACAGGAGGCAAATTCTAGTTGTGGAAATTTTTACTGCTTAGCTGGCAGGCAGTTCTGTGCCAAATGCCCGGTCCTGTGTGTGCTTCAGAGTGAGCCCAGCTCTGGCTTCAGTGAGCACTTAAGTTATCAGGCTGACACTTGTTGGCTGCTAGTGTGATTTGGGTCTGAAGCCAAAAAAAGTTTTCTATATTAGTAGGGTAAACCTTACAGACACCAATTAGTTTAGTTTAATTGGGATGCAGTTTGAGTCTGACTGTAACTAATAACCCCTTAAGGATTATCCACAGTTTTCATTGTAAGCTGGACTGGGATCTAAAGGAGTAAGAACATTTTTGGTATGTTACTATTGGTGTCCTTTTGTTGTCTGTCACCTCGAAGAGAGTTTGACTGCCATGTTTAATAAACAGCAGCCTGTGTGTGTGTGTCTGTCTGAAAGCATATTCTGGGACCTTTTTTAGGTGCAGTTTTGTGTTAATAACATAGAAGTGTGGCCTGTCTTCTCATAGCACTAAAAGTGAGGTAATCCCTGTGTAAGAAATCAGTAAGTATGGTCTGCTTAATCTAGTCCCAGTGTGAAACTGTTGACATTTGTTCTTTTTTTCTATCATTATGTGACTGGGCCTGTTTTGTGCTGGATTAGGCACAAATCTCCTATGCAGCACATTTGGCATGTTACTAGTAGTTTAACTTCATTAATAATGTATGAAGGAAATGTAATCCATGACAAGGAAGGAAAGAAAAGTATTTTTACAGCTACCAAATCCTCTGGAATGGGTAATTATTCGAGATTTGATGTTTGATGTTATAGTTTACAATTGAGCTCCCTTCACAGAATTAGGGGGAAAAAATGCACACACACTCAATAGTGACACTATAAGGAGAAACCCCCTGTTTTGCTATTTGTGCTTGTATGTACTGATTTAGTTGGCACCAAGTGTAAAGAAAAATGTAGATTTTAAGGAGAAAGTGCTTTATCTTAAATGTCATAAGCAGAAATGTATTTGTCTTATTGAAAACAAACATGTCCAATATAGCAGGATTTTCTTTTTTTTTTTGGGGCGGGGGGGGGGGGGGGTAAAAACGTAGGCACTGAATTATGTTGACTTTCAAATACTGAAGGATGAATTATTTGTATGCATCATCTAAATAACATAGCTACAGATTTACTCTGGCTGCTATAAATTAATTTCTTATCCAGAAGTGGAGTAACGTACTTGGTATTCCTTCTTGCCTATAAGTCAGTCCTAAACATCCTTAGTATTTGTGGTGGCTGAAAAGTTGCAGCGTGTCCCAGAGAACCCAAAGCAGCAGTCACTTGCAGCTACTTTGAGCTCTGCACTCCTGTCGCATTTGTGCTATTGGAGCAACAGCTGGGGGGACTTTTTCAACAAAGATGAGTGTCAGATAATCCTGATGAGATTCCACATCCAACATCTCTTGTAATTATGTCACATTCAGCTGTAATGGAATAATTCAAGCTGAAAGGACAAGCTTTGATCCTTTCTTAAACCTTTCCCTGTGGACTGGCTATCTAAAAGATTTAAAGATATTTCTGTGACTAGATCTAGCGTTTCCTCAGAGAAGTAATGCTTCTGAAATAACGAGAATCTGTAAGAGCAGCATTATTTGCCAAACACATTTCTCAAAGCGTCTTTCTTACATAAAGATGTCTGTAAGAGAATGTTGTTTGATAATCAATGTGTAAATTGGAATTCATTTTAATATTCTTTAACTCAAAGGAGTAAACAGAAAATTGACTTTTTTGGTAATGAATCACAGCACTGTAATCTATAAATGGTGGTGTATAGGTATATTTGTGCTGAAGTAAACACACGTTTGTTTTGGCAAAGGTCATATGTATTGGGAATATCTACTGAGTGAATTACATGCATCTTAAGATCTATTTTGTATAAATAATTAGTAATTACAAATGATTGGGTTTTTGAAATAAGACTTAGTGGTCATTCTTCTACTGAATTTCTATGCAGCTTCAGTACCTTATGCCTGGACTCCTTTGGAAAAGTTAGTTAATGTGAAAAGGTGTTTGGGCGTGTGGGGGGAAAAAGCCCTGGTGTCCTTTAGAGGATTTTCTATTGTTTGAAATAACAATATTTTATATTTGTTAGTGTTACAGATCATGACACTGGTTATTTCTCATTTCCGAATGGAACTACGTGCCTATGTACGTGGAAACTAATGGAGAAACTCTTTGCCTGGGATCTCTTTGGCCTCTGTTTGGAGGGCTGATTTTGGGTCCCTAATCTTTTCTGTGTGTCAGATTTATGCCAATGTAAATCCCTTGACTTCAGTGGGCGTTTTTCATTCATTTCCTGGCCTCCACTGGAAAGAGAACAGTTTCTTAAGGTTTTCACACATGGACTACATTAAGGGGTCACATTCAGATGGTACTCTTCTGGCGTTTCCATCAGCCAGGGGTCAATAAAGTGCTATCTGTGTTAAGAATATAGGGTAGGGCATGTGTTTAGTCAGCTCCAAATTTCCCATCTGTCAGACATGAGAAATTCAGTGTCTGTTTGTGCATGCCTGCCTGTTTAGGGTCCAAGAATCAGTGTGGCAGGGGTCATTTCGAAGGGCTGTGCTGGTGCAGTCCTCTGGTATGACTTCCAAATAACCCTGTGCATGCCTCATTCACATGTAGAGGTGTTTAATGCTCACTGATGTTTATGGTCCTGATTTTGTGAGGCCTGTAATAGAAGGAGCCTCCTCAGAGGTGTACATATGGGAAAGGCCTGCTTTCACAGTGCTTTAGAGCATTCCTTCTCTCCTCCAACTTTCTCCTAGATATGTAGAAAGCTATTAATTTTGCCTTAGCTCAATTTTTTTAATAAATAAAATTAATAATCAAGGTCCTGAGAGAATGTTTTTCTCTCTTTCCCAGGATCTATTTCAGTTTATCTGCAAGCTAATAAATGGTAGTGACTAATGATTGGTTTGAGTAAACCTCAGGAGCATCAATTCAAAAAGCAACCTTGAGTTTGGACGTTTATCCGAGTAAGCTGTGTCTCTTGAGTGATCAGTCCAGTCTGAAAGCTTGAAGGATTTCTTCCTCCATTTTTTTTCTGATTGAGAGATACTGCCTGCGGTTCAGGAGGGTGAAATTCTGGATGTAATATGCAAAGTTTGTCTGTCCCTCTGAGGATGGATGCTGAGAATGCTGACATTTTTGACTGTTTTGTATCCATCAACACTGAATGTGTCAATTACATGATGTAGCTGGTGCAGTTAATACTTTAGAACACAGTTATTCATCCTGTTAAATGCGGATGCAATTAAAAATCATCTCGAAAAGGGCTGATGTTTCTGAATGAGTAGGGAAGTAAAACTTGAATTTCTTTTTATGTCATCTGGCCTAGTCTTCAAAATTATTTATTCTGTTTAGTATCTCTCTAAATTTGCTGAGGGTGGTTGAGGTACAAACAAACAAAAAAACAAACAAGAAAACAAAAAAATCTCCAAAAAAGTGTTAAAGGGACAACATTTATTTAAAGAGGGTTGGCAAAAGAAGCAGGGGACCTTGTAGACTAGTCAAACTGATTTTACTCTCTTGCAACATTTTGGAACAAATTAACGTACAGTTTGGAAGTATCTAGGAAATAATGGATGAAGAACAGCCAAAAATGTTTCAAGAACAAATCATGTTTAACTAATGTAACTGCCTTCCATGGCAGGGCAATGTATCTGTGGATAGAAGCAAAGCAATAAATCCTTCTGTTTTCTGGCTTCAGAAAGGCTTTTAAAAGTCTTACACAACACTTCCATAATGAATTCAAGACACATGAGCTAGGTGAAGCTATTGTAAGGTAGGTACAAAATCAGTTGGGCGATTGTACCCTAGAATAGTTGCTAGTGATTTGTGGCTGCAGCGGAAGGCTCTATCGCACAAACTTTCTCCTTTCTCAGGTCTGTTTGGAGCCTGCTTCTGTTTGAATTTTTCAATGGTGGTTATTATTATTATTATTTTTTCTTTAAGGGGTAGTAAGAACTAAAAATGGGGTGAGCCACAATATTATTTGAGGGTGGGATTAGAATTCAAAATGTTTTGGTAAATTAGGGATGATCTAAAAAGCACCAGGTGAGTTCAATGGGTTTGAGTGATTATTTGGTGGTGATAATCATCTGTGCAAATATGGACAAGAAAGCAATAGGGTTAAGCATAAGTTCTGCAGAGAGATTCAGTGCTTACAGTGAGTCACGGGGGATTTAACTGCTATGGTTTTGCTAAAATTTGAATAGGACTGTACCAAGAAGGACCCCGGCTTTTGCTCTTCTCACTGTAAGACTTCATTCAGAATGCTATAGCTTCAGCATTATGTTTCAAGAAAGAATTAGATTCGTTGCTGAGAGAACAAAGGAAAGCACTGAGTATTTAGATACTTAAGAAGGTGATACATGAAGAATGACTGAATGGACTTGATTCTTTAACCTCAGGAAGAGAACATTGGAGGGTGGCACAACAATTTACTAATCTATTCTAGAAACAAAATAATGGTCTTATGCGGTGAGTAGAACAATGAACTTCAATGCTAGGAAGATGGTTTAGAAGTAGGTTTTTAGTTGCTTAATCTGTAGGAAAAAAATATGAAATGGTCAAATATCTTTTTGGGAGGCTGTGTAGTCTCTTTTCTTGGAGAACATAAAGAAAATGTGAAGTGTGTACCTACAGATCTAAGTGTGGCTATTCCTATGCTGGGAACTTGGCACAGTAGTGCTGGATCTTCAACTTTGGCCACGAATAATAAAAATACTATAAGCTAAATTTAAACATTTCTAGTTTTCATGACAGAAGTGGACGTTCTATTTGCCAGTTAATTTCAGGACATTCTTTACCATGGCTCCAATGCCATCAAAGATGTTATGCAATTCTGTTTCACACATAAATGCAGGGGTAGTCACCACTTTGTTTTTTGAATCCACATGAGCTTCAGTTACTTCCTTCACACAGTGCTTTCCTCCCAGCTCCTTAATGGCTCCCGCAGTTCCAGCATAAGGAACATAAGGCAATGCTACAGGCTTGGGGCAGAGTGGCTGGAAGACTGTGTAGAAGAAACAGACCTGGGGGTATGTATGACATGGATGGTTGGCTGAATGAGAGCCAGCAGTGTGCCCAGCTGGCCAAAAAGGCCAATGGCATCCTGGCTTGTATCAGAAATAATGTTGCCAGCAGGAACGGGGAAGTAATTGTCCCCCTGTACTTGAGGCTGCACCTCGAGTACTGCATTCGGTGTTGGGCCCTCCACTGTAAGAAAGACACTGAGGCCCTGGAGCATGTTCAGAGGTCAATGAAGCTGGTAAGGGGCCTGGAGCACAGGCCTTCTGAAGAATGGTTGTTCTCTCTCCATGTAACTAGTGACTGGACAAGAGGGAATGGATTTAAGCTGCACTGGGGAAATTCAGACTGGATGTTAGGAAAATGCTCCAGAAGAGTGGTCAGGCACTAGAATGGGCTGCCCAGGGAGGTGTTTAAGGAATGTCTCAACATTGTGTTGAGGAACATGGTTTAGTGAGAACAATTGGTGGTAGGTGGGTGGTTGGACTGGATGATCTTGTAGGTTTTTTCCAACCTTGTTATTCCATGATTTTAATGTACCTTATGATTATATTTAAGAAGCTGTAGTCCATTCTCCATAATGTTGCAGATGCATAATGCTAAAAGTATAGCTGGAACTATGTTTATGGGGATTTGATCTGCTAAATTCTAAGTGCATTGACCAAGATAGAGGTTAGCCTTAGGAATATTGAAAACTTCCATTACAGCTTAGGTGTTAGTGTAATTGCAAGGGAAATCAGATTCGGGTTCAGTGGTTCAAGTTTCACTGAATTGAAGCCAGGAGATGTATTTGCATTTTGGAAAAATTAAAGCATGTATCTAGTTCAGTGAGTTCAACCTGCTGTTATAAGTAAGGAGACTACTCAAAGGAAGGCAAGCCACTGCACTCATTGACAGGTATTGCTGCACTAAGTCTTAAAGTTTTCTGATCTTGTTTCTATATCTACATCCTGTTTACCTGCTGGTATTCTTGCAATTGAAACAAGTCTGTTATTGTAGTGCTCAGACTCTGCCTAAGAGGGAAATCTTTTGGAAATCTTTGTGGAAGAGTGCAAGATGTTTGAAAAAAGTAGTCTCATTTGAGTTAGGATAGAAATTGCATTCTTTCAAAGTTCAGTTGTGGATTTAGAATTTTTTTTTTGCCTGATGATTGCTAATGCATGTTTTGTTGCAAACTGTTGTATAAGACAAGGTATGTGATGACTCAGTAGCACAATCTTCTTCTTGGTTCTCCTATCTATCCCATGTATGTTAATTCCTCATACTAATTGCTGCTATTTCTGTGGTGAAAAGAAATATCATGACTTAGTAGCAAAAGAATCTTTTGTAAAAACACAGAGAGCTACTGTATCATAAGATTTGGATTTTTTTCTTCATTTATTGAAATAACAGTTTAAAACTCATTGTTAAAATTAGAACATCTGAAGACAAGACAGTTGCTTCTTACTTGTCACCAGAGTTCTCTCTTTAGCAGAGATGGTTTTAGTTGCATAAAGAGGAAAAAACTCGAACTATTTGAAAATCTAGCCATTGGAGTTCATCAGTTTCTTCTGTTGCGCATTTGGCTGTAATATTAATGCTTGTGCCGGATTATTTGAATGATCAAGTATCCCAGCATACTTTAATGTGAGGAATATTGCAGTTTTAATGCCCATCATATATAATGCTATATTTACTCTTCAATGTGAAGTCCAGTATTTCTTGCAAATGAAATACATCTTAGTAGTAATTTAAGTACAGCAAAACTATACAATTCAAGGCACATGTGAATGTCAACATGTGTAGTGGAAATACTAAGTCTCGGCTTGAACCAGAGACTGAACACCTGGTGGGAAGGCAGAGCCAACCTAGGGAAGCTCAGGTGCGTTCAATACAGCTGAGTAACTGGAAGGGGTGGAGCCAGAATCCACCCCTTCCCAGACCTCTTTTGAGGGATGGCAGTGGAGGCAAGGGTGTCCTTGCATACCTCAGGCCTTCCAAGAGTAAGTAGATTCCTTCCTTCATTTGTGTCTATGATTGCTGTGTTTCAGTGTATTCTCATATGCTGCAGCCTGGGACTTTGCTACCCCACTACATCTACTGTATGGGGTGTAAAACCTTGTAAACAATGTGGTAAAACACAATGTGAAAGTTTTTGCTTTGCAAAATGAGGGAATCAGCCCAATCCATACAAAATACATGTGGTGTTGATGTTGAAGTGGCATGTCATGTTAATATTAACTTTACTGGTCAATTCCTCTGGAAGTTAATACCTACTGATATATTTCTTGCTCTCTTATGAGTGGTATTAACAGAAAACTATTTTTGTTGCCCGTCTAATCAATAAATATTAATAAATTTGTGGAACTGTGCTTCTGAAGTCTGAAAGTGAAGATAGGAATGCTATATTTTTCATAAGTTTTGAACTCTAGGTTCTAATGTTGGAGTGATGCAAACTAGATTTTCCTCTGTCCAGTTTGTCAGATTCAGAAACTAGACCTAGTGGAACTTCAACATCTTCTAACGTGACCTGTGAGCAAATGCTTCAGAAAACATTTCAATATGTATGACTCTGAAGCTTCATGTGCTGCTCATCACAGGAAGACGTGTGACTTTAATTAAACGTAGCTAAGCTTTGGATATTACAAAGTATTGAGGTGTTCCACATTTACGTTTGCTTTTGACCTGACAAAACAGTCAATATCATTTTTAGCACTATTTGCCTGTAGTGCTCTAGTATTTCCTATCTCATCTAAGTTGGGAAGAACAGCTTATAACTCTTTAAATCAGCTAAGAGCTAGCAGTCATTTTAGAAGTCACAAATTCATGTCATTGCTATAGTTGTTGTTAACTTCTGTAAAATCTTTATATACCGTTGTGTGGTTCCCAAATACACTGTATTTGTAGTGAAGCTTAGCTAACCAGTGTGTGACCTTCTGTTCCTAGTTGTGTGTGCATAATAGAATAAAGTTGCTCTTAAAGTCTACATTTGCATAATTTCACGTTTCTCAGTGAGAGCTCAGTCAGTTTAGTGGGTACGAAGTCTTTTCGCTTTCTTCAGTTTAAGTATTTAATGAGAGTCAAAAGTAACAGCACTGGCCATCAATTTTTTTCTTATGGATCATCCTAGATCAAAAACCTAAATTACATTTTAGGTTTGTAAAGACAATGTTATATGAAAGTTTTAGGCGATTACCACTCAATATGTGCATTAAAGTGGCCTTAACACAAGAATCAGCCTACTGAGTGACAAAAGCTTCAATTTCTCCTCCTTCCCCTCCCTGCCACATAAGCTACTTCTCCCCATATGTTAGAAAGCTGAATGCTTTCTTCAAGAAATGGAATTAATCATCTCCCTTCCAGCTTTGCTGAATCTTCCTAAAGCCTATCTATCTTTTGGTTTCTCCTGGCTCCTCTAATCTCCTTCACAGAGCTGAACGCTTTCTGGAGGGCGGGAATTTCTGTTTAACTTGTCCAAATTTTTTTTTAAGGGTGCTAAAGACAGATGCATAGTGGATGTGATGAATATGTTGTGGGGATGAATAAATAAATATCCAGTGTTTCTGTATATGTTTTTAGTTTTATATCATGCTAAATATGGCATAAGATTCTATGGAAAATCATGGAATGGCTTAGTTTGGAGGGGGCCTTAAAGATAATCCAGTTTCAACCTCCTGATTTAGGTGTAGTTGCCAGCTACTAGGGTGGGCTACTCCATCCACCCTGGTCTTGAGCACCTCCAGGAATGGGGCATCCACAACCTTCTGGGCAGCCAGTGCCTCACCACCTAGTGAGTAAAAAACATCTTCCTAAAAATGTAACTTAAATTTCCCTTATTGTAGTTTAAAATTGTTCCACTTTGTTTTATTGTTATCAGACTGCGTTAAAAAGTCATTCCCCTCCCTGCTTGTGAGCTCCCTTCTGGAAGGCTGCAATGAGGTCTTCCTGGAGCCTTCTCCAATCTGAACAAGTCCAGTTCCCTCAACTTTCCTTCATAGGAGAGATGCCCCAGTCCTCTTATCATCTTGGTGTTCTAGTTCTGCGCTTGCTCCACCAGCTCCACATCCTTTCTGTACAGCATGCCTCAGACCTGTATTCTTTTCCTGAATAAGCTGGGAAGGTATAAGGAAAATGACCTTTACAGAGCTCTTAGTTCTCTATTCTAGTCTCTGATTATAGGATATAGATCTATGAAAGACTGCATCTCACTTTTATTTTGTTTGCTTCTTACTGACTGAGTTGCCAAGCATCTTTACAAATGTTTTCTTGCATGACTTCCCAAGTCCCACAAGCATTGAAAGCAAGTGAGACTTCATTGTGTCAAAGGCAACTCAGGATTTTACACCACTTCCTGGTGTAAGTGCTTTCCTTTTAATCTCTGCTAAATACAGTGGCAGGAATGACTTAGAATAGGTAAGTTTAGAGGCTGCCCTTTTAGGTAGGGTTTCTAAAATTAATCACTGCTGCTTTACTGAATACTGATTAGTGTGTTACATGAATTTCACCTATTGAAATGCTTGACAGTGACTCCATTACTGACACTGTGGGTCTGCCACGACTGAGGTACTTATTACTCAGCTTTTAAGAAAGCTGAACATAAAGTCACAGAATTGTTTGAGATGGAAGGAACCCTGAAAGGCATATAGTCCCTGTTCATTGCAGGGAAGTCGGACATCTGCAGCTCCTTCGGGTAAGCAGATCTCTGTCCTGCCTGACCAGTATCAGGAATGGGACATCTGGGCAAGCTGTTCCAGTGCCTTACCACTCAGTGTAAGAATCTTCTTCCTTACATCCAATCTAAACCTCTACTGTTTCAGTTTAAAACAATTATTTTACTAAATTATGTATTTTTGTTTCTGTTCTGTGTAGGGATTATATAAATATGATAGTTGTGTTGACAGAAAGAGGAAGAAATTGTCATGCCACTACTTATCACTAGTTTAGTGTATTACTACTTTTTGAAGAAAAAAGTGGATAATAACAGTATTCTCTGCTTTCTCTCTCTTGTGAAAGAAGAGTTTCAACTATATTTATCACTCTAAAATTCCTTGTTTTCCCTTTCATTTGCTTCTAAGACACTTGTGTTTCTTGCTTTACAAAGAAATGGTGTTTGAAAGAAAATCATCTTATTGTTCTTCTGCCCTCTCTTACTAAGTAGTGGAATGTTCACATGGATCTAAAAAATTAAGCAGTGAACTCTGCCTTCCCCTAACCTGACTTTATAGCGCAGTGAAGAAGTTTGTCTTTGCCACAGTCTTTAAGAGGGAAAATGAAAAAAAGGAAATCCTCAGAAAAAGAATTCCCAGAGGGGTCAGTTGGATATACTGGGGCCATAGTTATGTAATCTTGCATCCCTTTCAGAATTGAATATTAATTTTTGCTGTTAGTGAACATATCCAGTTTTTCCTCTTGTCCATACACAAATGTTTATTTGGTGCTTTGTTTGAGAATTGCATCTTGACAGCAGCATCAGATGGGCTGTTTAACTTTTTATCAAGCAGAAAAATCCTATGTAGTAATTGCCATATTGGATTGTGTTTGTGGTCTTTCTAAAGTACTACCATTTCTCTGATGACCATACCAGCTGCTTGAGATGAGGATGGTAGATCCCTTAGGAATTAGAGGCTTCTATGAAAATTTCGTTCTAATCCCTTCTAATGAGAAATTGAGCTACAACTGAATCAGGAGGTTTTATCCTTTCCAGCAGACCTCCTAGGTTGGTGACTATTAAATATTCTTGAGTCTAGATCTGATCTGCCTTTGGATACTAGTGATTCTCTTTACTTATGCCAATGAGTTTTGGAGCCTGCAGCGTGAATATGAAAAACTTGGCACAAATTATTTTTCTAATTGTGTTGAATGTTCCCTTTCCTCTTGAACAAACCCTTCAAGAGTGTTAGCAGTAAGATGGTTTCACAGCTTAAAAGAACAAACAAGAACAACTAAGGCAGGAAACAATTACTGTCTCCACCTTTTTGTGACAGGGGATTGTCTAATAGTTATGACCAGTGACTGTAAGCGGCTCATGGTGTGGCTGGCTGTGTGATACTTAAGCAACTATCTGGGGCTTAGATCTTGCTTTAGCCTGCCTCATCCTCTTGAGCAGGAAGTGCTTCCATGCATCTGGAGAGGTTAGGTGCTGGTAAATATCTCTGTTTGTAAGAACCATTTGGCTTCTTGGTTGGCACCAGCATCATTAGCATTCATATGCTGGTTGGAAACTTAATGAGCAGAAGAGAGCAAGTTCATAGGATGGGAGGGAGTACATCTGAGAGAATGAGTGTCTCTGCCAAATGGCTTCTTTCTAAAGAAAGGTCTGTACGTTTGTTAATAATCTCAAGTTCATCCTAGTGCTCTACAGGAAAAGAACTTGACCGCAGTTATTGAAAGCTGAAACATTATTAGTCACTGGATTAGACTTTTTTTTTTTTTTTTTGCTAAATCCGGGCTGTCTATGTACATAGTTAAATAGCATGCTTGCTAGCCACCAATTAAATGGAGTATATTACAGAAAATATGAAACTAGACTGAATTTATTAATTTCAAGACCAGCATGGGTCTTGGTTCCATAAGAAAGCATGCTTATTAGGGGAAGCATTTCCAAAGACAGCATTGAAATAGCACTTATGAAGTAGCATTGGTGCATGAATTAATGGAACCTTTCAAGCCTTTTGTGAAAGTATCTGACTAATTTCTACCCCTAGCCACTTGTATTTCCCCTGCTTTGGTGTTCTTTCATATTGGTTTCAGTGTCATTGGCTAAATACAATTCTCATGTGAGTGATGGTGAAGTATGAAACCTGGGTCACCGTTGCACAAGATTCCCTATGGGCATGGTGGGGAAAGGTTCTACAAGTCACAGTGATTACAATTAAAATATGACACTTGACAACAGTAGATACAGATGCAGAAAATGTACTTTCATTGGCTTCAAAGCTGAATTTTTTTGGAGGAGGCCATTGTGGCAGAGGAGAGCTTTATGAAGAGATTTAAATGAAAAAAAAAAAGAAACTTTCTGGAATGTTGAGGGTAGCTTTCATTTTATAGAATGATTCTGTGTCCCTAGTAACATCTCCCAGCAATGTAGGTTTTTAGTTCTGAGTGTCTGTTATTTATTCTTTTTCAAGTTGTGTTCTGAAAGCAAATTAGGAAGAGATTAAATTCTGAGTACTCAGTTCAGGTGTTGAAATACTTAAATGACAATTGTTGAATGAATTTTGGATAAAATACTATTACCTTTATTTTATCCTATAAGAGTGACAAAATACAATGGAAATTCAAACACTTGACAGGAGCCTAACAGCCCTGATATTTTTCAGAGGACTTACAGTACTATAGAACATTTATGCTTTTACATGCTACAGAAAGTAGCATTAAAGCTTTTCTGGAAATGCATATATGTCTTCTCTAAACAAGAAAACTGCACTGATTAAATTCAAAGCTTGTTTAGGAGCAGGTTAGTTGAGACAAGCTAACTTAGGATGTCCCATTCATAATTTTTCATCAGCTAAACTGAAGTGACTTGCTCCAGTAAGCTTGTTTTAGTATCGGAGCAGTGTCTTGGCTCTCATTTTGGAGATGACTGATGTTGGTATGGCATCTGAATAACAAGTGCTTCCCCACAAAACTTGATCAAGAGATGGATTGCAGTTTTCTTTTTGAGCTGGTCACAGTCTAATTTTTCCTAAGTTTTGGTGGTTGCCTTCAAGAAGGGTCTGTTATCTTTAAAAACTCTGTTTATATAAAGCATTAGTGTTTGTAACCTTCCTAATTACAGACAAACAAGAACCATAAGCACTGTTTTATCTCTGCCTTGTCCTGTACTCTTCTCTTTACTGAAGGAGAACAAGATCTGATTTCACACATTGTCTTCTGATACTTCAAGAAACCTGCATTTACCAGGAGATTCATTTTACTGAAGCAGTGGTTCTCGCAATTTTTTTTTCTTTGGTTTGGGTCTTAACTTCTGGGAGAGCTTCAGGACCTAGTGCACTTTTCTCAGCTTCTAAAATACAAGTTTCAAAACTGGGAGGGATGTCTTTCCAGGAAAGGCTTTTCTAATATTTTGGATTTATTCTTCTTAACTTTCTGTTGTCACTCTGGCTATTTCTGCAGCCTAATTGCCTATTGAGGTTCTATCTATCTGGACTAGAAAAGTCCCTTAAAGATGAACTCCCAAGTCTTCATTTAAGATGAAGAACTGAAAGCTATATAAACCAGGGGCTGTTGGACCTCATAGGGAAAACAGGGTGTTGTAGCATCTAATGGAGAAAGCTTCCCAGAAGTTCTGATGTTCTTCTCCCTTCTGCTTGGGCTTGCTATTCCCTTCCTTCAGTAAGCCTTTATCACAAGTGGATCTTTGTTACAAGAGAGTAAACCTCAGGGCAGAGATAACTTGAGGAGGCTAGAAACCACTAGGAACACATTGTGCATCACCTCTCTCCTACATTGTTAGTGGTGCAAACTTAAAATTTGTTTCACACTCGCAGAAACAAGGATGTGGTTTCCTGCCTGCCCAGGCAGCCTTGGGTACATGCATTTCTTGCTTTTGCTCAGACACAGAGAATGCTATGTAGAGTTCTAAGAAAAGCACCTTGAACGTTTTCTTTTTTTCCCCAATAAAATCAGTTGTGCTGTCTGTGGAATGCAAAGAGCTGTACTATGTAGTTCTAGAAAACTGTAGGAGTCTTCAAATGTTTCAAAATGCCAACAGTGCCTGCAGTTCTGGTTTAGAAGCAATAGCTGAGATGCACTCCTAACTTGCCTCTTTTTTTTCTTCTTGCTAGTGAGTTGCAGCAGATCTTACTAGTAATGACTTTCATATGCAATAACATTAAGTAATTATAAAAAATGATTTGCAGAGACTGTCTAAAGCTGTAAAGTAAAACCAACAAATGCATTTTGATAAAAAACATTTGTATGAAAGGAACTGTCTTTCAGAAAAAACTAGCAGCTGACAGTTCCTGATAGTACAGAAGAATAGCTATCAAGGAAGGACTGGCATCAGCTTTTGCAAAGAATGGCATAACGTGTGATGTAAAGGCTGGAGTTTTTCTGCATGGGACTTCAGAGAGAATGCTTGAACACTTTTGATGGAGTTGCTTGGACACCTGGCTTGTTTTATTTTTTTACTTGTGGGTGAGAGGCATCACCCAAGAATTCATATAAATGCCAGGAAAACCCAAACCCACCTTTTGCTCGCTCTAGATTGCTCACATAAAAGGAGTCAATCATTTCTTCTATGCAAATGCTGTGGGGATTGCTTCACCCAAGGCTGGAAAGCTGCCAGGCAGCAGAGCGTGACAGCTACTCCGCGGTCCGCAGCAATGCTGTGTATACCACTAAGATCCAAGAGCGGAGTGCTGGCTCTAAATCTGATACACATTTGCATCAAACATTGAGAATGCATTTTATTTCTGTATTTTGATCAGGTCTCTAATGTGTGCTTTCGTGAGTCTTATGTTATGGAATTAACTCTCTTTCATGCTCAGAATGTTGGAGTCCTTAGAACAGGAGATGTGTGAACTTCGTGGAGCACATCCAAAGGGCCGTAAAAATGACTTGATGGATAGAACACCTCCCTACCAGGACATGCTGGGAGTGCTGGGGCTGTGCCACCTGCAGAAGAGAAGGCTCCAGGGAGAAATGAGAGTAGTAGCCTTTCAATATCTATAGGGGATCTGTAAGAAAGAAGGGGACAGACTCTTTAGCAGGGTTTTCACGCTAAAAGAGGGGAGGTTTAGGTTGGATATAAAGAAGTAGTTTTTTCTTGGTGAGAGTGATAAGGCTCTGGCATGTGTTGCCCAGAGAGCTCAGGCTTAAGAAGTTCTGAGCACCAAATAGAGATGTAGGTGTTCCTGTTTGTTGCAGGGGAATTGAGCTGGATGATCATTCGGTGTCCTTTGCAAGTCAAACAGTTCTATGATCGTTTCGTGGTCCTACAAACTACACGACTACTTGCAGAATCACACAGAATGGTTAAGTGTGGAAGTGACTTTTGAATGTCCCAGAATTGCAGGGGTTGGAAGGGACCTCTAGAGATCATCTATTCCGACACCCATCATTTGCTCCAAACCCTTTGCTCAAGCATAGTTCTGGTAGCAAATTGTAGAATGATATCCCACCTTTGCAACTGCTATTAAAGTCTCATTTCAAACCCCTTTACTTGACCTTAGGTCAGATCTTAGTGAAACTGAGGTTTTTGTTGCTTTCTGGCTATCTCACAACACCTCTTAAACTTCTAAAACTGTTGGTCTGCCATGAGTGATATCTCAGGTCTTTACATAGAGGAAAATGACTTAATACTTCCAAGTGGAAGTCTTAACTTTGCAGGCATTTTAAAATCAGTTTTGAAGCTCAATTTTTTAGCCTTTAGAATAACCTCTCTTAAAAATAAAAATTCCCCTGCTGGAAAATATTGTGTGGTTGTCCTCTTCCACTTTCCAGCTGGCTTAAGACAAATGGGGGTCTGGCTTTCCAAGGAAAAGAAAGTCAGCTCCAAAGAGACCCGTGTTCCTTGTGCCTTCTGGTGTAGGAGCAGTAAGACCTCTGCTGAGGTTATTTTCAGTGATCATTACTAAGCAAATCTGAAATTAACAAGTGGAATAGCCTCATCAATTATGTTACTTAAGAAAAAGCTGAGCAGAAAATGTAAAGTTAACTTGTGTGAAATGAAAGCATTTGGTCTCTTCCAGCAAGAGAAAAGATCTCTTTCAGAGTTGGGGGGGGCGGGAAGTTGCTTGGTCATGTACTCTTTTTTGGGCCTTGGAGGTTGAGGCATTCAGTTTATTTTTAAATATTTATTTACAAATATCTAACTGTCTTTGCTTCAAAGAAATATTTATGCATCTTAGGTGTACATATGAATAACAGGTAAGAATGAAAAATATTTTCCAAGACAAAGCAGATGCAAAGCATCCTCAGGCTACTGCAAAACTCTGTGTGACTTGAGTGTATTTTTTTTTCCTGTTTTTTTTCCTCATGTGGTCTGTTTCTTCCTTGCCATTTGAGTAATCAGGCTGAATGACAGGCAAGGGGTAATGAAGCTTCTCCTTTTGAGCTTTTGTAGCCTTTCAGACAGTCCTGTAGTAGATATTCATTCAGGAAGGGTGCAAGGGGCAACTTGTTCTGACAGCATAAACATAGTGTTGGATTTGAACTGCTCACAACAGAGTTTCATCTATTGCCTTGTAAATGCAGAACAATTTCAGGTATCGTATCTCCTATCTCTTATTTAGAACTTCTAGATTAATGCCTTTTGATTTTTCCAGAACCACTTGTAAACAACTAAACAAACAAACCCCACATTTTTTAAATATAAAGTTTCTCAATTATTTGAAATAGTAATAAAAAGATATGACTGCACAAAGATGCAATCTTCATATATTTTGCATATGATTCTGGAAAAGAAAAAGAAAACGCACCATAGCAAGGAAGATGCAGTTCTGGCCATGAGAAATTCTTAGTGCTTACTTCAAAATTGGCAGAGAAGCAAGTAGAGGGCATCTGTTTTGCAAGGCTGCATAACTCAGTTGTGGAGTTCCTTGTCACAGGACTGTGCAAAGTGTATTCTGAGAACTCTCTAATAATGGGAGATAATGATACTGGGCGCTGTTAGCTGTGGCGTCTGGTATGAAAAGAATACATTCTTCTGAAACTGATGAAGGTACTGGGATGGGTAGGAGAAAGGATGCTCTTGTCTGCCTCCCTTATGTCAATGTTTTTTTGTCTGGTCCTGTGTTTCATTATTTGTCTCTATACCTTTATTTGATTGGAGTTGCCTTGTTTTACATTCCCAGATTTGCATTGGTAAGCATGTACCAATATGGCTTGAATAAAAGACCATTGCTATGTCTTGTTTTCGGGTCCCTGAAGTTACAGGAGTCAGGCTTTTTGCTTTGGTCCTCTAATAATAAGGGATGGCATAATGCATGCTATTTGGGGGCATGTAGTTTAACCAGCATTATATTAGAGAATTGTTCTCCAAAATAAGAAAAAAGAACAGAACTAGAATAGAATAGGGTGCAAGTATTTAAGAGCTCGTTAAATATTTATTCTGAGCGTTAGATCCCCTAATTCTGGATGGGAGCATCTATTCTGGATGTGCTTTTGAAGGATTAATATGATGCTGTTTTCACCAACAGATGCTGTATTATCTGATTCTAAAGTGATCAGTATGAGCATGTAGACAGTTCCAGATGCTGATCAGTTACTCATTTGATTACTGCAGTGTTTTCCTTTTTTCTTTATCCAAAACCATATTATTCATTGTTCCTTGCAGAGCAGTTTCCTTAGGGCTATCAAGACATGTGAAGTTAGAAAAGAAGCAGCAATATATGTGGCTCCTTTGCCTTTATTTTTCCCTGGCAACAGAGAAGTCCGAGGTGCTTCTGTGCTGTCGAGAAGGCAGTACTTACTTTAAATGTTGGTTTGCTTGCTTAAATTGCTTTGCTTCCCTTACGTCTAATAATTCACCTGCTATCTACAGTTATATAATGGATAAATCTGCCTACTAAAGCATAAATAATACAGGAGTATTGCACTCCAGACAGCTGTGCTGAGCACTGCTGACTGCAAACACTGCAGGACTTTATAGCCCGTTGCTGTCAGCTTATGTCTGTATCTTGTAGCTTTAGAGAGCTGTATGGGATTCAGAGGGCCAATGGCAGTTATGGATTTGTATATTTTTAGCAATCTATGCCTCATCCTAATTGATGAGCATAGATTGGCTTTATATATTGAGCTTTATTTCTGGGGTATATTTGGCTTATTTAACAGTCTTTAAACTATTTAACTTAGTTTAACTGAATTAGCTATCTTTAGAATACCATCAGCACACTAAACCTCATTAGAGGCATGAACAGCATTTCTTGGTGTCATTTAAATAGATGAACTTGGACTGCTAGTCTAGGCTACTCTAGAGACTTTAGTTGATAGACCTCTTTTGCTGTCACTGTTTCTATTACACGCATGTGATCTGAGCTTGCAACAAGTGACTAACTCAGCTTGAAGTACCTGTGGAGCATTTTGTATGCTGGTAGACCTCACTTTAAGGAAACACAAATTCTGATGCTGTTCAAGAATGCCATTGCGACTTGAAAAACGTCGTGCAAAGAGATCTGGCTAAAATATGTCAGAAACATTTCAGTACAGCTTATGCTGAATTCTGACAAAAAAGCCCTTCAGTTGTTAAGGCAAACCTAAGAAAAGCCTTGCTGGTCCAGATGAAAGATACACGTGGGTCTTTATGATGTTTGACGATGTTGAGTGCAAATGAGTAGAATTTTAAGAAACAGTGTAAGTATGAAAAAAATTTCCCTGTGGTGTACCCTGCCTGCTTCCTCAGCTAGTGTAACTGGAGATCATGCTGTAGTCCCCTGTTTGCTTAGTACAAATTTCCTAGTAATTTTACAAGTTAGGTTATGCTTTTACAGTTCAATTTGTATGTTGGCCTGACAAAGCAGGTTCCCTAGACCAGGTTGCACAGGCAGGTGTACAGGCAGGTCTTGAACATCTCTACAGATGGAGACTCCACGACCGCTCTGGGCAGCCTGTTCCAGTGTTCTGTCACCCTCACTGTGAGGAAGTTCTTACCTACATTTGTGCAGAACTTCCTATGCTTCAATTTGTGGCTATTTACCCTTGCTCTACCGCTATGTGCCACTGAAAATACTCTGTCCTCTTCCCTTTGCCTCCTGTACTGTAAATATTTCTAGATGTGTATCAGATCCTCTCTGAGTCTTCTTTTCTCAAGGCAGAACAGACCCAGGTTGCTCAACCTTTCTTCATAGGGGAGATGCTCCGGGCCCTTTATCATCATTGTGCCCCTCTGCTGGACTCTTTCCAAAAGATCCCTGTTGTTTTGTTGTGTTTTTTTTTTTTTTTTGTACCAGTGTGTGCTCAGAACTGGACACAATACTCCAGGTGAAGCCTCACCAGGGTAGAGTAGAGGGAGAGGATCTCTTCACTTGACCTGCTGGCCATAGTCTTTTTTTAATGCATCCAGGATGCCATTGGCCCTCTTCGTCACATAGGCTGCCATAGTGTTGATGAAAATGTGACTGAGCAACTTGTGTGAATAGGAGGAGCTGTGTTTGATATAATCTAATGTATTTGTCAATGCAAGCAAGAAAACGTTTGGGAAATGAATTTGAACAGAGTGGAAAAAAGATTTCATAGAGTAAGTTAAAAGAAATCTCTGAAAATTGACTGTTCCAATTCCACTCTGAAGAAGGGCCAGCTGTGGCTCTCTTGGTGTTCCTCATAGTGGTGCTTACACTACCTTAACCTACCATGAAAGAGGCCAAAAGTCTGAGGAGAAAAATATTTGCGTAATTTCAGAATAATTGGTAGAAGTGAACTTAGTCAATGTAACAGTGATGCACTTGAGTAATGACTAATTCTAGTCTTAACTGACAGCTGAAACTTTGGAACTCCTTGACAAACTGCAAGTGAATAAAATATAACTAATATCACTCCATATAGTTTTGCTATTCCAATGAAATCTACTTTTAGTATCGCATTTTTAAGTTTTTGAAATGAAATGGAGTTTAAATGGCTTAATGAGAACAGAACCAATTGAATGTTTTGGAAGGGAGGAATATGTTTTGGCAAGTCTACTTGATCTATGTCAGAATATTTAGAGTCTGATTCAGGTTAGAATTAAAACCATATCTTCTTACTACCATGAAGTTTTACGTTGCGAAGGACTGCTTCCAAGAACAAAATATTTCCTGTTTTTGCTCTCTTTGTCCTCAGCATTCAAAAAAGCTGAGTAGCATTTGTGTGTGAAAAACTAGCTAGATTCCTTCCAAGTACAAGTCACAAATAATTACCCTGATAATTTTGCTTGATGTAATTTTTTTGGGAGCATCCTAAAGGAGAGGAATGGAGAGGATTGAAGTGACTATGCTATTAAAATGTTTGACTTCCTCAACAGCAGCTCAAAATGCTAATGATAAGCTATTAGATCTAATGTCACCTGAAGAAATTCAATATATTTGACCTTTCTGATTATCAAATGAAGAAATAGAAATCCTACTTCTAGGTAGATGTGCTTACATGATAAGATTTCTAGAGTTCAATATCAAAATAAGCAGTCTGAATATCTGTCTGGAGCAAATAACCTTGTTCTCAGATTTTTATTTTTATTTTTCCATTACAGGGGCATGTACTGGTTTTTGAAATAAGAAGTGGGACACTGCCATGTCTGTTGCCAAGTATTTACACTGACCTGTTTCCATCATTTACTCAGAACACATTTTCAATCTGGCTGAGCATAGTGCAGATGTGGAACAGTTGGATGTTCTTAAACATGGTGGTTTTCTTTTAAATTTTTTTTTTTTTTTTTTTTTTTTAAAGATCCCACCACCCTGATGCTAAGCTCATACAGCCTGACACAGATGGTGAGGAATGGGATGTGTCTATGGTTGAAAGTGAGAGTCTGTCGCAGTGTGAAGAAAAGTCATGTTGATTGTGAGTCCCAAGAGGCACTGGGGTAGCTCTTAAGGGTCCTGAACATACCTGTAGAGAGGGAACTGAAAAGAAGTCTAGCTGAGGGAAGAAGCTCAACAGAGAAAACTGCTTCTATGATTTTTGTTATCAAAAAGAGTTTGTTTTAGATATTGTACTCATTTAAAGGAAGGATATCTTCTGCTTCCAGCCAACTACTGTATGTGACGAAATAACCAGTTTTGGGAAGTTTGTGTGGTGAGGTTGTTTTGTGTAGAAAATGTCTCTGTTGTCTGCAGACCTGTCCCTTTAAAACATGCACAGTCATTGGAGACACATTCCTCAGGAGCCCATTCACTGTGGAACATCCCATCCCTGAAGTAATGCAGAGATATGAGAAAGTGTGTTGTTTTGAAACACTTGCATGTTAAAATGGGATGGGCATATTTTCTTTAGGTATGTTTGTGGAAGGAAAGGGTTATTATTTTATGCACTCACTTAAGCAAAGATCTTGAAAAGTGTTGGTATCTGCATTTATGGGTAAATTCGATATTTGGTGTGAGCAACTAGTATAGATACTGCAGAGCAGGGAAATATCATCTGTGATTAGAAAGAGGCCCCCCAAAGTGGAGTGATGTTCCCAAGGTCACACAGGAAGTCTCTGGCAGAGACAGAAATTGAATACAGGTTTCCCGAGTCCTGATCCAGTGCCTTAAGAGATCTAAAAATGAGATATTCATACCAATTGCATTGACTGAATTTTCCTAACCTAATAATGCTCCTTTCAGAAATGCCTTAGGCTGTGTAACAAGAGGTTTCTTTCTTTTTGGGGTTGCACTGCATTAAAGACTCTGATCTTGAAAGTCATGGTTCACTTTTAATGGTATTGCATAAACAAAGGGTGCTACCTTTGTGTGGTGGAAGTAGTGGATGTTCAGCTTCAAAATATCAACTCTTCTGCATTTTGGAGGCTTTTAGCCTCCAACGCCTAGGAAAACTCTGTTGGGGTGTCAGATTACAACCGATGACTTCTAGATAGAGCTAGACTGGGAGAGTACTGTAATTTCTGATTTAGTTTTTTACTATTTTCAGGGAGCCTTGTTAGCAAACCTATTGTGAGTTTTCTGCTGGCAGTATCTATCACCTGAATTCTCCTTTTCTGGATTTCATAGCTTACTCCAAAATAGTCTCTTGAGTATGAAATTCTCTTTTTAATAAAATACCATCTTTCAAGCTGATGATTATTGGCATTAGGCCTCGTTTGCCTCTCTTGGGCACATTTCAGTCTCCAGTATTTTGTTTTCACTGAGTTTTACTGCTTTAACTTTTTTCACTTTTAAGTTGTCTAATAATGTAAGCTCTCCTGTGATCCTGTCAGCCTTATTCTACTTAAAACCAAGCTCGATCACTTGGCAGATTTTCCCAAATGCTCAGGTTCTGATAATATCCTCTTGACTCTCAGAAAAGTGCAGTAAGAGTGACTTTTTCTTTTTTCTGTGGCCATATTTTGCATTTTGTCTCTTTGAAGCATTTTCTGTTACGAGTCAGTTGCTTCAGGTGGGATGTTCAGAGAGTCCTGCCTAAGCATGGGCTTTCCTCAGGACAATTTTTTATTCCTAAATCTTCCTTTTGTCCTTCATTTAACAGGAAAAATCTGCAAATATACTGTAGGAGGTAGTGAATGGAGTTTAGTCTGAAGGTGCTCAGAGCTTCTTAGTGTGCTCCTTTAATTTGTACATACGTGGGTAGTGAGGATGATTATAATAACTAGAAAAATACTTATTTACATCTGTTTCAGTATAGTGAAATAGGTTGCAATTAATTAGGAAGTTTCTGGTGTGGTCAAAATCATCATATAGGAAGAATGCAAACACATGATTTCCAAAGAGACATTTAATTCCATATGGGTTGCACCCTCTCCCAGCTAGGGACTAATTGTAACTTTTAAAGAAGATGTGATTTTTATCTATTTAAAAAAAAAAAAAAGAAAAGAAAAAGCAAGAAAAACCCAACCTCTGTGCATACCCCCATTTTCAATACTGAAGAAATATAAATGATTTTAATTTAAACTTTTCTTTCATTACTTTGCTCAAGTTGAGAGAGTGCTTTGATCAACGTTCAAGTTATATAATTTATTAGAGTAAAGGGAAGAGGATAACCTTCAGATGTCTTCTGTGGTAAAGCACTGATGCTGAAAATGTTAAATGTTTGCAGACTGAGAGCATGCTTGGATGAGAAAACCAAGAAAAGAATAAACAAAATGTGACATGTTTTATTTTGTTATTTATCCACTAGTAAAAATGCACAACAAAAGTAAATATAAATCATATCTTATTCAAAACACTGGCATGAGTTGTCTGGAATGCACCTCTTTGTGGTGGTGTCCTGCCACACCATATATGATGTCAAAACATATGTAGTTAGCTTTAAGGTTGTCAGTACAGCAATTTTGCTAAATCCATCTAGCTTCTTAATATATACATTGTAAATCCAGGGAAGGACGCTTGTATATCCTTATTGACATATGTCATAGACTGTGCTGTTCTGCTGCAGCTCTGCAGATTAGGGGCTCTGGCTCTGTTTTCTGTAGCCTACTGCTTCTTTCCTAAAGGTGTTTCACTTGGTTTTCCTTCTTACAACTGTGGTGTAAATCTGAGTGCCTGAATCCATAATTCCATGGCTGCTGGTGCTGACAGAGTAATTAGGAGCAAGAGCATTCAGATTTGCATTTCTGATTTCTTGTGGGGACACAATTTAAACCAGCTGAAAATGCTGTGTGTAAACAGCTGATAGGACAAGGAAGTGAGAGGGTAATGCACTATATGGCATGGTGGTATGGGTCTTTGGAAAACCCCTTCCGTGAGCTGCAAAAATAACTTGAGGGACAGCTTCCCTCTGAATGGCATGACCTTTCCTCTGATGCCTAATGAGCAAGTTGAGATGAGAATAGTTGGCCTTTTCCCAAGTGCTACTGAGCATCAGCTCGGGGACAGAAATCTCACATCCTGTGAAATATGACATTAGAACTTGGGTATTTTAGAGAGGAAAAATTACAATGCAAAGTGAGAAAATGCTTAGGTCATTCAGTGAATGGCATGTTTTGCTGCACAGTGTTTAGAATTCAGTGCTAGCCTATGCAAGAAGTATTGGCCTTGGAAGATGAAGGTGAAGTTGCACCTGAGAAGTTCTGGTGCATGGTTTTGGTTGTTTCCTTAGTGGGAGCTGCTCAGGATCACAGCAATCACTTATACAGCTGATACCTGCTGGGACTGAATCTGTTCAGATGGTGGGTGCCTCCATCATCCATGTGTCAAACCTCTTATTGTTGCTTGACTGTTTGCTGGGGTGATTTAGTGCAGACCTGATCTTATGCTTCTGTGTACTATAACTTCAAAAGCTGGACCTGTGATGGGTTCCTGAAAATGTTCAGAATTTGTTTGAAAGTTATAGAAATGGAGGATAGGCGGAGGACAATGCAACTCTCTGCTAAAGTTAGTAGGAGGAAAAGACTTGGAACACGTGGTATCACTACCTCTGTAACAAAGCTGCATACAAACTAAAGTAATATTTTAGTGGACAGTGGAAAATGGTAATATTTCATCTGCAAGTAGAGGAAAGGAGGAAGAAAACCTAGTAAAATGTGGCTTAATTCTGGGCATAGGTGGGACTTCCCTGGAGTTGTGTTTTAGGGTCTCACAGGACATGGAACCAAAACTACAGGCTTGAGATGCAGACGATTAAAGGCCAGGAGAGATTAGGATATGATTTGACTGGCTTGTCTGTTTTGTGCCCAGATTGAAGGCTTTGTTTAGTTCCATTAGGTTATCTTACAGCTTTATCAGTTTTGAACTTAAGACATTTCAAAGCTTGAATTATTTAAACCTTTGAAATTTAGGGCTATGCTTTCCCTAGTTCCTCTTTCACCCTTCTCTGTCTCCATAGAGTGCTACTGAGCTTTCTTAGTCTCCATGCTTTCCAAGCTTCCAATCAGACTTTCCTTTATAATCCTTTATTTGACAGGATTACATTGTGAAGATCTGTTACTGAAGTTGTCAGTTTCACCAGCTGTATTGTTCCCACTATTGCAGGTGAGGGTTACGAATTTATTTGAAAAGGTCTGGACTCATTTATTCCTCTTCAGCTCCTTCATAGTTTCCAAAGTCTTCTCTGTGGTGTCATTCCATGATGGGGTATTTTCCAGTTGATGAAATGACAGTGAAAATACATTAGTAGAGATATGCAAGATAAATGAAGACTTAAAAGGTTTGTGATGTGTTTTGTAAAATAAAATGTAATTTTTTTTCCTGTCCTCCCTGATTGTGGAACAATCTGTTTCATCAAGTTCTCTTTTTTGTTTTTTAAGACAGATTTTAGATTAAACCTTGTAGAATGTGACTTAACAACTTTTTGAAATTAGTTGTCAGTCTTAACTCTATATCCACCCATGTATATTTTATTCTTATATTCTACTTCAATATTGTTCAATTTTTTCTCTTGTTTCCTGCAGCACATAATTTTCTGATCAGTTATGGTGTTGGACAGTTTTGCCAAGAAATTTGTAAAAACCTCTTGGTTTTGGATTTATGTAAGGGAATATAGCTGTTGTAACTGTCTGGTACTCCATAATTTCTTTCAGTGATGCTTCTAGTAGCTTCTGGTGTGAAATATACTCAAATGCTTCAAATTCCAGTCCCATGGGTGGAGTTTCTCCCTGTATTTCCTCACTTTCATCAGCTTTGTCTTTGTGCCCTTTGATTTTATGAATAGTGAGATTAAAAAAAAAGAGTTCTTAATCTCTCTGAAAATAAAGTGATTCTGTACGAGTGGTTACATAGTAAATTAACTGCAAATTCAGAATATTGGATGTCTATGTGTGTGAGAGGAACAGACCAAATGAAACTTAGGTCAGAACAGGGTACATTTGGAAATGGTGTTTTCATTCCAATATTTTAAATAAAGGGGGAAACATCAACGTCAGTTAAGATGGAAGTAAATGGGTATTTGTTTTTTTGGGGGAGCAAATGCAACACTGGCTGAGTTATGAAGGGAAGAAAGCAACCTTTTGATGACTCAACTAAAGAGAGGAAAATAATTCACTATGAACAGCTGTGTTTTGGAACTTCATAGATTTCATGCTGCTACTTGACATATTGAGGGATTTTTGAAGCTATTTCAGTTTAACTCAGGCTCTAGAATTTGGTGTGCAGTATCTATATGTGAGGGGAAGCAAAAGAAATTCCCTCTTTTCACAAGTCCAGGGGAAACAGAGCTGCCCCTTCCTACTTCTTAACTTAAATCACAGACAGATTGGATTTGCAAAGGGGTCTCATCACAGTCGTCTTTGTGTGCACAGATTTACATGTGTAAACACCTTCAAATTCATTTTTTATGCACTAGGCCTTAAGACTGTTATTTGTATGTGTGCTTTAAAATTATTATCCACTGAGATTATCTCAGAGTTTATGCCCCAAACTTGTTCACTGGGATACATATCTTCTTGATACGTCTTGGTTCTGTTCCTCTCTGTCTGTGAGTATTGGGAAGATGTTATACTGTGGATGAGGGAATGTGGATTATTAGCTGCTTTAAATGTCTGAGGGTGGCAGAATCAGTGTTACTTAATAGCTGTTGCTTGTTGTCTTGTACTACTTAAAACTAATCATCCAGATAACTCCGTTGGTAGCAGTTCCATTGTAAGTGTCTACAGAAAACGGAGTCAAACTTCCCAATAGTGAGGGACACTCGTGAACAACTCCCTCCAAGCACTAAACTGTGTGAGCAGAGGAACATCTGCAGTGCCTTATGCTTGGACTTAAGGGAACAGATTTGGAAATCTGCACATTTCCACTAGGCCCATTACAATTGTGTGGCATGGGGCTGGGCAGTGTTTTGGTGGTTGTGTATTTCAACACAGATTTCAACAGGAGAGCAAGGATTTCTTTTCATGTTTATGTAGGGTAACTATTCAGTTATTTGGATCTGGTTCTCTACCTGCTGATCTGCATTTTATGTTGGCAGTAAATTCACTTCAGAGGAATTTTGTCTTGAGCCTTGCTTGTCTAGGTAAAGTTTTGGATCATTTCATTATTATTTTTCTTAAACCAAATTCATAAAGTGATAGAGCTTTTGCCTAGCTGAGCTACAGAAATGGATATTTAAATTACAATTACTTATTCCCATGCAAGGGACACGTAAGGCATCAGTTTTTTATTTTAGGTAGAAGTCTGTAAAATCACTCTGTAAAACGGTACAAAAACTGAGTGGTGTATTAAAGTTGAAATCTGGCCTCTTTCTGTCTTCAGTCAAACTGAAATGATACACTTCAACAGTAAAAAAAAAAAACAAAAACAAAAACAAAAACAAAAAAACCAGTCATGCTTTCACTTCATAGAAGTGGATAAATGAGTGTTGGAGCAATGTTGGGAACACGATCTTCCCCTCCCTGGAATGGCACAGACGTGGGACTGCAGAGCTGCATTCCTCTGGAGTGGGACAGAACTGGAGATGGGGACACTTGTTTGTACTGACTTACTGATTTGTGCAGTGGGGGAGGAAGCACTTGTGGTACTCAGTTGAAAGAGTTTGGGGCCAGGAGGTGAGGAGCCTGAAGAATGGATTGAATCTGAAATTTCACATTGAATATTTGTAGGTTGACAGGTTGGAAGAAGGGGTCTTCTTAGGAGTCCATCTGGGTAAAAGTCCTGAATTGCAGTAGTGCCTTATTTTGAGAAGAAAGTAGGATGGAGGGAAGTTGTGCTGGAGCAAATGTGGTCCTCAGCCTGCTCTGAGGTGCTGGTTACCCTGTCAAAGGGCAGGTGACAGGCTCCTTCCTGCATTCCAACAGGTGACATGATAGTGGCCTCTTCCAGGCTTTTGTGTTTGTTTGTTTTTTTCAAAATCTGCGCATCCCTGGAGAAGTGGAAGCTGGAGGGAATTGATGAGGATGCTTGCAAGCTGCTGGGGAGAGTTCAATGGAAAGGAGAGGGTGAACCCAATTATCAAGGTTGGAAAAGACCTCCAAGATCATCTAGTCCAACCAGCCACCTACAATCAGTATTTCTCACTAAACCGTGCCACTTAGTATAGCATCTAAATGTTTCTTGGGCACCTCCAGGGATGGTGACTCCACCACCTCTCTGGGTAGCCCCTTCTAGAGCCTAACCAATCTTTCAGAGAAGAAATTTTTCCTAATGTGCAATCTGAATCTCACCTGGTGCAGCTTGAGGTCGTTCACTCTTATCCTGTTGCTAGTTAATGGGATAAGAGGCTGAGCCTAACCTCATCACAACCTCTTTTCAGGGAGTTGTAGAGGGCAATCTGTCCCTGTATGTAGATGGCCTCTGCTGGTCCTGAGCTATTTTAAATTGAATTTCAAAGGCTCCCCCGTATCTCACTGGTCTGGGCCCAAAGTACGGGGTCATGTGGCTTGCAGGGCTCTGCTAGGAGAGACCAGGACCCAGCATGGAATGTGTGAACGGGTAGCCACCCTCAGAAATGAAAGTCACTCCTTCCACACACACTGATGGGATAGGAACACTTCAGCTGCATATGCACACAAACAATATGCTCTAGGGAAAGACCACAAGTATGCTAAAAATCATAATCTGGTAAACTTGGATGCTTTTAAAGCACAAATGTCCTGTCATTGCTTTTCATAACAAAAATGATTGCTTAGGTCTTTGCCACAGCTTAACTATTTCCTATGTAAACATCAACAAAACTGATGATTATTTTCAACACTTAATGTGCCTATGCAATGCAAATAAATGTTTTGGCACCCAATCCTTGCTTGTGATTTTGCTAATAGGAACCTACAGCGCAAAACTGTTGTTTGGTTAGACAGCTGAAAAATGCTGATTAGTTGTACAGATATGGAGTCTCCTTTTCCAGACCATTTTCCATTTCTGAAACTTATTTTGTTATCATCATTTTAATCTTTCCAGTGCAATCAGAAATCTCTTTCCAAACTTTTTAGCCCATCTTCTCTTAAAGACCTAAGTAGTTTATTGATTCTCCATTCATTTCTACTCAAGACCCAAACCAGCTGCAGGCTTTGCTTTCCTTCTCTTCTTTCCCTTCCTCCCAGATTCAAACCCCGCAGTCTTGGATCTTGGCTAGAAAGTGCTGTGGCTCTGTTTTTTCTTTTTTTTTTTTTTTTCTTTTTCTTTTTAATTTTTTATTTTTGCTGTGTGGGTTCTGAGAGATGTGAGTAGAGGAGTAATTGGGAACTGGATCTCTGTGTTTGCCTGTACTGTTTTGCAACAAGAAGCAGCTGTTATGGAGTACCTGGCTGCTTAGTGGGGCTGTTTTGGTTCATGCCTGGTTAAGCACCTATGGGTACTACTTCATCCTAGCACGGTCAGGATTTATCTGAATTATTTTCTTCACCAGTCCTGTGCAATGTGAGATGCCTTTTCTGGACAATATTTCTGGATGCACTGTTTCTGGTGATCTTAATAACTTCTGCTATTGTTCCCATATACATATCACTTTCCTAAGGCTTCAGGTTTCTACTGCTATTCAGATCATATTAAACGTGCTTTTTCCTTTTTAAATACTAACATCCAGGATTAATTTAATCCCACATTTTTTCCTGGATAACTTAAAGTTTTGGATGAATCACTCCCAAAAAACTGAGAACATGTCCAAACCTCAGCCTAAACATCAGATTGAAACAGAATTCAATAGGTTTGGATAAAAGCCTGCTCCCAGACCCCCCTCACAGCATACACTGAGTCAAAGTTGAATCTGTTGTAACAAGTCTGCCAGACCTGCTGCAATGTCTACAGCCTATTCAGCTCTCCTGTGTATGGGAGTTTTCTCTGTGCGCTCTGTATTTGAAGCATCTCACACACAGACAAACGAAAGGGCTGAGATTTAGACAGAATTAGTTAGAAAATTGAGGAGGAATTACTGGAAGCTGATGCTACCAATTTATAGCTTAATTTTCTTGCTGGTAAGACTTGCTTGGTACCTTGTGCTCCAGCTCTTTTAGATGAAGAAAATTGGGAAGCAATTGGAGCTCCCCACCAAGAGAAACCTTGGGAGAGGAAACCTGAAGGCACCAGGCACAGTCAGCAACCAAGACTGACATATGTTTGGTTTTAAAACATCCGCAAAATTGAAAAAATCTCATAAATCTCTAAAGCTGAAGTAGGGGCACCACATGACCGTTAATCTGTTTCCCAGTTTCTTGGGAATTCTGTGGATTTTCTCTTAGCTCTAAACCCTGGCAGCTCTTTTTATACATGTCAGAAAGTAATTTCGTTGCTTCTTAATTGCCCTTTTATTGATTTGTGTTATTATCCTTTCCTTCAATGTGGAAAACGTGCCCTAGCTCATTTTTTGAGGAGAGATCTGAAGAACCAAAAGCAGCTCTATGTTGCATATAAAATGGTATTATTGTAAGCAATATGTATGTATTTAGCTGTAAATCAGCAGAAAGGTGTATACTTTTGTTACAGTAAAGCAGAACAAAATGGTAGGTCACCTAATAAGGGTGAAAGGAGCACATTAGAATTCAATGGAGTTGCTAAAAGTGAAAAAGAAAGGTAAGAGTTGAAAAGACATTTGCAGTTTCAGTGAAAGGGAGATAACTCTACTAGGGTGAGCTTAAATTTTGTCGAAAAAGGAAGATTTACCCAAACCAGGAATAGGAACAGAAAGATAGTACCAAAAACAAGTGTTAAAAAGGAGAGAAGGAAAACCTTCAAAGAATTCAGAGTTACTTGAGTTGCACTAACTTTGCGATCCACTACCAAGAGAGATGTTCTTGTTACATTGTAAACATCAGGTTTTTTTATTTTTTGTACTCCAGGAGTAGGAGAAATTCATTTACTTCCTTTACTTCCTTTTGTTGAAATTGGAATGGGTTTATTGTAGGGCTGCTGTCTTTTTTTTTCTCCTGGACTGTTTCTGCTCATGTTGAGAGCCTTTCTCCTGCTTTGTATGAATTTTTCAGTCTCCTTTTCCAAAACATTTTTACTTTTTCACCTCACTTGTTGGTGGGAATCCTCTTTCTCTGCCTTTCATATGTTCTGCTTCCAACTATGGAAAATGTGCTATTTTCCTTCTCTTTTTCCACTCTTGGAGAAAGGCTGTTATCTATCACTTATCTAATTCTGACAGATTGGTTGCAGCCTTTACAGAGGTCAGAACTAGGGGTGAGATTCATGTCCATTTATTTGTGTACTGTGAGACCTGAGGAGCTCATGGCTGCTTTCTGAATTTCAAGGCAGCAAGTTGACATGGAAAAGCAAGGCAACAGGGGATTGAGCTAGTGGCAGTCATCGTTCCATGGACACGTGAACAAAGCTTCTTGCTAAAGCCAAGGAAAGTGATATAAATGGTGAGCCATGATCCTAGTGCAGCAGTGTTCTGCAGCTCATTGTCTCTCATGACAACTTTTATTCAGTCCGTGTTTATTTAGATATTCATGTCACTGTGCATATGCTGTGAGGAAATGCACTTTTAATTTATTTTGATCAAGACGTTTGGTGTGGGTTGTTGAATGCAGCGTCCTTTCCCTTAACCAAAATAAAAACCAGACTTGGTGCATGCATACAGCGCAGGGAGGAAAATGGATATAACCTTATGATAATATTTCATCTGATGGAGTTGAAGCCAGTGGTACTTGCGAGTGTTGGGCTGTGGGCCAAAATGCAGCCCCAGAGCACTTCCGGGGGTTGCGCAGAGCTGTCCTTTTGGCACCCTCCCCCTGCTCCTTCTCCCTCCTCCTTTTCCCTCTGCTCCAGAGCCCGTGCTGAGTGGTTAGGCAGATGGGAGAACTAAGTCTTGTGAGGGTGGGGAAGAACAGTGAGTTACCTGCTCCAGCAGAACTGGGGGCTTCCAGCCTGCTTATTCTTGTTACTTATTTACTATTTTAAAGTTTAACATTTGGGAAAGCCTGGGAACAGGTCTAGGTAAACGATGCACATGCTGTTAGAAGTTGTGACAAATGTTGTCTTTGGCAAGGAGAGCTCTGTAGCAGTGCCAGGGGGCAGGGGCGTGGGCACCGTTCTCAGCACTGCCTCTGCCTGTGCTTTCAAGGCTGTTGATTTTGGTGGCACCAGGGCATCAGCTCTGCTGCATTGGAAGGAGCTGATTTTAATACAGTGTTCTTAGTTGTGTAATACAATTCCTTACAGATCCTGTACCCCAAAACAGAAAGGGGGAAGTTTCATAATAAATCCTGGGAAGTACTTTGTGACAAGGCACATGGGCATCCCTGTGCTTGCAGGAGCTGCTGGCTTCCTACAGCACGGGTGCTCGCTTTGGAAGTTTTGCATTAATAAAAGTTATGGTCCTCTAGGCGCATCTCCATCTTTTCATTACAGGATGGCGTGTGGTTGTGCCAATGGTCTTGAAACCCATAAATTACTAATGCCAGACTGTTCCGATGAACAGCTTTTTGATATCCTTTACATGTTAAAAAGTACTCAGGCCTGTTGACAAAGCAAAGAAATGGTGTCAAAAATAATTTTAAAACCTTTTGACCTGTAAGGTTTAAGAGAATTAGGCACAGATTCTTTGCTTTAAGCCTCTTGGTGACAAGAAATATGGTCCTATGCCAACCAGTTTGATTGACAGTGGCGTTTGTAGTTCCAGCTGCTATTACTGTATGCTCCTTGTGTATTCCTAGTGTGCAAATATAGAAGACTATTTGTCACCTGGGCTGATGGATTATGCAGAAGTGAGACAATGTGGTTAAGATTATAAAGTATAAATGAAAAATCACAAACTTTTTGTAACTCATCAGGCAATCCTTAATACTCGTAATGAAGTATTCTTATTTTAATCAAGGGAAACTGTCGAACTTTCAAAATAAGCGAAGATTATACAGCTACCGTGGTGGGTTTTTTTATAGCTACACACTACTAACGTACATCATTGGATTTTTTGACAACCATAATAAAATGTATCGGAAAATTGATTAGTTTTAAGAGACTCTTAGCCAGCTGCTTTTATTTGTAAATGTCATGTATTCAATCATTGTAGACTCCAGCCCTTCAAGTGGAATTCTTGTCTGATTATGAACCTTTGCATAGGTAGAAAAACACTCGCTTCACATTCTTCAAACTTTTTAGCATTTTCATGTGGACTTGCATAAGTTTATTTTTATTGAAAGACCTCCCACCACTAATGAGTGTTTATTAATTTTCCACTCTGCCATAACTGCAACTTTTGTACTTCATGAGATGTGGTAAATCTGCAATAATTACCATAGATAGTTTTGTAATTAATATTTTCAGAGAATTCCAGCCTTTTGTGAGGAAAAAGAACAGAGATGTCTCACTGACTTTTGAGTAGAGAAAAGAGAATTTGCTAGGAAAAGTGTATTATCACATCCTGAAATATGCAGTAAAATTGGCATTTCCAGCATGCTGCTCTTATCTTTATTTGCTGATAGAGAGAATATCCAGATTTTTTTTTTTAAGGGAAAGGTTATGTTTAGGTTCATATTACTCAGCCTTCAGTAAGTGCAAAGTACAAGGAAAAGGGGCTGTAGCCCAATATGGCAGCATGTAATGTGTTTTAAGGAAAGCACTTTTCATATTAAGAAATTTAAATCTAAATGGTTAAAATGGATCTTAGTGAGAACTCTGAAGCTGTTCACTTTGTGAGGCTACATCCTGCTCTTCTGCTGCGCGCTGAACCCCAGCAGATGTCGATGGCAATCTCATGCCTATTTTGATGGGGGCCCCTGGCATTTCAGTATTCTTTTGCTCTACAGAGATACTGTAGCAGAGTGTTTGCTTTGTGATTAGATTCTACATTTTTTTATAATGTGATGAGCTGTGTGTGGCTGGCTTCTGGTATTTAGCAAAAAGTGTCTAGACTTACAAGTCATCAGCATAGATATGATCAGAGATATTGGTATGATTAAGATTTTATTTGGCTTCATCAATGAGTTCAATTAGATGCATTTTATTGTTTGTTCTGTTAGCTCATTGTATTTGCCTTGAATGTGTAAAATTCTCCTTCTGGACCTAAAGCTACCACATATAAAAAGAGACATATTCTCAGATGATGCATTTTAAAGTGATATTTTCAGTAGTTTATTTTAACTGGCTACAATGGCTTCTTTCATAAGTTCGAGCTACTGCTGAAGTCTTTAAATCGAGATCAGAGTGTCCGATTGCCACATTACTTGCATGTCAGTTTGTGTTTCTCACCTGTTCAGTGAAATGCTAGAAATTCATTTGCAAACATGAGTTGGAAGACAAAGGTTACGTTCACTGCATAGTTTATTGATATCATGCACCTACAGTTTGAGAATATGCAGCATTTATTAAATGCTCTGACACAGAAAAAAATCTGCAGAATGTTGCTATAATAAGACTAGGCCATAAATAATACATTTCTTAAAGAGAAGACTGGTAGCCTGGGTTCCTTCTGGGTTGGATGCTACTTTTCACTTTTAGTAGACTTGCTTTTATGCCCCAAGGAGTTTAGGTTTATGGCTAGGTGCTACGGACCAGACTATTTATGTTCTGTAGGTGAAATCACTTAAGTAAAAAAGAGAAATAAAAGACACTATAAGAGTTCTGTGGAGAAGCAGCTGTCCTTAATTTTTTTCTCTGTTCTTTGAACTAGATGAGAGCATTCACAGACTGAGGCTAAGCGAAACAATTTAAATAACATTCCTTGAGCTCCAGCTGTTACAGGCCATTGTATTTTACTCTTTCACTGTGTGTATATTGTGCTCCATAACTTTTTTATTGAAACTAGAGCAGAAAACCTAGAATGATGTTTAGTTTGTGTGTAAATCTACCAGGAGATAACTGTGCCATTGGTTGTTTACTGAAATCAATTGAATTGATTATTGAAAGAATTTGTGACTTCTCTCTTCAGTTTGTTTGAGTTCAGTACCCAGATGTGAGTTTCAGCCATGCTTCTCAGTGGTTTGATTAATTTCAGACCCTAATACCTTCAGATCGGTAAAGGAAGGCTAGTGGTCACTCATCCTGTTGTTTATTCTTGAGAAATCTGTGCTACTGCAGGCCTTTCCCAGTGCATGCAATATTTTATAATCAGCCTTGATGAAGGTGAGTTCACCTGCCCACGTGTAAAACAAGAACCCACTGGTTCATGTTTCCTGCCAGGTGGCCTTTAGGAGCATATGTCTATTTCTCTGTTTCTTATAGCTCCATCCAGCAGCCATAGAGACAATGAGAGCAGCAGCTGAACTTCACCACTTCTCTACCATTTCTCCATTACCCTTTGTAGTTATCATCATCTGTTTTATTTTTTCCCCAGGAATAACTTCTTTCTGACAAAGAAATCCTAACACAATTCTCTTTTCTGAAAAAGATTATAGATTACTACTTTTGCACATCTGCTGGTGTAATGTAGAGATCAGTACTATGTACCCTTTGATATAACATTAAAATGTTATACCTAGAACAGCTGCAAAATGTAATTGCAGTCTGCGGTGTAACTTTTTCAAGTCCCAAACCCACAATTGAGGATACGAGGTTGCTCATGAGCAAGCAATATCTAAAAATAAAGTAGTAATCTGGAATTCTTCTTTTGCTTAACCAATGGTGGTGAATTAAGAGGAATATTAAAAATTGATGTCCATGTTTGTCATCCAGTTTACAGCTTCTCATTTTTTCAATTAGAACTTAAAAAAAAAAAAAAAAAAAAAAGAAAAAGAAAAAAAAAGTCAGCATATGGAAGCAGATGTGGAGTTAACCATTTAAAGCTCTCCAAATCTTGCCAAATTCTGTTAGGACTCTGCAAGCCTGCACCTTGAGCTTCTGCAATATGAGGGCCTACAGCACAGCTAAAAGAGAGCCTGGTTAGACTATTTGGCTGATAAGATCAAATTGATGAGCTGGGACTATTGATGCAGTTCCCAAATCATGTCAGTGATGCAGCAACTGATAATTGGAGGCGCAGTGCTGTCAGTTAATGTTGAAAGACTGAAGGAGGCAACATTTCACCCTAGCTTTTGCTACTTAGGGCATTTGTGATATGCTTTACTCCATGTAGATTCTTGATTGATAGGGATAGAAAATGGGCAATCGTGACTTATTATCTTTTTTGAAACTCAGTGTAGTTTGGTGAATTTGAGAGAAGTCAGTCTGCTTCTTTGTGTATCTGCCCTTCATGAAACAATAGCTGAAGACGAGATGTTTAGAAATAGGAGGTCATTAATTCCTGGTGTTCCGTTCTTAGATTTGAATTCAAGTTATGTCAGAAGCAAAATTGTATACTATTGTACTGGAGTAACCATATTATCTGTAAAGCTGTGTGTGTGTTTTTTGCAGTGTTTTCATCATTTAGACTTATAATGAAGTGGCTCTCCAGCTATCAAAAGTTCAGTACTGTTAATCATAAATACGGATTCTCCTTTGCAGAGTTATTACATTGTTGGAATAGTATACCTTTAAAAGAATACCTAAAAAATGTATGGAGAAATGAACTCTATGGGAATCAACTATGTCTGAAGGAGGAATAGGAAATCTCCACATTGAACATACATAAAAAAAATGATGGTTTATATTCTGTATATTCCCAGTCAACAGCGCAGGAAACTGGGGGGATCAGGACTAGTTAATGGTGAGGAAATCTGGCTGCTCTAGGGAGAAGCTACAATTTATAGAGAAGGTGGGCTGTAGGAACAGAAATGTAGAGGCTCATCTGGGTTTTTATGTGTATGATATAACAAACGTTTTCTATAAATATCAGACATTACAATGGACAGTCCAGTGCCCTTTTAAAAATGACAACAAGTCAAACATGCACACAGGGTCGTAACTGAAAAAGTGAGCTTTTATTAATATGCAATTGTGTGAGTGTGAAGGGTACTAGCCCCGTTTTGTTGAGTGCTCCACTGACATTTCTTGCAGGCCAAGGCTTTCCATCATGAAACCAAGAAAAGCTGCTGTTGCTGCCTAAAAAAGCTCAGGAAATTGTGAGCATGCATACCTGGAGAGCAGCTTACAGGGCAACAGCCCTCACAGTATCATGTGCAGAAAAACCTTGTGTGCTGCAGATAGCATATTATGCTATGGAAACCCTAATTGCAAGCTACCTGCAGATGACACAGTAAGTGTCACAAAGAGAAATATGTTGGCAGTTCTGAAAGTAATGCCTCCTATTTATTTCCATGAGAACTAAAACACATAAAAATAGTAATGCCACCTCACTGTACTCACACTCACTGTTCAATCTCCTTAAATGTTCAGTGTGTGTAGATAAATGTCAGTGGGTGCTATTTTTTTCTGCATGGAGAAATTCATGGAATCGTAGAATCCTTAGAGTTGAAAGGGACCCCTGAGGGCTGTCCAGTCCAACTCTCCTGCAATGAACAGGAACACCACAGCTAGATCAGGTTGCCCAGGGCCTTTCCAGCCTTGCCTTGAAAGTCTCCAGGGATGGGGCATCAACCACAACACTACATAATCTGCTCCAGTGCCTCACCAGCCTCACTGTAATTTTTTTTCCTTATATCTGACTTAAGTCTGCCTTCCCTGAGCTTGAAGCAATTTCCCCTTGTTCTATTGCTACAGACCCTGCTGAAGAGTCACTCCCCTTCTTTCCTGTAGCTCTCCTTTGGATACTGAAAGGCCAGCCATTATATCAGATCACTTTTCAGCATTCTCTTCTCCAGGCTGAACAGCCCCAGCTCTCTCAGCCTATCTGCGTAGGAGAGGTGTTTCATTCCATAGATCATTTTCATGGCCCTTCTCTGGACACACTCCAACAGGTCCATGTCTCTCCTGTACTGAGGACTCCACATCTGGACTCAGTACTCCAGGTGAGTCCTCACCAGCGCAGAGTAGAGGGGCAGGATTACTTCTCTTGACCATGCTTCTAATGCAACCCATGGTACTGCTGACTGAGTTGTGAGGGCATGTTTCTGGCTCATGTGCAGCTTGCCATCCACCAGCACTCCCAGGTCGTTCTTGGCAGGGCTGCTCTTAATCTTCATCCCCCAGTTTGTATTGATACTGGGAGTTGCATTGACCCAGGTGCAAAACCTTGCACTTGGATTTGTTGAACCTCATGTGGTTCACCTGAGCCCACTACTCAAGTTTGCCTAGGTCCCTCTGAAGTCAGTGACACACCTTTGCTTCATATACACTTCCATACTAGACACTGTTTTGTCAGGCTGCCTCTCTGCTGCCATCTGTCTCATGGCAACAAGATAGGAAGGTTCAACCTCTATTGCCATACCATACCACCAACATCACCTTTGACATTGTGAGCCAATATATTATAATAGGAGGCATTACTTTTAGAGCAGCCTTTGTAAATGCAGGGTACTTATTCCTTTTATTATGGTAATTTCATGTTTTCTTCCTCTCTTCCATGTACAGTTTCTTATACAATTGCAGTCTTAGAGGAAGCAGAATTATTGAGTAAAATCTGAGGGAAAAAAATGTTGGATATTGTTTTTTTTCTGGCAGAAAACAATAAATGTAGAATATAGTCGCAGTTAAAAACTGATCTTTTCTAAGAGCTCTGTTACTCGTTAGCATTCATCTGGGCAGTAGTTACCAAATCTGCATTAAAGAAAAGTAGAAAAGCAGAACTTCCTGCTATGTTTTTAAATCTTATTTTGATAGGACAACTGTGGGCACTGGACTGCAAGGAGGACACAGTGTTTTTCAAAGGAAGATATTTCCTTGCCATTAATAATTTTCCCTGTAGAACATCCAGCTACTTTCACGCTTGTTGCAGTAATGTATAAGAATACCTTACACCTGCTGACTAATTATAGCTAACACGAACCAAGCATTTCCTTCTTCAACCAAGTGACCTTGTGGCTGCTGAGTGGGTACACAAAACAGCACTAAGGCTGCTGAGCAATGTCAGTGGTAGTGGGGGAGATCTTGGGGGCCTCCACCGGTGTTCCCAGTGCTAGTGATGTGATTCGCAAATGCGTGGGTCCCAGGAGCTTTGCCTGAGCCATGAACTTGAACATCATCTTCAGATTTCCTATTGATGTTGATGCAATTCTTTCAACTTGAAATTGCTTTCTTAAAATCAAAGCTATTAGTAATGCTTATTATATATCTGTCTTAATTGAATATCCCTAACGTAGAAGTTTCTGGAGAATTCTTTGCTACCAAGATTTGAGATTCACAGTTCTGGAGGATGAAAAAGACTGTTAATGGGCAATCCAGTTCCCTAGAGGTTCTTGCATTTGGTTCAGTAACCTGTGACTGAGTTAAGTGAGCGTGGTTTTCGAATGCATAAAAGAAATTTAGTTTTATTGATCAGATGAGGATTAATTGTAGCCGCATGTTCTTGTGCAAAGAAAATGGACAAACATCCAGCTAAATGAGAAGAGGGGACAGTGGACCCTTCTGCCAAAGCTCATCTTCTGAAAGGAATGGAACTCAAAAATGTGAGAAGAAAAAGTCAAGAGTAAACCATCTTCAGCATTCACTGAAGAAGGGAGTATTTTATAACTTCCTGGATCTGGGCTTGCGTAATGGAGCATAACAAGTTTTGGAAGACTGGGGCCAAGTTCCTTTGGCAGAAGTGTTGTAGGGAAATGTGCAACTATCTGTTGTTAATCCTGTAACTGAAGGATGCCATTGCTTTGGTTAGAAGAGACATTAAATGTATTCCTAGCACTGTTAGTGGGTCTTCTTCCTGCTTTGTGAAAACTTCAGATTAATACTGTCTCATTCTTCTGTTTGTGTGATGGACAGGGCTTCTAACTCTACCTATACTTAAGGTTGCTTAATGCTTTCAGCCAGAAGGTCATGCTTTTAAATGTCTGTGCTAGCTCTGCCAAAGTTTAAATAGTTTCGGCTGAGATTTTCCAGATGAGTGTCTTCATTTAGGAGAGGTGATGTTGGGGGGGATTTGAGCCAATCTTAAATCAGTTGCTTCTCAGAAGAAAACACCATCGTTTTGTTCATATTACAAAGGGAAAATGTCTTGCTTTGTTGGAAAACCTTTACAGTCTCTGTGCTTTTCCATTTGAGGTTTGGCAGGCAGTGTTTGATTGTACTTGGGGACAGAAGTAAATAATAAAGCAATGAAAGACTTCACCTTAAAGAGATGATATTTGTAATGCTTGTTTTATGAGGTTAATTTAACTGGCACTGAAAACCTTAACTCTGGACTTTTCATGCATTTTTGAGTGCTTGATGTAGAGATTTTTACTTTTAAAATGTGACTAATTAGATTTTTCTTTACAAAGTGAGCTAGGGAAAGTCTCGTCAAAGTGTATCACCTTGACACCTAGGTTTTCCACTTGTTCTTCCAGTAGGGAAGACACAGGAATGGGGCTGTGCTTGTGGACCACAGCAGAATAAGACTATGTCTACTTTGGAAGAGGAAATTAGAGCTCTTGCTGAAAAACTCAGGACTGCTGACACATAGAGCTTTTAGGATTTACGCCAAGCTCTGGCTGGATAGGTGTCTTAGGCACAAGTGTTCTTCCTCCTTTCTTGCCTGATCAGAAATACCGCACTTTAATATTCTCCAGTTTATCCTCTTTCCAAATGAAGTTTAGAGTGGAAAGCTCTTAAAAGAAAGTTTCTGTCAGTCTTGGGGTCAGGAGTTAAGTTTATTCCTTCCTTACACGTATCATGTGATTTTGGCAAATCTTCATATACTTTTGTTCCTTATTTTCTTCATGTATGTAAGGAAACAATTAGTAATGATGAAGCAGAGTGATTGCATTGGCAGTGTTTGAGTGCTATAGTGGAGGTGGGGTTGGCTGTATGTGTAAGAAGATGCATGGAGGAAAAGAGAGGAGGGCCGCAGGAAAAGACATCTGTGTTCCTAGAGAAAAGGATTACATATCCTAGCCAGGGTATTTCTCAGCTAAACCACAGCTCGTACAGATGCATTGCTCTTTGCACTAGTGAGGAGCTGAGGATAGCTGCTTTCCCATGGCAGGCAATGCTATTTTGTCTTGTCCAATTGTAAGAATTTCAGCTTTTTTACTCTCCAGTAACAGAGGCTTTAAACCTGGTAAGGTGACAAGAAAAGCACAGCAGGAATACAGGGCAGCGGTTTCCATTTCTAACTAAACTATCAGAACTTGTATAAAATTGGGTTCTTATCTTGAGTCATTCTTTCCCTGAATATTATTTTTGGAAGAATCATATGATTGTTTCACTTTTTTAAAGATTGTAATGGAGAATGCACAGCAGTCTGCAGGCTTATCAGTTTGATCTAGTGTATTTGCCAGGAGCGTACTTGAAATATTCTTGATTTCTTACCCCCCTTTTTTCTCCTCCCCCTCTGCAAGTTTCTGGGTTGTAGAGACTGCAGCCTAAGTAGAATTACAAGATATCTGAATGTATTCCATTAATTTCTTAAATATGGTTATGCAAAACAGTTTTCAAACAAACAGTGAGGGTGTTTATTTCACAGTGCAGTGACAGAGCACCGGCACAGGCTGCCCAGAGAAGCAGTGTGGTTTCTTTCTCTGGAGTCATTCAAGACCCACCTGGACACCTACCTGCGCAACCTGGGCTAGGGAGCTGCTTTGGCAGGGGGTTGGACTAGATGATATCTAGAGGTCCCTTTCAACCTCTACAATTCTGTGATTCTGTGAAACCATTCAACAAAAGGTCACTGTTTAGCTGGTGAAGAAAAGTGTTTTATTCCTTGAGTGCATGTATCAATTTGAACTCTGATTATAGCTGTCTTAATTACTTTCTTTTTATAAAGAAAAGCCTTTTTCAGAGTTTTTCAGATGCTTCACCTGAGTCTCAGCTAAGTCCGAACTGTAAGAGTCTGGGGCAAAGACTGCACTATTGCTGTCTGCCTGTGTAGTGCCTGAAAAGATCAGGTAAAGCATAAATGGGAAAAAAAAAAAAAAAAGCTCTAATAACGAGTCTGGACTCTTAAGAGTGTTTATTCTAGTGAGAAAGGGGTATACTTCTCATTTAATCCAACAGATTAAAGAACCAGTGCATATTTGAATTTCCTTTTCATTGCTTCTCCCTAGCTGGGCATGCTTGGAGGTGGGAACTTGGACTACAAGCGTATTTACTTAGTTTTGTATGTGTGGTACATTAACTTTATATTCTGGTAAGACTGAAGCAGAAAGGTAGGAAGGTTTTTCCAGGTTCACTGAGTTGAACCATGACCTGGAAGTCCAATAAAGGAAGGAGTGGTTTGGAGCCAGAGCATCCTGCCTTTTTTTTTTTTTTTTTCTCCCAGACCTCTCCTTCCACCCCTTCAATAAGCTTTGTTCTCTGTTTGCTACTGTTGCTTTTAATACAATTGTTCATTGCTTTTCAAGGGAGGGAATTAGAAATAGCTGAAGATGTGTGATACCAAATAGCTGTTACCAGTGGCTAACTGGCTTCCTTGAGTCTCTATGTGGCCTTTTCTGAGCATGATAAGACTGTCACAGCTTGCTCTGTTCCCACCCAATGGATTTGCAATTAAATATATGAGGTTGGGCCTTCACTCAACAAAGTGTGTATGCATTTGTTTAATCTGATGTAGGCAAACTTTGGCTGAAATCTATTGCATCACTTTTATTTGTAAGATAAAAAAATATCTTGTTTAGCTGTGACAGGCTCTATACTTACTGGGGCAATAATACAGAGCTGGATTATTAGTTGATTTCTCTCCCTCCTCTTGCTAAAATTACCCCCTAAAAAAGGGCTGGTAGAAGATCTTGTATTTCCAGCAGTCTGATAACTGTTATTATTTGCAAACCGATTTGGGGTTACTGTTTCTTGGCTTCTTTGTGCTTCTTTGCTCTTTGGGGACAGGACTGTCTTTAGTGTGACTGCACGTAATTGCAATTTTTAGGTGCATGCAGCCTTGATGAGGGCTCATAGGCACAAACATTGTATTAGGAGTGAGACAGACGCTGTTACTGACACAAGATGTCTATTCAGACTGCCTCTTACTTCTTGCCTCCATGTTTAGCACATACACAGCCTGCTGGGTCTTGATAGGAGGAGATGTGCTTGCCGAGTGTCCTGGCAAAGGGTCTAATTCTCTGTTTGCAAAGGCATCTATTGTCATTTTCTCTGGTTCAGCATACTTAGAATGGGGGCAGGAGGGTGCATTCATATATGAATGTATCTGCTAACACCTATGCCAGAGCTGTTTGCAGTCCACTGTTGTTGCAGACTGAGGTTGGTAAGGAGTTTCTGAAACACGAGGATTGTTTCCATCAAAGCATGTAACATTTCCACGGGAGTTCTGCTGCAAGCACTAATAACAGATAAAACTTTCTTCAATTGTTATTTCTACGTTTTGATTGCAAGTTCATTTGTGGAGCCAGTTGTCATATGTCACAAAATCTGATTGATTGAACAGTTAATCCTTGAGAGATTCCCTTTGAAATGTTGCCAGGGTCAAACAAGGACAGTGCCCATGTGTCCGTGTCATGGAAATTACTTATTTTGCCATTTTAATCTACCCTCATGTAGCTGCAAATGTGCAGAATTTTCTGGTCTCCTCTTACATAATGTGAACATTCCACAAAAATACTAGTTACAGTAATTCATGTTCTACTTTGTGTTTATGGAATACAGAAAAATGTTTGACCTTGAAGGTGATCAGTAAGTGAGGATAACCTTTATAAGCTACATTGTTTGTTTGTTTTTTCAGTTCTGAACTGTTTGTGGAACAGGTTCTATTATGGGAAAGAAAAATATTGTGAAGAACTTGAGAAAGTCAGTTAATTCCACGTTTTCTATGAGGGTTGATATTGTGGCTTCAGTTAAGAGACTATTAATATAAGCAGACCACCCCAGATATGTAAGTAGTTCTTCAAGATGCGCCTTCTCAATCTTATTATGCTAATTGAGAGAAATGAAATGTTTTTGTGCAGGGCAATAAAAGCTGTGTGTTGCTGATGTTCCAGAAGGTAAATGGAAGTCTAATTTTTCTGATGTGCCTAATCTGGACAATGCAGAGCTTATATAATGTCAGTGTCTGACCTGAGGCACCTCACTGATGGTTTTGCTTTGCATTGGTCAATAATTCAGTTGTCCACCAAAGCTTCGTAACAATTTTATGCCAAACTTTGTGAAACAAACAGGGAAATATTGACCCATTCAGGGTTGTGAGAAATTATTTAAAATTTCTTTCTTAGGCATTGATATCCTATTATTCTCTGAAGTGGAATGAGTGTCCTCCTGAGACCTTGTCACAGTATGCAGGTTTTCCTAGGTGACTCTGTGGAATAGATAACCTCTTGTGTCAGATATTTGGTCAGCTCTCGTGTCTGAACAGAGGCAAGGGCTGTGTACCCTTCCTGGCTATGTGACGAGATGATCCTTGTGCTGTGGATGGCATTTTGTGCTGCATTCCAGGAACGTGGTTGCTCTTGACAGCTGTCACATATCACGTATATCCACTGAACTGTACCAACAAAGCAATATGGGAAACAAGAAATACACAAGAAAATATCCATAACTTGCTCCCTGTAACCCCGGTTAATCAAAATGTGCTTTTTCATAAGATGAAGGGAAATAATCTCAACAAGCTGCAATCAACACTGAACCAGAGAGGAAATTTAATTATAGAAAATGACTGAAAATGGCCAGAATGAATATCTCCATCCTTCATGGAATTTTATTGCTCAGGTGCATTCCCTGTTGTCCTGATGGGGCTTCCTTTGAAAAAATGTTGCATCTTTGTCTTATTGCATCTATTCTTCTATTGAAGATATAGAAGATATAGAAAAATCATACTGAAGATATAGAAAAACTGGCAGCTGATGTTTTGCTGTAACAATGCAGTAGGAATCAAAATGTGCCAGGAAGATTGCAATGCAGTGTGGAGTGTTCTACCCAAGTGTATTTTTGTTGGACCCCTGTGCAATCTCTTCTGTACTGATGCTGTTGTACTGGTTTTAGAAATTGAGTTTATCAAGCTTAGATGAAATGTAATTGTCACCATTTAGGTAACTAAGAAATTGGCTCGGGGGGGAAATCCCCAACTCAATTTAATTACATGGGGATTTCTGTACTCCCCATTTCTTTGCTTTTAAGCGGGTATGACATTCTGCTTGGGGGAAATTGTATTTGAATTACTTTTACTACAAGCCAGAATCATGCGTGATTTAGAGGGAGCAATATTTGAGCAGCAGTCTGCGTTGTAATGATAAAGGAAAAGATATAAAATGCAGTCAAAGCTATCAGTAAAGGCACCACTGCCAACTCTAAAGAGCACCTCGTTGGGTATTAAAGGACACAGATATGATCCCCTTACTGAGCAGTATTTTATAGACTGGAGTTCACAGCCAAAGAAAACAGCTTTTGGAGCTTTTAGATGTCCATAAACAGCTAGATAAACACTGGGAGCCAGAACAAGAGATAAATAAGGTAGCTAAGTATCAGCTTGCCACACTGCATTTGGAGCTGCCTAAATACCCAGCAGAACTTGGAGTATATTTACACCTCATGGTTCCCATTGCTTTCCATGATTCCTGGAGGTGGCGTCCCTAAGGGCGGAGAGAGGGTCAATGGAGCAATGTCATGATATAAACTCAGGCTGTGTCCTGTCATCTGCGTAATTGCTGGGATTGCATAGTTGACCATATTTCATGCGAGTTGGCAGTGACTACTAGTCTGTAGTCAGAATGGGGATTTGGAAGAGGAGCTGCACCTATGGTCTCTGATCTCCCTCTTGTAGCGGCTGCCAGCATTCAAAGCATTGTGAACGAGTTTCATAAACAAATCTCATTAAATGTTTTTAGACGGAGGAAAGGCATGTAGCCATTAATAGAAAATTGATAAGTGGGCAACTGTTAAAAATAGCTCATTAAGAAATGGCAAGTGGAGAAATAATACGAATATGACAGCATAAAGAATATTCTACACACATACTTGAAGACTTTAGTGGTTGCCAAAAACTCTCGTGAAGTGAATGAAGAGCAAATGGGTTGTATTTCAAACACATACCATTACACTGAGCACCAGTTACATTTTATTGCTTCAGTCACATTTTTTGACTGAAGTAATAAAATTTGTAAAATATAAAGAAAAGCACAGGATTTATCTCTCCCTCCTGTCCTATTCCATCTCCCCACCTTTTCTTATTTCAAATTCAAACCAGATCTCATGGTTAATAGTATGGCACTCAGGTTATGGAGATGTTTAAAAATTGTTTGACAGATTCAAAGAAGCATGAAGTTCTGTACATAGCTAGAGTAATAAGAAATACTTTTTCATGTGAATTCTAGGGTTATTGTTTGTCTGGTGAAGCTATAGAAGAAACTAATGCAGAGCTGGGTTTCAGCTGCAGTCCTACTGCGTACCTGGTTGGTCTTGTCAGCTAGAAGGAATCAGAGGAGTAAACGCTATGGTGCATAATGATGATCCTCTCTTGAAACTTTTTGTTCTGTACTTTAATTTTGACCTATATTTAACTCAGGTTTATTCTGAATTGCTACAGTAAGTTACCTTACGCAAACTGAGATCCTGTGCAGCTATTGCTCTGTGCTGTTGCCTTGAAAAATGGAAACTATAGTCAGATACAGTTGTGCATTACCTATAAACAACTATAGGTAATTATTTTGTTTGAAAACCCATGTGTTTAAAATGGTAAAGAGTCTGCAACGTGTCCCAGAATTGTGGATAGTTCTCAGAGTACTAGTGCTTTTGAATGCTTATATTTTATTTCTTGGCTGAGTGTTATAGTTCCACCATTGAAGAACACTGAAATAACAACTGATCTCATAATATACCCAATTTGTTATAATGTTTGTGTGTTTGATTTCCATTGTCCAGAGCCAAATTTAAATATCCTTGCATGTATTCATCCATCTGCCTCTGCTACTTTTCCTTGAATACTTGGTGTGGAATAAGTTGTTTACGTCGCCTTGTTTTCCCTGAAGTCTCCTTTCATATGAATGAGGACGGAGTCTGACATGGGGTTCCCATTAAGATGAAAAGTTTTCCTAATATTCCTTATTACTGCTCTGGACTGAAAAAAAAACCCATAAAATATAACTAAGATCAATTGTTATGTCGGTTCTCCCTTCAGGTCTTTGCCCAGGGGTGGGGAACATCCTGCCTCAGTCCCCACCAGCTTGCATGTGCCATGTCTGCTGCTGGAGGGGATGAGAAGCACTCCCCCTTGTAGAGGGATTTAATGCAGTTAACAGCTGGATGCTATCTCTAGTATTTGCAAGAGGAGATTCTGAGATTGTATTTGTGAAGACTTAAGTAGCTGCAAATTTGTGTAAAACACTTTGCTTTGCAGAGTGCCATTCAACCCTAGAGAGTAACTAACCTCAGTGGGTTGTTGAGGTGTTATCCTGATTTCGCCTTGAAAAGCAGTAACTTGCTCACTTCTGAGCTAAGAGTTAGTTTTTGCATCAGGGCTGGGGTTTAGGCACTTGCATCTTGCTCTTTCTTCTTGGCCATAGCATTGTAACTGAAGTGTTCAGCTGTGTAATGTGTATTGACACAGTGGTATAACATATAGGCTAGGCTAATGAAGGATCGATAGTATCTTAGCCATTGCATATGAGTTACAAAAGGCAATCTAATATGAAAGTAACCAATATATACTCCTCTCTTATTTTCTACCCAAAAACTTTGAGGAGCAGCACTAAACACCTGAGCCAGATCTAGCTGTGCAGCTCTATTCTTTCAGATCTACCAAGGCTTTTTCTCCCTCTTCAGTTGTTGATTCCCTGATGTTCTCTGTTGAAACTCAGGAATTATTTTGTACCCAATTTATATGCTTTCATTCAGTATTTTTTTTTTTTTTTACTTAGTAGAACAGTCAAATCAGTGGTGAGCTTAAAATGAGTATTTTAATGCAACTGTGAATGCAGCCAAAAAACAGTATGTGAAAATTCCCCACAGATGCCCTGTGACTTCATTCACACTTCAGTGATTAATTGAAGTGGGTAATTCTTTTAGAAAGGTAGCATATATTTTCCTTGCTAATCTATGTGCTAATCTGTGTTCCTCTGACAACTTAATAGCCGAAGGGGTTACGTTATGGTTGTAAACCAGACAAACCATAAACACATTGCTACCTAATGAAAAGCTACTTCTTTTTTTTTTTTTCCTTTCAGATCATGCTAGCATGCATTTGTTGCATATCTGACAATATTTCTCTGCCAGTGGTGGAATATTTCATAGCTTCTCTTCATTTTAAAACTGCAAATGTTCAAATCTTTGAAGGAGGTTAGAATTTGAGAAATTCGGGCTATTTCAGTGGAAGACAAATTTTAATTCTTATTTTAAATATGAATCCAGGCTAATGCTGTGGGTCCCAGCTGAAGGCATCTCAACCATCTTTCCTGAGCATGCCATTGGGATGCAAAACAATTGTGTGGTGCAGCTTTGTGTTCTGTGAGAAATAATACGGTGGTTGTTCTTCCTTTGAACTAATGAAAAATTGAAATTTGCTTAAGTTCACTGGACTTGTATGCTCACAGAAAGCCTACCCCACCAAAAAGTAAATCAGTATGATTTGAGTCAGACTCATAAACTTCATTGGGAAGAAGAAAATTAGGACCAATGAAAGATGAGATCATTTGAACTCAGATTTTGAATATGAGGTGGGCTTTGAATGAAGCTTGTGATGACTGGAAGGAGGCAGTAGACAGAAATCTCAAGAGTGACTGTGCTCACAGAAGCAGTATTAATTGATGGTGTCTGCAGTTAGAGGTATCTACAGGGTGGTTTATTTTTCAGCAGGGAGAACTATTTCAAAAGTGCACTTCTGCATCCACAGTACTTCTGAGGACACTGAGGTTCTTTCAGGTGTTCCTAGGCATAACCTGTTCCCTGGAATTTGCTTTCTTTCACTCACAAATGCAGATTATGTTGTTTAATGGTGTGATTGATGTGATCTACTCTGTAGGATTCACGGTGGTAGGCGTGTCCCTTGCAGGGGTATGCAAGCAGGTCTGCGAGCAGTGTGTTTTCCTCCTTGCTTGTGTAATCTGTTGTTCCCCAAGCTTTTCCACCTATCTCAAGGTGCTGAGAGCCTGCTGTGAGGTGCAGAGATGGTTTCCTCCTACATCTCTAGATTTGAAGGCAGTCCTAAGGTGCACAGGTGCTGAGATCCCTTTGGTGATGGGGTGAGGTTTGGGGTTACCTGATCTGCAGCTGGGGTGGTTATCTCCTTACTGCTTCACCTTCGTCAGTTAAGTCAGACTGCCTCTTAAATGTGCTGCTAATGAATTGGAGGAGTGCAGTGTTAAGTGTATGGAAAATGTGCGCTTATAGAGTGATTATATTTCAGTCTACGTTTGTGTGCCTTATGGATCAGGACCTGCAATGCAATTCATGTTGCTGAATCCCTAGATTGTATATTCTTTTTGAATTACAATAAAAACATGCTCTGATAGAATAAACACTTATCATGATGATTTCTGGCAGTTGAGCACCCCTCCGTTCATAATAGCAGTGTCTTTTCTCCTTACAGCATCCAATTAAATAGGAGTAAAGCGATCCCTCTATTAACAACTCGTAAGCTGATGAACTCAATAGTAGAGTCATGTCTATTTTCAGAAGCTTTGTTGCTAAAAACAGACCCTTGCACTGCAGACTGCTTTAGCCTTTCCCAAAGTGACAGCATTTCATTGGAAATAGCTGGCGGAGCCTTCCTGCCCTGCTCCCCATTGTAGTGCCTGCATGAGGAAGCAGACAGCTGGAGCAGCTCGGCATTTTGAAGGTTACGATCACAGCAGTTTCGTAAGCGCTTTATTTCAGGGCTCTTCTGGCCGCGCTGGGGACAGGTGCGGTCTGGTTCTGATTTCACTGCTCTTAATTTCTTATCTGACCTGGTAGTCAATCAAGGGCATGAGAGAGGAGTGAGGGAAAGCGGGAGAGAAGCAGGCTGACACAGACAGACAGACGCGGAGTGTGGTGCAGCATCAGAGTTGTTCGCCTGGAGCCGGCAGCCCTGCCTGTCATTCAGCGTGCTTCTGTGTACTGACGCTGCCCTGTGCAAAATGGATTTCTGAGTGTTAACCAGTGTGTTCTTCTTCTCCAAAGGGTCTTCTGTAGGATTTCATTTGCAGAGCACAGAGGGCAATATCTAGGGTAATTCCGGGGCTTAGTGGCTGTGATCTTTTGTCAACTCTACTTGTGAGTGAAATTAAACTTGGTATGAGCGCCCACAGCCTGAGCTTGTGCAACACAATTCCTGGCCAATGAGTGAAAAATCATAAACCTGACAAGTATTTATGATGGGGGAGAATGACAAGTCATATTATAACAAGAATATATTCATTAAATCTATCAATTTCACAGAAACCAAGAATTCCCTCTTCAGTAAAAGGCTTTGAGTAGGTTTATAAAGTCAGATATTCTTTTATGAGATGCAACTTTTTTATACCAAAACGGTGTGTTTAAATTCAGGTCAGCGTTTTTGAAGGGAGGGAGTAACAAAAAGGGCTAGGTTAATGGGGTGTTACAGTAGCCACTCAATTTTTGAGAGGATTTTGTACAATAGCTGAGCACCAGTTCATTGCAACCACAGTCAGACCTGGGAAAACCTAATGAAAGCAAACCAGCTGGTCAACCTGCTGTCACCTTACACCTTACACCTGTCACTGCAGGATCTGGTATAGTGGGTGTAGAGCAATGGCTTCAAGCAGCATTTTTCAGCCACCTGAAAAAAGCAAAGGATGGGAAGGAGTCTGTGTAAATTTCTGCTGTGGAGGCCCTGGTGCTCACAGCCTAGTGAGTAAATCTCTCTAGATGGTGAGATATGGAGCAGTTCTCAGACATGAGGGATATAGGATTAGAGGTGTCTGGACCATCTTTAGAGCCTAATATGAATGGATAGCTAAAATGCAGCCAAAGGGAGAAAAAAGACCAAAGTAGGAGCAAAGTTCATCCATATCTGCTTTAGATGAGCATCACAAGCTGCTAAGTATAACCAGACTGGCATGAGTGGGTCATGCTGGCACCTGCTGCTGACGGAGTGAGCCCCACGCTGTTCCCAGCCCAGCGGGTGGTAGAGTTCCTGCGCAGGCTGCAGCCACTTGTGTCCCTCCTGACAACAGTGTGCTGCTGGAGCAGTGCCTGTCTGCTTTCCATCACCCCACCTGCTTCTGAGAGACTGCAAAATAGCCTTTTGTGTTGTCCAGTTTCTTTTTTTCTTTCTTTTTTTTTTTTTTTTTTTTTTTTTAGCAGTGAAAATGCCTCTTTATGATTTAAGTAATGTTTGTAATCCATGGGCTAACGCAGTTTGCAGGGAGCTGATGATCATTTTTGCACCACCGTATCTCCAGCGGTGATGTGAATGCCAGTTTTTGGGTGTGCTGGTGCTTAGACAAATTTAAACTCTCCCACGTGTGGTCTGATAGCATGAAGGGTGGAAAAAGTGTGAGGTTGACAAGTGGTAGAGGTTTTCACTGCTTAACTCCACCAAATTTGTTTTAGTAGGCAGCAACTGAGTGTCAGAGAAGCATGGGCTGGGTTGGAAAGGTTCACAGAGTCACAGAATTGTAGGGGTTGGAAGGGACCTCTAGAGATCATCTAGTCCAGCCCCCCTGCCAAAGCAGCTCCCTAGCCCAGGTTGCACAGGTAGGCGTCCAGGTGGATCTTGAATGTCTCCAGAGAAGGAGACTCCACCACCTCTCTGTGCAGCCTGTGCCAGTGCTCTGTCACCCTCACTGTAAAGAAGTTCCCACACACACTTGTGCCAAACTTCCTATGCTTCAGTTTGTGGCCATTTCCCTTTATCCTATTGCCACACACTGCTGAGAAGAGTCCAGCCTCATCCGTTTGCCTCCTGCTCCTTAGATATTTATGGATGTGGATCAGATCCCCTCTGAGTCTTCTTTTCCCAAGGCTGAACAGACCCAGGTCTCTCAGCCTTTCCTCATAAGGGAGGTGCTCCATGCCCTTTATCATCATTGTGGCCCTCCGCTGCACTTTTTCAAGGAGATCCCTGTCTTTTTTTGTACTGCGGAACCTGGAACTGGACACAATACTCTGGGTGAGGCCTCATCAGGGCAGAGTAGAGGGGCAGGATCACCTCCTTCTATCAGCTGGCCACGCCCTTTTTAATGTGCCCCAGGATCCCATTGGCATTCTTGGCCACCAGCACTCACTGCTGGCTCATGGCCAGCCTGCTATCCACCAGGACACCCAGGTTCCTCTCCTCAGAGCTCCTCTCAAGCGATTCACCCCCCAACCTGTGCTGGTGCATGCTGTTATTCCCTCCTAGGTGCCAGACTCTATATTTGCTCTTGTTAAACCTCATCTGGATCTTCTCTGCCTGACTCTCCAGCCTGTCCAGGTCTCTTTGAATGGCAGCACAGCCTTCTGGCATGTCAGCTGTTCCTCCCAGGTTTGTATCATCAGCAAACTTCCTGAAGATGAACTCTGTCCTCTCATCAAGGTCACTGATGAAGATGTTGAAGGGAGATATCACATGGCAATATTTAATGGATTTTAACATGCAGTAATTGTAAAAACAAACAAACAAACAAAAAAACCCCCAAAAACACAACAAATGATTTGTACAAGATTGTGTGGGATTCATGTTAAGTATTCATTAAGTTCAAGCCCACAGAGCTGCTCTGCACCTCTAATATTAGAACAAAATACATATTTAGAAGTATTTCAGTCAGTGAAAAAAAAACTACTTCTGTACACCCTGGAGTATTTGCTCCTCAGTGCATCTATTTACAAACAGCCTCGGCTTTGTTTTAAATTCAGCATTAGTGCAGATATCCTATCAATATAATTCATTCACCAGTCTCATAAAGACCTATAATGCCTGAAAAAGGTAAAGAAACTGAGAAATTGTAGTTAAAGCTGTAAATCTACTTTTTAAAGCAGAGTTAAAAATCTATTGTGCAAATTTATCCTTTTCAGTTAAAAATAATTTAAACCTTGAGCTATGGATGTGACATAAAACTCTTGAGTGAGCACCGGGTTGAATAGCTGTTAACCCTCCCTCAATTATATCAATTTTGTTTGTCCATGTACCCAGTCACATGAAAGTATGACTGTGTGCTTTCAAAAGAAGTGTAGAGCTCAGTCCTCCAGACCATTACTCCTTGAAGTATGAACTAGCAGTCATCCTTAAGGTGTGGAAGAGCAAAATGCAAAACTCCTTAGCTGTTCCCCTATTTCTGAACTTTCTGAAAGCTGGCAGTAATGTAGACATTGTATTATGTGGAGCATAACCTGCTTCCGTGAACTTTCCAAGTCAATGTGAGCCTTTGATGAAAACCTGGGAGCTAGATTTCTATGTCCTTGGTGTCAGAGGGCCCTTGGTGTACTTGGTGCCCCCATGAGGGTGCAGCAGACTACTCTTTGCTGCATGCTGTTGACAGTAGGATGCCAGATACCCATGTGGAGGAGATGGCTTCTGTGCAGTGTTTTGCTACTCAGAGTGCTTTTGGGCCAACTTCCCCATTTCCATTCTGGGTGCTGGTGGGCCTATTTTCCTCCTTCTGGCTCTCCTCCATAAGTGTGCTGAGCTACTGTGCCAACCAAGGAGGACTGTGTCCCAAAATATCCATGTCACCAAGTTGGGGAGTGTTTCCCCAGCAGCTTTCTGCCCCATTGGATCATCTCTGCCCTTTCCTACTGGGATGCCTAGCAGAAGAGAGCACCCTGAGGCTACAAAGCCCTGGCGAATGAGTCTAGGACTGGAGAGTAAAGGAGTTGTTTTCTGTCCATGCAAAGAGTTTGAAATAAGCTGTTGAAGTGGGCTTGCATTGCAGCCTTTCTCTTTGCAAGTCAGAGGAAGTCCAATGCACTGCAGAATCTCCTGCTACTGTGAGAAGGCTGTAGAAGAAATGCAGATTAAAAATCTCTGTATTTGTAAAACTTCTCCTAGAGGGCAAGCTTTGCCTGCCTCTGGTGCTGGTAGGAGCTGAAGGCTATTTGTGTGTGTGCCAGCATCACTTTGGCAGGCAGGTGTGCCAGCTGTGAGCCTGGGAGCATGTCATCTCTAGTTGGCTATTGCCAAAAGGTGAAAGCACATATATCTGCTTTTCTTGGATAACTGCATGCTGTGCCAGACTGCTTGGAGGTAGGTACACAGGATGGGGCAGCAGCAATGGAAGCTGGACAAATAACAGCAGCGTGCTCATCTTTGCTTTGTCTTGGTGTTCTCTGTTGGCCAACCCAAGTGAGGTTAAATAGGCAGGCAAACAGCAGTGCTGCTGATGGGTTCTGAGTGCTGCCTACATCTATATTTCATCTCCTTGCAAAGCTCACAGACTAATCCTGAGATCAGGGAACTTCCGTGTCTGGGTTTTCAAGTCCTGGGCTGTGTATGGGAGTGCCCAGAATGCACAGTGCTGGGTTGGGTCAATGCAGCTCCTGCATCATGGTGTTATGCTGGGAAGTGAAGAGCAAAGTTCTGAATTTGGGCTGAGAGAGAAAATGCAGCTCATGTACATCCCAATGGAAACAGAGCTTTCTTTCTCTTCTAGAAGGAGCCTCCGAACAGCAAAACTTAATGCATATTTAGGTTTTTGGTCTAGCATTACTGGTAAACCATTATCCATACAGAAAAATATCTGAGTGTCTTTAGCTTTTCCTCATTTTTAGTTATAATATGAAATAAAAAAAAAAATATTTAGCCAGCTTGAGTGAATTCTTTTCTCTCTCCTTAGAGGATAAACTTTTGTCAGAGTCCCTTAATGTTTTTCCTTTGGAGAAATATTCTGTAAGATTGCTCTGCTGCCCTTTTAATTTCCTTCTACCTTTTTCTGAACTTCTCCGTAGCCCCAAGGTAACACGTTAATTAAATTAGGATGAAAACTTTGTTTCAGTGCAGAAGAAGAATTGGGCTTGTTTGTTTGTTCTGTGAAGGAATTTTTATTTTTTTATTTTTGCTTTTTATCCTTCAAGGCCCTTCAGAAGTGCCACACAGAGGGAAACGTGTGCAAGCAATTCTTTGTATTCAGGGGGCTGATCTGGTTCTGGTAAAATCAACAGCTTCAGCTACCAAAGTTGGAAGTAAGAGTTCTTTTACAACAAACTACTGTACAGTATTTTACCTGCAAAGAAGTCCCAGTACAGTGGGGTTAGAGAATGCCTCCTCATCCATGGTAGTTGTCTACGCACTCAGAGTTTGCTTTTAGGATATATATCTCTACTCAAATATTATTTTTGGCTTGCAAATCTTTTTTTCTTTCTGTGTATCACTTGAAACTTCTTGCAGATTGCTGCTGCCTTAAAAAGATCCCTGCCAGTGTTCATTGCCACAGAGATGAGTCAAAGGTTAGGGGCATGCAGCCTACCAAAGTAACAAGGTGCACTCATGTGATTGCTTTAGCTTATGTACTTATTTGGATCGGTGTAAAGTTTTCCAAATGATGCATATCATAAGTGGAATCCTAGTGATGAACATTACAGACTTTGTTGCTGTATCACGGCTGTACTAGCATAAATAATTGAGAAGAACGTTGTTGTCCCAACTTTAGAGGTTCCTAATGTTTCCTAAAGTGGTATAACATCTGTCCTTGAAACAATGTACTTCGATTACATTTTTTTTTATATGGTTTCTGGTTTTGTGCATTAAGCAATTAAGGTGGGAGTTTGGAGAAATGTTGCATTGTATTTTTGCTCCTGAACAGTATTGGTCAAGGCAGTTGCTGGACCTGCAAAAAGCAAACAAAACCAGTCACAACGTCTGAATAGTTTGTAACCAAAAAGAGCCTCAAAATTTCTGTTTAACCCATTTGTGGACCATTGTACCTTGAGAAAAAAGGTTACTTTAGATAAAATGTCTTTGTGTGCTTTGAGGCTTTTTTGCTCATTTAAAATATATATTGTATTTTCACTGCTTAATTTAAATAACTGACTTCACTGTATTACTGACTGTTTATCAGGACATGCAAGGTTTATGGCACAAGTGATGGGAAAAGCAAAACACACAAGAACACATTCTCTTGTAAAGCTTGTATCATTGTTTGACTTGACTTAAAAAAAAAATTGTGGCCATAAAAATTAACCTACCCTCATTGTTAAGTGTTTGCTATGTAGGATGCCCTGAAAGTAATGCCTCCTATTTTTTTCCACAGAAACTATAACAGGTACAAAGAGCACAAAAAGTATTGGATAGAGTGAAATCTCAGTTGCTAAACTCTTTTTCAACATAATTAACATAATTAGCTGTGCATTTCCACCAGCAATGAACAAGATCTTGCAATCTGCACCAGTGGCGATGACCCACTGTCACTAGTGCTGAAAGACACCACCCACTACCTTACTGCGCTCACAGCCACTGTTTGGTCTCCATCAATGATCAGCAAGTGTCAGTGAATGTCAGCAGAAACCATTTTTTTTTTTTCTGTGTAGAGGAATTCAATTCCACCCCTTTGCTTCATACATGCTTCCATGTCAGAGGCACCATTTTATCAGACTGCCTCTCTGCTGCCACCTGTCACACAGCAACAAGATGTAGGAGAACTTTGGTGGGACGGTTCAACCTCTGCTGCCATACCACCAACAGCTGCCTCTGATGTTGGCCTCTTTTCCCAGGTAAATAACAATAGGATAAGAGATAATGGCCTTAGGTTGAACTAAGGGAGGTTAAGGTTGGATTTTAGGAAAAAAAATCATCTTAGAAAGAGTGATGAGACATTAGAACAGGCTGTCCGGGGGGGGTGGGGGGGGTGATGCAGTCACTGAGCCTGGAGGAGTTCAAGGAAAGGATAGGTGTTGCACTGAAGGACATGGTCTAGAGCAGTCACAGGCATTTGTTTGATGGTTAGACTGGTTGATGTTATTGATCTTTTCAACCTTAGTGATTCTATGGTTACTTGAAACCAGGAGCTCTGCAGCTCCTGGTAGCCCATCTCACACCTGCTGGGTTCCCATGCATCTCTGTAGGATATATGCTGTAGGAAGAGTTATGGTGCTGTGCATACTGATACAGGTCATGTCTGAGCTGTATCCAGAGGCATCAAAGAGACCTTTAAATCATGTTGTGTACCTTGCAGCACAGTGATGGGCACTGAAGGTATGGTGCAGGCTTGCCCTCCCACCCAGCATACTGCATATGTCTGTCAAGGATTTGTTTGGGCTGCTCTGTAAGCTCTGTATGTCAAATCCTTGTTAATGTGACTAGTGGGTTCAATTAAGTTGACTAAATTTTCTCATTCTTTGCAAAATACCTTTCTAAGTATGTGGACACTTGGCTCTATCCAGGCATCCTTTGTGAATCATTGGGTGTACTATGAAACTTTTTGGAATAACTATGATTGCCAGGAATGAGATGCTTCTCTACACCCAAAGCTTTTTAGGGGGTGAGGAGAGCAAACAGCAGTACACTCAGCATTGTGTACGTAATTTGAGTACTTAACACATTGACAGTCCCTCGGGAGCATCCTTTCTTTTTTGGAATCATTACCTGATTCTGAGTAACTGAGTTTTGGAAAACCTGTCCCAAGATCTCTGAAACAGTGTTCTGTGCTCTGGAAAATACTCGGAGTGATTAGGGAATATCCCAGAAGCAACAGGCTAACATTCTCCAAAACACTGTATTTTTAATTCTTTCCATGACTTGTAGTAGCTTCTACAATTTCATTTTAAAGACCTTAATGCAAAAATCTCTGCTTGCTTAATGCTGATTGCGATTACCTCATGATAGCAGATAGCAATCTGACCTGTGAGAAATACTTTCCATTTCTGCAATAAATATAGCTTTCCCCATGTAAATCAATTTACAGTTGCCCTATGAAGTCCATACAAAGTGTGCGAATGCAAGCTCCCTGCCCGCAGCATGGCTGCAAATCCACCTGTTGAGGCTGGAGCAAGGTGCTGGCCATCAGTGTGGCTGCCTTGTGCCCATGTATTGATTCAGTCAGAGCCCATGCGCTATTCTTTCTTGCCATACAGCCAGGATTGTAGGGAGGCTGAGCCTTTTCTGCCCTATTAACTTTGGCATGTTTGCTTTCCTTTTATCTCCCAGTCTCCTCTCCCCAGTAGCAAGCGTCTTGCCCTCAGTCCAGAGGATGGCCTCATGACTCCTTTGTTTAACTGCTGTTATAAGCTGCCGCACAAATTGCTTGGCAGAGGGTGATTTGTAGTGACAAGGCTTGAACCTTATCCCCAGAGATTCACCAGATACCTCTGCAATGCTTTGCATCTCTCAGGACAGGGAATGGGAAGCCCAGCTCCTGCTTTGAGCTGATCTTGCATCACCCCAGCTATTGCATAACGGCTCAGCTGTGATGTGGTGCCCCTTCTCCCCATTGCATTTGTGAGGCTCTGCTCACCAAGCAGAGGCGAGCTGGTCCCGCCTTGTTACATCTGGATCAGTGCTTGTAAGGTGATTTAAACGCAGCCCTGAAAAGTTATAGTGAATGATCAGATCAACAAAAATGATGGCCCTTTAAAATCTTTTCAGATAAATGGATAATTTGCTTAAGCAGAACACAAGGGATGAAAATTGATCTTGTTTATGCCCTAAAATGTTACAGTCTAGCTACACAGTTTACAGTTACTGAGAAAATGGCAGAATAATATGTTAGAAAATACTCCTTTCTGTATCTTGTTTTCAATTAAAATCCCATAGGTTTTATATTTCAGTTTTTCTTCTTTTATTTCTTATGCTTTTTGACTGAATCTGTGACTCAAGTTAATTTTGTGTTGTAGGTTTGTTGCTGTTCCCAAACTTGTTTAATTTCCACATTTTGACTTCTGATAAAGTTTGCATAATTTGATTTAGCTCTTTAATATCTTTTTTTTTTTTTTATCCACCTTACTTTGTTTTTAAATTATATCTGCTACCTTTTCTCCGTGCTAGGAGTACAGCAGCATTTTTTTTATTTCCTTTTTATTTATTTTATTTTCTTAGAGCCCAGTAGTTCTGTTGTTGATGGCTCATTGTCCTCTCAAGCCTTCAAGCAATAACAAAATGAACCCACCAAATCTCTTCTCCTCATTGATTTTCCCACTGTAGAAACACCTCCTTGTTGCAATGAAGAGTGTAAACCATGTGAACTCACCTGGTAGCTGTGATGTGGTTTGGCTTGGATTGGTCAACCAACTGTGGAACCACCAAGTCTATTGGGGAGCAGTAAGTCTGAAATCTGCAGCTGGATTTGGAATAAAGATTTAGTCCTTGAGCTATTAAATGTGATTTCCTGTTGTTGTGCATGACTAAATCTCAGAGACTGAACTAGTCTCTCCTAGCTGGCATGAGGTGACTTCCAGGTAAAGTGTAAATGAAGGCAAAACCTCCTCTTCCTTTGCTGCTTTGAGTAGGTTTGAATTAGAATAGAAACATGAGGAATTCAGAAAAGAATGATGGAGTTGGTGGTTTTTCCATCTTCGGTACGAGCAGAGCTGTCTTGGTATTAATAAAGTGTGAGACGTAAAGGGGCTCTTCGCACTTTGTCTTCTATACTTCATCCTTCAGAAAATAGGTTACTCCTTTGGCTTTCACTGTCCTATGGAACAGTTCATGGGTTTGTGAGTCAGTCTTATGTCATTAGATCTCTTGGTAGGCATACAGCCTCAGGACTAAAGGTACAAGAGAAATAAGAGGTTAATGCCTTTGAATACCGAGACTCCCTAACAGTCTATTGTGAATGGTTTGTTGTACTTAAAATAATCTATGCAAATGCTAAGAATTACACATAGACTTTGAGATTAAAGTAATTCAATTTACTAGGTTTCCTGTATGCTATTATTATCCTCATTTTGTCTCTTTCACACAGACTGTATTTTCAATACGCACAGCACAGCCTTAGAGTTGGAGCACTGGTCTCTTATTCTCAGTACTCTCCTCTTCTATACCTTGTCTTCACTAAGGAAACAGCGTTTGGACAAATAGGCAGACTAATTCAGATACGTCTGGAAAAAGTGAGTCTGGCCTTGGGCGTTTCTTGTAGCTTTCATATACTTTGTCAATGTATCAGTTGTTTGTATTACATCAGTGTGTAGAAGAGCCAAAAAAAGAAAAAAAAGGAAAAATCATTGCCTTGAAATACCAAAGAGCTTCTGCATAAATCTGAAAGTGTCCCTGCTTCTGATTCTCTGACAAATTGGGAATACTGAGAAATCAGCTGTGAAATGGATAGTTTGTCTAATTTCATGCTGTGCACAGATTGCCCCTTGCTCTAGGGACATTTAAGATGTTGTGCTTACTACATTTCCATGATGCCTTTCAAACATTTTTGCTGCTAAAATTGCAAGAAGTTTTTCTCTGTGTATGAAGTGCCACAAATCACCAGCACAAAAGCACAGATGTTCAATGGCTGACACACACTTGGGGCTTGGGAGTGCTTGTTTCTGCATCAAGATGTTGTCTAAATAGATAAAATAGCTAAACATTTTTTTTTTCTTTTCTGCCAGAGATCTAAAGAGATGAATGACAGGTCTTATAATAATGGTAAATATGCCTGGGGCAATGCAGAGGCCAAAGACCATGACCCTGCATTGGTAGAACACTGTTTTCTGTGAGAATCTGAAGAATTTTGAGTAGATTCAAACATGCATGGGAACATTTGAGATAGTTTTAGCTTTCTTTTTCCTTTTATTTTTTTAATTCTCTTTGTAATAACTCATAAATATTTTGGAATGCTCCTGCAGTGTGTCTAGTCCTGTGTGAAAAAATCTAAGGGGGTATATTTCAGAACTGTAACTCAAGTGTTTATAATGACTACTGTAAGTTTACAAACTCCCAAAAGCAGTGTGCTGGGTGTTTTAGAGGTGGCTAATCAAGGGAAATCCTGCTCTAGATGTATGGACTACTCTGTATGTCACAGAGGTGAGATGGGTGGAATAAAATGATGGGAAGAAAGAGTGGCACCTGCCTTGCATAGAAGGTTGAACTTTTCAGTCAGAACTTACTGGTATAGCATGAAAAGGGCACAAAAATGAATGTGATGGAGAAAGCAAATATAAGTGAGATGATACAGCCATGTCCTTCTCACTGAAAGTTTACTGATATTTCCCAGTATCACCTCTATGAGGTTTGGAGCAGAACAGAGTCTGTAAGTCTGTAGTATCAGACTCACAGCTGAGCCAGGAGTGCAAGTCCATTTAACACCAGCAAGTTGTCAGCAACTGGATCACATCATCAAAGCTGATATAAATATACCAAGGCGACTGTGATATTCGGCCTCTGAAAAGTATCATGTAAATGGATTTATCAGTCAGAAGAGAGAGCTCACAGTAATTAGATTATTTGATATCTTCCTGAATAGTGGTATAAAATTGGTGATTGGTGATTATGTCACCTTCTTTCTCAATAAAAGTTGAATTCACACAGAAGCGGAATTGCACAAAAACATTTACAATGGAAGAAATAACATACAGATCATATCAGAATGTTGACTGTTTTTTGTCAACTGAATCTGTTTGCTTAATTATGAATTTCTATGAAACTTAGATCCTCTTAGAAGAATGACCACTGACTGTTTCTTTTTTGTTTTTTTTTCACCATTTAACCTTACCTTACTGCAGCTATTTAATTACAATCAATATAGAGCAATGCTGATAACTCTACTTAGCAGTAGATTATTTATGTTCCCTGAGGCTCAAGTAATTCTTTCTAGCAGCTTGAGCACCTTAAAAATGTTTTTTACCTACATTCATACGAGCAGATATCCTCATAGTACTTCATTGGCCATTGAAGTCAGTAGGAATTCTTTCTCTAGTATCACTGGATATTGAATGGAAGCTTAAGAAATGGTGGAGGATCTGATCCTTTCATTGTAGTACATTACACGTAATATACAGGAACCTAACATGAAATCAAAGAATATCCTGAATTGGAAGGGACCCGCAAGGATCACAGAGTCCAACTTCTGACTCCACCCAAAATTCAAACTATAAGTGTGGAATTGTTATGAGAGGTACCAATGTCCCAAAGTAATGAATGGACTAAATAAATTAATGGAAATAGATTTTACTTCTTTCCAACTCAGTGAAATTGTATCATTTTGAAAATAAAAATATTTGGATGTTTTTGGAATGATTTATAAAGCAGAAGTTCTTGTTCCTTCAGATATTGTTTACATTTATATATCTTGTCAAATCTTTAGATTCTGAGGAAAATGCTGTCCTTCTACTTGTAGTTATTAATATAGCGCTTGAACATTTTCCTCATCTGAGTGCCATTGTATCTACATTGTACCTTCTTACATTGTATTTCTGAGCAAGGTGGTATTGTAGTGAAGAAACACATTAAGGTAATTTTAGGTCTGTCTTGTCTTAGCTGTGTCTGCAAATGAGCCCTACAGCAGGGGTGGTCAGCCAACATCGCTGGCAATTTTCTTCAAAGAATTTAGCATCTGGCTGTTCCCTTGTTTGTGAGGAGAAACAAACCATGAAGAGTGGCTTGCACAGGCAGAGCAGAAGGAAATGTTCATGTGGGTTCCTGTGCTTTTACAATCCACCTCAAATGCTGCTAGCCCTCAATGCTCCATCCCATGCTTGGGAAGCAGTGTGCTGGATACTTCCCCTGCTGAGTGATGGAGATGTGGTCCTTCCAAAAGGCAGCAACGCCCATCCCAGGGAATGGGTGGCTCTGGCTGTGCTGCTGAGGAGTGGGGTAGCTGCAATGACCCAGCAATGGTTTGCGGCTGCTGGAGCTCCTGTTAAGTACCGTGCTTGCTCCCTTTCACAACAGTGCTCAAAGGCTGGGGATTATAGCCAGCTTTTGGCATGTAGTTGTTATATTTTATTTGAATTTGGCTATGGATGTTTTTTAAAGTTCATCATAAGAATGCTACTATTCAGGAAGATTGATGTAACCTGCATGTTGGGTAAGCTCAGCATTTATTTCACACATGCTAATGTTCAATTTTTACTGCTTGTAGTAGGATGAAGGAAAGTGGGAACTATTAGCAGAACTTGATGGTTGTCTTCAGTTGCCTCAAATTGAATGTTTAATCATCTCTGAAACTTTGTGTAAACAATGGCCAGGGATCATTGGCTTGATCTTAATATTTCTATTGTATGTCATTATTTTGGGTATTGTCAGATTGGACTGGGCTTAGACGCATTTTCTGCTGGAGTTTTCAGTGTTTTAAAAGGTCTATTCTGAGAGAGCTCAAGCTGTTATCATTTTCATCTGCACGCATAACTTTCAATGACTGTAATGGGAAATATGGAGAGGGAACAGATTGCCTAAGAATGCTTGTCTTTTAAGCAATTAGTCTGATAAATGATCTGAGTGAGACTGGTCAGGAAGACAACGGAAAACAGGCTTATCTATGAAGAGGTACCAACTCACAGTGACCGTTCAGGATTTCTTCACAAAGGAAAAGAGGTGGAGCTTTCTTTCTCTACAATACTTATTTTCTATGGCAGTAATTTAAGCATTTGGTACTTTTGGAGCAGTCACTCTTATCCTCTGGATTTAACAAGTGGTTCTCCAGATGGAGAAATGGTAGAATCTTATCAGAGGAATTTCTGGTTCTTGTTCCATATGTTGACTGCTGAAGTATTGGTCAATGGACTGCGTGGGGTGAGTGGCATCATATAGATTCTGCAGATGCAGTATGTCTTGGGAGAATTCAGCCCCAAAGTCCTCCATTTCCAGATGCGTCCATTTCCAAAGCCCACACTGAAATGCAGATCTCATGTCAGATGTCTCATGTTACTATGAGCTGTCATTTCTATAGGAAACTACTGAAAATCAGTGAGGTTTTGCACAAATAGGTCTGGGTTATCTCCTGCTACAAACTTAAAAGAATGCTGGGAATGAAGTCCTGTTTTCTGGTTTTCTCCCATTGATTTCTCCAGAGGTCTTCAGATGCTCAGGAAAGACAAGTACTGTAAACAGTTCTACATATAAATGACAACACAATACTTGGGCTTCTAACATTAATGAATATTCAAAGTTATTTTAGTATACTTTTTTTTTTTTTATGGTTACTAGCAACAAAACTGGTCTTTTTTTTTTTTTTTCCCTCCCTGTAAAAGAACAGCTGGTTAAAAGTACATTGGCACAGTGGTTTGCTATGATTTTTTTTTCCATCAATGAAGTTTAATAAAAAGTTATTTTCCAACAAAAAATACTTGCTAATCCTCTTGCAATTTTTACGGGGAAAGCAATCAAACAAACAAATACCTAACCATGGGTGTTAAGATGGAAAGCTCAAATTTCAGTTTTTGGCATTTTGGTGCTATAACCTAAGATTTTAAAATAAAAATGGAGAAAGAAAGCCATATTTTACTTTAATGAAAGTGATGGTCTTGATGACAGTGTTTTCTTGTTCATTTTTGTGGATTTTTATTGCTTTGGTTTTTTTTTCAGTTGCTGGAAACTACCTTTAGATGTATTTTCCTTCTGGTTTGGGGTGAAATCCAAAATGTTCAGATTTTCTATAAAGGGTAAATCCTGATCCTAAGCTAGAAAAGGACTCAGTTTTACCTCAAACACAGAAGTGTTTTTTCAAGAAGATGCTCACAGTACATAAAATTAGAGAGGACATTGATCTGTACATTGGTTCTTCTAGCTGTTGAGACCCTTGAAGTATCTCCTTGCTTCAATTTGTGTCAGTGACAGCTCAAAACTCCGAAGTCACTTATCATTTAACAACATGGATCAACTAGAAGAGAAGTAGGAAGAGAAGTGCAGTGTCCCAGGAGGTTCAGGAGGACCTTTATCTGTGTGAAAGACAGAAAAGTTACAATTTTGATTCTTATCCTGATTTTTGTTCTACTTGTTCCTCTTTGTCATGGCACTGTTTAGGTTTCAAGCAGCTCCAGCAGCAAATGCAAATATGGTAATGTGTTGAAAGGGTTTATTAAAAGATGAGAGATGGTTTATTTCAGGAAGGGTCTGAGAGGTTTTTGGTTGTTCTCAGCTTCTGCAGTTTTCTCTACACTGTTTTTTCCTCCTCTTTTTTCACATGTTTAGATCATGCAGATCTCTACATTAAGAAGAAATCTGAACAACAATGGTGGAGTCAGAAAGATGAAGAAATTTGTTTATCAGGATCCTTTGGCATAATGTAGACTTTACTGTCTTGTGAGTTTAGGTGCAAAGCTTTGTTAGCCAAAGGAGGTGTAGATTGTAATACGTGTTGCAGGTATTGTGTTTACATCAGAAATGATATTTCCTCCTTAGATTTGCATTTGTACACTGAAACAGGATTTGAAACATAATGTTGATATAGCAAGTTTTTCACTTGTGCCTGTGATACCACAGATGGAGATGTGATTTGTTTGTGGAAAGGGGAAAAGGCTCTTGTCCCAAGAGATTCAGCACAGCTTTATTCCCAGTAATTTTTTTTTTTCTTTTCTTTCTCCTCTGGTTCTCCTGGTGATATTTATCCTCCAGTGGACAGTCTGGTTCTGTGTATTAAAGTAGTTTGCATCTTACCCTCTTTTGGCTACCTTCTTAACCCTCCTTGCAAGACTTCTTATTATGTTGTTGCTAAAACCGTGAAATGTATGTCTAGATTCAGAGTTGTTCTACATCTGGGGTGTGTTCAGCATTTTTTTAATAACCTTATCAGCAGTCATTGACATTATGCTTATTTATAGATACCTGAGTATAAAGCTGGCTCCATTCTGAGTCAATATGAGTTTTGCTGCTGTCTCCTGTGGAAGTTAGGGTTATGCACTTGGGCATAAGTAGCTTGATGGAGAGTTTAATTAAGCTTGTGAAAGTCATTAGAAAATGATAACCTTTCATCCCTCTTGACCTCAGCTGGATTTTGAACTGACTACCCAAAGGTTAAAGATTCTGTATCCGTTTTGCTACGCTTTGATCCAGAAAGCTCATTGTATTTTCAAATCTTTAAAATTTCCCACTCTCTGGGTTCATTTATATGGTGGTGGAAGGTTCTTTTGCTTTAATTTCCTGCTTGTCGCTCTTCCTTATGAGTCTACTCCAAGTGAGATGGTTGTAGATTCCCCCATGGATTCCAGGCTTCATCTTCTCCTGAGAAGATAAGAGAAGGTGTTCGTGGAGAGAAGGTGTTGGATGATGCATTTTTATTTTTATTTTTTTTTATGTCAAGAAACACTTGAATTAATCCCATATCTAGGGCATTTAGCACTGTTTTTTTTTTTTTTTTTTTTTTTTTTTTTTCCCCCTAGAGTTTGGAATCTACCAAAAACATGTAATCAGGAATAAGGAGAACAGGGGCTGAAATGACCTGATGAGCAGATGAGGAAATGTGACCTAGGTGTTTTTGCTGTTTAATTTTTTTTCCTAAACTCTTGTGAGTGAAAGAGTTCTGTTGTTGATTCTTTAGCATTTCTTGATCCTGCCATGCAATCTATAACGTGACACCAAAGAGTTTGTAGCTTGGTTATGCTGAAGTGAGTGGCAAACTTCTCATTGCTTTCCACAGGCAAAGGAAAGAGGCTCTGATCCACACAGCTGATCTGCCTGGTCTGGAAGAAAAGCTTTCTTGTTAGGTTACAAGAATCTAAAAACAATGGTCTCTGCTTTCAGTCACAGCTGTAAATATTTTGGGGATCTGGCTTGCTTTGTTCATGTCTAATTCCAGATCAAGATGGAAAGTAACAGTGTTAACATACTCAGTCTTCAAGTTTCCAACCAGCCTTTAAGTTTGCATAAAAGTTTGGGTAAATTGTTAGCTTGTCTGCGTTTGCTGACTTTGTTGTTGTACAAAAGCAGCTTAATATTTTATCTGTGTGTTGCAACTGATTTCTAGCATTGCAGTAGCCTGAGTTCAAAACCCAGACACAAACATCACTGAAATCTCAAAAGATGGAGTATACATTTAGATTCAAAACCAAATACTGTGAATTGTGTTGATTTCTAGTTTTAAATATACTCACTGAGACAGCACTAGTCCAGCCTGCTCTCTCCAGCACTCTCTAATTTCATTAGGAAAAACACCCATTTGCTCTTGTTGACAAGATTTAAATTAATTGTTGAAGCTTTTTTTTTTTTTTGTCCATCTTCTGTGCTTCAGCAGTACAAATCCATACCCTTTTCCACTTAGCATTTGAAAATTGAAAATTAAATGCTTTCTTTCTGGTATTCTGTCCTCACTACTTCAAAATCCCATCTGAGCTCTTGTTAACAAAATGGATCATTTTTTTTAATGGTTTTGTACTTTGAATTTGAATCTTGGTGTCTGAGTAAATCCCAGGAACCTATGGTCATGTTGGTAATTCACTGAGATTCCATTTACTGCTCATTGATATTTTTACTGTGCAGTCACCATTACACTGTGAAGTACATAGGAATGGAATAACATCAGTAAAACACTAGTTTTAGGTCTGTTGTATTTATGAAAAATACCTATAATCTTTACCTTATTATTCCCTGTGCCATTTGTATCGTTTTAATCTAAATAATTTTCTAAAATCTTGGAACCCATTTTTCACTGAAACTACTTTAGCTTTATTTTGGCTGTTAGACCAGTCTGCAGCAGCAGCATTTTGTTTGTTTCCTAGCTGTACACTGAACAGTGTATAGGATGATACTTTAGCCTTGAAAATGAAAATTCTGAAAATGAAAATCTTCCTTTTCATTTTTTTAAATTAAAAAAAGAGAAGTAAAAATTATATCTAAAGGATTACTTGTTCTTTGAACACTCATTTTTGAAAACCACCGTTTGAAGTGACTGTTCACAGCGGTAAGCTATGAAGCTAAAGAGAAGCCATAGATGTTCCAGGCATTATTTATAGTTCAACAGGAAACATTTACTTCTAGTAGCCTACCAAATCTAGTGTGGTTTTACATTGTCTAAAATAAGTGAACCCTTTCTCTTGTGCAAGTAACAGCTTCATTCAGTGCAATGGGAAATTCTTTGCGGAAGTGTAGCCTCTTTAATCATACTTAAATCAGATACCAAAGGCAGTGACCTCATCATACATCCCAGAAAAGACACAGTGGGAGAGGGTGGGGTTTTTGTGAAGAATCACAGTCTCTGCCCCAGTTAGTCACACTTCCATTATGTGTTTTAATTTACCAAAACCAAGTAGAGATGATTTATGCAGTGGGATGTTTCTTAGCCCATCTGCAGGTTCAGCTAGTTTTTCAGGGCAGTAACTTTTACCAATGCTTTGTCAATATGGACATGTATGGTGCTACTTTGTGTCAGTAAGATACCTCTTACTGTTAGCAAAGATAAGACAACTGCCGCAGGAAAGGACAACGAATTATTTACCCAAAATGCGCTTTGGTGTAAAAGCCTTGAGATCATCATTGCTCAAACTAAAACCTATTTGAAAGGTAGCACCTCCAGAAGCACTTCTTGGCAGAAGACTCTCGTTCATTTGAAATCTTCCTGTGTTGTTTTCGTAGAGATCTAATTTATGAAGAACAAACTGACAAATGAGTTAAAGGTGCAATCTTCATCTTGTACCTCAGAAACGGAGACAAGATCTTAAGAACTTTAGCCATGAGAATGTTTTCAGAAGTTGTATAAGCAAGAAAAAATGACTAGAAGTATAAAGATTTTTCTTTTTTTTTCTTTTTTCTTTTTTAACTTTGCAGCTTAAATCCTTCGTGTTTGTTTTTGCCCGTCTCATTTCTGAAGGATTTACGGGATGTAAATGAACATTTTCATCATCAGAGTTGCTATATTTCCATAAATGAATTTTTCAACTCTGCTAGTTAGTCAGTGGCACTACCTCAGGCAAACCCTCGAGTTGGATTTCTTGCTGTTTAAAGGTGCAATATAGAAAACTTCAAAAACCTAGAGATTTCTTTTATTTGACAGACTCTGCAATATCGGAGAACAGTCCACAGAAAATCCCCTTTATATAATATCGGCCATAATTCATGGAAGAATCAAGCCAATAAAGCTGCTGTAGCAGGAGAGGCAGCTTCCCAGCTGCGCTCTGTCCCCTTCTGCATTGAGCTGGGAGAACGCAGGTGATTAGTTTTGTGAACATAAACTTACACAGTTGATATCATTTTGGGACATAAGTCATTGCTGGTACACAAGCCCTTTGTTTTGAGGCAAATAAAAATGAGACGTCGAAAAAAAATACAAGTCGGAGGATTTACACAACTCCTGTACCTTTGAACATCTGATGCTTTGCAGGAAAGAATAGGGTTTAGCCCCATGAGAGTTTTGGTCTCTCCTGCGTATATGTCAGGAATCTTTCTAATGTCGGCAGAGGGCCAATTCATTCCTTCATTTTTCTATGCACCTCTCCTTTCCATAAGTGCAGGATTTCTCATGTGTATTGTTAACTGAGGACTTGCTGTGCCTTCTCCCTATGGACCAGAGTTTTTAAGATCTTGTGTTCTTAAGGGGAAAATCTGTGCAATTTTTGTCCTATTGCATGAAATGGAATTCTTACTAAGACAATAAATTAAAAGGAGACATCAAAATTCCTCCCTCTAAGGTTAGGGAGTGGACATGGCTCCTGTACAGCCAAGCTCTTCAAAGTTTCTGACAAAGTATTGTATAAATCTTGCAAAGTATGACAGAGAATAGTAATGTTAACAAAAATAACCCAATAAGAGTTGAAGTGCAAATTTAAACAGATAGTAAAGCTAATATTTTCACTCTATATAAAGTATTTTTGTATGGTGTACTTCAACTTAGGATTAGAAAAATCACTTTGAAAAATCAGGTAAAAAGAGTCCCTCATTGTGATAACTAATTGGCCAGAAAAGAAGCTGCTGATGATGGTGCACTTTGGGTTCAAGTCCTATCAAACGACACTTGAGTTAAACTTCGGGTGTGCTGCCCAGTGTTTAAATATGAACTACTCAAAAGAAAGATACAGAAGTTTAAAATAACAGCATGCAGATTTCTTTATAGAATTTAAAGAATGAAAAACACTTGAAAAAATATCAGCAGGCAAGGGCAGGAAGAACAAACGGTAACCAAATTGGTTCCTGTGACAAACCATAACATTTACTTTAAAGCATCAGCGTGCTAGTCAGTAAAAGTCAAGCTACTACTCTTTTAATAGATCCCAGGCCTTCTTAAACTCACTGGTCTGCAAGTATTACCCAGGTCAAGAGCAGGTCAAAAAGTGAAAACCCATGTGAAAGTAAACTTTAAATATCTGCTTTTGAAGAGCTATAGCAGACTGTCTCCTCTATAGTAAATATACTTCCTCTGTTTGTATGGTATTATGCAGAATACTGTACTTAAAACTGGGACACTTCATGCAGCATTTGCTCATTTAGGAATTATAATGCTCCCTCATTACATTTTCACTTAAGCTCAATTTATTTTACTCCTAAGGTTTGAGGGGATTTTATTTTAATTCTCATGCGATTGGATGAGATGTTTTTTAATGAACCATATCGCATTTATTGAAATTTTCATGCTATTTACCATATTGCTTCTCTGTGTTAAAGACCTCTTTTTCAAACAACACGTGTGAGTGTCTGCCAGTAAGTTGGATTTCTAGGGCTGCTGCCTGAAGACAACACAAGGCCAAAGCCCAGGCAGTGACAATGATATCCTGGGCTTGATTCCAAAATCGCAGAGCACAGTGCAGTGATACAGGGTACGTTTCTATACGCTCTTTTCCTTTTTTGTCATCAATGGCATACTTTTTCCACTTCCTTTTTTTTTTTTTTTTTTTTTTTGGTGTGTGAAGGATGATTCCACAGTATCAGTGTGTTGTATGTTGTTACTTTGAGCTTCTGCTTTGAGTGCTTTTTGGAGTTGATGTCTTCCTTGAGCTGACACATTGAAGGCCTGACCATCCCGCTGGTTTGAATTTATTTGCCTGGTAGAATGGGTATTAGTTTGGCCTGCAATACACTTGCTGCAGCTCTTACTGGAGTGAAAGGTCATTCTCCAGAGCTGTTTTTCATTTTGTTTTATACGTGTTAATGTAATACCTTATGAATTACCCTGGCATTCAGTCCTGACAGCTAAAAAGCATAATCATTTTTCCTTCCAGGAGGACTGAAATAAAGGCAATCATTCCTATTTGGGAGATGATTTATACAAGATCTTTTCCCTCATCTTTTGCTTCTACATATCCAAACAGTGAGTGAAATCCTGGCTCTGTTTAAGTCAGTGGCAAGGTTCCCATTGATTTCCAGTGGGGCTGGCTATTGGAAAGTGTTATTTTAGTTCCTAGGGCTTCCCTTGCACATGAAACCTTTGCCCATTCAGTAAAACAGGGCAGGTCTGAAATGAGCTGAGCTGGTGTATTGCTATTCCACAAGGGCCCATTCCTGTTGTTGTTATAGGCCGAGGGCCTGTTAAAGCCTGACTTCCAAGGAAGAGGAAGAATTTCTTGGGAGACAGATATAACCTATATAATGGTTTTGCATCTTTTCACAATTCACCCAAATTAGAGATTTGTCATTTCTGTATCTTTCCAGGCAACTGATTTTTTTTCTTCTTTCTTTTTTTTTTTTTTTTCATTTCTGCATTTGTTTTTTTTGCGGTTTCATAATAGAGAATGAATTTGAAAAATTAAAGGATCCTTGCCAGTACGTAGCTGCTGCTTTCATGATGGGAAGCACTGGTAAAGGAGTTAGCTGGGATGCAGGAAATTCTTCCAGTTCTTTTCTCCAACACAGACTGTGAAGTGATGAGTCTAAGTTATGTAGGTACCAGAATGTCTTAGGAGGAAAGGACTGCAATATCCAACTTCCCACACTTTTGTACCTACCCAGAAATGTGCTCACAGAGAAAGTGAGTGGTGTGGACTCTGCTTTGTGGGGTTAGAAAATCTTGGAACTTCATCTGATTAGGGATGCAAAGGGGATATATTTGTGAGTTAGCACTGAGGATTATATTGGTTGTACAGCAATACAGTGGTGGCCTCAGTCTTCGGATATCTGAGCACCTCAGCCTTCAAAACTGATCTGATTTGGGAGAACGCATGGATGGATGGCAATACAGAAGACAGGACAGAAGCAGTTAGTACCCATATTATACCGAGGAATACCAAGTCGGGCACCTGAGTCAAGCTCAAGTCCTTCTAATAGTCCATGATCTGTGATAACATAGTCTCTTATAAAGGCTTTTGGGTGTTTTTTGTTTTATTTGTTTTTGGCTAATGCTGGGCTTGCTTATGCACCTTTGGACAGCAACACTGTCACTTCACACTAACAGAGCAAAACAGAGAGGCAGCTGGCCTGGCAGAGCGATGCTCAGGGTTGCTCTGTTTCCCAACTCCTGGCCAAACCAGATGCACTGGTTGTATTATGTGCCATCAGTTGTGTTGTGTCTGCAGTAAGGACTTCTGCTGGCAGAGTTCAGCTGGCCTAAGGTTGTACTAGTTGTGATGCTTTATGCTTGTCTCCCTCTTCATGTGTTTGTGCACATAGTACGATGCATACATCAGTACTGATTAGGAAACAACTTGCTTACAAGAATGCATGTAGTTACTTAGACATTTTTCTGTGCAATATTCTCTTAAAGTGACCTTTAAATCCTGTCTTTTCAGAACGTTGTCAATGACTGCAGCTTTCAAAACATAAACAGTTACGTATTTTAAGACATCCTAGAAAGGCTGTAGAAAATTAGTGTTACTTTCTCTGAAACTTTCCCATTGCTTCTGAAGATTGCTCTCCTTATTTTTCCATTCCCCTTTTCACTTTGTTCCCCCCCCCCTTCTCTTTTGACCTGTTTTTCTTTCTTACTGCGCTAACCCCAGTGTAAAATCAGGCGTTGAAGAGTGAATTGTATATCCTCTTGGCTACCACCCTACGTGGGTGATTATCTAGTTCATAGATGTTTTCAATTACTCCGCTGTTTGTTTTGCCTTATGATCTTGCACAGTCAGTATTTGGACAGTGATGCAATGTATGTACAGTTCTCTTCAGGTATTTAACAATACCTCTTTGCTCTTTGCAAAGCTTCTTCCCCAAAATGTGCCTGGAACACCCTTGTAGCACAGACGGCAGATTAACTGTGAGAAACTACAATAACAAATTAAAAATATCTGTACTTTTAGATTCACGTTTGACAGAAAAAGAAAGAAAAATGAATGTAGTTTATTAGTGTGTTTTACCTAGCCTGGCTAATAGTTTTCCTGTTGAAAATGGTGGTGTGGGCTGTTTATTTACAGGGATCTAAACATGTGTATTTTTATAACTTCTCTGCTGTCATAATGAATTATCAGCCATAAGCTGTCCTTTGTTAGTTTTGGTGAAAATCAAATGAAACCCAGCAGGAGCTCCCAGAGTGCATTGTCCAAGAGTGTAAAAATGCTGTGTTGATGACAGATCATACTGTTTTTATTAAAGCTAAGAACACTGACTTTACTTTGCTTTTTGACCCCGGTGCTTTACTGTCAAGGTGATTTTATTTCTACAAATTTTCCTTCTGCAGGCCTCATCAACGATTCACCATAAAACATTAGACAAATTCCCATCATCTGTATGTGATTAGAGCAGGTTCTGTTGTGCTGCTTGCTACAACTAAAGCGACGTTTTTCAGCTTTGTCTGAAAAGGAATCAGTTTACAGGCCTTCATTCATAACACAATGTCTCCTTGTTTTAGAACCACTTTCCTTTTATTCTTTTTAAGCTGATAAGGACGTAATTGAAAGAATTTTAATGCATTATTTGCTAAAGACTGCGACCAATTTTTCAATTCTACTGCCTAAAGAATGTTGCTTTAAGAAAACTTTTCCTAACAAACGCCTTGACAAATGAACAGGATGCACACACGAGCCTGCTGCTCAAAAGCAAAGGTTTATTGAAAGGCTATTGAAAAAAATCTTCAGAAATTTCCTAAATTATATGCAATGAAAGTGCAAGTTTTTGTGTACCCTCTTGCAGATCTTTTCCCGTATTTTGTAACCTGAGTTTTGTAACCTACTAATAATCGAATTGCATTGTCAAACCCATCCACACTGAATTCAGAATATTTAATTATTCTGTCAAAAAGTTTTTCCTACTTGTCAAAGGAACTATATTGCAATACAGGTGTATTAAAACTAGATTTTTATTTTTTCCCTTCTTAAAATATTTATATTTGAAATCAAACTTTCCACACTGTGTTTTCTTTTGAGGAGTTGTTTCTTCAGCAAAAATTTTCAGTGAAGTGAGGAGAAAGAAGAGAAAGTCTTGACTTTTTTCCTTACTTTCTATTTCTGTTTCATTCTTTTTTTAATGCACAATCTAGCCTTGTTATCTTAAAGAAATGAGCTGGACAAAATATATATATGATTCTCACTGACATTTGACTGTTGTTCAGAATTAAGATTTTTCTTAGGTGAAAACAGAACAGTGAAACTTTCCTGGTGACCTGGACTTTCCTGGGATGTTGGATTAGAGATTTTGTTGTGATCTGCAAGGTATTCAAGGTATCTGCAGACATAGACTCACGATTCTAGAGTGGGCATTTTTCTCACCACTTTTGATGGCTTCAGATTCAAACACGAAACCACCTCTTGGCCCAAGCAGCACACAGGTGCTTTTATACACCTTCTCACATCCTCACATGCCCTTCAGTTTGTTATCTAATGTAGTGTTTTGTAGTTTTTCTGTTTTATTAGGTTACTGTGGTTATATGCTGCTATTTAAAATGAGTATGTATCTGCTTACTGATTTCTTGACCAAATCCCTTATTTTCTAAAACTGTTGTTTATACAGTGCTGTACGCTTCAGAGTTTCAGGGAAAGTTTTTCTTGTCATATTGCTAATTGTGGTATGACAGAAGACATCGTGATTGATTTCAGAAGACTTGAAGCTACCCTGGGTCACCTGTGATTTATGTGCAACTTTTTTTTGGATGTACCATTACTGCTGACAGCTTTTCTCTGGCAGCCTTGTCTGACATATTTCTCTTCATTGCACAACCTCTTTTCACCATGATAATGAAGGACAACTCTTAAAATCCAGGGCTGAATCAGCTTTAGGAAGAATCTCTTCTTAAATTTATTTAGTTTATAAAACTGAGCAAACATACGGTGAAAGCTGATTTGATAAACAAGCAATACAACTTTACAGAGATGATTTAGCACTAAAATCCCCCAAAATGCTTCATGGTGGACTTTGTAGAGCAGCCGTATGCAGTAAATTAATGTGCAGTATGATCTCATTTTTACAGTCCTTACTTGAGACCGGTTGGCTTTCCCCGTCCTGGAAGACTGTCACTGGTAAACGTGGCTAAATGGTCAATAATGGTGAAGATTTTTAGGAAATTTGCATTTTGGCACCTAAAATGAAAATGCTGATGTGTTGAAGTAAGGGTATGAGAAGAGACTGATCGCACAACAGCAGATTGAATTCGTGTCCACACTAGGAAAAACTTTGCGTGTGTCAAAAATCAATGCAAGTTTCAGATGCCAAATAACTTGTGGAATTAGGCCGTCTTCCTTTGCATTAGTCAGCCTGTGAGTTATGTCAACAGGAAAGCCAAGCATTTTACACATTTTAAGCTGCTGGCAAAAATGCAGGTTATTCAGCAGGAAATACATTGAGACAAACCATGGCCTCAAAAAATACTCAGAAGCACTTTTTAGGCTGGAAAAGCAATTTTTCTAGATTGTTTAAAGAAGTGCTAGCTCTTTTATTTGATTTGTTGATTCTGAGTAACTCTGATGGCAGTCTGGAGCCTCGCAGCCAAGTGTTCACAGAATGGCTTAGGTTGGAAGGGACCTTACAGACCATCTAGCTCCAAATCCCTGCTGTGGGCAGGACTGCCACCTACCAGACCAGGCTGCACAGGCCATGCACGACTTGGCCTTGAACACCTCCAGGGATGGGGCTTCAGCAGCTTCTGTGGGCAAGTGCTTGTCTTGCCAAGGAAGCAAGCCTCAGGGAAGCTAAAGATTCTTCTTCTGTTAGCACTTCCATTTAGGTACTCTCTGTGCTGCTGGGACAGTGCTACAGAGCTGAGGTCTACAGGGATGGGTGGACATGAAAGAGAAAACAGTTGGGGGTCCTTTACCTGGATGTGGGGTTACTTCAGTCCGAGATCCCCAACAGGGGAAAAGTATCCAGTGCCCACCACCTTCTGCCCTTGATCTGTGCTGCCTCTGTTTTGTAAGAATGCAGGGAAGGAGCTGTACTACCTGTTCTCAGGTTTGGGTGAACAGTTGAGGCAAAGGTTCAAAGCCTCTCTTCTCTTCTGAAAACCCACCCGTTGGAGACCCACAACAATTCTGTAATTAACCTTTTAATTTGTCATTTTCCATGGGATGCAGAACAGATGTATGGCTTCAGTTTTCCGGCTGGTTTCACTTAGTTTCCTTTTTTATTACTATTTTTTACTAGGAGACTTGTGATATAACTCATTGCGCAAATGAATGTGCTGCTACACTCAATTTCTCATTTCCAAAGTCAGGTGCTGAAGCCGGCCACTGAAAGCCAGCAGCAGCCGGGGTCTGTGCTCGCTGAGGTACTGACAGCATCTTGCCTCTTGAATTGCAGCTGTCTTGTCTTGGGTACAGGGTACAGCTGTTCTGGGGACATTCATGTCCTGGCATTAATTGTCCCATCCTTGGAGACATTCTAGGCCAGGCTGGACCACGCTGAGCAGCCTGATCTAGCTGTAGTTGTCCCTCATTTTTGCAAGGGTGTTGGACTAGATGGCCTCTAAAGTTCCCTTCCAACTCAAAACTGATTGTATGGTTCTATGATTAGTACCAAGCTGATGGAGCTATTGATGTTATATTTATAAAGCAAAATCTAATGAAATTACTATATCTTTCTTATAAAACTCAATTTAAAATTAAATTCCTAGCCTTTGTATTAAAAAATCTTGATTTCTGTTGTGCTTCAGCAGAGAAGAGCAGACCTTTGGAAGAGCACTGCACTGTGATTGAATGAGCCACTTAAAGAGTGATGATGTAACTGCATGTAATTAGTCTTCCAGCAAAGTGTTGGTAACAAAAGTTCTTACTGTCCTGTTTGTCCTTTCCCTTCAGGGCTTTCATGGCATTTTTAAGGACTGATTGCCTAATCTTACTGTATGCTCACAAATACATACAAGTGGAAATATAGATGCACGCCAAATGTTAAATATGAAATAGTTGTGTAAATTGGAGATGAGCCTGTTAAAAAATGGATGTGCAACGAGCACTGATTCTGGCCCCCATGCCGTGTTTGGGAAATCCAGCAGCTGATGGAGTATACAGGGCACAGAAGAATGGGCTGATAGCTCCCTTTTCCACTCCTCCTGGTCTGTGATGAGCCACCAAAAATTATTACTTCAAATGAGTATTTTTTTAAGGTGCTCTTCAGTGCTTTCTACATCTGCGAGGCTGACTGGAGCTCTGGGACCAACAGGCATGGAGCAACTATTGTGAGTCCGTACGACTCATTGAAAATGCATATTTGGAAATATCAAATCATTTGATTTAGTATCTCCATTCCCACAATTGTAGCTGCCAAACTGATCTTCTGCAAAAGCACCTCTTCTCAATAATCTCAGATGTATCTGTGTTAACATAGTTATACTACAAAAGGACTGTGCTGGATGTGCTTATTTATTCTGTATAGTGGCAGGTTATCCCTTTCAGCGTAGCGTAGCATTGCAGAGTTGGAAATACCTGTACTCACCTGTGACATAAGCATCTTCAAAAATTAATTAAAAATAATCTTTGGGGTGAGAAGTGCTGAGGTTAACATGTAAGTAGAAACATTTTTTTTCTCTAGTTCATGTGCTTTTATTTCCCAGTTTTATCTTTATGACTCCATAATAGTCTGTGCTTTGTAAACAGAAGAAACAGTTTGCAAATGATGGAGCATGTTCTTTCTTAAGAAGCATTTTATAATCCTGAAAGATGTAACAATGAATAGAGTAGAAGGTATTTTATTGTACTCTTTGATGTTACATGTACACTGTATAGGCTGTTTAAATGTCTATGTGTACGTAAGGTAAGTTGCCCCTTTCAACTCACTTAAAGAAAAGATGATTCTGATCAACATGGACTCAAAACTTTGGGATCACACTTCCATGGTGGGTTGACCATAGTTACCAGATGCCTGGCACTTACCCTCTCCTCAACAGGACAAGGGGAGAAAATAAGGTGGAGATGTCATCTTTGTTTGTTGTAGTAGAACAAGTACCAAACATAGGTACCTCCTGCATGGGCCCGTCCACCTGCATGGCTCAGAGTCTCTGATTTTGAGCAAACTGTGAGCTGTGCAGGGCCCAGAAGGTAATCCATCTTTGTGACTTTAGCACTCACATAATCATGGTGTCTCCTGGCCAGGTTCAGCAAAGTATATAAGTACCTCTTTAATTTTAAGCACATGTTTAAGTCCTATTAGTATTAATGGGAGTAAAACAAGGGCTTATATTTAGGTACATGCTTAAAAATGATTTATTGAGGAGAGATAAAATTAAGCCCATGCTTAAGAGCTTTGCTCATTCAGAGTGGAATATTTACATTTTCTCCAAACACATGTTCAAGTCATTAGGATTTGTGATATATACTTGTGATTTGCTACTTCTTTGTTGTCTTGCAATTGGCTATGGAGAGAACAAAGTACACAAAAGCGATACTATATCACTGAGTTCTATTTAAGGTAGTCCATAAAAAATAAAAAAAGAGAAAAAAAGAAAAGAGAAAAAAAAGTTTTTTGTTCTACCTCAAACTGGATAAAAGCTGATGAGCTGTAGTTTTATTCTTCTGTGTCTTTAAATCTGGCCATTAGGGGCCATTTCTGCAGCTGTGCCATGGAGAGCAGGGTGCAGGGCCCTCCTCCTGCAGATGCCTCTATCTGCATTTGGGCTGCTTTCAGGTACTGGTTTAAAGCTTTCACAGCTTGATTTATTTATTTATTTTTTCTCCTGCTGTTGTTACTGAGACTGGGTGTGCAGAAATGCCAGTGAGATTCGTGCCCATAAATACATGTGTGGGAAAGCTGCTGCACACGTTTGTCTAATGGGAATCACTGTGGTTGCCTCTATTGTGTCGTAGAGAGTTTACTGAGTGAGGAAAATTGGGAAACACTTGGGAAATTAAAGATAGTGTTTTCATGCCTACTTGTTTGGAGAACTGGAGTTTCTTAACGTGTTTTGACTAGTTGGAGAGAAGAAATCATTGCAGCCTTCAGAGGGTGTTGGATTGGCTGTGGCTTGTATGACTTCTCTGCTGCTGGTTCACTATCTCACTGAAAATTTGAATTTTTTTTTATTTTGTGTGTACTCTTAGAAAAAGTCTGGCTCTGGGAAGCAAGAGGCGAGAGCTGACTTATGGCTTTCATTGTGTAAAAAGGAGCTTCGGAAAAAAGGTTTAAAATGTGACTTAATGAAACTTCTCAAAACTATATTTACAAAAGGTACTGTAAAGGAGATCAAGTTTTGCTCCTACTGTGTGATTCCTTTAAAGGTCTCTTTCATGATCTGAGGTTCCTGCTCATGATTTATCCTGAATGCTTGAGGTTTGGCAGTGCCCTTGCTGCATAGGACCAAAGTCATTTGATATACTATTTGCCCCTGTTGATCCCAAGGAGTTTTAAATATAAGTTTAGTTTAATGGCGCAAAGCAGAGATTGGCTTTCTGGAAGGCTTCCATAGCAAACTGCATCTCTGAATGTGCACATGTGCCCCTGAAGCACACTTACGCAGCCCTGATCTGTGAGTGTAATGCGTGTGGGAGCACTGAGCTGCCAGAAGAGCAGATAGTAACCGTCATTACCATAAACAATATTTGCATATCAATCACTCATACTTGAAAGCAGAGGTTAGTAACCCTTTCCTTTGGAGCTAGCATGTTTCTCTGTGTGTTCTGTTCTCCTGGCTTTGATCTGGTGGAAAGTGTGCTCACTTGATGAACCACAAAGCAGTAGTCCTCCGTTAATTGGGGTGCATAACTCCGCTATAGCAAAATGAAACAAGAAGGGAAAAAATGAAAAAAAGACTAAGTACTTCCAACTGAGCTGTCCTCGTTACTGACAGAAATGTACTTTTGCAGGACACAGGCTAGTTAATATACAGATGAGGCCACCCCATCCGAGATGCACCTTCCCTCAATCCAGCAGGTGTCCAAAGTCTGAGCTTGTTGCTTGGAGCTGATAAATGTGCATACCTGTACCTCCTTCTGTATAACAAAGCAGTTTTGGCAAAGGCAGCATTTTTTTCTGAATTGCAACTTTCACATTGGGATTATTTTTCTTATGGCATCTGTTTATAGGAGTTTTATGAGGCTTTGCAGGCCTGTCAAAGTGGCATTTGATCAGGAAATAATGAGGGGACACCATAAGCAGAGGTCATCTTGTAGGGTTGTGGGCAGTGTGAAGGCTTGTGGTCCTGGGGGATGCCGTGCTCCAAACCCTGCTGAGCTCTGTGTCAGCTTAGAATCGTGAAGGTTGGGAAAGACCTCTAAGATTGCCTAGTCCAACCATCTACCTACTATCAATACTGCCCTCTAAACCGCGTCCCTAAGCACCACAAGCATCGTGACCTTTGCGTGTCTCAGCCGCTCTGCTGTGAGGCAGAACCTCTTTGGGAACCAGGCGTTATGCCTGAGCTGAGTTTTCTTGGTATAGAAACCAGATTTGGAAGCACCTCCACCAAACTGCACAACAAATTGAACAGCATTGAGGCATAGCTTGTGTGTTTGGCATTTCAGATATTTGCCCTTTAGAGCAGAACAGAGTCTACGCATTTAAATGGGTGGGCAGAGCCTCTCTATAGGGGTTCAGGAGGGAAGATGGAGAAGACTGAGGCAGTGAGTACTCCTCAAGGAAAAAGGATGGGTGACTTGTAACGAAAACTTGAAGGAGAGAAGAATCCAATTCAATCCCATAGTGAGCTGCTCTGAATGTTTAGTGAATTTGCCTGGGTTATGACTGTATCCCTCTTCTTTTTTTTTTTTTCCCTCCTGATTTTATTTTTAAACTTAGCTCGTAGGCATGAATAGTTGCATAAACAGAAAGCCCTGTGTGTCTCTTGGAGGCAGGGAAGGCAGGAAGGGAATTTTTAAGTTTCTTACAAGAGCCTGATAGTGTCAGCTTAGAGTTTCCTTTAAGACTTGGAGCTGAAATTGTTCACGTGTGTGTTTCTAAAATAAAGAATGGGATTAAAGAAAAATTTAATCAAGTTTCACAAATGTCATCACCAGCACAGCTTGAATGCGGTTAGCTAAGCTCAGGCACAGATGTTACCATCTCTCTGTATGCTCTTGCCACTGGGAGCAATGAATTGTGTTGTAAGTCTAGGACCTTACAACTTAAAAAAAAATAAAAGTAAAAAAAGGCTTACCAACTTATTCTGCAAATAGCCTTCAGTGCTGGGCACACCCAACAAAGAATGCTTGTTGCAGCTGTGAAGTGCACAGAGCAACTAGATTCAAATTACTTAACTAATTTGGTTTGGCATCAGCAGCTTCTGGTGAGCATGAGGTGCCTTTCCCCATAAAATCCTGAAATGTTTTTCTTTTGACTTCGGTGATTTTTAAAGTTATGAAACATGCACAGAATTATCTATTTGTGCGCTTCCATTAGCGTGGAAGTGCAGGTGAAAAAATCAGAAATTAGTAACACAGTTCAGCAATGAACCTTAGAATTAGCACTGTTTGTAATAATGTAGTGAACTAATACAACGCTTCAAGGAAGATGTGTATTTCTGGCTGAAGGTGAAAAAACTCTGCCCAAAAACAACAGATAAATAAAACCCCCTCTAAAAAGATGGAAAACCCCTGCAGTTGCCCTCCCCATGAAAAATTCATGGCTTTTGTAATCCATCTCACAGAGAATGGTTCTACTACCACCTCTTTAATTTTGCAGCTTGGAGATAGGTGAGTGACTTAATTTGGCACCTGCTATCTCTGCTAAGGGCCACTGATGACCTGCACCTGGCCATACTGGTTGCACAGCTGCAGGACCGTCATGTCCACTGATGGTTGCCTCAAAGCCCAGTCCTTCACTTTACAGGTGTTTCCTTGAAGACCCCATGGCATACGTTGTTCTCTGCTGGATAGCCCTGAAGCAGTGGCAGACTCTCTCGAGCACTCTTAATGTTTTTGTCAAAAGCAGCTCGGTAATGCCATTTCAAATTAGACGCCTATATTTTAAAAATATTTAAATATCTTTAAAATACTACTATAACTAAGAAACAGGCAGATTAATTTTTTCTACCTCTGTATATGCCTGAACTTATGGGTAAATGAATATATCTGGACATATATGTATGCTTTTGCTGTCTTTTTTGTTATGCAGCATGAATATTTTCTGCATGAAGATCCCTGTTATTTTTATTAATCCGCAGCGATGAAGGAAAGTACATATTTTAAGCACCTTTCTTTGTAAGACAGGAAATTGTATTTGCTTTTGTTCATTGCTAGCTCCAATCTATTCCGATGGATCTGTGACACAGATAAGAAGCACAAGTGTCTCGAGTACTGACTCCTACATTTATTTTCTCAAAGCAGAGGGCAAAGAAGCTAAACATTTAAAATGCATGGATTCCCTTGCAAGCTTTAAACCTATTAGGGCAGACGTACGGCAACTTTGCACACAGATTGCCCCCGAAGTAAGTCTCGATTTTAGGACTAAGCCAAGCTGGCATGCAAGAGCAGTTGCTGTTGATCTTTTATACTAATTTTGGATTAATTGTGATCTACAGCACTGCGTAAACATGCTAACCTAGTACTTCAGCTTCACCACAGCTAAACATTAATCCTTCTTAATGCTCTAAGTCAACTTTTAGTCCTTAGCAGAATTTACCTTAATCTCTGGCTAGGAAGCTAACTGATTTACAAAACATAATCCAGGAGCTCCAGAATAGTAAAGAAAATGTGCAGAGAAGCAATTCACCTATGCAGAATAATGTGTTTGCCTGGTATCCTTCGTAAGACAGCATTGAAAGGAATTCATAAAAGATATTGAGACCTGTGGTATAGAGGTTTCTTTCTCTCTTTAAATGATGAAATACATAGGTAGTTCTGTTCGTTACTTTTCTTTCCTGTTTTATCTGCGTTATTGGTGTCTATGGAAGATGAATAAATACAGACTTGTTTGTATTTATTTGGAATAGCATTTTAATGTGTTTTTGTAGTTCCAGATGCAGTACCTTGATCTGAATAAACAAGTCTGTGGTGCTGAATTCTTTGAAGGTTGCTATTGGCCAACATTTTTTGTTCCCTATTTTTCTTGTCAAATCTAATACAATTTAAGACAGACATAGCCATTATCCTCTAGGATGGAGGCAACAAGCACATGTGGCCTGCTAAGGGAACTGTAGAAGACAAAGGAGAGATGATACATCTTCATCTCAATTTTGTGTAGTATTATAGTGGAACTCTGAGAATCAGTAAGCCCCTGCGACCCTTGGCTTTATACTGGAGAATGGTAGGGTTTTTGTTTTGTTTCGATGTGTGGCAGGAATCCTTGATAGCTGAGGAAGGCAGCTCCTGGCAGGCAGTATCTGAGGAAAATGTGCAATGAGGGAGATTATCCTGTGTGTGGATCAGATCACCATCCCCCAAAATGTGAAGAATCATGCAAGTGGAGTATATGTAGCTGCACGTGATGAGCATGGAAGGAACTCAGCTTGGTTTTCATCAAACTCTTTAACAGAGAGGTTCAAACACTTGGCAGTTCTGGAGTCCTGTCAGCTTAATAAAGATCAGAGTTGCCTTCAGTACTTGCTGTGAGCTTCTGCACGTCAGCGTCTGGAAACTGCTTAGTGTTCTTCCGCTGTGCTCTCACCCTTTCGTTTCCTTCCTCTTCTTTATTCTCTTCTATATTCTCTAGTCATCTGTGAATATTGTGTTTCTTCTCCAGGTTAAATTCTTGCTTTTCCCTCCTAGCTTGAATATTTTACCTACATCACAAATAGACGAGGTTTTGCTATGAAAAGGGGGAAGGCGTTCAGAGGAGCCAGGGAGAGAAGGCATGGTGATCACCAACACCTCACTTCCACCTAGTGAGATGTTTTGATAATAGATGTGGCATGTTCATGCTTTGGGAATCCCTCCCTGAACCTGAAGGGGGAAACTTTGCTGTGTGCTATTTTGTTTGTTTTCAGTGGCTTGAGTTTTTCACTAATTTTCTGTTCCCTAGCTTGCAGTGAGAACCCAGTTTTAATTGAGATAGAAACATGCAACAGTTTCTATACCAAATTTCAGAGCAATTTTTTGAGGAGACTGCTGTGTCTGGAGTAACACGTCTGTGTCAGCGTCTTGTGACTCTGTTTCACTCCAGTGGAGGAACAGGCTGGGATTCAAGCAGAGCATAGGCTGTTCTGCCATGTGCCAGCTCAGAGGTGTCCCCAAGGGGCGAGCCTCCAGGCCTGGCCCTGCACGATGGCTATTGGGTCGTGTTGTCAGAGAGTTAGTGACTGTCAAGAGGGTGCTGGGCTTGGGACCCCAGCAGGAGGACCCATATGAGCAGCTGCCATCCTCATGCCCGCCAGCAGCAGGGTGGGTGCTGGCTGCAGGAGCTGCCCTGCCCTTCAGGGCTCAGGTTACCGAACATGGCTGGCAGCAATTTGGGTCTATTTTAGGCCTGGAATCTGTACCAGTGTGGTCGAAAGCTCATGTCTGCACCATCCTCAGGTAACCCTGCTGGCGGTTGCCCCGAGAAAGCCTCATGACTGTCTGTCAGGGTCCAGCAGCTTGCCTCCTGCTGCTCCCGCCTGGTGGGAAGCTGCGCAGTTCGTCTTCTGCTCTGTGCAAATCCAAGGCATGGCTCTGAGAGCACTTTGGGTCTTGCCCTGTTTATGAGTGTATCAATTCCTGGTCTCCTTAACAATTGGCTTTCCAGCAAGGCTAGGAAGCAGGATTTTCTGCAGCAGGCTGATCAGAGTATTTGAGAAACATGTATGTTTGCTTCAGTGAAGCATCTGAGATTTTCTCTAATCACCTTTTAACTTATTTTTACCCACTTTTCCTGCTTGCTAATACAGAGAACAGGAAAGCAATGTAAATGCAGGAAAATAATTTCAAAGCCAAGCACAAATGGATCCTGATTGTTTTAACTTAATTAGGTTATCTTAAAATGGTATGAAATCCACGGTGTTCATTCACAACCCTGTGATTTTCAGTGCTCTAGGTTTTCAGCAAAGGAAATCAGATGGTTAAAATCCAAGCTTTATTAAGTCACTTTCCTAACGTTTTGGACTCTTACCCAAAATGTTAGAACTTTGACATAAAATTGGCAGTAGAGTAAACCATTTGCAAAGTAGTGTCTTGAATTCTATTTTTTTTTCAAAATGGATTTCTGCCCTACATTTTTCTGTTCATGGTAAATTTAAACAGCAATAATAATCCAATTTTGTCGCTTTGGTAACTTTTTTTCACTCCTTGTGAACTGTACTTACCAGTCTACTTCTATTGCAGCAAGCTTTTAATATCTGCAAGGCAGATATGTGCATGGGAGCGCACTGGTCTTAAAATGCATTGGTTTAGATAGGGAAGCTGTAGATTATAGTTATCAAAATGCTATGATTTATGGATAATTTAGGAGCTTTTGTTGCTTGTAAACATGGAACTTGCATTCCTGATGGAACCATGTGACGCAGGTTATATGGCTTACACTACTCAGTGCACTCATCCCAAGTTATTACTATAGACTTTGAAAAGTGCAGTCTTTCAAAGGAAGATGAGATGCTTGAAGTTAGATGTTTCTAGATGTTCAGACAGCCAAATCCTTGCTGAATCTGGAGTCGGGAGAAGCTGAATGAAGCCTGTCAGAGAAAATGATTCCCTCTGGTCTTGGGAAAGGTGCAAGGTAGGCCTGGAAAACAGGTGCACTAGAGAAGTCTGAAAGGAAACCTCATCCCTCTGTGTTTACAGTTTCTGTCTGGAAAGTAATTTTGTCTTGTGAGTGGATCCAAGGAGAGTCTGGGAATGCAGGGTACTCCAAAGCAACAGGGTTTCTTTGTTAATGACTCCCTGATTTATTCCTGGATACATTACTTGTGTTTATATCTGACTGCTGAAATTCATTAATTGTATCACTTATTGCACTAATTTATGTCCTCCAATGCCTGAGGAACCCACAGAATGTTAAATGCCCACATGGTTCCAATAATTGGGATGACTGAAGGGTTGTTTATTTTCTCCTCTTGGGTTTGTGTTGCAGTTGTCACACTGTTTGCCAACTCTAACCAATTTCTGTATGCTGCTGCTCATTTGGATCCAGTGCTCTTTGGAGCAAGGAGGAAAGAGGGGACACTTAAGAGGTTACAGGCTCTGGTTTGAAAGCTGGAGGCATCTTATAATTCCCCAAGCATGTTAATTTGAAGGAGTAGAAAATCTCACTGCTGCAAAATAAGCCTTTCAAAACCAGCCTCATTCAGAATTCCTAGCAGGGATGCTACTTATCAGTGAACTTGGTTTTCATTTTATTTGGTTAGAGCTCCTCAGCCTGAGAAGTATCAAATGAGGCCCCATAGGCTTTACTTTCTGAACATTACATGGCCCTTAAGAGGAGGAGCAGAAATGGATCTGAATCCTGCCACCTCATAATCTTGGTAGCTGTAAATCCTGTCGTTATGTACCAGAAGCTCTATCAGAAACCACATAGAGGCTCAGGTTCTTTTTATAGTTATTGAGATGACATAATTAGCCATAATGATTTTTTTTTCTTCTTGTATCTTTTTTTTTTTAACTTTCCTTTGGACCGCTGACCATTTTGCTGTACAGCATGCTGTTTTTGGGATTTGTTAGGAAGGCAGTTTGGCCTTTCCACCGTATTTCATTTGTGATAGATGAGTACAGCAACTTGCATACAGTACAGTGCAAAAGCTAAGTCTACTTCCATGCCTTTCTGCATGATATTTCAGCATGTAGGCCACTCATGCTCTTTATTTTTTAAAACCCTGTAAGTGAATGTAGCATAACATTCTGGTTATGCTTATGAATGCTGATTAATTGCATTAAGTTTTTGCAGGTGACAAATCTTGTCTCTTCAACAGAAGACAATTAATAATCATATCTTGAAGTATGCTTGTGATATTCAAATCTTGATCATAGTGACACATTAGGACTGGAAGTTACAAAAAAATAACCCCCTTGTATCTACACACTGTGATACGCCGACCGTGTGGAAGAGTTGCTTAAGGAGGAGAAAGAAAAGAACCAGTAACAATTTGGCAGGCAACCATATTTGATGTTGCTTAGTCCACCTTGTTGCAATCATGTTGATGTTCATATAGTGTGGTGGATGGAAAAGTGTGATGTGAGTTGAGGAGGACTTAAATGCCTGATGAGCTGAGTGCCCACAAGTCTTTGTGCCATCTTGCCAAAGTCTTTTCATGTTGATGTATGTGGCCAAATGATACTTTTAAGAGGTATCTTGTCATATTTGTATTAATGGGGGATTTTCAAATCCTATTTTAAATCACATAAACTTACGTTTAATGCTTAAGAATATATTTGCCTAAATGTAGATCATGATAATGTAATGTCTGCAAATATAATTTTCTCCTCTATAAGGTGTGCTTTAACAGAATTGGTGCAGAAAAAAAAATTCAAATGTCTATGAAAATAGTATTTAATGTCTATATTCAAGGGTTGTGCTACATTCGCTATAAAATCCTAGTTTTTTACTTTGCTTTTGTGGTAGTAGTTATAATCAGAAATGGTTGAAGGGGACAGGATGACATGTCAAGACACAATGTAGAACATTTGGTATTTTCTAATTGAAAAGGTAATAACAAGGTCAGCCAACCTCTGAATCATGTAATTTTAAGGAAACTTAATGATGAAACTTTTCCAACTGAAGGTATTTGTGAAAAGGTGTCTTTCTGTTCTTAGCGTGTTGCCTGTAGGCATGCTTCAGGGGCTGGATTTCTTCAAGAAGTAAATCTGGAGATGAGTTTAATATTGCTGAGATAACTGTGGCATCCGTGCTGTTAGCTCAACTGCCCCCAGCAATGTCTATATGTAGGGATGGCAATGCTACAGACCTCTAGGGATGCCATGTAGGGCTCCATGAGGTAAGAAGGCCATGTGTGTAGTGTTGGATCACACCATGGCTGGGTTAGGCAAAGGGGCAGAGCATGACAGAGAGACAGCTTCTGTTTGAAAGGCATTTTGTTTGTGCAGGTAGCAGACATGCACCCGCTGGTGTGTGAGAGATTGGGAATGCTATTTCAAGTTGGCTTAAGTGAAAAGTACTTGGATAAATTGTGTAGCATGTAGTTTATAATGTTTAGCTTTACATATACACCCAGATGAATAAAAATAAATGTATACACAAGTGATTTGCTATGATTAGCTGACAAGCTGAGGCAGGATGCAACACTTAATAATGGCTAATAAACCTCTAAATGATGTCAGTGTATTGCAAAGCTCTTTTCATGATATTATCAGCAGTCATTAAAGTTATTTATTGCTGTCATCATGCATTTCTGTTACTAGTGGCAACTTGACAGAAAACACATTGCTAGCACAGCTGATGATAGATTCAGTTTCAGATTTGTGATATGACAATCTGAACATCTTAATGGTATTTTTATGCTTATTGGCAGATAGTGCTTCTCAAGTCACGCTGTATTTTGAATAATACCTTCATAATGCCTTTATGCATCTTCCATGCTGCATGCAAACTGTGCCTTTCCCTTAAATAACAACTCATCTGTACAACTCAGGATGTTCTGAGTTGGGAAAACAGCACTGTAACTGTTTTGGAGGTCCAGGGCAAGGACACGTGATTCAGTGCTTGCATATCAAGCCACCTGGGGTGACAGCATCAGCAGAGAGCCATGGGCTGCTTTGCTGTGCTGCAGTGGCTGTGAGCCTCCTTTCCTTGGTGCTTCTGTTTGCTGACAGTATGGTGCAAGGCAGCTAAGCTGTTTTTCAGCTAACACTGTGTGTTCATCCAGAAAACCTGTTGCAGATAGGGAGAAAATGTGTAGAAAACTTTTTCCTTGAGTATTTCATTTGGGCTAGGTGGCTCAACACCATGGATCTTAATTTCTGTGCAGGATGCTGCTGTTCTACAGCTAGGCTTCGCCTCAGTAATTTTTTTGGAAGTGTAGGAATTAGACATAAAGTCCTGATCATATAGGTTTAAAAATAACAAACAAACAAGAAGGAAATGCACATGTACAATTTCATTTGGGGGTTTCAAAAGGAGGAATTTCTATCCTGCGCATGTTTTGATGGATGCTTTAGTTTCTTTCTTGATTTTAGTTCTCCCCCTGCTGAGCTTAGCATACAGCTCTTACAGTTTGTTATTTTTGGATGCGCTGATGAGAGACACTGGTGTCTAAATTTATTCTCCCTAATAAATGTGTTTTTCTTCCATGCTGAATACAGAAAGGGGGTGCCTTTCCCTTTAGCAGTCAGAGAGTATGCATGTGACCTGGTACAGTTGTGGGGATGATATAATTTGATTCCTGTGTGAGACAGGAGCTACATAAAGTGTGACAGGATCCCAAGCTCAAGCAACGTCTGGCATTTTCACCTGTTGTTACATTCTGGAGGGCTTTAAAGTTCTTTGCTTTCTCACTTGTGCTGACGGTGCTGGGGCAGTGCTGTGCCAGGAGATGGACACTCGCAGACAGATGAGCTCTGGCATGGCCAGCAGAACGAAGCAGATGTTCCCTCTGAAATGCTGTTGTGTGACCCCATCAAATCATTTGGCTCGATTCACACTGAACAAAACTGTAATTTCAGCTTGAGCGACATGCTCATCTACATAGAATAAAAACAAATTATTCTGGCTTCTGAGTTTTGACGTAGTGTTTGAACTTTCCTTTAGGTTGTTATGATCAAATGAACTTAATTACAGAGTACTTTACATATAGTAGTCTGGTAAATGTCATACAACAGACAGAGTCAAAAGAAAGAGATGCTGGATTTTGGTCTTTCTCTCCTCCATGTTACACAACTTTTTTTTTGCTGCCATTGAGCTCTAGGTGTGCCTGCCTGAGCTGTTTCTCCTGTTGGAAAAGAATAAACCCTCCCCATTTACCTTTCCCCCCCCCAAAAAAAAAAAACAACAAAAAAACCAAACGATCAAAAAACCCCAAATAATACCCCAAGCACAAACTTGTGTTGCTGGCCTGGAAAAATTCCTGCAGTGAGCAGACCCTTTCCTCTCAGCTACTCACTGTATGAAGCCACTTAGTGCTATTCCACCTTTGTCCTTTCTATTTTCACTGTGCCACTGGCTCTCTAGACTTCGTGTGGAGCTTCTCAGCACTCTTCATGCAACTAGGCTTCTCTTTCCTTTGCAAGAACTGCAGCTTCAATGTGTATGCATACCTTTTGACCAATGGAGAAGGAGTCTTCCCAAGTGGTTGACACAGATTGAGTCAGCACGTTTTCCAGTTGCACTGTATACGTTAGTGGTGATAAGGGCAGTGTCTAATCTACAGGGTCATCTCTCCCTACTGTAGTGAAATAGTTTTAGCGTGTGTAAAGTAGTTTGAGTTGTTTCATGCAAAGAGGATCTGACAGTCGTGCAGAGGTGTGTAAATATATATGTAAAGACATAAGGTTAAGCTTCTTGAGGCATATACCTCTGAACACTGACTTGTTCGTATTTCTTTTCCCGTTGCAGTTACGTGAGGTTGCAGTATAGCTTTTTTCATTTGCAGGTATCTGAGATGAATATTCTTATTAACAGTGCAAGGCTTTTCTGCGTGTTTATGGTGATTCGGTATTTTAATTTGAGATTTAAAGAAAAAAGTTTCACCTGGAGTACATGAAGCCAGTTTATTCCAGAGGAATATTCCAGCAAGCAACTGCTAAGCTGCAGCAATTTATGGAAGTGTCAGCATTTGCAGAGTCAGTCTTTTGTGTTTCACTGAAATATTCTGTAACTGTGCCGATGCCAAGTACTTCCTTTTTTAGCCATCTTTCATAGAAAACATTTTCAGGTACTAAGTATGAGATACTCTTTCTCTGAGCATGACTGATTAGATCTTCCATGAAAAGTGTTTCTTTTTTTTTTTTTTTTAAAGCATCCTGACTAAATTTTTTGCCATCTAGTTAATAAGTAACAAGTGACTCTAATAACAATGCTGTCATGCTTTTTATTTACAGTGTATGAGGAAATTAAGAGAGAGGAGGGGGAGACAAATCTGGAGTGAATTTCCATCACCCATAGAGGTTTTTGCAAAGAAAACAGTCTTTAAATGTAAACAACATCTGTATTTTTCATGTTGTCTTTCTAAATACTGGTTCTGTAAATAACTTGCCCCCACTGTAATGCAACAGTTAGATGCCTTAATCTCTCAGTCATCTGGGTCTTTGTGCAGAATGCAGACTTCCAGTATGTTTAAACATACATCTCCCAAACTTTTGATATCTTTTCCTCACGGCAGGATTTCAAAAGGTAGATGACTGTGAAATGCACTTTCATTCTCTGTGTTAGTGCTTTAACATTAGTCTGACTTTAATAGGCTGGGATGATTTCAGCTTATAAATCTTCAACTGGAGGATAAAGTTCAAGTAGATAAAATCAAACAGATGTTGGTGGGAGGATTTCTTCATGACCCATAAAAGTGCTATCATCAAAGCCTAGAATCATTTGTTTTGAATTATTACATTGTTATCAAAAGGACTGTAGCAGTCTGTTTGTTGAGAAATTGGATCTGTTTATCTGAAAACAGAACAAAGATGCCATGCTAAGACGTCCCTGGGAAAGTGTGGGTTAGCTGATGGCTGACATGGTAGGGTAGCTGCGAGAAGGTTTGATTGACAGCTGTCCAAATAACTGCCAGGCTTGAAAACTTCTGCAAGTTATTACATTATTGAGAATGGCTTCCAATTAAATATTGAAGGCTACTTGTTTAAAAGGAAATGTGTTTTCCTTTGTTTCAAGGAAATGAAACTTTTTGAAAACCACTTTTATTATTTTTTAAAGTAGTGGTGAAGCCAAGTTACCTACCAGCAGTAATTTTAAATCATGACTAAAAACCACTGAAGACTTTGCAAAAGTGACACTTCATGCATTTACTTCAACTCCATGATATTGTGCTGGATAGAAACAAGTTACTCCTGCTTAAGTGAAAGAATGTGTCCTTTTTATTATTTGCTGAAGAATCACTGGCTGGGGATTGCAGAGCTGAGTTTGCGCTGCTGGAAGAAGCCTATGGCTGGGTGCCTTCCTTGCCTCTCCTCAGTACTTTTTGGATTTTCACCATGCTATGCACATGGTAAGGACAAATGAGATGTGTCCTGGGCAGGCATTAGACCATGAGTAGGCCTAGTAGAAATTTGTACAAAAATCTGTCTTTTCCTAGGGCATTATCTTCTTTCTTTCCATGAACAGTCAAGAGAATGCTTCTGTGGGGTCAGCTCTCAATCAGGGGAAGCCAAGCCCTTGGGAATTTGATGTTATGGTACCACTCATATTGCAGTAAAATGCCTTGGTTTGATTTTTTCCCTTGAATGATGTTTCTCTTTGTTTCTTTAATCATAATGGTGACTGTGTTAAGGCTGAATCAGATAAAATGCGTGAAAATACATTTTATGAGTTGCTTGTGACCCTATCAGGTGGGACAAAATGCTCTTCTCTGTTCAAACTCATTAATACTGCACTATATTACGGAAACATTAACATGATAGTAGCTTGAGTTTGCTGCAGATTACTTTAGTGTTAATTTTTTTTGAATGTCTCTTGTGCTGTGGTCCAGAAAGTTTAATTCTAGATTTACAGCACTGTCTGCAGCCTTGCTCTGGCAGAAATTTGCAGGCTGTGGCCCAATCCCACAGAGGTTTAGCAGACTGCTCTGTCTGTATAAAGTTTGCCAGACTTCAGAAGCAGAATAAAGCAGTGCAGTGAGATGGTTGTATATGTCTTACTACTGATTTTTCTCTAAGTATAGAGAGAAAAATTAAGGGGAGAAGTATTTTTTCAACTTGGTAAAGGCTAAGAAGCTTGTCATGACCAGATCTTTAAAATACTGGCTGTTGCTGGGAGGCACTGGTTGTTACTGGGACTGGTTGGTCCCATGATCTGTTTCACTATTTTTAGGAGTTATAGCTCTTTCTCTCTGACAGTTGATGAGCCCAGAGACAGCAAAATGTTGACCCTTCAAAAGTGGATGCGTGAGTAGGTGAGGCTGTTGGGTCGAAGGGGAGATGACAGTAATAAGTGGAGAAGCACTTGAGGAAGGGGATGTAGCAGCCCATCCTGGGGATTTGTTTCACACTCTGAAAACACATTGTAATTAAATATAAAATCGGTTATTCCAGACTGTGTTTTAATGTATTGCTTTCTCAGAGACATTGAACTTACTGACTGTGCGTGTACTTTTGTGTTGAGTGAAGAGCTTTTTAGGGAAAGGCAGAGACAAGTAGAAAATACAACGCCTAGCCTCATAGTGGTTCAAGATGCTTTCCTACATGCATTGCCAAGTTGAGTAAATTACTTACTGCAGTTTAGAGAGCCTTTTCTTTATAGCATATGGAGGAAAAGAAACCGTACAACTTTTGTTGAAATCTTAAGAATATTTTCAACTGCTGCAAAAATACAGCACATTGTACAAATGCATCTTGACCACTTTTATGTTTACTCTGCTCAGTGAGCATTGAGCTTAATATCTAAAGCCTTGCTCAGATGAACTACAGCTCTTCAGGTCTAACAGCCAGAAACTAGCAGAAATTTAGAGTGATACAAGATATGTGGGTCAAATCAATCCAGATAATATCTAAAATCTCCTAGATTTTTGCCCAGATGAATATGTAGAGATTTATTTTTTTCCTTTGTTTGCTTAGGGAATCAGCTGTTTTGGCAACCCACAGTTAGTGAAGAATGGTTGGCTTCTTCACTTGCAACATGTTTGTAGTGTAAGAGAACTAGAAGGCAGTTGTGCCATGTGATTTTTTTTTCTCTCTCTCCCTCAGTTGTATGTTCAGTTGTCTTCTGGCACCAAAGTAAGATTAGAAAGGTTATTTGGAAGAGAATGGTTCCTGAGAAAGCAGGTATACTCATGACACTTGCAGCAGAGTTTGTTTTTTTGGGTAAGATACACAGGAAATGTGATTTCTTGTTATAGACTTTAAAGCAAACACACACGCATATATTTATTTATCTGCAGACCAGGTGAAGGTGAGGGAAGGAATGATGTGAGGGAATGTTGTGTCCAGAAGGAAAAGATTTTGTAGGTGTTTCCTTGATCTAGTCACCTACACTTATTCCTTGAAGATCTGCTTCCGCAAATCAAAGGAGTTATTCTCCAAAGGCAAGTAAAGAGACGACTTTGTTTACCATACCCTGAACTAACACTGGTAAAAAAAACAAAAACAAAACAAAGTCTACTTCATGTCTAAGGGCTTAGTATGAAACATCCTTGCTCTCCAAGACAGAGGAAAATTTCTCACTGTGCGTATTCACTTCTCCCACAGGCTATCAGTATGATCTTAGAGATCTACCAAATACTGAAGTACCTTTTCTTTTATAAGATTCTGTTACACAAGTATGATGTATGATATAAACTTCGTGGACTACTTCCTGTGCTGTGGTGTTTTGCCACTTTCCCTGGTTTCATTTCTGTGAATGTTGGAGAAACAGCTGGAGAGACCACGAAAATTATACGCTGTCTGTTTTGGCCATTCAACTTTTCTACACATTGTGATTGTTCAAAAGATCCAAGAGTGAAAACAAGAGAACACATGCAGAAAGGCAGAGCTCGTAAAAGTCTCCCAGCTCTCTAAGGCAATGCACCATTCTTACTTTCTATTGGAAAGCGACTAACAATAGGCATTTTCTGTCTGGCGCTTACATGGTATCAGTTGCTAATGGACAGCTGTGAGTAGCTCTAACTTGGAGTTAAATAATGAAAAGAGACGTCCACCCTCAGCAAACATCAAATTAAACTTGCCTCTTATAAGCTGCCCCTCACATGTTTGATTATTAAGGCACAAGTTTTTGCATTGCCACACTGGTATTTTCATGTTTTCAGAGGTGTGTTCGAATTGTGAAGCCAAAACCTTTCTTAAAAGTAACAGTTAGCTCTGAGTGATGGAAGTGGCCAGGGATCAGCTGTCAGTTGTGACAAGTGTGATGAAACTTGAGTAAACTTGCAGCTAATTTCACAGTAAGAAATTAAGTCTGTGAATGACCTTACAAGGGACAGAGTTCTTTGCTGGAATTTTTAGTTCTGATGTGTTTTGGTCGTCCTTCTGTCCACCACCTTTGGTCTTGAGAGCAGACTGATGGCTTTTTCCTCCAAGTTTCCCCGTGTATCCTTGTGATATACGGAGAGAAGGCCTAAAATCTGGAGGTAATATGCTGGTTTCTCTTCTTGTAGAGAGTTTGCATCAATGAGGGTAGACTGAGGGTAAGTTTTACCCTGCTTATGTGAACTTTTTTGTCCCTGATATGAGGTGAAATGTAATCAACTTTTGAGGATATGTACAGGCAGAGATTAAGGAGGCTAGCCATGGAAAGGCATATCTTATTCATGTGTAATCAAGAAACTTTAGGAACAATTCAGAAGATTGCTGTGCTGTGTAGTTTGTGCAAACTTCTATGTTAATCTTTAAATGAGGAATTAGTGCTTAAGGAGGGGAAAAAAGGTAAATAAAACAAGATCTTTAAAGGAAAAGGTTAGGAAAGCATGTACTAAATTTACTAAGTACTATTAAGATGTGCAGTGTTAATGAATTGACTTGTATAAATAAAGAACCAGATCAGCCTCTGCAGAAAATTTTCTTATGAATCTTGAAAAGTTTAGAAAGAAAATAATTACACCGAAACCAGAATGGAAAAGCTCAAGAAATCAAGTTGCTCAGAGGGAAAGATTTTGCAGCCATAAAGAATTAAGGTAATGTAGAAAAGTAAAAATAAGTTGTTCATTATTGCTTGAGCTGTAAAAAAAAAAAAAAAAAAAAAAAATGTAATTAGAAAGTAACAATCCCCTGACAAGATTTTGGTAGCTTTGTGCAAGAGAAGAAAAGCATGGCAGGACAGCAACTCAGCTGATGTGATACAGTGGCATGAACAAAATAACGATTTGGGGATGGATAAATGGCATCCAGAAGAGATGAAGAGTTTTACATAGCTGGAGAGTTCAAGTAATAGCACAGAGAAATCATTGAATCTGCAGCAACTGATTTGTACAGTAGCCTCATAAATTAAATGAAAGAATATTCAAAGTACACAATGCACTATAAAGTGCTTCTGAACCTTTTGAAAGAAAACAGAGATGTTTTCTGAAAGCCTGAGAGACTTCCAGCTATCTTAGACTTGGAAAGAGAGAAAAATGATTCAGTCTATAAAGCATCTGTCTCGGAGAGTAACTCAAAAATAACTGTGGCTGTGGAGGAGAGAAGGAGATAGTGGCATTGCTTGAGTTGTGGTGCTGGAAAGTTCAGTAAGTGTCCTCCTAGCCATGGGGAAGACATTTTACATTCACATAGGTCTGACTGATTAAAACGAAGTGCTAGAGAGAGCTACAACTAAATATCTATGGTTGAATAAATATTATCCACTACAGTTAAGAATTAAAAAGTAAAAATAAAAAAAAAATCCTCTTTGCTCAGTGCTAAATGTTACTGTGTAAAGAAAGCAGTTACCAGATCGCACTCTGGCCACTGGCAGAGAGATGAATATTCTATGTGGGATGAAACCTCTAACACAAAGATCCTCTTGCCACCCACGAGGACTGCAAATAAGAGATGTGTGTAGCAGCACCAAGGGTGATGACATCCTGATGTATAGGTACTGAGCCCATATGATGGAAGCTGTGGCACATCGTGCTCGCAGCCTCATCTATCTGCTAGTAAAAGCCAAGGGAGTAAATCTAGAATTGAAATAAAATGATGAAATTGTGACTGACGGCAGCTTCATGTGTGGAACAGCTCTGACCTCCTAAGAACTAAAATCTGACCTCCAAAAGGTAAAAGCAATACAGGAAAGCCTACTAGTAAAGATATTAAATCAGTTCAGAGATTATTAGGGGTTTACAAACTCAGACGGAATATTTTTTTCTGATGGGTCTCAGATGTGTGCGAATTCCTGTGGCAACTGCTGGGCAGAGATACGTGCTGGAAGCCAGTGTCTCCATACGGCATGCTTCATCCTGTGTGCCAGAGGGCAAGTGACCACATACGTTGTGCTTTCTGGGTCATCTTTCAGTTGGCTCTCCTGCTGAGTAGGAGGGTAACAGATATACCAGTATTTTTCTGATTTTTTTAAATTTTATTATTAGTATTTTTTAATTAAGCCTGTGCTGTGCCAGTGTGATCATAGAGAACTGTATCAGCAGTAGTAAAAACTCCTCTGAAAATTGCCTGCCCTTGCAGCATGTGGAGTTCTGTGTTCAAAACCAGGGTGAGGGGACAGAGCAGCAGTCAACCTTGATCCATCTCTTCCCACTGGCATTCACACTCAGATCTTGGTGAGTTAGCAAAGCATGGTGGCATAAGTAACAGTGTTTCAAGGCTCTGCCAGAAAAGGCAGCAGTGTTATAGTGGTTTGCTTTGGTGCTACCTAGCTCCGGAGAAGGATATTGGTAGTGAAAAAACCAGGATTTGGATTGAGCAAACACCCCAGTAGATCCAAACCAGTTACTTCTTGTAACGGTTTGAAGAGGGGAGAAAAAAAAATTCTGAAAGTTCTAGCAGGTTTATTCAGAACAATGGATAAATGGCTCATTGGATCTTTTTAAAAATAGTTTTCCACAACATTTGTGTGCAAATGTGATTATCCATGAGTTATACCTACAAATTCTTGTACTTGTTATTAACAGACCATGCCTCGCAGGCCGAGATAGGGCTACCCTGTGTAGTGGCTGGCACCACCCTGCTGCCCTGAGGTTTTGTGATATGTTCATTAATAATTACTGGATTTGTGACTTTTTGCTCAATTTGAGCCCACGGCTGTGTTTGCCAGTGAGGCATCCAGCCGTAGGGTGGCTCAGATAATTTGGCGCCATTTCAGGTGTGAGGTAACACCAGGCGCAGACAACATGGCTGTCTCAGGGCCACCCTGAAGGCCACAGCTCTGCCTTTGAGGGTGGTGAAGAGGTCCTTGCAGCTTGGTTTTTTATGCTGCTACATCAAATAGGTCAGGCCCACGATGGGGTGTGCCCCTTTTGGGGGTTTGATACTCAGGGCTGAGGGGGTGATGTTGCCAACTGGCTCTCTCCTTGTCTATATTCTCATCTTTCTCAACTTTTTACTCCACCACTGTCACAGCTGCTAAAATTAGGCCCTCATGTGCATAACATCACACTTCAAATGTGGGATGTGCAGTTGTGTTGTTTCTGTGATAAATACAAATATAAATCGTCAAGGTGGAGCAGCCCTCATGTTGGTGTGTTACACTGAAAATAATGCCTCCTATTTATTTCCATGGAAACTACAATAGATTAAAAAGATCACGATAACACATTCAATAGATCAAATTTGAAGCTATAAAATGGTGTTTTTTTCAACGTAGTCACCACCATTAGCCGTACATTTTTGGCTTTGTGCCATGCTCACAAAAATCTGTATGGCCTTCCAGGGCATGGCTTGTCTTTTGCATCACTATTACCCACTGCCTCACGATGCTCACATCCACTGTTTGGTCTCATTTAATGCTCAGGGCCATTTTTTCCACATGGAAGAATTCAGTGACAGTACTTTGCTTCATACATGCTTCTGTGTCAAATGCTATTTTGTCCGGCTGCCCCTCTTCTGCCATCTGTCACCATCTCTCTTGAATATTGGTGGGAAGATTTGGCCTCTACTGCCACATCACAACATCCACCTCTTACCATGGGCCAACACAAAGCAGGAGGCTTCACATCCAGAGCAGCCCTCGTAGAAGGGGAAGACAAGAGGAGTGGCAGAATCCAACCACTTTTCCATAAACAACATACGTGTGTATATATATTTAATGCATATGCACACATTTGATGTTTTATGGAAAAGCTGGATTTTGGAATGTAAATCCACATCTGTGTTTATGTGAAGTAAAGGGAAAGAGGTTTTTAGGACGTGTGCAGGCACCCTGTTCTCCCATGTCCTGTGGCTCGCAGTATGGCTTGCTGTATTTCTGTTGTTCTACTTATTTATTTATTTGCTCCACATGTCATGAAATTTCCTATAGCTGCTTCATGAAGCTGGCTTGTGTCTTGGTAGCAACTCTGTGAGTTTAAATTGCCTATTTTTGTCCACAAGCATGTGAAACTTGAGGACAAGAAGAACCGTCTCCACAGCTGCATTTCCATGTGCTGAACGGGATCTGACATAAACAAAATGCTTTTCCTTCGGGTGCTTGGTAGATCTTGGCCAGCTTCTCAGAGCAATGGTTATGACTTTTTCTCTGCTCTCAGATGAGGCTGCTGAAAACTTACAGCCTCTCTGGGAATTTCAGCTTCTTTCCACAAAACAGGAACAGGATCCATTTTTATGTTATGTTTAATTGTAGACAACTTCGAGTGTAAAGAGCTTGCTTCTAGCTGATGTAAAAAGGATGTGTGTGGAGGGTGGGGAACGTGAGGAATAACAGCTCCACCCATTTTACTGTCAAACACTCTTATTCCTTTTAGCAATATCTGCAGTTTTCATATAACCTGACTGGCTTTCCTAGGAAGCAGATTTCAGCAGATATTTGCCATAATTTCTGTCCTTTTTAATTTTTTTTTTATTTTTTTCCGTTTCCTCCTTTGCTTAGTTTACTAAGCAAGCCACCTTTCCTAGATAAGTTTGTTTTTTACTATATACCTTTTATATGCTAATTACCTTTGTCTTTATGTTTGTTTGTTCTTTGCAATATTGTTCAGTTGAATTGTAGTTGCAACAAGTAACAGATATCTATGCCCCCTTCCCTCCCATCCCCCTCCCCAAAAAAATAAAAGGACTTAGATGAAGGAGGATGGTACTGAGGAAGAATGGAAGCAACAACAGCATATCAGAAATGGTTAAACGCAATCAAATGCATTGATCATTTTTCACTCTTCTCCCTCTGATTTACTTATTTGAATTTCAAAAGAGGTGCTTGTTTCAGATTGTCCTCACAGAAAAAAAGTGTGATAAAAACACACATATTCACAAGGATATTCAAGAACTGGCAGCAGTAGTACTGTATGCAGAGGGCAAACAGCAAATGTTTCTCAACAGGTGACAGGCTAAAATGAGACTGAAAATGGAGAATAAATACGTGATAATTGCAACTGATTCAGAATAAATTCTCACGTGTTGTCACAATGAGGGAAAGAATGTCAAAGTGACATTCTTTATCCAATAAAGTGCTCCCTGGGAATGTTTTGCCTGCCAATTCAATAAAAACATACTTTCAATGAGTGCTTCAGAAGGAAATTTTCTTCAAGTTACTGCCAAACATAATAGCTTTCATTGAACTAAGTAGATGAGAGTTTCAATACCAAACTCTCAATGGAAGTGGTAGTTTGTCCCTTGAGTAATAACACCTTTCAGGGAAAATGGATCCATTCTGACATTGCTGTTATTTGGCAAATGACAGAATAAAACTGCTTTGAGACTTGTATCCTTGCAGCAGATAATTTTTATTATAGTCTGCTTGAGACTAGTGTCAAGGAGGCACTTGGGGTAAAGAAGTTAATGTAATGGGAGATTTTGAACAAGGAGCCATGTTTAACTTCTGGGTTTTGCTGCAATTTTTACTAATGGACATAATTCTCTGTCCTAGCTTTCATCTTGTCAAATAATTATAAGGAATTGTGTATGGGAACTAACCTATCCGTTGGGTTTTAAAAAAAAGAGAAAAGCTAGAAAAGCAAAATTAATTGAATGTGTTATCTGTCATTAGACAAGTGTTTATGACTGAGGAAGTTATGGCATCAGATAACAGTTTGGTAGGAGGACTGTCAGATCAATGCTGGTGTCATTATATATTATATACACTCATAAATGCGTGTATATACTGCTTTTGCGTTCGCACACAGTCCCACATCCTCGTGTAACAGATCCCAGTCAGTGCCTGGGGATTCTGTGCACTACAAAGATGCAAGTTCTGGCCAATAGTTGCTGAATAGTGTGTCCTGTATTTTCTTGTTGGGCTTAATTGCTCATTGTTTTTACGTTCAGTTCTTATAATGAAGCGTTGCTGACACTTCGTGTTTCTTTCTAATTCCAATTTAGATAATAGTCATTCACCTCTACACTACTATGGCACAACAATTTTTACTAGCATCCTCTAGACTGACTTCCTTGTTCTTAGGTGTGCAGGATGTATTTGGAGTTGCTGCTGATTCCTAGAACTTCTCTTTTCCTCTGAAGACATCGTGGGTCCTGAGATGATCACACACTGGTTGAGAGAGGCAGGAGGCTGAGGCTAAGCTCCCATGACAGCCAGAGTTGCATTCCCTTTGCTTTCCCATGAAGGAGGGAATGTGCTTGCTCTCTTTGCACTGACTTTATCACGCTTTAGGTAGTTACTTTGAAGCTGTCTAATGTAATGCAGTCTTTATGTAAGCTGCCTTATATAAATCACGTATTGTATTGTGATAGAGCAACGTTGGTTGCTCAGAGCCTTCAAAGAGGACTGCAGCAGCTGCTGCCTGGTGTTGAGGTTAGGAGATGAAGTATTCATCTTTCTGCTGTTCTGTTCTGATGTAATACTTATAAGAGTCACACAGCTTTGCTTATAAGCAGATCTTATTGATGCTGCGTAATCTTCAGGGAAGTAGAGTCAGAGAGCATTTCTTTCGTGCATCTTAGAAATCTTGCTGCCACCCTGTTCTAGACTGATAAAGCTGAGGGGATTTGGCCTTTCACGTACAGATATTAGGCATGATACACTGAGGCAGGAGTTTTAAGAACAAAAGCAATGTGGAAATAGGTCTCTGAATTGCAGGAAGTAACCTGGCAGTCTGGTGCTGGAAGTTATTTTTACTGAGAATGGCAGGCTTGTCTGCTCTGACAAGTCCTGTCCCAGGAAGCACTCCAGAGATGTCATGACCTGAGTCCTGCAGGCTGGGCATGCTGCCCTTCGCTGGGCAAAAATAGATGGCAGAATGCATGCAGTAAGCAATTCGAGTCTTCCTGAAAGTGCCAGTTTGCATCCCTAGCGTAGTGTGGAAAACATGGCACAGGCTGCATGCATTGCTGCAGATAGTTCTCACAGAGATTCTGTAAGAATCTGTGTGAGGTGTTTCCTGAGAATAGCTGTAGTTAATCATTGATTAGTTGTGTGTAATTATCTCTTGTTTGTATTGATGGTAGAGGAAGGCACTCTGTAGCTCAGTATAGGTTGCTATAATTTAATCCTGTTTGTTCTTGCACAACATAAACAAGTATATTAACACAGTATCAGTTATAATGATAACTGTTGTTATACATTCTTGGAAAAAAAAAAAAAGAATGAAAATCTAGGAGTTCCCCCTCAGGACTCAAGAATAATATCTGTGATGTCTTTCAGCAAAAGAAGTATTAGTTTTGGATCTGGACATGCTTTCCTCTAACGAAGATCTCTGTACTCCAGTCTCAGAAATTCTCATATTTGTAGGAACTGGCAGATTTGGAAAGAAACTAATTATTTTTTACGCTTACTACACGATGAGTAATTATTTTTGTACTTATATGATGAGAAATGTTGTAGAAATTTTCCTCCCTTTTTCAGTGATGATTGTGGCAAGAAAGGAATTACTCATATTCTATTAGTTGAAATGAATGTAGTCTCTATTTGTTTAGTGGTTTGAATTCAGGAAAGTTTAATGGAGACATTTTTGAAAGATGTTTAAAACATACAACATCTTTCTCAGAGCTGTAGTAACTGACTAATACCAACGTTAGCCTGAGGAGGGACTTTCTTATGGCAGTGATCCCAGAAGTCATGAGTCTCACATAAAATCTCTTCCAACAGAGGGCTCAATTCTGACAAGCATTCCACCTTAGGATATAATTGCTCAGTAATGACGGCAGTCTGTGGCAATGAGGATCCCTCAAAGGAGATACTGCTCTCTATGGGGATGCTTCAGACCCTGCTTCATTCTCCCAGGAGCATTTGTGGTTCCCTGGGTAATCTCTATGACCCTAAACACAGCTTCATCATTGGTTCTCCTGAGCCAAGGCCTTATTCTACTTGAGCTGTCACTTTGCATGTGATTATCCCACAGATCATAGGTCCTCCAGCAGTTAGAATATTCAGCCTGTCAAATCAGAGCCAGAGGTGACACCTTTTTGCTCTTGTGTAAGTAGTAACATCCCTGACGACTTTCAGGGCACTGAGACCATGGAAAAGACTTTGTAATTGGAGACTGCTGGAGAGGAATCTCCATTGCTCCAAACTTGTTAACATTCCAGTTGTAATCTGGCCTCAGTCACTACTACAAACTGGCATAGAGATTCTGGGAGAATTTTGATATCTGAAGTCACCAGCCATAGTATGATACCTTTTCCTCTGTACACCCAGGGAACCATATCTTCAATGATCTTGATGAGGGGATAGTGTTCACCCTCAGCAAGTTTGCTGGTGATGCAAAGGTGAGAGAAATGGCTGACAAATTGGAAGGCTGTGCTGCCATTCAGTGAGACCTGGACAGGCTGGAGAGTAAGGCAGAGAAGAACCAGATGAGGTTTAACAGGAGTGCACCTAGGGAGAAATACACACATACACCAGTACAGGTTAGGGGCTGACCTGCTGTAGAGAAGCTCAGAGGAGGAAGCTGGGTGGACAGCAGGTTGGCTATGAGCCAGCAGTGTGTCCTCGTGGCCAAGAAGGCCAATGAGATCCTGCATGGCCAGTAGGTCAAGGGAGATGGTTCTTGCCCTCTACTCTGCCCTGGTGAGGCCTCACACAGAGTATTGTGTCCAGTTCTGGGCTCTCTGGTACAAAAAAGACAGAGATCTCTTTGAAAGTGTCCAGCGGAGAGCCTCAAGGATGATAAAGGGCATGGAGCACCTCCCTTATGAGGAAAGGCTGAGAGACCTGGGTCTGTTCAGCCTTGAGAAAAGATGACTCAGAGGGGACCTGATCCACGTCTATAAATATCTAAGGAGCGGGAGGCAAACGGACGAGGCTCTTCTCAGCAGTGTGTGGTGATAGGATGAGTGAAAATGGACACAAACTGAAGCATAGGAAGTTCCACACAAATGTGTGTGGGAACTTCTTCACAATGCAGGTGATGGAGCACTGGCACAGGCTGCACAGAGGGGTGGTGGAGTCTCCTTCTCTGGAGACATTCAAGACCCACGTGGATGCCTACCTGCGCAACCTGGGCTAGGGAGCTGCTTTGGCAGGGGGGTCCCTTCCAACACCTACAGTTCTGTGATTTTTTTATTGTGGTATTGGGCAGCCCAAGGCTTAGCTCCATATTACAGAATTAATGAGTTAGACCACTTCTTTATGTTTGAAGGGTCCCAGTTCCCTGTAATCTTCTTTCAGTCTCTCCCTGTGATCACACACTCTTTTACCTTAGATCCAGAACTTGCTCAAGTGAGTTGAAATCACCAACCTGATAGAAAAATAACCAGAGTAAAACTGATCTTACAGTTTTCTGTTTGCCTGCTGAGTTGAACTGATTCCTGGCATCAATGCAAAGGGGGTGTGAAAGTGAGCGGCTAGGAGTAAAGATGGAGCAAACAAAGGGCAGCAAGATGTTATATCGGCTCAGCTGTGCATGAAAATGCAACACTGCAGCTCCTTCCCCAATTCTTGCACTGCTTCCTACTACTTAATCCAGCTAGTAATATGTGTCTGTATGTGTGCTTGAAGAGTAATTTTTCTAGCATTCATTTTCACCTTGTAAAGTAGAAATCAGCAAAAAGTTAGATGGTTTATTACATGAAAGTCGACAGTTCTGTATGATTTGTACCTTATGATAAAGGTACAAAAGCATCTTTTATTATAGAACACCTCATAGTAAACAACCATGCCACCAATTTTCATGGAGAAGTAAAGTATCTCTGGCATGAAATAGTTTTCAATTGACTTATGGAACTGTTTTCATGAAATTTCATGGAAATCTGCTTTGAACTTTCATTTGACAAAATGCAACGTGCCTTACATAAGTAAATATCATTGAAATATTCCCTAATTTTAGCAGTTTTCATTTTGCAGGATATAATTTGTGTTTGTTTTGTTTTTAAAGGTCATTACACAGGTTCCAAATCATTTGATGCCTAAAAAAACCTACCCTCAAAATAGAGATTTTTTTTTTTGACTCTATCTTCTCTGATCTGACAAAAATTGTAAAAATGACCAACCCTATCTGATATCATGCAGAACTACACGCTGGAGGGCTGCTGTGAAGAGTCTGAAAAATTGACTATCCAGCTTTTTGAGTCTGCACGAGAAGGACACAACGGCTCCAGATTTGATGTCTTTCACTTTTAAATGTAAGTAAATCTGATTTTAATAGATCACATAGATAATGGGGAGCAAGTTGGTGGGGCTTCTTAAATATTATCATTTTAGCTAGTGATGTCTGTATTTGGAATAAACTGCCAAGTAATTAATGTTGCTCCGCAGCATTTCAAAATCTTTCTGATGCACATCTTAAAGGAAGTTGATTTGCTTACGTACTCTAATATATATGGCCTTGCTATGCCATTAAGAGCTATGCATCTGTACTTGGTATCAGATTTTCTTGTATTTAGAAGGAAATTGAGCAATTAACACTCAAGACACATCAGAGTTTCTGTCAAACTACATACAGGGTACTCATTTGAAAAAAGAACCTATACAGTGATGTGTAGCTCATATGATGTAAATTAGACAAGAAAAAAAACATGGAAATTAGAATGTGTCCCAAAAGATCAAAATGTTGCAAAAGAAATTTTTTTATCTAGGACTCCATTGGTTGCCTTCATAACTATGGATTTATAATATAAACTATATATATATAGTATATACTAAAAGCATATCTATGGCAGATCAGATACATAAACTCTCCTAAAAATGTTGCCAACACATGCAGAGAACGGTTTTGAAGTACTGGCTACAGTAAATGTTGTACAATGAGGAATGGTTTTACAAGGTCAGGAAAGGCTTGACAATATACCAGTGATAAAGAAAGAAGCAGCTTTGCAGGTGAGGAACAACGTAATGCACTAATATTCAGACTGAAGGTCACAGAAAGGAGGAAAACAAAAGATTTGTGGAGCCTAGAGTGGTGCGTTTTGTAGAAGTTGGATTTTCATGATTTGAATGTATTGCGTGAGATTTCTAAGCTTTGAAGCCCAGGGAAAGGCTTGGAAATGGAACTTCTGTTTCTTGCAAAATCGTTGTAAAATTGTGCCATCTTCGACACCACACACACACACACACACACACAAAAGTGATCATCCATTAATTTTCTTTTATTTTTTTAATATATAATTGAGCCTTCACTAGTCAGAATCAGTGATGAAGAAAGGTTGTGAAGTAAGTTATTTTCTGGGGATCTAGGTGTAACATAAAAGGACTGAAATATTATGACTTGTTTAGGAAATGTATTGAATTTCTCAGAAGACACACCACCACGTTCATCTGGTGAGCTTATGAATATGTGGTGGTCTTTCTGATTTTTTAAATTTTGATTTTTAGCAGATTGTTTAGAAACAAGACTTATTTTTTAAGTAGCAGCTTCAAAAGGCCCATTTTTTTAATGGAAACAAGTTCTAATCTGAGCTTCTGCACTGCACAGAAAAATGCAATTCATGTAAATAAAATTCTTGTGTTGTTCCCAACGTCAATTTTCAAGTGCTGATGCAGAGATACAGAGAAAATATTGAAGATCATGTGTAAACATTCGTTCTGAGCACGTAATAAATGTTTATTAAAAGATTTGCTTTGAGACGCACTCCTGATTTAAATCATACCCTATTTACTGCTAAAGACTTTTTACGTAGCTTAGAATTTGCAAATGGAGAAACTTGATGAGTTTGATTGTGAATACAAGCAGTCGTCCTCTCTTTTTGTTCCTCAGACTGTATTTTGACTTTGGGAATAGCATACCCGTGGCTGTGGTGTCTAGCTCTTTGGCATCTCTGATGCGCTTTGTACTGTTGTTTAGCCGATTTTAAGATTAGAAGTGACTCTTTTATAATGTCTTTTATTTGTTGGGCTGGCACTTCTTGAGCATTTCTAGTAAGTAGGACAGGTAAGTGAAGGAAAAAGAAAGGCTGATTTTGATTTTAGAGGAAATTGCAATTATTCTAAGAAATGCATTCTACATATAGCCATTACTTAGTACTTCTATCCGTCCAATTTTAATGCTAGTACAAATCAGCTGGTTTCTGATTCAGGAAGGATTTGGATTGAAAACAATTTTATTAGAGGGAATAGTAGTAACCATATTTATTTTATCCGGATTGTATTTTTATTTTTGTTGTCATTTTTATTTTGTATGTATTCCTTAAAGTAATAACAAAAGTAATTCTTGCTAGAGCATCACAATGTAGAAATGATAATAAAAATTACAAAAAAAGCACAAAAACCCAACAACCGCCAGAGCCGTTTGTTTGGGACATGATCAAAACCAGCTCTGTATACCCAGGCAAAAGTTGACTGTGCTGCTACTAACGAGAAAAAGAACAGGAGTTAGTTCCTTGTTTAAAGGCAAGCTCACTTTTGCAGATTACTGAATTGAAACATCTTACTAAGAAAAATATGACTGAGAAAAGAAGGGAAACATTTTTATTAAGGCCAGACCTTAAGGTCTATTTTTATAGTGTATATATTGGAAAAAATATTGGCACCAAAGTGGAGAACAAAGGGAAAGGAGCAGCAATTCATAGGGTGGTGGTTAAAGATTCTATTGTTTTGGAATTGGAGTACAGATTCTAACAATGAATGCAATTATTCCACACTTTTTCTTAGAAACTAGAAAAAAATACTTCTTCATACATTCAATTAAAAAGAAATAATTCATAAAAATGTTGTAAATAACGTAATACATCTGTGATACGTACTAGCAGTGCTATTTGACTAGAGACCGCCTTTTCCTTGCAGTTGGAAGGGAGAAATGAAAGGGATTGACAAAGAACAAAGGAAAAGGGAGAGACAGGAGAAAGAGATTAAGAAAGAGAGGGAAAACAGGCTATCTTATCTTTTTTTCTTTCTTTCTTTTTTTTTTTTTTTTCGTGGTGAGTGATCTAAAAATGAGTAATATTCTAGCTCAAAGAAATATTTTTACCCCTCTCTAGCTCAGAGAAGAATACTCAATGATATTAGAAATTAATTCTGATATCATCTTTTGAAAGTCAAGTGAAATTGTGCTACTTGGATATAACCTACAAGCCAGTCATGTTGTCTGTGCAATTAAAACTACACCGTAAACAGGGAGAAAACTATTCAGGTTATCTTGGAGGGAAGAATGTATACTTTGTTTCATTACAACAGCACGCATTTCCAAGCGGAGAGATGTTGATCTCTAGTTTTATACTTTGCTTAGCTCTGCAAAGATACATTGTATTACTTAAGACAAAAGTATTAGAACACAGAAACATGATTTTCAGGCTTGTAATTACAGATAATGTTTTTCTTTGTTTCTCTGCATGAAAGAAAAGAAAACATTAGTGTAATTATACTAATGAGCGTGCAGTGTAAGAGTATGCAATTGCTAAATGAGATTGTTTATCTGCTACAACATAAAGATTCCAGCTTGTATTTTGAAATCCATATTGCACTTCATTTCTCTAAAACGATCTGTGATTGCGCTAGGGTTTCCCTTGGTCATGTTTCCACCTCTCCACCCCAGTGACATTTGTGTGCACTATGCAAAGCGTGTTTGCATAACTTTAAATCTTAGGGTTTTATATTCACCCCCAGATCTAATTAAGAGCATCACGTTTTTTCCAAAGGTGCTGAACTCCCGTGACTCCCACAGAAGGGGATCACTCATGCTCAGCACTTCTGCAAATACTATTCTGGAAATCTAGGAGCTTTTATGTGCTAAAATACTGATATTGAAAGCTTGTGCTAAACCTTTTCATTTGAAAACATACTTTCTTTGTCAGTCTCTTTAATGCATATGTGTGCTTGCTAGCTTTAAATGAATGGCTGCTGGGACAAAGCTAAGCCAAATGGCCAAATTGGTATGGCTTGGGTACAGGGATCTGATATGGAAAGATGCTGATTCCCTCTTGGTTGAAACAGCAAAATTCTAAGTTGCACTCTGACATTGTCAGCTTTATGCCACGCGGTCTCTGTAACATTCCATCTATTTTTATTTTAAAATATCAAAATGAGGGTATTTGGTATTACACAGAAAAAAAAAAAAAAGGCTGAATTATCGCAGCAAACATACGGAAATTATTCCGGTTTGTGGGAAAGTTATCTGGAAAAATAAAAAGAAAAAAAAAGAAATATACCATTTAATTGTATTTGGGTATTATCAAGGTGAAAAGTTAATGTTGGATCAGAATCTGTGTGGGGAAGGACACTGAAACTATCTGACTTAATTTGGCTTCCTAGAGAGCCATCAAAATAAATGAATCTGAGCATGTGAAGGTATAGAACTGGGAACCTACTGAGAAAGTTAAATGTTTCCCACAACTTTATTCCATCCTCTGCTCCCTCCCAGCTTAATGCAGACGTGACTCCTTCTGTTGGTTTCCTTTGCCATCAACAACAGCAGGCCAGCAGAGCCATATGCACACGTCCCCTTCTCTCACCTTTCCTAGCTTGCTGTGCCCATGCTCTTCTATTACTCTCCGTGAGTGTGCCGGTATGGCAGCTTTTCCTGTGCCCTTCAGTTCTAGCTACCAGAATGCAGGATTTAAAGACGTGAATTATCTTGCGTTGACCCACTAGACCTGTGGGTTACATCTGTGTGACATGAAAAGGTCTACAAAAGAGTTGTACAGCTTTTAAAGTCCAAAGCAGGATTTGGGTGTGATTTACATTGGTGTACAGGCTTTGTGCAAAGAGTGATTTCAATGCCAGTGCAAGAAATCTGACTCTGTAATATAGAGAGAAGTATTTCTACGGCTCTTGGATCTGTCTCAGCTCAGTCTGTGAGTCTTCTGATGTGAGAATTGCAGATCTAATATTACTCTGTTATGATACGTAATAGTACATAGTTAGGAACAATTTTCTTGTTCATTTGCACTAAAAAAAAAAGAAAAAAAAAGACTGAAATTAGCTTGGAGTTATGTAATAAGTGAATATAGGAATAATGTAACTGTGATGTTATAATTACTTTAATAATATTTTAGAAGTTTGGGTAATAGATTTGTTCCAGAAGAAATTGCTAAATGGTTGGCTGTACCCTCTGTCTTGTAATATTGCCTTGTATTACATATGAGAATTTTCTATTTAAATTTTACTAATTTACACTACAGTTTAATTGTCTATAAAATTAGACAGTTAGTTGGAACAGCATTTTTTTTTTTCAGATTGTTTCTGTTAAATTATTTTTTGTTACTCATTTTCCTGAAAAAAAATCCAAAATCTTACTCTTTATAGTATATAAATATAACGAGTGAGATAGTGGTTCTTCTGTTGCTTATGGCTTCAGGGCTTTTCTTTCATCTGGGAGATGATGCAGCCTTATTTGGTTAATTTGATTTTGTGTTACTGTATATTTTAATTTTAATTTTTAATTTTTTTTTAAGGGTCATCTAACTCATTTGAATTAATTGTCCATCTCACTTTCTCGTGTGAGTTTTGGAAATTGTGGCAAATTATGTAAAAAACGAACAAACAAACAAACAGAAACAAAAGTGCTCCTAGGTTTCTCTTTCTTTATGGAGGAACAGCAAAGTCCCAGTCAGTATTAAGGCCTGATGGACAGACCAAAGTACCACTGCTTCAGGAATCTGTAAGTTTGCACCAATTTGAGCTAATTATGTTTTTGTCTTTCTTTACATGACTTACTCTCATCTACTCCTAGAAAGCTGAATTAAGTTCTGGCATGGTAATACATTCTGCCATTCTGAACACCATGCATGTAGTCTTGGTTGGATGGACGAGGCCACCATTATGAAAATACTTATGTCTTTGTGTTATCGCTTTTGTATGAAGGGGGATGTGTTGTGATTTTAATCAGAAATTGAGCCAGTTTTCTTTGTGATTTTGTTTGGGGTGCACGTGCTAATGAATGGTAGAGCCCAGAGACAGACCCAAATAGTCCACTTGCTGAGGTCAGGGAAGGCAATGTGGTCCGGGCACGATGGCTGCATTCAAGATGCATTTTAATGATAGAAATACTCCGAGTCAGTGCAAATAATGGGTAGAGAAGTACAAGAGAAGGAAAGTAGACTGTATATGGGTGAGGGCCCTCTTTTCCAAGGGCCCTCTTTTTTAAGTGAGCAGCAGATGGAATGTACTGGAAATACTTAGGTCATACTAATAAATAAAGAGCAACAGAGTCCCGCGAAGCAGTGTTTCTGCCTATGCAGCAAAAGAAATCTGGTCTCAGAGCCACAGCTGCAGTGGCAGTGACTCACAGTCTGCGAACTGTGGGATACTCCCTTTATAAAGTGCGGTGGAATGAGCTGCTGTTCAAATGCAAAATCTCTGAGACCCATAACAGAGCTTTAAGCAGAAACGTTTTGACTTGTCAACAACAACAACAAAGTAGCTTGCTTCAAGAAAAGAAAAGAGGAAGCAGCATAAAAACATACAAGTTGTGAAAAGAAATACTTGAGGGGAAAGAAAGAAAGAAAAAAAAAAGCATTACGCTTTAAGGAGCTGAGATTCCAGTTCTAGTGATTTGATTTCCTCTCTCCCTACCTCCCATTTATTATTGTTTTGTTTTTTTTTTCTAAATCATTTTTGTACATACCCTAATGAAGTTCTCCCTCAGGGTGTAGTTCATGGGAAATGCTCTCATTCTGCTGCCTACACAAACACTATTGGCGTTTTCTGTTCTCACTTAAATACTTTTCAAATAGACATCAGAGTTTGATATGAGCCTCACAGGTAGGTGTTTTGACTTAGGACTTCAGCACTTAAGGAAATAAAAGTACTTTTAATTAGGGTTTTTACTCTTCACCAACAGTACTGCTTTTATTTATAACGTTTTAGAACATAAACAAAGTTTACAGAGGAAGAACATGCAGTTTTTGGACTCATATTGCTAGGAGAAAAAAAATTTTCTGCTGCTGTAATTTCAAGTAACTTTTTACTGGTGATTACAGCCCTTTTTACTTTCTGCTGCTTATTCTTTACAGTGTAACATTTAACAAATATCAAGGTATCATATTCAGCTGTTTGCCAGATGCTAAGCATCCCATCCAAGCAATGTAAGGTGAGGGCTAATTTCATAGTGTACTTTATATTATGAGATTTCAGGTAATGGAGAGATTTGAAAGTCTAAGAGGATTCTATTATGTCCCAGATTTCCCTGAGGAGAAGAGGGAAGAGGGGCTGTAGGAAGGGCTGACTGTAGCCCAGTGCTTTTCCACCATTGGCCTACGGCAGGGTCTGCTAAGACCAGACACATGGCTCTTGTGACTGTTCCTTTGGTGAGGTGTGTTTTGGGATGGTGCTGGTTAGGCTATGCTTTATACTGTGAATGATATTAGCTGTCACTAGTTGCCTTACGTTCTGATGTAACTCAGTGATGTGTCTCCAGTAGGGTAGGCCATAAAACCACATCAATCTGAGTACCCTCTAAGCTTTCTGATCTGCTTGGTGGGTAGTCAGTGTTCCTGATGCACGGCTAGCTGTAGGGCCACACACTTTAAGAGAACTGGGAGAAACCTTGCATTCTTTCTCCCCACTTGCATTCACGCGGGAACATAAACTTGTGTCTTAACCAAAGCTATTGTTCCACTGAACTATTAAAAAAAAAAATGTGAGAGAGAGAAAACGACTACCCCATCTATAGATACATAAAAAAACCCTGTGTTCATTAACCTACTGTGACATTCAAATGACATTCCAGAGTGATATCTGCAGGACTCTCCTTCTGTTGCTTTAGAAAGTTTCAGAACAGCAATATTAAAGTTGTTTTAATGGTCTGAGCAGCATAACAGCAGCTCAACTATTTCAGAGGAAATAGAACGGTGATACTTCGTGCTGAAAACAAACACTGTGCTGCTAAGGCAATCTGTGCTGCGTATGAAGAAGGTCAGATGTGCAGTAAGACTGATACTAAATGTGTGGTATTATTAAGGTAAGTTTTGATGTGCTTAAAGATAGTTCTGAAATTTTCTTTTTCATGAAATATCAAAATGTATTAATTACACCTCTTAATTTAAGCTGAAATGTGAGAGTGGCTGTCTGTTAGTGTTCAGTGCCCTCTTCCATCAGTCTGGAAAAAAGATTATTGCCAAGTGTCATATTTTTGTGCGCGTGGCGTGCTGCTGAGAATAATTCAACACTTCTTGAGGAAATCATACTTTAAACACATCCCACATTAGCAGATGTGTTTTTGTGTTACTCAATGGCAAGCCAAGGAGACAATGTTTTCTGATAGATAAAACCTAAGTCGCATTCATCTGTATGAAGTACCACGTGCAGCACCCATAACAGCTGCACATAACTTACAGAGATAAAATATATATCATCTATATTCAAATAACAACAACAAAAATCAGTAATGGCACTGATATGATATTGTGTAATTGTTCGTAGCCTTTTCTGTATCTTACAACATGCTACTTTTGTGAAGATGCAGAACTTTTAGAAGGTTGTATTTTAATAGGGTAATTTTTGTTCAGACGCTACTAACATGCGTGGGATCTGTAAGCTACTTAGAAATGAGCACCAAAGTTGTGTTATTTAGCAGCCCAAACTACCACAGAGGATAAAATAACTTGATAGAGAATGTGAAACGCATCTACATGAAGCACATATATGTCATCAAGATTGTTCTGTTTAGATTTACACTGATGCACTTTTGATGAACTTCAGACTCTGCTGCAGCTTATGAAGAAAAATGTGCCTTAGGACTGGGACGGTGTTAATTTCCTTATTTATACCACTCCATGTCATTGTTGCTGTATAATTCTATAAAGGTGGAAAATTGTTTTTCAATTCCAAAATGGTCAGGATGCTTTGGAAGTGTGTATAGATAGGTAGGGGTGTGGTTTGATTTTTAAGCTCAGTTTTGAAAACTGAAAGACTTCCTAAGTCTGTGTTTAAGGACTTAGAGTGAGCAGTAATGCTGAATTTAGAATTTTAGTGTAGCAAGTATCTGAAGCATACAGACTGTGGCACTGGTGCAGCTACTGTGGACATGAATAAACTTTTTATGAGTTCATAAAAAAGTAAAGGAACAAAGTTGCAAAATTAGGTGTTATAAAAGAACATGGAAGCACATATTTTCAGTTTATTAATGCATATCTTGATAAAATATTTATTAACGTGAACTGTGTCATGGGTGTGTGCTGCGCGGGCATCTTGTTTCAATTCTGCTCTGCACTTACTAGCTCTGCAGGCTTGCATTTGATCTCTGAGCCAAGATAAAACCCACAATGAGAACCAAACAGTGCAAATAAACAAAAATGTCTGGGTAAAGGGTGTAAAACAGAAAAAGTATTCCACTCAGTCCAGCAGTACGTGCGACCAGACACTGCTATTCTAAGGCAGCGACCTCAGACAGGGCTTGCCAGCTGTGGCAAGGAGGAGATGGAGCTGCTGGGCTCCATGGGAGGCTGGAAGCAGCAGTGGCAGGGAGGGGCACGGCAGCCTGGGTGCTGCTGCAGTGCTGCACATACTGTCTTTGTGCTGGGTTAGTATTTAGTGGTGGCTAAGCAGGAGCATGAAAGGCACGGGCTTTTGTTACCCTTTCCTATATGTGATATGAATGTGCCTTGCCTATCCACGTCTTGGGTTTTTATGTGACACTTCTGTAAAAATGGTTTTGTTAAACAGTAATCCCCAAGAAATTGGTCACTCTTAGCTATTTTATGAGAGGCTTGGAACTTAGTGCGCTGAGCAGGACTGGGCTGGTGGAGAGTTATTTCTTCAGTAAGATCAGAGTCTGGGTAAGGCTGCTTTTGTGTCAGCACATCACTGTTTCCTTCAGCAGAGCTAGAGCTTGGGCACAACCAGATCACTGCTTCAGGATGAGCAGTGCTTCCAAACAGGTTTCCATTACTTGTGGAAACTTGAGAGTCTTGAGTTCTTGTGCTAGCTTTCCTCTGCTTCTCTGTCTGAATGGACGAGGAGAAACCCTTTGCTACAGTTGTTTAAATATTTAGTAGTGAGTTTAGCACTTACGGCTCTTGATTTCAAAGGAGTTAGCCCCAGAAATAAGCACAGCTGTTTTACACTCAGATGTAAGTGTTTTCAGGACGATTTCGTAGCAGCACTTGTACAGGGCTTGGGTGGTATTAGCAATTTCAAGTCCTGAACCTGTAAACTCTTATGTTTCAGTAACACTATTCTTGAGAACAGTCCAGTAATACTCACATGAGTGCAATTATGGGTACAATTAAGTGCTTGCAAGTTCATGGCGTTAGTTTTCAAAGGGACCGTAAATTCTATAGTCCACTGCAAAACCATATACACTGCAATGACCTGTGAAATTGCCACATGCATCTATAGCTGTGTGAATTGAACTGCACGTTTTGATACCAAATTCTACAACTGTTAAAATGAACAAGTCACATTACTCTCCTGAACAAACCCAAGCAAACGAATGAAATAATAAGGGTTTTCTTACAGGCGTAAAGTTAATAATTTGTTTATAAGTTTGCAGGGCTGCAGCAGTAAATTTAATTGTTAAAATTCGTGGTTTCATTCAACATACTGAATCATAAATGTGGTACCTGGGTTCTGGCACCACGTGATTAAAAAATCTATTGAGTTTGCAGAGTGACTGAGAATAAAAACTGGATTAAAAATCACTGAAGTTGCTGAAAAGCTTTCTACTGACTGCTGAGAAAAGAGAATCAGGCCCCATCCAGAAAAACTGGTCATCTTGGTTTTGTTTCACATTTTCAAAACTGTGCATGTTTGAAATTCTGCAAGTGTTAAAATCATGTCCCTACATCTGAGGCGACATAATGCCATTATTTTTCCTTCTCTCTCTTTGATTGCTGACTTGTGTTATCTTTGGGTGAAATCCCTCCAGATTTTATTTCTAAGTGGCTATACGCTGGATATCATTCATTTCTTCGTTTGGTACAGTTAACATTTTGTGTTTTTTGAGATGTTGAAGAGATGCAAAATCAAGAAAAAACAGTATTTCTTATACTTTCTTTAGAATATAGGGCAGATTATAAATGTGGTGATAAAAGCAAGTGATCATTTTGTATGAGCAGTGGGAAAAATTCATTTATTAAAACTGTACAGTGTGGTAGTTCACTGTTATAGACAGCCTGAACTCATGAAAAGCCATATTTGTAGCCAGGAAAAGGTAATTTCCACGAAAAAGAAAAAAAAAGGACAATTCCATAGAAACACCTTTTGATTTTTTTTTTTTCCCCAACTTTTAAAAAATATTCTAGTTAGCGTTTGTTATTTTTTTTCAGAGTCCTCAAACTTGGACCATGTGGTGTCTGTTCAAATGCAAGGTAGGCTTTTGCTTCACAGCTGGACTTGAAATATCAGTGTCTGAGAAGTGAATATTTCATTCTATTCTTAAAGAAAAACTCCTATTAGAGTAAACAAATAAAACAACAAAATTAAGTGTTTCAATGTCACAGATCCTTTTTTTAGGCTTTGGTTGGGGAGTTACTTAGGGGCTGATATCATGCTTTGTAGTTGCTATGGAAACTTTTTAATGCATGCAGTTGAGGAATAAGAAAAGGGAAGTAATTTTGCTTTCCTAAATCCAGTTTCCTAGTAATAAGAGGGATGGTTGTAGATTACCAAATTGCTACCAAAGCTTTCCGGAAGATCCTGAAGTTATTAATCTCCAGAAGAAAGGGGAGCAAAAAGTATACTAATAACCTCCTACAAAGAAATAGGACTAAATGGCATGTTTTTTTGTTTTTGTTTTCGTTTTGTTTTTCTTTTTTTCACGTGCAGGCTGATCAATCAAAAAAAAACAGTATTTAGGGTGTCCTCGGGGGGGGGGGGGAGTTGATCAAAAAGTAGGTCTTGTACAAACCCAGAATGAATCTTAAGTCATTTCAAACATGAACAAATAAAAATGCAGGGTTTATTATTATTATTATCATTATCATTGTTATATTTATATGTTTATTTTTGTCTAACACATTCTTTAACAAGCATTTAAAGTATCTCCTTTACTCTCATGAAATAATCTGGATACAAGATCCAGGAAACTCATTCCGATACGGAGGTTGTACGCACACTTAGAAACTTGATCACAGGATTCCTCTTCTGTTTGCTAGTGGATTTTAATGCAGTAATGAACAAGATTCAAAAATGTACAGGACTAATTTTGAGTGAAGATTCTGTATGTATTCCAGAACAAAAAACTTTTCTTTCAATAGTGTTTAGTTGATTGTTATATATGGATGTCTTTAATGTGAATTCCTACAGATGAAACATGAATAAACAGGATTTGTCTGAGGGAGTCAGTCAGGTATTCTTTATACTTTAATCTAAAAAGTTGTCTTTTTGTCAATAAACTTGATGTTTTAGTGTTTGCCTAATTTGATATAAATTTGTTAGCATTCTTCCTCGTAGAGTAATTTGGGAATGTAAAGTGTAGATACTTCAGAAAATTTTTCAGCAACACACTGCTGCTGCTCTCTTCTAAAATAATATCTTTCTTGACAATTGTAATTAGATTTCTTTTTTTTAAATTGACATTGGAAAAAAAAAACACTGATAAATGTAACTCGTGTAGGTACTGAGCATTTTCTTTGCTTGATTTTCACAAAATTTTTGATACAAATTAGCCATTTTCTTTTGAAGTCTTCCCTAATGCTAGTTTAAATTTCATCTGAAGGCTTTCATTTCTAGGAGAAAACCAATACGTCACAGAATTATGTTCAAGGATATCGCAGCATTAAGATTTGAGTTTAAATATTGATTAGATCTCTCAATTTTGCTTTCCTGTTTGTGAACTTGTCAATTAATTTCCAGAGGGATATGAAAAATAGGTTTTATACAAAGATAATCCGCTATAATCCCAAAACAGAAATCAGAGGACAAAATGGTCACAGCAATAAATTATTCTTTTATTCATTCTTGTTACCTTGATTCCTCCAAAATTTTTCAAATCCTTTCCTTAAGGTCACAGGAAATATGAACCTGGTCAGAACCTTAACATAAAGAGGCTGATAATACGTAAAAGAAAAAATGGTAGATTATTTTAAATAATATTTTTTTGTTGTTTGATTATGGTAATGGAACATGTATTCTTTGAATTTGCTAGTCATGTTTATGAGTGGATTTTTTTTTACCATCCCCATAGATTGGACATTCTCGGTTTTTGTTGATTAGATAAAGCAGATTAAGCTTTAAAATATTACAGAAAGTTCAAAGTTGACTGCAGTCATTTCACATCAATCTATACAAAAACATATGCTCTCACAGACAGACAGGCACAGAGCAGCTTCTGCAGAAGTTTTTCTGTAGTCAGAAGTTTATAAGGTGGGAGAGACTGTACTTCATCGATGTGTTCTGGCGGTTTCCATCACCCCGCTCACGCTCTTAATTCTGTTGATCTAGAGTTAGAAATAGAATACAGCCTCTTTCTGGAGGGTGGTTATTCTGGTTACTGTAGTTGTTACTGACATGAGTTTGGAAAATAAATACTTAAGTAGAAATTATCATCTCATTAAAGAGACAGATTAAGGAGCACTCTTGAGTGTTATATTCAAAGATGATCATGGAGATGCAAATGAGATTCATGGATTGAGCAGGAAGATAAAAGAGTTAGGAACAGAAGGGTGGTATAGTAATACAGGCACTCATATACTGGCCTTAAAGATGCACGATAGTGATGGCAGCAGGAGTCAGGCTTAAGAGGATTGCAATTAGCAGTTTTATTAGTATATTTGTATGTGTGAATGTGTCTTTTTATTTTTATTTATTTTTTAATGTTGTGTCCACTCTGTGAAAGAGCAACTTGATTTCCAGTACAAGTTTTCTACAAAAATTCTGCTTTGAGAGGGAGGCATAAATAACAAGCGAGAACTTCTGTTTGATAGTGGCATTGTGAGGAACAAGGATTGAATACAGTAAGAACACTCACTAAGCACTTATGGTAAGATGCACAGTGTTCACCCAGGTTGCAAAGTTTGGGAGTGATGTTCTGCTCCACTTTTAATGTGTTTCTTTACACTTATTTATTCAAATACGTAAGTGTTCTTAAATCCTACCCCCAGCTGACTGTGGCAGAGAATATTGCTTGACAGAGCATGTGAATTTTGACAATTCTGGCAGTGAGCAGTACTCAAAATCAACGTGTTCTTGGCACATTTGTGCCAGGCTGACCTCTTTTTGCAGTTAATGCATGTGTTAAGAATTATTACCGTTAGCTTGGAGAAAAGGTTTCATGCAAGCTGAAAAAGTTTGTTTTGGATCAAACAGGAAAAAAATTGAAGGACTTGCTTACTTATTTGATTAAATGCAAAAATGAGACCGCACGTAGGATTTTGTTGTGCTGTGATAGAACTTATTTTACCAGCCACTTTCATAACCTTTAAACAGCCTTAAATAGTACATATGAAAAACACATTCATAACAGATTCCCCACAGGGAATTTTCTTTGGTTTAAGAAAATTTTATTAAAGATTGGCATTGCAAATAACATTTTTCATAACTATATGTAGACCTGTTAAAATTTTTATTAAAACTGGAGTTCGGCCTGTTCTTTTTCATCATTCTATCAGATATTAAACTCCAGCAGCAGCTGTAGGAAATGGAGAAAGGGATTTTCAAAGGGATTTGAGTCTCCCTGTCTCTGTGCCTTTAGTGATCATATTATCATAACTATCACACATAACAAAGCTCTAAATCTGTAATTCAGATAAAGTAGTCAGGACTTTGAAATACAAAAATCCAAACATATGCTGTAACATTTTTTTTTTTTGCAACGCTGGTTCCTTTAACATGGATTTTGTAAACCTGAAGAGGTATCCAACAGATTTTGTATACTAACACATCTGAACGACATTATTACTTAAACATTTGACAGAGCCTTAATTAACGGTATGTTCTGTTATGCCTACAGTGGTTCCACTAAGAGTGTATCAGACACTGCTCTCCAAATGATGTGCAAACCACTAAAGGTTAATAAGAAATGATGTTACAAGCTTTTTTTTTTTTTTTTGGGGGGGGGGGAATGAATTATGTAAGCTAAACTGCTGTGGAGGCAATGCCCATCTTCTCAACAGTGTGTGAGCCCTGGTTCATGAGGACACAGCCCAGCAAAATGCTGTGTTGAAATGGTAAGTGTGAACACAGTTCTGTGATGAACTTAAAAAGCTGAAAATGCAAGGTACTAAAAGTAAAAGAGGTTAACTTTTAAATTAAGAGTGGTGTAGCACAGGAGAAACGGTTTCTGAAGTATTTTAAATACTTCTGTGACTTATTTATGTTGAGAAGATGGTTTTCATATTAAGTACCTAGGGAAAACAGAGATTGTATTGTGAAAAGTTAGGAAAACTCTAAATCTCAGTATCAAACTGGCTTGTAAATGAGCAGTAGCTTATATATTTATTGTAACACTGCCTTCTGCTGGTCACACCTCATTTATGATGTAAGTGAAAGTGCTGTATAATAATGGGATGTTCTGTTTGACTGAAATTGTTCTCAAATATGAGGCAGTTGGTGCTTAGGAAATATTTATATGGAAATAGTGTACCTCTATCAAACTTGTATAAATTAGGGACAAACATGTGGCACCTGTGCCGTGTGTTTACAGCTGTTAAACTGATACTTTCTCAGTTCCAACTGAGAGAATTTTTCACGTGTAGCATGTAAGAGTGTTATCACATCTTTCCACTTGGTTGTTAAATTGATTCTTACTTTGGATATTTCTGCAGAGGCAGATTTTTCTGCTTGTTTCTGTGTTTTCTGTTTTGTTTTGTTTTCTGCTGGAAGACATTGTTTGTCAGATCATATACCAAGCAGGACATCTGCAGAGAAATTGCTGTTTAATGACGACAGTCTAAATATAACAGAGGCTAGAAGATTTAGATCTATGTGTTTATGTAGATATTTAAGCAAGTGTTTGCATGAGCTGCACTTTTTGTTGGTAAGTGCTTCGTTATTCCTCAGCTGGTCCTTCAAAATATATACATATATTATGATAATTACTCCTTAGAGGAAAAAGGCGGGATTTAGAACATGGTTTCTGTTTTACTCTCTGGAATGTAAAACACAGCTCTTAATTTCTTAAAATATATATATAACTGTAAGGAGGTCTTTTTTCCTGTTTTCTTGTATGTATAAATGGTAAAAAATGTAACGTGAATTTATATGTACATCTGCACGTCTGTCAAAATTAAGGAAAATATTTACCACTGTCTGTTGGCTTTAACATAATAGATTGAAAAAGTTTGAAATGAGACTGTATTTCATTTGGACATAAAACTTGAAATTAAGAATCAGATATTCAGTAAGAGTTACCTTCTGTTGCAGAAAATATAATGGGTAAAACATGAGTTTACTCAGAGAAAACATTGGCATGCATGTCTGGCTGCCTACAGTAAAATTAATGACTAGATTGTGCAGTGTGGGAAAATTTTTATTTTACTTTGGTTTTCCTGAAGAAGCAAAAGCCTGCTTTAGTTGCCTGAGGCTACGTTTTTAAGCACCTTTATTACAGCACAGCTAAAAACCCAGCTATCTGACAAAATGCATTCTGTTTTATTACAGAGGATTACTTCAAAAAGCACAATTCCGTACATTCTAGTGATAATTTAAACACTAGCAATCCCTATTGTGCAGCAAATAAAGAGTAATTATCCACAACGCATACTGGAATTGCATTTTAATGGATATGGCATATCAGAAAATCTGCAGATGGAAATATTTCCTCTTTTATGTTTCTTCTCTGAATTTCGGGCCTCTCCCGACAGCCTGAGGGGCTGTACCCTGGCTGTGTGGGATCTTGGTGGAGCCCCAACCGTGGCTTGCAGCTCCACAGTCCTTGGAGGATCAGTGCGGTCCCATCTGACTCGTGTAGCCTGAACCTTAAGGTTTTAATAATCAAAGAACAGCCTAACTCCATGTGCGCGTGTTTTTAAATTCCAAATCTCATCTTAGATGTAGCAGTAATTAAAAAGTCACTTGTAAAATGATAATGGAATCAGCCTTGTAAGAGCAGATATAACAAGATGCATAATGAAATACTTGATGCCAGTGCTAGGGCTGAGCCGGGAAAGACTGGGTCCTGCTTAAAACACAGAAGGACATGGAAAAATACCAGTAAGGATTTAATCTTTGCTGGTGGGGAAAAAGGGTTTAACGGTCACGGAGCTGAGCGAGAACTGTGCTCTAGCAATGAAGTTTCTTTTACCTTTTTGTGGACCTGTTTTTACAGATTTACAGAATTCAGTGGAATTCCTTTTTTCATTACATATTTGTCTCAGTGTTTTAATTACAAGCATCTGCGCATGCGATTTACTCACTTACATGTGTGTGAGGATAGGACATGCATAAGAGCAAAAATCCTACAGTGGGTTTATGTTTCAGGGTGGTCACAACAGAATACAAACATACTTAAACCTGAGTGTTAAAGTGTGTGTATCCAGAGAGATAATATGTGGTAGTGGGCAGCATAATTCACTCTCATTTCTCTGAGTTAGTGAGGACTGCATAATTCATGAATGGCAGAGCAAAGTCAAGCCAGGAGAGAGTTGTACGTGGACATCCCTATTGAATGTGTATATCACATACTTGCCCTTCTGGTTATATTTTAAAAAATACTTTTTTGTTTGTTTGTTTGTTTTATGTTGGCATTTTTGTCTTCTCCATTCTTGATTGTTGAAGCTGTTTTCCGATAATATGTTTATAAAACTTTTTTTTTGCATTGCCCAGAAGGAAGTGTGCAGGGATTCCTCTTTCCTACTCAGATTGCTTTGTACTGTAAGGCATCAGAGCATGGCTGACACTGCTGTTGGGCTTTCAGAAATATCTTCGAGTGCTTCTGCATTTTTATTTCACAGTCATCATTTAGATCTTACTGCTCCTTTTAACATGTATTTATTCTTATGCATGATCTCTTATTTCACACTTTTTGGGCTGTTTTTTTTTTTTTTCTTTTTTTTCCTTTTTTTACATCTCCATATATGTATTATATATTATACAGCTTGTAATGGGCTTTTAGGAAATTGGATGAGTAGGAAAACAGCAATTGATTATTCCTTATACAGTAGCAGAATTAGCAGAGCCCAAACCTTTTCATAACCTAAGTCTGATCAACTGCATCATGAAATGTATTTCAGAGCTCAAAGATACAGAGAAGAGATCAATGTACTTTTTTATTTAAAAAATATATAATGCATTAAAATATTCTAAATAAGATGATAGAAGCATAAGCAAATCAACACTGTCATTTTACACTTACAAATTTATATCCATAAAAGCCATTTTCAGTCTAATTTTTTGTTCATATTTCTCTAGAATTCCAAAGCTGATAAGTACTTGTAGAATATTTAGTCATATATTTTCACCTGAATTTGTTGAATTAATTTATTTACTAAATGAGAAATTTTGTAGTGTACAACATAGAGGTGTTATAAAGTGGATAAATTTCTTCAGTTTGTAATATGGGTTGCAGATTATATATCAAAACATGTGGATTACAGTGATTAAATATGTATAAAATCAGCATAATCCATTCATATGTTTGTAAGGGCCCACAGTCCTCCAGAGAGAGTCACAAATCCACTTGATATTCTGGAGTGATGGATTTTTTTTTTTTTCCTTCCTGATTTTATCTGAAATGTGTGTAAAAATTCAAAAATCAAAGGGATCCCTGTTGGTTACAACTAAGTAGTCTCAAACACTTACATTTATCCTGCCTAAACTTGGTAGAGTCCTGCGCTTTTGTGCTTTTTTTCCTCTCTATTTTCCTTTGAAAATGATCCGTTTCCATTTCAGCTGGCTGCACCTATCTTGGAAACTTGAAGCAAACAGTTCATTTCTAAGTAAGCCCCGTCTCTTCTAGGGAGATCCTTCCCAGTGTGAACGAACGGCATTCTGAGAGGATCGCAGATATTTGGGAGATGTCTGTCTACATCATGTGTTAAGTAAAACGGTTCCTTTCATGTCTTCTGAATGCCTATTTTGCCCAGACGTTCAGAATGCCGTAACCTGAGCATATGGGGGAGACAATTAAGCCAATCACGTACAATCCTAATTCAATTTATTTTTGTGTTTTTATTACTCTGCTTTGTTTCTATAATTTCAAATGAATAACCCTAAAATATGAGTTACTCATTCTCCGGGGAAAAAGAGGTGCCTGTCTAGGAATGTGCTGCGCACATCTGCATACATAATAATAGATATAACACAGGGAGAACGATCCCATGTTATGCCCTGGTGTGACACTTGCCCTTTTTTTTTTTTTTTTTTATACCAGTTTTACACCTGTATCCATTATCACCTGCGTTCTGTCCATCCCTCCTGGCTTCAGCAGAAGCCAAGTGAGCTTCAGAATAAATATCCTATCATGTAATTATTTTAATTCATTGAAACGTTTTTAGGTTTGGTTTTTTTTTCCTCATTAAAAGCATAAAACATTTCCAACATATTTCATAAGCACTGAGAAGAATCAAACACATTGACTCTTTTTTTTCCTTAACGAAGCGGAACGGAAGAATTTCAATTTTTCAAGGCAGCCATTATTGTAAATCCTGTAAGTAATACTATTGCGATCATTTTGGGGGCATCAGACAGGTATTTAACAGTTTGGTTCATGTTGCCTAGGACGACAAAAATGCTGCTATGCTGCATCTCAAAGCTTCTGGGATGAAATGAGTTGTGACATACCAGTGAAGATTAAATTTGTAACAGATAGAACACCTTTGAAGTACTAGCTTATGATTTCACAGTGGCATTAGGAGTCTTACTGCAGTATTTAAGCAGTTAGAAAGAATGCTGGCTATTAGTGGTTGAATTTTATAAAATAGGATTTTATTGTCTTTTAAATAGCCATGACAGCGGTTTGTATTATCCAAGCACAACATTTTTATTACCGTATATTACTGTTGGAGAAGTGCTTTTTCACACTCCCATGTATAAAACTGAGGCACTTAACCAGGTGGATATTTTTTTTTCCTGTTGCTCACTACTATATTACTGAATTTTAAATGTGGGCCTTTTCTTCCTTTTTTTTTTTTTTTTTTAATTGTTTCTGTCATTTTTCTGTTCTTTTTTCTCTCTTTCTTTTCTTGGTCAGTGGCTTAGTGAGAGGGAAAAGAATAGAAACATTCACTGTTCAACTCAGATAACACTAGAATATCAGATGTTCCAAAATGATGTAAGCCTGTACATTTTTACATATGGTAAATTACTTTTAAAAAAAAATAGCATAATTTTGGATGTCAAATATGCCTTTATCATATGGTTTTATGACATGATATTACCAGTACGTAAAGCTACTATGCTTTATGTCTGAATCTGATCACATCAAAATTTCCTGCAGTATCATATAACAGCAATAGAGACTCATTCTGAAGAATAATGTCTAGAAATCTTCAAGTATTCATTAAATCATTTAAAAGGTGTGAGCTGTAATCTCGTAAGGATTGCTGTACTCCGTATTACAATTTCCAGTGTTACTAATTTGTGAGAGATGGCTTAAAATATTAATCTCCGTATTGGCGGGATCTTTTAATGACTCTCTAGACTTCAACGGGTTAATTTTCAATGAGGGTCGGGTTTTATATGTTTATATTTTCTTAGCCTTGGTCAGGAGAAGTGGCTTTGCTTGCCCTTGTGCTGTGCCAAAGTGATAGGGTTTCATTCGTTTGAAAACCTAGCACATCCCAAGAGGTTACCTTGGTGTAGATTTCTTTCTTTCTGTATTAAATCGCTCATTGTCGCAAAGTGACTAGTGCTGCTGGGCTTTGAAAATAACTTCTAAGAGGTTAAAAAAAAGCTTCTGTATGGAAGGATTTTTCAGTTCTGCAGACAGAATACAGTTTGCAGCTGTTTGACTTGCGACAGTGATATGGATCTGATTGTATACAGTATACTAGGAGCCATGGATGCAGCTGGAATAGAGGTTATAAATTTTAAAAGCAATGCAGATTTCGGCCATTAATTGGCTGCTAATAAAAGCAAACTCAATGGGTTCTAACTGTGGGAGCCTGTAGCTCTGTATCTGATATCAGGAATTCATACACATTACACAGTTTTAGTGATTCAGACCACGACTAATTGAAATATGAGGCATACTGATCAAATTTAGCATTACCAGCATGCACTCTGGTTTGGGACTGTATGGCGACAAGGTAGCATTTATTACTTATTCTCCATAACACTGCCTGATTGAAATATCTAGCTATGTTGTCAGCAGAGGCCCAGCTGGGCTTTAGTACAGCTAATTAAGTCATTAAAAGAGAGGTCAAGCAATCTAACTCTTGCATACTAAACTACATAAAAGTCTTTATTATATTTTTTAATAAGCTAAGATTTGAATTTTTAAACAAGTTTGTTTTAATAATAAATGCATTTGCAGGCTGCTTTGTCTGGGGCTTGATTAAAATAGGCGTTTGTTAGCAAGGAAGTGAAAACTTTTGGAGTCTTAGTTCAATAATAATAATAAAGAAAATGAAAGAAATGCTTTGTGCATTTTTTTGAAGTGGCTAATAGTTAAGTCTAACTCAGAATGATAACAGAAACACATCTGACTGCGAGCAAGCAGACAGAAGTTGCTTGTTAGTGAAGAGGGTACTACAATGCAACCTGTATAGAAATCTCTTGTATTTCTTACTGGAAACTCATTCATTGGCATATTGTGAGGCAAAAATGCATCTAGAGGGAGGCGTTTCCTACAAACTAGATTTGCATTAATGTTAGGTGGCTGTTGTTATCTATGTTAGGAATTTGGATGGGAGAGTCTTCGGTGAAGTGAAAGAGCAACTATTTATTCTAGGACTTGAAGAGCAACAGGGTGTGGATTATCTGCCTCAATCTGAAAGAGTAAAGCAGGAAAAGTATGACTTTGTACTGTTCATGTTTTTCTTCCTCCCTTTCTTCCTCTTGTGGTGGTCAGTGTCGAGAGATATCACAGGATAGTCTTCCCAGATCCTGCCATGTGGAAGAAATTCTTCATAGCTTGCACTGACAACCTCATGTGCATATCAATAGAAATTGAAAGCATAGGATTTTCAAATACAATTATGATCAAATTATTTCACAACTGCAAATGGCGACTTGTTAATTTCTAGTCATTTGGTGCAAGGACTCTGGGATGTTCAGATTTTTTTTGTGAATTGGGAATACTTTCAGAAATACAAAATTGTGAATTCCCACATCCATTTCCCCCCCCCCCCCCCCTCTGTGTATTAAGTGACAGTAATAGACAAGAAACATAGGTACTGTATTTATCCAAGACAAATATCTGAGACAGAATACTGGGAACTGGGGAATGGTTTTGTTTTGTTTTTCTCAACTAGAAAACTTAACAGCAATGAATTTATTAAAGGATTTTGTTTGGAAATGAACAAATATTAACACCTGGCAAAATGAATTGAATGTCAGTTTGTAGATGCCTGTTATAGCTGTACAAAGATAATCTTAAAACCCCAAATCCCTGATGTAAATCAAGTGGTTTCTTCGAGGTCAATCGTTACTGCTATGAACTCGGAAAATGGGACTCAGTAGGGTATACATTCTGAGTGATAGCACCTAATAGCGTTGACAAGCTGCACATTTCCATTATTGTAGGAAATTTCTTACTCCTCTTCTTTGGCTCAGACTTTGAAAATTGCTCCTTAAATATGAGTAAACAATACAAATTTTAGCATCTGGATTAGAAATATGTATTTTTTTAAACAAAAAGCATGGAAGAAGAATGTACTTGGGAATTTGCAGTGTAGTTATAAGGAAGCAGAGGAATTGAGGGAAGGCTAATAAAGAGTCCCAGGGGTCAGCTGTATAATATCTTTTCCTTTATTAGAAGTATGAAGTATTTTTAGAGCAAACTACACTTTTAGGATAAGAAGATAAGAAGAGGGCTGTGACAGTAAAAGTTGTTAGCTATGACTTAATAATTTCATGCACAACTCGATCTGCTTTTATTTGTATAGTGACAGTTGATTTACTGTTATATTTTTTGATAAGACTAATTTTATCTCAGTTGTTTTGGCACTAGAAATGGTATATTGCATTTCACTGAACTTAGCAGTGGATGCAATGGTATGAGCAGCCAAAGATGCATTCAGAGGAGTTTTCTGAACCTGAGAAGATGTATTTTTAATAGCAGCATAGTGAAGCAAAAGGGGAGTCTGTCTTGTGAATTCAGACCTGCTTCTGTTACCACTGGAAGTTAATTCCTACCATGTCTGCGTTTTAAGTTCTCTGCTAATCTTCTGGAAGGATTTTTTTTAAAATTGCAACTGTTAAATCATTGTGCTCATTGAATCTCAATGTATCTTCAGATATATTGGTTTTCTTCTATCTTTTTACATTAAAACTGTGAAAGAGAAAACTACAGAGTAACGAAGGTCAAATGGTCAGTAAAATTTTCCTGAATTTCATAGTTTTTATAAATGGAAGCATGTGCCTTGCAATGGGAGCCTTTATTGTCTCTTCGGATTCTTGCTCATTTGTCTTCCTCAGATGAAAGTTAAAAGCCAGATGAAAAACAAGCAAAACAACTAATACAAAAAAACCACACACACACACACACACACACACACAAAACCACAAACAAACAACCCCCCCCCCCCAAATATATAAATATATTGAACACATGATGTTTAGAACTAATGGACTTCTGGTCTATGGCATTCTTTCTTAAAATTAGTAAGTTTCTGGTATAAGGAGACTTTCAATTATTTTGGGGAATCTTAAGAGGGATGAGAGCAGGTATTTATTTTGAGTGCTGGTATAAAGGATTTTTCACACCACTGAAGAAACTGAGATGGTACTAAGCAACCTCACATAGAGGTTGTAATGTGTTTGTAATTGCAATTACATTATGATGAATGTGACGATGGTGTAGGTCTACCTCCTTAGCAAAATAGGCTGGTCCAGTATGAGTGGGTTACGAGAATTACCATAATGCCTGAAGAGCAAAAATATGTACCATGGTCTGCCTAATGATGGCCCCATATGGGTATCAAGCAAAGAGCAAGAACAAAACTGATGTGTATAATAACACTTCGCTCTAATGTCTTCTTGGCCTCTGATCATTTTAGGATGTATTCAGAGCTTTTTCTAGATTGCCTATCTAAAATTCCCCGAGTGGATTTCTTTCAAATATTTGATTCATCTTCCCTGGTCTCTCCCTGACAACTATTTACTCTGAGCTAATGGGAGACTCAAAGTTGAAGCAAAGAAATATTTGAACACATAGTAGTAAACTTAAGCATGAATGAGACCTACTTTCAGGTACAGCTAGGACACTGAAAATAGTTATACTAATATACTTTTTTTTTATTGTCTGCAAAAACAGCAAGGTATGTTTATGACAAGCAAGGCTACAAATATTCTTCTAGTATTCCTGATCAGACTGGTATCATGAAATCTTATAATCTGCTGTAATGAAAGAAAACAGCCCTGTTTTTATAGTGTAAGTTCAGAAGTGTTCTCTTAATCACTTGCTGTCTTGGTATTTCTTCTCAAAAGTCAGCATTCAAGCCTGTTGAGATGTGTCCATGAGTAATATGATTACATCTGAGTACCACAGTACTCTCTTGACTGTAATTAATCATTCATATTACATGATTGTATTTCATTCTTACTTTCAGTGCAGAACAAAGCAATACAAGAATGAATTCTTGCTCAATTAATCTTTACAGAAGGGTTCCCATTTGATTCAACTACATATACAGAATATTTTTCCATACCCTAAAATTTCTGTTTGATGTCTGGAGATGGTATTTCCTCAATAAGAATGATTTTATAAGAAAGTTTTACCATTAAAAAAGAAAATGATTTTGTGCTTTTAAAAATAAAAATAAAAAAATAAAATAGCACTGGAGTAGTAGACTTAGGCTAGCTGAGAATGTGCTGAGGTAGTTGTATAATGGATGGTTCTGTGTTTGTCTATCTGTGAAACAGAGAAAAGCCAAAATGTAGTTCTATGCTCTCCACAGAGGAGAAAATTCATACAACACAGATACGAGTAAAGCAGGATACTATCTTGTTGGCAGCAGATTATATGCAGTGTTAAAGTTGTCTATGAAAACTCGTTGAATATAGAGAAGTGCTAATTATCTCTTCCTTTCCCTCCTCAAAAAAATGCAGTGAGAAATTCTTTAGCAAAATGTGCAGTAGGATAAAGACTGATAGTTGAGCTAATGACTCTGCTCAGGAAACTTCACATGCTCCTTCATGTGTGTAATAATTTTTAAATCACACTGCCGTCCTTATTTTTCAAAATGCTGCACACTCAAGCTTCTGTTTCCTAACTAAGAATTGATGAGTTTTAGAAATTGCCATGTCTTCTGTTCAGGAACCAAAATACGGTTTTATCTCTGCATTTTCAGTTTTAGTGGCTTAATGATATAATATTTACAACAATGTCTCCTGTTTTTCCCCCTTTTCTTTCTTTCCTCTCAGTTCCCATGTATCACACCTAGTGGAGATCAGCATTTCAGCCGTTGAGAGCTAACAGTGCAAGATACAGATCTCGTGGTCTCTCTCAAGAGCATGAATAAAACTGTGATGAAAAATAATGCAGTATTTTTAACAAGCTCTTCAGTTCTTCTCAAAAGACTAGTCTGACTGAGAAAAAAAAGTGCTTGGCACAGAGGCTGTTTTGTTTGTTGTTTCCTTGTTCTTTTCTATGCTCTCTTGATGATCAGGAGATATGTTTCTGGACTGATTGTGCAAAAAATGCTACAGAAATTCTGACAGTCACTCCTTTCCTTTTTGTCAGTTCACTTCATCCAGGACTTCTGGATATTTTCACCTCTTCTTAGAGAACATCCTTTCTGAAGGGAAACTTGAGGAAAACCCAGGAGACAGCCTTATATAGAAAGAGAGGGCTTGAGCTGAAGCTTAATGGAACAAAAAGTATAGCCTTAGATAGATTCCCATGCTTTCTAAGAAAAGAGAGAGGGAAAAACTGGCTCCACATTTTATCCACAACAGAAATTTTGTTTTCTTCAGTAGGATAAATCCTTCTTACGGGCACTTGGATTTGTTATTTTCTATACTGACAAAGCACTGTCATTACTGTAAACTCAGAGCTCTGAGAAATAGGGTCAAAAGGAATCAGTTAGAGGGGGGAGAGACAAATGCTAACCCTTACATCCCTATCTCTTGTCCATTGCTCAGTTGTCGGACAATCTAATGTACTGCTCAAGTTTTCTTGGTATTTCTGATCAAGATCAATAGCTCGAATCAAAGCAGACCATCTTTAAAACAGCCTTTTCTAAATTATATTCACTCCTCCTGGTTGAAGACCAGAGAAATCCAAATGAGTTGGACAGCTCCAAGCAGTTGTAACGGCTCCAAGCTGTTATCTTGCTTACTGCTCTCCTTGATCCTCAATGGCTCTTCCTGTCCCTGCTGAATGCCTCTTTTCCCTGCCCTCCATGAACAGCATCAAGTTATTTATACGCAATTATCTAATTATATTGCTGAACGATCTTCTGCCTGCCTGTTATCTTTCAGAATCTGTTTAATTTTCCTTTGTGTTCAGGACAGCAACTCCATGTGAAATATGTAAGTTTGTTTGTTTGATTGTTTTACTATTGCATAACAGTATACATTCTTAAAAAATAGTTTATAATAAGATCCCATTTTATTTTGAACATCTGTTGCTTATGCTAACATTAGGTCAAAGACTTCTTGCTGTCTTGTAAATTTATCTTCTGTTTCTTCTGAATTTGCATCTCTCAATTGGTCTGTGACACGATGTAGACCAATGTACAGCCTGTATCAGGTGAAATTTGTACTGCTTCCTCCCTCCCCTGCATTTAAAATACTTTGAGTTCCTGGTTGAGAAGGCTAGTGGAAAACACCACTAGAGTTGGAAAGAAGTTACATTTTTGGTGAAAAAATACTGTTCTCCACATTTCCTTCCAGTTGTAACTTTCCTAGGCAGATCTTTACCTTAAATACAAAATTAGTTGTGAATTCTGCTGCTGAAGATCTACAGAGGTAATTCCTTCCCAGGGCTAAAAAGCCTCAGTGAGCATTGTTAATTTTCAGCCTTCCTCTCATCATCATTTCTGAAAGAGAATTCCAGACACAGACCAGCTACCCTCTTCTGGGAGCTTCCTATGCCCCTGGAGCTGGAGGGATTCTTCCTGCCCATTGTCTGTGGCTGAGAATTTGGATATCTGCCTTAAAAACCTTAAACTTCTCCTGTTCAGTGACTACAGAGACTGAGAACCTTACCTGCCTGGGTTTAGAACTTTAAAGGCAATCCATAGCAGAGTTGTCTAAATGGAGATTTAAGACATTGAAGAGGAAAATTTGGAGAGGCACTTACAAGAACTGATCTTAAATAGATAGAATTTAAGGAAGCCACGAAGGGATTTTAATCTAGGTGTTACAAGTGTGAGTACTCAGAAAGACTCATCTTTCCATAGTATTCAGTACACATAAAACACTGCCATTTTGAAGTTACTTATTTCTCAATTAGAAACAGAAAGATAATGCTGGAAAACTATTATTACTGCTTTTTAATTTTTTTTTTCCTGAGAGCAGTATATGGTACCAGAGAGTTTCATAAGGAAGTTGTGATTAATTTGATGATAAGGTACAGTATAAATAAAAATCCTGTGATTCCACTAGAACAAGAGGTTCTCTCTGTCTCATATCATTATAAACCATTCATTTTACAGTGCATTTTCTTGTTCTGTCAGATATTTGGCAATATTTTACATTATATTTTGGAAGTCAAACGCTGTGGTATAGAGACTGAATTCTTTGTCTGAAAGTCTTTTTGTTCTTAACTGTCAGAGAATATAAAAAAATCAGCTGTGGTATTTTCAGTGATCTCATATTTCAAATGCCTTTTTATTCAGTGCTTTTATGACCAGTTGCTTGACAACATATAGATATAGTTACTTCATGTGAACAATGCCCCCGTGCAATTGGTGTTGGTATGTATTTTTCAGGGCATATGTCGATATGCAGTAGTTCCCAGCTGAGGGAGTTTCTTAAAAGGGCTTTGCTGTAGTGCATTTTTATGTGGTGAAGTGATGTTTTTGTTGAGTCGCTTCCATAACATCCTCTCTAGGTTGCATCTATTTTAAGATACGAGTTTTATTAATCTGTAGTATTCTGGTAGTGAAGCATTTTAATGCATAAAGCACCTTTATATGGGATTTTATTGTGATTCTTCAATAAGGAGGAAAGCAAGTATACAGAAAACAATTTAAGGAATTAAAATCTTCTGCTTAAAAAGTTGTCTTACTGAAAGGGGAAACTATTATAAGGAAGGAAAACGAAAAATCTCGATAGTTTCATTTTATATGATGAACTGTATTCTTCTCAGCTGTGATTTCTTTGAGAAGTGACTGTATTTTGTTGGATTTGAGAATCATCTTTTAGAAAAAAAAAGTAGCCTTGCTGCATGCCATATGATAGTTGTGAGGTGGGGAGCCTTTGGAAAGTATATGATTACACAGTAAATGCTACTATTTTTTTTGGACTAATTTCTACAAAATCCCACTTAATTTCTGTAGAACTCCATCAATTTTATGCTTACTGTATTCCTTTTTCATAAGGAATTCGAGATTATTGTTTTAACCTTTTCCCCCTGCTGAATGGACAGTAAGCAACAGGGAGTGCAGTAGCTTTTATTTTGATTTTGTATTGTCAGCTTTGCCTGCATTTCTTTTTTTTTTTTTTTTTTAACATTTTCTGTAGCAGGGATTAGCCATGAAGATTTTGAAGTACTAATAAGTACACTAGTCTGCACAAGTCTGAATATGAAGCAGTTCGTGGTAGCGGATGCTTATTATTTTGGGCTATTACCAGAGACTGTCAGAATTTTTGTACAGACAACCTGCTCTCGAAAACCCCAAATGTAAATGCTACAGTAATTTGCTGTTCTTCGGGTCCTGGTTGAATTACTGGAAATTTGGGGATTTATGTCATGGACAAGCATCTGTGCGTAAAGGATTCAGGTAAATTCTCGCCATCTTTAACAGAGAAGAAAGGATTTATGCATTTGCATGTGTTTATGTTTTTGCTCCCCAAAGGATTAGGGTTCAGGGGCATCAGGGACCTGGGGATTCCTTGTGTGTTTCCAAGTACAGGAGAGCAAGCCTTTTGCATCTTGTTTGTTCCATGTGGGAAATAATCGTGGGAGTGAGTAAGAAATGTACAGTACGAAACGGATAGGCTCAGTAAAACCACGTAGCTTACAGAAGAGTTCTGGCTTACAGTTGGGATAACCCATCACATTTTTATTTAGAATGCATAATTTTAGGTCAGTTATTAATACTAGTTGCATGGTAATAAAGATAATCTCAGAAAAAAGTGCTGTACTAAGGGAGTTACACAGCCCTTCTCAACATTGATCCCAAGCAGTTGTTTTGTTTTGTTTTGTTTTAAATACATCAGAAATAGTCCTGTGGGTCACCAAACAGTAGATTTGTACAAAGGAAAAAAAATGAGTTGACAGCAAACACAGAGAGCTGATACGTTTTCAAGGGGGAATAGCCTGCTGCACTTGTGAGCGATGATAGATGTGTGTGAAATATAATCCTGATTAAAAATGCATGTGTGAAACCCCTTTGAATGAAGTGCTGTGTCTGACAACATGTTCAGAGCTCCTTTATGTAAGAAGGGAAGGATAATGTAACATCCCTTGTACAGTTCACTTTCTCTTCATCACTTGCTGAACTCCTTGTTCTTCCAAAATTTTCAGCAGATGTCACCTCAAGGCATGTAAGAAATGCTGAAAGCAACATTAGGAAGTCTAAAGGATACATACTGGAGCTATGGGGATTTTGAAAATACACCTAATGTAGACTAATGTGTAGATATGTCCAGATGCTGTTTTCAGGTGCGCTAGATCTGACAGCAGGGGATAGTTGTGGTCACTCAGTGATTTCTATGACCTGGTCATTAAAATACTCACATTTTCTTCGCTATCTGTCAGTATTATCATCAGAAACATATCAAAGCTGAAGCAGTGGGAAGAAACTGACAATGCATATTCACTTTTAAGGATGGATGAAGCTTCAGTCCTCTCTGGCTGAACTGTTTGTGTCTCTCTCTATTACTAGGAAACACATCTTAAATAGAGATTGTACCAAAAAACGCTTTGGACTGTCCTGTTCACAAGGCCAGATCTTGCTTTCTGAATTTGCACATCTCCCATGAGATCTTTATTTGATCATCAGAGGTAGCTGGTTAGACTTTGTTTGCAGGAACTCTTGTAGGTAAGTCAATTGAATTATGAGGTTGCTGAGAGAACTGCTTTGGTGCTGTTCCCTGGTTGAGCTCTGTGCCTTTGTTTCTCTAGTTTTCCTTTAGAAGGGTCATTGAAGTGCTGGGAGTTGCAGCAAGCATTCCTGAGTGCTGCAGCAGAATGCTGTAAGCAAGGGCTGGTGTGATTATGTCTTTTGGTGGAGCTCTGCCATACAGGAACTTTCTCTTGTAAGGTCAGCAACCAGAGCTGTGCAGTGGCAAAGACGACCACTGAGACTATCTGTGATTTTTCATTATTCTCTACTTCTACTTGACCTGCTGTTATTAAAGGCCAGGGATCAATAACCTCTGCGCTGCCCCGTGCCCATTTGCCTGTGCAGCCTATGATGTATGAAAACCACGGCTTCACCTCTCCCACATGCTATGGAGGCAGCCTCCCATCTGGCTGTGCCCGTGCAAGGGTTTATCCCCTTGCTCAGCCAAACACCTGCAGCAGCCAATGAGGTGGAGTGTAGTCACCTGTGGGAAAATGGAAGGAAGGAAAAGGGTGTCAGCCCCTCTTGCAGAGGATGAGATCTTAAAGCAGTACTTGGGACCATCTTTGAAGGTTTCCAGATGCCTACAGGTGCTTATAGGCACCCAAAGGGATTTTCCAAAACCCACACTTTTAAAGGTATTTAGGCACTAATCCAACATTGGAACATCTAATTCTCAATTTCAAAAATGCCTAAGGGCCAGCTTCTCGAAGATATTTAGGTAAGGGGCTCCCCTTGAAATCAAACAAAAATTACATCAAATGATCTTATTTCCCATGACAGTATTCTTGAAGAAGTAGTACCTCCTGGAATACTAACGCCTGAAAGACCCAATTGATCTGCATTGGGAGGATATCCGTAAGTTACTGTACATCTTGGCTTTTCTCAGAAAACTTGTCTTAAAAGATTGATTCTCAGATAAGGATCTGCTTGCTCTTTAATGTAATTACTCCATACCAGTAATCTGGCATGATGACAACCATCTATTAACTCTGCAACTCAACTCAAACTCAGCATTCATTATGTGCTTTTAATATATAATTTTGGTGAATTATAGAGGTTACGAGTGAGCAGTGGCTAAGAGCCAGGAGGAAGATTGCAATACCTGCCTGAAATACACACTATCTTCCACACCCAGCACGTGATTTCCTCTGTCATGGCAATGTCTTCCCCATGACTTGAGGTTACAAGCTCTGTGCTGGTTTTAAGTGTATAAACACACGTACAATCAGGGACTGAGAGCCCCTTTTCACTTTGTAAACAATTTGAATATGAACACGGGGCTCAGAGAAGGTACTGCACAAGTTAAACACACGGTTTCAAGCTTTTTATTTTCTTTCCACTGCCCTTTGAAACTTAATTATGTGCAAGTATTTCCAAGTTAGACAAATTGTTATGGAAATAAATTTTCATGTGCACACTGATCTAAGCTTTATCTCTGCCTGTAATGCTTAGCCCTTTATATGGGGCACTGGGAGGTGTCCAGTCACTCTGAGCAGCGGTGCTTTCCAGCAGCAGGACCAAGGGAGACACAGTGAACACCTCCCAAATTAAAAGGTTAGGAAACTGAGACAGAAGAATGAATTCAGTCCCTGCCCTGGGTGCTGGTGGCGGAGGTGGGGACCCTTCCTTGTGAGTGTCCTGCCACCTATGCGTGTGTCGCAGTGGCAAGGGATCGGGTCAGCGGGGCTCCCAAATACCAGCCAGATATGGCAGCTGTTGCTCATGAGAGGGATTACTCACAGAATCAGTCCCTGAAGGAGGACTGAGGAAATTCAGAGCATACGTGCTTGCTTTCTTGATCTGCATGAAGAGCGAGTAGCTGTAAATATCAGAGAGGAAAGGTAGATCTTGCTTTCTTTTCTTTCCTGCCATCTCCTGTCACTGCTGAAGGGAGCTACTTTGCCGTAACTTATACTATTACCAATAGTCTTCTTTTAATTTGACATTTTAAGAGCTGTGTTGGGTAGAGGATAATTAATAGCACTTACTTGCTTTGAAGTTGAGCTTTAAATTATATATAGTATAATTATGTCTAAAGCTCCTAACTTACTGCTTACCCTGTTAGGTATTTCGTCTGTGTTTTATTGTAACACAGCCTCTTCTGTATAGCAGCTCTCATCCTTTGCCTGGGCTACTTAGGCTTAGAAATATTGACCACATATTGTGATTTTCCTGCAATCACCTAATTAATTCCCGATGCTTCTACCTTGTTTCAATTATTCTGAGTTTCAGCTCAATATTAAGAGAAATAAAATGGTGGATGAAATTTCACAACAAAATTTGTTGCAGGTAAAAACCAATGAATAAAAATTACTGTCTTCAAGACCCAAAACCACCAACCTTCTAAAACCTTTAAGACCCTGAACATTTTTTCTAATCCCTGGGTGCCTTTTAACAACTGAAACTATTTTTTATTTTTTATAAAATTGTCAATGGCTTTTCTTTAGATTTATTGGGCTTCTGCTTAGCTTCAATAGTTGTCTTTTGTGTTCTACTGATACATGCAGTGATACTTCAGCATGTGGTTGTGGTTTTTCTGTTATCCTGATAAAAGAGAGAATAAAAATGTAGAAATGAAGACCCTGTGTGCATAACCTAAACTGAAAATTGTAGAATTAAGGGTTCATTTATTCATCACACACACACTCACACAACCTGCTTTCCAATAAAAATGCAGACATTAATGACAATGAAATCTTACTTATCCTTAGTATTCTCCAAATTTTACTTTGAAATTAATTGTCTTACCAGGTTACATTTATATTAGTATATGTTTCCCCTCAGATTCTAAAGAGGGTAGCGTGTCTAATTTATTTCCCTTCTTGCAGTTGATATAAGCAGGGTTTTAATGCTTGTGATCTCTTTCTTAGTTACAAATACACACTCTGAGTGCTCTGAGATTTATGTAAGAACCTGGAATTCAGACATGGGGTTTTACACTGCTGCTTCAGTTAAGATTAATTAGCAATTATTATTAATAAAATTCGCAGTGCGAATAAAGTGTTGTCTTTCTATTCTCTCTTGTAGTCTCTTTTATTTGGACTTCAATATTGACACGGCTGTGAATTGTGTGGGATGCTGTTGCTACCAAAGTCACGAAAATGTGTATTATGGAAAAGCAGATGGTTACTTGTAAATATTAAGAAAGGAGTAAATTGCTGTCTAGTTTTAATTTTATTGTAGATGATTGTAGCAGCACGGAGGGAAAACTGGTGACTGCAGAAAATGCAAATGTACTTTAATATATTTAATTTCTAATGAGCTTCAACTTTTCCACTGAATTCCAAATGAGTAAACCTTTCACTGTGCTCTAATACAACCTGAAAACAGTGATTATTGCAAAGATGTCATGCTGTCTAATGCACAGTTTTAGTGCATAATTAAAATAAAACCCTCTAATAGAAAGTATTAGATGATACCGTAAGTGCTTGCATGAAGTTTTGTATTACTTCTGAAAGCCAGTTGTAAGGCACAGAGAAAAGTAAATAAATTATGCTATTTGATAGATGTGAACTATATAACGTTAGGGTTCATATCGTCAGTACGATTTATCTTGTGAATGCAGATTTCTCCAAAGTGGAGAATATGTAAGTTTGTTTTACTCTCCTTCTCCTCTTGTTTCATTTGCTTTTTGTGAAAGTACATGGACTTAAGACTATGATGGGAGCCACTCTTGTGATTAAAGGGCAAAAGTCAGTTTCATGTTGGTCAGTTGCCTGCGGCAAACTGTTGCATGGCGCCATGACTGCCTTTGGCAGTCAGCAGCCCTGGGACAAGGCTGCACAGGTGTCCATGGCTTTGGGAGCACTGGCTGCTGCAGGCAACAGCCTGGGCCAGCTCTGGGCCAATACTAAGTGAGGATTAGACAAATTACCCTTTGGTTCTGATTGACCTTTCCAGTGTGTGCCATATGTAGGGAATTGTATGCACTAAATGTCTTGTAGTACTCATTATTTATATGATAAATAAATTTTCCAAGTAGATGTGTTTCTTCTTAACCCTAACCAGTGGCTACGGGGAATGGTAACATGCCTACTGGCCTATAGTCCTTAGTTAAATCATCAGTTTGTTAACTGGTGTTTGCAATCTAAACCCTCCCTCTGGAATGGACTTCTTTAAAGCAAAATGAAATAAAATAAAGGTAAGTAAAAGTAAATAGATTTTCCTATTGAAAGTTATTACTTCAGGAATGAAGAAGATGGATATTGATCTGCACCATCCTTTGCCATTACAGTCAGGTTCACATAGATAGCTCAGACACTTTATTCTAAGCAAACAGCCATTTTCTCTTCTGACTTGGATTCCAGTGAGAATTGAAAAAAGTAAAAGGTTTGTAAAAACATTTTTCTGTCCTTCTTACAGGGACAATTTATGTTGAAGTAACAGTTTCTGAGATACTTGCACCTGTTATTGATTTATTTCTTCATTGTCATGAACAATCTCCTGTTTTATAATACAGTTACCCTTGTATGCTGCCCTAAGGTAGTTATTCAGAAATAGTTTTACTACAATAAAGTCCCAGGGGACTTCAAAAGATATAAAGCATTCTGAATAAAGATACAGATGCTTCTCTATACGTTGGTTTTTGCATCTTATGTGGCCAATGCTGAAGAGTAAGGTATATTTCCAACAGCAGTAAGGAGTACAGTATGGAAAGCAACTGTCATAACCCTGTAAACGGTGATGGTGTCCATGAGGCCCTTTGTCAGAGAAGTCTCAGAAAATGACCTTGAGAGCCCATGGAGTGGAAAACAATAAAAAAAAAAAAAGTGAATAAAAATAACAGTTTTTAGGGGCTCCTATCTGAGATGAATACATTGCTTTAAAAAGATAAATGCATCAAACCTGCACTGTGAATGTGTTGGAAGAAAATGTAATGTGGAAATATGTCTTTCACTTATTCATGTACATGTAGGCATGCATACACATGCACAATTGTTTGCTTGCCTTAGTATAATATTTCCATGATTCCTCTATAACTCGCTGTTTGATAGTTAGAGATTAATGCATGACCTCTGCCTTCCTGACTTCAACTGATTACTGCGGAGGAATTCTTCTGTTTTTACTTTTTATCGCATCTTTTGACAATTTAGCGAATAATATTTGACAGCTACGAACATCTGCAAAAGTTACTGTTATCATAACTTGAGCTCAACAGAGCTACTGTCACTGATGAATCATAGAATGGTTCTGATGCTTGGGAGAGATCATGTTGCAAAGAAGACGGGCGGTGAATTTATGTTCTTTTTTTTTTAATTCTTGGTGAATTTACAGTAGGAATATATTATTTGTGCATTTCTTCATCAGTAAAGACAAAAGTCTTTCATATTTAAAAATGATAGTTGTAATATTTATGTTGCTTGGCCGTAAGCCTGCAGTCTAGTCCGGCTGTTTGAGGAAGCAGTTTTCTTCTATGTAGGATTTTTAAATGCATCATAGAATGACCATTCCATTTCTTAGTTTCTCTATTCTTTTTTTTTTTTCTTTATCTTCGCATCTTTTTTTTTTTTTTCATTACCCTGCCCTTTTTTAATCTGTTGGGCAAAGAGCTACTGGTGGGCTTAGAGCAGCAAAGCAGTTTTAAATAGCACAGACTTTTGAGTTATTCGTGTTAAAATTATTCCACTTGATTCTTCCACTTGCTTATTCAGTATGCATCCAAGGAAACTGTTACATTTCATTCTCCTTGAAGACGGCAATGGAGACAGCAAATGCAGTTCATCATTTATGTGCATATTACAGTACAAATCACAAAGATTAAGGGCAGTCATTTTTGGGAGCACCACAATTTTGCAACCAAAAGCACTTAAATAATTACCTTTTTAAGCAACTTTTATTGACTATGCAGGAGGATAAAAAGTAATCTTACTTGTTTTAAATGGCATAAAGCACCCAAATGCCATTAACAGAGTGTTACATTTCTTATTTCGCTAAGATTGCTGAAGCTTACCAGCCAGCGATAAAAAATGTATGAATTCAGGAGTGCTGGCTAGCAATATCCCAAGCCATTGTCAGTGGACTCCTACTTTCCCCTGCCAAAATATGTGGAAGCATGCATGGATTGTGCTAGATTAGTACGGAGGGCTTGTTTCCGTGGCATTAGCCAGGTATCTTAGCAACAGGATCATACCAGATTCTCGCAGTGCTCTGTGGTGGTGCATGTAATATCCTGGACATAATCTGTCTTTTAATTTTCTTTGGATTGTAGTGATATTACAGATACATGTGTTCAGTTATAGATCTTTATTTAATAAGAAGAATGCTTTAGCTGAAGATTTGTACTATGTCAGAAGTGGGCAACTCACAATAATGTTACTGGAGGTTTAGCCCAGGTACAGCCTTGTCTCGCATTTCAGATTGACAGGAAAACTTACTCCCTTCATTAAGATGTGCCTCGTAGTTCATATCTTTATGCTGTGGAGACGGGGATGCTGCCAGAATTCATAATAACGAGAACGTTATTTAATGTCAGATAGAATGCAAATTGCTTGTACAATTGAAATGTCATCTAAAACATGCCACCGTATGCAACACCACTTTATTATAAGTCACTGAGAGCAATATCTTAAATTTGGAATTGCACTAATCCTTCATCTGCTTTTGTTTACCTTTCATCTATAATAGAGATGTCGAATTCCCTCCAAACTGCATTTGCATGTTTTAACTGCTTGTGCACACAGCCTGAGATATGTGGGAGAAGCATGAACAAGAACTTCCTTTTTATTTTCTTCATTTTTACTTGTTTGTTCAAAGCAAATTAATAGGAAAAGATAGCTTGCGAATGCAAGACAAAACACCATGTCAACCCTTTTCAGAAATTAAGCTAAAGCTTATGCAAGAATGTTTTAAGGTTTAAAGTATGAATTGTAATACAAATTTAATTTTATTGATTAGATTGTAATTGATTTTCTTGGTAATTCAGTCTCATACAGTAGTTTGTTTCTTATAATTGAAACAATAACAATAACTTCACAGGATTAACTTGGTTCACAGTGAGATGACATTGAATGTATTTAAGATTTTTTGCATGCTTTGCTCAGAAAAAAATATCCAGAATGATTTCTTCCCAAATGGAATCCATGCCAGCGTGGAAAATATGTTTGGTGTGCCAATGCTGCACAACTCTATTTAAAAATATCTATTCAAAAGGGAACCCTTTTCTCAAAAAAATCATTTTGGAAATTCTGAAGTAAAACCATGGTGGCATTTTCCCTATCTTGCCCTGACTATGATTCCATGGAGATGCCTTTTGAATAGTGGGAGAGAATCGATGGGGAGGACAGAGACCTGCTTCCCCCCAAAACATATTGGCTGAGCTTTCACTGCTTGGGGAAGCTCATGACTTGTTAAAACAACAGTTCATTTATTTATTTTAATGGCACTTTTTGGATAGGAGCTAGGGAGCCTAGGAATTGGATTTTTAAAGAAAAGTCTGAGCACCTTCAGAGCTGGCAGACTTTGGGCAAGCTTTTCCCCAGCTGTGGTGCTGGAGCCAGCTGCAACTGTATTTTTTTTTTTTGGTAAACAAGAAATGGAAGGTACTAGGAGCAGGTGGTTGGATTCAGGTGTTGCAGATTTCCCAGGGGTGCTGAAAGTTTTAGCTTTTGACTTATTTAGTCTCATACTAAGGAAACATTGCAAAAGTTTTTTAAAAAAAGGTTTGCCTTGAAGAATAATGTAAGTTCTTTAAAGATGAAAATCTATGCTTTTAGGAAGTTCTTAGTGCCAAAATTGCACAGTGTTACTTAAAGGCAGACTTATTATTCTGGACAATTCTCATAAGCAGGGAGTAATGTTTTCCCTGGCTGGAGGTTCATCTTTAAGGTCCAGACCTACCATAGCACATCTATTCTTTTCTATTCCTACAGTCTGTTTCAGTGCCTTATCTCATTTTGAGGATGTGACTCCTGGTTAACCAGGAATTTTATTTTATCAAACTAATTCACTTAAGAAACAATCTGGATTATTCATTCAGTAAGTGGTATGATGCCATGCTCATTTCCAGGGCATCAGCTCTCCCTTCCACTTCTTTTCTCATTTGTTTTCTTTTCCGCAAGTCCAAGAACGGCTGAAACAACTACTAATAGATAACACCCAGGCTTTAGGTGTAGACAGGGAAGAGCTTGTTTGCACTTGCTATGTAATTTATTTGTCTGGCACATTTCCCACTGTGGGACTTCTGGCCCGCATTTTCCTAATAAGAAAAAAATGTGACCATTTGTTTGAGTGGGAAACATGGTGTCCAAAGAAGCTATGCCTTGAACAGAAGGAGCACTTTGATATTTCCACTGTGCGGTAGCATTTGTTACAGAGAACAAACAAATTTTCAGCAGTTTTGCTTCAAGTGGAATAGGGAATATTCAAGTATCACTGATAATGAGTAAGGTTTGTCTGACATCTTAAATGCATGTAGGTTTACTTCTCCTAATGGGAAGTGCAGTAACGTATCATACTGTTGAAAGATTTACAAATTACAGTTCTAGGCCTTCCCTTTGTGTATCAAAGATCTTGGAAGATAAATCAAGTGCTTAAAATGGTAGAACGAAGTTTTATCATCATCTAAAAGGAGGAACAGTATGAAGCTTTGAAAACATAACCTACCAGCCCAAAGAGACATTCAGAGGCTTTATGTGATGTGAGGCTGGTTGCCATAATCTGTGATGTTCATTCTGCTTTAACAGAGATGCATAACAGAGGTTTTGAGCATTTATTATTTTATATATACATACTGAATTCTTAATTTTCAGGCAGAGCTGATGTTCCTCACAAAACGGCAGTGCTACCTTTTTTAAAGTAGTTACCTACAGATTTCTGACCATGCTGAATACAGCAATATTTGTGAACCAAAGAAACTAGCTAGGTAAAAAAGGCTGTACTCCTTCACAGAGCTTCAAGTTTATGTATTTGCTTGTTTTACCTGTCTTATAGCTCTCTCTGTTGCAATTCTTTTTCTTTGTTTTTGCATATCATTTCTAAATCTTTTCCAGGACTATGAAAGACACTGTTGTTGCCTTCCTATATTATAGAGGCATATAGAGGCAACACAACTGCAATGCCCTTTCACACGAGACCTGTAAAAACCCAAACTGACTCTATTTAAATCCTAATTGTATTTGTGGCCTAGAGCTGTCAGCCAGTGTTACTCTCCTATGCTAGACACTAAGCAAACATATAAGCTAATGATGGCCTCCACTCTTAAGAGCTTAAAATCTTTAAAAGACAAGACCTCCCAGATAGATAAGACAAATGAATGGGCTAGGTAGCAAAACTCAAATGCGTGTGTGCCTCCTCTGCTTTTTTATCTTCAATGTTGTGGGTTTTTTTTTTCTTTTTTTCTACTCTATAAACAGGAAAGATACTCAGAACTGTCTGTCTTTGAGTAAATACATACACAGCGATCTGATAATGAATTATTATCTTTGTTGGTTTCTTCAGCCACTTTTAATAGAGGACTGACTAAAAGATGAAATTATATGGAATTGTATTTGCCTGTTTATAGGAGGAATGTGTTTATTTATTGATTTGCATAACTTAGTCTCTCCATTTGTTTGGTTGGAACCCTTGAAATGTATTTTTATTACTCTTTCCCAATCTCTATCATAAGCCTGGAATAGTTTCTTTGTGTTTTCAAGGCATCTTTATTTATTTATCAAATATAATTTCTTCCTTCAAATTTAGATTCATCGATGTTGTTCCACATTGTTCTAGTCTGAGTTACTCTTTTATTTGATAACTCTCTCTGAGAGTTATCAAATAAATGTTTGACAAGTGAAAATGATTATATGCTCCTGCAGAGCAGATGCTAATATACTTTTTCAGCCGATACCTAGAGGGAACTCAACACCCCGGTCTGAGACACTTCAAGGCTGAAATGTGATAAGTTTAACAAAGTTGAGAGACACTAGAAAATGTGAAGAGGAAAATACTATAGCTATCAAAAGTGTAAGAAGAAAGAACAACTTCCAAAAAGTGTAGTTCTGGAAACTTCTGTGGCCTGTTTCTTCAAGGCTCTTCAGAATGTTGTTAACCCTGTCCTGAAGTTCTGATAATAGACTTCTGATAATGCCAGAAAACACACAAACAGCCTTCTGAATGCAGTGAGGTGGAGGGGGAAAAGCTTTTAATTGAAATCAGTGTTAATATCAGAATGATATATCTACCCTCATTTACCAGTGTACAGGAGAGAGACAAGTACCTTTTCATTTGCTAATCTAAAATGTCTTTATTAATTTTTGGGAATCATTTAGTCATTTTCAGGCTTAAAGAACTTAATTTTTGATGTTATGATTTCATAGTGAATATCTTTCTTTGCCGTCAGGCAACTGATTGCTCTAATTATTTTTAAAAGTCCATCTATGAATCTGAAAAATATCCACTATATTCTTACTGTGGAGAAAAAACACAAGCTTCAGTATAAGTACAGAAGTACTATGTATACTAAAGTACTCTGTACTGTGTACTTTAGTATATACTTGGTACAATATTTTGTATAAGCAGTGTTGAATAATTTCTTTTGTGTAATCCCTTCACAGAATTGTTCATGTTGGTGATCATACAGCTTTATATAGCTGATCCTTATTTTTATCTTAGATCTGTAGCTCATCGCCAGTGAAATGCTCTTCTGTTTTATTTTTTTAACCTAGCCATGTGTCTGTTAACTCTGATATTTTGGTATACTTGCTGTCAGTTCCAGGGGAAGGCACAGATTTATCGCATGGTGTCCTGGCAGAACTTTGGATAAGGGCAGAAGGCGGGAGGAAATTAAACAGTAACAACTTGACTTTTAGGTGTATGTTATAGATATTTTAAGTGTTAGTTTTAGGCATACTTATCATCGGAGAATTTCTAAGTAGCAGTTTGAGTTTAGGGATATTTTGATATTGTCTTACTTAAGTTATTAATGCAGTAGTATCACCAAACACATATGACTCCTGAACACAATGTATCACAAAATTTATGTCAAAATTCACTCTACCGAAGGAGCTTTGCCTCTTCATGGGAAATGAACCAAAATGACCCTGGTGGGCTATGGAGCCGTACAATAGAGTAGGTAATTTTACTGTGTGTTTGGTCTTCAGATGTTTACACTGAGCTGGGCCTAGCTAGACTTATCCCTTTGCATCTGAACTATATGCAAGTAAAAGAAAAAATTGTATTTGTTGGTTCAACAGTCAGTTAACTGAGATTTTTAGCTACTGTCTCTTTTGAAAAAGCTTTCTTATCTTGAAAAAAGTGCTTTTACACATTGAGGCTTGTAATAAAAGAAGTGTCATTTGTCTGACACATTGAAGTCAGTAAATATCGTTAGAAAGTAATACTAACACTCGTGTCTGTTGGACTTTGTAAATCAATGTTCATTTTTCCCAAACACTGTTCAACAGATACCAACCCCACAAGAGATGACCGTTTTAATTCTTTAGTATAGGCTACAGTTTGGTTTGATTTATAGAAGACTAGTAGTCTATTTATAAAAGATGTATCTGCAAGATGCACTTTATGAGAAACTTGGCTTTTGGGAGACATTAATTCTAAGCGCAGTTGCAACTTTCATGTTTTATAATATAACCCTGACAGCTGTAATTTCAGATTAAAGATTTTTCATTCACATTCCCATCCTGATTGCTCTGCATGGTCCTTATATTACCTTATTGTCAATAGCAAGTGTTCGTCCTATGGGGAGTCATTTAATAACCAGCTGCCATTTAAAGTGTAGACAGAACATTTGTCTCAGCCAGCTCATCTCAAGTGTAGTTTCTTTGCATGGGGAGCTGGGACGTCTTCAAGAAAAACAACAGCTGGACCACACTATTGTTCCCTGCTTTTTCTTTTGTAGTGGCAAGTTAAAACAAACATGGATACTCTGTGAATTTTCCAAATGCTTTTGTGGTGTTGTTTAATGTGTTTACTTTTTTTTTTTTCTTCAATATCCTCTTTATGATAGATGCTTTTGTTCTTTCTTATTCCGTATGTATCTACAGCACTCATTTTGTGTTATTTAAAGTAATTTGTTGGAAGTTAAACAACAGCAAGATTGGAGATTTAGTGCCACTCTGCAGCATCTCTGCCCTTCTACAGGTCAGTTTTTCCACTGTCTTGAGCTACCCTGCATACTATTTTAAAGCCAATTTTAAAAGAGTAGTTTAAGAACATCAGTTTTCTTTCAGATACACTTTTCCATCCAAAAAGACTGGGAAATAAGTATAAATGGCCTATATGAAAATTAATTCAAGACACGTAATGATTTTTTTAGAACCTACCTTTTAAATTTCCTTAACTTGACAGCTGGGGATTATCCTTTGTGGTAGTGGTCTGTAACAAAAAAAAAAAAAAAAAAAGAAGGGGGGAATGTGGGGGGGGAAGTTTCAGGAAAAAAATTGACTCTTTCATGGCTAATTAAACTGGAATACAAATCAATCAGCAGAAATAGCTGATGAATTTATTATGTCTCTATAAGCTTACTGTATCCTAATGTGCTTGATGTTCACTAAAATTACTATTTCCATCATCTTATAGGGTAATCGTTTACCTTAAGCTTTACCTTTATCTATAATATTGATCTGGGACTCTCAGGCAAGTAATGGAAGTTTGAGTTTATGTAAGTGTGCAACATTTAAACACTAGAGCCATGATAACTTGGAAAACCTGGCCTGGTGATTAAACCCTTTTTTTTTCTTCTCGGATCAAGTTCTCTAAGTCCCCCAGGCTTGTAAGCCTATGGGTTAGCTTAATTAAGTTAATGGAAGGATGAATGAAGAGGTGCAACCATTGAGAAGCTATTCCAATCCAATTTCTATAAACATTTTACCGTGTAACATTAATCCATTTATCACAGTATCACAGTGTCTTGAAAACTACTTCTGGTGTACTCACACACAGGGTTTTGAATGCATTATAAATGTCACTTAGAAAGATCTTGGCAGTTGATGGCTGAGATAAATATACACCACAATTTAGAAACATCTTGAAAATTAGTTTTGAAATTTGTTTCTTGGTTATTTTTTGACATCTGAATGCTGTGATCACATAGTTGCTGACATATAATTTGTTGTTTGGTTATCTATAATAACAGACTTTTCCCTCTTGTTTTTGGAAATCAGAAATTTTTTGGGGATGATGAGAGGGGCTCGTCCAGAATGTTACAAACATGTCTGGACACCAATTCAGATCTTTTGAGGATTTCAGAAGAAAATGATGCATGTCCTCCATAGAAATTTCATTCAGGCATGTTATGAAGAATTTTGGCAACAAAATGTAAGACAAATAAGACATACAATCAGCATCTTGCACAGATTAACCACTTTTTTTTTTTTTCCTTTTTTTTTTCTGAGAAATAACTATTGAAACATGCAGCTTTGGTTCCATTACCCTAGTGTTTCGTCTTGCCTTTTCCTATATATTTCATTACTTCAGAGACTGCTTCAGTGATCAACCTTCTACTACCTTTTGCAGCTCACCTCAGCCCCAGGAGATAAGATTCTTCCAGAAGGTTCAGGCTCTAGTTAATTTCTGCCAGACTACCAATACTTTTTTGTCCATTCCATCCTTCCTTTCCAAGGAAAAGAGCAGCATTCAGAGTGATGTCTGAGTCATGTGTTGCTTAAGCAAAGAATGAGACTAGCGACTTGCGGTGCACGTCTTTCGACTACAGAGATGTATGAATAATAAATTATATTGTCTTTGTTAACAAAGGGTCAGAAGCGAATCCAGTCTCCAAACAGAGCAGAGTCACTAGGCTTTATGCAAAGCATATGTGGAGGAGAAAAGAGTCTTTCCCCCTTGGTATCTCAGAGAAGAGCAGTCAGTCTCACTCATGAGTAAGCTGATAACAACATGCAGAGTGGTTTTCAAACCTTCTTGGATCTTCTCCCTAAATGTCTCCCAACATCTCTCCCTTTTCTATAAGCTGTAGCTTTCTCCTAAATTCCTCCCATTGTCTGCCAGTTCTGGAAGAAAAACATCGTGATTCCAGCACATTTAGTACATGCTGACTTTATTTGCTTTTCAAAATAGGAATTTTGATTGAAGACTCTTTCATGTAAAATCCCACATAGCTAGCGCTTTAAAAACAAACAAACAAACAAACATTTTTTTCAATCTTATTTTCTTTTTTTAAGGAGAAGAAAACAACTACCAGGTCTCCTCTCCATGTTAACTCCCAACTTCCAAATAGGCCTGCAATAGAAGGGCAAAAAAATTTCTCAGCATTTCCTGTTCAGCCATCCTCTGGCAGTGCTCTAGTATTTACTGTAAACAAACTAGACCATCCTCTGGAGGCTAATGGAGCTGTTGATTGGTGTTTGCTCATCACAGCAGGGTCTGGTGTGTGATATCAGGGGCTTCTGTGTATTGATGAGTGTGGGCTGCTGGTGGGAGGTAGTGCTTGCCGGAGGACAGGGAAGGGGGGTGAGATGGTTTGTTAGGTCTTTGTGGCTGGGTGGAATGAGAGACTTTGTTTATTTAGCATTCTTAGCAAGTCCTCCAGGACCAATGCAAAATCTACTAAAGTAGAATTCCTTCTATTCCCATGGATTTTTGTAGAAGTATCTAGCTGTTAAAAAACCAGACAAGATAGTCACATGCTTGCTTAAAATAACCTTCATGCATCTGATCAAACATCTACCCTCATCTGAAACAGCTTGGGGTCTCCATAGAGGCTTATTAGGCAGGTAGCAATTTAGAGTATGTCCTTGTCAAACAGTTGTTTGTAATAGTTTGTTTGTGTTCTCTCAACTAATAATGCATAAGGTAGACAGAAGATTTGTCTAATGTTAGGGACTTAACTCAGATTTAGGTCCCTAAGAAGGCCAGTTTTGTGTGAGAGACGCTATTCTTAATTAAATTACACACAATCCAAAAGTTAGAAGTCTGATTAACAGATAAAAGTGTCTAAATACAAGCAGCAAAGCAGAAAGTTTGGGCTAGTAATAGAAGACAGGGGAAGATGAAGAATAGTGCTTTCCATTTTAATTTGCTTAAAGTATTTTTATCTTTATTAGTTTTATGACTGTCTTTGACTTTTCATATTTAATAGTGGGTTATGCTACTGCATGGAAACAGAGTGAGAGGTTCTAGGTCGCTTTTTGGTGATGGTGGTGTTTGGTTTTTTTTCTTAAATGACTTCTATAGAAACTTGTATCCAGATCAAAAGGAAGACAGTTGAAAACATCTAAGACAAGGTATTTAGAGGCAAACTAGACTTTTTTAGAAAATATTATTAATGATAGGAATTTCAGTAGCAGGTGAATATTTGCATTTACTCTCTCCTCAAATTCTTATCTGCTTGTAATTTTAATAAAAAAAAAAAAAAAAAAACTAAACAGGATAATTCTGGTCTTGCCTAGGTAGTGAGTTGCTCATTTTCATGCAACATGGCCAAGAGCTCTAGCCTCATAAATAGGTGAGGCACTAATGTAGTGCTCCAATTCCAGCTCATATTGAGAAGCTGCACCAATGCAAATCTTTGCTGCCTATTACTAGGCTGAGCTCAAGATTCCTGGGCCAACTTCCCATTTATCCTGAAATTAGAGAGTTAATTGAATAGTGAAAGCATCTGTAAGGGACAAGAAAAAACTTGACATTCTTCTCTATTGAAATGTTGTCTTACTACAAATTCTGCTTCATTCAGTTATGGTTGTGAAATTATGTAGTCTAAATTGCACTTGCAGCCCAGAAGTTTGCATTTGAAGCTCAGAAAGCCAATTGAATCCTGGGTTGCATAAGGTGTGACCAGCAGGTCAAGAAAGGTGATCTTGCCCCTCTACTCTGTTCTTTATGTGTCCCCACCTGGTGTATTGTGTCCAGTTCTGGAGCCCCAACACAAGAAAGACATGGAGCTATTGGATGAGGTGTAGAGGGGAGGGCCATGAAGATGATAGAGCGCTGGAGTACCTTCCCTATGGGGACAGGCTGACAGAGCTGGGGCCCTTCAGCCTGGAGAAGAGAAGGCTCTGAGGAGACCTTATTGCAGTCTTCCAGTACCTGAAGGGGGCCTACAGAAGAACTGTGGAGGAACTTTGTATAAGGACGGCTAGTGACAGGATGAAGGGAAATGGTACTTAACTGGAAGAGTGTAGAATTAGACCAGATACTAGGAAGAAATTCTTTACTGTGAGAGTGGTGAGACACTAAAACAGGTTGCCCACTGAGGCTGTGAATGCCCCCTCCCTTGAAGCACTCAAGGCCAGGCTTTGAGCAACCTGGTCTAGTGAGAGGTATCCCTGCCTGTAGCAGGGGGGTTGGAACTACATGATCTTAAAAGTCCCTTCCAACACAAACTGTTCTATAATTCTATGATAAATTATTTATGAAATAGAACATATATCTTAAACAATGAAGTGATACTTACCAAACAACAGGTTGGTGGTCTGCAGGGGACAGTCTGTGTCTCTTTTTATGATGAGCGGTTTTGAAAAAAGAGCAGAAATGCACTTTTCATATATGATCACAACTAAGCACATAAAAATGTTCAAGAGTACTGCAGGCCCATTAGAAAGTCACTGAAGGACTGTAAGCTGCAGTGAAGACCATCACAAGGTTAATGCTAATATTTAAATTTTCTTGTTACAATGCTAATTTAACTTTCCCTAACTGAAGGTGTAGTTCTTGGGATGTTTTTCTTGGGATGTTTTTCTTGACAGTGCTCTCTTTCAGGATGAATTTGTACACTATTGAGCTTGACTAGCTCTAAATCTGAAGCAGTCTCACCAAAAGCGTATATCTTTCCTTCCCTTGCCTATCATTACATGGCCATTCCCTAGAGGAATTTGAGATGATTCAACTCACTATACTAGCTGAAAAGTAACTGTATCAAGATGTGTATTTTAATGCAGATAATATTGAGCTCTCTTGGCCCAGAAGATATGTATGCTCCTCCTAGAGTGTGGGAAGGGACAGGCCAAGTCTGGAGAAGAAACAACAGTCAGAATTAGAAAGGGGAGTCGGATCTTCCTATTCTGGTGTCTGTAAACTATCATGTAACTTATAATGTGTAATTTCATTCTCAACTGTGGTGACAGGCAGCATTGTGGGGCTGCTCTGAGAACAGGAAGGTGCATACAGAAAGTAAACTATCCTTGCTGCCTGAAGTGTTCATGGAAATGTACCCTTGGACTGTAATCTACTTTAGCTGATCGCTTTGGTGACTTCCTGCATTTGGCAACACTGACTACTCAGTTTTGCTAAATTTCATGTGGACTTCTCCTTTTTCTCTCTTGAGAGAAACAGTAAGCAGGGAATCTTGGACAGCTGGAAAAAGTTAAATAAGAAAGAAGTACTTGGAAGTTAACAAAACTGGGTGATTTGATGAAATAAACTGAAATGGACAGAAATTGGCCATATCTTCTAGAATATTTCTATAGGTTTTGTTTGGATTTCAGCTAACAGCAGTGCTTTAATTTCTTCTTAGAAGAAAGAATTGCTGCTAGCTTATAATAAGGAAGGATCTAATAACTTTGCCATAGCTGAATATGATGAATCCATGGGTTAAATTAAACGAATGCAAGCAAGTTCTCAAATTTAATGAGTGTTTGTGCCACATAGAAGTAAAATACAACTACAAATACATCATTCGACATCTAATTTGTGCCTTTACAGCCTGTTGAATGTAAGACCTGCTCAAAAGTTTGTGAATACAAAGCTTACCAAAAGCAACTGTGTGAGTCACCCACAGCACTTCCCTTTCTTTCAGCTGAGATAACCTTTTGCTTATTTAGTCTCATGTTATAGAATGCTTCAGCTGCAGTTGTATGGAGCCGTTTAAGTTTACATGTGTTCCAAGACTAGATAATTTTCTTTACTTAAGAAATAGGAAAATATTTATGTTTCTAAATGTGAAATATTGATGACTTTTATTTTTTCAACAAGGAAGACAAAATTTGTCAAAGTGAAAAATTATATAATTGGTGTGGGAGGGATTCTAAAAATATCTTCCTGTCAAATAATTTAGGAAATTTATTTCAGAAATTAAAAAAGAATTCCATATGTTCAGTAAAAATGTTTTTTTTTTATTACTTTTTATTTTAACTAGGGAATAAGATGGCATATTAATGCAAATTATTGTGATGTTTTTGAGGAGTTTGATAACTGTCCACGGCAGGTACAGCTCTTTCTTTCTTTATATCTGTTCCCACCCTTAATGACTGGATGCTCTTCCCTTACTTTAGTAGGACATGTAGAACTGCCTGAACTGTTTTGTCCGGACACTTTTTGGCCTAACTGCCCTGTCAGTTACAATTAAAAGCATTAAAATGACAGTCAAAGGTCATAAATTGCTTGTGGCTAGTGTTCGCTGCTTGTCTCACACAATGGCAACCAGGAAATTGCCCTGTCAGTTACAATTAGAGGTGTTAATATGGTGGCTAAGGGTCAGAATGCTTCAGTAGAAAGAAGGAGTTGCACAGGACATTTGGTTTACGTTAAGTGATGGTTCAGGAAAACTTTGCTTTAATGGGATCGATGCTTAATAGGGATATATTTCAATCCAACTAAGAGCCCTGATTAAGGTTTTTACTACAGTGCTCTGGCAATACTATGTGCTAGTATTATGCTCTTTTTGGGGCTTTCTAAGGCTTACTCGAATGCCACACTGAAAAAAATATTATTAGTTTCCATACTTTCTGATGAAATATTTATAGAGGTGTAATTGTGATGCAGGTAAAAACCCAGTGAAGAAAAATAACATTATTAGTATTATTAAAATATGAATTCTGAAACTTGTATACACATACCTCATGTGCATGAGGTACTGAACTCCTCCTTTGCTGATGGGGCTTTAGAAAAGGTTCTGCTTGTGTAATGTTGTCATTTAATGGTAAAACCTATCTAGACTTCAGGAACAGCATTTCAAACCTGATATAGCAGTTATCTCACTCTTTTAGAACAGCTTCTTCAAAAAGTGTTTTGCCTACCAATTTCACTATAGCCAGTTCCAAACTTACAAATGAAATTAAGAAACACAATAATAATATCCATTCCTTTAATATCCCTTACGTTTCAAAAACTAACTTGCTGTTCTATGCAGTGGTGATCCCTCTAAATGGTTTTAAGTGTTAAAGGATAGAAAACAATCCTATTGTTTTTTTACTTCCATTGTGATGTGATGACTCTGGATTCCAGTGTATAACAGAGATAAATCTGCAAGTGTATCTACAAAACTACTTGAGAATCCAAGCAGTTAACCCATGCTGAGCCTTTTTTTTTTTTTTTAATGTGTGTGGTTATATTGAGAATATATATAACCCTCTTCTAAGATCTTGTCTGTTCCCTTTTACCAAAAGAAAACCAGGATATTAGACCAAGGGCATAACTGAAATAAATATTAGAGATAAAAATCTCCAGGAAACTCTGATGATTACCAATACACTTATCTCAGTGGAAGACTGACTGAGAGCAGCAGATAAGAACTGAAGCCCCATTCATGCTGCTTGATCAAAAATAGTTATAGTTTAAGCAATCACAGGTTGAACAAAATGGATTGGAAGCAATCTTTGATATTAGCCCTTCTTGATCTAGGTTGTTGACCAATTAGAAAACTTCTTGCAACCAGGCTGATGGAGGACAACCAAACCATTAACAGAGGAGAACATATATCAGATAGGTATCAGATACTTCTGACTCCCTATCCACTGGTTGGCCTTCTTTATGGCCATATTACAAAGACTGGATTTCCTTGGTAGGAATGGTGCAGCAGAACCTGCATGTCTTTAGCACATTGTGACTCCGATCACCACAAAATTTCATGCTTTGTTCCCCAAAGTGCAGAAGACTGTGTTCTCCCTGATGCACCGCAGAGGTCACAGGATCTAATAGGGTTGAGGAGGCTCCAGTGTCACCTAGACAAGGGCAGACTGTGAAAAATTCCCATCCATGTTCAAGCCAAAGGATTCCAAAATGCAGATTTTTCAATCCTCATAGTATTATTTCTATTACAGCTGAGTATTCTCAGTGTATCTGTCACTACATCCACTTCTGAAGAGAAGAGTAATTCTTTCCACTGAGTAGCTGAGGAAACTGAGGTACTAGTATTTCAAGGATGATGGATAGGGCCTGTGAATGAGTATTGAATCAGCCTTGGGTCTCAGCTCACAGGAATCTAGTTAAATACCATTTTGGCATATTTCCATGCTCCAAGTCTGTTGATGTTGACAGTGATAATGCTTCATTCCTCCTACAAAGAGGATGTGATGTGATCGAAGAGGGTTTGAAAGCTTTGTTCCAATTAGGAACTTCAGGTTGGAAATATTTGGTGGTGGTCTGGCAGTACCTGTACACGTACCCAAATTTGGGATCCAGTTATCCCCCTAGGATGGTTCTTCATGTGATCTACTTCCCATAAAATCATGCTAGTAAAAAGATATTTATTCCCTTATTTCTGGGTTGAGAAATATCTTTATTAGTTCTCTGACTTTTAGAATGCTCTTTAAAACTGAAGACTGAACAACTTTAGGTCTTCTTCTTCCTCCATTAATGTGGCCAGCTGATAGATTTCATGCGCTTAAAAGGTGAAAACAGATCAACAATCATCATAAACATTTATCCCTAGTATTTTATTTATGTAAATAATTTGAATAACTTAAAGTAAAGGCAATACAAATATACTAAGGAAAAATAGATGTCCTTAGTTCTGATGTCGTTTATCATCTGTAGGCAAATTATTGATGCTTATACATCTCTGGACATGGAGTAAAATTTCTGTTTACCATTCTCTGAGGTTATGAGCACAATTTATCCGACAATGGATGGCTGTAAGACAAAGATAAAATGTGTCCCAGTTTCTCCAAAATACTCAGCAAAATAAAGTCTATACTGAGTTGGTTTCATTTTTTGCCAAATAATTTGAGAATTTGCTGATACTGTTTTTAAAGAAATATCCTTTGTGCAGTCTTCTCAAGGCTTGGGGGGTCTTTCAGTCAAGGTTGATTTATTGATGGGAATCACTTGCAGAGCTAGAGATAAATGCTTATGATGATAACTGCTACACATTAATTGACAGCGCGTATAGCAAAAATCCATACATTTTTTCCCACTGCAAGAATTGGGCACTTCTGTACTTGGTAGTTTGAATGGGCAAAGTTGAGACAGGGTAGTTTGAACAGGACATAATCTGTTCTGCCGTTCTTACTTATCCTAAGTGGAAGGACAGGGGATGAGGAATGTGTGTATGCACATACACGGTCATATATATAACACAGAAGTAGCTTGTATTTGTCTCTGGTTTCTGTTCTTCGGAGTTTTTCCCAGTAGTGCCAAGTTAACACCAGGATTTAATAAAATGCATGCAGACATGTCATGCTTTGACATGGCACTTGCTGCAGGCTGAAAACATTTTTTTCCGTATACTTGGCAAAGAGCGGAACAGAAGGGTTAATAGTCTGCTGTTGCTTGGGTGCTGAGCTGCGGTTAGTAATAGATACCTAAAATTCACAATTGCTTGAAGTTCGCAATCGTTGCAGAAGAACACTGCACTGAACCGTCACTACTGGGAGAAGTGATCCTCTGGTTTGAACCAAGGGCATCCTGTTCTGAGTGACTGATTGCTTCACCCAACATCTGAAATGAGTTAGGAGAGGGTGAAAAAATGTAATACCTGTGTGGCTGTCAGTAAACAAACACTGCCACTCAGAAGGTGTTTTCAAAAGGGTTTTTATTATTAAAAATAAACTTGCTGCTAATTATTTAAGGCTTGCCTTTCTCCTGAAAGTAAACAGTTTTAATTAATTTAGCTGGTCACTAATTGATTTATTGGTTTTGTGTCTTCTTCCTGGGAAGCACTCCACTTAGCTTAACCTGATGGGAAGCCACAGCACCCCCAGTGAGAGGTAGTGGCATGCAGAAGGGAATGCTGTGGAAACAAACTTGAGGTCATGATTAGAGAGGAGAGCTCTTGGCTTCATTCTCCTTCAGCTGCTGTCCTCTAGTATTGAAGTCAAACAGCAGCAGTAAGTTGCGTGTCTTTCAAAAACCATGAAGAGCTGTGTTTCCTGATGTGTGTGGCTTTGAGAAAGAATAGTACAGGCCTGTGTGTATCTTAGTTTGGATTATGTTGTCTTTACTAGGACTGCAGCTCGTAAATCTCACTCCCTTAAAGTAAAGCATTCTCTCTAGTTTGTTCGTCTCACCTCAGAAGTTGCTGCTGGGCAGGACACTACAGTTCCTTCATGTCGGCTGGCGGGAAGACCATGCTTTGAATGCACCAAGGCTGAAATGTTGCACATCTCATGTTTTACCTTGACTCACATGCTTACTTGATGAATATAATTCATCTTTATTGAGTTGCTGACAATCCTCATAGTTGGTTGAGGTGGATGAGGAAAAGCAGGCAAGAGCAGCTTAGACTTCAGGGGATGAAGGAAGAGGAAAATTTTATATATGAAAGAAAAGGAAAACAACAGGTTTCCTTGATTTTATTTCTTTAGGATATGAAATATAGTATTTGACTGAGTGTGCATACCCACATGTGTATAATTGATAAAGCTTGTCAGGGCACATGTTTTACACCCAATCTCATCTTTCTGTTTATCCTATACATCACCCACTGCTGCATGGTAAGTTATTTTATTTAGATCCAAATTTTAGAGAGTGCTCGTGCTTTAAAAAAAACAAAACAACAACAACAACAAACTTATTCGTTCTGTACCAAAAAAGAATTTGTTAGTTGTGCTAGCTGTTGGGAAATAATTGCTTTTGGGATGATGACAGATTGGCTACAGCACACATGGCTGCATACTGACTGTGTGCTAAGGATGGTGCAGCAGAGGTAGCTACACCATGTTGCATTGGGCTGCTGTCTGCAGCAGCTGCCTGCTCCTGCGCTGAGGGTATTGCCTCCTTTGCAAACACAGCACGAGTGACCAGCTCCAGCTCTGCAGCTGCTGAGACACATAGGCAGGTGGGTGAGCCTGGGCCACAGGTGCACCCACTGAGCAACAAAGGTGGTTTAAGGAAATATGTCAGGCTGTGAATTGCACTGGCGAAGCTCTGTCGCAAGATTATTTCTGCTGCTGCTGCTGCTGCTAAGTTTAGAGGTGGGTGACAGATGTCAGTGGTGACATCTTAAATCTTGTTATCTGAATACTTTTGAGAGTCACCCCAGAGCATGGATGACCCATTGATGAAAAACATTTTGCAGGCACTAGTGTGTAGTTTAAGTGTAAACACTGGAATAGTGAAACAATTTATGTAACTTACATGTGCTGAATTCTTGTTGGTACTAAAAAGATTACAGAAGTGAAAAGTTGTATCCTTATTTTCAGTATCTGAAATGAAAAATTGCAGTCAAGGTACAAATTGCAGCTGCAAGCATCTGATGTAAAATGAAGTATGTCTTTAATTGGAAGTGTCCCATGTACTTCTATTTTCAAGTGTTGAGCTTTTGTGAGTGCATCATAAGAATGCTTGTTTAGGCTCTCATTGAAGCTCTTTTCAAGACAAGAAACTATGTCTTACAGGAAATAATGGTCTGGTGTCCCCATCTTCCTACATTCTTCAATGAAAATATGTCTAGAATCTATGGTGATTCCACTCTTGCTTCCCAAATGACTTTGCCAAGGAAGTTTTTATAGTTTTGTGATGTGGACAATAGTCTGTTGGGAATTGGATACAGCTCACCAATCTCATTTTGTCTAGATCACCACCAAATTGCTTGGAGGTTTTGTGTTTTTTCTGAGATGAAAGTGTGGTGCACTGATTTTAATTGCCCCTCTGTGGAACAAAGTTTTGCACCGTTAAATAATGCTGTTACTGCTATTAACCAGCTTTGAGGGAACATTATTTTTTCTGGAATGCCTTAAACTTGAATTCTTTTTTTTTTTTTTTTTCCCATAGAAAGTAAGTTTAGAAAATGAATGTATGAAATACTTAGCAACTGGGGTGTGCATTTTCCCCTTGATGTGCTTAATTCCCATTAAACTGAAAGAGTAGAGACTGTACTGCTGAATGTGCGTGTAACATTTTGATATGCTTCCAGTTGGTAAAAACAAGAGCGACATTAACAGCTGCTAACAGTGTCAACAGTCTCATAGGATGAAGTGTGGCGAGCCCCCAACTGTTTCCCATTCAAATGAGTTATGAGCTCTGGCTGCTCGGAGGCACCCAGATAAGAGACCATTTGAGTAGAGGAGTGAGACTTGGGGAATATCCACCTGGCAGGATGGGCCCATCCTTCAAATAAAATAATAGGGGCAAAAATATTTTGGTAAGGGGGAAGTGGGAGAGCTAAATTAGGAGAGAGGATGTAAAAAGCTCTCTGAGCAGAACCCAGGGATGGCTGTTATGGAAGTAGTCCTCTGTTTGGGGAATAGGATGTGCTGAGGATGGAGAATGCTCGAAAGGAAATGCAATGAGGCAACATGAGATGACTTGGGGGCCCACCCATCTCCCAATATCAAAGTCTGACTGCAGAGAATGTTTGATCATTTGCTGTTTAGTGTTACATGCTCTGTATTGATGTTAAAATAATTGGCCTGCCTTCTGAATGCTACTTATAGAACTTCGTTCTGTTCACTTTCTTTCCAGTGTCAATTGCAATTGTCCCTTTTTCCACCCAAAGAAACCTCACATGGGGACAATAAGACAAAGCACTCAATCTTGATCAGCAAGAACTGATATTATCTGTGATCTGCACTCATGTTACTTTCCATTTGAAATACTGAGGTTTTCCAAGATAATTTTTTTTATTCTTTTGTGTGTGTGTGTGTGTGTGTCACATAAATAATGTGTGAAATATTCCATGTAAGTATTCATTGTGAAAGGTGCCGGACAGATTTTGTACTCTATTTCCTGGGATTATAGCAGAATTAACTTCATTATCCCTAAGCACTCTGTAACAGATGGGTGTTTAGCCTGGCCTGAAGCATCATGAAAAGCTCATAATTCCTCGAAATTCTACCTTTGGATAGTTATTTTTCCTGAAAATTATCGAGTATTTTGTCAGATTTTTCTATAATGTGTTACGAAATTGTTATTGTTTTACTCTTGAAATGCGTAGACCATAGTCTCTTTTCAAATACCTTATTTCTTCACCAAAAAACAATGATTTTGCGTCTTCAATCTTCCAAAAAAAAAGGTCTTTGAATCTAGATCTTTGTTTTTCAGCTTAATGAAAAATTGGATGATATTGTGGATTGGAGTTTTTGATTTATCCCTATCTGTATTCAAGTCTGGATATGGAAATGAGTGCCTCTCAGTAACATGCTTTACTTCCAGAAAAATAGTACTTTGAACTGTCAGCTGTAAGACTCTAGATCTGTGTGAGAACTAGCATCACTCATTATTCCGTTCTATGTGTTTTGCATTTCATTACATTTCATTAGACTTTCCGGGATATGTGGACCACTGATGTCCATCAGTGTTGGTAATTTTTTTTTTGCTGTTTTGTTCCCTTGTTTGCTTTGTTCCATTTCTGACCATTTCTTTACTTTTATTTTTATTTATTTTTAATTACTTATCCTTCCCTGCTGGTTTAACAGTGACTCTTAAGAAGTGCTAGCTGTCAGATGTTTATCCAGTGATATGTTTGCTTTATCATGCTTTAAAACTTTGCTTTTGAGATTGATCCAACAATGATGTCATACAGCCGTTGTCCATTGGTTTTCATCTGCTGCTTCTTCTTTCCCATGTCAACTGGTTAGGAAAACTATGGAATAAAAACTGTTGAACTGCTGCAAATATTTTGGCTTCAGCCAATAGGCTGAATAGTTGCCAACCTGTCTTACTGTTGCTGGGGAGTTACAAAAAAAAAACCAACAAAACAACAACACAGACATCTATAATAACTGAGCAAAATAACAGCTTAGTTCTAGCTGAGCAAAACGCAGTTCCTTTCACCCTCTCCTACCAAATTGCTGTATGACAGAAAATCTGTGGGAGGCCCTGTGCAATCCTGGAACAAAAGTCTGTGGGGTGTTTGAAAGAAGGATGCATTCTTCTCAGCTTAGGCCACCTCACACACCTATTCTGAAAGCATACGAACTGCAGAAAAATTACAAATAAGAAGGTAACAAAACCACCCATCTTTCCTTCATGATGTGTTTGTGAGCACTTTTTCATGTAGAGTCTATTAATGCTTTGAATCTGTATCAAACAGTTCAGCAATATATGCAGTAATGTCATAAACCGACTAAAACATGAAACACCTTCAAATAATTATGTTTCTCCTTTTCTTTTCTATTGTTTTTACACATCAGATACTGCACTTGCCACACATTTTGCATTTGTTTACTGGCAGAAATGAATGTATTTATATGATCATAATTTTAGCATACACTTTCATGCTCTAAACTGCTTTGGCAGGTAGGCTGAAAGAAGGTCTGAGTGGGTCTTTATTGAAAGATGAAGTGTTCATAGAAATCAGGAAAATGCTAATCATGTAAAAAAACCTCTGCTGCTAATTTGGGCTGCCGGTGCCAGAAGCTGCTGGGATTTCCTTGTGGACATACCTCCATTCACTTTACTGCAAGTTGTATTCACTTCCATTCCAGTTCTTGGGTCTATAATCTGACTTGTGTCAGATGTACACAATTTAGCCCTGACTTGAAATATAAAGAGGGTGTTTTATCCATTAAGCTACTCCATGTTTGGCTACTACCAAAGGAATTTGCAGGATTTGCATTAGACATGGGAGGGCTCTCTTATTAAGTCTCTGTGTGCAATACGAATACATTGAAGAAAAAAAAGGAAAGAAACACAAATAGTTAAACAATTAAGCAAAAAGGGGACAACACAAAAGAAAATATTTTTCTATTTCAAATTAAAGCTTGTTGTTTTTAAAGTGTTTTGAAAATAGTAGTTTATTTGTGCCTCTGTTGAGTAAAGCTGCACTTCTCAGATATCTCTGTCCCAAAGTGGAAACCAGAATTCATTAGTGCAGTGCTGTACTGCTACAAAAATAGGAAGAATAACAAATATTTTTTTTTCTCCAGAAATATAAGCAGGTGAGCACTTCCGTTTATCTGATATGGAAAATAGTTTGATTCTTCTTTTCCTGAGAACTGTGCCGATTTTGAGCAGCTTGATTTTATTAAGTTATTTCAAGTTAACTCAGTTGCTGGAATTATGCTAATTGATATCCATAAATTATCCCTTTTTTTTTTCCTTTTAAATACACAGTACTTTCTTTAAATTTCTTCCTAAAGTTCTTAGAATGCAAACTGAGACTTTTTTTTCTTATCATCCTTACATTTTTAGACCAAAAGGGGACATGATCAGCTAGTCTTGTTTTGTTGTTTTACGTTTTCCAAAGATTTAGGTAGCTGGAAAGCTGTCAGAGTCTTAGATGTTTCTTCCTTTGGGCAAATTCTCTTGCTTAAATGATGTGGCTTATTATTTTTAGGCTATGACCAACACCTGTTTTCAGGCTTTAGATTTTCTTTTGATTACTGACAGCTATGGAGACCTATGCTTTCAGGTGTTTTTTTCTAGTTGTATATTTACAGTTTCCAGTCAGGCTGTATTGCTACCAGTCTCAAGAAATAATGCAGAGGAGACATTCACAGTAGGGCCACGTGCTCCACTGTGCTAATAAACAGTACTTAATATTTTCTTCTCTTCCTCATCTGCCTTTTAAAAGTATCTCTTTCGAAGTGTTGATGTCACAGCTCTTTTAATGTAAGTATCAATAATCAGTTTTCATTTTGTATGTTACTAACAGTGAAGTCCTAGTTCAGAAGAGCACTGAAATGTTTGTCAAACTGCTACCACACTGTTGAACCTTATCGACATGACTTTGTGAAATGCTTAATTTCAGCATATGTCTAAGTGCTGCCCTCACTGGAGCCAAGCAGACACACGTTAAAATGACTTTCTTGGCTGAGGCACAGCAGAATATTTTTACTGTGGTAATGAAGCAAGTGGACCAGGAAATGCTCCTCAACTATTTTGACTTAAAACATTTATTTCCAAGGTATGTTTGCTTGATAAAACTCAGCAATTTCTAGAAGCTGCTTACTTGGGATTGTTGTTTAGTTGTTTTTTTGTTTTGTTTTGTTTTCATTTTTCACACTTTACCACTTCTACCTAATCAGAATTTGAGGTTCAATAATAGGCTAATTTATATTCCTTAGTCTTTATCTGCTACTCTTTCATAGACTTTAATACATATAATGACAATGGCCAATACTAAGCAAGTAGTATTTAGTATGTATCCATGCTAAATTCTTTCAAGAAATGTCTGAAGTAGTTCAGAGCTCTTGGTTCTTGTATGTTTTGAAAAGTAACACTTTCACTAGCCTGATAAATTAACCCCTCATAATCTAAATTTCTTATTTACTTTCTGTAGGTGTAATTACATATCCAAAACCACAAAACATTAAAACTCTGGACAGAAAAGAGTGTGCTATTTTTATATCATTTGGATTAGAAATTTGTTGAAAGGTTTAGAAATGTGAGAAGAACTTTATTTTTCCCTTAAATCTGTTAGGAGTATTGAAGAAACAGTTAAAGCATGATACTGGATTAAGAGTAAAAACCAAGATAATGGAAATATTAATCAGGAAAGAAGACTCTCCAAAACACATAATTGAACTTATTGCGTGTCTCAGATGTCAACTTCTTTTTCTGCTTTTCTCTGGAGGCTTTCTAAATACAACAGTATTGTTTGTAGTTTTTCCAGCACATTTACAAGTTGACTTTGTTGGATTCAGGATTGGACTCGGCATATTTAGGTGTGGCCACATGGAAAGAAGCAGAAAGGAAATGCCAAGACATCACCTCCAGAGCTATCATACCTGTTTATGTATTTTGCTACACCAAAAAGCAACTTGTTGAATCATGAAAAAAATCCCTGAGGCTACATTTATGTCATAAGTTCTGTGCTATAAAGGACAAAGCTTTATGCTGTCTCGATGACAGCTTAAATCTCAGCTAAAATGTTTGTACAGCTACCTCACCTGGAGCAGTGATTTTTGTCAGACTTCTGAAGCAAAGAAAGGTCAAGTCCTTCAATGAACTAAGCTTAGATAATATGCAGGGTTTTTAGACAGGTGTAACAGTAACATCAGTCTCCAAAATGGGTTGTAAACTGGTGCTGAGTGGCCAGAGAAGGAAAGTAAATTTAATCTGAAAAAATCTAGTACTGTTAGTAAGCGCACAGGAGATTAAAATGTACTGGAATACCTTCTGGATTTCTTGCATGATGCTGTTTTAGAAGAAATGATGGAAATACATGCTGTCTTTTCATTTTGACAGAACTGTTAATGATGATTCAATTGAAATATAATTTCTAAATTATTTTATAATTCAACATTTATTTATAAATAGATTCTGATATTGCAACTGCTGCCAAGGAGAGCTTTGTTCACAGATCCAATCTGGAGAACTTGTATTTTGTCTTATAAGCACCACTTAGAAATCTTTAGTAGGGGAATCTGTATAATAAATAGGAGGTTATGTTTCCAAGTATGTGTTGCTAACCTTGGGCACTATCCCTGTTCATTTCATTGTGCTGGATTGCAAGCTGTGAACCCTAAAACACAAATCATCATGAGTTTGATTTTGCCTTTAAGTTCACATTTTATAGTTGCTTTAACTGATCATCACTGATCTCAGGCAGAGAAGGACTAAGAAGGTAAGGTACTGATCTCATATATATATGTATCTTCTCATGTGTATATATATATCTTCTCTTAGTAACAGATAGTTTTTCCAAGAAATCGTGCTTAAAATCCAGTGCACCTAAATGGAAGCAAAAATTATTAAGATATGTGGGCCACCAGGAATAACTAGACTAATGGTTTTAATGATTAGCTCCATGCTTGAAAAGCATCTCGAAGACAGGAGGTACCAGGTGGTTATTTATGAACCCACATCTTGCCCTTTCGATAGTGTCTCCCTTTCATATTTGGAGATGTGGAGGCAAAAGTTCTCTGCTGATAAAAGATCATGATTTACTCTTTCGTGAGTAGAACTGAGTTACTTTCTTTTTCCAGTTTCCTCCTTAATCCTGTGGATCACAGTTTGCTTTTATTTTTTTCCTTTAGACTAAGTGTTCACACCTGTTTTAGGATGATGGTAGCTGCTGGGGAGGACGAGGAGGGATAAGAGGGATCTTGACTCCAGTGCTCTCTCTCTTGTAATATTGTGATGGCTGAATACTCTGTCAGTTCCCATCTACACTATATTTCTATAACAGTACATACAAAAGACGTGTATATAACTCATTAAGAATACTCACTGGTAACATGTGCTTTGTCAAACTCTTCACAGATAAAACAGACATTTTGAGATAGTGTGACAAGTATTCTTCATCCATTATACAGCCAATGAGGTCAGAGACAAATGAACATAGGACATCCATTCTGAGGCTGAAATCACAGTGGATTTAGTGTAATGGATGTAATACATTACTGCATATGATGAACAGACCATCCGCCTGCATTATAAATGACATTATTTAAACCAGCTCAATTGTTATCTGGAGCAATGTTTCTTAAAATGGGAATCCCTGGAGAGGCTTAGGCAAAGCCATCAAAGCTTGGATAGAAAAAAGACAAGTGTTAGTTGTGTTTAATCCACAATGGGGAATAAGCACAACTGGAATAATCTATCACTGTGGTAGAAACAAATGTAAGGTAGTGATGCATCCAGGCTGGACCCTGAAGGCAGCTATGGTAACTCCACAAAGCTCCCCACAACTTTCGGAAGGGCAGCTCGATCCATTTTGTGCCATTCACCAGCATGTCCATGCCCCGACCCCGGCTGTGCTGCTGCTGTCTGACATCTCCTGCCATGCCCAAGTGGGGCCTCTAACAGCTGCCCGTGTTGAGGTCTCCTGGGTCTGCCTCTAGAAATCTTGTGCCATCTTTGCAATCCTCTAGATTCTCAGCTGCTGCACAGGTCAAAAATGCCCCTGGCTGCTTTGAATTATGGCAGCCCATCCCAGGCTGCTTCTGGGGTTGCCATGCTGCCTCCAGTCCTGACAGTATGCCTAATTCTGCCCCTTGGCACGTGTCCTACACAGGTGCGCATGAGAAGAGGAAGCAGCTTCACAGTGTGATTTACGGTTGCAGCTCCCAAACAAACTCTTGCATTGGCAACGCGTTAAGGGAGCTGGGCAAGGAACCAAATCAATTGACAGCAATGAGTGGATCCAGCTGCACTTAATTTACTTTATGCTTCTCACTGGAGAAAGGTGACAGTGGAGAAGCATCTTTGTTTCCTCTATAACATGTGCCTCTGAAATGCATCGCTCTTCCTGTTTCTTATACCTTCTGGAAAGAGTTCTTGCATACTTTTCCGGAGCTGTTCTTGCAGAGGTTCACGTCTCATTTGTGCACCTTTGGGGAAAATGCTGTCTGGGACTAGACTTGAGAAATGCAGAGCTAGCCAAATGTGGCAGATTTCCAGCCTATAATTGTATTTGGTTATAAGGAAAAATTATCTTACAGTAGTGATGTGATAAACATATGTAATGTATGTAGAATACTCCTGTAATTCATCAGGAATTTGAAGCAGAACAATTTAAAATTTAAAGTTGGCTCTCACCATTAGCGCAAAGGAGATAATACTGAGTCAAACAAAAACCTGAGCTCCTGAAAAAACTTTGGAAGTCAGCAAATCATTCCTAAGGAGTGCACCCATGTCATCATACCACAATGCACTATTGTCAGCATGTTCTAAATATGATCACGAGTAAGGGTTCAAGCTCAGGATATTAAAATTGAGCTTTCTAATAAAAGCAGAGGTCTCCATTAAATCTGAAACATCTTGTGATGTTAATTTGTTGCCGTTCTGATATGCTCAATATTCTCTGGGAAATGTTCATTTAGATTTCAGTTGTTCCGTAGACAGTACACAGAAAAAATGACTGCAGAGTAGCAGCATAAATCATCCAAAAAGGCAGAAGCTGGATTTGCTAAGTTTTCCTGAAGCCCCTTGGAAAATGAGCTGAATTTTTTTTTATTTTTATTTTTTCAGAAAACTTGTGCTAGTCTGGGTGAGTGATATCACATGTGGTGATGAGAGCCATGTAATTAGTGTGTGTTTCTTCAGCACCTTTAACTGCTCATCTGTTTCTTCCAGAACTGCTTTTCACAGTTTCTGAAGTTACCACTATTTTTTTTTCTTTCATTTTATTTTTTCTTCTGAGCACATGCAAACTTTCCTAATGCACTCTTTTGCCCCTAATGTAAAGAGTACAACACGTTGGATTGCTGACTTCTCATTGAAAGCTCTTTTGAATAATTCCTAGGAAACAGATCTTTTAGTACACCTTTTTCAGTAAACCTTTCTGTCTCCCAAGGACACTTTTCAGGTTATCATCCTATTTCTTATCCTTCTCTTTCAACTGGGGGTTTATTGTTTTGTCTAATACATGATTATCTAAGTGTTCCATAACTTAGATCTCAGTGCAGATTTTAATACTGGTATAAAAAGCTTTTGAGAATGTCGAATATTTTATACTACTGTCTATAAAACACTGCGTTTACTTATCATAGTGTTCAGATATTTATTAATATTAATGAATGTGTAATTGAAATTAGCAAGTTCCCCTGGAAAGGTAAACTATTCACTTTGTGTTTTGGTTTTAAAATGGATCTTTGTTTCTGAAAGCATGCTTTTAATATGAGATTCTGCTATTTTAGCTTGTATTTAGCTCTTGCGTTGTTGCCCTAAAATTCTGCCTTCTATTTCCTATGCAAGAAGAGAGTTCTCAAGAAACAAAATCTGTGGAAAGTGGTTGCTTTTTTCTTTCTCTGGGTACATTCTTTGAATTACCCCCGAGTCATAGTAAAGTGGCTTGAGTGTCTCAGTCTAGATTTGAGGAAGGAAAGAAAGGACAGATGTTTCTAAGTCAACATGAGGAGAATTGGTACAAGTGACAGAAAGAGAAGCTATGGCCGTATCTCTGTATATCCTATTCGCAAAGCTGCTGCACAATAATTTTAGAAATTATTTAATCAAAGACTCTTACTTGATGGTGAAAAATGGGGAGATACTAACACAGTGGTTTCAGCGTTCTGCTATCACTGAGCCTATAGCTTGCATATAAGCTCACTTATTTTCAGTGTCAGAGAGCCATTTTATAATCGTATATTCTGACACATATTACACAAGTCAGAGAACAGCACTGAATATTGCTCAGTCTGACTGGGTGGGTTTTTGTTTGTTTCCTTCCTCTGAATGTGTTGTAGAGAAAAGACTCATCTTGGTCTGAAGATATTATATGATGATGAATCTCCTGCATCTCTGGTGGAATACTCCAGCAGGTAATAGCCCTTGTTTAAATCAGTGTTTCTCATCCCAGCATCTCTCCATAAGATGTCATTTCATCTTTTCCCTCACCCACCAACTAGATTGCAGATCGTTCCACTATCTCAAATGTCTTATGCTGTGACCTGTAGTCTGTGGTCAGTCACCACTTGGATTTGCCTGTGATGAACTAATGGTTTCTTCAGTCTTTCATTAGAAGGCAATATTTTCAAGATGTTGAATCGCTTAGTAGCTCTTATATGAGCTCTCACCAATCTTCCAGATTCCTTCTGTGAGCTCCCAGTGTACTACTTATAGTCTCACTGACGCTATATGCAGAGAGTAATACCCGTTCATTACTCCTACATGCTGTGCGCTGTTCTCCTGCTTACGTATGCAAAGATTGTATTAGATCTCTTGTCCACAACACCTCATTGTGAGATTTACTGCTCAGAGGACTTGGATAAGACTGTGAGGTGCTCAGATTGTGATTGGGAAGCCCTTATTCATTAGTTACTGCTGGTGTTCCTTTGAGCAATTTGTCATAAATATGGAAGTTTTTACTATACTGATAGAAATGAGAGGAAGTCTTGGCTGCATCTCTCCTTGTTTGAGAAATAATCAGGTTTTCTCTCCATCTAAACCACAGTTCATCTTAGTGGTGCCAAATTCTACAACTTGCTTTCCAGCCTCATAAAACCCAAGGGATCTTGCATAAGCTGTCCAGCTTGCTCAGTATCTCGAAAGTCTGTCAGTAGCTGCTGCTTCCATGGTGGTGAAGAGGATTAGGAAATGTTATGCATTCTCCTGTGTCTTTGCTTGCACAAATATCCCTGGTGATTCTGTGTCTCAGAGAAATCTCATAACCCATTTTTCCCCATACATAAAATTGTGAAACTTAATGGAAGCCTTGAATGTAAGGGAAGGGCAGGAAGCCCTTGTGGGTCACATTACTGATGCCATCATGAAATGTCCCATGCTAAAGCGGTAGGTTGTATCTGTCTTAGGATCTGCACAAATCATCCCAGAGGCAGAGTATGTCTGTTTATTGCAATAAAGGAAAGTTGGCCTAATGAAGGTTTATATAACCTCTTTATATTTTGGTGTTATTGGTTTCGTTGTTGTGTGTGCAGGTATTTCTTCAATATTTTTCTTGTTTTTTGTATGTTTCTTTAATGTTTTTCAGGTTTACACAAAATAAGATAATTAAGGGGTTTTTGCAAATGATACAAATACTGGACAATTATGATTTATTAACTTATTTCTATCTAAGAATTTGCTTGTGACTAATACCTCACACTTCAACATAAAGCAGATTTTGTTTTGAGGTAACTGGAGAAATAGAAGGTGACTAAATAACAAGGCAATTAAGAATTAATGTACTTAGACTAATCATCAGTTGTGACACTTGGAAGCACGTCTGTACTCTCACTGAAAAGTCCCAGCTTGGGGAATAGTAACAATCACTCACTAGGTTAAGTATAGTTGATCAACAGCTATTTTCATCATAGACTTGGGCAAAACATATATTTTCTTTCTTTTCAGCTTTGGAATTGGATTTTCTCAGTCTGCTTTCCTCCTGCCCCATCATGAGATAAAAATAATACCCAAAGCTATTGAATACAAAAAATCCTCTGTTAAGTGTCACAGATGCAAAGATGTGCTTAAATCTTAAAAAATGCAGACTGTGTCTTTTTAAAATATGTCTTTTTTTTTTTTTTTTTTTAATATATACCATCTTTGTGCATACTCATTGACTGTACCCAGGCTTTTATTCTTAATCACCCCTCTTATGTTTTTTAAACCTCTCCAATGTGATACATGGCAAGGCAGCCTTGAGTCTGACTGGTAAAGAGGAGCTGGCAGCAACTGAAATTATTCAAGAAGACATTTTCTTGCCATGTTACGGGCATATATGTAAAGCTAATGTACTCCTGTGACTGCAGAATACCTGCCTTATCTCATGTCATTGATACTTTTCTCCATAAGAGACATGAACATAACTTATGCTGTTACTTTCTCTCTCATTGGTAGGCATACCGTGGGCTGAGAAGTTACCTGCTCTGTAGATATTCCCTCTATTTATTTTAGCTTTTGCACCTCTATCCCAGTGCTGGATGAGATCATTTTATCAATAAGATCTTGCTGGCTGAAGTTTAACCTAGAGGAGAATGAAATTTCAGTGGGATGACTTGCAAGACTGGTCTGCAAGCCAAATCTGGAGGGTAACGTTTCTCAAGAAGATTGTTTACAGAAGTGTTGCTGATAATGCTCCACTGATGGATATCTGCTTTGGACATGATTTATGGAGTTGATTACTCCAGCCATGGCCAATTTGAGATCAGTAATTTGAAAAATTAGACGTTTGTCATAGCTTGTTTGCTTTTAGTATTGTCTGTTATTTTCCTTTCAAAGCTGACCATCGGTGTCTCAGAAATAGGACTAGAGAATTTTGGACACTCCAGAAAACAAGGATCTAGGTTAGTTGCTGAGCTGGTGGCTTAGTATTTTTGAACATCCGATTCAATCTGTAGCTTGTTTTCTTCCCTCAACATATAGATTTAATTTTCCCAAGATAAAATCCAACCCACCCTATTGTGAAGCAGCCTGGGCTCTTCGACCATTCATCATGTTGGACATTAGGAAAAATTTCTTCTCAGGTCTTCTCAGGAAGAGTGGTGAGGTATTGGCACAGGCTGCCTAAGGAGCTGGTAGATTTTCAAAAAATGTGGAGATGTGGCACTGAGAGACATGGTTCAGTGAGCATGGTGGTGATGCGTTGATGGTTGGACTAGATAATCTTAGTTGTCTTTTCCAGCCTTAGTGATTTTAGAATTCTATGATACGCAGACGGTGAGCTCGTACTTATGAGCCCGTTACTTAATTTGGAGGTTGATCTACCATCCTAAATGTGCAGTCAGTCTTATCAAAACACTGCTCTCTGACACCAGCCACATCCTTGCTCCTTTTTGGAAAACAGTGCAGAATCAGAGAGGTACAAAACTAGTTTTTCCCCCTTTTTTAGATAGGTAGTAGTTGAAAGAACAAATGGACCTTCATATGAACATAGTGAGTATAGAGATTTCTACATGCAAATAAGTTTTTGTAGGAGAATATTGTCTAAATTTCATCTTGGTGATTTCCCCGCTGACCCTAGAAAGTACTGTCTGCAAGGCTGTCCTACTAAGCAACTGGTGAGATCTGTCTGTTCTAAACTTTCCTCAAAAGAGCATGGAGCCTTATTTCATCTATAAAATGATTCTCTAGGATTCCCCAAAAAATTAAATTGGAAAATCATTCGACACTTAGCACTTATCTAACGTGCTTAAAAATTCTTTTTATTTCGATTAAATGGAAAAGCTGTGGATTGGATTGTGTTAGAGGAAAAAATAATAATAAGAGAAAGAAAACAAAATCACAAACAAAAAACTGACATGATGCTAGAGCATCTGAACACTACTTTTTATTTTGCTTGAAATGAAACCTTTTTTTGCCATTCTGGTTTAATTTTGTATATAAATGGTACAGGCTCCCCAGAACCACGAAACAGTGCAGCAGGCAAAAACTTTAATTTAATGTGATATATTCTCTTCATATGACTTAACTGCAAAGCAACATTCTCTTATTTTGTTGAGTATAACCAAGACTCTGTGCAAGCCTCTCAATGAAAAGCAAAGTAAATTCTGTGTGGTTAAATCAGCTGTGGTGTTGCATAGATCTTGCATATGTTTGAATAAATTAGTTTAATATTTGTGTGAGATAAATTCGATTTTTCCAACCCAACTAAAGGGGAATGTACACATTTTTCATTCAGGCCTGATTTCCTACCCACCTGCAGGGTCAACCCATTGCACTTCAATTTTATTCTCTTTTTTTTTTTTTTCTTTTTTCTTTTTTTCTCCCCTCCCTCCTTTCCAGGTTTGAATGACTAGATTGTAATGAAGGATATGGGAATGCTAGGATTCTGTGCTCAGCTTGGCATGTTGGGAATGACAAATGAAAGTAACTAGTCATTTGATTTTCCTGACCATCTGTTTTATATGTTAAAAAGAAAAACTAAGGAAGTTCAATTTTTATTGTAGGGAAAATAGGAAAACTGTAACTGTTTTAAAGTCTTTGCTGAGGCCAAAATTGCCTATTTTATCTGACCCAGCTCTGCATGGTGTACATTTGTGTACATACCTGCACACTTCAGATGCTTTTCAAAGACCTGTGTGGTGACTTACCTCAAGTATTGTAGCAGTGACAACTTCATTCTGCACAACTCAAATATTTAGTTGTTAAAGCACTATAAGTGCTTTCATTTTCCTAACAAAGGCTGAAACCTTGTAGAAAATAAGGGAATCAGAGTCCATTAATCAGAATTACCAATATGAAGGCTGTGACATAAGTTAAAAAAAAAAAAAAAAAAAGAGTTCATAAACAATGGCTCCTCTGTAAGGAGAATCATTTTGACCCGGAAAAAAGTGATCAGTAATTCAAACCAGAAATTGCCCTGAATGTTGAACATATATTGGAATATTTCATGGGCAGTTTTATCATTGCAACTTGTTGACATTATTTTGTACTTGTAACTTCATAGACCATAGCCATTTGTTACATCAGCATTAAACATCTGCGCACACATTTGTCATGCTGCTGTTGAATTTTTTTCTTTTTTTTCCCCTGTTGGCTGAAAGAAGGTTTGAGCTCACAGAACAATATTGTGGAATGTGAGGGCTATCATTAGGGGGCAAAGCTGGACTTCAAAGAGGAAGCACATATGGTTTTGACTTTTATAAAGATGGCAGGTGGACATGAAAAAAGGTTGATTTCAAATTTATTTTCATGATAGCTGCAACTTCTTAAAAGTCTGGGATGATTAATTTTCAATTTGGAATTCCTAATAACTGAAACAAGATCATGGTTTTACAACTTCCTGAGGTAAAATCTAAGAGAGACTGAGACATATTGGCATAGTATACCGAAGGCACTGAAGCTGAAAGATCAGATAGATTAGTACAAAATGTTTTCCGAAAGGGTTTTTGAAGGTAAAACATGTTTAAGAAACAGTTTCTTGAGTCAGCCCATTTTAAAGAATAAGTTAAACCTCATGGATATTAGGATAGATTTGAATGGAGAAGTTTACATTCTTCATAGATGTGCTGAGTGTCACTCAAGTTGCTATCTGAAATAGCAATTGAATAGCAGGTTTGAAAAAATGAAACAAAAAAATCCCTCCAGCAATGCTGTCTTCCCCTTAGTGATAGGTGTTTCTTTTTACATGAAGGAATGAATGACACTTAATTTTTGTTTCTGGATTATCATACGTCATTTTAAATCTAGCATCCAAAATCCTCTTGGCTGGAAAGTCAGAGCTCTCTGCACCTGTGTGTGACTTGCTGATGATGTGAAAGTATAAGCAACTGTCAGTTCTAAATACAAGCTGAATTTATTCCTCTTATAGGTGCTGTGTATGTGATTTTAATTGAAAAAGAATGTTACTCTCCTTGCACAAATAGGCTAATGTAGTAAAGGCAGTAGCTTTGATGAAAACCATTTCTTTTTGCCAATTATGATCAGGGATAAGAAAATTCAGTGCTTCTTGGAAATAGGAAAGTGCCAGTATCAGTGTCTCAAATGTAAATATGGTCTGTACAAGTTTGGATTTGGATCTCTTTATCATCTTTACTGCTACTCTAAACTGAAAGATTGTGTCCGTGCTCAAGAAATATTTGAGCATTTTCTTTATTTCTTTTCATCCAAGTTTATATGGTGTTTTTAGAAAGAGTAATACATTGTCTTCTACTTACATGAAAGAAAGGAGAAGTTGGTGAATGCCAACATGTCTTCAGACATGGAATTTAAAAAAAAAGAAAAGTGCTCCTGTGGGAGCTAACTCATTCTAAAAGCAAGAATTTTTGAACTTGTCTTCTACATTAGGGAATTAAAAAACAACTGTCACACACACAAAGCAAGCAAACAGACAAATTAATATGACCACAGCCAATCAGAAAAACAAACAAACAAAAAAAAACAAAAAACAAACAAACAAACAAAAACACGAAGAAGTAAAAAAAAAGACAAAAAACAACAACAAAAAAAACAAACAGAAAATCTTGCTCATAAACTTCCTACCTGGTCCCTTCAATAAAAACATTATCTGAAGCCCTCAGAAAGACTGGGGCCTATGGTGATTAAACTAGGGATGGCCCATGCCTTCATCCTTATTGAGTTCTCATCAATTTTCTCCACTGGAAATCAGTTAACAGCATTTTCGATGGTTCCCTGAAGGGAGTTCTGTTCATCAAAGAATGTTTATCTTGAGAATTTTTCTTCATAAAGCTGAATCACTTTGCCCAGCTTGCTTGTGAGTACAGAAAAATGTTTCCTTCTGTTCTGACAAATGAAGAACATAATATGTTCTGGAGTGCTTTCAGGCTCCATCTTCACTGCACTTCCTTACTAAAAACTTTTATAATACTGAAACCAGAGAGGAAAGAGAAGTCTTATAGAGATGTATTAAGACTATCCTAGGAGTAAAAAATTACACTCTTTCTCCCTTGGTTAGTGGAGAATTCTGTTAGAATTCAACACACTGGATTTATACATCTAATAGTAAATTTATCTGTAATATACAGTAAGGTATTTTTAAAAAACAAACTTTACTTTCTCCATTGACAATAGAAGAACGTCTTTTGTACACATTTCAAGAATTTCTTCCTCTAGGAAATACTGAAGACATTTATTGGCAGAGATGATTATCTCTTCTAGCTAGATTTTCCTTTGTTTTATAACATCTGATTTAATATTAACTCTTCAGAGAATTCTTTATTATTCTAATTCATTATCTGTGTGAAAGAAGGAGCAAGAGAAAATAAATGTTGTCCTGCATAATATTTAGAGATTTTCCATAAATGCCAGAAAAAATAACAGCATTCCCTCAGTGAGTGTTCTGTTGATTGTAAACAACTTTTGGCCATAAACAAACTCATTTGATTTTTGGCCAAAATATAGGCACCTTCAAGGAAAGCAAGCAATTCCACAATTGTTCTTGTGTAGTAAAAATGCAATTTTGATTCAGTTGTCCACTGTAGGATAACTGAATGAAAAAATTTGAATTCAACATATAATATTCTTCGTTAAAACTTGCAAATCTATGTTTCAAACAAAGTATACATACGTCTTATATTCATTATAAGTTATTTCCTTTATATCATGTGAAACAGACTAGTTTAAAATGGAAAAATCAAGATGAAGTATAAGTCAGAGTTAGAGATTATGGCAGGTAAAAAAAAAATGTTTTAATTAGAAATTGCAGCTGTCTTCATCAAAATGTTACCGATCCACTGAAAAATTTAGCTTAGAGTGGGCTATAGAAAAAAACAAAACAGTATTTGGGAAAATACACAGTCAAATACAAAAATTTGGGAAGAATAGTTTTGATCAAAAGCTTTTTTCACCACACCTATACAGACGTTTTTGTTTCATTCTCAATAGAATCAAGCTGCAATCTTCAAAACTGGGACTAAAAGAAGACATGTACTTTCTTTTCTGACCCACAGAAGAGTCAGCTATAACAACGCTGTACTTGGCAGAATTTTCTTTAATCTATTCTCCAGTATCCCTGGTGAGAAACTCCTCAATGTGTTCTTTCTCTATACCATATGTATCCCAGTATCTAATATATTATAGAACCTCTTTACTTATCCACCAGAGACTCAGAGAATAATATTCTCATCCAAAATATTAAGGTTGATAATCCTCTGTCACCATTCTTTTAACGTTTCTGTTTTTTTCCTTTGTTGTTACTGATTATTTTTTTTTATTTTTGTTGCTGCTGTTTTTCTTTTTTCTTTTTTTTTCATTCTTTTTTTTTTTTTTTTTTTTTTTTTTTTTGTGGGGAGTGGGTGGGGTTATTTTGTTTTGTTTTTAATTTTGGCCATAATTCTTTTTTTCCTGTCACAATATCTGCAATTGGTGCACAACACAAATTCACCACTTGAACAATTATCCTCCGTCTGTGTAGTCATCTCTTTGTATCCATGTTACATTATCTTGTTTATAGAGTATCTCTGTCATTTTCTTTTTAGTCAGTGCATGCTTTTGGTTTATCCTACGCTACTAAAAAGAATAGGGTGAGGAGCACATACATTTAATAATCTAGCAAGTCTGGGTAGAAGAAATAACTGTATTAAAGCAAAACTTTCAAAAATCAGCAGTCGTAAAAGATGGTTGAAATGTAGTTTAAAGAAAAGATTTAGGCACTGGGTAGAAGTAAATACCATGGAGACATTAGATTCCTAAGAGGTTAACTACTTGCAAACAGGTCTTAAATAAGAAGACACAGTTAGTCAGTCCACCAATAAACTCTCTGTTTGGTTGCACAAGAGGACTTCCTTCCAATCTCATCCATTCTGTGTCTATTTTCCAGTTTAGAATCAGTTTTTTCAGTTGCAAATATTTTTCATGTTCGCGTTTAATAACTAGTACTATGTAGTTTAATAAGCAGTACACCAGGAGATAGCTACATTCTTCTCTGTTCTTGGATAGTTTTAACTTATTTGAGTCCCAACTGCTTTCTTAAGTTGTATCTTTTAGACATAATTTTTACTATCCAGCCAAAGTAATTGAGTGAATAATTCAGAGAGACTGAATTTAAGCCAAAAAAAGAGGAGGAGAAATAAGGGGATATGGTTCCAGTGCCAAATGGCTTGTCATGGTATTCTGTCAGTCAGTAAGCAATAGACTGTGTCTTTTTGGAAATAAAGGAGTTGGCCAACCTACACCATTCCTCCATAGTTTATTTAAGTTAGCATAGTGGAAATGTTGCCTGGAGAAGTCATTGCAGGGGAAGTTGCAGTAGCTAGGAAGAACAGTTTGTCAGGTGAGTTACGCTCAGCAAGCAGAAGGCATATTGAGCAATTGAGACAAATGTCAATGTTTTTGATTACACGGGCTTAAAATATCAGAGAAACATGGATGGTCTCAGTATACATGTGTTTCTGGGAGCAGTAAGTTATCTGGAGTGTACCATTCCTTGCCTGTCATCAAGGTAAGTTGTCAGTAACTTGCAGGCGATTGTGTCAGTACTCAGCAGTGTATGTGTGGATGCTCCTCATGTCTCCTTAAGATAAATATATATATTCACAACATATAGTTCTGAGTAAAGAAGGGTTATATACACGCACACGGAAAGATGTTGTTTCTGGTATCTTTTTTACTGTCTTGCCCCAAATACAGTTAAGTGCCCAAAATTGTGTTGTTCTGTTGTCTGGGTTGTTTTTTTGTGGGGGTTTCTTTTCTGGGGGGGGAGGGAAGGAGGGGGAAGCCAGCTAATAATGCTTTGCTGTAGCTTCTGCTATCTTCACATGGTGTAGAAATCACAGAAATGAGAAACAATTAAGAAATCTCGGTTTTACTATTTATTATTACTAAGTGTAAGAAAAAAGTTCCAGAGGTGTGATTGCTATTGTGAAGCCTCAAAGAAGACAAGTTACTACACAAAAATTTCTATGCTCCCTATTTGATCGATTTTTAAAATAATTCCTAAAATTAAGATGTAAATAGGTTGCTTTGTTTGTAATTCAACTTCCAGTGCCTGTTAAAGTATTCAATTGTCACATAATATTTTAAAGCCCTTTAAGAGCCAAATAAAATTATTACTTATAAATTATTAAAAGCCTTCAACAAATGGAAAAATACTTACTGAAAACTCCTTCATAAATAATGTTCAAACTAAATTAACTACTAGTATAAAGAATGCATTAAAGTTTACGAATGAGATATTAGCAGTGTGCTCCCTTAACCTTAACGTTATTATAACTGGAGCACTTGCTACCCCTCCAAAACCTTGCAGCTCCAAGTCCTGGCTTACTCTGGGAAAGAAACATGTGGTGCTGCTGAAGACTGCAAAAAGAGCTTGAGGTCAGGGGTCGACACAGTGAGAGAGTTTGCTCTTTAAGAGGTTATCTGTGGATCTGCAAAGCCAAAGTGTAATTGGGTTCTGTGATGTGATTTTAGTGTGTAATTGTATATGATCTTAGATAGTTTCAAAGACAAGGTTGGAAGATTTTTCTAGCCTGCTTGTGATAGCAATTTTGGAGAGCCTGTGTAGCCTGTAACGGACAGTGCAGTTTCTTCAGAAATAGTCATCAGGAGTGATACAGATGGTGTCTGATTCATTTAAATTGTAATTTTAGCAAGCTGGTAATATGATTTGTTTTTCTCTTCTCTGTTATACTGGTTCTGTGAATCAGTAGCTTCATGTGTGTTTCCATTTTCTACAACTGGTGAACTCCTGTTCAATTCTGAGCTGGTGTGCCAGAGAAAATTTTGCATCTTTATTAAGACGATACAGGTTGGTGTAATTGATCTGTCTGGCTGTGGCTTTTCTGCCGTCTTTGAGTAAATAGTTTATCAGTAGGTTATCAAGTTTCTGGTTCTTGATTATTCAAAATAGTGTGAAACAAACATCTCCTATTGTTTTAGTTGTTTAGAGTTTCCTTGATTAAGCTGTCACTGCTGTCAGTTATGTTCTTATAAGCCTGCTTGGATCTATTTCATGTTAAGAAAAAGCTCAGATAAATCCAGGAAAGCTTAATGTTTATCCAATGTGAAAATAATTACTCAAAAGTGTTATTCTTAATCCAGATAATTAGAGTGAGGAAGGAAAGATCAGTGTCATTGTGAATTATGCCCTGGCAATTGACTCTTGGTCCTTGCAAGTTTCAGGTGAAGATGTGAATGGATAAAGGTTAGATTAACCATAATCCAAAGTAGCTGCAACCTTAATCTGTTATGATACAAGGATGATCACTTAAAAAGAGCTGGATTGTGGGATTGTTTCTGGTTGGATAAGATGCCGCTCGACTGGGACTAGTCTTTAAACATGCTTAGCACCATGTCACTGCAGCTGTAAGCACTTGTGCACGGTTTCAGGCTGCCGTGGCTCAGGGGCAGGCTGCTGGTGTCTCACTGCACACTGTAACACTACACTGCCGTGCAGTATCTGTGCTTTACATTAACATGCTTTGCCATATGCTTCATGGAAAATAGATGGTGACTGCTACATGGAGTGATTTTCTCAATGACTGCTTCCCAGTGCTGCTAAATGTATTTCACTGTGTTGGCCCTTAGAAAGCTTTGGTGTGTCTACAGGCTGTTGTACTGTGCAGTAGTATTGGTACACAATTAAAAGATTTCCCAATGAAAAACATAAAAGAGAATATTTATTTTCTCTGTATGTGTGTATGTCACTGTTTTAGATAGTTATGGATCGTATTATGTACATACTACGTTATAATATAATATGTATTTATTTTTACTTATTTTCGCTATGTATCTCATACTTGCGATAATAAAGAATAGATAAATATATATATATGTAAGTGTAGCGCTTCCAGCAATAGTTTGTCAGTGAGGTTGCACAGTTTTCAGAAAACCTTAGTAAGCCGAGACCAAATCTAAAGAAATTTACTTAGAATGCAGGAAAAGCAGCTCTAAGAAAGGGATATGGATGTATTTGCACGTACTACAAGCAAATACTCACAGGAGGTACTTGACACTTCAGACTTTTCCCTGTTTATGGGTACGGACATTATAGTGACAGCTCAGATGACAGTACACGAGATAACTTTGTAAATATAGACTCTTGAAAGCAAATTGCTACTTACTGGAAGTAACACTGCTGTAAGAGGAAGAGAAGAGGGTGAAAGACAGGTCATTTCTTGAAAAATGGTACAGGAAATGTTTGGTCTCAGCAGATAATTTAATTGCATGGTCCAGTCTGTATCGTTGTTTCAGGCCAAATGGAAAATAAGGTAAAGACATTTTTTTCCCTCCTATTATATATATATACCATATATATAGATTTGATATATTTATTCTGCAGGGATATATTTGTGCAGGACTCTTTTGCCCTCACTAGAAAACTGAAAACAGCCTTCCTTCATGCATACTCGAGGTAAGGAAATAGTTAAGAAAGTAATTAACTGAATGCAAAAGCTAATAATGGGGCAAGTATGTTAATACACGCTTGAGCTAGAATCTTCTCTGTGAATAATTAAAATTCTTTAAAGTTCACTTCTGTGTTTTAATAAAGTATATCTCAATAAGACTCATTCCTCTTTTAAAATATTTTTACTCTTCGCTCAATACCTTCTTTCTTTAACTACCATCAGAGTTACATTAGTTTTACTTGAAGGGGGTTTAGGCAATGTTTAGTTTTGATGATGCATGTGTTAGAAGTAGATTTTGCAGGAGTAACATTAAGAAACCTGTTCCTAATGTAAGAAGCAATCATTTAGAGAATCACAGTAAAGTGTTAATTTGTTTCCAGCAACAAATTATATACTATAGATGCTATGTTAACTTCTGAATCCTGGAGTATGTCTCTAGAATAAAGTTTCCTGGAAATGTATGGCACTAAAAGGATTCCCAGACACATGTAAGAGAAGATTTTAGGACAGAGATTTAAGTTTTCAAGCTTCTGAATGTATCAGCCTTTAATTAATGTATCTGAGGAAGAAAGTCCCCTGTTTGGTAGGTCACTATAAGGGCGTAGCACAGAATTTCCCACACCTTTCAGCAAAGGCATTTTGTGACAGATGCTGAAGGAAGCGCTGCTCTGATGTGACACAGTGACTCTCGTATTCCATTACAGAAAATAGAGAAGACAAAAGAAATTCCTTTAGACCAAGGCAATAAGAATATAACAGTTGTATTGCTTGTGCACATCCTGACTCTGAAAATATTAATATACAATAAAATGCATGCAAAATAAAGCAATAAAGCAGCGTGTTGCTGCAGAAGAGACATCCCTTGAAGATAAGTAGAGGCACCATTTTTCTTAATGAGGACAAGTAAGGATGAAAATAAAGTGAAAGAGCCTGGAGTGGGGTATTCTTGGCCCCCTCTACATTTTAGAGGGATAGGCTGATAGACAGTTGACTGTCTCGACCCCGGAATACATAACGCCTTTGTTAATATGTGAGGAAGTAAACAATAATGGTGTCCTCTGTAAAAAAAAATAGAAAATAGAATAGTAAAAACTGTACAAGATTTAGAAAATCAAAAGCTCTGTGAAAAAAAAAAAAAAGAGAGAGAGAGAAATAGCATATTAAGTGTTGGACAGAAAGAGAGAGTCTTTTGAGACTTCTTGTGTTGTCAAAGACCACAATACCAATGGCAGTAGTTTTAACTAGCTTGGTATATCTTATTAATAAGCAATTTGCTTGTTTGTTGTCAAAAGAAGAGATAATGTAACTAAATAAAAGAGAAATGAAATCTTTTTAACATCAAATTGCAAATAGTCACAGGCGATAGGGGATTTTACTCAAAGAGGAACTGAGGTAACTGGTAAAAATGTGACATTTATCGCTTTAAAGCAGCTTCAGTGTTGAGTGATGACCAAACACTGTCAGTCTTTTTTGAGTGGTGATGATCCTAGGAAGCTCAGGGAATAGGAAAAGGGTTTCTTATGAATCAGGCTGAGTATTGCTACGGGGCAAACAGATTGCTTCCATGTTCAGCCTCTCTGAGGTCTGGAAGCCATACGTCAATGGAAAAAGCCTTGGTTGATTTCTGTAATTTTCCAGGATTAGTGGGTTTTTAAAGTGAAATTATGATCTTCTGTAATTTCCATTAGCGTAGTAGAAAAGGTGGCTCAAGAATAAAATAATTCTTTCTTGCTCAGTATGCATCGAATAGCTATGTTAATGTTTTAGATTTTTATAGTATTTTAAATAGTACTTACATAAATGCTAGAATTTCTGTTCTCAGACAGCGTAGTAATTTACTGACCATGGACAATTAAGAAAGATGTAGGTACCTAAGGACAACCATGAAACCAGTATAGATTTGTCACAGCTAATCTATTCTTGTAACCCAGCAGAGATTTTCAGTTTCAGAGAGGAAAGAATTTTACTTGTGTTTAAGGCTAGTTCAAAGTGTATTGAACATTCATGCAACTTACAAGCTGCCTATCTTGAATTAAACAACTGAAATACTTTGAACAAAATGATACTCTCAAGGGATTTTCAAATGACTTTTATAAAGTAAGAGCTACTATTCTTGCCCATGAATTCTCACAGCGGTGTTCAGTTACAGAGAACAAGTAGAAGTATGGTACAATTTGAAGTGGATTTTCCCGTCCTGTTTTCTGTTTTTCCACCTTACTGGGATGGATGTGCATGACAAGTATTTATTTCTAGGAAGGATAAATGTTTTTGTCAGTGTTTTCTGTTACCTGATTCTTCCAAGAGTAATCTTGTTTTCTCGGTGTTTTGGGGTAGGAACTTGAGTGGCTGTGTTGAATCTCTCACTACAGGAGAGTTCATTTGTCCACTTGCCTGTTTATGGTGAACAAGTTCACCATAATGGTGCACAAATTCAACAGAGAATATTTTCCATTTTCCAGTGACCTGAGTTTTAGGGAACTCTTGATATATTGTTACATTTTACTTGTCACCTTCTCCTTAAACTCACCTGATTGCATTTTAATTCATATTTAGATTTCTGACAAAATGTATGAAAGGCTTACTTTAATCAGTAGTTTAACTACGAATTACACAGAATTAAAAAAAAAGAAAAAAGCAATTCCTGGTAAAGTGCTTATCTTCAACTGGCTGCCTAATGATTTAATTTTACATTCCCTAGATCTGCTGTGAAGTATGGTGGAAATTTTGACTTGAGAACATAAGCAGGGAACAAATTCTCTCTCACCTGGCTCTTTTTTCTAGGTCAAAGAGTACCAGCCTAGTTAATTTCTCTACCTACAGAAGGCTTGTACATCTCCTCTCATTGTTGGCCATTCTGGGCTATTCTTTATATCTGTTGAAGCTCAGATGTATTCTTGAGGACAGAACATCATCCATTATTCCAGAAGGGGGCTACTACACCAATGATTTACACTGGCCTAATATTTCTTTTTTTTTTTTTTTTTTTTTTTATCTTCTCTTATGCACGTAGCAGTTTGGAATTTGTTCTTTTTCTTTTTTTCCATACATAGACATTATGGTCCTCAGTGTGTCCATGTCTGCTTTCCTGAATGCTTTTTAGTGTCCATCATTACTTGTGTAAAATTCCCTTTATTTTGCTTCGTATTAATAATGCACTTAAGTTTTCTTTTTATTCTTCTGCCCTTCCCTCCCCCAACCACATCATCATGTGATCTTTCTGAAATCAAGCCAGCTTTATCTTGTTTTTTTTTGTGATAAATTTTTATGGTGTAAACTCTCCTTGTCATCTCAAAAATTATTCATTTTCAGTATCATTTATGAGACATTTGAACTGTATTTTCTCATGGGAATTCACTGAAAAATGCTTTCCATTATGGAAGCTAGGTTTCCTTTAAAATCTGTTTTCCTACTTCAAACTGTATTTTTTTTTTTTCAGTGACATGTCCGTATGTCTTATTCTGCAACAGATTATCCTAAAAATGTTGGTGAGCACCATGTATTTTTTATTTTATAATAAAGACATTTCCATCTAATTTACCACACTCAGAGATCCATTTGTACTTCTGCTCTGTGCACATAGACACATTTAATTAACAAGATTAGTCAACCTGCATTCCACTTTCCTTTGTACTCTCTACTCATTTTGCTCAGAAATATACTTCTGCCCCAGATCTTTGGGATGGAATGGCTTTTAAGCCGCAGAATCAGACTTAACTTTTAGTTTGAGCTGGGGCAGTACATCAGCTTGGTTGTGATTTTATTTGTCTGTTGCTTCAGTGAGAATAATAACACTTTGGAGTTTGATTTCCCAGTACTGAAAATCCTTATTTCTTCAAGGGTATTAAATAGATTTGAGTTCTCCCTGAAGTTCTTCATCATCAGTATCTTTTCTACTTGCTATTTAATACCTTCAGTTAAGGAACTAGCAGTAATTTCTACATATTCACTGAACTCTGTTCTCTGATTGCAGTTTTACCACTCCTGTATTGCCTGGACTCACCCTCACAATGGTGGTAAGTAACTTCTCATCAGTCAGGTGTGGTTTTGGAATAGCAAGTCTGTTAAAAATAGACTTGTTCAACAATGTGTTTTCTAGAAAAATATTTCCTGTATTAGCTCTGTGAAATCCATAGTCTAAAAAAGAGGAGGAAAGGCATAAACATCGGTAAATAAGTGCATAAATATATTCTAAAAGTTTAGTATAAGCTTTTAAATGTTTAAATGTTTTACATGTTTAAATGTTTTAAATATTAAGCTTTTAAAAAGAAAATATGCTGTTCAAAATGATAGTGGCATGGAAACTCTATTGTATCTATGTTTTTATATAAAAACAGAAAATAGACTATTAATCAAAGGAAGTACAACCAGCCATGTTTGTTAGTTTTGATTACAGATTTTTGCCTAATTTTCCTCTTTCGGGTCATTTTGAATTTGCTACTGTTGAAGAATAGCCTCTGTTCTCTTCATACTCCCTTTGCACAGTGGGTTTGGCTTTTAAGCACAGGAAGACAATGAACAAAGAAGAGTCAAGTGGACTTCTGTCCTAACAAACATAAAAAGAGAAGTCATTATTTTGTAGAATTTGTGAATAGAAATTTGCTAAGTGAATAGATGTTTCTGGTCCTAAGAGAAATTCACTCAGTGGCATTTTGTAAATGAAATCAGTAATTATAGCATTTAAAATGAAGGGCTTGATTGAGTTCTTTCTTTATAATTGGGATTGGTTCCCACAAAATCAAAAGTCCCTTCTGTGCTGTTTTTAAGAAATTATTGCTATCATGTTTTATAACTCCTCAGTCACAATGCGTCTGCAGACTTGCAAACCAAATAGGACACTTATGGTCATGTATATAATCTGAAGCTAATAATTTTCTGCCTTATTGTATGTGAAATGTTTGAACTTATAAATGTTTGATGTTTGAACTAATAAATCCTATGATCTTAGCAGTGACCCTTTCAGGAGATTAATGTACATTTCAGACTAGCAAAGTCAAATAAGAAATTTTCTTTGGTTGGGACACCTGTCTCACAACATGTACCCTGCGGCATAGTATTTCTGGAGCTCATCCTATTCATTGTCATGCCCATAAAGAAAGCTCTTTCCCAAATTCCACAGACCTCACGTATGGCAATAATAATCTAATATATAATACAGAGAGAGTGGAAAGAAAATCTGTTTCTATTTTTGCATGCTCTTCAAATGCAACCCTTTTAAATACTACAAGATACAAAGGCTGTGCTCATTAGGGTATTTCTAATGTACCTGCTATTTAGCTTTGGTAACTTGATGCTGTTTGCTCCAACGGAGATGGAGTTCCTCTCATGAGAGCAAACTTTCTTGTTAGTTTTCTTATACTTTCTGGTTTTGATCAAAGGATTATTACTGCAAATACAGTGTTTTGCATCCCTGATTCCCATCCTAATAATAAAAACATGTACACAAACATTAAGGATTGTAAACCAAATTAATCTGCTTGCTTCCACTTGGGGTATTCAGCCTAGATTTAATCCTGTGCTTCAAGTGCCATTTCATGTCATTTCTAGTAGTATCTGAATTAATTTACACATGATACATTTATTACGAATTTTTTTTTCAGATAACCACTTAAGTACATTTTTTTCCAGCCCCTAGCATGAAAGGTTTTCAAGTAATGGAGACTATTCTGCCTTGAAACAGGTCTGAGATGTGGCCTGGTCCGTATACATGCTTTATCACTTCCTTTACTACATTTTCTATTATTTTGAAGACCTAAAATAGTGACAACACACTTCTGTTTTCTTCTTATGGCTTCTTATAGCTTCTTTTTTTCTATAAAAAGAGAGAAAACCTGCAGGTCTTGGTTCATTACTGGATAGTCCTGCACAGAATTCCTAATCTGTAAATTCTCCTGGGCTCTTTTTACTGTGCAGTTTCCTCTGTGTGCAAGGGAGAGAACTTAGAGAAGCAAATGGTGCCCTGAAATCCTGTTGCTAGTCCCAGTGAAAAATAATGTTGATCCACAGACTAAAAATTTGTATCTCAAGTTAGGAATTGCAAAGATCATAGTACAACCCTGATTTTTTCTTTTCTGGAAACAGTAGAGATTTTCAGTATGTGCATATGTACATTTCATATTGCTACTAGGAACTAGCGAGCAGAATTCTTGTTTCAGGGCTCTGAAATGGCTTGTACTGTGTAAGTGAACTTCTACAGGACCGAGTTTACTAGTAAAATAAAGAAGCGAAATGTAACTTTGGAGAGATTTGCTTTATTGATCTATTCACAGTCCCAAAGAGTAAACTCTGACATTTAGCATGTGTCCAGTTTACTACTGAACTCTGTTATGTAAAGTCAGAGGTTGCCTACGTACGTGGGAAATTGGCAAAGCCGCATTTCTGTTCCATGATTTGATACAGATTGGAATGTACCTTGTGTCCCTGAAATACGCTGTTAGGATTGAATGAATTAACGCTGTTCCTTCTGATGTCAGACAGTATCCCAAGATGAACAAACAACATCTATATGTAGCATAATCAGAAGATGTATACAAAGGTGTTCCGGTAGACATGTAGTGAAATTTAATTCAATGTTTTGATTTTTCATTTATCTGATTTTTAGGACTCCAGACCCAGAAAATACTGAGAACATGGCTTGCAAGGAGGACTCCAATTCAACTGAGTGCATCAGAAGTACAAATGAGTACAACAAAAACAAAGTACAGTATACAGTCCTTTCCTTTTATAAAAGTGGATGTAGTTTGAATGTGAATTTGTTCAAACAGAAAGAAAGGAATCCAGTTGTTTTTTTCTTTGCTTCTTTGAATGCTGGTGCTTCATTCTGTCATGCAAGAAGCCATAGCCATGCAGTGAGTCTACATTCACCCTATATGCAGATGTCTGCATCAGAACTATAAATCTATATTCTTTTGTAATAGATAGATGTTGAAGATTTCTTTGATGAACCATTTTGCAAATATGACTATTTCATTCCTCTGAAAATAAGGAGACGAGCAGCTTCAAATGAAGCTCTGTATTTCTAACACCGAAGGTAGGGGGGATAAATCCTGCCCACTGGGATTACAGGATGACTGTTAGGAAGGTTTAGGGAGAGAGGAATGCAGCTGCAGTGTCTCTTAACTACTAGCTGTGTTTATCTGCCCACTCAGATATTGCTCAGAATGTAGGTGAAGTGTGATGCATTGTTAGGTTTTTCTGTTTTCCCTTTAGGGAAGAGAAAACAACTAGAGAATTAATGGAAGAGTTGTGTTTACAGAGTAACCCAAAGCTGAAAAGTAAGCTATGCCTACCTTTGACTAGCATAGCTTTAGATTGTGGAGTTTAGGTTGTTTATTCAGTTTGCTTTATTTTTAGTGCAATTTGTGTGGCAAAAACAATATGAATATGCTGGATTTGGCAAGCTCCCCCGCTTTTCATGTCACACTAACTCATTCTCTGCCTTACTCTGAAACGCACCCCTCTCGCTTCCTTTGCTAATGTATAAACCACCTGCACACCTTTTGACCGACTTTTCTCTGAGAGGCGACCGCAGTGTTTGGTTAAGTCACGGGAGACGCGAGGATTTGTGCAGTCCTCTCGCTTTCTCACTACGGAAGTGATGACAGAATAGTCCCTACAGTCGCAGGAGAAGCTGACACATCACACCCAATTATGTGGCCTCCCTGGCCCCTCACTCTGCTCTTCCCTGAAATATAAGCTTTCTGTCTCACGCACACTCTATTTTATTTTTTTAAAGAAATTTGTTATTTAAAAGAAAAGGAAAAATGGTGTGTGGGGGAAGGAGTTAGCGTAACAGTCTAAAGAAAACTATTATAGAATAAGTCTTCAGGGACATTCAATATATCAGATTAAATGTAACGTAAGCACTTCAGAATTTTTTTTAACACTCACACAGACAAGACACCAAGTTTAAACTGATGGTAGTAGAGGAGTCAAGCCCTGTCATTTGCTATGATGCTGCCCACATTAACCATTTTGAGCTAGTGGGAGCTATTTGTCAGTAATTACCTAGTACAAATATATACACTAATACATATCTTCTCAGCATTTCCTGCAGCATTCTGTCACATACAGAAAAAGCAGATTGTTCTTCATGGTAGTGTCATATATGCTACTGGATGTGGTGGTGTTTTAATTTGCTCTTCCCTAGAAGGATCTATCCACTAAAAGTGAAAGACTGTATGAGTGTCAGAGCTTCCTACATCTTTTACTGCCGTGCTGGAGCACTGAAGGAACAAAAGCAAAGCTGCCTTTCAGCCCATTTAGTGTACTTACAAGAAGTGCTGTCATTATGGAAAAACACACCCCACAAACATATTCCTGTGATAACAATGTGAATTTGTCCTTTAACTGGATTATAGACATGGAGAACTGATTAACGATTTTATAAAACTGATTGAGCAGAAACTCTGTTCTGATCTGTTTTTTTTCATTACAAAATGTACTGCAGCTGGAATTCATCCTCTCATACCTACTACATAGGCTATACAAATTATTGTGATTTTTTTTTTTTTTTCATGTTTACTGTTGTTTTCCCTCTAAGGTCTAACAGCTACCCAAGACAGCACAAATACAACATTCACTGTGAGATTATTTGACTAAAATTGTAATTCAAATTATTCACATATCTCCTCTGTGAATCTCATTGTAAACTGGAGAAGCAACAGAAAATTTTATTCTTTCCAGATCAAGATGGGGAACATCCAAAATATACAGGATAGTGAAAGGGGGAAAAAGCGCAAGCGTAAGAACATGGAAAATGAGTGGTTACAATCACCACGTGGGAAAACAAGCTAAGAAGAAAGGAATGCATTTCCCTCCCTCCTGAATACCAGTTATTGGAAGAGCACTTACAGGAGTGTGGGACAAGAGTTATAGCACAAAGCTGCCTGATTGTTTTTTGGTGTTCTGCTTTGCAGCTGTAGAAGTTGAAAGGCTGGCAGGGCAGTGAGCTAGCCTCCCAGGACAGCCTGTTGGATGCCACTCATCCCTGCTGCTGCAGCTCACACTGGCCTGGCAGCAGCAGGGATGAGTGACCACTGGTCTGACAGCCCTGCAGGGGAAGTTCCTGGTGCTTGAAGGACAGAGGAACTGCCTTGCAAGCGCAGACTCCTTCCTTTTCTCCTTTCCAGCCTTCTCTGTTTGGAGGAACACATTCAACCTACTTCAGTGATCTCTGTGAAGTTTGGTAGATTGTGATAGTCTGTTTTTCCACTCTTGGCTGTGGCTCTTTGACAGAAGCTCTGGGTTAAGTGCCACAAACCTTCACATCCTACCCCAGTAACTACCACGAATACTTCTTCTCTCTCTGCTTTTGATTTCTGTTCCTTTGTGCTCCTCTGGTCTCGGTGTTGATCAAATTTGTTGCATATGTGCAGCAAGCTTCCACCTTCTTCAGAGCTGAATCAGAGAATAACAGGGGTTAGAAAAGATGCACAGGATCACCGAGCCCAACCATTCACTCATCACCAATATTTCTCACTAAACCATGTCCCTCAACACAACATCCAAATGTTCCTTGAACACCTTCTGGATCGGTGACTCCACCACCTCCCTGGGCAGACAATTTCAGTGCTTGACCACTCTTTCAGAGAAGTAGTATTTCCTAACATCCAGCCTGAATATTCCCTGGTGCAGCTTGAAGCCATTCCCTCTTGTCCTATCACAAGTTACTCAAGAGAAGAGGCTGACCCCCAGCTCACTACAACCTCCCTTCAGGTAGTTACAGAGAGCCATTCACCTGAGCCTCCTCTTCTCTAGGCTGAACAATCCCAGCTCCTTCAGCCGCTTCTCATAAAGCCTGTGCTCCAGACCCCCCACCAGCTTTGCTTCCCTTTTTTGAACATGCTCCAGTGCCTCAGTGTCTTGAGCGTACAAGTGTTGCTGGATATCATTCATTCATCAGGCTGGCCCTGCAGCTCTTTGTATTCTCTGTGATGGCAGCTCTGCCTGCTCCTGCCTTGCTGGTTCCCTGTGCTCTGGATGCTCTGATTCAACCATTTGCTCCATCCATACCTAACACAAGGCTGTGTTCCTGAAGCAGAACGTTCTCTTGTAAGGAAGTGGCTACAACCACTCCCTAGTGCAAAAGGAGCTCAAACTGTTACGTAGAGTGTTGTTATGAGCAAGACAGAATCATAAAGTCACTAAGTTTGGAAAAGACCTCCAAGGTCATCTAGTCCAACTGTCTGCCTACCACCAATTTTTCTCCACTAAACCATGTCCCTTAGTACAACATCTACACATCTCTTGAACACCTCTATGGATGGTGAATCAACCACCTCTCTGTGCAGCCTGTTCCAACTCCCAACCACTATTTCAGAGAAGAAATTTTTCCTAATATCCAAATTGAACCACCTCTGGTGCAACTTGAGGCAATTCCTTCCCAGTCTATCTCAAGTTACACGGGAGAAGAGGCCAACCCAGTTCTCACCACAACCTCCTTTCAGGTAGCTATAGAGAGATGCTAATACGTATGCTAAATATATTGTAAGCCAAATACAGAGGCAAAATTTAATTGTTATTAAAAAAATAGGTGGGGCCAGGCTCTTCTTAGTGGTGCCCAGTGAAAAGACAAGGGGTGATGAGCATGAACAACACAGGAAATTCCATACAAACATGAGGGAAAACGTCTCTTCTTTGGGGGTGACAGAGCACTGGAACAGGTTGATCAGACAAGTTCTGGAATCTCCTTCTCCAGAGATACTTAAAATCTATCTGTGCGCTTTCCTGTGCAAACTACAATAGGGAACCTATTTCATCTGGGGTGAGGAAGGGTGGATGATCTCCAGAGGTCCCCTCCAGTTCCTACAGTTCTGCAATTCTGTAAAATTAATGAATTCAGTTTAGTACAAATAATATTATTGCCTTCAGTCATTTGCTGTTATATGGCTTCTTACTCCATGGAAGGACTTCTATTATTTAGCATGGTGATCTGGTAGGTACCATTCTATATTTCTATACTTTAAATTTTTACCAATTACCTTTTTAACAAAAAAACTTTCAAATTCCTTTAAGCTCATGTGGTTTAAACTACCAAAAAGGCACGTTGAAATGGCTGGCATTTTTAGAAGGCCAGAAATGTTCTCTGAATAGAATTCAGTGTTTAGACAAGAAAATTCAGTTTTAGACGAAAACACTCCCTAGCCAATTTGTATATTGACCAACATCCTTTATCCAGGTAAAGTGGCAAATGCCTGATGGTGACTTGTGTACCTTCAAGCCTACAGTTCACTCATTGCAAATTTCAGGGGAGCCTCAGTGAAGTAAGATCTGATGATCAGTTCTCTAATACAACAGTTCTAATACTTCTGTAGCCTAATGCCTAGACGTTAAATGTTGGCAGGATTCTCAGGGTCTCACTGTAGGGTTCTGCCCTGGGAAAATGAGCTGAAAACTCCAGATGACATGTTAGAACTGGAAGAGGAAAACAAAATTGTGACTATAAGTCAGCTTTTGTGCTTTGACAGGGAATGGGTGATTTTAGCTAGGAGTTGAACTATGAGGGAGTAATAATATTACACTGAACAACTTGCATCTAATATGTGTTTGGTAGACAGTGATGGAATCCACATAAGTGTCCATGAAGAACGGTACTAGAAACAGAATGTTTAGATATTCTGTGGGTATATGACTGTTGTACATTTAGCTGTCTAAGGATTTGAGCTGAACCAGGCTCGGAATTGTGGGGATTATGCATTCAAGAACTAATATGTAAACCCCCATTGCTTTTCTGTGGAGATAGGTTACTACTTTTCCTGCATGAAATTACATATTATGAATTTGCTACACGTTCTGATGAAATAGTCTTAGTTTGTGTTGTTTTAGAAAGAGGCTGTCTTTTAAGGTGATTCTCTTGAATTTAAAAATATATTCCTTGGTAAGAGAGAAAAATGTGGTGTATATTTTCAAATATCTAAATATAACTTCAAATAGTTTTCTGATTCATTAAAAGTTTGCTTGACCCAAAATGTCAGGACCCACCAGTGTGCAGTACAAGAGATAAATATCTCTTGTATCACCTTTCCACCGGTATAAGCCCCAACTCCAAGCCTGTTAAAGCAGGAGGTGTCTGGAGTTAATCCTGGAACTGCAACTGCTCCTTGCAACACAGCCTACTGTGTTTTGCGATTGAAATCCACAATTGAGAAGGAAGAGGGAAACATTCATGATGGTTTCTTTCCGTAGCAGCTGTTTGAATCTGTTAACATGCTCGTACCTTTAAAAGTAAATCCTGGGGGAGAGAGACTGAGAGGCAGATTGCAGTTGACGTTCTGAGAAGTGCACAATAAATGTGGTTAAATCCAGAGGCTTCTTAGATAAATTCATCACTGATAATTGAGAGAAGAGGGAGAACTGTGTACAGAGACTTGCACGTGGGCTTTTGGCTTTCCTTGGAATATATGGTGCACTTACCGAATATGTGAATAATATGCTTGTGTACAAAAGAAATCAGGTAACCATCACCACCAAAAAAAAGTTGCATCTACAAATAGTCACAATTGCAAATTAGTGTTTTCCTCTTGAAGAGCACACCGTTGACTTAACAGATCTAGTGATTGTGATTTACAAGGCTGCCTGAAAATGTAGTTCTGTGTTTGAAATCTAGTTAAAAAAAATAATTTTTACATCTCATGTTAAATTTATTAGAAGTGTTTATGAAGACAGCACATCATTTTGCTTGCATTTGTTGTTTTCAAACTTAGCCAGAATTTTGAGATGCATCTGAATGGGATTCACCGTGTGGGATCTCACCCACCAGTGGGAAAAGATCATTTTCTTTCATTAATCTTGGGAATTATGAAAAGTAATTTTTGACGGATGTGTCTACAAAATTTGAAGAGAAGCGATGTAGATAGATTGCATGCTAATTTTTTACTGATTGCTGCTATTTTATCAGAAGTTTTTATACATAAGGTTCTTATTGTCCTTGTAGAAAAGGGGAGGTAGAATCAATTTCCTCTTTAACATATTGATAAACAACTCCAGATATAGTGGTTGGGGGAGGAGGGAACTACATTTACCTTTGTGTGACCTATACAGGAATGTTGGAAAAATTAATTCCAGAATATTATGGCGACATTCCTTGAAGTTGTGGATATGATTTACATAGTAGGTCCTCTCAAGCCATCCAGTTTCTTTCATCTTGATACTGTAAATTGTTTTCATTTCCCTCCCCCCCATCTGTATGCTTGAGGTATTGTTGTGATAAATTATAGAGGTACAGAACTGAAAATGGTGTGTAGATTGTCTAAGAAATTGAGTGCCGTCAGCCTTCAAAGTGGTGTATGATGTGCTAAAACAGCTACCTTCCCCTGGTCAGGTCGCACATGTCGTCAATGAGCAGCTGCTTTTAACTTTGCCTTTTGCCCAGAGCGCTGAGAGCAGCTGGATTTATTGAATTAATAACTGCTCCATTTGGGGTGTTTTGTTTTCCCATGACCATGAAATCTGTCTGTAATGTTAGCAAAGTGTAAGACAGGTCTCCTTCGCCAACCAAGGTGGTGTATTTCTTTGTTACTATGTAGTATTTAATCTGTAGGGCAGAAAATAGTTGGAAAACTGTACCGATTGGGGACTGAAACGTTTCTCAGTAAACAGAGTTAAGGAAAAAGGAGTGAAGCACATAGAAAAAGGTAGGTGATATATTGAGTGGGATTTTGAGGACACTTGTACCAGTCTGCAAATTAATCTCTTTGGATGCAATGTTTAGAAGTGTCCTCATTAAACTGGCTAATGTATTCTGCACAGCAATATTGGTAGTGGTTGAATAAGCACTTTTTCTACTTTGGACCTTTTTTTTATTTGCAAGGCTCTGGATTCCTTGTGGCTGAGTGAGATGCTGTGGCAGTATGGGATGCACATGCAGAAGGGTAAACTAGTGGCCTCTGGTCCCTCTGACCATGCAGATCAGAAGGAGGGACCCTACCACAAAGCTTTAAGGCAATCCTGGTTAATAGGCTTGTGTTTGGAGTTACCATCAGTAGGGCCCACTCATTTTCTATATCAATATGTGAAGTAACACCTGGTTTTACCAGTCGAGGCAGATACTAGAGCAATAATTCCTGTGTTATGGTTAATCTGCTGAGTTGAAAGTGTTGAGGTTACCTTATTAATGAAAATATATATATATATGGTGATACCTATATTCAGATGTGCACTTGGGTCAGCAAAAGAAAAGGGGAAAGTCTTGACTGTCTTGCTAATGTGGGCTCTTGCAAAAAATACAACACAAACTTGGGAGAAGTGGGATTGAATGTTGAGCTGCCATTTCCAACAACATCTCTACCCTTCAGCTGTGCATGTGCTGTGTCTGATGACAAGGTGTGTTGCTGCTGTATCCCTTGGTGGAAGTGATTTTTGGGTCAGTTCAGACTCCTAATGACTCTTTGGGAAAGTATGGAGGAGGAGATATGACACATTAGAGCTAGAGAGCTACATCTAATTTTCAGAAGCTGACCAGTCCTTGCTATATGTATTCTCTTTAGGGCTGGAATCAATATGTAACAGTCTGCTGTCCTATTTTCTCTATCTGAAGATTGCCTCAATTAAACCTGAAGTTTTAATAAGACTGTGGAATTTCCTTTCTAGAAAATTGAAATGAGACGGGCTTTACATTTTTGTATGCTAGTGTTGCTTACACTGGGTTTATATTCTGGAATTTCAGAGTTCCATAGAGATTTTTAAATATATATTTTTTTCATATTCTATGTATGTGTTTACATCAGTAAACAGTATGAAAATTAATGTCCTGAAAACTTTAAAATGTACAACTTTTAGGAGTAGAAAACATCATGTTACAGTATCAATTCCTAAACTGCTGCAGAGATAGGAAGAAAAAAAATGTCACTGCCTGTGTCAAGAGCCGGGTTTCTGTGCTTAGATAGTTTCAGAAGCAAGTTCAAATTCCAAACGTGAAGAAAGACGGTCTGTTCACAAAGCAGCTATGCAATCTGGAATGCGTGTACCAAGAAACTTGAGAAGACTGAAGATAAGAAAACACAATAACTTATCCTTGTTTTGTGTTTACTTTTTGTAAGCAAACAGTTCCATCATCAAATGCTACTGCTGCCACTTATGAAAACAGACTCTTACAAAAACTTGACAGCTTGAGTTCAAAGAAGCCCTTTACCTGCACATCCAGAACGTTTTACTGGTTTCTATTTCTTCAAAAAGTATGTTATGTACTTAACATATACAAAGCATACCTGGTTGTGTTGTACTCTGCTGACCAGCAACTTCACCCTGTGGTCAGGTACCGAGGTGGAAACCAATGCCCAGGGGTAATGATCTTCTTGAGAAAAGTCTTCATTCTTGAGTGTGAAACCTAATTGCTCTGTCAACGAGACAAGAGAACACCTCTTGTCATTTTCTGTGATTGTCAGCTTCCTACTCTGACAGTTTCTATATTAGGTGAAGCAGGGGTACTACAGTAGCTGCCTTCAGAGCTTGGATCCATCTCCAGAGCAGTTCTGTCCTGCACATTGAATAAGGAGAGGCAGATCTGAGAAAACAAGGCATGTCTCTGTCATTAAAACTGAACAATAAGGCATTGTGGAGAGGAATTGGACTGAGGAAGAGGTTTTGAATTTTGGCATTTTCTAATTAAAGAATGATGAATTTAGAGCTCTAGTAATTTCCCTATAATGAAGTTTGTTGCATAGAAACTTTTGAAATAAGACTCTCCTTGGAGCAGCCAGTGCCAGGCTTCAGCACATTTCTGAGTCTCAATTAGGCTCTTGAGGGGAGTCTCATGAAGCTTAGGAAAACATTTGAAGCACAGAGCTATTCTTTGAATAGTTTTCTCTTCCTCTTCTCTCCTTTTCCCCTGGCCTTTTTCCTCTTCCAAAATTACCATTCAGGAGGTGAGAACCCTTTCCTGAATAAAATGTAATAGGAAAACTATCATTTCTGAAGAAAAATTGCAGGCTTGACAACTTAGTGTTTCCTAATATTTTGCTCAGAATTTCTTACTAATGCTCATCCATTCCTTCCTTTGTTCCATTTTCAATGAAACCTTCATCACATTTCTGCTCTCTTCTCTCCACATGCACACCCATTGGACTTATTTCAGCCACCCCCAAATTCACCCATGTTGGCTTTCAACTTAAGTGCCTTCCCTCCTCCTGCACAGGGCACAGCAGCCAGGAGCCCAGGAAATACGGATTGTGCCCTGTTCTTCACACAGCACCCTACAGCTTCCTTGGCAGAATCAGGAGAGAAAACATGAGGAAATCTTCCAAGTTGCTCTTACCTAGGGTTGTGTCCATCCCATCTTTAGTGTGAGTCACAGTCAGTTTAGTTTGGTGAATTTTTCACTTTGTAATTCTTTTAGAAGCAAGAATTATTTCTACAGAGCCTGTACTGAAGTCTGACTTTTGTTATTATTTTCCCCTCCCTAAGATTTGGACAACTGAATGCGTATTCTGAGAAAGCGGTAGCAAGGAATTGCTTCTGTGACAGTATAGGCATTCCTGTATTTCACAGGGAGGAAGATCTCAAAATAGTTCCGGAGTAACTATGTCAGTGTGGAAAATGTTGTCTGTATGAGTTAATTTTGCAGTGTTGTAAGGAATGTGAAACAAAGTTTTTGTAATAAGAAGGATGTGGCAGCTTTGGGAACAGGTTGAACTACTTGCCTCCCCTTTGAGAATCTTGTCATTTATCATCAATCCACTGGGCAAAAGCTTTATGCTAGAAGTCTAACAGAGAGAAATGTGATATATATATATACACTTCTTTGGATACTTTTCTAAAAAAAAAAAAAAGGCATCTGTGTTATAGATCAAAATCAGCAAAATTGGTAGTAGTAATAATAATTAGTAATAGGTGTTCCTTGTAAGATGCAGAAATTTATTCTGTTGAACCCCTCAGAACTCTGAAAATACTCTTGCAAGCTTGTTCTGCTTTGCTTGCAATGGAGCAGTCTGCCCTGACAAACAGATTTTAAATCTAAACGATCGCTTCCTCTAAGTTACTTATATTTTCTAGCTCCAGACTTCTCAGGCAGTTTTAATTTCCTCTTTGATCTTGGTCATGATAGGCAATTCAGAAACAGGTGCCTGTTAATATAAATCAAAACGCACAAAATTAGTTTCAAGATCGATTCCATGGGAATTTTTATACTGCTTTTAATTTCGCATGCTCAATTTTCTCTTCTCTGCCAGGCTACAAACATATTTAAACTGAGCAGAGTGGAAAATGGCAAATATTTTATTTGCTGTTTTCATGCTGCCGTCAAGCTGACATGTAGAGATGTTGAAATCCTGCAAAGACTGCGTGTTTTCCTGTGCTCTCTTTCATCTGGACTAGGAAGAAAAACTTTTCTCCTGACTTACCGAGGCAGAACAAACAAGAAAAGATTGTAGTGGTTTTGATATGTCTCATCTTATGAGGCTGAGAGACAGATCCATCTTTGGCTGATTAATGGACATTGCAAAATTCTTACTCATTTGGGACATAAACAAATTGATTGTTTGTTTGTTAATTGCAGTGTGCCTAAATCTGGACTTTAAATCAAAATATGTTTGAGCCCTAAAATTGCTGTGGACTTTTAAACTCTGATAGCATTGATGGAATATGAGGGAGCTGTACTCTTTCATTGGTGGCATTCTACATCTTGCCAATGCGACCTTTATTTGAATGAATCTCTAACCTGACCAGAAGACCAGAACGTGATTTAAGTCAATTCTGCCGACCTTGTCTCTCCTGCAACTTTACCGTCGAATGTTTCCATAGCAGTGGGTCAGTTATTTATTTTCAATTTTAGCTCTATGTTTAAAGTAGGTGGGATGCTTTGCACAGTGATTAAGAACGTATTTCCAAGGTATCAGCTACATTATTTTTTACTATTCTAGCCTCATAGGAATAAAGCCAAGGAAAATGACATCACTCAATAGGCACTTTGTGCAAGGGAACATGCATTCACCTGGACTGCTTGAGCTCTCTCCTGTTTGATGCTTTACAGGCAAAAAAAAACAAAAACACACTGAAATTGTTTTAATCCTTTACAGTTACATTAAAATGATGTGGTTGTCCAGCAGATAAATTAACTCCATTGTATCTGTTCTGAATTTATATATGTTGCAAAGTTCTGTACAATCATACATGATTTATCTTTTGTATTTGGAGTAGAGTCATAATCATTCACTTTATTTTTCAAGTCTAGTTTGGCAACTTTATCTCACTTGCAGTTTGCATTTCTGAAAGTGGAAATATATTCTGCAGCTTTTGATGTGTTGATTGGTAAGAAGGTAAAGACAGCTGCACACACGTCTCCAGAGACTCAGCTCAATGGCTAAATGAAGACCTCTAGTGCTTTCTTGTTAGCCAAGATAGATCTACATCCAGATGAACCGCAATTAGTCAATAGTGAAGGCGATAGGTTCATGTGATCAGAAGCCACAAATCAGTTTTCCCTAGGACTTAGTTATTGGCAGATAGCGCCTTAGGCTATGCCTTGCTGCCGCTTGCCTGACTGTAATTTTTCCCCTAGTGAAGTTTTTAAAGTCACATACTGAGACTGAAGCAGTGATCTCCTGACAGCAAGGCTGTCACTGGCCTGTCAAATATCTATTGCTTATCAAACAAATTGTCTGCTACTTTAATGTACCTGGCCCTTCACTATTAACAAAGCTTAAAATGTTGCTGGATTTTTTTTGTCATTCACTGTATTGGTAGCTGCCTACTTATCCACATGCCTCATCATTTTGGACCAGATCCTTCTTTCTTGTATCATTGGTGGAAACACACCAAAATGATTTATGACTGAGCTGGCCGTGTGTCATTGTGAAACTGTGGACACATATCATTAAGTCAGGAAGAATGGTTAATTTCTGCTGGAACCCAAATCCTGCTTCAAAACAGTTTTGTTTCAGGTGCACTGAATGCATTTTCTTGGTCAACCTCACACTGTACGCACATTTGCTATGACCAAAATTCGGGCAAAAATATGTTAGTACGTTTCATCTGAGACTCTCAGAGAACTGGGAGAGAGCAGGCTGTAAAATCACACAGCACTCACATGCCACAGATAAATATAGTTTCCCTGGTTTTATAGGTAGGTAAACTGAGTCAGAGAGAAGCTGTATTATTTCCTCACACAGTGAATGAGTTGCAGATGAAGCCCAAGGGTTTTATCATCTGCCCTATTAGTTACCAGCCAGTATGTCTCCTCTGGGGCTGAGTTACATGTCAAAATGGCATCTGCTATGGCTTCTGGGCACTACTCTATTGGAATCACCTTTCTCACTGTTGCTCTGCAAACAGAGGAAAATTAAGGCCAGTAGAACTAATAGTAATTCTTCAATGAACTGAGCTTATAAAACGTGCTTTAAAATTTCCAGCACCCTGCAGTGATGGTGATTAGTTAAAGAAACACCACAGCCTTCTTACTATCACATCTTTTAAAACCTTTTTACATTACACAAAGATGGCCTAAGAAATTAATTAAAATGTTGGACAATAACATAATCAGAGATATCTATATTTGCAGTCTTTTCTCTGTGCTTACATACATCTTTTATCTGTCAAGTACAGCAAATAGCTAATTAGCCCATTTTTAAGTGCTTCACTGCTTATGCTGGAGCTATAGTTGTGCCCTAGTGGGACGGTTTCCAGGGAACCTGATACACATTCTTGTCTGAAAAAGTATGTGCCTATTTGTAGGCTGTTAAAAAATGGAGAGAGATTAGAAAATGCTATGTGAAAATAACTGGTTGATTGCATTCTCAGAACACACCTGACTTGAGGAGGTTTTAAAGATGGAACAAGACAAAATCTAGAGTCCCTGTATGGTTCTTACTCAGCAAAATTCTTGCCAATGGCAATAAGAGAGTTATTAATGTGGGTTTCAGATATCACCTTATATGTAAACAAAAGATTGGTTTCAATAAGAAGGTTATGACTTGTCATGTTACGTTGAATTTGTGCAATCATTCATTCAGTTTCTGCTCAGGCAAAACCCCAGTGTAGTCAGAACTGAACTCTAATATGTTCTTCATTAAGACAAATGGCCATAAAAAGATTAGCTAGTTAATGTGTTATACAACAGTGCCTGGGTATTAAAGTAGTAAATCTGATAAATAATCAAATCATCTTAATTTTACATAATGATTCAAAAAATGTACTAAGAGATTAAAGTGATGCTTGGAGATTCCACTCCCTCCTCTTTCTGCTTTAAAATCTTCACAACAGAAAGGTCTCACTGAGCATTACTATAACACATAGTGTCACATGCAGTCTGTTGCTGACCACAAAAATAACTCAAGGCGCCACTCAGCTGCAATTAGCAGCTGTAAGATTATGATGTTTTAACACAGGTGAGGCAAAACCTCCAAGCACAGAGTGAAGATACGGTTTGCACAGTGTTTTCTCACAAAAATGCCACATTATTTACACATCAAAAACCTCCTATGAAAGGCTGTTCTCAGGAAGTAAATTCTAGAGTTTTGTGTCACGACAGAATTTGACTATTATTATCAAAGGTTTTCTGCTGGCGTTTGCCTTCTGAGTAAAAATACTTGTATCCATTTCTGTGCCTCATCAGAAGGTATCAGTCATAGTCATCAGATGACCAAATACCAACCTTGGGTTATGTCTTTTTGTAAAATTTCTTTTCTAAAAATGTAGGCTTATTCACCAAATAGTACCTTGCTCTAGGAGCAGAATGGCTGAAGAGACACTGAGCTATTTACAATGTCAAGTACTACATATTTAAGCGTAATAACCAAATAGCTGTTTTTTTACTGGCCCTGGGAAAGGGTGTGACACCTCTCAAGCAAGTATTTGAGAGGTGATTCATGTGTAAGCTACACAGTGCTTTAAATGTAATTTGGGAGTGGATCTCTATATTAGAAGCATATAAAAACTCCTTAGATAGTAGCCTCATTCTCCCATTTTGTGCTTGTCTATCTTTCAAGACTTGGTATTTTCCTGTCACAATCCTGTAAAACCTGTTGTCTAATTTTTAATTTGCTCTTTTTTGTTGTTGTTTTGAAAATGCAGGAATTGGCAGCTAAAGAAAAGACTTCGGGCTAATAAACCGTATTATTTCTATAGTAAAAGTCCTTTTTCACATTTAGGAACATTTCAGTGTCTTTTAAAATGCATTTAATTTTTACTTGTTCTACTCCACAGATCTCCACGTGATGTTCACCACTGGCCACACTCTGTGTCAGCTGAAACTCCTGCCTCATTAGAGATGTATCTGCTGGGTGGAAGGCAACCAAATAAGAGGCACTCCTTTGTGGATCAGAAGGCCTGAGCTCTGTGTGCAATTTCCTTGGAGATGCAGAAATGGTAGGAGTCATTTGCCTATTATATTCTGTAATAAGACTCCCATCTTCTCTCTGCGCTCTCTCTCATCTGTGTGTGTGAGCATGTGCATAACCATATAAATATACCTAACCAGACAAAAGTCTGCATCAGCTTGGTCCTATTGAATTTTCTGAAGTGATTTTTTCAGTGTGATGTCTTCTAGCATTAATGTGAATGAATGAAGCAGTATACTTCAGCAGCACTGGTAGGAGGGAAGGGAGTGAAAGGGGTATTTGAGCAAGGTAAAGTGCACATAAAACTGGATAAAGTCACCTGCTGCTCCCCATCATGCAACCTAAGAAATCTATAGGAATTTACAACGTACAAATGTTCTGCTTTGTAACTACTGAATTTCACGGTAGCAAATTTGCCACTTGTGAATTTGTAACTGGATATTAACAATTTTCAAATAGCTTGGGACGTTCATGCACACACAGTACTTAAAAAAATATAGTAAATATATGAGACAACCTGTTTATTCATTGCAGAGGGCACAAAGGTAAACAGAAATACTGAGAACTCTTATGCAGTAAGCTATCAAACTGGCATGATCATATTAAATATGCAAGAATGAGCTGATGTGATCCCCAAAACATTTCTATACATATGTGATAGAAACAGTTATATTGTTCAGATAGGAGACCAAACCAAAATAGTATGGACAAGATGGTTTAAGTGTAAATAAGGCATTAGAAGCTGCTGGTAGGAGAGAGCTAGAATCTTATTTGATCCTTTTGTGTTATTAGTGGGAGATCTAGTTTGTGAGTGGTACTGAGGTTAGATACCAATATGTGAGGGGTAAAACTGCAGAATTCAAAAACCTCTGGTTTTATTAATCTTTTCTGAAACACATTAACTGTCACTTTTCTTTATTACCACATAAACAGGAAACGTTATTCTAAAAACATGAAAAGTTATCCTGGTACTAAGTATCAGGTGACCAGAAGGTAAGACATCACTGTTACTGCATTGTGTAGTGACATGCAGTGGTTGTGGTAGACTTTCTTTGCTGTTACTGTGAACATGATGCAAAGTGTCTTTATCTTCTGTGCTTTCAGAGTCACTAATACGTTGAAGTACACATCTTTGGCTGGGTATCTTTGATCTTATTGTCCTATCATATCTTAACCTAACCTAACCTCACTTAGCCTAGCCTATCCTAGTCTAGTCTAGCCTAATCTTCCTGTTTTAATATTTTGTGTCCTTGGTCATATCATATAAATGGGCAGATATAAAGAAGGTAAAACTGAGAAATAACATTAAAGAAAATGTCTGGAAGGAATATTTTTGCTGAAACATATGGTTGTTTTTTTTTTTTTTTTTTGCTAAGGAATATTTCGAGGTTGAAAAAGAATAATCAGAAGGACAAATAATTTCAAAACGTTAAAAGAAATATCTCATTAAATTTAGAAGTAATTCCTACTGTGTCATGTATTTGTGATGTATGTCAAATGGTCATAATAATCTATCTGAGATGTTTGTGAATAAACACCAAACCAGTTGTTAGCAGAAGAAGCTGTCCATTTTCCCTTTCCTTAAAAATATGTTCGAACTCCCATACTTTTGGACTATGAAGTTTGTCCCTTTACATTAAGGTCCTTTGTCTGAAACCTGCTCCTAAATTCATCTGTATGCATCATCTTCAGTAATATTGAGAGTTGTACCTTCCGCGAGTCTTTGGCACTGTATGATGAAGCGCTCTATTTATATTAAAATGAAGAAGTTCCTAAGGGAGACATAGAACAGAATGAAACAACAAACAGAGCTTTAGAGACTGAATGTGTGAAGTGACAGTGACAGCAAAGTGGTAGCTGTTTTTACGGAGTGGCCCAAAGGACTGCAGAAAGACTTATAGCATGAGCTACAATGGCTTGAACTTGGCAGCTCTTTCAGGCTTAAGGACTTGCCATGAGAAGATATTTTACAATACAGAAGTTAATCAAATAATTTCTCAAGATTGCACATCTTGATTCAGGATGTCATTGACATAATATGTTGCACCAGGCTTTCCTATATAAAAATTAAAGGAATTATTTTAACATCAAACCATATTTCTTCATTTAAATCAGCACACAACTATACTGCTATTTTTATGATTTACTTACTCAAGATAATAGCAGAGAAAAGACACAGACGTCACATTATACGGCAGCTAATGCCCTACCTTTTTCAGCTTGAGGGAAGGGAGAAAGTGAATTAAGCTGCTATTGAAATATGCCCTGCAGGTCAATTTGAATTGGGCAAGAGTGCTATAAAGTGGTCTATTGTAGGGGAAAAGCTGTTGTTAAATTGCCTGGAGGACTGGCTCAACTTCATCATTATGAGGGAATCCATGAGGTTCCTGTGCCCTCTGTGCTAATGGTACAAATAGTCCACTGACCGTCCAGAGATATGTGGTGTGGGAGGTGGGAATTAAAATTTCTACAAGGTATTTTTGTAATGGGAGAGAAAAGATCATAAAGGATTTGCTGAAAAAGAAAAATGAGATGTGGTAGGCAGGAGAGGGCATTGCAGTCTGCTGTTTTCTTTGGGCAGTGAGACCCTGGCTGGGCTTGAGGAACATTAAAGATGAGAGGATGTGGTGCTGTCAGAAAGGGAGTTAAGGGTGAGGGGGGATGGGGTTTTACTTGTTCTTGTCATCAAGTGACGTAATCCAGTGTATAATTCACATTTTGTACAAAGGAAATGTTTGTTGAAGATGCAATCCGTCCTTCTCCCAGACACCAATTAACTAGTTTAAACTTGCTCCTTATTAACCCTGCTGGAGCCTGGGCTTTTTACTGGTTCCTGCTTGACATTCTCAAACCATAATAGCATATGTTTAAGAAACTTATGTTCAGTTTCAACATCTGCTACAAAAAGAGGGCACCATCAATTGGAAATAAATAGCCATAGTCAGATACTCTGATGAGCAAACTTCTTTGGGAGAAAATTAATTGTTCCCTGTGGATATAGACCTGCAGATGCCCATACCAGTGAAAGGGAGGAAAGATCACTTTTTGCAATGCAAAGATTTGATTTATCTCATTCCTAGCCCATAGGAAGTCAAGCCTAGGGCATATCCTTTATGTCTGTATTTTTTTAAATGATTTCTTTGGAAAATAATTGAAACAAAAGCTTAAAACATCTGAAAGCACTTTCTACATTTTAAATTGATCTTAAGAAAAGAAAAGAAAAGAAAAGAAAAGAAAAGAAAAGAAAAGAAAAGAAAAGAAAAGAAAAGAAAAGAAAAGAAAAGAAAAGAAAAGAAAAGAAAAGAAAAGAAAGAAAAGGAAAAGAGAAGAAAAAAGAAAAGAAAAGAAAAGAAAAGAAAAGAAAAGAAAAGAAAAGAAAAGAAAAGAAAAGAAAAGAAAAGAAAAGAAAAGAAAAGAAAAGAAAAGAAAAGAAAAGAAAAGAAAAGAAAAGAAAAGAAAAGAAAAGAAAAGAGAAAAGAAAATGTGCTCTTTTCAGCTTTGGTAGCAAAAAAAAAAAAAAAAAAAAAGACAAATTATCAAAGTCCAATAGGTTCCCAGAATGAAAAGCTCAACTCCATTTTTTGGAACTCAACTCATGACTATCTGCCTTCAGTCATATTATCAGATAGATTAACACCACTACTACAGAAAATTTACACTTTACAAGTATTTCTGTCAACACCTACTCAAGCATCCTCCTCTGCTGAGCTCCCTCATTATCTGCAGCACTTGCCATCACTCTAGGCTTGCACAGGAACCTCACAGGCTGCCCTTCTGTACTGCTGCCCTCAGAATACTGGAAAGGGGAAACTAGGAGTGAGGAAAATTTGGACACAAACTTACAAATTACAGAATACTTTTTGTTTGTTAGTTTCGTGGCTGAAAATAGGAGAATTTGAAGAGATTTGGGGATGTGTAAACCCTGATCAGTGGTAGGTTTGTAAATAGCAAAGTTTGAAGAAAATCTCCAAAAAGTTTCCATATTATCTTTGAATTCTGGTGATGGAATTTGTGCATCATTTTAAATGGGTGTGTTTTTTGTTAATTTCCAAACTGTTTTAGTAAAATATTCTTTCTCCCTATCCTGATCTCACTCCTCATCAAAAATCTGATCAAATTTTGTACTAAAATTCTATCATATATTAACGGATCACACATGAGAGAAACTTGATGTATTTTTGATCCATCAGTCACTCCAGAGGGTGGATTTGTCTCTGCTCTTTAGGATGTCTGCTAAGTCACCTGAGCTACACTTCTCATTTCAGTCTGTCGTTGAGGCATCTGCCTTCAAAATACCCAGAGACAGCAGAGGCAAAACTTTAGAGGTAGTACTGTTGGATGTCCCCTTCTGGTGAAGACTGTGGAATGGGTGCCTCCTTTTATTTACATGTATTTACAGTTCTGTTTCCACATGAGCAGCATGGCCTTGCAACCAGTTTTGGCTGCAGTACAGCATTAGTTTCTGAGGCACCAATTTTTGGTTTTTCCTGGTAGAATAAACAGACGTAACAGATGTAAGAAGGAAACAGATGTGTACATAAAATTTTGTAATGGGCCAAAGATAAAATAGGTATTTCAAAAGAAATCAGGAAAGGCAGCAAATCTAGAAGACTATTTAGTCAGACATGGGTAGAAATCAAAAGGATTTATTTGTTTTTTGGTTTTGGATGGTAATGGAGCCTTAAAATGCACAGTCTTAGAAATAATACAATAGACATGACGTTCACACACATGCTCCCACCACTACCACCTTGGTTTGGTTCTTCAGATTTCATGATGTGGCTAATTCAGCTAGCTGGAAAAATACTGTGAGATTTGCCCTTCATCACCTGTAACTGTGAACCAAACCCCAGACCTCAGCATCAGATTCCCACCACTGCAGATTATTTGTAACGAGGAGAAAAAAAAACAACACAACATAGCAGTTAAAATTTTAACTAACCTGTTCTGCTTGCTGACCACAGTGTCAGGTGCAATTGTTTTTATATAACTGCGGCTTTAATCAATTAGTCTATAAAACTCAATAGGAAACGCTGCATGCTTTGTTGTGATTAAAATTCTTGAGACAGTAACATTGAGTGTAAATGACACTATGTAACAGTAATTACATATTATTGGTTAGATCTTTTGCTAATGTAAATTCAAACAACTGTGTTTGAGGCCATGTTTCCCTAAGTCTCTCTGTAAAGATTTCAAGTAAGAGAGATCAATTTTAATTAAGCACGTGTTTTAGAGATCACATAAAATTGGAGACCAAAAAATTCATGTATTATTTTTAATTAGCAATTTATTTAATACAGTATAGAAGATTAACACTCTGTCATTGTTGCTTAAGGTTTTTATGGTGTTACAGGATTTGAAATTAATGAAGATAAAGTCAATTTTTATCAAAGAAAAATGGTGAGCATGAGAAGTTGAAGGCATACATAAAACTTAGGGAGACAGACAAACCTGTATTTTTTTGATAATAACTGAAATAATTTGTTGTCTATGCTTGATAATGTTAAATAATTAATCTAAGCTGTACTTGAGCAGGCAACAGAACTATTCAGATGGCAAAACAATAGTTTCTTGCAGATTTGCTTAGCAGCTTACTGTAACTGATATTTATAGTGCATCAGCTTTTATCTGTTGTAGTTATACCATCAAACAAGCTGATTATTCTTTTCCTAATCAGAATATCATACGAATCCAATAAATTATTGAGGAAAAATAAGACTCCCATTATGTAAATGAATTTTCAGAGAAAGAAAGAAAATACTACCTACACGTGCAAATGGCAGTAGTCTGAGGAGTTCAGTCTCATTTTGTGTCTTTGCTTGCTTGAGCAACAAATGTTGCCAATATATCAGCAGAAATAAATCATCTCATGTTTCCTTTTCTGTGCATTTGTCAATGATGTTGTTCTCTCAGTCTGGGTTAAATGAGCTTAGAAGCAGATGGGGGGAGAACTTCTACTGTATGACCACCTCCCTTAGCCTTCCCTTCCCTTCTTGCTTGAAGTACTTCTTTTCAGCCAGTGTCTACAAAAGTCAGCTTAGAAGTCCCTGGTCCTCTGCATCTTGCTTTTGCTCTCTAAGTCATGTCCATGGCCAGAGATTTTTGGGCAAAAGTTGAATGTATATGTAAGTTTCATTATAAGTCTTCTATATTGCATTACATATTTTGGAATTAGTGTTCATCAAGAGAAAGCAGATTTTTAACATAGGCAATTTGTGAGCATAAAAAAAATCCAAGGTATGCAATGTTTAATTTCTTTCTCTAGAAAGAGCAATTTCAATACACATTCATCAGATTTTTAATTGCTGTTGTAATCATTAGATACCATGTATCTGGCCAGACTGACAAGATTGGTCACTACAGGTCACTAGGTTAAAGAAATGGTTCGTACCATCTTATGAGGAAGACTGTGCTTCTTTTTGTGCTAGCAGATATGCTCCTATTGCTGTTTTGCTTTGAAATTTATTATCTCTTTTTCTCAGAAGACTCAGAAGAGAGATAAGGAGATACAGTATGCAATGACAGGAGAAATTTGCTTCTTCACTATAAATAATCACAGGAAGAAAATTAAGGTGCAAAAACATGCCTGCTGTAATTGTTGCATACTTATTAGAAGCTTTTCTTTTCCATATTCTCTGGGTATTTGTTGCCCATGATAATGTGAATACTTAAGGGGAAAGTGTAATTAGCAACTGTGTAGTTCATTCAGTAAACATTTCTGAGCTGTTTGATGTGACTGAACCAAGCGTCACATATAATTTTACACTTTTATCCTACATGGCAACTGACAGGTCTCTAATCTCAGTCTCAGAGCTTTCACTCTGCTTGAACTTTGCTTCATAGAGGTCATTTTCCAACCACTTGGGAGCAGGAGCCACGTCCGTTAAACCCCACAGAGTCGATAGATGCGATAATAGCTTTAGGCACATTTTCTTAGAACTCAGGGGAAAAGACAATTTCAATAAATGTAAAGCTATACTACCTTCAGTCTGCAGAATATGTAAGGGAATCTTGTAAGACCACATCTTTATTTTACCTCCTGGTGAGGAACTCGTTAATAATAAAATGAATTAGCTTGTTTTCAATATCAGTGTTTGTTAAGAGCAAAATGTCATGCACAATACTTCAGGAAAGGAGTAAAGGGAAAGAATGCGTGAGGTGAAATGACCAGTAAAATGTTCCCTCGGTTTGGATATTACAGACTATTAAATAGTCTTATGCATATTTCTACCCTCAGTGAAAGACAGATGGTAATAGGCTGTGCACGTGATGGTCTGTCTGTCATATATCAAATATGAAGGGAAGAGTTAGGTCAACATACAAACTATTGGTGGGAGATCAAGCATCTCTAAATACTTGCTGCTAGTGTGCTAAATAGGCTTGTGTACATAATGCTTTGATATATTTTACATTGTATAGATCACAGCTCATCAAAACAATCTCACAGGTTGTATCTGTCAAGATAATTAACACAATTCCTCTGTAGGAGATGTCTGAGATAAGTAGGAAAGACAGTCTCTTCCTTTGACATGGCATCAAAGGGGAAAACAATTCATGTTAAAATAAAATGTGAGTTATTTCAGTTTGATCATAGATATCTAACATGAAAATTGACCCCCCCTTTACACAATAAAACGAGCAATCCCTGCATGACTGACATACTCTCATGATAAGACTGAAAATAAACTTAGCAATTCTTTCAACATTTTTTGTATTGTCTTTGATTTTTTTCCTTGATATATTTGTGGTGCAAAGGAATAAATCTTGAAAGTAAAGCATCCCCTCCAGCAAAATATTTTACTGCATTTGCCTTGGAGAATTCTACTATAGGAGAGAGAAAGGGAAAAAAGAAAAGCCTTGCAGAGTATCTGGAACAGCTTCAAATTCAATAGGCTGTGAGATTTTCCTTTAAATGATCTTTCTAAATATAACAGTTCAATAGGTCAGTGGTCAATATGAATGTTATCTGCAAGCTGGAGCTATTAATTTCTGCAACACTGTTTCAGATGCCAAATGTTAACCTAATGCTTTATATACTCCAGCTTTCTCACACATATGTTTAAATGAACATTATACAAAAAGTATGGAGGAAGTGGTACTGGTGCTACCGTATTTAAAAGGAAATTTGCTTCTAAATCACATTACAGGATTAACATCATTTTTTTCTTTAAAAGGTCCTTTGAGGAGCTTGAATGGAAGGATGTTTCCAAAGGTGTGGTGAGGATTTGTACATCTTGAAAAAGGTGAAAGAGACAACACAACAAAGAATGCTCTACAGAATTTTAGTCTATGAGAAACTCCTAGTAAGACCTGACAAATGCACAGGAGGGTCCATGTAGTAAAAGGCTGAAAGCTTGTAGCAAAGAAAATGATGAATAAAAATTGTTTAAGGCCTGGCTGTTTCAGCTGCTCTATCCGGCGCAGTGCCAGGAGGAGCCTTGCTCTACTCTAGGCTTGTGGGACCAGGCTGGGGGCAATGCAGGACTGTGTCCCTGGGTTATTTCACATCTTCAGATGTATCTCATGGTAGTCCAGAGAAGTCCTGCAGTTCCTGTGGCAGTTACAGTTCTTGTAAATAAGACAAAGTGACATTTTTGTTTTCTCCAGCACCTCTGAACAAGGAAAGTCTATCATTCCCTACACAGTTCCAATGAGTTGAGGTTATCTGAGTGCACAGCACTAACTTGTGCAGGAAATGAGTATTTCCTGAGGGAACTGAGGCTGGGGAAGCTTGTTACGTGCTATGATTTGGGTAGACACTCTTATTTTATGTATTCAGTGGTGATGCAGGAAACCAGACAAAAGTTCTGGGAGAAGACATCATCACATAAGGGCATCATCTTCACAAAAGACATTTAAGGTAAGAAAGGCTTGCTTCTTGTTTACTGAAGTCAGATATGTTTCAAGTTAGAGCTGGTGAGTTAATTTTCAGTCACAATATTTGTGGTTGCAGTCAGGTCTTAAGTGCATTTTCTCACATATTCTAACACTGCAGAATTTAGGGGACTTTATTCTAGTTTTTATTTCTTTGTTTTGAGTGACAACTGGATTTAAGCAAGCTGCCACCTCCACGTTATTGCTTCAGATCTGCTTTCTTCTATGCATGCTGAGATCTTGGCCAATTTCTTTGCCATTTCTATTTTCTCCTGCCACCACCTCCTGTTTCAGCTGCTACATGCTCCAGCCTGTCAGTCAGTCATAGAATCATGGAACTGTTAAAGTTGGAAAAGACTTCTAAGATCATCCGTTCATACTGTCTACCTACCACCAATACTGCCCACTAATCCATGATGCATAGTACCATATCTACTCTTTGTTTAAACTCCTCCAGGTCTAATCACTCCACCCATCTTTGACGATGTCCTTTTACCCCAACTATTTCTCAACCCAGGAGATAACATTCTTTTCCATTATTAAGTTGTGATCTTTCCTTCACTCATTCACCTCCCCAGATTAAAATCTTGGGATTTTCACCATCTGCCAGTTTGATGGCCTTATCTGTCTTTGTGTGTTCCTAACTTTTATGCATGCAAACCTTGGCAGCGCTATTGTAGAAATACCTTCAACTTATACATCAGGTTTTGTTGTACTCTATGAATAGTGAAAGCTAATCAAAATCTAGTTCATTTTTTTTTAAGTCTGTTGTTTGCTTAAGTGGTCCTTAGGTTTGGGTAAATTAGTGTGAATGATTGATTTATTAATATCACTTTGTTTGTGCATGCCTAGAATTTATTTTTCTCACTATACACACCATGTACAAATTATAAATATAACCTAAATAATAATAGATTTACTGTTTTTACGATCAGTTTATGTCTCCATGTGATTCTAATAAGAAGAACCCAGGTTGGGAAAGAAGCCATGAAATTTTATTACGTCTGCACTCTAATCCTAATCCTTCAATGTAGAGCAAAATTCATCTATGCCAGAAAATGTCATATGGAAACCAGAGACTTTTATGTTTTTACTGCTGCTGTCCCAGATGGAGATATATATGTGAGCACTGCTGAGCTCAGAATTATGGTCCATGACCAGAAGTAACATTCATGGCACCAGAGGACCCTTCTCTTTAGAGAGGCAGGTTTAAAATGTTTATGCTTTGATTGAATGTATGTCTGATGATAGCTCCCAAGGATTGCACTGGCACTCAGGGAATCCTGGGAAGCAAACCTCTCTTCTGTTTTGGCCAAATTCTCCATAGCAAAAAAATATTGAATAAGGATGTTTTTCAGTCCTATACTGCTCATCATTTCTCCCAGGCACTTTTTACTTACCAAGCTCCTTGAGTTACATGATAACTTGTGGATTGCAATGTAAAGGTCTCAGTATTTCTTCCGTTTAGAGAATTATCATTCTTGTAAGTCATTGAAGTCATTCCCAAAATATGTTTAAACAAAATCCTTACTTAGTATTAAGCCCAAAATAAAAACAAAATGTTGAACAGTATTAGTAAATTAATTGAATCATTAAATTCTCCTGAATTTTTTTTAGGAGCTCCTTAAAATAGCCACAAATTTGATTTTCTATCTATAAGATTAAAGTGACCTTAGGGAAAGGTGTTTTCACTCTTAAAATCTATCCAGAAAAGAAGTTGAAAGATGTAAAAATGTTTTATATAGCATAAAAGCTGAGAAAGAAATCTACAAATGGAATCAATCTGCCTCACTCCTGCTACCTTAATCCAGCACCTTGAGAATCAATGTCTCAAGTCAATCTTTCCGGATGAGGTACTGATTGAGTTCCAGGCACTTCCACAGATAGAAGAAAAGTTGCCTTTGAAACTGAAGGGCCAGCCTCTTCAGAGGAGCAACTGTCTCTTAAGTAATTTGCTAAAAGAGCAATTTTCAGTCATGGCAGGCTGTGGAGAGCTAGATATCCAGGATGTGGTTGGGAACTCAGCAACATAAACCCCTGTCAGTGGTTTATGGGCCAGTTTGGCCCAGTTCCATGATGAATGGGATGGGGGACCCACAGAACCATTCCCCAGGAAAGGGAGAAAAGGGAGAGGGTAGGAAGATGGGCCTAAAAACAAAACAGCGGCAATGATCTGAGGAAGAAAGCTACTTTACTAAGTAAGATATCAGAGTACAAACTAATACAGTAGAGTACAATATATTTGGAATTGAAGCTAATTAATCAAATAAAATGAGAGAAAGTGTCTGAAACTGAAGGCCTTATGCTAAAGCTGAAGGTGAGACAGCTAAAGAACCTCTACTACTGAGATGACCACCAAAAGAGAGGAAGTCTGGAGACTTGCATACAGTTTTATCTGTCCCTTGGAGTGGAAAATGGGAATGCAAAGTCCCCTGTGTTATGTAATTCTTCTCTTCTGAGAATGAGGTACCTGGAAATTCATCAGTCCATGGAGCTGGAGCATTAACTCTTTAACTCGCAGTGCCTTACATGATGTTATGATGTACCAATAACAAAAAAAATCCCAAAGCCTTCAGACAGTTGAAATTGGCAATGACTTTGTGAGAGAATTGTGTGAGTAAATAGCAGTGTTAATCAACATTTCTCTATTATCTGTAATGTCACTTCTGATCAATTTGACTCTCTCATAATGAAATTATTATAAATGTTACTACTTTTTGGAAGTTCAATGCTGCAACTATTAATAAGGCTGTTTACCTGTAGGAAAGAAATAGCAAAAAATTCTGGGAAAGGAAAAGAGATGTATCTTGTGCGTCCTAAGGTACCCATGTCAACAACTGCTTGCTCAGTAACAGATGCACGTGTTTCTGATTCATTAAAGCTTTGTATTTCAGTTATAAATTGCTGGTAGACAGCACTTTGGGAGATATGTGACTATCCTGTAGTTTTTCTTTACTACATTTTGCACAGATCCACCTCATGCTAGAGTACATTCCTCAGGGACTGTGGATTGTGGGTGTCACTTGAAAAATATTTACATCTGCAGTGAAATTACAATGGTTGCAGAAACTCCACTGCGGTACCATTTTTCAAGAAAAGCTGCATTTAAGTGTCTTTCTTTAGAAGAACTTTGGAAGACCAGTACTCACATTTTCCAATGGTGCTAAAATCAAATTTTGCTAATGCATTTCAATCTCTCTCTAGGGTGGGACAGGCTTACAAAAGAAAATGAATCATTAAAAATTTACTTTTTCTGGAGAATAATCTTCACATTATCTGTAGAGATTGGGGTATTCTGACACGATCTTGGCATCTGAGTTGATGTGTTCTCTGCAGGGATAGATAGGTGTCATTTGTGTAGACAGTACTCAAAATAGTTGGAATTTAATTTTTAACACTGGCTGATTGCACTAGATGTGCTGTAAAAGTAATCTTTATGTTGGCCAAATGCAGAACCATTTGAGCAACATCACTCTCCTCAAATAGCACACCCTGCCCTCCCAGGAGACCAAAATAAGCCAAACAAATAGCAGGGAGACAGGAAAATGTTTTTATTTTTTTGTGCTGCTCAACCCTGCCTACCAGGAAGATTCATTTGTGAAATGCATTGTCCAGCTGACTGCTTATTTTCTTTCTCCTCATGATTTGTGGGAAAAGGAGACAGCCCGTGCTTCGCCTTACCTGTATGTCCACACATTCCTGATGTGGACAAGGTAACATGAAGCTGGGTACAGCTGAGGAAGTCTTTGAATAAGAACTGTTTATTTCATTAGCAAAACAAAGGAAATCCCTCCAGAGTTTGACTCAGTCCTACTCAAAGAGAACAAAGACCACAAAAACCTCTATGGCTGAAAAAATGCTGTGTTGGCTGCCAAGTCAGGCATTAAGAAGCTACTAAATGAAGCTACTAAATGAAGTCTTTCTTAATATAGGTTTTACATGCAGGTAATTGGGATTTAACTTTCAAATGAATAAATTCAATTGAGAATGAAAAGTATTATTATTTTCGTTATCCCGTTATAATAATATTTTGCTCAATAACATTTTCTGATTCAGAGCACAGGATATGCTGTGGTCCAGGTTACCCAGGTAAAATGTTACATGGAGGATCTTGGCCAGAAGCACGATCTGTAGCAGAAGTTGTCCTAGTGACTTGAAGCTATCTGATAATACAAGAATACACACTCCAGAAAAGCCAGGGCAAAAACTAAGGATGTTTTCTTCAGAGCAAGGTTTGAATGCTTTTCAGTGATTTCTTAGTATTTTATAATAATACTGTAGTAGTTCCATTAAATAGTTTTGTATGATCTGATCAAGCACCTGAACAGAACCACCTTGTATCGTTCTAGCTATCATAGATATTCCAGGAGATATCAAAGTGAGATTAATGCAGATGGTCCGGGATAAGTGGAACATTTGAGCCCTTCTGCAACAACCAGATAAAAACTGAAATGTCCTCAGGATCTTTGGTTGTGGACTACACTGTTAATCTGATGATTGCTGTTCTACTACTTCATGAAAAAAGTAAGTGAATGGAAAAAGCTACTGTGAACAGTTTAATTTTTGTTTTAAGGAAAGCAGTTTATGATGTGATCAGTTTTGATGAGGAAAGGGCTGACTTCATCAGGCTGAGAGCACCTAAGGGTTTTAAGTCAAGCCTTTATATATGAGCTCCTATTGCGCACTGCAAACAAGATCAGTACAATGTCTTCATTTTCCTTTGTTTGCCCTCACAGTAATCCAGGCTGCAGTTTCAAGAGGAGTCTGCTCTGCCCATCAAATAGTCCCCAGCAAGTAGTGACAGTCACTGTGTCAGAATACGTTGGACTGAGTTTACATACAACTTGCCTCTCTCTTGATTTTGATGATAATATTAGTATTTTTTGTTTTCTCAAATTCTCTTTTTAACTGTGACAATTTATCTTAATATGAACAAGAAAAGAACACAAAGTGTTTTTTTTAAAACATTTACTAGGATGTGTTTGAATTAATTTTATTCCCATTAGTTTCCTGGACATAAGTTTCAACTAAATTTAAAATCAAGATAAAAATATTTCTTGGATGTTAGAATTAGGATTGTAAAACGATTTCATTGAGATAACAGCATCCAGTCTCAATTTCAAATTTTCAGACTAACCAAAATATTGAAAAAAATGTTTCAAGAGCAGGAGGAGGATTCTTTCCAAGTAACAGAAATTGAGCAAACAAATTTATTTTTCTGTGCTCATAACCATGTTTTGTGCGCTAAGTTCTTGTTTTCTCACAAGCAGAGCAGAAGTAAAATTGCCCAACATGTTTAAATGAGCCACATAGCATTTCCAATGATATCATTTTGCTTTCAGTCAGGTTTTAGATCAATTTAACTAGCACCAATCAAGACTGGGAATAGCGTATCCTCCAAGAACTGGAAAACATTGATTTATTTTATATGTCCAATTAGTTCTGTAAATTAAGTAACTGTATTCAGGTATCTAATTCAATATTGCTCTTTTCAAAGGTGAAGAACCTGTATAAAACTGGTGAGAATATGATGTTAATTGTAGAGGGCCTGTATTAAAGTGATTGAAAACCACTGGAAAGGCTGCCACTGACACTGGCAGGCTTTGGGGCAAGTTTGTTGCAGATGTTTATCTTTTAACAGAAATCAATCCAGTGGGATTTTGTTGTTGTTATTTTGTTTTGTTTTGTTTTGTTTGTTTGTTGTCGTTTGTCTGTTTTTGGTTTGTTTAACTCCGTGGAAATATTTTGGCTGGTTTTGTTTGTCTGTATGCTTTAGATGGAACCGTGGCTTGCCTGTCTCATTAAGTGGCTGAACAAAGTCGACATCAAACAATTATGCTGTAACAAGAGTCAGTGTCAGAGGTTTAAGTATGTATTGCACCTTAAACATTTGGTTTTCCCTTTGGGGATCACTTGTGGGGTTTTGTCAATGTAAAAATATGCATCCAGCAGCAGATCAAGCCAATCAGCCTCCTCTGTGCCAGGCCGAGCACAAGCAATTAGCAGCGCGGCGCTCACGCCTCGAATGCCGGGGCGTGCTGCTGGAGGCCCCATCCCAGGCTGATTGCTCAGAGCTGCGCTGCTGCTCATAATGCAAATTGTGTCTGGTCCCTCGGCAATCGGGATCAGTGCTGCCTCGTCTGTCCACTCGCTGCTCGTGGCCCCTCTATGCTGCGATAATGGTTTTGGTGGGCAATCAGGGAAGATGCCTCCTTGACTCATCTCTCATAATAGATTGTCCTCCTCAGGCAAAATTGAATAACCCCCGACATGGCCTGGAGGCAAGCACTACGAATTCAATAAGTCTGCAGGGTCAACGTCCTGTCATTTTTGGCAAGCAAGTAATTATTCTGCACTAACATTCAGTAATAGAAGTAGGAAACTGCTGGCGACACCTTCCTCTGTAGCCAGAATAGCCACCTTAATAGGATATGCCTCTAATAAGTAATTCTGCCTCATTCTGTTGTCCCCTGCCTTCAAGTTTGCTTTTCATGCACATTTCATATACGAATTCTGCAGAGGCATTTTACCAACAGCATCTGTGGGAAAGTTTAACAACTTCTCTGTCTGTTGTTTAATATTTTCCACTTTTATGGGTTACAGTTGTGCTGTCTATTTGCTTTTACTGATTTGTGAAAGATTTATTATAAACCAAATACAGCTGTTCTCCCCTTTCATAAACTGAAACTATTTTGGCAAAACCTATTTTCCACTATGAAAATAAAGTTTAAATTGCTTCCCTCACCCAGCTTTCCAAGCATGAGCATCCAGTTGTTATTTAGTGGTGCAGAATATGTGCCAGAGTGGTTGCAGACTCACTCAGGGAAAAGAAAATGCCTATGCTTCAAAAATAAATAGCAGAATAGTTTTTTCTCTCTCCCCGTCTTTTCCAAGGCACTTAATATTATTATCTGTTGTTCTCAATAATTATAAATTATAATATAAAATCTCACCTGCAGATACAAGCTATTTTTTAAATTTTGACATTGCATTTATGCCAAAGAACTGAACACCTTATGCTTAGGTATTTGACCTTTACCTTACATACTAATATTATTTTCAGTTTTGTATCATACTTAAATATTTGGTCACGGAGCTTACAATAGAAGGACACACATTTCACTGTGTCAGTTTCCACTGTCAAAACTTGAAGACTGTACTCCCTGTCATTTTGAAATGATAATAAGTTTTAAAGGACTCAAGACTACTTTGTTGACAGATTAAATGTCTTTTCACCTTTCCTAATCTGATGAAGTTATAATTCCACACTTTTTAAAAGAAGTAAGAAAGAGAAGTACAGAGACCCTCTGCTAATTCCAGTGCCTCGGTACAAATTGTTTGAGATTTTTCTCCTGTTTTTTTTTTTTTTTTTTCTTCTAGAATTGTTTTACTGCATGGAAACTATTGCTTTATTCATTGGAAAAAAGCTTTATCTCTTTTCTCTTGAGAACAGTTCACATGGAGTAATGAAGATCCTTGTATAATGGCAGAATAAGCACTTTCTATGACTGATTGATGATCGATTATTGCAGGGCTGTCTCCCTGTAGCTGCTCATCACTGTGCTTTTTGATGAGCAGCACTCATTCCCAACATAATTCTTTTGATCTCTACTGCTTTTGAGTACTAGCTGGCCCAAACCTTCAGTTATTATTGCTTGTGTTCAGCTGCTAGTGTTCATTTAGAGCATAAAAACATCCTGGGCTACTAATTGACCCAATTTTTCTGAAATGCATATCATTATTGGTACTCCTTACTGTCTTTGCAGCAACAGAGATCGTTTTTAACTTCCTTCCATGCTTTAAAATGCCATTTGTAATACAGCTTCAATACAATCTAATTTACTGTTGGAATGTTCTCATTGAGAGGAGAACATCCTCGCGTTGACAACCCAGCATAAGATCCATCTCCACTTGTTCCTTTGCCAGCTGAGCTTCATAAAGCACACTGCTTTGGCCTTTGGCTCATGAAAAGTGATATTTTTTGTTGGTACAAAGTTACTTTTTCTTGTTTTCCAGTCAAAGCTCCTAAGGCTCCCAGTGTTTGCACTAAAAACTTTCAAATTTTAATATTTGAACAAGGAAAAAAATGTATCTCTGTATGTCAAAAGAGAAATGGTTTTCTACAGATCTGAACTATGGGGAAATGCAACAAAAGAGAAGTGTAATAGATGGAAACAGAATCATGAGATTGTTCTGAACTACTGTGATCACTCTTTTATGCACAGCTCCATGTACGTCCCTTGGGCCCCTCTGCAGTATGTGATCCAAAAGCCATTAAGTTTTAGTCAGGGCAACATATAGATTTCAATTTCTTCTCAAAAACCATAGACATGAGAAGACCTAAAGAAAGAAATACACTTTCCTTAGTGCAGAGGCTCTCTACATAAAATTATCATCATTGTCAGTGACCAGAAAAAATGTCTATTTAAAATGCATGAGCCTTGCTGATCATTTCCAGCTTTACCTAACAGCAATATAATTAAGTTCTAAATTATTGGTTGATGATTTTAATGAAATGATCTCAATTTCTGAAGAAGTGTTCCACTATTTGTATGCAATACAAACCTGCATGTTCCTGTACTCATAAGTTATGTCAGTCTCTGTCATTTCTTTTAAAAAGCATAATGTGAACTAAGACAAAGCTAAAAAATATTTGGCAGTTGTAAAGCACATAGAAATTGAAAACAAATCTTATAAACAGGCACCAAAATTATTGCTCCAGCATTCTTACATTTCTAATCTGGTCTTTCTAGAGCCTGCCGAACTCATATGGACGTGTACTACATTTTCCCCCAGGCTCCTGGAGGTATTTAGTTCTAAATCACTTTAAATATGACAGAAAAACTAGTATCTGATCCTGTCAGTGCTTATTGCTGTACATGACTTTATGTACCAAATTTTCTCATAGATAAATGAATGTGTGTACAGTGCTTTGCAATACCTAGATGCTTAGAGTTGGCCTGAAGTGGCTACTCAGGTGGAAAGGATACACATCAGTCTTACACTTTTACAAAGATTCTTAAATTTGAGCACAGTGCACTGGATTATTTTTACATAAATTTCACACAGGCATGGCTGAATAAAAAGCTAAACTTTACACAGAGTGTTTTTTAGCTAACAGTAAGTGCACAGATGTTACCAACAGTAGCAAAATGCTTTTTTATTATTATTAGAGAATGAAGAAAATAGGCTTGTAAAAACTGTACTTTATCATTTGTTGGCACAAAGTTCCAAGCCTTCTTGTCCTTCTCTCCCAGCTGTCTTTCCTTACTTTGGCTTTTATTTAATTCAAAATTCCTGCTGTTTCTTAAATGTGTGTTTGTACATTAACTATTAATGTCTTTTTGAATTGTTTGGGTTTGCTTCTACTTTTTTTTTTAAATCATATTAATGCTACTGTGAAACCCTCCACTTTAAAACATAAAGGCAATACATTCTTCCAGAAATCTGTTATTGATCCTGATTTTCTTTCTGTTTTCATTTTTCACTAAATTTTTGTAATAGCTGTATACACTCGGTGGAAGAATAAGCCTGAAATCTTCAAAATTCACACATTCAGAGTGCAGTTCCACAGGGCTTTGTCACAAAAAATCTCTAAATGTATCCTCCAAGAAGCAGATATTGTAGACACAGCAAGCTCCAAGGTAAGAAGCAGAGATAAAGGTGCCAATAAAGTTGAGGCAGGCATTCAAAGCCAAGTGCTCATCTGTCTCCAACCCTCTTGTGTGGGCACAAATGAGAGGGCCAGAGACACATCTGCATCACTCAACTTCCTTGCTTAAGGGGATGCTGGTCTGAAGTGTATTATTATTCTCTGGCATAGAGTTTTTTTCTCGCAGATGTACCTGGGTGGTTACACAGCTGTTTATTTCCCATTGATGTCAGAGATGAAGAGGTGAAAAGCAATAAAAGTGAGCTAGTTATGCACTGAGACATTCTCTGCCATAAAGAAGTGATTGCAGAAAGATGCCTTTTCCTTGACTTGCAAATGGAATTCATATAAAGAGGAGTAAATATAAATATAAAAACTATTACTGTAGCTTGTATTACATTTAACTATATTGGCAGCTGGGGTAAGCAGTGCTATTCATGACTGAGGGCCAAAGTAGTCACTAGCGGGCAACAATTTCCTGACTTTATATTATTATTTCTGTCTGACATGCTTTGTCTCATCTGCATGTCTTCCTCTCATTTCCTACTACTGTTTCTTATCCTCCTTGCTTTTAGCTCTTGCTTGTTTGTTTTGGTTGTGAGTTTTTTGATTTGGTGGCTTTTATTGACCTGGATTAGCTTGAAGCATAAAAAAATAAAAAATATCACCTTAAGGCATGTTTTTTGTTTCACTTTGTTCTGTTTTTTCTGCCCCCACCCATACTTCTTTGCCATTGTTAGTGCTTCTTTTTTTTTTAATGCAGAAAATTGCAATGAAGCATATTTAGTATTAATTATTTAAAGCCTTCTTAGATTCTCTTATTGACAATCTTGTTATTATTCTTGTTTCTTATTGTTAGCTTTGTTTATTTCTGCTAACTTCATTAATCAGAGACCAGGCATGGGCCTGGACCCTGCTTCACTGCTTGCTGTACTGAAGAAGAACAAAAGATAAAACTCTACAGCCAAGCATTTCCAGTAGCCAAGTACCTGAAAAGAAAACCAAACAGATGGGTGCAGACAGAAGGACAACGGGGGAACAAGGATCGTCACTCTGTGAGCAGTAGATCACACCTGCAAGGGGGATTTTAAGGATAGATTGGAAGGAGGTTAAGGAAGTAGTTTCACAGGTATTTATGTGTAACTATAATGAACAGTACAGCAGAAAGTATGAAGATTTGTATCTTTGTGTCCAACAAAGTGACAGAGACTGGAACTGAAAGCAGGCTGAAGACACTACAGGAAAGGGCAATGCTCAGAGAACACAGCCATTGGGAAAGCAATGAGCTAGGAAGATGTTCTTAGCAGCAAATGAGAGAGATAACTGTAATTTACCATAAGGTACAGGAACTGACCCTGACAAAGGTGGAAAAATTACTGCTATCCCTATTTTACACCAGTTTTGGAATAGAAAAAATAATACCAAACCAAAACAGCTAAATGGCATAAGGTGTTTGGCAGTATTTGGCATCCTCACCATGCTTTTTCTTTTTCATTTCCTTTCTGCACATCCTCAATCCTTTCCTTGGTGAACTTTCCTCTGTAACTGATTCATCGACATCACATTTCATCAACCTGTTAAAGACGGTTAAAGTTTTTCCACATCCTTGTCTTGAACCAAAGATGAAAAGGAAATGTTCAGAAAGTACTTTTGGAGCTTATTTAGGCTCCTAACAATCTTTTGGTAAAGAAGTGAATATTTGGAAACTGTAACTAAAGGTAAGTAAAGCAGAAGGATATAAAATGCGATGACATCACTGCAAAGTGACAGCCTCTGCTCTCTGGCTCCCTTCTATGCCATGATGCTCCTGTCACTGCCTCCTGATGGAAATAAGGTAAGGTAGCAATCAGCTAGGAGCCATGCAGTTAACTGGGATAACAGATACTCTCCCTTTTATTGAGACACCTGATTTCAGTTGAAATGAGTGCAGTGTAGATATTCAATCGTATGACCAATCACAGCAGGTCAAGAGAACTACCGTGATTCCCAAATCAACAATTTCTGTGTGAGAAGAAACAGTTGCAGTAAAAGTTACTCATAAAAAGAATTAGCAAGTTGACTGTGGGAAAAAGAGCAGAGTACATAGGAGCGATGTCAAAGTCTCGTGATGATCTTATTTTTAAAGCTGTACCCAGCAGCACACAATAGATTTCTACTGACAGATTTGCCCACTAATTTCTACAAAAATACTTCAGTGTGGTTTTTCAGTCACAGTGTGGATTCTTGTGCCTTCTTTAAAAATAAAAGTACAACAACATTAATGGTGAAAAAAATGACAAGGGATTGACATTACAGACATATATCCAAGTTACCCATGCAAGTACATAGTGATTATAGACTTCATTTGTGGGAAAAGGGGGCGGTCACTGTATGCAATATTGTGATTAAAGCATCTGTTACTAGTCTGTTAATTTTTTTTGAAATGTAATTGTAGTGTACATGATCTGCATGATTTCTACTTCTCTCAGATTCTCAGGCTAAGATGGATGTGATGCCTTTTGAGATTCAGCCTGGAATGCAGATTCAGCAACATGGAAGCTGGAAGAAGAATAAATGGTAATTCAGATATTGGAAAATGTCTAATCTGGAACTGGTGTGGTATGACTGAGTGCATACAGGGCTGGGCTCAGCTTACTGATCTTTCACTTACGCAAAGCCTTCTTTTGGTCCATAGTAACTGAACTATGTTTGATTCTTTGCTTTCAAGTTCTGGTCTAAAATGAGGATCAGTTGTTCTCCAACAGTATAAAATTAACCCTGTGTCTTCTTAGAAATAACAAACAAACAAACAAACAAATAAGCCAGTATAACACAAATATAATTTAATTTTTACAGATAGGGAAGAGTTGTCTTGCTTCCAGACAGAGCCTCCAGCTCATCTGTTTTGCCTTTCCCTCTGCTGCCTAATCTCGCAGAAAAGTATCCTGGCTTGTATGTCTCATTCTGATGGCAGAGATCTCACTTTTCCTCCTTTACATGCTGGTGTGGTTTTTAGTTGCTTGTTTTGGTTGTTTGTTTGACAGCTTATTCAGTGGATTGATATTTTTTGCTGTGTGCTTTATTTATGCAGTTCTCTATTGGGGTCTGGAAAGGATTTCCCATAATGGTAGATTGGCTGGTCAGACTGGATTTTTCAGATTCCTCATAGCTGTGGTACTAAATGTTAGTGATTAAGTATAACCTTATGTCAGATATCAATAACAGTAACCAAGGCTGGTTCAATAATATGTCTAGGGGACCCTTCCTAAAATAAATAAAACATATGGCTCAAGCCCATACCTAAAGCTCCCAGGCTTTAGCGACTTAAAATTTAAGCCCCGCAGTCACCTTTACAGGTATTTTTTTCCCCACTCTCTCTTGGGAATATGAAACCACAGGCACACAGCATAACACAGATATTTATATTAAAAATGAAATGAAGTAAACCTTGAATAATGTGGTGTAGGCTATACCAGCCTCTGATCTGCAATTATTACTTGCCCTTCTCACTGAGATGTGGTCAGTATTTTTTGCATCTGCCACCCACTCCTCCCCTCATGGTTAATTTAAATAAGTTTTGGGACACCCGACCAGACTTTATGGGCTGTCCTGCAGCCCATGAGGTCTGCTGATGTCTGGGAAATCCCTACCAGTTCCCACAGCACAGTGTCCAGACTCAGTCTTCATGGTCTGGCTGCTGTCAAGCAGTCCTCCAGCATCCTTCGTGGCTACAAAACTCAGAAAGCATGCGAACGTGTATATTATGCATTTTGTTTGCAGAAACAAGTCCTCAAAATGTAGCAAACCTCAGAATTAAGGTTTTCCTGTGTGTCTCCAGAAAGGTAGTGTCTTCAAGCATATGAATGTGCACTGCTTTTTTTACAGGCTTCCCTTTTAGTGAACTGACTTGAATATCACAGTGCAGAGTTGTCAAAAAGCTGCTTACAGTGAATCCTCTTTCTATGAATGTGTCTGTAGAAAGTGAAAGCATCTGGTGTTTCTAGTGTTCTGGAACACAGCTAACAACTCAATTAAGGTAATTAAAAGGAGCTTTTTTGTATGCTGATTGGTCTTTGTATTGAAGTTACATTGATTTCTGTTGTGGTAAATTGTACAAAAAAGGGAAAACAAGTAGGACAGCCATTGTAAACATACTCTGATCAATTAACAGCATAATAATAAGCAGAATAACTGTAAAGGAGTAATTAGAATATTAGAATAAACATTACCTATTGTTGTGAACAGCCTTACTCCTTCCTTTCTGCTTGACAGACATGATGGCTCCATGTACAAGAAGACTGTAAAGCACTGCCTGGTGCCCCACATTTACCCATAACGATGTCATATGTGGCATTTCTGACAGTAAGCCATATGACTAATTCACTGTTAAATGCTGTTAATCTCATATCTTAAAGGTTTCCTAAGCCTAGTTACTATTTTGTATAATATACATAAATGTAAATATAAGTATATAGCCAGAGGGAATTTTGCATTGTATCTACTTATTTTAAAATAAACTTACTGTTATGGTTTGTATATACCTAAAAAATACACTTTCACACATTTGGATATAGCTCTTGAAAACGTATCTACTACACTGGACACCTAAGAAGTATTTTCAGTGAGATTTATTTATTTATTTGCATATACTGTAAAAAGGAAAAGCTATTGTCATTCTATATAAACATATTGTGATTTTTAAATGTTCCTGCTTGCTTTTTGATTTGCTTCTCTGTGTTGACTTGCAGTTACCCTCCAGACCTTTACTGAAGAGCGAATTTGCAAACTTATTTATATGTGTTGGCAACATCACCATCATAAATTGCTGAAGCCATTGAAAAACAATAAGTGGAACCTGCTTCAAGAGGAACTAGTGCCTCTCATTGGTATTACCACTTTCAAGATGACAGGAGACCTCAAGAGGCTGAAGAGTTCTTCGTTGTGTGAGTTTGTGATTAATAGATGGTTTGACGGGGCGAGCGCTCACCACCTAGGGAAAATGAAGCATCTTTGAGCTCAATACCCTTTGTGACTCATTGTTCTGTAGGTTATTGTTATGCTGCCTATGGAGACCTCTTCTACAGTTTGCATCCACAGACAACATGCGATCAGCAAAATCTTCCTAGTTTTACTGTTATTGATCGGCTGCCATTCTGAACTGTGGCTAATTTGCTTGTTAGAAGTAATTTTAAAAGGTAATTACAATTTTATAGTCTTCCCAACTCTCATATGTTTATTTCTTGCCTAATTAGAAGTTACAGTCTTAGCAGTGGAAGGCTTACATTTTAGCTAATGAGGGACACTTTGTTTCCTGATTTTTCATTTCACTCTTAATCTGCAGATTACTCCGATATTTGGAGATAGTTGAAAAAATCACTAAGATTTTTTTATTTACATACCCAACTCATACAAGGTTGGAAATAACATAGCAGCTTTCCAGTGGTATACAAGCGCACACACTCTTGTGTGTGCTCAGCAAAGCAACACCTTGTGAAGGGTTTTATACTAGCAGATATCACAGGCTGAGGCCATCATTAGAGTTTCCCTATTTCTCCATGGCATCATGAAAGCATGAGATTAAAATTGGAAGAAGTGTGATGGCCAAATTAATGCATTTTAAGTTGAATTAAACTCATCTGAATATCTGATGTGAATCTGTCTAAATCCTCAATTTTAAAGTGGAGTTATAATTTTCATTGCATTTACATCTGTCAGGGAGGTGAAGAACTGTTTGATTTAAGTATGACTAGAAATATACAGAAGTGAAACACATTTGGTGATGGAACTGAGGGGGATTGCTGAAGGAATTTGTTCAGATTTAACCCTTGTCTGAGGCTCAGTCAGCCCCAGTGTAAATGCACAGCTGCTTATTCAATCTGCAGGGGCAGAGGCACTGCCCGTGGTTTACAAGAGAGACAGGGTGTGATTAAAATGTTTAACTCATACCAGCGGGATTCAGTTTAGGAGGGAGAGATCTGACTGGTGGCATATTTAGCTGTCTTTCACAAAACACCAGTTCCAACGTCTAATCCCAAACACAGTGGAAACTAGAGCCATCCAATTTTAAAAGTTATCTAATTTTATTATTATTAAAAAAAATCAGTCTGAGTTGTACCTGATATTTGGAGGCATATGTATATCACTGCATTTCTTTAGTCTCTACACCTGGTACCCTTCTTTGCACAGTGTCACAGTTTGTGCCTGTGCCAGGAGTGCAGGAGGTGATCGGCACTGTTCCCATGCACCAGTGGCTCCATATAATGCATCCCAATTGTTTCTTCTCTTCAAGATCCTCCTGGAATCACATGCTGGGTATGCTTGAAAGCTACAGTCTTCAGATGAAAAGCCATGTATTTATCCTAGTCATTACTGCTGAAACCTCACTCAGTGCTGCCCCTAGATGCAATTATCCACTGATTCATCATGAAATAGTAAACTTTGCTTGCTGTGGAGCAAAAACAAATCATTGCGCTGGATAGAGTTGCAGATGGCTGAAGCCCAATTTGGAAAGAAGTGATGATCTCAGTGACCTGCCTGAGCACCGTTTTATGTGGAGTTTGCACTAACTACCAGTGATAACAAATGGAATTACTCTAGCCCATTGTAATACAAGGAAGACTAGAATTATCCACAGAAATGCCAGACTGGGGATTCTTGCAGGAGGAGGAAGGAGAGAACGGGAGGGGAGGGGATGAAAGGTCCTTGAAGGCTAAATGGAAACCTTACAATCTGCTCTGCTGAGCGTGTGGGTCAGGGCAGTACAGTACCCCAGGCTTTTGCTGCACTTGTACTAGGAACTGACCATGACTCCTTTGTCAGATGTTAGGTTTTTTGTTCCTGTTTTGGTGTTGCCTTGATAAGTGCTAATAGAACACTTAAAATACATGGAATAGTATGGTTTCTCAGATTTTAGATACGCATTTTGCATGATCCCAAATTTCTAAACAATTTTTACAGATTCAGCTATTCAGTTCTCATTAAAATCAGTGAGTCAAAGGACATGTAACATGATGGTAGTCTTACACTAAATAGCTCCAGGACAAATTTTATGCATGGAACCTACACAGGTGTTTTTGAGATCGAGATAACCTTCCTCTTTTAAACAACGGCAGCAAACATTCTTGGCTTCGTATCTGATTTAATGAGACACAACATAGGTTGATTTAATTGTGTATCCTACAGATAACTGACTCTTCAACATAACAAGGTGCAGTTTCCAGTAATAGATGTTAGAACACCCTTTGATTGCCTTTTGGCCTGACTCACATCCCAAAGGGCCTATGGGCTCTAATGGATAGGAGGAAGACTTCTGGGTGAAGCCCTTATAAAGGACATGGGTCTATTGAGGAAAGCTCCGTGGAGGGTGGAAAACAGGGAAGCATGGAAGAGATTCATAAGAAACTGCCAGGAGTATAATCCAGCATCTGTAAATGTTCGAAGTCTAATCCTACCCCAGCAAAATCAATAGGATATTGTCTGGATGAATAATAACCAGACCGATGATATTATGCTGATTCAGAGAATACTACAAGAAACAAAGTCAAAAGGATTTTTCGCATCAGTGCATTAGCACTGATGTTTTCAAATACAAAATTGTTATGAATAGATTCAGCAAAGCTAATAGTTTCTGGATCTTGTTTATTCTGATTGAGATACACAAACTATCTTACAGAAAGATTTAGGTAAAAAGAAAGCACATAATATCTAAAATGAACCTTTTCACACCTGTACATAATGTTTGCATTAACTCTGTACTGTATAATCCACAGACTTTCATGCCTGTGTGACTGTAATTCCTATTTATTTACATGTGGGATGATGTCTTCTAATTTTCAAATCCTCTGATGGACTTCAGTAAACCACTTGTTGAACCTTATTCACTTACTGCCTCTATGAATTTCAAAGGTAGATCAGAACAATTCCAATTTCTGAGGAAAAGAGGTTTGATATTGCAATTTTGTGAAACCTTATAGAGGTTATCCAAATCCACAAATGTCAGTCCACATCTAATTTCCCCAAAGTTCAAAGAGAGACTCAGATCCACTGCCTAGAACCCATCTGCTCAAAATCCAGGCTGGTCTTTTATTCATCTCACACCCCATAAATGTAAGTCACAGCGGCAATTTCAATGTACTCAAGTTATGTATAATTGGTTACTAAAGCTGCCTGCCACTGAAAACAAGCACGTTAAATTCAGACATAAAATTTCTTATGGCTGATACCCATTTACATGTGTTGTTTTTAAAAAAGCAATTATTTCTCTCATAGAAACAGTGCTGATGTTGGTTTCCATTCCAGCATGGCTAATAAAATAAAAGCATTTTTAAAAGTCCGGGTCATTAACCTGTCAGGAAATCTATAAGTAGCATCTCTTCTTGTAGACCAGGTTTAAGAAGAATTAAAACTGAAACCTTCATAATGACTTTCTAAGTCTATGAGTATTTAGAAAAAAAAAAAAAAAAGTAAAAGAAGTGTGCAGGGAAGAAGTAATTTTAGGCACTAGCATGAAAAACAGTATTTTTGGTGTCACTATGTAGTTATCAGTAGCTATCAAAATAATAATAGTAAAGGATATTAAAACTACTGGGAAAACTTATCTCACAAATGCTGTACATGTTTTGTAAAAGATGTATTAATCTCATCTCACAGGAGCTGTCACTGTTACAACTAACCCTGGAGCTGTAAAACAAGCTGTAAAATGGATTTTATTCTAGAATATTACAAGTTCTGTCATTATGGGAAAGATTAACGACACAGGCTGATGGAGGTCTACTGCTCTTAGAGATGCAAGGATGTCTAAGACAAGAAATGACTTTGTAATTATAACAGTCTTAGTGGAAATAAAAGGGCAAAAAGGGAGCATGTTGAAATAATTATGAGTAATAGAGAAATGAATGCTTTAAGCAAGGTAGTAGCTAGATAATTTAATGGGGACAGGTTACAGAAAGGGTTACATCCAAAGTAACTTAGCTGCTTTAATGCTGGAAGAAAGTTAGAACGTGCTGCTATCCAGCTGTGTGATAAGCTAGAACACTGCTTCATCTGTGAGATTTCTCTTCGGAGCTCTTAGCAGGATTTTTGTACAGGATCTGTTCTGTTGTCATCTGTGCTTTTGGAAGATAAACTCCAATGTACTCATGTGAAGACAATGCCTAGATTTAGGAAGAAACATGATTTTCTGCCCATTTTCTTTGCAGGCTGAAGCCCAGTGTGTTATTTGCATATGCAACATGTCTTGATTGTTTGAATTGTTTTTCCCTGATGTTGAGTTCCTCAATTTTCAACTGTGTGGCAAAGTGAGTACCTAGCTATTCTTTCTTTCACTTACAATTGCTTAAATCAGGAATGCAAGTCTGGAAATCAGTTTAACCAATTGGCAAATGAAATTGGACGCTGTATTGCCAGCCTTGAACCTTGCCCCCCCAAAATGAGTGAGATTTTTTTTCTTTGACTTCAGCGAGTGGCAGCAACAATGCTGCAAATGAGTAGGAAGTGAAGAAAATATAAATTTTTCTATTACTTGTTAGAAACTGCAAGCCAAACTTCACAGTCTTCTGCTGTCAATGCATTCCTTCTCATTGTTTCTCCAACACTGTCTCTTCAATTCCTGTTAGGGAGACATGTTAGAAGAGAGAGTGGAGAAAGAAGCAATGTGGAACTATTGATAAACTAGTGCTACAACTTAGTTAACTTTGTGTATATTTTAACAAAGTTTCAGTTCTTCATTTGCTTTATACCAGAAACACAGGCAGGAGTAGGATTAAGTATGGAGTGCTGTTTTATCTCTGTTTAACCATACAGTTGACATTCATGTGTTAGTCCTCTCTCTCTAATTTAAGTTTTTCTTAAGTCTTCAGGAAAAAAAAAAAAAAAGTGCCTTGATATAATGAAACTGATCTTCAGGTCAGTTGAATTAATCAGGTAGTGAGATGAACTGTGAACTGGCTGAAGGAAAGAAGACAGAGAGTTGTGGTCAATGTGACGGAGTCTAGTTGGAGGCCTGTGTCTAGTGGAGTCCCTCAGAAGTCAGTACTGAGACCAGTACTATTCAGTATATTCATCAATGACTTGGATGGGGGAATAGAGTGCTCTGTCAGCAAGTTTGCTGATGACACAAAACTGGGAGGAGTGACTGACATGCCAGAAGGCTGTGCTGCCATTCAACAAGGCTTAGACAGGCTGGAGAGTTGGGCTGGGAGAAATTTAATGAAATGTAACAAGGGAAAGTGTAGAGTTTTGCATCTGGGCAAGAATAAACCCAGGTACTGGTATAGGCTGGGGACTGACCTGTTGGAGAGCAGTGTAGGGGAGAGGGACCTAAGTGTCCTGGTGGACTGCAGGATGGCCATGAGCAAACACTGTGCCCTTGTGTCCAAGAAGGTCAGTGTATTAGAATATGTGTTGAGAGAGGTTCTCCTCCCCCTCTACTCTGCCGTGGTGAGACTACATCTGGGGTATTGTGTCCAGTTCTGGGCCCTCCAGTTCAAGAAGGATAGAGAACTGCTTGAGGGAGCCCAGCACAGAGCCACAAAGATGATTAAGGGAGTGGAGGTCTCAAGCTTTCCCTTACAAGGAAAGGCTGAGGGAGATGGGTCTATTTAACTTGGAGAAGACTGAGAGGCAATCTCATTAATGTTTATTAATATATAAAGGGTGAATGTCAGTGGCATCTAATGATAGGACAAGAGGCAATGGGTGCAAGCTGGAACACAGGAGATTCCACATTAAAAAACTTCACAGTAAGTCTAACAGTATACTGAAACAGGCAGCTCAGGAAGGTTATGAGGTCTCCTTCTCTGGCATATTTAAAACCCACCTGGACGCATTCCTGGATGACTTAATTGAGATGTTCCTGCTCCAGCAGGGGAATCGGACTAGATGATCTTTCGAGGTCCCTCCCAATCCCTGACATTCTGTGATTCTGTGAATGAAGGAGATGAGTGAAGCAGCATTTTCCAAACAAGTAGAAGGTTATTTTGCTGGCCTTTTCCTTGTGCTGTGCTCACTTGAGGTTATGTCCATTAGCGTGATAATGTGGTTCATTTGGCTTCATATGCTTGGATGCTTATACAAAAGTTATGAGTACGGAAACTGCAAGTGTGTGGTAGGATGGAAAAAGATACAAGTGAAGAGGTGCTACTACAGGTCACAGTGTAAACACACTCTCACTTCGAGGGAATGCTGAAGAGAGGTTTCTCACCAGGAGACACACTAGCGTGTGTTCTGTTACAAAGTATGGCTTCTTGATTACTTTTTTTTCTGTGACAGTACACAATAAACTGCTTGTTCTTTTCTTCCTTGAAACTCTAGGGAAGCTGCTGGTTGTTACGTAAAAGAAAAATATCAGTGAAACAGTTGCCAGGTTTTCTATGAAAATACAAACATCAAAACAAGCAAACAAACAAAAATAGCTGAATGTGGAAGAAGCGTGCCCAGTATTTATGTTCTTGAGTGCACACTGGACATGTTTGGAAAGAAGTGATAGGTAGACTGCTTCCTGCTGGTCTGCCTTCCCAGTCCTACATGAGCAATACATGAGGACAAGAGAAAGATAAAATATTGGGGTGAAGCTGTATCACAAAAAGAAAAGGAAAAGAAAGGAAAGGAAAGGAAAGGAAAGAAGGAAAGGAAAGGAAAGGAAAGGAAAGGAAAGGAAAGGAAAGGAAAGGAAAGGAAAGGAAAGGAAAGGAAAGGAAAGGAAAGGAAAGGAAAGGAAAGGAAAGGAAAGGAAAGGAAAGGAAAGGAAAGGAAAGGAAAGGAAAGGAAAGGAAAGGAAAGGAAAGGAAAGGAAAGGAAAGGAAAGGAAAGGAAAGGAAAGGAAAGGAAAGGAAAGGAAAGGAAAAGGAAAAAAAGAAAAGAAAAGAAAAGAAAAGAAAAGAAAAGAAAAGAAAAGAAAAGAAAAGAAAAGAAAAGAAAAGAAAAGAAAAGAAAAGAAAAGAAAAGAAAAGAAAAGAAAAGAAAAGAAAAGAAAAGAAAAGAAAAGAAAAGAAAAAAGAAGTGAATACTGGAAATAGTTAATGATGTTTTTGCTGTCACTTTTTTCCACGCTCCTTTCAGGTTAGTATCTTGTAACAGGACTATGATCTCTAAGGGCTTGTAGTCACTGCATCTGACTTCAGCTTTCCAATCTGTACTGGTGTTAGCAGGGATCACACAGCTTAAGAGCCAAGGCAAAATTCTAGAAGTGAAGGAGTGTTGTATTGCTGAGTGCATCACTTGCCAGTTCTCATCAGTAAATTATTATATGTTTAATTATTAGGTGTAACACTGTTGCTGCTGGAATTGCAATTAGGATGACAAATTCAGTCATATTTGTTGATCTACCAGACCCATGGGCAGAAAGAAAGAAAATGCAACATCTAAATGTAAAAACAAACTAACAAAAAAAACCAACAAAACAAAACAGGGAATTAATGAGAAACCTGGGAATTATTCCCACACAATGTATCATAAAACACTAAATTATTTTCTATAGCGAAATAAATTTTTCTGCAAACTCAAATTCATAATTCCTTATGTTAATGCAAATAACTGTCATTAATATGAACAGGACGGCAGTAGGTTGCCTTCTGTGCTTTTTTTTTTTTTTTTATTGTTTCTGTTGTTCTTTTTCTTGGGGAAAGAATATTTCTATTTGGGACAAGAAATGAAAAGCATGTCTGACATGACATGAATAAAAGACAGGAGAGTAACGTTTTCTGAAATTGTAGAACTGTAGGTCTTAATCAGATTGCTGACTACTCCCAAATCCCTTCCTCTTGTGAAATGCTCCAACAAATATTAGTATGCACCCAGGGTTTTTCAGATACAACGAAAACACCAATGCTGCCCTGCTGTGGTAATTTACAGAGAGTATATTGTGTAATGGACTTTGATTAAGTACACACCTAATTCCCTCCCTGTGATGGACTGTGATCTGATCTACATTCATAATCCTTTTGTAATGCAGTGTGTGGTTGCTGAAGGTTAATAATAACGTATTTCACTATTGGAAACAGGTGGCACTGTTTGTAACAGAAATGGTACAGAAGAATCTGAAGACAGTGAAGCAAAAATAAGGTTTATTATTGGAGATACGTGAATTAAAGTGTAAGTTCATATGCATCTTGTTATCTTAAGGAGAGACACAAATTCAAAAATCAAAGTGGATTGTTTTTTTTCCTGCAGACAGTTTTGAGGCACTGGTTATTTAAATGACAATGTTGTCTGAGAAAAATTTCCCACTAGGGACCATGGAAATTCATAAAAGTTATGGGGACTACATTAAAAATTGGTATTAAAGAACTGAAATGGAAATGGGTTACGTATAAATCACGTTGATTAACTGTTCTGTTTCATTCTGTCCCAGCTACCCTGTCAGTGTGCTGCCACTGCAAACTGTAGGATTTTCAGTGTCCCCATGATGAGCAAGCCAAGTCTGACACTTGGATCACTGTAACTGAGCGAGTGATGTTTAAAACAACCGTAGCTAAAATACAATGAAAACATAATTGTATCTGATCACCCTCAGCATTAGTGTCTTAGCCCTCTGCTTAATGTTTTAAGCTGCAATGTTTGTTTTAGTATCAGGTGTGCAATTAATCTGAGCACGTAATTAAGGTAGCAAAGTGATTTGTATGTGCTAGCCAAATTACTTGAAACCCTTAGCTCTTTTATTCATTGGATCAATGTTTGGTGTTGGATAATTATATGGATATACTTCTCTTTTTGATAGCATGCCCTCACACTCCTTAGATTCTTGTTTTCATGGTATTTTGTATCTTTGACTCTACTTAACACAGCTTTATGCTACTGTTTAGAGATGGCTTTATAATAGTCAATTATCCCATGAATATTAGAAATATTTGGCATAAACTTCAGTATTCCATATACATTGAAGAGTGATTAATTCATATTTTGTGACTGTAATCAACTCTGATTTTTAAAACCAGGTAATAGTAATCTGAATAATTTCATATTATATTACTAATTATAGCTGAGTCAGAACATGTAAAAAGATATAAATTAAGGGAGAAAAATCAAACACTTTTTTTACATTTGTGAACTTTTTATTACTCTTTCTGAGGACCTCATGGGCTGCTTCCTGAAAATATTATTTGTAAAAAATTTTAAACCTTCATCTCTCCATGTAAGACACGAAGTCTAATTTTTAAGGGAGAGTAGTCAGCCACATTTCAGCTGTGGTACAAAGATGGCCATTTGTGTTGAGAACAATTTGGGCTTACATGTTGGAAAGGAAGTAGCTAAAATCACTGAGGATCAGTATCTACTCATAGGCAAGACGATACAGACCAGCAGGAACTCTTCATAGTGTGCTTTGGGGTAATGGTTGTTTAATACAGAAAGATCGTCATACTGCTGCCTCTCCTCTCATCCCATCAGCCCAGGATGGGCTAAAGGTTACAGTGCCTTTGCTGGCATCAGAATAGTCTTCCCCAGCCAAAAATAGAGATATGGGATAAGATTCTTGAATTAAACCCCCAACACAAAAGCAATCACATCACAGATAGAGATCCCTCAAATATATTATTCGTGGCCTAATTGAGCTGTGACCTGGAATTAGCATGTGGGGAACTGAAATACATTACGTGTTGTATACTATCCTTGAGTGGCATACAGGGGTTTATTAGCAGAGCACCTTGTTAATCTTATTAGTTCATACCTTGTTTAAATATAGAAAGAGTCTCCAATCCAGAACCTGATACAGCTCCAGTAAAATGCAAATCTGTATTCTATAAGTGTCTTATGATCACTGAGATGTTCAGATTTCCACAGTTCATATTTATTTTTCTTTTAACACTGGCCTCTGAATAATAGACATTTAAGGTTTATGAATGGGACATTTAAAGTACTTTGTGTCTTGGAGAACCAGGTAATAGCTAAGATTTAGAGTTCTCAGCAGGAAAATGTGCAACCTTGGTGTACAACAGGCAATGCTACTGTAATGATGTTATTGTTGTGTCAGAAGGTTTTTAACTACGGGAGTGATGGTCAAGATTCACTGCACTAGCACAGACCCCACTGCATCCGTGTAGTTGCTGCAAACAGAATTTTTTTTTGTCTGCACACACAGCTTTAGCCACAGGAGATAGTTTTCCTCCCCACAGACTGAGGGGATATCAGGATGGAGGGAGCCAACACATGGAAAAAGAGAGATAGCCATATGTTTGTCTGCCCAGAGTTGTGCTGCTCCCTGCAGATACCACAGAAACACTCCTCAGATGGAGCTGTATGGGTACTGTGGATGTGGTTGAAACTGATTCCACTTGAGTAAGTGGCTAGCAGCATTGACATTTAGCTCATTTGTTTTTTAATAGCTTGGCTTTATCTCATTCATTCTAGGATATTTGACTTTGTTTTGTACTGTAAGTATTGCCTGCATCACTTTTCCTCTCTGGATTTTGAGTTGCAAGGGGTATGTATAATATTCAAAGACTTTTCAATGCAGGAATCTGCAAATGAACTTTGAATGCTTCTAACACCATGAGCCCCTGTAAGTAACTGAATATGTAATCACTCCAAATCTAATTAATACTGTACTGAAACATCATACTGTCATAAATTGATATGTAAACTTTGGTAGTACCAACAACAGCTGCTTCATTAAAATTATAGTGTCCATCAGGTCTCAATGTCTTAGCCCCCTTTGTGGATTCATTTTCCCCCATCAATATAGTTGAAAAAGTCTGTCCTTACATACAGCAAGTGTTATCTATTCTTTTTTTGAAAATTAGGAATTTTTTTTCCTCGTTAACAGATTTATTTAGGAGAATGCTATAAGGATGGATATTTTCAAGAGATCTCTGGCCTTCCTAGTTCAAATGGGGTAGACAAAGGAACTGAACAGCAATTTCTTAAGCTATTGGTTAGTTCTAACACTAGAAAAAAACAAATACACTTCACTAACAAATTCAGCATTTTTGAACCAAAGCAATTGGAAGTTGAATGACACACTGGATACCTCCATTTTCAGCTGCTGCTTTTTGAAAAAGCCGGAAATTTGATCAAAAGACCTTACCCAGTGCACTGAGATTGTATTGTGTGTGCAGTCCTGTTTTGTCTTCAGCCTGCTCCAGTCACGTCCTACTCTGGTGTTTTCAATGCTCTAATGCTTCTATGTGAATTTTAAGTTTCAGATATCCTAAGCTTTGCTTCTCAAGTCTTTAAGCAAACTAGGTATTTGATATTTAAGATTTCTAATCTCTTTTAATGTAAAGAGTAAAGATGATGCCACATCCAACTTTGGACTGTACTACAACCCTTTTTTCACTTGAAATAGAGCCAGCATGAGAAAGAAAGTTCCCTGCTTCTGATATCGCTTAGAGATGTACGGTTGATTCTGCTTCAGTTCTATTTATTCCAGTTCTTGGTTAGAATTTCATTTTTAGATCATGCCAGTATGATTTTTAACTTGTAGCCACAGGGGAGGTTGCTGACAGTGAGCATAACACTAAGGAAGGCTATGGGTGAGCTCATCAAGGAAATTAATTATGGTCTTTCTAGGTTGAATTCTGAGACTTGAAAATGGCATTCATCTACACTTCTTAATAAATTCTGCCTGAGCCCTGATTTGCTTTGACTTTGTTCTCTGCTTTTCTGGGGTAACCCAAATAAATGAGCATTGGAAGGTGGGAGCTAATCTTCCCAGTCCTCACTGACTTGATGATGTAAAATTGGGATTGTAAGTCAGGACTGCTGTATCTAGCACAGGGACTCTGCTGTAATACCCAGCAAGGTCTCAGTGCTTTCATATTCCTCTTCAGTTTGTTTGACAGCCTCAAGAAGTGGTGGGTTCTGTTTGTTTGTTTGTTTGTTCTTGCTGTTTAGCATTGTGCTTCTTCTGGTGAGGTAAATAACAGGAATGCCTATGATAAATTTCACATGTCTCCAATGTGATTACTGAGGCCTATGGTATATTTTCCATCTTAACGTATTTATTGGCACTTATTCTTGGGTAAACCCAGTTTCACTCTTAAGTGTCATCATGACCTTTCCTCCAAATAAAAAAACAGCCTCATTTTTGAACCATTTTATTTCTGTCCAGCTGGAGAATGCAGCTTGTTGGAAATGCTTTTGAAAACTTGCAGTATTATTGTGTATTTTTTAACCTATTAGTACCTAGGGGTACTGTGTTCTGTACTACTGTCCTGCTTCTGCCTCAAGCATTTAAGGTCTGTTACAATCTTCTGAGAAGAGAGAGAGTACAGAGGATGACATTTTAGACAATTAAAACTCATAGCTTCGTAAGATTGGTGGACTCTGATATATCTGTTCTTCCAAGGTATTTTCAGGGGGCTTACAGGATAAAGTTGAGATAATAATTGTTAAAAAAATATAATTGGCAAGAATTACAGATATATCTGACTCCTCTCATGTTATTAGGACATTCTTTCATTTTCTCTCTTCATCTCCCCCCCCACCCCCCACCCCCGAAATATCCCTATCCAATGAATGCCCAAACATGTAATTTTAGATTGTGGGCTTTCAGTATGTGAGCACGCACTGGTGGTAGGGTTTCTGTATAATGACTTGATAAATCTGTCAGGATTTTGCTAGCAATGCATAATAAATGTAGTTATTATAGAAGATATGCCTTTTCCAACAGTGGCTATTGTATCTTTAGCAGGTTAGGAATCTTAATTCTTCTGTAATTCTCCTCCCCTCTTTTCTCCTCACCTTTTCTGTTCCTTATGATTGATTAAGGACTTCAGCAGATTGTAGTATCACCTCTCTCAGCCTTTGCATAGGAAAAAGATGCTGATTGTAGATGATGTTTTGTTGTAAATATGGATTTTATTTATATTTTTGATAAATTATTTAAACTGTGTGTGTTGTGAGCTTCTTAGAATATTGTTCATTTAGGAACATGCCTATTAACTAACCCAAGCTGTTGCAGGTATACTACTTCACCTACTCAAAAGCATCAGCCCAAACTTATATATTCCCTTTGGCAGTTTTTTGTTTGTGGAAAGAAACACAAAGTTGTAGAGGACTTCTGCAAGTTGTTTGTGCATTCCTCGAAATTTCTATAATGATGTGGCAGGGGGAGTCGCTGGAAAGCCACAAGTCGTTTACACCAAAGACCTTTGATAAAACAAGAGCAGGCCTTTCCTGAAAGCCTCTGCTACAGTAATCTTCTAAAGAGGATTATGCATTTTAAATGGCCAATTAGGTGTGATTAGGAAGAAAACCTCAAACCATCCCAGTGATGGGAGTGAAGGAATGCGAGCAAACTGACAGCTGCTAAATGGATGTAGAAAGTGCCATAAATGGTCGAGATGTTGCAAGCAAAAGGAAACAATGGGCACATAAAGGGAGAGGAAGAAATGTCTGGTTTATGGTCAGAGTTCTCAATCTCTAGCAGATCCCCTCTCATCAGGATCCCATTCTTTAGCATTAAACTTTTCTGCCTTCTCTAAAATAAAAGGAAAAATGCCTGGCTTTTATATGACACTTGAGTAATCACAAATTACTGTTTTTTAAAAAGTCTTCCTGCATTTTCAACTATCTTTTCACACAGAAGCACACTGAATGGTTGAGATTGAAAGGAATCTCTGGAGAACACCTACTCCAACATCCTACTCAAGAAAGATCCCCTACAGCAGGGGATCACGTCCAGGTGAATTTCCCATTTGAACATTCAAATGGGAAATTATAAGTGTTTTTATCAAGTACCACTTAAAATTTTTACATAAAAGGCAAAGCTTCTGTATTTTTTTATTAATTTCTGAATAGAGAACACAGGTGAAATGCTACATATGTGTATCTTCAGAGGTCATTTCAGTATGCAATGGAGAATCTAAAGAATGGCATCATTTTCTGACATGAAATCTTCAATCTTTTAAGTATTGATCGAGAATCAACACATTGTGTTTGTGTTTTATTTTGGTTAGTTCTTTATTTTTATTCTATAGAAGTTAATCTGAGATTTGGATAGGGACAGAGTTCTGCCTACTACTGTTTGACTGCTCTGCAAGCAGAGGAAAGTTGATCTTTGTCTCGATGACCTTGGCTGTTCCAGCTACATATACTAACTCCGTCCTGTGATTTCAAAACAAATTGTTATTTCCTCTTCGTATGGAAAACCAACCAAACAAAAAACCTCCACACTTTCAATTTCATGAATTTGCATAGAAGTGCAAGATCAGGTACTAATACATAATCTCTTAGAATTAGGGTTTCTGTTGCAAGTTAGAGTCCAGAATTGGCTTTTATTTTTATTTTTTTCCAACTAGCTATGGTTCGTTCTTTATTTTAGACTGCTCCTAATTATTAGCTGGATTTTGCAATTTCTTAAAGAATGGTGTTTGAAAACAAATAAAGCTAGGATCCTAGGATCCTTTATTTTTTATTTATTTAATTTTTTTTTCGGTGAATCATGCTGAGATTACATAGAAACTAATTGCCCAGGAGAAAGATCATGTGTAATAATGTCTTTAATCATTGAATTTTGATTTTCAGAACATATCATGTTCACCTTTCTACTGAGAAAGCTGTAAATTAAATGTGGGTCTCTGCTGAAGTCCTGGTTGACAGAGGTGATCCTCTGAAATCCATTCAGGTTACTTCCTTCCTCTTTTTCTGAGTGGATGTAAGCTTGATTGCTAATGCAGACTTCAACGGCAAACATCTATTTCTAAATAAATCCCATATTGGATTTCTGCACCTCTCGTTTCTTGCTATGTTTCAGCTTGTACAATTTTATTACTAAAGTGGCACGTGTATTTCAAACTGCTAGGATGAAAGGCTGTTAGCTGAAGTTCTTCAGTACAGACTATTGCATCCCAGAGGGTGACATATCATCGAGTGTGGTAAATACTCTCTGGATTACTTGTTTATTCTGGAGTTCTCTAAACAGTGAAGATAGCAGTAGGATTGTGGCTTTGTCTCCTTTGCCTTTTGTGTCTCTGTGGGATGGTTTTCGAGTTTGGTTGAGTTCTGATTGAGCCACAACTATGCAAATTTCTCAGTATTAGGTCAGGTAGGGATGTGGTCAATTTGGTCTGTTGATTTACTGCATTCTCATTACTGTTTTTAGTTGTTGTGCTGTAGATCTGGACAGAAAAAAATCCTTCCTTTTTCCTTTTTTTCCCAAAGCTTCTGGTCTTCATTAACCTGAAGTAAATCAGGAGAAACTTCAGTGAACCAATAGATACAACATTAGATTTACTTTTGATACTGCGAGGGATTAAAATCTCACCCACTTTCTAGCTGTGGATCAGCCAAGATAGCCTTTGCATGCTCAATTAATACTCATGAACTGATTATAATTTCACAGGAATTACTGAATATCAAATCCTAAAATGAGATTCATTTGCTATTAATGTGACTCAGTCTTGTTAAGTAAAAGAACTTTGTTCTTCATAAAAGTGGGTTAGTGGAAACTTGAGCTTTGACATCTGACAATTATTGCAAGGGTTTTTTTCTGTTTTGAGTAGAATAAAAGTAATATATATTGCATGTTAACTCACAGCATTTGTTTTCCACAGCACAGTGAGAAAAATCTTTATGATCTCTTATTGAACAAATGTACAAGCAGATGAATGCAAGCCAAAAAAATAAAAAGCAAAACACAGTTCTAAAACTTCTGCACTATGCAGCAGCTATTACTTGAGTTATTCGTAAATAACAATTTTAATCTTGACAGGAAAATAACCGACTTCTGTTTCATTCCTGGCCAATAGATGAACTCAAGATGTACATAAGTGTGGTGAACTCAAGGGATTTTGAGAGCATCATAAAAAAACATTTGATTGTGCACTCCAAGGCTGTCATCCACAGCTAGCTAACAAATAAGAGAGGTTTTTAATATAATCCACCATGTCCCTGCCAGTGCTCCTTGCCTGTTACGTCATCTTGCTTTGGGCCAAGCGTTTGTTTTCCCCAGATGGCTATCACAAAGCTGCTGACAGCTCTTCTGACTGAGAAGCTGTGGCGCAGCAATCTTCCAATTCATTTAGCACTACTGACAAAGGAAAAGCTGCTGATATCCTGATGTGAAAGCACTCTATCAGGCATTACATAGCATCTGTGTACTCAGCATGTTTGGGGCATGATAAGTCATAGCACATGCTTTATGACATCTTCCTGCCTTTCACTGTAGTGTAAGATTTCTTGAAGTTGAAACTGAGGTGGCAGAAAAGATGTAAAAAGCCAAATGTGACATCATCAGCAACTGGTAGCAGTCATGGAATCATAAATAATATTCTGTAGACTTGGATGAAAAATAAATCCTCTGAAATACTCTCACTGAGGTTCCACCTGCATAAACTTTTACCCTGTTACACGCCTGAGCTGCATGGACTTTTGAAACTGATGCCTACCAGACTTATTAACATCTAGGGAAGGTGTACTGATTCAGAGAGGATAAAGGGTGCTATGGTCAAAAATTATTTTTCATCATAACGTATCCATTGAGTATGGGCATGTTATGTAAATGTTGTGTAAAGTAATTTGATTTCTGTTAGCACTAGTGGAATGGAAAGAAGCAAATGCCTAATGTTCTGTGTAAGAGGAGTTTGGTAGTTAGCAGGACATGCTGCAAGTTGGTCCACCTTGCCCTGCACAGGATGGCTGGGGCAGCAGTGGTATGGCCTGTGTAGATGCACTGTGGGCCTCACCTTCCTATGGGAGCAGCTGAAGCAATCTGCTCCATTTTATGAAAATTAGATGCAGCTGTCAGGCTCCTGGCAGCTTATTAATGTATTCTTTGCTTAGAGAGAGTTTGGATGCTTCTGATTTAGTGTTTTGCTGCCAATATTTATTTTATAACATAGCTTTTTTTTTAAAAAAAACAATACATATATTAAATGATTTTCTCCAGAGTCCTACAGTAAAGTCCTTAAATAGGTGCAGTGTTTTTTTTCACTCTAACTTGATCAGATCCATTAATGTATTGATGGTGACTATGATTATCTTAAAATATTTATGTTTGTCCTCTGTTACTGTCTAATTAAGCCGAAAATATCCAGAGCCCTTCAGGTGCTCCACAAATGGTCACGGAGTCATTCTGGCCCAAACAGTGAGTGGGCCTACCTCTGGTAATCTGCCCATTACAGTCATTATGTTGCTAATTTGTGGCCATCAGCATCCACAGTAGTTCTGAGTAAGTGCAACTATTTCAACTGTGTTATTTCAAGTGGAATGAATCTTGGTGCCTGAGTTCAAGTTGGGTTTAGAACATAAAACAAAAATATAAAAATCAAGTAACCCTTCAGTATCCTGATTCTCCATTTTCCACAGGTTTGTAAGTTTTCCAGATCTTTAGCTAACAATTGGAACTGAAAGATCTTTGAAAATGAGTTTACTTCACCCCAGAAAGTGATGTGGTCAAGCTGGTGTAGATTCAAGCTAAAATGTTTGTAAGTTTTCCAGATCTTTAGCTAACAATTGGAACTGAAAGATCTTTGAAAATGAGTTTACTTCACCCCAGAAAGTGATGTGGTCAAGCTGGTGTAGATTCAAGGTAAAATGGACTGAAAGCCTTTAGTACGGGCAGCAAGTCCCTTTGTTCTTCAAAGATCCGAGCTTTTCCATTAAAACTGGTTTTTTTTGTGTGTTTTTTTTGGGGGGGTGGGGTGGTGGGGTGGGGGATGATAACGTTTAGAATGATGGTAGGAGTAAAACATAAACAAGAAAACAAGAAAAGCCAAACACCATAGAATGCAATTTAGTAAACAAGATATGTCGAATGCCTAGACAACCACAGGCAATAGTTAGGTCATTAGAGTAGCAACCAAAGGTAGATTCACCAAAGATCTATGTCAAAGATTAAGGGCATTTAACTCTAGAGATTTCACTCTAGGTCAGTCTGTACCTGATAAATATCTCTTTTTTACCTTTTTTATTTTCTTTATTTTATCCTGTAATCTGAGTGTTGGAGCTGTTTAATGTATAATAATGTCCGACCTTAAGACCCGGGACAATCACACTTAGAAATGTTTGTTCGTCAACATTGTCTCAATTTTCTTTCCAACTCTTTGCTGTCCTGATTTTATGAAATGAGAATTTCAATGTAGTAAACCAAAGAAAGCACAGAGTATATGTAGGCAGGCAAAATACAAAAAATTGAGTTCTGAAATCAAATAGTTCAATGGAAAATAAAACACGTTCTGGTGGATTTTTTTTTCCATTTTTTAAATCCTTTTCTGCTTCCAAACATGACTTTTGAAAATGTAGTGACAAATTACTTGCAAAACAGAACTATTTTGTGTAGGATAAATTGTATTTTCAGACTATCTTTCTAAGGAAATGTGTTTGTTCCTGAAATGCTTATAAGCATTTACATTAATTGACAAGCTCTTCCTTCAAATCATGACCAGATCCAGTTGAGATGTTGCTGCAAAAGATCTCAACGGAAGTCTTTCTTGAAACTGAAGAAAAATTTTTCTTTACTTATTCTAACCATGTTCCCATTGTAAACGGTGGTCCATACTTGGTCATTAATTTTTTTAGCATTATGTATATTGCAATGTTTTAATGTTACATATTGACCAGAAAAGAGTGTGCCTGAGATGTGTTAATTTGCAAAGTTTTTACTGAGGTAAGATTGATACTATTTCTATTCACAGTACACCTTACTAAAAGTGGAATTATTTTGGATGCGTAATCCTCCAGGAGCTAAAGGTTAGCTAAGTAAACCTTTTTATTTTACCTGGTAGCTTATATGCATGGATTGTGAAGAGCAGCTGAAATGTTACACATTTTCCAGTGGAGGTTTCCAAGACTGACAGACGTTATCTGAAATTCCCAACGTTACATGAACATCACCTTTTACTTGTAAGTTTTGAATTTTGAAAACTCTGTTGTTCCTGGGTGGTCACTGCAGAGATAGCTTCAAGCATACAAAATATAAAAAGTATGTATGAAATATGCCAGTATATTAAATTAACATCCTGCAAAAGCTCCCTTTTTAAAATCCAGATGCTTATATTGCTTTTGACAGACTCTAGGCGGTAAAGTTTTAACTTTAAAGAAGGGGCTTTCTGTTTCTGTTTTCAAGTTAAAAATAATGAAAGGAAAACACACTGAAATTCCCACATTATTAAATAAAACATTTAAGTGGCATGGAGCCAATCATTGTCACGCCATGAACAAATGCCTCACGGTAATATGTTCCATAACTGTTTGCTAAAAACTACCAATTTTAACACATTTGCACATGATTAGACACAATAAAAAGTTACTTATTGAAGCCAGTGTCACAGTAGTGCTACTAGGGCCCAGGGGGAGGGAAACCTCCCTGCAAACCTGAATAAGAGAGGTGGTGTGAAATAGGTTCCATGCTGTGCAAACAGACCATGAAGAGTCTCCAAGTAATCCATTTTGTTCTTGTGGTCAGGAGTTCACAGCACTGCTGCTGTGTGACTGTGACACCAAGGAACAGCACAAGAAGGATTTGGAATAGGGAAGATGGGCTATGTGACTGACAGAGTGGATCAGCAGCTATCCAACAGCTGTTTTAAAAATCTCATTTTGAAAGGCCCATCCTTATCCAGGACTAGCCCACTGAAGTATTACATTGCTTCTAGCAATGGGGCATTCACAGCTTCTCCGGGCAGAGCTTTCCAGTGCCTCACCACCCTTTGGGTAAGGAACTTCCTTCTTTAAAGGAAGGAGTTTCATAGATCTGTGTCTCCAGAGGTTCACAGATTGAACATGATCAATCAGGATATGATCAATGTGGAGCAGATCTCTCCATTCTAATGGCTGAATTTCAGCCTTGTCAATTTTACTTTGCCAACTGACATAGATTAACAGCATTTTCATTATTTCAGAGCAGTTTATTCAAAGTGTAATTCCGCATAAATATCCATTTAGATTTTACATATTTTTGTTGAAAAATAAAGAAGATGTACAGTAGATAATTTCCTTGAACCAAACCCACAGACCACTTACATTTTGGATTTTTCTCTTTCAGAGCCTTTGGATAAAGAACACATTGATCTGCTTCAGTGTTCCAGAAAGCATGACACTTCTCCACATCCATGTGAGAAGAGTTATCAAAGCAGGTCTGATTTAATTAGAAGTACACAAACATATGAGAGCCAGTAAGAAAAAAAGGTAAGTCTTCAGGGGGATATTTTGTATATAAGTTAATGGCAACATTAGCAGAGATAATTTTTGCTTTTCAGCATCTGCACGTTTGGATTAACAAGGGAATTTCTGTCTACTTGGGATTTTACACATTTATCAGCTACTGTGAATCTGAGAGGCCCACGGAAACATTATGTGACTGTGACACGCACCCTTGAGGGTTCTGAACCCATAAAGTAATTCATGCATTATAATAAGGGATAAACATTTCCTTCAAAAGGGAACCCCACGAATCTTCCCTTACCTCAGGGGCCGATCCAAATTTGAAACACATATGAGGTTATGAAGTATTTTCTTGTGACTTTCTTAACTCCAGAAGGTGCCAGGAGCTTTAATTTTCCCCTTGTCCCTAGCCCGTGTGTTCCTTGCCATCAAACCCCACAGACAAAGGTGCTGGGAACAGAGTTGGTGACCGTGGCTAGTGCAAGCAGAAGACCCGTTCCAGTTTTCTGGAACTCACTTGAGCTACCCAGCAAAATGAGTCAGCTGCACAGTGCTGTTTGCACCCTCCCCTTATGCCAGTTTGTGACTAGAAATTTCTCCAGCACTCCTGTGTTGCATAGGATAAGGTGCTCCTCTTCATAGTATCCCCCAGTCAAGCTGCAGGAACAGATAGCAGGAGTGCTGCTACTGATCTCTGGTAACTGTGCAGGGAGAAGGATATGTTCAGTAGAGAAGTCCTTCCTGCCTACAGGAAAAACGTACGTGCAACAAACTATCCCTATTACAACAAAAAGTAAACAGAGTCATAGCATTAAGAAAGAGTGACTAAAACAGCCCTTCACGGTGCTTTCCCAGATCTTTATGCTGTGCAAAATACCACCAGTAAAACAAGATATGAGCAAGCAATCTTAGCTCCACTTCCTAACAAGTGTGGTGGGGCATGGCAGCCCTGCAACCTTTCCGTGGCTTATTACATCTCCCACTTTGCACTACTACTTTATTTCTTTACGAGAAACAGTGTTTGTGTTCAACGTTTCTTCGGTGACAGAGGGGCTGAGGAGTCGATCTTTGATGTTAGGCATGTGAGAAGCAGGTGTTTGCTTTCACTTCAGGGAGCCAGCCTGAACGACAAAGCCTCTTACAATGCGCACTGACTGCGGGTGCCTACTGTGCAAAGGCAGCAGAGCCACACGGGGATCACTCCCTGGATGTCACAGATCACTTTGTCATATGCAGCCGGGAGAGGCTGGCCAGGAAGATGGAAGCCGGAGAGGAAAGGAGTGGACAGTTTCCAAAACTGAGTGTGTGAACTCTTTCTGCCCTTCTGCTGTTCTTGTTTCTGTTGGCAGTGGGAAGAGGTGGAAGGAGGCACAATAAACCCTGCTCCTTCCCCCTCCATCTCCAGCACTGCACTTACATGAAAATACCTCCTCACTCTTCATGCTACAGAAAAAAGTCTGCAAAGGGACAGGAAAATCAACCACAGTCACCCCAAGAGTACATCAGCTTTCCTGTTGCATGGAGGAGCCTCTTTTGCCTGGGATCATGCAAGCATGGCAATACGTGCTGAGGTGTGAATTTAGTGCTGTATTTTCTGCAAGTTGTTATGAGACACATACTTGGTTAAGTACCTACTTTGCAGTGATTTCTCCGATGTATGTATGGGACATTGAAAACCAGAAAGCTTGCTTAGCACGAGATGTAACTGTATATGACGTTAGTGGCTGAGGGGAGCTTTGAAGAAGTGAGTGTCGCCAAAAGGAATTAACCAACCAAAGCGATCCCATGTGTTTTCTGGTGGTGCCAGAAAGTGGAGAAAACTGGGTGTGAATATTTTATCCACAGCACCACTCATCTACTTATCACTTTGGACAACTGAGCGGGCAACATATTGAAGGTGAAAGATGACATTATTGGATTGGGGCTGCTTACAAGGAACTGCTGTGTTTGTGTGAAACTTGTCTTTCAGCCCTCTCTTACTTCAGGGGAAAATTCATTCCTGCTGAGGGGAACTCTTCCACAGGCTTGGCAGTTGGCAGTTTGTAAACCTCGAGCTGGCCTCTTACAGGTCTTTGGGAAACACTCTCCAGCATCTGGAGCCTTTAAAGGTGTCCTGCTGGAAAGTGATGTCAGGAGTGTCTGCACTCTGTGCTGTGGACTTGCACGGAGGTAGGGGGCCAGCTCTGTCTAGCAGTAGAGAGAACAAAGTTTTTTATTCACTCAGACTAAGGCTCAGGTTTAAAACAAAACTATAGAAGCAAAACCAGATGAGGGTTGCAGTCCTCTTAAGCTTATTGAATAGGTAACTATCCTTATCCTCATGCTTAACAGTGTTGTTTTTTTTTTTTTTTTGTTTTGTTTTGTTTAAATAAAATTAACCACTGTTAGAAAAGCTATAGGTTTTTAGAAGTGAGACACAGCAAATACAGCAGCAGTCACACAACAAAGAGAGGAAGGGTCATAGATGCCCTCCTGCTGCTGGCAGCCCTCTTGCCCTCTGTCCATCTCCCCAGCTCTGATGTGCTAGCACTGGTTGCTAGTTATCTTCAGGGAGCTGTTCCTGTCTGTGAAAGACAGGTGTGGAGATGTCATACGAAACGATGTTGGGGTTACAGCATTGAGGTCATTATGTGACAAGAGTGAATACAGTGTTGAAATGTTTTATTATGGACAAAAAGTATGGAAAATGATCAAAAGAATGACCAAGAGTGAGGCATGAACCATCCGTGTCCTAGACTCCTAGCAACAAGATTTTTATGACTTTTTATAAATTCAAAATTTGCAGTTGAGCCCTGACAGGATACAATCTACGTGCAGTTTTGATGAGAATTAATAATACAGATTATAGTGTTAGTGGCTTTTTAGTTAGAAAATTTGACATTGACAATGATTTATGAATTTCCAGCTACAGCTAACATAATCTTCTGGATTAGGATCAAAACTGAAACTAAATCAGCTGAGGTACCTCTTAGTTGTTAATGCTGTTCATGGTAATAAATTGGAGAGTATAAGATGGGGTTATAATGGAGTAACAGTAATGGAAGGTATAAGCTGGATTGCTCTTAAAATAAACAAAGTAGACTTTAAACAATTTTCATATTTGGCACTCTTGCCTCATGTTGATGTTTACTAGCACAGATGATAAAGATTCCTTCCAACACAAACCAGTAAGTTCAGTAGTGTTCATCACAAAATCCAAGAGCAAGGTCGTTTGTGTCTTGCATGGATTAAAAAAGCAGAAGCATTATTATGCTCTCATCTTCAATGATTATGCACTCTTAGTCAGCATGAGTCCTTATGGGGAGAAACCTGACAAAGTACTCCAGTGTACTAGATGCTTCCAAAATAGGAGAAGAGAGGCCTTCCTTCACATTGCATGGACTCACAGGCTTTCTTCATGCATAATGGAATGCAGTCCTAAGATAGGGTTTCCCCTTCACCAGCGGTAATTTAATGCAAAATTGAGAATTGACCCAGCAGTGTTTGCAGCGTCTGCCCTACCCTAACACTCTCACTTAAGTTACTTTCCAATATTCAGATGCTCCTAAATGCTTGACATCTTATTTCACCACCAGGATTTTCCCATGTTTCATTTTCCCTATTTATTTATTTATTTAGTTGCATGGAAACCTAGCGTAATTGCATTTTGACAACCACTGAACATGAAGAGAGTAAGAACCAGATAAGAGTGCGAAGTGTTGATTGTTTTCTTTTGACCTCTTTCAAAAAATTTCCTGATTAAAACTGCCGAAGGCTAAAATTACTCTCATTCTGATTCTGTAAGATTTCATCTTGCCCTGGAGAACAGATGAATCATGAGCTAAGGAAAATCTCACAGCCATGATTGTTGTTTAACTAAGAAGTCAAGTGTGATGTGAAAGACTGTCCTTACCCAGGATTTATGTCTGTGTGTGACTGCCATTTAGTTGTTTTGTGAAAAGTACAGAGAAATGTATAATTTCGAATTAGTAGGAACAGTTGAAGTCACAGGAAGTTTTATTTTTAAAAAGTAGTCTAGATTTAGGTACTCAATATATACGGTGAAGGTAGGCCAGGTGAAACAGCTTCGAAGCCTTGTCTGACGCCTTGAACAATTTGCCCAGCTTGGAAAGGCCATTGAGTTGCAGTGGCTGTCCTGAGAACATCTCCCCTGCATCCAGGGAAACAGAGATGCTTTTTAACATACAAACTTCTGTCTGAGAAATGTTCCTGATGCAGTAGGCTAGATGCTTCTCAAACTTTAAACTCTTCTGAGCTCAAAGTGAAAATGTCCTTAGTGTTTCGTAACCTCAGTTTAAATCTACTGATATGTGCATCATCTCATCTTTTTGTCTCTTTGCAAAAATTCAAATGGCAAGATGTGTGTTTATATACTACTTTTTCATCAAAATACTATTTCTATCATTTTCTACTATTATCATTCCTTAGCTCATTTAGTTGATGTCAGGATAGGGCTCATTGCTTAATACAGCCACATTTATTTGAAACACCTGAAGTTCATTTTGTTACTCTCTATTGTTCTGTGATAACTCATTACAGTGAGACCATACATTGTTATAACTCTACTTGAAGCTCATGTATTTCTTCTTCAATTTTCCCCAAATGCTGGAAGAAATATCAGCTGGTATTAGGTTACTTAGCTTGATTCCAGTTGTCTTATTCATGCTGAGGAGCAAGTCAGTGTGGAAATAATTCCTGTTTTTATTAGGATTGTTTGTGAAGTTATAAATCTACAAAGTAGCATGTAGGGGGGAAACAAAACTGTACTTTGGCTGATCGATGTGCACTGACATTTCCTCTTTGACACAGTCTGTCTGTACCCTGGGACCTCCAAAGGCCATGCTGTTCCAGATGTGCCCCTTGACCAGCATCCAGCTCCCTGTTTGGACAAGGCTCAGAAGCGAAGCGTGGCTTTTCCCTTCCCGGTTTCCATGGGAAGAAAACCAGGCACATAGGCAGGAAGGAGAGCCACGTTATACTCCAGCTGATCCCTCAGTGCAGGTAACTAGAGCAACACCCAACACAAGAGGTTTGCCTGCAGCCTCTTTACTGAATCTGTGGATATTTCCTCAATAAGTTGTAAGGAAAGGTTCTGTGTGTCAGCCATGACAAAAATAGGTACGTTAGTAAAGGTCTCAGTTCCTGATAGCCACCTCTTAAATCTCAGCAGTCTTGAGCTCCAAGAATTAGTTATCTTATGGAAAGGCACAAAAATTATGATCATGCATTAGGAATACCAATACAAATAAGCATGTAAAATGGTGGTTTGGAGCAGTTTAATTCTGTTTTGGGCAGAACTGTCAAGCTGTAACCAGACACTAACAATCATGCTCTGCTTTGGGAGGACCTAATCCTAATCTTACTAGTTGCTCCAGAAGTTTATATAAGAAGGAACTTATTTTTCTCCTTTTCTGTTTTCTGCAATAATGTCACCATCCTCTCTGTTCTGTGTGCCCAAAGCCTGTGACTACTTTGAGGGTGATTGTTGGAGAAAAGATGATATAAATTAAGTAGGAAAACACTTGGGAGAATGATGTAGAGGCTTGATTTCTAAACAAACAGCAAGAAACACAAATCAGATCTGAGGACAAGGCTCCTGCTGCATCCATCTTGCTCTCCAGAGAGGACCCTATCTGCTTCCTCCCAAGTTAATCATGTCTCTTTCTTGGTAGACCATTAAACAGCCCAACAAATCTCTTGTTATTAAGTTTTCTCACCTTCAGCCTTTCTCACCTGATTTGTTTGCTTTAGATGAGGAAGAAGCGAATAAAAAGTGAAAAATATAATCTCCCTTTGGGTTTATCTTAACAAATCGTTTTGAAAATATAATTTATCTGGAGATTATCTGGATGTAAGCCAATTATTTTGCATAATTCTGAATTTCTATAGGCTTGATTTTCCATTTTTCAAATTATAAGAATGCTAAGTGTAGTCTTTTTGAGAAAAAAAAAAAAAAAAGCCTTAGGAAACTTCTTCCCCTCCCCCCCCACCACCCGCAAATAGAACATTCAGATTTCTCAATCACCTGTTCTGACCTGATATTGATTTCCTTCAGTATTTCTTCTTCCTCCTTAGGGAAATAAATCTGTTTCTGGTATCTATCAGCCATTCTTCCCTTTGATAAAAAGAATTCATATAATTCTTAAGTAATGCTAAATCTTCTGTCAACAAATTAGTCTTGTCATCAGCCATAAGGGGCCTCATGATCTTCTTGCTGACCTCTTGCTTCTAAAATACTTGGGGAAAAAAACCCTGCTTATTAACTCGTGGCTAGTCTTGTAGTGTTTGTACTTTCATGTGCAACTTCCTATGGTTGTGAGAAGCAAAAAACTTAATGCATTTATATTTTTCTTAGCAAAAAACTGAGAACTTGAAAAAAACTGTGAAAATGTTGGCAGGGGTTTAATAGAGCAAATTAATATGTGTATAAGGTTAATTCAATATATGCAGGTTAATTCAGTAAAATCAGTAATTTAATGGATAAAGCACTCATTGGAGAATCTGTAGGTTGCTGGGATCTGGGACCAAGTTTTTGCCTTTGTCCCACTCCAGATAAGTAGAAAAATTTCTTATTGCATGATCAGTTCATTTTCTTCTGGTATGTATACAAAGTTGATCTCCACTAGAGAGAAATAAGTGTTAAAAGCGTCCCATCCATCAGTACATACACTCCAGCTCCTGGGTTATTGACTGTTCGTTCTACAGGTTTTGACCAAAAATTTAATCCCAAAGTGTTTTTACGTAATAAAACAGGTTCTGGCTTTTTTTTTTTTTTAATAAAAAAGCAGTTAATTTGAGAAATGTACCTCTATCTCCTTCTCCATCCAAAGACATCCCTGGAAATTTTGTTTAGTGGATCCAAAATTTTAGTTTTATTGTATAAGATCTCTCACTTGTGAGTTGCTTTGCATGGATGGAGACATAAACGTGAAGAATAGGCTCCGTGACTAGAGTAGTAGTCTTTTACCTTGGTGTATTACACTTGGTGTATTACACATTCTCACATTAGCTCTAATTGATTTTTAATTTTTACAGTCTGATTTCACATATAACTGCTGCTCCATATGCCATTCAAATTCTGTCATGTTTAAAACATCATCTTTTTGTTTACAGTATTTTCCTCTCTTTATTATTTTTATCATTATTTGTCATTTTTCACCTATACAGTTTCCTTGAAAATGTACTGTTTGCTTGTAGCTAACATTTAAATGAAACTGTCATGCTTAATGCTTTGGTAATCTCTGGACTCACTGTGCCAGCCTAAAGCTGCTTAAACTCAAGCCTTATGTTGTTGTAACTGCTGTCACATTTTCCACATTGTCAGTGGTGTGGGTTTGCAGATTTACCTCTTTTTCTCCAGTCTGTGTCCAACTGATTCTTAAAAACTCTGTCAAAAATTGCTATCATTTCACAAATTACAAAGGAAAACACAGCTCTATACCATGTGCTCAAAGCTATTGCTTGATTTATTTCTTCCACTTAATATGGCCCAGATTAAATCCAGTACTTGAATACTCCCATTTCTACTTAGCTTTCTGTCTCCTTTCAAATCCATATTAGTTTATCGTTGCCTCCTGCTCAGTTTCATCTACCATCTTGCTTCCTTTAACTTGGGTTTTGAACCTCAATAATTGTAACCAACTGGTGGTGATGTCTCTTGGGGTTCCTGTCTCAGTAAATTTTACTTCCATTTAGCACCTGGACACATTCTCTGCCTTACCCATTCCTTGGATTGCAGTGCTGTAGACAAGAGAGATTTGAAGGAGCAGGGTGGGGAAGCAACTACTGGACTTTGCTAAAGTCTCTTGGCCTGGGAGCAGTTAGGTTCAAAATGTAACGCAAAGTAATTGCATTTGTTATTCATATACAATTTCAAGCACAGACCTGAATTATATATATATATATATTAAATCTATCGATCTATCTATATGTTTTAATAATTTCCTCTTTTCTGAAGTTCAGTTTTCCTGAGGTTTTTTTCCCAATTAAATGATTAGTTTCTGTTGGTATTTGGAGAACAAGTTGTCTTTTTTACAGTGTGTTCTCTGATGGGATCTCCTCTGGTGAAAATCAGTAAGGTTTTCATGCAGGAATACAAAAGACACTATTCAGTCCTACCTACAGAGAACTTGGCCACAACTTTCCGAAGTTAATTAGGGCCTATTTTTAGATAGTTATTATGATTTAGCATTAAAGGTCTCAACTTCTAAAAATTGCTTCTTATTTTTAAAATTATTAAGCAGTTATTCTATATTTTGACATGAATTAAAACTGTGATCTTCAGCACTTTGGAAGTTGTATGACTTTACCTTATCTTATCTCCTTACCTCAACTTTATTCGTCCTTCAGTACTCACCACTCTAACAAAGCCCATCACGTTGAAAAACTTGAAGGTGTGACTAAAGGGAAAGAGAGTTGAGGCTGAACATGTCTGATGTGGAAGACCAAGCGCTATGGAAGAGCCTCTATCCCCTGAGAGCAGCTACCCTTTTACCAGGAAGAAAAGGTAAATAAAAGAGAAAGACAACATGCAAGGATTAGACTGTTACTCTGACTGCTCATAAAGGTGGCCTGGCAGACAAGTGGAAAGAGAGACAGTTCCAAATTCACAATACATTTCGGATGGTGGAAGCTTTCCTCAGTGCCCTATCTTTTGCCAAGCAGCTCAAAAGAATATTTTCTGGAGGGTACGTATAATTTAGTTGATTCAAGGATCCACTGCAGCAGAAATCTAATCTACATGTAGATGTAGTGAAAAATAAGCCAACAAAAGACAATTTCTCTAATGAAATCCTCTGGAAGAGAGAGCTCACTTGACACAAAACAGTGTTTATATTCCGTTGTTCTAGTCTAGTCTACAGGGTAATTACATTTAGTGGGGTTAACATGTATTAGGGATCTCACTGAAGGTCCAATAACAGTGTTTATAGCAGTCAAGTGTATTGACTGAAAGCGCTGATTGCTATCTCCAGTGTTACCAAGCCTGCCAGGGTCTCCAGACAAATCATTAAGGACAATGCACATAATAATCACAAGCATTTGGTGTCTTCCTGTTAGAGAAGTGGCATTTTTTTCTTCTTTTCAAAACCTTATACCTGTGGCTGCAGTATGGACCTCGGAATATTTTCTGCCTTGTCCACAACTGAGTCCAGTGTTATGAATTCAAAGAAGAGGAATGGGAGCAAACATTGTAAAGGGAGTTTGTGACTCCTGTGCTGCTGCTTTCTGAAGGGCTGTTGGATTTTGCAGTATTTGCCCAGCTCCAGTTATGCTTGAATACATCAGTATGGGGAAATAGCTCTCTAATGTAGGAATGCAGAACTCAAGTGCTCTTGTCTCAGCATTTATATATACGTATTATGCATATGTATATGTTTAAAATGAATGAAACCCTACTTTATATTAAGGGAAGAGATATTCTTGGCAACTTAAATTGGGAAGTAACTAGGGGAAAATGGTTCTCTTTCAGAAAAGTAAGCAAAGTAGGTGCAGCAGTGACTTTAAATTGGACATTAAACTAATCCAGGGCTATACTTTAATAAAGGCTAGTGCTGGGAATTCTTATGGATTTTCTAGCTCATTGCTGGGATGAAAGAGAAATACAATAAATGTTCTATTACTTACACAAGCTGCTGGTTTTCAGAAAATTAGTCACCAGTGACCTTTTACCCTTTGTCTTGCTCTCTTTCTCAGTAAAAGTACCTGATCAGAATCAAATGCAGCACTGGTTTATGATGGCATTCCTCCAGGCAGAACCGGGCTACTTGCAATCACTGTGAGTAAGACTGTTAGTGTAGCATCCGACCATCTTATTTTTCTCATTGTGTAACTGTAATATTGGGGGAGCAGAGAGGAGGAAGGGAGGGAGAGGGAAGAAGAGGAAGAAAATAATTTTTCTATCATTGGCTGTTGATTTTAACTGTAGAAAAGAAAACACAATGGCACAATTCCACATTTCTTACTGAAGAACGAAAGCCCAAACTATAAAAGGTAACCTATCAAGCTGCTTGCTCAGAATTAAAATCTGAGATCCATGATATACCTTGTGATATCCCCAGCCTCATAATGCATAGCAATTTTTGTTTGTTTGATATTTTTTTCTTTTCCTGAGTATCAAAACACAATGTTTATATTCCCTACAATGAGGCACACTTTCACTGCGGGGGAGGGGACTATATTACTTGGTGTGTACCAGACCTTTGGTAGAATTATATTGATTAGTTTTCCAGTTAGCAGTGAGACCTCCTTCTGACCCTATTTTCAGGGTCAGTAGATCATAATGCAGAAGCGCTAAGAGACCGGCATCCCTCCCCGTATTACTTTTTGAACAGTGTATGGACCAGAAAATCATTTATATATATATATATATATATATATATGTAATGTATATGTACGTATAATGTATATGCACACAAAATGAGCGGGGCTGGATTCTGCTCTTTAAATGCAGATATAAGATACATGTCAAATATAATAACATTTTACTGTGGGAAGGAAATTCACCCAGCATCTGCTATGCAGCTTTAAAAGTGAATTTTGTCTGAAACGGTAGGTTCTTTGGAACAAAAAAGAATTGTGTTGCAATTCAGTGAGGATAGCTGTGTCTTTGTGAAAGAGGAGTATGCATCTATATTTGAAATTTAGCTATTTGTCTCAGCATTAGCTGAGAACTATGAGACAAAAACACGGAAAACAGGGCTATGAATTCAACCCCATTATAGACCCTGAGGATGTCCCATGAGCAATCTGTTGGTTTCCCTCTTGTATTGTATGTCAACCATACATACCTCTAATTAAACAAGAAATCATTTGTCAAAACTTGCTTCACTTTTCATATCCTACATTTTCCATGGCAGGTGTGTAACAAAGAACAAGGACAACATGAAATACCTAAAGAATGCTTTTAGTTGCTATTTTTACTTGTTATTTGAAGCTTATATTTGAAATCCTTGGTCCTGAAAAAGAATGAGGACTGGAGTCAAGGACTCAAATATCCTCACCCTAACACCAGGACCTTCCAGAATGCTTTTGAACTCCGGTGCTCTCCAAGTGTGCTGTAACTGTAGGAGACAGCACTATGAGTCCAGGCTGCTCTTTTTGTATTAAGAAAAAGGAGCTTGACTTCTAGCAGCTGCTGCCTCCAATTTTCTGCATTTTCTTAACTGAACTACAAGACCACAAGGAGCTAATTAATATATTCCACGATCGTAATGAAATAACTGCCTGGGGAAATAAATGATAGGAAAAAAATCAGGGGGAAGAAATGTGAAGCAATGTGTTACAGGCCACTTGTCCCTCTCCTTTCCACCAGCAGAGGCTCGACAGGTCTTGCACAGAGCATATCATCATCATGCTACATCCACTGCCTCACATGTTCCTTGACCAAATCTGGCCAGTAGAATGTAGTGAATACTACTAGTGAATACATAGATGCTATTCTTACAATGGCTTTTTGGGTGATGGAGATGGTCATCTCTTTATTCCTTTAACTTATGTTTGGACAACTCTATGGTTTAGGTTATTATGTGAATGATGATTCTAGGAGAACCATAGGAATTGAAATAGAGACACAATGCTGTATATATTTATTTACTTATTTATATATCATGGCAATATTACACAGAATTTCAATATTTTTCATTAAGTATATTTATCTGTAAAGTGTTCATAAATCCACATATAAATGACAAAGTTTTTCTTCTCCAGTTGTTTCTCTACCATATCAAAAGCACTTACCCCTTTCCACTAGTATCCTTACATACCTGGTGTCTTCTCAAAGATTTTCCACAATTCCTAAAGGTTCCCAATAATGGCTAAACAATTGCTGTCATGGCCTCCTTGCACCTGCGTGCTAATCAGATCAAATAACTTCCAGAGAGAGTGGGATTTGTAACAAAAGTGAGCTGACTCTGAAGGACTTGAGTGCTGTAGGAAGCAGCTGGTCCTTCTCCAAATATTCTGGAGCACAGGTATCACAGAGCAGGCTGTCATTATATCCAGCACATGCACTGTCAGTGTTGAAAACCAGCAGACAGCTGCTGGGTGGATAAAAGTGACCATATTCCATGCAAACACACTGCTCCATTTCTCCATCAGCTGATACTTAAAGGACTCTTCCTGTTTGTGATGGTTGATAGCCCTTAATGTGTCACAGGGTGTGTTTATGTCACTAGAGTCACTTACAAGAGCTACACGATTTTCTGATGAACTTTGCTGACACAATTTTTCCTGCAAGGATTGTATAAATTTTAATGAAGATATTACTGAATCTATCCTTTTTGTCTTCATTTCTGCTGCTAGAAAAGAATTATTCTGAATGCATCCTTATCACAGTGACTCAACTTTTTTTAAAAATGATAGATTACTACCTCCTTCAACAATCATTTTTTCTTTCCTTTTCCCTTTCCTTTTTCCTTTGAGTTTGCAACTAGATGATCTTTAAGGTCCTTTCCAACCTAAGCCATTCTATGATTCTATGATCCTACATCATCTTGTTTCCTGGACATCTACGGATCAGGAGTCAACAACATCCTGCCACAAGTGAAACACAAAAACTTAGTCTTACTGTCTTAAGTTCTTCCCGCTGCCGTTCTGCTGCTAATAGAGAATTATCCTGAAAAATCTGTTTGTTTCGGCATCTCTTTGAATGAGACAATTCAGGTCAGGCGTTGGGGCAAAAACCAAACCCATTTTGATGAATTTCCACTGCAAATTTAGAATGAAAAATATTCCTTTTGTAGTTGTTGTTGCTTTCAATGTATTCTACAATGTTTTACTGTTTAAATTCAATTATTGGAATGTAATGATTGCTATCTGAAAAAGTGCATATTGTTGTTCCTCTGTAAAGACAGCTTTTTATCATAAATTCTCAATTACAACTTCTTTCTTCACCCCTCTGTTCTCTAACTCTATGGATAATAGAGTGGCAATTATGGTTATTTAGGACCTAAGCCTGAAAACCCTTAATCATGTGGATATTCATTGCTCCCATGCTCTACCTATTCCATTGATCGTGCTAGTTTATTTTTGGTAGGATCAAGTGAGCGATTATAAAACAAGTTAAAACCACAGAAAGGTGACAGAGTCAATTTAGAGCAGAGACCAGAGTTTACATCTTGCTCCTCACAGCTGTTACCCCACGTAAGAAACACTCAATCATAATCATTAAAAAGTGTTAGTCCTTTAGAGTTCTGAAATGTTTTTTTTTTTGTTGGTTTTTTTTTAGCTCAGGAAGCATTTTCTGCCATGCCCCAGTGCTGATTTGTTTGTTGGCCATGTTGCTGATGTTGTAGGATTGGGGTTCCACCAGTACTAGCATACATGAGGACTGCTGTGACGATGTAGGAGTTGTGTCAAATCAACCAGGCTTACTGAGGGTGCGCTCAGTCCCTGCTGCTGGCTCCTGCTAGCAACGTTTTGACCTAGACTTGAGCTGGGATCCATCCTTAACAGCCTGGGCACTGGCAAGGATGGCTGGGAGCCCTCCTGGACACCTCTGGCTCAGGGCTGATGCTGGCCTGGTCCCCAGCCTTTGTGCAAGACAGATGAAATGAGGCAGCATGCTGGCATGTAAACTAAGCAGCAATAGGAATGGGCTCCGGCCAGAAAAATTATGATTTTGAACCTAAATCACAGTCCAAACTTTCCCAAAGGAAATGTTTAGATGCAGAGCCATCTCTTAAAATAAATAATGAATAAATAAGGTCCTGTATAGATTTCTAACTATGTCACTTTATTAACACTATAGATTTTTCAAACACAGAGGGGCTGTAAGGATTGCATATACATTTCATTAGTAGGGAATTTATGGCTACAAGATTGCACTTAAGGTTTGTGCTAACGCTTTATGCAGCCTTTTGACCTGATCCCTTCACTATATTCTGCCCCAATATTATTTTTCATAAGTCAGGAAACATTTTCCATATGTTTTGCAGCATTATCCAAAGGGAGTTTGCAGCTGTACTGCTCATACTTTATCATGTTCATACTGACTGAAGTGCAGACCCCTCCTAGTGACAGTACCCATCTGAAAGATCATAACAACGCATTTTTGGCACATTATTGTTCTCCTTTTGTGTCAAGCCTCCCCCACAGAACAAAATTGTTTCACAGTTTTTATTAAAATTTACTATAAATGCACAGCTGAAAAAATAAACAGAAAAGTCTGTGTGTATCTTATTTACTGTCATCACAAAAAGAATATCTGTGCTGGAACATTATAACATAACCTAACAGCCAAAACTAACTTACAGAAATAAGCAGAGACATTAGAGAGGTTGAAGGCCACAGGAGTTCATTATTTTCAGTAAGCTTAAAAGGCAACAAAGAGAGTGGAAGAAGGAAGGGAAAAAATGGCAAAAGGAAAGTTATGAAGGTACATGCGGAGCAGGGGAACTGCTAGGGGGGAGAACTGAAGTAGGAACCTCTGTGACACAGGGCAAAAAAGGATGGACGCACCAATATCTGGTCACAAAGATTTTATTTCCACAGACAATAGAAGACACTGAGCTTAGCTCTCCTGTGGAAAAACACACTGACCTGAAAAGCTCTAAACAAAAACCAGATCAAGAGTTATTTCAGCTGAATGTGGCCCTCCGCTGTTTGATTGTAACATCTGAGCTCTGATATCCCCTGTTATTCTCCAGGAAACATGAGTTTGCTTCTGTAATTATGGCTTTCAGGAACTACGTGTAGACTGAAAAAGAAGTTTTGGGAGTGAGATTTTTACAGCCGTGCTGAGGATGAAGCTGAGATATGGTCTGAGTAGCTGGACCTCCACTGATGGCTTCTGTGCCTCGCTGTGCTTGTGCGTGCTTTCGGCAGGTCTGAACCTGATCTGCTCAACGCGCTTCAGTGGAAAGAGATTGCTAATCATAACTGGAAGCAGATAGAGCCAAGAAATCAGTTTTAGTAAATCCCACTGAACTCTGTTATGGCAGATAGACAGTATAAAAGCTCCCCATGAGTCTGCTAATGAAATGCCTGGCAAAGCCAAAAAGGGCAAAGAAAAAATAGGAATCACAGCTGCAATATCAGCTTGAATAATAGAGCTAGGAACCAGAGAGTAATAAAAGATGAGCAAGAGGTCAGAAATAACACAATATGAAGGCAAAGGGAAGGAGAGAATTGTTTCCAAAAAGTGAGGCAGAGTTTAAAAAAAAATAAAAAGTGTTCTGTGTCCCATGAAATTATTCAAAAGAGGAAAATTAAAAAATATTGTGAAGGCAAAAAAAAAAAAATAGTAATTACATGAAATCCACAAACTATCATTTTTCTTCCTTCTGCTTTGCACAGGGAATATTCCCCATAGACATAAAAAACAGGTGTTCTGTGCCAAGTTGATCAAATGGGTCTGAAAATGGACAGTTATTTTTCATACCAAGTACTCATTTGAACGCTCAATCACCCTTTTCTGGTTTTCCTTCCTCCCTTTTTCCCCTGTTTGGGAATTTTGGTACACAATTCCTCTTTTACTCAAGCCATAATCTGCTTGCCGGGTATTAATTTGATAAACTTATTGTACAAGTTTTATTCATCACTTAATGGCAAAGAAGTGGTTTGGGGCCCTCCTTCCCTCTGTCAGGATGATGTGGTGGTACAAATCTCAGGAAGGCACAGGCTGTGGCATTTTCTCCCTAAGCTTCATCAGTATTCTCGGACTCCATTGGATTTCTGGACATCAGTGGATATCGGTTCTTTCTTTATTCTGTTCTTCCAAGCACTAAATCAGATCTCGACTGCTCAGGTTTAGTGCTTGTATAAAAGCTTGTTATATACACCTGTTAAAGCATATTCCAGAGCAGGTAAAATGAAAATGCTTTTTGTTAACTGCTTGCTGCCCATATGGAAATTATTCACTCCAAAGACAATAGAGTAAATAAACTTCCTTCAAAATTAACTTCAAAAACAAAGGTAAGGTGTTTGGTGAAGTGAATAAGCACTGTAAAAATGTTGTTAGAGTTAGCTAATGGTATATATGTATTTCATCTTCTTAGATCAGCTAACCACTTCATATTACATCTGCAATTATAACTCAGGTTTTGTTACATGTGAATGACAAAAGTCTAGAACTTATGTAATGTTTTAAAGTATTATTTTAACCTTGTAATCAGGTTTAATTATGCTATCCTTGAAGCATATACCAATGAAGGCCTTTACAAGGGGTAATTTTAAAGGCAGATATACTTCAGGGTTAAAATGAAAAGAAGTACAAAATAGTTTACAATTATATATATTGAAATATATGCCTTCTAATATAATCTGGACGTTTGCTATTCAGATACATTGATTTAACAGCAAAATTATAAATTCCATCCACAGGTACTTCCTTTATGGTGTGAATGATACGTGTAGATACAGCTCTGTCAGACAGCCTCCACATGCTGCAACACTGGAACTGAAAAATACATAAATCTGAAATTCAGCACCAGGGCTGGACACGTAAGTACATTTACACAAAAACAGTCTCTGGTTCATCTGCCTCTCTGGATGTGCCACGGCATTGGGCTGCTCTTTGTACCATCCAAATTTTGGGTGTCTCCAATCTGTGTGCTGGTGTGTGAGACTGTCAACATTTCCCTGTTTAAATTCAAGTGCTTTCACACTGCTGATGGGTTTGGACACCCAGCCCTCCTGGCAGCCTGTCTGTTACCTGCCCATACGTTTGTGCAAATTAAAAACCAGTCATGACATATTGGCTGATAATATTATCTCTGCAGCCTTGAGGAAAGAGCTGTAGAAAGGAAACAGGTTAAAACAGAAATGTCTTGTTATTAATATAGCTATTTCTGGTAACAGAGGAGGCAGAGATGCTTCTGATGTAGGTAAATTCCACATAATTCCAACAGAGATGAAGAAAAAACTGTGAAGTGACTGTTTCAGGTAACAGTGACAGCCACTAGTTTTGCACTATTTTGCACTTCTTTTTCCACATAGAACAGTGTTCTCATTCCCCTCGTTACCCACATACATCCTTTTAATGCTAAACAATAACAGATTTACTGTTTTAGGAAAAGGCACTAATGATTCAAGGGAATTCAGAAGATTTGCTGTTTGGGTATTTTTGTGTACTCTTTATGACAAGTCCTTTTTGCATGTAATTAGTACAAATTGACAAAGTAAATGTTTGATACATTGACTAAAAATAGCATGAAGCTTTGTTTTTCTCATTCAGCTTTCCAGCTGAATATTTGTGTATTGACTATTTTTTTCCTTTTCCTTCTTTTAAATATTTTTTTCTTTGTTAGAGTTTTTGTTGTTTTTTTTTTCCAATTACAAGAATTGATATAGAAAGCTTAATTTCATTACATATAATTAAAATGGAAATCTCATAGATAAAAAGCCATGTTACCATACATACTTGTGTCTGTACTTTCTTATTACAGTATCCTGTGTTTTTCTCTGTCTCCCAGTATAAATGTTTGCACACATAAAAATGTTAACATACCTATAAAGTACTGAGATGTTTCACTCAACTTTGAATGCTATCAAAGATTAAAGCTCAATAAAGTGCTTTAAAAACAAGTCATCATGCTTTTAAAGGAGGCTTGCCAAGCTAAGTCTTGGCATTTTTTCTCCTCACTAACAGCAAGTGTGTGGCTTTTGGAGGTCTTTGCCTCCCAGGAGTGAATGCCACTGGATACTGAGTGAGTGAGCTGGAGACAGTGCTGTAGGTATTGTGATAACCTAGGAGCAGGTTCTCACAGAGATGGTGCACCACAGTAGGTGTCAGGGTTTTACCTGTTTTTAAAGACAGCCTTTCAAAAAAGACTGCTGAAACCTTACCTTTGAATGTTTAGCATGCAATGGAAATGGGATAAAGATAGAAAGGTAAAATTGACCAGAAATCTTGAGCCAATAAGGAAACACAAACCATTTATTTAGTGTCTGTGAGTCCGTGTCATTGTACATGAACAAATATGTAAAAGAGGTTTATTACATAAGAGAAATCTGACAGGGTTCTGAGGCTTAGACTCTAAATAATAAGCTGAAAGCAAATACAATGTCTAATCCAAGAAAAGTATTTTTAATAGCTCTGAGAGGAGTCATTTCATAATTAAGGAATTAAAATCTATTCTGTTCTTAAATTGGATAAATAAGTACCTGACCAATGACAATTCTCAGCAAAGTATTTATAAATATATGTATGTATACATATAAAATATGTGTATGTATACATACAAAATATGTGTTTGCCTGACTAATATCTGTTATGGAATGTAATGGTTCCTTTTTAAATCATTACATTATTAAAAAGTAATTTCTATTTAATATAAACATATCTAAAAGCAGACAGACCATCAGAAAAAGTACAATTAACTCTTTCAGTGAACAGCATACCCCTTTCAATGAATCACAAGTGAAAATTTAAGGCAGTGGCTTGAAAGCTTTTCTGGATGTTCCCCGCTGTGTGTCTTGTATGTTTCTGAAACCAAGTAGAAAAGACACAAAGGTTATGTGGTATTTTTTCTTCTTCTTCTTTTTTTTTTTTTTTTTGTTTTTTTTAAGACGGGAAAACACTGCAGTTGACTATTCAGTTGAAAGCCTAATCCTATAGACTTATGTGGCCTCATTACACAGTCTGGAGGTCCAAGACTCAGCACCAGAGCCAACACATAAAAACGACCATTTGATAAATGAGAACCAGACAGAAGAAAAGAAGCTTTTAAATGCTGAGAATTTGTTAACCTTCTCTAAAGCTTTCTTTCAGCTAATTTTTGCCAGTGAGGAATTAAGCTGATATGGAAAGTTGGGGAGAAGAGGATGATGATAGCTGAAGAACAGCTTTTTTTTTTTTTCTCATTGTGCAATCACAAAAATAGGATCATCAAAGCCGGTTTTTCACTTTGAAGTTTCAACCAAACCTCGAAAAATCCCTCTTTTCATCTGAATCACATACAGTGTAATTTCTCAAGCTTTCAGGGCCTTTTTTCCCCACCTAATGACAAAACAAAAATGAAACCAGCATTCTCATTTTTGTTTTGTTTTCCCTATCAACAGTAAGACAAGAGTTAGGGAGGATCAGAACAGTAGTAACTATTCCCACTGAAATAAACTCACTATTCAACATTTTTTTTTTCCCTTAGCAAGAGAGGTGTCTTGTTCTCTCCTGGAAAAATACCATGATCCCAACACAGAGCTGGATGAAGTGTTGTGTGTCAAACCAAACATTGTTCAAAGGAACTTGTTTCATTCTGTCAAGTAAGTTCTGATTCTCTATGGAAGTTGTCTGCTTAGGTGAGTTTGATATTTGACACTGATACAACGGGAAGTGATCTTCAGCTCTTGTTATTATTTAATGGAATCTACTTCACCTGTTTATTGGGTCTGTAAAATTGAGTTAAGTGCATGTGTTTTTAGCTTCATGAAAAAGGGTATGCGCTGTTGTAAAAAAAAGTGCTGTTGGACAGAACAGCAAATGCTTTATTTACTTACTTTTTATTACTGGAGGATGGCTTGGGGAACATAAGTGGTTTATGCTGCAGGTCAGAATTCATGCATGTGGAGCTTTACTGTTTGCAGAATCCTTCTGCTCAGCCAACAAATGAATTATTCCCACAACAAGATGGAATAAGTTGACAATATGCTTCTGCTGCCTTTGTCTTGGCTTTGTTTTCTCAGTCACTAAATAAGGCAATGAAAGACAAATGGTCTTCACTGGTAAGGGCCAGATAAAAGAGCTAGGATGAATCTTTGGGAGTAGGCAAGTCTGGCAAGGACTCTGTTTCAGTTTCTTTAGTCCTGAGATCCCACCTCCCATCACTGAGAAGCTGGAGTCGGTCAACCATTATTGGACCCCAGCTTCAGTGTTTAAACCTCATAGTATAAATATGTACGTTACTGTAACCCAACAGTATTACAAAAGACAGTTATCAATATATACAGTTTTGAAACATACTATTAAGACAAGTGATTAGGAAACACCATAAATTATGATTATTAAAGCTGCATATGCATCTTCTAAGCCCACTGGAAAATGCTAATATTTTGCTTGAGCTCCTTAAGTGATTTTAAGATCGTAAGTGAAGTCAGGAATTAACTCTCAACATAAGGGCATAAGTTGCTAAACCGAAGTAGGCGGAATGAGTGTCATCTTTTTGGTTTGGGTACAAATATATCATGTGGTGGGTTTGCACACAATACAATACATTCTATAATTGTTTGGATGACTCTTTGTCCATAGGATTTTAATTATTCATTTTCTATTATACTAATTCAAGGTTGAGAATATGTGAAAGAATTCCATGTATTTTCACATTGTGACAAAAAAAAAAAAAAGATAATTCCACAAAGGGGCTGTAACTAAGGGAATTCTCCCCTTTTCCCCTGGTTAATTCAGTTCCTATAAAGGAGATATTATTTGCTATACACCTGTATTAGGAGATAAAGTCAATCAGAAGACTGAAATGGTTTCCACACATCATTATAGATTATGATGGTTTTACTGGGTAGCACACATTTTAAAATTGCTGTGCCTTTTTAACAAGCTAGTGAACTTTTAAGGACATAAAACCCTGTACCAAAAGTGCTGAAGCAAAACAGGAATACAATTGTGATTATCTTCTGAATGTTTACAGTGAACGACTGAATTTACAAGTTGTTTATGGCTGTAACATCTGAACTTCTGGTGAAGGATTGGCTACACAAATTGATTTTTATAAGATGACTAGATATGAAGTGATGTTTATTTGTCACTGATGATGCAATTCTATGGTAGCTCCTCTGGCACCATTACTGTGTGTTTTTCATCAATATGTTTTTGTAGATTTTCATTTGCAGGAAATTTTTACTTTTAACTACTTTACAGTTTTCTTTCAACTGAAGTACACTGCTATAGAAACCTCTGACAAAATTAAATAACAGTGAAAAACACTGATGCAAGCCCCTTTAGTAGTTCCCAGGAAAATGTTCCTCATTTGCACATACCAGCCTGTGAATCCCTGATTGTTTGCCTTTTTTTTTTTCTTTTTCTTTTTAAAAGGTACTTTAAAATATCTATCAATATTGAAAACACATAGAAGAATTGATAACTCATTACAGGATAGCCTCCTGGCTTAATGCCATGCTGTTCATACAATGACTTTGTTGGGAGGTATCGTTGTCTGAAGAACATGAAATTAGGCCCAAGGTAATCTCTAAGCTCAGATCCAAAGCCATATAAATAATTACTAGTTTACAAACAGGTATCTGTGCTGACATGCTTACCTCTCACAACTTGTCACTGTTGGAGATTTTTAAATGTGAGAACATGATATGGCAGCCCTTAACTTCTGACCACATTTTTTTATTATTAGAAAAGTGTAAATCAACTGTCTTCTAAACTAAGTGCACTTAAGAAGCTGAAGTTCTATCATTTCTTACACTTCTCGCATTCTTTCCATTCCACATTTACAACCAACAATACTTAATGCCATATGAAATGAATAGCAATAACAATTTGACTCGTCCCGCAAAATCTATGGCATTTATTAAAGCCCAAAAGTCTGGAATAACACCTTCGCTATCGTTAAGTTTCTTTGCTTACACAAAACGTCTTGATGCAACAGCAGATGTTACAGAAGGTTATTGTCCAGCAGCAGGAACAGTTTGCCCATGCCTTGCAGGAGATTTTTCTACCTCTTTAAAATGTTTAGAGTGGTTTAAGGTGGCTTCAGAACACAAGAGGTGTGGTGGCAGGGATTCCTGGTAGGTGTGACATGAATGGAAATAGGGAAGGTACAACAGATCTTAATTTCCAGAATAATTATATGGTGGTATGCATTTCAGCATTACCTACAAATCACACCCAAACCAGCAGGACCAAATTTACTGGCAAAAAGAATACGCATCCCATCAAAATATTACAATAGCAGTCATGCTGATGATAACGCCAAAAAGAAAGTAATGAAGTACAAACTAAGCTGAGTAAAGGTACGCATAAGTACCTTCGGCTTCAGGACTGTACCAGGCAAGCCTGAGTTTTCTGCAGCAGTCATATAGCCTGAGCCCAAGTTTTATAAGTATTTGGGGACATGTCATTCTGGTTCACCATCTGTCAGTTCTGTTTGAAGGCGGAGAGGTGCCATTGTACTCTTCCCACCTACAGCCAGAAAGGATGTTTCTGCAGCTTTTCTGGTGATGCCAATCCCTAGAGATGACAGATGGGAAAAGGCTGTAGTGAATTCTACGGTGCTTCCAGAAAGATCTGCAGGAAAATGCCAAAAAGTTCCCAATAGTCATGTCAAAGGAATCCTATATCCACTCTACAGTAGAAATCATGAGCCTTTATTTAAACAGATAAAAGGTTTGAAATAATGATGGGAATTCAGGAGGAAAGCCAGGATGAGTATTAGGACGACAAAATATAGCTCTTTCTTTTTCTGCCAATATCCTGTAATGAAGAATTCAGTCCTGAATTTATTTTCAGGGGGATTAAAGATCAAAAATACAGGTGACGGACTGAGCAACTGTAAGTAAAAGGCGCGTCCAGCCCAGACAGCCCATCAGCAGTAGTCTGACGGCTGACAGATGTGGGGAGTCTTTCCAAAGCAGCGAGCACAACTGGCTGCAATGCCTGCCAGCATCCAACTGCTCCCGTTGAGAAATACATCTTTCAAAAATTTAATGTGTCTGCCCTGAGCCAGTGTGGAGAGCAATGAGCTAAACTGATGACTAAGGATGAATGGCTTCTTATCACACATTTTAAAGTAATCTGTAATTGTTTTATTTTATTGTGGTTTTACTATTGGTTGAACTTGTCTGTGACTCTCAGACTACTGAAAGACCCAGCACAATTACACACTAGCAGACTATCAAAAGTACTGAGCAATTCCTATCATATGGCATTTATTTACGGGTAGATTTTTGAAATACCTTACTACATTAGGTGTCAAACTTTCTGGAACTTTTCTGCCCTACTCAGGAATCAAAAAAGACCCAAAAATCTGAACTCAGTGCTGATTACTGTGCCATCCTAAAACCTCTCAATACACCATGCAGCAGCCCTGTAACTCTGTTTGACCAGGCACTACCCATCTACCTTCCCTCCCAGCAGTTTAGCAGGCTCAATAATATGACAACTAACAACATTTAATTTTCCTGTCAGATAACATGGCTCCCTGGAGAGGGTAAATAAGCCAGTTGGACATGGCAAAGGGAATGTATCATCTTGGTTTTCTTCCTGACATTATTCTGTATGTCATTGTTCTGAATTTTCTGCACTCGAGCACAGTAATGATACAACTTGATTAGCCTAGCAGCTGTCCTTAGGAGGAAAAGAACAAAAGAGATTATATCCCAGCCTTCTAAGTGACCAGTTTAAACTTTTAGAAAGATGTTTGGGTTTTCCCCCATGAATGCATATAGTGAGCTCGCTGAAAAAGCTTCATTGTAGGTAAACTTGATGTCTATTTTCTTCATCTGGGAAGATGGGAGGGTAGGTTGCTGTAGGATAATTTGTGGGCAATCATTTCAGAAATTTGTAACTTTATAGTACAGACAGTTTTTGTGTTGTTTTTTTTTTTTTTGTTTGTTTCTTTTTCCTCCTTCCTTCTCTATCTACTTTTTCTCCTTGTTTTTCTCTATTTCTCTGGTACATTTCTGAAAATAAAAAATTTGCACAGGGAGAAACCTGGATAACAAAGCTTATTGTTTCTGTAATCAGCTTGTGAAGTCCTAACCTTGTAGTCCTTGAGTAAACAAAACTGGGGTGATATGGAAAGGCTGAGCACTAGGCATGTATTACTTTGATGTAACCTCTGGCAGAGGCACTAACTCTATTTGGATATTAATAATGCACATAGACTCTACTTGATTAATTAGGGAATAATAACCTCCATATGCAGTACAGACAACAGCAATATATATATGAGCATATGTGTTTAAGTGTTCATTCTGCAAGTGAGTGCTAAACCCTCAAAGAGCATCTTAGTGTGATTTTAGATAAAACCAGAATGATGCATTAGGTGTTTAACTGCATTAAATACAGTTTTTCCTGTTTACATAATGATATGCTTTGTTTATCTTACAAGTGTTGTAAAAATATAGTTAGCAGTCATAAATATAGTCCTGATAAAATGATACTACTTTCCAGAACTGCTAATCTGTGTTAATGCTGCTTCAGTACGGGCCCTGTAACAGCTGTTAGAATTTTGTCCCCTGTAGGTCAGAGAGAGAAGATGGGAAAATCCTTAATAAAATGTTGTTAGAAGCTACAGGTGGGAAATAAAGAAGCTCTTGTGACCTGTAATCTTATTCCCTCATAAAGTCACAGAGTGCACAGCAGCTTCTGTGGCTGAAATTAGACAACACGCTAGCGGCTTTTCAATCTCAACTTTTGCAGTTCAGTTATATCATTTTCAGTGAAGAACAAATGAAGGATACAGCAAGCACTGCCCCTGACCTTCCTTGCTGTTTTTAATAAGCACATTCAACAGCATGAGCTTCCCTGTCTTAAATGAATTACTATATATCCATGTATTGGAAAGAAAGTATGGCAGTGTTTATCTTCTGTATACATTCTACTATCAGATTTTAATTAACTCTCAGCCTCAGGTAAAGAAAATATGCTAATTTTAATAGTCTTATAATTACTGTGGGCCAGATTCCACCACCCAGCTGCTGACTGTTGCCCAGTACTGCACAGAGCCTCACTAACCTCAATGGGACCAACCAAAGAGAACGAATCCACTGCCATCAGAATTTCCTTTCATAAAATAGGATTGCAGGAAAGATGAAATGGAAAAATGCAATAGGTAGAAATCAAGACTGATGCAGTGAATGAATTATCTGTTACCAAAAACATATTATACTATGGAAAAAATGTCTATTGCAGGGGAGTTGGACTAGATGACCCTTAAGGGTCCCTTCCAACTCAAACAATTCTAAGATTCTATGATATTTTTTAAGTTTTAAATTTTCCCATGACTAGATTTTGTTATTATATTGTTTCATGTTTATATGGACAATACACACTATTGGGACTCTGTGACTCTTGCAGGACTCTTTCCTCATTCTTTTCTTGTGGCGACTCTTTTGCCATTCATCCAACTATAGCACTGAGTATAGAAATGATTTTTTTTCCATTGTCTTTATTAAAATCAAGCAAACAAGAAACATCAGTAAATGATAATATACAGGGAAAAATGCAGCTCTGTTCACTTTGGTAATAATCTTTTATTATTATTTTTATCAGAGTACAAAACAACTTATTTAAAAATACTCAGTCAATGCGCTATAGAAAACAATCTAATATTTACTGCTTGAAAGGCATAATAATTTGTTTAAATATAATTACAAGCAATTACTTAGTAAAATGATAGAGGAGTGCTGAAATATGATATAGAACGGTATAATTAATTGGTTCCAGATGCAATGAGTTGTCATTTCTGAAAATTTAATGTCATCAAGGCTCTTTTTCCAATAGCACAAGGAGCACTATTGCTAATAGACTTCAGAGCTTGAAATAAATAAATCTTTGGAATCCTGTTGCATCTCTTGGGGTGTGACATTTGACAGTCTTTTATAGCGCAGAACGAAACAAGTTTGTGAGCTGGAATTCAATTGTGGTGTATTGATTCCTTGCATCAGTCATTATTCCCTGCTGATTGACAGCTGAAAATTGGTTACGTTAAGTATTTCATATGTTATATTGGCTGACATTTGCTTGCCTGCTCCTGTGTCAATATTGTTGTAAAGATCTCCAGCTCTATGAGATAGCAATATACACTGACTGTGGCTTTTGTGTGATGTTCCAGTGTTTTTCCTGACATAATTTAAGACATATTAAAAACCAGCAGCATCTTCCCTCTTGAGAAGCTTAATGCCAATATTATTGTCTTCCAAGGGAAGATCATGTATGCTCATAATCGGGTGCTAATTTCCACCCATACGCTCATGTTTAGGCATTAGGCACTATAACTGTAAAATTGAGCCTGCTTGATTGATTCATGTCAAGCCTCATCTCGGCTCCTGCAGTGGAAGTCATCCAGCTGACCCTTTTTACACTAAAAGAAGAGATTTGTGTTCCTTTCTTTCACCTGGAACCATCAAATTGACTGAATAATCTGTAATACATTAGTGCTGACATTTGTTAGGCAAGAATTAAACAAGACACAGTAATCATTCCCCTGAATAAAAATTGTGTTTGATTTCCAGCAGAGTTCTATTAAAAGGACGGCAGAGACCCATCTCCTCCAAAATGGGAAATGGTGAATATTTTCTGTGCTAATGAACTGAATTAACCCTTTAATGACAGATAGACAAAGCCTAGCCACTCCTAACAGAAACTGCTGAGTTTCTGAGGGAGCTGTGGGTCCTGAGCCTGCCCAGAAAATTACACCAAGCTCCCTGGAAATCCTTCACATGTACATTCAAGGGCATGCATAATAAAGTTTGACTATTTTCATAAATACAGATAAAAGGGAGAACTATGGCTATTCTACAGCTAGGGCTGACTAACGGCAGGAAAACCAGATCCTGAAGTTATTAGAACAGAATTCCCTAAATACTGAATAGTAAATACTGTCAACTTAAATTATCACTAACATGGCATTGATTCCTGTTTCCTCCATAATGATACAAAGCACGAAGTCGGTGCTTTATATGAAAGTCTGTGTAGATGTATTGATGTACAGCTGGTGTGGCCAGAGTCTGATCTAATATCTTTGACGTCCCAGTGTTTTGACAATGCAGAGGAAGTACATTCTGGAAATGGGCTTTTTCCCTCCACCAGCGTGCCTGCGAGAGTAAGGGAGCATCATTGTTGTGCTGACATGCCTCTGGGATACACACAGAGCATTGCCTTAGCACAGAGATGTATGGACAGTGTAGGTAAATAAATGACATGAAAGCAGGGAAACAATCCAGGAAGAAAAAGATCTGAAGCAGGTTGCTTGTGATCTAAGCAAATGAAAATAGGGACCCAGCTGAATTCAGCTTCAAAGATGGTGGTACTACCGCTACAGCAGCAGGCTTACACTTTCCATTTGCTTTGAGCTGGGTAGTACCACTCTAACTCAGAACAGAAAATGTGTTCATTAAAAGCAGGCTTATTACCACCTGAGGCCTTTAAAGGAGCAGGTGAAACTGGGTTGGTATGTGCAATCAATCTGCATGGTGGCACCTGCTGCTTGTTGTATTTAGAGCAGGTGCTTGGTAAGGGAACTTTTTCAGGAGAGCTCTTTGTTGCCTTGGGTGGCTGGAGCTAGTGTTCCTTTAGCAAGTATGTTGGTGGGAGTGGGAGAATGAGGAATTCAGGATGAGAGTGCTCATAAGAAACTCCTTGAAATAGGAAGAGTGACAGAAGGAGTTAATTGAGTCCCTGATGGATGCCAGCTTTTGCTTGTGGTAAACAGTACGAAGCCTGCAGAGATGCACCTGGACCTTCTAGGAGGGATGTTGCTGCTGGTGAGTTGCCTCAAGTTTTCTGGTAGAGATGTGGGCTTTGCTGTGGTATCCTTGTTCTTAGTCTTACCTGTCTCAAGGGAGGGAGGGTGGCACTTGATCTAGCCACATTTCTCTGTGGCTTTTGCTTTAGTAAATGCTGTCTCTTCCAGTGATGCTTCTCTGTAGACTGACCCAAAATCACCCCCTGCCTGGGGCAGGATTTCTTCTGCCTAAGTGCTCTTGCCCAGTTATTCCTCTGGCATTGTCTAGGAAGCTGTGTAGTTGATGCAGTGTTGCTCAGTGTGTGTGATCCTACGTGTTCTCTACTGGTGGATCTGCTTCACTTTTAATTCTACATCTTGATATGCTTTCTAGTTTCTGTAGCGACTCCTGCTGAATATCCTTTTGCTTTTGTAAAGCATAGGGGAACAATAATTCCAGTATAGTATCCTTGTTAACAGTAGAAGAATCATGTAGACACAACGAAGTGTACCAAATATCTGAATAATACCTGCCTTCTACATTTTCTTACTAGTTCCTGAGCATTTGCCTTGTCTCTCTTTGTAGCACAGAAGTTTCTGTGGATGTGATTCCCAAAACACAAAATTTTTGGTATTACTTGCTCTCAGACTTGTAATTTCCCCATTTAAATTTCAATTATGGAACAAACAATCCCAGCCTTATTTCTTGTGCCATGCAACTCATTAAATGTTTTGAATATTTCATAGCTCAAAACTGGTCATGTTAATCTATGAATATATTGTTATAAATAACTAATAGGTGTATAATGAATCATGGCTATGGTTTATGGAAGATTAATAGATAGGAAAAAGTATGAATAGTACTTTACAAGGGGAAACACTGAACTGTTAGCTCTTCCATCCAAGGCACATAAACATCACCAGTGCTCTCTTTCTGTTTCTGCATTACATTTAAAACAGGCTTCCATGGGGAACTATAGCTTTGAAGTGAGGTAGGTTGGTTCATGGCAGCTGTGTATGACATTGTAGTGTTTTAGGATGCAGATGCTGAGTAAAGTGAATCTCTGCGTATTCTTAAGTGCTTAATTATGAAAAGACAGGTGGGGGCAGGGGAAGTGTTGAAATCTGTGAAGACAGATGAAATGAAACACCTGATTTTTATTCTTAAGTTGAAGATGTAAAAATACAAAATGATTAGAGAGATGTGAAGAATTCAGTATGTGATATTTCAGAATAAACTAAAACAGTAAATGATGGCAGGGCATCTTTTGGACTGGAATGAGCCTGTTTTCTAAGGTTTGTGTCAAAAGTTTGGAGTTTGTATGTGTCACAGGATCCCAATCATAGCAGTGTTCTGGTATTTTCATTGAAATGTCTAGAATCAATCTCTGCCAAAAATAGATTTTTCCAGAGTATAAAAAACACATAGCTACAGGTGAGTCATCAGGGAAATCAGAGATGATGGGTGCTTGTCAATGGTTTACCGGGCTGGATTGGCCCAGTTCCGTGACAATTGTGTGGGGGACCCACGGACCCACGCCCCAGGAAAGGGGAAGGGAAAAGGGAAAAGGGAGATGGGCCTAGAAACAAAACAGCGGCAACGATCTGAGGAGGAAAGCCAATTTACTAAAAAAGATATCAGAAAGCAAAATAACACAATATAATACAATATAATTGGAATAGAGGCTAATGAATCAAATAAAATGAGCAAGAGAGAGTGTCCGATAAAGCGAAGGCCTTACACTAACGCTGAAGGCGATACGGCAGCGAGCACCCACTGCTGAGTCGATCCGGAAGGAAAGAGAATGTCCCGTGACCGCTGAGGGTTTTTATCTGTTCCCTCTGAGCGGAAAACACGTAAAAATACAAAGCATCGCAAAGTCCTCTGGGGAATGTAGTGCTTCTTCTCTTCTGAGACAGGTATACCTGGAATTATCAATGATCTATGGAGCTGAAGTATTAGCTCTTTAACTCTTAATGCAATACATGATGTTATGATGTGGAATACCAGTACCAAAAAATCATAAAACCGTGACAGTGCTGTGAACCAGCTGGCAAAATCAAGCTACTGCAAAGCCAGCAGGTCACCTTCAAAGTAGGCGTGCAGCAGGCACAGCACACAGAGTTGAGTGCACAGTCAATTCAGTGAAAAGTCAGTCCACAGGAAAGGTAATATAAAGCAATACATACACAGATCATTGGTGAATATCTTTGTTTTTGAAGCAAGAGTGTACCTTACTTCTCAGGTGTTTCACCTGTGTGTAGCAATATGGAGTTTATTTCTTTTTGAACAAAGATTTTTCAACAACTGCACCCAGCTACATCAGTGTCAGTAGAGTTCTAGACAATGTGTTATTAGCAATAGAAGAAAAGATGCTGGCAAAGAAATTTAAAACAGGATTTACAGCAATGAGGATATTCTCATTCTGGGCTGGGATCTGCATATATGAGGACTTTTGTATTAGTGCTGGTAAAGGGAGAACTAGAAAAAAGTGTATGCACAGAGTTGATTATTGAAATGGACAGGTGTCAAGTGCATAATGGGAAGTAGGACTTAGGTAACTAAAACAATTCATGCTGAACAGAACTTCTCACAACCCGATGTTAATGCAGTTTTTGATAATGTCCAACAAGTGTGTTACTGCAATGTGTTTTTGAAAGGAATGGTTCAGTTCTTATTGCTTTAAGGGATTTGATTGGTCATGGAATTTGGCGGAAAATCACAGGTGTTTCAGAGCTATAACTTTGTGGATGGGTAGGCAGACATTAGTTTCTTCTTGCACTAACATATTCTCTTACAGAATAAGTAAGGCTTGAACTGGTTGAGAGCTCCTGATGAATGTGATCAATTTCCGTCATTGAATTTTGCCCAATGTTAGGAAAATGAGCACTTCAAACACGTTCTAAAACATCGAAGGAATAAGCGTTATTTCCTTACTAGAATAAAGCTGTAGTAGTTAATGCTCAGGGATGCAATTAAGTTGCCTAAAATTATTGGCTTTTCTTGTAGTGTAGAAAGGTCTCATATTGTTGCTAAGTTTTTTCTGGTCTCCTCTCTTGGTACATTTTGTTGCTAGAAATAGCTACTTCTGCTAGTCAAGCCTCAGTTGTGATCCTGCATGTCCCTTATGATAGAAGTGTAAAAGTAGATCACAAAAAATTTGAAAAAAAGACTGCTGATGTGTAACAAAATTAAAAATTTTAAATGGTCAAACTCAAGCAGAAATGAACAAAGCAATACATTTATTGAGGTATATGGTGTGGTGGTGGTGGTTGTTGTTTTTGTGCTGCAAAGCACTTTGAGTTCAGTGCAGTTTATCATTTTATACCTTATTTTTCTTTCATGACACTCTAGATCTTCTTTACCTGGAGGTCATAGTGTTGTATGATGTGCAAGTGGTTGTACACTTTCTGGGGAATTTGATATATGTAAAGATTAAAAAATATCTCTATTGGTTCCATGAAATTTGTATTAGTGGAAGATGGGGAGGGGGGGCAGGAGAGGGGAGGAATGAAGTTCTGTTGTGTGTAACTTTTGAAGCCAGGAGAGGAAAAGCAGAACACAATAAAATCACTTACTGAGGAGGCAGCTTTCCTTCTGGTGTAACACCAAGAGCTGAACATCAGTGCCAATAAATTGAGGTTATTCACAAGAATTTTTGCCTCAAATAAAAGAGTTGGACCCTCATTTTGTTACTGTTATGATGGCAAATTCAAGGGAATCTAAGGTATTACTGGGGGGAAAATATGGTAACGGTAAACATTAAAAATGACCTCTTTACTTCGTAGTGTTACATATGATGAAAGCAGCTGAATTCTTGGTACTATACAATGGTTTTAAAGAGAATATGTTCTGTTCTTCAAGTCCAATTTCTGCTGTGCTCTTGTCACAACTGGTACCATGCATGTTGGCCTTGAACAATTTGTAGTGCCTCCTATGTGACAAACGGGAGTTGATACAAGAACAAGACAAATATCTAAGAAAAATATCAAGTGATGAACTTGACTCAGTAACACTTTCTGTAAGCCTTTATGTGAATGTTTTTGTTTGCAAGAAACTCTTTGTGGTGTATCCCTGGACACATGCAAGGTTTTTTGCCATAAACCTTTGCAAGGCAATCTTGAGTTCCCTATCCCTGTTTATAAAAGGTTTGATCAGTTGATCCAGGAACAAAAGGAATAGTGCATGTCTTAGGTAAAAACTCTGTCAGACAGCGTGTTACAAACAGGGCAGCAGTTATGCTTTATGAGAAAGCTTAAGTGTTTGGCTAAGTTGGATTGGATTATCGAGGCATGGGTTTTGATCACCCAGAACAGCAGATCTGTAGGTTGGGCCATTCTATGAACCGACTCCATACCTCTGAGGTGAAAACAGTCTTGGTTCCCTACCAGTAGCAGTCAGTGCAGTCTAATACATGCCTTTTGTGCCCAACATTAAAAGCAGTTATTTACTATAAGAAATGGTCTATAGTGTAGGCTAGAGCTCAGAGCTGTCTCAGCAGTCTGCAGGCTTGCCTTAAGTGGGAGTTAACCAGTTGTTTGTGGACTGTGCTTAGTGTGTTGATACTTGCATGGGATTGGTCCCAGGCATGCCAAAGTTGGTGTTTACTTTTGAAAAAGTAGGTACTAAAGTAAATAATTTTACTGCTATCTTTGGAATATTTCTCAACCAATGGCTATCTCCCTGTTTTAGTATGGATATACTCAGTTCCTGGTGGTTGCTAATACACTGTACTGTAAGCCTAATGCTATGGCTTATGGCCAGCCTCTGGAATATGATGATAGACATGAGTCCTGCATTGGGATATGTCTTGGCATGAGCAGGTAACCACTGTGACCCTATTTGAGCTCTGGGAATTTTAACAAGGGTATTCAGATACAAAAATCCTGTGTGCTGTGATACTAAGTTGGTTTCTGGAGACCCCTTTGACTGATGCGAAGGTCAACTCTGGGTGCCTGTTTGATAGTACTCACAAAGCAACAGATTTGCCCGGTAAGATTACTGGCACAAATTCAATTAGATTAAAGCTCAAGAACTGCCATGGAGAGAAAGTCAGCTCTGTGACCACATTTGCACACATACCATTTCCGTGCTGTGTTCCTTCCACCAGCTGCAGCTCAGGATGTGCCAAATACTTCAAGTGCAGGAGTCTGAGTGCAGGCAGGAGCACTGCACTTGGGAGAGACTATAGGACAAGAGCAGGGACAGAGCATGGGGAGAGAGGTTTTGGGAGGCGGCATGATGGTTGCTGTACCTTTCCCCAAAGGCTAATGACTCAAGCTTCTCACCTGAAGCACAGAGCATTCTGGTTCTCTACCTACTGGTTATTTCATGTGCCAGTTTGTTATCCCAAGAGATGTTTTCTCAACCTGTGTTTACAACAGAGCACTATTTCAGAGAAGTCTGTGCACTGAAGTGTACGTATGTTAAAATGTGAGCAATGTGTGCAATAGTGTTCTTGGCCTAATCCAAGGTTATTAATTTTGTGTTTTTAGTGGCATTGCTTGTATTAAATAAATAAAACTTAGTTCTGACACTTGATTTCCCCCAGAAATATTAGAAGCATTTAGTAACTTAACTCAAACTTTGTACTTTGATCTCCAAAAGGTAGCATCACTTTTCCTCATGTTTTTGTCAAATGAAACAGAACCAATACACCCTCAGTAAAAGAGCAAAATGATTCATTGTCATGGGTTATAAGTCCTACTTATGCTAAAGATTTATCTTGTCGTCATGCTGAAAGAATATTTCAATTAATGTTGCATGCACTTGCCATGTAAGCTGCTGAGGGTGATGGGTCTGAATTTCCATAGCTGCTATCTGTTAGCCAATGCCAGTCACTGAAAATTTAACAGGTCATTCAATGCTAGTCAACAAAAGACCCATGAAGCCTCATTTCACACTAATTACTACTTAGCATGTGTACATAAATTGATTTTTAAAAATTCTCAGGGACTTCTCTGTGCTTGAATCTAGCTGCATGTGTCTCTGCAGCCTGGAGACTGCTCCAATAGCATCCCTGCTGGGCAGGTCCTCTCTGCTGTGGAAGCCAGTGCCCCTGGACCAGACCTGCTAAGGTGTTATCTAAACCTCCTGTGTTCAAAATTGGATCTTAGTTCTTGAACTGGAAATATGTACTCTAACACTCCTTTCCTGCTTGTTTTGAATGCTCCGATGCTTTGTTGAACTTTGCAGTGTTTCTTACCATTTCAGTGACTGACTTGTGCTATGGATGTTTGCCTAGCACCTCAGATGTTTTCTTTGCAACGGGAGAATTTGGTTTTATTATTTGTTATTGATTTCAAATATTACTATTTTACTGCTAAGTGTCAATCTTGAGGTTTTTAAATATTCGTCTAAATTATTTTACTCGGTAGTTTTAAATATGAGGTGGCTTTTTAAGAGAAACAATAACAAACTCAAGACAAAATAGCATGAAAACACATTTTGGGACCCTATACCATAACTTTTAAGTAGATCTCTGGAAAACTGGGACAACTGCAGGGTGCAAATAATGCTTTGTTCTTACAAGGAGGGAACATTTCCCTTTTTTCTTGATTTTTTTTTTTTTTTTTTTTTCTTCCCCCCCCCCCCCCCCCCTCTGTTTCTAAATTGACATGAGAGCAAACTCGCCTCCAGCAACTGGCTGGCTAAGCATCCTCAGTCTGTCTCCTGAGTGTCACCTGCTAAGGTGAGGAGTCTGAAAATGCCCGGACACATTATGTATGGGTGGCCTTTTGTTTATGACAGACAAAAGCAAAATCCTCTGGATTACTGGAAGATATCGTATAACACACAAGATGGAGTTACTATTATTCTTTTCTAAGACATATTGTGTTTCCCTTGGGCAGAGAAAAAGTGCAGCCAATCCTGGGAAGGTAGCGCCTATTAAAGATTTATGCAAGCCTGAATTATTTGGGTTTAAACTTTTTTTTCCTTTTAATAAGAGGGATGCTTTCTTTAGGTGCAGCGTGCTGAAGTAGATGGTATCACTGGTAATCCTTGGCTTAGGCACAGAGCTCCTAAATGGTTTGAATTAAGTAAAAGATGAGACTGTGTGGTTCCCCCTCCCTTTTTTTTTTTTTTTTTTGTTTTGTTTTGTTTCTGAATTTAAGGTTTCACTGCAAAATTTTCCATTGAAGTAGCAATTTGGTGGGTTTTCGCCCTCTCTGCATAAGTCATTTTTTAGGCGTATTCACTCAGTGAAACAGCTTTGAAGGTGTTGAACTGTGTAAATGTTATATTAACATTTTCTTTTGCAATTATAGACATTTACTTGCTCTTGTTGAAATAGCTCTTTCAAGGGGAAGGGAGGAAAGCAGGAAGTGAAAGTACACAGAAATGAAAAAGTAGCCGTGTGCTCAATTTAATTTTTGAAATAAATCATTTCAGCTTCTAATTTACACTTCTCTGAGATGGTGGTTAAGGATAGACAAACAAAGAATACTGGAAGAAATTTCATTTTGTTCCTTTGTTACATTAGATTACTTAATTTTTACGTGTTTGGTTTGCATATGGAAATTTTTCCAATGAGTACCCTTCTTTGAATTGTTAACTGATCCCGAGAAAAGCTCTGGGAGGCTCATGTCCATCAGCCTGTAATTCACAAATCACAAAAAGGCAAGCAATTGCCCGAAATAAAGATGACAAACAATGAGAATTAGCCATTAGGCCAGAGGGCTTCAAGCTCCTGTGGCTTGATTAAATCAAATCTAGAGTGCTTAATTCAAAGTGGCAAATGATCCTTCTCAAAAAAGCCCTATATAATCTAATACAAATTATAATCTTCTTATGGGTTCTTAAAACATCCAATGCACTTAATAGAAGATTTTTTTTTGTCTGTGGCGTTCCTCTGGTTCATGCTATAGTTTGTATGTAGTGTAATAATTTGGGGTTACTTCTATAAAACTTGGATAAATCTCTCCTAACTTTCATAATACACTGTATTTCATATTTTACACACCAGTATTTTTGCTTGAATACACTTTAATCATATGATTATTGTGTATATAGCTAAATTAAGATGATTAAGAGCAATCAACATTTTAGCTTTTCCAGTTAGTGAGGCTGTGGGTTTCTTTCTCTTATCAGTGCCTTATCATTTCAACTGAATTTTTTCTTCAAGTCTGTGCCAGAAGCATATCTGTGTTGTTACTGTTGCTCAGCAACTGCGATCTCTTCACTAGGTCTGACAGTTGCTTTCTCTCCAGGAGAGCAGAGATGCAAGAAGGACAGATGCATTGATCCTCAACACATTATCAGATCTTGTCACACACCCACTTTGAAAAGCTGATAGCATCTAATAATCTTACTCAAAAGCTCATTTTACACATCATTGAGCTTTTACAGTTAAACTTAGAAAAATGCATTATCTTGTTATGTCATGGCAGGGTGGTCAATTATTAGGCCACCTTTCATCCCAAAAAAAAAAAAAAACCAGCTATGTAAACCCGTGTTTTATTTTATTTTGTCCCACTTAGAAACTTCATAAACATGAATGTCTCCATATGAACTCATCAGTAATCTATATCTCAGTTCTTCAGACCTTTATGTCTCTTAGCATCTGACCAGTAGTATAAACCACAACAAGTGGATCTTAGCATCTGTTCAATGGTATAATATGAGTGATATTCTTGTATTTAATCCAAAAAAGAGCTTATAAGGCAAGGTGATGATATCTGTGGGTGGGACTTGCTCTGGAGGTGGTTCACAATGAAGAGCCTCAAGAGAGCATATCAGAGACACCACCTCAAGTTCTGGTGCCAGCAAAGAGGATTGGGGAAAAAAATCTGTAAAATAGGTGTTACAAATCACTAGACTTAAGCATTAATCTGGAGGTTAAAGAAACTCAGTGCAAACTTGTTGAGCTTTCAACTGTGGCAATCAATACTTCACCATTCCAGTCAGTTCTTAACTTATGAAAGCAAGCAAGTGAAGAGCAGATCCAAGTGAAGAGAGGTAGAGAGCAACCTCTATGTGCAGAGGGGTTTAGTTGCTTCATACTTTTCTGTTTGAAGGTACATACAGATCAGGAAAGTTATTCGTAAAGCTGGCACAATCATGGCCTGTGAAAAAGAGCAGTTGTAGTCCTGTAAATGCATGAACTGGAATGTACAAAATGTGAAATCAGTAAGAAGCAAGTTTAAAAACAGCTACTGGAGGTGGGGTTATTGTATGTGCTTAAGTTAGGAAAAAGCTGCTTAACCTGTTTTGCAAGAGCCATAGGAGGGTCTTAAATGTGACAGGGTGACCACAGCCCTCTAGAAGAGACAAGATTGCTCATTAACCTCCACCTGTGTCTTAGCACTTGATGGAAACCAAATGTGTGCTGGGGCTACTGCAGCTGGATCCCATCTCAGTGCCCAGGAACATGCCCAGTTTATTGGCACCTTTATTTTGCATATTTTTAGTTGGAGATAATGAAGCCTTACACACACTCTGTAGAACTTGTAAGTGATTGATCAATTATTATGCTCAAGCTAATGTCACTGGCAACACAGAGCTAACAAAACAAGAAAAAAGCAAAAGTATTTGACAAATAAACACTAAAGGACCTGAGTTTAATGGAATGTGGCTTTTAATGCTGACATCCAATTTATCAGTGCTATTTCCCAGATCTCTATCAACTTGAAACTGCAGGCACTAAGAGATGGTTCAAACAGGTCCTTAGCATGTGTATAGCAGAGTGGGACATGTAGCAGGAGACTCTTACTCTCTGTTGTCTGTACAGGAGAGAGAAGTGGCCTATAACTTCAGAAAAAGGTTTTTCTAATATGAAAGAAAGTTGCCTGTATGTCATGAAATTGTTATCAGAAGCTATTTTTATTGACATTTTTCCTGAATATTGAAATTAAGACCACTTCTTTCCTTTGTAAGCCATAGATTCTTTGTGTGCCAATATGGAGAGAAATGGGAATAATCTTAGTGTTTATTAAGCTAACTTGAATATTGTGTTTTATTTCTAGTAAAGCAATCCAAAGCCATTCTCTCTAGTTTGTGGTCAAAATGCTGGCAAACTTTCGAAAGTATTCTTCTGGCACTTCTATTGAGAGACTTTCCCCTTAACTTCTATTTCCACCTGTGCATCATTCCAAAAACACTGCATCCGGTATTCCTGTGCAGGGGTATTTCCTAAAACCAGATGTTTGTTGGAAAAGAATAAAGTTTGTCTTTTTTTTTTTAATTCAATATCTGTCATAAAAATTGTATTAACCCTTAATTATTGGAAGATGCCCAGCTGCTTGGGGAGTAAAGCTGCAATAGCACATCTCTTTGAAGCAGTGGTTTCAAATGTCTTGAAATTCATGTTTTATTCTGTTCTGATTCCATTCTCTAGTATCTTGAGAATGATCAGTATCTGCAGCATCTACTTCATTCTCTACATCCCATTGTTGCTGTAAACACTTATTGCAATTTAGAGGAGAAAGTTTAAAGCGTTCAGGCTGTTTATTCAAGGGAGACATCTTTCAACAACCCAATCAGCAAACTATTTTGCTTCCCTCTGGTTTATGTTGCTTTCATGTGTTTAGACCAGAGCAGCCCCATGTGACTGGGTAAATGAGAGGTCATGTGTTTGCATAATACCTACAAACAAATTTGGAGTAATTCATATACCGGTCCTAGTTTTCATTCGTGATACCAAACTGTTAAGTGTTCTGGGTTTCTTTTGGACATTGTTTTGGAGGCTTAAGTTTTAATGATAAGGTAACCCCCATCTTCAGGAGGACAAGGAAAGAATGAGAAGTCAGCTGGAACGTGATGTGATGGAATGTGACGTGAGTCACTAAAACAAAGAGTACTCCATCCAGGAGCCACCTGGCTAAAACATTTTTGTTATGGGGACAAATGGGAGGATAGGTAGAAAATCAGTAGTACAGTTTTAGAGATGCTTGCAGGATGTTCCCTTTCTGAAAATTTATGGAAGCAAGATACAGTAAAATAGGAATTTGTCTGTATGGTCCAGGAGATCTGCAGAATGGTCTGAAGTGCCAACCAGGGTGGAAGAGTATAGTTGAAAGGGACTCTCATGGGAGTTTGTGTGAAAGGCCTGCTCTTCAAAGCCAGTTTAGTCATAGAATTATTAAGGCTGGAGAAGATGCCTAAGTCCAACCATCTACCCATCACTACCATGCCCACTAAAACACGTCTTCAGTGCCACATTCTACTTGGTTCTTGAACACCCTCAGGGATGATGACTCCATCACCTCCCTAAGCAGTTTGTTCCAGTGCCCGGCCACTATTTCAGAGAAGAAACTTAATATTTAACTTGAATTTCCCTTGGTACAACATAAGGCCATTATCTCTTGTTCTACAGGAGAAGAGATCAAAACACACCTCACAACTCTCCTTTCATGGAGTTGTAGAGAGCGAAAAGGTTTTCCCTGAGATCCCTCTTCTCCAGGCTCCTGGCTCCCTCAGATGTTACTCATAAGACTTGTACTCCAGATTCTTCACCAACTCATTGCCCTTCTCTGGATGTACTTCAGGGCCTCAGTATCTTTCTTGTAGTGAGGGGTCCAACAATGAATGTAGCACTCAAGGTGCACCCTCACTGGAGCTGAGTACAGAGGGACGATTGCCTCCCTGCTCCTGCTGACTGTTCTATTTCTGATATAAGCCAGGATGCTATTAACCTTCTTGGCCACCTGGGCTCTCTGAAGGCTCGTGTTCAGCTGTCAACCAGCAACTCCATCTCCCTCTGCTGTGCAGCTTTCCAACAACTCTGCCCCAAGCCTTTAGCAATACATGGGAGTTTTGAGACACAAGTGCAAGATATGGCACTTGGTCTTGTTGAATCTTACACAATTGGCCTTAGCCTAGCAATCTAGCTTGTTTAGATCTCTCTGTGGGGTCTTCCTACTCTTAGGCAGATTGATGTTTCCTCTCAACTTGGCATCATCTGCAAACTTACTGAGGGTGCACTCAATCCCCTCATCCAGATTGTCAATGAAAATATTAAATGGACCATCCCTAAGCTGACCTCTGGGGAACACCTCTAGTGACTGATTGTCAAGCTGGATTTAACTCCATTCACCGCCACACTCTGGGCCCACCACTCCAGCCAGTTATTTTTACCCTGCAAAGGGAACACTTGTTCAGGTCATGAGCTGCCACCTTCTTTAGGAGTATGCTGTGGGAATTTTCAGGTTCTGCTGAAATCTAGGTAGACTATACCCCCAGCCTTTTCACCTCATCTACTAATTTTCAGTATTTAAAAAGAACGTTTTTTCCAGAGCTCATCTGAGTTGGAACCAGGAATGTTTCAAATTATCATGGAAGCTGATAGATAAGGAAATATCTCATAGCTGTTGCACCAAATATATTTAACATCAGACACGGAATTTGTGCCTAAACCTCTCCGAGCTCCTGGGGTTCAGATGACAGCCCTGAAAAAGAAATATCTGTTACCTGTAAATGTTTGATTTCTACTACTTCTTTTAATCTTATTAGCTTTAACTCTAATTATACTGTATTAAATTGTGTTATTTTGCTTTCTGATATCTTATTTACAACTTTTTAATTGTCAGTCTCATAATTTTCAGTTCAGTTTGTTAGCAAATTAATGAGCTCCTGCTGGTCTGCGGTCCTTAATGTAAAATCTGGGAGTCTGGAAAGGCAGCAGTGGGTGCTCTGTCTGTATTACAGATGTACCACTTAGAATTTGTTTCTCAAATTTGGCCCTCAGTGATGTCTGTGTTACGTGAGCCAGTGGATACCTTGCAGACTTTGTAAAAGGACAACTTCCTCTTCCATTTGAGCATTACTAGGAACTACCAAGTCCTTGCTTTAACAGCAAGGGCAGAATCTCTCCCTTGCATCAGCTGTACCTTGCTCTATACTTCCTTCAGACACAGCCCAAAGACTCAAAATTGTGTGAAAACAAAAGCGGTTGAACAAATGCAATTCTGTTAATATCACGACATTCCTTATCAAGCACTGAAAGCTGCATCTTCTCCATTTCAGTGAATAAAGCATAATATGTGATTATCACTAATATTGCACTTATTTAGTGGTCACGTATCTCAAATCTTGCCCACCAATAACCAAATCCTTAGAAAGCATTCACAAAAAGAGGCTTTGTAGCAATGGAAGTATGCTGCACTGCCTTCAGTAAATACAAATTTAATTTTTCGTTTTTCTTTTTTTTTTTTTTTTTTTTTTTTCTTGCTGAGATCTGAAACAGTATGAAAAGAATCCCTATTGCCTGCCTTGCTCTGTGCAATTAATATCATTTATTACAGTTTAAGGAACGAGCAGCATGTGACTGAGTGTCAGTGTTTGTTTATCTGCCTTATAATTGAGGCATGATGTTGTTAGGCTTAAAAACTGTGCTTAATCTGTTTATTTTTTTTATGCCTTGATTTTTCATGCTCGTTAATCAGTACTCCAGTGTATTATTATTAGTAAATCGTAGCGGGGCTTTTTGTTACTATTTGAGTTCATGTTTCAGGTGGTTTGCCTGCATTTCAGGCTGGCCTTCCACTTAACCACAAAAACTATTTTTAATTCACTGAAAACATACATCACTAGGAAACCTTATGCATGAAATGGACATCCAACTCACGCTGTTTAAAAAACAAAAAAACAAACAAACAAAAAACCCTCAAACAAATATAAAACAGTTTCAGAGAAATCTCTGCAAGTCTCACGTCATCATGCTTCTAAAAGGTGGTAAAACAGATGGAGAGAAGAGGGGTGGAGGGGAAGAGGAGGAAAGGGGGAGAACAACTCATCAGACCTAAGGAAGCTGTATCACACTGCAGTAATGTTCACATGGCAGCATTTAAACCAGATCTCTGGTGTTCAGAAACATAGAATAGAATGTCCCAAGGATCACTGAATTCAGCTCCTGTTTCCACATGAGACCACCAAAAGTACCTATCAGTTGTAGGTACCAATAGCACCTACAGTGAATGATAGAGGTTGCTAATCGGGGACCTCCATGTAAGGAGGATTTGTGAACCAGATGTTCATGAAACACCATATATGCTATGATGCATTAAAGAAGGTTTTTTGTTTGTTTTTTGTTTATTAATTTTACACTGCTTTTTAGTGCTTGCTACTTAAAAATTTCAGTTTCTTATCTGTTTTACACTTTCAGGGAAGGGAAAAAAAATCTTTGTTTCTCTTGCTACTTTTATGATACCATAGCACTTATGAACCATCCATCCAAAAACAAAATTTTGCTGTGAAACTCAAAGAGGAAAATGAGGAAACACTGCAGTATGAGACGTATTGTTAATCCTTTTATCTGTTTTAGGTGACTAATAGGGAACAGTACTGTACTACTGGAATAGTTGTTCTCCATGTTACTGTGTAGGAAATAAGCTACAATTCCCCTAATCCTTCCTGTTCTAGGTCTCCTAAGCACTTTGCAAATTATTTAGAGAAGGATTCCATGTATTCTATCAGTGATTCATAGCTGCACCTTTCCCCATTTTGATGTTACTTTCAATGGTCTTTGTCTAATGTTGCCATTTTCTTCCCCACCTTCTGAGCTGCACTGTGGTACAATATTCTTTATACAAAATTTCTCAAGAATGCTGATCTTTTGGTAGCTAGGTGAAACCAAAGTTTTTTCAGATGTTTAATCACACATGCAAGATATTCTGGGCAGAGTGAAAATACTGAAAATTAGTTTTTTCATCTGTTGTGGTTTTGATGGCCGTACTCCTCATCAGAACATCCCTCAGGGAGGTAAGGAGGTGACGCTGCAGCAGAGGGATGGAGCTCCGGCAGCGGGCTCTCTCGGCTGCCTCGGAGATGCAGCACGTGTCCCTCCCCTGCAGCTTTTCTAACGTAAGCTCTCAGATTTGGTTTGGAAACTTCTGTCTCTCTCAATTGTTCGATTTTGTTAGGTTTAGTAAAGACCATACCCTTTTCCCCTCCACCGGAGTGCACGGCTCTGCTCGGGCGGCCACTTGGCTGCCGATGGTGCAGTTTTTTTCCTCCCTCTTTTTTTTCCCTTGTGTCTCTGTCACAGATAACACCGCGACATCATTTATGAATAATTAGCACTGAGCAGTAGTTTATTTATTTTTTGTATTAAATAGTGTGAAACAGACCTCTTGAGTTGAAAAACACATGAGCTTATCAAAGTAGAGTTTGCTTCTTTGTGTCTCCCTATACGCCTTGTCCATTTGAAACATTTATGTGGGTAAAATAGACTCTCATAACAGCAAGGAGTTCTGCTTATACTGATTTTTTTTTTTTGTGTGTGTTATAGTACTGGGCTTTGACAATTCATTCAAGTAAAAGTCTATTTTGCTGTAAGATGGGAGGCTGTTTCCAGAATGGCTCATCCAACTGGCCAAAACCTGAAGAAAGAAATATTTACTTAGTGAAAGTAAATGTTTTATTAATAATCTTATCAAAAGCTGGAACTGTGTTAATCCAAACAAGCCAACTAATGACATAGCTGATAGTAGATATTTCTTGGTATTGTTTTATGAATAGTGGTAAGATGTCTCAATGATTACAAGCAGGGCACCAAAATTATGGTAAGATATGCCAGACTCCTTTTATGAAGGAGCCATGAACCAGTAGGTGGATATGTTCTTTACAGTTCTTCCTTAATTAATAGCAGCTTTTAAAACTGCATGTTGCCAAAAATCTCATTAAGATGTTTTTAAAACTTCTGATTCCAAATATAGATAAATGGAACCATGAGGAAGGTTGGATTGTTCATTTCTGGTTCCTCAGAGCTTTAGAAATAGCACTATCAATGAGCTGCAGGTAATAGTCAACATACTCATTTCAAATACAGATAAACGTATTTTCTTCTTTCTTTGGGGAGTCTTATGTAGGTAGGTTATAGTCCTTTGTAGCAGGTTTTTATTGCACTCAACCACACCATGTGTTTATTTTGTGTTTGTTTACTTTTTAATTTTTATTTGCAGCAACAGCTATTTGCTTGGCCAATTCCAAATATACACTTTCATCCCCATATGTAAGGGCAACTTGTCTTTGCTGTGATACTCAGTTCGCACTCACATGCATGGCAATACCAGAAACTAAAGGTGTCACTGAAGTAATGAAGTATGGATTTAGGTTTACAACAATATTGGCACATCAGTACAAAATTGTTGATCTCAGTTGTCTTAATTCAAAATTCCTCCCCTTGACTGGGTGCTTTCTGCAAGGAAGAGAATTTTGAAAATATTGACTAGAAATTTCAGTAGGGAAAGAAAACAAACAGAAAATATTAGTATTTACTTGCTGCCTCACATCACTGGAACTTCTGGTTCATATGATTTTGTGGTTCTGCTCTCAGAAAAAATACCCTTTTCTCTGCTGAAAGCGCAAGGGAAGGACGTGATTCAGTAACTTCTCATGCATTCAGCCCAACTTGAAAGAACCTAGTTAGCCTTTTCAGGTCAGTGTGCAGAAGATGCTCTTCTTGAATACCTTGGTAACATTAGATACAGTGTGCAAATGTTATGTGTGCTCATGGCTGGCAAGTTTCTTCTTGAATTTATCTGCTGTACACACTAATCCTATCACTTTTCTTCCTCTCTTGTTCAATTTTGAAAACGTGCTGACTTAAGTTGAGTGAAGCATTTGTAATTCTGAAGATTAGCACTGTGGTTGGGAGGAAACACTGGGTTGTGTTGTGAGGCAGGCAGTGTACTGCCAGACTAGAACCAGCAAAAAGTCAGTGTGTAGAGTGGGGGAAGGGACGTGCTGGAAAAATTACCGTTGAACTTGAGTAGGAGGTTTTGTTTGGGCATATACCAAAGCCATTGATTATGAAGAGATTTGCTGTTCCTGGCTCCTTATTTACAATATAACTGAAGTCAACTATTACAGACCAAAAGCAAGGACTGATTTTTAGGAGTTTTCAGTGGACTTCTGTAGAGTCACAAGCATAAACTTTGAAATAATATTGGATAAGAAAGGCAATATCTTTTCCTTTCCATGTATTTGTTGTGTTGTGTTCTGCTCTCTGTTATAGGAGATATAAATCTGGAGTTAGCTTCACAATGTTCAACATGCTTATCCTGCGTATACACCAGTGCAACTGGCAGCAGAAATAGCTATAGGCAACTTACTGAGGTTGATTCTACTTACCCTGTGCTTTTTCTCAAAGCTGTCTTATTATTGGCTAGTTTCAGTAGAGCCTCGCATGTCATTTTCAGTGAAATCTTTCCTTACTTTTTCCTTTATAGTATATTTCTTCTCAGTAGACCACAAAAAAGGCAGCACAGAAAAAAAAACCAGCAGTAAAGAATGTGACAAGTTTTCCAGACTGCTGCTAGGAAGGAAGAGAAAGATGTTACTCAGGACACGTATGCCACCTCTCCTTCTGACGTTAATGAAATACATTAATTTATATTGCTGGTTTGTTTGTTTGTCTGTTTGTTTGTTGTTGTTTTGCTCTACGTGCTTTTTTGGTGGAAAAGGCCAATAAGAACCTTGATGAGATGTAACCTGGATAGGAAAGCAAGATTATGATCAAACAGATAAGTAAGGAAAAATACTAATTGGAACTATGTGCGTGTTTTCAGGGTCTTTCAATCGAACAAGTTGTAAATGGTATCTTGAAAGTCAAGGTCAACACAGTGCTACAGGCTTGGGGCGGAGCAGCTGGAAGACTGTGTAGGGGAAACAGATCTGCAGGTATTGGTTGATGCTTGGCTGAACATGAGCCAGCAGTGTGCCCAAGTGGCCAAAACGGCCAATGGCATCCTGGCTTTTGTCAAAAATAGTGTTTCCAGCAGGAGCAGGGGAGTAATTGTCCATCTGTACTCAGCACTGGTGAGGCTGCAGCTTGAGTACTGTGTTGTTAGGCCCCTCACTACAAGAAAGACATTGATGCCCTGGAGCGTATCCATAGAAGGGCAACAAAGCTGATGAGGGGTCTGGAGCCCAGGCCTTATGAGGAATGGCTCGGATTATTCAGTCTGGAGAAGAGGAGGCTCAGGGGAGACCTTACTGCTCTTTATAACTACCTGAAGGGAGGTTGTAGTGAGCTGGGGATTGGCCTTTTCTCCATGTAACTAGTGATAGAATGAGAGGGAATGGCTTCAAGTTGCACCAGGGGAGGTTCAGGTTGGAGGTTAGGTTACACTACTTCTCTGGAAAAGTGGTCAGGTGTTCAAATGCGCTGCACAGGGAGATGGTGGAGTCACTGACCCTGGGAGGTATTCAGGGAACGTTTAGACACTGTGTTGAGGAATATGGTTTAGTGAGAACGATTGGTGATGGGTGGCTGGTTGGACTGGATGTTCTTGTAGGTCTTTTCCAACCTTGGTGATTCTATGATAAGTTTCTACGAGTGCGGCCAGATATTATTGTAAGCCCAAGCAATTGAAGTAGTATCTGTAAAACTTTTTGATGAGGTAGGCTGCTGCAAAAGCCATTTTTATCCTTTTTTTACTCATAAAATGTTTACTCCTGACCACCTTTGGTAGGCAGAAATGTTCTGCATCTTCTCTGCCTTACATGCCAGAATTGAGTAAAGCAGAAAGAAGTCTGTAAAATATAAAGCGCCTTTCGCACATGGCTGGTGCACGCAAGGAAATGTTACCAGGTGTAATAATCACTACTGCCTTAAATACTTAAAATATTTTTCCAGTCATTTAATGATAAGATTTCTATGGTCAGACTCAATGTGAGTGAGATTATTTTTGCATACGTCTCATATATGTAATTATGTAAACCTCAGGATGGAAAGCACTTCTGACATCCATTTATGCACAAATGCATGTTATGGGGCTTTTCGTACATAAAGAATAGGAGAATGCCATACTGAGGCACCCCTTTTGGCTGATGTTCATATTTGAATAACTTAAACATTCATTGTTAATTACAGTATACTGTACAGGTGCATTCCAGTTCAAATTGAGCAGTAAATGAACAGTAAAGCATAGGAAACTCAGGCAGGCCTTAGCAGAAAATGATTTGTTGATATGGAGCTGGGTGTCTGTATCGGAGCATTCCACAGAAACAGTGGAACTGAAATTGCACTGTTAGGCATGTAACTGGAAACCTTTTGTTCATGATGGCAGTATTGTATGTAAAGTGTCCCGTGTGCAGTTACTTAAGTGCTTTACAACTTCTTTAGGTAGCTTCTGTGATATGTTACATACTTAAAACTGACAGAGTTGATATTATGTGGGGTTGGGGTGCAAAATATTGTTCTTGAGAGTTCGAGCTAGTTCTTTTTCAAAAATGCAATATGTTCTCTTTGTAATGAATGGAAGAGCTTGATTTTAGGCTTTGTAAAAGACAAAGTTATTTGGAGGGCCTTAGTGGATGAACAAACCTTGCAAACAGGCTATATAAAGACTTATATGCAAATAAGAAAAGATACATAATTATTTCAACTTGTGTACAAACAAATGAAGAAAAAGCAAAGGCAATGTCATGGTTTGCTAGCTTTTCTCTAAATATAAACACATCCGAATGTATTGTCTGCTTACAGCACAAGAATATTTTTTTCAGCTTTTCAGAAAGTTATAGGACTAAGTTTTTTTTAAAGGAAAAAAAAGAGAAAATAGTAATTTTCCATGGTAAGTAAATAAGAGCTGTCTGAAAAGCAGTTATTTTGGGGGGAAAATAATCAATGTAGGAATTTTTCGAGAAAAAGATATGGAAAAGGGAGGAGGGCTGTTTGCAGTGGACAGTGATAATAAATCAAGAAACAGTTGGGCAGAAGTTCAAAAGAAATACTGTTAGAGAGACACACTGGTAAGCTCTAGCAGCTTAGCTCTGGTCATGAAGATAGGCCATAAACTCAGTTTTAACACTCCAAGTCGGGTTTGCAGCTGCTTTGCATTATTGGGGCACCGCAAACAGTTGCAGCAAACCTGTTGCAGTGCACTTTTAAGCGCAGCTTCTCCTGCATCAATCCAGGCAGCACTTTCATATGGAGTGAGTATGGACTGTCCTAGTATGAATGTGCCTGAGTAATGAGCAGAGGTCTCACCTTTTCAGGCTGTGAAAATTTCCACTCAGGAAGGAGTGGGTAGGCATTGCAGCTGGGCACTGTGGTGTTTCCCAGCATGTCCTGCTGAGGGGCATGCTCTCAGTCTCACTCCTGAATAAAAGCTAGCATGTAAGCATGTGCCAAAGTATAGTTACGTTACAGGCAAAGAGCCAAGAGGGATCACAGTGAGACCACCAAACTGCTTTCTTGAGCAGCTTGCAGAAGGCTGAACTTGCATGTTTGCATCATGTGTGCAAGCATCAGTCCCCATTACCAAGGCTTTCATTCTGTTTGTGCTTCTAAAGAATTGTCTGAGGTTTGGCCCTGCCCTACCCCTCCCTTTTGCTCTCACTCCATGTACACTGTGCACCCACTGCCTTGTGTCCTTACATGTAGCATCTAATATCAGCCCTACCACTTATAAACCAATATTTCTTAACTTTTTTGTAGAATCATTAAGTTTGGAAAAGACACTAAGATAGCCATCCACCTACCACCACTGTGCCCACTAACCCAAGTCCCTCAGTGACATAGCTCTGGAACACCTCCACAGATGGTGACTCCACCACCTCCCTGGGCAGCCTGTGCCAGTGCCTGACCATTCTTCTGGGGAATAATTTTTTCCTAACATCCAGCCTGAACCTCCTGTGGTGCAACTTGAGGCCATTCCCTCTCATCCTTATGAATATATCAGGAAAGTGAACAGATCCTCTGCTTGTCAGTGGTACAAGTCCCTAAAGCTGTTCAAGAAGCATTTAGATGAGGTGCTGAGGGATTTGATTTAGTAGCTTGGTGGGTAGGGATGGTGGTGGGAGGATGGTTGGATTAGATGATCTTGTAGGTCCTTTCCAACCTAATGAATCTATGAATCTACTCTATAAGTGGAACAGACTCATGAGGTGTCTGAAGATGCTTTTCAAGTGGATGGTTTAGAGAAGGATGCCCAGTTTCCTTTACCCTGATTTGATGCAGAGCCCATGTCAGGGAGCAGGGAGATGTTAGCATGGTGATCAAGCCTCGTTTAAATGCTGCTTTTCCCTGAGAAAACCCAATGTACTCTATTTCTGAGGCAGTAACCTACTGTTGGTCATCTAACGTGAACTTTCAATGCTGCTGGTAAGAACTGTTAGCAATTGCATTGCAGAAAGCAGGGCACTAAAACTGCAAAGGAGGAGCTGTGGAAGCACAGAGTACCGTTAATTTTTCCCATGGTGTTTGACTCAGCATGTGATCTTTTGGCCAGGAAAATGCTTGAAGGAGTGCAGTTAGTAACACTTCTCCAAGAGGCTGTCATAACCGTACTTTAGACACTGGGTCACAGATGTTTACTAAATCATCACTGCACACTCCACTTTCTAAGAATTACCAGTGAGGCTCACGTCTTGAATGGCCTTTTCTGATAGCAGACACCCCGTGTATAAATTCTCCCCATACATTTTCTTGCAGTTCAAATTACAGTGCTTGATTAATTGATTTGACTGAAGAGAATGCACTGAGCAAAGTTCAAATGGAAAGAATAAGCAGCTGGACACATGTTCGCCTTCACAGTCTCGTTAGTTAATTTTGGTTGATGATTTCATGCATGCTGCAGTACCGAAGTGCATTCACAGGGCTGCCTCACTGCATAGAGATAGTTTTCTGGAGCTGCTGGAAGTGTGAAATAAACTTAGGATAAGGCCAAATGTTAGTCCTGCTGATATCTGTGGGAGAGTAGCTGTGCTTTCAGGGGGAGTGGTATTTGGCCCTTGATGTTGTCTTTGAAAGTCTTTTATTATAGTTTTCTCCTAGAAAAGGCATTCAGAAAATATGTAATGCATCAGAAACATACTAGTCCCATCATGGTGTTTCATATGTCAGTGTTAGCTACTAGTCCCAAGCTAGGTGGCAATGAAGCCTTGGAAAAAAAAAGTTTGGCAGGGGATGGAGAAGCAGCTAACATCATTGTGGATGCACTAAACATTCTCCAAAGCTGTCTACCTGCATGAAATTTATTTTCACTTCTAGTTCTGATGTGTTCAGCTTTTACTATGAGACATTATTCCTTAATTTCATGTGGAAAGATGAAGGATGCTTCTATTCTAAGGGTAGAAGTTAAAGTTAACCTTCAGAAATAAAAGGTGTGGAAGAAATTTAGTAGACCACACCTGCACTTACATTAATGATTTAGTTTACCTTGGTCTTTTCAGGGAACAACATGTTACATTCCTCTTATTCTTGGTTTTCAGCCTGACCTCTGATGATAATGCAAGTTGCGGTTGTAGATCAGCAAAACAGATGATAACTTTTGTTTTTTGAACAAAATGTGCAAAGATAGCATAGAATACTCCATTTGGTAGAGATCTGCTCTGCACTGCAGCTGAAGTAATAATAGCTGCTTGGAAGGCGTCTTCCTTAAGGTGTTTTTCCTTCTTTACTATGTGTTCATCTTTTGTGATGGCAAGCTTTTTGTACTTAATTTTCACTGGTTCTGAAGGTGAAAAAAGGATCTCCAGCTGCTCAAAAGGTAAAAATGTACATGACAGCATGAATTTTAGAGGGGTTAGAAATGGCTGAATAATCTTGGAAAAGCCACCTTCTGTATTGTCACCAGTGCAGATGAACTGCACTGTGGGCTTCTCATCTCTACTATATATTAGGGAACCCTACAGTTCTACAGAGTAGGTGCAGCAATGTCATATCTACTGTACTATTGTCCCTTTCCTATAGGATTGAGTGTATTCACAAGGTAAACCATTGCATTTAGTTAAGACGTGTATTTGGAAATAAATAAAGTACTGTTCCTTCTCTATGAGCTGGAGAAATAGAAACTCAATAGGAGAAACTGTGTAGACATACCTTCTACAGGCTGAGCTAATGTAATTGGGGATGGGGCTGCTGTGAAGTGGCAGAAGTTGAAGAAGCTTGAAGCTGAACCTAATCCAGCTCTCAACAGGAAATTGTAATACATTAAAATAAAGGAATCAGTATTTTAGATCTATGTGTTACGTCGGATTTTGTTCCTAAGTTGGGTTTAATAAATCATTGCCTTATAGAACAGTCTTTGTTGGAAGGGACCTCAAAAGATCATCAGGTTCAACCTCTGTGAGCCTGGATGAAATTATATGGCACAAATAAAATGGAGAACTTTCTTTAAAACACCTGAGCATGTTCAGAATATCTGTGTGTAGAGGTGCGTGCCACGTGTAAATGGTTGGTAAACTGTTTCCCCTACTGACCATCAAGCTGTGGGAGGACTGCCAGCAACAAAAAGGTGCTGTCAGCCAGGGCAGATTGATACAAGGTATTTGACCTCCTTAAGTGTTGGAAAAGGGAAACCGAAACTTAAGCATAACATGCTTGTTAGTCTTTGTGTCAGATCAAATAATGTGCATCTCTATAGATCGAAGTGTATTAATGACTTTGTGTGGCTAAAAAGAAAAACCTTAAAAAAAGGATGACTAGAATATGTATATCCACTTTGACAGTATATTTTCTTTTAGGGAAATCTGGGAATAAAAGCAACATTTGTACACACTAAGCAGATGTTTATGATTACTGCTTAGTTAACATCACCCAGCTGGCCACGGATAGCTTTATGGAAGAGAGAGAACCTTTAAGAGAGTCACATGTTTATATAAATCAAGAATATGGCAGTCACGATACTGGGGCAAAAGTGCTACACTGCCCATTTTAGGTAACTTCCAATTCACATCATGACAGTGAAGTAGACTGTAGTCATCAGTTTCCTGCAGTGATGCACGTCAGTATGCATAAATTTCATTCTGTGGATTTGATATAAGCATATATAAACATATTTTGTTGAATTTAAGGAAATCAATGGTTAACAAAATTCCTTATCGAGTTTGATAAAACTGTACTAGTTTAGCATATTCTTAACTGTAAATGTAGTGGCTTGCATATAATCTGCAATGAGTAATACATAACTTTGATAACATTTATTCTAATTTTACTCTTTGCTTGGGAGATACGCAGTGATATTTCATAAATCTGAAGTGTTCATCATGGTCTTAAACTGTTCTTCTCTTTATGGGAAACATACTTTTATCTTGAGATGATTGCCTTTGTAATTTGTCGTGTGGGGATGCAGATAACTCGTGTGCAGTATGTCTGCCTTATCTTCATAAAGTTTATACAAAATAGACCATATTTGCAAAAATATATGAATAAAACATTTGTTTCTTAGTTAATAAATATTAGCTCAAAACTGCTCCTAGTCCTGAGAAAGATGAATGAGTCTGTCATGTGTTGAATTTGTTTCTGATGTAGTTTCGTTTCTTGTTCAAAACAGTGTTTTGTGAACTTTTAACTCTATATCAAGGGTGCAAATGGGGCCAGTGCTAATTTCAACCCCTAGAAAAACATTTTGATTTAGTTCAGTGAATGCTTGGCAGGCTTCTCGAGTAGTTTTCATTCTGTGCTTGGTTCTTCTGATTGGAGACCATTTCCTGACATAACTTCTCTATCTAGTAAACATAAATAACAGTATTTCACTTTACAGACATGTAAACCATTATGATGAAAGCTATTGTAAGCACGTGATAATATTGCTCACCTGAGACATACAGAGGAAGGAAAAAGTGAGGTGTGCATAGATTAAACGTCATATTCAATTCCTTGTTTCTCAGTTTCTTTGGACAAAGCCTGGAGGAGAACACTCATCCACAAATCTAAATCAAGATGATTTAATTCCTTCATGGCTGTAATTTTTGAAATTTGTTCCTTCCTGACATTTCTTTGCTAGTATGTTAATTTGAAATGTATTATGAAATATTCAAGGAGGATGGTATGGGATGACAATTTGAATAATGCAGTGAACATCTTTTTAGATCTGAGCTTAAAAAGCAAGGAGAAAAAGAAGAGGACAATGTTTATTAAGAGATGGACCTAATTATTTTTTATGTTTTTCATTCATTGGACTTCACAAACATGCAATAACAACATAGCATGCTCTGTCACACACTTGGATGTAGAACCGAAGTGGAGGGACTTTGAAGATCCTTCTGCAAGACTAACCCAGCAGACAGCCATGCAGTTTCCCAGAGCCTGTTGGCAGCATTGTGACCAAAGGTACACATGGGGACCAGGGCTGGTGGAAGCTGCTGGGACAACCCCACAGGTGGGCCAGGGAAAGGCTTTGCAGGGCCCAGAGCCCAGCTCCAGCTACACCATGCCTGATACTTATAAATCTGATACATTCCTGCTTCCAGACCAGTCCTTCCTGCAGTGTGCTATTTTCTTGTGCATTTGTTGATAAGGTTTCTCATAACAGATATTCCACAGGAGCCCTCTCAGCAAAAGGTGATATCCATGTTTGACTCAAGAGCAGCCATTCTCTCCTTGTTTTGAGTGTCACAATATAAGAAGGGCATAAAGCTATTTGAACATTCAGAGAAGGGCAACAAATGTGAACAGTCAGGAGGACAAGGCTTGAGAGTGACTGAGATCCTTTGGTTTGTTCAGATCAGAGGAGCTGAGAGGAGGGCTCATGGTGGCTGCAGCTTCTCAGTGTTAGCAAAGGGACGGCACTGATCTCTCTGATGACAGTAACAGGGCCTGAGGGAATGGTGTGGAGCTGTGTCAGAGAGGGTCAAGTGGGGTTTAGGGAAAAGTTCTTCACCAGTGGGTGGTGGGCATGTAACAGGCTGCCCAGGGCAGTGGTCACAGCCCTGAGCTGCCGGAGTTCAAGGAGCCTTTGGACAACACTCTCAGACACAGGGTTTGAGTTTTGGGTGGTCCTGTGTGGAGCCGAGAGTTGAATCAGCGATCCTCGTGGGTCCCTTCCAACTCAGGATATTCTATGATTCTGTAAAGTCACGTCACTCTTACTCTTCTGAAGGCGTATCTAATACAGAAAAATTTCTTTGATTATCACATATACATGCGCGGACATGATTGCACCACTGACGAATGATGATTATGAAATTCCCTCACCATTTACTGAAATCAAATAGCAACATCAACTAACGATTCTAGTAAGGATTCAGTGCTTCCTTATGTAGTGCAAGTAGTATATACAAATAGTATCGCTAAATCTGGTTATGAAGTAATGCAAGTGCCATCCTCTGAGATGAAAAATATTTAATTTATAGTCATGATTTTATTCTTGAACCTAAAAAACACATTAGTGTACTATGCCTGCTAAATTGTTTAGTTTTTGGACTTAAAAAAAAAAAAAAAAAGACACCACCACTTTAAAGCAGCTATTTCAAACCATATGAGAAGCTACATGTAAGTGTGCTTGTTGTAGGACTCAGGAATTAGAAAAACATATAATAGTGATGAAAATCGGTTGAACCACGAAGAAATCTGTACTGAATTCTGTAGCCTTTCAAAAGCTTTTGAAGGAGAAAATTAAGACACGTTTGCCGCCATTGTTTGTTGATTACTTGATTTAAAAAGAAGTAATAAACACAGAGGACTAGTAATGCAGTGCACTTAGGAACTCAACACTTCTTTGCATTTTTAGAAGTAAAACATCAGGATCCAAAATCCATGTGTTACTCAAGTCACCCTTCCCCCTTGTTTTTCTGACATTAATGTGGTAATACCTAACATGATGGGGCACAAATTTTGTGAAGTTATTTCTATTAACAGGAGAGTCTGTACAATGCCATAGACCTGAGGAGATACCTCAAATCCTGTCAGGAATTTTGGACTCTAGTCTTACAGCTTACAGCTTCCTTTGCCATTAATCTGTTGTATCATTTCTTCCCACATTTGTAAGGTCTCTCCTATTCAGTACTGAGATTTACACACTCTTCTGTCACGCCACACTCGCACAGTTCCTGAAATATCTTTTATTCACATCAGTGTAGCCAGGTACTAATGAACAGTCTGAGTGAAAAAAAAAAAAAAAACTTTGCTAAATTTGCAGCCCCTTTATGTACCCTCTATTCAACCAACTAATTGTCCAACATGCAGAAAACAGGTTCTGGAAACATGTCCTTACAGCAGAGGCAGCTGAGCCAAGAAATGCCAATTGTTTTTCCATAATGTACAAACAGATTTCAACAGATGTACTTGCTTTGACATCACCAGCCTGGATGCCTGTTGGAACACTGAGTGAAGTCCACACATTTAAAAGTCCTTAAATTATTTTTCTAACATGAATGGCTGAAAATAGCAACTTATTTCCCTAAAGTTCAAAAGTTCACATATTCAAAATTAGTCTGCTAATTTGGTGTATAATAATAAATAAGGACTGAATGACCTTTTCTGACAGTCAGGTATAAAGATGACTATGTTCAGCCTGATTTCTACCAGCTGTTATTTGTTTTTGCTTTTCTGCTTAGCCTAGGAGCTTCATGTCCTCCCTCTGTCAAAATGCATGAGAGTTCTAGCTATTGGTTTCAGTGACAGCAGGACCAAACCATTCATTATCAATGCTATCTTCAGGCCTTCAAAAAAGAAAAATGTTGGAAATGCTTAGATTTTGTTGGAGATGTAACCTTTTTGGAACAGTTTATATCCCTATCATAAATATTAATCATAGTCCGGTGGTTGGTCTGTAATGATCAACAGATGGGATTTAAAATGGCTGAAGGGAGTCTGTTGCTGTTTGTTCTGAGCCACTAACTGCTGTCCAAACAAGTGCAAGTGCTTTGTTTTATGGTAATTGGGTTTTAATACTCTGGCATCAGAGGTGCTGTGATATATTTCCACACAGTGGAGGAAATCTTCACATTACCTCACTGATGCTCACGTGTCAGCCCTGCTTTTTCACCCTACCTTTGCAAGTCATGTTCCTGGAGGAACCTGAAGCACTGTCTGACTCAGCAAGGGGTCCTCACAAAGGACCATTCTGAATGTGGACTTGAAAACTCTGCACTGAGTACATACTGCTTCTCTCAGCAGCACTTGCTGCACCACTTAAAACTTCCTTTCCCTGTGTTAAAGTGAGCATATGATACAGTTCAGAGTGTGGAATATGGTGTGGAAATAAAATTTTTAGGCCTTCATTATTCACACCAGAACAAATATTAGAGGTCTGACACAGGAAACAAGCTCAGATGCCTTCGCTGTGAGGAAAGCTCTCTGAGTTGATATCACTGCCACAGACGGTGCACCAGCATGTGGAAAAACTGAGAGCTTGGTACTGGCACTTGCCTCAGCATACAGTCAGGTTAGTGACAGAACTCTTAGAGGAGACTCATTCTTCTAAAATACATTCCTGGGTGTCTGTGTAAGGACTGGATTACAGGGATGCACCTTCTCATTTCTTAAGTTTGACAGCTACAGCAGCTGATTCATGGGCACTTTGCATATGTCACTAATTGATTTTTACAGAGGGTTTCCATGCTTCTCTACAATTTATCTCTATATGTTATATCAGAATAGAAGTGAATAACTTAGCTTGAAGCCTAGACCTTATCCCCTGTATCAACAGATGTGGAAATTATTTCCGTTCCAAAGTTGTGTGGAACTCCTGAAAAATCTGAACTTTATTTGACTGTGGAAATCATCCTGTACAAAGTCAGTAAACTCCCTTTGTAAGTTCAGTGTCCCAGAATGTTTTAATTGCTAGTCCACTATGTTCAGCAATGCCTCTGCTGTTGTATATAGTCTGACTGAGTCAAAGCTATCAAAAACAAAGATTAGCAAAGTCGAGAGTTCTAATCAAAATGACATACTGTGTGGTATTCAGTCTAAAGTTGTTTTTTGCTTCCACCTTACAATATATAACTGAATTTGCATTATCTTTGCTAAATTTTTTTTCTATGTTTTCGTTTGAGTATGTATATCTATATGCATATACATAAAGTATTGATAGTACTTTGTGCCAACAATTTTAAGTGATTCATCGAGTATTACAAGCAAATCATCTCACCAGACCTGAGATGCTATGGTTCATCCTGCTGGCTCTTGTGTTCATAGGGAGGATCAACCACCTGGAATATGGCAGGCTCTGTGTGAAAGGAGTTACGATGTTACTTCGGTCTTAGGCATACTACATGATTAGGAGTCCCTTAGATGCACAAAATATGCATGTAAACATAACGAGTTTTTTGAAACATTTGACAGATATCTTTTTCTATTTACTTTGTCATTAGCAGAGTTATTTTTGCAATGCTTCATACACTAGCTGTAGTGTCACAGGTACAGATGAGCAAACATCAACGAGAAATAGAAACTGATGATGTAATTCATGGCTTTGTTATATGCTAGTGAATTTAAACAGTAGAAATCAGATAACAAACAAGCTGTACGTGTTTTCACATGTGTGCCAGGTTATACCTCTGTGATCTGCAAACCACCTGTGTATTTTCTGTAGGGTTGAAGTTCTTGGTCACACAAAAAACTGTTTTGGGTTTTGTGGTTCTGTGTGGGTTTTTTTCAAATACTCTAATAACACATGATGTATTTAGATAATTGACATTGTTTTCATCATGATGAGATATGCTTTTTCAGGGAAAGCAGTGAAATCTTCAGTGCTCAAATAATTTAGATCAGTATAGGGGTTTTTGAGTCAAAAGCAGACATAGAGATAAGCTGATGTTCATTTTCACTTTTCATCCTCCTTTTGCTGGTATGTCTTGTGACTGTGCCACCATGAACTATCCTACCCTGAATATAAAAAGCTGCATGGCTATCAAACTGGGTAGCCTCCTTGGCATGGCTATAAGGTTCCTCTCAAACATCACTTGGGATTTTAATACGATCAAATAAAACTCCATGAACTACTTGATTTACTGTTTCTAAGCAGAAATAATAGTGTCCTGATTAACGTTGAAGTGACAGGCTAGTCCTGTGAAGCTTCAGAAAACGTATTTGGGTGCAGTTAATAATGGCTGCAAATTGGCTTCCTCTGGATAGTACAACTTTTATGAAAATATAGGTGCCATTATTGTCCTTATTTGGCTGTTGCCAGCACTTCTGTACCTGATTCATGTTGCACTGCTACCCAAAACTCTTGTTCTTCTGCTTCATCCCTGGAAGGAAATAGATGCTAATTCTTATCAGCTCTTTCCCCATTGAGTACAGAGTGGCACAAATAAATCACTGGGTCATGGAAACTTTGTTGTCCCTTTCAAAGAGATACTTTTTGCAGGTTAATCGTCATATTTGTTAGCTGAGTGTATTGGTAAAAGGAAAGCCTAGAGAAATTCCTGACAAGAACAGTTCATATGCTTTTCAGAAGTAAAACAAGTGAGTCAGTTATTTTCTGAACTCTAGTTGTGCAGAACATGTGATGTAACTAATTTGTGAAGGTTGTATCTCTGAAGGAGCAAGAACATCACAGGTCAATGGGGTTTGTAAATATTTTTTCTCTTCTCATACCCTAAAGCATAAATACAACTCTGCATGGGTTTAAAGTCACGGTTTTCCATTCATTTGAAATCAAGTAACTGATAATGAATTGAGCTCTCATTACCCCTATTGACACTTTGACAGAAGGGTTACAAGCAGCATGATTCATGCCTAGTCCACATCAAATTGTCTTTGTCAAAGCCTTTGGCATATTGATGGTTAGTGAAAAAACACTAATGGAATCCTTCACGTCAAAGAAAAGTGCCTCAGTGATATATGCTGGCTTGCTGTCAGCTTAAACTGTATTTAATACTAAGTGTGAGTGTGGAACAGAAAGTAGTTTTTAGTAACAAGTACTGTTGCTAGCAGTTTAAAACAGCATTCAGCAAAATGCTTTGCTAGACTGATTTGATTGTTTAAATACAAAAAAAAAAAAAGCATATAGATATTTTTAAATAGTATATTTGTAATAGTTTATTTATAATTTGGGGATGTTATTCTGGGAACTCTAATCTAGGTAAGTTTTCTTCCAGAATTTTATAGAAAACAGGGGGATCCCTTCATACCACTCTGGACTTAACCTTATCCATGTACAAGGAAGAAATACGTTGTCTGGGTCAGTGAATATGTGTAATGTCAGGAAAGGTATGGTAGAGATTACTTCTGACTGAAAGTGTTGTGCTCAGTTTTTGTTATGTTTTAAAATACATTTGCTTTAAAAGGTCTTTCCCAAAGGCTGGTAAGGAAATCATACTAGATGGAGCCAGGGGAAAAGCATATTTTTAAGGCTTTTTTTTCTTTTTTGTCATTTTTAGTCTTGTTTGGTGCCATGATTTTACTTCTAAATTCAAAGTAGTGTTTTTTTTTCTAATGCTCTCTGAGTTTATTTCAAGCTTTAGAGTCAGACGTGTGGCTAGAGGTATCTACTTTTAAATTCTGGTCATAACATAATAATAACATAATAAAATAACATAATAAATAAATAAATAAATAACATAATAAATAAAATAACATAATAAAAACATAATAACATAAAAATGTTATGTTTGTTTTAAAGACTTTGATGAAACATCTCCAAAGTCATGAGAGTACAGATTATTTCTTTGCTATCCCTAGTGAAAATGCTTTTGTTAATCTATACAGTTACCAATCACATCTGGATGTGGTGGAAGGGATGTAGGATTAAATGTATATGGGACAGCAGCTGTGCAAAGGGAAGAGCATAAAGCCTCAAAATACAAGTATGTCCATAGGAGAGAGGCAAATATGGTGAAATGTCTAGAGGGCAAGATATGTAAAGAACAGCTGAGGTCCCTTGGTTCTCTCAGCCCAGAGCAGAGGAGGTTGAGGGGAGGCGTCGTGGTGGTTGTAGTTCCTCAAATGGGGCGGAGGGGCTGAGCTCTGCTTTCTGATGACTGTGCAGGGCCTGAAGGAAGGGCATGAAGCTGAGTCAGGGGAAGGTCAGGTGAGTATTAAGGAAAAGTACTTCTTCAGTGCCTCAGGTTACCGGGCAAGCGCTCTCTGCTCTTTCAGCTCTTGTGAAGATGCTCCCAAGTCAAACTGCTATAGTGTCACAAACCCTGTTGTGGTTCAATTCAAAGTGTATGAACAATTAGTGGGGTCACATTTATCACTGCAGAATGGTTTTCTTGTGGCTGGAGCAATGCTTGAACACCAAGGCCAGTTCCTGACCCTGCTGATATTAATGAGACTTTGCCACAGACTTCAATAGAACCAGGGTTTCACCTCAGGTCTCCAGATGTGAAAGGTTAATGCGTTAACCCACTGCAGCATTTAGCTCCCCAGGCTTGATACCTATTTCAATATACTTTAGTGCAAGTCTGTAAATATGACATTCAGAGATGGTTCCCAAGAGAACTGGGCACATCAGAAATGGTGCTAGCCTGAATAATGCATATCATGAGGATTTGTGAGGCTGTCAAAAGCGAACTATGACTTACCCAGGACTAGAGTTTAAGGCAGTATTCTAAGGATTATAATTTGGCAGAACCTTTAGGAATTTGTGTAAGCATAAACATATTTGTATGGTAGCAGTATCAGAAGTCCCCAGTAGTTTATCTGGGCACTGTTGTGCACTATGCAAATATTGAGTCTTTTTTCATAGAACATACAATGTGAGCACATAAATATATACAACTTTGTCAAATGAAGTAGTTTTATTCTTATTTTACAAGCCATAAACTAGGGCATGGGAAGATTAAAAATTTGTCTTTGAGTATGTAGTGGTATCACACTGTGGGAGAGCTACCTTTTCAATCCAGATTATCAGTCTTCTTAATCTGATTCTGTAATGAAAGAAGTACCTAATAAAGTGTGATCAAAACTTTACTCGAAGACTTATACTACCAGTAGAGAGAAAAACATTCCTGGTGATTCTTTCAACGGCATTGTGATTATCCCATAGAAGTATTAACATATTTGCAACTTGAAGTGATACGCTTGCTCTTACTTCTGCTTTTTTAAGTCTAGTTTTTACAAAAAATAAAAATTGGTGTGTGTCCTTTATATTTCCTACTTAGTTCCATGTAATAAACTATTTCCTGGACTGATTATGCCAAAAATGTCAACATTTTACAGGGCACATAGTACTGAATATAAACCTTGCTTAAATAAGTATCACTTGAGTGCAAAAAAAATTGAAACGAGGTTCCAACTCGAATTATGAGCTTACTTCTCAAAGACGCGATTTCAGTATTGTGTGTGTATTTTTTTTGTGCTAAATTGTATCTTTCTTGCACACTGGAATTTTGTTTCCCTGTTTTTCATGACATAATGAACTTCTCCACTGATTTGAGTCAGTGTAAGTTTTGGAAACAGGTGCACATTCAGTCTTAATGAACTTGCATACCTACTATCATGAAAAATATGCATTCCTTTGACACTTTTATCTACTAGTGTTCCAATAACATCGGAGGTTCTTAGATGATTTTTGCAGCCATGAGAACATGGATATGTATTTCTTACATGATTTACTTTTATTTCAAGCTTTTACCTCAAATCATCTCAGTTTCAACTTTTCTTGTCTCCTTTCTTGTGAAGAAGACCAGATAGGAAAATTTTGAGTTCTAAGGATAGGTAAAATCATGCAAAGCACCTGGGCCATCTTTCAAGTCTGAAGCTCCTTTTTTGTTTGTTTTCTGATAAACTCTCCTGTCCTTGGGTTGGCAGGGTTCTGCCCCATAAGCCACTGACAATTTTTTGGCTAGGGAAATAACTAACTAAAAAGAGTGGAAGCTGAGAGGCTGATCATGTTTATTGTCATTAGCTCTAAGTATTTCAAAACTGGGAAGAGTTCCAAAAACAAGTTGACAAGAGGACATATTTTTTGCCTTTGCCTTTAACTTAACTCCAGCAAAACTGATGACTTGCAACTAAGAAGAAGAGAAAGGTACAAGTTGGAATGGTGAACCTGAAAAAGAAGATTGAGATTTCCTGAATAGCTACTAGAAGAGGGCTTTAACGGTGACTAAAATTTAGAATAGACATTCTGAGGTGTTTTAAGAAGTTCAAAAGCTAGTATTACAACGTACTGCATCATTTTTTAGCCATGCTTAGCAGTTTAACAGCTGTTGTTTTCAGTGCTTTCAGTGCAGCTGTTTCTGTGATGCTAAGGGAAGAACTTTAAGTTCTAACTGTTTTATAAATCACAGTAGTAAGAAATTAAGCCTGCTTTCTTTGTTTTGAGAATCTTAAGGTGAAAAGTGTATTTTAAAACAAAAACAAACAAACTCTGAAACGTCAATTATATCATGAAGTTCAATTCACATACTAAAATATCACTTTAATAGTCCCTGTGGAAGTGTCTCATGCATCAAGCTTCCAACTTTCAGCTGTCACCCTCTTTGTTCACTAGACAAAGGCAGAAAAAGCACAGACATATATCAGGTGCATTTCTAGCCTGAAAAATCAAGTCACTGCAAATTATGTTCTCTTGCTCCAGAAACTTGATCGCTGCATAGATAGCTATATCTGACTTCTGTGAGAAAATCAATTCTTACTACCTTTTAATCCTGTTCACTCTGCAAAGCTAAGGCAGCTATTTGAAAGGGAGTTCAGTCTTTTTGTATTATCTGCGCAACAGTTTTCTCATTTCCATCTGTCCATGCCAGTGATAGGTAGCAATAATATTATAAGGGGTTAATGGTGGCCTTGTTTGGTCTTTGAAATACTGACTAGTAGCAGCAATAAAAAGGAAGGACAAACATTCAGGGAACTCTGCAGAGCTGATAAGAGAAAGGGATATTTTCTACTGGTAGGTGAATGCTTAAAATGGAAATAAACAGAGGCAATGCACTCGGGTCCTGCAATCTCCTTTTTATAGAGGTTAAGAGTATAGCTCTACTTTACGTGACTTGCTGAAGGTGAGAGGAAATCTCTGCTGGGGTTAGGATTAGTAACCTCATTTCCAGATACCTAATGCAGTAGCCCTTGGTTTATATTATCCAAACTGTATTTGTATACTGGAAGGCAAAACTTGATCTTTAGGGGGTGGTTTTGACTGGATTCTCATGGTAAGGGCTGCACCTTTCCCTAATGTCTCATTAAAGAAAGCTCTACGTTCATTCCAAACCCGAGAATGAAATTGTGGTTATTTGTTTCTGTTGTTTTTAGCACTACATATGAGCTCTGTTTAAAACAGATCCTCAGAAGTGTTTAATTGAAAACCTGTTGGTGAATTTGGATAGGAAGTTTTACTGCTTTTTAGGAGCTTGCTGAGATGCATTACAAAACCCAGGTAGCAAATTCAGACTGCAACTTCTCAGAAACAGTGACTCACACCTCTGAAAACCTGGTGCTAGGCCAAGGTAGATGGAAGTTCTTTAGCTAGCATGCTGTAGCATAAATAGTCTTGTAACTTACTGTCTTGGAACTTGCAACCATGCATCTTGTTTTAGTGTAGAACTGATATTTGATGATTAGTAAATCCGGGAGATACGAACACAATTTGGAAATGAAGTTCACAGTGCATTCGCTGCTTGGCTGCCAAAAACATTCAAGAGCGTGATTCTCTTTTCTCAGATGAAAAGAAAATAGCTAGGGTTACTGGCTGGCTCTGTGCAGCATATGGAGCACTGTAGTTTTACTGTGTGATAATCACTGCTTCAGAATCTGCTTTCAATTACCAGCAAGTCCCACGTCTGCTGCTGCCTCTCCCAGACATATAGCATGTACCGTGAACTGAAGCATTGCATAATACAGTATTGAAGCTAAACCAAGCTCTCTGAAAAGATGATTTCCCAAACACTATTACTCTTCTAACCTGTGAGAAAGCTCTCATTCTAAGAACTTAAATGGATGCCTCCAACTTAAAGTCTTCAGACTGTTTTGTATTAATTTGGCCTACTGATGCAGATCACTATCATTTGTTTTTCTTAATTTGGGTGCATTAAAGCATTGCCTAGAGGCTTGAAAGATGTAGAGAGTGCTTTGAGAAGGACTGAATGTTGATGCTTAACCAGTGAATGAAACAGGAGCAGGAGTTCACTGCTTGCCTTACACGGGCAACTGAATTCTTCAAAGGATGTGTCTATGAAAGCCAAGCTCTAAACAGTGTTAGTGAAATAGTAGCTGGCTAAGGAGAAAGGAAGTTAACAGTGATCGCAAGGAGTGAGACCTAGAAAAGTGAGGAAAAGTTTTAGGGGAAGAGAGAGTTCTTAACAGCAGACACGTTTAGAGAATACAAGATCACTGAAACGTAGGCTGGGGAGCTGATGCACAATGCGATTATGATGGCTTCACACCTTCAAGTGAATCAGTTGCACTGTTGCAGACAGCTCTATATGGCTGCACTAGCTGCTGTGACTACAAAATCACATGAATTACTAAAAGCTAAGCCACGCTGTCCAACCCAGTTGCAATATAAATGTAACATGTAGTTTTTTACACAGTTTTTGTTCCACCATTCTAACTTGGAGACAAGAATCGTAGGAATAAGTTGAGCAAAGCAATTCAGAGAAAGAAAGCTAGCTTTGCGTGTTCTTTTCTTGCATGTCTAATGCTGTTGTCAGTTCTGATATTACAAACTAAAGTGGGTCTGAATCCTTCCTATACAAAGAGGCCTTATTTTGTGCTCTGCTTTCTGTTCACACAACCTTCACAATTTTATTTTCCATTAGCTCTGCCTCCATAAGATGAACTGTATGATTGGAGTGGGGTTGGGGGGAGCATTTTGGCTATTCACATTTTATGTTATTGTTCAGTCCAGCATGTATTCTGGCAATGACTGTCCAGTTTAACAACAGTATGGCTAAGTAATGTATTTCTACCTTTTCTTCTTGATAGCTTTGGTTTTAAGGAGTTCTTAAGCTTTGACAAATTTTGGCAATAGCTATAAATTGACTTCATTTAGTACCTGGTATTTCCCTAAGGCATTTACTTTCAAAGGCTCTTAGTCTCCTTTCTGTTCTTTTGGTAGATTTCCAGCTTTTATGTCCTTGCAATAAAATGGAAATAACACAGTTGGGTCTATATAAATAGCCATATAATAATATATCATTGGAAACTTAGCTAGGGGAGGACCCTGTAAAATGCAGTTGTAGCAGCGTTCTCAGGTAAAATGTACCAGACAGAACAAACAAGTAGAGCAAGACCAAGAATATTCTTCATTTCTGACATGAATGTTGGCAACAGAGCCTGGTCTGCTTCTACACAAACCAACTAAAGCAGCTGGAAAATGATATATACAAAGCCCATATGCTGGGAAAAACCTGATGTATTGTGTACTGCAGAACATCCCGAAGTGGGTTAGAAAGAATGTAATTTTATGGCATAGGGAGACAGAGTGGGTGGCACAATGACACTAAAATATGGGATGTTCCCAAGGCTGAATGTCGAAAGTAGAGTAAGTGATCACCAGGCATCACGGTGCTGGCAGTTGGCAATCCAGAATCTCTCTGAGCCAGCAGGATTGCCTTCATTATTGGTGGGGAGAATGCAGGTAAAAAAAAATAAATAAATAAGCACTCTCCGTTTTAGGGATTAAAGGTATTATTTTTGAATTAATAGGATATTAGACAAGTACGAACATATTAACTGATTCAGATATTTCCAATTCACACTTTGTAAAGAACATCTAAAATGAAAACATATCCATAATGTTGCCTTTGAGTAACACTGCTATTGTTTAACTACAAATAAAATACATCAGCTTCTCTTTAACTGAAATGTCTCAGTAGTTGCTTTTGTTTCCTCACATCTGGAAATATATATATCTGCTAGATGTTTTCATTTACAGAAGCAGTGACCAAAATTGTTTGCTTGAAACCAAGATTAACATGTCCTACTTAATCTACTTGTATAATTAATATTTGTGAGAATTCTTCCACCTTAAAATAATAGAATATTTTATAAACAAAAAGTAAATAACCTTTCTAGGTTTTTTTCCAAGCTAAACTGGATTTCATAGTCACTGCAGGACTTATGAACTGAATGACTGTTTCTGTGCACTGAATGCGACTGTCTTCATGCACTAGTTTGTGTTTACCTTAAGATGGATAGTGTTTACTACAGCTTAAGACAAAAAATATGGTACATAAACAGATTCCTTCCAAATGGTGTCTTTGTATCTTGCACAAGAGTTTGTTGCAGTTTCCATCACTACTTGGAGAAAGTAGACTTTAAAACATTCTGAACAAGTTTCTTTGAAGGACCATGAGCAACCTTCCATCTTTTTTCCCTGCCAATAGCCACTTGAAAAGTAAATCTCATTTAAACTAAAATAATTTTTTTTTTCTGGGTGGTTTGGATATAATTAACATACTGGTGAAATTGCAAGAAAATATATGTTCAACAAAATTTTCTTACATGTCTTGCATCTATCGTGGTGTGTTCCTTCTGGCAATGGTGGTGGTAGGAAATCCTTGATTTGTTGTTTCCCCTCAAAGGAGTAGATCTGAGCTGAGGGATGCATTTGAAAAAAGGGGCTAAGCTTACCTGGCCAGGCCAATGTAACTGTGATTCATGTCCTCCTGACTCCGCAGGACCTAGTGAAGTGTCAGTCTGCTCCTGTATTCTCCTGCTCCTTTTGCAGGGACAGGTATGTGTTTGTCTATAAGAAAAAAGTTTATATATTGCTCCCCATCCTACCATGTGTCCCTGCACGTTATGGGACTCAACGGGCATGTTTCAGACTCATGAGGGCTGCAGAGGAGATCTTGCCTTTTAATTCTGGGGCAGACTAGAGAAGCTACCAAACAAATCCATTCTACTAGTCTGATTTGCAGCAATGTAAAGATTAAAGTGAGAAAATGCTTTGAAATGCATTCAGAATTTGTTACTTTCAAGTAAGTTATATGAAGAGAGAGAAAGGGCTTGAAATGTTATGCCTCATCTACAGGCTTTTTGACTACATCTGCCTTGGGTAGAAGAATTGGAAAAATCCTTTTCTCCTTGGCTTGATCTTGTGCACTGAAGTTAGAAATGTGCATATGAAAATCACGACATTTGTCTTCATGGGAAAATAAATCTTGGATTATCTGGTAATGTTCATAAGACCTTTTTTTTTTTTTTATCCCCAAATTAGGAAATGATCAAATCTCTAACTCCTGCAGGAAAGCATACTTTCTGCCTAACTGGCAAGACATTCAAATCTAAATGTAAAGAAAGAGCAGAGGATGTTACTTCCACTTTCCAGTCTGTAACCTGTGCTCTGTATTTCAGGCTGCCTCAGGTTTTGCACCTCTGTGGTATTGCCAAGTCAGTTTTGAATCACATGCTAGCTAGGAAGAGTTTTCCAATGGTTATCCATGCAAATTTTCAGGTTAAAAGAGGACTGGCCAAGATTTGGCTTCATATCTAATCTGAACGAAAGTTCATGCTTGAGGTTCACCCACCGCCAGGATTAAGGACAGTCTGTTTTGTTTTCTCTCCTTTGGAAACCCTCATTGCAATTGACCTGATGCATCTCAGCTATGCTATATGTGCTGAATTGCAGTTATTCACTCTGTGTGGTGAAACAGTGCGGAAAGACAAAACAACAACCAAAAAAATATATATATATAATCCTACAAATACTTCATAATAATAATTTATTGTCTAGGTTAAAAGCCAGCTGATTTCATGATTTACAGATGCAGTGAGTTGAGGGCTGTTCCACCATTGTTTATGTAAGCAGAGCTTACAGAGTCCAATTGTCAAGTATTTTTAAAAAAGCCAGATTCTGAGATCTTTTTACCAGAAAATATGAAGAAAAATACATTCAGTGGGTGCTTGTGTACTAGTAGACTTTTGAATAGGACCAACCCTAAGGCACTCATATTTTGATCCTGTTCCTTTTGGAAAGTTGAATTTGAGCTGTTTCTGTGGTTATACTCTTGGCTTTTTCTTTTCTGTTGCTTTCACCCTTTATATGACTGGGCCTCTTTTTATTGGAGAATTCACTAAAGCTTCAAGAGATCTTGTTCACAAAATTATATGCCTTATTAAAGCAACTGACAAATACTATTATCTTCAATGGATATGGGATATGGAATGTGTTTGTATATATGACCAAATATGGTGGGTTGTTGTTCTTTCAGTCACTTCCTTTAAGCAGAACTGAGAACATCTAAGTTATTCAGAGGACATACAGTTGCAGTAGAAGTTGGATAAAAAGGCCCTAAATACCCAGACAGGGGTATTTTGAAAACAGATGAAACACCATCTCTTCTTCCCACCCTTCATGAAGAGAAAAGCAAAAACCTAGACTGGGAATAAGCTACAAATAAGTAAATAACAAGGCTTACAAATTACATTAATTAGCAACTGAAGTAAGATTGACCAGACATGTCCTACTCCCATTTTAGCCTGTATTTGATGATGAAAAAAAGTGGAAGTTTCAATAAGACACCTCTCCAACTTGTAAATTTATATACGTTTATAGGATCTTGGGGAGAGGGCTCTTCTGTTTCTGACAATTCAAACAAGCAGTTATGTGTCCAGTTAAACCAGTGTCTATATACTCTGTATACCATAATTCAGTCATGTGAGCATTTACACTCTTTCACATGCTACAAGTCAGGGGTAATTGTACTGAAATAATCTTGTGCTGGTACAATTTCAATCAAGGCTATGTTGAGAATAATTAAATACAAGATGAAAAAGATGTGAAAGCTGTTTGAACATTTAATAGAAAATGTGACTGATACTACTCCCTCTCTGACAATGCCTGAGAATAAGGTCTTAAAATGAAGCTGTAAAAGCTCAGTTTTTATTTAGCCTGCTTTACGTATTATCTTAAGAATAAAAGAAAAAAGGGTTCTCTTTTTGAGTATGATGAACGGCACGCGTTAGCTTGATTCAGACTTATTGGTGGTGGATTGTGTCTCCATTAAAATTCTATCATGTGAAAGCTTCATGTCTCTTACACTCTTAACTATGCTTAAATTTTGTATTTTAAACACCTAGGATGAGGGCTAAGCCATCTCTATTTTTGGCTAAGAAATTAGCAGTTTAATGCTATCTTAGTGGCACTGGTATAGTCTTTGTCTTGGTGTCAGCACATTTAAAATGGTGCTGAAAAATTGGAGAGGGCAAAGAGGACACAAAAATGAATTAAGGACAAAGGGAGAAAATGTGCTGCAGTGAGGGAATTAAGGAGCTCCAGTTTATCAAAAAGAACACAGATGTTATTGAATTACAAGGTCTAAATGTCTTTATGGGGAGAAGAGAGATGGATAGTAAAGGGCTTTTCAATCTAGGAGAAGCATGACAAGAAACAGTGTTCTTCTAGCTAAAAATGAAGTACAAATGTTTGAGTGAGGATAATCAACTAGAGAAAAACAACTCAGCAGCAACAGAGGAGAGGGTTTGTCATCTACTTTCTTCAAATCTAAGATGAAATTCATTTCTAGTACAAATCCACTAGCCAACATGAACTTTTGGGCTGAATGCAGGCACACTTTAGTTAGTTCCCTTGTTTCTAAAGGAAGGAGTAAAAGTTTAGTTGTTCCTTTATAATGCATGAAATAAAGCTGACAACACCATGGGCTGCCTCATTTGCCTAACGTGTTTCAAGGTACCCCCTAATAATACTATACTTCTCATAAGAGTGGGGAACTTGGGCCGTCATACAGTAACTGTGAATAATTTTAGAAGCTCTCCAACCTGCTCAAGTAATCTCTTTTATTTCTCTGCTGATTCCTTGACTTGTGTATTTTTTTAGTCACAGCAGTCTTGGTAGCAGCCACTTGTTTTTTCTGTCTCATTTCCTGGAGAAAAAGAAACTAGGGTGAAAAAAATAAACCTCAGCCTTCTGCCCTCCTTTCTCCTCAAATCTTAAAAGAATACCTTTTGTTGTTCTAAGTTTTGCTTAAATATTGTCCAGCCTCTTGTGCCTTTAATCCAGTCTGAGTAAGAAACAAGCATAGGCCGGCGGCAGAGCTGAAATTCAGCCTGTCAGCTCTCACACAGCAACCGCCTTACTTCCTTGCAGCTCCTTTTTCTTACTCTTCATTCATTTAAACATGGGGTACCACCAGGAAAGCATGGGTGATTCTATCTACATTTTGTTGGGTTTTTTGCAGTACTCTTCCAAGAGAAACTCAGCAGCTCCCGTGAAATAGCAGATTTTATCTACCCCATCACCACAGTAACCAAAACTGTACTTTGATATAAAAATTGTATCATGACCCCGCTGCTACCAAAGCTTTCAGACAGATAATTGGGCTTTGGCGTGTGACGTGGAGAAATATTAGGCTTGTGTGTAAGATGATGATGACCTTGATTATCATCAAGACTTGACAATCTTAGAGATCTCTTCCAGACTAAATATTCTTCATTGTCTGTTCTCACCCTCTGATGGGAAGAGCATCCTGGTAGGGTAGGTTTGCTGTTGAAGCACAATACAATGCTGGAACATGGTGCTTGGCTTCTGTTATTCAGAAGATAAAACAGAGCAATACTTCGTATTTCTGTGGGACTAGAAGTTGATAAAAATAAAGCTAGTAACTTGGAGCTATGGGGTCTAAGTGCTTTCTCTCACTTTTTCTCTCTCCTTTTTAACAAGCTGTTTCAGACCTACCAGCATAGCACAGTCCCCTGGCTGCTCTAGGGTACACAAGTGCTGCTCCAAAAATAATACCTCCTATTTTATTATTTTATGTTGGCCCTCAACATCAGAGGTGAATGTTAGTGGTATGGTAGTAGAGGCTGAACCTTCCCACGAATATTCCATTACATTCTGTTGCTATGCAACAGATGGCAGCAGAGAGGTAGTCTGATAGAATGGTGTCTGACATGGAAGTACACATGAAGCAAAGGTGCGGAACTGAATTGCCTCATGCAGAAAAAATGGCACCTATTAACATTCATCAATGCTTGCTGAATATTTATGGATATCTAACAGTGAATGTGAGCACAGTGATGCAGTGCGTAGTATGTTTCAGCAACAACACTGCTGCAGCAGATGTGAAACAGTGGGTCACCTCTGATGCTGCAGGTTTGTATGAGCACAGCACTCAGGCTCTTGTTCATCACTGCTAAAAATGTAGAGCTAACAGCAGTGATTACATTGAAAAACAGTGTTTCATAGCTTAGAATTTGCTCTGTCAAATAGTGTTACCTTGCTCTTTGTTGCTGTTGTATTTTCCACAGAAACAGTAGGAGGCATTATCTTTGGATCAGCCTATAAATGTGTGGAATTGCTGATCTTGCTTGTCACTAATTCTGATATAATTTGGGCTCATGTATGTTTAAAAACTCAGTAAAAATGTGGTAGTGGTATCAATACTGGACAAAAATCCCCAACCAGAGGATCTCAGCAGAGACCTGCTAAACTAGGACCTGCTTCCAGCTGCCTACTTGTATAGCTGGCTGCAGAATTTCTGTATGGAAAACTTATAATATGGAGCATATGTGAGAAGAGGGTCAGAATGAGAAAGAGGTGTAACTAAAATCCCACAAATCATAGATGTAACAAATGCTGGATGGCTTTCAGACATTCTGATAACTTTTGTCACACCAGAAGCTCACGTTGCCACTCCTTTGAATGAGGAAAAAAAAGCTTTTCTAGTACTTTTTGGCCAAAATTTTTCTTTTTTTTTTGTACAAAGATACTGACAGGGCTGTAACTTACTTACTGCATACGTGTTTTCTTATTTTGAAGAAATCTAGAGAACTGAAACTTTTTTATGTGTTCAATTTCTTGAATCGGAACAGTTAATGGATAAAATTATTATATAGAATATTTTTCCTGTAAGACCGTTACTGCTCGTAGAGTATATGCAGTGAGAATCTGCATTTCTTTAAATACAGAATTTTTTAGAATTGCAGTCTTTCCAACAACATAGGTATTTTTAGATAAGTTCTAAAATACATGTTGATTCAGTTTTTCTCAGAATGTTCATTTTGAATCAGAATATATCCAGATAAAAAATTATGCAGAATTATTTGCCTGCAAAAAACCAAGTATTTTGTAGTTGGTGTGTTATGAGAGCGCTGTTCTCTTAAGAAGCATCTTACGGATTAAATCGCTTTTTCTCACTCAAGTTTTATTGGAAAAAAAATAATCAATGTAGATGCTCTAATGGAATGAGCAATAGCAATAACTATATAGAAAAGTATACACCATTTTCCAATTATGTTTAAATGCTCAGATATTCAGTACCTCTATAAATATATTAGGAGAAAAAAAAGTGATTGTGATGGCACTGCTAAACTGCATTATTGATTTGTTTTAAGGAGTACGGTTGTATATCATCAAATCAGTCAGAGGTTGTGATTGCTTTAGAAACTTCAGAAAAATGCATAGGAGTGCATCTACTTGCACATCCGAGTGCCAGTTTTAATACAATTTCTCGTGTTCCTGACCCACTGACTGCTTCTGGGAACTACGAGGCTGAGCTCACCCCGCAGCGCAGTTATTCGCGCTGGGGAGAAAAAGCTGAAGGCAGCAGGGGAGAGGGGCTGGGATTACAGTGCATCATCTGCTCGGGTCATCCCGCGCCTTTTGAGTTTAATCAGGCTTTTTTCATCCTCCATTACACTCATTAGGTCCTGTTAGGTTACTGCTCGATGTTGATCTCTATCTTGGTCAAGACAATTGCTGCTGATTAACTATAATTACCAGTAATGGTCCCAACCTGCTTTCAAGCAGACTGCTGCTGTCATCTTGTCCAGCCCGTAGCTCTATGATGAGCAGCCCAAATATGCTTCCCGCTGGCTGCCTTGCTGTCTGACCCAGCAAGTCACTTCTTGTGTGGGCTCAGCCCCTCACTCTTGTACTTGCTGCCTACAAACACCCGAACCTCTTTGTGAGGTATGTAACAGGTAAAGATAAAGAAAGGAGCGACTGGTATGGGGAAGGGGGGAAGAGCTGAAGCAAAAAATAAATAAAATACAGAACGCAGCAAATAACCATGCAATATAAGGATGATGAGGCTCAGTGCTAACAAAGGAATCTAGTGCTTTGTACTTTGCAATCCAGAGCAATACAACAGCCAAACTGAAAATATATCTTCTGTATTTATAATAAAAAGGAAAAAAAAAAAAAAAGAAAAAAAGCTTTAATCCAAGCCAGTTTTCTTACATATGTCAGGTTATTTTGGGAAGAGTTGTCCTAAAGATCAGACCTTTTATGTTCAAATACTGCTACAGCTTTTATCTTTTAGCTTGCGGATAGTATTCTGGTTAGCCTTATGAATGCCTCTATATGCTGAGACTCAACCATGACAATAAATAATCATGAGTTGAGTCAGAATTTATTGTTAATCGTAGTATGAATACTAAGGTCATGTAAACGTTTACATTCCCAATTCATAGTTACAAATAATGCCTGCTAAACTTCCAACTGACTTTAACTACAAATAATTCGAGGAATAAAACAGAACTCTTGTTATTTATGCCTCCTTTCGGCAGGCATCAAAAGAAAGATTATGTTAAACAAAACAAAAACCATTAGCAGAGTTTGGATGGAAGACTAGACAGAAATGCTACCCTAAGCAGCTAGTACACTTTCAAAGCCTGGTGTATGTAGCCATGGTCACAGAGCCCAGAATTTGGGCATGCACCTGATACTGCAGTTCCGATGACGCTTTAATTGTAAGTGATCCTCAAATTAATAATTTAAGGCAAGACATTTATGAGGAGGGAGGATACTGTACAGTGATCAGCATTTATCTTAAAAATGTTCCTTGAGGATAAAAGAGTACTCATTAGATTGTAAAGCTGAACATTTCAACACTTTAGTGCATTTGTTCCTGCAGCACTGAATTGTGTTGGGAGATGTTTCCACTGAAAGCACTGAATAAAGCAAGAGAAATTACTGTTTTCGGGAAATACATCTACACAGTAGTTTACATATGTGATTAGCTGCAGAACTGCCAAGCAGTACTAAATATGGACTTTTCTAAATTTCAAATATTTGATTTTGCATTCTAAATAATTTGTTTCTAAGGTAGTGTGCAACACGCATTTGGAAAAATCACTGCATTTTTTGTGCTTTTCTTGTACTGTGGGTGGAATCTATCAGAAGTTTCAAAGCCACTTAATTTTATTGATACATCAAGATACATGCCACATTTAGAAATCACTGCTCCCGCCATGAAAATGCTTCTGGTATCTTTTGTCTTTATGTGGCAAGACATAATGACAATCAATACTGGTTTACAGCTGTTCGACATCTCCACGAGAGATGCATATTTTTCAGTACCACAAGATACAAGTCGTTTGTTTGATGGTTAAACAATCTGGAAAAGAAAAAAAAAATCTCAAGCATATGTGGTGAGTGCAATGGGTCTGATAAATTGTAGTAGTACTCAATTTTATCTGCTCAATCCTGGGATGAAATACCTCTCTTTCATGTAGCTTTCTTTGAAACACGTGCATCTCAAACTTCATCATAAAACAATCTTTTATAGCACACCAAGGATCTTTCAAAGAGCAATACACAAACATGGTATATCTATATACTGTAGTCATATTCCTGTAAACAAATGCATGCTGCATGAATATGTGTTCAGCTTCTGGGAGTATTTATGTTCCTAATGCGTATGTGCTTTCAGAATCTATGCAGTTATATAACTAGATAGCTGTGTATGACCTGTGTGTGCCGTAGATGCACAGATAGAATAGTACATGTTCAGTGTAGTTTAATTTTTTCTGTCAATTCTTTGTTGATTTGAGTATTTGACCTGTAAAATCAAGTCAGTTTACGAGCAGGAAATTATAAATAAAATTTGAGCATAAAATAATTTAATTAACAACATTAATAGTAAATACATTCCCATTGTCAATGTCAAACTTCAGTTTAAAGAGTGGCCCATATTTAATAATAGCTGTAAATAAGATTTTTTTATACATACATGTGTGTACATATATTATGTATTATTAAAAAAAAACCAAACAACTATTATCTCTTTGCTGTTTATGGAAGGAAAAAAAAAAAAAAAAAAAAAAAGAAAGAAAGGAGGAGATTGCTAGCCAGGAAACCACATCCTTGTGACAATTTATTGTGGAAAAAGCCATGTTTTCCACTTGAGATGCAAAGTTTTGGTCTTGCAGTTTGTGGTCAATCAAGATACTTGCTTTTTTTTTTTTGCTGTCTCTTGCAAGAACAGGGTTATTAGCCCCTGAAGTCTTGGTTACATTCCAGTTTTAATAAATATACTTTGCCTACATAATTCCTGCTGTAGCTTCAGGTGGATTGTGGAATTTTCTTCACTTCCTGTCATAAATTACTCTGTAGTGTTGCTGTGCACTGCAGCAGCTGCAATACTGCCCTGCTACTGTTCAGTGCTTCTCCCTAAACTTCTGAACCTTTTTATTTCATCTTACATCAGATATATTTATATATTTGCTGTTGAATTTGTACCAGTATTTCAAAAAGCACACATCACAAACTGTTACTAAACCATTATTATAAAAGTTTAAGCTACCATTTTCCAGTTGCATCTTTGATATCTGCTTGACAGCCTGCAAATGGACTGTCAAAATTCAAAAAATACTAGAAGGAAACAGCACCAATTTTAGGTGCCTCGCTTCTGTGATTCACACCCAATTTTGGAAAATGGGGGTTAAACAGCGTTTAAAAGGTTTCCAGACAGCCTGCACCCACATACTGCCATTGGCACTCTTCCTGAATGTGCAGAGGAAGCTGAGGCAAAAAGGCAAGGGGGAAGAGTATGTTGAGTGTTTTTTTCCTTGCTGCTCACCAAAATAATGTTCAATGGATTTTTTTAAAAATCTGTTCAATATTTTCACTCTTTTCTGTTTCAGGTCTGTGGGCCTCATTGAGAAAAAAAGGTGCCCATTATTCGCACTTTCTCCAATAATTTGTTACTTGATTGGATTGGTTTTTTCAATATTTTTTGCTTTCTGCTTCAGCTGACCTTCTTAGTAAACATTTGTTCTTATTGTATCTAATAGCTGAAGCAGTATCATTTTCTGTTTAGGATTGATTGACAGTAAAATATTCTAGCTGAGAGCTACAAAGTCAAACCACAGGCTGAGACACTGCACAGACTGAACATCCTTGGGATCTGCCAGCAGGCTGTTCCATGCAAAATATTACCAAATCTAACTATGAATTCTGGAATAACACTTTCTTGGCTATGTGTATCGGCAATGGGGAGTATAGTTACTATGTTTACGTTTCTTGCTGGAAAGTCATAATTAGATGCTTGCTGGGATGCATGAAAAATATCTCTGAGTATTTCCTGGCAGTTGTGCATGTAAGAAGTGCTTTCATTCATCAGCATACCTTGCACTTTATGTCCTTCAGGCTTCAGTTTTCCAAACCTGGTCAAGTAGGAAGGACTGGAAATAGCAGCACTTTCCAGCAATGCTTTTTTTCACCGCGGCAGTGATTTCTGGGTTCTCACCTGGCCACAATAGGGTTAATGTGTCTCTCCTGTGGATAGGCAACAGTGCAAGGCAAAAGGATGGAACTGCACGGCTGCCAGGATGGGCAGAGGCTGACAGCTCCTTCCCTTCACAGCATTGCTGGCTGGTTTGTCTGCAGGGCAGTTTTACCCACAGGTTACTGCGTGCGAGTTCACTCAGTGTTCAGCGTGATGTTATTCTCTCCACCCCCGTGCATATTTCAGGGCGTTTATTACAACACCTATCTCATTAATAGTCCAGGGCAGCCCTTGGGCCTGAGCAACCCAGGTGAATTAAGTTGACAGGGAGCTCGGGAAGCCCGGACCGCGCTGCAGACACCGGCCTTCCCGCCGCGGGAGCGGCGGCGCCCCTCGCTCCTCAGGCAGGCTCGGGCGCCATTTTCCGGCATTCCGCAAGCGGGTGCTGCCATCTAGTGGCCGCGAGCGGGCGGCACGGGAGGGGCTCCCGCATTCCGTGTTTGTGCCGAGCGGCGCGGGCGGGGAGCGGGCCCTCCTCAAGGGGTGTCCCGAAAAAATGAGGTCGATGAGCTGGCTAAGATGTCCGCCACGCAGACAGCGAAGCCTGCGTTCGAATATTTTTTACTGACTGAGGTGCTTGCTAGTGGGGTAACGTTTGTGGCCACTTTCGATTTTTAAAGCTTTTTGTTGGGTAGCATGAGTGCAACACACAGGCAGTTTTAGCGGTAAAAAGGCTTTCAGAAGACCCGGCATCCAGAGACGCGCTCTGTAACTTGATTTTTAAGGCAGGGAAAAAGGACTTAGTTCCAGCTTGATTTAGAAATTGTCCTGCAGTTTTCCTAATCCAGACCTTGAGATGGGATGCTCCTAGCAATGATAAACACCAGATCGACAGCAAAACCCTTTTCCCATTAGTCAAAGCGAATGACATATACTAACATAACTGCAAAAGGTAAATAACTTCAGTATTAGTTTACTTTAACTTGAGAACGTGGCTCTTGACTCAGAAGGTTGGGCTATTTATATACATACATACATACATATATATATTGTGTATATATATATGATTAACATCATACTGTTGATGAGATCTGCAAGTGCATTTAGCTTTCAGGTGTTGCATCTCGATCTTTCTCCTGCAATAGCATTCGTCTGGCAAAGGCCCTCTGATCACCATGGGCAGGCTTAAAAAAAATTCTTTTCTTAGATCTGGGCAGCAGCAGTCTTCTCTAATATCCTGCTCTCCTGGGTCTCCAATGAGAACAGAGAGAAGAGTTTTGCCCTTGATATTTAAAGCAAAAAAAACCAAAACATGAAAACCTCTTCCGATCAAAAATACTGAGGCACATTTTCTCCCTTTTGTAAAATTGCATTTTGAAGGTGAAGTTTTTGACATGTTGAATACTTTGCAGCACGTCTTTTTGGGTGTTGAGAAACCAGTTTCAGGAGGCTCTTTATATGCATTCCTCTTCTGGTTAGAAATCTATTGTGGTATGTTCTGTTTAGTGAGTTTTCAGGAACAGTGCCCTGATCTCATCTTGATCTCTTCTCTTTCCTTTCCAGCACACATGCTGGGGCAAAGATAGACGAGTGGAAAGTCGAAGAGGAAGGTTTTGAAGAGAGAAGAGGCATCACCTGGGGTAAGTGAGGGACAATGCTGGGGAAGGATGAAGTGAGTCAGCGTGACACACGTTCTCTTGGAAACCACTACAGGATCTTCCCAGTGCACTGTGTGAGCCTCTTAAAAGCAAAATCCAGACAGAGTCTGTCTCTTTATAAATCTTTACTCCCTTTCCATTACTAGTTGGGTATTGTTGGCTCTAAGCCACCTGATTTTACTATGATTTATTAACTGCTATGCATTATATATGAGATTCAGGTTTACTGAAGAGTTACCCTTATGGTCAATGTTGCATACAAATCAGCTACTGTTAGAGAGGTTTATTGCATCTTTTTATGTGACTAGGAGTTTTGTTAGGTAGTGTTAGAATTTGTGACTTGTAAAACAATGCCTTCAAAAAAAAAATCAAAATCCTCATCTGTATTTCACATGGTGCATGTACCACACGGAGTACATCATATAGCACTATTTGGCTTGAGATCATTCCTAAAAATTTAAATACTTGGACAACGAGGGAAGGGGAGAAGTAGAGGGCTTTTTTCACAAAGTTCATAATAAACATGCTACTAATTGATAAATAAATTAGTGCTTTGTGTCAAAAAAAGAAACATGTAATCAAATGAAATAAGGGATCAGACAGTCCTCCGTGTGGAAATATGGTTTGCAGAACTATCTGTGGTTTAAATGGTAATACAGCTTATCTGAGAGATTCTGCTGCTTAAAGAAGTCACACATTTAGTGTGTCTTGCTGTTCTTCTTTCTTACATTACTTGGTGGAAGCTCCACAAGAGAGATAGGCCTTTGTCTATAGGCTTGTCTGTGGGTGTTCCAGTGCTGACCAGGGTCTCTTCCAACGCTGAGTATTTCTTTATAGCATCTTTCATTTTCTATACTTGCATTAGTTATGCTCTAAAGTTCAGTAAATGAATCCAGGGTTAAAAAAATATAGATATTTTAAACTCAAGGTACTGGGTTTTTTTGAGTGAATATGCTTCAACAGTTTAGGGGGTTTTATTTCTTTGCAGGGGGCAGGGGGAGGGCAGGAAGAAGAAAGACGTCACTCTTTTGTTTTTTCTTTTCCTCCTCTTTTCCCCCAAATAATGCAGCAAGTTGCAGAGGCAGAAATGACCATTGGGATGTCAAAATGATGTGGGGAGGACAAAAGGTGGAATACAGTGTTTCACCGTGTCTGAAATTTTGCTGTTACATTTAAGCCACAAGCATGGCAATCTGTTTCAGACTGACATGTGTTATGAAGTGTTTGTGATGAAAGGAGTTATTGTTAGGTAAATCCATTTTGTCCTAAACTTGCTTTAAGGAAATATTTCTGATTCTGATTCCTCGACAAAGATGCTCTCAGCAACCTACATGTTTATAGACATTATCCTTTTATGTGTTTTCCTTATATTGTATTCTATTACACTAAATGTATTTAGTGATAAACAACAGAAAAAAAAAAAAGAATTATTTGAATTAACTTTTTACCAACTTCTTTTGCAAATTTAGATAATATTCCTAGGAGGTAGTTTGTAGAGAGCCGTGTTATATGAACATAAAAGTCAGGAAAATGATCCTTGCTTTTCAGGATATGAATTTAGAATCATTTCATTTGTTCCAGATATGAATAGCTTGATAGCTTCGGGCAGTTTGTAACTGACTCTCCTTTCACTGTTTACTCACAGTTGTGCTGGTTTCATTTTGTTTTGTTCTTTTTTTTTTTTTTTCACGGAAGAACGAAACAATCTGTTAGACCAAACTTTGAGGTGACTGCTCTGTGGTGTCCAGTTACAGATATTTAACCTGACAGATCACAAAATGATTTCAGATTAACTTTTCATCTATGTTTTGAGTAGTTTTAATTAATACATTTTATAAATAATACAAGTTTCTACATTTGTAATATATTGGATTGTATCTCACTAACACTGTCTTCAGAAGCATGATTTGTTTTATACACAGATAGAATTGAAGATAAATTACCAAGGGGGAGGGGAATTATTCCAGCTTTGATTTCAGCTTTTCTTAATGTAGGGATGTTGTTGACACACACTGTTTCTCATTCACTGACACTTGGAACTGGCACAAGGCTCCCTCTCCTCCCTCTCCTTGGCAAAGCAGACACTGTTCTACAGACAAAAACCCAATTAAAGAGAGTGCTACCTGCAGGAAGGGTTTAGAAATCCACAGACTTTAAGCAACCTAAACAAAGCATTGGTTTTCAGCTTTTAGATGTGTTCCTGATAATGTGCTGCATAGGGTGTTTTTTTGTTCTTGATTGCTCGTCCATTTTTTGAGAGCTGTGGTCTTGAAGGAAGCCAAACATGACGTCAAGTTTAGCTGTAGCAAATATCCCCATTGTATGTCACTGTTTGCTTCTCTTCCACATGTTCTGTAAGTTAATACTGTCTCATAATGAAAAATTAGTGAAGAGAAATAAGATGAATAAATACAAAATGTTTAGCAGATGACTAGAACAATATTATTAACCACTGGAATTATACGGCTTGATGAAATCACAGCACTGAGGCAATGTTTTGACTGACTTGCTTGGTTTCCTGTGTGAGTGACACAGCAAAAAATTTCATGGCTTCCTACATTGACATTTCAAACACTCCTTGTTAAAGTTAGTGAAAACATAACATTCTCTTGCACCCTTGCCATCTGAGTATAAAAGACGACGACATACCAGTTCATCTCTAATCTTCTTACAGTCCTCATCAACTCATTTGCATGTTTCTTTGCTGTATCTCTGCTGAAGAGTAGAAAATTATCACTGCCAAACTATGCAGATCCAACATTGCAAGAAATATATTAGTTGTGCTTTGAGGCTATGTATCTGTATTTCCTGAACATGTTATACATTTATTAGCGTTACTGACTGAACAAAAATAGAATGAATGGGTAAACATAGCAATATTTATATATATCTGATTATCCATATATTGCATGGAAAGTTATCTGCTCAGAGTGCAATTGTGAAGTGTTCCAAGATAATCTGAAGACACGTTGCTATTTTAAGGCAATGATATTGGCATCTGATACAGTGATCTTGTGCCATCCTCTCATAAGAGAGGTTACTATGTAGCAACAGTTCAATATCATCCTTTGGACTTCTCTGATAGACCACTTAACTATCTCAGCTTTTCCAGTGATCATCTCATTTATCTAGGATTATTGCAGTGAATTTACTGTTTGGTTTTCTTCCAGAACTGAAATGTCAAGTCCGGTGTCATGTATGCAGTAGCTTTGTGCTGTGAGAGCTCAACAGATCCACCAAAAGCTGCTAGTAGTTGATCTTTGGATAGAGCTAGAAATAAATAAATCCTCTTTAGCAGATCAATATTCATCCCATTTAATGCTTGTTGCGAAACTTGTGGATTTGAAGTAGTAATGCTGATGTACAGCTAATCGTTGAAATGGGCATTAGGGCTTTTATAGCATGGCAACATATTGTCAGACAGGAAGGAGGAAAGTGTTGAGTGCATCCTACGGGGGGAAAGAACTCCGTAACAATATGTAATTTAGTGCGCATTTGTAATCCACGGAGTGTCCTACATTGCAGTGATTTGCTAGGATACAGACTAATACTGTGCATGCCGTGTTTATTCCTGGAATTTACTTAGTAAACAGATGATTCCCCCTTTAGTGGGTCTTGGAGTCTAAATACAGCCATCCAGCCAGATTTCAAGAAATAACTTTCCTCTTTAGTACTCTCAGTTCCTTATCTATCCAATTGTATCCAAGTATGTGGAATGTGCACTTCCCATGGTACAGAAAATACATATCCAGTACTGAGCTTCCGTATGTATTTGTGTAGACATGTATTGCTGTTTAGAATTTGAAATGTTCAGGCTTGAGAGAGACCAAAGGACAATTTCCAGAGAATGGATAATCTATCAGTGAAAAGGTTCTGGGGCATTTTAAAAGAATACTTGAAATAGATGATTTTATCTTTAAGATGTGATTTGAGGTGGGTTTTGTTCTTTTTTGTCTACTCTAGTAACTGAGTGCTTAAAGCCTTTTTTTTTTCCTTAAAATGAATAAATGGACATCTTATGATCTTACAAATTATTATACTACAGCAGATAAAGATAATATTGGCATATGTGGAAAGCTGAGGCTGAGTTTTCTTCTGTGACAAAGCTATGCTCTGATCTTTATTGCCTTAATGTCACCGTGCATAGCTTAGCAATGTTTTGCCATTGTATACTCCAGGTTTCAAGTTCTGCTGCAGAGTTTCCAGATGTGCTGGCCAGCACATACCTTCCTTAAACAGTAATGGTGGACTGTTACTGAAAGATGAGGTCTCTCTGAAGGTCCTCACCCTTTGGTGATTGCAGGAAATAGCCCATTTCTTTTTCAACAGGCAGAGGGACGTCCCCAAAATTAAGAATTCTCTTCATCTTTAAAGATAAAGCAAATAATAATAATAATAAAAAGGCATTTGTTTCATACTCCCATGATGTAAGATATACTAGTATTATGCACATTTATGAATGCTGCGTAACATGATAGAGTACATTTGTGTCAAATTCTTTTTCTGTCATTCTTAGCTGTTTTTCCTAGGAATATTTTAATATTAGAAGTACAAGAAACCTCTAGAAAAATAACTACTGATGCAATGACTATTGAACTTCTGTGCCTCTGGAGATGAAGTAAGGAGTGGTAGATCTGTTAGCTCCCCAATCTCTTCTCACCTCTAATCGAGTTTCAGTGACCATGATAAAGATTGGTAAGGACAATAGGTGCTTCTCATGTTCCTGGACTCTCAATATAAGAGGGTAATTTGTGGAAGTGCCCACAAAGTGACTTCACCTTAGGTCTGTTTGCCTAAACACAGTGTACCACCTTACATTAGCAGGAAAAAAAAGCAGGGGACAAGATGGAGGTACAGGTTCACGCAGCCTTCCTTACACCATGTACACAGACAATAACTCCTCTGAATCAGCTGGAATTTGCAAGCAAGAAGTTCTCCATTGTGAAAATGGCTCCTATACATCTTGTCTGTTCTCAGTTTTGTTCTTACTAAATGTGGTGCTCTTAGTTATTCCTTCTGTACTGTAATAGACGTTTTGAAAAATCACAATTAGCTTTGCAGTACATTATTGAAGACTTTAATTGAGAAATCAGAAATATATTTTGATTTACAGTATCAAGATGTAAAACAGTCAAAAGTCCATTCTTCTGCATTGCTTCTGTTGAAGCTGTTTTTAACTCTGACACAAACCCTTCTGTTTCTCCCCAAAACTGAAAAAGGCTGAAGTTTTCCACTATTAAAGGCTCAAACCTGATCCGAGAAAAGACCCTTACACTGTATGACAAAGCCAAGGAATGATTAGGATTCTGAACTGATTTTGTGATTCTTTGAAGTTCAACCTGCATAGCCCGAGTTTTGTTTGTTGTTTTTTTTTAAATGTCTCTTTTCTGAATTTTTGTTTTATTTTTCATTCTGCTTTCAGAGCGCATAGGCGGGTTCAGGCAGGAAGTGCAGCCTGAAAGGCTAGGCCAAATCCAGAGGGATTAGTCACAGCAAAAGGCTGCTGTGTGATCCTGAGTTACTTTCTTAGTAGTGTGGCAGAAAAAGAAAACACATTCCTCTATGTGTAAAGATCTTTATACAATGCAAATCCATCAGGCAGATGGAAAATGAAGTCACGTTGATATGGTATTTAGGAACATTCTTGTCAACATAAATGCTGATGGTGGTGTCTTTTTCTTTTGGTTTTTAAATAGCAGGTGATTTCTATGAAACGTAGTCAACATTTCTATAAATCATAGTTTCCAGTGACAGCACAGCAGATTTTTTTTTTTTTCTGCTCTGGCTTTTGGAAAAGCATTATGCCTAAAGGGGAAATGAATGCTTTTTATTCAAGGTAGTAGTTCAAGGGCAAGTTTTCACCCAATTGAGCCTGAGTTGAGAGAGACTATATTTCTTTTCTTTTTTTCCCTTCTCCTTCGTTTTGCTGAGTGACCAATGAAAGAAATGTGATGAAATCGTGAAGACCTTCAGCTTTCCTGTCCAGCTACTTTTACTTCTTTTTTTTCCTATTGTTTTGTATAATTTGTTTTTGCTTTTGTTTTTTTCGGGGGGGGGGGAGAGGTGCAAGCATTTCCCACCAATTTATCTGAAACTTCAAGAGTAAAGACAGTGAGGAATGGCAAAAAAATAAAAATTAAAAAAAAAAAAGAAAAATAGAAGGCTACTTTGGATTGTTGTCTGAACACCTTTAAAGGGAAACAATGAGAAAACTTTGGTTATGTGGGGAAATGGGCAGTGCTGCTGCGGTTGTGATGGTTTTGTTGCTGATGTCATATTTTTTCTCTCATTAATGCAAAATGGAGGAGAATTTATTTGGTGTGTTCTACAAAGGAATGGTTTGAAACCTCCAGCTCATATAGAACATTATCTAACTACCATTTCTGCTGAAGATCTCCTTTTAAGCTTTTTTCTATAGTCAAATCACTTTTAGTTTTTCACAATTCAGAGAGGACATCAGACATCTAAATACCTGGATACAAACACCGTATATTTGCCTCACTTAATGATCTCACGTTCAGAGGTCTAATACCGAGGCCGACAGAGTGAGCTGGCATACAGGAAAGAGATCTTATGATAAACTGACGTCTTGTTAATAGCTTCTCTCCCCTCTCCGCAGCTAAAGATCAATGGCAACGGTGAAGTTTTTTTTTTTTTTTTCCCTTTTATAGTTCTGGAAACAGAAAGAACAGCAGAGGGAGCCCCTGCACGGCTTAAATAGTTGGTCTTAAAGAAAATGGAGCAAGTACTTATGCGGGGTGCCAAATCTCTGCCGCCCTTTCTTGAGCCTTTTGCTTGAAGTAGCAGTTGCAGGAGGCACTAATGGGAGCACCCACCCCCAAAATCCCACCTTCCCTGTAGCAAACTGAGGTTTGGGGCACAGATGCTGATAGCATCATACTTCTGGAGTATCCTACAGTGTGACCTCAGTGTGGGTCAGAAAACACAGTGTGCTCTTAAAGAGACTACAGTGCACTTTAGTTGTAGCTGGACAATCATTTCTTTTTGACAAAGATTTTGTATTGCAGGATATGACTTATCAATCTTCAGACTTTCCCATGAATTATTTTGAGACAGAGAGTCTCTGAGGCTCGTAATAAATCTCCTGGTCAGAGTTGGATACTGAGAACATCAAGTTGTCTAGAGAGGTTCCTAATTCTCTATGAGAGAAGCAAAATCCAAATGTATGAGCAAATTCCTCTGGGCTATTAGCTTGGTCCTTGTTTCTCACTCTCAAAAATTTTAAAAGGACTTCACTTCTATTGTAGTTTGGGGAAAATTGTTGGGGAAAGTATCAAGAGCTTGCTAAGATCTGATAACTGATTCTTTGCATGAATATACGACGATAATGAAAAATTATGTGCAATTAGCCATCCTTATTGTTTCTCTGTTAATCAAAGTGAAAAACACTGTCATTCCAGAGGCTACAAGAGTTGGAATTACATCATACTCTGATCCTTACACTTGTATTTATATTTAGTACCTGTTGGATAGAAACGTAGGAGAATGTATTGTGTGTACAGGTGAGCTGGCTCTTTATGCAGAGAACTGTCTATTCAGAGCAATCTCCAGACTCTTCCTTGCAGGCAGGTGCATTCCTCCACCAAGCTCCACAAGCAGTGCTACATCTTTCTATTTAACAGCTTTCATTGCTGCATGAGCACAGGATTTGACAGGATCAGAGGTTACTAGTACACTGCCTTTACTGCTATTTCACTACGGCCTGTCTGAGTGAGCCAGTCTTGAAATCTGTGTTTTATTTCTCTTGTGTTATTGTTGGTGGGAGATTTATTTCGATCCTGTTCCTGTTGTCATTATTTTATATAGGCTCTTGTTAGTGTTTTGTGTTTTTCATCTACAGCCTCAGGTCAACTTAAGTCTGATGGCTTTAAATCCTCCTTGTTTCGAATATCAGAGTGTTACTGGTCTTCAGTTTCACCTTTACATTTGTCCTGGAACTGTAATTACATCAGACAAATTGTGTAATAGCGTAACCAGCATTGATTGTAGACAGATCTGATCACTCTCTTTATTGTTTTTCTTGAAACATTACCTGTTTAACTTGACACTCTTTTAGATACTTCTAACTTCTTTTTCCACTGTAGATAGATCTAGCTGTAGAAATTCACTGTGAGGGTCCAAAATCGTCTGTGAGGCTTTCTTTACTTTCTTATCAGTCAGTTCTGTTCTTCCTTCCCAACTTGTCTATTCATTGATTTGTGTATGGCATCTCATTTTGTTTGTGTCTCATCTCATTTGTACTTCTTACCGAATAATACAAATCATCTAAGGGATATTATAAATTAGTGCTTGAATGATACACTGTGAGCCAATTCCCTGACTGAAGCTGATAGGATCTTATCAATTTCTAGTGCATTTCCTAATTGCAGTGTGAGCATTTAAAATGTTCACCCAACATAATTAACCATGTTTTCATCCTTGATTGAATGCATCATCTGCTCATGAGCTAGCCATCCAAAGATCTTTTGTTGTTGGTTTAGCACAGGTGTAAGATGATAGCGATTTCTGCATGTGGTTAGCTTTTGGGACATGAATTCCACTGAAGCCAGTGAAACTGTTTGTGTGTTTAACTTTAAACATGTTTGAAAGATCAGATCCCTTGTGGCCAATTCTGTTCCTGATGAAAAAGCAGAAATAAAATCCAGCCTCTATGGTAGAGCTGCAGAACTTGTTAAAGGAAAAAAAAAATCTTTTTTCCTATTAAAGTAGGTAGGCTTTTTATCCATGTGCTGAGTGAAAAAAACTGTCTGTTTCACAGACCAGATGAAATGTGTTAGATGAACTCCTGGGCTTTTGCATTTTTAAAAGTAAAACAAGTTTCCTTCCAGAAGCATCTTTATTAGAGTTAGTTCCCTATTGTTTGGTACATGTTGGCTGCGCTCTGGATGCAACTCATGCTCCAAAATGCACATTGTTTCCTGCTGCTATTTGTTTCTAATATCCGATTTGCTTTCTATATAAATTTGGCACTTACCGGTACTGCACTTGTTCTATGAACTTGCTTGTAAAATCCTTCTGGTTTATAGCAAATTGCGTATACGAAGTTCTGAAAACAGGTGCATCTGTTCAAAAGGTTAAGTAGGAGACTTGTCTATTTAATCAGCAGTGGCATAGCTTTAGCTTTCAAAATATGATTTATGCACTTTTGCAAGAGAAGCCTGATAAGAAAGACTTTTTCCGTTTTTGTATAATTTCCTACTACTCATTTATCTTTTGATGCTAAATAAGTGGGATGCAAGGTTTTCTAACACAACTGAAGCAGTACTGGACAGATTATACTTCAAACTGGAAAAAGTATTTTCTTTTTGTCATTCATCCTGGTACAACTCAATGCAGAGTGTGCTGTGGAACAACTCTGACATTGAAATTAACATTTTTCTGATCACATGCCCTATAGAGAATGTCTTGATTATGGCTCAGTAAATATATCTCATAACATTACACAGCCATCATTTCCTTTACCAGAAGCCTTCAAGTCTGCATACCTGTTTCATTTGACTTTAAAGAACAAACATACAAAATGCCAACTTCCTAGCAAGTGTGACATGGAAATTAATAGTTCCACCTACTGTTCTGTTAGAAGCATTTGCGTATTGCTCCAAGTCTTGTCTGGCTATCTTTACGTTAATATGTTTATGAATTATGTATAAGGTACGTGTATTCATAGTTAACCCTTGGGGATAACTAAACTCTTTGTTGTGTCGATCCATTTGACATATACGCACTGGGAAAATGGGAAGCACTTCTACCCCATGCTGCATCATGTCAAATTTTTGAAACACTGTGGCCAAAGAAAATATGACTTGTCTTAGTGAATTTTCCTCTATGAAGAATGAAGGCATCTTAAAACAGTATTGTGAAGCCCCATGTTTCTCTCCAAATATGTTCCACCATAAAATACTAAGCTCATAAATAACATGGAATATATTTTTTAACTTGTTGGTCTTAAGCATTCAGTTGGAAGTTTAGCATTCAGCCTACTTTGCTCTGAGTTCAATGACATTAGCAGAAATGGTTCTGCAAGGCAAATTGTCTTTGCTTGTGTATCCCTACATTCATTTTTTTTCTTCCCCCCTAATGGTGTTCAGTTCTCTGCTACAGTGGATGGCAGAGGAGATGTAATTCAAATAAAAATATGTTTAATGTTATGCTTATAAGCTCTCTACTTTTAAGCAACTGGTAAGTGATAAACCAAAGAAACCCTTGGAACAACAGGTACTGGTCATGGTGTGAAACAAGTAATCCATGTGGAGGTGTTCTACTTCACACTCATCCTTTCCTTCTCCATCTTTCTCCCAGTCCCAGAAACAACAAAACTGAAAACAAGGCCTGTTATCTTGCATTTCATTGCCTCATGTAATGACAGTGTAATGACTCTTCCAGAGGAAAGTAAGGCAAGATACAATACTATGCCCTGCTTTTGTGGGGCTCAAAAACAACAGGATTCTGAAAAGATGCTTTTGTTCTAGCTGAGTGTGCAAAATTCTTTGACCTTCCCAAATAGAACCCCAAATGGTATTCTGAATTACTGCTTTTTGATTTGGGTGTATTTCGTATGCTGTACCGCTTTTTTCTAGACAAACAAATTCCATTTACTTTCTACTGGTTTGGCTTTACTGTTAGCTTTTTACAATAGAAAGCCTTCATATTAATTAAAAGATTGGTTATAATTTATTAATGTGCTTGGGGGGATATGCTTTATCAGTCTGAACTGAAGTGTGTGTGTATGTCTGTATATATATATAAATTTATAATCTGTCAAGCTAAAGCCTTTGCAGTACTACACTTGACTGAAAGTCCCATGTGTTGGATTGAGTGAAATCTTTGATTTCTATATCCTGTGTTCTGTATGAGGAGATAAACTGGTCTGAATCTTAGGTGTGGAAGAAAAGTTTTTGTTTTTTAAATAGGTGAAGAGAAAATGGGGATAGATGTTTTTCACTGAAAAAAATATATATACTCTTTGTAAGCACTGAAAAATACATACCAGGTGTGGAGTGCACATGTATTACTCCTCTCATCTCTAAGAACTGTGAGAACTTTTCCCTATCTAGCCTCTATCTATCTAAAAATGGCTACTTGCTCCCAGGCGCTTGGGTTAGCTTCCCAGAGAGCTGAGGCCAGTTAGCTCTGTGCATCTATGGTAGCCCCAACGCTTCTCTTTGATAGCAGAAGTGCCATCCCGATGTAACTCCAGTGTAGACTGGATGAATGTATGTGTGTTTCTGGTCACCTGATGCATGAAAAAGCCTAGTTAATCATTCAGAGATGCTTTGAGGAGTCATGGGAACTTCATAATTCTGTAGCTAGTCACAGTAGCAACATTCGTAACTTTCAAAATTCTCTAAGTCTTATTCTAACTCATTGCCCACTTTTTGGTACAAGCTCAGCTAAGTGACTGAAAATTCTTGGAAATGGGTTTGGTTCTAAATTTTTGATTATTCATTTGAATATTCCCTGAATCCTAGAAATAAATACAACTAAGATTGTAAACCTCAGTAAAGCTCATATTTTGTTCAAGAGACTTTAGTGGAAGCCTGCTTTTTTCATACTGATACTAATCTAGGATAGTAGATAATATTTTCTCCCTTTCAGTTTCACTGTTGCTACAGTTTATCCATATTGTACTCATCTCTATGTTTTTATTCCCTATTTCTTTTTTTTCTGCCTCTTTCCCTCATGTATCACAGGGGCTCTACCATCTGTTGTACTGTTTTTGTAAATCACTTTGATTCAGCAGATCTAGTGCTGGTGCAGTCACTATCAAAACTTTTTTCGTAACTGTCTGATTAGATCTACAGGGCATCACAATTGCTGCAAAATAATCTCCAGTGATGAGGTAAGGCAAAACAGCAGGAATTATCTGATATATACCTTCCATGCACAAGAGTGATATATTTTTTTTAGTGCAGTCAGTTGAGGCAGATCATAGCTCATACTCTACAATCTGGTTTACTTAGGAGTTCTTGCAGTACAACGTACTGTGACAGTACCTACTGTCAGCCTGTTTGCCCTGCCTAGACCATCTACTTATAAAGGTATGCTGACAGTGAAATACCCCTTTCTGAGATGAGCTTATTCCCTCTCAGGAACACACTACTCTTTTTGAGGTTTTGGGTTTTTTTTCTCCACTGAAGTTTGATTATGGCAATAATCCCCCAGGGTTAGATGAAATGCTCTCACCCAAATCCTTTAAGATTTTAAAGTTTCCAAGCTACATTGCAGACTTGCAGTCTTATTTTACAAAAGCAAAAATGTGTGTATAGGGAAAAGAAAAGCTGTGTTTTCTTTTCTTCTTTTCTCCTTTTTTTTCCTTTTTTTTTTTTTCCTTTTCTCCTCTAAGAAGTGATTAAATACATCTGCAACAGAATAACTTTATCCCATAGAGTGGTGATGTGCCTACCTTGCCCCACTTACTTTGGGCCTCGTGCTGATGCTGTTAATGACAACAGACTGATTTGTTTTTCCTGGTATACGCACTTGGAAAAAAATGAAGGAAGTCTCATTTTGATGTAATGCACTGGAGAAGTCATGCAAAAATAATTTCTTTCCAGAAGATCAGTAAACACACCAGGCCTGTGGTCAAGCCCTTTTTACTCTTTACACCAATATTTTTTTTTCTTATTTTAATGGCTGTATTTCATGGAATTACCACCTCATTTTTATTCCCAGAAAGAGTGATGTTTATTGCTGCTTTCATTCTCAGTGAAGAAAAATAATCCTGTTTAAAGTCAAATACTTGTTTATATGATCTAATAGAAAACACCAGGCTGTATATCAAATTTAAGTTGAAAACACATGTATTAAATTGACAGTAAGAATAAATTTGTCATAGCTATAAATGCTTATTGAGACATGTTTATATACATGTGTGTATATATACATATATGATTTCTTTTTTGAGGGTTAAGAGAGAGGACAGGGAAAGTATGTTAGAGAACACTGTCAAAAAATGCAGTATAGTTGCTTTGTGTTCAAAATGACTGATTTAAGAATAAAAGAAAACATAGACCAGGAACATGTGAAGATGCTAGACTTAATTTAATTGATGGGTTTTAAAAAAATGATTTCGTTCCAGCGATCTGAAATGCATTTTGTATTATTTCTCCAGCCATGGAAAATATGTTAAACCCAAAGCACCTTGGAAAAAAAAAAAAACTCAAAAGATTGCATGGTACTGATGTGAGACATTCTGCACTGGAAAAGCATCATCTATACAGTGTTTCTGACCTAGTGGTCAGTGAGGCATTTTTGATTTCAAATTGTGTCCCAGTGCATGTGATATATGTACATCAAAGTTCTAATTACACAGACATGCTTCCATGATTAACACACTTAAAACAGCTCTCAAATGCTTTGTACACATGAAGTTGAATGTGACTGTCAGATTAGCCCAATTCTCAGCCATGGATGCATCCCTTCCAGTCCTCCATCAATTCCAGATCAATCTGTCTTCTAGTATTAGCAGTTTTCACATGCGCTGTGACAGTGTGCTAACTAGACAATGTATTTTGTCACTTTCATTAAAGCAGGAACACTTTGTACTGTTTTTCTATTCCTTCAATAATTCAGGTGGCTTCCTTTCCATTTGTTACGCCTGTAATTTCTTCTTTTCAGAGCCCACCTGCCACAACATAGCAGACTGAATAACGGCTTTGAAATGTGTTTTGTACAACGTTGTCCCAGCAGACAGAGAGTAAGCAAATTGTGCTAGTAATGTCTGGAATACCCATTCATAGAAATATCTATTTTAAAACATATCTGCATATTCATTGCTTATCACGGGTCTATTCACACACAAGTAACCAAAAAGAAAGACCTAAGAATAGTGTCTTCTCTACTAGGCATGCAGACCACATGGTTGGTGGTTTTTTTCAGAGTGGCTTTGCTAAAAAAATATTAATGTTCTCTCCTGAATTTGAAGAGAACAATGGGATCCACATACAATTAGACGCGTGTCCAGCTCCATGGTTTGTGCAGAGGCAACCTTTTGCCCATATTTCTTGATGGAGTTCTGCTGAGATGCTAAGGGAGCACACTGAACCAGTGATGAGTGCTGGGTGCATATTCAGTAGCTACTAGTTTTGAAATGCGGATTAATAGTTAGAAGTCCAAATGCTGTATAATTTTGTTGTAATATTTCTCTTGTAAGGAAATGAAGGGATAGTTTTGAAATGTGAATTAATAATGTGAAGTCCAAATGCTGAATACTGCTGTTGTAATATGTCTCTTATAAGGAAATGAAGGCATGTAAAGTGATGTGCCCAAGGATGCAGACAGGGTCATGAAGGAAGTGCAGGAGACTGATTCCTGACCCCTCATGTTAAAACACAAGTAGCAGACAATGAATTACAAACACATGAGCAACTGCACAATATCCTTTTAGGTTGATATTTAAAATAATAATGGAAAAGAAGAATTCCAGACATCTTTCCTGTCTGCTGGTTTGATTCCCTCGCTTCCTCTGGGTCCCAGCACGCTCTTCTTTTTGCCTTTCTTTCAGTACTTGTAATGTATTTCTCTAATCTGATCACCTTTCTTGATTAGATTTCTCTGTCTTGTCTCCACTGAAGTCAGCGCACTTCATTCCCTCCTTCTCCAGAAGTCTGATTACCTTCCTCTGTGATCCTCGTCATCATGAGATATCAAGACTCTTCAACATATTTAATGTCTTTAAAACTGAGAACTCGTTCACTTTGGGGTGAGAGGAGAGGTAAAGTGAGAAAATATCTGTCATTTGAAGTTACTGACCAATTCTTGCCAACACAGTGGCCAGAGTGTTGTGTTTGTTTCTCTATTTATTTGTTCTTCCCTATTTTGTTATTTTGAATTGAGACTGTCCCTTTGTGTGCTTCAGTGTTTAAGAGTCCTTCCTAAATGATACATCTCATACATTATTATAATCACTCTTAAGTGAAGATGTAGCAAATAGGTGCAGATGAGTCAGGTTTGCGGTCTGTCCACTTCTCCCCCTAAGCAGAAGCATTATTTTGTAGCCTGCCTCTTACCCACAGTTTGAAGCAGGCAGACGAAGCTCAACACAAATTCAGATGTGCACAGACAGGACATCTTTCTCAAGTATGCATAACACGCATCCCCTTATTAAAGGATAGTTGACCACTCATGCTTTCTCTCTGGGGCTGTTATTTTTTATTAACATCCCTTCCATAGATTTTGCAGGGAGCAAGCCCATCAGAGAAAAGAATGTGCACGTAGAATGGGAGGCTTCCACAGCAAACCAAAATATATGAAGAAATTACGGCAAGTCAGGGAGATTTTTCTGCATCTGATCTAGTAATGATAAGCATGAGTCAGGGTTGAAGCTGTATGAGAAGCGTGTCTCAAATATTGTGTCAGTGCTCATCTGTGTAGTATTTGCACCTAAATAAGACCTCTTGAAAAATGTCTGGAAAACAGAATGGTAACTCGGGCTGTTTAGCCTATTAGTCTTATTGTATCCATCAACAAAGTTATTGTTTAGAAACTGCAGCATTGCATTACCTGAGTGCGAGTTGATAACAGAGATCAATAATATTTTTCTGAAGTTATTAATCCGGAAACAGTTGATCCCATTACGCTATTGAATCAATAATTTCTGAATAGCCCCTATTAATTACATCAGCGTTGTAAAATACTGCTAGCTCATTCGTGCTGCGCTACTTGCCCTCATATCAAGAATACTGTTACCTGAGCAAACTATTATCTTATCAGTTGAATTGTACTATTTGCTATAGTTATTTATTTTTTTAACTCATCCACTATGTTGGAAATCACATTGCTACCTGGGATAAGCAGCTGTATGAGTCATACACAGACACACGGAACACACAAAAGGTGTAACTGATGCAGTGTTGATTGTTACCTTTCTCAGCCCACTGTAATATTCAAAACAAGAGAGAGGAGGAAACACCCCACATCACAACAAACATTTTAATTCAAAATAAAGCTTTGAAAATCACTGAAATATCAAGTTGAATTACAATATGTGGTAAAAAAAAAAAAAAAGATATATGGAAATATGAACTATGAAGGTTCCTAGAATGTTCAGGATAGGGTAGGTATCTTTTAATTGGTATTTCTGAAAAATTTAAAAAAATTTTGTATACAGGGTTTTTTCCACCTAATACCTTACTGAAGGAAACTTAGGAAAGAATCTCTCTGTCAGTTAAAGAGGTGTTCCTAATTGTTGGACTGCCTCATCAGTTTGGTTATATATGAATAATGAAGTCTTGAATTATCAGAAGGATGGTACAATTTCTGTTTGCACCATTAAATTAAAAACACGGGACAACTTCACAGGAAAGAAAATGAAGATGTAATTTCTGTTGTACTTTCCTTAGTTTTGGCAGTAAATGAGGGATTTCTAGTTTACTATATATATTTTGAATTTCCAAATGTGTAGTTGTTTCTTAGTTATGGTCTGCATCTCTCTAGGCATTTTAGATAATTGTTATTCAGCAAGGTGAAAAAAAAAAAAAAAGACATTGTTCTTCCTCTTAAACTGAGGCTTGTGCTTCACACTAATCTTTCCATAATCTTTGAGTTGTGGCTGTACGTTTTGCTTTATCTGTCTTCAGTAAAGCATGGCATTTATAAAATCAGTATGCTGCAGAGTGCAAGCCTTGGAGAATGTCTTGCTTTTAAAGATCAGAGAGACAATTCTTGCTCTGCTGCTCAAAGGCAATTCAAACAAGAGAGACACAAAGATTAATCACAGTGTTTCTATTGTTAAACCTCACTTTTTCAGATTATGCTAGTTTAGCTCTAGAGTACTTAGCACTGCGTATTTCATATCCAAAAGTCATAGTAGTTCATGTATTAGGAAATAAACAGGAGTTTAAAATAAAATCCTCCAGGATCTTCTGTTGTTTTGAAATCTAAGGGGCTCTGTAATCCCTTAAAGCTGTAAATACTAACAAAGAGACCGTTGTCACTAAATCAAAATCATATTTGCAGAAACAGCATACTGCAGAGTTTCTCATAGATGATATATGCTATTTAGTGAGCCAGCTTTACGTCTGTTATAATTGCAGTGGTGTAGTACACCAACCAATGATCAGTTTTGTGGAATACCTCCCAGCACCCTGACTGAGCAATTTTTTCTTTATCATTTCTGTAGACTGTTGCTTTGTTTAACATTAAAGGTTACATTAGGTCAATCCTAATCATGTATTTGGCAAGAGTAGATGAGGATTAGTTAGTTAATGTTTGCAGAAGGCCTTGAAATTATTAAGTGCTCTGGGGCATAAATGAATGTACCTGCCTCACTCTAATCTTGGAATAGATGGTACCATCAATGCTATTCTCATGCATGACAAATGTCAGTTTTTCATGTGTTTTACCATTGGTAAATTCTGAATTTTAAAACCAATTGGTTGTGCTTTCCATCAATCATTAGTAACTTTTTTGAGCCTAATTTTAAGTAGCATCTAAAAAAAGTTCAGACAACTTGGTATATAGCAAGCTCCACATGTAAAATTCATACAAATGCTCATGATGCAAGTGGAAATATTTTAGGGTTCCTGAAGAACAGCTGGAAATCTATTGGATGTGCTTATGGTAGGGAATTTGGTGTTTCTTAGAGGACGTAAAATTCTCCAGTAGCATTAGATTATGTATGAGTCTGGTGTTACATATTTTATGAGCTTTCTCTCAATGACTTGCAAACATTACATCATCCCCATAGTAGAGATTTCCTGCTTTTTCTCCCTCTTAACCAGACTTCTTGTTAGATAACCAGCTGAGGTGCTGGTGAGCTATGGAAAGATAATAATATTGATGTCCAAGACAGTCTTTCAAAAGTCTTAAGCATAATCATCTCTGGCTCTTTGTTGAATTATGTTTAAGTTGTGGTTTCAGGATAAAAGGCCATTGTGTCCATATACGTTTTATGGAGGCATTTGACTCCCACACTTTTTCTTTTCCATGATTTAGAATATGGTTTGGTGTTTTCAACAGTATTCACCTGTACGAGATCATAGTGCTCAGATCTAAAGATTGCTTAAAATGAAAAATGATGGGTTGCATAGTGGACATTTTAACATCTTCTTTTGAAGCTAGCTTCAACAATTCTACTGGCTTATGTTTCTTGGAGATGAATTACCCAACTATTCACCCCATAACAACAACAATTTTAGAGGCACTGTGATTCCTTCAAACAGACATCTCCCAGACAGACTGATAGTATTTCAGCTTCCAAATGACAACTTTTCCAAAAATCTCTCCAAGAGAAAGCAAGAAAAAAGAAAGGTATGGCAATAGAATCAGGTGTAAAGTGAAATATGATTCATCCTTAGTGTTTGATTATTCCTAAATTAGAAACTACATTTTTAACACTGTTTTTTTGGGTTGTTTCAATCCATAAGGTTTGGCAACAGGCATGGATGTCTCATCTGCCTTCTTTTTTTTCCTTTTAGTTTGCTGACCCAACCAATGGCTGGCAGCTAAAGATTTTCTTTCATAACCTCTTTTAACATCTAATATTCATGCTTATTTTCTGCTTTATTTTAAATAAATATATCTTTTAAATAAATATAAATAAATTTATTTTTAAATAAATATATCTGTAGAGTTTGGCTCTTCAGGCTATGTAATGAGTGAATGATGTTTATTTTATTTATAAGAATTTTTTAGAAACACAAAATTGCAGGGAGATTCAGCCGTGTGGTATTTCACAGTAATAATTTTTATATATGTGTGTATGTGTGTGTGTGAACAGCCAGGCAAGAAACGGGTGTTGCTTTTAACCAGTTAGAGATTTACAAGGTACTCTGATCCTACCTAGATAATCCAGTGTTTTGTTGCTGTTTGCAACAAATATACTATGACTGGTTGAGGAGCTGGTTCAGTGTTTCTTTCCCCTTCCCTTTCTCACTTTATTTTATTTTTGAATAATGAAATTTGACAGTGATACATGGCTTATTTTTTTCTTACCTGTAATGCAAGCTATTTTTCTTCCAAGCTGTTTTTCTATGAGCTTAATGATGGAAATATTAACATTTGTAAAGAACAGATGAACAATAAATACTCAGGGGGAGAATCTCATTCTGTAAATGTTTAGCAAACTAAAACCTTTCTACAAGCCATTTGGCTTAGAACCTCTACTGTACTTCATATGCTGAAAGCATTTCTTAATTAAAACAAGAACAAAAAAATGCTTAAAACATTGCATCAACATAGAAAAGTCTAGCAATGCATGGCTGGACCTGATTCTCTGTTGTATTACATGATTGCTGCCTTGAGTCTCTGAGGAGCTGCAAGTATTTCCTTCTATCTATATGCAAACTTTTATTTAAAATAAAGCAGAATTCTTAGTGATAATATTAATTCTTTTTTTACTTTCTTACTCCCACAGTCATAATAAAAGTTTCACATAAATTTCCCCTGATATCTGCTGGATTTACTTAGCTTGACCTAAATTTGACATACAATTTCTGTACCTGCAAATAATTTTGAAAGTGTTTTATATAAATACTCATCTGTTGCAGCCTTGGAAAATCCCTCAGATTATTAAATGATCGTATTTTTAAGACATTTTTTTTTCCTTTTTAGACCTCTTTGTGATACTAGCCATGTTGCTCTTGAGTGAATAATGAAGCTGATGTCAGGCACGAGCATTTGCTCTGCTTGATGACCTACCCCTGGATTGGTATGAAGGATCCCCAAGTTTTTCAGAGTCCTGTTGGTAAAGTAAGCATTAAAAAGGGAAATCAGACTATTTTATTGCTACTACTTCCATAGACTCCTGCAATAATTTCATAGCCATAAGTCCATGTCTGCTTTTGTGGGATGCAAACTTGCACAAATATTTGTTTGTTACTAGGTAAAGCAAACCTTTATTCAGCTACACATTGGCAGTTTATAAGAGAGGTTAGTTGATCAGAAAATCTCTGAAGACATTTTTTCCTAATCTCTGGTTCTTTTCTGACAGTTAGGAGGATCCGTGTTTAGATTATTTCCAGAGATGGGACAGCCTTTTCTACAGTGACTGGAAAATGTCAAAGGGTCATCTGAGAGTGCATCCACTGTTTGAGCCTAGCAGGAATGTCTTTTTTTCCTTTTTTTTTTTTTTTCCTTCCCCTTTCACTGAGCTCATCACAATTATTGAAAGTAAGGTGTTACAGAACAATTAAGAATGTTTTTGAATTTAACACAATCTGAGACAAACTGAGAGTTATGACACTTTGAGTCACAAACTGAGATACCCTCCCGAGGCCTTGTATAAATTGCAAACTGTTTACTGAAAGAAAGAAAGAAACACATAAACTAAAATAGACTATCTGAAAGTCGCTATTTCTGTCTTTCTCTTGGTAGGGGAGTTGTTTATAATTCTAAATGTGGACTTCTAAAGAAATCTTAAGTTAATTTGCTTTGCTATGGTAACCATGGCAGAGCCAGTGTGTTTTAAAAGAGAATTCAATCCTGATTGCCACAGCAAAGAAACTCTTAAACAGCTCTAGATGTAAAGCAAAATATTAGTGCACTTACGTACCCTGACTGTAGTCTTACCCTATTGATTTCGCATAATGCTACTTCCATTTTCCTATGTTTACTCTTTAATTTGAAAACAATAGCATGTTTCATAAAGGGTAAAAAGTACAAAACTTTCCTGGTCAAAAACATCAAGAATGGTGGGACCCTGTGATTTGGATCCATGCGTTGACTGGTAGTAGGATATAGATTTGGATCAGGTTGCTTGTTGACTTGCGTAGCTAAACCAAATTGTGTTCTGCATCATTCCAGACAGGAATTTGATTTCAGGGCAGATAACTGGAGTGCCAGTATTGTCAGCAAGACTGTAGGAAAGCTTATTCTTGCAAGTTTGGGAGTTTCAGCTGAGTGTGTGTGAACTTCAGCATGTAAAATGAGTAATGTCCATGGATACTTAAGTTTGTTGTCATTAGCCATGCATGAGTTGCACCCTGTCTGATTTTGTATCTGAAACAACTACATTAATTAATGAAGTGATCATGAGAGTACAAGTTCAGGAGAAGTTTTGCTTTTTGGAAGGATTTATCTACAAACTTGGTGGGTTTTGTGTTTGTTTTTTTTAATTATAGTCAGTTATCCTGCAGGTAATGGAGCGATGAAAATATCATACTTCTGCCTTGACTAGAAAATAAGGTTCATCCCAAAGGCTGCCCTTTTTTTTTTCCTTCCAAAGCAATGAGAGAACAGGAAGAAAAACTATGAATTTGACTGCCCTATTTGCTGCCTATGTGCTTTCTAATCTGGGGAATGCAGAATGTTCTGTTTAGTCTCAAATACTTAAAGGAGACAACTGCCTTCTGTGTCTTGTTTAGTAAACAAAGAGGACATTTGAAAAGCTAGGAAGCATGACACCGATCAGCTGCAGAGATTGAAATAGCATCTTGTGCCCAGCTCTGTGGTATGCCCAGGAGGATATATAAAACCTGAAAGGCTTACTTTTCTATTTTATTATATTTAATAAATTACCTGTACAGTTTAAAAACTATATTACCTTATTTTTAAAACTATAAAAAGAAAGAAAAATCTATTCTACTTCACACTTTGTATTTTAAAAGTTATAGGAATAGCGGCCATGAACAAAAATGATCTGGGTAGAAAATTCTGTTTTCCTTCCCATTTTGACTTCAGTTTTTGTCTCCAGCCAGTAGTGATTTGCTTAAATGAATAGCTTTGCAGGAGATTCCAGGAATCAAATTGCATGACCCTGTTGGAAATTATGATCAGAACTACTAACTGATAATAATGTGACTTGTTTCTCAGTGGGATGCCCTGGGAAGTAGATTAGCACTGCTCTAAACTTCATTGGAGATGAACAACAGGGAATTCACTCCAGAAGAGAGTGCCAGTGGTTTTACATAAAATCCCATAAAGAACTTTGGGCAAGAATTGCTCTTAATAACTATCCCAATATTGAATCTGAGGGGTTCTAAGTTCAGTTTGCAAGATTACCAACACATGTTGAAGTTCTTCCCAGGACCTGGCACTGCTGTAGCTTCCCTCCAAAAAAATCAAACAGTAGTTGGCTGGAGAAAAGCTTTAAACCTGGATTTAATTTGTTGCAAATGAAAGAAATGTGTCTTTTTGAAAACTTTTCTCTCTTATACCAAAGGACAAAGTAGTTAAAATCTGTTTGGTTCTCTTAAAGCCTGGAGATTTTCTTGTTAAGAATAGGAATGTGTTCTTTGTTTAAAGAACTTCTTGAAGAGGAAGAGAAAAAATTACGTGATGGAGCTGCTGCTTTGAGAAACAATACAGAACAGAATGGAAGAAAAAATATGTTTCTATTTCCTATATTCAGTTTTTGCTCAAGAGCACCAAGGAAGCATACCCAAATAAAGCACTTCCTTGTGCTACGGCATTATTTGCCTCCATATCTTAAGCATATATTGTTATGGCTTGTTATCAGCAGGGAAACAGCAATACGTACTGTTTTCAGTACGAATTTTTGATGATGGCAAAATGCCTGTGACTGGTGAAGCTGTGAGTGAGTTATATAAGGCACGTGCAAGGCAAGTGAAAACTTTCCCTTGCATCATAATACCATGTATTTTTGTATATTCTGCAGAAGTAACAGGGAAATTCTCTTAGGAATAAGCTAGAAAATACTAAAATATTTTGCCACTGTTTTGTAACCTTTCTGTCTTAAGTAAGACAACTATTCTGGCTCCAAAAAGACAGAGATCAGGGAAAGTATGGAAAAAATTTTCAAGGAAGTTTATATCACTGCTTTGAAGTCTTGAGGTATGTTAATGTCTTGAGACACACAGCTAATGGCGGGTGCTCTGAGTTCAGTTAGGAAGGACTCTCATTCACAAAGTTCAGTAGCAGTTAGGTGTGTATAAATAGACACAATTACTGAAGGGCAATAATTAATTCTGCTTTAAAATGAATTGCGTCAAGGTTGGTTTAAATTTGATGAAAGGCATTTTAAGTAATCTCTGATCTCTTTGCTGATCATCCCCAGCCCTACCTGTCAGTTTGGAATGGCAAGCCATCCCCTTGACAGAAATCCTATGAAAGGACATCTGTGCTGTGTGACAATGTCATATGGAAGGATTACTGGTTTAATAGAGTTGAGTTTTGTTCTTGCTCAAGCAGATGCATCTGTCAGACTAAACAGAGTACGGTGTTTTATGGCAATAATTTTTGCTTTATAATTTCCATGCAAATAAAACATAATAAAAAAAACCTGAACTTGTAAACCATTTCTGCCAAATACATGGTTTATGTAGCCATTGAAAAATAAACAGTAGTTATGCTTGGAGTATAATCTGCACGGTACAACTTGTAAAACATTATTTAATAGACCAATTACCAGTATGCTATCTCCCCTTTTCTTTCCTCATTTATTTTTTCTTTTTCACTTTTCTGCCTTCCAAACCAGTTCTCTCTATGATCTTCCTTTTTGTTGTCCATATATGCATGTGTCTATTTACAACAAATATTTTTTAACAAACTAAAGAGAAAAAAATAATAATCTTGTCACTAATAATTGTGTGTCTTTGTAATTTATTTGCCTGTGCTAAAAATTTCATTTCCACAGCTACAATATCTGCATGTCCATGGAGGACAGTATGATGATTGGCTCGTGTATGAAGTCATTGCGTGTGGTAAAACATTGGTTTATAGCCAGGCCTTCTGCTTGGCTGTATTTGTCAAAGACCATAATATCAAGGATCTGGATCTTTAGAAACATACATATGAACACAGTGATAGTGGAAAACAGATGCCCCAGCATCTACAGCAGCTGAGAATTCTTTTTCTTTTCTTGGATGAAAAAGAAAGTTTCCATGGTTTTAAATAGGCATTTTTGGGGGTGAACTATATCAAAGCTTGCCACCAATAATCTGGGGCTGTTATTTATATCTGCCAAGGAGAGCTATAAATTCAGCCTTGACATGGTTTCAATAGTGTGAACCTCCAGATCTGCTCTAATCCCAAGATTAGATACTGAAGTGCTGCTTCAATTGTGCAGTATTATCACGTACTATCAGTTGGCCCTATTTCAAACTGTAGCTTTATTGACAATACTTTCAAAGCTGTTGCTAAGTTGTGAGCACTCTGCTTTATCTACTGCTGCTTTTACAACTCCAGCTAGGTATACTTGCTCGCAGGAAGCACTATGCTAATAATAATCACTAGACAAAATGATGATGTGTGTTTGACCTTTTTTCATACAGGAGTCTTTGTTCTGCTCATGGGCTTTTTCGTGTCCTTGACAATGTAAACTGATTTTTTTTTCTTATACCCTCTTGTTTCCGTCACTCCTACCTGGACAGTTCTTCAAAGCAGGCCCAAAAAGCTATGTGTTCACATGGTAGTGCTGACTGCTCTAAGCTTAACCTATCCTGTTAGATTGTTGTTCTTCCTGTCCAAAATGCTGTGACTCACTTCTGGTCATGGGGCTTTTCCAGAAAGTGTGGTTGAGCAGGTCTGTTTCAATTCCCATGAGGTGTGCAAGGATTACACACAAAATACAGATGAATTAAATAGCAAATACATCCATCAACCAGGCTCAAGTTCTTTGTCCCTGCCTGTCACAAGAGAAGAAAACTGGAATTTATTGAATCATTTGGGATAAGAAAGTCCTAAGCTAGATTTTGAGAACCTGCTTGAGACAGGCAATCAGGAAACAACTGCTCATCTTAATGTCCAGTGTGAATGGCTTCCAAAGGGGAGCCTTGGAACATTTGGAATGAGAGCTTTGAACATTTTGGAAAGATCTGTTATCCCTTTTGCTGCCAATGTGCTTGAATAGGTTACAAGGAAAGCCAGTAGTATTTGAGATAGGGGATATTGCAGGTGATCACTTTAGAATAGGAGTGTGGCTGCACAACTGTTCCTCTGAAGACCTGGCAGCAGTTTTGTTTCTTCCTCTGTCGATATGCTTTAAATGGTGAACTGAGCAGAGGCCAGCAGTCACTTTGCTTCTGTTAATCCTCCTGTTTTCTTAGTTCTTCTTTATCTGGTCTGCAAGTTCTCAGAGCAGGGACTGCTGCCCCAGTATTTCATTTATATGGTCTGTAACTCAGTTGAGACTGTGTTCTGCACCTATGTGAATAAAAAGGTGGAACATCTTGAGTTATTGCTGCTATTCTTACATCTCATCAATGGGCTGGAATGCTGCTCTCAGTCTTCAGTCAAGGGCTGAAGTTTGCTCAGATGTATATATGAACGGTACTGATTCTGCATTTTCCTTTGCTTGGCATCTCCCACAGCTTAACAAAGTAAATACTAATTCAAAAAAGTCTGGCATCACCTGCAACTCTCTAGTGTTTTAAAGTCCAAGAGTCTTAGAAGATACATTCTTAACTGGTGTTGTTATGCCTCTGTTCCATTTAATGTATATTTGCGTAATGTTATATTCCTTTTTTTTTTGTTGCGTTGTATTTTTAATTTTATTTTTTTTACATAGGAAATGATTAGGAGCTTTAGTTTTAAAATGACTGTATAGTTTCAGTTGAGGTTAGCATTACATACATGGTATTGTTTTATGAGGCTCCAAGTAAGAAGTTTTTCTCCATAAACATGGAGAGTGTTGGGAGTATTTATTTTTAATGAAAACTGAAACCTTCAGTATCAACTGAGAAGCCTGCTATGTTCCTAAAGCTGTCCTCTGTACTCTTATACCCATTGGGAATACTGCCAATAAGCATAGCGTCATGCGATACACACTGGTTTGGCTGGTATAGTCAAGACAAAAGCAGTTTTCTTTATCTTGATTTTCCTTCACTTGTGAATAATTGAAATTCCCATACATCTTGGTGAAGCTTTTTGTATTCTTGAGTTTACAGTCCTATTGCTATGCTACTGCACCACGAAAACAATTTAGTGCACTACCTTATAGAAGCTTTTGAGAGCAATTGATTCTATCCAGACAGAGTCTGTTCTCTATTTTCTATAAAGTTTACAGTAAAACCAAGTAACACAGAAAAGGTATGTAAAAATGAGTTACTTATCAGTGAAAAATATTCCTTTGCATTTTCAGTTTATATAGTGTAAATTCTGTGAACAGTTGTTTATACCTTTACACCCAAATAGATGTTGAAAAGCACTAATGTAAAGTCTTAAGCAGCCTGGTTTTCTACATATCAAAGTGCTGTTTATCTCATGGGAAACATGGATCACAGCCAATGGCACAGCTTCCCTTCACCATCTGATAGCTAGAGTGTACAGTTATATTGCTTCACATAAGTACTTGGATAAAAGCATTTCCTATGAAGGATGAGGAGTTCCCTGTGAACGTACATCCTGAACTGGGTGAGGAGTATTTTTGCCTCTCAGGTATATGATCAGCAAGTTAACCATCTAGAAAGTATATAGCAGGATTCATAAATATATAGGAAGTTTTTAAGTGTTCCTATGTATGTATCTTTTCTTAAACTGTGTGTTTAATCTTACCCTTCAAATAGATGAATTTTGGTCCCTACTTATGCTGTAGTGTACTATAACAAGGATTTCTGTGGGACAGCAAGATTGCCAGTTTTAAACTTTTCTGCTTCAAGCTGATCTTATTTACAGGTTTGAATTTACAGGAATTGTCTGTCTAAGGACACAGTGCCATGTGAAACAGGTTCTAATACTTTGATGGTTGTTGGAAATACAACCAAAGGAGTTACCTTCAATTCATATTTCTCCAGAACATTGGTGCTGGCAATCTGGACCAGCTGACAGAGGTCCAAATCCAATTCAGTGGTATTTAATTTGGACTTGATTGTTCAAGAGCAATGTTCAAGAAAAGCTTTTCTCTGTGCTATGCAAAATTATTCTGCTACAATCTTCTGATATCAAACTGAAAATGTTGTGAACAGAAGGAGTATTTTTACAGTCAGAACTATTCAGGAGACTTTGCTGAAGGAGGTGATCTGTGCATAAATTTGACTATATGATGACAGGGTCAGTTGTAGATGGTTGCTGTTACCCTAGAAAAGACCGTGATTTTATCTTCACTTTCCTGTAGAATGGCAAATATCTATAAAGTCTTCTATAATTTCATTGCAACAAATTTTGTGCAGTTTCCCTGTGCACTATGATTGCTTTTTGGGGGTTTTGTTGTTGCAGGATCTAAGTATGCACCCTCCAGTTGTATGTGTCAGAGTTTAACCTGTGGCAGGTATAGGAAAGATGCATGGAGGGAACAAAACAGCTGGAGAACTCATGAGAATGTTCTTAAATGCTCAATTCTGTGTGTTAAAGGTGACATTATTAATTCAGTAAAATAATAAAGCCTAGGGATCTTGTAGCCAAAATTATTGTTACTGTAATAAATCCAAAACACAGGTTTTGAACTGAGCCAGTTAGAAACCAGCAACATTTGACTGAGGACTGTCATGACGGATTGTCAAGGAGCAGCCTTTTGCTAAAAAGGAAGAAGGCAGGAATGAAGTCAGACTTGCAATAGTAAGTCTGAGAGACTTGAGGAAGTGGCCTGAAGTGGGGATTATGAACCAAAGCTGAGATAGATAAGGAAGGGATAAAAGAGCGTGCACGTGTGTGTGTATGCATGGAGTACAGTGAAATGGAAAGACAGCTGAACACCAGTTTCCTGCTTAGAGTCCCTGGCTGGAACTTCCAGAATTGATAGGAAGAAGTTATTTTTAAGAAAAAACAATGCAGACTTTCTATCAGAGGAAAGAATTGTAAAACTGGTCATCTAAACTGAGCAATCAATTTCTGAAATAAATCTGACCTTTATCAGTTGCAGTCACAAAAAAAAAAATAAAAAAAATACAATCCATGAGCTTATTTTTGGATCCAGTGGCAAGGACTTAAAGTAGAGCCATACTACTGAGTTTAACAAAACAACGTAGGTATCAAAGGCACTGTAATAAGGACTCGATAAAGAAAAACCTTTGGCTTAAAAGGCATATATATATATATATAAGGGGATATGCTGGAATTTTTAGTTATACCCTGAAATGATAGATTGTTTAAGGTAATGAAATGACAGTAATATGAGATTGTGAGAGGAAATGAAAGTAATTAACTCTGCTCTAATTCTACTAAAGCTTCAACAAGTTATAAGAGATGTTGAGGCTATGCATCCAACCTATACAGGATAGTTCTTAATTGGTGGAGTAAAATCAGCGAGCTCTCTTCCAGCCAGCTCAGAGTCTCCTTAAAGGCGATAACCTGGTAAAATAAAGACCTGGTCCTGTGACACCTCCAAAGTGAGTTGTCACTCTTTTTTCCCTGGCATAAAAAGTGAACGTTACATTCAGTAGCGTTGGCTTCAGTATGAAAATCTCTTGCCATTACATGCTCATTCAGGAGGTCGTTGGCAGAATTTTTCAGAGCCCACAGAGATATGCCTTAGTTATAAATTATTAACAGTGTATTAGATAGTTAAATGTAAAAGGAAAGAAAATGGTTGCAAGATATTTCCAAACGTGCATCAACAAGTTTACAACACAATAGCCCTAAAGGAATGGGAGTCTATGATTTAAAAATTAATATTAGCTAAACCAGTCATTAGATATGTTACAAGGCTAAGAATAACTCTGTAATCATCATTCTGTCAGCATGTGAAGGGATTGGATTTCACGAGGTCACACAAGAACTTCAGTCAGAAAAAAAACAACCTAAGCAAGAAAAGCAGGACAGGAAGGTTCTGGGGCACTTGACGAGATTTCTGTTTTCACAGGGAAATCCCCCTTTTATTTCTTTGTTACAGTACATCATTTGCATGCTATTACAAACTTTGCCATTACTGTCATCTGCCACAGAGGTTGTCTTCTGCAGGGATGCTTTGTTTGCTCATGAAATACAACCCCAGATGACATCCTTGTGCACACATCTGCTTTACGTGCCCCCTCCCTTCTGCTAGAACTACAGCCGACCTGCCCTTGAGGACAGGGCCTAATGTCTCACGAATGCATCACTTCATTCTGCTACTATTATGTGTATGTTCTGTGCACATGCAAGTATCTATATATGATGAGGGCACAGGAATCCTGGCTTCCATGTGTGTGGTAAAGTGAGCATGGGGACAGAGTGCGCTTTCGCTCTATGCCAGCTGTAGTTTTATTAGCACTGTGAATGTCCATGTAAAACTGAAGTAAAGGATGAATGTTGTGAAGTTGTAGTTGTTTTTGAATCTTGCTCTTGCCACCGTGTTAGAGCATGTTTTGTCAAATCCTCCAGTAGCCACATGCTTTCCTCTTCCCATCCTCAGTAAAGAAGACACGTGGGAGGATAGGAATCGAAGCTGATTTGTTTTGTCTTGTGTCTACCCTCTGTTAAAATGGAACTTTCTAGCTCACCTGCCTCTTTTACTCCCTCTTCCTAAATAGGAGAATGTATTTACTGTATACTTGGAAAGGGGTGAGAGGAGTATGTGATGTGGGTCAGAGTGCTGTTTTTTCAATAGATTCAACTTTAAATTTTTACTGTCAGAAAAAAAAAAAAAAAAAGAGAAAATTGACTAATTTTGAATCTAGTGAAGGTGAAGTTATTTTTAATTATACTATAGCCATGTAGATGTTGATTCCCTATAATTTCTCTAAAAAATGATTAACCTTTCTAGCTCCAAAATACATAACCTCATACAGGTTTTAATTCTGGAATCTTACTACTGCATTTTACAGCATTTCTTGCTCCCAAATATAATTATGTAATAAAACCTCTGCAGTTTTGCTTTTCAAAGTCTCCTTTAGAATTGCATGGATTTTTAGACTTCAGTCTATAGTTCCAGTTCAGAAATTACAAATTGATTTAGAGACTGCTGTGTTCATCTGTGTATTTTTAAGTGTTGTACTGGCTGAGGTCTGAGTGCTGTAATGCGATAAGTAACCTACTTGCCCTTTAACTTTATTACTTTAAAAAATGGCTAGTGCTCCAGTTTGTGGGATGTTGCATAACATGAGACTCCCATATATGATTTATAACATTGACATCACAGACTGTGCTGGTTAATGTCAGCCCTGGTCTGCTGTTTTATATCAGCAACTATCAAGCGTATTCGTTATCAATAAATAAGAAAGGCCAAATAGTTTCATTTAGTTTTCATGAAAAATGTTGTGTTTTTTTATTTGAGCTATAAGTATTAATATAATTATCTGATTGTATTAATCACAGAAGGAAGAAAAACAAAGTGAAGTAGCTTGGTTTTCATAGTGTTTATTCTCACTGGCATGCTCTCCTCTGCCTTTCTGCCCCCACATACCTTCATTTGAAGCTGAATTCATCCTGCACAGATGTGAGGACTCACTGATGGCGGTATGTTTCAGTTTGTGAGGTTCCACTCTGTCTGTCTGACCTCATGCGCAAGTCAGAGCAGTTATCATAGTCTTGCAGTGTTTGGGAGATTCTTTATTAGCCCCTCCATCTCAGAAAGCTCTTCCTGCAAACATGCCCCACTGGGTTCTTTGTGAGCAAGCAGAGAAGACTCTGCATTGTGGCTGTATTCTATGCAACGCATGAAGAATTCAGATCCAGAAAAACAAATGTGCAAATTGTGCTACACTTAAGAGTTCCTCTTAACCCAGCCCTAGTGGTGACTCTAGTATTGAATCAATTCTCTCCTCAAGTACTTATTTCCACATGTGCTTGCAAGCACTTACCAATGTTACACAGGTTGAACATCAGCATGGATATTCTGATAACATGGTTTCTTTTGAACTACATCAGTTTAGGACAAAACTGTATGCACTAGACTGTTCTGTCAATTATTCTTTTAGTTTGACTAGGAGTTGTTATGCTGGGCTATGGAGAGATTCCCTTTTCAAAATCCAGCTGAACCTTGGAATTCATTTTGTCAGTATTTTTTCTTCTTGAAGATCTTTGAGCAAATTTCTGTGTGAGAATTCATTTTAAGTGAGGTATTCTTTGCTCAAAAAAAAAAATTTCCTGGTCCAACACAAATTAAACAGCTATGAAATATAAGGAAATTGAAAATATTAGTATAAATGGGAGATGTTGGTAGAGCTTTGCAACATAACAAGAAATGTAATCTCCAAACCCGCTAAATCTGTCTCTTAAATTCATGCCCTCAACTTTGTAACTGTAGCTCTTCTGAAAATTAGTGTGATATTAAACGGGGAAAGATAATACTTTTTCTGTCTCCTTGGGCCAGTGAGATGTAATATGACATATGGCAATAAGAAGAGTTACCTGAGTCATGTAATTTGGATACAAATTTCCATCTGTATAAACTGTATTTTGAGGACATTTTTCATGGTTACTTTGCAAGTGTCAATTTTTACGTCTTTATTCATTTACCTAACGTATCCAGAAGGCAAAAAATTGCAAGTCTTGTTTTCCAGAGCTTTTTAGCTAATTTCTCCCATGGTTCAAATCTTATTTCAGTTTCACCAGAATTTAGTTTAAAAATTTGTAACAAGAGAAAGGAATTCAAAAGAACTCAAAAAACAGAGAGACAGATAAGAAAAAGAATTAAAAAAAAAAAAAACATTTGGAGCAGGTCGACCCTGAGCTGTGTGCTCTGACTGATCGTGTTTTGAGTTGGAGCATTGGACAACAGACCTCCAGAAGTACCTTCTAGCAATGGCATCCTCTGATTTGGTGCCTGCTGTAATGCAGTGTGAATGTAGGATATCAAAATTTTGATTCTTTTGTGATTTTTGCCTTCTATTTGTGAATCAGTGACACAAAAACTAGTCTTAATACACTCAGCAGTATTAATCAAACAGCTTGAATGAAGGTATATGAATGATTCCTACAGGTATTAGTTGACAGTAATAGATTATGCCCTAAAACTCTTTGATTATGTGTATTCCTTGAGATTACAGAACTTCTAGATCTTGTAAGTAATCACCAATCACCTGCTCACAAACAGGTAAAACAGTTCCCAGTAAAGACAGAATGAGCCTGCTCTGTTATTCACAGGTATTTTAATTTTTACTAACTTCAGTATGGGATGTTTTCATAACATAATGCAAGAACTAGATCATCAGAATGTATTATGCGTCCAGATATATTTATCAAATCTGTACATCTAATCATGTGGACTTGATTACTTGAAAAAATTTCTTATTAATCTCATAAATAAAACCATTCATACTGGAAGAAGTTGAAGCCTATAATACAGAAAAAAATAGGAGTTAAATTCCTATGGGAGATCTGCCCTTTTCTTTCATATGTCATCTTCCATGATTTTACAGCTTTTAAACACAAGGAAGTTGCTGTATAGTTATGTAAACTGCAAAAGCATGCAGAATCAGCTATGATATGTTAGCTTCCTCATAGGCTTACATAACAATGAGGTTTTTTTTTCAGGTAGCAGGTCTTATCCCACCTTCAAAACAAAACAAGCAAGTTCTGTAGAGAGCTGCTTACATGAGAAATGCATGCATAACATTGCAACCCTGACAAGTTGCATTGAATTTTTGTAGAATGAGTTCTGCATGGGAATGAATTCTTGTAGGACTGTCTTTGCAGCAGAAACTTACTTTTGCCGAAGAAATCTTGGGAGCATCTAGCAAAATTTTGCATAACATTGATGAATAATATTCTCTTGCCATTTCTCTACCTAATTTTGCTACCCTAATTTTTCAGTATGAATTCACAGGTGTCGTACTTCACATACATATCCACTGTAAAACAATTTCACTCAGAAGCTTGTCATAGCACAAGATTATCGGAGTTGACTCTGAGATTAGAGCATTACCTACAAATGTGTGCTTTACCTACATTTACCTACAAATGTCACTGGTAATACTATCCAGCCATAGCTTAAAACAGGAAGCAAACGTGAAAATTACCCATATCCAATACAGTCTAAAGCCTCAATTGCTTAAGTTGTTCTCCATTTTTTTCTGTGTGAACAACACTTCTTAAGGCTTCACTTTTCATCAGTAAAGAAAGCAAATATGTATACATACATACAAATTTAAAACACATGTATTGAAATCTAACGCATCAGTACATATAACATTTATTTCTACAAAATATATATCAATATAAAAATAAATGTAAATATCTCATCAAAAAAGATAAAATTTGAATTGGAGTGGCTTGTCAGCTTTTTAGTATGAAGTGGAAAATCAGCATAAAAACCTTCTGTCTAATCTAATAACTTATTATACTTGCATTATATGTTCTCTATGACTAGGAACCAGTGCAAAGAAATGGGGCATTGGATTCCTGGTAAGACTTAATTCAGCTGGATGTTAGTCCTTTTATAGGACTCCTTGTCTTTTCTGTTGTCATTCAGAGTTTTCATCTTCAAAGCAGAGCTCATTTAGATTGGTTGTCTTGTCACGAGGAAGTAGAAGTGTCCTAGTTACAAGTCTCCCTCCTTCACTGGTCTGTTTTTCTGATGAGAGTGAATTTCTGGTTTACAAATTTCATAAAACCTATTTGATTCATAGGGGGCTGTGACCTGGCAGTGCCGTGTTTGACAAAGGCCATAATTCATTCAAAAGCCCACGTAGGTTTTATTTAGAAATTCTGGGTTTTGAAATGAATTACAAGGAGCCACATTCCTGAATCATTTCTAAAGTACCCTATAATGTACTGCTTTTTTTAACACCCAGAAAAATCTTTATTTGTGTTTACATGCTTACTGGATTAGTTTGCCTGGAAAATATTCAGCTTCTTCTACAAATTACACACAATTGCACAAAAATAAATTAGCAAAGTCTTTTCAGCTTGAACTGAAACTTGATATTTTGCTTGTTTCATTGAATGGATTTTTTAATAATAGTGTTCATTTTTATTTCAGAAACTGAAGGTACTGTACAGCCTACTGGCACAAATACTCAAAAGGTATTGGCTGAACTTGTGACTGAGATACTCTGTTCATGAAACATGAGCAAATTTTGTTCTCTGAGTACATTGTGAAGCTAGCCAGACTTTCACAGTAAAACCAGCAAAAATGAAGTCTACACAGAGATACTGTTATCACTTGCTTATGTGGTATTTTTAACAGTTACATGAGGTTGAAAAACCACATGTAAAAATAAATTCATTCACCTAAAAAAATTAATGGTGAAAAACAGTGTAAGACTGAGGAATGACAAATTATCCATCACCCCATTAAAAGCAATATAGCTTAGTTAGCTCAGATTAGGTTTGCATTATAAGAAATTCTGTTGACAGAAAGCTGAGTAAAAATACAGTAAGATGAAATTAATTGGCAGATCTGAATCAGTAGATCTTTTCCGTTTACAGACATTTCAAAACAGACGCAGTAGTATTTCACAGCAGCTCTTTCTCAAATATGAACAAAAGTCTATGTAGAGGGAGGATGGCCTTTTTATCTCCACAGTCAAAACTTGTAGATTTATTTTTAGACATGATGCATATGGAAAAATGGCCTAAAATTTTCACTAAGTGCCAGGTTGTGAGTGGTTCTAAGACAGCAGGAGAATTTTGTTAAGGAAATATTGAGGTGAACGCATGAAACACTTTCCCATAATAAAGATGGTGAGGATGGGAAGAGTGAAGGGAGGAGAAAGAGAAATGTACAGCTAAATGTCTCTGTCTCCTAAGCACTCACGGAAGTGCTGTTTGAAATTGAGCAGAAATGGGCATGCCCCACATTCCTCATGTGGTCATATTGCTTCCCACTCTTCTAATGCACTCCAGTAATCTTACAGAGTTCAGCTGCCACTGTATAGCCCACATCTGGTACGGAGTGCATGCTTTAATAATCCCAGAAATAATTTAGAAGTACCTTCTCCTCTTAGAAGCACTCACTTGAGATCAGGGCACATAGAGCTCTGCAGCGAGGACCTGCTGAACTCTGTGATCGATTTTCAGTGCACAAAAGTTCGATCAGACATGTTGCAGCTACTGTGCATCCCCTGTGCACTTGAGTGGGAGTCTGAATTCCAGACCTGTAACTTGCAGTTCTGAAGCAGGACTACTTCCAGACTTATGGAGGTGCTAGGCACCGAATTTTTGCAGAAGCCTATTTGCAGTGAAGCCAGTCTTCACCTGGAGTGCTCTGCTATTTGCATGTCCGTGTGTCCTAACGCCATGTTGGGATCATATGTGAAGTAGATCTTGTCTTTAGTGTCAGCAAGATTCTCCCATGCTGGGAGATGTCGTTTCTCAGAGGAGAAGTAGATCCACCCTCCGTTTATGTGCTCCTGAGTTAGTAAAAGATGGGAGCTTTGTGGTCTGTCAATGACAATGACATGATTATCTCCATTTTCATGTTTGTTTGTTTTCTAATTTATTCATTTAAGCTGATGCTGAAATTGTGAATAAATAATACTGATTATTCAACGTGTTCATAGCTGAGAACCAGTTACTGTTTAGTTACTGCACTTGTTTACTATTATTTATAATTATTTTCTGCTCAACTCACAAAATACCTGATCCACAACTAGATTTAGGTTTTGCTGGCCTCAAAGCAGGAGAGATTTTGAGGTGTAGGTTTTGTATAAATTTGTTCCTGCCTATGATAAAAATGCAGCTTATGACAGGCACCCAAAGTCAATGAATAAACAAGCTTTTTTTATCCAAAGAACAATATTTTCTGAAAGATAAAATTAATGGCCCATATTATTCCAAAAATATTTAATGAAATTAGTGGTACTTCTTAAATACACCTGAAGAAACAACTGTTTATTTACTTCCTTACTTGGAAAATCAGAAATCTTGATGAGGCTTCAGATTTTGCAAGTAGATTGAAAAGTACAGTTTCAGATGTATTTCCAGGAAATAGTTCCAGGAAATAGTTTCTGATTACTCCATAGGTTCATGGTACTCATGATTTAAAAAAAAAACAAAACAGGTTTTGTAAGACCTATAGGGCAGCATAGCAAACTAAACTAGAATTGTTTCTCATTTAAGAAAGAATACACCTGGTAGGTAGAAATAAAACCTGTGTATATATTTACCCAGGAGGATGTGGTCTGATTCAGGCGTTGTTAGGCCAGTGATGAAGTGTAGAGCTCAAATGTATGAAGCTACGAAGGTTTGGCTTTTCTTTAAACTTAGGGTTACAGTTCAGAATGGAGTACCAAATGTAGCTAACGAAATGTATGGATTCAGTTGTCCTGTGTATCAAGAGGAGCACAAGATCCTTGCACTGGGAGGGCAAGGAATTTGGTTAGCCGACTTATTGTACAACAGGGCCATGGCGGCACCTGTGGGAAGCTTTGACTAGGGGGTGTGAGAATGGCTGTGGTATGTACATCACAGCTCAGGACACATGGAAGCAGCACACTGAAAGGATAGCTTGCACTTGTTCAATGAAATTAGACCCGTCTCAAGCTGCCTGACAGTAATTTATAAGAAACACCGATCCTTCAGAACCTGTGGATTTGGATTTCCACTGGAACCTTGTCTGGTAAAGATTTAAACTTGATATAGAGCCAGAACACAATCCTTAAGCTTTTTCCCCAGTTTCGATTTGTTACATACTGAGGTCATTTTTCTACTGGCAATGTGCAGTGATGTGAGAACTGCTCAAACTGGTTGTTGTCCACTGGATGGCCTTGCTTAATAGAATTTTCCTTAAAAATGGCATTATAGGAAAACAGATGGTGGTTCTATAGTAGTTCATTGTTTGTGTTTGTTTATTACTCCTAACAGTCACTTTCAGCTAAGAAACTCATGTTTGTAGTAGCAAATAGCCTAGAGACAATTGCTAGGAGAAAGAATTGAATGGGACTGAAAAGTTAATGTTTCTTATCAATAATTTTGCTGTTATGCATTGTTTACATTACTTATTCACTCCAAGCACATATTCTTTACTATTTTTTGATACATTGATACTTCTCAGTGACAGCATGAGCTGTTCTTCATGGAAGTTTTCCATTGTTTTCCATTATAGTTACTGTTTTCCAGTTATTTTGATGAGCTTGGGGCTTTTTTTTTTGCAGGGTGTTCTACATTTCATCTTAAAGTTTAAAAAATCATCTTTCATGATCTTAGAAATAGTGAAATGCCTTAGCGTCCTCCAAACTGACTTCAGTTACAAGAACACTTAATTCCACTGAATAGTATACAAAGTGTGGATTTTTGAATACCTTCTGTCCATCAGTTCTTGTTGTGAAAATGTGTCCCTCCAATCTCAGCCTTTCTTTTTCTTCTGTTGCAATTAAATCTACAAGCTACCTCTAGAAATCGCTGTATCATTTAGAAGAAAACAGGGAAAATTTGTTTATTGTGTTGCATCAGATAAAAACGGATTTGCAATAGCTAACTTCTGCTGAACTCTTACCTTTCTTATAGTTGAAAATTATGCAGAATTTCCTGATGTGTCACAGTAAATCAGAAAAGAAAAAAATGCATTATTTAGACACTTATTTAAATGGCATTAAAAATTGTTATCTTTTGTAACTTTTTTCATACCAAAATTGATTTACGAGACTGTCTCCATTATTTTTGGCAAAACAGTGCTTCACTTAGTTATTCCTTTGGTTCTGATTGAAGTACTTGAGAAGAACAGTACCACTTGAAATCCAGTAGGGTCCAAAGCACTTCACCTAACTTCTTGTGCTTAGAGATGCAATATGTAATTCCAGAAGGGATTTTTTGAATCTCAGAAGCTACTGTATTGAAAACATCAAAGCTAAAATTAGTATCTTACATGCCAGCAAACATTGTGAGCCAGTTTTGTTGGTTTTGTGTTTTTTTTTAACTTTTGGTAAATATATAGTTAAGGGGTCTTTGTACCTAAAGGAAGAGATTCATTGTGAACTGTCAAATTATTGTCCGTCTGAAATAAATGAGGGGTAGAAATTTTATTCTTATGAGAAGATATGATGAAATACACATAGGAAAAATGTTGACATAATGGGCAATATTCAGTTTCCAGAGAAATTGAAATGGATCCACTGGGACAACAGGCAGTGCTCAGAGTGGAAACTCAAAGATTTCTTCTACCTAAACTTTTGTCTGCTACTCGCTCTAAAGCTGGAATTCGCTCTTCTCCTACCTTTTCTGTTTCAGCTCTTTCTGTTTCAGCTTTCTCATTCTTTCATACCATAGTTAATTTTCCTTAAGTTTTGCTGTGATAATTTCACCTGATGTTTCTGTTCTATCTCCTAGAACTTTTCCCACTGGACATAATTTCTAAATTATTTTTTTCCATTTTCATATATGACTCTGTGGGCTAACTAATACTGCTACAATGTAATTGTAAGAGAGGAAGCAGACCTTTATTTTGCTTGTACCTTCTCCCTCAAGCTAATCTAGCATTGTCTGCTGCAGCCCGCATTTTTTCCATGAGACATACAGTGTAGAAATGCGTAGCTAGAATGTATACATTCATGAAAGAAAAGGAGATATACCCAATGCATACACAGTTGGCCCCTTTCCTTTTTGGGGAAAGGCTGGATTCTGTTTTGATTTGAAATATCTCTGCCACTACAAAAAAAAAAAAAAAAAAAGTAAAAAATAAATCTAGAAATAAAAACAAAATTGGAATAAAAACACCTATGCCACGAGTAAATATTGTGTTAAACCTTTCTTTTGTTTGTTTGTTTTGGTAATTTGCATGCTAATACTGGATAACTATTTTGAACGCATTTGGGGAGGAATCTACCTATTAAAAAAAAAAAGTGTTTTATCTGCTAGATACACAGATCTGAAAACTCTTATTTTTATATTCTGAATTACTAATGTACATATTTCTAAAGTCATCTCATCCCTGCTCATGGAGAAGGTCTTAGTGCTATGCTGCTGTATTTAAATGTTTTCTCTTTCATGAAGAATTATTTTGATGATTTAATCTTCTTATATGATATTGTCTCTTTCATTGTTATCCTTTGTTGGAATGCTTTCTATGCTGATATTTTGTAGCACTTGGGTATCATATCCTTTTATGACCATTGTCATACCATTCTGCATTTACAAAATTCATCGTGACAGCTAATATGCATTTAAAATATAAACACACAGTGCTAGATGAAAGGATTGTGAAACAGATAAACAGAGGCAGATGGTGTTGATTTAATTAATAAAAAAAAAAACACAAACAGGAAAATAAATCTTCTGCAATGATTTAATACCTTATTTAATTAAGAAAAGAAAAGAAAAAAAAGTGTTAGAGCTTAGTTGCCAGAAAATTATATTCTATGTCATTTCTGTTTGGAGAGAAATGGTCTGTATAAAATTCACGTTTTGTTCTATGAGGAGTCTGATGTGCGCTGATTGAGTTCCAAGTAATTTTCCTCCTTAGAAGGAACAAAATAGAGGAGAAAGCAGGGAATGAGGTTCAGATTGCCAGGTTAGACTAACAGAGCTGGAGTTGAAGCCTGGACTCTCAAATACCAAGTTAATGCCTTAGCTGTCATGCAAGTGACAGTCAAGCCAGCAGATATTCTGGTCCATTTTGACCCAAAGCTTAGCATCCTGCTAAGAATTCCTCCCCACAGACAATGTTTTTGAAACTAGAACATTGACATACGGAGTGTGGAGTGTTTTGCCAAGTTGATACATTCCTAAAGGGAGGGAGTTAAAAAAAATTTTTTAAGTCCTGATTCACTGCAAGACTAACCAAATTTCTTGATGTTCTTGCAGATGATTAGAAATGATTAAAAATGATTTTAAAGAAGGATAAAAATAAGAATAGTAAAAGGATCAGAGGAAAAAAAGGAGTTATTGACTGTCATTACTATATATTTATCTGTCGCTGTTTACTTTTTGCATAACAATTTGAGGGCTACACATGCAAGAAGCAATGATATAGTCATGTGGACTTTGATACAAATTTAATCTTATTTTACCCAAACAAAATCGTTTGATCAATGTTCTGAAACATCTGATTTATTCTCTGGAGTTAGTGTTATTGCTGGCTGCAAATACAACTTCTCTGTTGCAGTTTATCTTCCTAAGATTTTTTTCCATTGCTGCTACGTGCATGATACCATGAGAGACCATACTGGATCCGAAGTAGTTTTTGTTTTGTGGAATCCTTAAGTGGACAGAAAATAAATAATGAGAAGGAACATTGTGTGGTCACATGGGATATGAGTCTGTGGAATTAAAACCACAGTAAATTTGAATCTCCTTCAGTGGGGAGTCATAGCCTATTCGTTCAGAGAAAGAATAGTGAAGAGGTAACTAGTTGACTACAGTTCTGGGGTTTGCTTTCAGAAGTATATCTTTGTTCATGGTATTTTAGGTTTCTGGGAAAAAGATTAACATTGACAATCCCAATGAGAAGAAAACTATCAGAAACATTTTTCTTGTTGCATCCAGGAAAAATTTACAGTTTCTGCCCAATAATTTAAAATAGAAGATTTATATTATGTCAAGCCAAGATTGATTTCATTTTTGATGCCTTTTTTTAATCAGAGGAAAAAAAAAGAAATCAGCTATTGCTATACTCCTTGGTATTGTAGACAGGCTCATAGGAAATAAGTTGGTTTACACACTGCTTTCCTATGCTAAAATCAATTGAAGTAGCATTCCTGGACACTCTCAAGGGCCTGGGAGTGACATGGGGACATCAGCCATGTCACTGACCCAGGTCACAGACAAGCCCCACTTACAGGATGCCCCTCAGACACTGCAGTCAGAGAGAGGTGGAGGGGGATGCCTCCAGCCTCCAATCACCCCGCTGCTCACAGTTTTTCAGGCACTGGTTATGTTGATCGAGAGCAGTCCCATAGTGACAGGATCATTCTTATCAATCTGCTTTCTGCTTCCATTTGCCACACAGAAAGGACTTGTAGTTAGTTGCTCTCCATGAGTCTGCTGATTTCTCGTCACCACTGTCAGCCTGTCTTCCTGGCTAATTCATGAGGAAGGGCAGACTCCTGGCTCCGAGTATGTTTTTTCAGGAGGACATCTGTTCCCTGGTGCTCCCTTCTTCAGCTCTACCTTCTCTGTTTCTCTGTGTGTGAGAGAAGAAGGTGAATTTTCCTCCCTGGTCTGTTTACCTATCAAAACACTGTTGTTTTGATAAGTAGATCTGTTAGAAATATCAGGTACTTTCATTAATATCTTTAAGCAATTTTAGTATAGTTTTGGTCAGGAATTGCCTTCATCTTCTAACAATCCTGTTGCTTTTAGATTGTTTTATACGGTTATGTTCATTGGCTATTTTCTTACTTATCCTACATTCTAAAATATGTATCTACTCACCTGCCATATTTAAAAAAAAAAATCTTGAAGAAATTCCTTTTATGATGCTTCTATTGAAATCTTAGTCCTTTGTCATACATTCTGGTTCTTAACCTGTTACAGAACCAAATATGCGGTGAAAGAGATGTTTGTTTTCTTTGGTAAGCCAAAAGAAGTAGCATTAATTTCTTTAAAACTGGACATAATCCTGTTTCCTGAGAAAAATAAGTTTCAGAATTTGAACTAAAACTCCAAGTTGGAGTGATTTAGAAGGAACTAAAATAGATGCTAACTTTAAGCTGGAAATATTTTCTTCTGGTATTTTCTGCTGATTTATTGCATACTGCATGGAACTGAACTTGTTGGTAAGTATAGGAGATGAGGAACAAGCTGTGGTTATTTGAGCAGATATCCGCAGGAGACAATGTACATATTGGAGTGAACTTCACTTTCTACCTTCTATGTTTCACTTTCTACCTTCTAAGCTAATGTTCAATCAGTAATTTTCTCACAGGACTGTTGCATTCCTTGTCTCCAGCCTTCTTAAAAATTGTCTTGCTGACAGGCTGTTTTTGTTTTCTAATAGGTGCATAAAGTCATACAGACTTGTAAGTCTTCTAAAACATTCACATGAATAATGCAGAAGTTAAAATTCACATGGGTGAGAAGTTTCACAGATAAGAGACCATCTACTAAGAAAGCATGTGGTTGCCCTGTGAGTGCCACTGGAGTTGTAAACACTATCGGGGAAAAGTGAGATTTCCTGGGGCTGCAGTAAGTAAAGCCTGTTACATCTTCTGGTATTAATCATAATAAGTGTTTTATCTGTGGCTGTCATGTTTAGTTTCTGCATGCAATTTACCTCTCAGGCAAGCTGTTCACAGTATCAGCCAGCCTTATCTGTGAACTTATGGTCTTCAAGTACCTAAATGTATTTCCACTGGAGTTCCCACAGTTAATGTGACAAAAGCCAACATAAGTGCTATTTTAAGACTGCATTGCATCTCCTTATAAAAAATGTTTTTATTCTAATCACGCCTAACAACCAAAGAAAATCTTAACTGTTCTTTCTAGTCCTACACTCTGCTGTAACTTTATTATAATCTATTTTCAGATAGGCTTTCTATACATGCATAATTTATCTCGACTCCAAATGTCCCTCACACTTGTTATCTCCTATTCTCTAAAGTGCCTTCACTAGCACTGATCTTCCACATACAAAGCATGTCATTATCTGTCTGGCTCCAAAGGTATGTTTAGCAAGATGCAAAACAATGAAAGAAACACATGGTCCCTGTTTCCAAAAGTCGACCAGCTAAATAAATTACTTTGGGAGATTCAGAGATAGCCCTCTGACAGGAAGGCCAGGAAAAAAATAGTGCAATCTACAGTTTTGAGAGTTGCTTTGTTTGCACGATTCCAAAACAATACGTAAAAGAGGTCAAAGATTAGACGTCTCTTGATATTCTGCTCTGCATGACCCCATCTCACTGCAATACTCTCATGATCTGCTAATAATCCTTTATAATTAAGCTTCCAGCCTAATATTAAAATGTAATCCACGTGAGCACCAATCAGAGCATACAGCTCTGGAGTGAAGTGGTTACCACTTTGAGTTGTGCATGGCAAGTATTATGCAGTTTTAATTTAAAATCTTTAAAATATTTGGCCCTTGATGGAAAGACAAATTAAGTTTCATTTCTAGTATACACAAATGCAACATGACACATCTACTTCAGACATGCTGCTGTGACACTGCTCACCCACACAATGCTTGTCAAAAGAATATGGAAGCATTGCTACGGTGGAAATGGAGTCTGTGCTTGACAGCTACCTTGACATTTACATACAGCATGAACGTAGAACAGATTCTGTTGCAGCCCATAAAATATATGGCATGGGTTCAGAGTTGATAAACTTTGAATTTCACCTTCTGGATTGGATTCGGTATGCAAATCTATATGGGTGCATCATGGTAATCACCAGTTCAGGAATCAGTTGTCTTCTCTTTGCACATGTATAACTCTATCATCTTAACTGGAATTACTGTAATGACAAAGCTGATGATGAAGTGTTTAACCCTGTGTTTCTATTTATTCCAATATAAGTAAATGTATTTGTATTCTGAACTACGTACTTTCTATTTACAAAAGCAAAAATGATTAATGGTTTGGTATACTACACCAATATAAGAGAAGCAACATTTTTGTCAGAGTTTAGGTAAATATTTGAACGTCAGTGAATTTAGTTCATAACATTCTTGAGACAACTCTTCCCATTTGATTGCAGAACATAAAATCAGAATTGAGATGCGTCAGTAAGCAAAGCTTGCAGTAGAAGCGTTCAAGGGAAAGTGCAATGTGAATATTACTTGTTGATAATCTTTTTATTGTTTTCCTTTCTTTTCAGATAGAAAAGTTCAATTTTAGCTTTTGTGAGTTAAGGTAGAGTAAGTCTGTTGTGAACCATGGCAAATATGTATTTTCCATTTGAATATCACAGGAAAGCGCTGCAGCTTGAGATGCTGACAGTACTTCTCATTTCTTTAAAGAAGCTTTGCAAACAAGCTAAGAATGTTTTCCACTGATGGCACATGTGTAACGGAATTCTAAACATCTAATTAGTGCCTAAAGACCTACCTAGGATCTGCCAGTGATATTAATATCTAATATATATCACTTTAATTAGCCATATCCACAGATTAACACATTTTCCAGTCCTGGAAAATTTCATTCCAGAACTTGACATTTGGATTCCTTCAGCTGCCAGGCAACCTCCATGAATGGCCAGAGCAAACTGAAGCAAGAAGGTGAAGGGCATGAGAATGGTCAGTGCATTGAACAGAAAGATGATTTGCCAAGCATTGTCCACATGTCATCATAGTGTAGAATTGCTTTCCAATTTTGGAAGGAACAAGTTGTGACAAGAGAAGCTGTTTGTCATCAATAGTGAGATTGCCAAAAGGGATGCAAAGGATGTTTCAGAATAGAAAGGCACAAGAGAGCACTTGCAGCGTCTGTTGTAGCTGGCCAATGTGACTTCTCCCACAGTCTGATCTCCATTGACTTCCAAGAGCAGATTACTGAAATGATGAAAGTGATTATTTCTGTTCTTCAGCACTATCTCTTTTTAAGGTTTATAAAGGGCCCGTGGAAGTAGAAAATAAGCAGATGACAGTACACACTTACTATTTTGTGGATTTAATTTTGATTTATCTTCCTTCACTGTAAAACCTAGATGAAACTGAGCAAATAGCAGGGGATGAGGCTAGAAACAGATTTTTCAGAGCAGACTTTAAATTGCAAAAAAATCTGAGGGCATTGCATGAAGATATGATAGATAATAAATTTATCCTTTCTGGGTATAAAACTACATTTTTTCTGTGTTTTCAATATGTTATATTATATATATATATACAGTAACAGATGTGACATATTGTAGTACCAGTTAAATATTTGTTATTGATCTATAAATACAAGTAAGCTTCTTGGAAAATGGGAAGAGGCATATTTCCAAGAACAGTTACATCTGTGTGATCCTTTCATAGTAGCTCGATAAAACAAAAGTGAATGAGTTATTTTACATTTTAGATAAACCATAGTGTATTAATCCCATTAAAATAAATCAGTATTTGCTTAGTAAGTACCAGTGTAGTGGAAATGCTGAGTCATGGCTTGAATCAGTGATTGAGCATGTGGTGGGAAGGCACAGCTCCCAGGGGAGCTCAGCTGCATGCAATGCACCTGAGTGACCTGGAGGAGTGGAGCCAGAATCCACTCCTTTCCAGTCATCATTTAGAGGTTGGCAGTGGAGGCAAGGTAGCTTGCAGGAGATCTCTGCGTAGCCATGGCCTTCCAGGGCTAAGCAGATTCTTTTGTTTCTGTGTCTATGGCTGCTTCATTGAGCATATCTTCACATGCTGCAGCCTAGAACTTTGCTACTACACCATCATCGTTGCACTTTCCTTTGTATTACAGCAGTGCAACTAGTTTTGTGGTTTTTATGAATTATTGGTTCATTTGGTTTACTTACACTGCGGTCAGAGAAAACTTGATAAGTAAGATTAAAAAACATTTGGTATCTTTGTAGAATGTGTAATGTGTGTGTGGGGGGTGGGGGGGAATAGTAAAAAGAGTGATGTGTTCTTAATTTGTAAGTAACCTCTGACTAGGATGCTAACCTACTCGCTTGCTCTACATCTATTCTGTGAGTTGCATTAACAAAAAAGCTGCAGATAGGTATTATTAATTAGATGAGAGGAGAAAGACAACAATTTCCTGATGCAGTAAGTTTGTTTATTTGTCATCAAGCCTGATCTTAAAGATGTGTGCAATTACAGCTTTCACAATAGTCAAAAAGTAGAAAACAATGCGGAAATTCATAGTGGAGAAGGCAGGAGGCAGACTGGGGTAAAAACGATGTTAGCTATGAATGGGTTGGATTTGGTTGAGGAATAGTTCTGATTGTGATGCTGTTGTGCTGGATCACACTACAGTGTGCTTGAAGGAGCTAATTTGCAAAATCAAGCAGATAGGAATAACGGAAATGAGATCAAGGAGAATATATTCCTGTCTTTCCCACAGTGGTTAGGGAAGTCTGCTTTAGCACAGGAGTTGAGTAACCTGTTTCTATTCCTCAGCACCTCTGAGGCTACAGATGCAAAAGCATCAGGAGTTTGCCTGAATTGGTCTGCCAATCGTATACAGATTTTTTAATATCAGACTTAACTCTGACAAATCAAAATGACCCTGTTACAGACTTTCCTTCTAGAGTGTCTTCCAGTTTCTTCTAATTATAAGACTACTTTGTTCTGGCTATTTAAATTAGCCTGTCAGAGTTGCCAGGGGAATAAAAATAAGATAGAAAGCAAAAAAATAAAAATTTTTAATTCAAGTTATAAAAGCTACAGAAATATTTCGGCTAAGCCTTAAAAACTGTTGCTTCTTGTATTACCCTAGCAACTAGTAGCAGATGGAGAGGGAGGAAAGCTAGATGTAAAACAGAAGTGCTTCAAAGTGTGCATGAATGGGTGCAGATGGGCTCAGAATGTTCTGCCTCAAGGTGGTTGTGAGGCAGCTGCAGGAGATACAAAGCTGCTCTTGCAGGAGCTATGCCCCTTCACAGGACATGGGGTATTGTGGCACGTCCATGTCATAACCAAACCTGATTCAAAGCCTTTAGGAAGCCCTGTTCATCTTACCTGACAACCTTGCCTTTTGTGTGTGTGTAACTGGCTGCAATAGCCTGGTCAGACAGACTGGGCTGCATAAAGGGTATGTAGGCTTGTGAGCTAGCTGAACTACAACTTCTGCACTCACATAGTGGTGCTGGCAGGTGGAAATATTTCAGCCCTCAAATTAACAATTCAGCAGTCAGATGTATTAATTTTTACTATTATTGAAAGTATGACCTTTCTATAAAACAGATTATTTGAACAAGAAAATTCTTTAACATAGGTGATTGCATGTTTTCCTCAAGTGAAAATGCAAGCAGTTTTTTTTTGTTTTTTTTTTTTTGGGGGGGGGGGGGGGGGGAAAGACAGATCTGAGCCTGGTTCATACTGGGATGAAGAACCCAAGTTACTGGGGTTAGGTTGTGGCTGAGCAGGAGAAGAGAAACAAAGAAAAGATTGATAAAGATCCGATCCACTGCAGCCACTTGGTAGGTAGAAAGACTTGAATACAAAAGTGCTCATCTTTTGCTTGCCTCTATAACCCCAACTTTCTTTTAATATGAATGTGTTTGGTGGTGCATATGTATTCTTAAGTAGATCCCCACCAGATTCATTCTTGCGAATATTTTGTCAAGGAAGTACAGTTAAAACTAAGTTTCAGAGTGCACTTGATAATCTACATTGAAAATATTAATAAATTTTTATTAAGAGCTCTCTGAATATTTTAAACTGTTGCCTGAATTTTGTTACAGAATTTCTGTTCTGACCTTAATTCTCTCTGTAAGAAAACCCGTTCTGTTTCTGTTGTCTACATTTTAAGATTTCCTTGCCAGCTTCTTGAAAAACTCCAATTCCAATCTGTACTCAGGAAAGGAAACCACTAGAAGATAGGGGGTTTGTTTATTTTTAAGCTTTGAAACTTACCTTTTACTCAGTATGTGAACTGGTGAAATTAAATCAACAGAAGGCTTATGATTCCATGATTCTTTTATTTTACTTTTATGGATTTCAAACTACTTTTTAAGTTATTTTATTCCTATAAGGTCTGTACCTTTTTCTTTTTGCCCTTTAGATTTCTTGACAAACTGAAAGTTTAAATAACAGAAAAATTACTTCTAGTGTTCCTCCTCTCCCTGCCTTACTCCCCCTTTTGCCTAATATCAAAAGGTTAATGAACCAAGTCCACATTGTTTAGATTTTGTACCAAGTACAAAGAAATATGTTGTGAATAGCTGATAAGTGGCATGATCAATAATAGGGAAACATCTTCCAGCTGGTGTTATATACAGGAAAAATTATCAACAAAGCTGGCATTGTCAACATTGGTTTGTAATATATTGATAAGTAACAGATTAGTCATCACATTTTAAACAATTGTAATGTTGACCGCTGAACCATGTGTATTTGAATCATCAAACATCCTAAAACTCCATTTCTTAGTGTAATGGCAGCCCTCTAAGTTGTGCTTAATGAACTTCTCCATAGCATAAACTTAGTAGCTCTCTAACAGACTTTTTTCAAACATTGCTCGCCATTACGAACCTACTTCAAAACAGTAAGTACAAAAGTAAAGAGGTGTTCCAGCCTAAAAGCAAGCATTTCCTAGGTAACTGAGGTACAATTATTTTTAAATAAATTTTCTCAGTGCTCTTCAGGACTTCTATTTGGCAATCATAAATAAAATCCTTGAGTAGCAGCTCTGAAAGTTCTTGTTTAAATCCTATGGCTCTGTATTTTGTATTTTTGTCCTCTAAGAATTCTGGTATTGTGTGCATTTAATTGATCCTAAGCATATCTGAACAAAGCAAATTTATCAAAAGATGATATTTTTAGGAAGAAGTCCTCTCTTAAAGGAGAGCCTATGACTAAAACACTGGAATTATGGCACTGCTTCTTTTGCATTAGTATTTTACATACCATTAATGTAGGCAAAAATCTAAGCACAAGCATGGGTTTTTGTGTGCACAGCTCTTGATTGTGTATTGATTAATTGTCCAGGAGAAGTCACGACTTCTAGGCTGAGTAATATCTTGGTCCTGTGAACATCAGTGGGAGATTTTTCGTGGACTTGCAGAATAAGGATTTTATAAAAAATCAAAGTAAAATTTTCTGGATGCAGGCTCATCTTCCAAAGCCTATGGGCAATTTCACCTTCCCATCTTCTAATATCCAAAAACTAAAAAAGAATGAAAAAATAATTACATGGATGAATGTCCAGAAAGTAAGTTCTGTTTCTGTGACAAGCTATTTCACAGAGAGACAGCTTATAAACTTCTGCCTTCTCCCTAACAAAAGTTGTAACCAGTTGTAACCACAGCCAGGGAGCTTAATGAACTTTTCTGCCAACAAAATAACTGTTGTGTAGAGATAAAATGGGGGAACAAAAGAGAGCTTAGATAATTAAATAAATACATTGCTTTAGTTAATAATAATACATTATTTTAGTTTTTATTTAGTTAATAATCATACATTGCTTTGCATCAATTTATTTTACAAGTACTTAATAATATTACTATTTCCTTCTGTATTGCTTAGGTAAAGGACTGTGGGTTTCTAAAAATAGCAGTGAGGGCAAATTTAAAATCTCGTGAAGTATTAAGACTTCTTGAGTGTTTAAAAATTTGAAAAGGCATTAGAAAGAGTGACACTTCTACAGTGTCTTTTAAAAACTGTCATTTTAAAAAAAAACAAAAAAAAAACTAGGAAGAGTATTTGAAGTATCTCTGGAATTTGTAACGTGTATGAAATCTATTTATTAGCTGCTACAAGTGCAACACTTCTAAGAATGAATAAAACCATTTAAACATTTCCCAGGGCTCCTGAGACTGAGGTGTGTGCTTTGCATGTGTATGTTAAGCATAAGTATGAATGCTTGTAAGTGCGTGGGAGGGAAGAGCAGTTTTCCCTTCTTCCTCTTAGGAGAATGTCTGAAATTTAATTGAGGTAAAATAAATGTTCTTATCAGAAGTCACAATAGACCTTCCCAGTTTCGTTTGTGGCAGAGTTCAGGAGCCCTCCCCATGGCTTGCTCTACCTTCCCCCACTTCAGATATTAACCTGGACATAGTGCCTTCCAAACATTAAATGAGCTGCGCGATGTTTTATTACATTTCTCATGTGGCTAAGCTTAGTGTGGCTTTTAAGTGTTCCTCGGTATGCCGTGCTTACGCAAGTTATTTTCTGCTGTGGATTGTTGATGCTGCAGCAGCAGATACAGTGATGTGCACTGAATTCCAATGAGGAGAAGTTTTTGGTTTATTTTGGTTTGGGTTTTTTGAGTTCAGAGTGAGTATTTTGAAAAGATTTGTAACTCGTATTTTTCTCTGTATTTCAGGCTTAAGGCATTAGAAATGAATTGTTTTAAGTGCTGTTTGGAAATATTTATGTTTTTAGATTGTTAAAATAGTTTAAATGTCATTATTTGTAAAGTATATTGCTTTTCTAGAACTTCTTTAAGCTACTGACTTCTGTTTAGTGTGGATCTCCACAAAATGCTGTTGAATGAAGAGAATCACTAGAGCTCTGAAAAGGTAATTTTTATCTAAGTAATGTTTTGTGAAAGTGGATGAAAGCAGTGAGTGGAGAGTTTGCCAGCAAGAGCCTGAGTTGCAACTGAATTAGACTTCCTTTCATTGTACTAAATTATTTCTGACCTTGTCCTGACAATTAGGAAAATTTATAAGCAATGAGGTGGGCGACTGAAGTGATGTGTATATTTTCTCTGACTCCTTTAAGGGATTAAAACCTTTCAGTGTGTTCTATCCATCTGCTTATTTAGTGGTTGCGTTATTGGAAGCAATCCTTTCCTCTTCCAGCAGTGATGCTTAGATCCCTAGTTCTTAAGGGTTGTGTATGAAACAGATTTTGAGGGATCCAGCCATGATTAGAACAGTTAGCCTGTTAACGTCCTATGTATTTACAGTGGATTATTTGAAGGGAAGCAGGGGTTAAGTCAGCAGGTCTCTCAGCTTCCCCAGGGGTTAACCTGGCAGCCTGTTTGGCACACACAGGAGAGCTGACAGGTAGCAGGATTTGTCTAAGCAGTGTGCATGAGAGCCAACAAGGAAAACTGAATGCTCTGGATTAGTTTTGGATTATGTTGTCAGAGTGAAGCCTGACGGACAAACTGCAGAGGAATAAAATGCAATCTGTTTGGGGAAACAGACAGCGTGCATAGCTTTCATTTTTCAAGAAATGACAAGAAAAATCATTAATAATTTGTAAATCCATGTCCATTAACTTTTCTCTTTGTTATCCCAAGACAGTCTTTTTAACATGATTTTGCCACTGTTCTATATCTATTCTTTCTTGTGACAGATGGTAAGATAAGTACAAAATTGCAAAGGTACAGTAAAAACCAAAGGAAAAAATAGCTAGAAATCATAGCACCTGGAATTGCTTACAGTGGAATATTTGAAGCGGGAGGAACTTTTTTGTCTTTCTGGTGAAAGATAAAATTGGGTACAATTTGCATACATTCCTATTCTATATTTACCATTGGAAGTAGCATTCTACCACTTTTTCTTGAACAGAATTGCATTACCAATTGCTAATGTGGTTGATGCCCTGTTTTTCTTAATCTGATTATTTTATTCCTCAAGTGCTTAATGTTTCATGAACAGTTGCTGTTATGGTTTGTTGTTGGTTTTTTTTTTGGTTTTTTTTTAAGTAAGTTTTTTTTCTTCCTTCACCTCCCAGAACAAAAGAATAGCACCATTCTTCTTGTTGTGCTTGTCCTTGCAAATTTCACTTAGTAGGTTTTTGGTTTGTTTGTTTGTTTTGTTTTGTTTTTAGCAATTACATGTTTGGCTATAGAATAACCATTTCTGCTCATTTATTTCATGTTTCATTTTCAAGAAGTTATGCGAGGGCTGGGTGGTGGCATGCTTCAGTTTTTTTAATAATAAATGAGGGACACAGTAAATGCAAGCTGGTGCATAACTGTACATAAGGAACAAATCATAGAAAAAAATCAGAGAGTAGTGAAGAATGTGCTGTGGAGTTAATCTTAGTTTTATACCTAATTTAAATTTCGCATTGGCTTATTGATTATAAAAATGGCAAAACCACTTTAAAGCATCTTTAATACATGGGAAATGACTAATCAGTTACATATGTTTGGATTATGTTACATTTGAAGTGTCAGCAAAATAAAACAATTTATTAAAATTCTAGGACTTGCATTGTAATAATGCAGCCAAATCATCTGAAGGAAAATGTTTATATTTAAGTTTTTTTTCTGCTTTTGAATTATCCAAAATTAAAATAAATGAAATGAACATTAAGTTTCTATTTCCTAATCTGTGATAGAAGAAAGATCTTGTTAATATTTCAAGTGTTCCATTTTAATTGTAATTCCCTAGGATGTGTACTATCTGAAAGTAGTCTTGCTGACTGTTCTGCTTACTCAATCGTTCCTGAAAATTAAATGGCAAAGTGTTGTGAGAAATTGCTGTAATTAACTTTTACTTCTTAGAGTGGAATTTGTTTGGTTGTAACTCCTGCTTGGCTACAAGTGCTGTTGCATTTTTCCTTAATGTGAGTCAGTGTAAGAAGCACCAAGGCATCTCTGTAGAGCTATAAATTATTATTCAATAGGTGGTGGTTGTTCTTCTGATTACAATTCATAGAAATATTGTCTAACACAAGTTAAAAGTAATAAAAGTAATTTTCTTGTGGTTACTAGCACCGTTCTTTAGTAAGGAAAAAAGCAGATAAATGTGTATCCTTGGTTTATAAGTTATGTATTTCTAGAGAGTAGCTCTTAGACCTCTTCAGTGCTCCCCCCCTCCCCACCATGCCACAGTCCTACGGTTCTCCTAAATTTAAAAAAGTGAGGATAATGATGTAACACACTATCACTGTTTCTTAACTTTATGATTTACATCTGATCATATTTGCATCTAAAGTGATCTGTGTACTCATCTTCCATATGAACTGATAGAAATATAATTAAGCTAGTTGAGGAAGTGAGTAAACAAGTAGTGAAACTAGAGTAAAATATTTATGCTCCACCCTATCCTGGGTGCACACTGATATCCTGCATCTCATGTATTCTGATGGCTGTTTCTAGATAGATGTTTAGAACTGCTTCCGTAAGAAATAACAGTATACTCTAGAATACAGTCTGGATTAATTCAAGCCATTGTGTATATCAGGATTTCAAAGCATCGTATAATTTTAATATTCAGCATGTGCTTCATTGCTCAAGTCACTCAGGTTGGATAGATTTGATCCTGGAAGCACTGATGGTAATTTTCAGTCATGTTTTGTACTGGAGAGTAGCAGTAACTTAAAGACAGTGCCATCTCCCAGGCTCCTGTTTTCACTTGAGAATAATAATAGAATTTTGTAGATGCTGTGGAAGCTGAAAATTATGCTTTGAGATTTTTATTTTTATTTTTTTTAAATCCAGATAAAATCTCAGTGTGTTCACATGAACATCTAGAGGTCAGTGCTTAAAAATAGTTTCACTTTTCAGTTACACTTTTATCTCTAAAACTTCAGTTCAGTTGAAAATTTTAAAAACACTGGTTGTTTATATCTGTTTCTGTGAGCATTCAGAATATCTCACAAGTTTGAATATGTGAACTAGGGAATAGGTCTGGGACATTTTCATCCTGTGTACTTCAAAAATACCTTATAAATATCTCACTAATCTGTTGTCAAGTGGTTATTTCATTTATTGCTGAGCTGCAGTGAAATCTCAGCAAATGCACAGAATACTTGAGGCTAAAGGTTAAAGAAAACTGCATAAATATATGGGCATAGATGTAGTATAACTTATGTGAGGAATTTAATTAACAGCTTCTCACAGTAGCATAGAGCAATATCAGTGACTGATAGTCAAAGACTTCATTATCAGTCTACAGAGAAAAGCTCTCATTTCTATTAGCAAAGCTTTTTGCAGTAACTTTCAGATTAATCAGTCTCTCTAATTCTTCCAGGGAAGAATTCTAAGTAATCGCCAGTAGGAGCTGTGTGTTGCTGTAGTTTGTCCTTTCTGAAGACAGATCTGCTCCAGGCTTGCATAACTTTTCAGAACTGATGGGAATCATATCACAGTTTACTATGGCTGCAAATGGTTATTCCATGGGAATAAAAACAAGAAATGCTGTTAATTCCATTATTCAGCTTTTAAGTCTGTCCACTTTGGGCCAAGCTGTCTGACCATGCTTGGATTAGTCAATGACTTCTTGGTTATGAATTTATGGGAAGTGAAGGAAAGCAATAAAAAAAAACCTTCAGATTCCTCTTCTTTGGAACATTAGTAACAGTAATTTTAGGAAAACTTTAATATCCTGTTCCTTCTTCATATAGGAAAAGTTAGGCAATAACACAGAAATAACTGAGCAGTAAATTATAACGGGGCGATCAATTTAAATGGAAATAAATCCATAAAACTCTTGCATATATCCTTGTGTTCTAGGGGAATTGATGTCTACATGACTTATTCATATGAAAGCATTTATTAGATATGCACACTAAAAAAAAAATTACTTTCCAAGCTACTGAAAGAATACAGCATCAGTACTGTTAACACTGCTTTAACAAGTTGTGTTGCAAAAGGTGAGGTTTTTCCATTGTTGCATCCATGTATGTCTTATTTTATTCTTCAGAGTTCTTGATTCTCTGAGGTAAATTATACTGCTGGTTCCAAAATTCATTTTTGAGAGAGCCCTGTCTTGGTATTCAGTTCACACTGTCCCTCAGACTCCTGCTGACTTCTGGTATGTTTCTTTAGGCAATTTTTAGCTATAAGAATCTATTTTAGAGCTGGAGTTCTACTCTGTCATAGGTTATAAGCAGAGGCTCTTTTCATCTACACACATAAAGTAAATAGGATGGTTAAATATTCTGCTTTGTCCAGGAAAGCAAACCCTGCCTTGTCATAACAATGACTGATTCCTGGATGTTGTTTTATCCTGGGTTATTTTTGTGGGGATTGGCTCCTACCAGCTGCTTATGGTGCAACAAGAGCTGATGCATTCCTCGGGCTTTGGTGGAAATGGGTGGAAGAAGAGACTGTGTGAGCAGATAAAAGCAGTTTCAATTTCGCATGAAGCAGCGTAGGAGAGAGGTGTTCTGTCTGGTGCTATCTCTATTATGTTGTGTGGCCTAAAGTGAGGGATGAGTTAGTATGTAACATCACAACCTTCAGCTCCATTTTCATTTTATTTTTAATCAGGCCTCCTTACATAAAAGCCAGGGACACTCTTTAAGTAGCTACCTAAGAATTTTCTACTCTCAAAAATAGTGCAGAGAGCTGTAACAGAAGTGGGAGGGGATTTTGTGATAATGGTAAGAGTCCTGAATCCCATCTGCGGGAAGCATCACAGCCTGAGTGATGCTGAGAGCTGAAAAGAACTTGGCTCATCTTTGAGACTCCAATGCTTTGCAAAGCGGTAAGTGAGAGGTAGCTTAGTTTTATCTAGGAAAAGAGCAGATATGAAATTGTTGGGACAAAAATAGCAGGAGCTGAAAGAATCACTTTTTACAGACTTTGCTTCTCTTTTCTTCCTCTCCCTTTTCTCTCTGCTGTTTTTTTTTTTTTTTTTGATTGTTTGTTTGTTTTCTGTGCTTTTTTTTTGTTTGTTTGTTTTGTTTGTTATTTGAAATACAAGCTTGCATACCACAGACAAGCATGATACGGGAAGGAAATCTCCATTGCTCATGTGTAAATCAGTGCTGTCCAGCTCCTCTGGACTGCAATTGACGATGTTTTTCTGGTTTTGAACTTTCTGCGCCTTAGTCCCTTGTCGCCCACACTACCTCAGAGACATTTTCATCTTCATTCTCTTCCTAATAACTTACTGAATTCATAATGCCTTCCCTTTCAATTTCTACTCTCACACATGAGCACACAGGTTATATTTACTATGTAGAAGTTTACGGGTTGCAGGAGTGCTTGGATAATGTGTCTTCAGCACAAAGATAAGAGAGGAGGTGTTTCTCAGTGCATGTGGTTGAGCAAAGCCCTAGTGAGAGAGCCATGGGTTTTAATATTAGCTTTTTTGTATGAAACAGTCTTCCTGCATTTACAGGTCATCCAAACTCTACTTAAGCAGTGACATCTATCGTACAGGTTTGAGAGGGCTTGCGGGGTTAATTCTGTCATTACTGTGTTGACATGAGGCATGTTCCAGCTTTCAGCTGAAAATGTTACTTGTAATCTTTTAATCCCAAATTAGGTCAACATTTTATCAAGTTAATCTAACATGAAGATTAATTAGACTAGTTAACACACGCATGGAGGTTATTTGTTTTAAGTCTACATTTAATCAAGGAGTTAGTCCTTAATACAATAGACAGCTTCCCTCCTGCCCCCTAACCCCGGCTGCAGCTCATTCCATCATTTTGATATCATGCACTGTTTGAGACATAAAATTAGGAAGAGACCAAACTGAAGTAATTACTCAATCCACTCACAAGCCCAGCTGAAACAAAACCAATCCCTTGTGGTATGAGAGATGGATTTTTCAAAAATAGTATGGATTTGTCCAATTAAGTCTATCATAGGTTATTTTTAGAGGAAGAATTGTCGTTAGTACTAAATTGCTTTGAAATTTGTTTGGAAATAGTTTCAAATGCTGATAATTCTTACATGAAAAATTATCACTGAACTCTGAAATGTGGAAGATATGTGTTGTTTTGTACAGAAAGACTGATACCTTCTTCTTTCAGTTATGCAACAGAGTGGCAACAAACTGTTGAGAGAAATGTGCCAGGCAAAGTGGAAACATTGTGAGAGAGTTTCTCATGTCTGTACTGGAGTTTCCCTGAAAATTAGACTGTCTCAGCAGTTAACACTGCCTGCTGGATAACATACCTGAGACATTACTACACTGGGCAGGTTTACACTACTAGGCCTCCTTTGTAGTGTGTATTTGACTTGGTCTTCAAATCTCATGTAAATTTTAGTAACCAATAGGCCGCTAGGAATGTCAAGGAAAAACAGACTCTTTGGAATACTTGTCATTCTGGGAACCGTCTCCTAGAACAGATGGACACACCTTCCAATTTTTTGGGAATATTTTTCCAGCTAAACAAAACTGTGTTTTAACAATAGTTAAAATAAGTTTTGGTTTCTTTGTGTTTTTTTCTTAGTCTAGGAGATATTTTTCGTAAGGGATTAGAGTTTTGTTAAAACACCTGAAATTGTTATGCCACCATTTGCCACCATTTTTCTTTTGTTTACCCATAAAACTTTTTGCTTTTTGCTGTATTTTCAAGAGTAAGAACAATAGCATGAGCAGAATGGAAAAATGAACTCAGCTGCTTTCTTTAACTACACTCACCATATTTTTTGGAAAGGGTATGGCATGAGATGGTACTCTCAAACATCCCAAAAGAAGGGAGGAAAGACAGTTTGTATAGAAGGAGGTGGCATAAATCTGCTAACAGGGGTCATTAGACTGGACAAATGCCTTTCTCCCCTGAGCTTCCTAGATAAGGAGAACCTATCTAGTAGTTAGAAATTCCAAGAGTCATTCTGGATAGCATTACTGACCCCCCTGGGTGTTGCTGCAGAGTTCATGCCCTGTTTCATCAAATAGCCGGTGACATTCACCAGGGGCCATGCTAATTATAGGGATTTAGCAGACAATGTCTAAGAACGTTTCATCACAAAATAGCATGTCTTTGTCTACAAGTATTGGTTTCTTGATCTGCTAAGTTAGCAAAAAAGCTGAAGGTAAAACGATTCTGCAGTTTGTACAACAACATTAATCAACGTATTGAAATGTTAAGATACAGTCTCCCCTGCCTTTAGTGCTGGCATTACTGTGCTGTCTTGCAATTACTGGTGGAGAATGGCTCAGGGTAGCTTAAAAATTCATGGATTATACATTAGTTCAATGTCTTGTAAGCCAATTGTTTTAATGAGCTAAATGGTTGACTCACTATAGAAAATTTTTGTTGGGCAAGGGTTAGGCAACCTTTGTTTTTTATTATCACAGACCCTATTTGGTTGCTCTTTACTGGAGTCAGAGGGAAGATGAGCAATAAGGGAGGATAATAAAGCTCTCATTTTGACTCACTACCTGTTGAATTGTTTTTGGATTCTCAAGATAAAGTTGGCTTAAGATGTGAGTTTGGTCTATTGAATCAAAGTGGGTTTATTTTGTGGTGGTTGGTCTGTTTCCTACTTCTGTAATGTGGGCTTCCTGGATAGCCCTGAGCAAATCATTCAGGGCTGAGTGGCAAAGCAGACCTAGACAACGCTACGAGTTTGTTTTGCCAGACTGCAATCCATAGGGCTTCCTAGTGAATGGAATACATGAGGTTGGATGACTCAAAAAGCTGTAAAAATAGCCAGCTTCTGAATGGAGAGCAGCCTGTTCCATTCATCTTAAAATGCAATGAAGATAATTTCATTTAATAATATTTTTTTAATTTAATTTTTTTATCTTAGTCATGGAGTAATATTGCTGTTGTCACTGAAAGCCCTTCCTGGAGGTAGCTACATGGCTCATTTCTTTTTAAGAGGAAACAGGGCACAAACTACCTGTTACTTGCAAAATGTTGGCAGTGATTTGTGTTATCTTCAGTGTCTGGGAACCAGTTCCAACCCACTCTGGTGGTTTTACGATTCCCTTACAGTCTATTCTTACATCTGAACTCTGTTTTTGAAATGGAATAAATTCAGTGGAGAAGATGCATTGTCCCACTTAGGATGGCTTATAGAACTTTCTGTATTATCCAGGGAGCTGATAAACAAGAAGGTCAAGGCAGCAACCTTTTGGTTCTGAGAACATCCCAAGTGTTAAGCGTTGAATGAACTAGGTCACTCTGGAAGTAATGCTTCCTATTTATTTCCATAGAAACTACAACAGATACGAAGAGCACATTAACACTGTTTGATAGAGAAAATCCTCAGCTACAGAACATTATTTTTAAATATAGTAACCAGTATTAGCTGTGCATTTTTGCCAGTAGTGAACAAGATGCATGCTGCTTTTGTAAAAAACTGCACCAGTAGAGATGATTTACCGTTTCGTAGCTGCTTTGATGGCATTGTCTCTAGGAAAATGTTGTCCAAACAGTACATCTTTCATTATTTTGAAAAATGAGAGAAGGCACTGAATCCAGACTATATGGCAGGTGTGGTAGAACAGTCCAGCCAATACTGGCAATGTGCTTCAATAGTCTTCAAATTGGTATGGGACATGAGAAAGGTTGTCTTCTTCTCTGGCCTGACTCTGGAAGTTTGAGCCTTCAGCTTAGTAAATGTCATGATATACAGTTTAGAGTTGATGGTTTGCCTGGGCTCCAGGAAATCCAGACGCGTCACCCCTTTCTTCTCCCAGAAGACAGTGCTCGCCACTTTACCCACTTAGAGCTGCATCTTGAACTTTTTTTTTTTTAAGGGGAATTCAGCAATGGGGAAATTGTCACATCATGAGCTGCCATTTTGTCTCCAACTGGAAGTGGTGACACTATGTCTCATCACCACTAATGATGTGATCCAGGAATCTGTCACCTTCAGCCTCCTATTGTTTCAGTAGGTTCTGACAAACTTGCTTATGATATTCTTTCTGTTCCCCTGTAAGCATTCATGGGACTCACTTGGTGCAAACTCTTAGATAGTCCAACATTGCCACTGTTGTTTCCAAGCAGCGAAGCCAATATTCTGTTCCATACAGAGTTTGTTGATTATAATTTGATTTGCACAGATAAGCTGATTGAGATGTTCTTCATTTTGTGGCACGACAGCTGTGCAAGGCTGTCTGGAACACAGCTAATCTTTCACTTTGTGGTTTGTTTTGCCATGCCACCACCATCTGCATGATGTCACAAGACAACATAATAAAATAAGAGGAAATAGGAGGTGTTACTTTCAGAGAAGCCAGTGTATGTGCCTATGCATGACTGCTAGATGTGCTAAGAATATATTTTTCTCCTTCAAGTCTGTAAGAAGATAATAAAACTAATTAAGGGAGTTAATTATCATAATTCAAAATAATCTAGGTATCATACTAAACCCAGTCCCTTTTCCATTTCTAGTATACTTAATGTAGTTTGTATATTGTGGAAGAACTTGAAGTGACACCTTTTCTTATGCACTTTCTTTTGTACATGAATCTTATTCATTTTAATTCATCAGTTTATGGGACTTAATCGTTGTTTTATTTATACATGGAAGAACTGCCCTGATCAACTCAGTTGCATAGCACAGTACTGAAATTATGAAGTGATCATACCTACATTTTACTGTGAGAATAAACACAGATATTTACTTGATTAACAAAAAAAATTAAAGTAGACTTCTTGTTTAAATTCTGAGAGAGCATATGAACATTTAGGAGTCTCAAAAGTTAACTGCATGAGCACCTTAGAAGAATAATTTCCATTTGGGGAAGTCTGTAGAGTATTTCCAGTGAGCTTACTGCAGGTTGTCAAGTAAATGCATTGGCAGATATGTCCATGTGTAATGGCTCACAGAAGTATTTCTGACAACTCTAATAATATCAGTTTATTTCTGATATTCCTATGGTTGTCATCAGAGTGCAGAAACTTTGATCAGTTTGTAAGTCCTGGTTGGTCTAAATTTTTGGTGAGGAGTGACCACTGCATATAAAATTTTGTTCCTAGAAATGGCCGTAAGCAAACATATTCCTTGGTATTGACAGAGTCCTAGAGAGATCCTACTCAGTTATACTTCATACAAGATAAATAACCTGGTGCATGGCATTGTGTAAAGAGAATGTATGTGTTTTCATGAATGAGATTTTTCTAAATCACTCTGAAGTCACAAAGAGTCCAGAACAAGTGTTTAGAAAGATAAGGTAAGAGGGTGGGGTGAAAAGGATAAATTTGGAAGCTTCATATCCTGTAGACATTTATAAAGGGTACAATCTTGTCAAATGCTTTTTACTTCTGCATTCACCTGTAGGATGTATATTTATTTCTTCCAAGCAGAGATGCATTTGGTTAATGGGCCACTGTGATGTGAGTGCTACTGGGACTCGTTGTCTTTGTCTCTTCCTGCAGTCCTTTAATTCAATATTAGTTTATATGGAAGTGCCTTAGTGCAATTAGTTTGCCCTTCCAAGAATTCAGATTCATAAATCAACCTCTGTGTCTTTTTTTTTTTTTTTTTTTCCTGCACACTTCACAGTGGAGTAAATATTTGCAACAGCCAAAATTGAAAATGTCGAGAGGTCTCATTCAGAAAGGACTCCCCAAACACAGTTCTTATCTTGAACATGAATGTTCATATTCATCCAAACCTTTGCAAGTTTACCTTTTTCCATCTACTAATTTCTTCCTGACTGGCTCAGGCCGTGTTCCCTACACTTGTACTACTTTTTAATGTCTCTTTGTTTGAAAGAAACAAATTTTGCTTTTATTATTATTTATTTATTTACAAAATCTCCTCCAGTGTTTTTCTGGATTTGCTAAAACTCAAATAATGCAAACCATTTCTGGATTCATTAAAGCTCAGACAAATACTTCCCTGCCTCACTATGACTCCCAGTAGTCTTCTTTAACTTTGTCTTATTAAAGTTCTTCTCCACGTAGGAGACAGGGCTGATCTCCTCTGGGCAGGCTACTGTCTTCAGATCTTGGGAACCACAGGGAGACCTTAAGTGTCAGGATGTGAATAAAATAGGCTACTAGAGAAGGTGACTGGTTGGAGACATACACCTCATCAGTCACATCACACTTCAGGACCAGACTGCGTATCAGCTCAGGGTGGGGGTGGGGACTGCGAAGAGTGTAGTCTCTTAGGGTTTATAAGGTGGAAGGAAGAAGAATGAAAGTGTCAAAAGAAAGGTTGGGGGTGGGCAGCGAAGAATTGATTAATTTCAGAGGACAGAGGCGAAAGATCTCAAAACAGAAAGTATATTTCTCAGAGCTTTTCTGAAAATCCTTGACTCTTTCAGTGATCTCTACTTTGACCTGCAATCCTTCATCAGGCTTCTGTCACTCTTCCACTTGCCTCTTGTTTTGAGTTTAATGTGCATTCTGCATTTAAGGAAGATAGCAAGAGAGATCTTTCTATTACTTCAACTCTCCTGTTTATTTAGAGATGAAGTAGATTTTTCACGCTTTTTTATTCTTTCTGCCCCCCAAGGAAAAGGTTCTTCATTAATAGGGTGAACAGGCTCTCTAGAGAAGTAGCTGTGGACCCACATTTAAAAAGAAACATTTCAAAATATTCCTTTTTCAGTTAATCAGTATCTTTGTGACTTGTTACAGTAGTTCTCTCTCTTATCTGTGGGCTATTATCTGTTTAGCCATGGGCTATTATCTGTTTGTTTGGTGTTTTTTTATTCTAGCAAATGCTCTATGACCAATTGGAAGCATTGTGGATTTTTTTTCTATAGGGATCTACCTGTCTCTTAGGGATAGGTATTGGTGCCATACCTGTAAGTAATTTGTGCTTAGAGTTACTGCTTTATTAATTGGGCTGCATGAGACTAAAGGAGAAATAATTGGGTCTGCTTGAGAATAGTCTTATGTAATGCTTAATGATGAAAACACAAATGTCTTTTTTTTCCTCTTGCCATTTTTTTTAATTCAGATTGTTAGATAAATTTTGATGATGATTATGAGTTATTTTAGATTGCTTTGTCAATAAAAAGTAAATTTCTAAGCTGAATCAATTGTTTGAGGTATGTTTACAGGCTACTTGTAGCACCAAATTCAAAAACCGTTATTTATAGGCCAGAGGTACTGCATGTGGAGTTAAGTGTAATGGCTTAACATACTTTTTTGGTAAGTGGACAGTATTTTGTGAAGTGATCTTTATGAGGCAGGTGGAACAGACTGCTAGTTTGTAGTCTGTCGCATACATCAATGCGTATTCCCTCTCTACTGTTAGAGGGAACCAATGGCAATTGGAGAATAATGGATAATCTTCTTAATTCAGACCTTTGAAAGTTAGATATTCTTCTTTCATTAGCGGTTTGAAACTATTGTGAGTATGTATCTCATCTATTCCGTAACTACCTTCAAATTCATGTGATGGTATATGCACATACAGACTGCATTCATGTATCCTGGGAACAGCAGTAGAATATTAATGTTTTTCTTATTCTAGAATGCCATAACAGAAGAAGCAAGCTACAGGCTAACAATAATGCATTTACATGTTTGTTGGCGATTATGAGAAGTATGACCATATTTTTTAGCTCTTTTAAAATGAAATTTGCTATCATCTGCTTTTACTTTGCTACAACTCTGGCCTGTTGTGATACTGAAGCACGTTCATCTACAACAGTGAATAATAGTTTTTCAAAGTCTCATTCCAAAATAAATGAATAGTCAGATAAAGTCCCAAAGGTCAGAGAACAAAGTGAACCAGACCACCTGGTTCTGAGGCTGCAGGAGAGAAACGGTGTCTCAATTAGAAACACTTAAGGTGGGAAAAGGCTGTTCCTGAACTGATCATCAGAAGGATGTCACATCTTTGTAAGAATGCAGGTTTAGATAGTGCTAGGACAGGAGATGAAAAGGAATAGAGTTCTGCAAATGTGAGTTGGTCAATCTGGATAATTTCGTAAGAATGCCAATGAACCTAAACACAATCCAGGTTTTGGACAGTTTCAGTGCGAATTTACAGCATCTGTCAGAGTTGGTGCAAATCCAAAGGTTGTGCTTGATTCTGTTCTGGTGCCCATTTTGTGAACGAAATGAGACTGACAACAGAAAACTGACTTGGAAGGAAAAAGGATATCTCCTGGCATTCATTTGTGCATACTGTACCAGAGCTGAGCAGATACACAGCAGAACTGCATTCCACCTTTACAGCCCCTCTTCCCTGTTTCCAGTTCCCTGAGGAAATTTTTCCAACCTCATGTAAACTAATGCGGATTATTTACAGGCCTGCATTTTGATGCTGCTTCTCAATCAGATCTTTCTTGTTGCCAAACATTAGCTAAAGACTGGCCCTACTTTTAGCTGACTTTAATGTAAAGAATTGTTTTGCTTATGCCACGCCACTTCAGTGAGCCTCATGCTGGGGCAACCCCCTAGTATCTTAGTTCTCTTAATTTATTACAGTCATAAGAGAATTAGCACCTCTGATTTGGAGACAGTATACTTCATTTGAAACTTCATAGGGAATCCCACTGTAACTTGTTCATTCAAGAATCACTTGCTTTTGGAAGTTACAAACATGTTTCATAGACAGGGCATAGTTCAAACACCAAGTCAACGTGTGGCTGAACCGTTTACCCTTTCATGCTGCAGGACATGCTGGATTATGTGCTGCAGCTTCCTATTTTAATGCAAGTCAAACTTAGTTATGCAATGACTGAGAGGGAAATGACATTTCCTTGCAAACTTTTCTAGCTTTATAGTTGCTTAGTTACTGTATTAACCTTGCAAGGCAAAGGTGATTGGCATATTTGGACCTTTCAGGCCACACACGACTCAGATATATGATGATTCAGTATCTCTGCACATATGTGCTGAGTTTGGCAAGAGGTGGTGGTCACCCAAGGCATCCATCAGCCCATATCACTGGCCCATAGCCACTTCTGGGGGCTTGGCCGAGCCCCAGCCTGACTGTGATACCAGTGTTTGCTGGCTCATTTATGCTGCCAGTGATGGATGTTCTAATGCAGCTCTTTGCTGATGGCGTGTTCTTGTCACAGCCCAAATGTTACAAGTGAATTGCTTGCAAGCCAGGTGTGGCTTAAGGGCTGCAGGCTGACCATCTCTGTTCTATAAAAGAGATCATCATCTGCTCAAAATGCAGGTGCCTCAAAATATGGTTGCAGAAGCGGAGCTTCACTTTTGCTGAGAATGCAAATGTAAAAATACATATTGATTTTTTTTTCATCAAAACAACTGTCAAAATGTTCCAGAAATACAAAGACTTGGAAAACAATGCATTTGGAAGTATTCACTTACAAAGGCTCTGAAGTAGTTCTGTCAGTGAAGTCCTAATATTGCACATGAAATATACCAACGACATAATAATTTATATCTATGTAGAATATTGTTTTTTAAAGTTATATGTTTTGTAGCATACATAGGGTATATTACATAAATCACTTTTTTGCAGAATTTATATACTATTTTTAAAACACAATTTAACTAAAAAAGGTACTGAAAATGTTAGCTGTACTATAAATTATAGATAGAGACATTCACAAAGATATAGCTGTGCATAAGTTTGTTTGCTTCAGATTATATTGATCTTGTGTCCTAATCACAAAAGTGAAAAAGGCCTTTATCTTGAAATTGTAAATGCAAATAGATGTTTCTTTCAGTAACAAAGAGGACAACAGGGAGATAATTCCTGCACAGTTTCTTCTTTTTCTCCCTGCATTATTTCTTTTTATTCCTTTACTGTCTTATCCTTCCTCTTCATTTTTCCTTAGTCACTGTTCTCTTCCCATTCCCAAAGAAGCTTTGTCTGTCGATAGCAAGTCTGGACTTCAGTCAGCTTGCAGTTGCCCAAGCAAATGGAATGTAATGCTGTTTCACAAGCTGTATTTCATTCAGTAAAAATTTTCCAAAGAGGAAATCAGTCAACGTAATTTATAGGACAACTTAGCTTTTATATAGTGTCAAACATCTGCTGTTCCACTGGAAATCTAACAGTTGTCAGTGCACTGGGTGGCTAAAAATTAAGCATGTATAGCTGTAAGGTTCTGAGACAACATATTCCATACTGATAAGAGACTCTTTCTGGCAGGTTTTTACTTTTTTAACTTCTTTTTTCCATTCTTTTTTTTTTCTGTAGCATTTTTCTATTTTTTAAATTTTTTTCTTTAATTCCTATTTATTTTCCAAGTGATGTTGCATTTTTAGAGTGTTCATCTTGATTATAATCAAGATATCCTACATGCATCTCTACTGTACTTTTATAAAGTTAAAATTTTTCTGACTCTGCTTTTTTCATCTCTCTCAAACATATTTAATAATCCTAGGAATAATATATACTGAAGTCAAAGAAGAAAGGGGAGAAATGAGACTTAAGAGGACGGTGTTAGTAAAGTATCCTTAATTGAATTCTTTCATCTTCCAAAGCAACACCTGATGAACTCTTTAAAAAGAAATAAATTAATTTTTCAAATAGTTACCTTGCTATCTGCCTGTTTGGGTTTGGTGGAAGATCATGTTTGATAGATGTAGATACGCAGACTTAAAATAATAATAAAATAATAATACAAAACTTCTATTGTTATTATATATTTACTAAATACAAATATGCATAGAGGGATGTTGAACACCAATAAGGAAAATGTACTTTCCAGTTGCAACATGAATATCCTTATATAATTAAATCAGTCATAAATGCAGTGGTCCTTATTTCACTGTACTATTTCTACTCTGCAATTTACAATGTATTCATGAACTATTGTGATATATAATTTTATTTGCATAGAAGAATAGTACTTTCAGGAGAAAAATTTGGTAAACTCTCCTCTTACTATACACAAGCATAAAGGTTTGGCTCTCTCTTCAATTAAGATTTTTAAGATGCACATAAAACTAAATGTAGACTCTTTGAATACTTCATTTGATTTAGATGTCTGTAAAGCCATATGTTTACTAGGAATTGAATGTGAAATATTTTTATTTCTAAACTGCTGTCAGTAGAAAAATTTCATGATTTTGCGTGCATGCTAGCAGGCTAAAATGCAACAAGATAATAAGAAGAATAGATTTATTCTTCTTTTTATTTCACTGCCTGTTCATAATTATTATCTCTGTTTTGCTCATCTTGTCCATGACAGTGTAATTGGGTAACCAAAGATCTGCTTGTTTATTAAAAGCTCTCTCTACTAGTCATGGGGCGGCCAGGTGGCCAACTGGTTTCCCCACAGAAGCTTCAGTACATAAAATTGAAAGATGTGGAATCTATTAATTAGATCAAATAATCAACACTGATCTGAACTGAAATGTCTAGTCTGAAATACACAAATTGTATTTTGGGCAGCAGATCTTGTAAAGAGAATGAAATATTTCTGACTGAGGATCCTTTGTTTTCAGAACAGCTACCAGAATCTGAACAGGGCAATGGAAGTTTAATGTGGGTTATTTCTATATCTGTCAGCCACCTCCCCCTGTCTGTTGCTACTCCCACAAAGACTTTTTCCCAGAAGCGGTGTTTTTCCAGAGTGATAGTCAAGCATTCATTCACTTATCGTGTTCAAAGCAGAGGAAGCTTTTCCACCAGCTTATGCTAATAAAGAGAAAATATAGTGATTATCTCACTTGATAGGATATAATGGGTAAGATTTTAAAACTTCTAGTCTCAGCTCAGAATCTGCACAGCAGTGGAAGACTGCTTGACACCGTTACAGCACGAGTTACCATGTGATTACTTGTTTTTTATGGAAACTTGGCAAAATTATCAAATTCTCTCTCATTCTCTCACTCTCCCCATGCTTTGTTACTGTATGAGCAGTATTCTATTTCAAAACAGAGGTGGCTGAAATAGGACTAGCACTATACTATTTCTCCTTCCTATTGAAATAGACAATAGTTATTTTTAAAAGGCAAGATAATAGAATTGTTCTTGTTCACAGTATAGAATCTAACAAAATAACTTAATCTGATTAATAGGCTTGTTTGGTCTCTGAGTTCCTGTTGACTTTGGTGAGGTAAGATGCATCACACTTCATAGTGTATGGTCAGCTTCTTTCTGTAACCATCTGTAACAGATTACATATTATTTGTTGTTTTATTCTGAAGTATGCTAGATGTTAAGAGAAATAGAGATCTCCATTTTTACCTGCTGCTGAGAAACCATCAAGAGGCCATTTAAAGATACTCATTTAAGAAGCTAATGTTTGGATGGCATCCATTTATCAGAAATCCAGTGTAGTGGAAAGGACTTCCTCTCCCAAGTTCTCTTAATGAGATTTTTTTTTTAAAGAGACCTAAAACATCAGGAGGCACTTCAGAGGTTACTTCTATACTGGTGAACCAGGATGACCCTATATGAAGAAGCGATGTGGCATGTTGCCTAGGCAAGAGCTACAGTTTTCTGTGGGCAGTTACCATCACAGACAATCATCAGACAGAAATTCTACATTTACAGCTTTACAATCCAACAGTTCATCTGAATCAACAACTCTGCTGGCTCCTATCATTAGTTTTGGCTATTTCTATAATGAGGTCATGACAGGGGGAGATCACAAAAAGTGATAGCTACCTCATCGACAGATTTGTTTTTTCCGCAATGCCCATACTGATGATTTTAGCGATGCTATATAAAATGTTGCTTAATGTGTTTGCTAATTATAACTTCAGACTATAAATACAAAGTGACTGGTTCTTCTGTCTTAGCCACCTGCAAAGTGTGAGGTTATTCTGAATGTAACTGATACGAAGCTTTTTACTTTGTAAAATCATCAGAAAGAGTTTTGTGTATTTTCTCTGTGCAAAACCGAACACAGTGAAGCCCCATTTCCTTAAGATTGTACACTAATAGAAATATTAAATAGCAATAGAAATTTCATTTTTTTTAATAGTTGCATAATATGGTTGAAGAAAACTGGCTGAAAGTGTTAGCAAACAGTCTCGGCCTTTGTAATACAGAGGAAAAAATAGCTTTTTTCCTCATTATTCCCTAAGACATTGGAATTCATAGGGGCTTTCTTACCTTAATTTCACTGCTCTCCCGGAGTAAGTTTTCTTCCTTAATCAATTTGTTACTTTTGGCTCAAAAGTTGTAATTTGTACCACAGAATTTATGTATTTCGTGCCATACAGGGTCTCTCAGACTTTATAGCTATGTGCTGAAGTATAGTAAGACCAAAAATGTGGGAAAACATTCCTGCTTGATAGAGGTTTGTGACTTTTATTCTTCATTGTATTTTTCTGAAACGATGCAGATCTTTGTTGTAGCTTCTTCTTTTGTACTTCAAAACTGTCCAGAAATTGTCAAGACATTGGTTCACTTTCTTTTCTACAAAGAATAGTTAAAGGATGCAGCAGTCACTTTGTGTTCCATAGTAATGCTCTTGCTAGAGGGACTTTTAATGACCTTTGTGATTAAATTTTGCCCTTTTAAAGGAGGGCATTTGCTGTAGTGTCTCAGTGCACCCAAAAAGCTGAACTCCCATGGTGGAACGTATGGCAGATAAATGCAGATAAAAGGTAAGAGGTAAGAGAGATTTGTGGAGAAAAGGGACGAGAGAGTGCTCAGGCAGCACTATTTTGTGCCTCAGAGTTGGAGGTACATTCGTTTCTTGAACAAATAAACTGAAAAATAACTCATTGTCACCAAGACTATGTGGGAAAAGACCAGCAATCTATTTTTTTTATATGTTCTACTTTTCCACACTGCTAAATTTTGAAACACCGATAACTTTGAGGACTGCTGGGATGTGGGTAATGCAAGTATGTTTATCTTAGTATTTATAGGTAAATAAGCATTGAATTCCTTTTTCCTTCTGGAGTATCATTGATGACCAGCCACTATCAATTATCATAGTTTTTGTTTTGTTTTGTTTTGTTTTTGGCATAATATTTCATTTTATAGGTTCTCCGGACTTCTTTGAAGTCATGCCATCTGTGGCAACTCTTTCAGGAGCAGCATGACTCAGCTTGTCCCAGACAGATGTAAGAGAACCTATTTTGCCAGGGACAAGGGCACTGTACAAGCGTCAATTCCATTCCAGACAGATAGCCAGATGCCTCCTTAGGGAAGCTAGTAAGCCACCTAGAGGACTGGGAGCACGCAGGCAGCCAGGCGACTCGGTAACATTTGTTTCTTAGCTTCAAGACAGGCTGAAGTATTTCTGGCATTAGCTACTAATGGATAAAAAGCATATGAAATTCAGTGGTCAGTCTGCTCTGTAATTTCCCAGGGCAAAGATGCGTAAGGAGTGTTTTAGAAAATAAAAAGGGGAAAAAAAAAAAAAAAAGACAAATTGATCCAAGAGGGATCTGTACTTTGTTCCAGTATTTTTACTCGCAAAAAAGCTGCTATAGACTTCTGCAAAACTTTAGAATTCTCAATTTGCTGTAAATAACTCTTGGATCAAGATATCAAAATGTAGCTTTAAAAAAATCTCAAGATTTACAGAATATGGAAATTATTATGGTATACAGTAAACAATTCCAAAATTTGGTTTTTTAAATTTGAGGTTTTATAAACAGACCCTTGTCTTCATCATACTTGTACTTTATAATGGAGTCTCTGTGGAAGATATGGAACAGGACTTCACAGATATGTCTAGATTCTTGTTCTTCTGCAGTTTTTGCATTACTTGAGCACCTCCACCATCAGTAACCTCATGTTCTTGTGTAATCATAGCTCCTTTTTATTTCCATATTTATTTCCATATATTAGAAGTAAAATATAGAGGAGACAAAAGGCAGTTGTTGAAAATCAGTAATTTTTTTGTAACAACCAAGAAGCATTTGTATATTCAATTAAATCTTTTTCTGTTTCATTAACTGAAAAGTAAGGAAAAAAAACTTGTTTTGGCTTTAAGGAGTATGTGGTTGAGTTCTTAATTTTAAATGCTGACTTTGATATGAATAGTAAAATATGCACATAAAAGAACATAGGTGTATGCCTATAAATATAGTAGAATTATTTGTTACTGGTAAATTTAAAAAAAAAAAAAAGGAACAACTCAGGTTTGTGTTTGCAGTGTTTCAGGGTTCAGGAAACAGTTTTTTGCATATTATTCATATATATATATATACATACTCACACACACACACATATATGCATAATATACATATAGATACTTTTTTTTTCCAGTTCTTGAAAACAAATTCAGTATGTTGATGTTGAACTAGAAAATTGGACAATATGAAATACTGTATGCATTTCATATAATCCAAATGATCAGCCACATAGCTATCTCTCATAAACCATTCACACCATGAAGAGTTCATTTTCATCTAGTAGAAACACACTGGTGTGAGACCAGTTCTTGATCTGTCAAGATCAGTCACCTAAATAGTGTGTAAAAACCACGCATTAGCAAAGAAAGACAATCCTATAATTGCTTGCGGAGGCTGGTGACATCTGAAAGTGGATAGGCAAAACTGTCATAGGTCTGAGATCAGAGCCAGTTCAGAGCATCTGGTTAAGATCACAGAGTGTTAAACTCTGCACCACAGGCAGATGCGACTTGTCTGTTAACTGCAGTGCTGTCTACCAGTTTGCACACACAAATGCTGGTTTTTAGATCATGTATTAGGTGGATACTTCATTAACTCCTATCTCTGTCTTCAGTTTCAGTGTGATATCAAGCAATATCATCTGCTCTGATATAATAGAAAAAGAGTATCAAACAAGTAATTGTACATTGCTATAATAATTTCTCAGTGTTTCAACAACTGCAAGTAATTGAAGGCTCTGGGAGCAATAGCAAGCAAAATCAGGAAGCCATGTAGAACATCCATTTTTAGGCTTATTTAATAATAAAATTTCATAGAATTAGATATGGATACAGATTGTACCTGACTGACAGAAATTCATTATTATTTTAATGTTTTGAATAATAGTTTTATATGTATGCAGAGGATTAGGAAATGCATAGCTTATTAATATAACCTGCATTGTTTATGTGAATCAGCTTGGCAAATATTCTTTCTGTTTTCATAATTCTCTTTTATGTTGGTTATTATCTAATTAAAAGAACCACACAATTCTCAGACATTAAGATCTAGTACCTTATTCATATTTGTCCTCCTGAAAGTATAATATACGGCCTTCTTTGGCACTACGTAGTAAAGTGATTTCCAAAGTTGCACACCTATATTTATATTCATTAATATATAACAGCTGTTCAAAATGCCACATTGTATTTTAACATTATATCAACAAACAAACAAACAACACGTGCGATGAAATAACCTCACTATTATGTAAAGCCTTTAGTAGAGCATCTGCTGCAGATCTTCTGTGAACATGCCCTAACACTAGGGTAGGGTTTCAGCAACAGAACATCTCAAGAGAGGACTCCAGACATTCTCAGACTGTGTGCAAGCAGTTGTGCTGTGCTTCTCCCAGTGACTAGCTGTGTGTGCAAGGACAGGCAGAACCTGCAGAGCTTCTGACCTGTTTTCAGCTTAAGGGGAACACTTCTGATGACGTAAGCTTAGGCGATAAGTCTGAGAGAATCTGTTATTGCTCTCAGCTCAGACTTTACCCTCCCTGGCAAAGGCTGAAGCATGACAAAACCTGCAAATCATAGAATCATTAAGATTGGAAAATATCTTTAAGATCATGCAGCCCAACTGTTGAGTTCTTAATCATCGCAAGCCTTGGGACAAAATGAAATGCAACAGCAGAATGCAGTTAAGACCAGGGCACAACTCTGCCTCCCATGCTGTGAGAGATGTAAAAATGACAAAGTCCTGAGAAGCAGAGGGGGATTTTGAAAAGCTGAATGGGTGGTAAGCTTAAAAGGAGAGCTTTCTCCCTAAGCAGAACATGTCCAAAGAAGCTTTTTGTGACTTTTTTTTTTTTTTTTCAGATAAAAAACTGTTTGAAATTGATTTTGTATTGAAGCTGCTTGCTGAAAAGCTGAAAAGATGCATCTAATTCTTTTGCTGCTTTTTCAAGTTGTTCTGGGAATACAATTCTTTAATATGTAGTATGGAGATCCTTTTTGACAGTATTGTTAACGCAGGTCTCAGAGCAGATAGCAACAGAGGCAAAAATGTTGCATAGGAAAAGTTACATCATAACACACTCCTACACAGTAAGTTTTGTAGTTAGATTTATGTGCTGAGAAATCAAGTAATCGCTGATGTTTCATGCAAGTGTCTCCAAAGCTTGGATTTAACTGGATCATATCAACTGAGGGAGAAGAAACAGAAACAGCTTTCTAAAGCTGGAAAAAAACAGAACAGGAGTACACCACAGGAAGAAATGATGTGTGATGCACATGGCATCTGATTTCAATATGATGACTTTTTCCACCCCCTTTGAAAATGTATCTGGAGTATGCCATTTGTTTTAATGTCCATGGATTGCTTGATTATTAAATTAAGCATGACCTCTCTGTTCCTATCAACTTAGGAAAGAACTTTTGTAACTTCATAGATGGATTCTTCAATTTGACCTACAATTCATTTATTCAGGTAATTTTTATTCAAAATTTATGCCAGCAAGTCTGGCACCTTGCAGTAGCTTTGTAGTTTTGCTGTAATTTAAGTGAGAAGTTTGAAGATTGTTGTCTCTTTTTCTTGCTGGGAGATGCAGTCTTTCTATTCTTACTCCTATCTATTTCTCCGCTGGTATTTTGGCTGTCAGTTTTAGTTCCTTGGACTGCACTGTGGTCTTTGAAGTCAGAAGAAGAATGAATCTTTCCACATGATCAATAGGTATTTGGCCACCAAATCTCCACGATACTATTTTTAAAAATAATTACAAAAGTTTCCTGAGAGAGAAGAGGATAAATTCTTGAATGGCTAGGCATTCATCAGATGAGGCTGAGATAAGCAGATAAAATAGAGAGGCTGGTTCAAACCTCTACGGCATTAAATATTTATGCTTTAAGTTGTTTTTTTTTGCCAGATGAGTTAACATTTGGCTGGTTTCTACTGTACATTTGAGGATTTTTCTTTCTTTCAACATATTCTTTCTTTCCTCAGTTGGTAATAACAAATAACAGAATGCAAATGTCTCCCCTTAAATCACAGCCTTTTTAAGACATGCATTGTAGTTAAGACTGGTGTGCAGAACTTAAACAGGATAATGCCATGGCCATGACAGCCAAGGATCCGTGGGTTCAGTTGCCAGTCTAAGCCTAACACTAATGGGAACGGAGTTTTAAGGGACCAAGAGAGAAGTGCAAAACTGGGGGTGGGGAGGAGGAGGGAGAAGAGGGATGAGACAAATGAAGATGGGGCTCATGTAAGAAAAATCTTGAGCTGTCAGTGGAAATCTGTTTGGTGGACAGGATAGAGGGGAAAAAAAGATCTGATAGGCTGCACTGACTGTACACAGAAGCCAGTATATAGGGAATTAGTCTACCACAACTCACAGCATTCTTTTCCCACTCTGAGTACCTATGGTGATATACTAAAAAGCAAATTAATTAGGACTGCAGCGTATCCCTTTGTAGAAAGCTATAAATGGACAAATGTACTGGAGGAATCTATAATGCAGCTGTGGCTGCTTGAAAGCCAACAAGTATGTATGTTGTATATAATTAATGATATATGTTTCTCTTCTTTTTAAGAGCTTTTAGGGGGAGGAGAGGGGGAAGTGCGGGGCATGAATTATATTTTAGTCAGATTTTTCTCATTTTTGATAATTATTTTTTCTTTCATTTGTTTCATTTAATGCAGGCATGAACTATTGCATTCTCATAGTTCATAACTGCAAAAAATTAAGCAGTTTTCAGTGCAGCCAGCACAACTAGGATGTGTAGACATCAATTAGGAAAAGAATAAATATGAGTACAATAAGGACTATCAAAATCTGCAGCTATTTCTAATGATGAGTAAGCACCAGAAATATGTAAGATTAGGGAATATAGAACAACTTGATATAGTAGTTTTCCCAGCACTGCAGTTAATGTTTGCTAATTGGGCGTCCCCACCTTCAGTTAGAGATCTGTTTAATTCATGTTAACCAATGAGGCTGTGCAACCAGACTGAGACCCTCCCCTAAATGGATAGCGTTGGAGATGAGGATCTTTGTAAAAAAAAAACAAAAAAAAAAAACACATCAACTAGTCAAATTTTGATTCTTAAAACATAAGAATGAGTTCTACAGAAATCAGCCTTATGAAGACAGTCTTCTGAATATCTGCTTCTTTTAGGGTCTGTATGAGTCCCAGGAATATGCAACAGCACATTTTTCAGCATAGAAGATATCTACCGAGTTCAGAAAGTGAAAGCAAAACCAATCCAACTGTTTCCAGTCTTAAAATGTTGTCAGATGCAATTTGAATTTCTTGGAAGTTTTCAACCCATTAGTTTTAATCCATGGCAATTTATTTTGTTCAGTCTGTGTGTGTTAAGTGAGCTCCCACTGTAATCTGATTTCATACAGCACAATTGAAGAGTGATATTTCATTTTGATCTATTTGTGCCAGGACAGCAACTTCAGTTATCCATGTGAAGAGTTGTGCATTCTTCCACAAAAACAAACAGACAAAAAAAAAAAAAAAAAAAAAAAACGAAATAGATGACAAAGGCTCTCTAGTCCCCCACAGTATTTTTCTTTAGCTCTTATTGTTATTTCTGTATGAGAAGTGTTCATCTAGAGAGATGTCCTTAAGGCAAATGCTGCCATCTAGAGAGAAACAGAAAGAAAGTATGTAATTAGCTTAGTGATATGATTTTTATCTCTAGAAAGCTCCAAGAGAAGCTGGGCAGGAGTCCACAGAATAGACTGCAGTGTAAGATGTGGGAGCCAATTAAGTTACCCTTTCAGCAGCTGTTGACTAGAAATAGTGAGGTAATTCCTGCAGACACTAAGAAGAAATAAAGAAAAACACTGAGAAAAACTCTGAAAAAGTATGTACCAAAGGTACTGTATGCCATTTTGTAGGCAACATTGTTTCAGGATTGTAGCTTTTTCTTACCATTTTCATCTTCCTAGAAAAGCCTTTGTTCTAAATTTATTTTGTTTGAAGCAAGAGATGCAAAAGAAGCCTGCGTTATTTGCTGTCTATTGTTCATGTGCCTCTTTTTTCATCTCACTAAACCTCTCTGTTTGCTCTTCAGTTGGTTTTGAGAATTAGGATTGCAAAATTCAAATAGAGTGACAAACACACAAAGAAACCACTAAAAATACCTGAAAGACAAGAAAGAAAAGTGGGGATTTACCTTGTCTCAGTATATTATGTGTGCAGCTATATAAACATCCCAGTGTGCTCAAAGACTGAGCTATGCATGTTAAGCCTGAATTGCAAAAATGAATTCTTGTAGGTATTTTCAAAACTCTACTAGCAGTAGCATTACTCTGGGCATAATGAAGATGACTCATTCTCAACTAGCGAGTGAGAAGTCTGCAAATAATTCTGCACACGCTCAACCCTGTTATGCTCATTTATTTCACTGAAATTATTTGTACAGTTAACAATATGTGATTCAGTGTTTTGGTTTAAAATGTTCAAATGATTAAGCAGAGAAACAAATAAGGTCGGCATAACACAAGTGTAATTTTGGTTTGGTACAAACAAGCACGTTTCAATGTCAGTGTGCAGTACAACTTAATTACTTAGAAATTTCTCTCTGGTTTATTTTCAGTGACTGCTTTTATTTAGCTTGATTTGTTGCTAATGGTGAACTAAACTTTGTCTTGGTAAACATGTAGACAGGCAGCAGACGAGAAAGAAAATAGGGCACCCTCTGTGTTTCTCCTCTGGCATACCTGAATAACATTTGCAAATTTAGAAGAGGTTGAATGCTTCTCCCTGAGTTGTATCCTGCAAGTGGAAAAGGGAGTAAGGGCAAATCATATCTTTTTTCCAAGAACATGTGTATTTGCGGAGAAGTGGCCTTACAATGTGAATGAGATTGTATTTTCATCTGAAAACTGTGAAGGGACTGGAGGACCTTGGAAGAAATACTAATAATCATACCAGAATCTTATGTCTAATATATACAGTACTAATGGATTCTTGCTAACTTAGAAATTGCTGAGACTGAGGGAAAGAAGTTTCTCTTTAACTTCCATGCAGACTAAAACTGTAGAGATCTTTTGAATTCTGTAATGAATTCAAAGTAAATCATTTTAAAAATAAATATTGTTTTTAAATATCAATTGGTCAGCATGACATTGTCTTGGCTGTTGTAATGCATATTGTCATCAGCATCATTTTCCTCCTGAAAACATATTTGTCCCTGATCTTCCATGTTCAAAATCTTTCTGCAGTACGATTATAATGCAGATTGATCAAGGATGACCTATACACAGCAAAACAGAGTCAGAGAAAGGCATTTCCTGCCACACAGTAAAATATTCTGAAATCACAGTACAGATTCTTTTCTACAAACATCCTGGAAAGGACTTTTAATATTGTCATTTGCATCCAAAAGCCTGGAAAAATGAAAATTTGTTCTTTCAGTGCTGAAGTTATCTGGGTTTTAAATACCAAATATGGTAACTAGCACAGCACAAAACAATACTTACCAGTCATTTTTATTTTGTCACTGAAGAAACTTCAGGTTTGAAGTTTTGTGATGCAGGAAGCTCAAGCTATCTCTTTAACTACTCTACAAGTGTAATATGTATTTTAATATATTCTTTTCTCTGGCTGCTGTAGAAGATTAGAGAAATGAAATATAGATTTCATAGTGCTGCGTAGTGCAGGTTTTTGAAATGACAGTTCCATATGTAACCAAAAAAAACCACATGCCTGAAAATGATAGGAAGATTGTGATTTTCCATAAACACTTGAAAATTTCCCAAAGGCAAATTTTCTGCCTTCATCAAAATGCCCATAAGTCTTTTTTCTAGCGCATGGTACTGTCTATAAAATGCCTCAGCCTTCCAGTGATGCAAATAGAGTACCCCATTTCTAGACTGGGATTTTTTTGCTCTCTTTTACAATTATTTCTTTACTTTGCCAGACTCTTTTCCCACAGTTCTGTTCAGGATGATCAGTTGTTTATTATGACAAGAAGGAGTGATATATTAGGGAAAAAAAAAAAAATATGAACAAAATAAAGATTAAGAATGGGTTTTTAGTAAGACAAGTTTAGAATTGTTATGAGAGTTTGAAAATGAAGATGTGATAATTTGTTTTTCTTGCTGAATTTAGTCATGGGATTGTGTTGAAAAGGATCATTATAAAATATCCAAGCATAACTTTACATTGAAATTGCAAATGTAGCAAGATTCAGAATTGTGATTTGAGTTCATAACATGCTCAGCACTAGTTTTTCACTAGTAATATAGTAGTATTTTTATTAGTGGCCAGGATGAGGGGCAAGCTGAAGGAAGGGAAGGAATCAGATTCCTAAACAGATTTGGACTGTGAGACCAGAACTAGTTGCACACAGGAGTATATTACTCAAGGGAAGCTGCAATTCAGAGCAAGCTCAAGAAATGAGAAACTGTTTTTAATACACATGTACATCTACGTTACACTGAAGAGTCTATGAACTTATGAACTGCACAATATCTCATACAAATACATTTTGTTTTTAATGCAAATGTAAGGAGACCAAAATTGCATAGATTTTTAATGTCCAGGATTCCTTCTGTTACAAGATGAAAATCTGATATCACAAGAGTTGGAAAACTTGCGACAAATTGATTAAAGTGGTAGCTTCATTATCCAGTGAGCTTTTGTCTTTCTGTGCTTTCAAACTTATTTTAAAACAGTTTTCCATACAAGACTGCTTCACTTGAAGTCTGATTTGAGTTAAAACCTGCCAATTTTTAATGTCTTATTTCTAACATCTCTATACAGTTAAAAGTGAAGATTGCCTTGGATTCGGAATAAAACCAGGAGTAAATCTGGTTTAGTTGAAATTTTCTATAAATTAACATCTTAGAATTAAATAAGTAGTACATTTTGCTTTAGATATGCGTAGGATAGGTTTTTTTAAAAAAATCATGATTTATTTTCTGCCTTACTTGTTGAGCATATCTTCAATGACTTTTAGGTGACCTTTTGCTGGAAAAAATTGGAACATACGCAGTGCCTATAAACAGATATAGACATGCACAAATGCACACATAAATTGAAAACATGCTAATGTCAAATGCATCTAATACAACTAGCATCAACATTACTAACTTTTCCCTCTCTTAATTGTTACAGAATAGCTTGCTTAAGTTGATGCTAAGTTCTTCCCAGCTCTTTCTCATTCCTTCTTTTCCATGTTTAGTGAGACATTGTTTAAAGGCAAATAATGACAGGTTTAGATTTATTCCAGAGAAAGCATTGAATTTTGTTTGTTTTTGCTGTTTAATGTACTGCCTATAGTGAAAAATAAGTACTCTGTTATACTTATTTTGCAGAAATTATACATTAAACAAGTTAGAAGACAGTATGTTTAGTTTATTTCTTAGTAAATGTGGTTGCTTTTTACATTAGCAGTTTTAAGTTCTGATCCCATCAGGGGGTTTTATTTTCATTCATTAGTATATTACATTGGTAATACTCGTTCTTGTCTACTGAAAAAAACATATAAAGGTCATATAAACTTGGTCTGTTTGTAAATATTAAACATTTAAAAGCACTTGAAAGAAATCAGAAGATCCTTTTAGTAGTGGTTTGTAAAGGGTCATTTTTCAGGAATATACTTGAAATGAGCATGCTGTGTACTATAGTACCTTTCTTTGTAAACACATAACAAAATGCAACTCCATACAAAGTCAGTGTTACTGAAGAGTGATGCTTCATAAGAGCAGTGATAGTTTTTAGTTGCTTATTCCTACACAATGTAGCTGGTCAGTAGTGTAGATTTGAAGTGAAACTGCAGTGAGAATTGAATTATGAGAGCAGACGGGATCTAGAATCTGTTCAAGACTGGAGATAAAGACAGTTAATTTTGGAACAAGCAGTAAAAATTTGAACTACTTGGGACACTGATTTTATTTTGTCTAAAAGATGGCATTGTTAGGATATAAATTCCTAATGTTATTCCAAAGTGCTTGATTCAGTACTGACATATAGGGAAATCTTCCAAGAACTCAAGGCCAAGCACATCTGTCTTATTAGACATAAACATGCCTTTTTTAATAACCATTTCCACTGACATGCTTTGGGCCTAGTTTTACAAATGTTTTGTTCTTCTTTGTATATTGATCCTTTCTGTCTCTACTAGACATCAAATATTGATTATAACAGTGACCTAACACAAAAGTTTGTGATAGAAGTTTTCCGCCTGTCTCTAGAAAACATGATATGAGGAATGAATTTCTGACAGGTTTCAAAAGACTCCTCAACTTTTTATGGGAGAAAAAAGTTAACTGGTAGGCAAAAGCATATTCTGCTTTCTGGTTGCAAAACTAGCTTGTCTTGTGTGTTGAACTGTGGTCCCCAATTACCCTTAAACCATTGTTGTTGCCTGATTTAATTGTCCAGTGACCTACGCTTGGCTTCTGTTTGTCCTGTCTGCGCTTAATGTTTGGTTTCCATCTATCATGATACTACCTTTCTCTCTAAATGATAAACTCTGCATTTGACTAATAGAAAGGGCTATAAAAATTAACCCAGTTAACTTTTATTAGCTTGTTTTGGTCAACTACAAACAGTGTGTGACAAAATGCACCCCTGACCTGAGCGCCTTCATCATCAATTTCTGCCATGTGATGTGTCTGCCATGTTCCAGATAGGCGTAGCTGATCTCTAAATGCCATTTCAGAAACACAAGAAATAGATGATCTCTCACTCATGGTAAAACACTATGTGGAAGTGTATGAGATATTATTTCCACACTCTCTTCTGCAGATCGCATAGTATAGTTATGGAGGCTAGTACAGTTTCGTGTACAACATGGAAGAATGTTTCCAGGAAAATTTCTGTTTGGATCTGCTGTCCATTCCAGTCTGCAAGAAAAAACTTGCATTCCCATGTACTCTGGTATTCATCTGACCAAAGTCATATACACACATCTAAGCTAGCTGTTTCTGGCAATTGTATGCTCAGACAAAAGTAATGAGTGCAGGTCAGCTCAGTCTGAAGTACCTGTTGAAATACATCAAATGAATAAGACCTGAAAATTGTCTGTAATTATTTGCTAAGGAGATGAATTAGGTTGTCCACTGGAACTGCAGTCTCCAGCATGGACAACTTAAATTAGGCGAGCTAGGTCCTATGCATTAAAGCTTTGTTAGATCTATTAGTAGCATTGCTCAAGGTACTTGTCCACAGTGAAAATCCCTGTAGTCACCTTTTTTTTTTTTAACTTTAATCAAGCTGACTTTTTCAGAACATACTGCATTATGTTCAGTTTAATTGCTTTCCAAATCTAGTCACTGTATTTTAAAATATATAAATTAGAAGTGTGTTCATTTTGCTTTACATATGGGCATTACATTAAAATATATAAATAAATAGATTAGCAGTGCTTTCAGGTGAAGTTGCAAAGTGGGACAGGTATGCAAAGAACTGCCTGTGATCCATGGATCATTAAACTACCTACACATTTTCAACCTAATCTCTGGGCTGTAAAACCTAATCTTGGGGTCTGGATTGTAGTGGCTGCTCTTTCTCATGCTTCAAAATAAGAAGAGACAATTTCCCTTCTACTTATAGGTTAAATCCTTGCTACTGATTCTCTCTGGATGGAATCACTAGAGGCAGGAATTATACTCTGCCAAAATGCAGATAAACTGCCAGCCTGTTCCTTCTTGCACTTCTTTGAGGCAGCACCCGTTGCTGAAAAAAGGACGTGTTGCCTAAATAGTTTTTTCAAGTTTTGGTCTTGGATTATTCTAATATTTGTAAATATAAGTTGAGTGATGGATGTATGTGGTTCTAAAGGCTGAAGGGCAAAGAAAACCGATACTCGTCAAACAGATTTTAATGACATCCACAAAATCATTCTATTTGTTCCTTCTGAAGAAGCAACTAAAAACATCCAAAATGAGGCATTTAAGCAAATGGTGGTTACTGCATCAGTAGAAATAAATTCATAGCACATTAACAGAAAATAAAAATATGATGGATGCAAGTTGGAATTGCAGATTTCAGAAATTTTAGAATTTTCATGTTAAAATTATTCCCAAACAAATCTGAAAAATACTGTACAGGTGAATGGATATTACGCAATTTAATGATTTTTATCTACTCTAGATTTCTTAAACATTTTGTAGCCTGTTCTGCAGTGAACTCATGCATTAATCTGCTAGCTTACACTGTTCAGGAAAATCATGGAGCTTGCAAATCCAAGGCTGTTTTAACCTGTCTCAGAAAGAGTAGATTATGTTTTATTTCTGCTGAACAGGTAAACTTAAGTAATTTTTAGTATTTGGTGGAGTCTTCAGCTACAGATCTGTATATGCATGTGCAAAATTGGCTTGGTGTTTCTAAGGCTTTGTTTCAGTGTCCCAGCATTAATGCATAGAAGAACTCACTTTGCTCACTGAATAAGGTTATCTTCTCATTCTCCTCCCCTCCCCCTGCACTACCAAAGTCTGTAGGCTGATGGCATCTTTCCAGAGAGTGATGAACAGGTCAGATCAGCAACCAACTTTTTATCCATTGACATACAGACTGACTGATGGAAACTTCTAACAGCCTTAAGACTTTAAGCCTCAGTACAAGAGTTTACATCAGACCCTTCACAGAAGGGGAAAGCTGTTTAATCCCAGAAACTGTTAAAACTTCCCACAAGACAAAATAAACTACTGTGGTATAGGGTTTGTGTATTCTATTTATTATTTCTAAACAATTCAGTATGAAAGATAATAAACTTAGATCTCTGTGTGTTTTTTCTGTTTAATCTGGTATTGGTACTTGAGTGATTTGTCTCAGATGGCAAGACTTTATTCTTTGCCACTCAGCTTTCCAAGTGAGTGCCTTCAGTTTTCAGGTAGTACTGGGAATCTTGCTCCCATGTTTAATTGCAAAGGATGGTGTTTTGAAAGTTGAGTAATACTGTGTTACAAGTTCAATTTTCAGCTATCACTTAGCTTTAAAGCAAAATCGTAACCTTTTTTGTATCATTACATTACTACAAATTCCAGTATGAGATTTCAGATCTATGAGAATTCAAATGAATTATTGTACAGTCCTATCTGTGATATCTCTGAAGCCAAAGCATGAACCTGCTTCAGTAGCATCCATTGCCTGCTTCTAGTAACAGATGTAACAGTTATCTTGCATCTTGTTCACCAGTCTGCAGCTGGACCCAGACCTAGTGAGCATGGTTCTCTTCTAAAAACTAGGAGTTTTCAGCCATTTTTATATAGCGTGCTACTCTGGGGAATAGATACAAACGTGACAGTTTCCTGCAGGACACTGTCATCAGCACAGGATGGTATTTTCTAGAATTTCATTAGAAGACAGTGGCATACTTTAGGGAGTTTGTCAATAAATTCAGATTGCTCATATTTTTAAAGCCAATGAATATGTGTAATTTAGAGCAACTTTTCACACCTTCACTGAAAACTTTTATTTCTCATTATTAGCTACCCACATTTTCAAAAATGACAGGGAATCAAACCCTTCTCTTAAACCCGCTCTACATCATTTGCATTATAAGCTTAATACGTAATAGTATGTAATTATCTGAAATCTAAGTAGGCATACATCACCATTTAAAGATGTATTTAACAGAACTGTCCAATTCTTGACATCTTAATTCTCACTCTAAAGAAATAAAAATATGTCTTAGATAAAGAATTTGCTGTCCACTTTTAAAGCTTTTTGTTTGTTCATTTTCACTCAGCATAGGCCTCATTTACCACAGGATTTGTGCAGGATCCTTCTGGAGTGCCTCAGAGTTGTTAAGTGACAATCTAAAAGCCGATTTAGGATTAGCTAGCTTAACCAGGTGAACTGAGGGTTTCACTTTGATTGGGTAGAAAAGCCGTAGCTGTGCTTGGAGGTCCATATTGTGATACTGAAGGGCTTTATCAACATCCTGAGAGGAGTGCATTCAGAATAGGTGATGATGCGAATCTCACTAATCAGTGAAGGATTATCTGAGGCTCAAAGCAATACTGCTTCTAATTCCTTCTTCATGACGCTGTTCATGCACTGCAAAATGATCCAGTGCAACAGCAGAAGTATAAATATTAGATGAGGCTCTTCAATATCTTAATTAGTGCATTTGAAGGGAACAGTTCTTGGACAAACCCAGAAATGTAGCAGAAATTTGAGGTGATTTCAGACGTAGAGTGACTGATGCCATTCACTGTATATATCACTTTACTAATTTTAAAATCAGAGGCAGCATCAATTCTGATGCCAAATTTTTGAGAGGTTGTACTATTTATATTTTTCCCCTTTCCACAGCCCTTCCCAGCCCCCCCCCCCCCCAATCAACGTGCTTAAGGTGATTCTGCATAACACTTTCCTCTTATTGAAATATGTGACATTCTCAATTGCTGGTCTGCTCCTGTGGCCTAGGAGCATGCTTGGAACCTGCACAGTCATTTACTATCATTTTCCACATACATGTCTTTCAGCAGAAAATAACAGGGAGAAAATTCACTGAATGCAGAACACACATTTTCTTTCTTTTTTCTTTCACTGATGTACTTAACAGAGTAAATGGTATGAAACATGGAACTGACAACAAAACAAGATTACCATTTCCTACTACAATCTATTGAAATTTTATGCTTGCCATTATAGTAAATGATAGTTTTTTTCTGAATTGGAAAAGTTATATATGTATTTTAATGAAGTATGTGTTGGTAAAACAAGAGCTTTCCTAGCTTTCTTCACTACACACATTGTCAAAATGACAGAACAAGATATCTTTAATTCCTAACATCTAATTAGGTTCAGTATCTACAAGACCACCAACAGAGTAAGGGATCGCTTCCCGGCATTTCTTGTACTTTTATGTTCTTTATTCTCCCTGGGATGTTACCATCCTCACATTAGTCTTCTGGCCTGTGAGAAAAGCATTCACAAGTAATTGACATCTCTTAAAATATGTTGTTTCTTAGACTCTTTCTTTCCACCCTGTAATTTCAAATACTATATATAGGAAAGATAGGCTATGAAGAAAACCCCAGATTTGAGGAATTCAGGCCTCTGAGAAATACAAATAGAGTTTTTAGCCTTGAAGACTAGGATTGTTAATGGGATATCTCTGTGTAATAATTTTTTCAAATGAACAGTTCAAGGGTTTTCATCATACAGATTTTTAGTTGAATTCAATTTAAATGAAACTTCTAAATATATATTTATATGTATATGTGTGTGTGTGTGTGTGTGTGTATTATTTTTTTTGCCAGAAGCGTCATTACTTATTATCAGAAATATCTATTTAAAGTTTGGAGAAAATAAAAATGAGAACTGTTTCTTGTAAAGGGTGTTCTTTTAATTGCATGGTTGTATTGTGTTCAGTATGCATATTTTTGTTCAACATGTGAAGTACATGCTTTCAAGTGGGCTTCCAATAGTTCTATCAAAAGCAATAAAGTAAACATCTTAGAAACCAAGTAATGTATTTCATTTTAATACTGTTTTTAAAACTAGATAGCAAGGTTTTATCTCCTACTTTCTATGATACCAGGAGAGCATACATCCAGGTAGATTTCACATATTGTGTCAGAGGGCTTCCATTTCTATCACTCCTTAATGATGAATGGGGTGGTTCTTCTAAACAAATAAGCACTTCAGAGAGTTACCCTTGACAGGGCTGTTAATCCTGGGAGTCTGCCTTATCGTTGTAGATTTCAAGGGCTGAAGCTGTACAGTATCCCTGTACTGCCTGTCTCTTACGCTGCCTGTCTGGCTGAAAGCTGGGACACTGCTATTTCACTTCTTGCATGGAAGACTATGCTCAGGGCTTCTGTTCTGGTGTGCCTGCAGATAGAGGGGCTTATCATCTTAGTAGGCACTGGCCCTCTTAATATCTAGCTGAATTTCTCATTCAGATGGATGTGTTATGATCAGCCTGCTTTCAGTGGTGTGTTTCCTTTGCAGTCTTTCTTCTCTGAATGCAATGAATTTTGGACTATAATACATAGCTTTCCTTGAGTATTATGAGACGTCAAGGCAAGTCAGATCACACTATTTGTTCACAAAAATATTAAAGATATGGCCCTTCAGCACAGTAGAACAAAACTGACAATTTTGAAGAAATGAAAAAAAAATCTGTCTCATGATTTTGCATACCTGGCAGCAGTAATGGTACTTAATATCACCCTCCAATCTAAAAGCATTTCAAAAGAAAAAGCTTATGGTGTTATTTTGGTGATTAATGGTTTAATCTGGACCTATTTTTGTATGATTGAAAACCAGTATCCAGTAACCTTTCAAATATCTTTCATCCTTTTTTTTCCGTCACCTCCCAAATCTCTTCCACACCACCTGCCATGGGAAGTTTGGAACCCCACCAGGATCATTTGGAAAGAACAAGTGGATATTTTTTTCTGTTCTGTCAGGCTTCTTATGCCTTGGAAGGCTGAGAACAGGCATATGACATCAGCTGCTGTTTGAAAATCAAAGCATAATATGTTTTCAGTTTATAAAATATTCAAGAGCACAGACTAACTTTAAGGAATTTGTTACACTGCTTGATATCCAGAGCTGTTTGCCCCTTTTATCTCTGTTACTTCCCCCCCCCATTCCACTCTCTCCATTCTTTTCCTCTTAAGGATAGAATGCAAAGAAAATGTAAATTTTTATGCCTTGGGCCTTGGAAAGATAGGAAGGAAAAAGATAATGCCAAAAAATAAATAAGGGAGATGGGGTGAATAGTGGGTCTCTTTTGATGCGACACCAGTAATTGCATTCACTAGTTCCATTGCTTTTCCATCAAAAGATCCCTAATGTAAGGTACTGACTTTGTAAAGGCTTTTCTGAACACTGGGAATGAAAGCAGGCATTTATACTGCACTAACTTTCATTCTAGGTTCTCAAAGCTCTGCATGAATATGAATTGTCATAGCTACCATGTGAGATAGATGTTTTAACACCCACTTTACTGATAGGTTGCTGTGAGGTGCAAATGGTTAAGAAACCCAAGGATGCTGGAGGGCATTCCAGGAATACTGAAAAGAAAATGAATGTTTGGGTCTGATCTTCAGCAGCTGTTTTCTTTAAGGGCAGGGAAAGCTCTGCACACATAGCTCATAGAAAATATGCATGCCATCACCCTCAGCTGCAAGCACTGAAAAAGGCAAAACCTGTTAGATGTAAAAGGTGAAATTTTCACTGAAGAGGAACAATTTGAATTAGGCAGAGCTGAGCTTTTCTTTACATGTTTATTTCTACTTAGTCCTGTTGTGAGCTAAGCTGAAAAAGACTGTATTTTATTTGCGTGGTTTTGATAGTGACAAAACCAGTATGAAGGAAGACCTTTTTCCTTCTGTACTCTAGCTTCATAATCCTGCATCACAGTGTGCTCCCCCCACGGTTGTACCGTGTGGAGAAAACAGGATATAAACCAAGTTGATGAAATGATCCTGATTGTTTCAAATCCTGAGGATTTCTTAGATGAGAATCGGGGAGACAGAAGAGTGAGTTATGAGTATTTTGGATTTTAAAACCTAGTTAATTTTATTGACCTGGATTATAGCAGATGCGTCAAACAGAAGTTACTAGAGGGTTGGGGGTAAACTGCACTGGAGTGGTGTTGCTACTTGCGGATATATGTCGAAAGTGCTTTCAAAATCAGAAGCATTTGACTGTTTTGATTCTGTTAGTCCACAGTAAGCCTGTACAGGTTCAATTGCAGTGGAAGTTTGTTGCTGATTCAGATCTTGAAACTTCACTTATAAAACCTTTCTAAACTTGACAGTGTAATGACATAAAGACATCAGCATTTGGAATTTGTTGTATACTGCTGTCAATGACAACAACAAAATCACACGAAGAAGCAGGATTTTAAGAGAGACTTTTTCTGTAAATGCTTTTCAATTGAGAGATGTGTTTCCTCTTTCTAGTCTTGTGGAAGGGTAACATGCAGTTGTGAGTTTGCTGTGCTAAACATTGTTTTCTGTATCATATCTCAGTTGGCTTTATAGCTCTTTATCTTATGGCTAAACAAACACTTCAATATTTGCTATATCCCTGACATAATGTTTCTAAAACCTATAAATCAAATGAAAAACTGCAATTTAGACCCAAAGTAGTTTTTTGGTTAGGAGGATTCTATTTGCTTTCAACAGATACGTACCAATAGAGAAGCAAATACACCTCTCTTAATTGCTCTTATTTTGTCTTCATAGATCTATTGATTAGGACATTTATCTAAAGAATAAGCAACAAAGTCTTGGACAGTGTTATCAAATGTGATGTAACCATGGCATACAGAGATTTAGTCACATGTTTCCCTAACTTTGTTATCTAGAAAACCACATCATTTTCTGCTTAATTCTAGTCTTAGCTCTGCAGTAGTTAACATTCTTTATTTTATAATAGGTTAAATGTGACTTATTTTGATCTGTTTAGTGTTTTTTCTGAATTGATTGGGACAGGTGATGTTACTTAACTGTCATTTAGTCATTTGAAACTTGTGGGAAAACATTATATTGACTGAATTTTATTGTAGGATGAGTATATAAAATTGATTTTGAGTGATATGAGATTAATGCTCTCCATGTAGTACTCTTTATTATAAATACTCTGTATTTTTTCTATCTAACATGCAGAAAATGCTTTTTCTTTTTTTTAATTTTGTGTGTTTTTTTTTAAACCAAAGGCTTGATCTGTAGTTAGAGTAGGCAGAATGGTAAGCCATCACATCTGGTCTTTGAAAGCTCCAGGGTCTGCTATAGCTCCTGCTGAAGTCACTGGGAGTTTTGCCATAGATTTCAATAGGACTGGGAGGAGAGCCTGTATTTATCGTAGACTGAGATATACTGAAGCTTTGTTCACAGTGAATTAGAAGGACGGGTCTGAATTGTTTCAGAGGTTTATTATGTGCAGGCTGTAATTCCAGAGATCCTTTGTTTACAAGAGGAAAAATTCCACATTCCTTTTACACTCAGAATTTCCACTGAAGTCAATGAAATCTTTGCTTGAGGAGGAGTAAACACTTTTGAACAAAGAAAACTATTCAGTGAAAAACAAGTACATTACTGAAGTGCTTACTGGCCGTGTTCCTGTATTTTCTGTTGTTAAATATGAAGAATTATCAATGTAATGTTAGTAAGCCTCAGTTTCTTATGTTCACTTACTGAATCTCATTTGTAGTGACTGAGCACTATTGTCTTTCTCATGCAGAATCTCTAAGTGAAAAGAAAAAGCAGAAAAACCTATTTAAATGGATTGTCAGACAAATCTTGAATGATCAAAAAGATGCTATGTTGCCCTTGTTTCATTTCTTGTTCCTTTTCACTGAGAATCTGATCCATGATGTACCTGCAAATTTGCCCACATCAGGATCTGAGATTCTGAACAGTGAGGACTTTGGGGATTTTTTTTTCTCTTCAAATACCCAAGTCAGACGTAGCTTGGTCCTAAACACTTTCCTTGTATTAATGTACTGAACCCTTCGTGTTTGAACATTCGTATCATCATAGATCAACTGCTTAATAGTCTTCCAGGATTAATTCTGTGTGACACGTGCTGAGTCCTGTAATATTGGGCAACCAAAAATGATCAATCAAAATGTGAGGGTTATTGGCTAACTTTCTGCTGAAAAAGAAAATGAAAATAGATGCCTTATATGAGGCAGTCTAGAAATAGACATTAATCTATCTTGCCTACTAACCCTAAATGTTTAGAGGAAGTGTAAAACCACAACTTGCCCCATAAATATGTAATAGCATTCTGAGTATCTTTTTGGTCAGGGGGCTTAAAAGCACTGATCCCTCTGTGTCTTTGCCCTGCAATGGGAGCCAGTGAAATTCTGCAGCAAAAGTAATGCAGTAGGGATCTCCACAGGAGGTGAGAAGTTGGATGGAATTATTCCCATGTGTTTCAGGCTGTTTCTCAAGCTTACTGGTACGATGAACAGCAGAAATGATGTTCCTAAGAGACACATAAGGCAAAAGCAAGTGCTTAGAATTTGCAGAGAAGCACTGTTTAAAAAAAACAGAAGAAAAAAAAGAAAAAAAACTGAAAAAGTAATTTCAAATTGGAAATGATATACTGCACATTGAGAACAAGAGATGCTAAGAAAACAAAAGGCTTAATATGAAATACATTAATTTTTCCACAGTCTGTATTATTCTATGTCAAATATACTGGGAACACAAATCTGCATCTGCATTGATTGGATGAATTTCAAAGACCTTTTACCTGCTCTCTGTTTGTGTTGCCTCGTATCTTTATGACATGGAATGAACTGCTTGGCGCCACGTTGCTGTTATCCATTAACCGTTCCTGTTTTCCTAATCATCTTAGACTCCATCTTTCTCTGTCCTATCTGTTATTGTCTTCTGCAAAGTGATGTGATGTTCGTGTAGCCTGTTCTGGTTTGCATGACATGATTTGTGTTTCTTCCTACAAGGGTTTCTCTACTGAACCCTGTACATTATCTTCCCTCAGCCCCCCCTCCTCTGTAACCAGGAGAAGAGGGTCATACATCTGTAAAATGACAGCACTTATGAAAAATGGGAGCTTGGTACACATGGCTCTCATCAGACACAGACTCATCTTCCATGCCACAGACACTACTTGTTTCCTTGCAATGCAGACTTGAGCTAGAAACACAGGAAACACCTAATAAATTGCTTGACCTATCAAATTAACAAGTCATCAAGAAACTATTTGGGTAATCAATGAGCAAAGCAGAGTTGTTTGCTTTCTGGAAGAACAAGAAAAATTCATGGAGATGTAGCCATTTCTTTTCTTCATCTGTGTTCTATGATTAGCATTTAACTGGCTTGTAAGTTTGCTGCAGTACATGGAAAAATGTGAGAAATCTATTCTTAGAAGAACTCTTAAAATTAAAGATGAGCATGGCTTAGAGCTTATGGCAGAAGTACAGAAATCAAGGAAACTCAGATACATAACACCTTAACAGTTACATAACTGTTTCTGGTGAAGATGTTTATAGTGCTGATTGTAATAACAAGTACACGACGGAAATTAAATTTTCTGTTTTTAATGAGTGCAAGTTGAAATCTCAGTGTAGTTCTTAATCTCACAGCCTAGCAGAAGAACTCCAAAGTGTAAAATTTTGCAGTCCACATCTAAAGCATGTACTTAAAATGAGTAATTAGCAGTATATCAAGAAACATCTGTTTTCTTCTTCTGTCTGGTGTAGCCTTAAATGCAAAAGTATGCAGGCTCTTAATTCTGGTTAGAAAAGTCAGATGCCTAGGGCTGCTGAAAATTAAGTCTTGGTGATGGCTGTGAAGGCAACTGCCAAGGATGGTGTTGGAGCACATACACCACTGCTGGCCTAAGGCAGAGAGGAGCTGTGAAGTGAGATCAAGAGATAAAAACATGAGATAGACTGGAAACTTGTGATCGTTGAAGTTATATCAGTTATGTACAGGAGAGCTTGTATTGACAAACGTGCTAAAGCAGAAGTCATTTTGTAAGCTTAATAGTAGACATCTTCTTGAGTGCTTTCCCAATTATGTTATTTGGGAATTTAAATAAGAATAGTAATCTTGCTACTACTATGCCATCCTCTTGCGCTTCTTGGATATTTCTGTGGAGTTGAACTTCTTGTTATAATAGTGGTCTTTTAGCAAGTCTCTGTTACATCTGCAGAGTTACTAAGAGATTGAGTATCATTGCAACTGATCATTTACTTCAAGCATAATTTGGTTTTCTGTATTAAATAAAAAGTCACAAAGTTGAAATCTTGCTGATATGGAAACGGTGCTCTGTAGATTATTGTGTTCTTATCTAGGGATATAATTTTCCTTCTATTGCCCCTCTGTCAGTGACTATTTGGAAAAATTGCTGATGAGGATAATGCAGGAATCTTTCTGACAAAGTTATACATTGACATTGCTATGCTTGGAATTATATGCACTTTTTTCTGTCCAAACTCTGTTCCAGCTCTGTAGTCCCAGGTCAGCAAGGTATTCAAGCACATGGACTTCCATCGTTTTTCTTATGTTTTAAGTCTGAGCACATGCTGAAACAGTCTCCCAGTATCAAAAACAGACGATAGGGTCCCTGTTCCTCTGTCTTTATGTAAATTGTGGTCAAACACAAGAAATTATACCTCATATAATGCTTACAATAATAAAATGTGGTCAGAATGATGACTGTGAAACTTGACAGTAAATTCCAGTTGTGATACAAGCTTGGGTTGCACTGGTGCTTGTTTACAAATGTCTAAGCTTCTATGTACACCAAAGTCAGTGACTCATGGCCTCATCTTACATATGCTGAGCAAAAAAATGCCTCACAAAAGTGCTAAAAGACTTCTGCCACCACCCTCAAACTCCAACTGAAAGACACTACAACTTCTGCGGTTTCAGAGCATGTACAATCATAAGCAAGATTTGACTATCCTCTTTCAACTGTTATTTTCCTCCTTTTTAAAATCCAGAGAATGGTTTGATATATAACTAGTGTATTCCTTAACAGAAGACCAAAACAATTCCTATATTTGCACTCCAAAAACTTCCTTAGCTTAGAAACATACCTACCAGGCTCTGTTTATAACAGTAGTAGTAGTGCTTTGTTTATTCATAATTTCATATTTCAGAAAGACAAATGGCTCTAGATGAACATCATCCAGTTTGTTCACAAAAATCTCACTCATATCCAGGTGTTATTTGTAACAGCAAAAGCTCAGTTTAACAGTGTAAACCTGCTCAGAGAGCAATGAATATGTTAGTTTGAACTTAGTTTTACTTAATAGTAACTGTAATAATAGCCAGTTGTTTTGCATTTTGCGTTACATCATCATTTTGCTACATTTGATGCTGTGGTATGTTACTCTTCAGTTCATGGGAGTTTGTGTATTTCTCAAGTCAATCCCTGGCTTCACAGATGTTTGTTTTAAAAGACTTCTTTAGCAGTATAAATTATAGCAGATTAAATTGCTCATTTAAGGGCATGACAAAGTGACTCTCAGAGCATGCTCTGGTATGTGAAGCAAACAGAGTAAGTGCAAAAAAGTAGTATGGGTCTCTATGAAAAAAAAAATCCTCTTCCTATGTTTGAGAAAGGGACTCTGTCATACAAAAGTTATGCCTCCTGCTAAAGTAGTTGAACCAGCTGCATCCCATGTGCTGAAAACACTCTTGTCTCTTATTTCTCCTGTTCAATTATTGTGTCTATAAATTGCAGTGGGCCACCTGTGCAATGCACTCATCCAGAATAGCCCCAGAGGAAGCATTAACATATCAAGGCTCATAAAGCACAAATCCTTAAATGTAAAAACTGACACTTTCATCCTACTCCAGCCTACATCTATATAGACATTAAAACAGAAAGGCCTAAAGAATATTTTACTGTGCAATTGCAGGGCCCTGCTCTCCTCCTGCTGAGGTCAGCAGCAGAACTCTTCGTTTTTAGTTGGGAACAGGGTCAAACCGTAAAAAGCATGAATTCTGGTTACATATCTTAGAAACTTATGCTGACAATCTATCAAATTTGATGTCCCTATAAAATTTTGAAAAAAAAAAACAACAAAGGAAGACTTCTGTTCTTTACATTAGCTGTATTTTTTGTGTTATTTTCAGACTTAGAAGACTCACATCTCTCTGGGAAAGAGCCTTACAGGTTTGAACTGGTGTGAAGGTCTTCAAACTAACAAAGCAAGGGTATGCTTCTTCAAGCTCTAGCACTCCCCCTTCAGAAAAGATTAAGAACAAATATTCTTGTCTCAGTACATCAAGGGTAAACCAGCAGATACGGAGACTGATTTTTCCACCTTTGGGCAGAGCCGTGGGCCAAAGTGCATGTAAAGATAACGGTTTTTCAGTTACTGAAATCTCCAGCAAATATACCTCTTAAGAGGGAGAGGTCAAGACAGGACTAACCAATTTCAATCACTCAATTTGAATGATTTGTGAACAACATTACTAAGAATAGAAACTCTCTGGAGAAGTAATCATTCTCCATAGTTTTTCAAAAATATTATTTTTTCTAATTTTCTTTAACTTTCCTTACATATATATCTGCAGTGCAGTCAAAATACAATTAATCAGAAAATAATGGTAATAACTGTACTATAAGGTCTGCATTTCTAGGGTGTAGGAATAGATTGGTAAGTCATTCTGCTCAACTCCATTCCCACCTCTAAATTTATGCATGCTTTGCTCAAACTGTGGTTGCGTATTCTCAAGCATCTCTTAGGAGAAGACATGCAAGTGTTGTGCTCTGAGGGAAATGGGTTTGGGAACAGAAGCTGCACCTCATTATTATGTTTATGGAAGGAAGAAATCAGAGAAGGTGTCTCGGAAATGGGTAATGTGGGTCTTCAGAAATAAAAGAAGGTGCTTGCTAATAGCAAATAACTTTCTGGGGAGCTGACCTTAAGGAAGCATGCACAAGAACATGAACCAGGTTAGGATTCTGTCTAAACCAGTTGCACAGCTCTGATCTCAGAACTATCGGTAATTCAGAATTACATCTTTCACTGACAATGTATTCATATTTCCATATTTTGTAAATTTACCAGTGTATTAGAGAGGCTGACTGTTATCCTTAACATTTTATAAACAACTCTGTCCTTCATTTCCTTGTAATATAACTCTTTATCTAAAGAAAAAAAAAAAAAAAAAAAAACAGAAGAAAGAAGAAAAAAAAGAAAAGAAAAAATTAATTCCCTAGCACCCACTCCAAGACAGTTCCTAGCATATCCATATACTGCAGAACTTTTCTTCTCTGCAGCACAATTACACCCCTGACCTTACATTCCCTAGTGTTAAAGAAACGCCAAATTGCTGCCAGCACTTCATTATTTATATGTATTGGTCCTGTGAGATTTTAATTTTTTCTGGCTATCCACATCCTTCTTTTTATTTCCTGTTTACTACATCATACAACATTCTGTGATATCTGGTGCTCTTGGAGTAGGATATGCTTTTATCAAAGATTGTTATTTAGATTTAAAGATGATTTATTTACTCAAAAATTGGACCTTGAATTTTAAATAGTTTGAATTAATCAGGAAAGGAGAAAAAAGTAAACTCTAATAGTATTATGGTTTTGTGGTCTGGAATCCAAATCCAGTGCACATGTGCTCAACATTACTCACATGAGTAACTTCTGTCTTCAGTGCATTATCAAATCCTTACTTTTCAAACGCATCTTCCTAACGGCAAATAGAAAACTTTCCCCAGTTAGATACATTTTTGCTGAAGACTTCAATGCATATTGTTGCATCTTCTGTTAAATCAAGCCTACATGAGTAATGTGTACAATGATGATGACCTTTGTACTTAACTCAAAGAACAAAATAAAATGAAGGGAAAAAAGTCATTTTCTTCACCTAACGTATTAATCCTTTTATTTGCTTCATGGTTTAAAAAAAGTGTCCTCAACTGCTGATGTTAGCAGTAGTTCTGTTATTAATTTAGTGAATAAGATAGAATTACTTTAGCTTCTGAAAAGAAATGCTTCTAAGACAATGTTCACATCCATGTTTTTGTGATCATTCTAGATTCCACTCTTTGTATTCATACTTCTGTATATTCTTCATGGAATCTTGCAGCTTGCTCTGTTTGCTTTTTTCACTGCTTAGTTCCTCTTTCAGTGTTTCATCTACTTAAGAAGAATGTTTACAATCGAGTAAGATTTGGAAATTATAATAGCATTCAAATGCTACCTGGAAACAAACCATGTAATATCCTACGATCTTTACTAGAACGTGAGGTGAGGATAAATTGTTGATCATTATCTATTCTGGATCTAAAACTTTTTCATCTATTTGCATTATTTGTAACCACATGAGACTATCAGTGTGTGAGCAGACAAGGCAGTAAAACATCATCTGGGTAGCTCAGGCCTATAAAAAGCTTAAACCAATGGTAGTTCAGCCTAGATGTCAACATGAAGGCATTGCTGTCTATGGAGAGCTTTACAGCAGAGCAGTTTTCCTGCTGATACACCTCACTTCTTTTCTACGTTCTTCATCTCCCTATTTTTCATAACTATGAGAGTAACCATTGACTTGCGTCGCTGGCTTATGAGTGGTAAAAGTAGAGCTTGAAATTACCAGTACAAAGAGATCAATGAAATTATGCTTCTCTCTCTAGGGTATTTGTCTTGTTGAGTTGATAGGTGTCAATTTGCTATATTAGTAAAAACCTAGTTTGAGTCTCTGAAATCAGGTTTGGAAGAGAAGAATTGCCTTCCCTTAACTAGAAAAGTATATATTATGTCTGATAATATCTTGATCGTATTTGCAAATATTTAATGCTGAACTAAGCAAAATATCTTGACTACCAATTTAAATACATTCCACACATAATTTGCAAAACATTTGTACTCACCATGATCAAACTTGCAAATGTTTGATTATTCTAAAGTTAGAATCATTTTTTTTCACAGATAATTAGAACTCAGAACAGACAAAACTCTTTTAAATGCTAAACATATTGCATGGAAATCAGTGTAAAACTACTAACAATATGATGACAGTCAAGTTCCATGAGATCCTCTGTAGACAGCTACAGATGGAAAGGTTGAACACATGGCAGAAAGATGCATGATATGAATAAGTATTTTTAAGGGGAAAGGTGTAAAAAGTATTTGTATCTGTTTTATAGCAAAAAAAAATCCCAGAGAAACAGTAAGCCATATTCTCATTTCTGGTATTTGTTCTGTTCATTAAATCTCTTTTTTTTTTGAAGTCTTTTCTGGGAATAAATACCAGAGGGTGGGTGGACAATGTCAAAGTGACCTCAGTGATTGCATCTTAACTGCAACTGCTTTCAAGCAAGCAGTTGCCATATATATATATATATGGATATAACCCATGTACGCTGTGCACACGTTTCAGATGTTGGGTATTTGAAACCTGGATACAATTCTAAAATTGATAAGATTTCAGACTGATTTCAAGAGACCTTGAGTGAAATGCTTTTAGAGTTGTGGGGCTCTTTTGACATAAAAGTAAAATGGAGCAATTTAATCCTTATCTTGTCAAAAATCAATGCAGATGAGCACTACAAATACAGTCTTATCTACTCCAGTGAACTGATAATTTGAAGGTGAAGTCAAGCCAGGATGGAGGCAAAAGATCTTTGAATTGGGAGAAGTCAAAACTCAGTTGTAAAAGACTTACAGCCAAGCCAAATAAACAGAAGCCCTGAAATCTGATTAATTTGTGAGATGCTTACTGAGATTCTGAAGTTATCTAAGAAGTAATTAAATCTTCAGTTAATACCATGACCTAAGTTCAGATTCAGATTTTTACTATTCACAAAGCTTTTTGGGTCATCTTAAGCTTGGGCTATGACCCAGCCCTACTTAACACATTTCAGAGCCCTTCAGTTCTTTCTAATAGATTTTTCTGTATGCTATTTTAACAGGTTTATAATTCCACTTTTCCTTAGAAGTGAGAGAATATTTTCTATTTTCTCTATTTTAATTAAATAGTATACGCAGTATATATTGTTTATTTGTCCTATAATTATTGCAATTTTCTGCTTTTTAGTGTGTTTCAGGTGGCACTGAACTGTCATTCTCATTGCCCTGGGAATACTGCTATGGGCTAGTAAGAAGTTTGTCCTTTGGAAGATTTAAGAAAATAGTTACATTTCTTCATAAGACATAAACACTGAGCTGTCCCTCTGTGACCTCTAACTGCTCTTGATTACACATCTGAATTAAGATGAAATTTGAGATAGAAATCTTCTTTTGTGGCACAGTGCACCTGCCATTTCCATCACACAGCAGCATCTCGACAGCAAGCAGTATATTTGTCTGAGAGATTGAGTAGTGGCACCATTGGTTTTACATTCAGCTACTTTAAGTCAAGCAGTGGAGTGATTTTTTTCCCCTCTGAACTGACTAATGCTATGCTTAGAAAAAAAATTCCTTTAGTATTTATTTTCTTCTGTTCTGCCTGCAGTAGACTTCACATTCTGATTGTTTCTATTTGTGATTTGCAGATTTTATAAAATCAGATTTTTAGAAACACATTTCTGGTTTCCCATTACAATGCCTGAGAGGTAGACTCCTATTTGACTTATTTTATTTTATTTGACCTTGCAGTTACTGAATACTGGAATAACTACCAGTGAGTTTAAATTACATTCACATAGTAGACATATAAAGCATCAATATTTCAGAGAATCCAAAGAACACCATTCCACAGATTAGACAATACAAGATTCAAAGAGGAATCTCAGAAACACATCTTATCTGTCTTCTATTGGAATCTGATGGACTATTCACAAATCTAAAACTTGCCCATTTGTGGCACCAGTCTTAAAATTTGCAATATCTGATCTTCCATCAAGGTACAGAATTTACTACAGTATCACACAAGAGAATGCATACCTAAGGACCACTAATATGCTTTTCTGTAGATTACATAATAGAAAGACAAGACTTAATAGAGCCTCTTTTATATATACACTAAATGTATGCTTTTCAGCATATTGATTTTGGAAAAAAAAATAGAAAAATATCAGTTCAGTAACTTTTCTACTGTAACTCTCTACTTCCACTATACCAAGCAACATACCTCAGCTCTTATGCAACTAGAAGGATTATTTACTTTTATTTAAAAATGTTAAAAGGTAAACCTGATAAATGCAGAGATAAATACAACATCCGTGTTAGCATTAAAAACAGCCTAACTAGTATTTACACAAAGAATTGTAAACATTTCTCATTTATACAGGCATAAATGTGATCTATACTCAGTACTAATAGTCTTTACTTGGTAAGAATGACAAAGATGCTGTCTAGATGGAACTCCTATTTGTATGAAATGATAAGGTAGTATTTGCATCTTCATCAGTTCTTAGCTAACCCGAGCTTCAGATGCTATCTGCTGTGTGGCTGCTTTAGTTAAATGATCACCTGCCCATTTAGGCATGGAGTTCACCCTTTTTAGTCAGAAGGGGTCCCACTGTGACTGCACATTCACTAGGAATTCTTCAGATAGGAAAATAGATAACACAGATGGTTCAATTTTCTTATGAATGTGAGTTACAATAGAAACTAAACAATGCTTTAAGTATATAAATGTATATACTGCTTAAAGAAAAGAAAGCTCCCTGTTAAGCATGGAGAAATTGAAAGAAATAGCCAAGGACCACTTTAAAAGAAAGGAAAATTTAAGTGTTTTTTAGCTTTTTATTTTCTATTCACTGCTTGTAATAACTTTTTTACTATATTCAGAGATCTCTGATGGAGTCTTCCTACGTAAGGTCAGATTGAAGTGGTTTACAATCATTTTTCAAACCTTTTCTGGCTTTAGTCATGAGAAAGCAATGTTTCGGATGACAAGAAACTATTTAGGAGAAGATATTATTTTGTTGATAACCTCTAATATGACAGCAAGCCAAAAATATCTATGTTTTACGTAGTAACATTATCTTATATTTGGTCACAAAATACACTACTGAGTCTGTATTTTGTGTATTTACACTGTCTTCAATACAGAGACAGAGATTTGGACTTTAACTTGTACTCCTGCTTTTTTTACAGGAGAAAAAAAACACATGGTAAGAGTATTGAAAACAGTGATCACTGTAAGTGCAAGAAACTTTTCCAATCTTCCTACACAGGCTTTGGGCAAGAAAAGAAATAAGTAAAACCGTAGAAACTGGATTGTCTCTGTTTTTAGCACGAACACTTGACTAAGATTAAGGTTTGATACCACTGAAGTTTTTAAGGATTATGTTTTTTCACATTAGTAGCATGCTGAACTGTGTCATAATATAGTGTTATGTTCTAATTTTTTTTCAGTGATCTCATTAGAAATATCTCAGTTTAGCTGTGTGAAAAGCAGTGAAAGATCCCTGGCAAGCTTCAAATCTAACCTATTCATGTAGAATCTGCCTGTTTTAGATACAGTAAATTTTCCTCCTGGCCCTCAGAAGGACTGAAAAAATTTTCAGGAACATTAGCAGGCCCATCTCCAGAGACAGAAAATATAAAATTGAGAGGTTTAAGAAGCCTGAGTATCACAACTCTTTCAAACAGTGTGAGGAAATAAGAGGAAAAGTTCTGATCTTAAATGGATATTCATCTTCAGGGAGAAGTTGATCCTGAAACGGCAGAAAGATAGAAAGCAGGCACTAAGAGATGAAAAGAAGGTACTGTGCAAGTACTGTCTTAGTACATCTCGACACACCCCAAATCTGGGGATAGACATTGCATGTGATGCTGATTTGTATTCAAAACTGAAAGGATACAGCTAGTTTTGGACACCCCATCCATATATCCAAACTAAAAAAGGACTGAAAGTTCATTCATAGGGTAGTAGGCTGAGTCCGGTACTAATAAGAACCAATAACAATGAAATGATAAACTTTGATTCTCTTATGAAATGTACTATTCTGTTATTCTGCGATCATGCTAATAATTGTATGCACATTTTATCCAGGAAGCTGAATCTTAATCAAATAATAATGTGTATCCTCTTTGAAATGCCTCTTCATTTTGCTTTGAAGTGCCAGACTGCAACCAGAAGAGTACTTCTGCACTTCTTACTTGACCTGCTCTCCCATCTGCTACCATCCAAAACTGACTTTTTCACCGTTGCTTTTTTCATCTCCTCCTCCCTTCCTTCCTACTCTACATGATCAGTTTTCTCCACCTGGTAGGATAAAGACATGTCAATTCCATCAAGTTTCCTGGTAAACAGTGCTGCCTCATGGATAACATATTTGAAAAGTAGAGAGAAAGATAATCTCCCTTTTATTGGCTTCATTCATATTGAAATCTATGATCAGAGTCAAAGTCTTAATCTGCACCTCACTTTCACAGCTGCTCAGCTAACCACAGTGTGCATCCCAGACCTCTGTGAGAAAGCAGTGCCTCTCTGATTGGATTAAGGGGAAAGAAAGGGAATGTGTGTTACCTCTTTAGGCAGCTCAGGCTCTTAGAAGGAAGCTCAAATAACAAAAGACAAGGAATCTGGCCCATCGAAAGCATGGCAGGCTCCGGCAGACTTCAGCAGGATGCACCATCAACAATGAGGTCACTTTTGACGTTATATGAAGAGACTTCTCAATTTGTACTATATCCTCTTATTTCTCAATAGAACACAGGAGGGGGTCTCTCCACGTACTCCTACTGAAACAAACCACTCACTAGCCAAGAAGATTAAAGCAAGAGCATCGGAGCTTCCTTTGTAAGGTCTCAGTTATCAACTTCTAAAATGATACAGATGATACAAAGATACAAATGATAAAGTAAGAGAGACAGTAGGGAGTTGCTGAGCTTCTGCATTCATTTCAATCAGGGATTTGAACCTACCTTGGCTCTCAGCTTGCTTCAGGTATGGCAGACTTTGTTATTTAACAATGGTTAAATCTCATCCCCAGAACTAATCATTCAAGCACATACAAACAATTGATACTGCAGTTCTTATCATTTCAAACACAGATTTGGCAAACAGGAGATGCTGCTCTGAATTAATTGTGTTCAGGTCCTTGGACAGACTCCAGTGGATAAATCCATTTTAACTAGCCATTTGTAAACCTGTCCTTTGTTGAAGTAAACCTCAGGGGATGCAGAATCCCTTCTATTCAGGATCACCTTGATTTCTGCTGTAGATCAAGTCTAACTGATCTAACTGCAGAGTCCTGTGAATTCCTATGTGCTCAGCACCCAAAGAGGGATCAGAGTCACACTGCAGTAGATTAGTGCTGTCCCCCGAGTGCTTTGTTTTGTTGGCAGCTATAAATTTGAGATTCCAGTGTTTGCAAAAGCGGTTTAAAGCTACCTTCACCCTCCACTTCCTCATTTCAGGTTGAATGTTGATTCAATCTGGACCAAGAGATAAAGTATCAAAGTCTGCTTTTTGCATTCAGCAGACTTTATAAGAAACCTTTTTTCAGTGCTGCTGGAAAGAAGTACAATCTCTCCTCCTCCTGGCCTGCACTTCAGGACTGTCAGTAGACAAAATACCTAAAATGAGCAGCACAGTTCCTATAACACAGCTGCCATAGCAGCAGAAATGGAGACGTAGTTAGTGACAGGTTGATCAGCTCCCTGCTGCCCTTTTTGACAAAAGAGATGAAGAGCCAGTGTTTATTTTCAAATAATGTTTTTGCTGAGGTTCAAGAAAGATGGATGTTCTGAAACTGACTTTGATTTGGAGCTAATAGCCCAAATGAATCACTACAAGAGGCCACTGCCTTTCCTCAGGTGGAGGCATGAGCTAATAGTGTTTGGGCAACTTACAAGCTGACAGCCTTCTATTTGCTGATGTGTTTACATCAGATATAAACAAACCTTTAACAGATTGCCCTATTGATAGCTGAATTCTCAGTTTTCATTTATTCATTGTATATGTGTGAATAACTGGTAAAACATTTTAAACTAAGTAATTCTTTTAGAATGCAAAGAGACAAGGATCACATATTCTGTACAGTGGAGGGAAAAAAAGCTTTCAGTCAAGCACATAAATTTGTACTCTTTGCCTTGTGCTAAGCTGTAATGTTGGCTTTCATGCAGAAATGCATAATAGCTTTATTCACCCTCTCTAGATTGCCCTAACAAGCTACAACTTGATTAAGGGCATGAATTCAGGGCATGAATCTTCCTGATATAGTGAGATTATTGAAATTATCCCAATAGAGCGTGTTTGCTGCTCTGCATGCAAAGATCTTCCATTGTCTCCTAAAGAATACACAAGACAGGTCAAGAAAAGCTTAATTAATATGGAATTAGCACAAGTCTTTTTTTTTTTTCTTTCTTTTTTTTATATTATCTTTCTCTTTGTGACTGTAGGGCAGCTGGCAGTTGGAGGAGATCCTGCTCATATAAGTGTATTGATTGAACGTTATTAGTTAAAGCTTGTTTGTGTGCTATCCATGGGGTAACTGAACAGAAATTCTATATGGCACATAGCGCTAGGCAGAAAAGGCCAACAGGTTTCTGTATTTTGGCATGTCTGATTTAGGGTTGATATGCATCCGAACTTTTCAGCAGAGAAAAGGCAGCAAAACAAAGTCATGGATTAACTCCATAGCTACATGCACTGTTGTGTTTTTTTGTTTTGTTTTGCTTTGTTTTGGTTTTGCCTTGTTTAATACAACATTGTAAACAAACAGCTCCCCTTTTCCAACTAGTATGTATATAAAGGGTCTTTTAATATCCCTCAGTCATCTGCCAGTGACTGGTACCTAGTTTGCAGAAATAATTGGATTTCTTTAATGTCATTTGTTCTCAAATTTATTGGAAAAAGATGACCAAAATTAGGCTATTCATCTAATTGACTGAACACTGCATTCTTTGAATATCATATTACCACTATGTCTAAACTCTCAGGAGCCAAACTCAGAATTTGCTAAGAACTTATTTCTAATTATTTATCCATGTTGTGTGATGGCACAGGGATTCAGAAAAGATCATTCTGTCATCTTCATTATTCATTTCTCTTCATAGTTGTACCAAGTTCATAGTGAGACAACTGAATTAATTCTCAGATATTTAATTTGTGCCATGCACAGATCTTGTTCACTTGGTGGACCCCCCATGGAAAGTACTGTACAGCAGGAAGAATCTCTGCTCAAATATGCTTTCTCATCAGTCAGTCTCCATGGCAGCAAAACTCAGCACAGTCAAGAGCATTGGAGGCAATGGATTCATGTTAATCCAGTCCCCGATCAATTACTGCAGTTGAGTCACGCTTGTGGAACATTTCCACTCCATTTGCAACAACTACCATTAGTGTGCTCCTACATGTCATTTACTAGCCTGCATCAACAAGACATTCATCAGAAGTTACATGGATCCTCAATAGCTTTGTCCTTAGATTTGGAAATGTGCTAACCACACTTCATTTAATTAGCTTTATGGAAAATATCTCCTCCATGTCATTAGCTCTTAGTAATGGATTTATTCTCAGCATCAAAATCACAATGAATCATGATGGGATTCATTGTAGGGGAAAAAAACACCTTTTTTTTACACAGTTCACAAGTCAGAAGGAGTTATGCACTCCAGAAATCTTATTAGTACCCTAGGATTCCTTTCATGTACCTATTCAGTTGTGCCTGTGTCCATCTAGGTCCAAGTCTTCCCCAGGTATGGATTTTGGAGTTTCTGGAGAATTTGTGGAAAGAAAGAGGAAGGAAAAGATGGCTGTTGGGCCATTTATAATCTTCTTTAGATAGAGTAAGTGTAATAGCAATCTTGTGTCTTTCAGCAGCTGAGAAAACTAACCTGGACAGGATAAGAAGTACCCTTAAAGCATATGTACATATATTGAAACGCATGCCTGTATTTCATCTCCCTCTTTCTCTATTCTGCTCTTTACATCAGCGGGATTAACATTATGAGCAATATCTGAATTAATTTGACAGTAAGCCCAAGCTTAACAATGAACTTCTAAATCAGTCTCATGTCTCTGTTAGTATGCGAAATGCACATGCAGTAGCCAAAATTGGCCACCAGTAAACCCCTCCATCTGAAAATCAAAATCCCTCCCTTTCTCCTATTCTCTTACCGGTTATTTCTCTACATTCTTTCATCATTTCCAGGCAGACATTTTTTTGTAAATTGGAAACCTGTTTGCTGTACATTAGAACATTTACCTCAACCTATTGTTATGCAAAAATAGATAAAAGCAGCTTATAACAAAGCAAAATGAATTAAACCTCATTGAAGAAGTGGAGTTAGTTTAAAGTACTGTCTAACAATAATTTGTCTTTGATGAAAATGATGTAAATTATGACAGCTTGAACCTCTAGACATTTAGGACTATGTTCTGCAAGTCCTGTAATGCTTTACAACCACACTCATCAAAAACCTTGTGATAAAGTCCTTGTAAATATTTTGTACTGTAATGAACTTTTCCTGCAGACTGATGTCAGTCATTTCCAAAGGGAGTAGCGCATCAACTTTTCACAGATATTTTTATTGTTATCAGAGGTTTTACTGTTGTTTATGATGTGGGAGATTGTTTGTTTATTCATTTACATTATAGCTGTTCAGAAGCATATTTTTTTCATAATTTTCAAAGTAATAGACTTCCTAATCAGAGCAAAATTGCTTACACCAAATATATATATATATATTATTAAAAAAAAAAGACCTAACTGTAATACTTAGTAAGTTTCAGGCAGGAACATACTGTAGTAATTGGTTTGGGTCATCACTGGGGTACTGCTTTATATCATGAAATGTTCTCATTCATTTTCAGGAAATTTAGTTTATTTTTACGTTAATATTTGTCTTCTCTATGAAGAGGTTCTATGAATTATTTCAAATAGACTAATGTTCTGACCTTAAGTTCCTAGAAACTTAGAGGCTGGATTACAGCTGTGCACACCTTGAGAAGCTTAAATTTTATTGCTTGGTTAAGATGTAAGCTGCAAAGTGTAGAGATGCCTGAACTTGAACTCCTAAGGAAACAGCAAAATTAGCACAAGATTTTTCCAGGACTATTTCTACATGTCCTGAAATACAGAGTAAAGCTAATCATTGCCTTTGAAGACTGTTCACTGAAAGGGCAGAATCTCTTGTGTACAAGAACATCCTGCAGTCATTCTTTAAGCTCAATGAACGTAAAACTTATACAGGTGTCATATATGTACACAGCCCAAAAATATTCTTGAAAAGACACTAGTGGTAACTGCAAATCATATCTTTGTTTATAATATTCATGTTAAGCAGATGCTTTTTCAACAAGGCAGGTTATCTTGTCTTTGTTAAACATCTTGTTCTCATCAATACTTGGCTATACATATTGTGGTTAATAAGGGCTTTATCTGGTCAGGGTCTAAACAAGTTAAATGCTGAACGGAGAGGGCTGTGTGTTCTTGTAACTCAGCTGATATAGACCTGACAATTCCTCTTGTATGCACACAAGCTGTTCAGATCTGGGACATTAATACAAAAGGAAAAGTATCTCCTTTCTCTCTGGAGAAGAAAGCACCATGTAGGTGAGGAGCTTGTGGAAACTGATGGAGAAGTAAGGAAGAAGGTGAAATTCAAACTTTTAACTGTAATAGTGACAAATTACTCTACTTCCAGGAAAACAGGATGTAGACAGTGGGGATGAAGAAGTGACAGGTCTGATAGCCATGTTTCACAGAGGTACAGTGGAGCTGGTGTGGCCAATGCCAGTATGTAAGGGTTTAGACCAGACAGAAAATAAAACTTGACTGCTAAGGAGCAAAAAATATACAAAATTTTGCAACAAAACTAGGTGTGATTAGCATTTCTTGGCTTTTTTTTTTTTTAAGCAAAAAGTGCACAATCATTGGCATTATTGTGATCCTCACTGATACATAAAATTCTGAACTGTGCAGCATTTAAATCCCAAACAGACAGCTGAAAGGTCAGTGGTCAAGGGTGAAATCCTGCTTGCATTCCTTGCATCCCTGCACAGTATGAGTTGAATATGGTGAATAATGTTGTGTAGATGAATGAATCATATCCAATAAAATAAAAACTGGAACATACCTGTTCAAAGGCTGCTCTCTTGGCATTTTCAACTTGGCTGAAACCAGGAAGTGTCAAAAATGTTACAAGAAAACCTGTTACTAAGACATTTGATTTATAGTCTCAGAGAGGTTGTGTTTTGTTGAGATAATTTCATTTTCTGGAAGGTGATCAAAACAAAACTTAAACATTCTGAGGTTCACCCATTGCTGGAGGGTTGAGTGGCTGCCATTTCTACCATATGCACTGTATCAGCTTTATTCATCAGCTGTCTTCTTTGATATATAGAGTTCATATGATACAGGGAGGTTTAGTCTTTGGGAAAGTCCACATTCATTTGTTTCAATTTACAGTACTAAATGTTCTTCAAGCACTAGAAGTAATTGCAAAGAAAAGAAATTATTTGCAATATTACTTAAAAGTGGTTCTACTTATCCAATTCACTGAAAAATCCAAACTCCATTATCAGCATTTGATTGCCAGGTGTTAGCATACTGTAGTGGTAAGCATGGAATTATTAAATAAATCATTTCTAGCAAATACAAACTTAGTTGATATTCATATTATTTGTTCTCAGCAGCTCAGTGTGTACTAGTTGTCACAGTTTATTCTAAAGCAGAATAGTGAGAGCATCTTACCTGTAGAAAAAGCACCATAAAGCTGCTTTTATATGAGGTGTTTATTCATGAGTTACTCAGTATTACTGCAATTTGAATTCAGTGATTTATATTCTAAAATACAAGGTGTATTGCATAGAAGTAGCTCTAACAGACACTTTATATTCTACTTTTTTCATAAGAATTAGGGATCTACATTCAAGTAAATCTCATTACTAACTTACAAACTCATTATATTAATCTTTGAATTATTCTTTTTTGAAGACTTTTTCTTTCACAAAATAAATATTTTTATTTTTCAACACATAAAAATATCAGGTTGGCTTGAGAAATTGTAAGCTTACAGCAGATATGGTATGATTATCAGACAAATCGTACTGACTACAGTATTGTAATGATTCTTATGGAGAACTAAACCAAGATATAAAGGTAGCTTTGAGAGCCTCACACCCAAATCCACGGCCAGCTTCTGAACAGTGTGCGCTTTTTAAACCAAGAATTTTCACCTTTTTAATTGCTTGCCTAACAATGTGATGGAATTCTTCATGTGTAATCTTTCTTCAGGCTTCTATGTATTATCCAACAGATCTGATGGGCTGCTCAATTAGAAGTGAGAAGGATTACATAGGTAACTGAGAGTCAGTGCCATGCCTCTAGGTCTGGAGCTCTGTGAGGCTATGTTGTTGTGTTACCACACTATTTGCTGATCAGAGATCTCAGTCTATGCAAACAGTTGACCACCTTGCAAAGCTTATAAGGTAGATGTGATGACAGTACCAAGAAAAGCTGTAGGGCCAGGAGACTTCCTGGCAGCAGAATGGAGTTAAACTTTTCTTAAATAAGCTGTGTAGTGCATTGGCTTTGTGTACAGTTGGCTTCTCAGAATAAGTAGTGGCCCAGGACTTTTACTTTGTTATCTTCTCAGTGCAGCAAAATTAATGTATAACTGGTCATGGGCAAAATAATGATTCAGTAAACCAAAGTTAAGACAAAAAATCAAGTTCTAGACATCACTATATGTGATTTTGAATGGTAGCACAGCTTTGTATTCATTTAAAATCTAATTTATTTCGTTGGTTGGTTTTTGTTTTTGTTATAAACGCCTTATAGGTGTTTACTGGCTTTGTATTGCTCAGGCACCTCGAAGAATAAAATTTGAAGAATTGGCTGTCATCTTCTTTCAGGAACTCATTATTGAAGTTCTTATTTCAGAATTTTTTATTGTCATAAATCAGTAGAGCCTGCTTTTGAGCACCCACCATCTCTTATCCTGCTAGGCACAGACATGGCAGTGCCAAGATAGAGTAACAGAAAAGTGCTGTGTATGAGAAGTCTTTACTTTCTCAAACACTTACTGAGGTGGGCAAAGTGGTGGAGAGAAGGAGGGAGAAAGAGAGGAAGGAAAAAAGACTTCAGGACTTAATTCTGAAGTCATGATGCCACCTTTGTGCGCACATGTGTATTAGAATTCAAACTCAAGTATTTCATATTTGTACAGTCATTCACTTGTTTTTTGGATCAGTAAAATACTTAAGTCATACTAACCCTTCCTTAAGCTTCTTTATTTTATGAATAAATTGTAAATAACCTTTGAAATATATTTGGGGGATGAAAACCATTTGTTTGTTTGGAAAAGGTGATATTACCAAGCTCAGAAGGGAACAAATGGTCCTTTCTAGCATATCCCTTGTAATGCAGTGAGAAATTGTGGAGTGACCTCTCGTGGGCTTCACAGGAACTAAAGCAATACATCCCCTAATTTCTTCTCTGTATCACATATGCAAATCAATGATACATACTAAAGTGCATATAAGTGGCTTAGTGATAGCAGGTCTAATTTATATTGTTGAATGTTGGCTAACAGAAATACAGACCTTTTAAATGTTAGTCTTCCTAAACCACTACAAATGGGAGCAGTCAACTTTTCCTGAAGGATCAACTGTGGCATAAGTAACTGAAATACCTTTAACAGGTGACTCTGTTACCTTTTACTGCCATCTTGCTTTGATTTCACAATAATCAGTTTCCAGCTAGTTCTAGGCAACTGAGGAATTTCTGTCATGTTTCCAGGTTGTGAAGTCTTGCTTATATTTTCATTGAAGCCTCCTTTTCTTATCATTCAAAGGTGTTTTTTTTGTTTGTTTTTGTTGTTGTTGTTGTTGACGTTTTTATTTTTTATTTTTTAGGAGAGAAGTGTTAGGAATGTTACTCAACATGGCATAATGCGTATTTGTACGCAATAAAAATTATTTTTTTTAAACTGGAATTAATTCCACTTGTTAATCCCAAATATTTCAGACCAGTTGTCACCTATCTCTTCTCTAAGTTTGCCTTATGCTATATATTGACCACTACAGTAGGTGTCTAGGAGAGTATGATTTGTACTATCAATTTCTTTGGACTTATTGCACTATGACTCTTTTGTCCCTTCTTCCTGTTCTGCAAATTTTTCTTTAACTTGAACAAATGATCATATACCTTATGAATAGTTTTATATTCTTACTTCCTAAGTATCTGTATCTATTCTTATTGAGTAGAGGAATCTGAACCTAAATACAAGTTTACATCATGCGTTTACTAACCATATAATGATTACAGTGTTTATACTGCAAGACCAGATTCAAATTTTACATCTCAGTCATGCCTCTGTATATCCATACATCACTGGCTAGGAAAACCTCTCTCTGACCCATAGTCAGTGTCTAACATGTGAGATGCAGATCATGATCTTAATCAGACACTTTGGGCCTGTCTTGAGGACAGATTGCTATTCTTAGGTGACTGAAAAGACAAAGTTGGTAGAGCAGTACCTCTGCCTCAGTGGTAGGGAAGAAAATAAATTCTTTAGAGGCAGAAGTAAGTTTATATTGAATGGCTGTCGAATGTATTCTCACTTCCATCTGTTTTTTTAATCTTCTATCTGAGTACCACATACAGACACAACATCAGTACAATTGTCAGTTCTTTCAAAATTCTATTTTTCCTTATCATTTGTATAGTTTTAATGCTGTTGGACTCACTTTTCACATATTTCTTTTCAAGTTTCTTTTTCATATGATTCTCCATGTTGTATTTGTAATGTCTTAACCTTCTCTTTATTCAGCATTAGGATAGTGAAAATGAAGAGCATATTTTGTAATAGTGAAAAGATCAAATCTTTTCATTATTTAAAACTAAAGATCTTTCCAGCTTTTTTTCCAGTCTTCAGTCATGTGCACTATAGACTGGAAAAGATTGGTTAGTTTCTCTTTATTTTCATCTCCTACAAAATGCAGAAGTGGCCTATATTCTCCTGACACAACTACTGTAGCTTTTCAGATATTAGTCCAGACATGTCAGACATCTCACTGTAAAGAACAGGACGTGCTCTTCTGTACAGTGCAGACTGTCTGAACTTGCTGCCAAAGCCCATCTGAATTTTTGCATAGGAACTTAAGTTAGTAGGATATGTCATGGGTAAGTTTCAAGTATTATCTTAAAAGCTCTCATCTCTTCAGCCATATCCAGCTCTTAGGGAGAAAAAAATCTGAAGGCAATCAAATGTTCCTTGACTGACTTACCTCTGTGTACTTAATTACTTTAAGCAGGTATAGTAGAGGACAATGCTAGCATTGAAGTCTTTGGAGTTTTAGCTAGTGTAACAAAAGAGTTTCATATGTTTGCTTTCTAGAGCTCTATGTTGGATCAAATGGTAGAAGAATGCATCAGAGGAAGTTCTATCACAGGTATGTGATTCAGGTGTCCTTTATTATAAGTGTAGTAGTAACAGTTAAGATTCAATACATTCTTTCTATTAATATCCATGACAGATCACAGGTGAAAACACATGTATGCATATATGCATGAGATCTCTCCTTGTGGCTGGTTTCTGTAGGCTTTTGTTATCATTATCCTTACAAATATAAATACAACATTTGTCTATCTGGCAAAATGTTCTCATTTCCATGCTTATTTTAATGCACTGTCTTGGCTGTGTTTGTGGTGCTTATTTTTACAGTGAATAGTAGCCTGCAAGAATTTCTTAACTTTAAGTGCAATCCAAATGTTTAGCATATAGATGAGATGATATGTTTTAGAGTCATTGCTTTGCTAATAGAAGGTTTTCATTTTGTGTTACCTCTCTGTTTTGACTTGCCTACTATTCCTTCCATTTTCTTTACTACTGGGTGGGATTTTATGGCAGAAAATGCACCAAGTCGAACATCATTACAGATGTCTATTACAGGTAGTGGAAAGGGATGGAAAGCTAGAAGACCGTTTATGGCAACTTTGTTGGGTTTTCTTCAGGGAAAAGACACAGAAGGGAACATGTTTTGTAGATGTTTATCACATTTTGTGGGAGAGAAAAATATACCCCAAATTGCAACAGAAGGTTGAAATGTGAACATAAAAGACTTGTAGCCAGTATTCGATTTGTGCTCTTGCAGCAGAGTAATCTATACCTTCATCAATGAAGAAAATGCAAAGAAATAAAAAATAAAAAAACCTAGTGTGAAAGCTGTGAAACTTGCTGGGAAAAAAAAAGATTCAAAATCAATATTCTACTTCAATAAAATAATTTCAAATTCATTACATTTCCTTCCGGCAATACTTCACTGCTGTCTAAGCCAGGCATTATTACTAAGTTTTTCAGGGAGGGATCAACCCATGTACATACATGTAGCTGAATTATTAATGCAAATGAAATCTTAGTGTTTAAAATAACAGTACAACAACTTAATTGAGTTTAATTATTTCAAGATATACCTTTGGGAACATAGAAAAAATGTGTAGCAGTAACATAAGAATTTCCATGCTAGAAGTCCTTTTCCATTTCTCACATTGCCAAATTTCCAAGGTCGGGTTTCTCCCTCCAGCAGGAGTTGCACTTTCAGTTCTGAAATAAATTGTCTAAGCTTGTACTCAGTATGAAATAGACAGTAGCTGTGTCAGTGGTCAAAGCTGCTGGAAAGTATATATTAAACTTTAAATTTTATTGAACCTTATTCCCACTTTTGAGCTTCCTGAATGAGTCTGCAGTGAACAACTTTTATGTTCATAAAAATATTTGGTGTTTTGATGGGTTGGTTTTTCGGGAACCGATCTAGCATCTCAGCTTGAAAACTGAAAATCAGGCGGAAATGATGTTCCACTACCTAAGTTGTTGTGTCTGTGAAATAGATTAAAGGTTATAATGATTTTGGGTACCCTGGGCTCGTGCCACAAATTTTAAGTTAAAAAAAAAAAGATAATTGAAAGTTACTTCCTACTTCCAACTACTCCCTGGTATGAATGAACACTAGAAGTTCAGTGGTTATAGAGTGATTCTCCAGAGATCTTTGGAACCAGTAGGAACATTCCCTTCACATTTGGTCAGCTTTGAACAAACTTTTCTACGTGCATCTTCTACAACAGAAGGCATTCCAATGCCTTATCTTCAGAGCTAAACAGTAGAAGTTTTAACTGATGTTTCTAAGCCTTTCATACAGACCAGTGTCATCTTTCTAAGTCTTTTTGGGTCTTTTTTAGTTTTTTAACCTGGAAAGGTTTTGAAGAACACAGAAGAATGCAAAGCGAGAAGTCAATTCTTGAGTCATGCTAGTCCATAAAACCTTACTTCCATTTGCTTGTACATATATTGACACTCTCTCTTTTCTTTTCATCTTTCATTAGAGCTCCGTCTCTGCAAGGTCAGTCCTGCAAAATGAGAGCTGTGGGATATCTAGCAAACTAAATGAGAAACTGGGGAATCTGGAGTGCAGATAAAAGCAAGGCTGGCTGCAATTACTGAGTGTAAATCCAGAATGCCTACTTAGGTATCTGTAGACTTTGAATTTGTATTAACTACAATATGTGGTAGCAAATTTATGATGAAGTCCAGGTAGAGCTACAGTCTGAATGGAAGGAAAGAAAATTTCAACAGAGTGGAGTAGTTACTCCTCTGTCACATAACGATAGCTGCTATGCCTATAGATGTCTGTCACCTTGTTAAAGTGTGTCCCTACCTCCTCCCTTCGTCCTCATGGTAACTAGAAATCTTATCTCAGATTCCATTATGCAGCCTTTGAATTTGAGGGCAAAACTTTCCTTGACTTCTGTTCTTCAAAGACAGAAACATTTTTCATTTCAAACAAAGTCAACCATAGAAAATGAGACATTCTGGAGACAGCCTTGCTCCCATCAGAATTAATGCCAGTAATCCATGTACTAAGAAGTCTGTCTAGCTAAATTCACAGCTGCATGAAAAACTGAGTAAGATCAGATTTTGTTGTCCCATTTTCTCCTCAGTGATGTTCATTTCCTTTCTTTTCCAAAGGCACAAAAAGTCATAAGCTGGATGGACAGATAGACACTTGCTTGAAGTCAAAATTACTTAACTAGATTAAGTGGTAATCTTTTAAGTGTACTGCCAAACATACCACAGTAAGATTTGAAATGGCTCTGGAGTGCAAAAAGCTGACGAGATGTGGTAACAGCACACCTTAAAATGTTTTTAAGTCAGCTTAAGACTTAAAAATGCTTCTTTCATCTTACTGAATAGAGTATGAGTTCTCAAAATGTTTGAAGTTTTCTTATTAAATGTTTCCTCTTTTATTTCAACTGAAGACCTTTAGTGCTTGATATTTTTTTTAATCTAAATTAAGAACTTACTGCTTCCTCAAAGCGAACTCCAAACACCAAAGCTTTTTCTAATGTAGATGATTTTAAGTAAAACACTGTGGATTTAATCTTTCATGAATTTGCAAAACAGAAGATTTGTATTTCACAAGATGTATTTCTATTAGCTCTGCAGACTTGTAACTTTTCACAGGCATGGGACTCAGCAAAATAAAACAAAAAGCCTTCTTAAAAGTGCTGATATCACTTTTAAAACAGAATTGCATTCTTTCTGTGGACATTTTCTGCCTGCCACTTTTGGGATCCCAACAGGGACTAAGTGTAGCACAAGTTCAAAATACCAGTCAGAAGTGAAGAAAAATCCCATTAACCTTATGGTATCTTGGTGCCAGGTCTGTTCTTGATAATTCCGTGTAGTAACTTGAATTCAAATTTCAGTTAGCCAGCCTCACTCAGATACAAAGCAATCAAATTCAGGAATGAGTCTACTCCAATCTTTACTGCTGTGCCATTCATAGAATTATCTGACAGACTGAAGGAAAAACTGAGTTGTTATATCTACTTAGAATTCCCTAGAACCACTCCTGAATTTAAGGGCATACTTTAAGGAATTCTTAGTATTTTAGAAAGGGCTAAAGGAGTCAGACTTTTTTGGATTGTCGTGACTCCTTCATAAACTTGTTAGGAGTGGAAAGAAGTATTTCATGTCCCTTCTACTTGCCTTTAAGTGAAGTTATAATCACTTCTCCATTTTTGAACTCCTGAAAACATTACTCATAAATGGTACTGGTGATTTCTTATATTGTTCATTTTTTTATCTGATGTTCTGAGGAGTGAGACGTGAACTCTGGCAAATATTATAGACGTGGTTTCTTTTCCTGTCCCATTTTCCATTTCTCTGTGGCAACTTCCAGTCCAGGAAAGCCAGCGAAGCCATGGCACCTTGGCATCAAGTCAAAAGCTATTTTATTGACATTCTCAACTGAAAGGCCAGAGTGAGATGAGCATTCTTCCTTCTGCGGCTTGAGCTCTGGAAATACAGTAGATTGCTGAGGATGTTTACATCTTAAATTATCTTATGAAAATTCAGCAGAGTTTGTTAATACTCTAATTTACAGTTCAGGAGCATATCCCTGTTACCTGTGATGTTCGTCTTTATAGAATTCAGCTGATTATGTGAGCTCTATCAAGACTTTTGACAGTTCATAAAATTGAAGTACTTCAATTTTCCAATTTTAAATTATAAATGATATTAAATATTCTACATTTTGTCTTATCAACTCCAGTATGACACATGTTGGTGCCTGAAAGAAAAATGTGATTACTGCATTCAGTATCTCATCTTAACAAAGTCTATGAATAATTTCATGGAGTAAGCATTTCTGTGGAGTGATGAAAACAGGCAGTAAAGCTTAGCACTTGGAGCACAGATCAAGCAAAAGGGCTTTTAGAGTTGAGAACACTGGAATATAGTTTCATTTAATAAGAAATGTGGGCTCTAATTCTTGCCTTGTCACTGGTGGTCTGTGAAAACTTAGGGCAAGGCTAAGCCTACTTGTGGTTTAATACTTTATGTGCTTGATTGTAACAGCCAAATCCAGAAGCTTGGCTTATGCAGTCAGACACAGATGGTGCCGCAAAGTTTGAGTCTCTTCACAATAGAACCGAATCTCCTTAGGCAGTGGTAAGAGCTGATTTTCTACAGTCTGGAGAAAGGGTCTGCTTGTTAAATGTATTTTTGTTAAGAAATAGTTAATGTTGCATTTCTCTGGGACAACTCCTACAAAAGGGCCTACTGTCTCAATCCTTTCAGAAAGTACAGGTTAAAAATGAGTAAGCTATGGCAATTAACTAACAGCTTACTAAGATTTTGATCCTATTTACTTAACTTTCTCTTGACACGTCTTTTAGGTGTCAAAATCCTATTCTGAATTAGGCCTGTAACTTCCATACATACTCCCATCTGTGAAATGTGAAAAAAGTTCTCAGATGAGAGAGATCTGAGACTATGTCAGTATTTACAAATCACTGCAAGACCCCCCTCTTTCTGGGTGTAAATGCCACAGGATTTGGGTATGGTCGCATTTTGGGAGGGATGTCCACATTCCAATCTCAGAGAAATGCATTATAATATTCCCATGGTTTTTAATTTTGCAGATATTTGTCCAGAATCAGACGGCAAGTTATTAATTTACTTTTGTTGTTGATAAAGCTTAAGCCGTGTTCATAAGTTTTGGAAGCAGCCTTTCTGAATATAGACTGAAGTGTTTCTTCCAGTGTCTGTTATCTGCATCAATAAAACCTCAGCTTGGGAAGGGAGTTGCATACTGACTATATACCATTTGGAAGCCTTCATTTTGAGAGAGCTGTCAAATTACTTTGGCCTGAAAGTGTTGTCAGGTTAAAACAACTGAAAAATACCACTCCTTTAACCAGGCCAAGCCAATGCCCTTCTTATCTAGGAATGTGTTATGGTTATGTCTAATAAGCTAATTAAATAAGCACAGGATAAATTTAGTTTGTCAGTTGAATAGAGTTATGGCTTTTGGCATGTTTAAGTAATTGTAAATGTATGTAGGTAAAATTGAGGGGGGAATCTACTTCATATGACATGCAAAAAATGGATCCATATACAAGTAAATACTCATAGTAAAACACAGCAGTCAATACTCAGGAAAGGTGCATGTTTATGGGCATGTGAATAAGCATGACTGAATTAAAGAAATTCTTAACGTAGTTGGAATGGATGTGGGAGATACTGGTTTAAATACTTGAATGTTCCTTAAACTGAAAAACATGATATGAAGTTTTATTAGAGAAAGAATGGATTTTGCTTTAATTCATTCCTTTCTACTTGTTTAATAGAGTCTTCTCAAAATGTGAGGTACCTAATGCATATCATCAGAAAGAGGAGAATATTTTTTAGTTACCTGCATGTTTTTGTTTGTTTGTTTGTTTGTAGGGGATTAAAACAGCCTGTTAGTTTGCTGCAAAGCCTCTACCAAGTGCAGATGAACTTTGTGTTTGCTTTTCCACATTATGGGTAGAAACTTTGCTCATTTGACCCTGAGGTCCCACAGTATTTATTTATATCATGGGAAAATATGGCTTGGAGGTCAAAAAGCAGAGTTCTTGCTATCCAAGAAAATGCACAATCTAGGCTATGACATCACATTCCTGCGTGTCACACCTGACTAACTCTACAAGTAAAGATTTAACTGTTATTTCATATGAATTTTTGAGATTAAATATTACCTTAACTCTTCAGTAAGTTAGTAAATCTCTAGGGCTGGTGTTATGGTGAAGGCCAGAACAGAACAACCAGGAAGCGGCAGTACAGGAATCAATTCTCTCCTGCTGTCTTCACCTCTTCCTGGGCAATCAAGCCACTTCACAGGTTTTGCATAACTGTTATGAATATTGAAGTAGCCAGAAAATTATGATGTGAGATAAGTACAGTAACAACTAATAATGTACAGGCTTGTTCAATACCTCCATTTGGAGTGATCATAGTTGACCACTTACTACTAGTTATTATCATCCTTCTATGTATTACTACTTACTGATAGTTCAGGCCAGCAGTGATGAAGTCATGAGAGAAGCTGAGGACTATCAGAAGTGGCTTCAGGGGACTGGGGCAGTTAGCTGATGGAGCAGGAGTACAGGTGGTGTTTTCCTCTATCCCCTCAGTCATAGTGAGGGAGACTGAGAGAAGTAGGAAAACCCATCTCACTGCTTAAAGGTTAAGAGACTGGTGCAACCGCAGGAATTTTGGCTTTTTTGACCATGGGGCAGTTTACTCAGTGCCTAGCCTGGTGGCTGCTGATTCGGTCCACCAAGATCATAGAGGAAAAAAAAATTCTGGTCCAGGAACTGTCTGGACCTATTGACAGCGCTTTAAACTAGATTTGAAGGAGAAAGGGGGCGATAGTAAGCCTGCCCATTGCAAAGCGTGGGATAACATAGTTAAGTCAGAGGGATAAGATTCTAGCAGGGGCCCTCAACCTGGTACATCTTATAATGAATGTGCTAGGTAGTAATCTGGCAGGTTGCATTAAGTCTCTAAACTAGATTTGATATAACAAGGGGAAGTACTGCTGAAGAGCACAGAAGAGTCAGGGAACACTGTTACTTCAGGAAGTAGAAGGGGAAAATCTCAGATTTTTCCCAGGGTGTTTTGAGAGGGCTCCTGCAAGAAAGTAATGCAGCCAAAAGCCCAGATGAAGTGCCTCTATTCCAATGCATGCAGTATGAGAAGGAAGCAGGAGGAATTAGAAACCATGGTGCAACTCAGAAACTACAGTTTTATTGCTATTATGGAAACAGTGAGATGACTCACATAACAGAAATACCATGATTGATGGCTATGATTTTTCTAGAATAATTAGGCAAGGTAGGAAAGGTGTAGGAGTTGCCCTCTATGTTAAGAACTGGATAGACGGTGAAGGCCTACCCTGAGAAACAGTCATGAACATGTTGTGGGTTAAAATTAGGAACCAGACCAACAAAGGGCATCTGGTGATTGGCGTCTACTGTAGGATACTTCATCAAGGGAAACCTGTTGATGAAGCCTTGTTGCTTCAGCTGCAAAATGCATCACACTTCTGAGAAGACTCCTGGAGTCCATTGATGACAACTTTCTTGTTCAGGTATTGACAGACTCACTACAACTGAAGCATTGCTGGACCTGGTGCTCACAAATGTGGAAGAGATTGTAAAAGAAGTTAAGATCAGAGGCATTCTGGGCTGCAGTGACCATGTCCTGGTCAAGTTTGGGAATGTGGGCCTGACAAAGAGTAGAGTCAGAACCCTGAACTTCAGGAAAGAGAACTTAAGGCTAGATGATATGCATTCCAGGGTTTTGAATGTACTGGTTAATGTGATTTCTCTTTCTGTTCTGAAGCAAACCAAGCTTGTGTATTGTGCACCTTTCACCATCACAATAGAACTGCTAATGCTGCAGTTGAAAATAAATATAATAATAATTAATAATTATAAATATATATATATTTATATAAATAAATCAACTACCAAAAAAAGAAATTATCTTGAAGCCAGGAAATAATAACTTATATTTTAAAGTGGTAGCTAAGATTGTCTCACACTGAGATACGTCTCTAAAAAAATGACAAATTTTGTAAGAAAAACCTGAGGAAATTGGCAGTGCCATCCCTACCCTATGTGTTTTCCTACAAGTATCTATTTCTGACTTGACCGTGGTACTCCCTAGTCATAAGTGACTTGTGCTGTTGTGTCTGGGAAAAGGCTTGGTAAAGCTTGTGGTTACTGACATGGGAAAACATCCTGAAGTCTGTACAGCAGTGTGAGTAGAACCTTATTTATGCTCTGATTCTAATGGGGATTACACTGAAAATATAAAAATTTAACCCTGTTAAAACCTGAAATATGTTAAATCTCCTGTTAATCCAGACAGATAGAAATGTAGTTTTATCTTGTAGATAAACAGGTCTGAGAAAAAAAATCTTAACACTGAGAAAACATCTTTCACATACAAGCTCTGAATTACTGCTGGTGAGAAAATGTTTGCAGGAATGGGAGAGTTCCTCAGTGCATTGAAAGCAATAGTTTTAGTCTTCTCAAATTTAAAATAATACACTTATTAATAACCACATTCCTTTCAGGTAGTGAGACACAGGTGTCATTGCAATAGCTGTCATCTACCCTTACTATTAACTAGCCTAATTAGCAGTTAGCAGTTCACATTATCCTTCAATCAATTTCAAAAGTCTCTTTAGACAAATGTCTGTGTTACTGAAACACTGACTTTCTCATGGACCAATATGACTTGCTGCTAGGGGCTAAAAAATAATTTGATTTGACACCGTGCTGAAAGAGCCACCCTCAGAAACGGAGCTTTCATTTGCTACCCACTAATTCCAGGCTTTTCTGTCAGGAGCCACCATGCAGTTTGTTGGCCACTGACACAATTGAACATCTTACTATCTCTTCATTTCCCCAGCTAGGTGGTCGAAGGTGTGCTTTCCCTCAGGGGAAATATACCTGTTAAGGCAATATTTCTTTTGGCTCTGATTCTAAGCCATAGACAGAGGGATTAGACATTCAGCTTTTAATTGTGTTTACCTTTTTCTTTTGCAAATGACAATCATTCCATAGCACTTTTTGTGATTAGAAAATGAAAATTGGATTAAGGCATATTTTTTATTCTTGACCAACCATTCTAGTCAGAAAGGATCCTTGTTTAAGCCAGTTGTGTACTTATCAGTGCAGGTTTTGGCAGCCGTGTAGTGTGGGCAAATATTGAGTAATTTCAAAGCAAACCAAGCTTCATCTCCTAGAGAAGAACAGTAAGAATTGTTTTGTGTTTTTGTAGACAACACAAAGAATTATTTAGCATTGTTCATTTATTTATCATCTTCAAATCTTTAAACTTTTGACAGATTAATAACTTCCTTCAGGAGTTTTAAATAAACATGATGTATTAACAAACAGACCGAGAGCCTACTTAAATTGTACAAACATATAAAGCAGGCAGCCTTGTCTAATGAAAACCTGATAAGAAAAATATCTTAAAAAAAAATAAAAAAGTGTCTCAATTTCCAAGAAAGTAATTTATCTTTATATATCCAGTGGAATAACAGATGAATGGAGTCAGTCACAGTTTAAATAAACCCCAATTATGCCTAGGCTGATAATTCAATTTTATCAACACTGTATATATTTACTTATAGCTTCAATTATTTAATATTATAAATATGATGTGTTTTGACAAACTGGGGTTTAGTTTGTCCTTTTTTAATTTCAGCATAACTTCTGTCAATGAATATAATAGAGAGGAAATATTCGATGCAAAAGGGTTTAGAAATGTAGCTTCAGCAAACCTTATTAGTACTGCAGCTTTGCTAGAGTCTCACTATCAGAGATTGTGTATTGATATAAATTTAATTTATTTTAAAGAATAAGCTGTATTTTCAATTCATATGAGAAACTGGAATGGATTTTAGACAAGGTGATCCAGTTCTCTGAAGAATGCTGTTTACAGCAGAAGTACACCATAGTGATAGAGCCAGTGACTTTGCAGAGACAGAAATACAGTTGAAAGACCCATGGCTGCACCATTTCCCTGCTGGCAGGGTAATGGGGTGAGCAAAATGTCACAGTTAAAGTAGAGTTGTAAATCTTCCAAATTTGTGCTCTGCATGTGTAGGCTGCTGCTAATGAGTGGCTTACCTTTTCTAAAGAGAAAACGAGCAGTGAAATCCTGTTCACACTTTTACATTAAAACCTCTGAACTCCTGTGGCTTCAGAGTGAAGGAGGGCAAGTCATAGCTCTTCTGGCAGCATGGGGGGCCAGAGGATCTGGCCTCGTGGAGCTCATGATGATGTCATGCAAGTAAGGCCTGTTTGTACCCTCTCCCAGTGGGACAGCACAGGAGGCCTGACTGTGGGCATTTGAACTCAGATATCCCTTCTTTCAGGTCTTCAGTGTGTAAAGCTTGGGTTTTATTGGTAGCATTCTCACTGCACCATTAGTAACGTGAAATGAGAGCAAGGATTTACAAACATCCTGGAGAATGATTCCATTTTGAAATGTCTGACAGGTTTAAGATGGGAATTTCATTAGAGCAAATTCAGGAGGTGCAAGCCAAAGAGATGAGGTGCAATGGCCAACAAAGTGCTAAAAGAAATGCCAGGAAATACGGTGGGAACAGCTTGTAAAGGCTGAAAGGTACAGATCATTCTAGAGGGTCTCAACTGGTCAGACAGCAGAATGAAATGTCTTTCCATTTTATTTGTCACAACTGTTTAGCACTTTAATGAAATAAGTATTTTTGTATTTCATGAGTAACAGAAATACAAGGAAAGTGAAGGGTAGCACTTATAAGTGCTATGCATTGAAATTTAGCACCGCCATGACAAAATTCTTTGTGTAAAGATATATATTCTCAACTTTGAACTGCCTTTGGAAATTATATGATTTTTTTCTGTGACTTTTTTAATATAAAAGTTTCTGCTCTTTCATAACATATAAGTTATACATCGCTGAAAAATCCCAGTTTAGAGAAGATGCTTTGTAGTTTGGGAAAATTTGTGAGAAATACTAGAGCAACGCACTTTTAATATAAGTTTTTTAGGTAAACAGTAAAACCCCAGGCAGTTCATTTTATACTGATTTGTAATCCTGAAGTTTATATAGTCACAGTGTTTTCAAAAACATGATGGAGGTGAGATAGAAGAAGTCTGGATTTTATTCTTTAATATTATTGGTTTAAAACTCCAGAAGGTGCAGAGAAAGGACTAGTGGAGCTTGGGATAAGGGCTCAACAGAATGATATTTACTTACCAGCATTTATTTGCATTGTATTTGGTTTAAGTCTAACAGTGTTTTTTGTACAAGCTCATAGAATCTTAGCGTGAAACACAGGATGGCATGAGTTAGAAGGGACCTCAGAGATTATCTAATTCCAGTTCCCTACCATGGGTAGGGCTGTCAACCACTTTGCTTCTACCTTTACTCAGATTTTTTCAAAGCAATGCTTTATTTCTTTGGAAAAGAAAGCGAATAATAAATTATAATGTCAGTGAGTTGCTTTTGCAACTTTTCCATTTCTTAAATCCTTCTTGCAGTGGAAAGCTTTAAATAGCAATTTACTACTTTCATAAAAAATGTGTGCTATTCAACACACTGCTGAAAACGTAGCACTTTTTGGAGCTGTCTATCTTTTTTTTTTTAATAGCTGAGAAATAAGAATATGAGAAAGGCACACACGGGATCAGAAGTTCTGCAGGGACAGTGGAAGAAAACATAGGCACACCCACCTTGCACCAAAATTAACACATCAGCAAGGAGATTAGAGGAATGAGAAATTTCAGAGACATGAAAAAACACAATTAAACCAAAGGGGTATTTAGCACTGTGCTTCCTATTCAGAGTCCTTGTTCTGTCTGTTGCTGTTTCTATTAGATTTGTCATTTAAATTTCTCTCCAAATGGAAATTCATGAAATCCCAGAAGACAAGGAGGTTGGTAAACCTGCTCTAACTGCTCTAACAATATCATGAAACAGAGCTTGAATTACCAATACACCCGGGAATTCTAATGCAATTATGAGTGTTTACTTACACCATGTGTTTCTCACTGAGCCTCGGCTGTATCAGGATAAACCAAAGGGAGCTAATGTTTTATAGATGGTAAGACTCTGTTTGTTTTCAGTAGGGCTAAGTCTCCCAAAGCACTCAGACACACTAATTAAAGTAAACTGCAGAGGCCCATAATAAAATATATGTGTTTGGAGACTGTGAGATGAACTCCACTGGCTTATTAAAAGTCAAAAGAAAAATATACATTATTTATGACTTCAAAGGGACACATTGTGAGCTCCGGTTTATTTAAAGGATTAACTAAGCATCGGTTATTGGTGACCATCTGAACAGCTTTCCTTTCACAGTTCATTAGTTATGTCATATATGTGGGAAGTCATAATTTGGGTTTAGATCAAATATTATTAATCAAATAAATTATGGAGGGTACACCAACATTATTAAATGTAATCTTTAGGAAAATAACAGCTCACAAATCCACTTTTCTCCAGTTGCCCAATTACATTTCAATACATAAACAAAAATCCAACAGATGTGTGGCAAGTTCTGCAGAACTGCCTATCTCTTGAGGGTTTTTTTTATCAATAAATACAACACACTGAAAATACCAAGTGGAATTGGGAAGGTAGCCCTTGGTAGCAATCAAGGGCTTATGGATGTAACAGAAGTACAGATTAAACTACTGTGAGTAGTTGTGTAATTTAGACACAAACAAACAAAAAAAAAATTATAAAGTTTCCTGGTATATGGGAATGAGAAGAAATGGTGGGTTCCAGAGAAAGAGCACCAGGAGACAGGATTTTCCTCCCCAACATTGTCAGTAGAATACCCTGTGCATTATTTTTCCATTTTTTCTAAAGACTTTACTTATCCCATTTCTATTTATGAATGGAAAGCTGTTTATGTGAAATATTTGTCTAGGTCAAGGCAAGTAAAAGGAGCCCAGCACAAAAACACACAGTGCTTTAAGGCATTCACCAGCATTAGTGAGCCAGGGGAGAGAAATAATTTCATTATGTTCTGCTGTCTCTTCATCTTTCATGCTAAGTTTAATACAACTCACATTTTAATAGTCAAAGGAAAAGATCCTGAGTACTAGAAATGAAAGCTTATACTAAATATTTCCATGCATTTGGTATAGGCAGTTAGCCATGTAGAGTCTGCTGATACTTTAATTTAATTCTATTTAGAACAGTATTGAAATTTAATTTCTTAAACTGTCTGTTTAAATAAAATAAGCTCACTTGAGTCAGAGTTAGGGAAACATTTATTCATAAGCTAAGTGGTTAATACACATGAGGTTTTTTAAGGGCTGTTTATATTTTCACAAACATGATTTAGAAAAGCAAATGGAATCACAGAATCGCAGGGGATGGAAAGGACTTTGAGAGAATATTTGAGTCCAACCCCCCTGCTAAAGCAGGTACTGTACAATAGGTCACACAGGTAGGCATCCAGATGGATCTTGAATATCTCCATAGAAGGAGACTCCACAACCTCTTTGGGCAACCACTTGCAGTGTTCCATCACCCTTGCAGATGTTAGTATAGAACTTCCTACGTTCAAGTTTTAAGCCATTATTCCTTGTCTTATTTGCTACACAGCACTGAAAAGAGCCTGGCCTCATCCATTTGCCTCCCACCTCTCTAAAGATATTTATAAACATTAATCATATCCCCTCTCAGTCTTCTTTTCCCTAGGCTGAACAGATCCAGGTTACTCAGCCTTTCCTCATATGGGAGATGCTCCAGGCCCCTTATCATCTTTGTGGCTCTCCACTGAACTCCTAGGAGATCCCTGTCTTTTTTGATCTGGGGAGCCCAAAACTGGGCTCATCAAAACAGAGCAGAGGAGGATCACCTCTCTAACCTGCTGATAATGCTCTTTTTAATGCACCTCAGGATGTCATTGGCCTTATCGGACACAAGGGCACACTACTGGCTCATGGCCAACCTGTTGTCAACCAGGACCCCCAGGACCTTCTCTGTAGAGCTCATCTCCAGCTGGTTGTCCCCTAACCTGTACTGGTGCAGAAGATGCAGTACTTTTTGTTTCACATACTATAGGCCGAAGTCTTTTCTCAAATATTACATGGACATCTGTGTATGAGATCAACTAATATGCTTTTAGTTTTACTTTTAAATTTTGGAGGAAAGTAGAATAGTTATGATATGGTTGCATTATGTTTTACTGCCTAAATCATCATTGTTCAACAGCCTATTCCCTGAAAACACTGTGAACTCCAAAAATTGGTGGATATTTAGCTATTATTCTTACTTTTCACTCAGTGAATCAGCAGGCAGGCTGTGCTTCTACAAACAGCATATCTTATAAATTAACAATAAAATATTCAGCAGTGAAGGTCTATTTGTTTTTACTTTCAGTTTAACCCTTTTGCCCAAGCTATGTTGAGGCAGTAGAAATCATTTAACTGAAAAATAAATTCTGAAATAGTAAAGTTTTCCAAAATGCATACCCGGGCTTACCGTGAGTTGATACCTTATCTCAAACAATAAGCTTCATCCTTCTCATAATTCTACCATTCATATTTTCTTCAACATGAAACAAAATTGTTGAATAAAGATACTCTTCAGAACGTCACGCCAGTTCTTCATCTTCTGCTATGGGCTAATGTCCAGTCAGAACTATTGTGTTCTTCCTCCTTCGTAACACACTGCGTAGAAAAGAAAAATGATGAGACAATCAGCCCTAATAATTTCATAAAGTAAAATCATTCACACCCAAGCAACATCTCACAGGAGATTCAAATATGTGAACCTTTCAATAAAAATATTTTACTCTGATTAACTTCTATACTTCAATTCAGAGTAACTTTGTGTGTACAACTCACTAGAATAAGCAAAATAAAGTAGAATGATTCTGGCATGCAATACTATGTCCCTTAATATGCATAATTTATAAAGATACATTGTTTAATTATGAACAATTATTCTTGAAACTCAAACTTGGAAGCAATGGTGCTTTTCATAACTTGGCCTTCAATAGATAAATGATTGTTGCTGCCCTTTTCTATCTCTGTAGCATAATTTGTTTAAGGAAGGGTTGTCTTTGAAGTCACATTTAATTTACTACTTATGAAGCCTTTAATGGATGTCTCCACAGTAGATACATTTACATAGAATGACTCACATGGAACAGGTTCATACCTAACAGATTTAAAGAATGTATATGCTCTTATCATAGAACTGATAACTGCAGCGTTGTGAAGTTTGTATTCTGATTTCCTTAGTAATATGTAGAGACAAAAAGATCAAGGTCAGTAGCTAATACAGGTTTCTTAAGCTGTTGTTAATTGATAATTAAACTGCAATAAAAGCAGACAGATGTCCTCATACATAGGTCACTCTGAAAGTAATGCCTCCTATTTTTTTTTAATGGAAATTACAACGAATACAAAGAAAACAGTAACATTGTTTGTTAGAGAAAATTGATAGATGCAAAACACTATTTTTCAACATAGTCACCACAATTATGGATGCATTTTCACCAGCGATGAACAAGAGCCTACATGCCATGCTCATAGAAATCTGCAACAGTGGAGGTGCCCAACTGTCCCTGTTGAACCTGCTGAAACACACCACCCACTTCCTCACTGTGATCAGATCTATTGTTTTGTCTCCAGAAAAGTTCAGCAAGTGTCAATGAATGCCAGTGCATGCCACTGTTTCTGCATGGAGGAATTCAATAACACAGTTTTGCTTCATATGTACTTCCATGTCAGACACCATTTTGTCAGCCAGCCCCTCTGCTGCCATCTGTCACACAGTGACAACATGGGAGGGATACTGGTGTGAAGGATCTCTGCCTCTGATACCATGGTCCAATAAAACACATCAGGAGGCATTAATTTCAGACCAGCTCTCATACATTTCTCTTTATGCTCCCCTTTGCAACAAACAGTATAAACAGAATAAATTCCAACAGCAGTAAATTATATATTGCATTTTTTCTAATGTTGAATTGTGTATTTTTTCTGCTACTCTTTTACTTCACTTTTTTTTTTGGAATATACTAGATCGCAAAAGTGCTTAAGCAAGCTATGAAGAGAAGTTTTTGTTGACTAATGAATTTAGTTGCTAATTTAAGGAGAGAGTGTAACTGATTTCCTCACTGTTAAACAAATATCAGAAAAATACTCTTTGAATCACTGGATGACTAAATAATGTTAGTTTATTGTATTTAAGCAGCAATTGGATGCTTAAAACTAGAGAAACAAAAATATAATTCTTGGGTCCACCATCTAATTTGCTGTGGATAGACACAAAGTTTTTGCTGGGGATTTGATGAAATCTTCTGCTTATGATTAATTTACTACAGGTAATAATTAGTAATGACAATTTCTGACCATGTATGCTGATGGAACAAGATGTGAGCTAATGCTGCAATGAAGGCCAAGGCCTCATTCCAAGCTGTTATTCACTCCAAATTATTTTATTGGAAGCACAGTTTGAGAATACAGCAGGAGACTGCAAACCAGCAGAAAACCTGACTCCACAAAAACACATAAGCAAGTAGGCAGCAGAAAAGGTAATGCTTATTTGCTTTCCAAATCCAGGAGTATGTGGAAGCGTAAAACTGCTCTCACAACAGAGCAAACCCTTTGCTGAATCAGTAGCTGAAGCCAGTTATCTAAACAGAATCTGTCAGAACAGCCCTGCCAAGAGTACTCAAGATTAGCAGAGGTGAGCAACTTTGCCCCTTGCTTCTTTGAGAGCTGACTTGACACAAGGGTACTATTTAGGGAGAGTGAGATTTGGACAAGGAAAGGTTCAGAATTTGTATAGCCAGATGTGACACTGAGGAGGATGGGGGACTAACTGTTTATCTTCTGAGTTGCCATTTCCTGTTTGCAAGTATATATTTACATATAGATATCTCACACGTCTGGGTTTTTTGGAGCACAGTCCTTCACCTTCTGAAAAGATGTTTTGTGCAACACCCAAATAAAAATGTGGATGGATTCTACATCACTGCAGAAGAAGGATCTGCAAAACAGGAGTGCTTTTGGTCAATTAATGGTAATTTTTCTTAGAGCAATACACAGAATTCTTCTGCATTTCAGCAAATCTAAATTTGGGCTTTTTTGTTGTTGTTGTTATTATTTTAAATTGTATCTACCTTATAATACTACATAGTTTCTACAAAAGTTACAAAAAGGAATAGTACTATGGAACTCCTGAGCACTGATTCTGGATGCTTCAGAGACAATCCAAGACTGTTCAGAGCAAGAATAATGTTCTGCCAATCCCTGTGTGCTGAGCCTGTGTTCTCCTGGTTGTCCCCATGAATTTCCCCATTGCACACACTGTGCAATTAACAATCTACTTGGCCAGTCAAAGACTTCCATGGCAGATTTTTCTCTTCCTATGGACTACTGCTTTCTTTCTCCTGGGGAATTTCTGAGATTAAATAGTTGTTGAGCTCTCTGATTATTTCCATCTTGCAGATTCATTACAAAATTTCTTTGTAATTTCTTATAATATATAATATTATATATATATATATATTATCTTATAATATATATATATATCTTATAATATATAATATATAATAATTTCTTCCCTCCAACTTTCCCTTTATCAGGAATGTAAATGACTGTACTCATCTCCAGTGTGTTGATACTAATGCTAACTCTCTGGAAGAGGAATCGCTAACTTTGTTGGATTTGTTTTGTTCATAATTAATGATTAACCTCATTTTTCTTAAAATGTTGGAGGAGGTATGTTGCCAGCTAAACCTAAATGTTCTGGCATAGTGCTTAAGCTTTGCTCTCTCTGTGTTGTATCTATATACTGCCTCTCTCACAATAAGGTCAATGGCAATGCCAAACACAAGGAGTGAGAGACTGCATCCTGATTAACTGCTAATTTAGAATTCCAGGATCGTTCTCTTCCAATAGAACAAGGTGAATAATTCATCATGAATAATTGACCACTATTTGCCTGTTTTTCTAAATGGTTCATGAGCTGAGCTCTTTTTTTAACAAAACCATTTCTTTAATCACACTAGCTTCACACACCTTCTCAATATTTTCTATCCTCTAAATCACAGATCCTCAGCTTTACTGTTGTCAGCTTCCCTCAGAAATAATTTCAATCCCTTTTACATATACATATACAATGTATGCTTCCCTCTTCTAATTCATAAACAGCAACTACATGAAAATAGCTCTCCAAAGAGAAGCACTGAATGGTCTATCATATTGTGTCAAATGTGGTGCCAGGTCTTATCAAGAACAGCTGTCTATTTTGCCTTTTTCCGAGGCAGATATTCCTATCCCTGGAAGTTCTCAAAAAGACCCAGGAGTACTTAGAATGCATGTGCTAAGCAGCATTATCTTACCTTTCTGTGAGATTATTCTCTCACCTAGTTTCATTTGTATAACTTTTCCCTCCGTGCTGTCATAATGAGCACAGGGTACTGTGTTCACTATGTGCCATGTTTTATTGTCAAAAAGAAACTTTGCCAAAGTACTGGCACCTGCTTATACCCACTGGGTTGTGCACATCCCCAGGGAAGGGAAGTGGTCATAGCACCAAACTTGCCAGAGTTCAAGAATTGCTTGAAAAACAGTATCTGAAGTATGTGTTGGTTAGTATGTGTTGGTTTTTCGCTTTCAAAGTTAGGAGACAAAAAAAAAAAGCAAAACAAAACAAAACACACAAAACTTTTATTCAGTCTCTTCCCTGGTTAAATGGTCAAAACTTCAGATCAAAACCTATCAGCTTAGGGGAATCCTGACACTACTAGGAGTTCCTTTTTTTTTACATCAGTTAGAGAAATTAGTTATAGAATATGTAAGCTGCACTAAAAATGTAACTCTTTTAATTTGCATTCCTGTCAATATGAAGCAATCTCTACTTTCAAAAAATGCATTATATTGAATAAATGTCTATGAATCTTTATCCTATGTTGTTTTATACTGAGAAAAGAGAAAATATTTTAGCAGAATAATAGTTCGAGAGGAAAAGGTCTTAAACAGAATTAAAGGACCATTAAAGAAAAGCAGTTTTCTTTAGTAGAGAGAAATTTTCCCACAGTCTTTAGCATTTGTTTCTTTTCCATCTCCAGCTACATTCAGAGTTTTGATATTTGTTCTTCATCTAGGAGACCTAGATGCCATTCACTCCTGTTTAGAGTGATTTCTAACATTTGAGTAGATCACTTCAGAAGTTCACAACCTGTTTTCCTTTAGTACTGTATCTCTAAATTCCTTTCTTGACAGTCAGCCCCGAGACTGAGCAATTCAGAATGGAAATATCAGATCCTCCTTTGTGTCACAACAGAGTATAATCCTCAATATTAGAAAAACTTAACAACAAATACATATTTATCTACACCCATCAAATATTTTGAATGAGCATACTTTGTATGAGAACAGAGGGAAACATGACGATGTGAAAGCATGATTTAATAAAGAGCTGGATTTGAACCTTGACAATAGGGACTCACAGATTCCATGGCAAGTTTAGCACTACTTTGCCAATGATTCCCACCAGGAGAACTTCCTGATCTGCTATGTGGAGATGTAATTGTTTAAGTTCTTGCATTAAAATTCCTAGATCACTTATTTTGGAAAATGTGTCCATCTTGAAAAAAAAAAAAAAGTTAGTGATTGAGTGAAGGAAGATAGTCAATTTATTAGGAGGGAGGCAAATACCAAGTTTGGGCTTTATTCAGCTGCTCTTTCTGATGTCTGCATCCATGTACATTTATCCTATCTCATTCAAAACTGTCAAGTTTGCAAACACTGTCTGACTTCATCTGAAGCTGAGCTCTACTTTTGCTTCAGCTGTGGAACTAACACACAACTCTGAGTGCCCACCAGTATCACAGGCATTCAATCAAATCTGGATTCAGGCCTTGTGACAGGCCCTGTGTAACCAAAATCTTCCAGTAAGTCCATTTTACTTACTTTTCAGAGTAGTTCACGCTCTTCTAGTACCAACTATTCAGCCTAGATATATTAGTATATTAGATTTTTATTCTCAGAGTTGCAATTAGCCTATTCCATTATTAGCACCAGCTGCTGGTTCAGATTGACAAATGCACAAAGTGCTACTATCATACAGCATCCTGTGGCTTTCTTGTTGTTTGTAGCCTTCGAAGTATGTTATAACAATGAGTAACTCACATTAGCTTCTTTGTTGTGAAGGTAGCAGGTACAGATTAAGAGATTTGACCAAGTTTGTCCATAGTGAAAGGAACATGCTCTGTCTTGCTGAACTTGCTGTTTTGGGCCAGTACCTGGGAGCGTGCTACCTAGTTTTGACATACAGCAAGTTTGTTCACATTTTCTCACAAGGGTATTGTCAGAAACATAATTCAGGTACAAACACTGAAACGAATATGATTTCTTTTCAGGAGCAGCCTTCCTTTTTATTTTTCAATTTTTCCACAAAATAACCTGATGTTTTAAGATCTCATTTAGTTCCTCTGAAAATATGGAAAACAAGCAAATAGCATTATTTTCTCTTTTCCACCCCCTAAACATGTTATTTCTACAACCGTATCTCAGGCCATTTCTGAGGTAATACTTATAATTCGGTGACAAATCCACTTCAGCCTTCATAATGCCCTTCGTTTTTACTTCAAAACATTCACTGACTCTCATGGATTTGTACTATTTAACACCCAGATAAAGGTAAGCTGTCTTTTTTAATAATAATGGATTACATTTTCTCGTTACATGCTCTGATTCAATTGGATTTTTTCAGTGTGAGCAAATCTATTCCAGAGAAAACAGTAATGCCAGTGTGAGAATAATTGTAGTTATTAGAAAGGTAAACAGGAGGAAACAAAAACTAGCATAGATGAAAATTAATTGACTAAATTACTGCCATGAGGTCCCACTTTTTCTTTCCTTTAACAGAAGTATCCTACATTTCTCTTTTCTTTGCAAGTATATTATTAGAAATAATAGAGACATACTGCTTATTGATACCTTTTGCAGTGTCCATCTAGATTCATCTAGCTATGAAATCTTGACATTGCTGGGAAGGGACACTTGAAAACATCCAGTGTGCACTAACATGCACTTAACTATGTGAGAACATCCCTCCACATTTAGGAAAGCTTTTGACCATGGAGCCAAGTCCTGTAGAAATAATCTAGAATTAAGTGTGTACTTCAGTTAGAAAGTTGCTTAAATGCTTTGTCCAAAACGGGGACTTAGACATTCATTGTTTCTTCATATGATCAGAAAATGCCACTCCAGTAAAACACGTAATTTAGAAGGCTTCTGCACTGAAATACATCCAATAAAATTTACTCACCAGTATGCATTTTGAGATGTTCCTTTGGGCAGAATACCATGCAGCCTGCACACCTGTCCTGCTGAACAGATGATCTCCAGGGGAGAAGAGCTAGTAAAGATCGGAGTATTTGTTCAGCCACCCTGTCTTAGCCATATGGAATGATATAACTCTGTTTTTGTAGGATTACTTTGCTAAAATAATATGAATATCACATTTTTCTTCTCTAAAACATATTACAATATAATGTTGCCCTGAGAGAGAAAAGGGGAAGATGAGCAGCTCCTCCTGTTTCATTTCCTGCTTTCACGGATTGTTGTGTTACTAAAATATTTTTATTACAGAAGAACTTGAAGCAATATACAATGTTTGTCAGAGGATTATTTATAGTCCCTTTAAGCTGAATTTCTGTAATGAAATCCATTTACAGACATTCCACAGTGCCCTATGGTTACTTGCTTATGCAAATGAAATGTGACCCTTGAAGTAAGCCTCTTGCCCTTGCTGTCACCCTCCTTGGCTTCAAAGGTCTACAGACAATCACTTCTTAAGTGAATGTTTTTTTTTTATTTGGTTTTGAGTGAGGGAAAAAGAAAATGGAAAAAAAAAAAAAAAACCTTTCCATTGCATGGTATTCTTGCAGAGATTCTTAGCAACTGGCTGGTTGTATATATGTATGAGATAATTCTTATTTATTTTAGGTGCTATCATAGGAATTCTTTGCTCATAAACAAGCTTCTTAAATTATATTCCTTTAAAAAGGAGTTTTTGCATAAAAATTTTAGAAACATCCAGGTCATTTAGGTGCCTTGATTTAAGTTCATTTCTTCTTCCATTGTGCTTTGGATTCTTAATTCATATATCTGGTTTCAAATGTCTTCTGGGCTCATAGACTTCCAGTTTCAATTTGGTATGACTGAAAAGCTGATTCTTCAGTGGCCCATGAGAGGAAAGGATCAAAAATTCTGCCCCGTTAGAATGGTCTTGTATAGCTATGTTTGCAGTAAGTTACACTGATACAAATGAATGAGTAAATAAACTTATAAAATAGGGAAAAGAGATGAAGAAAGTTATAGAGGATAGCTTTTAACAAAATTAGTTATTCTAGATCATTAATGATTTTAATAATCTGTCAGTAAACCAAGAAACTGGACTATACTGTAGTAATTCCTCTTCATCCCCTATGTAACATTTGGTCTCAAAAGCATTTAAGTATTAGGATCATGGCTATTTTGTTCAGTTTTTACCAACATGGAACTTAGGAACATCTGTAGAATAAGCTGTGAGATTATTTCTGACTGTTGTCTGTAAAATCAAAGTAAGCATCCCAACCCACCCCTGGTTGTGATTCAGATGTTTCTGCAATCACTAACATCAGGTTAAAATTGAGTATGCAGTAATATGGCACTAACAGCACTAGTTTTATGAGGATTTTTGAAAGCATTCCTAATAGTTCATCACCTCTTAAATGAGGTAAAATAATTATAAAAAATAAACTCTCTGTCTACAGAGAATTACATATCTATAGACAGGTGAAGGTAAATGTACCTTGGGGTGGTTAACTATGAAAACAAAAGCCAGTGGCAAAACCATTATTTCTCATTTTTATGTATGACATCTATAAATGCAAAAAAGCTGACCTCAAGTGAAACAGAACACCTATAATGACATTATCTCAGCTGTAGTGCCTGCCAGGAGCACCACGGACTTCCTTATCATTTGGTTTCTTTTTCTTTTGCAGTTTCATTGTAAGTGGAAGTTGACTACCTGGAGCTATAGCCTATTAATTCAGTTATGAATTTCTCATTTACTTCTACATTATCAGAATACCAATGCATAAGAGTATAGACAGCTTTTGCTGGATTTTATTATTTATAGCTAATATCAGATGGTTTTAATCACAAAATATTTGTATCTTAAGGCCATTTTGGAGATAAGTAGACAGCCATGGCTGTATTTTATCCTAGGGCCTTTTGGGAAAAGTGGTGATCCCAAAAGAAATGAGGCAACTGTTAAGTTGCTTTGAATAAAAGGCAGTACTCATGCCTATATTTTATGAGTTGTGCAAGAACATGTGGGAAAGGTTCTATCACTTTTCATCTCTTCCTGGGCTCCCTCTGGTCAGCATGAGAAGTTCAACACCATTCCTCTGGAAGGGCAGATTTGGCAGTACAGAAAAAAAGTGTGTGGACTTTCTCCTTGGGATCAGTTTTCCAATCCCATAATTGGACTTTTGGGAAGAGCCTTTCTAACAACAAGGAAGAATGTGTAGTTATGTTATGGTAGCATGTGATGCTTGGAATTTCATCTTGTAAGATCTATTTTCATACATTTTTTTACATTTCAGAATTTTTTGAGTGGAAGTTTCTGCCATAGCTTGAATACTGTCATTTTTTTTGTTGTTTTTCTTTCTTAATTTTTTAGTCAAAATTATTTGATTCTGGCCTTTTTTTCTGATCACAAGGATACATTATGAATCTAAAACTGTTTTGTTTGGGTTTTTTTAAGCACGAGAACATCTCTATTTATGGCTTGGAACATGAAACTTAGCAGAACAATTTTTTGTGTTAGAGATGCTTTTTTTCACCTAGGAAAATCTCCACACATTTGATCAAGGATTTGAAAAATGTGCTATTAATATTGACCAAGAGAGATAATTCTGTTCCTTCTCAGTCCAATCCTCCTACTGCACAGCACAGGGGCCAGTCCAGCAGTGGTATCTGGGATACTGAGGCCTGTGCCTGTTGAGTGTGCATCAGATAGAACAAAGCTCTTGAAGGAGAACTAATCACTATGGTCTGTCATCCCTATGCTCTCAGTTACTCTCACTTCTGCAGCATTGTGGACTAAAACGTATCTGAACCAGAGAAAAAAAAAATAGACTGTTTCTGCTCAGGCTGCAGGAACAATTGAAACCTAGGAGTGGAGATTTTAAGCAGATGCTGATGAAACAAAGGCCTGCTTGGCAAAGGCTAAGAAGCTGGAATGAGATGGCTTGAAAAGGGGCCTGAGGGCTGATGGGGAGTTGGAGAGACAGAAGCTGTGGAGGAAAAAATGAGCATGGACCCGGGTCAGGGAAAGATGAAGGAGATAGAGTGATTGAGATAAAAACAAAGACAACTACTGGAAAAGAGTGAAAAGAATTGAAAGGAATTCAGATGGTTTTGTATGAATATTTGATAGATAGTTTTAGAAGCAATAAAATGTTCAGTAACTGAAGCATAGACTGGTAAGAAGAGGAAGGAATGTTAGCCTAATTAATATAGGGAAATGCTTCTTGAATAAATGAACTTTCTTTTCGCGTCTTCCACAGAATCCTTCTGAGGTAATGTAATAGGAAAGTAATTTTAAAAGCATAATTACTGCTTTTTCATTCACTTTCTTCAGTTCCAACAGAAGAGCTCAAGATCTGCTTTGTAAAAATATTGAACATACAGAAGTGCATCTGAAGTCCAAGCCAGGCAGGACTATAAAAGAGAAAAAAACTCTGAAGCTTGCTGTGAAATGAAGAGGCAGTGCATCTCAGTCTGGATAACTGGATAAGCATATGAATGAATATTTTTATCCCCATAAAATGGGGAAACCCTTCACCTCCCTTTGCAATGACAGGTCAGTGTTTGTGACACAGCTGGTTGTTGTATGCGTATTACTATGAGGAAATGAATCATTCAGGATAAATAGCAAATCAAGAATAACATTCAGTAAAAAAAAAAAAAAAAGTGCCCAGAGCTATTCACTGAACAGTGACACTGAAACTAATACCACTTTGCTGTAAAGTGGGTATCATCTGTCCTATGGCCCCTGGAACACATGGGGTAAGTAAATACTCTATACCATATTGAATGGCTATAGGAGGGCTGAAGTCATACAGATTTTCCACAGCCATGGCAACTTTTGTGTCAAGACAGGGCCTCAACTTCCTTAGTATGTAACATTTGTTTAAATACTTCCTGGTGAGTTAGTTGGCACAGTAGGCTTTTAAAATCCTGTCAAGTGAGAATGCATGAAGATAGAGATCCTGATGAGCTCAATCATCATCTCCCTGTGACTTCAACAGGTGTTGTGGAATTCATAGAGCACCTGTGCCAATAAAAAGCATTTTACAGGGACAGATCTCACTGAAATTACTTACCATTTGAGTATGATTCCAGTGTTAGGCATTGTTTCTTTCCATTAAAAATAAGATACCTCATTGATCGCAAAACGCTACTTTCACTTAGTTGCTTGCTGTCGTGTCTCTTTCACATAAATTTTTCTCATCACTGATTTCTTGTTTACAAAGGGGTGCATCAAAACAATCCCCCCAAGTACAGTTTCTTCCATTTAAGCAATAGTAAAAATGGTGCATGTTTACTCTCCTGGATGTTCACCAGTCATAAGTAAGAAGCAGAGGTTCAAGCTCTTAATGCAGATAAATATCCTGGTGTTCCCACTTGAGTTACTGAGCTGACTAGATGCAATAAAAATTAGGGTTCAAATGCTGTGCATATTTCAGCTGGAAGCCACCTGCTTTACCACTGAGAAATAGGCTAATCCTTTTGTCTGATGAAAGTCCTCCACCCTTTCCCACAGTTCCTTTTGTGTGTCACAGAAGCCAAGAAATTGTCCCACAATCCTCTGAAAAAGATAATATATATCTTCAGTATACTGCTGAAGAAAAGGCCAGAATCCACCCTGCAAAGTCTGTTGTTCCTCACAGGGTTGCTTCAAGCTCAGCAGAAGGCAGTAAGTACAGACAGCTTTGTACAACCATCTCTCTGCACTGCTGAAACTTCTGCTGAGAGTCTAGATGTAATCACCCGAGCTAACTTTGCAATAAATACTTTAATAATCATTTTTTCATGTCCATCTTAGGGAGGTGGTTGAGGCACCGTCCCTAGCGCTGTTCAAGAAGTGTTTAGATGAGGTGCTAAGGGATTTGATTTAGTAGCTTGGTGGGTAGGGATGGTGGTGTGAGGATGGTTGGACTAGATGATCTTGTAGGTCCTTTCCAACCTAATGAATCTATGAATCTATTAATCTTCTTCAAGACTGTTATTTCTGATTAAAGAATGTCTATAAAGATTTTTTGAATGGCTTAAACCATGTCTTTTTGGCATATCTTTTGCTGTCATCAGCTATTATAAAACTTGCCACTGAATATCGCAGGAATATCTGAAATTTCCTTTTAAAGAAAAGTACTTTTTAAATAGATGTTTTAGGAAGAGAAAAAAAAAAAGCAAGGATAGGGTTCTGAATGACAGAGCTCTGAAAGGCCCTCCAAATCACTTTTTCATCTTGTTTTTAGCACTCGTTTGTTTTAAATATTGACCAGAGATTGAGTGCAAAACCAGCTGTGCTTATTTCAGTTTGCAAAGTTTGGTTACATTTGAATTCTTTGTACTGAAACCTACTCATCTTTCACACGTATGGGCTTTTGTTTGTTTGTTTCACAAAGTGGATAGCCTCGCCCTAGCAAAATACCGCTTGTGTGGGTTGGTGAGTTTTGTCACCTGGGTACCTACTACATGTTACTGAGAATCCAATGAAACCATTTATGCAAGCAAGGACTGTTGGCAACTACTTTTCAGGATGCAGCTGCATTGTGATAAGTGTCGTATAGTCTACAAAAATAATGAGTATGGCATGTAATCTTAAAGGCCTAGTATGTTTGCATGGAAAATCTGCTAAAATCCTTATGTTGTTTCTTGTGACCTTACAAAGGAGTAATGTATTTTCAGGAGGTCTGTTCCCAGGGCTTGCCAGGGTCTGACATTTTAATCATGAAAAGCAATTCATCTTCCTTTCAATATTAACTTAAGAATGATTTAATCAGATTTCAAAAAATGTACCTAATGGCTCTTAATTATGTGACTTGAAAGAAAGAAGATATATCTGATGAAATGTAACTAAACCGTGACACTCACTGCAATGTTAGAATTATTCTGCTGTCATTGAAATAATTTTGAGATTTAAGATTGACCTTTCAGGGAGGCATTTTTTTTTAATGAAAAAAAAAAAACCAGCTTAGTATCTCACCTTTCTAAATGTTTTATCCCCAGTCCAAGGTATATTTTACTTTCAAGATTCAAATAAGAATTAATTACAATTATAAGGAGCTAATAAGCTTCATTTTTATGCTGTAGTTTCAAGGAAAAACAAATAATATTTCATGTTCCTGCTCTCCCTTTTTCTATTAAACATCATTTTTTTCCAAAGCTTTTTTACACGGAACTTTCCAAAGTCTCCTGAGTGGAAAATATGGCTAAAACATTAAATACTACATGCATAATCTATATATCATTATACTAATGTATCCCATAAGTACTTTAGATTAAGGAAAAAAATATCTGGCTTCCATATATTGCCTTAATAAAAGCTAATAAAATGATATATGCAGTGGGTTTTACATAGTGTTCTGTGCCGGGTGCTGAGTACATTCGTAGGATATTAGGATAACAGTCTCTTCCAGAGAGTAAAGCTGAAAGCTTCTGGAAAAAAAAAAAAAAAAAAAAAAGGGCGGGAGAACTAAAGGGCAATTGACAATTCATTTGTTTCCTGTTAAGATGAAAAGGATAAAAGGGGGGGAAAAAAAGGGTACTTTTTCATGTACAACAAAAACAATCACTGTTTTTGCTCCTGGCACAGTGTATATGGGTAGTCCAAAGATATTCCCAGATCTAGGGCAAAGTTATTCCTGGAACACAACAAGGGTACCTGCTTTAAAAGAGAGCTACAACATTTTATCATGTTTCAGCATCTTATGTGCTTGCAAATCTTGCAGATTTCACACTTCTCAGTCCATTTCAGCAGCTATACCTTCCAAGTTTTTTTTCCAACCCTGCCCTGAACTTGTTCTTTCTCCGCTAATGGGGAAAGCACATCAACTTTTTGCTCTGCAATATCTACCTTTTGTTTTCTGGCCTTAGAAAATACAGGATTGCTGGCTGCCTGACACATACGTGGTCCTGTATTAATCAGGTAACTAGTTCTGAGCTGTACTGCTGCATCCACATCTCAGCCCATCTTAAAATAAAAATAAATTAACAACAAAAGACATCATGAAAAAGGGAGTTTCTAGGATTCAGGAAGCTCTGTAATGAGTGCAGTACCTGTGCTTTAGATAGTATGTTTTCCAAAGAATATTACCAGTAGCAATCAGTGACTTGCAGAAAGTTCTTTGACTATGACTGTATCATAGAATCCTTAGAGCTAGAAGGAACCTTTACAGATGATCTTTAAAGGTCATCTGGTCCAACTCCCCTGCAATGAGCAGATATCCACAGCTGGATGTCTAGGTACCTCTGAATGACATCCCATCCCTCTGGTGTGTCGACCCCACTCCACAGCTTGGTATCAACAGCAACCCCACTATCAGGTTCATCAATGAAGATATTAAAGAGTATTGGTCCAAGCACTGACCCCTGAGGGACACCACTTGTCACTGATCTCCATCCAGACATGGAGCCACTGCCCACCAATCTCTGGACTCAATAGATAGACAGATAGACAGACAGATAGATAGATATAGATGTAGATGTAGATATAGATATAGATAGATAGATACAGATATATAGATATCATGCTTAAACGTAATCTTCATATTACCAGATATGTACATGTGAGAATATTTATTAAGGACTGATTATGTAGAAATTCCTTTCCTAAGAACGTTAACAGTTGCTTTTCAGTCACCTGTCATTGGCTTGATATTTGGCTGTGTCTTGTATGGTAACAAAGTGCAAGTAAGAGGCTAGTCAGCACTATCTAGCTAGTAGTGAAGAAGGATAGCTTATGTATCATGACTGTTTTATTTGAGATTATTTGTGCACTCGCTCTTTGTGCATTTTTGGTCAGTGTAATATTTATGCACCTTCCATTTTCACAGATGTTTTGCAGGAATCTGCAGGCCTTAATCTAATGTTTCTGAATAGAAAATGAATCAAACAAATTGTGAGATTGTTGTCACACACGATAAAGATGATGACACTGCTTAGAATAACAGAGTAATTGTATGGAATTATACTCACTGTACTTTCTTAGCAAATATGGCTAATTAGTCATTAATCATTCCTTGCTAAAGGGAGGATCTATAATTAACTATGTTTCAGGGTACACCCCAAACAATTAACACTGAAGATAATGTAAGAATAACTCTCTCAAATTGTATCAAAGCATAACAATTATGTGTTCTCTTGTAACTATCAAGGGTTAAAATATCATAGCAGATTATGTATACATTTATGCCAAAGGGCAGAGGAGTAGCAGTCCTATTTCATAATCACTATGGCATTTTATGGAACCTCTGCCTCTGTATGGGTCCGTGACCTCCCTCAATTGGGAAGACCAAAATGAAAAAAAGGTCAAAATAGATGTCAGCCCAAGCAATTATGAAAGTGAGAACTTGGACATGACCCTGAGATTAGAAATGGTGACCTGTCGCAGTAACAGGGGAAAACCTGCCATGCTGCCTTTCTGTCAGATACAAACTACCATGGCAGTCTTAAAATGTAATGTCATTTATTTGCATTTTAATCTCTTTCACCACTAATATTGGGCTTTCCTTCTCATCTTCTCTCTTCTGCCATAAGCAGATGACTCAGATGGCAGAAAATAGGCATAGAGTTTAGAATATCTATATCACTTGCAAAGAAAGATCTTGGGAAAATGGATTGAAAACATATTTGTCTGGTTATAAGAAGCAAAAATAACACAGTAAGAAAACTGTGGGCTGATTCTGGACACTGTAGGCAATATTCTAGAGTTCCTTTAATGTCAATTAGAGCTTCATTTCAGACTTTAAAGAAAACACAAATCTGCTCAAAAGCTATGTAAATAGGAATGGAAGAAGAACAGATTTGGAAGTGAAACTTTCTCTGTTTTTATTTTATTTTATTTTATTTTATTTTATTAATATTTAAGGCTTAATTATAGTAACCAAAAATATACACATTTCTATTTATTCACTGAGAAGGGATTTTTCATTTTGTTTGGTTTTTAACTTGCATAATTTGAATTAACCATGTCAGTCTTCAAAATTAATTCTTTTCAGTACAAGTTTTTTATCACAAGTAATCATCATATGTAGAAAGAATACTGTGGGAGAGCTAGAGTTCACTTTGGCAGATAAGACATGATGGCAGTGACAGCAGAACACAGGAATAGAGTGTTGCACTGGGCTGTGATTCAAAGACCTAGCAACAGTGTGTCTTGTTCTTACAAGAGAATGGGATTTCTGCATGCCATTCTTATATGGCCAAAGAAAGGGGCTTGTGTTCATAGGCTGAAATTCTGATGAGAAAAGAAGCAGTGATTTTATATTAGAGAGTTATTCTTTGCCAGGAGAAGTGCTTTAATTTATTTGTTAAAAAACAAATAAAAATATTTAGATATTATTTTCATCCTGTACAACCTAGAACACTATTATGGTCTTTTTAATTGTCTTTATGTTGATTGCTCCTCAAAAGTTCCTTCTTTGCTTCAAGACTATTCCTGTGGCAAACTTCCCTTCCTTTCTCTGCAGTAGAAAATTCCTTTTTCTCACTTGTGCATACATTCTGTAAGCAGTTAATATTCACTATTCATAATGGCAAATATTTAGTTGTTTCTTTTTTGACATTCCAGGAGCTATAACAATAATGCTCGTTTTGCCTTGCTAAATCTGATTTCCTAACGACCTTATTGTCAAAGCTATGAGCAAGATTAGATCAGAGCCCCCCACCCCCAACTTTCTTTGACAAGTTTGCCTTTATTCTGAAAGATGTGGCTTGATTACAAGAATCCTATTTGATAAAAAATAAATGTCTGGAGATTGGATATCTGGGAGTAATGTTCTCAACAAATTTATATTTTGCCCTCCCACATCTGAACCACAAACGTATGTGACTGCCTCTGATCACTATCATTTTTTTTTGCTCCACTCTTACTCTTGAATACCCACTGTAACAGAAATCAAACCTGAAGATCATAGACTTGAGTTGGAAAGGATCCTTAAAGGTCATCTAGTTTCACTCCCTTGCAATGAACAAAGACACCCACAGCTAGATCAGGTGCTCAGAGGCTCCTCCAGCCTCACCTTGAGTGTTTCTAAGGACTGGGCATCCCCCACCTCACAGGGCAACCTGTTCCAATGCCTCACCACTCATATTGTAAAAAAATCCTTCCTTATATCCAGATTACTTCTTCCCTCTTATTCTGAAACTATTTCCCCTTGTCCTATCACCATAGACACTGCTAAAGAGTCTCTCCCCTTCTTTCTTAATGCTCTCCCCCTTCAGATACTGAAAGGCTGCTCTCAGGTCTTCCCGGAGCCTTCTCTTCTCCAGGATGAATAGCCCTAGCTCTCAGCCTGTCCCCACAGAAGTGGTGTTTTATCCCTTGGATCATTTTTGTGGCTCTTCCCTGGACATACTCCTACAGGTCTAAGTCTCTCCTATACCGAGAACTCCAAATCTGGACTCAGTACTCCATATATGGTCTGAAAGCGCGGAGTAGATGGCAGGATCACCTCCCTCACCATGCTGGCCACAATTCTGTTGATGCAGCCCAAGATACAGTTGGCTTTCTGGGCTGTGAAGGACACACTGCTGTTTATATCATAAAGCAGCTCCCCAGATTAGCTTAGCTGAAACACTGTAATTAAGTTTTGATAGCAAATAGTCAAGACCAAGTCCACAGTTAAATAAAAACACCTTCCTTCCTTTATTATTGCTTTTTTAAGGGTAATTGTCATCTGCACAATAAAAAGAATGACAGGTTCATGTGTTTCTCTAAAACGTGCTTATTAGCTTTCAACTATAAACCAAGTACCAACTGCTCAGTATGAAAGTAGAAGAAAAAATCTGCTTCTTTTTTTATTGCTTTCATTTTAGTGTCATTTGACTTCAGCATCTTTGTTGTTTTTTGTTTTATTTTGTTTTTGTTTTGCTAACAAATGTAGCTCTTCCTGCATTTGAGAACAGACAAGCATGAAAGTATTACAGATACCAAGAAAAGAACTATTTGCTGGGTATATTTTCTTTGAGCAAATGTATCTGTAGGCAGGTAAAGCAGAGATGAGTTACCTGAAGTAAGATGCTTTGGCTTTGGTAGGAGAATTTTTACTGAAAGGTAAAAGAAAACTGGAAATATCTGACTATGGCCCTATCTGAACAGACTCTGGGAGCTGAGATAAAAGGGCATCAGGTTGGCCTGCTGAGCTAGCGTTCCTTAGGTTGAAGAACGTTGCAGAAGGTGAGGACAGGATGTCTAAACAAAGCCTTGCTGTTCTTTCTTATTGATAAAAGATATGCTTCTAAGTGCAGTACAGATAAGGAGGCAGCTTTACAAGCCCAGAATTACATTTTGAATTACATTCATGAAAGCCAACAAAAGCAGTGACAATTGCCTTATACCTAGGGAATCTGTGAGCAATAAATTAAAATATAATAGAATTTGTTGCGCAATTAAACCCCCATTTTGTCATAGGTCTTTACTAACAACACAACAAATTTCTGTCAGATGTTGGATCTTGTTTTTGAACTTGAATGGATCCAAATATTCTTTTCAAAGGTATTTTTGTTAAAGACCTCTGTGGGTGAATTGCAGCATAGAGGTCAGAAGGAGGAGTCCCAAACAGTATGGTATCAATTATAAGAAATCTACATGAAATTTTCAGTGGATCTTTTGATTTTAGTACGTTCTAACACATACAGTGAACCTGAAGATACGTATTGCTTACTTTCGCAAAATGAATAAATAAATAAAGGAAGCAGCAAATTAGAAGAGTTACCAGTGGCTAGTATGTGTTGTAAGACTGAATTCAAGTTAACCAGTGATGTTGGACCACCCCATACCTTCATATTTAGTGGTTCATTCAACTAACAATAATTTCTGCCTATGGTGATGCTGTTGACCTTGACCCTGTTAGAAGGCTCACCTTTGGCTCACAACACACAGTTCAGCTGACAATTGGTTACATCCAAGCAAGCTGTCAGTAGCTGGGTGTTGCACAGTTTATCTTAATGTTTATCTGATAAATATTCACAAAGGGAGAGAAGGGAAATCACTGGCAGTCAAGATAAACAGTTGGTCAGAATTTCTGAGTACAGTAACATTTGTTTCCTTTTTATAATTACTAGAAAGTCTGTTTAATATATGGCCAAGGAAATCTATGGAGATATTTTCAACTACCCAAATTTCTGGTATGCCTATAAACAGCCATTTCTTTCTTTTCTCTTCCATCACCTATAATTGCCGAAAATCTCAAGATACTAGTGATGGAAGCAAGTTTTGTGGAATTCTACCACAAAAAAAAAAAAAAAAAAAAAAAAAAAAAAACAGTGGGAACAACCCTAAGTACTACTTGGAAATATGAAAACTGTATTTAAAAAAGAAAAAAATAAAATAAAAGGTAAAAAAAAAAAAAGAAAAAAACAAGGAGGAAGAAAAGAATAAGGAAAGAGAAAAACAAGCCATAAAAAAGTGTCACAGTGGGTTGCTGATGTTATCTTTTCCATAAATCGTAATAACCACTAATCAGTGGTGAGAAGTCAAGAGCAAGAATCCACAGGACATATTAAAACATGCAGAGGAATGATCTCATTACCTCCACCCAAAGGTAAAGCTAAGTCTTTTAAACTTCCTTGAGAACACTGAGCATGACAGGGAACAAGAGGCAATGAAAACTTTCCTTTCAGGCATGGATCTTGCCCTTGCATTCCTTATTTTCATTGTCCTCAAAACTAGATTCCCACAGTGCGCAGAACGTGGCTCTGCCACAGCTCTGTGTACAAAGCTGAGACTCTACAGAAGGAGGTCAGGGAGACGGCTGCTCAGTGCTACCATAGCACGTGAGACCAGCTTTCTGCTTCCTGTATTGCCTGTCTTCTTTGAGTATGCCTGAAGTAGTTAATTGTGTTTTATTTAGCAGTCATTCCTGTCACTGTACTACAGTGTCATCATTGCGCAATGCGGCTTGATACTGACAAGTTAAATGAGAGTAGGGAACTGCTGCCAGATCTCTTATGAAAGAAAGTGTAAGGGTACAGTGTGTTATCCTAAGGGAGCGTAGGCTATGCAGTCTCACATGGATCTTTATTCAGATTTTATTTTGTTGCAAACCTGCAGAAGAATTTCTTTACAGTAAAGGTGATGGAGAACTGGAACAGGTTGCCCAGAGAGATTGTGGGTTCTCCCTCTGGGGAATCTTCAAGACCCGTCTGGATGCCTACCTGTGTGAACCTATTGTAGGGTACCTGCTTTAGCAAGGTGGTTGGTCTTGATGTTCTCTTGAGGTCCCTTATAACCCCTGTGATTCTGTGAATGCTGACAGCCCCTTGAACAAATTAACCCTTTAATATTCACTGGCTATTTCAATGTTCAGTAGTGACTGCTGGTCTTTCTTGATTCCGTGTGCAAAAAACAGGGCCATGTTCCAAAGTGTAAGTTACTGGTAGGTATGTTTGATGCTAGTTACCCAAAAGAGTAAAATGTGTGCTGTGTATTGCCTCTGTTTGTTTTTGTTTTGAGACTTGAAGAAGCTTCTGGATTTAAGTCTGGTAATTAGACAAGGTGTAGATGGTATTTGAATTACTTATATAGTGCTCTTTAAAAAGTTAGGTAAAATATTAGCTGACAGATTGCTCATATTCTTATGTGTGGGTAAGATTAATTCTTCTGATGACAGCACTGGAGCTTGATTAAAATGTCTTAATTAAATTGGTACAACCGAAATAAAAAGGTAGTGCGATTGTGTGTGCGTACATGCTTCTGTGAGAGCCAATACTTTTTCTAACAGCACAACAAAAATTAGGAATGGTATATCAGTCAGGTAAATAATCTGGGTACATAATCCATTTAAAATAAGTAATGGATTGAGTACCTTCGGGCAGTGTTTTGCATTGCATGTTTTGTCAGAAGGAAGGTAAGAGAGCCAGTGAAAAGCTGTTATAACAATGGCTGTCAGTGGAGCAAACACTGTGCCTCTTCTCTGTGGGCCCTTGCAAAACCTTTGTCCAGTTTCCAGAAAGATGTGCACTCTTGTAGACACTCTAAACCATAAGAGTAATTGAATATGCATACAGAATCACAGAATCATAGGATCGTTTGAATTGCAAGGGACTGCTGTGGGTCATCTAGTCCAACTCCCCTACACTGAGCAGAGACATCTACAGCTCAGTGTAGCTAGCACATATCTGTGTATGCTCAGACAGCTTTTTTGATCACCTCGGTTCTGACTCTTCCATTTCTTAAGCACTGCTTAACTTCAGTGTGTGAATCATTCTTGCATGCTGAAGGATTAAGAATGTTCACCAGAAGAGAGTATATTAATGCACCAGTGACCGTGCATTAAAAAAAAACAAAAAACTTCTGCATAGGCACACTGCTTTTTGGCTACATTGAACCAGCTTTAAAAATTCTTCCTCAGGAGGATGAACTTGATTTTGCAGAAGGAGGGAAAAGATTGACAGCTGTAGCTGAGCATAACAGCTTTTCTAGCACTGATTAATGGAAAGAGGTCAACTATGAAACTGCCATGATCATAAAAATTAATCAATATGACCACACACACACAGACACATGCACAAATTAATATGGGGGAGGTGGAAAGGAACAACTCAATTTGAAGACTTTGAAGATTATTAGTAATCACACTGAAATATTATATTGGTAAAAATGCAAACCTCTATCAATTAGCATTCATTTAATGTTTCACAGAATTATTCGCTTCAGGAACAAAACACTTTATAAACAGTTGTGTAAAAATGTGTATATGTGGTATATCCCTACAAGTAAATTTATCATTATCTTTTGGAAATTGGGAGATCTATTTACATCTGATAAAAGTAACTACAGTTTTATTTCTGTGAAGTCTATGTTGCAGATAGTTGATCCCTTTTATCCCACAGAAGTTTGTAAACAGCTCCATCTTCAGGCATTGTTCCATATGCTGAAAAGAAAGAAAAAGGCAACAATTTCATCTCCCCCAAGCTTTCAAAGATCTCCTAACACTTTACCACTTTTAGAGCAATTTCTTATAACTTAAGTCATCATAGTGGCCTTGTTTAACTGCTTCCCACATATATTAAGTTGAAGAAAAACAAGTGGTATTGGGCCACAGCATCTAATAAATGAATGCTGGAATGGGTTAGTGGTAGAGCACATGTATAACGAGATTACATTTCCCTATACCTACATTAAACTGAAACTGCATTACAACAAGCAAAATGCCTTTCAGAAGACAGACCCCAACAAGTTCAAGTCAAAGCAATGTTTAAAATGTACGTGAAGCTAAACAAAAATGGATGGAGTGAGAGAAGCTGTGCTGGGAAAATCTTAGCATGTGGGAGATGAAATATCTAAAGCCTCAAAGTCAGTACATCTCCCAAAAGCAGGTCTCCAGAATGGCCTTTTGAATACCATTCAGCATGAGAACGAAAGGTGTAATTGGATGTGCTGACAGCAGTGTAAATGAGGTGTTCCTGGGGTACTGAGGAGAGTGTAATTCTGTTGTCAGATGAGTGTTTCTCTATCCAGTGGCTGTTCCTGAATAAATCAGTGAAATGGATCCAGGAAGATTTTTTCTGCGGTGTTTGAAATAATTGATTTTTTTTTTTTTAATTAAAAAACACTTTGAAATAGAGCTTGTCTACAAAAAGTATCTGTTTGTGTAACAAGATATTTCATAGCAGGTCATTTCTAGAATTATCAGCTAAACTTGGTACATTAATCTGTCAAATATCAGTGTGTTTGTCATTTTAAAATCACAGTTACCTTCTTCTAGCCATGATGATTAGATCAGTGTTTTTCTGAAGTCCTGTATGTGTGTTTGCATATTAAATAGGTGTATGTATGTAGTGTGCCTATGTGTGGGCAGAGATACACAATTGAAGTCCTCTGTAGCACTTGTTTTATACACCAATTAGAAGTAAGATGGAAAAAATCTTTTCAATCAGTGTGTCACTAGTTCCTTTAGAATATGTATCATATTGCCAGTGAAGCTTTCCAAATACTTGATAATAATGTATTACAAGAAATATAGCAATATTCAGCCAACAATTTATTTAAAAACTACCCTTAACCCTGCAAAAATACACATTTTACAATTACATTAATTGAATAAATTTTACTAACTTGACTAACCATAATTTGACCAGACCTTTTGTAATTAGGGCAAGTTTTTGGTGTATGTTTCCTATAAATTTGAATATTAGCTGTCAAAGAACTTCAGAGTATTTGATGCTCTTGGAATCAAAGTTATTTTTCCACCAGAAATACCTTGAATTTTAACCTTTCGTTTCCCCGTGTTAGAAGACACATTTATGCTGCAGAAGATACTACAGGCAGCAAAGACCTAATTAGTTGTGGATTTGTAAGTGGCAGAGTTGTCTTAGGCCTTTGTCCAGAGTAACATGGAGGGAATACATTTGAGCGCAGATTTACTTGGAGTTGTACATTTGTTCCATTGAACACAGGAATAACACTCAGTGGCCAATGGGAAGAGGAAGGGAAAGGGAAAATCAGACCTCTAGAAGTACATTCATCTGATTCAGTTTGTCTCCCACTGTACGACAAGAATGCTGTTTTTTTAATTACTATTTCAGTATGGTGATGGAAAGAAGCTGAGTGCAAAACTATTGTTTGGAATCATAAATTTGGTGCAGACCATATCTGTAAGAGAACAAGCTATGTTGAAAATACACAATTATTGCTGCAGAAATACTTCAGAGAAATTTCAGAAAAACACAGATGTGATTTAGGATCCAGTCATTTATATTTAGATTCCAGTGAGTTTGATCAAACTCTTCAGTTTGACGACTTGAGAACACAGAAGATACATACTTGATCCTCTAAAAATATGAATGAACAAAGAAACATTTTACTTCATTTCATAAAGGCTCTAATTTCTGCATATCTATACATATATAGCCAGTCCTGCCAAATAAATGGGATTATTTCTAATCTTAAAATAGGAACATGTTTGTATGGTTTACAGAGCAAATATGCTGTATTTCCCACACGCACCACACCCCAGATTACTCTACCTGCTTTTTCTGCCAAAAGACGAGGTGTCTAAGTGCTTATAGGAAAGTACTCTAGAAAGTAGAGTATGTAGACCCAACAATTTGTATGCAAATTTAATACATGCCTAGAGATGTTATTCTAAAGCCTAGTATAGAAAAATCCTATCTGTGCTGTAGCCTGTAAATTTCCACTGATTTAATTGGAGCATGGATTTCCTCATGTAATTTTCTTCCTTTATATCAAAATGTTAACCGAAGCTGTTGAATTGTAAAGGATGAAAGTACTTCTGTAATTACATTAATGGGGTAACCTTTATTTTTTTACTCTATAATAAAGTCTACAGGACTTTTACTAAAGGCTATGGCAGAATTATTTCAGCTTTTATTGGAGCACATATTAGATACTTCAGTTAACTTACCTCCGTAAGAAGTGAGAATTCATTTAAGACTTCAGAAAAGGATATCAGTAGTATGAGTTTCTGATAACATATCTGACTCTACCACCAACTTCTTCTGTATGGGAGTATCTCTCCTTGATTCACAGAATAGCAGAATTGTAGGAGTTGGAAGGAACCTCTAGAGATCATCGAGTCCAACTCCCTGCTAAAGCAGGCTCCCTAAAACAGGGGAGGTCTTGAACATCCAAGCAGGTCTTGAACATCTCCAGAGAAGGAGACTCCACCACCTCTCTGTGCAGCCTGTGCCAGTGCTTCATCACCCGCACTGTGAAGAAATTCCTACACACATTTGTGCAGAACTTCCTATGCTTCATTTTGTGTCCATTTCCCCTTGTTCTATCTCCTCACACTGTTTTAGTTGGGAGGACAAAGAAAAAATGTTGTAGAGTTGCTAAGCTGGTTAGTTAACTCTTTGTAGAGTGCTTTGCATGTAGCATCACAGATATGTGTTGTAATATCATTGTCAAAAGTTGAGATAGGTTCCCTAGCAAATCAGCTGTCACATAGCAGAGATATTTCAGCAATGTTACACAAATTTGTGGTCTCATAATGATTTAGGAAGTTCTACTCATTGGCAGAAGCAATAACACAGTTAATTATGGCTGCTAAAGCTTTTTCACACATGAAGAAAGCATGAAGCAATATTTTTAATTGTGAATTGGTTATTTATATCATATACAGCTTCTATTATTTTAATGTCAATGTCTATCACTGAATTTTTTCTCCTAAACTTATATTTTTAACTTGTAAAAGCTTTGAGTTTAGAGAGCAAAATGATGGTAAAATCATCTGAATATTCTTCCATGTATTTGAATTTTGAAAAAAACTAGGTTCTGAGCCCTACACAAGAGAATCTAAAAGAAAAATCACTAATGTGTCTCTTGGCTATCTCAAACCAGTAGCTGCTAATCCTAAATCAGACTTCCATCAGTATCTACTGATGGATTTTGACCCAGATCGGTTTAAAGCGTGAACTTATTTGAAAATCTCTAATTTAGAATATCCTTATTGAAAGAATTTCTTAGATCAAAGGGTGATGCTGAATACAGCTCCACCTCTGATTATTGCTTACAAGAACTCAGAATTACACAGGACCAAAAATTTTTAGCAGATGTATTTTGTGATAGACATAACATATTTGATTCTGTAATATCCCAGCTAATATGAATAATAAATATCACTTTTCTGTACTGTAAGAATTTGCCTAAACAGAATTCCTAGAACTCCCAATTTCAGCTCAGCAGTGTTGTTTTTTTTTTTTTCGATCTGTGTCCCAATTATTCTTTTGTAGTCTTCTGTTTTGCTTATATGCTCTCTCTTTTCTTCTCATCAATAAAGTCAGAAGCAGAAACTCCCTCAGACATTCTCTCCAAAGGCTTGCATAGTTGACAGTACTCCTTTATAAATCATCTCCTTGTGTAAGCTTTCATTTTGGTTCCTTAAAAGGGGTTTTCCAGCGTCTCTGCTGACGCATGTGGTGTGTTGCCAAGCAATAATGGAAATGAACCCATCAACTCATGGTTCCCTTCCCAGGATAATCTGCCACCCCATCTGTGTGCTCGCAGCAAACTTCTGCTGTCGTAACATCTGCCCAATGGTTATTATAGAATCCATTTAATATATTCTAGAGGAGCCATAACCACTGCTGTGCCTAGATGGGATACCAAGAAGGCCTCAGCAGACATGCCAGAGCAGCCTCTCAAGGGGATTTAATTGGAGCCAGATTCACCATAGTCAGTTAAGCACACATTCCTTTGGTACATGTGTGACTAATCTACTTTTAATTGAGCTCCATTGTTTTCATATATTTAGTAAACAAACTTGCATAGGTACAAAAGCTGCTGCTTGTTGACAACACAAACAGTATGCAGCTTGCTGGAGCTTTGGACAGGCACCCTTGGCAGTAGATGTGGTATAGTGTATTTAATGCACAGACGTATTTCTTTGTGCTCTTTACCTTTTTTTTTCCACATTTCCTGGATTTCTGTGTCCCAGCGGCCTGTTCTATGTGATTTTCACAGCTGAGTGTAGGTGCAAATACAAGCTCTTGCTCCATTCAAAGAAAACTGTGTGCCAGCATTATTAAATGGTAACTGGGTTTTGATTTGTTTTGCTCTCTTTTTGCTAAATATTAAGCCCCTTTGGACTGAACTAAAAAGGAAGGATTATGCCACTGTGATAATTCTTTTGTTTCCTTACTAGGAATGGAGACACATAGTTCATTTTTCATGCACCTTTAGGAGAAAAAGCATGCTTTATTTCACTTTCCCTACTTTTATTCAGTATTCAGCCTATAGTTCTTAGAGAAACCTTGATGTCTCATGTCATTTGTTTAGTGTACTAAATAACAATTGGTTGCTAAAAGAATAGGACAGTTCCAAGAAAGAGGTCAGTCATCTGCTTTCCCTTTTTGGAGATAATTTCTGTTGTGTTTTATTTGATTTGTTGTAGCCTGTGTGGTGCTCTGGGCAGAAACACCCACATCAGGACCAGTACCTCATTCTTGATGCTGAGGGGTGCTATTTGCCTGAATTTATCATATCTTCCATAGCAGCACAAGGTACCTGCCCAGGAGCCATTCTCCTTCCTACCAAGCCTGACCCTGTTCCTATTTATAGAAAGGACAGGGCAGATTATTGACAAAGACAGTAATCTCCTCACTCCTTCCTTCCCTAGGGAGCAGTGTAAAAAGTTTCTACTGGATGGATAACTTCGCTAGCAGACAATTCTAGATGGCAACATTTTTCCTGGCAGATGGCTTAGTCTCTGTAATGAGTCTCCTTGTACTTAGTATACCCTAATATTAAAATTCCTGACTATGGGCTCCTGCTGTAAGAGGAGTTAGCCCCCAGCCCACCTGTTTCGCAGTAGGGGATGCTGCATCCCTTCATCAGAATGCTGTCCTTCATCTTAGCAAAGTCTCAAAGTGACATCTAGTGGAATATCTAGTCTCTGTGGGGAAATTTAATTAAACTGCAGTCCCTTTATACCAGCACAAATATTGTGAAGGAAAACAACTCAGCTCCTTTGACATTTTTACAAATAGGTTCAGTAGAAACTGCTGTGTTTACTTTAACTGACATTTGTTTTTTCAGTCAATTATCCCTTGGTCTTTTTTTCTTCCATAATTTATTACATGAAACTCAGCCATAATAATAAATACAAAGTTGTTTCCCTTTTCTATTGTTGTCTTGCAGACTGTGCAACGAACAAATGAAATAAAAATGAGTCACCTTAATCTCCTTTGCTTTCCCATCTCTGTGGTAGCCTCTAACTATTTATTATGGACCTTAGCAGTCTTATACAGAGCAGAGTTTAATCCCGAATCCTGTACAGAAGATAGGTTTGCAACTCTAGTATTTTTCCCTTCTGGTCAGGTCTTACTCCATATTGCACTGAAGATGCCTAGATTATTTTGCTGACTTTTGTGGTCTTCAGACCTTTAAATATGAAACTTGAATGCAACTTTTGACCAGATGGCATCTTTCTGACTTAATTGCTCTGTCTGAACTAAATAACGAACACCCCACCTTGACACAGTTCTGCATGCTCTCACTTCTAAACTTGTTCAGGAATTTTAGGAAATCTTTAGAAGTCTCCTTAGAAAATCTATCCCAAATCCTATTTTATGAGGGCCCTAAGGGGGGCCTTAATAACTGTGGGTAGAATCACAGGCTGGACCTCTCTGAGTGTTTCCATGCTTGGGTTGCAGCCAAAGTTGCAGTGACAAATGATTTTTCTAGCTATTCAATCAAAAGCTCCTGGAATACAAGAGAAACATGACTTTTTTTCCCTAGCTGTTTAAGGATGAAAATAATATGTTTGCAAGGGCAGAACATATTCCTCATAAGTGTCAGGCATGCAGCAGCTGTGCTTTAAGTGACTGAAGAAAAAGCAGTGAAACAACAGAGCATACTATGCACTTGTTTAATCCATCAGGTAGTGTCACGCCGATACTTCTCTTTGTGCATAAAAATAGTCCAATCTTCAATTAAATCTCATCAAAGCAAACCAAATAATTTACAGCCAAAAATCTTCAGCTGGTCAGTTTGTCTGAAAATGTTTCCATTTTCCGAACAGTTGTTTTTCACAAAATCCTACCAGTTGAAAGCTATTTTTCTTCCTTTATTCTTCATAGAGAGCAAAAGGAGCACCTCTCAAGAGCTACATAAAGCTTTATATTCCATCTGGGAAGCTCATCAGCCATCCATAGAAATAGCTATTTAAAGTAACAGTAAATAGAGATGTGAGCATTTGGAATTTGGAAATCTGAATCCACTGGAAAAGAGTCATTTTTCAAAGTCATTTTCAATACGGCCTTTGCCAATAATACATTGAATCTGTTACATATCCAATGATTCTGTAAAAATCCTTTGTATTCAATTTCCCAAGTAATCAGGCAAACAAAAGGACAAAGAGAAGATGTTCCCAAAAGGAAAGAGAAAGAAAAAGAAATAAGAAATTAATATAAAAATCTGCACTATTATATTTGTTTTAATTCCTTGTGTTTAAATATTTTTATACACTTGGCTTAGAAAATTTTTATTTAATATAGGATGTTTTACATATAATTATTTTTAAAAGCTGCATAGAAAGAGGCATTTGCTTTCACCAATTTGACATAACACAATCTGGAGAGCTATTAAATTCACAGATCTGTTATTTGGGATATGCTTGAAAATGCCCTTCAAATGACACTTGCCTTTTGGGCCATAGATATACTTAGATTTCTGCAAGAAGTTCTGCAGGTGTGGATGGAAAGGGTTTGGTAAGTTCTCAGAAGTGCTAAGAGAGGGCCAAAGAAGGAAAATTAAAACTAAAATTGAAACTGCATCATGGATTTATATCATTGTTTTTCTTAAGTGTCTGTTTTCCCTGGTCTGATGTTTTGTATTGGTTAGGAATGAGTATCTTCAATCCTCTTAGTTTTGACTTACCCTTGAACTGTACAATACAGAGGACACAACAGAAGACTAACTGGAACATGTATATGTAACTATGCCACGCAGAATACCTGCAGTTACAACTCTACTAACATAAATTCCAAAACCAGCTTTTCCAACCAGGGAGGTAGACAAATGGTGCAAGTGCAGCCCAGCACACTCCTAAAACTCAGAGCAGATAGTCTTGCTGAAAGGAAAGAGGGAAGCAGCCCCAAGCAGCCTGTTCATCCAGAGTAATGCACTGAAACAGAGTATTCTGAGATAACAGAGATTCATAGTCTGCATCACAGTGTTTTGTTTGACATTTAGCACTTCTCCAATAAGCTTTTCTTCTTTTTTTTTCTTTTTTTCCTCTTTAATTTGGAAAAAGTGGGGCAGCTTTCTAAAGGGTGATTTCATTTGAAATTAGGCCTCTAAAAATCTGACCCAGAAAGATCACCTCCAGTGACATTGCTACCACACCAAAATAGCAGAGCTATCCAACTGCAGCTTTTGCCAAAAGACAACTTCAAACTTTGAAACTGTATTGCTAATTCTGTGTGAATATATGTAAAATGGCACGACCTTCTCTATGAGACACTGTTTGATAAGGATGATTTTATTAGTTTTAAGTTTAAGGTAATTTGGTTAAATGTATTCATTGAGATAGGATTTTAACATTTTCATTCCTTATTCCAGGTTACCTACAGAAATGAAGGAATGAATGTTCATCACTTCAAAGAGGGGCAGTTTTCTTAGGATAAGGGTCAGCTCCTACCAGTTCAGCCCAAGGTAGGTACTAGTGACCTTAAGTGTATGGTTCTGGTGCTGGTATCAAAAAAGTGACTTGCTCAAGAAAAAGCTGAGCCTGTGGCTGTCAATAAGAAATTTCCTGAAAGGAATTAGACAAGCTTGTGATACAGACACAATTGTGTGTGCTTTCTGATTTTCTAAGAGTTTGTTTATCTTTGGGTACAAGCCTGGTCTCTTTGGTTTTCATTATGTGTGTTATTGGAACATATCTAGATCTCTCTGTGTAACCCTAACCAGACTGCTAATGAAAAATATTTTCCAGAATTGCATGTGTAATCTGGAGAGTAGGGGCATAATGAGGTTAGGAGACATATTGGGTACATAGTGAAGAGTGTTTCTTATCCGTGCAATTGCCACAACCAAGCCTATATTGTATTGCTTTTATGGCAGATGTGTGTGAAGAGCTGCCTCTAGATAGATTTTCCATAAATTTAAGTTTTTGCAGACTTTACTTATGCTTTTGTTATTATTATTAGACTCAGCATCCCATCTTTGCTATGGAAAAAAATAACTGAATTCTAATGAACATAATAGAACTAATACAAATATTCACATTCTATGAATGTAGTGCATCACAGCAAAATTGCCCATTCTTCTTGTCCCACTCTAGTTACAAATGACATTAACCATGTAGTATAAAAACTTTTGGTGACGACAGTCAGACATTCTGACATGGTTCTGTGCAGTAAATGCTATGTTGTCAGGTAGGCTGGGCTGTGGATAGTAAAAGATTCTCCAGAACTGCAGACAATGGCCATATAAGCAGACTTTTTCATCAATATGAAACCAAACATAAGATAAATCCTCCCTAAAACCAGAATAAAGCTGATTTGGGTAATCTGAGTCCCCCTGAACTCTGTTCATTTTACTGTGAAAAACTGTGACAGGTTCTTGCTGCTGTGAGATACACCATGTGCTATTAGGACGCTATCCTGTCTTCTTTTCTCTCTCTGTTCTCCCATGAGTTCCAATTGAGGCTATTTCTAAAATGCCTCCTTGCATGTCCTTCTTATGGTGGTGTAAAGTTGATGCTCAGGGCACAGGAGAAGAAGAAGTGGAAGAGGGAAGCAATTACTCTCCCCATACGTAAACGCTTCCTCCTTCTATTCCACCCCTCAGAAGCACAGGAAACTCATCTTCAAACCATATGCTACCTAGGGATATGCTGCAAGACTTGGGGGGGAGCACCAGGGCCCAGCAGTACCCTGCGGGGCAGGGGGCCCTCTGCCTTGCCTCTTCTCCCCAATATGCCACGGCTTGGTTTCCTTCACAGCTTTCCTTATCGCACTTCTGCCAGCACGTCTCCTTCCTGGCCTGCAACACCTGTGCTGCATTACAGTGCAGAACACAATACCCACACCGAGACAGGCAAATTGTATTTCATGCGTCAGCCTTGCTCAGCTCCAGAAACGCCACTGGAATTAATCCACCCCCACAGCCTTTGATAGTCTGTTACTGAGAGGCTGCGTGGAGGCACGGGGGGCACTCCAAGGGTCACCTCAAGGACTCTGTATCTAGGTTTGAGTGCACCAAGTTACCAAGCAGCACCAGTAATTGTTTCATTATTGTCATGTGCTGCTTCTCTCCCAGCTGTCCACAGGCACTGATGTAATCAAAGCCACTTGACACGGAATTGGTGGACACGCAATGGTTTGTCAGCTTTGGCATTTGTGATCCACTTTGTTAGTAGGACCTGCTTATGATTTAAAATATATGATTTCCTTCAAAGTGGCATAGTTTCGAAAAATAGCATGTGATGCACTAATAAATTATTCAGTCCTCTGAACAGGCTACATGAAAAGCACATTTTTTCCATCTGCATCTGGCTAGGCATTTGCAACTGTTTCTCTTGGATCTGCGCTGCAGCACATTTAGCCACAATGTTGTGACCTCCAGAAAGGATTAATGCAGTATGTTGTGCACTGGGCCGCTGGTGAAGGTCACTTGGAAGTGGACACTAATGCAACATGTGGCTGCCCACCTGCTTGGCGCAGCAAGCTGAGTGCAGAGTTCCATCCTAACCTTGCTTCAGTCAAGTGCTACAGTGCTCAGTGCTGCTGGGTTTGCTGGCGTTCGCACTCACTGAGCCAGCAATAGGAGAGCATCTGTAGTTCTTGTTGTGGCAGTTGTTAAAATTGAAACCCAAGACTGGACACTTAAATTTCTTTTTGTGGAGGAAATGTAGAATCTGCTGTAACTGCTGGCAATAGGGACAATCTTTATCATGCCTTTCAAGGTTATACACGGCATTGGTACTGCTCACCCATTAATACAAACTCATTCCTTTTGCTTTGACTGCAGTCTAGAAGTTGGTTTGGCTTAAACACTATTTTCTGTTGTGGGAAAGATGAGGTCAACTGCTGCACTCAGTTTAGACTGGCTCAAGATGCCAATCTAACACCAAGGTATTCTTAAAAGAGGAACATCAGGATGGTATTAGCCTAAAGGAACTGAAACCTTTTGTCAGCTCCACATGCCTTTTTACTTTCCTTTTTACCTGGGAAATGTAGTCAGATCTGAAATTGAATGAGTTACTTTGGATATATATATACTTTTTTTTTTTTTTTTTTTTTTTTTTGAGATTTTGTTAAATTATTGTTTTCATTACATACCAGCCTCCAGCATTCACAGGTATATTTTATCGATCAAACAAGTGGCATTTGCATATGAAATAAGTGCTGGAGAAGTTTGCAATAATCTGCAGAAAGCTGAAACGCTCTCTGTACCTTTAAGCAACTGAGCTTCATAAGTATGTATACTCTGTTAGGCACTAGAGAAATGGCAGAAGAGCATGAAAATACAGGCATGAAAAACATTTGATTTTTGGGACAGAAACCATTCAGTGTGCTAGAAATATAATCATGGTCGCATTCAGCTACAATCTATCAGATTTTTAATGCCCTTAGCCTTAACTCTGATGAAAGACTCTTGCATATCACTGAAAAGAGGCATAATTAGTACTACCTAGGGTCTGGCATCAGTCAGGCTCAAAATTGTTTCTCTGCCAAGGCAAATACATCTTTCATATGTTGGGATAGGCCGGATGTCTAAGGTATTGGAGCTAGAAGAAAACAAAAATTGGGCATGTTTAGACAAAGAGAAGAGGTTTGAATCTTTCATGACAAGGAAAAGGTGCATATTCTTGCTCCTTCTGACAAATCTGGAAAGCCAGAATTCTCATTAAATGTAAGCATAAAAATGATAATAATGAAGAAAATTAGCCAGATTATGCTCTCTTATTAAATAATCTGCAACTTGTTAGAAGAGACGGTGCAGTCGAGAATATGTGATTATCTCCCAGCTGAAATGACTGGATCCCATCCATGTTCTCCTATGGCTCTCACCTCCTACCTTTCCAGCACCACACTGCTGTGCCCCCTGCTTCAGATCCACATTCACAGTACAGAGAGGTTTTACTAGCCCCTCCCTTTAGGGCCCCCTAATTTCAAGAAACTCTCTAAAAAGGCATAATTCTCCAGCTGCAAGCTAGCACTACTGTCTTTGTTATGAGACCTGTATGTATGTAGATTGATACGCAGGGAAAAAACAACACAAGGCACGTGGACTTATGTTCTTCCAGAATCTTCCACCACTCTTCCTGGTTTGCATCCCACCCTGCCAAAAGCAGGCAGTATAAACAAAAGGTCCACACAGGTCAAGCTTTCATGCACAATGGTAGCATGTATTTGTGATAGAGGAAATAATTAAGTGAGATTTGGGAATGAAGAAAACTCACAGGATCAAGACTGAAAAAAGGTATAATCAGTTTGAAACAGTTACTGTCCCAGAAATTTGGGAGCTAGGGAAAATGATTTTTATTAATCTGATGCCGTTTTTCTGAGCAATGGAGCTTGCATTGTCTATATTGCATAACTGAGTCCCTGACGGCAAGTCTGCAGATAGCCAGAGGATGATATTTCACAGCTCTCCAGTAGCTAGGCTGACCTTCTGCAAGGCTCTTAACCTTGAGCTAATAAGTATTGTCCTTCAAGGGGTAAAGCATTTAAGTGCAGCTGTTTACTATTTACACAAAGGGACTGACATGTGAGCCTTCCCGTCATGCAGTTTTACCCATGTGAACTTTGTCCAAAAAGAAAAGAGAAAAAAAGCTCAGATTTTATTACATTTGCAATTTACAGCGGGCAGACTGTCCTCAGCTGTTGCTTGTGAGCTCTTTCTTGGGCTTTGCTCATTGTCAGAGGCAATATTAATTATTTCAGTCATTTTCTTTTCCATTTATTGTTCAACACCAAACCATGAAAAATGGACACTGACGTAATGATTGATCATGAAGCTGGGGGTTGAAAGTGAAGGCTAGGATTGTTGGGCTGTATATGAAAAGGGCTTAGTTTTTTTCCCTTTTTTTTTGGATGATAATATATTGTTTGTGAATGGGTTATTTATTAGAGCCATGTGTAGCCTAAAAGGTTTGTAAAGATGATTACTAAAGCATATCCATATGTGGAATGTGTGTGCATATTTGTAAACTTGGCAATTTGTCCAGATTTTTTTTTTAAGTTTGTAGAAAAAAGATCTCTGAAATTGTGTAGGGTTATTCTTTTTCTTAATACTAGGCAATATATTTTCAAAGCTATTGTGCTTTGCATAACTTATGCTTCAGTTCTGATATCAGATGCATATGTACTGTTATACACTCTTAAAATTATGAACAATCTAAGTGTTTGATAGTCTGGCATCAATCTTAGCAGAAAATTGCTTCTTTGCCATCATATTCTCCAAATATTGTATTTGATCAGATACAGATCTCTTAACATATCCGTGTTGGAAGGTAACAAAAGCTGGGCATGACTGAACTACTGTCTAAGGTCTGAGCTCTTTATCACAATGAATGTTTTCATATTTTTTGTTAAATTTTGGAACGCTGAGGCAACAGATTTCTCTTAAAGGTACATTGGCCAGATTCCACTCTCTTGTGAGTTTTGGAAATAGAAACAGCAGTGACTCAGACAATAAACAAATACTCTTGTTTCCTTCTCTTAACTAGTGGGTCTAAGTCCAGAGTTGCTGTGCTACTGTAAGAGAAATTAGGAAACCGTGCTGGTGGGGTTGAGAACACAATTTGTTCCTTCATATATTCCAGGATACTAAAAATGTTAACGGGAATGAGTTCTGTTGCGGCAGATGGCACTAAATCAGGCCTTTACAAGATCTAAGCACTGTACAAAGAGGAAAGCCCTGCAGTGCACCTCAGAGGCAGGCTGGTATCTATTAGTCTCATTTTAGAGGAAATGAGGAAAGCAACACAGACAGGTGCTCCCTAGCAAGTCAGTGCAAACATAAAAGGAAATCCATGAACTGATTCTGCGGAGAGGAAACGGGTTGTAACTCAACATTGACAATAGTCAGGCAGCGGAAAGAAATTCACTTACTGGCATATCCCACTAAATTCAGGCCAAAGGCTTCTGGGGAGATGTGCCATCATCTGCAACAATCTCCCCTTGTGGCTCTTGGCCATAAGAGCCTTGCGAATGCACTAGACCGCTCTCTTCAAGATGTCCATAACAGCAGTATGCTGTCACTGTGAATCACCCCATGCAGTCCAACTGTTGAACTTTTTGGTTAATATTTTCCAGTACGTGCAAAAAATGACAAATTAATGAAAGAAACAGGCAAGAGCTCCTTGGCAAAAGAGACCTTTTCCATGTAGTTTGAAGTTTATTTTTTCAGGAAATAGCCATGTGCTTAAAATTTAACATGTAGGTAGGTGCCTTTTCTTATCAAGACATAAATATTTATTTACACTACTTATGTAAATGAAGACAAGGACAATTTAATTCCATTTTTAAGTTGCCAGAATGTCTCACTGGTTTGGACTGGAATTTAAAAAGATCAGAAAGTCATATCATAAACTTGCCAAAAATATAATATATTATTATTTTATGGGACTCCCAGAAAGACAGGTTTACTAGAGAAAAAGTTCTTGTAAACAGACATTTTCAAAACTCAATGAGAAACTTTAAAGGTATTTGGGAAGTCAAACACTAGAAGGTATGATTTGCCTCTCATGTTAAAAATAGCACCTCCTTCACATCTTCTTAGGATCAGGCTTATTTCAAACAATTATAGTTTATAGAGACTGTTCCATGGAAAGATATTTAATATATTAATTTTCCTTTAGGCAGACACTTCAGCTGCAATAATAAACCATACCTGAATTTTATGAATTAATTAAATTTCCATCAAAGCTATGGTTTATGCCAATATAGGGTTCTCTGTTATTAACCAAAGTGGAAAGAATATTTAGAAACAGGGAAGCATTTTATTTCTTAAACATGCAATAAATGTTGTTGAAAAAGATATACAGTATCTTGTCAGTGATGCAATTATTTGCCTTTAGGCAGTTGTTATTTTGAGAAGTAATTTAAGGGTTTTTTTTAATGAATAACATCAGTGAGTGAGTGCATGGAATAATTGTGCATTTTCATAGCTGGAAGTTATGAGCACATAGTAGTCATGTTCTGATTTTACAGCTTGGTTGTAAGTAGTTTCTAATTTTGCACCAACAGATTTATGGAAAATTGTCATGTTTTGTTTTTGGTTTTTTGTTGTTTATGTTTGTTTGTTTGTTTGTTTGTTTGTTTTTTCAGTAGTTGTGAGTGTGATAGATTTCACTTTAAAAATCTTCGGAGCTGGATTTTTTCATTTTAGTCAAAGATCAGTAATGATTACAGAGGGTTTAAACCAAGACTGAATACTTAAAATTTCTCTCAAGATGTTTATATGATTATGTTTTCTACACTGATGTTTAATTGGGACTCTAAGCAGTATTAGTGGCCCTATGATTCTTTGTGTTCACAAAAATGGGAAGTAAATCCTTACTAAATACATCAAATAAGTAGGTCTTATTTTAAATCCTTGATACATCCCATTGCTTGGTGTCTTTCAGTACAGAAAATCTACTGTTCTGTTGCTTCTGTCTTAGATTATTCTTTCATCTGTCACCATTTACTTTCATAACATTTTGCTTTGTGATTGTCTAGGACTTCATTAAATTCTTTAAAGGACTTTAGGCTCATTCCTAATAAATTATTTCAGCTTGTCCTTTGTACACTGTGATGTGGATATGCACAAGACATATTGGAATCTACTGTACAGTAATACTTAGTGGTCTCTTCTCCTCACAGGCTTTTATACCTTCTGTCTGATCTCTTATTGCTGCCTGTTAAATTACAGCAATGCTATTAATGCCTGACAATTGTCTTTGTTCTCTTGCAGTTCTCACTATGTGTTAGACCTCTCCCAGCTGCTAGTTATGTTGTCGCCAGTCTTTGCCAATTATCTCAGACGCAGGCCTAGCTTTAGTTTGGTTACGTGGAGCACTGAAAGTCCTCCAGCATTTTACTGAGATACTCTCCTGTCTCTTCTACACCACATATTCAGTCCCCGATTTTCCTCTTGGCTAGGTGGCCTCATGTATTGTGGGAGAAGGTTACTTTAGAAATGTTTTCACAACTTCTGTCAGTCACACACCTGGATTTACCATTGTTTCTAATATGAACTGTAATCACTAGATCCATTTCCCCATTACATTCCACTCCTCCAACATACATGTATGATTTATTTTATTTGCTTTGCTGACAGGTAAAGTTTCTTGGCATTTGAAAGAGCAAGTGCTGACATTCTCAGTCTAGTGATCATCAAAAATAGATAGATATACCCCTGCAGGTATTTAGGGAGATTTATATTTCTCAATAACTGAGCTGATAGGGTTGCAAATAGAAATGACATCTAAATAAAGGTTTTGAAAGCAAAAATTAGCATTTTCTCCCATTTTTCCTTTCAAACTGTATTTGAAAAAGTGTGCCCCATTACAAGTAGCTTTTATACAGCAAAGAGCACCAGGTGTTTTTCAGGCTGAAAATGGTTTATCATCTGGTTACATGAATTTTAGAGAATGGTATCAGGTAAGAAATGGCATTGGAAACTTCCTGAAAAGAAAACATAGTGTTTGGCATTTCTGGGAAGCATGTGACATAATTAAAACATCACCACATCACCTCATTGTAGCTACTGTGTTTCTGGCAGTCCACCTGTCCTTTTGCTGTGTCAGCAGGTATTCTCTTTTTAAAGAACTGCAACTTCTGCAGATTTATAAACACCAGGAGCAAGGGGCCATTTGAAACACTTGAGATACAAGGATAAAAATCATCTCAGGGAGTTGCTTTAGTTATGGAGGATTTGGTCTGTACTGCAGGTCTGAACCAAAGTCATGTGGCCAGGCTTTTTCTCATTTTCTGGATTGACAAGAGTAGACCAGTGCAGAAGCTAAAAATCTTGCATTTTGTTTCTGGTTACCCCATTCTGATTACTTTCTCTAGTTAATTTTGCATTGATATTTGTAGCAAGTATAGGCTTTGCACGACTGAGTATTAATGGCTAAGTCTTAGGGTCAGTAGAGAGCTGGTGATAAGAGATTAAGAGAAAGGAAAGGAGTAATAGTCCTAAGTCTGAAAGAGAACCATCGTCATCAGTGAGATGAGGAGAAAGAAATGAACTAATTGATGATATCTGAAGAAAAAAAAGAAAAAAAAACATTTGGATGAAAACAGAGAAGGGTAGGAAGTTTCTCCCTTCCCCAGAGCATTTCCTTGAGATCACACCAATGATGTGATAAACTATGTGCTTTCCATATTTACTGTTTGACTCTTTGTTGTGGTTTCAACCTGGTAGGCAGTCAAGGACCACATAGCCCCTTGTTCACTTTCCACCAGCAAGATGCAGGAAAGAATTGGGAAAGTAAAGGTGCAAGAACTCATAGGCTGACATAAAGACTAGGTAAAGCAACCACAAGAATGAAGCCGTACTTGGGCAGCATCACGCTGTTCTAGACACCAGAATAGGCTTAGTGCTTTCCCTGCAAATATGCGCGGACCAACTGGGCTGAAAAGCTATTTTTTACAGAATGAATGGTTATTAAGAACAAGATAATACTAATGAAAAGAAATCTGAATGTAAGTTGCAACTTAGTAATTATTCCAAAGGTGTTTTTGAAGCAGAGTGCTAACAGGGAGAGATTTGTATTGTATCAGGGAAGAACAGTAATATCATCTGCATCTAACAGATAGTACCCTTTTCAATGTTTCCAGTTTAAGTTGCAAGTATATCTAGAGTGACCTCGTCCAATCTGATGTTCAAAGCAGAACAGAGTAGCTCAGGTTACTCAGGACCTCACCAACTGATCTACCTCTTACACGCCTGTTTTGCTTCTGGATAGCTCCATCCATGTCACTCAAGCTATTCCTTTTCTACACTGCTTTGACAGGAGAATCACTTTGAATAATTAGCCATAACATTGCATGTTATTCCTGAAAAAACAAGACTTGATGAAACTCGTGTCAGGAATCTTTTAACTCTTTTTTTATAATTCAGCTGAATGCTTATTTCAAGCTACAGTTGTTTCCCCAGCCCATCTTGAGCATGCAGCTTAAACTGTTAAGCCAGATTTTTGCTTGTGCCAGGCTGGCTTGTAATCATATGAAAGAAAATAAGAAAATAAGAAAAACAACGCTTAACAAACGGGAGGAAGGCACAGAAGAGGGGAACGACTTTGCCTGTGGATGATATGCACTTGCTTCTGTGCCACTCCAAGTGTGTTATGGTCTGGTATCTCTAAAGATAAATGGTGATCTTTCTAACAGATTGAATATCTGAAGCTAGTTGTTAATGCAGCATACTTTACCAGCATTTGCTGTGATATATGGATACAATTAATATATCATCAGCCTTCCTCAGAAGCAAAATATTATTGACCAACCTATTTTGTTTCAGAAATTCTAGCTCTAGTCCAAACATCTCCTCAACTTCCATAGCAATTATTGTCAAATCATAGATAAAGAAGGAGTGTATCAGGTCCAAGCACAGTCCATGTGCTCTGTACAGATGCTGCAGGGAAAACTGGAGAACACCTGCGTAACTTTTATTACTGAACAGGGCTCTTTGTCTAGCCTGTCAACCACCCTGCTGGGAATCTCTCATTTTGACACAGTAACAAGAGAAACAGTTTTAAAAATGAATGTTCAGATGCTAAAGAAAGCAAGCCCGAACATGTACGCTCTGCATGTTACCTTTTTACTTAGTGAGGTGTAATTCAAATACTAATCCAGTGGGAGTTTCACTCCTTGCTTTTTTCACTGCACTGAAGACATGAGGCTAACTCCTCTGGGAAGCATGACAACATTCCCCACCCTTGCAACGCTGTCCCAATATTACATTTATCTGAGGTCTGTCGCTTAATTCTCAGGAAGTCAGGCAACAAAACTTAGGTTGATGAGCCCTTTGCACATGTCAGGTGCCTGCCAGGCTGATCCATTCAGGTCTGTAGGATTTGTCCTCCTTTAGAAAGGAGACAGATGCCCACAGATGACCAACGTGTACATGTGGAATCCTTGCAATTGTAACTATCAATGAAGAGAGCTGTTGGATATGGACCCAGCTTAGGAGAAATCGGCTCTTCAGCAATTTCTATTTGCCACACATAAGAAGGTTTGATGAGTGCAGCCAGAGACAAGGTTACTGCCACTGTACACAGAGGTGAACGATCCAAGAAGCTTCCATCACCCATATCCAAGGCTTTGAACTGTGCCTCTGTACAGTGGAGGTCCCCAAGAGCTTTCAAGTTGGACAGTGCTCCTTCTTTAAAGGATCAGTTCCCAGTTGGCAAAATGAGTGGAAGTACAGAGAGACTAAGTAAAATGCAGAGAATAAATAAATACTGCTAGGCATCAGATCAGTGTCTATCTTGCTGAATTAAATTGGTCAAGAAATAGGAGATAGCAATAGTAGCTAGAATCAGTGGTAGGAGTGAAAATAACAGAGAAAACAAGGAAAAGGTGACAAGGAAGGGGCACCATCAGATATCATGCTGTGAGAGGACCAAAAGGTTAGCGCAGCCAGTGTAGAAAAATATCAGCCATCCAGGAGACAGGAGAGAGTTTTAGTGGAGTAAGAGAGGAAATCCCAGCCCTTTGAGATCACCTCTTGGTGACAGAAGTCCTTTTCCTGAGTGATTATTTAATCAATTATGTAGATTTACTGCAGCTTTGGTGTAAATGGATGAAGCACTAGCCCATGGTAAATAAGTTGCTGACAGCAACCTTGCCCTTTCTTAGTTGTTGGCAGACGTACCTGTGCCTTCACAGGAAAGGGAATTTTATACGCATTTCATTGAAGCCAAACACAGCACATACTTTCACTGAGACCTGTTTTTATTCAGTTTTATTCTTGTCTTTTAAACTTAATTCATCCTTCCACTGGCCTACTGGTTGATCTTGAACAATTTTTTTAATCCACATACCTCAGCTTCCACATCTGTATAATAAAAATAAAGTAATTTGTTGAAGGATGGTCTATTAACCAACATGTGAGAACTCTGACCTTAGAAGGAATATATATATATATTAATTACACAGAATTACCTTTTTAAAAATCAAAACTATCTTCTAATGCAATTCTTTTCCTTTTGGAATACATTTTAAGGTGTGACTCTTATCTACCTTGCTTTAGTTTTTATTTGACTGTTGAGCAATTTGAACAGAATCCTGAGAATACCAAATATTTGGTTCATCTATCTCTTATATTGAACAGCCACGTTACATAGTTTTTCCACACCAACAAGGAGATGTCTATAATAATGACAGGTCCTGAGTCTTTCTGAAAAACACTGTTTATCTGACACTAAAATGGCTGGCTCTAACACCCAAAACTGAGAAGCACACTAGAAATCTGAGAACCATATGTTCCGAATCAGTTGTCAGACCAAGTGACTGCATGGAATAACACAGACATCCTTCACACATTTCAAATGCATAGACAATTTTTCTTAATTTTAAATTTTTCCTTTCTGCTCACGTTCAGATGGGAACCTCTGCAATAGCCAGCACAGAGGTACACAGTGGGTTAATAGCACAGGGAGTAATTGATTGTGAAAAATGGAAGATGTGTTGTGTAATCATATGCTAGGAGAAGGAGCAGGCAATATGACTTGGTTTTCATTTGAAATAAATAGGCAATGGAATAATCAAGAAACTGCCAAAGTAAATGAATTCAGCATGGTTGGAACACCAGCACATTGCAGCTTCAGAGAAGGTTTCTGTCACAAGTTCCAGCATCAGTGGTGAAAGACACGGGTCTTCTGTTTTATTTTTCACTTCCTGAACTACGCTCTGCTCTCTGTTATTCTGACATCTGGAGGAATGCCCGTGAATTCACTGAAATCTGTCTGGCTTTATATTTTTGATCAGATTCCTGCCCACTGTCCTTGAACCCCTGAGATGCGCAAAATCTGCAATGGACTCTGTCTTACAGGGTTTTATAAACTGATTTAACTGTTCCAAATAGATTTTTTTTTACCACATTATGAGTTTTAGGGAAAAAAAAATGTTTTAACTACTAAAAAGTGACAGAAATAAAGACAAATTAGTTGTTCTCCATGGAAATGTAAGTGTTCCCAAGCACATTATTTAAATTCTCCTATCATCAGCAAAGCAGAACTTCTCTTCCAGCATGTCCAAATCTGCATTTGATCTCATTTGATCTTGTGATTTAAGATATGGTAAATTAGAGGTTATCAAATTCCTTTGCTCTGAAATCTGTCACAGGGCTTCTTGTAAAAAGCTTTGTTTTTGCATAAGCTGAATATAAACATTACAACATCACCCTTGACTTGCTGCAAATACTGTATCTTGTCAAAATTCAGTGGTGATGTGTTATGTGTGTAAGCAACGATTTACCAGCATATTAGGTCATGTACAGCTTATGTCAGAAGGACAGTGCTCTCAAACCATGTTGTAGTCTAATTAATACCTGAAATGCCTTATGTGAAAGCAGGGCACTTCTTCACTAGCTGTATGTCATAAATTAAATTAATGTTTAGTATTCACAGTCCTGAAGGTGTTTTACTGGATCTAATTAAACTCTGAGGATCCGTAGGCTTTTAGGCATAGGGAAAGTAGAGGTTTCCCTGAAGGCATACATAGAAGAAGCAAGAAATAATGTCATAGGCACAGAGCCATAATTCTAATTTAGTTCCTGGGCACCAGTCCTTGTTCAGATTGATGGCTACACTTTCTAACATTAAAGGAAGAACAGAAACTTCATCCAAAAAAAAAAAAAAAGAAAAGAAAAAGACCAAATGAGCAATATACACATTATTAGTGCTAAAATGTGGCTCAATATTTTGAACAACAGTTTTTTTCAGGACTATTGGCAGACAAGAAATCCTAACACCCACTGTGTTAGAATTTACTGAATTCTTAGAACCCCAAAACCGCCCCTTATAGTTTTGCTAATTCACATACAAAGTCACAGTCACATGCCAGTAGCCTTAAAGAATTGTCATCCTACTGTATATGAGAATGTGTAACACAGTTACCTTATACACTGTACATCAATGTATTTATTAAGTTAAAACCTATAACACTAGTGTTTAGCTTCCACTAACCACAGAGGCAGAAAGGAATCCCAAATCTGACCACTTCGATTTGTATAATAGTTTCTATTCTGTTTTGTTTATAAATATATGCTTCATAATGAAATATCCAGTACTTCACAAATCAGGTGAAATTACCTCACTTTGGCTGGGAGTATCACAGTCTGACATTCTTTGCACTTTGTGATATGAGAGACTTCCACAAAGTCAGTTCCCTTGACTCTTTGGAGGTTGCCTATTACTACTGTTTGGAGCAGCTACTTTCATGTCCTTTTGTGGTCAGGTCACAATTAAAGGGACACTTTTCCTTTGCTCAGAAGAAATGCCTTATATCTGCGAAATTAAAGAAAAATTAAGTTTCTCCTCAGAAACATTTTGGAAGAGTTCTGCAAGCACAGGCAGACTCAGACTCACACTCCACTGGGCTGAGTTGGTCTGCTAATGCTCAACGAGATCTGCCTGCAGTAGGAGTAATGCCCGAGGACAAGTGCTCTTACTGTTTGGGATGCAACCCTACAGAGTTTATTCAAGAAAAATCCCATGAGGTTTGGCTTAAGGGAGAACATAGGTCAAGGCCTATGCACCTTATTAATCAAGGGGGAGGCTGTAAACTGCAGAGTATATGCAGCTCATTGGTTGTAGCTTGCGTTTTATAAAGTCTCCTTCCCGGCTATTCTTCAGGGTAATGTGATTAATGAGAAATGTTGAAATAATTACTTGTTCTAGCATGTCTCCTTTGCTTTTAAAGTGAGGATACACACAACGCTTCTAAAGAAAGTGTTTCTCCATTTCACTGCATACTAGCTTAGAGGAGGTCTTAGCACTTCATAAATACTATTAACTTTTCAAACCATACTTTGCACTCTTGAAACACTGTGTAAGCATTGTCTATCGACATTTGAAAAATATGCAGAGATCAGTGTTTGGTAAAGTGCATATCATGCGGCTTTTTACCCTCATTCAGTGGCTACAAATTCAATTCCCTTTGAGATAAGGAACAGAAAGAAAGGACTACCACCAACTCTGCAGTACTTTGTGGCTACCATCTTGATTTTTTATGTCAAACTGGAGAAGTCAGAAAGGTCATTCTTAAAAAAAGCAGCAACTGTGGGCAAGATGAATTAATCAAAGAATTTATTTTTCAAGAAAACAATTCTGTTTCTGTTCTCTCACTGTGTCTGTATTTCTCCTTGTGTTTAAAAACAGCATGATACACCGGACTAACTTCTTAATAGGCTGTTTGCTTGCGATAAATTGAAAATGGTGGTTTGGAAAGTCAAGAAATTTTTTCCTCAAAGCACTATCTAGGGAAAATTTCATGTAAGAGAATGGAAGACATTTGCAGGAGTTGAATAAACAGGCTCAGTTATTTATACTGAAAAATTCCAAAGATTAAGCTTCTGCTTTTTAATGTCTAAGCCCTAAAAGGTGTATGATATATGTGTTTGGTTTGTTCTTTTTACATTTCCCTTTAAGTGCAGAGTCTATTGATAGCCATTTAGAAAGTACCTAGGGCTTGAGTGCCATGTGTTTTAGCAAAGCTAACAGGAGAGAAATTTTAGATGTAAGGAGCAGTGTTTAGAACAACCTTGTGAAATTGCTGGCTTTTATAGATTGCCTGGAATCATCCCAGGACAAGGGAGGAGCAGGGCAGTGATACCACAGGGAGGCTTCAGGAACCTGCTCTCTGCAGCATGCACATTGTGACTGCTTCCCTGATTTTTTGCTTGATGCATTCTAGTGCAGATGTGGAGAGAAGGTTACACCTCTGGTTTGGAGCCACAGTCCTATGGGGACTGCAAAGCTGGCTGAGTTTTAAGAGAAATTTGTTGCTAGAGGCCTAGATAAGGGTCTCTGTCTGCTAGAAGTGGGCTCTACAAAATATGGTTAAATCCCAACCTACTTCAGAAGAGACCTTTGCACAATTATGCTCTCTATACTTATCCTTCCTGGACATTAATATCATTATGCAGTATTCTCATATCAGAATCTTGAGAGTAGTAACTTTATGAGACAGCTTGCAGAATAACAAATCATAGCCTATTAGCTTAGCTGCAGCCTTATAGAATTGAGGCATAGCTACTGCTGCCACTAATGTCAGTGGAAGTTCAACAGTTATTTGAGTTAGAATGAATCAGGCATCCGGAAGCTTGACACTCCTGAACACAAATTGTTAGCATCAGGGAGCCATATAATTGACTGGCTCTTCATCCAGCCATACAGATGTGGAGTGGCTGTCCTTCCTCAGATGGCATATCTAACCTTTGTAGAGTAAGGAATTGCAGGTACAGTTGTTCTATTCATCGTGTCATATGGTATGTTCAGAATCATATTTATCTTTCTCTGAAAGTGTATTCACACATTTTTTAACACAGTTTACACCTGTAGTAAGTCATCCTTGATGATGAACAAGACAGAGTGCTGTAAAATTATTCATTACTCCAGAGAAATGTGTAAAATGTAAACCACCAGGTGTAATGATGCTTATCTAGTCTGTCAACCTTTTTCCTTACTTTCTGTGAAGCAGTCTGATTTCACATGGCCTTCCAGACTCTTTGAAAGAGATGCATTTTGAAAAGGGGTGCATTTAACAGGGGAATTTCTGGAGTTGAGTGCAGAGTGTCAGCTTAAACCTACTGCTTTGATTTGATTGCAATATTAATAGTGGCTGAGGATGCTTAAAGTGCCTCCAGATTTACTCATTTTCTGTATCTATCATATCTGAATTGTACTACCAAAGTCATGAAATTAAGGGTGTGAATCATTTAGAGTTACCAGAGTCTCTCTCAATGGCTGAGGATCAGAGATCCAGAGGCTTTGATGGGAATCGGTGGATTTCAGTACTTTTCAGGATCAAACCTGTATCCCTCTAGAAATAACTATTGCTCAGTTATTGATACAACTTTCCCAAAGTTATATCTTTCTGCTTTTTTTTTTTTTTTTTTTTTTTTTTTTGGTTTGGTTTGGTTTAATCTAAGCTGCAATAAGAGGCTTGGTGTGGGGCAATTGGGTGGCAGGAGAAGTTGGGCAAGTACTGGTGGTCTAGGGCACAGGTTTGGACTATTAACCTCTGACTGCTACTAGTTCCCAAGAAATGCCTGGTGATCAGTGTTGCTTAATTAATTTGTACTAACTGACAGGAAGACGTGGATCTGTTTTTTTCTAATTGTGTTACTTTATAAATATGTCCTTTAAAAACCTTGTTCTTGTTATTCTTTAGACTTTTGACCTCTCATTTGTCTTCCTACTGCCATACAACAGATGGACTGGAATCCAGCATGAATTATGTCAAATCTTCTTCTAGCAGTAGCTCTCACTATTATTCCTCCTATCTGCTCTGGCTAGCAAACACCCTGTTTCAACTGAGATGAGAAAAACGCCTTTATCCTCATTTCTCTGTGAAATAGAATATATTTGGATGATAATCCTAGACCTTGATGTTAATCATAAATCAATTATATTTATCTTTGACCTAGAAAGCATGAAAATTCATTTTTTCCTTATTTCCTATATTTTCCTTTTTTCCTATATTTTATATAGGATATACACAGTAATTATACCACTTTTTAAATGAATCATAAGCTCATAGTGTAATCTTTAGAGCTACAACTGAGTAGTTGTCTATGTTAGAATATTTGAAATGCCCATTTCAGTTGCAGCAGAGGTTTGGGAAAATACTTATTCTTAATAGCTGCAGCAAATCCTTCTGTTAGCCAGATTTCCTCTTTTTATTCTCCATGCAGCCTTTATTTTAGTACATTTTTACACCTCAAAATTCTGCATGAAGAAAGTGAGAAGGGAACTAGGAAGTAAAGCCTGTAAAATACTATCTATGCCCAGCACTGCTGGCCACTGATTTGGCAAAAACACACTGAAAGATTGCTCCTCACATCTTGAGTCTGTAAATAGATTCTGTCAGTCAAGGTGTCCCCATTGTTTCTTCTCACAATCACTTGCATTATCCAATGAATTTACCAGAGGGAGACCTCCTCTGTGTTAGGGGATGTACAAGCATGGTGTAAAAAACAATCCCCTGCCCTCAGAGTCAACCAAGAGCTTGTCTGACAAAAGGTGGGATGAAAGAAGAATCCTTAATTCTGCTATACACATAGACAGCTGAGATAGAGCAAAAGTAGCAATATTTCACTGTCTTTGTGCCCCTGGGCTCTGGGTTCTTGTTTCCTTCCCTTCCCTTCCCTTCCCTTCCCTTCCCTTCCCTTCCCTTCCCTTCCCTTCCCTTTCCCTTTCCCTTTCCCTTTCCCTTTCCCTTTCCCTTTCCCTTTCCCTTTCCCTTTCCCTTTCCTTTCCCTTTCCCTTTCCCTTTCCTTTCCCTTTCCCTTTCCTTTCCTCTCCTTTCCTTTTTTTATTCCTTTCCTTTTTTTATTCCTTGCAGGACTGACTCCACCTGGAACACAGAGAGGTTCCAGTTTTCAAGAAAATAGGGAAAATCGGTTAACTTACAATCAGTGGCTTGCACCTCCTTTTCAATTCCCATTCTTGTCTAAAAAGTGGCTAGGTTCATTATGGGCTCTCACCTCCCCAAAACCAATTTACCCTATGTAATGCTGAGGTTCTGGGTCTGGTTCACATTGTGACTAGTTGTAGAAGAAAAATAAATCCAGTGCCTCTTACTTCATAGCTTAGTTGGCAAGATATCAAATATGCAGACCTCTTTTTATGAGCAATCACTTTCAATTGTCAATGTCTAGAACTCAAGCACCAGAAGTATCCCATTATTCTGTGTGCGCTATGAAATAAGCACCATGGACTCATTTCTCCTCTTCATCTCGGACTCTGTGGAATGTAAGCATGATCTTATGGTCAGGCCCTGCTGCCCTTTCCACATTAAGTACAAAACTGTCAAAGTGAGTGGAAACAGGTGTATGCGGGGAAAGAAAGACAGCTATATCTGAAAGAGGTTGATTCTCATTGCTGTAGCCATGGGTGAAATTAAATCTGGCTGAGATGCACAAGTAAATTCTTTCTGACTCATTTCAGCACCATCCTCACAAGTGACATGGGCAGCAGCAAGAATGTCACCCAAAGGACACATCAGAAATTCTCCCCTCATGACCTTGCCCATTTCAATTGTGTGTTATCACTTCCTTAAGACTGAAATATTTTGGCTTTTGTTGTCACCAACGATGCACATCTCTGTCCTAGACTACAGTCTCTCATTTCTGCATTGTTCCCTTAGTGATTAGAAAGCATTTTTCTTAAGATCAGGAAGCCCATTTGATACTAGCAAAGAGTTAACTGGGAATAGCAACTACTTTGTCATATTCAGTGGCAAAGTAAATGCAAAAATGTATCCTTTGATTAATTGTCATTCTGTGGCATCCTATGGCAATGACAAATCCAAATAAATATTCCAAGTAGTACTCCAGTGAAGATACTAATTCAACCCCTGAGATTTAATTTCTTTTTCCTTACTTAGCATTTAAAAAATATATATATTTTTGTATGTATATATGTGTGTGTACATATATATATATATGAGATCAGTCCACTTTTTGTGTATTTCTGTGCAGAAATCAAAACTTCCTAACAGGTATGCCAGAAGACTTTCCGAAAGTCTCAGTGACTTTCTTTCACTTCCCCCAAAACATGTGATTGAACACAAATCTAGGGAGTTTGTATGTAGGTTCCAGCTGTGAAAAACAAGCACCTGAAACATACCATCATTTCCCACACACTGAGAGATACACAGGGAGTTACCTGCTTTGCCTGTCTCAAGCCATCTATAAGTAAAGCACAGCTCTTAGGTCATGTATCCTTCCTACAGGCTGAGGCTATTACTACATCATCTGTAAATATAAGGGCTATGGTACAGGACGTATAGTGTAATGGAGAACTGAATTATAACAGAGAGCTTTAAATTGACAGTTAGTCTTTTGCCACCATTTTGGTGGGGGAAAGGGGACATCTGGTGGGGGGTCTTCTTAAAAATGTAACAAGGCAATTTCCTGCTTGAAGCAGTAGGATGCAAATCCCTGTGGAAGTGGTATATTACAGGCAGCTGTTAGGTTTTTCTTAATTTCTAACCAAGTGTGCAGATTAATAAAGGAATGTCAAAATCACACAACAGAAGGGTTTGTGGGTACACATGCTGTAAAGCCCTAACTTCCCTTTTACCAAATTCACAAAGAAGTACAGCTAACTCTGACTGAATGCTCACCACCCTCTTGCAAAGAGATTTTCACAGAAGATCTGGGAGCAAAGGAGCAAGAGGAAGACTGACTGATAAGATATGCTTGATACATTTTGCTGTAGCATAGGAAATAACTATTATTAAAAATCCACAAGAATTTTATGAGTACATAAGAAAGCAAGATGTAGTGACATTCACTAAGCCTTCAGCAGACATATTCTAAAGGATTATATCCTACTTCATCAAGCCTTGGAAATGCAGGAGGCAAAACACACAGTAATACTGAAGCACAACACTTCAAATTAAATTGCAGCAGATTAACAGAAGATGACATAAGAATGTGGCTTATCTAGGGTACAATGCCCAGTATACTTCTACTCATTGTGTAAATAATATGTAATAATTGCATTTACTGATGGATAGCTGCTAGTCTTTGTTGTTTACATTTTCTCTGATCATTTCCTAGCAGCAATCAGTCTAGAATATGCAGCTTTCCCCCTTCTGCTGCCATTTCATAGCTTCTGTCCCATTTTGTGAACGATCCCGTTCAGAATGCAGCCCATGTGGAGGCAACTCCAGTGTTTTCTCATCTTAGTAATTCTTGATCTCCCATCCTTGGGCACAAGGAAGGAACTGGATATTCTCAGGTTCTCAAAGAAAGATCTGTCAGCCTGTTGTCTAAGAAAATACAAGTGATGCAACTGTTTGAAAAGAAGTCTGTGGAAAGCACAGTTAAACACCAGAAGGGAGACATTAAATAATTAAAAGAATATTTACTCATAATGTAATGAAAACTGACTGACATTATAACAAACATCCCAAATGTGTTTGACATCAAACCCAGCTACATCAAGCAAACAGCTGACTGGACTGATGTTGCATAGAAGTTTAAAAGGGAATTGCACAACATCACAATCTACAATGTCAAAGACACAAAACTGTTTGCTTTGATCTGTTAAGCATTAAATATTATTTTCAGGTTAGTGCATGAGTAGTCACTGTTGCTGTTTTTATTCCCAAGTATTCAGAATAGTAGCATGACTTTCAGAATTACTATATTTCATATTCTGCAATGGCCTATTGAGATAGTATTGAGAAATTACCTATTAAGTATTTTTGACTATGAAAGGAGAAAAACAGGAGAGTCCCTACCAAGAGAAATTAAAAGATAACTAACTGTAAGCTACTAGGGCTGCTCCAAAAGCAATGTCTCCTATGTTATTATGTTGGCCCACAGCATCAGAGCAAGATGGTGGTGGTATGGCAGCAGGGGTATGGCAGCAGGGGTTGAACCTTCCCACCCATGTTTCATTACGTTTTGTTGCCATGTGACAGATGGCAGCAGAGGGGCAGCCTGACAGAATGGTGTCTGACATGGAAGTGCTTATGGAGCAAAAGTGTGGCACTGAATTCCCCCATGTGGAAAAAAATGGCACCCACTGACATTCATCAACGCTCACTGAACGTTCATATACTAAGGAGAGGTGCATTTTGCCTATTTAAACCTGAAAATTCTCCTAGAGATTTGAGGGGTGCTTAGAACTGTTCAGCAGCTCTGAAAATTAAACTCCACATGCAACATGTGGCACCTGTTTACACTTACATTTTAGGACAGAAAAATTCATAGGCACTGTTCTTAACTAATTCTGTGTTTGAGCTTCATCATTTTCTTCGTACTTCTTGGAAGAGCAGTTGTATATTTTCAAATCAGGGTGGTGGTGCTGAAGTCCATATTAACAGATACATTTGAAAGTATGTGCCTGGGTAACTAAACCATTCATTTCCATGAAATTCTATTTAAAAAGGTCCTTAAATTTCTTTTCATTAAAGAATGTATGAAAGATCTGTTGTAAGCTGGGAGCTGCAGTGAGTGTACTCTTTCACCTACCATACTGCACACCATATTTCACTTCTTCATCTATATCTTCTAAAATTCTGTGTCCTATGGCAGCATAACACATTTTTAGCTCATTACTGTTACAAACTTAGCATGTTTTGTGGTTGTTTTTTTTTAATATTTCTCAGTGCTTACTAAAACATGAGCTGATTCCAAATTTATCTACAGTCTTTAAAGTGCAGCAAAGGACTATCAGTGCAGTTAATTTATGCTTGCATTTCCATTCAAGTTAACATAAGGTCTTAAATCAGATCCTGATTAGTTTGCTTTTGAAAAACTGAAGCAGAACTTTCTAAGATAAACTTTTTCATGCTACTATTCAAAAAGTTATTTCCATATAAAGTATGTTTATTAAATGTGCTGAACTGTTATATCGTTCCTTTAAATTTATGAAAAGACTGAGAAACTGCTTGGCAAGAATTCTTGAAATGACAATATATATCATAAATGCCTTTCATACTATACAAAGAACAGCATGCAAAAAGAACTAAAAAGTTCAGCATGTTCACTTATGCTCTGAGTATAACATAAGCCAAGCTGACCTCATTTTATATGAGGCCATTTTATACTCAAATATACTGCTAAGCTTTATTTTATCTGTTCTATTTTCATTATTTTTGGCCAAATTGGAAATGAGAGCATTTGGGCTTCTGAGCTGCCTGATAGAAAGGAATTTAAAAATGGAACAAGGCTCAGAACTGACTCCTTTGATGGGTATATAACTTATCTTGAAATATATGCTTCTAAGTTAGCACAAAGAAGTGATGCTAATGTTGCTATCCTAACTGAAGTGAACATTTAATTGCTTGAACATCTACTGCAAGCAGAGTTTCAGTTCTCTCTTTAAAAAGTGAGTGATCTCATAGTTTGTTAATTTTGGCAGTCACTCTACTCTCTGACTAGTTCACTTCTGTAACACACTACAACAGGCAAGTTAAGCCATTAGGAAAATTATTAGAGCCAAGTGCCTTTTCACTGTCAAACAAGAACAAGATTTCTTGCACTACATTTTCAATTCCCATTGGTTTCTTCCAGGATTTAAATCAGTGATGCAAAGTCATTTTTTAGACAGTCTCTCCCAGTCATTGGGAGACACTGGGGCAGCTCTATGAAGCACTATTACTCAATGTAGTTATTTCAGTGGTAACTCTTCAGAAGGGTACTAGGTTAACTAATATTTCTGCCTAGAGACGTGCCCAAAGCAGAACTTGTTTAACCCTTCTCTTCTCCAGAAGAGTGCAGTGAATAATTGCACACATCGCGATTGTGGATGCTCCATCCCTAGAGGTATTCAAAGGCAGGCTGGATGGGGCCCTGGGCAAGCTGATGTACTACTTGATCTAGTGACTGGCAACCCTGCCTGAAGCAGGGGTTTTAGAACTTGATTATCCTTGAGGTTCCTTCCAACCCAAGCCATTCTATGATTCTAAGAAGAGACATCTATTTTTCATTGGGTTTTCCTGTTGAATCTTGTATAAACAAATGCAAACTCGCTTGAACTACAGGAATAGAATCCATGCCAAATAGTTTTTGAATAGCCCAGGCTCACTTACAAACATCACACAACTGGATTTTCTATAGCAGCCTGGCTTCCCAGCATATGTCTCCTGACAAAATCTTCCATGACCTATGAACAGCATGTGTGCACAAACAGAGATATGTCATACACACAGACATACTTTTCATTATGAACTCTGCATGGAGGTGCTCTAAGTGTTCCATCTTCCTGGATGTTTAGCACTTTTGAGGTAAAAGATATTCTGTGGGAGAAGTTCAGAAAAGGAAGCATTCATTTGAACTGAAAACACAGACAGGAAAATACATGACATTTATAGAACAACAGTTTATTTCTAAGGGATTAGCTGATGAGATTTTAGGAATAAATAGAATGTACATTAGGTTTAGAAAAGGCTTTTCCCTAGATTACCGTAAGAACATTATGCCATTGATTTCTGACACTGGATTTGTAAACTTAAAATGTAGTGCTGAATCAGTAAGCACATCTTTCATGGAAGTTAAAAGTCAGCTCATGCAGTAATTGTTTCAGCTGTAGCTCTTTGACACTAGCAGGCACAGAACAAGCTAAATGGGTTTGAAAAGTGGAATTCCTTTCTCAGCTACATAGTGATTGGATTGAATTTATTAATTTCAGTGTAATTCTATTCAATTTATGAAGCTACACTACAACAAAATTCTTTTCTGGTCTCATTTTCAACTGGATCTGTCTTTTTCTTTTTAAAACAAAAATAATTGCAAGATGGCAGTACTGATTGCATTTCTAAATGCTAGTTTTTAACTTGACACCTCCACTGTATTTTTCTCTCCTAATTTAGGAGATACATATATTTAGATATTTGTAAGTTGAAGAACTCAAAATAACTTTGAAATCATTCTGTGATCACTGTTTGACTAGGACTGACACATAAGACTGTGAGAATGCTGGCACAAATAATTGTGAAAAACATCACTGAAAGTAGTTCAGAATTAATTCTGGATTACTTTTTTTTCTTGCAAACATGTTTAATATATTTTTAAACTATACTTTATGGCAGAAACTCTCTGTGCTTGTTCCTTGTTCATTTCTTTTTCCATTCTAACGAAATCAAAAGTCATTTGCTATTTTGTGTGGAGGTTGCATTAACAATATAGTATTTGACTGGCAGCTCAAGAGAGGCAGGACTGATGTGCTGATAGTGAAAAATGCCTAGGCTTCTCCATGGACCGGCCAGTGGAAAGGTGATGCTGGAAGCAAACTAAGTAACTTTGCAAAATAAAACAATCACAAGCAGCTAAAATTGACTTCTCCAGATCAGTTGTACTGAGGATCCATCAGGAATGAGAAGCCCAAAGCACAGGGGAATTAACAGACTCCTTGGAGGCAACCTGGGCCAACCAGGCCATGTTCTCACTGCCAGCTCCCACAATGCAGACAGGGAACGTGCTGATGCGCCTGTTTCCAAACACCTCCATCGCTCTGAATCATTCTGTCTTACTACTACATCATTACAAAGCATTTCTATTACAGTAGTGGACAGAAACATGAGTCGAGATAAGGCACTAATGTGCAAGGCTCCACAGCAAACTTAATAATGGCACACTGACTGCCTAGGAAAGCTCACCTAAATTTATAAGGCCCAAAGCAAAATTGCTCCTGTAGCAGAGATTACTCATCCGCCAAGCTCCAAATGCTCCATTAAACTCCAGGATGTGCAGTAATACATTGTAATTACATTTTTCCCTGAATCGTTTGTGTGTTACTATTTTCTGTAGAGAAAATCCACCTTATTCAATTTTCAAAAGAACTTTGAACCATCTGCACAGCTTCCAGATCTATCCAGTTCTCGTCTAGAGATGTTGCTTCAGAGGACCAAGTGTTTCATGCTGTATGCTAGAGTTGCACTGTTAACTCATTAACAGGTAATAATGAACAGCGATATAAGTAATAAGAGCTATAACAGTGATGGATCAAACTTAGAACTATAGAATCATGGAGTATCTCAAGTTGGAAGGAACTTATAGGAACAACCCCTGGTTCCACACAGGACCACCCAGAATTCAAACCCTATCTCTAAGAGTGCTATCCAGACACTCCTTGAACTCTGACATCCTGGGGCTGTGCCCACTGCCCTGGGGAGCCTGTTCCATGCACACTACCTTCTGTTGAAAAACCTTTTCCTAACACCCAACAGGACCCTGCAGCCACCATGAGGCCTCCCCTCAGCATCTTCCATTCTGCTCTGGACAAACCAAAGGACCTCAGCTGCTCCTCATACATCCTGCCCTCTAGACCATTCTCCATCTTCATAGCCCTCCTTTGGACACTAACAATTTTATGTCCTTCTTATGTTGTGGTGGCCAAATTGCTGGCAAATGCAAGCTGATAGATATTTGGGGGATAACAAAGAAACATTACTTGGTAGCTCAGCCATTGAGGAGCACACTGATTTCTACATAGACATCTCTGGGTCCCATTCCTCTTAACCTGCTCAGAAAAAATTTGGGCATCTCCCACTCGTGTTGCTGTGAGCATGAAGTGCTTTTACTCACATTGTGAAGGTATATTTATTTAATGTTGTTTTAAAGTTTAGATGTCTTAGTGACAGAGTCCTTTTACACAAATATTTGGAAGCTATTCTTATGTGAGCTTTTGAAACTTATCTCCCCTGGAGTACTCCAGGGATCTAGACAGATTTATTCCCTCCACATATGCTTTTTTTTTCTGTCTCTCTCTCTGTTCCTCCCCCTGCTGATGTCCTGTAAAATATATTAACTTCTTTGCCTTAAAGATATTTACTTTTAACTTATTCAAGAGATGATCCTGAAACTCCATAGCTACATGAATTAAACATTATATAGTCTTTGGAGCAGCAAATGTGACTATGTTACCTTAACTATAAGAGGAGTTGACAAAAAAAAAAAAGATTTTTCCTTTCTTTTCCATGACTCATTAGGCATTATTCTGTTTGAAATATCTCCATGAGCTGACTTGTGTATTTTATCAATGGCTGTAAATATTCTGAATGGGTACAACCCAATCAAATAAATATATGTAGCTGATTCCTGATTCTTGGATGAGATCAAAGACAACTGTAATCAACCCCTTCAAAGCAAGAATAAGTTTATGCAACAGACTCTTAAATGTTTCTTCCAATATACTTCTAAAGGGGGAGCAAGTGCTTTTAATTCCTACCTTATGATGCCTCAGAGTTGCAATTACTGCCCCATTTCTTTGGATTCAGTCTTTGTATTATTTTTTATGTCTCCATGTATCTAGTTCATAAATTCCCTGGCATTCTTTCCCACTTTGGAAAACTTCACCTCCTTTAGGAATAGCAAACCATGGAATTAAGAAATAACTTAATGCAGAGAAGACTAAAATACTGATGAAGCACAGGAACTAATAAATTATATGGAACAGTCATATCTTGCATTTATTTCACATAATTCTTTAAAATTATTGTGTTGTAATGACCTTTTTCCCCATACAGAGAGCTTTTGGAAAAAAAAACCCACCCAGTGAATATATCCTAGCACTAAGCCTACACCCAACTTTTTTTTTTCCTGACAGGTCAAGAAAAACAAAACCCATTACTGGGAGGAGGTCTGCTTGAGGACATTACCGCTGCTTAATCTGCATATTCCTTTATTGGGTTCATCCTCATTCAGGTAACACATATTCTGTATAAGAAACCAAATTGTAGAGTTGCATTGAAGTTATTTGACTCAGCTGAATATTTCAGAGCACTGAGGTAAGTAATTTGGTATCTTTCCAGCTCAAATCATTTGATACTGACAATCTGGTCACCCAAGCAAATCACGCTGTACTAGAACAAAACTAGGGAACGATCAAAAGCAGATAGAAAAATTCTTATTTTCAAACATGGAGTAGCCTGCAATAGTAATCTAAACTAAGACAATTAAATGCCATTAACAGGTACTACAAAAGCTAAGTAAACAGCAGTAAAAGCTAAGGCTAACTGGGCTTGTTACTTTCAGTTGCGGTTTGTGTAACTATAGTTACAAAAACAGTGACTCTGATTTCAGGAAAGCAATGCAAGTTCTTCTGTTAATCATATATACAGGGGCTTAGTGTTGTTTCTGGTTAAAGCAGCTTCACCCGTTGTGTCACAAATCTCACCCTTCAAGGAAAAGTGCATTAAAAGGTAAATGCAAAAGACCACAGCTGCCAAACTCTAAACAGAAGGTTTATATTGAACTAATGGTGAAAATGGTTTGGGCCCTTCCAGAGGCACCATCTGTTTCTATGGCTGGTCATTGTTTAGATTGTTTATGAGCATAATTTTAGATTTATCTGGTTAACCTTTGGATAGCCTCCTAAAATAACTATTGATTCTAAGAGTTTTCAAGGTAATATATTAAGAAGCAGGAGTTTAACGTTATTATTTTATGGAAAGAACCTTTTTTGTAATATATCAATACCTACAAATACAGGAAATAGTTAAATTTTCACATGGCAAAAGGAGCTGAAATGTCATATACTTGTTCACATCATGAACTATGCTAATTCAAATTTCCTCGTGAGAAAAACAGAAAAGCATGCTACAGCATATTTTTTTGAGAATTCCCTCTGCCCACAATATCTATCTTCATGTTACATTTCAAGAGAAAGAGGGGAAAAAGATAGGATGAACTTCATCCAAAAATAATAGAAAAGAAAAAGGAAATGGGTCTTGAAGATACATGATTTGCATCAAGCTTAAAATGAACGAAAGGAGATAGGAAAAAATATTTTCCATATTAGTCAGTATGAGCTCATCCTGCACTTATGGAGGTGCTGGGAGTCCTTCCATTTTCCTTGAGAGATCAGGCCCCACAATTCAAAAATACTACACTAAAATGAAAATGGACAGACATCTGATTGTTTTTGCAGTCATTCATCAAGGATAGTCTGTGTTTGGGTCAAAACTGTACTTGTAGAAATTAGGACCTGTGGGACAGGTTTTAGATTTAGTTGGATTATAATTATACATTTCATGCTTGCTAGGTTGTGCACACCAATATATAGACTTCAGAATTAAAGGGCATGAACTTTCATGAATTTGTTTGCATTCAAAGGGCAGAACTCCAGTCTAGTGAGAACATTTATGGAATTCATTCTTGAAAAAGAGTGATCCCACATTCTACTCTTGTAGTTTTTGGCTCCAATTTGTGTAACAAGCTGTAACAAACCCTGAGATTAAAACACCTTAATATTTCCCCTTGGACTTTATGGTTTATGTCCAGTCTGAGTTTAAAATTTATTTCATGTACTATACTCTGAAACCAAACAGCAATCCACATAACACACATTGATAAAGATGTTGGCAAGCATTAAAAAAAAAAAAAAAAAACTTTATGAAAAACACGCTGCATAGGAATATAAATTGAAGAAAACTTTTTTAATCTTCCTAACAATGTTCTATGTGATCATTCACACCAGAGAAAATATTTTTAAACTGTGGAAATGTAAAAAAGACTCTCTTCTCTGCTGATCTCCCTACATTCCTCCATCGATAAAATAGAAATCCAAGAGAGATCTACAGCATAGTGCTGTAACAAGCAACAGATCCATGTAGTCTAGGAAGAACTGCACATACCTGGTAGAGCAGAAAGAACATTAGATAAAGATCTCAGACGAAAACATGAATTCAGGTCTCTAAGGTGATAGAATTTATCCCTAACCTTCAAGACTTTTGCAGCTGCTTTATTAAGGTGTTCTTACATGTATCTGTGCGTGAAATTATCTCCTGCGGCATAAGCAGTCTGTAAAAAAAAGATTATATATTTATCTATTACCACTTTTGAGTAGATTAATAGAAATATTTGGGAAGTTTTCCATTTCTCTGATATTTATTAATAGTGCCAGCATAGGCTGTCAAGAGCAGTAACAAGGAATAGTTAGAAAAATAAAAGAATTAAGCTAAACAAATTACATGGTCTCTGTCTGTTGTACTCTTTTTCCATTAACTGTTTTGTTTTGTTTTTTCACCAATATGGCCAGCTTTCAAGCTATCCTGAAGATCTGCTGGTAAAATATCATCAAAATATGTGCATAACATCTTATTAGCACATCCACATTTCAAGTTACTTTAGGCTAGGGACGCACGGCTGAAGAGAGATCTGATCTTTCCATTTGCTTCAAAAAGAGCAGAAATCGTGCATTGCTGGCCTTTTTGGTGTTTACCCAAATTAGATTTGGCACAACCTTTTCCATCAGGCAATGAAGGCAATAAACCATATTATTACATGAGCATGCAGAAGTCAAACACAGAAGAGGGATTGAGCCAAGCTGACTTACTCAACTGTAGCTGAGAGCATCCCAAAATTGTACTGTATTCTGCTATTAAAACATCCTGTAGTCTTACAGTCTTCTTTTTCATATGCATCTAATTTTATACAATTAATTTGTCATATTATACACAAATTTAAATTAATTTAAATTTCCATATTCTTCAGAAACACTAGCAAGATGGCGAGTAAGAGGCACTGAGATTTTATGTTGCATTTGGTGGGTTTTACTCCCAAAAAATTCATGCTCATGTGAGACTATTTCACACTCTTAACGTCTTTCTATTATTATTATTTTAAAGAGCCAAGGTCAATCAGCTGCAAAGATTACATAGTATCTTTGAACTCTGGAAGAGGCCACTGATAGTAGCAGGTGTAGGAAGCTTTACAGGAAGGAGCCCTGGAAAAGGCTGTAAGGATGACTAAGGTTGCAGAGCTTGTTTTCTGTGAAGAAAGGCTGCAAGAGCTAGGACTGCTCAGTCTGGAGAAGAGAATGCTCAGGGGAATCTTATCAGTGTGTATAAATACCTGATAGAAGGGAATGAAAAAAAAGGAGGGTCACTGATAGGACAAGAAGCAATGGATACAAATGAAAACATGAAAAAAAACATGATTCTTGTGTTCCATCTGAACACAAGAAAAAGGTTTTTTTTACTGTAAGGGTGATCAAGCACTGGCATTGGCTACGCAGAGAAATTGTGGAGTCTCCATCCTTGGAGATGATCAAAATCCAGCTGGAGACACATCCGGGCAGCCCACTGTAGATGACCCAGCTCAAACAGAGAGGTGGACCAGACAACCTCCAGGGGTAAAAAGAGAAACTTACACTAATCATTCTAGTTCAGCTTCAGTGGATGACAAGGAGAGAAGAAGTTGATTGTATTGCATTTCTTTAAGGTAAATAAGATTGCTCAAATGCTAAATGTGTGTTTCTGAACCTTACTAATCACAAACAAATAAGGGAAGGGAGAAGTTTGGATTTCTATGTATCCTTGTTCTTGTGGTAAATTGGCCTTAAATATTGCACTTAAACCATTGTGAAATGTTGTAAATATGTTGCTTTGATAAAGAAGCATAAAATATATATTTAAAAAAAATCTGACAGAGCTGGTGCATGTTTTGAAGCTTGCTACACAATGAATACAAAACTACCAGTTACTTTTACATGACTTAATCTTATACTACCGCCTAGTGGCTAAGATCTAAATAAGTTGCTGAAAACTTCACAGTATTTTATAGATATATATGGATACAGATGAAGTAATTAAGAATGTTACAATATTATTTTAATTCATTTTCAGAAATATTATGTATATCATATGTCCACACAGTAACAGTGTTGCCCAATATAGTGAAGAGCAGAGGAATTTCAGTGATGGACACTAATGTTCATGTTGAGCTCCACTAGAGATTGTACACAGTCTCAGTGTCAACAGAGTATCTCTGGTGAGGCCTCACCTGGAGTACAGTGTCCAGTTCTGGGCTCCTTGGTACAAAAAAGATTGGGATCTCCTCAAAACTGTCCAGCAAAGGGCTACTAAGATTATAAAGGATGTGGAACACCTCTTTTATGAGGAGAGGCTGAGAGACCTGGGTCTGTTTAGCCTTGAGAAAAGACTCAGAGAAGATCTGATCCACGTCTATAAATATCTAAGGAGCGGGAGGCAAAGGGATGAGGCAGAACTCTTCTCAGCAGTGTTTGATAATAGGACAAGGGAAGTGGCCACAAACTGAGGCATAGGAAGTCCTGCACAAATGTGTAGGGGAACTACTTCACAGTGCAGTGACGGAGCACTGGCACAGGCTGCACAGATAGGTGGTGGAATCTCCTTCTCTGGAGACATTCAAGACCCGCCTGGACACCTACCTGTGCAACCTGGGCTAGGGAAATGCTTTGGCAGGGGGGTTTGGACTAGATGATCTCTAGAAGTCCCTTCCAACCCCTACAATTCTGGGATTCTGTGACACCCATTTTAATTTGTGTATGGTTCTATTAGAATTATTTCAAAAAACAGCTGTAGAGAAGGACTTTAGCCATCATGTTTAGGATATCTGTTGTTTCTCATAGTTAGAAACATTTCTGGAGCAGAATGTGTTATAAGTGTCCAGTGAGGAGTTTTGTTTTTGTGTTTTGGGTTCAACATTCATTAGGATGGTGACAAACACAGTTTATCTTTTTCAGTTTAGCAGATCCAGATGGGCTAAACCCTCAGACATCTACTTCCTGTTCATCGTCATAGTTCATGTACCTGGCTAAGTTCACAAACTCAAGCCTATGTGTACATCAAGCTTGAAGAAGTGTAAATCACACAGGAATTCTGAATTTCTCAGTTTCCTCCAAACTCCATTCTAGCAGCAATATATGACTTAGCAAAAAAAAAAAAAAAAAAAAAAAAAAAAAAAAAAAAAACAGGCTCTTGCAGAAGCTTAGAGGAAAACACCAGAAATAAAAAAACAGTTCTGCAGCTAATAGTGACAACAGCTGTTAGGAAGAAAGTCTTCCTCTTCAGGAAAATGAATTTCCAGCTACCCACGCTATATGGCTTTTAATTCTTGGCATTTTCCATGCCTGCCACAAAACCTGCTCCTGCTGCAACGGTCAGCATTCTTCATCACTGTGGGAGTTGCAGCAGAAAACATAGTAGATGTGCACCTGCACTAATTCTAATAAATAAATAAATAAATAAATAGAACCATATCTACATGTAGATATATAAAATTGATGTAGGTCTGGTCACTAGAGGCTTCTGTATCTCAGGTCTTGCTGGAAGGAGAAATTGTATTGTGCCAAGTAAGGTGGAGCAGAGGAAAAAAAGAAGCAATTTTATTTTGTCCACCAGGTGGCACTTTGTTATCAGACCTTTATGTTTAAAAGATCATCTGGAAGAGTTGAGGTTATGGCTGTATGAGGTATGAACTGTTAATGAGCAAGGATCAGTCTGTTTCTGGAATTGCAATCTACCCAGATCTCTTCTGGGAGTTCAGTTTTGATCTTAGTGAAGGGAATAAGATTTTTGTCATTGTCTTAAAAGCAACTTGGCCTCAATTAGGTGAAAGCTTTAGGGAAATAAAATCTATTTGGACTGTATAGGACAGATACCTTTTTTCCCTCTAACTAATTTGTTAGTGCTGGTGAGTGACTTAGAATTGTGGACAATGAACAAGCCAGACATGTGATACAATTTATTCTGAATGAGCTTCCTGAACTTAGAGAAAACATCCCAGTAAATGACTCATAAACTTATATTTTGATATAATCTTAATCCAGCACATACATTGTCTGGTGCTCCTTTTCCACCACACCAGTTGGACATGAAGCTGTACATTTACATTAGTATACTGTCAAGGTGTTAGTGTAGATGAAAAAAAAAAAAAAATCACTGGAGGGGCAGTACAGTTTAAGTTTGGAAACTGTCATTTTAACAGTCATCCATGCAAAAACTGTAGTTTGGTGTTGCTTCAAATGCTTGATTGTGCCCAGTCTACATGAATGTGTGTATGTTTAGCTAAGTGTAGCAACGTGAGGTCTAGCTGATCTACAGTATATTGATAGACACTGAAACCCAGTGGAACAGACAGCATTCGATGCTCTCCACCATCCACAATTGATGTACTCCTGAAATAAAACTGCTGGCCACATTGCTAGAGCCTTTCCATCCTTCTTCTCTTTCAGCAGCAGCTCTCTGACAGTAATGGCTTTCCCAGAAGCCAAACACTGAGATCACAGAGAAGCTCTGCCAAATCCTCTCTGCTAGGAAAGATCTCTGACACACTCAGCTGGTGGTTAGAGAATAACACCCTGACGACATGGAATTGAAGAAGAGGTTTCATTTCCAGTCCTACCATCCCACATTTTAGCCTTATTTTTCAGTTCATTTGCATCAAGAGTAATTTAGAGCTATTTGTTGCTGTCCTGTTTCCTTTTCCAGGCTTCTCAGAGGTTGATGAAACCACCTCTGAGTACAATATTTATATCTCCTTTATGCAGAGCATGAGCAATTACTGAATGTTTCCTGAACCCTATCAAGTGCTGTTCTGCTGAAAAAGTGGGCTTTAATATCAATGGTAACTGAGTTGGAAAAAGGCTCCAGATAGACAAGAACACACACAAGAAAATAGTATTTGAGATACCTAGTTCTCTTAGAAATTATCATGTCATTGCTCAAAACTGGCATAAAAGTCCAGATTACCCCCAACCAGTTTCTTACTGTCAATGAGAAGCATTTCCACAGCCTTTGCTTATATCTGCTTTTCTACAAGGAGGTGCGGTCATGTGCTAATCTACATCATGCAGTAGGAATCTGCCTGACTCTGTAATGTCAGTGGAAGCAGGCACTGAGCTGGAAATGATAGGTTGAATCAGTGTCCAGTTGTAGAAATCAGCAACTCAAGCAATAAGCAATTCCCAGAAGCATAAAAGCATGCTTAAATTTCACTGTTGCTGTTTCTCAGCTGAAACATTTTCCTCGTGGTCTTACAATAAGTTTTAGCTGAGTTGTTAAACATACATACTGAATAGAAAAGTGATACGCTTAAAATTTCCTGTCTGCAATGCCTTAGAACCTCAAGATGTAGTTGTAATTTTCTAAATTTTCTAATTTTCTGCTCATGCTGAAAGTTCTTGAGGGTCTCTGCAAGGACATTGTGCATCTCAGAAGAGCATCTCCTGATGGAAAACCTTCTGCAGAGGAAAAATTCCTAACATTCTCTTTTCTGTATTCTCCAGTCCCTTCATACCTCCCACTCTGCTAGTTTCACCCTAGTTCTTCTCCCTCAACACAGAATTATTACTGAAATGCTTTACAAAAGGAATTAAATGGGAAGATTTCTTACCTAAACCTAATTCACTCTAAAACATACTACAGGAATGGTACTCCTCTCTACCAACTGAGAATGAAACTGTACATTATCATTGGGCCATGGTGACCAAAACTAGGACAGTAACTATTTCTTCTATTCTTTTAGTTCTCTTTCCCCTTATACTTCTCATATACCAAAGATCCTGGTTCCTGGAAAGGGATTTGACTGCTGCAGAACACCAAATGTCATGAAAAGGAAAAGCAAGGAAATATATGAGTTTTAAGATTTCCAAAGAGGAAAAAGAACAAAAGAGGTAGAGATAAGAAAGTGCTTTCACTGAGATGGGAAGGAGAGGTGACAAAAGAGAGAAAGGATGAGGTTCAGACAGACATGCAGCAACAACACTTTAAGGTGATGAGAAGCACCAGTCCTCTTGAAGTTTGGGGGCTCACTTGGTGCCAGATTCTTGATCCAAGATCTCAGCAGAAAGCTACTAAGGAGTCACAGACAGATCTCCCTGGTATACTGTTCCAGGTACATACGTTCCCTTCCAGACTGCAGCTCAAAGGGAGGAGATCAATCAACACTTGGTTCTTGGGTCTTGAAACTGAAAATGACATTGTCTTGTCCTATCCTTCATCAGAAAGGCAAAGGCTAGAAGCAAAGTTGAAACCTACACGCATTTCTTACAAGACTCTGGGTACATTTGTAAACTCAATGCACTTGTAAGCCTATGTCTATACTTTTGGATGCTTTGATCAGTTGAAGGTTTTCTTACAGTGAGATGCAGTATTTGACTGCCACTTTGAAGGATTTGTTGGTGTATCAGAAAATCACACATGCAGCACAGACATAACAAAACAATTGCACAAAACAGTGAAAATCGTAGTTGAAGTTCAGGGCAGCTTTTTAGCATGCAATTTACACTATAGTCTGCAGGAGTGCTTCTCTATAAAATGCTAGATTTTTCAGCTGACAGCAAGATAAGAAGACAATCAGATAGGAAAAACAGTGAATTCTAACTGAAAAAAATAAGGATTGTAAAACTTGATAATTTCAAAGCAAGGGAAGGAAGCTGAAGATAAACTGAAGCAAGCAAGTAATTTGAATTTAAACAGGGTTTAATTTCACAACACTTCCCTTTCCAAATGTAAGGATCAGAATCTTTATTAGATAATATATTTAGAAACATTTCAGCATAGCCTAATCTTAAAATTTCTGACATTTTCTTCTTTTAAAAAATAAAGGATTTTTGCCTTACACAGTCAAGCTTTGCCACTTTGGAGCAACAGAAGTTCTCCTTATTTTCCTTGGACATACCTTTACTCATACAAGAGTGATAGATCTGACGGAATTTCTACAGTCATTGCTGAGGTTCTGTATGTAGCCTTGCAGGCAGATCAGTTGCAGTGTAAAAGAGACTTATTTCACATGGGGCTTGTGTCACATCTGTGGCTTCTACTGCTAATTCTCCAATCAATTACAGACTGAACATTTCCTTTGAGCCTCAAAATGCAGTGCACTTCTCTAATGTTCCTCCAATTCCTATTCCTCTAGTTATGGTGAGGCTGAGCAGCATATTTCTTCCTGGCAGCAGGCTCTAGGTCACACTAAAATCATGCTTAGAAGGGCAGGTTACAGAAGGAAAGCCTATAGGGTGCTAAATGTGCCCAAGGTCATCATGGACTTTAAACAAAATGTTGAATTAACATGCAGTACATGGGTATGACAGCTTGCTTCCTTCTTGATTAGATCTATTAACTTAATAAGCTTCCATTCCTTAAAATTAACTGCCTAAATTAATTAATTGTCTAAATTGAACAACTATTGGAGCACCTGTTGGGTCAGCAAGGCCAGTCTGAAGGGCTGGTCTCCATGAGAGTTGACGGGAATAAGCTGTCTTAGTATGAATGCTTCAAGATAGCTGACCAGAGTGGAAAATAAAAACTTAAAAATAAATAAAATTCTTTTACTCCAATACTATTATGTTCTGATACATTTTAGAATCAAAACCTATGTAGCTTTAATCATCAAAAAGGGAGGAATAAGGACATAAAAAAGAAACTGAAACTTAGCTGTTAAAAAAAGCTTTTCATTACCTTCCTATTCTATTGATTTTCCCCTTGGAATTATTCATTTTTTTTCATCATGCTCTTCTCTTTTTTAATAAGAAAAACTGACATGCAGTGCTGGAGCGATCATACAGTTCTTTGGTAGCAGTAAATTTGCTCAATTCTGTTTGAATGTCTCCCTTGAATATGAAGTACAAAAAAAATCTAAAAAGGCAAAAAATCCTGGGGTAGAAGGGTTAAAATTCTAGCTAGAAGGGTTCGGTTCATTTTTCACAAACTTCATCAGCCACTCAGAATCAGAAGATAGAGAAGTTATGTGGGCACTGTAACATTTTCATTGCATCTAATCACAAACTCTAGTGGAGCCAAATAATGACCTCTTTGTTGCTTTGGTGTGGTTTAACCCACCAGGTAGCTGAGCACCACACAGTGATTAACTCACATATATACAGGATTGTATATTACAAGTGATGCACTAGCAATTGCTCACCACTTCCTGATCAATGCCCAGCTAGCCCTCCCAGGCAGTGGAAAAAAGAGATGAACTGCCACTACAATATTGTATTCTAGGAAATATCCCTTTATGCCAGTGTAAGTCAGCTCTCCCGATTCTGTTCCTTCCCAGCTCATTGGACCCTTTGCTGAGAACTGCATTGGCTCTGTACAAAACTGCTGAGCAGAAATTATAAACATCAGTGTTACCAACACTTTCTGACACACTCAAAACATCGCATCACTCCATCCCAGCTAAAACCAAGATAATCTTAAGTACTTAGTAGCTGTTTCTTTATTGTGAGTCTATAGTAAACTTCTACACTAGCTACTCAGTACTAATGTAGAAGAAAAGACAAAGTGAAAAAACAACTGGAGGCATTTCAAAGCAGAATTTATGCAGTATTCTCCGTACTGGAATAGATAATATTTAAGCCAATTTGCGTAGGAGATGAGGAACAGAGGGGTTGACAGCCATTAACAGCTTAATTATTTGGGATTTGCTTGTTGGTGTTGTTTTGTGGGGGATTTCTCCTTCATATTTCTCAGTTTCTCCTTTCCTGGTTACTGTGTTTGTCTTTTGTTGCCCTAAGGAGAAATTGCAGTAGCAATAGTAACTTCTTTGCATTCCTTTAATTAAATTCTGGAAAGCGACAGATGCTTACATTTGCAATCTCCATAACCCTCAGTAAAGCACAAAGGAGTTAATCATACAGTAGGAGTTAGTTTACTTTGAATCCAGGCTGGAGCAGTGTTAATTACGTCTTGCCATTTAGATGAAGTGTAGCTTTCCATCAGAATCTCTGCAGCATTGTTCTGCACAGTTTTTTCATTCCAGCAGAAAATTCTGAAATCTTAGTTCTCTGCAGATGCAATTATTAAAGACATGTTCTGTAATAACGTCTTCTGGTTCGGTCATAATGCAGTACAGCATGTAGGGCTTAGAGAAACAGCAGAGTTTCAAAGGTGAATGCTTTGTATTGCTGTTAACCAGGCTCAAAGGTTATTTATGTGCCCAAATATATAAATATGTGTTCCTGGGAATTTTAACAGACAGCTCAGGACACTTTCAAAAATCCCAGCATGAGGTTATCTGCATTCTGAGTTGTCTAAACACTCTGTGACTGTCTTTCCAACGGCAGTGCAGCGTTAAGCAAGGGAAATAGTCAGTAGTGCAGCTCTGGGATGCAGATCGCTTCCCAGGTCCATCCTCAGGCTGACAAATGAGCATTTGTCACTGCACCTTTTTGCACCCCACATGTGACTCCTCTGGGAAGGACACATGGGTGCACAGGGGCACCCCAGCTCTCCAACCAGCTCCCACTCAAGGAACCCAGGCACACACTGAAAACAGTGTCAGATGGACATATCCTGCTCAGACTCTCTGTCCCACGGGATAACAGCCAGATATTCACAGGGATTTGGTCATCAATGAGCTGCAGACCAAGAACTTTATTTAAATGAATGATTTAACAAGTACTTTTTAAAAACAAATATATTTGAGGAAATCTTGCTATGCTTGGGGACAATTATCAAAGAAGAGAGGTAAAATTCATCAGATAAATCACCCTTTATGAATTATTCACAACATTTTTTTCTGGAAATTTTAAATTAGTGCAAGATAAAGATCCTAATTTATTACTCCTTTCCCTGAAGCACGAGAGTATGTGATAGCTTCAAATAACGAGGCTTCGTTAAAACGGGATTTTTTTAAGTTTAAAGCACATCACTTAGGCCTTTTGTAACAACTCACTTGGATGAGCTTTATCTGATTTCTAGTTATGTTAATTACAGAAAGTGAAGTTGGAGCCATGTAAACTGAAGTCTTCAGCAAGCACAGCCCTGACTCATCATGCTTCACTTGAGTCTCACTCACACGCACACACAGAGCTTTCTCACAGGCTGCTATTGTCAGAAAAATCAAATGCTGTCTTTACTGCGAGCAGAAAAAAAAAAGTCCAGCCAAGCTAAAAAAAAAAAAAAGACAGAACACAAATTGTGTGTTTTTGTTTGGTCTTCCTCCTGATGTCTGTTGATCTGATCACCCAGAGTGCCAGGAAGCATCCTCACTTAAATACATTCACTCAGGCCATTCCTCTTCATTTTCTCCTGTCTACCTCGTGCTTATATAAATGCATTGCTATTTGCTTGACAATATCTGGTTACCACAATTTGCTTGCCAAGATGCTAGAGACTTCTATGGGGAATTGAGACAATCATCCACAGTTTTCTCAGAAAGATAAATACCATCTCTGCCATCTCTTTTGTTCTTTCTGTAGTTGTAGACTCAAGAACACCTAACACCACAACTCATTTGCCCACATGAGATTTAACACACACCCACACAGCACCTTGTACAGCACCCTAATATTCAGGCCTCTCCTTGCTTGCACTAGGACTAATAACCACACTGAAAGAAAGCCTGGGGCTTAGTTTTAGCCTAACAAATTTTATGTTACAAACCCATACTCAGAATCATAGAATCATTTGAATTGGAAGGGACCCATAAAGAGAAGGGACCTAGCCCAACTCCCCTGCAATGAAGAGGGACGTCTACAGCTCCATCAGGTTGCTCAGAGCAGCCTTTGTTGAAGTCCCCTTAGCTTAAATACCCCTGCACTCAAAATAATGATAATGATTCATGTATATCCAGAGATTCTTGAAGGATGAGGGGAAGAGCAATTAAAATTTGAGGATGAGCTGACAGATCATAATGTGAAGCCAGTGGAACCAGTACAGCTTACACACGAGTTTGTGCTGTAGAGATGAAGCATCATTTTAGTAAAGGGTCAGAATTATTTCCTCTAATAGATAAACCGAGAGAGCAATTTTATTGCTGTTGAACACAGCAAAAAGGAGTGTAAAAAGAAAAGGCTTGTATGACTGGTGAGAGCTGCTAGAAGCATAAGAGCTCTGTGTGACACCAAGTAGCAAACTAGACTCATGCATCCAGAGTCCTGGAGTAAACAAATGAATAAATACACTGCTGCTTTGTGTTTTCAAAGTATTTTGGGCCTGCTTGAAGCTTATTTTATGGAGAACTAAATGCTTAGAGAGGGCTCATCACATGAAGAAAGATCAAATCTCTCCTTTCAAATGGTAGCCAAGAAGTGAGGTCATAAATTAAAAAAGAGTGAAGTGAGTGAAGTAGGCAAAATAAAGATTGGCTAGGTAAGGACAAAGTTGCACGAGGATTATGCTGTAACCCTACCAGGTTTTCCAACCAGAACCTAAATTTTGCTTTCTTCTGTAGGGGTAGTGGAGGTAAATACGGTTGGTTCAAGCACACTGCACAGAAACTCAGGCTGGTCATCAAGGAAAACAAATAGACCTCACCTAGTACAGTAAAACAAAAAGGGGGGAATTTATATTTGATACCAAGATAGGAGGCTTTTATCAGATTTTTTATACTGTGAAATAATCCTTATGAGAAATGGCACAGTGCACTTAAGACGTAAAAAAAAATCAGACTGCTGAATGCATTTGCAAAGGTACAGCAGAAAACCACGTCTGATGCCTGGGAATGTTCCAGGTGACCTTTTGTAATAGATATTCCCCATTAATGTTTTGTTTCTCCTTTCTGATCCCCCATATATGAGTCCACATATATTTTGCTTTGGCCCTTAAATGAGATTGCGTGATATATATCAACTGTTGGAGAATAGGGATTGCTAATGGAGGCTGATCTCCAATGTCCTTTCGTCATTGTACACAGAAGAAAAAGGCACAAAATTAATGGTTTCATTTCATTTTTATTCAGCATACTCTAATATATTTTCATGTTTTGAATTCCAATTTCTCCCAGTTCACACTGCAGCCAGTATTGTAAAAGCCATTTCTTGTGTTTCTTAATATGCTTTAAGGATCTAGGGAAATTACAGAATTTAGCAGCTTTACTGCAGAAATCCATGTGAGAGCTACAGTGACCACCATAAGCTGCATGGTCATACTGGACAAATTGTTTGAGAGTTTAGAGAATTTACTTATATTAACATCTGGAATATAAAGTAGATAAAACCCATCAGAGAGTTGAAAATGTTTCATTTATCAGTAAATCCATTAAACTCTACTAAACCACCCTGACCCCTTCCCAGTTATGACAAGTTTCCATTACCAAAGGTTTAAAGAACACCTCTTTTTTCCAAGCCTTTTAATATTTAGATGAACTCTGGAGTTTTGAAAGATTCAGGATTAAACCCTGCACTCAGCAATCTGACTGAATCTCATATTGAAGTCTGTGTAGTCTGTTAGTTGCATATAAAATAAAAAAAGAAAAAAAAAGTTATTTTTTTTCCTGAGTCCTTAACTACATACTTATGTCAAGAAGTCAGCTGAGCTGGTAAGAAATGGCAGGTTGCAATAAGGTACAAACTTGGCACATGCCCTGTCCCAGTCCTTTCTCAGTCCCCTTTCTGAGGTTGTTTTGTGTTAACATAACCTCAAAAGCCCAGCTGGGACTGGAGCAGATGCCAGATCGGCCATTTGTGAAGCTGTTCAATCAGTAGCACATGAGGTGTTTATTAGGTTGGTTATAGGTGTTTGTGCTAGTCCACAGTGCCAACCCATCAAAAAGTGCTGACCTGTTGGAACCAGCAAGGTGTCTCGCATTTCTGCATCACATGAGCATGCCCTTTTCAATCTAGAGTCCTGACACTGGTTGCACTGCATCATCAAACCACTGGCCGAGGCTTCATCTTGACCCTTGTGCAGCAGAGAGGAAGCGGGACAGGATGCCCTGAGGGCCAAGCAGCTGAGATACCGCAGAGCAGCAGGCTCACTGCCCCAGCCCCAGCAGTCTGCAGGGGCACGAGTGAATCCCAGGAAGACAGACAAGGGAAAAGAGTGCAGGATGAAAGCGATGCATTGAGCCAGGTCTCCCTGCCCCTGGGCAACTAAACCAGCATAAGTGTTCTCCTGGCTGCTTGTGATCTCCCGGCAGCATGCCTTTCCTCAGTGCCTTTGATCCCACTGCTGAAATACAGCCTCTGCTGTCAGTGTGGCACATGGCCCCAGCATGTCTTTGAGCCTCGAGCCCAGGAAGCCAGGAGAACACTCTCCAGAAGTATCCCTGCAGCACTCTTTGCCAGGTACCTACTATGACTGCAGACAGAGAGCACAAATCTGTGACCATCATTATCCAGAAAGGCTGGTATACTCAGCCACGTGTGCTTGGCCTAGGTCTGAGCAAAGCTGCAGCACTTCCTCACATTTTTCCAGCAATTCCATGAATTACATATTTCGTCATGAGATTCTGACTCTCCCTAGTTACCGCCAACTGATAAACAGCTGATCAGAAGGACCCCTCTTCACCCCTTCAGAGGTGTTTAGTCTGTATTACATTGCAAAATTAGGGGATATTCTGCAGAATCTACCCTTCGTGTCTGCAACTTCTTTGGGCCAAGTGGCACAGGCTGTGCAGGGAAGTGGTGGAGTCACCGTCCCTGGAGGTGTTCAAGAATGATGTAGATGTGGCACTGAGGAACACAGTTAGCAGGCACAGTGGTGGTATTGGATGAGATGAACTTAGGGGTCTATTTCAACCTAAATGATTCCATTGACCCCATGTGGCTTTTTGCTTATCGATAAAATCACACCAGAATTTATCCTGGCATTTTTTGAGATGGGCAGTGGGAGAAGGCACCATCCACCAGGAGTCAGTGGGCTGGGAAAAGTCCCTCAGTGATCTCTGGCTGCCCTGCCTGAAAGAGGAACACAAGGGGCAGGGGTCATGGCACCGGCACCACTCTGTGCCTGCCAGGGCCGGTCAGTCGGCCGGCCCGCATGCGGGACCCGCTTTGAAGAGATATGCTCGCTGTTATGCCGAAGGTGTGACGGCACGGCGAAGGGCCGGGTGCACCTCTGCCGGCGGTGGTTTTCGGTTCGCTGCAGCTACTGCTGTTCAGTAACGGCAGGAAAAGCAAAACGTGGGTGGAGCGCAGACAAACGGCAGCGGGGTCCACACCCAGCCGACAGAAAGTCGGACCAAATTCACGCAAACGCTCCATTTCCACCGAAGCCAGCTGTCAGGCAGCGCCTCAGGTGGGAACACAGCCCAACCCTCTAGGCGCGGCGCCGTGCCGCCGCCAGGAGCACCCACAGGTGCCCAGGAGCCGCAGGGACAGGGACACGGCGCTGCAGCCTCCCCTCGGGCTCCGGGCTGCAATCAGCGTTCCGGTAGCGCCCGGCTCTCAGCACGAGGTCCGCGCTGGAGGCGGCGCGGCTCCCGGAGGAGCGGCGGCCCCCACCGCCGCGGGGCCCCGCGCCGAGCCCCGCCCCGCCGCGAGGAGGAGCCGCCGCCGGCCGGGAGCGTGCGGCTCCGCTCGGCGCTGCGGGAGGAAGCGGCGCTCCCTCCTCCTTCGCCGCCGCCGCCGCCCCGGCGTGGCCCCCGCCAGCGGCCGCCCCCGCCGCCCGAGGAGCCATGGGCTCGGCGGCCGAGCTGCTGCCGCCGCCTGGGGACTGCGAGCGGGAGGCGGGGGCGGCGCCCGTCCGGCACCGGCGGAGCCCGGAGGAGCAGGTCGGTGCCTCGGGACGGGGGCGGCTGCGGCGAGCGGGAGGGGAGGGGAGGGGAGGGGAGGGAAGGGAGAGGGCTGTCCGGAGCTGAGGGAGCGCGGGGCGGAGTGCCGCTCGGTTACAGCGATCGGTCTGCCAGGCGGCGTCTGCGTTGTGTAAGCCGTGAAAATCAGTTCTCTGGAGTTCCCGCAGCCGTGCCCGCGGCTCCCTCGGCGCGCCGTGCCGGCTTTGCTTTCGGTTAACGCGCCGTCGGGAAGCCGGGCCGGGGCCTCGGTGCCGTCGTGTCCCCGTCCCGTACGGAGCGGGGCCGGCCCGGGGCGCGCTGGGAGAAGCGTGCAGTATCGCGGTCCGTGGTAACGCGGCCCCGCGGCAGCGCGCTGCCGGATTTGGCGGAATTTGTTGTAACTAAGGGAGAAATGGATCGGCTCGTTACCGAGCTCGCCTCGCCTCTCCTGGGCGAGAGTGTTGGCCGCGCGCCGGCAGCGGGCTGTTCCCCTGGGGCGCGGGCGGAGCCGCGTGCGTTCCCCTTTGCAGCTGCGGAGCGGCTCTGCCCGGCTGCAGCGCGGGGCTGTGCGCTGCCCGTGCCTGGCGCCCTGCTCAGGGGTGCATTTCTGCGTCACGCTTCAGCGTACGGCGATCTTCTGTGGATCCTTTGAGAAAGGCCAAGTGGGAGAAATGAACCGTGGCTGAGAGCCGCGCAGGGGCGAGCGGAGCCGCCGGAGTACATCTCGAGCTAATGTTGAGACTTTTTCATTTAATTTGTTAATTTTTTCTGTGTGAAATTTATTAAAAAGAAAAAAAAAGTTATGAATGCGCTGAACCAGAAAGCTGGGAACAGCTGAGTGTGTGTCGGCACCCAGCACACCTGTGTGACCTCACAGCCAGCAGTGTGGTGCTCCTGAAAGACACTGGGCTTAGAGGGTCACTGCTTAAGGCTGTGCCTTCAAGCCCTCCACTTGGGAAAAGGAGAAAGCAGGTCACATACCCCAGTGTGGGAGCGGGCTGGCTGCAGCTCATTGCAACACAGGGCAGTCAGGATGTAAATGATAATATATACACCCTTTAGTATCTTTTTAAAAATAAGAGTAGCCTTTCTGGAGGCTATTTATGAAACACCAAACCCCAGAGGTTTGATACTGCATTGAAAATGGTGACAGTAAGGTCAGCGAGGAGCTACGTAATTAAGTTCATGAGAGGTGCGTTTCTGGAAGAACAGAACTACGTGTTACTAAATGTAGTGCACGGCCTGTGGAATTCATTATTGCAGTAGGCTATAAAATTACCTACCGTGGTGATTAGATAGAGAAGCTGAGCAGGATGGTGATGTGATTAATGTTCTTGTAGGTTTGCGTGCAAAGGTGAGGATGATTATCTGTATGGCAGTCTTTGAAGCATTGAAGAACTAGGGCCATTGTGCCATGGTCTTGCACCTCTCCTTTATTATCACTGCAGGTGTAATCATCATATAAGCTTTACTGGGTTAAAGCACAAAATAAGAGTAGGCACATGAAATGAGTGCGAGCGTGTAGTAACAAAAGCTGAGGCAGAAGTCCTGTGTTCAGGTGTACAGTGCTGTCAGCCAGGAGGTGAGCGGGCCCTGCAGAGCCCATGGGAACGTCAAGAAGCTGTGGGAGATGCGATGCATTGCCTCGGCCTATTTTTGAGCACTGCAAGCAGTTGTGAAAGGGGCTTCCAAAAAGCTGCTCACTGTGCAGATAAAGCACGAGAATTATGTTTTTAAGAGCAGGAGGAATGAGGGTATGTTGTTTGTGTAGGCTGTAATGGCTTTACTCTCTTGTAATCAAAGCTTAAGGCAATGGCAGAATTCCAGGTTGCTTTGCTGAAGGCAGGATTTCCACCTCAAGTTGGCTGAGGATAAACAGAATCCAAAGTGTTGTCAGACAGCTGAGCTAAAACCATTGCTCCCTCCTAGATGTCTAAATGTGGAGTTAATACACAATACATATGTTCAGAAGTAGATAAATGAGCTTAGACAGTCACCTTCTTATTAACCTGAGTTTCTAACCTTCTTTGAATGTTTTACTGTTATTTTGAATAGTATTTTGTCTCTATAAATGAAGTATTTTATATTTTAATAGATGAATTGAGATTTAGAGGGATTATTCAGCAGCCTTTCAGTACTTGAAGCTTCAAAACAGGAAGGGAAGCAACTTCTTGCATAGACCAATAGTGACAGGGCAAGGGGGGATGGCTTTGAACTAAAAGAGGGGAGATTTAGGTTAGGTGTTAGGAAGAAAATTTTTACTCAGAGGGCTGCTCGGAGATGGCTGCCCCATCCCTGGAAGCACTCAGGACCAGGTTGGATGGGGCCCTGGGCAGCCTGCACTGGTGGGGGGCAGTCAGTCCGCAGCAGGAGATTGGAACTGGGTGGTCCAGGTGGAGCCTTAGGAGGAAGTACCTTCCAACCTGAGCCATTCTGTGACTGCATTATAAATGGTTTTTGGTGTTTCCCATTGAGAATTATTTTGAAGGAGGTACAGATGTCTTAGCTGAAGGTTTTCAAATCCTGAATTTTTTTACTGTGTTTCCAACATACTGTATCACTGGTGTTTCTCCAGTGGAAATAATGAGCAGAGACAAAATTAAAGGATACTTTCAACAGCTTTGTGGTCTCTCACATGTAAATGTTTCGTTGTTCATGGGACTATATAATTTTAGTCACAAGTCACAGTCAGGCCAAGAATGCCTGAAATAGGCTAGTGTGCACGGCAGCCGTGGTGCCTAAGGCTAGAAACTTAGTTCTGCTTTATTCTATGCTGAGTTAATCTGAAAATGGTAGGCTTCTCCTGCTTGTTCCTGTTAGGATTTGTTTCTGAACCAAAAAGAGCAATACCTTGCTGAGTGGCTTAATCCAATTTTTTTTTTTCTCAATCTACTAACTCCTTAACTTTACTGCAAAGGTTCGTAACTGTGTAGTAATGTCTTACAATGACTTTCTAAAAAACATAATCACGGAAGAATTAATAGGCTTGGGTTGGAAGGGACATCAAAGATCATCACATTCCAATCCCATCACAGTGAGATTTCTGAGAGTTGACAGTTTTTTTAAGAAAAATAAATAAATAAAATCTTCAGACATACCTGTAGCACCTGCAATAGATAGCATACTATGCTCCGCTTTCATAGTATGAAGATTCTCCTTGCTTAAAGACAGAAGGACTTGGAGATAGAAGTGAACAGAAATTTCTCCTCCCTAAGAGGAAGGATTAACTGTTGGTGCTCTGCAGCATGTCAGAGGGTTAACGCCATGCTGAACGTAACAGCAGGTTGTACCTTTATTCTGCTCTTTTAGTGAGGAAACATATCCTGTGGAAATCAAGTGCTGAGGTTGTAAGACTGATTGGAAATGACTTTTGATCTGATCTCTGGGTAAGATTATAGCATGGCAGGGATGTAGGTACTGGAGCAGCAGCAGGTTCATTGCCTGTGCTTTAATATAGGTTTGTTTCTGGATTCCCATTTCCTTCAGTGTCAGGACTGAAAAACGGATTATCGGCCAAAGGCTGTGTTGCTCTTGGAGTTTTATCTGCTCTGTGCATGCAGAAGTTCATTGCCTGGAAAAGCCTTTTCATCTCCCTCACACACAGCTGCTCCTGGTGGATAGAAGTTTGTTGCAGCAACTGTTGATCCTAAACTTAAGTTGCCATGAAAGCTGAATAAAGCTAATACATTGCCATTGACTTTCTTACATCGTTGCTTGTTTCTATAGCAACGTCTCAGTTCTGTTTTATAAACAACGGTGTCTAAGTTCTTGCTGTGAAGTAAACGTTAACTCAGTCTTCATTTTGCAAGTTTTCATTGACAGTCTTTGTTTAAGAATTCCACTTTTATTGATAACTATTGTATAGCAGTTTTGGCAGTAGTAAAGTGTTGGGAAGTCAGTTTATTCCATTCTTTTTGAGTTTGCTATTTACTCTCCAGAGGAAAAAAATGCACTTAGTTTTTCACCGCCTTTTCATCTGGAAGTGATGTATGACTTCTTTTCTCCTTTTCTAATCTATCAGTCCTTTAATATTTCAATATCAGATTAAAGTTAGCCTTGAGAAATGAACCTGGTAGATGTTCTGCAGGCAGTTAAATAAGTTTGTTTGCTTAGTTGGCTGAGTATCAAGATCTTTTTACCACTTAGTTACGAGGTCAAATGCTAGACTTTGGTTTCATGCTAACAAATAATGCCAATGAATACCATTCTCTTCCTGATACAACAGAAGAGGAAGAAAATCAGATTTCCATTGAACCTGTTTGCCCCTCTTGAGCAAACTTAAAGTCTGTCCGTGGCTATACACTGGACCATCAGCTGTCTGAATACAAGGAAAATTGGGTATGTTGTGCCTCCCTGATGTCCGTTGTGTGCAGGCATGCGCAGTGGCTGTACCAAACAGAAGTTGGTCTCCTGTTCTAGTGGGGAACGGAGTTTGTGGTTTCTTTTGGCACAGTTTCTGTCACCTGCTTGCTTTCTTCTCTTATTCTTTAGATCGAGCTCGAAGTGTTTTCAGTTTTATTTTGCATCCTCTAAAAGAGATGACTTTGTGAAGCTGTCTCCTGAACATCAGTGTCTAGCTTTCAAAAATACTGGAGTGTGTTTTTCATTAAGCACCCGTGTTGCTGAAGTCTCATCTTAATGGCTTTTTGACATTGAAGTACGTGTGGGCTTCAGCTATCAGATACACCACCTGTTCCCTGGAGTAAAAATAACCATGAGTAAAGTAAAATAGATAGTGAGAATTTAAATACTGAAGAAGAAATTCCTTCTGTTAAATATATATATACATATATATGGTCATAGAATCATTTAGGTTGGAAAGGACCTCTAAGATCATCTAGTCCAACCATCCTGTGATGTTATTCCCTGTGACCAGCACATGTAGGGTGCTGTGTGTGGGCAGTTTCTCCGTTGCCAGCAGGTGGAAGTGCCTCAGCTGCAGCCTGGCTGCATGCATAGAATCTCCGGGCCCATCACAGCAGGGCAGTGTAAGGACATCTGGGTTCTGAACAAAGGCAACACTGGTGCTGTCCTTCAGTGAGCTGGTGGTGCTGACTGCAGAGAAGGAGAAATGCTAGCTCTGTAATTCAACACTCATGGATTAACAGCAGGAGAACTCCGCAGTCACATTGGCAATGTACATGTCCCTTTCAGATCTGTGTCCTCCACGAACTCATGGAGCCATTCTATGCAGGCTGTAAATTACTGTCTGTGGTAGGGACTGAGCACTCGCAGCAGTTTGAGGGGAAGAAGACCTAGAGCTGGATGCATTGCTCATAGGTGGTTCAGGTGGGGATTGGCCTTAAACAGTTGTGAGAAGGTCAGTGCTACCTTTGTCCTTCTCTCCAAAGGGGTATCATGTGAAGCTTTTCAAAGGTGATATTTAGGAGGAGGGGTTTTCTTCTACGGGGATCTCTAGTTTCTCTGTATGGCTGAAGCAGACTTGCCCTAAAGGAGGTAAGCTCAAAAAGCTGCTGCTGTCAGGATGGTTTGAGCAGCCTCTACGTGTTCTGTGAGAAACACAGGCTCCACACAAAGTGAGGTAGCTGTGGATTTGAGTGAATGTGATGAAATTTTGCCAAAAGCAAAGGTAGCGGTCAGAATGCATATAATTTTGTGTGCTGCGGTGGTGACAGACAAAACTGGTGAAATCACAGCCAGATACTGGTTGGATTCACAGGGCTGAGCTGACTTCACCTTTTCAGTTGTTTAAAAGCTTGCCCAGAGAAGCATTGACTTGCAGGGGAGGTTTTTCTCAGAAGCACTTTAGGGATGTGGGAACTTGTGCTCAGCATCTGCTCTGAAGAGACCTTTATGTGGAAATAAAAGTCCATTTGCTGGCATCTGCCTCAGGGAGAAGTGTGGCAGGTTCTCCTTACAGCATCTAACCTGGATCCACATGGCTTTAGTGGCTGGGTGCTTTTGGTCACAACCTTTTTCAGAGTTTGGATCCTCAAGTTCTGACTTTCTGCCAACAAACCGTGGGAGGCGGTCAGCAACAGCTTGGCAGATGGAAATGCCTCCTTTTGAATAGCGAGGGGAAACTTGGACACCAAACGTCTGAATAGACAACTGAAAATGGAGCATTTGGAGATCTACAGTGGGTGTGCGTGGGACGCGGCCCATGTGCATGCAGCGGGGAGCGTGCCAAGGCATGGGCACTTCCCCCTTGGTTCCCCATGAGAACTCTTGTGTTTAGCTGTAAATAATTTCAAGTCGAAAATAGAAACTAAGCACCACATGTTGAAAAAGGAGAAAGCGTATGTATTATGCTATTAATTTGAACATACTAAAAGAATATAAATTAAGAAGAACCAGGCAGTGAAGTCATACGCAGTGGCTGTGCATTTGTGTAAAGAATTTCACTAATGTTAACTTGCATAAGAGGGTAGATGGTCTCACTAGTTGTAAAATACAACCACGTTTCTATGTTTTCCTGTTGTGACAGCATCTTTGTAGCTGCAGGCTGATTCTGTAAAAAAAAAAAAAAAAAATAGCCCAATGGAAGTAAGAGTCAGCTGGGAACTGTGTGCCTGCTGAAAGCAGCCAACTTCTAAAATTGCTTTTGGAAGGAAAGGAGGAATTGCTCAGTTCTGAGGGTGTGCTGGGGGGTGCTGGCACGTCTGCATGGCTCTGTGTGGTTTTATTATCTCACTGGAAGTTAATAAGAAAACTTTGAGCTGCAGTGTTAAAGTTTATTTAATACTGGTTATCCATCTGGAGTATCGTAGAGTTACTGGTGCTTGCCCTGCTGGCTCTGTTTTAGTTCCACTGAAGAAACCTGCTTTGTCCAGTGCGTGAAATGAAGATGCAGTAGGGGAGAAATTTGTCCGGTCTGTGATTTACAGGCCATCATGTTTCTAGTTGCATTTGCTTTAGCAGAGTTGCCTGGAGCAAGGCATATTCAGCCTGAATTAACTGCAATAGGCTTGGAAGTTTTGCAAATTCCTGTTGTCTTTATGAAAGTTTTGTAAGCTGTCTAAAGTGTTTGGAAAATTGGCCTCACGCTTATTTTGTAACTAAGCGTATGCTTTTCATTCTCCTTTCCTAGAAGCAAGCTTGGTGTAATGGCTGTAGGAATCCATGACTCCACCCTTGCCTGAGAAGGAGAGGGTGAGCTGACATTTTCTGAAAAAATAGAAAATAAAACCCCAGAACACTGAGGCGATTCTGCCTCTGTCCCCTGCTTTAACAGGCTCTACGCAGATTGTTGCTGTTCGCTTATCCAAGCAGAATAACAAGGCCAGGGAAGTCCCAGATAATGTTGTAGCAGAAGTGAGAGATGCTGTCAGCATGAATTCATGCAGTCCTTGGTACGGCAGCTGGCCAGGTGACAGGGAACTGGTGTACGCGTGCCCACTGGTGTCTCTACCAATCCTGTGCTCTGCTCAATCCGTGCCAAGGCTTCTGGCACGTTGAAGAGTGCCATTCGTAACCCTGAGGCATAGTCAGGGTTTGTTATTGCCTCATTTTTGCCCTCCTGCTTGCACTGTCTGCTAACTTGAAGCCTGAACTACTTCCCAAGCTAATGTCATGGGTCTGCAGCTCAGCAGTGGTCCCACTGAGAGCTGTTCTCTGATCCCTCTGCCATCTCATAGGCTTGTGCTCCCTATGGCATCTGAATGCAGGAAGCAAATGTACTTTTCCTTCCCAGCACATCCTTTCTGTATTCCCTAATTGTTGCAATCAATATACCACTTAGGCTAATCATTTCATGTTTCTGCTCCATCTCCTCGCAATCTTCGAGGAAGGAGGAACGAGAGTTCCCATAAAAACACTTGGCTCTCAGGGTAACAGGCATCCTGCCATCCAGAGTCTGCTTTGTAAGCCTGGGCTTGCCTCTACTTTTCTTGAAAAAGCTGATCTTGAGACACTGAAATTAAAGAGAAATTAATAGTTACTTGAATTATGGGTACAATCTAAAACAAAATTGCTGGAAGCTGGAGTTTTCATAACCACTGAAGGGGAGGAAAATGACCTGTGCTTGAAAAGCAGGTTGAAAAGAGAGGAGGTGGGTGGCTGTCAGCACAAAGTGGAGTTCTCAGAGTTAGTCTCTTCTGTAAGAACCACACAGAAATTGAATACCATATTCATTACAATTTAGGCTTCCTATACTCTTCCCATTCTGGGATTCAGTGCTGAAATTTAAACCTAAATCTTTATGAATGTGGAAATAAAACATTACCCAAGCACACAAAGCTGAGGGACTGTATGCTGATTTTTTTTGTTGTTGTTGTTGGTTTGAGGCTTTTTATTTTTCAGTATCAGCTGTGATGGGTTGCCCAACCTCCGTTCAACCAGAGGGTTACATATTGTGCCTTTAGTTTTGGCTTAGAACAGAATATTAACTTCTTTTTGTCTTCAGTGGGCAACTTTCTGCAGGAATGGGTCTTCATCTATTATTTGCTGTCTATCAGAGAGCCCAATGCTGCTGTGGGATAGGGTTTCTGTTTCTTGCTGAGTCTGTGCCGTGTAACCGGGACAGAGAGTGGTTTTCATCCTCAAAGACATAATTGAAGTTGCATGTTTGCTTTGAGTCCAGGAATTGACTAATTGCACATGAGGTTTACAGACAATTTGTTGGACTTATTGATCGGCTGACTGAAATATTGATGAGTAGCTACTGTTTGTGTTTTCGTTGCTGCCTAATGGAAGGATTAGCAAACCCGCGTTCGTCTTGAGAATGTGCTCAACTTGTCATACCCAAACATTATGCAGTAAGGTTTTGTGCAATGGATCTCTGGACATTGGGGAACTAGAGATGGCATTTCAAGCTCTAATCTGGTTAAAATATACATGTTGAATCAATATCTTTGGAGCCTGGTTTTTTGTTGTTTTTTTTTTTTTTTCCCAGGAGTATTTAACCATAATATCTTCATCTAGAGATGTTCTTCTGCCTTGATATGAATTAGCCCCATGACTTTTCTTTTTGGAAACCCTGCGGAACTTGCTTCCCATCCCCTCTTTGTCTTTGTACACTACTTTGTGTCCCTGTTCCCTTGCTTGCCTTGAGTTGTTTTCTGTGCCAACATCAGGATGGATGTTTGCCCTCTTCCATGCCTAATTCTGTGTCCTTCTGTCAGAGATGATGGTAGCCCTGCAGTTGTGCTGTAGTGCAAAATACTTAATAGTTTGTGCTTACTGATTCTGAATTGTTCCTGTGGTTCTGAAGATATTCAGAATATTCAGAAAATAATTTATAACAGACCCACTTCTGGCTGAAATGATGGACCTCTGATGGGATTTCACTTGCCCTGTCATCCATGCTGAGCTAAAGGATGCAGTGTATGGCCTGTGGAAGAGCTGTATGCCCCAGAGTGGTATCTGGAAAGGAGACAGGCTGGCACACTTGTGTTATTTTAGGTGTTCTAAACATGGACCAGTGAGTCTCATCTTTAATGTTGTCCCTACCTCACAAGCTGTATCACGTTTTCAGTTTCTTGATATAAAGAGTAGCTTTCTTGCATGTATATCTCATTTTTATAGATTGAAGTGTAATCATGTGAGGCTTGTTCACGTGGATCGTATTAGTAAGAACTGATAGTACAATATATTTCTTATTCTTGTGTTCTATCTGCAGGTCCAGCAAGAGCAAAGAAACCACGCCGCAGAACCTGTAATAGACGATTATAAAAAGATGGGGACTCTCTTTGGTGGACTGAACAAAAGTCTTATCAGAATAGGCTTCACGAGGATGTACTTTGGAGAACGGATAGTAGAACCTGTAATAGTTATCTTCTTCTGGGTTATGCTCTGGTTTGTTGGCTTGCAAGCTCTTGGACTGGTTGCTATTCTGTGCCTTGTCATTATTTATGTACAACAGTGAGATTTTATAGATGCCCCTTGTTGGATTCTGTATTTTAACACTGTCAATCCACTGTCCCAGTGGATGTGTATGTTTAAGCAAATGGGTGGCATAATGAAAGTTGCAATGCTTCAAACTGTTTTCTGAGGAACTTTCAAGATTTGGTGTGAGAGGGACTAAAATTTGGAATTTTAAGCAAGGTCAGTAGTCCTATTCTGTCTTGACAGGGCACACACAGGAAAAAAAAAATCCCACAAAAGAAGATACTCATCTTCTAACTTGTGTCCAAAGCAATGTACCCTTTTCTACACTCTTGGGACCTTAGTCCCCCGTTTGGCTTTTTATTTCTCCTGTCCTCCCCCTTCCTGCAATCTTCTTGCTTTGCATAATGAAAATTTCCTGTCTGGTTTGAAAGGACACTTGATGTGAGTGTCCTGTTTCAATGTTGGGGGACTGTGTGCTGTTTGTTCTCTGAATCTGCGTAATTTCCTAGTGTATTGCCAAAAAGCTAGATTTACATGGGGGAGGTTTGCTAGGAAACCTTCAATGATAAATGCTGTGAAGTAGAGACAGTCTCGTCACATAAAAGTATCTTTGCCTAGTACAGTTTATAGGAAGCTTTCCTCCAGGAAGTAAGGAATCCAGAAAACTGCTTGTGTACTAATGCTGGTGACTTCACACACAACTTCAGCTGTTGTTTAGGGCTAGGGAAAAATCACAGTCCCACATGGACTAATGTAGCCCTGCCTTGGTTTTAGAAATGTACTTAGCTCCTGCTGCTCTATTGTTTTTCTTTGTTCTTCCCCACATTGCCCCTCCTGAAGATAAATATTTGGCTAACTCATGGACTTTGTAAGCAGTTATAACTGCAGTCTTGGGAATTTGCCATTCCAGACAGTGCTGCTGGAATACTGTCTGCTTCCTCTGGGGTCTTGCGTGAAGTGTCTGAACAACCAGAGATAATAGGAGCAATTAACACCTTCCTCATCTGCTGCACTGTACACCAAAGATGAACTAGAGGATTTGCATACATAAGCAAATCAGTCTTGTTTCCTCCTGCAAGACAAGAATGTAGTGAAATCAAGTGATCATCTTACTTAGTAGCTTAAATTGACTTATTTCCAAAATAGGCAGCAAAATGCCTATCTACAGATGGGTGTCATGGGCAATGTAAACTTGGGAATAGGATTGAAGAATAGGTGCAAGATTCTCTCTGGCTCCCTAGGAGCCACACCAAGGACGTACTGAATATTTCAGAGTTGGATGTGCTCATCTAAAGGAAAATAGTAAAATGAGTTGAAATCTTTTCTAAATACAAGTCTTTGCAAATTTGACTTCATCTCTGGCAGAATTAAATTCTGCATTTACTTAGAGACGTAATATAAAATGTAAAAGTTCCAAAAAACTACTTAAGCTTTTGCAGTGATTTTCTTAACGTTTTTATATTAGCAACGATCAACAATAGATACCTTGTAATTGAAAATGCTGAGTCTTATCCAGAGGCCTTTGAAGTGTAGTCCCCTTGTGGTTCCTGTGTCACAACTGGATTTGCAGAGCAGATCGTATGCCAGCGACACGGATCATGTTGCTTGCTGGGCTGTATTGCTGCAGCCCTTGACCCCAGTCCTTACAGACTGTTCTATTAGAGAGCTGATAGCTCTTTAGTGCAGTGAACACAAGGCTTAGCTCAGGCACCTCTAACCTGTGGGCCACGTGCATACTGTGGCCCACCCTCTGCCACCACACCAGAAAAGCCTCTATTTTTTTAATGAATAGCTCTGTTGTGAGGAACCCCTGTCCTAATGTTCAGATGCCCTTGGCTGCAGGTGGATCCGGGAGGCCCTGGTGAACCAGTAGGACTGCATGGGTGTGGGATGGAGGCCCAGGGTGTGTTTGAATGGCAACCTGTGTTGACTGGCACCTGGTTAAATAGTCACGCTGGTGGCAGGGAAGTGTTTGGCAACAGGTGTTCCTACATACAGGGCTTTGTTGCTTGCAGTTGGAACTCCAAAAGCGAACAGCAAGCACATGCTGGTGGCAAGAAACTCCTTACTCAAGTGCCTATGGTAGACTTTGTCTTTTGTTTCGATCCCTTGGAAAGCAGAACACCTGTTTATACTGTTGTGTACTTATATAGCTATGCTGGTAGGTTTGTGTGTATTCTCTCTAAGGGCTGTATTACAAAAGCATCTTGTCATTTAAAAAAAAATCCTTCCTTTGTTCCCACAATCAAATTATTGTTCAGAGAAACTCATCCAATTCCTTTTGTCTTGTGGAGAAAAGTGTCGAGGTGATATCCTCGTTGCAGTAGTACTTGTGTGAAGACTGTATTGTGACACAGCATGTAGTACTTTCTTGACGTGGTGATTTTGGTCTACATGTAAGGAACTGGGAACAATGAATCAAACAAGCTAAGGAAGCTGTTTATATGCATGTAGCTTTTTATTATGTGATTAACTGTGACTGTTTCATTCATGAAGTCATTTCAGTTTTTTCTTTTGATGTTCATGTCTATATACTTGTGATGTATGGATAAGTAGCTTTTGGACTGAGATTGTGTATGGTGGATGTTTGATATTGTTTCTTTAAAGAATGACTATTTACATCTTGTCCTTCACAGATGCTTTAAAATATTTTAAAACCTGAAAGAATATCTCTCTTACTAGAGTTGACTGAAAGCAAGGGGGGAAAAACAGTCCTGTGTGGAAAATACCCCCTCACTTTCACACTTTTGGTTTCATACATTCCATTGTATATAAGAATTTGAATAGTTGTTTGTTTTTGGGTTTTGTTTTATTTTTATCATTGCTAAATAATCTCCGTGCTGTTTGCAGGAAAGGTAGGAGGATGTAAGGAATGAAGGACTGAGATATAATCAGATTCAGAGAGTGGAAAATGGAGCACTGTGAAATAATGCTTAAATGCAGGCATGTCCAACCCATAGCCAGCATACATCCGGGCCCAGCCCGTCCTGTGGCTGCCCCTACCCTGCTGTCATGGTGGTGGCTCTGCCCCGTTGAGCAGCCCAGGCATGCACCCATCGCTCATTAGCAGCCAAACATTGCTGTGTGATCGGCACTGTCTGGGCTGAAACCAGGCAGGGGGAGGGTGCACTGCAGTGCCCACTCAAGTGATGGCAACTAAGTTTATGTATTGTGATACACTGGCTAAACAAAGTCCTGTGAACAGTGAAAAATAGGCAGCCATGCTTTCTGTTGGCATAAAGCAATCTGAGGTGTAGAGTTGCAATCCAGATACTTAACTAAAAAACCTGATCATGTCTCTTTATCAGATTTATGTAAGCTTGAGAAAAATGCCCCTCACTTCACAGTCATGCCTTATTCATGTCATCACTCTTGGCAGTACAGATGTTTGTCAACAACTTTTCATGAATGAAGCACGGGAAGAGGAAAGTTTCAGCAAAAGTCTGTGACAGACACCCTGAGAGCTCTCAAAGAATTGCAGCCACTGCCATCAAGCCAGCCTGATGTGTTAGTTTCACAAAAACAGCATCAAATATCCCCCTCGCTTTATGATTTTGTTGTCCTCTTTTTTGTGTTTTAATAAAAAAGTATTTTAAGGGTTAGTTACAAATATTAACTATATTATGTATTTTACATGTGGCCCAAGACAGCTCACCTTCACTCAGCATGGCCCAGGCAAGCCAGAAGGTTGTATGTATGTATTAAAAGTGTTAAAATAAATCTAACTGTGAATTTGTGCCAAGAAGAGGGGGAAATAGGTAAACAGTCCTTGCATTGTGTTCTTCCTTCCATCCAAATTTAGTTCTAAGGCATCAGGAGCACCAGGTGTTCCCAGTATATTTCTAGTTAAAAAGCAGAAGGTTAATTTAGTTCAAGGAAGAAAAAAAAAAGACAATTTTGGTTTTGTCTGTATAGTTGAAATGGATAGCGTTGTTTATATTGGTATATATGATCATTAGAACTGAAAGCACTTTGATGCATTTGTGTGTAGGACTGTATGAAGGAAAGATGTTCCCTCAGTCTGCAGTGAGCAACCTGATGTAATTCCTGTTGGTCAGTGTGACGTATCAAAAGCTTGTACATAACCTCTGTTTTTCGCAAGATGGTCCTGTTGGTACTGTTCCACACCTGTGCGATGCCTGAATGAACTACTGTGTACAGAGAAGAAATGCTACACAACAGAGAGTGTTGGAGATCCCTGTTTGCACTGAAAAGTCATTGCGTTGAAACTGTCTCTTTTAAAAAGCAAAAATCACATTTCTTAACAGCTCTGTATTAAGTGAATCCTGTGGAAAGCACTTTGTTATTCTTTGTAATAAAAAGTATTGTTGTCAATGAGAACTGAATTCTCTGTGGTGCTTTGTTCAGGGCTCACTCTTCTCAGACTTCATGGTAGGCCCAGATGAAACGGGACAGCATTCAAATTCCCGCTCAAATCAGCTATTGGAGAAACAACTACAGTATCAGATCTGAACAAACCATATCACATCTTAGTGGCTGAGTGTCTAGCAAGTTGCACTGAATTGGGGCAGGGAGGGGAAACACCTGTTAACAATGGCAATGTTGTGCTGGAAAGTAGTTATCCCTTCACTGCTTATCTCTGTTGTGCTCCCACAGCAGCCTCTGGAGGAACCAGATGTGGTCAGCGGTGTGAAAAACAGTGACGGTTGCTGTGCCACAAGACAGTTTGGGAGTTTTCATTTGTCTTTTTAAGTATTTATTGAATATTGGTCAAAACACTGCCAAACAAATTCACCTCTGTTTGTTTTTTCCCTGCAGCTCAGAAGGATGCTCGTTCTGCCAGATCCATTGGGTGTGTATGTTTGCGTTGCTCAGGATGCACGATGATTTCAGTACTGTGGGTTTTCTAAAAGGATCAAAGCGGTGGTTGTGCACAAACTAAGGAAAACTCAATACTTGAATAAATTCAGGCCTTCAGACTTTAATTTCTGAAGTGTCTTAGCCAGCCCTTTTACTGGGTGTCTGCAAGTTCAAGAACACCTATGGCTGGCTCTAGCTACTCAATTTGCTGTCTGCCTGCATTCTGTAGAAGTGGCAGAAAGGGGATTTCAGTATTCTGTTTGATTCTTTTCATCCTGGGCCTTTGTCTAGTTTTTAGGGGCTTATTTCTTATCCTTTCCACCTTTCCAGAACCAACACTTTCATCCTCGTTTTACATTTCTTACCTCACTCTGCAGTAGGGCCATTCACAAGAACAGCTGTGTGCCAAGGCTTTGTTTTTTTTCCAATCAGTCAGTCTCATTTTATTTTCAGTTGGACGTGCTGTTTGTTTTATGGGGCACCTGCTTAATGCCAGAGGGTAGGAAATTGGAGAAAAGATTTTTAAAAATACACGTGTCAGGTAGTCTTTTTTTTTCTTATTTTCTTTTTTAACCTGTGCTTACCTGTCTTTTCAGATATGATGATTACCATCATCTGATACTCGAAACAGAACTGCTAGAGCATACGGTGTCTAGGTTTTGTGTTCATTAAATATAAATTAGTTAAGCCAAATAGTTTCTTAGCTTGTCCTGGCACATCACCTTGCATCCGGAATGAACACTGCTTAAGGCGACTGTTCCTTCTTTTGGAATCTGTTCGTGTCTGTCTTGGAATATTTTGTGTGTACAGTTTGCTGTCTATTGCATTTTAAAGCCTTGCAGAGGAAAAGGGCTCACCTTCTTGTCCTCATTTGGATGAGGGTTAATGCATTTGAGGAAGGAGCTAAATTAGTCACTGGCAAACTACTGGGGGCTTCTTTGTGGAAGGAAAAGCTGTGGATGATGAAGGTACAAGAGACATGGGTTTGCATGCTGCCCAGAATAGATGGTGGAAATAAACCATTTTTCTGTCTTAATTCACTAATTGTCAACTTTCTAATGTGATATCAGGGCTACATCCCAGGTACAATGAGTCTGTTGGTAAAGAAAAATCTTTGGCAGCCAAAATTCTGTTTTACAAAGTGACAGACATTGAGAAGTCTCTCCTTGACTTGAATGAGATTTGAGTTTTGGAGTGCTTTGGCTGATAAATGACTTATTTCAAAAATTGAACTTGGTTATCCTTTTGAATCATTCATTCATTCATATTCTTTCTCAAAACCATATTGAAAGCCATTCCTCCCACACTAGCTGTTAGCAGCGTGGTGAAGCCAGGCAGTATGAGTAGAATGGAGGTCACAGGAAGAGGCTGAGATGTCTTTAATGCTACCTGGCCAGTGTCACAAAGCCTCAGAGCGGGTCTGCAGAACTTCCTTTGCTGTCACTTTCTGTATTCATGTACCCTGTCAGGGTGCATCTGACAGCAAGAGCCGACATCAGCCAGGCACCTTATTTCCTCCGGCATTTCAGTCCAGCTCTGCCTGTCTCCAGACAGCTGAGCACCAGTAACTGTCCTGTGCTTCTTGTTGGAGTGAAAATATATTCTAGTATTTGGTGTTCATGTCCTCAACCTAATAAGATTAGGAAAAACGCAATGATGCAGTTTTTCTGACAGAACAAATATTTCTGTGCCATTGAGCTTACTTCAGTAAGTCTCTCTGTGAATCTTACTGTTGCAGAGGAAAACAATTAAGTAGTCTTGAGGCTATTGCCTCTTTCTGGTGCTCTGTCAGATAGGAGAACCAAATGCATGCAAGTGTTTGACTAGTATTTTTTTCATCTCGATTCGTAGTTTCTACATTCCATGTGTTGAAGTATTCGGCTGAGCTCTGTAAGCAATGGAACAAGCCATTATTAACATGTTCTTATCACAAGGTCTTTGACAGATAAATACAAGTTACTGCTAACAACCTCATTTTTTAGATTTCTTTCAGAGTCTCTATTTTTTGTGTGTATTTTCTGACCCATTACCATGCAATCTTTGGACCTACCTTTCTTTTGTACAATGTTTTAGGAAGAGTCCATTCCACGTTATATAGATGCCTCAGTGGAGACAGGACCATTAAGAGAATTTGGACTCTGCATCCAGTGTGGGTTCTGTCATTGCTAAGCCCTGCCTTCCTTGTTATCTGGGCTTTACCAGCTGTGGGGGATTTCTGTGCTTAGAGGTGGGTAGGTCTTACAGTACCGTGGAGGCTTTAGACTAATAGAACGTATTTATGCAATGGTGGTTACTCTGCAGTTTCCCAGGAGACTAAGCCATGGTCATGTTTTGAAAAGAAGCTCCAGCAAATAAGATAAAGATACTGCGAAGAGAACTTCTGGGTCTTCCTGGGTAACTGCTCCACCATTAACGCTCTGTTCTTCACTTGTTACTAAAAAAATAAAAATTATAAAATAAAATAAAGGCATTTTAAATCCTTCACTTAAATTTCAAGGTTGGTAGTGCAGATCTTTTTGATGCCATCCTTCTCCCATCTTTTCTGAAAACACCTTTGATTTTCCCCCTTCAAATCCCCGTGCAATACAGGCGGTAGCGGAAAAAACCTGTGGCTGTTCCCAGGTACAAGGCAGTCACTACCTCCACAGTGGAAACAGACTTCCTCCTTTCAAAGTGCTTCTGATGTTTCCTGGGGAAAATCAGAAACCATTTAACTCAGAACCATCTCTGCTTCTGCATCATTACGTATGTTGACTCTTTTGGCTTCTTTTGATTAATAATATTTAGAAGTGAGTTTCTGGTTAAGGAATCCTCTGCCAAGTGCATAGGTGCATGGATTAAAATACAGCAGACTAAACTTGAAAAACAAACTAACTGTAAACTTCTCCATTCTCCTTTCAGGTTTTTTCATAAGGGATAGTTTCGCTCTCAAATAAGAAGCATTTTACTATGATTGTGTAAAAGGAAAACACAAGGAGTCCTTAAATTAACACTCCCACCTCCCGTGGCATCCTGGGGTTTCCATATGCCTCACATGTGCTTGAAGAGCTGTGCTAGGGCACAGTTTCAGCAGCTAGCACATGATGCCAGCTAAATGTGTGTGGGTGTCTTTTGTGTGTCTCGGGACCAACTAGCTTCCATGCTGAAATCGTTTTCTTTAGAGGAGAAGAACTGGAGCTTGCTGTACCAAAGTTGGAGGCAGGCACGCAGTGTGTGCCATTATAACTGTAAAAAGCATTGAAGCGCTCCACTGAAAAACTGAACAGTTAATAGTGCCATACATAATGATTATTATCTTTGTTCGTGTCTTCTTGCTTCAATGATTTTATTAATGGCAAGAATTTGTAAAACCATTCTAGCATTGCATTTCACAGATGTAGAATATCTGTTACCTTCCTGTCTGGGGAGGAGCTGTCAGAAGCATTGGGAAAAAAAAAAAGTATGTATCTTGAATATGTTGTCTTCTTATTCTGCTAGTAGTAATGCACAGATGAGTAGAAGTTGTTGTATTACTTAGGAGATTGGTGCTGTAATAGCCAGTTTGAAATCTCTTCACAAAGGATTTTTAAGAGATGCTGCATGCACTATCTTAGTTTATGTGGGCTCTTATTTCATCACACACAGGTCCTTCATCTTACCTGACTGGGAAGCAGTTTTCTCCTTCCTTGATCCATGCATGGTCTTTCCCTGTTGGTCCCCAGCCCAACCGTGGGCATGGTGCTGTGCACTTCTTTCTTTATCAGTCATACAGAGCTGTTCTTGGGAAGTGTTACTGCAAATTCAAAGCAAAACTCAAGTGAATACATGAATTAATTATTGAATGTCATGAAGGATCACGGGGTAGGACGTTCAGTCAGTGACATCAGAAACCCAGTAGATACAGCTCATATAAGTGTGCTCTTTGTCAGCTGAGAGCAAACTCAGCTGTGGCTGACTGAGGATGGAAACCACTACTGAGTTCTGGAGGCCTGAAAGCCACCCACTGTATAACAACATTCAGCTTTTGTTTGGTTTGTGTCTGTAAGTGGTGTTGTATACAGACCCTCAGAAGATCTCCAGCTTTTCTCAGCAATGTACAGCCTGTATTTGTGAGCAAATCTGCTAATTTGTCCTGGCACACAGAGAAGTCATTTACAGTGCCCCTTGGCATCACGCCAGTCATTACTTTCTCCCCCAAATGAAGAACTTCAGAGCTTTTTAGAATACTTTAGAACTCCTGATATATTAAAGCATGTTCCAGCTTGGCCTCAGAAAAAAAACATCTCTGTACCTCAGAGGGGCTCCCTGCTTGTTTGTGGTGAGCGCAGAGCAGGAAACAAGCTCTGCAGTAGCATGAGCTTGTGCTGGATGCTGAGTGCTAGAAAAGGCATTTAAATTATGTATGTGCCCCACGGCTTGCTTTTGAGCTTGTCTTCAGCAAGCTCAGCTTCTTCGAGCCTGATGCTATCATAATGAGGCTTTGATACTTTCATATGTGTCCTCTCCTTTCAGAAAAAATATATATATATCAAATGCTTTTCCTGAGTTTGGCTTTTTGGAAGCTTAGCACATTTGTATCTATTGCTTGAGTTTCCTATTTTGCCTTTTGAACTGTGAAATTGTTGAAATGATCGCCCAAAGCCCAGATTTCTCAGTGCTAGCAGGAAACTGCTGTGCTTCTCTAAATTTTTCTAGAATTGCTTACTTGAGATTTCTCATGCATGTGCTCTATGCATTATTGCCATAACAGGAAACTAACTCTCTACACTCAATAAAATGTGGCAGGAATTTATTTCTTAGAGCCATATATTTTTGATTACTGATTTCATAGCCAGGAGAAATGATCTAGCCTACCTGTAATTCAGTATTGATACAGTTTGGGAAGACAAAGGTAATAAGTCAAACTGAGACAAGGGAAACAAAGAAAATCTACAGGACCAAAAGAATGTTTATAGGAAGACCTCTCACAGTGGGTTTTATACCCCTATCTGGTTTGTATTTGCAGTAGTGATGGTAGCGTAAGCCTTAGGCACACGATAAACTTTCAGGAGCAATAGGAAGGAGTGTCAGAAGGTTATGCCAGGAGCACACTGGAGTTAAAGCCTGTGTTATGAAAAAGGGAGGGGGGATTAATTTCATAGTGTGATGTGCAAGTGCACATAGTTAAGAAGACATGCTAAGAGCTCATCTGTTGAAAGTGACAAAGGACAGCCAAAGTTAGAGCTGACAATAGGATACATAGGAGCTACGAATAAGGTACAGCCATCAGAAAATACAACCCCAGGATACTTTTGCCAAATATTTTTACTATAAACATGTAACAGCTTATTGTGCTGAATTTTTTTAGTCCTATTGTAAATGTAAAAATAACAGACTTGATCTGGTACATAAGAGAGTTCACGGAAATGAAAATTCTATGGAAGCTGGCTTCTTTTTCAAGGGTAATTAGGTAAAAGCTGTCTGACAGCAGCTCTAGTCTGGAAATTAGTAAAAGACTTCACTTATTCAAGTAAGATTCTGACACAGCACTATCAGGGACAACAAACAGTGTATACAGCTTTAGAATAAAGCTTGATTGTTTCCACAAGAGATGATATGGGATGTTTGCCTACAAGGTGGGAGAAAGGTTTCGTCTTGTTTCCTGGTACAGCTACAATGAAAAGCTGAGCTGAGCTTAACGTGTGCTCTGCCAGAGAGATCAGTGCTTGGTGGGTACATGAAGAGGTCCTCAAAGATTGTGGTTTTGCTCCTTTCCCCTGTCCTGGATGCCATAACTTCATAGTAGTACTGTGTGTCATGCAAGGAGCTTATCTAACTTCATCTCTGCTCTGACTTTGGTTCACTTTACTGAAAGATATATTTTCAAGATAATACTGTTTATAATTTGCTTAATGCCATTCTGTTTCCAAATATCTGATTTTTTCTGGCTCGGAGGAAGGAAAAGAATGAGCAATATTATTTCCTACTGAACTACCAAACCGATATGACCTGTGTTAGCATCATTAGAGTGGAATAAAGAAAGGAGTTAAACAATTAGGCTCTTAAGTCAAGCTATTGCTAAATTCTGCTTGCTTGCTTCTGTTTTGCTCAATAAACTGTATATTGTAGCAATGTGCCCCCAGGATCCTAGGTTGGCCATTCAATTACTTGTGACCATAAAGGCTGATAATCTCATGGTCAATGATGCAAGCAGCACTTCCCTTTTCAGCTAACAGAAATTGCTCAACAATTACAGCACCATCCTCCCCTTCCTCGTGCAGTTCAGCAGCCTGCAGATGCCTGGGCAGAAGCAGCTTTTCACAAAAGCCGTGGCATGAGGGAATGGTTTTCAGCTCCAGTTACCAGTTCACATCTAATCCATGTCACTGGGAAAATCACAACTGTCATCACCTCAGGGTTTATGGTAGGCTTCTGCAGTTGGACTTTGCAATTGCAAAACACGGTTCCTAGTCAGTAAATGTGTAATCTGCAAAGTGGTTGCCGCAGGTGGCAGTATTTGACACACTTCATCATCTAGTGAGAAAAAACAGAGAGATATAGGAAAGCATGGAATCTTGTGCTTTTGCTGGACACCCACAGTTGAGGAGCTCATTTCAGAATCTGAAAATGTAGGTAACTAATCTGAGTTCAGGCTAGTAAAAAATTACTGGGTTTAGTTATGATAAAAAGAATAAATGTTCCTACTGATCTGAATATTCCCTAGCCAGCCCCGTGAACAAGCACCTGCTCAGCTGCTGAGCCTGCTGGGCACGCACAGCCTGAACTCTGCCTGGCTGGGCAGCTGTAGGATGTCAGGAGCTCTGCAGAAAGGAGAGCACTAGTAACCAACAGCAGACACAGTCCTGTGCATTGGCTGTTTCAGAACTTCCAGCACCTAGAAATGGTTTTCAGGCATTTAGGTGTGCTAAAGGAAAAAAAAATATCTTGTGCAAGGGAGCCTCATTTGGAGATATAGTACTTGCTCAAAAGCCAGGTTTGAATTTCAAGATCAGCTTTTAGGCAAAGCTATAAACACTCAAAAATCAGCTAGTGAGGTCTGACTGAAAGAAATGAAGAAATTATGCCAGAGGGTGTGAAGTGACACAGAGCAGAAAGAAGTCTGCCACATTTCACTGAAGAATCTGGTAATCTTATCTGCCTGATGAAATGTGATGGGGGTTCATTAGCCCCAGTTCAGTGCTTTATTAAAAAGTCATCATAACTGTGATTGCAGCTCTCTGAGCTGTTCTGTGCTATCCTTCCAGGGAAGCCCAGATGCTGTGATGGAAATGGCATAGGTGGCTTTCCAGGAGCTTGAGGTCCTCACCTAATTCAGCCTCCTGGTCATATAAACACTGAATGATTGACACCATCTTAGTGAATCTGATCGTATCTGCCATCACCACTGCCTCTAAATGAATGACATGCAAGGCAACCTACTGAGTATGTCTGGAAGGATTTCTTTTTGTCTTAAAATGAATCAGATATGACAGAATCAAACACATTCTCTAGTTTGCATTTTAATTACTGTTTTTAAATGAGACACGTAGTTCTGCTTTGCCTATGTAGGTCGGTACATACATACCAATAACACATTTTCACTCTGAAAAAAATGGCACCTTTCTAACAAAATACTTATTTTCTTAGTGTTTCCTATTTACTAACTGGAAAAGGTGTTATAAAAAGTAATTCTTGCTCCACTGGAAAATCGTTAGCTCTTGAAAAGTTACTTATAAAAATCCTAGAGAACAAGATATCTGTCCTAGCCTCATTTTCATAAGAGTGTTTTTTCCCTGAAATGCACTAGATATAGACCCTTTCCCATGGGGATTTTGTTGCTAGGTGATCTGCCCCATGATAAATCAGTGCATCTGGGAGGGAGGCAATCTATTGTTTGAAGCCACAGCATTTTGACGATAGAGCACTTATGTCAGTGACCTGCTACCATTAGTGCTTAACCACCAATCTTTATAATTCTGATCCAACCTGCAGGTGAAGGAGGAAGAGAAAAAGCAAAAAGCCCCATGACCACTTCAGTCTGACACAGATACAGAGAAGGATTCCCCCCCACACCTCCAAAACCTCAAAAAGGTTTCCTAGTGGTGCACAGGAGTCCTTGAATTACCTCATTTCAGTACGTTGTCCAGCTAATCTCTTCACCTAACAGTGGCTCTTGTTAAGAGTATAACCTGACTGGGTATTCTGGGGCTGGCAGCAGAATATTGCAACCTGATTTTTTCTCTCTTCTGTCTTCATGAGCCATACTGGAAGCATTATCAGAAGCACAAAATATATATATATATCTTGTGTCTGTCGATGGCTTTAAGAAAAAATTAATTTTCTTCAAAATTCTCCTGTCAAAGTAAACAAAACTAAAACAGAGCACCAGGACGCTCTTGGATAGCTAGTCACTGCCATTGGCTGCTCTGATTCATAGCAGTGCAAGCCAGCTGTCTCAGGCAGACAGAGAAAATTGTCAGGTCTTTTGTTTCTGGGATAGAAATGATGCAAGTCTGCAGCCTACATATATTTGAATACTTGAAGAACACTCCTTTTTCATTTTTTCTTTGCATAGCACAAAGACATCAGCAGAAGCCTTGTGTTGCCTCCGCTCATAGGATTTGCTTTAAGCAGTGTGTTCCAGAGTAAGAAGGAAACCATGCCTGCAGCTGCTGGGCTGCCACCGAGCTCCCAGAAACACTCAAGTAACTGCCATAAGACAGAGGAGAAGAACACACAGCAGAAAATCAGTCACATCCTTCAGGAAGTGTGCTGTGCCTGTTCCTTGCTACCTCATTAGGGGGGAAAGCTAAATGTGTGCAATTTGAAATAATAAGTATGTGAAATAATAAGTGTGAAGGTATACAGTTTAAAACACATATTATAAATGAATGCATTTATGTTTTACTACCAGAATGGTGTTTTTTAAAACAAACAGCAAAAAGCAGATAAAGTCTGATCTCTCATAGTTCTCTCTCTTTCATTACCTTAGCGTACAGGGCTCCTCTGCTGGACCAGATCCTATTGCACTATCTGGATGCAACTGAAAGGTAGGCCTGACCTCAGGTGTAGTTCTTGTTTTGCTCTGTTGGTCCCTAAGGATGCTTTAAAATGTCATGTAGGAGACTACAAAACTGCCACTACATAAACCTGTGTCCTGTCCCACTACTGGCTGCTTTGGTCTCTCTGCATCTTCAGTGAGCTTGTTTTGCAAGACAGTGGCAGCCCCCGAAAAACAGAGACCTACACACTGCTTACTTGCTCCTTAAATATGTGACATTCTTAGCAAGTAATTTTGAAAGCCTGACTGCTGTAAGCACTGAGGTGGAAGTGGAGCTGTTGTCAGTGTGTTGCATGACCTGAAGATCTGCAAATGAATCGTCATCAATAGCATTAGCTGAAGAACTACCCTGGGATCATTCCCTCACACTTGAAAGGAAATGGTAGCCCCCATTTTTACACACACCGGCTCTAATGGCAGGTTCAGAAAGACATCAGTTATGCTCAGAGGATGTTGTCTTACTCTTCATTAGGGAGGTGATGAATTTTAAGTGACACTACACTTCCTATTTTTACCCCAGGGAATTCAGCAGAATGAATAACTTCCAGGGTCTAATATGTTAAGCATGAAAACTTGTACTGTCAAAGGTGGTGTTTTTCTACATTCATTTATTCCCAGACCATTCGTTACTTGCGTGCCACTCCAGGGTCAACCAGTCACTTCCCCCAGAGAACTGACCTTACATGCTATGGCAAATGTAAGTTGCTGGACGCCCTGGTATCTACTTACAGTGAACTGGTAGTTGGATGTTTTGTAAATTCGTGCTCTGCTCTTCATTTAGAAACTCCCAAATGCAATAAACCGCTGTGTTTGTTATTGTCAGAATAGTATAAATACAGGGAAATTCCTTCTCCCTGAGTCCGCCCTCCACCCTTGAAATTTATTTTCTTATAAGCCTTTAATTCCAGTTTCTAGGCACATCCAAGTGAGAAGTAAAGAATGTTCCTATTTTAATCAAGGATGCTGTATCCAAGGTCTTTCAAGTTCATCCTGTAACCGAAAGAGTTTCAGTACACCTTCCCGCAGATAAAACCATTGTGAGCAACAGTGCCCTTAGAAAAATTAGACTGCACATTTAGGGCACTTTAAAACAAATAGGCTTGACAGAAGCAGATTGCAGGTAAGTGGCAACAGTTGTTTGGTTCCGCCTCTCCCTTACCCACTCAGTTACTGCCCTTTCTTGCTAAACTGTACATGTGACCGGGTTTTGTGCTAATTCTTTGGAAGGCTTCAGATTAATGAACAGCTGGAGATGACAGTTTAATCCAGATATATAACAGCTAGGATGGTTTGGCTGGCTGTGCCCCTGTGATGTTGCTGATTGGTTCCCAAAATTCTGACTGTATTTGAATGTCCTGTGGAAACTCCAAAGATCTGAAAACTAATGGATAGGAATCCTTTACAAATAAAATAAAATACAGAGGTAAAGAACTATTTGTGATAAGGCTGACACTATGCAACCATAAATGTAGCCTCATTTCAGGGATACAGTAGTGCAAGAGGTATTTGATTTGAAACGAGTGTTTTTAAAAGCAGGGTAAAATCCTGCTAAAATCATTCCCTAAAACTTAACAGACCTACTTCAATTTGGTAGCCAAGTGCTGGCTGAATGTGACCTTCTCCTTCTTCTCTCTGCACAATCCCTAACACTTCCTCTGTTTTTTGTCTGCCTTCTAGAACAGTCACCAAGGCATCAGGAAGACAGGAATAGCCACAAAACAAGTTGCAAGTTGATGGCATAAGAGCTGCCTGACTCCTGAACAAAGCCAACCTAAGAGAGTGCCCGAGACACGCTGGCAATCCACTCGGCTGTAACACGTAAAAAGGCTTTATAAAGCATTCTCCCTAGAGATTCTTTAAAACTGTGTTTTTTTCTTAAAGCCATTAAGACGTGGAAAGAATAAATGGCTAAGAAATCTTATCTTGGCATGAAAATGTGCAGTGGGCAGAGTGCCAAGATAAAAAAATCAGTATGAATTCATTTAATGAATATTCTATCTCTGAGCAGTTTTGCACTACTGCAAAGCAGCCTAAGTTGCTAAGAATATGGCAATGATAAAGGTGGAATAATTTGCTTTAAAATGGATGTTGGTATTAGCGCTCTTGTCGTGCACTGCATTTTAAAAGCATGGCAGCTTCTGCACTTACTACATGCAACTGAACATTGGGCATAAAAGTAACTTGTTTACTTCAGTAAAAGCTTTCTACAGCAAAGTTTGTATGCAAGTTTATCAAAATAGACTTAATCTAGAGTGCTCTTGCTCTTACCACTCCACACTGCTTTTCTTTTTGCTTTTCACACTACTAGCATTGACTTATTTTGCTCTAGGCATCAGTTTCATGGAAGGATTCAGGCAGGAGAAAACAATCTAATAAAGCTCAGAAACTGTAGCTACAGGAACAAAGAAATGGACATTCCTGAAACAATTATTTAATTGTATTTAAAGAGTTTGAGGGGTGGGGGAATTAAGAGATGAAAGCAACAGGAAGAAAGGTACACAGACAGACAGCTGCTAAGTCTGTTCCAAAGCCTGCAAAGCTGCGTTAACTCCTAGCCCACCAGGTCACTAGGAAATCATCTTACCTCACTGACAACATGCCTGGCCATAGTTAGCCCTTCTGACTTTTCTATTTATTCCAGCTATTTCCTAGACATTTATCTCCCCAGTTTGGTGGCCTACATTTCACAGTCCAGGGGACTCTATTAGGAAAGGTCGCCAATTGCTACAAAGAGATTTATGAGTGCCTGCCAGGTTTGACTACTGCAACATTTTTCTTTGGGAAAGGAGCAGCACAGACCTTGCCAAAATGCTAATTCTGTGGAAAACAGCATTGTGAAGCATCATATATTCCAATAATTATTTCTGAAACCTGCATCATATTTCTCTTGAGTCACACTGATGTGTGCCCCTTTCTGTAATTAATTTTTAGTTGTTTTTATTTCTCCTTCACACTTATTCTCACTTCCCATATGCAATCACTGTAATGCACCTTTCGAGGCTGACCTCACATCTCCAGGAAAAAAAACTCAGAGTTCAGTTGGCATTAATTTATTATATCCCTCCCACCTTCTACTGCTTATCATTATTGTAGCAATTGCTTTCTCTGGGTGCAGGCATCTGTTCAGCACTGCTAAAAGATAGCTAACTTGGCAACTGATTAACTCTTTCACTTCTAAACTACCACTTTTGGATTCATTAAATAAAAGGCACAAACAAGAACTGTGGGCTCAAAACAGACCTCAGAAACTCAGTTTGTTAGTGCAGATAGTTCTTCAATTCTTAGTTCTCCTTTCTTTTGACCACAAATTAAATATTTAATTACATGTTACAGAGGAGGTTGGTGCAATCTCAGAGCCATGTTGCAGGCAGAAATTCTTTTTGCTCATCATTGGTAAGGAAAGTACAACAGCTTACAAGAGAGATGATGCAATCTTGCTTGAATGATCTACCTAGAGGCAAAGGGAGAAGAGTGTTTGTAGTCTTCAGTGTCTTGAGGCTATAACTGCGAAGGAACAACAAAAGGTTCTTCAAGAATGCAATGCTCTGGTACCAGTTTGGCACCCCTTTGGGTTTAATATGTTTACTGAAGAGTAATGAGAATGATGCAGGGCACAGATAGTACTTGTCCCCATCATGTTGATACATAATTTACCCAGGCGAGCTACCAAGAGCCCTTCTGACCTGCGCACAGATGGATGTAGGTGTGCTGGGCTTCTGGACAAGATGAGGTGGAATACCAGCCCTTCTTGCTTATGAATAGTATCCAGTGCCAAAGGGGTTGATTAATTGGTGATTCCAGCCTCCTCCAGGAACTAACTTAAAGATGGCAACAATTTCTCTTGGTTATAGGTTGCTTTTGTTGTTTATTTCTGGGTTTTGAGTCATCTTAAACGTTTTGAATGTAAATGCAGTGGTAACTTACAATGACGGGGTTTGGTGTGATCTCAGAATCATTAAGGTTGGAAAAGACCTCTAAATTCATCTAGTCCAAGTATCCTCCTACCACCAGTATTTCCCAGCTATGTATGTTAGTGTCACATCTCCTCTTTCCTTGAACACCTCCAGGGATGGTCACCCCAACACGTCCCTGGGCAGCCTGTGTCAGTGCCCAGCCACTCTTTTGGGTAAGTTTTTCCTGTTATCCAAACTGAACATCCTCTGGTGTAACTTGAGGCTGTTCCCTCTCATCCTGTCACTAGTTATATGGGAGAAGAGGCCGACAATATGATGTTTAAATCCAGAGAGATTGAAGGTAGCAAAGAGTAAGCAAAGTATCTTGCTAAGTCGTAACTCCCCGTGCTCCGGACACGTTTGTCATCCCGTCGGTATCAGAATGGCTTTTACTGGGTTCAGGCCTGGTCATTTGAGAGGAACCATTTTCCCTTTTGCAATACGACGTCTCCAGCCAACGGGAGCCCCGAGCCGCGCCGCTCTCCCCACACGTGTGCTCGCAAGGGGCGGGCCGCTGCCGCTGCCGCTGCCGCCCGGGGCGGTGCCAGCGCGAGGCATGCGGCGTCCGCCTCTGCGCTGCAGGAGCGGCGCGGCTGTGGGGCCATGAGCCCGTGGGCGCCGAGCTTCCGCCCGTCTCCTCCTCCTCCTCCTTCATCTCCTCCTCCTGCTCGCCCGGCGGCCGCGGCGGGCCCAGACGGGCCCTTTGTTCCTTAGGGCAGCGGCTCCCCGCCCCGCTGGCCGACCGCTGTCGGCGCGGCCGTTGTGCGCCGCGTGGCGCTGCGCGAGGCGGCGGGAGGAGGAGGAGGAGCAGCGGCCGCCGCGCAGGATGCGATGGGGAACTGCTGGGCGCAGGGCTGCTGCGGGCTGCTCCTCCGCAGGGAAGCGGGCCGGCTCCAGCGAGGCGGAGGGTAAGCAGGCAGCGCGGCTGCCCCTCAGCCCTCCCCGGGGCGGGGAGGTACTGGGCCCGCCCGGCTCCGCCCTCCTCCTCCGCGGCGGGAGCGCGGTTCGCAGGGGCCAGCCCGGGCAGGGCGAGGCGGGCGGCCCTGGCCGTACCGGCTGGGCTGGGCTGGGCTGGGCTGGGTGCGGGGTTATCTGCCCCAGGGCGCTCCCCCTTAGGGAAAAGCATAGAGGGGGTTCCGGGACGCAGCTGCCGAAATGAGCGCCTTGCGGGAGAAGGCGACGTCTTCGGGAGGATGACCTTGTGTTCCGCGAGCCCTGCTGCGGCCCTGGGCTGGCACGGGAGCGCGGCGGCACGGTGATGCAGATGAACTTTCCGATTTTGTGTCGGTGCGGAACCTACGCTTTGTTTTCCACCCGGTGACCCGCAGGAGGGCAGCGTGCACACCCGGAAGGCTGCGCGCCCTGCCCGCCGCTCACGCTCCTTCCGCACGCCTGCCGCTGTCGGGTAGTTCAGTGTCGCCTGCTTTTGGCCGATGTGGAAAGAACTCGGGTACTACGAGGTCTTGCCGACCTGAGCACCTTACACGTAGCAGGCTGGAGGCCTGTGATTTCAGCCCGGCTCCGCGGGCTGATCAGCTTGTTCCGAAGGCCTCCTGGGAGTCCTTTCCCGAGGAATAGGGGTGAGAGAGGGGCTGGGCACTGGAGGATCACTGCTTGGCTTCTTGGTGCTCCCACTGAGAACATGGGGATACGTAAAGTGCTGTACCATGTCACTGAAGTATCCGTTTATTGTGCTGCAGTCTGAGAAAAACAGGCAGCACTTGATAGGTTCTTGCTTCACCCGTGCTTTTTGCTGGCCCTCTGATTGTAGCCGTTCTGACATTCAGGGTTAGTGGTAGCAAGTCTGCTGCAAAGTGTTCTCATGCTTTGAACTGATTGTTTTGATTTTGAGGCTTGATGGGTTTGTGTTGGTTTTCTTTGTGTTTGTTTTCCCTGCCCAGCTGCTGTTAACTGACCCTTCGGCACTGGATAGGAGGCAAAGTCCACAAAGGCACAATATTATCTTGGCCATAATAGCAATTCCTGGATATACCTCTCTCTTTTATCTTTCCCTGTGCTCCAAAATGATTATTACTTTTTTTTTTTCTTTTCCCCCTTACATTCTTTTATTTTATGCTTGTTTGCAACACTTTGATTTGGTTTTTTTTTGTGTCTGTTTTGTTTTGATTTTTGAATGTTCATTGGTGCTTGCAGTGTCACCTCTTCCAGTGTTTAGTTTGGGTTCACATCTGATTGAATTTATTAAGATCATTACACAGAATTGTTTTAGAGACTTGTTAGCTTCCTGTTGTGCTCAAACTTCTCATATTCACCAGTTGGTTTTCTGCGTACTCTTACTGAGGTTACCAGTTTCTTGACAGACTTTGTGTGTTTTGATGTCTTCCACACAGTTATCAGTTTGCTGCCAGCTTGGTTTTCATAGTGGCTGGGAGGAAAATCAGTGTAAGGTGTTATGAGAAATGCCATTCTCTTAAGCTGGGGGGAAGGATTCAGGAGATCTTTGAGGGTGTGCTCCACAAACAAGAATGTTGTTTGCTATGATGGTGTAGCAACTCTGATGTGTGCGTATTCCTTCTCTTTGTCTGAGGTCAGGCTGTTCTTACCAGTGAAATAAACATTACTGTCTGCTGTTGTAATGTAAAATGTACATTCCTTCAGGTCATGCCTGTAGTGAGAGGTTTTAGGAATAGTTGGAAAAATGGAATTGTAGTACAGAAAACAGACTTTTCTAGGTGTTGAAGACAGGAACCTGTTTGGATTTCCTTTTTAACCCTGGCACTGGACTATCGTACAGGGATAAGCTTACAGGAAAACAGTCATCAGTGCTACCTCTTGTAGACAGGTGGCATATGTCTCAATAGACCTTTGTTTTCTGAATATGCTGGCTGTATAAGGAATAATATCAGAGTGTTAAGCAACCCAGGTATTTCCTGTAAGTATACAGTGGGAGGGACAGGGTATTGGACTAAAAACAAAACTGTAAAATGTGTGTTATGCATTTTTGTACGTTTGAAAGAGACAAACTTCTGTGGATCCAAATTCTGCTACCAAATTCCACAGATCTGACTTCTTATTGAGTTAATGGCGATTATTGTAGTCAGATTTTTTTATCCTCCAGAAATAGAACTTCATCATTCTCAGGCACTAAGATGTAAATTCTGAATTAAGCAGTAAACTATACAGTTTTTAGCACGTGTTTTCAAGGCCTTCAAGATCCTAATTTGTGTTTGAATACTTGGGGATTTATGTGTGATTTGTTGCAATGATTCTAGAGTTCACATTGTACACATATAGAAAGAAATGAAATGTGAAAATCTTCTTCAGTATAATACAGTTCTCCTTTCTGTAAAAACAGAAACTTTCAGTTAGAAACTTCTGTTTTGTTTTGGTTTTAGGGAGTGTCCTTAGGCTTCTTCTGAAATAGTTTTTACTTGAAGTACTACAATCTGCAGCCACAATTAGAAAGTAGGTCACTGCTGTTTTATCACTGCTCGACCGTAAGGGCTCTTAAAACTGTAAGGCTAAAAATAATAAATAAAAAGAATAAATAACCTAGGGACAGCATACGTTGTTTTTTCTTTTTCATTAGGGTAGGGGGATGTTATACAGCAAAATGTAGCAAAATCAAAACAATCCATTTCATCCTCAGTGTGGAGGGGAAAAAAAGCATCCAAACTCATGCTGTAGTTTTAATGCACAAAATGTTAATGTTTAGTCAAAATAAAAAATAAAAATAAAAAGTAAAGGTAAACAAGGCCCATAGATGTTAAGTGGATTAAAGTTGTTTTCTTTAATTTGTTTAGAACTTGAAGGTTGATTTAACAGTCTATAGGTCCAGTGACCTACTGGCTGCCTTCTCACAGCCATCAAACCTATGTGTTTCTCACGTCTGTTTTAGAAAATAAGAGTTTAAATAAGAATAATGAAAGCTGTAGGCTTTTCAGTATTTTTATTTCAGTTGAAGTTGTACCAACTTCATGGGGATGCATGATCATTGCATGGGGATGAAGTTGGTGTTTTCCATTTCTGTCTTCCATGACCTCAGTCTCCTGTAGGTGCTCTGAGATTTCAGGGCCCACACTCTTGTACACAAGGAGGTCTTGGGATATCGAGCCCTACTCAGCAAGGAATATGTAGCAGGAGATGTAGATCCTCCTTGAAATGTCACCTCTGTTGATACATTTGTGATTATGTGTAGCAGGCTTGCACTGCATTGTTTGATTTCTATTGGTTTACTGTTACATTCTGGCATCTAATCGGACTGCAGCTGGTCTGTCTGAAAAGTTGGTCATTTTTTTTATTAGCCTCAGTTGCTGTAAACTGGAACTGTGTTTTTGTTAAAGAATACAGGTTCCTAAAACAATTTTGCGTAACAATCTTAGTAAATTCAATTCTTAATGTCATTGACTCCTGCATGCTAAAATGTTGCACCTAAGGTAATTTCACTGTTATATCTTAAGTGCTCCTAACCCATGTCCAGGCTATAAAGAAGTTTCAGTGTGTGAATTAAAACACCCATTTTATCCTCTGATTTCATAGCAACAAGTCAACTGAAAGTGATTCTTTAGTGCCAGCTGTGCCTTGTGAGGTTACAGCTGTGTGTGCAAGGAAAGATTGACCAGGAGTCTGCACTGAAAAGGGCAGTGCAGGTTGTTGGGAGGTGTGTCCTGACTGATTTCCAAATGAAAATACAACGGGGATGAAATGTGTTATGATTAAAATAGAACAGGCTTTGGCTGGTATATTGCTTTTAGTAAAGTGGAAGTATGTGTTCACTGCAAGTACTGAACAATCTGTCATACAGGTATAGAAATGCTTGGGGCTCTGGATTTACTCCTGATATCGATGAGCACTCGTAACCGGAAACTTTTCTTTTAAAAAAGTTAGGTGCTGTTGATGTTCTAGTGAATCACCAGTGTGAATGTACTTTTGGGTGACAGCCAAACCTCTTTCCTTGGATAGAATTTATTCAGATAACTCCATACTGTATTGGTGTTGTCCTTTTTACAAAGGACAACATTAAGATCATAAAGAATTAAGGATAAGATTAATCCCCATATGAAATTACAGATGGCTATTTTTTCTAGCTGAGGAGTAGTGTGTTTATCCCAGATAGGTTTTTGTTTTTTTTTTTCTCAGAGGTCCTTAGTTATTCTTTTGATAATTTATAATGATATATAAGTGATAAAATCACATATAATGATAACTTATAATTTATATGGGGGAAGAAGAAGGTCAACCTTCTAGCTGTGTCAAGCTGTCAAAATGAGATATATTGTTTGATGCTGACATCATACAATTATGCTAGTAAAGGGTTAAACCCCATGATCAGCAGTGGAGATTTGGAAATTGTCTAGAGTAATGTTTTTCAAGAGAAGTGTATTAAAGAATGTGCCTAGTGCTTGTCCATGGCAAGTTCAGCATGCTGATAAGTGGTGCCTCCCGTTTGAGGGTGTTTGTGTTTTCTACAGCTCTGTACAAGGTGTACTTTTGTGTCTGTACTCTGGTAGCAATGGAGAGCACAGCTTAGTAAGTAAACATAATTATATGAACTTTATATATTTGTTTCATACTGAAAATGTTTGAGAAGCTATTTAAAATTGTGTGACGTTTTCTTTCTGCTGTGGTGGAAAAGAAGACTTCTGTAGAGTAACACTAGACTTCTTTTTCTAGGTCAAAGTACTTTAGAACATGCTCAACAGGAGAGCACTACACTATAGAGGTGAGCATTTATGCTTAAATCAGGTCAGATTCTGTTTTGCTTTGGGCTGGTTTTGGAAGACAGTTGTCTAATTCTTGTTTTGTGATGTTGTGGGTGTTTTGTTTGTTTTGTTTTTCTGGAGTAAATAATTGGAAAGAGCTTAATTTTAGCAATACCTTTAATGCTTCTTGCAGTTCAGGTATACTGAAACATTCCAGGTTATTCCAGACTGAGCCGATGCTACACTGGATGGCAAGGTTGTGGTTCTTATGATACTTGGGAATATTAGCACATCATCACACTTATTAGTCTATTGTTTTTAAAGAGTCATCTGTTATCATCTGACATGAATTAACTCTGGTCACCTGATAGCCAGCACTGGATAGTTCTAAAGTCTGTCTATTTCTTCTTTCATCCCTTCTATGCTGGGATGCCGTGCTGTTTTTTTTTTTTCCTGCTGGTGTTAGTATGGAGTATTTTATTCTTGACTGCAGAATCACAAATCTGGTTCTTAACCAAAAAAAAAAAAAAGGAAAAAAGCTGAAACATAAATTTACAGTTAGATGCATGTCAGCCCTTTCTTTTTTCACTAAAGAGATCCTTTACAGACACTGAATATCTCCCCTTTTTATAAAGGACAGTGTGAGGTTTATTTGTATAATTTGAGATTGTCAGAATAAGCTGGTTTACTTTTTAGGCCATAAGAAATATTTGGAAAAGTTCTAAACCTTTCTGAGATTCCCATTACTGAGAAGACTAGTAATTTATCACTGCTTTGATTTTGAGCTGTATAGAGTGGAGGAGATCCATTTTTAGCACACAGCTTCCAGTTGTGAGAGAGCATTCCTGAATCAGCAGTATGATGTGGGAAAGAAGGTTCTGTCCTCTCCTCAGGTTCTTACACATACCCTACTTGTAGCAATTAGTCAGCAATTAGAACAGCAAGGAGTCTTACTGACCTCCACATTTGATGTACTGACCTCATTTATGATTACTGTCCTGAAAACTGTAGGGAAATTTTCCATTTGCTGTGTTTTGTGTGATAGTTCAACTTCAAGCCACTTTGAGTGCTGCATGTGTTCTAGATTGCTTTGGGACTTCTTGGGCTTCCTATCATAAAGCATTACATTGCTTTTTTGGCCTTTAGTTTCTTAGGTGAAAAGCTGGGGTGTGTGCTTTGTTTGCTTTTAGAATCCTGTGTAGAAAATAACCCCATGTTTTCTGTAAATTAAATACACCTTCATGTACTTCTATTTATTTATTTATTTATTTTAAGAATCACAGTTGCCATGCAAGAGGAAAGTTAGTTGCACTGTACCTCTCACATTTTGTGTTTGTTAAACTGAATGTGTGCTTTGGTCTCTCTAAGAGCCATACTAAGATAGAAGCTTGGAATAATTCTTCAAAAAGAAAATCCTTTTAAAAAAGCATTACAATTGCAGTATTATCACTGTATCACTGGAGCAGTATTTTCACAAGGCTCATTAAATATATGATTGCATGTACTTCAAGTGTTCAGTTACTTATTATCCTGGATTGTAAAGATTGTTTACGTTTTCTCTGCAGTTTGAGAACCTCGTGGAAAGTGATGAGGTAGGTGCATGGATCATAATGTGTTGTGTGCCAGTACAATACACTCACTGGAAATGATTGCAAAGTATCTGTCTCCTACTTGATGCTGTGTTGGTCTGCTTAGGCTGAAATTGCTGGAGTTTTTTTTACTTGGAGCATTGCTTGCTCTGGGAATATCTAATGCTTTCTGAGAAATAGAAAGCTGTAATAAGAAAAATCTGGCTGGGGGAATATGGGAGGTAGCACTTTGTAAAAGTGTTACGGATATTAGCAGGACAAAAACTAAAGAAAAAGCAAAAAAGCCTTGAAAGAGAATTTGTTCCTGTTACAGTCCTTGTATGCAACTCGGCGAACACTGTCTGTCTGAGTGGTAAATGGACACAAATTGCTTTGCTGAGGGGCGTTTTGGTAGCACTGAGATGTGACAGAACTGACTGAAGGGTATTTAAAGAAAACATAGAAGTTGACTTTAAAACTGTGGATTTAATGTAGGTTGATAATGGTGGGGAGAATGTATTTTCAGTACCTTAACTTGTATTTAAAACCACGATAACTAATTGTTTGATTCCTGAAATACTGAAGTATGCTACTGGAACATTTAGTTTTGGTTGGAAGCACTTCTTATTTGTTTTACTTAGTCATCTATTGTGGTCAATTGCATAACAAGTTCTTCTAAAATTCCAAATTAAAGTAGTATGTAAGGGGGTGTATTTTTCCACCAGATATATGAACTGACATATAGGGAGAAACTGATTTCATATCACGTGTCTTCTATTCTCTTACATGGGATTGAATAATGGCATTTTCAAAAATTGAGACAGCTTTTTTTAATTATTTTTTTTCCATTTCTCACAGGGAGAAAGCCCAGGAAGCAGTCACAGGTAAGTTGCTAAGACTCCAGGACTTCTCTCTCTCTACTCTCCTATTAAACTTTAAATGATTTTGGGGGGTTTTCCATGAAAACTTTTTTTTTTTCTTTTTAATTGGATATGCAGACAGAATATGCTAAACCTTAATGCTTAACCATGTTAAAACATTTGAAATGATGGCAGAACATTTGAAATGAAGACAGAGCATTGTGGGGTGTCTTTATTCTTGTTCCCCAGATCTGCCCTTTAAGTTACATGCTGTAACTTCAGTTAATTTTAGTTGAATGTGTTAGTATTTATGCAAGCTGTAGAAACTTACAGGTCTGCTGTACAGGAAACGCGTGAAAACATTGAACTGTGTTTCAGTTGCATAATTCTAGATGTTTCGAATTACTTATGTTTGATAGTTCTCAATGTAATTTGCTGTCAAGGGTCCCAGAAAAATGGTATAGCAAACCTTACAACTACTATAATTGTTATGTATGTAAAAGTAGGGAACAAGTGGAAAAGGAACAATCAGAATTAGGCAACCTGAATAGATGAGGGGAAAAAAAAAAAAAGCAAGATTTACACTGCAATGAAATTTTAACCTCTTGATTCCAGTAATTCTGTTAGCAGATGTTTTGAGATTATACTTGTAAAGATAGAAAAAATGCTTTGTAAGGGGGGTACAGTATTTTTTCCATTAAACTGGGACTTTGGAACTCTGCTCGGGAGGAACAGGCCTAATACACAGCTTGCTGAGTTTGGATTAAAGGGACAGTCAAAAAAGTCTGTGTGGGTATGCTTAAATTACTTTTGCAACTTGGGGTTATCATGAGTAAACAATAATTAGTCTTTTTGTGTTTCTGTCTTGCTTTTAGACCTTTGACTGAGGAAGAAATTGCTGATTTGAAAGACAGGCATTATGACTCCATTGCTGAAAAGCAGAGAGTTGTTGATATGAAACTTCAGTCAGAGGTAAGCGATTAAAAGAACTGGAATGATGTGGGTGTCTTGTTGTTGTTGTTTTCTTGTTTGGGTTGCTTGCTTGTGTTGTTTTCTTTTTGTTTTTAAGATAGTTAAAATCAACCATGAGCACGAGATTTCATTCGTGTGAATGAAACAGTTGATTTTTGTATATCGCTTCTCATTTTTCAGTCAGTGCTAAAGAGTTCACTCTGCAACTAAGTTTGCATCAGAGATTTTCTTCTTAATAACTTCAGAGCTGAATGAACAGGCTGGCTCAAAAGAAAAGACTGTTCACGTTTCACAGATCTTATGAGATCTGTGAAACGTGAACAGCCTTTTATCTGTATGAAAGGTAAATTGGGGAGTATGTTTGATTTAGTTTTTCTTGTGCTCAGTTTTCTTCTTTCTTAAGGAAAGGACAATTTGTAGTTTTACTTGAGTGTTTTGAAGCTTTTAATGGAATGGAATGTAGAATACAACATAGAAATGGTGAGTGATTTTTTCTGCAGCTGAAGTTCTTCATCTTTCACTGGACAGTTCGTAATAAGATGCAACCACGCATTTACAGCAATTCACTAGTAATGATGATTATTCAATAAGATACTGTTTAGTTATCTGAATTTCTTGGGATGTTTGTGGGGGGGAAGCTGTTAGATTCAGTTAATGGGGAAAAAATGTTTTAACTTATAGTCAAATTTATTTTATCTTTGTTTTCTAGTACCTCTTCTTTTCATTTATTGAACTTACAATTTTATTCATAGGAAGATAGATAGGTTCTGCTTTTGTTAACCATTACTATTTTGTTCATATGCAGTTAGCCTTACAAGAGGAGAAGTTAAGAATAGAAGAGGAGGCTTTATATGCTGCACAACGTGAAGCAGCCAGGGCAGCAAAGCAGAAAAAGCTCTTGGAGGTGAGGGGAAAAAGACCCCAATATATATCAGAGCTTCTCTTCTGTTTTTATGTGTGCAGATTTTCCTCATATCCTTTATATCTCAGGAAATGTAATGACAAAATTGTTCCAGCTTGTAATTTCCAGTAGAGAAAGTATGATTTAAATCTGACTGGGAGAGATGAAAATCATTAGAATTGTTTGAAACAACTTATTATGCTGAATATAGATAATTTTTTTTATCTAGAATTAGCTTAACAGACTTCTTAACATTATATAGAAGTTACTGATCTTTAATGTAATCTGTAACAGTTTTCAAACTAAAAATCTTGAAATTTTAATCACACACTACGACATCATTTAGGTTTGAAAAATGAACTTATACATTTATTTGCACTAAATTGTTCCCTGTCTCTGTGGCTTATGCTAACCTCAGGATTGGTGTTCAAGGTATCTGAATTCACTGCTGACCCTGCTTTGAGCAGGCAGTTGGGTTTGGATGACCTTCTGAGGGTCCCTTCCACCCTGAATTGTTTATAATTTTGTGATTTGTATGTGTAGTAGCCAAACTCCAGTAACAAGCACTTAACAGTGGTGTTTATTTAATTTATCGGTGCCTGCCTTTAGATGTCTGTCTGGTAACTGGAGCTTGGTCAAGCAAAACAAAAGCTACGTCTAGATTTCCTGCATTGCATAAAGCAGTTACTGTTTTGTCTCCTGATAGCATTTATTACTGATTGTTTTCATATTCCAGTTCAAAAACGTGTATCAGTACACTTAGTATTTTCTGCATCTTAAAATATCTGTTAAAGGAGGTGTTCTCACTGAGACCTCAGGTTGCCAGAAATGTGTATGTTTAACAGAACATTTTCCAAAGCTTTCAGTATCTGTCCATGTGTAATGCTTCTGACTGAAGTTGTAGCATGTTCAAGGCAATTGCTGCTAGAAATGTGATATTTGTTCAATTAGAAGTGAATTTGTAAGTGTTCAGAATTAAAGTAATGGAAAAAGTCTGAAATCTGTAGAAGGTAAAGGCAAGATGTTTAACTCCAGTGTTTTGTCTATATTCCAAAGTGAATAAATTGAAAGTTACTATTTGAAGACTGATAGCGATGACTCAGTTTTCATCTAATATTTATATTACTAAGTATAGCTCAGATCTCATTTTACATTTCTCTTTCTATCCTCTTGCCATTTAGGGTGGGTGGCTAGTTCTTTCTGACTCTTTCCCTGTCCCTGTCTCATTTGTTTTTTTCCCTTCTATATAAAGTTGGGAAAAGTGACCTCTTTTATGTTTGAGCCTTTAGCTTATCTTTGTAGATATTCTGTGTGAAAAATATTGCTTTCTTCATCTCAGTATTTTTCACAGGCACTTCTTTTAGATAGAACCTGTGACAGAATGCGTTTATGGAGACTTTTGTTCTTGTGAAATTATTACCATTTATTCCCTTCAAAAATAAAACCCATCCAAAATCCCGAAGCATTTCTAAGGTAGTGGGTATATATATATCGAGACAAACCTTTCTTTATCAGCTATGAGTCTTTTTTTTTTTTTTTTTTTTTAATATGTAACTGCTGTTTTTGCTATTCATTAAGTCTAATAAATTAGATTTTTTTTTTTTTGTATTTGTCTTTGGAAATATGGCTTTGCTGATTTTGTTTGTTGATATTTCCCTGAATGTCAGGGTACTTTACAGCAGCGAATTTTCATATATGTGTGTGCTGATGCTATATACTTGTATGCAACCTATCAAAATGGGCAAATAATCTAAGTTACCTATTACATAGTTATATGAATGTTAAAAGTCTGTTGTTGCATACATCAGTAGTAGGGGGGTTTTCTTTTTTTTTTTGTTTTTTATACCAACTATGTTGTTGTCAAACTTGTGGCCTTTTCTCCCTGTTCACTTAAGTCTTCTGATCTCTAACCACCAATATTAAATTCCTATTTCTTCTGCTCTTCCTATTTCCTTACTGGTTTCAACCTGATTATTTTGATACTTACTTTAATACTCATGATAGAAGGTACCAACAAACAAAGCCATCATCATCTTGGGATTGAAAATTGTAGCTGATCAAATATTTTGCAGGACTGTTAATCCACCTAAGAGTAACTGTTGGATGAAGTTTAAATCAATTTTTTTTATTGTCAACTTTACTTATGCTCCACTTTTCTTTGCAGGGACAGATCCATTAAGACTGAGAATAGATTTTTATTCAGAAAACATTGTAGCTAGTTAAGTCTTATTTGTCTATGAAACTAGCTTGGTTTTTTTGTTTTGTTTTGTTTTTTTGTTGTTGTTGTTTTTAATCCTAGACTTTGCCTTAGTCCATGTGAGTAATACTGCTTCATTGCTGATTTTCCTTTTGTTGCATAGTTGTGGTCCACAGTTTTCATGATTATTTTTTCCAGGCAGGGGAAAAAAAACTTGAGACAATTTTATGTTTTTAAAATTCCAGAACTTAAGAAGCAGTAGAACCCTACTTCTGTAACATCCATTGTTCCTCTTATGAGTACAAAATGAATGTATTTATCAACTTGTATCTTACATTTTTTTTCATTCTGTTTCCACCTAGTGATACCATGAAAGCTCAAAGACTCTAATAATTACTTCTGGCCAAGCAAGGCAGTAAATCTGTGACTAAAATAAATGAAGCTTTTTGTGCTGATCCACACAACTGAAAGAAATAGCAGTATTGTTTTGTACAGGAATAAAAACTCCCATAGGAAGGCTTTTTTAAATGGTTGCCTCATTTTTGCACAAAGCAAAACAAAGAAATCCAGTTGTTAGTTATGTGATGAAAATACCTAAGGAAGAGAGCACAGTACAGAAGAGGCAAATGTAATCATCAGTCAAGTAGTGTTCATATGTTTTTTAGATAAAAACTGATGGTTATTAATCATTGGTCATCAAAATAGAGAGGTACCTTTTTTAAATTGAGGGATTTCTGAAGTTAAAAAAAAAAAACAACACTACTTTCATGTAATAGACTCTCAGTGTCTTAATATTTAATCATTGTTTGAATGAAAGTCAGTCTTTTCTTTAGCTATACTTGTACTGCTCCAAGAGCCAGGACCCTGTAGTGCTGCAGTTAAGAGAATGAGTATTGAGTATATTTGAGAGACTGCATTCAGCATTTTCAACAATTTACTTCTTTCAATAGCAGCGTAGACAGCAGAGGATAACACAGAGAACACATGCTGTTAATAATGGAGACTATCAAAGGTAAGATATGAAGTGTTAATAATAGCTGAACTGTGTTTTTACTCTTGTGTGTCTCTAACTCACACACAGAAGTTTTTCAAGACTTGTGAACTACATTCTTAAGTCAGAATTCTTTTCGCTTTCTGCAGTTTTGTTCATACCAAGTACTTACTGAATTCAAACAGGTTCCTGTTAATCTGTGAACTCTGAGGGTAGATTGCATTTGCTGTAGGTGTCGCTGTAGTTACTAGACTGACTCTAAAAAATCAAACTACTCTCAGCTAACATCTACCTATCTATATATTGTATATCACAGGATCACAGTGATTTTTTTATATATACATATGCATACATATATATATGCACGTGTATATAAAATGCTTTGCTATATATCAAAAATACTTAGTTGTAAAATGTTTTATTCAGAACTCTTTGAAATGCCCCATGAAAGTAGAAATTAATGTAATGGGAAATTGAATGGCTTATATATTCTGCCTGTTTCTTCATTAATGTTGTTCCCTTAATTCTCCTCACAAGTTACGAAGACATCTACTGTCAAAGGATACTTGAATTTAGTACAAGCTCTAAAAGCAAATTTTTTTTTAATGGAAGAGAAGGAATAGATGTTAATTAGATACAGAAAATGCAGTAAGAAAAGGAGCTGTGAAAAATGAGTTTTATTGGATGAGTTGGAGCTAGTCACGTTTTGGAAATGATGTGCTGGAGTTACAGCATTTGAATACCTTAAATTAAAAATAAAAAATTACAGAGGATTATCCATAATGACAGAGAATGAGAGGGGGAAGGTTGTTTTACGACATAATTCATGATTAGCTGAAATTACAACTAAGAATTGAACAGAAGCTCAGGCTCAGGATGTGATCAGATGGAATGGAAAGCCATTCTGTGATCATTTTGTAAAGATTTTAGTTAAGGATTTATGTGCTTTGTAGCTTAGAAGGGACCATGAACAGTTTCTTTACACATTTAAAATGGGAGGATGTGTGGATTAACATCTCTTTTATGGTGTTGTTAGAGGTTTATAAAAATAAAAATAAAACATGCTCTGTTCTTACAGCTCTATGACAGAGGAAGATTTTGATTCTTTCTTAAGAAATACAAAATTCCAGTATGAAGCTTTTCGAAGTAGCAGTAAGTCTTCCTTTTATAATGTATGTCTTTAAATGTTAAACTCTGAGGAGCACAGAAGTGACACTTTTTTCCCTACGTAGTTTATATATGTATTATTTTTGGAGAGTGAGGGGAAAAAAAAAAAAAAAAGATAACGAGTTCTATTCCTCTTTAATCTGCAGTGGTTTAAGGGCTCAAAAAATATAGGAAATACAGTTTGAGCTACAGCCATTCCAGTTCTCAAAGGCAAGTTCTGCAGGGACGAGCTCTGTACGGGTTCTTTACTAAGGTTTTACAACTATATGCATGGAGGCAACATCCATGCAGTGAGCTTCTTGTAAAACCAGAGTGATTTAAGGATACAAATGTTTATGCACAGGGTTTGGTTTTTTTTAATTGTTTCTTAGTGAAATAATTAGAATCAAAATAATGGTTAACTTCTTTTTCCAATTAAGTTTAATAGGATTTGGCTGCCTGTATTTACAAATTCCACTAGTAATTTATCAGAGAATAAATTTATAAGCTGCTACATTAAGAAATCTAATAATGGTATGTGATAGTCACTAAGAAGTAAGTCTTTGTACAAAATCAACCTGCAACTATCTGAATTCTTCCATAATTCTAATTGGACGGTGTGACTAAGTGTCATCCCATAATATCTTAGTGCTGTTGAGTGTTACTAAGCTACTCTTATGTACTCTTGGCAGTGATGGTTTAAACCCTTTATCGTATGGGTTTTAAAGGCCACAATGTAGAATGGCAACTTTATTTGAAAAGTTTAGTTTTCCATGGTAAATCTCAAATTCAAGTGTTTATGGATAACTTCTTTCTTTTATACAGGACTTTCATCCGATGCTACAGTGCTGACACCAAACACAGAGAGCAGCTGTGACTTAATGACCAAAACAAAATCAACAAGTGGAAATGATGACAGCACTTCATTAGATTTAGAGTGGGAAGATGAAGAAGGTAAATCTGTCATTTTAGAAAGGGAAGATGATTTAAAGCTTACTTCTAATGACATGTCTCTCAATGTGTAACGATTAAACCCTACATAATTTTTGGTTAGAGAACTGCATTTTTGATAAATGTGTTTGTCTGTCTAATAATGACTTATTTGAATCTTTTAGTAAATCTGTCTTCTATTAAGTGGAAATGTAGGTTAAGCCCTTAACAAAACTAACTGTGAAGAAATGCTGCCCTCTTGTGAGCCAGTAGCAACAGAAACAGTTTGTTCTATATATTTTTTTAACTATAGAAATTGATCAAGCATATTTTTCCAGAAAGCATTGTAATAGGATTTTTTTCTTATGGTTTATTTGGGTTTGTTTCTTTTTAAAGATCACTTTCATGGTAACTTTTATGGTTCTACTGGAAACTTTCTTGGATCTGCATTCCATATGAGTATCCCAACTATCCTCATTGCTCCTGTTGTAGAACTTTCCTGTTCTTTTCAGGGAATATGCAAAAGCCCTTGTCTTTCTTTCAGAGTTATTCAAGATTTTGCGATGGTGCCTTTTGAAAAGTTCACTACAAATAAGCTAGGATTGATTTAAGAATTTGTAACTTTTTTTTTTTGCCAGTGTATGTAATTCAAATGTTTGGCACTATCAAGAGCACTAATATGTCAGGCTTTTGAACTAGAAAGATTTAATTCCTCCAATTATCACAGAAATGCACAACCTATTTTTTTAGTGTGGCCAGAGGAACTGAAGTCAGAACAGTATCGTATATGTTGAAGTATACTGGCTTTTACATTGAGAGGTAATTAGCACCAGCGGGCTTGCACTTTGACCAGTTAGGGACTTAGCCACAAGTATTCAATCTATTCTTGCACTTCTTAAATGCTAAGTGCTGAGAAGTGCCAAAAACTGCCAAAATGCAGAAATACTGCATTTTTTTCTGATTTCTACTAACTTGTGTGCTACAAAGGAGAAGCATTATTGAGAGTTATTCATTGTGGCAATTGTGCATTTCTTTTTCCCATTCCCCTTAAATCTTGAACAGAAGAGACATTAAGATAATCCACGGAACACAGCTTGTTTTAATGATTGCAAAGAAAGTGTGATCATTTGAAAGAAGTACTAGTCAATACTGCAGAGACTTTGAGTAGCCTTAACAAATTCTTTGTGGATCTGATCTAGCTGTAAGTGTATTAAAGCCATCTCTCTGAATGGGGTTGACTGCTTGTTTATGGTAAGCAATTACTACTGTCTACTGGAAAAATCTACTGTAGGGACTGTACTGCTCTGACAAGCATCTTTGTGGCTGGGTTGAGTGATGTGAGGTACTACTTTATGGATTAGTCATGCATTTCAAATGTTAGCAGGGACTGCAGTAAAGGGTTGTACAGGGATTTCTCAGGTAGTTGAGAGGAACCAGTATTTTGAAAGGGTGTTTCCTTTTAACTAGGAAAACTAAGAATAGGAAATAAATGATGTCATTCAGCTCTAAAGTTGCCCAATTAGGAGGATTCTTAAAGGAAAAGTATAGATCCTGAACTAGGTGCGATTATGTTCTCCTAAGGGTACAACGATTGTCTACTTCTAATGGTAGTACTGATACAGGCTTGTGAGCTGGAGCTGTTTGCGCACAGAGGCATAGTTTTTGACCTACAGTGTTACAAGACTACAAAGAATTTACACAGAAAGATGAAGGGTGTAAGGAAAATAAGGCAGCAGGAACTGTCATGGATTAAATATGGTTTTATTTTGATAGGATAATTTTGTTTTTGTTCTTTGACATCTTGTACAGCTAAAAGGTGAGGAACTTGTATTACTAATGAAGGACAAATTTACACCCTAACCATTTTTTTTTATTCCTGTTGTTTACCCTCACTCCCAAAACTTGTTCCATTTGCAACAAATGAAACTTTATAATTAATTCATTAGCTAGTTTCTCCAAATTTGAAAGGTGAATTTATTTTGGTGTGTAAGAGAAGTCCAGTGTCACATGGTATATAGTCTCTTCACCCTCCTCTCTAGTGGCAGAGGATGATTTTGATACACCACTAAAGTCTGTAAGCACTGACAAAATAAACAGCAGCTCTGATGCACAGTTTCCTGACCAATGTTTTGTTGTATTTTGTGTGAAATTAAGCATACCTTTCCAGTAAAAATGTATTCAATATCTATTTGTTTTTTAGCTTCTGTTTGAAATGTGATACTTCATCTGTTTGTTGATGAATTGCAGGAGTAATACAGGATTTCCCAGGTATATAGGTTTTCTAAAAATGGTACAATTCCAGAATCTTATTACTTTTATGTGCCCATAATGGAGTGCAGTAGGTTTCATATACAGAAGAAATGAAACAATACAGAAACAGTATTCACAGTATTTTCTGGCTTCCTCTGAATTTTAGGAGCCGAGTTGGCTACAATGTGAAGAACCACACCTTGGAGGGGGATGGGGAAAAAAAAATGCCCTGTGATACTCAGGAATGAAATTACCAGAGTCTGAATCTCTGTGATTCTTCTTATCTTTTAAAAGAAACATAAAGATACTTGCTTCAATTATGTCCTTCATCATAAACTTGTCTTAAATTGCAGGCATGAACAGAATGATTCCAATGAGAGAACGCTCGAAAACAGAAGAAGACATACTCCGGGCAGCACTGAGATTTAATAGCAGGAAGACAGGAAGTCATCCAGCTTCAGCCTCTGATGATTCCAATGGATTAGAGTGGGAGAATGACTTTGTTAGTGCTGAAATGGATGATAATGGCAATTCAGAATATGCTGGATTTGTAAATCCTGTGTTAGATTTGTCTACATCAGATGTAAGGACATCTGATTCTGATCTACAGGACAGGTAGTGAAACTGTAGCCCTTGTTTATGACCAAATGTTTAAAAACGAAATAGAATGTACAAAAACATATTGCTCTTTTATAAAACTGTTCCCTTCTTTTTCTTATAAATTGGTCAGCAAGGAATGGGAAAGACTTGCTATCTGAATTAATTCAGAATTAAGTGCAATTTTATCATCTACCTTTTAAACTTTTGTGAAAACTGGGATGATTCTATTGTGTATATGTCTGGATATCTGGATTTAATATAAAATTATCTGCACTAATTTAAGCTTCATAGCTTGGCATATCTATATTTTAACTAGCTTTTTTTTCTGGATGATGTTTCTACTGATTTTTTTTTTTTTTTTTTAAGCTCATCATTGGCCTGAGACTTACCTGAGAAAGTCTTATATAATTTGTCTAATACTTGAATATAGAAAAATATTTTTAACAATCTGTCTTTATTTCCATTATGTGCTCTTTGATGTGGTGTTTAGCAATTTGGAGGGTGTAATTAGCCAGTTGTTAAAAAAAAATATTCACACGGTGAATTGCAGTTTTCTGAGCCTGTCTCATATTCTCTCTAGCTTTGTGTGTTCCATTCACCATTTCCTTTACTTTTTTAATTATTTTTATTTTATACTAAGCACACAACTAACTTCAATAAGCATGGTATGAATCATCAGGTTAGGTAAAATATTGTCCTGTATAACAATGCCAGGCATAGTCAGTGTGTGCCTAGACAGGGGGGAAATATACAAAAATTATTTATTTTAAACTGGAATAACCCATTATCTGATGGGTAACTGGACCAAAGTTTTGATTTCCACTCCCCTGTCACCCCATTCTCTTAAAGGTCAACATCTACTACTACTACATGGTTCTTAAAACTCTTAAGTTCTGGATGACTTGTAATAGCCTAATGTGAACAGTAATTGGAAAGCAACATTCTCTGAGTGGACTGGGAGACTGATTTTTCTCTACAAAATAGCGTAGTTAAGTGCTCTAGCTTTCCTGTGCCTCTAAACTAAATGGCTAATACTGCTAACATGGGCTGTAATTTCAGCAGATGTTCGGTTACTGCAGATCTAGTGCATTGTGAGGCCTTGCCCTTGTTTTTAATATAAGTTATTCTTTAAGGGGGGGGAACAAGTAATCCTTACTGATGAGAACATGCAAAATAATTGTAAATCTCAAGCTTTTCCCAACGTTTCAGTAAAGCCACTCTATTTTACTGTTACTTTGTCTAGCTGTCTGGTTTCTTTCCCCCTGAAGAAAAGAGAGTGGGATTTAACTTCACCAATGTGCAATAAAAGCAGCATCCTGTTACGTAGGAAAGGCTGCGTCACTGGGACAACTGAATTTGCTGGTATGAGTTGCAGAACTGTTTTAGATTATCTGAGCCTGTGTGTGATGTTAGGATTGCTACAACGTGATCCTCTTCTTGACAACTTAAAAAATCCTGCACACTTGGACTAAATATGTACATATCAACTCTAAGATAAAAAAAATCTTTTGTTGATAGCATTCCATTTATTAATTTAAATTGTAGCTATGTCATTGAAAATATTTTAATGTAATTATCTGCATTTGCAATGCCTGTAATATGCTTTAAAAATTTGTACACATCAAATGTATATTTTTGGTTTGGCATAAGCTACTACTGATAACTTCTGACGTTTATTCATATAATATATTCTTACTGTAATGAAGGCAACTTTCTCACCATGTAAATAACCCTTTTTTTAACCTGCTGAAACTGTAACTTATCCTTTCCTGATCAGTGAATGTGAGATTGACTTGTCCTGACTACGCTTCAATGAAGTAAGCTGCATTCCTGCTTGTAGAATGAGCAGGCATGTAGCAAAAAAAGAAGCCGTATCTCCAACTGAAGGTCTGTACTGTGATGTGTGTGTTCTGTAGACATGGTTACTAGCATTCTGCTTTTCAGAGTTAGGTGAGTCACCGAGTGACTTAAGAAATTACACTCAATATTTGTGGAAATGTGAGAAGTGGAAAGATGATGTATACAGCTTACATGAAACAACAGTGCTGTAAAATACATATCTCTGTACAAACTTAAAACTTATTAAAATTTTCAGTCAGTCTTACGTAAAACAGTGTTTTCTGTTGTTGTTTTTGTGGTCACTGTCTCACGGATAGAAAATGAATTGTTACCCAAAATTATCTCTGCATCATGGAGGATTCTGTTTCACTTTTAAAATTATTACGCATCAAGTAACTTAAGGTTTTAACAAAGCTGTGTCTTGAACTACTGAATTCTGTACTCTCCCATCTTTGGGACCTGCTGCTACGGGAAGGAAGCTCTAACAAGTCACAATAATAGAGGACCTAAGGAACTTGAAGTGTGGAGCCCTACTGTTAAAAAGAAGCAACTCTGCAGCGCCATGCTTCAAAGTAAGGACATGCTTGTATAATGTGAGCAACTGTTCTCTGTGTCTGTCCTAGCTAGTAATATCATTTGAACTGACTTGCTGCCTGTGTCTGGATAGGGGTGATAGTGTATTTTTTAATTGGAAATGATTCACTACTAAGGAAAAATTTTATTAAGTTGTTCATCTTAAGTATATTTTATATATGTAAAATAAGTATATTTTTTTTAAAGTTGTGCTGTTATCAAATGTGAAATCTGTCAGTGTGATTGTCTGGGCAGTCCCTGCAGCACTACTGAAGTATAGTGTGTCAGAGCATTGTCTTTTTGTATTCTGTAATTGTGAACACTGTTAGCAGTACTAAGTGGGGAAAAAGAAATATGAAAAATAAAATAAAAATTAAAAAACTGTGTTAATGCATACACTATTTTTGCCACTAAAGTTAGTAATATGTGATTAATGGAACCTTCTGTCCATGTGTGTGTGGAACCCAAGAATGCTGAATTCCCACTGAATACCTGGGAGGCATCAAATTAGTGTCTTCAGGATATCAACTGAATATATATAGTGGGGTAACTAGAAATTATTCATCATTTGTCAAGCATAGGTACTTGTCTCCTAGATAATGTGCTTTTCATCTTGTATGTTATCATTGTCTCCTCCCACAGTATGGTGGGTATGCAGAATTCACCAATGTTTCCTTTTGCAATCACTTTGATAAGTTGAAGCAGTTGACTTTGGCATATTAATAAAGCACGGGCAATAATCTTTCATTTAAAAATGAGCATTATATCTGCTCTTAGGTTATGTGCAGTCATTTGAAGTAATGCAGCCACTTCCTAAACTGTGCAGCCGAATCTCCTTCGCTAAGCATTTATCTGAAGGAATATGGCCAAATATAATGCCAGGAAGGGGTTCATTGAAACAACGTTTTGCAAATTTTGTGCTGTATAACAGTGAGTGGAAATTGCCATAGAAACATATCCAAGATGGGGGGAAAAAAATCATTCTGTCAAAATCCAGTCTCATCATGCCTGCCTTTGGTTTTATGCGAGACACTTTCATTTTAGATGTGAAATTGTTTAATAATAGCTTGAGGTAACAGTGTCCTAAGGACTTGAAATTTCATGGAAGTTGTATTTATTGAGAATGTGCCTCTGATATTTTCTTCTGTTAGCAGACACATGTTAATAACTATTATTTGATAGCGGCATTCTTAAGGTGAGTTTGTGTCTGAAGCACAGCTCATCTCTTCCGATATTTTTAGTTGACTGCTACTACAGAATCAATGCATGTAGTATATGCACAGTACTGATTTTTGTGTTTGTTTTCTGGGAAATGATGATGTTCTTACTGTTCTGGGGAAGTCATAATAGAACTGAGCCTTGACATCGCTTTCCTAGGATCATCAGTGCTGTGAGAGACTGTGCTGGTTATTGGCAGTGTAGCTCCAGAAGAAGGCACCTGTGCAACGGTTCCTCTAATTTTCACTTTTAAGATGAGTAACTTTTGACTTTTACAGGTATGTAAATATTAGATATGAGACTGTTTTAGTGGTGATACAAATTTGGAATGGCTCTAGTGGAGGCTACTCAAGATACATACCAGAGGACCATAACCAGTTTTCACTACTGCCATTAAATGCCTGGTCTGGAGACCTTTGAATTCCATGGGAATGTTTCCAGTGAGCTTTTAATTGGACCTAAAGAGCTTTCAACAGCAGCAAAGTAGAACAGTGTAGCTTATCATGAGATAAACCAAGCTACAGGAAGGTAGGTGCTAAAACACTGGTACCTGGACATCTAGTCTCATTGTTCTCACTCAGTAGCGTACTTGCTTTTTACATTTTCCAAGCCTTCTGCATATGATATTATTCATTCATTTTCTGTTCCTCAGGACAATCTTTTCTCCTGGTTTCTGGAGACGTGCTATGGACTGCGCTACTCCAAACCTATGGCTAGCTGCACAACCCCTCTGTTCAGGGTGAATGCAAAACTTTGAGTTGCAGCACTGGAACTCTGCAGAACAGACAGAAGATTTTCCTGGGGTCAGTAGGCGGTAAGCACTTCTGTTTATATATTGTACTTGAAAAGTTGCCATTGGGGTTATCTATTTTTTTTTCCTGTAGGTAATAACAGAAAAAATGTAAGCAGTGAATATGATCAGTGCTGTAAGCTGAAGGCCTGTGTGGCAGGGCTGGTGAATAGGAGCTCTGTAACACTGCTTAGCAGTAGAACTAGCAACCTAGTTTTGATGACCCAAACAGTACAAAACAAGAACTCGCGTGTCACCATGCAACCATTTAAGAGTGTTAATAAGAACAAAGCTGTTCCCTGGGAATGCAGAACACTCCCTCTTCCCTCAGACACTTGCCAAATTAATGAACCTAAGAAATGTCATGCATTTTATATGAGAGGTACACGTAAAAGCTATTAAACATAAGAGCTTCTTGCAGACTGTTTTCATCTTGTTCCTTTTCCGAGCAGTTTGCGTTTGTAACTTATTTGCCACTCTTTAATTAGAGAGTAGGAAGATTCAAATCAAAGCATATGGAAGCCAAGCAGCTGGTGGCTCAAGGAAACCTGCACTCAGTAGCACCAGGTCTGGTGACCCGCTCATTCCTGCTGGGGTTGGTTTTGTTAAGCTGAGGTGCTGGGCAGCTGAATTTTACGTTGTACGTTCAGCCCAGACAGTAAGAGGTATTAAAGGCTAGTTCAACATGTAGAAAAATACGTGAATGAGGTGTTTTTTGACAAGGATGAAACTAATAGACAAATGAAATCTCTACGTAAACCTGTGTTTGGTCTCATTGCCTCTCCTACAAACTTCTCTTGCTCGTGATTGTTTCCACTAATGTTGGATTATGTTGTGTAATTCAACTGTTTTACCTTCAGTTGTAATCCTGGTTTTCTTGTATTGTCACAATTACTGTTGAAATGCATTCCTAGTGTTTGGGAAGTTAAACAATTGGCAACACTTTAAATATAAGCACAACCCTAGGTCTCCTCAGGCAGATGAGTCTGGGGACATGAGCAGTGTGTAGTAGGGGTTTATTCTGTACTGGATTACAGAGCTTAGTGGTGTAGATGGAAGCATGCATGGCAGCAGAGTGTTCTACTGAACATTTAGGATAATTTCGTCATTCAGTAGATGTTAATGCTTTCGGGTAAGATAGGTAACTCTTAAGAGTGCTCTGTTCTGAGCCTTTCCAGTGTGTCTTTCAAGCAGCCTAAAACACTTGACAAAAAGGAAGTGCTAATGGAATGCTGAGCACCTAACAAAAACCGAACTAAAACAATATGAGAAAATAAAAAATAAAAAAGAGAACAGAGTAGGTGGGGTGTGCAGTGAAAGAGAGAGAAGAGGGAGAAAACACGCTGAAAGCATTTTATTTAACTCTGGAGCAACATCACTTTTAGAATATTGCTGGTGGATTGTCCTGGAAGTCATTTTATTCACATAAGCCTTTTTTGTTTTATATATTTAGAAGACGACAAATCCTTACTGAACAACTAAATGCTTTATTACAAAATCTAGCTGGATCTTTACATAACATTGTATGTTTATTTACATTCACAGACAAAAACAGCTCTATTTAAAAATGTTAGAAAAATCTGTGCAAAGTTAGTAAAAATATTAACTTAATGTTATGTATACAGAGTGTTTCTAAGCTGCAAAATCTGGGAAGCTACAATCTTGGCAATACTGTTCAGAATTAAATGTTAAAAGCAAAACACAAAGTATAACAAATGCAGTGAGACATGACACCCTTCCTTAGCTAACGGATGATGGGGCTAAGACATTCTGCTTGCATAAAATATACCTTCTAGGCATGCCGTCACAGTTATGAATTCAGTAAGCTGCCGTGGACTTAAGTGGCCCTTAAATGTCTCTCACATGTTTATGTGATGAACAGAGAGCATGTATGCCCTGATAAACACAGCGTTAGATGCACTGTTTCTGTTCAACAAAGTAATGTCTTGGTGTGAGAAGCTGGAAAAATGTTTGGCTCAAAGCTTGTCCAGTGGCACCCATCCAAGAGTAATACATCAGTTGATAGCATTTGGCCTTTTGCTGCTTTAATTTTCATCCAGGTATATATATGGTCAAACCATCTCCTCCAATAATTGGATCATGCCGCCTGGTGTGTCTGTATGAGAAATAATGAGTAAGGGGTCTGATGTACAGCAGCGAGAACCACTAGGAACTGTGGGTTGAGATGACTGCCCTCATCTCTTGAAGTTGTGCAGGTTTCATATGTTCAAAAACTCATCCAGCCTCCTCCTTGCTGCGAGCATGATTCATTTTCATCAATCTCTATGGGGCTTTTGCCTTGGGAAGGAGATAAAGAAGGGAAAATGCCTTCCTCAGGTACAGGTTGCAGCGATGGCAGGCACCTTTCTTGTAAAATTGGCACTTTAGCCAAGTGTAAGTGAGTCTCAAAATAATCCATGGCCTCTCCTTCTTGAATCTCTGCTAAAATCTGGTAGTCCCCAAAGCAAATGATGCACTTCCATGGCAGGTCAGTTTTGTTCAAATAACCCAGTTCTGTTTGGTCCACAGTCAGCTTTGTTTTCTTGCTCAAGTTCTTTATCTCAAAACAAAATTCTGAGCTGTTAAGTTTTCTGTAGAACTGCAGTGAAAACTGGATCCGAGAAACACGAGTATCCACTAAGTTATAATGGCAGACATTAGAATCACGGCCAAACTTGGCCGTTTCATCTGCCCTGACCTGTTCTCGCTTACAGAAGTTCAAGCAACGAAACATCATCTTGTCTTGTTGGCAGGGATGGTAAAATGTCATGTGAAGGCATGTTGCTGTTTCTTCAGTTTCATCTTCTTCAAAAGAGGTCATGATGAAATGAGTCTTCAAAAATACAAGAAATAGTAAAGTCACAGTATGAAACTGCTGAAGAACCAAATAAGCTGTCCTATCTGAAATTATTGCATAGTAGCTCTATGCAATTCCTGGCAAATAGGCTGATTGTAAATCTAAGTAAAGCACCAGAAAAAAAAGAAGTGGGAGTTGACCACACCCTGTCTGTGATAACCATCATTTCCTGCCACTTTGAAGACTTGGATGTGTAGTGTGTCAGATCTTGGAAAAGCACACATGAGTGTAAATTGCCTAGTGAACAACTAGTTCATCACGAGGATCTCACAGGTAGGCTTATCTCTGGAGAACACGTGGTGCTTTGTAAGCCCATAGAGTTAGTCGTACTGTCACCTCAAAGGAGTGTTAGTAGCGTAACCTGTGTCTGTGCACACTCTTTTACAATGTATTCCTTTGACTAGACATCAGCCAACTTGTACAAAAGCCACACTTATATTTCAGATGTGAGCGAAGTAGTGTTTTCTCTCTCTAAAGAGAGTTTGCCTCTTTTATGAAACCAAATACAATGGTTAGAAATGATTGCGGCAGTTTGTAAAAATAAACACAATATCAGAATGTCAGAGACATAGGAGAAGAATTTTTACCCGTTCTGGAAATTTCCCTGTTGCCTGCTGGAAAGTCCCAGCTCTCTGCAGAAGTACCTAACTAGGTGCCAAAACAAATAAGTAAGCTGTTTGGGTTGGTTGGGTTTTCTGTTTTTTGGTTTTTTTTGTTTGTTTGGTTTGGGGTTGTTTTTCTTTTGGGTTTTTTTTTTTTTGTTTTGTTTTTTAAAGCTTTTGAAATGCAGCGCAGTTACTTTCTTATGAACTACATTCTGTTTAAAAATCTGAGTTACCACAGTGCTTCCAAATATAAACTTAATAAGCATTTCAGGAACCATTGGGGTCTGGTCCTTCATAAGTGCAAACCCAGTACTTTCCTGCACTGGAACTTAGCCTGAAGAAGGAAAAGGTTCCCCTTTAAGTGCTTAGTCTAAGAATGGGCTCTGCTGCTATCCAGAGAAACTTGATGTTAAATAGGATTATTTGTGACCTGACATTTAACTGATGCTCTGATGCTCTCATTCCCACACCAGCTCTAAACTATCTCACCAGCTCTATTCTCTGAATCACGCTGGATAAATCTTATGATGTAAGCTGTTGTTTTATGGGTAGCTGAATCATCACTGTGTATTCTGACTTCTGGTATAACTATACCATTGTAAATAAGTTCCAGGCACAACATGTGGTTTATCAGTATGCCACTGTCCACTGGAATCACTTCCTTCCCAGAACTTTAGCACAATAACAGCAGCAGTTCTGACACAGAAATGTAGCTACCACAGTTTGCTTAGCAAAGTAGGCTACAAAAGTGCTTCTGCCAAGCAGGTCAGGTAGGTCTCAAAACTCGCTTGAAAACCAGCTCAAAACATATGATTCATGCTTTTGACAAAGATAGAAAGGCACCATGGTAGCAGGTTACTCCTTTGACACCTGTGAGATATGCTTCCGTGGCATCAGCATCCATCCCTTGTTCCAGCCATAAGCCTCAGCCCTGAGGAGCTGGGCACAGCTCTGTGAGCAGGAGGGTGGACTGTTTCTTTCTGTGCTCTGTTCTGCCCTTGGCACTGTTTTGCTTCAGTAAGAGGATGTGAAATGTTACATGAGGTCAAATTTTGTTAACAGAAACCACATCATTTCACTGACTTCACAAGTCAGACTACAGAAACAGTTCTGTCTTAAGTCTTGGGCTGAGTTTGATGCCAGATTAGTACTGAGGGAGTTTATTAGACTGTATGGCACAGCAGGAAGATTCTGAAGGATACTATCTGGAGAAGGAAACTTACCATAGTTAAAAGCAAAGATTTATCCTGCAACCATAAGGTAGCCCTCTGTAGTACTGTTGTCTGTACCTTCATTTAAGTCGATCAAGCTTTTACCTCTTTTCCTTTCTCACTGTATCATCTCCTTCAGTGTACATCACTATCCCATTTTTAGCGACAGAAAAATGATGTTGAGAATTAAGAACAAGGATGCCTAACCTGAGAAACCATAGGACTCCAACTTGAGTGTTTTAACTGGTTGTTCAAGGGTCGTAGGTCTACCTTCAACCTGGGGTTCGGGGTGCACTGCCTGTTTGTTTCTGCAGACTAGAACATTGTTTCAGCATGAATACTAAGACAAAAATATACATCCATTTTGGTTTTTGCCTGTTGTTTTAAATAACCACCAATGTTAGGGTACTGTGGATGGTTTTCAAGGGTGGTACCTAAGCATAACTACCCTTTCTGCCTCCAGGAATGCAGGCTGCAGTCACTAGCAAACATTCTAGCAGCAGCAAGGGACAAGGCAGGAGGCCAGAGGGCAGCAGGTTGCTCTACAGCCTCCACTTATCCCTGGACAGGTTTGTCCTGTGTGGTTGGTGTCTCAGGTGCCTGATGCAGACAATAGTCCATTATCACTAAATTAATACGTACACAGGTGTGTACAGAAAGCAGCCATCTTCCAGGCAGGTGTACTTCCAAGAGCTCCTAACTTCAGGGTGCTCAGTGTCTGCAGCCTTAGTCTTGTTAAAACAATATTTGTTGTAGTTCCATGGGAATGCACTGGAATTGCTGCTCACTCAGTCCCACACAGATCGCCTGAACAGGATCTGCCCTGCCCCACAGCCACCAAACACAGCTACTGTAAGGACAGGCACATTCCAAATTTTACATGCAATGCAGCCAGCAAAGCCGCAAGATGCTGAAGGAAACCCAAGCTGAGCCTATTGCCTGATGCACCCGCAGAGCTGCATGGCAGCGGTTACAGGCGGAAACCACACCGGCCTTCATTGGTTCCCTCAGAAGAAGGAGGGGCACTCCACATTGACCACTGCTCCAGGCCGTGGCAGGGGCCTGGCCCCTCCAGGCCTACAGGGCTCGTAGGTACCCCAGGTCTGAAATGGGGGCGGAGAGGGGAGGTGCCTGGGGCGGAGCTGCTCTGCACATGAGTGATGGGGTTGTTTTTCCAAAAAGCAGAGGGAACTCCGCTTTCTCTGGGATCATCTCATGTCCTCCAACCAGCAGATTTACATGTTCCAGGGTTTGTGGCTTTGGCTTTCTGAAAAATTCAAGTAGTTTCAGTTTCATGCCCCTCCCCTCCAGGGTAACACTTTGGAGGGTGACGACATTTAGTAACTACAAAGCATGTTTTTGGCATAACCGGTAACATTTTAAAATTAAGAATTTGCAAGTGTTCAGTTATTTTCTTGTGCTTTAAGCAATGCCTGTAGGCTGCTGAGCCTGATTGCTAGAGGTGCACGGCAGTGCTGCTGGCCGACAGAAAAGCAAGCCCTTCCCTCCCTCCTTATTTTCCCTACTAAGCAAGGTTACTCCCACACCCAGAACGGTGGGCAGCATTCATAGTGAAAGGGTTTGAGCTGTTCTTAGTCCCATGCAGCTCCACATCCCTCTTACCTGTGTCTTTGTAGTGCTGTGGCCCAAAGGTGTTGTCCCAAAGGGATAAGGCTGTGGGCAGCTTGATCTGGCAGGTGGCAGCCCTGTCCGTGGCAGGACTTGGAACTGGGCAATCCTTAATGTTCTCTCCAACCTAAGCCACTCTATGATTCTCTCATATGTACGGTGAGCTTCAGCTCAAATAAACCGTTTCATTTGCAGTTTCCTTTGTTTACCCAATAAACAGGTAAATCACCTACAGCTTGATAAGTTATTTAGCAACAGCTCTCCCATGATAGCTTTTATCTTCACGCAGTGTCTGTGCTGCGTGTGCCCTGCTGCTGCTCGGCCAGCTTTGAGAGCAGAGAAACAGAGGTCCCACCGCCGCTCACTTACCGAGTGCTGGGCTGCAGCAGGCTGGCTGTGCACGCCGTGGCTTGCTGCCTTCTGGAAAGCCTGGGATTGTGCAATGCTGCATGTGCTACTTCTTGTAACCTCTGCCAGCCTCTCATTTCCGCATACAGCCTGTTTTACAAGAGCACGGCACAGTGAGAGAGCTTTCCTGGTGAAGTTATTTCACTGTCTGGAGATATTGAGGTAAGTCCACTACTTATTTTTGCCTAGAAGTAGTTAACTGTATCTTTCCTGGTAGTTTATGAACCTAATACCATGCTACATGACTTCATCCAGGTACTGCCTGGGACTGGATTTTCTGCTCCTTTCTTTTTCCTCTCTTTTTCAGCGCTGGCTGAAATGCTGCCAGCTTCAGCAAAATGAGCTCAGCCTTCCCCTAAGAGTGAAAAATCCCCGTCACTTCCTGCGAAAATAGCTACTTGGTTTACCAGAGTTCATTGCTGTGTTACATTAACTTTTTTTTTTCCTTCCTCCAATTGAAATTCCTTTAGTTAAAAGCAAAACTGCAAGTAGTTGCGCAGACAGGCAGCGTGGTGTGGCAGGACCAGAGCCAGCCCTTCTGCTTTGTGGTGCCCACACAATTGACTTCTCCCTTGGGCTTTTCCAGAACCTTTGCAGCTCTCCCCATAAATGCTTTCCTTTCTGGTGGATGAATGTGAGGCTTGACCACACAGCCAGTCCATGGATTAGGCTGATGGTGGATGTAGAAATGGTTTGGAGCTCTACTCTCCTCCTGGGACAGTCTGCTTTCCCAACACCATGTTCATTGCCTGGCCAGTCATAAGGGAGGAGGAGTTCTTGAAAATCCCTGCTCATTACATTAAGTCGATAGTTCCTCCTTGTGTGTGACTCGCATGGCTTCTCTGCATTGCTGCCAGTTAGCAACCCTAGTTGTCTGGGCTAATTAAGTGTAACGAGTAACTACGGGAGGCTGTAATACAGAGAAGTGTTGGGGTTGATTAATGTGTTGTGTTTTCTACACCTTTGGTCTGATCCCTGAGGTTTCAGGTAACTCCACATCCCAAACAAGCAAATCGGGGGAAAAAAAACAGTAGGAACTCTTAAACTGCTTTCTGTCATGATCAATTTGTTAGAAAATGAGAGTCACTGAAAGGAGATTTATCTCCTATTTTCGTAGAATCATAGACTCAGAGTCATTAAGGTTGGAAAAGACCTCTCAGATCATCTCATCCAACTGTCCACCTACCACCAATATTTCCTCATGAACACAAGTCCCTCAGTGCCAAATCTATCTGTTTCTGGAACACCTCCAGGTATGGTGACTCTACCACGTCCCTGGACAGCCTGTGCTAGTTCCTGACCTCTCTTTCTCAGATGGAATTTTAAGGGAGATCATTTTCAAGTGTTGCGGGTTGATGAGTGAACGGACTCCTTTTGGCTACCAGCTCCTGCTAGCTCTTCCTGAGTGACTAAAAAGGAAACCTCCCTCCCCAACAAGCTTTGCAAAACTTGGGGGATTGTTTCTTTCCTTTAGTTGCTCTGGCAAACTGTGCAAGTGGCATGGTGTTCACAATGGCCCTACGGAACAGGTGAGGGGTGAATGTGCCAGCACATCGGTGATGGGGAAGACAAAATCCCCGCGATGCCCAGCACAGGGCTGCAGGGGGGCCGGTAGGTGGCAATGTTTGACTAGGCACGGGGAAATGGCGTCTTCGTGGTGCGAGAGCTATCGGGGCACCTGTAGTTTTTATAGTAATGATTCTAGTGGTAGCTTCCAAGAGTTCGTTTGGGCAAGGTGTAACAGAGAACAGCCTGCAGCGGGGTTCTGCAATTAATTGTCGTGACTTTAGCGCAGCCGAGTGCCTCCTGTTCAAAGAGAAGAGAAACAGTTACTCCTCAAAGACTTATTTATTTATAAGTTCCTTATTCCAAGTATAAAGCAGGACGTTCAGCTGGAGCTCACTGTGAGAGCAAATGTGCACTAGAAAAAGTGGCTTTCACTGACACTTTAGATACCATTTCCAAGAACCACAAGAAAATGAGGAGGTACTCCAGAGGGATTTATTTGTTGGTGAACTATACTGGAGTTCTTTGTTTATCAATAATTGAGATTCTGGCTTTCAGTTGTGTTGTTGTTGTTGTTGTTATTGTTTTGTTTTGTTTTGTTTTGTGGTCATTTCCCTTCTTTTGTACCTGGAGGTGATTTATTGGTTGAAGTTTTGATCCCATAGTTATAAGTCACTACACTTTCAGCTGGCACATACATTCTCATACTTGTAATTTTGTGGAACCTTGTTCAAACTAAAATGGTAAAATACATGGCAGCAAAAGCTTTTCCTTCTGTAATTGTTCCAAGAAATCTGCAATCTATGTATGATTCTGATATTTTCCCAGCTGCAGATAATCCCTCCTTACGCATCGCCTAGAAACTCTTCATGATAACTCTTTTTGACCTTTTCAACTTCTCAAGCTAACATGGTCAGGCCTTAAGAAAGCTTGCTAAAGAGATGTTTATCCTCTGTAGGTTGTGCAGCATGCAGCGTGACAACCTGTCTTACGTTTGTGCAATAGAGGGCATGCCAAGAAGGGGAAGCCTATCTTTCATATCAAATCTCACGCTGAAGAACTAAACAAGAGAAGATTTTGTGCACTATAATCAACAAGTGATGAATTCCTAGTCTTTATAATCCTACTGACCAACTCTGGGCATTAAGAGACATGATTCACTGCTGAACTCAAGAACTGAAGTAATAGCTCAGGTTTCCTACAAAGGCTGCAGTCAAGGGAAGTATGTTCTCCCTTGATGATAACCCCTGCATCTCAGCTTGATGTTCTCTGCTGTTTCCTCCTCTAAATTAGAACTGAACTGTGCAAACCACCTAAAGCTGGCCTTTCTCAAACCCACCAGGCATCAGCTCTAATCAAAGGCATCACAGTACAGTTTATACAGTGGCAACTATTTTAAACACAATATTGGGAATTGATAAGATTCTGTCAGTGATGAAATGTATTTTCAGCATTATCTGTTTTCTTTTGTGCTGAAGCAAATACATTGGTGTGTAAAAACCGTGACAATTGAGCTAGACTTCAGTGGAGCGATTTCCCTTTAAGCAGAAGCTTCATGACTTCCTCCCAAAAGCTAGCTAAGCATTCCTCTGCATTCACAACAGGAGCGGTGTTGTGTCCTGATATACAGTGTCACTTCTAAATTTGATAGATGTCAACATTTTGGATGAAATACTATTTTGGCAGCAAGGAGCTTAAATATTACCTTCACTGGGGCCAAGATTTTACTACAGAAACTGGATCTACTCACTCTATCTGCACACTGTTTCAATGGAGATAAAAGACATCATGCGCAATGCAGACTAAACACAACCATTCTTTCCAGTTCCCTTCAAAAGCAGAGATTTAATATAGAAAGTTGTTTTGAAGAGTTAAAAACAAGCATTAAAATAATCTGTGTTTTGCTGATATATAGCAGAAACATAGTGCAGCGTTTCATGTTTTTCCTTTGAATTTGTATAGATGATACAGATTCCATATTCTGGACTGTGTGGCAAGAAATATACTATTCCATAATCACACTTTATAGCATTTAAGGGCATCCAATTGTAAGAAATGCAGACCATCTTGGAGGTATATGACCCCTTTACTTTTCTTTAAAGGTATGCATGATCCTGTCCAGAATAGCTCTGTGTATGATGTCCTTATGTTACGGAGTTCACTGGCACAATACAATGCAACCCGTTTTTCTTTGATATAGGCTGTAATTGTAGTTTCTGGTTAATCAGTGTGGCATTGCTCCATCTTCCATTTCCTTCCCACTCTTGGTTATATTGGTAGACTCTAAGAGTGAGCCATGGTAACCTGTATTTCAGAAACCAGTCTGTGATGGAGAGCATCCCTATGAGCCGTCATGTGGTGTTTAGGAGTGAGATATTTGTATTATCTCAGGTGTATATGCTCCAGTTGCAAATTATTGTTGAGAAGTGGTAAAGGCAGTCTTGCACCTCTTCCTTCACTTGGGGCTAGGGCAATACTGCCCTTACAAAAAATCTTGGTGATGAAAATCGGTAGAATTTTGCAGCACAGTGAGCACTGGTGTAGGCGTCTGTGTATAGTCTTACAAGGGAACGCCGTTCAATAGGCTTTAAAGTGATTCAGTCATGGCACAACCGTGGCTGTGGCCACATGTAATATACCCTGTAGCTCTTTAAAGAGGATTAGCCTTAGATCAGGGACAGCATTCATTGCAGGATTTCATGTAAAGTAGAGTATGCTAATGAAATGGTAATGTCTCCAGCAAACATTGCATAATATTGTAAACCCTCAAAATTGAGCATTGTGTCATCATACCTCTGCTGGAAGTCAAACTTTTATATTCTATTTGTTGCTTGTAGGAAGAAGTGAAGTTTTTAGTTTTGCCACAATCTATAGTAAATGAAGGTCTGGTTTGCAATCTTACACGTAAAGTTTAAAACAAACATTTGAAAGTAACTTTCTAAACACCAATGAAAGCTTTGTCACAATGTCCTAGCTCTCCAGCAGAGAGAAAATCCACTGCATCCTAAAACAGCTTCGTTTGGATTTTCTGTAACAAGCATGGTCTTGGTTCAAACCCGCTGCTCTACTCTGCCTGTCGTTCTGTTGCTCTAGATGGCACGTTTGCGCTTATATGTGTGTCAGAATCAGTCTTGCAGAGATGCAATATTTCTTGTAAGCACTTCTGAGCCGTTTCATCTTTTAAAGGCAGTTTCTGTCTGTACATTAGCTTCTATTGGCAGTCCAGTAGTCCTGATGTGGCTCTCCTCCTTCAGTTTTATGCCAGTTTTTTTGAATTTATGAATGTTTACATAGTACATATGCTTTAAAAAAAAAAAAAAAATTCAAGGGAACCAGAAATTCAAACTGTCAGTTTTGAGACGTTGCAAGGGATTTTATTTGTAGAAGGTCTTGAATACCTCTGAGAAATCTGTTCTTCTGTGAGCACTGGGCCTTCTCTGTAAGCCTCCATTAAGCTGCTATGTGTTGAGGAGCCCTCTCCTACCACATTAATGCACTATATAGTGCTTATTATGCCTGGATTTATCTTTATATTTTGTGCCATGCAAGGATATGTGGCATTCTGATAGGATTTGGCTCCAAAGCAGCAAATTCAGCCCCATATGAAACATAGGGATATACCTTATGCACCCATACAGGCCATTTTGATTCTTTGAAGACTTGAAGTGTCTCCTCCTCATGTGCTGTGGATTGGAGCCTTTGGGAAGAAGATGCTTTTGGCTCCGTTTCCAAAATGTCAGCTTTCCTTGCTTAATAGTTTTCATCTGGCATTACTCCACAGTTTAGGATTTTGTTGCTTCTGGATTTTATTTTATCAGTGATGGTGGCTTGTTTTATTTATCTATTTCTTATTTCGGTGTTTGGAAGGTTCTTTCTCTATAGACATAGAGGGTGGTGTTACATATTCATGAAAGAGAAGTCCTCCTGGCCCCTGCTCGCACTGACAAAGACTCGGCTGTTTCACACAGCGAGCTGTGTGGAATTGTGTGGGGCCTGCCCCACCAGATTAGAGCAAACAGCAAGCTTATTCCTCCCATCATTAGGCCTCGCCTGCCTAACAATTTCCCCAATTGTCATTTTGACAAGGCTGTCATTAGATGATGGCTTCTTTTGGCCATTTTCAGATAAAGATAATTTCCTTAACTTCCATTTTATTTGACAACAAGTATTTTGTGAGAGAAAGGAAGTGCTTCAGTGGTTTATGGATTAAGGGTTTGTCACTTCAAAGGCATCTTTGATCTAAAAATATGTGCTGTACCAAATTCATTATGTCTTTCTTTCTTTTTTTTTTTTCCCCTGGCTTTTTAATTTATTGATCTGCCCCTCAATTATTCCCTTTTTTGGCATCCCTTAGCAGCACACAGCAGAGCAGAGATGAGGCGAGAAAGCCCAAGTGGCATATCTGGGAAGTCACTGTCAGGACAAATCAACAGGTGCTCTGCATGGGCATCGCTCTCTGGCCCCATGGCCCTGCCTACTCTGCACTTACTCTTTTGGGTGTTAGGCCTAGTTATCAGCTGGGGCAAGGGAGCTCATGTGTGGCAGGGAGCAATTCAGACCTGGCCACCTCATGGCAGCACCCAGCAGAGGTGGCTCTGCCATCAGGGCGGGCCTGTGCCAGTGGGGTCCATGCCTGGGTGTAGCTTTTACTGTGGGGGACTGGGGTGTACTGGGAGGGTACAGGGCTGGGGATGGGCTCAGCTCCTCAATGCCGAGGAGCTGTGGGAGGCACTGAGTGCACTTTGGACCCATCTCTGCATTGTGTGGATAAAACTCTGTTGTTCTATTTGTGTAAATCCATCACTGGAGCCCATTACTCTAGTCTCACGCAGGCTTAGCCAAGGCTGGGATTTGTCCCGTATCCATATTAATATCCTTTCTAATTACCTCAGCGCTTTCTGTTGTGCTGCCTCGCGTTGCACCCGGGCAGATAACCGTCCCCTTGCTGCTGGAGGCTGTTCTTGATCCCATTTCTAAACAGAAGCGCTTCTGCTCGGCACTGGCTGGGGTAGCTGTGCAGAGGCTGCCTTTTTTTTTCCCCTTTTGCCTGCTAATTGGCTGAGACCACCAGAATTTGGAGGACACAGATGTCACTGATAGTTTGCCTAGGGAGCACATTCATGCCCATCTGTTGCAGTCTAGAAGGCTGTTCATATATCCACAAGGCCTTCATTTAATTCTTGTCAGAAAGTAATGTAAATCCAGTTTACCTCAGAGGTCACAGCCAAGATTTATGCCAATGAGCCCCCTGCAATTTACACACACTGTAGTTGTATAGGATGAAAAGAAAGCCTTTCATGTTGGTGCATATTAACAAGAAAGCTTGCCTTAGGAGAGGCTCTTTGATTGAGGTTCTTCCTTATTTTAATACAGCCAATGCCAGTTGGTATATGCAGCTTTACCAAAAGAAAACACCTCATCTTTAAGCTGGAGAAGTAAAATAAATAAATAAATACATACATCCCCTAGCAAATGAATTTTGTTGTTGTTTGGTCATCATCTTGTCTCTCTCATGTGGCAAAGCCTCCATATATTGGCAAGCAAGGTAAATGCTCTAGGAAAGCACAAGTGTGTGTATACTGAAGCAGGAAAACAGATTTGCTTTCTGTAGAGGATAATATGAGCTCAGTTACTGAAACCTTTGCTGTGAGACTAAAAATTTTAAGCAAGTGGTCCTTTTCTGCTTTTCTTTTTCCTCAAGTTGTCAAACCTGACCACAAAGCTCAGCTTATTATTTGGGGCACAAATAATGGGGAAGGTTGCAGAAAACTCCTGCACAAATCCACAGGATGGAGAACAGCTGAGGATGCCCTGGGCTTGTGTGCTCACTGCTATGTGCTGGAGGAAAAATAAATGTTCAAGGCTCTCTCTTACTGACAGACACTGACAGTTGCTTGGAAAGGCTGGTGTAGAAAAAATATTGCACAAGAATGGATCAGGGCATGCAAACGGATTTCAGAGTTGGTACCTCAATGAGAATGGTCTTTTCACATGTATTAGTTCGACGCTGAGGTGTGCTATTGTGAAAGCAAGCTATTCCTTCCTGGCAGACACATAAAGCTCAGCCAGACCTCCTCGCTGCAAGTACAGAGCACGTGAGTTTCCTTCTTTGCAACTTGACCAGTTTTGCTTTTAGCCAACACTTTCAAATGTTATAGGCATGATGATCAGGATCACTTGCAGTGTATCATAATGACTGGAGTGGTTTGGGATTTGGAGGGAGGAGTGCAAGGCATGGCTGCCATCAAAATTAAAACAGGACTCATAATCTAAGTTCCAGCAAAGCACTTATAATAATTAAAATGTTTATTTGAAAGTCAAAACAGCCACAGTCATAAATAACTACCCGTTCCTCAACTGATTGTTGAGTCCCAACTGAGCACTCTGGGAATAAGGTTGATTTGCTCCCTGTTGGGATTAATCCATAAATGTAGCCTCCGCGTGAAACTCATCAGGTCTTTGCTTCCTCTTCATTAGTCTCCCTGGAATCGGAGGGTAGCCTGAGCAAGATGGAAATTAGGATAATATATTTGCAGAGAGATAAGGCCCGATGATCTCTAATTTGTGTTTCAGGACAATAATGCTGTGGAAAATTTCCCAGATAATTTTGTCTAAGAAACAACTGCTTGTTATGCTTGCTGTATTGAATTTATCAATTACATCTTCTCTTTCCTTGAGCTTCTGAAGCTAATTGTAATCTTCAACTGGCCCAACTGACTCCCAGGCTCTCTCCCGTCCACAGTATAACATAAAAAATTCCTTTCTCTTGACAGATCTTTTGGTCTTCTAGCCCAAGGGCTCTGAAATGTCACACTATGGTCCGTTTCTTATTAAAGAGATCATTTCTCTGTGACCCACGCAGTCCCTCCCTCCCTCCATCCTCCCCTCCCTCCCTCTTGTTCTGAGTCTCAGCTCCCATTAGAGGCAACTGCAGCAACACGCTGCTGCTCTCTCTGAAACCTTTGTCCTTTCGGTCATCATACTTGATGTAAGAAGTTACTGTAACCCAAACTCCAACCAGAAATGATGCAGGTGGTTTTTTCCATCATTTCTGCTTTCAACTGCTGCAATTGCCTGAATCTTCACCACAATGTAAAATAGTCTGTATCACAGAATTGTAGAGATTGGAAGGGACCTCTAGAGATTATCGAGTCCAGCCCCCATATTTCAAAAGTGGCAGCCAAAGTTTCTTTGGTGGTGTGTCCTTAGAAAGCACTTCTGTCTAGACAGCTGTGCCATAATTTTTGGACCCACTTTTAGTTTTCAGCATGACCTCACCTCAGAGTGCTGCTTGTTGAGATGTATTGGCGCTGACAGAAAGCTGACTAGCGACTGTCACAGGGCTCACCAGAACTCTGTGCTGGTTCTGCTGCTCAGCTCCACTCTCAGGTCCTGCATTTGCCACACACTGCCCGCAGGGTTGTTTTCAACTCCCAGCTGCCACGCAGTGCTGCAGCTGTTACTAAACACAGCTTACAGCGTGCATCTGTGTAAAGGATGCTGCTGCAGTTTAAAGTTCTCTGGTGCATTTTCAGCTGATTTTATGATGCAGTTCATTGCTCCCAGTGACAAGTCTCAAAAGGCTGTCTTCTTTCTGAGTGCTAGTGTGCAGTTTATTGCACTGGTCTGTGTGGTTCCACCACATTGTTGTTCCTGCTGCTATTTATTACACTAAGTGCCCTCGCTGTTTATTTAGTTCTTTGGAAAAACCTACTTGAAGAGAAACCTCTCTCTTGCTGCCTTGCCTATATCCCTGTTACGGATCCAGCAGTTTCCCGGTGAGTTAAATCCCTGCAATCCCAGCAAGCCACGTGCTGCACTTCTACACTAATTTAAGCTTCCCCACTAAGCCCCCTCTGCTCTTTGTGCGGCTCGCGCGCCATGCAGCTCACAAAGCCACGGGGCTCTCAGCCTCACAGCACAGCCCTGCACGCTCGCCCAGGCTGCAGCCCTGCAAGGCCGGAGCAGGGCTGTGGCTGCAACACAGTCAAGTCAGAGGGTGTCTGTAAGCTCGGATGCTCTTAGCACTGTGCTGTTTTTTTGTGAAGTGTCTCCACTTCAGCACACTGTTGCAGACCATCTAGTTATGAACATATCCCTGCTAGGGCTGCGAGGTGCTCCTGCTCGCTGTTAGCAGCCTCCTGCCTGCCTGGCTGTATGTTTGAGACACAGCCACACCGCAGCTTCTGTAGAGGGCTCCCTGGGGGACAGGAGTTGGGAGAAATCAATTACACAAAGGAGTGGAGCCAGGGCCAGATGGCAGGGACGCTCCATCCCAACCTGGGAGGTACTCGTGGGACGGCCGCACGCCCAGCCGTGCAGGGCTGTGTAATCAGATGAATCAATTAGCAGATGTCGGCATGGTGAGCAGAGCAAGGAACGCTAGCATAGGTGTGACGGCGATCATGGCAGAGGGGGACGCTTTTCTTTTCCCTGATGGATAACCAGCAACCAGCCCAGCTTTTCTAGACCCAGCAGGGAGGGAGGAGAGGGCTTGGCTTGCCCCACGCACCTTCCTGGCTGTTGTCACCAAGCTCAGACATCCTTACATTGCAGGGCTGCCACTCTGCCAGAGCACCACGCTGCAGCTGTGCCTACAACCCTGCAGCTGGCTGCCCCTTGCTCTGTGTCCATGCCTGCCAGCTGGATTCCTCAGCTGGGATGAGGGAGAAGCCCTAGGAGGGGCCCATGGCCCTACATGCTGCCACCACAGCTCTCAGCTACCCTTGCCCTGTGCTTGTGTGCTGCCTCCATGCCCATAGGTACCCTGTTTTCTGAAAACCCCTCTCTCAGGAAGGCATGTGCAATACAGAAGTAGTTGGAGAAAAAGCAAGGTGGAACTTGAGGAGAGTGATGAAAGGAAGGGCAGACAGCAGAATTTCCACCCCAGTGTTTTCTTGAAGGTTGGGAACTGAGCCTGACTGCGGCCTTTTATCTGTTTCAAGTATCCTCACCTGAATTCTATGTCTTATTAGATTGCTGTTCCTGGTGAGTTAGCTTTCAACAGCTTTCTTGGCCTGCTGAGAGTCACAAACACGGCATTGGTACCTGTGCCGCTCCTTAGAGCACTTGCCCATTGCTTGAGCACATGGTGGACACCCTACAAACACTGACACACCTGCAATTCCCCAAGCTTTATGGATGTCTGTGTGGAAGCCCTGCAGAAGTGGGGTGCAGGTGATATACCCTGGCAGTGCATGGCTGAGTTTGGACCTGGGGATCTGCACCTCATGCTTGCCCTCCCCATACTCTGTCTGCTCTTGGCACCATGTCCTGCCCCAGTCTGCTCTGTATGTCTCCCCATTTAATTTCTTCTCTTCCTTGGGTCCATCTGCAGTGCTAGGCACAGCCCTGATGCCTAGCCCCTGCCCTGGGCTCTGTGGTGATGAGTGCCAGCCCTGCCTCTCTCCACCTGCCTCCCTCTGCTTCTGCATGAACGCATTGCTTCTGCCCTCTGCTTTCTGGGCCACTGGCATGCTCTGCCTGGTGCTGCCAGCTGGGACCCAGCCACCCCAAGCTGCAGCAGAGGAGAACTCAGCTGCTGAGATGCAGAGCCAGCTGTGCCTGGCTGCATGTGTTTCTGCCTTTCCCTTCCCGAAGCTGTAAGCTTCACCAGCTTCATAAACATTTTCAGAGGCTGTTTCCAGCCCCATCACTTTGAATTATGGGAGGAGTTCATTAAGCAAAAAGAAAAAATACAAGACATATTTCCACATATTTTGTTTCAGATAGCTCAGGCAGAAAGCTTTTCCATCTGCTCCACCACTGACAATGCTATAAGCACCTATCAGGTAGGCATCTGCTCCTAGGGCTCTCCCAGCACTTACTGGTGCTTCTGGAAGGGGTGACAGCTGTCTCCCCGCTCTGTTCTGCAGGTCCCTCCACCTGGAAGGAGCCCTCTCTGCTGAGCAGCCAAGAGGGAGCCATGTATGCCCACAGCGCGGTGGCCACACTGCTGCAGGACTGCGAGCGCTCACTGGCCACACTGCTGTCAAGCAAGGCGGACATCCATGAGGAAGAGGAGCGGGAATACCAGCGGCACCAAGGTGAGGCCCCAGGGCAGCAGGGCAGGCAGCCGCTCCTCGGCCCTGCCCTATTTTTCTGCTCCTGGCAGATGAGAGCCAAGAGACGACTGGATTTCGGGGCAGTGAATGGGACGTGGGCTGTGGGCAGGCAGGGGAAAGCAGCCCACTTACTTTGTTGCGGTGAATTGCTGTCAGTTCTAATTTTAGGCTTCAGTAAACATGAGGCTGTAAGGAACAGTTTAGCTGGGGAAGAACAATGCCTGAAAGTTTGCTGATGCACATAAATTTCAGTTATTAAAAAAAAAAAAAAGAAAGAAAGGAAAAAAAAAAGAAAAAAAAGAAAAAGGATGCAACTTTTGAATAAGGGCACATATTTCCTCTCCTTTCAGCAGGACGGGGGGAGGGCCCTCTCTGTTTGTCAGCTTCTCCTGATATATTAAAGAGCTCATTGCCTGAATCTTTATCTTGTGAAATGCGTGTGACCTCTGTAAGTGGTGTCCAAAGAAAAAACTTGCAGTACCCCTCTTGAAAGGAAAGCCCATGTCTGCTAATGGCTGGAATAAATAACCAGGAAGGGAAGCAGTAGTTAGGGAGGACACTAGTAGAGGAGCTCTTCACTTGTTTCAGTGCCAGCACTGTGGGCTAGAAACATTTATTTCAGTTCTGTGGTGGTAAGAGAGGTTTTAAAAAATGAGTTACTAATTCCAGTGGAAATGCAGGTGACACTAATCATGGAAGGGTGTCATGCACTCAGTTCAGCTTCCTCCAGAGTCAAACTTCCAGAGGGCTCCACTATGTAACTGCCACAGCTTTTCTGCTTGATTTGGAGAGTCACATTTGCATCTCTAGGCTTGTGTGGGTCACACCTGTTCTGTGCAGAGCAGGGAGGTTACATACTGCTGTCTGTTGTGCCAAAAAATAACTGCAGGGCAATGCAGTAAAGGACAAAATTGACATTTCTGGTGGAAATTATATGGGCATCAGCAAAAACTTGCATTTCCACACAGGTTCTATTTTGTATTACACATCTGTAGTACCATCCCTTTTCCAGTTTAGTGTCAGTACTGCTTGGTGTTGCTTTGCATGAGTGGCTTGACCATCACATCAGTGTGATCTTTACAACCCTTTGTTTGCCCGGAGTGCGGGGCTGCTTCAAATATGTTTCTGCGCACGCCTTGTTCTCACTGGGAGGTCAGCCTCCTTTTCTGAAGCACCTCGGCCTGGCTGTGCTGGAGGGTGGCGTGTAGATTTCTGCCAGGGATGCTGGAAGATTCTTCTCTTCTCTTTTTGTTTCCAACAAAAGGCTACTTTGTTTTCTCATCACAAATTCTTTTAAGCTTGATTATCTCCCTTCAGAATAGGCTCTTGAACTCCTAATCAGGTAGCGCTTTTTCCCTTCACCCTCCTCATCCCTTCTCTCCTATTAAATACTGCAGTGGACGAGAAGTAATCAGTTTAGTTCCAGCTAAGGTAAATCAGTGCCCTTATAACTGCTCGATTAGCTGCAGCATTTCAGGTGAGCTGCTGAAGGAAATGGGCGATCAGAGCCTGCAAGGAGCTCCCATCCTCCCCAGGACCTGTCCCTACAGCGATGAGATCCGCTTGCCCATTCTCGAATGGAAAAGCTAGTGGCCCTGTGGCTTCTGTAGCCCTCGGAGCCCTCTCTGCTGGCACTTTTGTTCTGGCAGTTGTATTTCAGCTCGTAGCTATAGGATGGTTCAGACCAACTCCCCAGCTACTTCATGTGCTTACAGTGGATGTTCCTACCTCACAGCATCAAATTAACATCATTAGCAAGCTAATTGCATTTATTTCCAAGTAGTGACAACCAGACATCAGGGCAAGGCTCAAAGCTAGGCTTACACAAACGCCCAACGCCAAAGGCAGCTGGAGGCTTGTAGATCACCAGATCCTGCTTAAAATCTTGCTCTGCGCTCCTCTTGTCCAACCACAGGGACTGCTGGGGGTGCCTCCAAGAGTGAAACTTCACTATTAAAGGTGTTCTTTGTTCTTTGGCGAGTCAGGAAGGAGGGGTATTAAGGCTTAACCAAGGATGATATGGGAAACTGGAAGAACTGGGTAGCAGCAACACCTGTATGTTTCAGAGTGAATACCAACATCTCCATCGTCCCACTGGTTGTTTTTGTACATTCTGACACTGTTACTTTTCCTGTTTGTTACTTAAGTAAGCTTAAACTTGAGTGGGAAGAGAAGATGATGGAGGAGACAGAAAGGCTGTCTGTGTGAGCATCCCATGACTGTTTCCGTAGATTCCCCCAAAATGTCAGTCCTGTGGGATCATACAGGGAAAGGTAATAGTAGTGTGTGCCATGATTGCCTCCAGGCACTTTCTGTCTTCTTTTGGGGAAGATTTTGGGAAGCTTGATCTTCAACTGCTGGCCTCCCCCTGGCCACCCTACATACAGGGTCACAAGCTACCTCAGTTTTCATGCCTGGTGAGGGGACAGAGTGCCCCTGCTCCTGCCCAGTTTTGCAGTGTCATCACCACAGGAGCCATGAGATACAGGAGCTCTTCTCCTTCTGGCTTTGCCTCTTGGCCTCCTTTCTTTGCACTGGAAAGGGTTGGGCCTCTGAAGGCACAATAAAAGACCAGCAGGGCAGCACAGTTGTGCAGTGATCTGGTGGGAAGTGTGTCCAGACCTGCAGCAGCAAATGAGAAAACTCGCACTGTAAAAGCTGATGTATTTTTTAAAGATGACTTCTTGGAAAACTGACCCTCAGTATCAGTCTTCCCACTTTTGTATAGGAAAAATGTACTGATGAATGCACTGCAATATGAGCACAGAACAGAACTCTTACGTAGTGCATTTTCAACCATTCTCCCTAAAGGATAGATTAAAAAATAGGTAGTAATACATTTATTTGCATTACTTCGTTAAAGCAATGATGGTCTCTGAGCAGGATTTTTTTCTGGGGATTAATGGCCAGAAGGGGTTAGATCTGCAGCTGATGAACACCATTGACCCCATCTGGTCAATAATCCTTGCTAATCCACTTTTATTGGCCAGAGAACCTGCCTGGCCTAGGGTAAGCACAGCACACAGGAGCTGCAGCTTCACCGCTGTTTGGAGAAAATTAAATGTGGGCTGCAGCTGAAAGCAAGGGACAGAGTCATGCTCAGCTCCCACAGGCAGTCCATCCTCAGTCAGGTGGGTTGGAGACATGGCTGGAGCAACGGCTTCATGGCACATGGGCGATGCTTGTTGCTGGGAGCACAACCCAGGAGCTAGACTGTGCTCAGGGCAATGCAGATCCTCAGCCTTGTGGTCCAGCATGCAGGAGCTGGGCTTCCTCTGCCCCAGCAATCCTGACACATCAGGTCCTCAGTTCACCTGTGTGATACACTGGCTTCAAAGAAAGAGCTTCCAGCAGTGGCCAGTTCAGTGCATGAACCTTGCAGAGGGCTGTGTGTTTGAGACCTGCTGTGCACGTGCAGGCAGTGTCAGTGCCCAAGCATGTGGCTCAATTTCTTTCTGCCGTAGCAATGATCTCTCTCCTGTTTGGGGATGATGTAGCCTTATTTGAGTTACTCAACATTTTTTGCGGACTGAGCAATGACTTTTTTTTTTTCTCAGACAATGTGTTAAACATTTTCAATCACATCTGACTGCTTTTCATTGCATCCCTTTAGATCTGTGCCCAATTGCCAAGGTATATCTCTGCTTTGTGCAGTGTGGGTGTTCTGTACGGGGTCATGGCTACACCCACTGCACCCATCTTTACCAGCACTTTGTCCTTTCCAGCGTTGCTTCCTGATGACTTAAGGACCCTTCTGGAGGAGGCCAAAGAAATGAAGTGGCCCTTCGTGCCAGAGAAATGGCAGTACAAGAGAGACGTGGGCCCAGAGGACAAAACCAACCTGCAGGATACGATCAGCGCCAGGCTCCCTGACCTACTGGTATGAAGCTCAGCACAGGTGTTATGGGAAACTTGGGGTACTTGGGGGCAGGGAGGTTTCCTCTTCTGAGAAGGTGAGGAGCTTCTTGTTTGTCAGCTTTAGTGCTTGCTTTGCTCATTCATCTTCACTTCCGTTTCCGGCAAGATTAATGTTTGCCTATTACCTCAAGACCTGGCATTGTAATAAAGCCAAAATGATCAATCATTGATTTTCCAGGAAATTGCTTGGCTGGGACCTGAGCTAGGCAAAGCCAAGCCAGGCACATTAAGAGTGTAATAGGCTTCTACATGAGTAAGAGGCACTGGTCTGAGTGAGGTGCTGCAGGATCCAGGTGGTGCTGGGGAATCCCAACATGTACTCTGCACATCTTATCTTAAAGATCAGAAAGCAGGAAGGAACTCCCATTGCTCCTTGTTTTCTGATTTTGCTGGGTTACCTGCTGCTAGCCCAAGGGACAGAACACCCCCAGCAGATCCTGAGCAAGGCCTGCAGGCATTGTCTGCGGAGGATGATGGCTTTGAGCAGGGGTGAGGAGCCATGCCCGCTGCACATCCCCTCCGCCAGCACATCCCAGGGATCCCAAACGGGCCGGGGGGTGGTGCTGCTCCCTGGGCATTTATTTTCTTTCTCTCTTTGGTGTGTGTGGCCTCGGACAGAAATTTATGGCAGTGGTTGACCTCCTTTACAATCCCCGCTCAGCACTCCGGCTTCGCAGCATTTGTCTGCTCTCTCCCAGGACAAACACCTGCAGTAAGCTCCCAGAGAGACCTGGATAGATGGGAGATTAATGCGGCGGTAATAGAGGGGCAGTGTTCTCAGCATTATGCCCTCTCCCCAGGTAGATGGATCCTTTCTGAGATGATACCAATTATTTATTGCTGAAACATCTGTTGATAACTGCAGCTGCCCTTGTTAAACAAAGCATATCATGGGGTCATAGACCATAGGGACCTAAAATCCCACCGCATGCTCGTTTCAGACTATTCACCAACACCCCCTGAAGTCCATTGGTGACCGTCGGCTTCAATGCTTCGTCGTGTGGTTGAAAATACTTTGTAAACATTGTGCTGCCTTTCCCCGTGTGCTTTGAAGTATTATTTCATCTTCGCTGGTAATTTATATTCCAGTGCTATTGTACCATGGGAAAAAGGGAAAACCTTTTTTGTTTTCCATTTAATTGTAGAAAGACTGACATTTTGACCTGTATTATTAGTATTAGTGGGGAAAAGGGATTTTTTTTCCCCTTCATTCATTACCCGCCCCCCCCCCCCTCTTTTTTTTTTTTTTTTAAATAAAATTTCAAGGCAGAGCAAAGGCAGCTTCAGTTCTTTGAATAAAAAGCTGGGAGGGAAATGAGGCTGAAGAGAAGTGATTACAGTGCGATGAGGAAAGATAAAAGTCTGAGCAACTTTTTCTTCTTTTTTTTGGCATGAGGGACAGAAGGATAATGTAAGTCCCCAACGGAAAAAAAAATATTTAAGTCTTTGTCAATTTAATGTTCATCAAAACCTCGAAAATTTTTTCATCTCTGTTTATTTTAATTTGCCGTGCTCAGAATAAGCTCATAAACCGTAATTCATCACATTTTGAAAGTGCTTTGAGATCCCTGAATGAAAGGCGCTTCATTACCATAACACACTGCGCGGTGTGGAGCTCTGGCTGCCCGTGCCCCGACCGGGCCCTTGTACGCTGCGCGTCACGTCGGCTGAAAGGCTCCATGAGACCAGCGCAGGGAGTAAGCCGATTAGGCTTTGGCTTCAAGGGTTTGCCTTAGTGCTACACTTTAAAAAGTGGGATGCCCGATGCTGGTGGCTGTGTGCTAGTTTGATGCAACAAGAAAGCAAAGCCACCCCAGGAGCATCCTTTTAGAGTGCTCTTCTTCACCTCTGTTTGTGGGATCATTACCTCTGTGTGCTGGCCAAAGCCACAGGAAGACAAAAACAGCTTGGCGTTTCACAACAAACCAAAGCCAAATCAGAATTGTAATGGGACAAATGTGAACAAACAGGGGTAACTTCTCTAAAAAAAATACCTGCTGCTAGGTGAAGGCTGAGGCTGCACTTCCAAAAGGGAGATTTGCAAATGTTGCCCTTCCTGCAGATCACCCACATATGGACAGATGGAAATTCCCTTGTGCTCGGTGACCAGTCAACAGAGGGCAACATGCCCATGAGCTCACAGGCTTTGATCCTGCAAACCCTACTGTGAGCTTCATTGGAGGACAGCCCTACATGCAAGTACCTCTCTTTTGGGATTGTTCATGAAATGTTTGACTTCATTTTCTCGTAAGGTCGGAGCCCATGTTCAAACCCCTTAGAATGATGTGGAACATCACTTCATTTTTATCATATGCAGCAGTAGTTCCTGCATCCAGGTTCAGGCACTCAGCCATGAACTAGGACCTACTGCAATAGGCACCGTGCAAGAGCAAAAACAGAGACTCAGCTTCAAAGATTTCATCTGCTTGTACAATGACACCGAGGACAATCATTCACAGTTAACATTTAAATGCACTATTGAAATGACCTTCAATCACTTTCAGGTTAAAGATGTCTATCAAGTTGTATATGTACCCAAGATTCCCCAAAAACAGGTTTCCTTCAGGCAGCTTTTCAGGAGGCTGTGCAGACTAATCTATGCCCTGGCTGGGGGAGAACAGATCCTGGCCGTGCTCATGCAGAATCTCCTCACAGTTAATGTGGCTGTGAAAAAGAATAGAGAATAAGCCCCTGCAGCCCTTGCCTGGGCCTTAGCTAATTACGGGCTGCTGGATTATCATTAGGATAATCATTCTGAGGGAAGTGTCTTGATACCCTTAGGGGTGTGTGTGGTGCTTGAGAGCTGCAGCCTTTGAAAAACAGCTGAAGAGCTGAGGATTTAGTTTTCTCCTCCCCATACCTGCTGGTGTGGTAACAGGAGAACTAAAGCCCTTAGGATCTTGGTGGTTCAAGCTGACCTTTTGCTACCTGCCTTTTTAAGAGCTCTTCTTGGGTGATCTGCGTGAAGTGGGGAGTGACGGACACCAGAGCTGTGGCTGCAGGCTGAACTCAACTCGTGAAGGGCTTGGTGGCATCCTGGCCCCCTTATGCTGTGCGGTTCCTGACACTTCAGGGCTATTTGAGTGAGAAGTATCAGAAATCAGGCCCTGTCAGGAGGATGGCCACCATCTCACATGTCACTCATGCTGCCCAGCTGAGGCAGAAGCTTTAGCAGGACTTGCTAAAACACAGTGCTGCAAAGCACTCATCTTCCACTGCACATGTGGGAAATCTGCAGCAGGATTTGCATGGGCAGCTCTTGCAGAAAAAATGTGGGCTGCGGTCCTGGTTATTGATTGGCTCTGCACATCAGCAGGATTTACTGTTCTCAGCTGATGCTTCACGGAGCCCTTCTTCCTTGGTAAAGACTTTGAGTTGTCTTAACTGGGGTGTCTGTGTTTTCTTTTTCTCTCTTCCAGCTGCTTCTCAAATGGATTTTTACTTTGAGGACACAGATTTAGGAAAGAGACACTTGGGTCTGTAAACAGTGATAAGGGTATTGATGCTGCTTTATCAGGAGTGGTTTGTCACTGGCATATAGCTATTTTTAAGTATTAACATGGATATGTTAATACCTTTAACACAATATTTTAATGTAACGCAAGGAAACACCAATAGTTTATACTTAGCTTAAAGACTAAGAACAGTGGGGTAAATTGGTGCCACAGAGTTCCTGTTACACACCTACCCTTGGTAGTCAGCAAACTTTCCATTTCAGGGGTCCCTCAAATCCCTGCTGTCGGATAGAGAAGGCCCACAGGAGCTCCAGCTCAGGAATTTTCCTCAGTGCTTTAAAGGCTTTTCTTCAGTCCTTGCCTCAAAATGCTCCTCCTGAGAATGTGCAAGTCCGTCATGGCAGCGTCCCCTGGTCCCACTGGCAAGTGTTTTCCCATTGTCCCCTCAATCTGCGAGCAGCAGATAAGGCAGGAGTGGTGCCTTTTCTTCTTGTCATGGTGAGGTATGGGTCTTTCTCCATCCTGCAGAGGATCTGGGACATGGTGCAGCCAGCTGGGCTCTCCGGGCACTGCTCTTTTGGAGCAAGTATCAATGGAGGAGGCAGTGCACTCAAGAGCAGGAGCTGGGAACAGAATGAGGAACGTAGCCTCAGCTGTCAAAAAAAAAAAAAGGTGGAGGAGAGGGCTGTCGGTAAAAGTGAGGGGTAGCTATTGCCCCGATAGTTTCTCACTTTATGAAGGACGATGTGACAGCTTGTAAAATCTGACCCAGTCTGTGGTGTTTTGAGTTGATAATAATGGACCTAATGCTAGGCTCATTGAATTAACACCCAACTTTCAGTCACCTTCAGGATGAATAACATGAGCTAATTAAGAGCTTCAGTCGCTCAAGTCATTAAATTGGATTCTCTGCTGCTCTGAGCAGAGAAGAAAGTGTATAGGAGCCTCTCATTTCTTGCTCTGCAGCTATTTACTGTACAACTTGTCCATCCTGTGTTCAGACTTACCCATCTGCGCATCACAGCCATGCTTTCTCCTGTCCGTCACAGAGGTGGTAGGAGGCTTAATTCATTGTTATTTGCAGAGTGTGCTCTGATTGCCAGCTGAAAGGCTGAGATTGATAGAGAAGTCCCGTGCAGTGACAGCAGCTTTGGTCTCTTGGAAATACAGGCTTTGCTAACAGTGCGTGGGGTAAAAGGGCGAGACTTCAGCCAAATCCATTGCTGTTTTGACTGTGTGTTTAATCTGACAGGGGACGAATGTAGGGGGAGAAAGAGACAGGCAATTTGTTAGGGTTCAGTGAAGTGCTAACTAGCAGTAGATCTTGAGGGAGAACCAAAGCACCTGGAAATGCCTGCTCTGTGCATACATCTTGAGTTTTTCGTGACTGCTCTTGTGTTTTTAGGATTTAAAACCTCAGTCTTGATTACAAATTAAGACTAAAATAGGCTGAGATGAATGATTGTAGGCAAACACAGGAGCCCAGAGTGCCTGCAAAACTGTGTGTGCACTCCAAAAATGTTTTCAGCCCTGGATGTCTGCAGGGGTGTTTCTGCAACAGGGACCCTTCTGCACCTGCAGGCTGTGTGGGGACTTGCCTGTGGGATTGTTGCCTTATAAAGAGGGCAGAGAGAGTGGATTAAATCAATATTTCATTTATTTGGACTTGTAATTCCTCTTACATCAGCTGCCACATAAGATCTCCACAACTCCCTTCCCCTCCTCCCCACCCTCATTTACTATGCACCAATAATTTCCCTTTGACGCGATCCTGCCAGCTCCCGTGCCAGATGGCCCCAGTTCTGAGCTGCTCCCTCGCGGGAGCAGCCCCATTGTCAATGCAGAGGAGGCATCACAGCTTTGAACCCAACACTGGGACCCAAACTTCAGCCCCGGCATGAGGAGGAGTTAACCCACTAATGCAGGAAACCATGCACACAGCACACCCTCCCACTCATCGCCATTAAGGACAAGCCCTTCACTAAAGGCTGCTTTGCATTTTCCCCCACAGTCCATGTATAGAAATCTCGTGCAAATTTAATTCTGTCACCACCTGATTCCACTTCCCAGGCGCGAGTTTCCCTTTGTGTCCTAAACTCAATTAGACACATGCATTGGGCATCACGGACACAGATGTTAAAACAAAGTGCGCACGTACCCCGCTCTTTCTTTTTCTCTTTTCCCCCTTCCAAGTAGATGCGGATGCAGCGAGAAAGAAAGCGAGTAAACCTGTTTATCACATTTATTCCCGCTGAAGAACAATATGCCCGCAAGTGAGGAGCCGAGCTGGGCTGAGGAATTCCAGAGTGGTGCCATTTGGCAGTGGGTGAAAGGCATGGGTATGGATTTCTGGGTGTGCTGCCGCGAACGTAATTGCGAAGCTTGACACCGAACCGCGTCCCTGAGTGCCACACAGCATGCGGCACGGCCTTTCAGAAAAAAAGTAGCTGAGTTTCTCCCCCTGGCTTGACTTTTCTACATTTTGTGTCCATTTGGTTTTGGAGAGGGACACAAGAGGTTTCGGCATTGAGCAGGGAGTTAAATTATGCAGCTGCAAGACTGCCAAGCCCTTCAGAATAGGATGCTTCGTTTAGATTTTCCACAATGCTATTGAAGTGCTTATTTTCCTCCTGAAGAGACACAAACAGATGCAAACTTCTGTAAACACTTTAGAAATGAATTCAGTGAGTTTGGCCTCTCAGCAGTGCTCAATAGCTGACAGAAAAATGTCTAATTAGTGCAAGTGGAAATAATAGGGCCACTTGGATTCCTTCCATCCTCCTCCAAGTCTACTTTTCCTAGGGACTCAAAGGCCCTTTTGTTTGGTAGGTCACCCTCTCTCAGGCTTTTGTGCTCCAATCTATTAAAGGAAGAAGAGGAGGAAAAAAAATAGATTAGGCGATGCTCTGTGCTTAAATATATGGCCTGTTCATGAGCATTTCGAATGGATAGTTTGCAGTGTCAGTTTACAGGTGCTTAGAGAGGGGGATTCCTCCATTGTTGACCGGCACAAGCGGGCTGTGCGTGTGGAGCTCCAGGAATCCTTTTCAAGTGCCATCCTCTTAGAAAATCCAACTCAGGCTCAGGAAAAAAAAAAAAAAATGGAAATCTGCCTCACTGAAGTGCAAACAAGCCAGAAAATGCTTGCAGCAGGCTGATGCTGCAGCCCAGTGTTCATGCCATAGTCACGGGCTCATCTCCGGATGGTTTGATATGGGCTTTCCCCACACCTCAGAGGGCTCTGTGCTTTAGAAACAAGTGTTACTCATCCAGGCTGCTGCCATTCCCGCCCTCGATCAGATGGTGGTTTTGCTGCTAAAATCAAGAGTGAGTCTTGCTGTCAGGAGGTGGGTCTCTGAACTGAGAGCAGAGAGCAGAAGTTCAGCCAGGAAGGGGGCAATGAGGGGGCCCAAGAAGCCCAGATGAAATGATCAATAGCGCTTCTGACAAGGAAGAAGGGAAGGAAACACATGCTGAAGACAAAAATGAGAGATAAGTTATCCAACTCAGTGTTTTAGAGGGGATTTAGACAAAGCCCTCTTGATAATCATCCCTTGACAATGCTGTGGGGCCTGAGCCACTGTGTTGCGTTTACTCTGCTATTAGCAGATTTCCTGACTAACAAGAATGCTATGAGAAACACATTCTTTTTATGAGGAGACTTCGTATGGTTGAAGGTGTTTCCTACTTTTTTCTCTTGTGTATTCTCCCATATCAGACAGCAGTACTTGAGCATTGCCAGCTCCCTGGCATTGGAGCCAAGGGGAGCACCAGGAGGCTCCGAGGGAAGCTGCCATTAAGGCCAGGCAAGCTAGAGCTATGCCTAACACCCCTGAGACTCCATGGCCGAAGAGATGGGTCCTTCCTTACAGCTGATTGCTGCATTTTGAAAGCAGTACACTATCTACCACAGAAAGTGATATTTAGTAGCCATCCATGTGGCCTTTTACATCCCTAATGAGGCCGCATGCCTTCACATGGGTACCTGTCCTCTTAACAGCATGCTGCCTGAGGAGCTCTGGATGATTCCTTATGTCAGCGTGATGGCTGCCGGAATATAGAGAGAGTTCTTGCAAACATAGAAATTATTAAAGGTAATCTGCAAGGGGAAAGCACTGCACTCCTGCCCTGTTTGTTCATTTGTGATGTACAAAGAAGTGTTTGATCTTCCATCCAGCCTTAAAGCTGCATTGATGATGGTTGTTTATAGCCAGGTTCTGGTCCTACAGACAGCCACATGGTTCCTAAGTGTCCCCCATTTCGTAGGAGACTTGTAAGGAAAAAGGAAAAGTTGGGAGTCATATTCTTGAAAATGTAGTACTTACGCAGAATGTAGTCCCATCTGAGATAAATGCTTTAGTGACCATTTCCAGTTTCCCCAGACTCCCCTTTAAACTAATTTGTATTACTGCTATTAATCTGTTGGGTATAATTTAAATTCATTAACAGACTACCAAATGATATGGTTCCAAATGCTAAACACCAATAACAAAGAAAAAAAAGAAAAAGGGGGGGGGGGGGGGAAGAAAGGGAAAAGACAAAAGAAAGAAACGAAAATAATAATAATAATTAAAAAAAACCTCAGGAATGACACATGCAGTCCAAAAGAAACCCAAAAAACAGAACCTTCCAAAGAGTGAAAATACGAACAGAATTAGTCAAATTATAGGTTAGAGTAAATATCTAATTACTGCTGCAAAGACTTAAATGCCTAGGAAGACAGAGGTTGTGAGTAGAAATTTTGAGTCACCCATTTAATTGCTAGTTTTTGCTTCTTGAATTGTTTGCTAATTCCACTTGCTTACAGAACTGTGCAGTTGCCTTACAACAAATGACTGAGGAAATTCAATCTGTCTTAAAATGGTGTGTAGCAGCCCTGCTAGGCAAAGTATTACCAAAGCTGAGTACTTTCTATAAACAGTTGGCAGAGCCCTTGCTATGTGGATTTCTTCAAGGCAGCTCCATGGCACCGGTGTTCTTTTCAGGTTTATTTGAAAGCCTCCATCATGGTCAAGGATTGTGTGACGGCAGCTGCTATTGTGTTCTTGATTGACCGGTTCCTGTACTGGATTGATGCCTCTAGCAAACTCCTGAAGATCGCCAAGGGCTTGCACAAGCTGCAGCCCACCACGCCGATCGGTCCTCAGGTGGTCATCCGCCAGGCTCGCCTTGCAGTCAACACAGGTACCAGCACCCAGGCAGCTGCCGCTCCATTTTCTCAGCTCAGGCCCAATTAGGAACTACTTGACTTTGAAGAAGATACTTTGTCCCTTTCTGGGATGACATGCTTATGATCCCGGTACCATCTTTTCAACTGCACAACCCACTCCCAGCCCCCTTGGGCCCTCCCAGCTCCTCTCACTAGCACAAAGGGGCTGGTATAAAGGGTTTCAGAGCCAAAAGCAGTAGAGAAAATTGTGAAAGGGTGTGGAAAATACTAATTGGAGCTTTTGTTCCTTAACAAATATTCCCCGCTGGTTTCAAACAGGGATATCTGAATCGCTATACTTCTGACCAAGGGCCTTTAAAAAGTAAATTAGAGTCCTGGCATTTTCTCTGCACTGTCCCAGCTGCTTTTTTTTATTATTATTTCTTTTTTTTTTTTTTTTTTTTTTTTTTTCTAGTGGGACCATTTGACTATGCAAACAGTGCAGTTTACATTCCCTCTAAGATAAATAGATTTGTTTAATTTTTTATATGTCCATTGTTCATATAACACAGGTAACAACTGAAGGATTTTTAATGTATCATCTTCCCACTGGGAAGATGTGTTCCCACTTCTTCTGGGGAAAAGAAGATAAATCCAGACAAACCTGCTTTGAAAAAGACAATCAAGGAATATTTTATTTACATAAAATAATCAGGACCATTAGCTCCCTGCATAACCACTTCTCTGTGTGGCTGCAGACTTCAAGTTCTCCCATTGCCAGGGTGTCTGGGAACAAGAATACCCTGATCTACGGGCTACTCCAGCCAGCGTTCATATCTCTTCACTTATTGGAGCAGACTTCATGAATTCAGTTGGACAAGTGTGACAAAAAGCAAGGTGCAACATGAATGTTGATCACATCAGACACTCAGACATTTCCTGCAGCCTGTCAAGCTGCCTTGGATGACTCTGCTATGCAACAAAACCTCTGAACCGTATGACAGGTGGCTGAAATGCAGGATGCCAACCTTCTGTTGAATGCTGCATCCTTTCATGCTCAGATTTCGGCTGTATCTTGTGATCGTAGGATGCTTCTTAAAAGCCAGGTAGACTTGAGTCTACTTGGAGTCATGGTCCCACAATGCTGAGCTTGCATGAGCAGCTGGACTGACTCTTGAATCAATGTACAGCCTTAACCTCTCTCCTGAAATAAAAGTAAAGCATTTTCCTGAAGCAGATATCTAGTTAGAAACATTTGTTTCATCAGCACTTATTTACAATATTTCTTGGTGTATGCAGGATAGCCCGTGTCACAGCGATTCCTGAGCGTGAGGTAGCATTGAGCAGTACACAATTAACTGGGAAGTTTAGGCTAATTGTGAACACAGTATGGTCACTGAGGAATACAGTTTGCTGGGGCTTTCACTAGTGAATATTTTTGTTCACACCACAAGATATGTTTCTATATTCATTTTTTTTGTTTGTTTTGATTTGTTTGTAATTAGGTAAACTTCTAAAAGCTGAATATATCCTAAGCAGCCTTATTAATGACAATGGAGCAACAGGTAAATATATATATATTTTCTAATTCCATAATTACTGTTTTAGTGGTACTTTTACCAATTTTTTAACAGTCACACAAATTTCAAATACAGACAATCTGATATCAGTAAGGACTCCTTATGTCCCATCTCTTTTCATCATCATTCTTTGCAATCCCTTAACTGTCCCTTTGTTGTCTCTTTACTACATCATGGAAACTCGATGGACTCACTGATCTCCAGAGCTCCCTTCCAACCCCTATAATTGCATCGTAATGTGAACTGAGAATATGTTTTGAAACTTAGAATCCATCTTTACATGTCTTCACTTGGGAGGAAAAATATTGTGGATTGACAGCCTTCCTACTATTTCTCTGTAAAACACTGACCAATTTCAAGAAATTTACTGATCTAAAAAGCAAGGTCAACCCACACCCCCAAGAAAAACAAACAGGCTGAGTAATGCTTACCATGTACATTCACACTGATCTTGTGAACCAAATTAGCAGACGGAAAGTGCACTTATTTACCATATTTTGGAGTTAAGGAAAAGAGAGTGAGCCTGCACCTTACAGCACTCCTTTCCATTGCCAGGCAGACATGCAAATGATAAAAATGGGAATGGTCTTTAATATGTGGTGATGCTTTTAAAAGCTTTTTTTTTTCCCTTCCCGTCAAATGACTGTACTGCTGGTAATACGAATTGTTTCAGATCTGGAGGAGCATGTACTATTTCAAATGGTAAAAAATCACAAATTTGGACAGACATCCAAAATGACTTTTTAATAATGGCTCTGAGACAATATATTTTAGAGTTTTAGACTTGCTATCCAATTCTTAGTCTTCAGAGTTTATTTAGTCACCACATTCAGATTCCTCAACAGCTATGAAACCTAAAAAAATTAGGAAGCCTATTCTAGTTTCTTAAGCTTTGTTTTTAATGTCAAACTGAGATTTTAATGCAAGAGTGGCCCTCATTCAAGAGAACCTTAAACAAAATACCTGATATCACTGTTAAAGTGTTGGTTTCATTTTGTTTTGTAATCAGGTATCAAAATAGATTCGATAATGAAAGACTCTGTGTAACTAATAATACTGTTTTAATGTGAAAGCCTTGGTTTTAGTCTTTGCAATACTCTGATATCTGAAAATAAAATGTATTTTTTGCTAGTGGTTAAAAGTATTTTGTTCTACTGCATATATCTGTGACAATACAAATATGCCATGTCAATCATTTTCCTTTCTGGTACAATTCAGTAATAATGTTTATATACAGTGATTTTCTCTTATTTCAAAGAAGAGAGGTACCTTGCACATTTTATGCTATTCTTACGCTCTGTACAGCTGTCACTTAAGCTACATGCTCATACAGCCATCTGCTTATATTCCATATTGCTCTGTCCCCTTGTCATCTCTCTGGCTGTAAGATCTGACTCGAATAAGATGGATTCAATGTAGAAATTCCTGGCAGTTCACTGGGATTTAGGTTGTCCTCTGAGGCCAAAAATGGCAGCAGGGTTATTCATCCTCTATAGAAATTTTCAACTCTTTTTCTCAGGTACCTGGCAATATGCTAAGGAAAGTGATAGGATCCTTGTTCAATCAGTCTGCTTGCAAATCAGAGGGCAGATTCTGCAAAAGCTGGGTAAGATTATGTTGCTTTGTTTTTTTTTAATACCTGTTCAAGGTTTTTCACTATTCAAAATGATGCATTTGTTGTATGTCAGAATTTTAGCTTGTATGAAACATCTGCCTGGTGCCTGTAATGCAGACACAGAAGATGAGGTACATACACAGCTGCTGGAAGAAGCAAGGACCTAGAGCCATGTACCAAGCCAGCACATTTTAGGAATTAACATTTTATTATTAATGTAGCCAAAAGTTACAGAACATCCTGAAATATCATTCCATTTTTCTTCCAATATTTTTGCCAAATTCACTGCTCCCAAAGGCATGCTATAGTTTAACACAGGTACATCACAGCAGTTTCCTCAGTCAATTCAAGAAGATGCCTAGCATTCAGCATGATGGACTTCTGTATCTGGGGCTTGGTACTTGAGGCCATCAAGCTTCAATTTTATGCTCTTGCTGTGATCTTTTACCATCGGTGACTGCTGAGCTGAAGGTTTTTGAGAGCATATAATGTGTGTCTATATACAGCCAAAAGCTAAAGGAAACTAATAAATGTTTACTGTCACCAATGCAAAAAATGCTAGATGTATGGTTGAACTAGATGATCTTGGAGGCTTGGAGGTCTTTTACAACCTTGGTGATTCTATGACATGGATTTATAATGTTTTGAGGGCTCCCAAATCTAGGAAGTGTAAAATATACCTAGCCTGGTGAAGGCCACCTGTAAGCACTGGTCTGTTTAGTAATTGTTTTTCTGTTCATTCCAGGGATGTGGTATGAGGCAGCAGAGTTAATCTGGTCTTCAATTGTGGGATATTTCAAACTTCCTCAACCAGATAAAAAGGTAAGATCTCCTTTTCACTCTGGATAACCTTGCCAATGTAATAATGATTCTAAATTAGCATCTGTTTACTTCAGTCATGACTTTCAGAAATAGTGTTTCAATTACACACCTCAGGCACCATTAACACCCAGGGCAAATATTCTATCTGAAGTACTGCACATCATTTATGCATGCATGCACAGGCTTATGGACCCCTTTTTTCCTACAGGGAAATGAAAACCATCATTTTCGTTAAGCAGGATCATCTGAAGTGAACCATTACATAGGATGTCACAGGTGCCTCTGACAAGGATTCACTAATTCCAGAATGCAGCCCTGAGGTTTTGTTTTTGTTTTTGTTTTTTAGGACTACAGCTAAATTTATTTGGACAGTGAGCTTTTTGCTGGAGGGTTCACAAGCTGCCCTCTGCTAGCCATAGTGGATGATGGGTATCCTCTGTCCCTGTGGTACCTGAACACCTTCCAACAGCTAGCATATCTGTCTGTGAGGCATGGTCACACTAATCTTCCTACTGCCAATGAAGCAACAATCACAAATGTGCCCATAGCTAAACAGGAATGTGAACCTAAGTCCTGCGAGTCCTGGGGCAATGCTTCAAAAATTTTTGTAATTGTACTCCAGTAGAGGATATACCACAAAAACAGACCTCATCATCTCTCCTCTTCCTTGCCTTCATTGTCACCAACAACACCTTGGAAAAACACCTAAGAAAAATGCAATGCTGTTCAAGTTCCTGTTGAAACTCAGAATTAGTAGCAATTAGGATGGCTACTGCTCATGGAAACCCCTAAGTATCCACCAGGCTGCACTTTCTGCAAGTTCAAATTGATAAAACCTCACCACTCTGAAATGACCACTCTGACTTCCTTAGCAACGCTTCTCTTTGGAACTTTGTTTTGTGTGTTTTCCCTGGTTTGTTGTACATACAACCTAAGTTACTGTGATCAAAAATTCATAACATAAGGAAAAAAAAAAAAAAACACCATTAGTTTCCATTTCTTTTTCAGGGAATTGCTACTTCCTTGGGTATTCTGGCAGATATATTTTCTTCCATGAATGAGAAGGATTATGTACGTTTTAAAACCAATTCTGAGATTAACCTGGTAAGACTTGGTTTGTTTTTTTCTGTGTGCAGATTCTTCAGACAAATTGTATGTCAATATCTCAAACTCACAACTTGTCCATCCTCCAATTCCTCCTGTTAGCTGAGAGGGCTCATGAAAATTCTATTGTTCCCATTGGAAATGTTTATTAGCACATAGACAGAAAAATGCCTAGCTTCAGGGAAAAGAAAACAGCAAGAGTAACTATAGTGTGCATGCTTGTATAGTAAACAGATGATTCACAGAGCCAAACCTGTTACATGAATGGCAAACTTAAGTTAAAAGCTTTCTTCAGAAATATACGTTTGTTTGTCAGATTTTATGTCCTGTTCTAAGATTCAAAGGCATTAGAAACCTATAAATCCCAATGGATTCTGAAGGCTAAATCCCAAGCCGCCTCCGTCCAATCTAATATGGTTGCATATCAGATAAATCCTTCTCTTTGAACAGAGAGCAGTTAAGATGGAGATTCCCCTCTCTCTCTCTCTTTTTTCTTTTTTCCACCAGACCCTTCTCCAGGAGTCCAGTCATCGCTTATTATCAGCTGCTGAAGCCTGCAAATTAGCAGCAGTCTACAGCCAGTATACCCCACTGTTCGTGCTCACAGCTGTGGTGAGTATTAGTTTTCATTCTGGAAGAGTTGTGTGCATAAGAGAAGAGTCCGGGCTAATACATTTGGCTTTAACATAGCTTCCAAGCTTCGTACCATACAGTATGTGCTCCTATCTGATTTGTAGATGCTATATGTTATACTGGACTCTAATCTGAAGCTAAGCAGATGGGCAGAAAGCAGTATCTATCCAGAGAGCAAGGATGGGCTTTCAAGACCACCTGGGAGTGCTGCCTCTCCTTTAAGTCCAAATATATTTCAAAGGTGAAAAAGAAAGATTGTTTCCTCATGGAAACACAGCAGCAAGCAGTTAGAGCCACTATTTGCTTTCAGTTGCAAGAAGGAAAGATATTTTTTCCTCCTCTTATTTACCCATGACAGAGATGCAAGTTTTTAATTCCTGGACTCCTCTTTTCTTCCCTCCCAGAACATCCGTGGAGTGTGTTTGCTGTCCTATAGTCACTCCAAGGACTGTCCCCCAGAAAGAAGGAAGTTCTACTTGTCTGAAGCCAAAGAATCCTTCGAGATCGGCCTCCTCACCAAGAAGGATAACAGTCATGTCACCAGCAAGCAGGAGCTCCATAGTTTTATTAAAGCTGCTTTCTGCCTCACAACTGTGCATCGATGGCTTTATGGGGAGAGTGAGAAACTCCCTGGGGTTGATCAGCTTTGTAGAGAAGCCATGGCAAAACTGCATGCCTACAGCACTCCAGTAACAGAAGAAGAAGAGAAAGGAGTGCTTGCAGAAGAGATCATGTCTCTGATCACATCTGTTAAGAAACTCCTACAAGTGGAAAGCTTTCCTAATTCTGATGCTAGGTCTTATGTTCCAGACAGTTATAAAGGGGCAGTGGAAAAACCTGTCCTGCAAGGGGAAGCCAATTTTAAGAAAATCCTTGCCATGAATTCTCAGCATCATCTGTCAGTGTGTGAAGTGTTTAAAAATCCTTGCAGAATTAACAAAAACACAGTGGGAGAAACCCACATGGGAGCTTGTATCACAACCTTAAAAACAGAAACCAAAAATACAGACACCATATGTACCACTGAAGACATAGTATACCAGAGGAAGAGTGCTGGAAAAGTGCTTAGTACACCAAAAGCAGGAATTATCTCAGAGCACAGTGGCCAAACAAGAAGCAAAAAGAGCAGATCTGACATGAGGAATACTTCCAGTGAAAAAGGATTTGAATCGTTAGAAAGAGTAATAATTGATGAAAATGGTGTTCCCAAGAGATGGCAAAACAGCAGTCAAACCACTTCTTCAGAGAATGCTTGGTGCAAGCTGTCACTACCAAGTTACTCTTCCAGCTGGGAGGAACTAAACTGTAATAGCAGCAAAGAGTCACCTAGTGGAGGGCAGCCACAAGAAAAGGGCTCAGTGGAGGAGCAATGCTGCACAACAGAAACAGACGAAAATGGTCAAGCTGCTTACTTGCGCTCATCGCCTCCCAGAACTCAGTATACTTCTCCTCAAAAGCTTACTTACAGTTGTTTGAGGTCACCTCAGCCTTTCTTAGAGGTAGACACAGCCCTAGCTAGAAGGCTTGGAGAGAAGGCTTCTCTTAGGGGAGCAGAGCTGAAGGAGGGAGAGAACTCTTCGGGAGGGAAAGCAGAGACGAATAACACAGACGTAGGGAACAACGTCGCCCCTTCCCTCACCGCCCCTTCCTCTTATCCTGTCCCAGCGGAGGAGGAGTGTTCTTCCTCCTCCTGGGTGGAGCTGGAGTCCTGGATGATGGCCGCAGGCTGCAGCACCACGGACAGCTCCAGTGCGGGCCACCGCCTCTCCGGGGCGGCTGCGGGCGCAGCCCCAGCGCCTCCGCCCCAAAACAGCCGTGTGGGGCGGGACCGGGAGGGAGAAACCCTAGACGGCACGGAGCACCCCTCGTCCGACGTCAGACATCCCGCGATTAGTGCTGATGCTGCAGGAACTACGGGCAATGAGCCAAAACCGGCCAGCAGCTCCTCCGTGCATGAGCGGCCGAGGAAACCCCCAGCCACGGGCAGGGACAGACCTCTCAAAGTTCTTCATGTTGACCCCCAGGCAGAAACTGTGGATGGCACTGAATTTGATTGCATCAGTACTGGAGAGTTAGCAAACAGTTACCTCAAAGTGACTGCCCCAGAGCTTCAGGTGGCTCCAGGTGCATCCACAGCTTTGCCTTTGCGTGGAAACACATCCATAACAAAACACTTTGACTGTGCCACTACTGAAGAAGATGAAAAGCCTGAGCGCAGCAAGAGACCATTCAGTTCATCTCTGAGTTCATGGCACAATTCATCTCAGATGCCCAGCAGATCCCCTGAAGGCCCATTTCTAAACCCAAGGAGGAACAGTCTTGCCTTCACACTTGGCAGAACCAAAGAGGAAATCCTTGATGCTCGGATTCTGACGGATGATGACTATGTGCAGCTTCTAGCAGGAGTAGAACATAACTGGCTTGTCCAGAGACTGATGCCTACTGGAATTTTTAAGCCTAAACAGCTTCATAAAGCATACTGTAAGTTTCCCCACCGCAACAGGCATTTTCAAGCAATGCTACTTCCATAAGCAAACAGCTTTTACTCAGGCTTTTTAATCTCATAATTTAGTCACCACCTTCTAGGGTTTTATTCGTTGTTGCACAAAACTTCTTAGATAGTTTAAGCAAGAGAAGGCCACTCTCTTGAACCATTTTCTCCTATTCCTTCTTACTCACTTGCACGTTACTGGCAGCTTAACAGAAATGGGCTCCATCTCTACAACCACTCAATCCCTCCTGCTTAATCCCTTCACGTAATAAGTACATCAGGTCACTTGGTGCCTTGTGCCAGTTCATCAAGTCCCTTCTACCCCTTTTCTTGAGCCCATTTAGATCACACATTTCATCCTGCAAACTATGCATTGAGACAATGACTGTTAAGTCAATCATAAACAACAGTTAATTTATTTGCTATATCTTAATTTGCAGACCCTTACTGAATATACTAAGAAGCACAGAAGTTAGGAGCAACATCTCTGTAGGGTGCCCTCTTTAAGCTTATTAAGTACAACCTGCTGGGGGCTCATCCCATCATGTTTCAAATCTATTAAGCAATCTTTTTTCCTTTATGTAGAACACCCAGCTCTGTACCTAGGCACCTCTTAGCATATATTCAATTGCCTGATACTCTGCCTGGATATCTTGTCTCCTCTGTGACGGTGTATCATCCCTCAGCACAGGCTTACAACAGTCCTGAACTGTTAAGTCTACCTGCAGTGTTTTCTTCTTGCAGCTGCTCTTCTTTTGAAATACTCAAAGAAATCAGGCCTTTGGACAGGCCAGGAAACATCTGTGTTCATTGGGGACTACCTGAATGTGGCAAAAGAAGGCAAACAGAGAAACGCATTTTGGATACACTTCCTACACCAAGAAGAAAGCTTGGGAAGGTATTGATCAAACAAGCATTCATAAGTGCTATTTCTGTGTAAATATAAATGAAAACTCTCTGGTAACACTAATGTTATATCTGTGATTCAGCTAGGACACTGCCTTGTCATGCAGAAATTTTTGTAAGGCACTTACAGAAAATAGAATGACGTTTTTATTAGAACAAGCACACAAAACATAGTCACAAGGGGAGAAGATTAATTTTTCTTTATTCTGTTTCTATCTAGTTTACACTGAGTTAGTCTTTGATTTCCTGTAGCAAGAATGCTTTTCTAAATCTATTGAGCACTTTGTCAATCTTTACTACACTGATTCACCTCATCATTCTATCTAACTTCCTAACTTTGAATTTTTGGGAAGAAAAGGTTACTTTATTGTAGTCTTCTAACAGTCATATTAGTGTCCATTTGCGCATGACAACTCTCAGGCCTGACTACCTTCATCCATGCTGGAACAAACTCACGTGGACTTTAATGAGCTTAAATATCACTTTATTTGGCCCCTAGATTTGCATCAGGGAATTCCTACCTCTGCCATTCCCTAGCACCTTAACAGAACATCCTTAGTTTGAAATTCATTTGTTCTGTAAGATAATTTTACCCAAACTAACAGTGATTAACCTCGCACAGATTCCAGATCCTGTTGTTTCATAAAACAACATCTCCTAATCCTATTGATGGGTAGGCAATACAGCATTTTATGTTGCTGAAGAGGGTGCAAGCACAGAATGGTATTGGTACTTCAGACACAGATCAGATGGTTTGCTCACCTTCATCTTCCTGTGAAGACACCAGCATTTGTTCTATTCATAGGCCAAGAAAGACAGCTTCACACCTGCTCCAGTATGAAAGAAGGAAAGCTGAATATGGTGCAGGGCCTGTGTCAGTTAGGAGAAGTTACCCTAGCTAACAGACAGCTACACTACCAAGTACACAGAGCTCCCAGCCTAGAGCTGCAACAAGACAAGACCTTAGCACAGAGGGAAGAAGCAACAATAGCTATAGGCAGAGAATTTCTTCAGTTGTTTAATTTCAGCAGTGGATACATGCAATGAACGCATTTGTTCTGAAAGCTGGGTTAAAAATCACCTATTTGCTTCAGTTAGGCCTTGACATGAGGACAGCTCTACTTGCTGCTAATCACAGACTTTAGGTTGTTATTAGAAGTAGATTAAGAATCCTTACATGTTAAGAACAGTATTTTAAAGGTTGACTTTGAACATTTCATTGTTATGAAATGCCTATCTTAGGATCAGGTTAATCCTAACAGTATTTTACTGTAGGAGCAGGGAAAAACCCCACACCTTTAATCACGGCAATTTTAGATATATCACCAACAGCTGTTTGCCACACTCTGCTTTGTAAAGTTTGTGTACCACAAGTAGGGCTTCCCAATTACAGTCTGCTGCAAAGCTGACTACAGCAAAGATTTTTCTGCTCATTTAGGTATGTTGGGAAAGAATATAAAGAAGAAAAGGGCCTCCTTCATCATTTCAGTGATGTGGAACGACAAATGACTGCCCAATACTACGTGACAGAATTCAACAAAAGGCTGTACGAGCAAAAGGTCCCAACCCAAATCTTTTATATCCCATCTGCAGTACTTCTGGTAAGAGCTATCTTCAAACAGTACCAGCGAACTATGGGAAAAAGGTTGCAAGGAAGGTTTTTTTTGTTTTTTCTTTTTTTTAAATAGTTGGGCCACCTGTAGATAACATGTTCTAAATCATGTCATTGTACCTGGCAAGTGCACTCAATCATTTCAGGACAGAAGGTATTTCTGCACAGAGATAAAAGTTCAAAAAGATGCTGGTAACAACAACAACAACAAAAAAGCTGTGTCCTGGTGGAAGCCAGAAATTCACTTTTGTATGAAGCTCTGGAGTCATCCTGTTTTTCAGATTATTCTAACAGTATATCAACATCTGCAGGGCGCAGAGCTGAATTCTGTTTCATTATCAGTATGTATATGATAGCATGATATACAAGTTACTGTTTCCACTAGCTATTCTGGCACTAGATCCATGCCACTGCTAGCAAGGCTTAATGACAACCTGGAATCAGGTTGCTAGTGTCCGCACGGAGAAATTACCAGGGGCAAGAAAAACCAAAAACACTAACAAAATCCACCACTATTTATTTGTATGTTGAAGAAGGACCTTCTGGAAGTTTATCCAAATATTTTCAGCTTTCTAGCTTATTCTTCAGATACAGTCCCTTGAAAGAAGTTTTCCATCTGCTGGACAAGCTAGATATTTGTAGAATTTATGCTCACTTTGTCCTGCCTGGTTGGCTTTGTATTGGATCTGATAACACCATTGTTCTGGATAAATTCTCAGCAGCCTGTGTTTTGAATCAGCAGTGGGTTAATATGGGGACTCTTTCCATCCATCTTACAATAGGCAGTTCTAAGAGGGAAAAACAGAAATTCAGATAGAGGATCTCTAGCATCCCTGTTTTTATATGTCTCTGCTTGAGTAATTATCATCGAAACTCTCTTTTCAGATTCTGGAAGACAGAACAATAAAAGGATGCGTGAGTGTGGAGCCCTACATCCTTGGGGAGTTTGTGAAGCTGTCCAATAACACAAAGGTAGTAAAGAACGAGTACAAAGCCACGGAGTATGGTCTGGCCTACGGCCATTTCTCCTATGAATTCTCCAATGAAACAGAAGTTGTTGTTGACCTGCAAGGTTTGTACTGCAGTGAACTTCATTTACTGCATTTCCCTTCACGTTGCAGAATATGCTATATGGGGACATACCCTCTTTAAACAACATAAAGTGAGAGAGGTATGTGTAGGTTTGTTTTTGCCTCAAGCAGTGGTCTTGTTGCCTGCTGTGTCACAGTAGGAGTAGGAAAATTACTTGCGCCCTGGTGTGCCACAGCTTTGTGCACCCAATTAGAGTAAAGCCAGTCTGCAAGGACATGTCCTGACAAAGCATCTAAAAGAGAATCACTAAAAAAGACAGTGGATATTGTCATGCTTCCTCCTTCTGATAATCGGCAGGCCGAAAAAATTCTCTATTCTGATAATGAAGAGCTGAGTTCTTTGCTTAAAAGCCAAGCATATGACCTTCCAAATTCAAATTTAGCACACAGGTATTTCTAGGATACTCGTATACAATTTAAATACTCATTACGTACCTCTTAAGGTTTTGTTCTGCTCTCACTGACAAGCATAAACTGAGAATCACTGAACTGCCATTATCAGAGGATCGGCTGTGCCACGCAGCCAGCACTGAGTGTGACGGTGCAAAGGCTGTGCTGCTCAATACCAAAATGTATCCTTCCTTTGCAGGCTGGGTGACGGGTAATGGGAAAGGCCTCATCTACCTCACAGACCCGCAGATTCATTCTCTGAATAGCAAAGATGTTTCACGCTCTAACTTTGGGAAGAGAGGAATTTATTACTTCTTCAACAATCAGCATGTGGAATGCAATGAAATCTGCCGTTGCCTTTCTTTAACAAGACCCTCCGTAGAGACACCAATGTAGACTCTGACACAAGAGAGACAAACAGAGCATGGCCCTTAAGTAGGGCAGTACCTTACCATACGCACAACTAGGATTATTTTGTCTTTGTGAGATCAGGGCCCCTGAGAATAACACCTATGCAAGCACCCGCACCAGTTCAAGAAGGGTAACACACTGCCCAGTAGCACCATGTTGCTATCTTGAGTACCATCTGAAACACTTATTCTTACAACTGTCTGTGAGACTTAATAGAAGAACATAACAGAAAGAGGAAAACAGCCTCCAGAATTCAGCAGAGATGTACTGCAAGACTGTACAAACCTCTAAGCTAACAGACCCAGTTAGGGCAACAGACACCATCTGCTCTTTGGAAACGAAGTACGAAGCAGAGTGAGATGGAGACTTGTGCTTCTGCCACCTGTAAAATTCGTGGAAAGTTGTATAAGTGCTTCAAGGAACAAATGTTAATGTTTGGGGCTGATTAAAGAAACAAAAACATAATTTCTTTCAGCGGAGTATCGCAATGCTATAACAGCACTGGCCAGCCTGTGGCGTGCATGCTGGCCATGTGCTCCAACAGTGTGTGCTGGGTTGGAGGTACACAGTGCATCTCAGAAGCACATGCTGGGAAGCAGTCCCCGTCCATCCTTGTGAATGCTGGCCGAGCAGCTGAAATCCCACTTCTTTTTCCCACGCAGGCTGGTAAGCTGAGTCCAACTCAGTGGCAGCATCAGATAATGCATGCACATGGTGTCACGGTGCCTCTCGATTTTGTGGGCCTTTCTTAGCTGAGAAAACACCCAGAGGAAAGGGAGCAGGAGCTCATGACACCATGTGCTGCACCAAGTTAAGCAGGCTGGAGCTTTTGGTTGAGGAATAAGGAAAATAAAAGTCATTATCTGAAACAGGAAGCCAAAAGGCACTCTGTGAATGTCCAAGAAAAGGTGTGTGTATCCCCCTTGGAATAACAGGACTGGAGATAGCACCTGCAGCTTCTCAGCAACCTGTCTCTGGGCAAAATCAAACACGATGAGGCCTTGGATTTACTCTTCCAAGACCATGCCAATCTGCACAGCGTGTGTGCACAGTCACCCATGAGCTACGGGGGTCCCCATTGGACAATTGGTGCACAGCCTTCCTGCCATGTGTGGTGCTGAAAGCTGCGCTCACTGACATGCCCTCCTTCTCACTGAGCCCCGAGGGTCTCTGCCCTGGGATCACTCCTCTCAGGGGATTTGTGTGGAGAGAAAGGGAACACAGCGTTAAACTCCCACAGAAAGATGGGTCCCAGCACCACGGTGTTAGCTTTAACAAAGCCATCGGCTTTTGTTTCTGCAACCGGCAGAGATTTTTAGGCTTTTGTTGTTGCTTTATAGCAATGCCATTGTTTTCGAGGGGATGTTTGCGCCGAGTTGTTTGGAAGGATGCCCTATCACCACGCTGAACAATTAGAGCTAGGTGTAAAGAGGGAGAAGCAAGAGAAAAAAAAAATTAAATCTCTTTATTATGGTGCATAAACCTTCAGTGCTGGGGAGCTGGGCAGCTGCACAGGAAGAAAAATGCATTCAAAAATATAATGCTAGTGTGAATAATCCTTTCTCGAATGCTGCTCGCAGACTGCTCCAGCTTTGTCAGGTGAACTTGAACTGGGCCATCAGATTTGCTGCCGTTCCCATTGCACACTGTCTATCACCCCGGGGCATTCACCATCTTGACTGTTGTTAAAAGGGAGCAAACAATCCATCATTGAGCCCGGGAGTCACTCGCTCATAGAAAAGTAAAATCGGCATGTGACGGTACACTCAGCCCCAGTGTCTCGCAGATTAAAGTGATACATGGAAGTTCACGTGTTACCGGGAAGATTAAGCCAGTTATCTTGTTCCGCAGCCAATAAAGGGCTGCCTGTCTGCGGTGGGGGGAGCGCTGCCTTTAACCAAGTGACAGAAACTGCAAACGTGGCTTCGTGCTACCACAAAAAAAGGCCTCCGGACTGCCATGGGGAAACAAAGATGGGCGAGATTTTGGGAAAGAGTCGGCGGCAGAAATGGTGCGTTAAAGCCTTTTCCTTCTCAGCGGAGGCATTCAGAAGCAAAAGAAACCGTCCCGAACAATCCCTGCAGAACAAAGTGTCCGCATGCACTGCCCACAGGCAGCCCCATGACCCCCGAAAAGCAGTGCCTTTTCCAGTCTGCTGCCTGCTTGACCAAAAAAAATGTATTTAGATACGCTTTTGGCTGAATGCATACATGGGGAATTTTAATATTTGGAGTACTTCCCAACATAGTAGTATTAGCATTTAGCAGCTGGTTTCTTTTGTTGTTTGATGTAAGACATTTTCCCATCCCAGCTAAATTTACGGCTACTGACAGATTTCTGAATGAGCAGCTTGAAAAAGTTGGTGTCGAGCGTCAGCTTGCCCCGTTCCCAGCAGCATCAGCACCGCAGCGCTTGGCCTGGCTGCTCTGTCAGTCCCCAGCACAGGTCAGTACTCTTCACCCTTTGGGTGAGAGCTTAGAGCTCCCAACCAACAAAATCACTATTCTGCTTTTTCCTCTGCTTTCCAAAGAAAGTCACTAGGACAAGCCAACCAACATTCTTATTTTTTGAGACATTCAGTCTTTTGTATCCAGTAACTTGCCTTGTAGGGCAGATTCATTATCCCACACTCCTGAGTCTGACATGAGAGCTGAATCTGAGCACTAAGGATCAGTTCTGTGTTCTCTGCAGAACAAGAGAAGCTCATTGTAGAGGAGCAGTGAAATATCCCCTTCAGCAGCAGGACATGAGACCTGAAGGGCCACCCATGTCCCCAGTAAAAGCAGCAGCCCAGCCTGAAGGTCCCGCTGCTGATAGCTCAATGGCCATGTGCTAAAGCACTCCTCCTGTGCTTTGGGAAGACAGTGGTTCAGGAACTTCTTCCACCTGTGCCTCTGCAGGTCCCCCCGCTGCTGCTGCCCCCAGCACACCTCTGAGGACACTGACCTTCCCTGGCCCCTATTCTTTCCTCTCCTTTCCAACCAGTATTTCATCCCGTTATTCAACAACAACAACATCAAATTTCCAAGACAGCAAGTTGCTAACAACCCAGCTGCTGCTGGATGCTGCTGAGCATCCCCCCCTTGTAGCAGGATGGGGTACGCAGGGCTGCACACACAGCACCCCACTTCCCATTCTGCTTCCAGGATGCCACCACCAGCAGCCATGGCTGCATGGGGGCCTTTCGAGGCCCGAGCTGCTGTGCTGCGCAGGGAAGCCGGAGCTGCCGCCGGCACAGCTCAGGCCATCACGTTAATAGGGGTTGATTTGCAAA